>JACWNB010000003.1:2400000-4800000 GCA_016165855.1 Pseudocercospora ulei
AGAGGATCCATCGAAGCGAGGATCTTATAGAAAGGATAGCCGGAAGACTATAAATGGTATCCGGCCGAGAACCTCCGGAATTCGGCAGCGGTAATAAGAGAATTTTACGTCCGGAATCCGAGGAAGCCGCGGCCCGAGTAGCTATAAAGCTAGCAGATTAGGAAGAAAAAGAAGAACCGCGTCCGCTCTATCGATATAGATACCGGTAAAAGCGATCGAGATCGGCGAGCCTGGCCACCGTCCTCGTTAGCATCGTCCTTACTAGTCGGCTTCGCCGAAAGGATAACGACGTCGAGATGGGGACAGAACTACTGGTTCCAGTGCTCTTGGTAACGCCGGTTCGCCTAAGAACAAAGCTAACGCAACAGGAAGCAGCGTCGCGGTGGAGCTCGAGGCCTTAGTAGAGAAAGAAGAAGAAGAAGATAGGGAACTGCAGATAGATCTATATAGACCCACGCGATAGCGCACGGACCGGTCACGCTGCAGCTCTAGTGACTGCTGGCTCCGATTAGATAGCTCCAATCAGGTGGAACAGATCAGATAGACGCCAAGTGAAGACGTTAGATAGTAACTATGTAAAAAAAAAAAAAAAAAAGGAGGAACAGATAAGTAAGCGGTCGAGGGCGACCGCTAATAAGGGAGGGGGGTGGTGTTGCAGCAGCAGAAAGGGGTGGGACTAAGTAATAGGGTAGACCCTTGGAATTTCGGCTCGGCCCTTCTGGACCGAGCCGGGCCTTGGCACACCCCCCCCAAAGCTCTTACCTACCACTATATAGATTCCTTTCCCTCCTCAGCTCGAGATATAGTTATTAAAAAGGCCGTATTGAATCTTATCTGCGCGCCCGGATTACTGTCCTCCTATTAGAGACCTCCTATCTCTGCTAGAGTCTAGTCGTATTCCGCAAGGAATTCTCGTACAGTCTTGCGTCCTTGCTTTATCGTATTGACCTATAGGAGTGCTCGGCTCTCGCAGTCTAGGTCCTTGTAGCTCTTGTTAAGAGCTGCCTAGAGCATCGTCGTTGTAGCTATTGCTAGGTTAGCAATAGCCGTCTCGTAGTACGGCAGAATCCGTGCTGCCGCCCTGCCCTTTAACCTCCTAAAGAGGTAAACTACCTTGTCTAGCTTAGTTAGGTATGCTCCTAAGTTAACTAGAAGCTTAGAGCGCATCTAGGCAGCCTAGGAGGGGTACTCGGCCAGAGCCTTACTATTGTACGTAGTGACGTTAGGGAGTTTACTCTTAGGGGTTAGGTTGTAGGCTATCGTGTTTGTCGTCGTCGTAGGGGTCGGATCGCGATTAGACGCCCTAAGCTGTCGTAGCTCCTGTTCCCGTTGGAAAATTATCGCAGCCTAGTAGCCTACTTGCTGCTCGAGCTAGGCCTTGTGTGCTAACAGCTCCTCGTACGCACATTCCATCTGTCCCTGCATAGCCGTAGGTTCTATAGAGATGTCGCTGTCTATCTTTATTGTATTACTGCAGTTACCGACAGTAAGATTAGTTCCTAATATAAGGGCTTAAGAATCTTAGTTTAGAAACTTAAGGCTAGGTATCTATATAAAGGAACGAATAGGCAGTTCCTTCGTCGTCTGCTACTGTACAATTTGTACCTACGAAGCTAAGCTAGCAATTTCCCTCTATATAGGGATGCAAGGTTTACACTCTGTATAGAGGATTAGGAGTTCTCCCTCTGTACAGTAGTGCAGAGTTTTCCCTCTGTTTAGAGGGGCGGCTATTCCCCTCTATACAGGGCTATAGGGTTCTCCCTCTATATAGGAGTAGGGTCCTGTCGGTACATCTGTATAGAGGGTAGGGTCGTGCTGGCGCTACTAAGTTACAGTCCTTAGGGCAACGGCTGGCTTAGGTCCAGGACCTAGGCTAGGCGGCGCCCCCTAACACCGGGCACCTAGGGCAAGAGGAGACGTTTAGCATTATCGCTAGGGACTACTACTGGCCGGCGATAGCAAAGGACATCTGTAGGTTTGTACAGAACTGCGATATATATAGAAGGACAAAGCCCTAGCGTAAACTAAAGCACAGGTTGCTAAAACCCCTACTAATACCGGACCGGCCCTAGCAAGACCTAACAGTAGACTTTATTACAGACGTCCCTAAGAGCAACGGACAGCAGAATATTATAGTAGTAACGGACAAGCTAACAAAGGGAGTAATATTAGAAGGAATAGACTCTATTGCAGCTAAAGACACTGCTTAGGTATTTATACGGACGACGTTCAGCAAGTACGGGTTCCCTAGGTCAATTGTATTAGACTAGGGTATTTAGTTTACGAGTTAGCTCTAGGCAAGGGTATATCAATTGTTGAATATAGAACGTTGCCTATTAACTGCATAGTACCTGTAGATAGACGGCGCGACAGAGAGAGTCAATTCGACGTTAGAAGCGTACCTCTAAGTGTACGTCGACTACGACGAGACAAACTGGAACCGCCTCCTCCCTATAGCGGAGCTAGCTATTAACAGCTATACTGCTAACGCTACTAGATTGTCCCCCTTCTTTATAGCCTACAGATACGACTTTTTCCTGCTCCTACTAACCCTAAGTAGCGCTACCCTACGCCCTATACGATCCCTAATTCAGCAGGGAGAGGCTATCGTACAGACGATTACGAGCGCCTATTAATACGCGAAAGCGAGTCTAGCTATAGCTTAGCAGAATGCAGAAGAGCAGGCCAACAAGGGACAGCAGGCTACACTAAGGTACGAGGCAGGAGATAAGGTCTAGCTAAACTAGTGCAATATCTGTACAGACTGGCCGAGCAAGAAACTAGATTGGAAGAACTAGAAGTTTATAGTAGTTCGACTAGTAGGGACATACACTGTATAACTTAACACTTTCCTAGGAATTTACCCAGTCTTCTATATAGACCACGTACAGCTAGCAAATACGGACCCCCTACTACACTAGACGACGGACGACGCGTGCCTACCGGCGATTATTACTAAAGGCCAGGAATAGTACGAGGTATATTAGGGGGCGCCGCCCAGCCCAGGTCCTAGACCTAAGCTAGCCGTTGCCCTAAGGACTGCGGCTTAGCGGCGCTAGCACGACCCTACCCTCTATATAGAGTTACTAATACGACCCTACTCCTATACAGAGGGAGAATCCTATAGCCCTATACAGAGGGGAATTGCCGCTCCTCTAATCAGAGGGAAAACTCTGCATTACTATATAGAGGGAAACTCCCGATCCTCTGTATAGAGTGTAAACCTTGCATCCCTATATAGAGGGAAATTGCTAGCTTAGCTTCGTAGGTACAAATTGTATAGCAGCAGACGACGAAGGAATTGCCTATTAGTTCCTTTATATAGATACCCAGCCTTAAGTTTCCAAACTAAGATTCTTAAGCCCTTACAAGGTAGAAGAAATCCTTAAGAGCTAAAGGAAGCTGAAGAGGGTAGAATACCTAGTTAAATAGAGAGGGTAGGCAGCGCCTACGTAGGAACTGTACAAGGCCCTCTAGGACACAACTGCGCTAGACAGGTAGGAGGAGAACTATCCTCCTGCCTAGTTACAGTAACACTATGCCGTATAGCGAAAAGGGGCACAATCTACCCTAGATACAGGGCAGCTGCTAGCAACTCGGATTGCCGAAGGATCGGGAATTAAGACGTAGATCAGAACCGGGTCCTACCGACACTACACTGTACTACACTGTACAGAAGGGGGCAGGAGGGAGAGAACAGCTAGGAGACAGGTAGGAATAAGAGTAGAAGTAGGAGGGGAACGAGAGCAACACTGTCTGAAAACTTTTATATACTACCTAGGGGTAGCTTACTAGCCGCTACCCCCCGGGACTACAGCAGCTGACTCTATACCCGAAATCTTAATTACCTCCTAGCCGACAGGGGCCCTACCTAGGCCAATACTATAGAGTAGGGACGGGGTTACACTAGAAGGAGTAGAAGGGCAGCTTAGCAGCGTCCTGCTGCTTATTAATGTAGCACCTAAGACGTTAGCTAGAACTGTACGAAGGAGGAAGACTGTACGAACCGGAAGCGGAGTTGCTAGCTAAGCTAAGCATCCTACAGCTAGAGGTAGAGGTATAGGAGGACGGGCCGGCAACTATAAGGGAGCTACGACGGCACTAGGCGGACGGAGTAGTAGCGTTAGTAGTAGTAGTTATAGTTAGTAGTAGTAGTAGTTGTAGTGGTTATAGTAGTAGTAGACGGCTAGGCAGACGAGTAGCAGGTAGGGGAAATAGAAGAGAAAGAGAGGAAGAGAGAGAGAAGGGGGGAAGGCTTTATATATAGAGTAGTAGCTGCCTGCTATACAAGGCAATAGCAACTAGGGCAGCTGCTACTACTATATAAAGGAGGGCAAACAAGGCAACTACGACCTAGTGCCTAGACGAGCGACGACCCTACAGACGATAACAGGCAGGAACACCTACCTAGGAGCTAAACTCCGGACGACAACTAAGGTATAGGGACAGAGCCAGAAGGCCTGCTGCCGCTAAACTGTACAGATAGGACGCGGAATGTATAGCTAGGGCTATAGGGTAGGAGGTAAATAGACAGACAGGACCGAGCACCTCCTACACCTTTGTAACTGCTCGCAGGTCCTCCTCTGCCTTAGCTTCGGCATCCTTGAAGTAGCAAACGGAATCGGTTAAGATTAGGTAGAAGCGATCTAGCACTGCCTGCCTTCCCTGCTTGCAGGTCCTCCTCTGCGTTAGCTACAGGATCCAGATAGACAGGGCCAAGGTTGCAACAGCGTAGAGGGAGGGCATCTAGCAGGCATTGCCGACTAGCAAGTGCCCGGACGACAGCCGACTATAGACCTGGATAAAGACAGGAAGCGCTACCTGCTAGAGGAACCCTAAGAGCTAAGGGTGTATAACACGCCGCTATACGAAAGAAGCACTATAAGAAGGGAGGGGGGTATTATTAGGGGGCGCTGTCCAGCCTAGGTCCTAGACCTAAGCCAGCTGTCGCCCTAAGGACTGCGACTTAGCAGCGCTAGCACGACCCTACCCTCTATACAGAGTTACTAACACAACCCTACTCCTATATAGAGGGAGAATCCTATAGCCTTATATAGAGGGGAATTGTCGCTCCTCTAAACAGAGGGAAAACTCTGCACTACTGCTTCGTCGAGAATAATCCGGGCACGCAGATATAATACAATACAGCCTTTTTAATAACTATATCTCGAACTGAGGGGGGAAAGAAATCTATATAGTAGTAAGTAAGAGCTTTAGGGGTAGTGTGCCAGGGCCCGGCTTAGTCCAGAAGGGCCGAGCCGAAATTCCAAGGGTCTACCCTATTACTTAGTCCCACCCCTTTCTGCCGTCGCAACACCACCCCCCTCCCTTACTAGCGGTCGACCTCGACCGCTTACTTATCTCTCTCTTTCTTTTTTTTTTGATTTACATCGTCGCTATCTAACGTCTTCGGTTGTCGTCTATCTAATCCATGCTATCTGGTCGGAGCTAGCGGTTACCTAAGCTGCAGCGTTACTAGTCTATACGCTGCCGCGGAGGTCTATATAGATCCGTCTATAGCGCTGTTTCTTCGTCTTTTTCTTTCTCTACTAAAGACCTTACCTACTGCAGGGCCGGCGGCGCCGACGCCGTAAAGCGGCGTCGGCGAGCTTCCTGCCGAAGCGGTAGTAGGTAGTGGCCGAGTCAAAGACTCCAGCGAAGCGACTGCTACGATCGTCTTTATCGGTTTCCGCACTAATAGAGCGGACGCGGCTTTTCTTTTTCTTCTATAGTAATAATTAGCTTCGGAGCTACTTAGGCTTCAACTTCCTTAGGTTCCGGACATAAAACTCTCTTAGCAGCTCCGCCGAATTCCAGAGGTTCTTAGCCGGATACTATTTATAGTCTTCCGGCTATCCTTTCTATAAGATCCTTGCTTCGATAGATCCTCTTAGCTTTCTTATATCTATTACATCTTCTATCTCCTATTCTTCTTCTTTACCGTCTATCTCGACTAGTAGGGATTTAGCGAACCCCTAATCCGGTAGATCGTCTTTAGGGTC
Organism: Pseudocercospora ulei; assembly: GCA_016165855.1. Lineage (NCBI taxonomy): Eukaryota > Fungi > Ascomycota > Dothideomycetes > Mycosphaerellales > Mycosphaerellaceae > Pseudocercospora > Pseudocercospora ulei. Next base: position 2,406,003 of record JACWNB010000003.1, read on the forward strand.
CAAACTTAGCAGATCCGAATAAAAGACATCGTAGATCCGGAATGATTTCGGTTGCTAGAGCTAGTAAGTTACCGGCGACCTCTTTTCTATTATCTTAAACAGACCTACGTAGCGTGGGTTGAGCTTGGCATTGCCTTTTAGCCTTAGGTTCCACGTATTAAGCTATACCTTTTGGCCCTCCTCGAATTCTATCAGCGACCGCTTTCTATTAGCTCGAGTTACTATCCTTTTCTAAGCCGATTCTATCGCCTCTTTTGCCACCTTAATCGCTTCTTCTATCTGAGATCGGAGCGCTTCTGCCGCCGCGGCGGCGACTCTCTTCGACGAGGTAGCGGTGGATATAGAAGGTTCTAAAGAGCTGGGTTCGTTCAGCAGTTGGAGGTTTATTCTCGGAAGATAACCGTAAGTTATCTCAAACGGCGCGAGCAAGGTAGCTTCCGACTGTGCTGAATTGGCGCAGAATTCGGCTATCGGAAATATCTTAATCTATTCTGCTTAATAATAACTACATAAGATTCGTAGATATTTCTCTATTTCGCGGTCAGCTACTTTAGACTAGTCGTCGGTCTAAGGGTAAGCTGCTATGCTAAGCTTTCTGCGAATTCCGAGAGCTTGGTTAATGGCCTTCTATACATTAGCGGTAAATTGAGGACCCCTATCCGTTGTAATAGTGTCTAGCAGACCGTAGTGCTTCTATATATACTAAATTAGCATTCTCGCTGTTTCTTCTGTAGTAGTTCCTTTATCCTTCGCTCGGCAGGGGATAAAGTGGCGTTCTTTGCTTAGCCGATCCACTACATTAAGCGTAGCATTGTGTCTATCGAAATCCGGCAGGCCGGTTACGAAATCTATCGTAATGTGCTGCTATAGTTTCTTGGGGATCGGAAGTAGCTTGAACAGACCGGCTGGAAAGCCGTAACGTGGCTTCGCGGCTCGGCAGATATAGCAACTAGCGATAAACCGGTGTATCCTCTCGAAGATCCGTAGAAACCAGTAGATCGTCCTTACAGCTTCTATCGTTTTCTTTAAGCTAGCGTAACCAACATCTTTAGAACTGTGGACCGACTAGATAACCTCTATAATTAGTTCTTCTAGAACTATCAGCTTCCCTAAGCCAGTTTTGCCGAGCTTCTGCTGCTAGTTAAGCCGTTCCACTTTCTCGTAGAGCGTCTCTTTTTCAGTTAGCAGCTCTATCGCACAGATCCCTACTTCTTTCAACACCTTAGCGTCTACTATCCGTTCGGTTAACACCTTCTGAAACATGTTCGGATTTTCTTTCGCGCAGCTAGTCTTTCCTTCTCTTCTCGTCAGCATATTAGCCTTTCTATTTTAAGCTCTAGGTCGATAGGTAATCTTAAAGTCGAATCCGGATAGGTAGGCGGCCTACCGGGCCTAACGGCGCGATAGCTTCTACGTCTTTCTAAAGTAGGTTAGTGACTAGTAGTCCGTAAAGACCTGGACCGTGCTCTGTCTAGCTATAAGCTCTGGCTTCCACTCCTCGAAAGCCTAAATAATAGCTAACAGTTCTTTGTCGTAGATAGCGTAGTTCCGCTTAGCTTTATTTAGAGACTTGCTAAAGAAGGCTACTAGATAGAAGGTCTCGTCGGCGTCCTCGTACTAAGAAAGGACCCCCGCTGTTACTATGTTAGAAGCGTCTGTTTCTACGTAGATCGTTTTTTCCGGTCGGAAGTGCGCCAGAACCGGCGCTGAAGCTACTGCTTCTTTCAGCCTAATAAAAGCTTCTGTACACTTCTTATTCTATAGACTAGCGGCCTCCTTCTTTAGTGCTTCGTTCAGGGGTCTCGCTATCTTGCTAAAGTCCTTAATAAACTGTCGATAGTAGCTGCAGAATCTGAGAAACGCTCTGATGTGCGTAGTATTTCCGGATTTCGGCTGCTTCCATTCCGCGACGGCGGCGACCTTCGAGGGGTCCATCCGAATTCCTTCTCTTCTGACAATAAGACTGAGATGTTTGACTTCGGTCTAATACAACTCGCTCTTTTTCGTGTCCGCGTTGAACCCGACCTCGTAGAGCCTAATCAGTACCTTCTCGATGTAGTCTGTGTACTGTTCTCTCGTTCCGTCTGTATAGATAAGAATGTCGTCTAAGTAGATAGACACGAATCGTTCTAGCATGTCTATAAAGGTGTGGTTTATAAAGAGTTGCTACACCGCCGGCGCGTCGGTAAGGCCGAAGGGCATAACCAACTACTTAAAATTGCCTATGCATATAGCGAACGTCGTAAGATGTTCTGTCTGCCCTTCTTCGTTCCTTAGTCAATAGAAAGCTTAGCGAATATCCAACTTGCTAAACTACCTAGCCTTTGCCACCCTCTGTATAGTCTTATCGATTAGCGGCAGCAGATACACGTCTCTCTTAGTAATCTCGTTAAGGCCTTGGTAGTCTACGCACAGTCGGAGGCTACCTCTAGGCTTTCGTACGAAATAAATCGGCGACGCATACTTAGCTAAGCTTAGCGTAATGAACTTCTTTGCCAAGTTTTCTCTAACAAACACTTCTACCTTATCTAGCTTAGCTAGCGATAGTCTTCTTAAAGGCTCGGTTCTTAGTAGCGTAGCTCCTTCTTTTAGCTGGATCTTTTTGTTATATTCTGGTTAGTAGAGCAGAAGGAGGTTGGAGTCAGCTTTTAAGAATACGTTAGTATAGTTATAGAGCTCCTTTGGCACTACCTCTACTAGATCTACTTCTTCTTCCGCTATTATCTTCTAGTAGTCTTCGATGTCTTTTACCAAGATAGCGTAAATCTTATTGTCCGGCGACCTCGCGAGGGTCGTTAAAGCTTCTAAGCTTATCATTCTGATCGTGTCTAGAGGGTCGGACCGATCCTTTGGAACCGCTTCGTTGGTCGTAACGTTCGGTTTCGAGGCGACTGCGGTGACCGATTCGGCGGCGACTCTGCTCTGCTGGTTTTTGAATCTAAGGGTGCCTTTACCTACGTTAATAACGGCTTTCTGGTTCTTTATCTATTTCTGCCCTATAATAATGTCAAACCTTCCAATATCTATAATTCGGAACGTCGCGTGCGTAGTGCGGCCAGCCAGGGTAGTCCTTAGTAGTATATAATGCGTAACACTCTCTCTGTCTTGTCCGTTGTATACCGAAATCCGCATCGGCGACGCTAGCTCTACCGGATAGCTATATCCTTTTATTAGTTTCTGAACTAATCAGTAGTGGATCGCGGCTCCGAGAAGGGCTCTTGTGTCGATAAAAGCTCTTAGCTAAAGTGGTCTAATTAAGCTATCGAGGGGGTGGACAGTAATTAAGAGGATAATAGCTGTTTCTGTCTTCACTTCCACCGCCGCTAAGAGTGGATCGCTACAGCTGTTAATACTTTTATTTTCCGGTAACGTAGTTCGTGTTAGTGCCCTATTGTCTATGCTAGATAGGGGGCCTATCCGTCCAGCTAGTCTTTTCCTAGGATTTGTAGTAGCACTCTACTATCTACGCTGTCGGTGTCTTTCGGAGCCGGCTCGATAGCTTGGATAGTCTTTCTCTGCGGCTGCTTCGTAGCACGAGACTCCTGCTTCTGTTGATCCGTCGCTTGGCATCTCGTAGCGATATAGCTAGGCTTTCCGTATACGTAGCAAGTAGGGACGAACGACGAACGTAGCAAATAAGACGGCTGCTAAGGTGCTCTCCTAAAAGGTGCAGGGGGCCGTGTTGTCTGCGTTATCGACGGCTTCTGGTTCGATTCGCGCGATTTCGCGTAAGCGCTTAGGTTTCTAGCAGTAACTCCCGCTCGGTGCACGAAGGTTTTAAGGTCTTTGTCTTCTACCGACGCTATAGCTGTAGCCAATTTAGGGTTCAGCTTCTGCCTTAGTAGGTAGAGCTGCTTATCTTCCGACACTCTAGCTCTAATAGTATATTTTCGGAACAGTCCATAGAATTCCTTCAACGTCTGCTGGTTCTGGTTGATTTTGTCTAGCTGTGTACAGGCTGTCTTCTTTCGGAAGGGGTCTCTAAAGCGTTAATTCAGCACTTTGATCGCTTCTTCGGCAGTTACCTCTTCTAGGTCCGCTACTAGCGAAAAAGCTTTACCTTCTAACCGCGACTCTAGGTAGGCCAGCCTGTCTTCTTTACTGTTTCTGGCATAGTCGCAGTCTATCTTGTTCTTTATCTTCTTCCTAAATGCCTCCTAGTCCTTAGGGTCTCCGCCTCTAAACGCTGGTAGGTCTAGTAGTAACGTTATCGAGGTGCCGCCTTAACTGTAGGCCGCTGGTAAGGCGGTCTCTGCTTGTTCTTCTCTATATAGTGGCAGCGCCGACGACGTCGCTGCTTCTATTTTAGCTAACTAAGTCTTTATCGCCTTTAGTTGCGCTAGTCGATTCGCCGCTTAGTTTTCTAGCACGTCGATAATAGTTTCTGCTAACTCTTTCTCTGCTATTACCGCTTCTATTTCTTCTTCTAGTCTCCTGTTTTCTTCCGTGTTCCTATAAAATTTCTTCTCGACGAAGGTGATAATGTCGAACACCTTCTCTGCTCTATGTTCTGTAAGATATTCTCCTATCTTATCCGGCGTACGTACGTACAGTTCGGCATAGCTCTCTATGCCCTTTCTCGCTTTATCTATCTCTTCTTCTATAAGGCCCTCAGTAGCTATTCTATCGTCGAGGATGCTAGTACGCCTATCCCTCAGTCTGTTAGTCTTTCTCTTTCCGCTGCGGCCTGTAACGCTGCCTTCTACCGTTAAGAAGCTCTCTATAGCTTTCTTACAGTGCTGGTGTTTGATTTGGTGTATGTAGTGCGCGTGCGTTATTCGGGTGTCCGGATAGTTCAACGGTCCCTTTCGCGCAGCGCGGAGCTAGTATAGTAAGTAAGTTCGAGATATAATAATCTGGGCACGCAGATATAATTCAATATCGCCTTTTTAATAACTATATCTCGAACTAAGGAGGAAAAGAAATCTATGTAGTAGTAAGTAAGAGCTTTAGGGGTAGTATGCCAGGGCCCGGCTTAGTCCGGAAGGGCCGAGCCGAAATTCCAAGGGTCCACCCCATTACTTAGTCCCACCCCTTTCTGCCGTCGCAACAGAGAAGAAGTTTTATAAGAACATAGAAGAGAGCAGGCGACTAAGAGAGAAAATAGAAGTGGTAATAGCCAAGAAGGAATCAGCAGAGACTATTATTGATGTACTAGAAAATCAAGCGGCAAATCGACTAGCACAACTAAAGGTAATAAAGGCTTAGTTAGCTAATATAGAAGCAACGATGTCGTTAGCGCTGCCACTACATTAAGAAGAACAAGCAGAGACCGCTTTACTAGCAGCCTACAGTTAAGGTAATACCCTAATAACGTTACTACTGGACCTACTAGCGTTTAGGGGCAGAGACCCTAAAGACTAGGAGGCATTTAAGAAAAAGATAGAGAACAAGATAGACCGCGATTATGCCGGAAACAGTAAAGAAGACAGATTGGCCTACCTAGAATCGCGATTAGAAGGTAAAGCTTTTTCGTTAGTAGCGGACCTAGAAGAGGTAACTGCCGAAGAAGCAATCAAAGCGCTAGATCAACGCTTTAGAGACCCCTTCTAAAAGAAAACGGCCTGTAAGCAACTGGATAAGATTAACTAGAACCGGCTAACGTTTAAGGAGTTTTACAGACTGTTTAGAAAATATGCTATTAGAGCTAAAGTGTCAGAATATAAGCAGTTACATTTACTAAGGCAGAAGCTAAACCCTGAACTGGCTGCAGCTATAGCTTTGGTAGAAGACGAAGACCTCGAGAGCTTCGTGCACTAAGCGAGAGTTACCGCTAGAAACCTGAGCGCCTACACGAAATCAGCATTGCGCGAACCGATTTAGAAGCAGTCGGCGCCGACAACACGACCCTCTGCTCCTTTCTGACGAGCTCTTACCTAGCAGCTATCTTAATCGCCGCACTCGTCTTTCGTCTCTACTTGCTACGTATATAGAAAGCCTAGCTATATCGCTACTAGATGCTAAGCGACGGCTTAACAGAAGCAGGAGTATCGCGCCGCCAAGCCTCCGCTACCAAAAAAGACTATCCAAGCTATAGAGCCGGCACCGAACGACACTAACAGTGTAGACAGCGGAGTTCCGTTAAGGATCCTAGGAAAAGACCAGCTGGACGGATAGGCCCTCTATCTAGTATAGACAATAGGGCACCGACGAGATCCGCATTACTAGAAGAAGGGAGCATTAACAGTTGTAACGATCCGCTCTCGGCAGCTATAGAAGTAAAGACAGAAACCGCTATTATCCTTCCGATTACTGTCTACCTCCTTAAAGGCTCGCACCGGCCACTTTAATTAAAGGCCTTTATCGACACAGGAGCTCTTATCGGCGCTGCGATCCACTATCGACTAGTTCAGAAGCTAATAAACGGATATAGTTATCCTATAGAACTAGCATCGCCGACGCAAATTTCAGCATACAACGGACAAGACACTGAGAGTGTTACGCATTACGTGCCATTAAGAACCACCTTAGCTAGTCGCACTACAGAAGCAACATTCCGAATTATAGATATCAGAAGGTTCGACATTATTATAGGGCAGAAATAGATAAAGAACCAGAAAGCTATTATTAACGTAGGTAAGGGCACACGAGGATTCAAAACTTAGCAGAGCGGCGTCGTCGCCGCCGGATCGGTCACCGCCGTCGTCGCGAAACCGAATGTTACAACCACCGGAGCGGTTCCGACTGATCGGTCCGACCCTCTAGACACTATTGGAATAATAAGCTCGGAAGCTTTAACGACCCTTGCGAGGTTAGCAGACAATAAAATCTACGCTATCTCGATAAAAGACATCGAAGATTACCAGAAGATAATAGCAGAAGAAGAAGTAGATCTGCTAGAGGTGTTACTCAAAGAACTCTATAGTTACACTAACGTGTTTTTAAAAGCAGACTACAACCTCCTGCCGCTCTACTAACCGGAATATAACGACGAGATCCGACTAAAGGAAGGGGCTATACTACCAAGAACCGAACCCCTAAGACGATTATCGCCGGCCGAGCTAGACTAAGTAGAGATGTTTGTTAGAGAAAACCTGGCGAAGAAGTTTATTACGCTAAGCTCGGCAGAGTATGCGTGACCAATTCTGTTCGTACAGAAACTCGGAGGCAGTCTCCGACTGTACGTAGACTACTAAGGCCTTAATAAGGTTACTAAGAGAGACGTGTATCCGCTGCCGCTAATCGACGAGACTATACAGCGAGTAGCTAAAGCTAAATAGTTTAGCAAGCTGGACATTCGCTAAGCGTTCTACCGACTAAGGAACGAGGAAGGACGGACGGAAGATCTTACGACCTTCGCTACGCGCATAGGCAATTTCAAGTAGTTAGTAATGCCTTTCGGACTTACTAACGCGCTGGCAGTATAGCAGCGTTTTATAAATTACAACTTTATAGACATGCTAGAACGGTTCGTGTCTATCTATTTAGACAACATTCTTATCTACACTAATAGAATAAGAGAGCAGCACACAGACCACATCGAGAGAGTACTAACTAGGCTCTGCGAGGTTGGATTAAACGCAGACACGAAGAAGAGCGAGTTCCATTAGACCGAGGTCAAATATCTCGGCCTTATCGTCGGCAGAGAGGGAATTCGGATAGACCCCTTAAAGGTCGCCTCTGTCGCAGAGTGGAAACAGCCGAAATCCGGAAATACTACCTAAATTAGAGCGTTTCTCAGATTCTGCAGCTACTACCGACGGTTTATTAAGGACTTTAGCAAGATAGCGAGACCCCTAAATAAGGCATTAAAGAAGGAGGCTACTGGCCTATAGAACGAGAAATGCATAGAGGCTTTTAACTAGCTAAAAGAAGCAGTAGCCTCGGCGCTAGTGCTAGCGCACTTTCGGCCGGAAAAGATAATCTACCTAGAGACAGACGCATCCAATATAGTGACCGTAGGGGTCATTTCTTAGTATAATAACGCTGACGAGACCCTCTATCCAGTAGCCTTCTTTAGCAAATCTATAAATAAGGCTAAGCAAAACTACGCTATTTACGATAAGGAGCTGTTAGCTATTATCTAGACTTTCGAGGAGTGGGAACCGGAACTTATAGCTAGAAAGAGCACGGTCTAGGTCCTTACAGACTATCAGTCACTGACCTACTTTATAAAGACGCAGAAGCTATCGCGTTACTAAGCTTGGTAGGCCGCCTACTTATCCGGATTCGACTTTAAGATTACCTATCGACCTAGAGCTTAAAATGGAAAGGCCGACGCGCTGACAAGAAGAGAGGGGAAGACCAGCTGCGCGAAAGAAGATCCGAACATGTTCTAGAAGGTGTTAACTAAACGGATAGTAGACGCCGAGGTATTGAAAGACATAGGGATCTGCGCGATAGAACTGCCGACCGAGGGAGAGACGCTCTACGAGAAGGTAGAGCAGCTTAATTAGCAGTAGAAGCTTAGCAAAACCGGCTTAGGGAAGCTAATAGTTCTAGAAGAACTAATTACTAAGGTTATCCAGTTAGTCTATAGTTCTAAGGATGTTGGCTACGCCGGCTTAAAGAAGACAATAGAGGCCGTAAGGACAATCTACTAGTTTCCGCGAATCTTCGAGCGGATCCACCAATTTATCGCCAACTGTTACATATGTCAAGCAGCGAAACTACGTTATAGTCTTCCGGCCGGTTTATTAAAGCTACTTCCGATCCCCGAGAAACCGTAGCAGCATATTACGATGGATTTTATAACCGGCCGACCGGATTCCAATATCGAGCTGCCTCTTGTGTTCTAGCAGCTCCTCGTATACGCAGTGCATCTGTCCCTGCATAGCCGTAGGTTCTATAGAGATGTCGCTGTCTATCTTTGTTGTATTACTGCAGTTACTAATAGTAAGATTAGTTCCTAATGTAAGGGCTTAAGAATCTTAGTTCAAAAACTTAAGGTTGGGTATCTATATAAAGGAACTAGTAGGCAGTTCCTTCGTCGTCTGCTGCTGTACAATTTGTACCTACGAAGCCAAGCTAGCAATTTCTCTCTATGTAGGGGTGCAAGGTTTACACTCCGTACAGAGGATCGGGAGTTCTCCCTACAGAATCACTAATACGACCCTACTCTTATACAGAGGGGGAATCCTATAGCCCTATATAGAGGGGAATTGCCGCCCCTCTAAACAGAGGGAAAACTCTGCACTACTGTATAGAGGGAGAACTCCCGATCCTCTGTACAGAGTGTAAACCTTGCACCCCTATATAGAGGGAAATTGCTAGCTTGGCTTCGTAGGTACAAATTGTACAGCAGCAGACGACGAAGGAACTGCCTATTAGTTCCTTTATATAGATACCTAACCTTAAGTTCCTGAACTAAGATTCTTAAGCCCTTACATTAGGAACTAATCTTACTATTAGTAACTGCAGTAATACAACAAAGATAGACAGCGACATCTCTATAGAACCTACGGCTATGCAGGGACAGCTGCACTGCGTATACGAGGAGCTGCTAGAGCACAAGAGGCAGCTCGAGCAGCAAGTGAACCACTAGGCTGCGATAATTTCCTAGCAGGAACAGGAGCTACAACAGCTTAGGGCGTCCGATCGCAATCCGACCCCTATAACGACGAACACGATAGCCTACACCCCGACCCCTAAGAGCAAACTCCCCGATGTTACTACTTACGACAGTAAGGCTCTGGCCGAGTACCCCTCCTAGGCTGCCTAGATACGCTCTAAGCTTCTAGTCGACTTAGGAGCATACCTAACTGAGCTGGACAAGGTAGTGTATCTCTTTAGGAGGTTAAAGGGCAGGGCAGCAGCACAGATTCTGCCGTACTACGAGACGGCCATCGCCAACCTGGCAATAGCTACGACGACGATGCTCTAGACAGCTCTTAACAAGAGCTATAAGGACCTAGACCGCGAGAGCCGAGCACTCCTATAGGTTAATACGATAAAGCAAGGACGTAAGACTGTACGAGAGTTCCTTACAGAATACGACCAGACTCTAGCAGAGGCAGGAGGTCTCTAATAGGAAGACAGGATAAAAATTACCTCCTTAGAGGTAGGCTTCTCTAAGGAGATTATAACGGGACTAGTAGGCGTAATGCGACCAGCTACGTACGAGGAATTCTATAATCTCCTTAGGATAGTCGACGACCAACACCCTAGGCTCGGACAGATAAGCTGCGCTTACGAGTTGCGACAACCCCTCTAGCGGCAGACGGACGCTATAGACTAGGAACTAACGACGACGAGGGTAGCGGCAGCCTTTACCGTACGGTAAGGGCCGCTGCTAAAAGGGCACAGTAGGTAGATATAGCTACCCTAGACAAGAGAAGGGCAGAAGGGAGCTGCTACTAGTATAGCAAGATAGGCTACACTGCCTAGAACTGCGGGCTTTTGCTAGTAGAGAGACCTAGGGGACGGCCGACTACTGTAAGGGTAGCAACTGCAGCGCCCTAACAAGAGGATTAGGAGTCCTACTTAGACGACATCAAGTCGGGAAAAGAGTAGCCTCTAAGCGAAGGCTCTGCTAGAGGCGTATACGAGATAGATTGCCAAATCAAAGCACTACTTAGCTATCTTTTAAGAGCAACTACATAACGACTACGCCGTTTATCGTACGGCCTACGCTAAACGGGTCCGCAACAGCGCGGACATTGATTAATACAGGATGTTTAGTATACAGAGTAATTAGCAAAGACTTCGTACAGAGACACTACATTAAGACGACCCCTACCGTACCTATACGCATATTAGGCATTACCGGGCGAGGACCGGACATTACTTATATAGTAAAAGTGACGATAGAGATACAGGGACACTATAAGCAGGACTTATACCTCTATATCGTACAGGACAAGTTAGAGTATAACCTAATACTAGAGAAGCTATAGATAGAGCGCTAGCAGGGCAAGCTAGACGTCGGACGAGGACGGCTGTACCTAGCAGCGCTGAAGCAGAGGCTCCAGGACCAAGGGAGGGCTCTGTAGGGTAGCAATGCTAAGGCTGAAATCAACACTGCGACTGCAGACATTAAAAAGGCATTAGCACCTAAGAAAGCGACGGACCTCTATATAAAGCTCCTAAGAGAATATACTGGATACCTGGACCTCTTCGAGCCAAAGTCAGCCTTAAAACTGCTACTATACCGAGGAGAAGGGATTAACTACGACATCTAGCTAGAGCCCCGTCTAGATAGGAGTCTGCCTAAGGTACTGTACAGCCTGCTGTACGGAATGTCCTCTAGAGAACTCCTAGTACTATGTAAGACACTGGACGACCTGCTTGCCAAAGGTTTTATTTAGGCAAGTACCTCGTCTGCGGGAGCCCTAGTGCTGTTTGTCTATAAGGAGGGCAAGGCTGGCTTGCGTTTCTGCGTAGACTACCGAAGCATTAACGCGATTACTAAGAAGGACCGGTACCCCCTACCTCTTATTAAGGAGACTCTCGGACGGATCGCTAAGGCAAAGTAGTTTACTAAGCTTAACGTAGTCTCGGCTTTCTACAAGATACAGATCAAGGAAGGCTATAAATAGATAACTGCCTTCTGTACGAGATATAGTCTTTTTAAGTAGCTTGTTACCCCCTTCGGCCATACTAACGCACTGGCAACCTTCTAAAGGTATATTAACAAGTCCTTACAGGGGTTACTAGACGACATCTGCTCGGCGTACCTCGACGATACACTGGTTTTTACAGACGGCACCTATGCAGATTACGTACAGGACGTTAAAAAGGTACTGGATCGACTGCAGCAGGCTAGCTTATACCTTAACATCGACAAATGTAAATTCGGTGTACAGTGTACGAAATACCTAGGGTTTATTATCGAGGTAGGGAAAGGCATTAGCATAGATAGGAAAAAGATTAATACTATTAAGCAATAGAAGCCGCCTATAAGCGTTAAGGGCGTACAGGAATTTCTTAGGTTTGCTAACTTCTACTGCTAGTTTATACGGAACTACTCGGAGATCGTGCGCCCCCTAGTCGAGCTAACATATAAGAACGAGCAGTTTAAGTAGACGGACGAGTGCAATAGGAGCTTCAACAAGCTAGAGGAGCTCTTTACTACAGGACCAACGCTTGCCGCCTTCGACCTAGAACATACGATGATACTGGAAACCGACTCCTTAGGGTACTATATAGGAGGCATCTTGTTACAGGTAGGCTCAGACGGACTTCTGCACCTATATGCGTACTTCTCTAAGAAGAACTCCCTAGCTAAGTGCAACTACCCTATCTACGACAAGGAATTGCTAGCAGTCGTACAGTGTTGCGAAGTGTAGGATAGTAAACTCCGCTCGGTTCCCGAGTTCCTCGCCCTAACCGACTACAAGAATCTAGAGTACTTTACGCAGCCCCGGAAGCTGTCTAAGAGACACGTACGATAGGCAATGTACCTAAGCCGGTTTAATATAAGACTCTAGTATCGCAAGGGTAAGGATAACAGCAGGGCTAATGCGCTATCTAGACAGGACTAGGATATGCTAACGACGTACAAGGACGACTAGCTAAAGTTACAAATATTCTAGATATTTAAGGAGGAGCTAGGCGAGGAGACTATCCGCCTAGCGACGGTACATATATAGGAACCCTAACTGCAAGCATAGGAAGAGGCAGTAGAAAAGGACGAGGTGTACCGGGGGGCCCGTACAGCGATCTAAGGAGGACAGCGGAAGCTCCCAGCAGAGCTCTATCTTAAGGTATCGGCAGCAGAGTACTTAGTAGACGAGGAGAACAACCTAAAGTTCAGGAATCGAGTTTAGGTCCTAGCAGACGAGAAGCTCTGTATAAGCTTAATACAACAGGCGCATAATTCTATAGCTACCGGGCACCTAGGGCGTAAGGAGACGTACAGCATCGTCGCTAGGGACTACTGCTAGCCGGCGATAGCGAAGGACATTCGCAGGTTTATACAGAACTGCGATGTATACAGGAGGACAAAGCCCTAGCGTAAACTAAAGCATAGGCTGCTAAAACCCCTACTAATACCAGACCGGCCCTAGCAAGACCTAACAGTAGACTTCATTACGGACCTCCCTAAGAGCGACGGACGGCGGAACATTATAGTAGTAACAGACAAGCTAATAAAGGGGGTAATACTTGAGGGAATGGACTCTATTACAGCTAAGGACACTGCCTAGGCCTTTATACAGACGACGTGTAGCAAGCACGGTTTCCCTAGGTCAATTGTATTAGACCAGGGTACGTAGTTAACGAGTTAGCTCTAGGCAAGGGTCTGCTAGTTGCTAAATGTAGAACGTCGCCTATTAACCGCATAGCACCTATAGATAGATAGTGCGACAGAGAGGGTTAATTCGACGTTAGAAGCGTACCTCCGAGCGTACGTCAACTATAATCAGACGAACTGGAACCGCCTTTTCCCTATAGCGGAGCTAGCTATTAATAGCCGTATAGCTAGTGCTACAGGATTGTCCCCCTTCTTTATAGCCTATAGATACGACCACTCCCCGCTCCTACCAACCCTAAGTAGTAACACCCTGCACCCTGTACGATCCCTAATTTAGCAGGGAGAGGCTATCGTACAGACGATTACGAACGCCTATTAATAGGCGAAGGCGAGTCTAGCTATAGCTTAACAGAATGCAGAAGAGCAGGCTAATAAGGGACGACAGGCTGCACTAAGGTACAAGGCAGGGGATAAGGTCTAGCTAAACTAGCGCAACATCCGTACAGACCGGCCGAGCAAGAAGCTAGATTAGAAGAACCGGAAGTTTACAATAGTCCGACTAGTAGGGACATACGCTGTATAACTTAACACTCCCCTAGGGATCTACCTAGTCTTCTACGTAGACCTCGTACAGCTAGCAAACACGGACCCCCTGCTACACTAGACGACAGACGACGCGCGCCCCCTAGCGATCCTTACTAAAGGCTAAGAAGAGTACGAGGTAGAAGGAATCCTTAAGAGCCAAAGGAAGCGGAAGAGGGTAGAGTACCTAGTTAATTAGAGAGGATAGGCAGAACCTACGTAGGAACTATACGAGGCCCTGCAGGACACAGCCGCACTAGACAGGTAGGAGGAGAACTATCCCCCTACCTAGTTATAGTAACACTGCACTATACGGCGAAAAGGGGCACGATCTACCCTAAGTACAGGGCAGCTGCTAGCGACTTAGGTTGTTAAAGGATCGAGAATCGAGACGTAGGACACTACAGGATCCTACCGACACTATACTATACTACACTATATAGAAGGGGGCAGGAGGAAGGGGACAGCCAGGAGACAGGTAGGAATAGGAGTAGAAGTAGGAGGGGAACGAGAGCAACACTGTCCGAAAGCTTTTATATACTACCTTAAGGTAGCCTACTAGCCACTACCCCTAGGATCAAGGCAGCCAACTCTATACCCGAAATCTTAATTACCTCCCGGCCGGCAGGGGCCCTAGCACTAGAGGAAGCGGAAGGGTAGCTTAGCAACACCCTGCTACTAGTTAATGTAGCACCTAAGACGTTAGCTTAGACTATACGGAAGTTAGGGACCTATACGAACTGGAAGCGAAGCTGCTAGTTAAGCTAGGCACTCTATTATTAGAGGTAAAAATAGGAGGGAACACTAGCCGGACAGGCGGAAGAAGAGCTAGCAACTACAAGAGAATTATAGTGTTGCGGTAGCAGAAAGGGGTGGGACTAAGTAATAGGGTAGACCCTGAGAATTTCGGCTCCGCCCTTCCAGACCGAGCCGGGCCTTGGCACGTTAACCCCAAAGCTCTTACCCACCACTACATAGATTCCTTTCCCTCCTTAGTTCGAGATATAGTTATTAAAATGGCCGTATTGAATCTTATCTGCGTGCCCGGATCATTATATCTCGAACTTACTTACTATACTATCCCCTGCGCTGCGCGAAAGGGACTGTTAAACTATCCGGACACCCGAATAACGTACGCGCACTACACAAACCAAACCAAACAACAGCACCGTAAGATAGCTATAGAGAGCTTCTTAACGGTAGAGAGCGGCGTTACAGGCCGAAGCAGAAGCAGAAGAGAAAAGACTAACAGAGCGAGTAGGCGCTTCAGTGTTATCGATAATAAGTTCATTATCGGAGGTTTTACAGCGGAAGAGACTGCAGAGATTAAGGAACAAATAAACGAATACAAGAAAATCTACGACTGCACACTCGAGGAACTTAAGGATTATATAAACGAGAACGGATTAGGGAAGGTCTACGACAGCATAGACCTTATTAAGAAGCTGTTTTACAGAACCCTGGAAGAAAAGAGACAGTTAAGAGAGGAAATCGAGACAGTAAGAGCCGAGAAGGAATCGGCAGAGACTATTATAGATATGCTGGAAAACCAAGCGGCAAACCGACTAGCACAACTGAAGGCGATAAAGACTTAGCTAGCTAAGATGGAAGCAGTGATGTCGCCGCTGCTGCCACAGCATCGAGAAGAACAAGCAGAGACTGCCTTACCAGCGGCCTACAGTTAAGGTAGCACCTTAATAACATTACTACCAGACCTACCAGCGTTTAGAGGCAGAGACCCCGAAGACTAGGAAGCGTTTAAGAAGAAGATAAAGAACAAGATAGACCGCGACTACGCCGGAAACAGTGCCGGAGATAGATTGGCCTACCTAGAGTCGCGATTAGAAAGTGAAGCTTTTTCACTAGTAGCGGACCTAGAAGAAGTAACTACCGAAGAAGCGATCAAAGTGCTGGATCAACGCTTCGGAGACCCCTTCCAGAAGAAGACGTCCTGTAAGCAACTGGACAAGATTAACCAGAACCGGCAGACGTTTAAGGAATTCTACGGACTATTCCGAAAATATGCTATTAGAGCCAGAGTGTCGCAAGATAAGCAGCTCTATCTACTAAGGCAGAAGCTGAACCCTGAACTGGCTGCAGCTATAGCCTCGGTGGAAGATGAAGACCTTAAGAGCTTCGTGCACCGAGCGAGAGTTACTGCGAGAAACCTAAGCGCTTACGCGAAATCGCGCGAATCGAACTAGAAGCCGTCGATAACGCAGGCAACGCGACCCCCTGCACCTTTCCGGAGAGCACCCTAGCAGCCACCTTATCAGTTACCGCGTTCGTCGTTCGTCCCTACCTGTTACCCATATAGAAAGCCTGGCCACATCGCTACGAGATGCCAAGCATTAGATAAGCAGAAGTAGGAGTATCGTGTTACGAAGCAGCTGCAGCTGCTAAGAAAGACTATACAAGCTATCGAGCCGGCTCTGAACGACGTCGACAGTATGGACGGTAGAGTGCCACTAAGAATCATAGGAAAAGACCAGCTAGATAGATAGGCCCCCTATCTAGCATAGACAATAGGGCACTAACACGAACTACGTCACCGGAGAGAGGAAGTATCAATAGCTGCAGCGATCCGCTCTCGGCGGCGGTGGAAGTAAACACGGAAACAGCTATTATCCTTCTAATTACTGTCCACCCTCTCGATAGCTTAAGCAAACCCCTTTAACTAAGAGCTTTTATCGACACGGGAGCCCTTATCGGCGCGGCGATCCACTATAGATTGGTTCCAAAGCTAATAAACAGATACGGCTATCTAGTAGAGCTAGCGTCGCCGACACGAATTTTGGCATACAATAGACAAGACACCGAGAGTGTTACGCATTATATGCTATTAAAGACTACCTTAGCAGGTCGCACTACAGAAGCGACGTTCCGAATTACAGATATCGGAAGGTTTAACATTATTATAGGACAGAAATGGATAAAGAACCAGAAAGCTGTTATTAATGTAGGCGAAGGCACCCTTAGATTCAAGAACCAGCAGACCG
Source organism: Pseudocercospora ulei (assembly GCA_016165855.1). Taxonomy (NCBI): domain Eukaryota; kingdom Fungi; phylum Ascomycota; class Dothideomycetes; order Mycosphaerellales; family Mycosphaerellaceae; genus Pseudocercospora; species Pseudocercospora ulei. The sequence continues at coordinate 2,422,716 of JACWNB010000003.1, forward strand.
GAATCGCCGCCAAATCGGTCACAGTCGCCAGCGCCAAACCGAACGTTACGACTATCGAAGTAGTTCCGAAGGATCGGTCAGACCCTTAAGACACGATAGGAATAATAAGCTTAGAAGCTTTAACGACCCTTGCGAGGTCATCGGACAACGAGATTTACGCTATCTTAATAAAGGATATTGAAGACTACCGGAAGATAATAGCGGAAGAAGAAGTAGATCCACTAGAGGTGTTACTAAAAGAACTCCATAGTTAGACCAACGTGTTCTCGAAGGCTGACTCCAACCTCTTGCCGCTCTACCGACCGGAATATAACAACAAGATCCGGCTAAAAGAAGGAGCTACACTGCTAAGAACCGAGCCCTTAAGAAGACTGTCGCTAGCGGAGCTAGACTAGGTAGAAGTGTTTGTTAGAGAAAACTTGGCGAAGAAGTTCATTACTCCAAGCTTAGCAGAATATGCGTTACCGATTCTTTTCGTGCAGAAACCCGGAGGTAGTCTCCGACTGTGCATAGATTACCGTAGCCTTAATAAGGTTACTAAGAGAGATGTGTATCCGCTGCCTCTAATCGATAAGACTATACAGAGGGTAGCGAAGGCTAAGTGGTTCAGCAAGCTAGATATTCGCTAAGCGTTCCACTAATTAAGAAACGAAGAAGGACAAACCGAAGATCTTACGACTTTCGCCACGCGTATAGGCAATTTCAAGTAGTTGGTAATGCCTTTCGGACTTACCAACGCACCGGCAGTGTAGCAACGCTTTATAAACTACACCTTTATAGACATATTAGAACGGTTTATGTCTATCTACTTAGACGACATTCTTATCTACACTAAGGGAACGAGAGAGCAACATACAGACTACATTAAGAGGGTGTTAAAAAGACTCCGCGAGGTCGGATTAAACGCGGACACGAAGAAGAGCGAGTTCTACCAGACCGAAGTCAAATACCTCGGTCTTATTGTCGGAAGAGAAGGAATTTGGATAGACCCCTTAAAGGTCGCTGCAGTCGCAGAATGGAAGCAACCGACATCTGGAAACACTACGCAGATTAGAGCGTTTCTCGGCTTCTGCAGCTACTATCGACAGTTCATTAAGGACTTTAGCAAGATAGCGAGACCCCTAAATAAGACGTTAAAGAAGGAGGCTGCTAGTATATAGAATAAGAAGTGTACGGAAGCTTTCAACTAACTAAAGGAAGCAGTAGCCTTAGCGCCAGTATTGGCACACTTCCGACCAGAAAAGACGATCTATGTAGAAACGGACGCTTCCGACACTGTAATAGCAGGAGTTTTTTCTTAATACGCTAACGACGACGAGACTCTCTATCCGGTAGCTTACTTTAGCAAGTCTATAAATAATGCTAAGCGGAACTACGCTATCTATAATAAGGAGCTGCTAGCTATTATTCAGGCTTTCGAGGAGTGGAAACCAGAGCTTGTAGCTAGACGGAGCACAGTCCAGGTCCTTACAGACCACCAGTCACTAACGTACTTTATAAAGACGCAGAAGCTATTACAGCGCCAGGCCCGGTAGGCCGCCTACTTATCCGGATTCGATTTTAAGATTACCTATCGACCAGGAGCTCAAAATAGAAAGGCAGACGCGTTGATAAGAAGACAAGGAAAGACTAGCCCCGCGAAAGAAGATCCGAACATATTCTAGAAGGTGTTAACTAAACAGATAGTGGACGCAGAGGTGTTAAAAGAAGCAGGGATCAGCGCGATAGAACCACCGACCGAAGAAGAGACGCTCTACGAAAGAGTGGAACGGCTTAATTAGCAGCAGAAGCTCGGCAAAACCGGCTTAGGGAAACTGATCGTTCTGGAAGAACGGATTACAGAGGTTATCTAGCTAGTCTATAGCTCTAAGGATGTAGGCTACGCAGGTTCAAAGAAGACGATAGAAGCAGTAAGGACGACCTACTGGTTTCCGCGAATTTTCGAGCGGATCCACCGGTTTATCGCTAACTATTACGTTTGTCGAGCCGCGAAGCTACGCTACGGCCTTCCGGCCGGTCTGCTAAAGCCACTTCCGATCCCTAAGAAACTATAGCAGCACATTACAATAGACTTCGTAACCGGCCTACCGGATTCCGATAGATATAACGCTACGCTTAATGTAGTGGATCGACTAAGCAAAGAACGCTATTTCATCCCCTACCGAGCAAAGGATAAAGGAACTACTACAGAAGAAACAGCGAGAATGTTAATCCAGTACGTGTAGAAGCACTACAGCCTGCCGGACACTATTACTACGGATAGGGGTCCTTAATTCACCGCCGACGTATAGAAAGCTATTAACCAAGCCCTCGGAATTCGTAGAAAGCTCAGCACAGCTGCTTACCCTCAGACCGACAGTTAGTCTAAAGTGGCTAACCGAGAGATAGAGAAATATCTGCGAATCTTCTGCAGCTATTATTAAGCAGAGTAGATTAAGATGTTGCCGATAGCCGAATTCTGCGCCAATTCAGCACGGTCAGAAGCTACCTTACTAGCGCCGTTTGAGATAACACACGGTTATCTTCTAAGGATAAGCTTTTAGCTACTAAACAAACCCAGCTCTTTAGAACCTTCCACTACTACCTCGTCGAAGAGAATCGCTACAGCAGCGGCAGAAGCGCTTAGATCTAAGATAGAAGAAGCGATTAGGGTGGCAAAGGAGGCAATAGAATCGACTTAGAAGAAGATAGTAACTCGAGCTAATAGAAAGAGGTCACCGATAGAATTCGAGGAAGGCCAAAAGGTATAGCTTAATACGCAGAGCCTAAGGCTGAAAGGCAACGCGAAGCTTAACCCCCGTTACGTAGGTCCGTTTAAGATAGTGGAAAAGAGGTCGCCAGTAACCTACTGGCTTCAGCTGCCGAAATCGTTCTAGACCTACAATGTCTTCTATTCGGATCTGTTAAGTTTAGACCCTAAAGACGGCCTTCTAGAACAGGGGTTCGCCGAACCCCCGTCGGTCGAGATAGACAGCGAAGAAGAAGAGTGGGAGGTAGAAGACGTAATCGATATAAGAAAACGAAGAGGATCTATCGAAGCGAGGATCTTATAGAAAGGATAGCCAGAAGACTACGAATAGTATCCGGCCGAGAACCTCCGGAATTCGGCAGCGGTGCTAAGAGAATTTTACGTCCGGAATCCGAGAAAGCCGCAACCCGAGTAGCTATAAAATTGATGAATCTAGAAGAAGAAGAAAAGCCGCGTCTGCTCTATCGATACAGAAGCCGATAAAGATAATTATAGCGGTCGCTTCGCCGGAGTTTTCGACTCGGCCACTACCTATCGCTGTATCGGCAGGCAGCTCGCTAACGCCGTAAACCGGCGTCGGCGCCGCCAGTCCTACAGTAGGTAAGGTCCTTAGTAGAGAAAGAAAAAGAAGAAGATAGCAAGCTGCAGATAGATCTATATAGACCTACGCGACGGCGCACGGACCGGTCACGCCGCAGCTCGGGTAACCGCTAGCTCCGATTAGATAGACGCCAAGTAAAGACGTTAGATAGTAACAATGGAAATTTTTTTAAAAAAAAAAATTTAGAGGAACAGATAAGTAAGCGGTCGAGGGCGACCACTGTTAAGGGAGGGGGGTAGTGTTGCAACGGCAGAAAGGGGTAGGACTAAATAATAGGGTGGACCCGCGGAATTTCAGCTCGGCCCTTCTAGACCGAGCCGGGCCTTAGCACGTTACCCCTAAAGCTCTTACCTACTACTATATAGATTCCTTTCCCTCCTTAGTTCGAGATATAGTTATCAAAAAGGCTGTATTAAATCTTATCTGCGTGCCCGGATTATATAGTAGGAACGGCCGGACGGGATGCATAGCATAATAGTAGTAGCTAGTAGTAGTAGTAATAGTAGTAATAGTAGTAGTAGGGACGGCTAGGCGGACGGGTAGCAGATAGGGGGGATAAAGGAGAAAGAGAAGAAGAGAGAGAGGGAAAGGGGAAAGGGTTTATATACAGGGTAGTAGCTGCCTGCTATATAGGGCAATAACAACTAGGGCAGCTGCTACAACCGTATAAGGGAAGACAAACGAGGCAACTACGACTTAGGGCCTATACGAGCGACGGCCCCCTAGACGACTGGACGGAGGCAGGAACGTCTACCTAGGAGTAAACTCCGGACGACGACCTAAGGACAGGAACAGAGCCAGATAGCCTAGTAGTGCCGGACCGTACAGTTAGGACGCAGAGTGCATAGCAGACGGCTAGAGGGTAGGAGGGGGACGAACAGACAGGACCGAGCACTACCTGCACCTTTATAACCGCTCGCAGGCCTCCTTAGCCTTAGCCTTAGCATCCTTAAATTAGCAAATGGAATTGGTTAAGTCTAGGTAGAAGCGACCTAGTACTACCTGCCTTCCCTAGCTGCAGATGCTCCTCTACCCTATCTATAGGATCTAGGAGGAAAAGTCCAAAGTTGCAAAAGCGGAGAGAGAGGTCGACAGGCAAGTGCCTAGGCGAAGACGGGAAAGCGCTACCCGCTAGAGGAACAGGTAAGAGTATACGACTCGCTATTATACGAAAGAAGTACTACGAGAAAGGAGGGGGGTATTGTTAGGGGGCGCCGCCTAGCCTAGGTCCTAGACCTAAGCTAGCTGTTGCCCTAAGGACTGCGACTTAGCGGCGCTAGCACGACCCTACCCTCTGTACAGAATCACTAATACGACCCTACTCCTGTACAGAGGGAGAATCCTATAGCCCTATATAGAGGGGAATTGCTGCCCCTCTAAACAGAGGGAAAACTCTGTACTACTATATAGAGGGAGAACTCCCAATCCTCTATACAGAGTGTAAACCTTGCACCCCTATATAGAGGGAAATTGCTAGCTTGGCTTCGTAGATACAAATTGTACAGCAGCAGACGACGAAGGAACTGCCTATTAGTTCCTTTATATAGATACCTAACCTTAAGTTTCTAAACCAAGATTCTTAAGCCCTTACACTAGTAGAGCTTTACCTTAAGATGTTAGCAGCAGAGTACACAGTAGACGAGGAGAACAACCTAAAGTTCAGGAATCGGATTTAGGTCCTAGCAGACGAGAAGCTCTATATAAGCTTAATATAACAGGCGCATAATTCTATAGCAACCAGGTACCTAGGGTGCGAGGAAACGTACAGTATCGTCGCTAGGGACTACTACTAGCCGGCGACAGCAAAGGACATCTGTAGGTTTGTACAGAACTGCGATGTCTGCAGAAGGACGAAGCCCTAGCGTAAACTAAAGTATAGGCTGCTGAAACCCCTACTAATACCGGACCGGCCCTAGCAAGACCTAACAGTAGACTCTATTACAGACCTCCCTAAGAGCGATAGACGGCAGAGCATTATAGTAGTTACAGACAAGCTAACGAAGGGGGTAATACTAGAAGGAATAGACTCTATTACAGCTAAGGACACTGCTTAGGCATTTATATAGACGACGTTCAGCAAGCACGGATTCCCCAGGTTAATTGTATTAGACTAGGGTACACAGTTTACGAGTTAGCTCTAGGCAAGGGTATGTTAATTGTTGAACGTAGAACGTCGCCTATTAACTGCATAGTACCTGCAGACGGACGGCGCGACAGAGAGAGTCAATTCGACGTTAGAAGCGTACCTCTAAGTATACGTCGACTACGACTAGACAAACTAAAACTGCCTCCTCCCTATAGCAGAGCTAGCTATTAACAGCCGTTTAGCTAACGCTACCAGATTGTCCCCCTTCTTTATAGCCTACAGATACGACTACTCCCTGCTCCTACCGACCCCGAGCAGCGCTACCTTACACCCTGTACAATCCCTAATTCAGCAGGGAGAAGCTATTGTATAGACGATTACGAACGCTTACTAATAGGCGAAAGCGAGTCTAGCTATAGCTTAACAGAATACAGAAGAGCAGGCTAACAAGGGACGACAGGCTGCACTAAGGTACGAGGCAGGAGATAAAGTCTAGCTAAACTAGCGCAATATCTATACAGACCGGCTAAGCAAGAAACTAGATTAGAAGAACTAGAAGTTTACAGTAGTTCGACTAGTAGGGACATACGCTATACGACTTAACACTCCCCTAGGGATTTACCTAGTCTTCTATATAGACCTCGTACAGCTAGCAAATAGGGACCCCCTACTGCACTAGACGACGGACGACGCGCGCCTACTAGCGATTATTACTAAAGGCTAGGGAGAGTACGAGGTAGAAGAAATCCTTAAGAGCTAAAGGAAGCAGAAGAGGGTAGAATACCTAATTAAATAGAGAGGGTAGGCAGAGCCTATATAGGAACTATACGAGGCCCTCTAGGACAGAACTGCGATAGACAGGTAGGAGGAGAACTATTCCCCTGCATGTTTACAGTAACACTGCGCCGTATAGCGAAAAGGGGGCACGATCTACCCTAGGTACAGGGCAGCCGCTAGCAACTTAGGTTGTCGAAGGATCGAGAATTAAGACGTAGGATCCTACCGGGTCCCACCGACACTATACTATACAGAAGGGGGGCAAGAGGAAGAGAACAGCTAGGAGACAGGTAAGAATAAAAGTAGAAATAAGAAGGGAATAAGAGCAACACTGTCCGAAAACCTTTATATACTACCTTAGGGGTAGCTTACTAGCTGCCACTCCCTAGGACTAGAGCAGTCAACTCTCTATTAGAGATCTAAATTACTTCCCGGCCGGCAGGACCCCTACCTAGGCTAGCACTAGGGAGCAGAGGCACCCCCCTGCCCCTACGTTCCTCCTCCAGACAGCAGTAGGGGCAGTAGAGAAAGCTATCCTTCTACTTATATAAGGCGCAGACCCTAGCCTAGAAGCTAGGGAGGCAGTACAGGCTAAATAGACCCTAGGGAGAGTTAGTACAGGCAGTACAGAGCTGGCTGCAGGTGGCTATAAGCATAGTGTTTACGTACGAAGGGTAGGCCTTAGCGACCTGCTAAGGCGTAACCTAGATAGGGTTACACTAGAAGGCATAGAAGGGCAGCTTAGCAGCGTCCTGCGGCTTATTAGTATAGCATCTAGGACGTTAGCTTAGACTGTATAGAAGACGGAGACCTGTACGAACTAGAAGCAGAGTTGCTAGTTAAGCTGGGCGTTCTATAGCTAGAGGTAGAAGTAGGGGGGGACGCTAGCTAGACGGTAGGAGGAAGGGCCAGTAACTATAAGAAAGGAAGAGCCGGCAACTATAAGAGAGCTACAGCAGGAACGGGCGGACGGGGTACGTAGTATAGTAGTAAAGCTAGTAGTAGTAGCTAGTAGTAGTAGCTAGGTTAGTAGTAGCTGGACGTTGGTAGTAGACAGTAGACAGTAGACGTTAGTAGTAGACAGTAGACGGTGGACAGTAGATAGTAGTAGTAAACAGCAGGGTAGAGGGGTAGCAGGCAGGGGAATAGAAGAGAAGGAGGGAAGGGAAAGAGACGGGGGGAGGCTTAATATTTAGGGAGTAGCTGCCTGCTATATAAGGCAATAGCAACCGGAGCAGCTGCTACAACTGTATAAAAGAGGGCAAAGAAGGCAACTACGTCCTAGTAGCCGGACGAGCGACAGCCCTATAGACGACTAGACAGAGAGGGGAAATCGCGACCTGCTAGAGGATCTCTAGGAGCTAAGGGTATACGACTGCCGTCGTACGAAAGAAGCACTACAAGAAGGGAGGGGGGTATTGTTAGGAGGCGCTGTCCAGCCTAGGTCCTAGACCTAAGCCAGCCGTTGCCCTAAGGACTGCGACTTAGCAGCGCTAGCACGACCCTACCCTCTATACAGAGTTACTAACACGACCCTACTCCTATACAGAGGGAGAATCCTATAGCCCTATATAGAGAGGAATTGTCGCCCCTCTAAACAGAGGGAAAACTCTGTACTACTATATAGAGGGAAACTCCCAACCCTCTATATAGAGTGTAAACCTTGCACCCCTACATAGAGGGAAATTGCTAGCTTAGCTTTATAGGTACAAATTGTACAGCAGCAGACGACGAAGGAACTGCCTATTGGTTCCTTTATGTAGATACCTAACCTTAAGTTTCTAAACCAAGATTCTTAAGCCCTTACATATGCAGAAACGCAAGCCGGCCGAGCCTTCCTTATAAACGAACAGTACTAGGTCTCTAGCCGACGACGTACTTATACAAATAAACCCTTTAGCAAATAGGTCGTCTAGTGTCTTGCGCAGTACTAGAAGTTCTCTAGAGGACATACTATATAGAGGGCTGTACAGTACTTCGGGCAGGCTTCTATCTAGACAGGGCTCGAGCTAGATGTTGTAGTCGATTCCTTCTCCTTAGTGTAGAGGCAGTTTTAAGGCTAATTTTGGTTCGAAGAGATCTAGGTATACTAAGTATTCCTGTAGGAGCTTTATGCAGGGATCCTTCGCTTTCTTAGGCGCTAATGCCTTCTTAATGTCTGTAGTCGCAGTGCTAACCTTAGCATTAGCGTTAACTTCGGCTTTGGCATTACTACCTAGGGGGACTCTCCCTTAGTCTCGGAGTCTCTGCTTCGTCGCTACTAGGTACAGGCGTCCTCGTCCGACGTCGAGCTTGCCCTGCTAACGCTCTATCTATAGTTTCCCTAATATTAGGTTATACCCCAACTTGTCCTATACGACGTAGAAGTATAAGTCCTGCTCGTAGTGTCCTTGCAGCCCTATCGTTACTTTTACTATATAAGTAATGTCCGGTCCTCGTCCAGTAATGCCTAATATACGTACAGGTACAGTAAGGTTCGTCTTAATATAATGTTTCTGTACGAAGTCTTCGCTAATTACTGTTAGGGGGCGCCGCCTAGCCCAGGTCCTAGACCCGACCTAAGCCAGCCGTCGCCCTAAGGACTGCGACTTAGCAGCGCCAGCATAACCCTACCCTCCGTACGGAACTACCGACAGGACCCTACTCCCGTACAGAGGGAGAACCCTATAGTCCTGCATAGAGGGGAACTGCTGCCCCTCTAAATAGAGGGAAAACTCTGCATTACTATATAGAGGGGGAACTCCCGATCCTCTGTACAGAGTTTAAACCTTACACCCCTGCATAGGAGGAAATTGCTAGCTTAGCTTCGTAGGTACAAAATGTACAGCAGCGGACGACGAAGGAACTGCCTATCAGTTCCTTTATATAGATACCTAGCCTTAAGTTTCTAAACCAAGATTCTTAAGCCCCTTATATTAGGAACTAATCTTACTGTCGGTAACTGCAGTAATAAAACAAAGATAGACAGCGACATCCCTATAGAAACTACGGCTATAGAGGGGCATATGCACTGCGTATACGAGGAGCTGCTAGAAAGCAAGAGGCAGCTCGAGCAGCAAGTAAGCTACTAGGCTGTAATAATTTCCTAACGGGAACAGGAGCTACGACAGCTTAGGGCGTCCGATCGCGATCCGACCCCTACAACGACGACGAATATAATAGCCTATACCCCGACCCCTAAAAGCAAACTCCCCAACGTCTCTACATACGATAGTAAGGCTCCGGCCGAGTACCCCTCCTAGGCTGCCCAGATGCGCTCTAAGCTTCTAGTCGACTTAGGAGCATACCCGACTGAGCTAGACAAGGTGGTTTACCTTTTTAGGAGGTTAAAGGACAGGGCGGCAGCACGAATTCTGCCGTACTACGAAACGGCCATTGCCAACCCGGCAATAGCTACGACGACGATGCTCTAGGCAGCTCTAGACAAGAGCTACAAGGACCTAGACTGCGAGAGCCGAGCACTCCTATAGGTTAACACGATAAAGCAAGGACGCAAGACCGTACGAGAATTCCTTACGGAATTTAACCAGACTTTAGCAGAAGTAGGAGGTCTCTAATAGGAGGACAGGATAGAAATTACCTCTTTAGAGGTAGGCCTCTCTAAGGAGATTATAACAGGGCTAGTAGGCGTAATGCGACTAGCTACGTGCAAGGAATTCTGCGATCTCCTTAGGATAGTCGACGACTAGCAGCGCAGGCTTGGACAGATAAGCCGCGCTTAAGAGATAAGACAACCCCTCCAGCAACAGACAGACGCTATAGACTAGGAACCAATAACGACGAGGGTGGCGGTAGCCGTTACTATATAGCCAAGGGCCGCTACTAAAAGAGCGCAATAGGTAGACATAGCTACCCTTAACAAGAGACAAGCAGAAGGGAGCTGTTACCGGTATAGCAAGATAGGCCACACTGTACGAAATTGCGAGCTTTTGCTAGCAGAGAGACCTAGGGGACGGCCGACCACTGTAAGGGTAGCAACTGCGGCGCTCCAACGAGAAGATCAAGAGTCCTACTTAGACGACAACGAGTCGGGAAAAGAGTAGCCTCTAAGCGAAGGCTCTGCCAGAGGCGTACACGAGATAGATTGCCAAACTAAAGCATTACTTAGCTATCTTTTAAGAGCAACTATATAACGACGACGCCGTTTATCGTACAGCCAACGTTGAACGGGTCCGCAACGGCGCGGACACTGATTAATACAGGATGTTTAGTGTACAGAGTAATTAGCGAAGACTTCGTACAGAGACATCAGATTAAGACGACCCCTACAGTACCTGTACGCATGTTAGGCATTACCAGGCGGGGACTGGACATTACCTATATAGTAAAAGTAACGATAGAGGTACAAGGACACTATAAGCAGGACTTATACCTCTATGTCGTACAGGACAAGTTAGGGTATAACCTAATACTAGGGAAGCTATAGATAGAGCGCTAGAGGGGCAAGCTAGACGTTAGACGAGGACGGCTGTACCTAACAGTAACGAAGCAGAGGCTCTAAGACTAAGGGAAGGCTCTGCGAGGTAACAATGCCAAGGCCGAAATCAATACGGCAACGGCGGACATTAAGAAGGCATTAGCACCTAAGAAAGTAACGGACCCCTATACGAAGCTCCTAAGGGAGTATGCTAGATACCTGGACCTCTTCGAGCCAAAGTCGGCCTCGAAGCTGCCGCTATACCGAGGAGAAGGGATTAACTATAACATCTAGCTAGAATCCTGTCCAGATAGGAGCCTGCTAGAGGTACTGTACGGACCGCTATATAGAATGTCCTCTAGAGAACTCTTAGTGCTGCGCAAGACACTGGACAACCTGCTTGCTAAAGAGTTCATTTAGGCAAGTACGTCGTCCGCAGGCGCCCTAGTACTGTTTGTCTATAAGGAGGGGAAGGCCGGATCGCGTTTCTGCGTAGACTACAGAGGCATTAACGCGATTACCAAGAAGGACCGGTACCCCCTACCCCTTATTAAGGAGACTCTCGGACGGATCAGCAAGGCGAAGTGGTTTACTAAGCTTAACGTAGTCTTAGCCTTCTACAAGATACGGATTAAGGAGGGCTGTAAATAGATAACTGCCTTCTATACGAGATATAGTCTTTTTAAGTAGCTTGTTACCCCCTTCGGCCTTGCTAATGCACCAGCAACCTTCTAAAGGTACATTAACAAGTCCCTATAAAGGTTACTAGACGACATCTGCTTAGTATACCTCGACGACACCCTGGTTTTTATAGACGGCACCTACGCAGATTACGTACAGGACGTCAAGAAGGTGCTGGACCGACTGCAGCAGGCTGGCTTGTACCTCGACATCGACAAATGTAAATTCGGTGTCTAGTATACGAAATACCTAGGGTTTATTATCGAGGCAGGGAAAGGCATTAGTATAGATAGAAAGAAGATTAATGCTATTAAGCAATAGAAGCCGCCTACGAACGTTAAGGACGTACAGGAATTTCTTAGGTTCGCCAACTTCTACCGCTAGTTTATACAGAACTACTCGGAGATCGTACGCCCCCTAGTTAAGCTAATGTATAAGGACAAGCAGTTTAAATAGACGGACAAATGCGATAGAAGCTTTAACAAGCTAAAGGAGCTCCTTACTACAGGATCAACGCTTGCTGCCTTCAACCCGGAGCGTACGACAATACTAGAAACTAACTCCTTAGGGTACTGCATTAGAGGTATCCTATTACAGGTAGGCTCGGACGGACTCCTGCACCTATACGCGTATTTCTCTAAGAAGAACTCCCTAGCTAAGTGCAACTACCCTATCTACGACAAAGATTTGCTAGCAGTCGTACGGTGTTGCGAAGTATAGGATAGAGAACTCCGCTTAGTGCCCGAGTTCCTCGCCCTGTTGGACTACAAGAATCTGGAGTACTTTACGCAGCCCCGAAAGCTGTCTAAGAGGCACGTACGATAGGCAATACACCTAAGTCGGTTTAAAATAAGACTCTAGTACCGCAAGGGTAAGGACAACAGCAGGGCCGATGCGCTATCTAGACGGGACTAGGATATGCCGACAACGTATAAGGACGACCGGTTAAAGTTACGAACATTCCAGATGTTTAAGGAGGAGTTAGGCGAGGAGACTATCTGCCTAGCAGCGACACACCTTTAGGAACCCTAACTGCAAGCATAGGAAGAGGCAGTAGAAAAGGACAAGGTATACTAAGGGGCCTGTACAGCGATCTAAGGAGGACAGCGGAAGCTCCTAGCAGAGCTCTACCTTAAGGTGTCGGCAGCAGAGTGCTTAGTAGACAAGGAGAACAACCTAAAGTTTAGGAATCGGATTTGGGTCTTAGCCGACGAGAAGCTCTATATAAGCTTAATACAACGGGTGCACGACTCTATAGCTACCGGGCACCTAGGGCGAGAGGAGACGTACAGCATTGTCGCTAGGGACTACTACTGGCCGGCGATAGCGAAGGACATCCGCAGGTCCGTACAGAACTGCGATGTATACGGACAGACGAAGCCCTAGCGTAAACTAAAGTATAGGCTGCTAAAGCCCCTACCAATCCCAGACCGTCCCTAGCAAGACCTAACAGTAGACTTTATTATAGATCTACCTAAGAGCGACGGACAGCAGAACATTATAGTAGTTATAGACAAGTTAACGAAGGGGGTAATACTAGAGGGAATAGACTCTATTACAGCTAAGGACACTGCCTAGGCCTTTATACGGACGACGTTTAGCAAACACAGTTTCCCTTAGTCGATTGTGTCGGACTGGGGCACGCAGTTTACGAGCTAGCTCTAGGCAAGGGTCTGCCAGTTGCTAAAGGTGGAACGTCGCCTGTTAACCGCATAGCACCTGCAGACGAACGGGGCGACAGAGAGGGTCAATTCGACGTTAGAAGCGTACCTCCGAGCATATATCAACTATAACTAGACGAACTAGAACCGACTTCTCCCTATAGCGGAGCTGGCTATTAACAGCTGTACGGCTAACGCCACCGGATTGTCCCCCTTCTTTACGGCCTATAGATACGACCATTCCCTGCTCCTATCGACCCTAAGGGGTAATACCCCGCACTCTATACGATCCCCGATTCAGCAAGGAGAGGCTATCGTACAGACGATTACGAACGCCTACTAATAGGCAAAGGCGAGCCTAGCTATAGCTTAACAGAGTGCGGAAGAGCAGGCCAACAAAGGACGGCAGGCTGCACTAAGGTATAAGGCAGGGGATAAGGTCTGGCTAAACTAGCGAAACATCTGTACAGACCGGCTAAGCAAGAAGCTAGATTGGAGGAACAGGAAGTTTACAGTAGTGCGACTAGTAGGGACGTACGCTATACGACTTAACACTCCCCTAGGGATTTACCTAGTCTTCTATATAGACCTCGTACAGCTAGCAAACACAGACCCCCTACTGCACTAGACGACGGACGACGCGCGCCTACTGGCGATTATAACCGAAGGCTAGGAAGAGTATAAGGTAGAAGGGATCCTTAAGAGCTAAAGGAAGAAGAAGAGGGTAGAGTACCTAGTAAAGTAGAGAGGATAGGCAGAGCCTATATAGGAACTGTACGAGGCTCTACAGGACACAACTGCACTGGACAGGTAGGAGGAGAACTATCCCCCTACCTAGTTACAGTAACACTACGCTGTACAGCAAAGAGGGGCACGATCTACCCTAAGGACAGGGTAGCCGCTAGCGACCTAGGTTGCCAAAGAATCGAGAATTACGACGTAGGACACTACGGGATCCTACCGACATAACATCGTACGACACTGTATAGGAAAAGGGCTAAAAGAGGGGAACAGCTAGGAACAGATAGGAAGGAGAGTAGGAATAGGAGGAGTTAGGAACAGAACCGTCCGAAATTCCTTACACTACCTAAGGGGGGGGGGGGGGGGGGGGGGGGGGGGGGGGGGGGGGTAGCTTACTAGCCACTACCCTAGGGGACTAGAGCAACCGACTCCTTATCTAAGATCTCAATTACCTCCCGCCTAGCAGGGCCCCCACCCCTACTAGGGCCAGCCCTAGGGAGCAGAGGCACCCCCCTACCCCTACGCGCCTCCTCCAGCTGGCAGTAGGGGCAGTAGAGGGAGCTATCCTTCCACTTGCACAAGGCACACACCCTAGCCTAGAAGCCTAGGAGGCGGTATAGGCTAAGTAAGGGCCGGGGGGAGTTGGAGCAGGGGGCGCAGGGCTGGCCCTAGGTAGCGATAAGGATAGCGTTAACGTACGACGCCCGGGCTATAGCCAGCCGCTAGGGTGTAATACGGACAGGGTTATACCAGAAGGCGTAGTAGGGCAGCTCGGCCGTATCCTGCTGTTCGTTAGTATAGTATCTAAGACGTTAGCTTAGACTGTATAGAAGACGGGAATCTGTACGAACCGGAAGCGTAGCTGTTAGTTAAATTAAGGACTCTACTGCTAGAGGCGGAAATAGGAGGGGACGCCGGCTGGACGAGCGGAGGAGGAGGAACTAGCAACTACGAGGGAGCTACTAGACGGGGCGGACGACATAATAGTAGATAGTAGATAGTAGATAGTAGATAGTAGATAGTAGACAGTAGACAGTAGTAGACAGTAGTAGACGGTAGACAGTGCAGCAGGAGGAGGCAGGCAGGGAATAGAAAGAAAAGGGGGAGGGAAAGAGAAGGGAGAGGCTTGGAATTTAGGGAGTAACTGCCTGCTATAAGAGGTAATAGCAACTAGGGCAGCTGCTACAACTAGGTAAAATAGCAAGGAGGCAACTACGACCTAGTAGGCGACGAGCGACGACTATATAGACGGCTAGACGGAAATAGGAAGTCGCGACCTGCCAAAGGAACAGCAGGAACTAAGGGTGTTCGGTACGCTACTGTACGAAAAGGGCACTATGTAAAGGGAGGGGGGGGGGTATTGTTAGGGGGCGCCGCCTAGCCTAGGTCCTAGACCCGACCTAAGCTAGCTATTGCCCTAAGGACTGCGACTTAGCGGCGCCAGCATAACCCTACCCTCTGTACAGAACCACCGATAGGACCCTACTCCTGTACAGAGGGAGAACCCTATAGTCCTATACAGAGGGGAACTGCCGCCCCTCTAAATAGAGAGAAAACTCTGCATTACTGTATAGAGGGGGAACTCCCGATCCTCTGTATAGAGTGTAAACCTTGCACCCCTGCATAGGAGGAAATTGCTGGCTTGGCTTTATAGGTACAAATTGTACAGCAGCGGACAACGAAGGAACTGCCTATTAGTTCCTTTATATAGATACCCAGCCTCAAGTTTCTGAACCAAGATTCTTAAGCCCCTTACAATTACTCTGTACACTAAACACCCTATATCGATTAGCGTCTGCGCCGTAGCGGTCCCGTTTAGCGTAGGTCGTATAATAAACAGCGTAGTCGTTATGTAGTTGCTCTTAAAAGATAGCTAAGTAGTACTTTTTTTTAGCAATCTATCTCGTATATGCCTCCGGCTAAGCCTTTGCTTAGAGGCTGCTCTTTTCCCAACTCGTCGTTATCCAAGGGGAACTCTTAGGCCTTAGGTTAGGGTGCTGTAGTTGCTACCCTCGCAGTAGCTGGCCGTTCCCTAGGTCTCTCTACTAGCAAAAGCCTACAATTCCGTACAGTATGCCCTATCTGGCTACACTAGTAGCAGCTCCCTTCTGCTCGTCTCTTATTAAGGGTAGCTACGTCTACCTATAGCGCCCTCTTAGCGCCGGCCTTTAGTCGTATAGTAACGGCTGCTGCTACTCTTGTTGTCGTTGTTAGTTCCTAGTCTATAGCGTCCTGCTGCCAATAGAGAGGTTGTCGTATCTCGTAGGCGCGGCTTATCTGTCCGAGCCTGCGCTGTTAGTCGTCGATTATCCTAAGGAGATTATAGAACGCCTTATACAAGGCTGGTTGCATTACGCCTACTAGTCCTGTTATAATCTTACTAGAGAGTCCAACTTCCAGAGTAGTTACCTTTACCCTATCCTTCTATTAGAGTCCTCCTATCTCTGCTAGGGTCTAGTTGAATTCTGTAAGGAACTCTCGTACAGACTTGTGTCCTTACTTTATAGTGTTAACCTGTACGAGGGCTTGGCTTTCCCAGTCTAGGTCCTTGTAGCTCCTGTCTAGAGCTGCCTAGAGCATCGTCGTAGTTGCTATTGCTAGGTTAGCAATAGCTGTTTTATAGTATAGCAGAATTTGTACTGCCGCCTTGCCCTTTAACCTCCTAAAGAGATACACTACCTTGTTAAGCTTGGTTGGGTATACTCCTAAGTCGACCAGAAGCTTAGAGCGCATCTAGGCAGCCTAGGAGGGGTACTCGGCCGGTGCCTTACTATTATAGGTAGTAACGTTAGGGAGTTTGCTCTTGGGGACTGCAGTGTAGGCCGTCGTGTTTATCGTCGTCGTCATTGTAGGGGTCGGATCGCAATCGGACGCCCTAAGCTATTAGAGCTTCTGTTCCTGTTAGGAAAATATCGCGGCCTAGTAGCCTACTTACTGTTCGAGCTAGGTCTTACGTGCTAGCAGCTCCTTATACATACGGTTTATATAGTCCTGCATGTCCGTCGTATCTATAGGGATAGCGTAGTCTATCTTCGTTATATTACTGCAGTTGCCGACAGTAAGATCAGTTCCTAATGTAATATGTTTAGGAATCTTAGTTTAGAAACTTAAAGCTAGGTATCTATATAAAGGAACTAATAGGCAGTTCCTTTATCGTCTGCTACTGTACATTTTGTACCTACGAAGCAAGCCAGCAATTTCCCCTATACAAGGGTGCAGAGATTTCCCTCTATACAGGGGTGCAGAGATTTCTCTCTAGGCAGGGGAGCAGGGTTTTCCCTCTGTACAGGGTTGCGGGATTTTCCTCTGTACAGAGGGTAGGGTCGTACTAGTGCCTCTATACAGAGGGTGGAGTCGTGCTAGCGCCGCTAAGTCGCAATCCTTAGGACGACAGCTAGTTCAGGTACAGGACCTGGCGGGGCGGCGTCCCCTAACAGCTTGTATAGTCTTCCTTAGCAGCAGCGGCTTCGTAGTATAGTATTCCTACTTCTGCTAAGTCGTCGCTTGGCATCTAGTAGCGATATAGCTAGGCTTTCTATACGCGTAGCAATTAGGGACGACCAGCGAACACAGAGAATAAGATAGCTGCTAGGGGCCTTATCGGAAAGGAGCAGAAGGTCGCGTTGTCGGCACTAGCGACGACTTCTGATTCGGTTCGCGTACTGCCGATTTTCTGTACGCGTTCAAGTTTCTAGTAGTAACTCTTGCCTAGTGTACGAAGCTTTTAAGGTCTTTGTCTTCTACCGAAGCTATAGCTCCAGCCAGTTTAGGGTTCAACTTCTGCCTTAGTAAGTGTAACTTAATCCAAGCGCGCAGATACAATTTGATATAGCTGTTTTGATATCTATATCTCGAACTAAGGAGGGAAAGGAATCTATACAGCAGTACGTAAAGGCTTTAGGAGTAGGCACGCCAAGGCCTAGCTCCGTCCAGAAGGACTAAGCCGAAATTCTAAGGATCTACCCTATTACTTAGTCCTACTCCTTTCTGCTGCTGTAACACCACCCCCCTCCCTCGTTAGCAGTCGCCCTCGACTGCTTACTTATCTATTTAGCTACCTCCTCTCTTTTTTTTTTATTTATCTTTCTTTTCTTCTTTTTCTTATGCTTCTTCGTCTTCTTCTTCCGTTCGATTTGCAGCTTTTTCTGCAGAAATCCTTCTTAAAATTGACGTTACCTCTTCTTTTCTTCTGTCTCGAAAACATCGCTCTTTTGTTATCTTCTTTCTCCTTATATTATTGCTATCTAAAGTCGTTTACTTAGCGTCTATCTAATTAGAGCTATCTAATCTAAGCCAACAGCGATCTGAGCTGCGGTATAGCTGGCCTGTGCGCCGCTGCAGAGGGTCTATATAGATCTATTATCTCGTCTTCTTTTTCTTCTTTACTAAGGCCTTAAGCGCTACTACAAGGCTGCTTTAATAGCGTCGGCTTCGTTCTTCGCTGTTATTATCCGTCTGACAGGGTCGGCAGTTAGTGTCGGCAAAGACGAAGACTATTACAAAGCGCGCCAAAGCGGTAGCGCCGTCCTTGACTTTACTGTTATTATCTAACCTGCAAAGCTGGCAGGCAGTAGTACTAGTAGTAGAGCCGAGGACTCCAGCTAAGCGCACTGCTGCGATCGTTTCTATTAGTTTTTGTACTAACAGAGCAGACGTAGCCTTTCTTCTTCTTCTATCTCTTCTGGAGCTAGCAACTTTGGAGCTACTTAGGCCTCGGCTTCTTTAGGTTCTAGACATAAAACTCTCTTAGCAGCTCTGCCGAATTTCGGAGATTCTCGACTAGATACTATTTATAGTCTTCCGGCTATCTCTTCTATAAGATCCTTGCTTCGATAGACCCTCTTATCTTTCTTATATCTACTATATCTTCTACCTCCTACTCTTCTTCTTCGCTATCTATCTTAATTAGTAGGGGTTTAGTAAACCCTTGTTCTGGAAGACCGTCTTCTAGGTTTAGGCTTAATAGGTCTAAATAGAAAACATCGTAGATTCGGAACGACTTTAGTAGCTAGAGCCGATAAGTTACCGGCGACCTCTTTTCCACTATAGTAAACAGGCCTACGTAGCGGGGGTTAAGCTTTGCGTTTCCTTTTAGCCTAAGGTTCTGCTCATTAAGCTATACCTTTTAGCCTTCTTCGAATTCTATCGGTAACCGCTTTCTACTAGCTCGAGTTACTATCTTCTTCTAAGCCGATTCTATTGCCTCTTTCGCTACCCTAATCGCTTCTTCTATCTAAAATTTAAGCGCTTCTGCCGCAGCAGCGGCGACTCTCTTCGACAAAGTGGCAGTAGAAGATTCTAAAGAGCTAGGTTCGTCCAGCAGTTAAAAGCTTATTCTTAGAAGATAGCTATAAGTTATCTCAAACAGCGCTAGTAAGGTGGCCTCTGTTGTAGCAGCAGAAAGGGATGGGACTAAGTAATAGGGTAGACCCTTGGAATTTCGGCACGGCTCTTCCGGACCGAGCCGGGCCTTGGCGCGCCTACCCCTAAAGCCCTTACCTACTGCCGTATAGATTCCTTTTCCTTCCTTAGTTCGAGATATAGTTATTAAAACAGCTATATTGAATTATATCTACGTGCTCGGATTATTATATCTCAAACTTACTAACTACACTAACCCTGCGCTACGCGAAAGGGACCGTTAAACTATATCTGGCTACCTAAATAACGTACGCGCATACTACAACCTAAACTAAACACATTAGCACTGTAAGAAGGCTATAGAAGGCTTCTTGACGGTAGAAGGTAGCGTTACTAGCTGCAGCGGAAAGAGAAAGACTAACAGAGCGAGGGATAGGCGCGCTAGCATCCTTAATAAGAGGACGGCTACTAAAGGTCTTATAGAAGAAGAGATAGATAAAGCAAAGAAGGGCATAGCCGGCTAGAAAGGAGCTGTACGCCTGTACAGCCGACGAACTCGAGGAACATCTAGCAGAATACGGGTCCGGAAAGGTATACGACACTATTACTTTTTTCGAGAAGATGTTCTACAAGAAGATAGAAGAGAACAAGTAGCTAAGGGAGGAGACAGAAGCGGTAATAGCCGATAAGGAATCGGCAGAGACTATTATCGAGATATTAGAGAACTAAGTGGCGATACGACTAGCGCAACTGAAAATGCTAAGGGATTAGTTAGCTAACATAGAAGCAGCGATGCCGTCGGCACTGCTGCTACTACGAGAAGACTAAGCGGAAACTGCCTTACCTACAGCCTACAGTTAAGGTAGCACTTCAATAACGTTACTACCCAATCTACCGGCCTTTAGAGGTAGAGACTCTAAGGCCTAGGAAGCCTTTAAGAAGAAGATAAGAAACAAGATAAACCGCGATTACGCAGCAAGCAGCGAAGAAGACAGGCTAGCCTATTTAAAGGCGCGACTAGAAGGTAAAGCGTTCTTACTAGTAGCGGACCTAGAAGATGTAACCGTCGACGAAGCTATTAAAGCCCTAGACTAGCGCTTCGGAGACCCTTTCCGCAAGAAGACGGCCTGCGAACAACTAGACAAGATTAGCCAAAACAGGCTAACGTTTAAGGAATTTTACGGACTGTTTAGGAGATATATTATTAGGGCCAAAGTGTCTAAGGATAAACAGTTACACTTACTAAGGCAGAAGCTAAACCCTGAACTGGCCAGAGCTATAGCTTTAGTAGAAGACAAAGACCTTAAGAGCTTCGTACATTAGGCGAGAGTTACCGCTAGAAACTTGAATACGTACGGAAAATCGGCGTTGCGTAAACCGAATTAGAGATCGTTATTAGCGTAGGCGACGCGAGCCTCCGCCCCCTTCTAACGAGGCCCCTAGTAGCTATCCTATCCACTGCGTTCGCCGTTTGTTCCCACTTGCTATACGTACAGAAAGCCTGGCTATATCGCTACTAGATACTAAGCGACGACTTAGTAGAAGCAGGAATACTGTGCTATAAAGCCGCTGCCGCAGAGGAAGACTATTTAAGCTATAGAGCCGGCGCCGAACGACACTAATAGCGTAGACGGTAGAGTGCTATTAAGGATCTTAGGAAAAGACTAGCTAGACGGATAGGCCCCCTACCTAGCATAAACAATAGGGCACCAATACGAACCGCATCCCTAGAAGAGGAAGAGAGCATTAACAGTTGTAATAATCTACTCTCGGCAGCGGTGGAAGTAAATACAGAGACTGCTATTATCTTTCTAATTACTATCTACCCCTTTAACAGCTCGTATTGCCTACTTTAGTTAAAAGCCTTTATCGACACAGGAGCACTTATTGGCACGGCGATCTACTATCGACTGGTTTGGAAACTAACGAAAGGATATAGTTATCCAGTAGAGTTAGCGTCGCCGACGCGAATTTCGGCATACAACGGACAAGACACGGAGAGTGTTACGCATAATATGCTATTAAAGACCACCCTGGCTGGTCGCACTATAGAAGCAACATTCCGAATGATAGACATTGGACAGTTTAACATTATTATAGGGCAGAAATAGATAAAGAACCAGAAAGCCGTTATTAACATCGGTAAAGGCACACTCGGATTCAAAACCTAGCAGAGCGGCGCTGCCGCCGTCGAATCGGTTACAGTAGTCGCTGCTAAACCAAACGTTACGTCTGTTAACGCAGTTCCGGCCGACTGTTCTAATCCCCTAGATACCGTCGGAATAATAAGCTCGGAAGCCCTAACGACTCTCGCAAAGTCGCTAGAGAATAAGATCTACGCTATCTCGATAAAAGACATCGAAGATTACCGAAAGATAATAGCGGAAGAAGAAGTAGACCTGCTAGAGGTGTTACTAAAGGAGCTCTATAGCTACGCTAACGTGTTCTTAAAAGCCGACTGTAACCTCCTGCTGCTCTATTAACCAGAATATAACAATAAGATCTAGCTAAAAGAAGGAGCCGCGCTGCCGAGAACCGAACCCCTAAGACGATTATCTCTAGCCGAGCTGGACTAAGTAGAAGTGTTTGTTCGAGAAAACTTAGCAAAGAAGTTTATTACGCTAAGCTCTAGCGAGTATGCGTCGCCGATCCTATTCGTACAGAAACCCAGAGGTAGTCTCCGACTGTACGTAGACTACAGAGGACTTAATAAGGTTACTAAGAGAGACGTATACCTACTGCCGCTAATAGATAAGACTATACAACGAGTGTCGAAAGCTAAGTAGTTTAGTAAGCTAGACATTCGCTAAGTGTTCTACTAACTAAAGAACAAGGAATGGCAGACGGAAGACCTTACGACGTTCGCTATACGTATAGGCAACTTTAAGTAGTTAGTTATGCTATTCGGCCCTACTAACGCGCCGGCAGTGTAGCAGCGTTTTATAAATTATACCTTTATAGACATGCTAGAGCGGTTCATGTCTATTTACTTGGACGACATCCTTATCTATACCGATAGAATAAGAGAGCAATATACAGACTACATTAAGAGAGTGTTAACTAGGCTCTGTAAGGTCGGGCTAAACGCGGATACAAAGAAGAGCGAGTTCTACTAGACTGAAGTCAAATATCTCAGTCTTATCGTCAGAAGAGAAGGTATTCAGATAGACTCCTTAAAGGTCGCTGCTGTAGCGGAATAGAAACAGGCGAAGTCTGGAAATACTACCCAAATTAGGGCCTTCCTCGGGTTCTGCAGCTACTATCGTCGATTTATTAAGGACTTTAGCAAGATAGCAAGACCCCTAAATAAGGTATTCAAGAAGGAGGCGGCTAGCCTATAGAACGAGAAGTGCACAGAGGCTTTTAAGCGGCTAAAAGAAGCAGTAGCCTCGGCGCCAGTGCTAGCGCACTTCCGGCCGGAAAACACGATCTACCTAGAAACGGACGCTTTAGACACGGTAACGGCAGGGGTTCTTTCTTAGTACAGCGACGACGGCGAGACCCTCTACCCGGTAGCCTTCTTTAGTAAGTCTATAAATAAGGCTAAGCAGAACTACGCTATCTACGACAAGGAGCTGTTAGCTTTTATCTAAGCTTTCGAGGAGTAGAAGCTAGAGCTTATAGCTAGAAAGAGCACGGTCTAGGTCCTTACAGACTACTAGTCGTTAACCTACTTTATAAAGACGCAGAAGCTCTCGCGCTACCAAGCTCGGTAGGCCGCCTACTTATCTGGATTCGACTTTAAGATTACCTATCGACCCGGAGCTTAAAACGGAAAGCTAACGAACTTGCAAGAAGAGAAGGGAAGACCAGCCGCGCGAAGGAAGACCCAAACATGTTCTAGAAGGTGTTAACCGAGCGGATAGTAGACGCCGAGGTGTTAAAGGAAGTAGGGGTCTGCGCAATAGAACCAACGACCGAGGAAGAGACGGTCTACGAGAAGGTAGAGCAGCTTAACTAGCAACAGAAGCTCGGCAAAACTGGTTTAGGGAAGCTAATAGTTCTAGAAGAACTAATTACAGAGGTTATCTAGCTAGTCTATAGTTCTAAGGATGTTGGCTATACTGGCACGAAGAAGACGATAGAAGCTGTAAGGACAGTCTACGAGTTTCCGCAGATCTTCGAGCAGATTCACTGGTTTATCGCTAATTGTTACGTATATCGAGCAGCGAAGCCGCGTTACGGCCTTCTAGCCGGTCTACTAAAGCTACTGCCGATCCCCGAGAAACCGTAGCAGCACATTACAATAGATTTCGTAACCGGCCTGCCGGATTCTAATAAATACAATACTATGCTTAATGTAGTAGATCAGTTAAGCAAGGAACGCTACTTTATCCCCTATTAAGCAAAGAATAAAGGCACTACTATAGAAGAGACAGCGAGGATACTGATTCAGCACGTATAGAAGCACTATAGCCTGCTGGACACTATTACTACGGATAGGGGTCCTTAATTCACTGCTAATGTATAGAAGGCTGTTAACTAAGTTCTCGGAATTCGCAGAAAGCTTAGCACAACTGCTTACCCTTAAACCGACAGTTAGTCTAAAGTGGCTAACTGTAAGATAGAGAAATATCTACGAGTCTTCTGCAGTTATTATTAAGGAGAGTAGGTTAAAGTGTTGCCGATAGCCGAATTCTGCGCCAATTTAGTACAGTCCGAGGCCACGTTACTGGCGCCGTTCGAGATAACTTATAGCTATCTTCCAAGAATAAGTTTTTAACCGCTAGACGAACCCAGCTCCTCGGAATCTCCTACTGCCACTTTGTCGAAGAGAGTCACTGCCGCCGTAGCAGAAGTGCTTAAATCTTAGATAGAAGAAGCGATCCGGGTAGCGAAGGAGGCGATAGAATTGGCTTAGAAGAAGATAGTAACTCGAGCTAATAGAAAGCAGTCGCCGATAGAATTCGAAGAGGGCTAAAATGTATAGCTTAATACGCAGAACCTAAGGCTAAAAGGCAATGCCAAGCTTAACCCCTGCTACGTAGGTCCGTTTACGATAGTAGAAAGGGGGTCGCTAGTAACTTATTGGCTCTAGCTACCGAAGTCGTTCTGAATCTATAATGTCTTCTATTTAGATCTGCTAAGTCTGGACCCTAAAGACGGTCTTCTAGAACAGTGGTTCGGTAAACTACTACTAATTAAGATAGATAGCGAGGAAGAAGGGTAGGAGGTAGAAGACGTAGTAGATATAAGAAAGATAAGAGAGTCTATCGAAGCGAGGATCTTATAGAAGGGATAGCCGGAAGACTACGAATAGTATCTAATTAAGAATCTTCGAAATTCGGCAGAGTTGTTAAGAGAGTTTTATGTCCAGAACCCAAAGAAGCCAAAGCCTAAGTGGCTCCGAAGTTAATAGCTCTAGAAGAGATAGAAGAAGAAGAAAGGCTGCGTCTGCTCTATCGGTACGAAAACCGATAGAAACAATCGCGACAATCGCTTAGCTAGAGTCCTCGGCTCTACTACTACTACTACCGTCCGCCGGCACTGCCGGCCGGATAATAACGGTAAAGCTAAGGACGGCGCTACCGCTTCGGCGCGCTTTGTAATTGTCTTCGTCTTCGCTAACGCTAACCGCCGGCCCTGCCGGCTGGATAATAACAGCAAAGAACGAAGCCGACGCCACTAAAGCAGCCTTTACAGTAGCGCTTAAGGCCTTAGTAAAGAAGAAAAAAAGAAGAGATAGCGCACTGTAGATAGATCTATATAGACCTTCCGTAGCGGCGTACAGACTAGCTACACTACAGCTTAAATAGCTGTTAGCTTAGATTAGATAGCTCCGATTAGATAGTCGCTAAGTAAACGACTTTAGATAGCGATAACGTAAGAAGAAAGAAGATAACGAAAGGACAATGTTTTCGAAATAGAAGAAAGAAAGAGGTAATGTCAATTTTAAGAAGGATTTTTCGTAGAAAAAGCCGAGAATTGGATAGAAGAAGAAGACGAAGAAGCAAAAAAAAAAACAGTAGGCGGAAAGAATAAGTAAGCGGTCGAGCGCGACCGCTAGTAAGGGAGGGAGGTGGTGTTGCAGCGGCAGAATGGGGTAGGACTAAGTAATAAGATAGACTTTGAGAATTTCGGCTCGGCCCTTCTAGACCAAGCTAGGCCTTGGCGCGCCTACCCCTAAAGCCCTTACCTACCGCAGTATAGATTCCTTTTCCTTCCTTAGTTCGAGATATAGTTATTAAAACAGCTGTATTAAATTATATCTACGTACTCGGATTAGCCTCGGACTGTGCTAAATTGGCGCAGAATTCGGCTATCGGCAACACCTTGACCTACTCTTCTTAATAATAACTGCAGAAGACTCGTAGATATTTCTCTATCTTACAGTTAGCTACTTCCGACTAGCCGTTAGTCTAAGGGTAAGCAGCTGTATTAAGTTTTGTACGAATTCCGAGAACTTAGTTAATAGCCTTCTATATATTAGCGGTAAATTAAGGGCCCCTATCTGTAGTAATCGTGTCCGGCAGGCTATAGTGCTTCTATATATGCTGAATCAGCATCCTCGCTGTCTCTTCTACAGTAGTGCCTTTATTCTTTGCTTAGCAGGGGATAAAGTAGCGTTCCTTGCTTAAACAATCTACTACGTAAGGGTAGCATTGTATCTATCGGAATCCGGTAGGCCGGTTACGAAATCGTGCTGCTACGGTTTTTCGGGGATCGGTAGTAGCTTTAGTAGACCGGCCGGAAGGCTGTAACGCAGCTTCGCGGCTCGACATACGTAACAATTAGGAATAAACCGGTGGATCCGCTCGAAGATCCGCAGAAACCAGTAGACCGTTCTTACTGCCTCTATCGTCTCTTTCGTACTAGCGTAGCCAACATCCTTAGAATTATAGACTAGCTAGATAACCTCTATAATTAGTTCTTCTAGAACTATTAACTTCCCTAAACCAGTTTTGCTAAGCTTCTGTTGCTAGTTAAGCTGCTCCACTTTTTCGAAAAGCGTCTCTTTCTTAGTAACCGGCTCTACTGCGTAGATCTCTACTTCTTTTAACACTTCGGCGTCTACTATCCGCTCGGTTAACATCTTCTAGAACATATTTGGATTTTCTTTCGCGCGGCTAGTCTTCCCCTCTCTGCTTGTTAGCGTATTAGCTTTTCTATTTTTAGCTCCTAGTCGACAAGTAATCTTAAAGTCGAACCTGGATAAATAGGCAGCCTACCGAGCCTGGCAGCATAAGAGCTTCTGCGTCTTTATAAAGTAGGTTAACGACTAATAGTCTGTAAGGACCTGGACCGTGCTCTTTCTAGCTATAAGCTCCAGCTTCCACTCCTTAAAAGCTTAGATAATAGCTAACAGCTCCTTGTCGTAAATAGCGTAGTTCCGCTTAGCCTTATTTATAGACTTGCTAAAGAAGGCTACTGGATAGAGGGTCTCGCTATCGTCGTCGTATTAAGAAAGGACCCCTGCTGTTACTATGTCGGAAGTGTCCGTTTCTAGGTAGATTGTCTTTTCCGGCCGGAAGTGCGCTAGCACTAGTGCTAAAACTACTGCTTCTTTTAGCTAATTAAAAGCCTCTATGCACTTTTTATTCTACAGCCAGCCGCCTCCTTCTTTAATACCTTATTTAGGGGTCTTGCTATCTTGCTAAAGTCCTTAATAAATCGCTAATAGTAACTGTAGAACCTGAGAAAAGCCCTGATCAAGGTAGTGTTTCTGGACTTCGGCTACTTCTATTCCGCTACAGTAGCGACCTTTAAGGGGTCTATCCGAATCCCTTCTCCTCTAACGATAAGACCGAGATAATTTACTTCGGTTTAATAGAACTCGCTCTTCTTTGTGTCCGCGTTCAACCCGACCTCGTAGAGCCTAGTTAGCACTCTTACTATGTAGTCTGTATGTTGCTCTCTCGTTCTGTCGGTATAGATAAGGATGTCGTCTAAGTAAATAGACACAAACCGCTCTAGCATATCTATAAAGGTATAGTTTATAAAGCGTTTCTATATAGCCGGCGCGTTAGTAAGGCCGAAAGGCATAACTAGCTACTTAAAGTTGCCTATACGCGTAGCGAACGTCGTAAGGTCTTCCGTCTGCCCTTCCTCGTTCCTTAGTTAGTAGAACGCTTAGCGAATGTCCAGCTTGCTAAACCACTTAGCTTTCGCTACTCGTTGTATAGTCTTATCGATTAGTGGCAGTAGGTATACATCTCTCTTAGTAACCTTATTAAGGCCTCTGTAGTCTACGTACAGTCGGAGACTACCTCCGGGTTTCTGTACGAAAAGGATTGGCGACGTATACCTAGCGGAGCTTAGCGTAATAAACTTCTTTGCTAGGTTTTCTCGAACAAACACTTCTACTTAGTCTAGCTTAGCTAGCGATAGGCGTCTTAAGGGTTCGGTTCTTAGCAGCGCGGCTCCTTCTTTTAGCCTAATCTTATTATCGTATTCCGGTCGATAGAGCAGTAGGAGGTTGGAGTTAGCTTTTAAGAACACTTTAGCGTAGCTATAGAGTTCTTTTAGTAACACCTCTAACGGGTTTACTTCTTCTTCTGCTATTATCCTTTAGTAATCTTTAATGTCTTTTATCGAGATAGCGTAGATCTTATTCTCTAGCAACTTCGCGAGAGTCGTTAGGGCTTCCAAGCTTATTATTCCGACAGTATCTAGGGGATCGGAACTATAATAGGTTTAAGAATCTTAGTTTAGAAACTTAAAGCTAGGTATCTATATAAAGGAACTAATAGGCAGTTCTTTTGTTGTCTACTACTGTACATTTTGTACCTACAAAGCAAGCCAGCAATTTCCCTCTATATAGGAGTACAGAGATTTCCCTCTGTATAGAAGTGCAGAGATTTCCCTCTATATAGGGATATAGAGATTTCCCTCTATATAGGGTGTAGGGGGAGGGGATGCCAACTCAGCCAGGCCGGGTTAGGACTCGGTCTGGCTAGGTCTTGCTAGCGCTACTAAGTCGTACTCCTTAGGACGACGGCCGGTCCAGGTCCGGGACCTGGCAGGATAGCGTCCCCTAACAATACCCCCCTCCTCCCTCCTATTAACGCTACTATATCTCTAAGCCTGCTTAGCAAGGATTAGTCCCAGACGATTGAACGCTCTAATCTCTGTATTAGTACACTTTAGTGCCTTAAAGCACTCCTTGAATATGTGCTTAGCGAAGACGGGTAACACGCTATCGCTAGCTATAGTTATAGCCTCTCCTCTAGTATAACAGTCGTATATATACTGTTAGGGAATTCCTATAACTGGAGGGTCTCCCGAATAGTAAATAGGCGGTCGCTGTCTAGATAGAGCTTATATAGCCTATATATGTCTATAATGTTTTCTAGTAGGAGGTAGCTAGCCTAAGTAGGATGTCGGCTATGCCCTAGTTAACCGTCTTATACAGTCGCAGGACTGGACCGTAGGTTGGTAGTAGGGAATCCGGGAACCTCCCTCGATAGGGCCCTAGCTCTGTATAAGTAAGCCGTCTGGTCTTTACCTGTCTATTTATCTACCCCCTATCCTAATTATCTCTTATCTTATCGCCCTAACTACGCATTCCGCATCTAACTTGTACAGTCTAGCAGCGACAGGCTTTAGGCTAGTTATCTTAGCTCTTAGTTAGCAAAGCTTTGTTCCGAATACTAAGTCTGCGTAGAGAAATCACTATCCTCTACCCTACCTCTATTATCCGGACAGGAGGCGCCGTCGTCGAATACAGGCGTAGGATCTACAATCTCGTAGTTTTCCAGTGCTTCGGTCTCTGTCTAGGGTTATTAAGGACTTAGGTAGGTGTTCTAGCCTGTCGTTGTCTATAGGGTAAGGTAGTAGGCGTTTACCTAGCTGTCGTCTGTACAGCTTCGGGCAGTCCGGTTATCTCGTACAGTCCTACTCCCCTCTAAACTATTCTCTCTATTCCTACTCTTCTTATATCCTTCCGCTCTCTAAAACTGTGCTAGGCCTCTTGCAGGCTACCTAGTATCGTCTCCTCTTTCTTGTCCCTAGGGTTAGCTATCCCTAGTTCCCCTCTATCCTACTCTTCCTTAGCAGCTTCCTAATGCCCTTTGCAGCTGCCTGCCTATAGCTGTCTAATGTCCTTTATAGCTGCCTAGTCCTGTCTATAGCTGCTTAGTCTTATCTGTAGCTGCCTAATGTCTTCTGCAGCTGCCTAATGTCTCCTATAGCTGCCTAGTCCTGTCTGTAGCTGCCTAACGTCTCTTGCAGCTGCTCTCTATAGCTGCCTAATGTTCTTTGTAGCTGCCTAGTCCTATAGCTGCTATCTGTCCTACCCTGTACAGTATAGTGTTACTATAACTAGTTAACAGGATGTTTCTCTTCCTACCTATCTAGTGCTAATATGTCCTAAAGAGTCTCGTATAGTTCCTATATAGTCTCTGCCTACCCTGTCTACTTAACTAGGTATTCTAACCTCTTCTGCTTCTTCTAGCTCTTAAGGATCTCTTCTACCTTGTACTCCTTCTAGTCCTTAGTAGTAATTGCTAGGGGGCGTGCGTCGTCCGTTATCTAGTGTAGTAGGGAGTCTATATATGCTGGCTGTACGAGATCTATATAGAAAACTAGGTAGATCCCTAGGGGAGTGTTAAGTTGTATAGCGTATGTCCCTACCTGCCGGACTACTGTAAACTTTCAGTTCTTCTAGTCTATTTTCTTGCTTGGACAGTCTGTACGGATATTGCGCTAGTTTAGCTATACCTTGTCCCCTGCCTTGTACCTTAGTGCAGCCTGCTGTCCCTTATTAGCCTGCTCTTCTGCACTCTGTTAGGCTTTAGTAAGGCTCGCTTTTGCCTATTAGTAGGCGTTCGTAACTGTCCGTACGATAGCTTCCCCTTGCTAAATTGGGAAACGTACAGGGCTTAGAGTAGCGCCGCTTAGAGTCGGTAGGAGCAGGGAGTAGTCGTACCTGTAAGCTATAAAGAAGGGGGATAGTCCTGTAGCGTTAGCCGTACAACTGTTAATAGCTAGCTCTACTATAGGGAGGAGGCAGTTCCAATTCGTCTAGTCGTAATTAACGTATGCCTAGAGGTACGCTTCTAGTGTTAAATTGACCCTCTCCATTACTCTGTCCATCTGCAGGTGCTATACAGTAGATAGGCGACGTTCTACGTTTAACAACTAGCAGATCCTTGCCTAGAGCTAGCTTGTAAATTGTGTACCCTAGTTAGATACAATTGACTTAGGGAATCCGTACTTGCTAAACGTCGTCTGTAGAAATACCTAGGCAGTGTCCTTAGCCGTAATAGAGTCCATTCCCTCTAGTATTACCCTTCTCGTTAGCTTGTCTGTTACTACTATAATGTTGCGCTATCCGTCGCTCTTAGGGAGGTCTGTAATAAAGTCTACTGTTAGATCTTGCTAGGACCGGTCTGGTATTAGTAGGGGCTTTAACAGGCTGTGCTTTAGTTTACGCTAGGGCTTCGTCTGTCTAAAGACATCGTAGTTCTGTTCAAACCTACGGATATCCTTCGCTATCGCTGGCTAGTAGTAGTCCCTAGCAACGATGCTATACGTCTCCTTGCGCCCTCGGTGTCCGGTTGCTATTAAGTCGTACGCCTATTGTATTAAGCTCGTACAGAGCTTCTCGTCTACTAGGACCTAAATCTGATTCCTAAACTTTAGGTTGTTCTCCTCGGCTACTGTACACTCTGCTGCTAATACCTTAAGGTAGAGCTCTATAGTAAGCTTCTGCTGTCCTCCTTAGATCGCTGTACAGGCACCTTAGTAAGCGTCGTCCTTCTCTACTGCCTCTTCCTATGCCTATAGCTAGGGTTCCTATATCTATGTCGCTGCAAGCCGGATAGCATCTTCGCCTAGTTCCTCCTTAAACATCTAGAATGTCTATAATTTCAGTCGGTCGTCGTCGTACGTTGTTAGCATATCCTAGTCTCGTCTGGATAGTACATCGGCCCTACTGTTGTCCTTTCCTTTGCAGTAGTAGAGTCTTATATTAAAGCGGCTTAGATATATCGCCTATTGTACGTGTCTCTTAGAGAGTTTCTGTTAGGGGGCGCCGTCCAGCCAGGTCCTGGACCTAAGCCAGCCGTCGCCCTAAGGATTGCGACTTAGTAGCGCTAGCACGACCCTACCCTCTGTACGGAGTTACTAATACGACCCTACCCTATACTGAGGGAGAATCCTATAGCCCTATACAGAGGGGAATTGCTGCCCCTCTAAACGGAGGGAAAACTCTGTACTACTGTATAGAGGGAAACTCCCGACCCTCTATATAGAGTATAAACCTTGCACCCTAGCACAGAGGGAAATTGCTAGCTTAGCTTCGTAGGTACAAATTGTACAGCAGCGGACGACGAAGGAACTGCCTATTAGTTCGTTTATAAAGATACCTAGCCTTAAGTTTCTAAACTAAGATTCTTAAGCCCTTACATTAGGAACTAATCTTACTGTCGGTAACTGCAGTAATATAACGAAGATAGACAGCGACATCCCTATAGAACCTGCGACTGTGCAGGATTAGATACACTGCGCGTGCGAGGAGCTGCTAGCACACAAGAGGCAGCTCGAACAGCAAGTAAGCTACTAGGCTGCGATAATTTCCCAACGAGAACAGGAGCTCTAACAGCTTAGGGCGTCCGATTGCGATCCGACCCCTATAACGACGACGACGAACACGACGGCCCACACCCCAGCCCCTAAAAGCAAACTCCCCGACGTTACTACCTACAATAGTAAGGCTCCGGCCGAGTACCCCTCCTAGGCTGCATAGATATACTCTAAGCTTCTAGTCGACTTAGGAGCATACCCGACCGAGCTAGACAAGGTTATATCCCTCTTTAGGAGGTTAAAGGGCAGGGCAGCAGCACGGATTCTGCCGTACTACGAGACGGCTATTGCTAACCTGGCAATAGCAACTACGACAATACTCTAGGCAGCTCTTAACAGGAGCTATAAGGAGCTAGACTGCGAAAGCCGAGCACTCCTATAGGTTAACACGATAAAGCAAGGACGCAAGACTATATAAGAGTTCCTTACTAAATACGATCAGACCCTGGCAGAGGTAGGAGAACTCTAATAGGAGGACAGTGTAAAAATTACTACTTTAGAGGTAGGCCTCTCTAAGGAGATTATAACAGGACTAGTAGGCGTAATGCGACCAGCCTCGTACAAGGAGTTCTGTAATCTCCTTAGGATAGTCGACGACTAACAGTACAGGCTCGGACGGATAAGCTGCGCCTACGAGATGCGACAGCCCCTCTATCGGCAGCAGGACGCTATAGACTAGGAACTAACGACGACGACGAGAGTAGCGGCAGCCGTCACTATACGGCTAAGGGCCGCTGCTAAAAGGGCACAGTAGGTAGACACAGCTACCCTTAACAAGAGACGAGCAGAAGGGAGCTGCTACTAGTATAGCAAGATAGGACACACTATACAGAACTGCAGGCTTTTGCTAGCAGAGAGACCTAGGGGACGGCCGACCCCCGCAAGGGTGGCAACTGCGGCGCCCTAACGAGAAGATTAGGAGTCCTACTTAGACGACGACGAGTCGGGAAAAGAGTAGCCTCTAAGCGAAGGCTCTACCAGAGGTGTGTACGAGATAGATTGCCAAATTAAAGCACTACTTAGCTATCTTTCAAGAGCAACTATATAACGACCACGCTGTTTATCGTACGGCCAACGTTAAACAGGTCCGCAACAGCGCGGACATTAATTAACACAGGATGTTTAGTGTACGGAGTAATTAGCGAAGACTTTGTACAGAGACACTGGATTAAGATGACCCCCACTGTACCAGTACGTATGTTAGGCATTACCGGGCGAGGACCGGACATTACCTATATAGTAAAAGTAACGATAGAGGTATAGGGACACTATAAGCAGAACTTATACCTCTATATCGTATAGGACAGGTTAGGGTATAACCTAATACTAGGGAAGCTATAGATAGAGCGCTAGAGGGGCAAGCTAGACGTTAGACGAGGACGGCTATACCTGGCAGTAACGAAGCAGAGGCTCTAAGACTAGGGGAGGGTCCAGCAGGATAACAACGCTACGGCGGGAGCTAACACGTCGACGCAGCAGAGGCCCTAAGACCAAGGGAGGGCTCTGTAGGGTAACAATGCTAAGGCCGAAATCAACACGGCGACGGCGGACATTAAGAAGGTATTAGCACCTAAGAAGGTAACGGACCCCTATACGAAGCTCCTAAGAGAATATACTGGATACCTGGACCTCTTCGAGCCAAAGTCGGCCTTAAAACTGCCGCTATACCGAGGAGAAGGGATTAACTATAACATCTAGCTAGAACCCTGTCTAGATAGGAGTCTGCCGGAGGTACCGTACAGACCGCTATATAGAATGTCTTCTAGAGAACTCCTAGTACTGCGCAAGACACTGGACGACTTGCTCGCTAAAGGTTTCATTTAGGCAAGTACCTCGTCTACGGGAGCCCTAGTGTTGTTTGTCTATAAGGAGGGGAAGGCCGGTTTGCGTTTCTGTATAGACTACAGAGGCATTAACGCGATTACTAAGAAGGACCGGTACCCCCTACCCCTTATTAAGGAGACTCTCGGACGGATCAGCAAGGCGAAGTAGTCTACTAAGCTTAACGTAGTCTTAGCCTTCTACAAGATATAGATTAAGGAAGGCTGTAAATAGATAACTGCCTTCTATACGAGATATAGTCTCTTTAAGTAGCTTGTTACCCCCTTTGGACTTGCTAACGCACTAGCAATATTCCAAAGGTACATTAACAAGTCCTTACAAGGGTTACTAGACGACATCTACTCGGCATACCTCGACGACACCCTAGTTTTTACAGACGGCACCTATGCAGATTACGTACAGGACGTTAAGAAGGTGCTAGACCGACTGCAGCAGGCTGGCTTGTACCTCGACATCGACAAATGTAAATTCGGTATCTAGCGTACGAAATACCTAGGTTTTATTATCGAGGCAGGGAAAGGCATTAGCATAGATAGGAAGAAGATTAATGCTATTAAGCAATAGAGGCCGCCTATAAACGTTAAGGGCGTACAGGAATTTCTTAGGTTTGCCAACTTCTACTGCTAGTTTATACAGAACTACTCGGAGATTGTACGCCCCCTAGTTAAACTAACACATAAGGATAAGCAGTTCAAATAGATGGACGAATGCGATAGCAGCTTTAACAAGCTAAAGGAGCTCTTTGCTACAGGACTAACGCTTGCCGCCTTCGACCTAGAACGTACAACGATACTAGAAACCGACTCCTTAGGGTATTGCATTAGAGGTATCCTGTTACAGGTAGGCTTAGACGGACTCCTACACCTATATACGTATTTCTCTAAAAAGAACTCCCTAGCTAAGTGCAACTACCCTATCTACGACAAGGCGTTGCTAGCGGTCGTACAGTGTTACGAAGCGTAGGATAAAGAACTCCGCTCGGTTCCTAAGTTCCTCGCCCTAACTAATTACAAGAATCTGGAGTACTTTACGCAACCCCGGAAGCTGTCTAAGAGGCACGTACGATAGGCAATGTACCTAAGCTAGTTTAATATAAGACTCTAGTATCACAAAGGTAAGGACAACAGTAGGGCCGATGCGCTATCCAGACAGGACCAGGACATGCTAACGACGTACGAGGACGACCGACTAAAGTTACGAACATTCTAGATGTTTAAGAAGGGGCTAGGCGAGGAGACTATCCGCCTAGCGGCGGCGCACCTATAGGAACCCTAACTGCAAGCATAGGAAGAGGCAGTAGAGAAGGACGAGGTATACTAAGGGGCCTATACGGCGATCTAAGGAGGGCCACGAAAGCTCCTAGCCGAGCTCTATCTTAAGGTGTCGGCAGCAGAGTGCTCGGTAGACGGGGAGAACAACCTAAAGTTCAGGAATAGGATTTAGGTCCTGGCAGACGAGAAGCTCTGTACGAGCTTAATACAACAGGCATACGATTCTATAGCAACTGGGCACCTAGGGCGTAAGAAGATGTACAGCATTGTCGCTAGGGACTACTACTAGCCGGCGATAGCGAAAGACATTCGCAGGTTTGTACAGAACTGCGATGTATACAGGCGGACGAAGCCCTAGCGTAAACTGAAGCATAGTCTGTTAAAACCCCTACCGATACCGGACCGGCCCTAGCAAGACCTAACAGTAGACTTTATTACAGACCTCCCTAAGAGCGACGGACGGCAGAATATAATAGTAGTTATAGACAAGCTAACGAAGGGGGTAATCCTAGAGGGAATGGACCCTATTACAGCTAAGGACACTGCCTAGGCATTTATACGGACGACGTTTAGCAAACACGGTTTCCCTAGGTCAATTGTATCGGACCGGGGTACACAGTTTACGAGCCAGCTCTGGGCGAGGGTCTGCCAGTTGCTAAAGGTAGAACGTCGCCTGTTAACCGTATAGCACCTGTAGACGGACGGGGCAACAGAGAGGGTCAATTCGACGTTAGAAGCGTACCTCTAAGCGTACCTTAACTATAACTAGACGAACTGGAACCGACTTCTCCCTATAGCGGAGCTGGCTATTAATAGCTGTACAGCTAATACTACAGGACTGTCCCCCTTCTTTATAGCCTATAGATACGACTATTCCCCGCTCCTACCGACCCTAAGTAGTAATACCCTGCGCCCTATACGATCCCCTATTCAGCAAGGAGAGGCTATTGTACGGACGATTACGAATGCCTATTAATAGGCGAAGGCGAGCCTAGCTATAGCTTAACAGAATGCAGAAGAGTAGGCCAACAAGGGACGACAGGCTGCACTAAGGTACGAGGCAGGGGATAAGGTCCAGCTAAACTAGCGACACATCTGTACAGACTGGCCGAGCAAGAAACTGGACTGGAAGACTAGGAAGTTTACAGTAGTCCAACTAGTAGGGACATACGCTGTATAACTAAATACTCCCCTAGGGATCTATCTAGTCTTCTACGTAGACCTTGTACAGCCAGCGAATACGGACCCCCTGCCGCACCAGACGACGGACGATGCGCGCCTACTAGCAATTATAACCGAGGGCCAAGAAGAGTATAAAGTAGAAGAGATCCTTAAGAGCTAAAGGAAGAAGAAGAGGATAGAATACCTAGTAAAGTAGAGAGGATGGGCAGAGCCTACGTAGGAACTATACAAGGCCCTACAGGACACAACCGCGCTAGACAGGTAGGAGGAGAACCATCCTACTACCCAGCTACAGTAACACTATGCCGTACAGCGAAGAGGGGCACGATCTACCCTAAGGACAGGGTAGCCGCTAGCAACTTAAGTTGCCAAAGGATCGAGAACAATAACGTAGGACACTATAGGATCCTACTAATACGACACTGTACGACACTGTACAAAGGAAGGGCTAGAGGAAGGGAACAGCCAGAAAACAGGAGGGAGGGAAAGTGGAAGTAAGAGAGGTTAAGAGCGACACTGTCCGAAAACTTTTACATACTACCTTAAGGTAGCCTACTAGCTACTACCCCTAGGACCTAGGGCAGCTAACTCTACATCTATAACCCTAATTACCTCCTAGACAGAAGGGGCCCTAGTACTAGGAAAGGTAGAAGGGTAGCTTAGCAACACCCTACTGCTAGTTAATGTAGCACCTAAGATGTCAGCTTAGACTGCACAGAGAACGGAAATCCGTACGAACCGGAAGTGAAGCTGCTAGTCGAATTAAGCATCCTACTGCTAGAGGTAGAAATAGGAGGAGACCCTAGCTAGACGAGCGGAGGGGGAGCTAGCGACTACGAGGGAGCTACGATAAGTACAGCCGGACGGGGCGGGTAGCATAGTAGGAGTAACTAGTAGTAGCTAATAGATAGTAGTTAGTAGTAGTAATAGTAGTAGTAGTAGACGGCCGGACGGACGGTTAGCAGGTAGAGGATAAAGAAGAAAGAGAAGAAGAGGGAGAGGGAAAAGGGAAGGGGTTTATATACAGGGTAGTAGCTGCCTGCCTTATAGGGCAATAACAACCAGGGCAGCTGCTACAACCGTATAAAAAGGGGGACAAACGAGGCAACCACGACCTAGAGCCCGTACGAGCGGCGGCCTACTAGACAACCGGACAGAGGCAGGAACATCTACCTAGGAGTAAAACGCCGGACGATAACTAAGGGACAGGGACAGAGCCAAATGGCCTAGTAGCACCGGACTGTACGGTTAGGACGTAGAGTACGTAGCTAGGGCTCGAGGGTAGGAGGAGAAGGAGCAGGCGGGACCGAGCACCTCCTGCACCTTTATAACTGCAGGCAGGCCTCCTTAGCCTTAACCTTAGCTCTGTTAAATTGGAAAACAGAGCCGGCCAAGGTTAGGTAGAAGCGATCTAGTACCCCCTGCCTTCCCTGCCTACAGACTTAGGAGGATAAGTCTAAGGTTAAACCGGCAGAGAGGGAGGCTAATAGTTAGGCGCCTAGGCGAGGACGGGAAGTGCTACCTAGCAAAGGAACACTAGGAGCTAAGGGTGTTCAGCACAGCGCTGTACGAAATAGGCACTATAAGAAGGGAAGGGGGGGTATTGTTAGGGGGCGCCGCCTAGCCTAGGTCCTAGACCCGACCTAAGCCAGCCGTCGCCCTAAGGACTGCGACTTAGCAGCGCTAGCATAACCCTACCCTCTATACAGAATTACCGACAGGACCCTACTCCTGTACAGAGGGACAACCCTATAGTCCTATATAGAGGGGAACTGCCGCCCCTCTAAATAGAGCCGCCTCTCTAAATAGAGGGAAAACTCTACACTACTGTATAGAGGGGGAACTCCCGATCCTCTATACAGAGTGTAAACCTTGCACCCCTATATAGGAGGAAATTGCTAGCTTGGCTTTGTAGGTACAAATTGTACAGCAGCGGACGACGAAGGAACTGCTTATCAGTTCCTTTATATACATAACTGTTAGGGGGCGCCGCCTAGCCCAGGTCCTGGACCTAACCTAAGCTAGCCGTCGCCCTAAGGACTGCGACTTAGCGGCGCTAGCATAACCCTACCCTCTATACGGAACTACCGACAGGATCCTACTCCTATACAGAGGAAGAACCCTAGGGTCCTATACAGAGGGGAACTGCCGCCCCTCTAAATAGAGGGAAAACTCTGCACTACTGTACAGAGGGGGGAACTTCCGATCCTCTATACAGAGTGTAAACCTTGTACCCCTACATAGGAGGAAATTGCTAGCTTGGCTTTGTAGGTACAAATTGTACAGCAGCAGACGACAAAGGAACTGCCTATTAGTTCCTTTATATAGATACCTAACCTTAAGTTTCGAAACTAAGATTCTTAAGCCCTTTATATTAGGAACTGATCTTACTATCGGTAACTGCAGTAATAAAACAAAGATAGACAGCGATATCCCTATAGAAACTACGGCTATAGAGGGACATATACACTGCGTATACGAGGAGCTGCTAGAAAGCAAGAGGCAGCTCGAGCAGCAAGTAAGCTACTAGGCTGCGATGATTTCCTAATAGGAACAGGAGCTACGACAGCTTAGGGCGTCCGATCGCGATCCGACCCCTACAACGACGACGAACATAATAGCCTACACCCCGACCCCTAAAAGCAAACTCCCCGACGTCTCTACGTACGATAGTAAGGCTCCGGCCGAGTACCCCTCCTAGGCTGCCCAGATGCGCTCTAAGCTTCTAGTCGACTTAGGAGCATACCCGACCGAGCTAGACAAGGTAGTTTACCTCTTTAGGAGGTTAAAGGGCAGGGCAGCAGCACAAATTCTGCTGTACTACGAAACAGCTATTGCCAACCTAGCAAAAGCTACAACAACGATACTCTAGGCAGCTCTAGACAAGAGCTACAAGGACCTAGACCGCGAGAGCCGAGCACTCCTATAGGTTAACACGATAAAGCAAGGATACAAGACTGTACGAGAATTCCTCGCAGAATTTAACTAGACTTTAGCAGAAGCAGGAGGTCTCTAATAGGAGGATAGGATAAAAATTACCTCTTTAGAGTTAGGCCTCTCTAAGGAGATTATAACAGGGCTAGTAGGCGTAATGCGACCAGCTACGTACTAGGAATTCTGCGATCTCCTTAGGATAGTCGACGACTAGCAGCGTAGGCTTAGACGGATAAGCTGCACTTAAGAGATAAGACAACCCCTCTAGCGGTAGACGGACGCTATAGACTAGGAACCAACAACGACGAGGGTAGCGGCAGCCGTTACTATACGGCTAAGGGCTGCTACTAAAAGGGCGCAATAGGTAGATATAGCTACCCTTAACAAGAGACGAGCAGAAGGGAGCTGCTACCGGTGTAGCAAGATAGGCTACACTGTACAGAATTGCAGGCTTTTGCTAGCAGAGAGACCTAGGGGACGGCCGACCACCGCAAGGGTAGCAACTGCGGCGCCCTAACGAGAAGATTAGGAGTCCTACTCGGACGACGACGAGTCGGGAAAAGAGTAGCCTCTAAGCAAAGGCTCTGCTAGAGGCGTATACAAGATAGATTGCCAAATCAAAGCACTACTTAGCTATCTTTTAAGAGCAACTACATAACGACTACACTGTTTATCGTACGGCCAACGTTAAACGGGTCCGCAACGGCGCGGACATTGTTTGACACAGGATGTTTGGTGTACAGAGTAATTAGCGAAGACTTCGTACAGAGACACTAGATTAAGACGACCCCTACTATACCTGTACGTATATTGGGCATTACCGGGCGAGGACTAGACATTACCTATATTGTAAGAGTAACGATAGAGGTACAGAGACACTATAAGCAGGACTTATACCTCTATGTCGTACAGGACAAGCTAGGGTATAACCTAATACTAGGAAAGCTATAGATAGAGCGCTAGAGGGGCAAGCTAGACATTGGACGAGGACAGCTATACCTAGTAGTAACGAAGCAGAGGCTCCGAGACCAGGGGAGGTTCCAACAGGACGACAACGCTACGGCCGGAGCCAACACGTCGACGAAGCAGAGGCCCTAAGACTAAGGGAAGGCTCCGCAGAATAACAATGCTAAGGCCGAAATCAACACGGCGACAGCAGACATTAAGAAGGCGCTAGCACCTAAGAAAGTAACAGACCCCTATACGAAGCTCCTAAAGGAGTATGCTAGATACCTGGACCTCTTTAAGCTGAAGTCGGCCTCGAAACTGCCGCTATACCAAGGAGAAGGGATTAACTACGACATCTAGTTAGAGCCCTGTCCAGATAGGAGCCTGCCTAAGGTACTGTACAGACCGCTGTATAGAATGTCCTCTAGAGAACTTCTAGTACTGCGCAAGACACTGGACAACCTGCTTGCCAAAGGTTTCATTTAGGCAAGTACCTCGTCTGCAGGAGCCCTAGTGTTGTTTGTCTATAAGGAGGGGAAGGCCGGTTTGCGTTTCTGCATAGACTACAGAGGCATTAACGCGATTACTAAGAAGGACCGGTACCCCCTACCCCTTATTAAGGAGACTCTCGGACGGATTAGCAAGGCAAAGTAGTCTACTAAGCTTAACGTAGTCTTAGCCTTCTATAAGATACAGATTAAGGAAGGCTGTAAATAGATAACTGCCTTCTGTACAAGATATAGTCTCTTTAAGTAGCTTGTTACCCCCTTTGGACTTGCTAACGCACTAGCAACATTCCAAAGGTACATTAACAAGTCCTTGTAAGGGTTACTAGACGACATCTACTCGGCATACCTCGACGACACTCTGGTTTTTACGGACGGCACCTATATAGATTACGTACGAGACGTTAAGAAGGTGCTGGACCGACTGCAGCAGGCTGGCTTGTACCTCAACATCGACAAATGTAAATTCGGTATCTAGCGTACGAAATACCTAGGTTTTATTATTAAGGTAGAGAAAGGCATTAGCATAGATAGGAAGAAGATTAATGCTATTAAGCAATAGAAGCCGCCTATAAACGTTAAGGGCGTATAGGAATTTCTTAGGTTTGCCAACTTCTACTGCTAGTTTATACAGAGTTACTCGGAGATCGTACGCCCCCTAGTTAAACTAACATATAAGGACAAGCAGTTTAAATAGATAGACGAATGCGATAGCAGCTTTAACAAGCTAAAGGAGCTCTTTACTACAGGACCAATACTTGCCGCCTTCGACCTAGAACGTACGATAATACTGGAAACCGACTCCTTAGGGTATTGCATTAGAGGTATCCTGTTACAGGTAGGCTTAGACGGACTCCTGCACCTATACGTATATTTCTCTAAGAGGAACTCCCTAGCTAAGTGCAACTACCCTATCTACAACAAGGAGTTGCTAGCAGTCGTATAGTGTTGCGAAGCTTAGGATAGAGAATTCCGCTTAGTGCCCGAGTTCCTTGCCCTAACGGACTACAAGAACCTAGAGTACTTTACGCAGCCCCGGAAGCTGTCTAAGAGGTACGTACGATGGGCAATGTACCTAAGCCGGTTTAATATAAGACTCCAGTATCGCAAGGGTAAGGACAACAGCAGGGCCGATGCGTTATCCAGATAGGACCAGGAAATGCTAACGACGTACGAGGACGACCGACTGAAGTTACAAACATTCCAG
Organism: Pseudocercospora ulei; assembly: GCA_016165855.1. Classification (NCBI taxonomy): domain Eukaryota; kingdom Fungi; phylum Ascomycota; class Dothideomycetes; order Mycosphaerellales; family Mycosphaerellaceae; genus Pseudocercospora; species Pseudocercospora ulei. The sequence continues at coordinate 2,464,205 of JACWNB010000003.1, forward strand.
ATGTTTAAGGAGGAGCCAGGCGAGGAGACTATCCGCCTAGCGGCGACGCACCTATAGGAACCCCAACTACAAGCATAGGAAGAGGCAGTAGAGAAGGACGAGGTGTACCGAGGGGCCTATACGGCGATCTAAGGAGGATAGCGGAAGCTCCTAGCAGAGCTCTATCTTAAGGTGTCGGCAGCAGAGTGCTTAGTAGACGAGGAGAACAACCTAAAGTTCAGGAATCGGATTTGGGTCCCAGCAGACGAGAAGCTCTATATAAGCTTAATATAACGAGCATACGATTCTATAGCTACTAGGCACCTAGGGCGAGAGGAGACGTACAGTGTTAGGGGGCGCCGCCCGGCCCAGGTCCTGAACCCGACCTAAGCCGACCGTCGCCCTAAGGATTGCGACTCAGCGGCGCCAGCACAACCCCACCCTCCGTACGGAGCTACCGACAGGACCCCACTCCTATACGGAGGGAGAACACTACGGTCCTGCACAAAGGGGAGCTACCGCCCCTCGGATTAGGGGGGGGGGGAAACCCTGCACTACCGTACAGAGGAGGTAACTCCTGATCCTCTGTACAGAGGGTGAACCTTGCTCCCCGGCACAAAGGGGAAATTGCTAGCTTAGCCTTGTAGGTACAAATCGTACGGAGGAGACGACGAAGGAACTGCCTATCAGTTCCTTTATATAGATACCCGACCTTAAGTTTCTAAACTAAGATTCTTAAGCCCCTTATATTAGGAACTGATCTCACTGTCGGTAACTGTAGTAATAGAGCAAGATAGACGGCGACATCCCTATAGAACCTACGGCTATAGGGGGACATATGCACCGCGTGTACGAGGAGCTGTTGGAAAGCAAGAGACAGCTCGAACAGCAAGTAAGCCACTAGGCTGCGATGATTTCCCAACAGGAACAGGAGCTACGACAGCTTAGGGCGTCCGATCGCGATCCGACCCCTACGACGACGAGTACGATAACCCCTACCCCGACCCCTAAGAGCAAACTCCCCGACGTTTCTACGTACGACGGTAAGGCTCCGGCCGAGTACCCCTCCTAGGCGGCTCAGATGCGCTCTAAGCTCCTAGTCGACTTAGGAGCATACCCGACCGAGCTGGACAAGGTAGTCTACCTCTTTAGGAGGTTAAAGGGCAGGGCGGCAGCACGAATTCTGCCGTACTACGAGACGGCCATTGCCAACCCGGCAATAGCTACGACGACGATGCTCTAGGCAGCTCTAGACAAGAGCTACAAGGACCCGGACCGCGAGAGCCGAGCACTCCTACGGATCAACACGATAAAACAAGGACGCAAGACCGTACGAGAATTCCTCGCGGAATTTAACCAGACTTTAGCAGAAGCAGGGGGTCTCTAATAGGAGGATAGGATAAAGATTACCTCTTTAGAGGTAGGCCTCTCTAAGGAGATCATAACGGGGCTAGTAGGTGTAATGCGCCCAGCTACGTACGAGGAATTCTGCGACCTCCTTAGGATAGTTAACGACCAGTAATGCAGGCTAGGACAGATAGGCTGTGCTTAGGAGATAAGACAACCCCCCTAGCGACAGACAGACGCTATAGACTGGGAACCGACGACGACGAGGGTAGCAGCGGCAGCTACTGTACGGCTAAGGGCCGCTACCAAAAAGGCGCAATAGGTAGACACGGCCACCCTTAACAAGAGGCGAGCAGAAGGGAGCTGCTACCGGTGTAGCAAGATAGGCCACACTGTACGGAATTGCGGGCTTCTGCCAGCAGAGAGACCTAGGGAACGGCCGACTACCGCGAGGGTAGCAACTGCAACGCCCTAACGAGAAGATTAGGTGTCCCACTCGGACGACGACGAGTCGGGAAAAGAGTAGCCTCTAAGCGAAGACTCTGCCAGAGGCGGGTGCGAGATAGACTGCTAAATCAAAGCATTACTTAGCCATCTTTCAAGAGCAATCACATAACGACGACGCCGTTTATCGTACGGCCGACGTTAAACGGGTCCGCAACAGCGCGGACATTGATCGACACAGGATGTTTAGTGTATAGAGTAATCAGCGAAGACTTCGTACGGAGACACCAGATCAAAACGACCCCTACAGTACCTGTACGCATGCTGGGCATTACCGGGCGAGGACTAGACATTACCTATATAGTAAAAGTAACAATGGAGGTACAGGGACACTACGAGCAAGACTTATACCTCTATGTCGTACAGGACAAGTTAGGGTATAACCTAATACTAGGGAAGCCTTAGATAGAGCGCTAGAGGGGCAAGCTGGACGTCGGACGAGGACGACTGTACCTGGCAGTAACGAAGCAGAGAATCTGGGACTAGGGGAGGTCCCTGCAAGGTAGCAATGCCAAGGCCGAGATCAACACAGCAACGGCGGACATCGAGAAGGCATTGGCACCTAAGGAAACGACAAACCTCTGTACGAAGCTCCTAAGAGAGTATGTTAGGTACCTGGACCTTTTTAAACCAAAGTCGGCCTCGAAGCTGCCGCTACACCGAGGGGAAGGGATTAACTACGACATCTAGCTAGAACCCCGTCCGGATAGGGGCCTGCCGGAGGTGCCGTACGGACCGCTGTATAGAATGTCCTCTAGAGAACTCTTAGTACTGCGCAAGACGCTGGACGACCTGCTTGCTAAAGGGTTCATTCGGGCTAGTACGTCGTCTGCGGGAGCCCTAGTACTGTTTGTCTACAAGGAGGGGAAGGCTGGATTGCGTTTCTGCGTAGACTATAGAGGCATTAACGCGATTACTAAGAAGGACCGGTACCCCCTACCCCTTATTAAGGAGACCCTCGGACGGATCAGCAAGGCGAAGTAGTTTACTAAGCTTAACGTAGTCTCGGCCTTCTACAAGATACGGATTAGAGAAGGCTGTAAATAGATAACTGCCTTCCGTACGAGATACGGTCTTTTTAAGTAGCTGGTTACCCCCTTCGGCCTTGCCAATGCACCGGCAACCTTCTAAAGGTACATTAACAAGTCCCTGCAAGGGTTACTAGACGACATCTGCTCGGCATACCTCGACGACACCCTGGTTTTTACGGACGGCACCTACGCAGACTACGTACGGGATGTCAAGAAGGTGCTGGACCGACTGCAGCAGGCTGGCTTGTACCTCGACATCGACAAATGCGAATTCGGTGTCTAACGTACGAAATACCTAGGTTTTATTATCGAGGCAGGGAAAGGCATTAGTATAGATAGGAAGAAAATTGAAGCCATCAAGCTATAGAAGCCGCCTACGAACGTTAAGGGCGTACGGGAATTCCTTGGGTTTGCCAACTTCTACCGCTAGTTTATACGGAACTACTCGGAAATCGTACGCCCCCTAGTTAAGCTAACGTACAAAGACAAGCAGTTTAAATAGACGGGCGAATGCGATAGGAGCTTCGATAAGCTAAAGGAGCTCTTCACCATAGGACCAACGCTCGCCGCCTTTAACCCGGAGCGTATAACAATACTGGAAACCGACTCCTCGGGGTACTGCATTAGGGGTATCCTGTTACAGGTAGGCTCGGACGGACTCCTACATCTATGTGCGTACTTCTCTAAGAAGAACTCCCTAGCTAAGTATAACTACCCTATCTACGACAAAGAGTTGCTGGCAGTCGTACGGTGTTGCGAAGCCTAGGATAGGGAACTCCGCTCGGTGCCCGAGTTCCTCGCCCTAACGGACTACAAGAACCTGGAATACTTTACTTAACCCCGGAAGCTGTCCGAGAGGCACGTACGATAGGCAATATACCTAAGCCGGTTTAACATAAGACTCTAGTACTGCAAGGGGAAGGACAACAGCAGGGCCGACGCACTGTCTAGACGGGACCAGGACATGCCAACGACGTACGAGGACGACCGGCTAAAGTCGCGGACATTCCAAATGTTCAAGGGGGAGCCAGGCGGGGAGACTATCCGCCTAGCGGCGACACACCTATAGGAACCCTAACTGCAAGCATAGGAAGAGGCAGTGGAAAAGGACGAGGCATACCGAGGGGCCTGTACGGCGATCTAGGGAGGGCAACGGAAGCTCCTAGCCGAGCTCTACCTAAAGGTGTCGGCAGCCGAGTGTTCAGTAGACGAGGAGAACAACCTAAAGTTCAGAAATCGGATATAGGTCCCGGCGGACGAGAAGCTCCGTACGGGCTTAATACAACGAGCACATAACTCTATAGCTACCGGGCACCCAGGGCGCGAGGAGACGTACAGCATTATCGCCCGGGACTACTACTGGCCAGCGATAGCGAAGGACATTCGCAGGTTCGTACGGAACTGCGATGTATACGGACGGACGAAGCCCTAGCGCGAGCTAAAGCATAGGCTGCTGAAGCCCCTGCCGATACCGGACCGACCCTGGCAAGACCTAACCGTAGACTTTATTACTAACCTCCCTAAGAGCGACGGACGGCGAAACATTATTGTGAGAGGCTTAAGGATCTTGGTTCAGAAACTTGAGGCCGGGTATCTATATAAAGGAACTGATAGGCAGTTCCTTCGTCGTCTGCTCCGTACGATTTGTACCTACGAAGCCAAGCCAGCAATTTCCCCTTTGTGCCGGGGTGCAAGGTTCACCCTCCGTACGGAGGATCGGGAGTTACCTCCTCTGTACGGTAGTGCCGGGTTTCCCCCTAATCCAAGGGGCGGTGGTTCCCCCTTTGTGCAGGACCGTAGTGTTCTCCCTCCGTACGGGAGAGGGGTCTTGTCGGTGACTCCGTACAGAGGGTGGGATCGTGCTGGCGCCGCTAAGTCGCAGTCCTTAGGGCGACGGTCGGCTTAGGTCGGGTTCAGCACCTAGGCCGGGCGACGCCCCCTAACAATACCCCCCCCCTTCCCTTCTCGCAGTTTTCCTTCGTACGGCGGCGTGCCCAAATTACCCAGCTCCTGCTGTGTCAAGTTTTTTTTTTTTCTCCTTGGCAGTTTGCGGCGTCCCATTTCGTACGGTGCCGAGTCGTCGTCCCTCGTCGCTTCCTCCGGGTCGCAGTTGCCTCTTGCCATTTCACCCGTCTGTAGCAGTTGCCCTGCTTGCCATTCCCTATAGCAGGCAGTCAGCCCAAGCCTCCTCCCTCCTCTTCCCTTCCCCCTCCTTTTCTCCCTGTACACTGTCCGCCCTCCACCATCCACTATCTACTATCCACCATTACCGTCCACTACTAGCCACCACCAGCTACCAACCACCAACCACCAACCAACTACTATGTCGTCCGGTGGTTCCCTCGTCGCCGCTGGCCCCGCCCCTCCCCCTCGTCCGGCTGGGCTCCCCCCCCACTTTGTCCTCGTACAGTGGGGCCCTTACCTTAACCGGCAGCTGCTCCTCCGGTTCGTACGGATTCTCGTCTCCCGTACGGTCTGGGCTAACGTCTTAGGTGCTACACCCGCGAGCAGCAGGACGCGGCCGGGCTCCCCTTCTACGCCTTCTAGTGTAACCCCGCCCAGGTTACACCAGAGCGGGTGGCTACGGCCCGCCCGTCGTACGTTAACGCCCTCCTTATCGCCACCCGGGGCCAGCTCTGTGCCCCCTGCCCCAACTCCCCCCAGCCCTTACTTAGCCTATACCGCCTCCTAGGCTTCTGGGCTAGGGTGTGTGCCTCGTGCAAGTAGAAGAATAGCTCCCTCTACTGCCCCTTCCGCCGGCCGGGGGAGGCACGTGGGGGTGGGGGGGTGCCTCTGCTCCCTGGGGCTGGCCCTGGGGGTGGGGGGTGCCTCTGCTCCCTGGGGCTGGCCCTGGGGGTGGTCCTAGTAGGGGTGGGGGCCCGGCCGGGCCTAAGGTGGTGGAGATTTTAGATAATGAGTAGGGTAGTTTGGTTCCCCCCGGGGAATATGGGAATTTTCGGCCGGTCTTCTCTCTTGTCTTATCTCCGCTCCCCCCTCCCATTCGTCCTTTGGCTGTTCCTTTCTTCCAGCCCTTATCTCGTACGGCGTCGTACGGTGTCGTGTCAGTGGGCTCCTATAGTGTCCTACGTCGTAGTGCTCGATCCTTCGACAACCCAGTTCTGCCCGCGGCTACCCTGTCCTTAGGGTAGATCGTGCCTCTTTCCGCCGTACGGCGCGGGGTTATTGCAACTGGGTAGGGGAATGGTCCTCCTCCTATCTGTCCAGTGCGGTCGTGTCTTGCAGAGCCTCGTACGGTTCCTACGTAGGCTCTGCCTATCCTTTCTATTTCACTAAGTACTCTGTCTTCCCCCGCTTCCTCCGGCTTTTAAGGATCCCCTCTACCTCGTACTCTTCTTGGCCCTCGGTTATAATTGCGGGTGGGCGCCCGTCGTTAGTCGTCTGATGCGGCAAGGGGTCCGTGCTCGCCGGTCGTACGAGGTCTACGTAGAAGACTGGGTGAATCCCTGGAGGGGTGTTTAGTCGTACGGCGTATGTCCCTACCGGCCGGATCACCGTAAACTTCCTGTTTCTCCAATCCAACTTCTTGCTCGGCCGGTCTGTACGGATGTTTCGCTGGTTTAGCCAGACCTTATCCCCTGCCTCGTACCTTGGTGCAGCCTGTCGTCCCTTGTTAGCCTGCTCTTCCGCGTTCTGCTGGGCTAGGGCCAGGCTTGCTTTTGCCTATTGATAGGCGTTCGTAATTGTCCGTACGATGGCCTCTCCTTGCTGGATTGGGGATCGTACGGGGCGCGGGGTGTTGCTACTTGGGGTCGGTAGGAGCGGGGAATGGTCGTATCTATAGGTTATAAAGAAGGGGGATAGTCCTGTAGCATCGGCCGTACGGCTGTTAATAGCTAGCTCCGCTATTGGGAGAAGGCGGTTCCAGTTCGTCTAGTCATAGTCGACGTACGCTCGGAGGTACGCCTCTAGGGTTGAATTGGCTCTCTCCGTCGCCCCGTCCGTCTGTAGGTGCTATGCGGTGGACAGACGACGCTCCACCCTTAGTAACTGGCAGATCCGGGCCCAGAGCTGGCTCGTGAACTGTAGCCCCCGGTCTGATACAATTGACCTGGGGAAACCGTACTTGCTGAACGTCGTCCGGATAAAGGCCCAGGCGGTGTCCTTAGCTGCAATGGAGTCCATCCCCTCCAGTATTACCCCCTTCGTCAATTTGTCCGTAACCACTATAATGTTTCGCCGTCCGTTACTCTTAGGAAGGTCCGTAATGAAGTCTACGGTCAGATCTTGCCAGGGTCGATCCGGTATCGGCAGGGGCTTCAGCAGCCTATGCTTTAGCTCTCGCTAGGGCTTCGTTCGTCCGCATACATCGCAGTTCCGTACGAATCTGCGAATGTCCTTCGCCATCGCTGGCCAGTAATAGTCCCGGGCGATAATGCTGTACGTCTCCTCGCGCCCTGGGTGCCCGGTAGCTATAGAGTTATATGCTCGTTGTATCAGGCCCGTACGGAGCTTCTCGTCCGCCAGGACCTATATCCGATTTCTGAACTTCAGGTTATTCTCCTTGTCTACTGAACACTCGGCTGCCGATACCTTTAGGTGGAGCTCGGCTAGGAGCTTCCGTTGCCCTCCCTGAATCGCCGTACGGGCCCCTCGGTATGCCTCGTCCTTTTCCACTGCCTCTTCCTATGCTTGCAGTTAGGGTTCCTATAGGTGTGTCGCCGCTAGGTGGATAGTCTCCCCGCCTGGCTCTTCCTTAAACATCTGGAATGTCCGCGACTTCAGCCGGTCGTCCCCGTACGTCGTTGGCATGTCCTGGTCCCGTCTAGACAGTGCGTCGGCCCTGCTGTTGTCCTTACCCTTGCGGTACTGGAGTCTTATGTTAAACCGGCTCAGGTACATTGCCCATCGTACGTGTCTCTTAGACAGTTTCCGGGGTTGAGTAAAGTATTCCAGGTTCTTGTAGTCCGTTAGGGCGAGGAACTTAGGCACCGAGCGGAGTTCCCTATCCCAGGCTTCGCAACACCGTACGACTGCCAGCAACTCTTTGTCGTAGATTAGGTAGTTGCACTTAGCTGGGGAGTTCTTCTTAGAGAAATACGCGCATGGGTGTAGGAGTCCGTCCAGGCCCACCTGTGACAGGATACCCCTAATGCAGTAGCCTGAGGAGTCGGTTTCCAGTATTGTCGTACGCTCCGGGTTAAAGGCAGCGAGCGTTGGTCCTGTAGTAAAGAGCTCTTTTAGCTTGTCGAAGCTCTTATTGCATTCGTCCGACCATTTGAACTGCTTGTCCTTGTGCGTCAGCTCAACTAGGGGGCGTACGATCTCCGAGTAGTTCCGTATAAACTGGCGGTAAAAGTTGGCAAACCCAAGGAATTCCCGTACGCCCTTAACGTTCGTAGGCGGCTTCTATAGCTTGATAGCGTCAATCTTCTTCCTATCTATGCTGATGCCTTTCCCTGCCTCGATAATGAAACCTAGGTATTTCGTACGTTGGACACCGAACTCGCATTTGTCGATGTCGAGGTACAAGCCCGCCTGCTGCAGACGGTCCAGCACCTTCTTAACATCCCGTACGTAGTCTGCGTAGGTGCCGTCCGTAAAAACCAGGGTGTCGTCGAGGTATGCCGAGCAGATGTCGTCTAGTAACCCTTGCAGGGACTTGTTGATGTACCTTTGGAAGGTTGCCGGTGCATTGGCAAGGCCAAAGGGGGTGACCAGCTACTTAAAAAGACCGTATCTCGTACGGAAGGCAGTTATCCATTTACAGCCTTCCTTGATCCGTATCTTGTAGAAGGCCGAGACTACGTCAAGCTTGGTGAACCACTTCGCCTTGCTGATCCGTCCGAGGGTCTCCTTGATAAGGGGTAGGGGGTACCGGTCCTTCTTGGTGATCGCGTTGATGCCTCTGTAGTCTACGCAGAAACGCAATCTAGCCTTCCCCTCCTTGTAGACAAACAGTACTAGGGCTCCTGCGGACGACGTACTGGCCCGGATAAACCCTTTGGCAAGCAGGTCGTCCAGCGTCTTGCGCAGTACTAGGAGTTCTCCAGAGGACATCCCGTACAGCGGTCCGTACGGTACCTCCGGCAGGCTCCCATCCGGGCGGGGTTCCAGCTGGATGTTATAGTCAATCCCTTCCCCTCGGTATAGCGGCAGTTTCGAGGCCGACTTCGGTTTAAAGAGGTCCAGGTACCCAACATACTCTCTTGGGAGCTTCGTACAGGGGTTTGTCGCTTCCTTGGGTGCCAATGCCTTCTCGATGTCCGCCGTTGCTGTGTTGATCTCGGCCTTGGCATTGCCACCTCGCAGGGACCTCCCCTAGTCCCGGATTCTCCGCTTTGTTGCTGCCAGGTACAGCCGTCCTCGTCCGACGTCCAGCTTGCCCTTCCAGCGTTCTATCCAAGGCTTCCCCAGTATTAGGTTATACCCCAACTTGTCCTGTACGACATAGAGGTACGAGTCTTGCTCGTAGTGTCCTTGTACCTCCATTGTTACTTTCACTATGTAGGTAATGTCCGGTCCCCGCCCAGTAATGCCCAGCATGCGTACAGGTACCGTAGGGGCCGTCTCAATCCGATGTCTCCGTACGAAGTCTTCGCTGATCGTTCTATACACCAAACATCCCGTATCAATTAGTGTCCGCGCCGTTGCGGACCCGTTCAATGTCGGCCGTACGATAAACAGCGTCGTCGTTATGTAATTGCTCTTGAAAGATGGCCAAGTAATGCTTTGATTTGGCAGTCTATCTCGCACCCGCCTCTGGCAGAGTCTTCGCTTAGAGGCTACTCTTTTCCCGACTTGTCGTCGTCCGAGTGGGACACCTGATCTTCTCGTTGAGGCGCTGCAGTGGCTACCCTTGCGGTGGTCGGCCGTCCCCTAGGTCTCTCTGCTGGCAGGAGCCCGCAATTCCGTACGGTGTAGCCTATCTTGCTACACCTGTAGCAGCTCCCTTCTGCTCGCCTCTTGTTAAGGGTGGCTGTGTCCACCTATTGCGCCTTCTTAGTAGCGGCCCTTGGCCGTACGGTGGCTGCTGCTGCCACCCTCGTCGTCGTCGGTTCCCAGTCTATAGCATCTGTCTGTCGCTAGGGAGGTTGTCTCATCTCCTGAGCACGGCCCATCCGTCCCAGCCTACGTTGCTGGTCGTCGACCATCCTAAGAAGGTTACAAAATTCCTCGTACGTGGCTGGCCGCATTACACCCACCAGCCCCGTCATGATTTCCTTAGAGAGGCCTACCTCCAGAGAGGTGATTTTCATCCTGTCCTCCTATTGGAGACCCCCTGCTTCTGCCAAAGTCTGGTCAAATTCCGCAAGGAATTCTCGTACAGTCTTGCGTCCTTGTTTCATCGTGTTGACCTGTAGGAGCGCTCGGCTCTCGCGGTCCGGGTCCTTGTAGCTCTTGTCCAGAGCTGCCTAGAGCATCGTCGTCGTAGCTATTGCCGGGTTGGCAATAGCCGTCTCGTAGTACAGCAGAATTCGTGCTGCCGCCCTGCCCTTCAATCTCCCAAAGAGGTAGACTACCTTGTCTAGCTCGGTCGGGTATGCTCCTAAGTCGACTAGGAGCTTAGAGCGCATCTAAGCCGCCCAGGAGGGGTATTCGGCCGGGGCCTTACTATCGTACGTAGAGACGTCGGGGAGTTTGCTCTTAGGGGTCGGGGTAGGGGTCATCGTGTTCGTCGTCGTAGGGGTCGGATCGCGATCGGACGCCCTAAGCTGTCGTAGCTCCTGTTCCTGTTGGGAAATCATCGCAGCTTAGTGGCTTACTTGCTGTTCGAGCTGCCTCTTGCTTTCCAGCAGCTCCTCGTACACGCGGTGCATGTGTCCCTCTATGGCCGTGGGTTCTATAGGGATGTCGCCGTCCATCTTGCTCTATCACCGCGGTCACCGACAGTGAGATCAGTTCCTAATGTAAGAGGCTCAAGGATCTTGGTTCAGAAACTTAAGGCCGGGTATCTACATAAAGGAACTGATAGGCAGTTCCTTCGTCGTCTGCTCCGTACGATTTGTACCTACGAAGCCAAGCCAGCAATTTCCCCTTTGTGCCGGGGTGCAAGGTTCACCCTCCGTACGGAGGATCGGGAGTTACCTCCTCTGTATAGTGGTGCCGGGTTTCCCCCTAATCCAAGGGGCGGTAGTTCCCCCTTTGTGCAGGACCGTAGTGTTCTCCCTCCGTACGGGAGAGGGGTCTTGTCGGTGACTCCGTACGGAGGGTGGGATCGTGCTGGCGCCGCTGAGTCGCAGTCCTTAGGGCGACGGTCGGCTTAGGTCGGGTTCAGCACCTGGGCCGGGCGACGCCCCCTAACAATTATAGTGGTTACGGACAAGCTAACGAAGGGGGTAATACTAGAGGGGATGGACTCCATTACAGCTAAAGACACCGCCTGGGCCTTTATCTGGACGACGTTTAGCAAGTACGGTTTCCCTAGGTCAATTGTATTAGACCGGGGGACATAGTTTACGAGCCAGCTCTAGGCACGGATCTGCCAGTTGCTAAAGGTAGAGCGTCGTCTGTCCACTGCATAGCACCTGCAGACAGACGGGGCGACGGAGAGGGCCAACTCAACCTTGGAAGCGTACCTCCGAGCGTACGTCGACTATAACCAGACAAACTGGAACCGCCTTCTCCCAATAGCGGAGCTAGCTATTAACAGCCGTACGGCCGATGCTACAGGACTGTCCCCCTTCTTTACGACCTATAGATACGACTATTCCCTGCTCCTACCGACCCTAAGTAGTAACACCCTGCGCCCTATACGATCCCTAATCTAGCAGGGAGAGGCTATCGTACGGACGATTACGAACGCCTACCAATAGGCAAAGGCGAGCCTGGCCATAGCCTAGCAGAACGCGGAAGAGCAGGCCAACAAGGGACGACAGGCTGCACTAAGGTACGAGGCGGGGGATAAGGTCTAGTTAAACCAGCGAAACATCCGTATAGACCGGCCGAGCAAGAAGTTAGATTAGAGGAACAGGAAGTTTACGGTGATCCGGCCGGTAGGGACACACGCTGTACGACTAAACACTCCCCTAGGGATTTATCCAGTCTTCTACGTAGACCTCGTACGACCGGCGAGTACGGACCCCCTACCGCATCAGTCGACTAACGACGCGCGCCTACCCGCAATTATAACTGAGGGCCAAGAAGAGTATAAGGTAGAGGGGATCCTTAAGAGTCAGAGGAAGCAGGGGAAGGCAGAGTACTTGGTAAAATAGAGAGGATAGGCAGAGCCTACGTAGGAACTGTACGAGGCTCTGCAAGACACAACCGCACTGGACAGATAGGAGGAGAATCACCCTCCGGCCCAGTTACAGTAACATTGCGCCGTACGGCGGAAGGAGGCACGATCCACCTTAAGGACAGGGCAGCTGCGGGCAGACCCGAGTTGTCCAAGGATCGAGTACTACGACGTAGGGCACTACGGGCCCCGCTAACACGACATCGTACGACACCGTACGGGATAAGGGCTGGAAGAAAGGAACAGCAGGAACTGGGTGGTTTGAGCACGGCGCCGTACGGAAGAAGCACTACGAGAAGGGGAAAGGGGGGGGTATTGTTAGGGGGCGCTGCCCGGCCCAGGTCCTGAACCTGACCTAAGCCGACCGTCGCCCTAAGGATTGCGACTTAGCGGCGCCAGCACGACCCTACCCTCCGTACGGAGCTACCGACAGGACCCTACTCCTGTACGGAGGGAGAACACTACGGTCCTGTACAAAGGGGAGCTACCGCCCCTCGGATTAGGGGGGGGGGAAACCCTGCACTACCGTACGGAGGAGGTAACTCCCGATCCTCCGTACGGAGGGTGAACCTTGCTCCCCGGCACAAAGGGGAAATTGCTAGCTTGGCCTCGTAGGTACAAATCGTACAGAGGAGACGACGAAGGAACTGCCTATCAGTTCCTTTATGTAGATACCCGACCTCAAGTTTCTGAACTAAGATTCTTGAGCCCCTTATATACAGCATTGTCGCTAGGGACTACTACTAGCCAGCGATAGCGAAGGACATCTGCAGGTTCGTACAGAACTGCGATATATACAGACGGACGAAGCCCTAGCATAAACTGAAACATAGGCTGTTAAAACCCCTACCGATACCGGACCGGCCCTAGCAAGACCTAACAGTAAACTTTATTACGGACCTCCCTAAGAGTAACGGACAGCGAAACATTATAGTTGATCCGAGCGCGCAAATGAGTTTCAATACGGCTGTTTTGATAACTATATCTCGAACTGAGGAGGGAAAGGAATCTATATAGTAGTGGTGGTGGGCTTTCGTGGTGGTGGTGCCAAGGCCCGGCTCGGTCCGTTCCGGAACCTAAATCCTGGAAGGGGCCGAGCCGAAATCCAGGGTCCACCCTATCAATCTGTCCCACCTCTTTCCACCGCCGCAACACTACCCCCCTCCCTTACCAGCTGTCGCCCTCGACCGCTTAGTCACCCCATCCATCCGAAAATCTTTTTTCTTCTTATTTTTTTTTTTTTTTTTTTTTGGTTCGTCGTCTCCTTCTCGAAAATCCCCTCCAACGCCGATGTCACTTCCTCCGTCTTCCATCAAAAACAACGTTCTCTTCATTACTTCTTCTATCTAAGATCGGAGCGCTTCCGCCGCTGCGGCGGCGACTCTCTTTGACGACGTAGCGGTGGATAGTTCCGTAGAGCTGGGTTCGTTCGGTAGCTGAAAGCTTATCCTTGGAAGATAGCTATGCGTTATCTCGAACAGCGCCAGCGAGGTAGCTTTAGACAGTGCCGAGTTGGCACAGAACTCGGCTATCGGCAACACCTTGATCTATTCTTCTTAGTAATGGCCGCAGAAGGTTCGCAGATATCGCTCTATCTCTCGGTTAGCTACTTCAGACTGACCGTCGGTCTGCGGGTAAGCGGCTATGCTGAGCTTTCTACGAATTCCGAGAGCTTAGTTGATAGCTTTCTATACGTCGGCGGTGAATTAAGGACCCCTATCCGTAGTGATAGTGTCCGGCAGCCTATAGTGCTTCTATACGTATTGGATCAACATTCTCGCCGTTTCTTCCGCAGCAGTTCCTTTATCCTTAGCTCGACAGGGGATGAAATAGCGCTCTTTGCTTAGCCGATCTACTATATTGAGCGTAGCGTCGTAGCCGTCCGAGTCCGGCAGTCCGGTTACGAAATCTATCGTAATGTGCGGCTACGGCTTCTCGGGGATCGGAAGCGGCTTCAGTAGGCCCGCCAGAAGACCGTAACGTAGCTTCGCGGCTCGGTATACGTAGCAATTGGCGATAAATCGGTGGATCCGCTCGTAGATCTGCGGAAACCAGTAGATCGTTCTTACGGCCTGCATCGTTTTCTTCGCTCCGGCGTAGCCAACATCTATAGAGTTATGGACCAGCTGGATGACCTCTGTAATTAGTTCTTCCGGAACTATCAGCCTCCCTAAACCGGTTTTGCCGAGTTTCTGTTGCTGGTTAAGCTGCTCCACCTTTTCGTAGAGAGTCTTTTCCTTAGGGGCCGGTTCTACCGCGCAGACCCCTACCTCTTTCAACACCTCTGCGTCTACTATCCGCTCGGTTAACACCTTCTGGAACATGTTCGGATCTTCTTTCGCGCGGCTGATCTTTCCTTCTCTTCTCGTTAGTGCGTTAGCCTTTCCGTTTTAAGCTCCGGGTCGATAGGTAATCTTGAAGTCGAACCCGGATAAGTAGGCAGCCTACTGTGCTTAACGTCGTAAGAGCTTCTGCGTCTTTATAAAGTAGGTCAGCGACTGGTAGTCCGTAAGGACCTGGACCGTGCTCTGTCCAGCTATAAGCTCCGGTTTCCACTCTTTAAAGGCCTGAATAATGGCCAGCAGTTCTTTATTATAGATAGCGTAGTTCCGTTTAGCATTATTTATAGACTTGCTAAAGAAAGCTACCGGATAGAGCGTTTCGTCGTCGTTAGCGTATTAAGAAAGGACCCCTACGGTTACTGTGTCGGAAGCGTCTATCTCTACGTAGATCGTCTTTTCCGGTCTGAAGTGCGCTAGCACTAGCGCTGAGGCCACCGCCTCCTTTAGTCAGTTGAAAGCTTCCGTACACTTCTTATTCTATAGGCCAGCGGCCTCCTTCTTTAACGCCTCGTTTAGGGGTCTCGCTATCTTGCTGAAGTCTTTGATAAACCGTCGGTAGTAGCTGCAGAATCCGAGAAACGCTCTAATCTGCATAGTGTTTCTGGATTTCAGTTGCTTCCATTCCGCTACGGCGGCGACCTTTAAGGGGTCTATCCGGATCCCTTCTCTTCCGACGGTAAGACCGAGGTATTTGACCTTAGTCTGATAGAACTCGCTCTTCTTCGTGTCTGCGTTCAATCCCACTTCGCGGAGTCTCTTCAGCACCCTCTCGACGTAGTCCGTATGCTAATCTCTCGTTCCGTCCGTATAGATAAGAAGGTCGTCCAAATAGATAGACACGAACCGCTCTAGCATGTCTATAAAAGTGTGGTTTATAAAGCGTTGCTATACTGCCGGCGCGTTGGTGAG
Source organism: Pseudocercospora ulei (assembly GCA_016165855.1). Classification (NCBI taxonomy): domain Eukaryota; kingdom Fungi; phylum Ascomycota; class Dothideomycetes; order Mycosphaerellales; family Mycosphaerellaceae; genus Pseudocercospora; species Pseudocercospora ulei. The sequence continues at coordinate 2,479,513 of JACWNB010000003.1, forward strand.
TCCGAAAGGCATTACCAACTACTTGAAATTGCCTATACGCGTCGCGAACGTCGTAAGGTCTTCTGTTTGCCCTTCCTCGTTTCTTAGTCAATAGAACGCTTAGCGGATGTCCAGCTTGCTGAACCACTTAGCCTTTGCTACGCGCTGTATGGTCTTATCTATCAGCAGCAGTGGATATACGTCTCTCTTAGTGACCTCGTTAAGGCCTCGATAGTCTACGCAGAGTCTTAGACTACCCCCTAGTTTCCTTACGAAAAGAATCGGTAACGTATATTTAGCAGAACTCGGCGTAATAAACTTCTTCGCCAGATTTTCGCGAACGAATACCTCTACCTGGTCCAGTTCCGCCAGCGACAGTCGTCTTAGGGGCTCGGTTCTTAGCAGCGTAGCTCCCTCTTTCAGTCGGATCTTGTTGTTATATTCCGGTCGGTGGAGCGGTAGGAGGTTGGAGTCGGCTCTTAAGAACACGTTAGCGTAACCGTAGAGCTCGTTTGGCAACACCTCTAGTAGGTCCACTTCTTCTTCCGCTATTATCTTCCTATAGTCTTCGATGTCTTTTATCGAGATAGCGTAGATCTCGTTGCTTAGCGACTTCGCGAGCGTCGTTATTGCTTCTGAACTCATTATTCCGACAGTGACCGGGGGTTCGGAACGATCAGACGGAGCCTCTTTCGCGGACTCCGTAGCTTTCGGCTCGGCGGCGGCGGTAGCGGTGGCGGCCGTTCCGATAGTCCCTGCTCCGCTACCTGGGGTTTTGAATCCTATCGTGCCTTTATCTACGTTAATGATAGTCTTCTGGTTCTTTATCTATTTCTGCCCTATAATAATGTCGAACCTTCCGAGATCCATAATCCGGAACGTTGCTTCCGTAGTTCGACCGGCTAGTGTGGTCCTTAATGGCGCGTAGTGCGTAACGTTTTCTGTGTCTTGTCTGTTATACGCCGAAATCCTCGTCGGCGACGCTATCTCTACCGGATAGCCGTATCCCTTCGTCAGTTTCTGAACCAGTCGGTGGTGGATCGCCGCGCCAATAAGAGCTCCGGTGTCGATAAAGGCTTTCAGCTGAAGTGGTCTGCTCGATCCGTTAAGGGGGTGGACAGTGATTAGAAGGATAATAGCTGTTTCTGTGTTCACTTCCACTGCCGCCGAGAGCGGGTCGCTGCAGCTGTTAATGCTTTCTTCTCGTAGCGATTCGCTTCGATTCAGTGCCCTATTGTCAATGCTGGGTAGGGGGCCTATCCGTCTAGCTGGTCTTTTCCTATTATTCTTAACTGTACCCCGCCGTCTACGCTGTCAGTGTCGTTCGGAGCCGGCTCTATAGCTTGTATAGTCTTTCTCTGTGGCTGCGGCTGCAGCTGCTTTATAACACGATACTCCTGCTTCTGCTTATCCGATGCTTGGCATCTCGTAGCGATGTGGCCAGGCTTGCCACACGCGAAACAGGTGGGGACGAACGCCGATCGTAGTGAATACGACGACTGCTGTAGGGTTCGTCGGAAAGGCGCAAGGGGCCGCGCCGTCTGCGTTGTCAACGGCTTCTAGTTCGATTCGCGTGATTTCGCGTATGCGCTCAGGTTTCTCGCTGTAACTCTCGCTCGGTGCATAAAGCTCTTAAGGTCTTCGTCTTCTACCGAAGCTATAGCTGCGGCCAGTTTAGGGTTCAGCTTCTGTCTTAGTAAATGGAGCTGCTCGTTTTCTGCTACTCTGGCCCTAATAGCATGTTTTCTGAATAGCCTATAGAATTCTTTAAACGTCTGCCGGTTCTGATTGATCTTGTCTAGCTGCTTACGGGCTGTCTTCTTTCGGAATGGGTCTCCAAATCGCTGGTCTAGTGCTCTGATCGCTTCCTCGGCGGTCACCTCTTCTAGGTCCGCCACTAGCGAAAAAGCTTCACCTTCTAATCGCGCCTCTAAATAGGCCAGTCTGTCTTCTTCGCTGCTTACTGCATAGTCGCGGCTCATCTTATTCTTGATCTTTTTTTTGAACGCCTCCTACGCTTTAGGGTCTCCGCTACCGAAAGCAGGTGGGTACGGTAGTAGCGTTATCGTAGTGCTACCTTAACTATAGGCCGCCGGTAAGGCGGTCTCCGCCTAGGTTTCTCGCTGCGGTGGCGGCGACGACTTCGCTGCTTCTATATTAGCTAGTTGATCCTTTAGCGCCTTTAGCTGCGCTAGTCGATTCGCCGCCTGGTTTTCCAGCACATGTATAATGGTCTCGGCCGATTCCTTCTCTGCTCTTACCGTCTCTACTTCCTCTCTTAACTGTCTCTTTTCTTCCAGCGTTCTAAAGAACAGCGTCTCGAGGAGGTCCATTCCGTCGTAGACCTTTCCTATCTTATTCTCGTTTACATAGTCTTCCAGTTCCTCGATCGTATAGTCGTAGATCTTCCTATAATCGCTTATTCGTTCCTTAATCTCTGCAGTCTCTTCCGCTGTAAAACCGCCAATAATGATCTTATTATTAATAACACTGGAGCGCCTACTCGCTCTGTCAGTCTTTCTCTTTCCGCGGCGGCCTGTTACGCCGCTGTCTACTGCTAAGAAGCCTTCTATCTTCTTACGGTGCTGGGTTTGGTGTTTTTGGTGTGTGTATGCGCGTGCGTTATTCGAGCGTCCGGATAGTTCGACGGGCCCTTTCGCGCAGCGCGGGGTTTGTGTAGAGAGTGAGTTCGAGATATAATAATCCGAGCGCGCAGATAAGTTTCAATACGGCTGTTTTGATAACTATATCTCGAACTGAGGAGGGAAAGGAATCTATGTGGTAGTGGTAGTGGGCTTTCGTAGTGGTGGTGCCAAGGCCCGTCTCGGTCCGTTCCGGAACCTAAATCCCGGAAGGGGCCGAGCCGAAATCCAGGGTCCACCCCATCAATCTGTCCCACCTCTTTCCACTGCTGCAACAATAGTAGTTATAGACAAGTTAACGAAGGGGGTAATACTGGAGGGAATAGACTCTATTACAGCTAAGGACACTACTTAGGCATTTATACGGACGATGTTCAGCAAATACGGTTTCCCTAGGTCAATTGTATCGGACCAGGGTACATAGTTTACGAGCTAGCTCTAGGCAAGGGTCTGCCAGTTGCTAAAGGTAGAACGTCGCCTGTTAACCGCATAGCACCCGCAGACAGACGGGGCGACGGAGAGGGTTAATTTGACGTTGGAAGCGTACCTCTAAGCGTATGTCGACTATAACTAGACGAACTAGAACCGACTTCTCCCTATAGCGGAGCTGGCCATTAATAGCTGTACAGCTAATGCTACAGGACTATCCCCCTTCTTTATAGCCTATAGATACGACTATTCCCTGCTCCTACCAACCCTAAGTAGTAACACCCTGCGCCCTATACAATCCCCAATTTAGCAAGGAGAGGCTATCGTACAGACGATTACGAACGCCTACCAATAGGCAAAGGCGAGCCTAGCTATAGCTTAACAGAATGCAGGAGAGCAGGCCAATAAGGGACGACAGGCTACACTAAGGTACGAGGCAGGGGATAAGGTCTAGCTAAACTAGCAAAACATCCGTACAGACTAGCTAAGCAAGAAGCTAGATTAGAAGAACAGGAAGTTTACGGTAGTGCGCCCGGTAGGGACATACGCCGTACGACTAAACACTCCCCTAGGGATTTATCCAGTCTTCTCCGTAGACCTCGTACAGCCAGCAAACACAGACCCCCTGCCGCACTAGACAACGGACGATGCGCGCCTACTGGCGATTATAACCGAGGGCTAGGAAGAGTACGAGGTAGAAGGAATCCTTAAGAGCTAAAGGAAGCGGAAGAGGGTAGAGTACCTAGTGAAATAGAGAGGATAGGCAGAGCCTATATAGGAACCGTACGAGGCCCTGCAGGACACAACTGCACTAGACAGGTAGGAGGAGAACTACCCTACTACCTAGCTACAGTAACACTGCGCTGTACAGTAAAGAGGGGCACGATCCACTCTAAGGACAGGGTAGCCGCTAGCAACCTAAGTTGCTAAAGGATCAAGAATAAGGATGTAGGACACTATAGGATCCTACTTATACGACACTATACGACACTGTACAAAGGAAGGGCTAGAGGAAGGGAACAGCCAGAAAACAGGAGGGAAGAGTAGAAGTGGGAGAGGTTGGGAGCGACACTGTCCGAAAACTTTTATATGCTACCTTAAGGTAGCCTACTAGCCACTACGCCTAGGACCTAGGGCAGCCAACTCTATACCTATTACCTTAATTACCCCCTAGACGGAAGGGGCCCTAGCACTAGGAAAAGTAGAGGGGTGGCCTAGCAACTCCCTGCTGCTAGTTGATATAGCACCTAAGATGTCAGCTTAGACCGTACAGAGGACAGAAATCCGTACGAACTGGAAGCGAAGCTGCTAGTCGAATTAAGCATCCTACTGCTAGAGGTAGATATAGGAGGAGACCCTAGCCAGACGAGCAGAGGGGGAGCCAGCGACTACGAGAGAGCTACAATAAGCACGGCCGGACGGGACGGGTAGCATAGTAGTAGTAACTAGTAGTAGCTAGTAGATAGTAGTTAGTAGTAGTAATAGTAGTAGTAGTGGACGGCCAGACGGAAGGGTAGCAGGTAGAGGATAAAGAAGAAAGAGAAGAAAAGAGAGAGGAGAAAGGGAAGGGGTTTATATACAGGGTAGTGGCTGCCTGCCTTGTAGGGCAATAACAACTAGGGCAGCTACTACAACAGTATAAAGGGGGACAAGCGAGGCAACTACGACCCAAAGCCTGTACGAGCGACGGCCTACTAAACAACCGGACAGAGACAAGAACCAAATGGCCCGGTGGCACCGGACTGTACAGTTGGGACGTAGAGTGCATAGCTAGGGCTTGAAGGTAGGAGGAGAAGGAGCAGGGGAGACCGAGCACCTCCTGCACCTTTATAACTGCGAGCAGGCCTCCTTAACCTTAACCTCGGCTTCGTTAAATTAAGAAACGGAACTAGCTAAGGTTAGGTAGAAGCGATCCAGCACCCCCTGCCTTCCCTGCCTACAGACTTAGGAGGACAAGTCCAAGGTTAAACTGAGGGAGAGGGAGGCTAACAGTTAGGCGCCTAGGTAAGCATAGGAAAGCGCTACCCGGCAAAGGAATGCTAGGAGCTAAGGATATTCGGCACGCCGCTGTACGAAAAGGGCACTACGAGAAGAGAGGAGGGGAGTATTATTAGGGGGCGCTGCCTAGCCCAGGTCCTAGACCCGACCTAAGCCAGCTATCGCCCTAAGGACTGCGACTTAGCGGCGCCAGCATAACCCTACCCTCTGTACGGAACTACCGACAGGATCCCACTCCTGTACAGAGGGAGAACCCTAGGGTCCTATACAGAGGGGAACTGCCGCCCGTCTAAATAGAGGGAAAACTCTGCACTACTATATAGAGGGGGGAACTTCCGATCCTTCGTACAGAGTGTAAACCTTATACCCCTACACAGGAGGAAATTGCTGGCTTAGCTTCGTAGATACAAATTGTACAGCAGCGGACGACGAAGGAACTGCCTATTAGTTCCTTTATGTAGATACCCAACCTTAAGTTTCTGAACCAAGATTCTTAAGCCCTTTACAATACCTAACCTTAAGTTTCTAATCCAAGATTCTTGAGCCCTTTACAGCAAAGCGTTCTCGTTAGTAGCGGACCTAGAAGATGTAACCGCCGACGAAGCAATCAAAGCCCTAGACCAACGCTTTAGAGACCCCTTCCGAAAAAAGACGGCCTGTAAGCAACTGGATAAGATTAACCAAAACGGGCTAACGTTTAAAGAATTCTACAGACTGTTTAGGAAATATGCTATAAGAGCTAAAGTGTCTAAGAATAAATAGTTACACTTACTAAGGCAGAAGCTAAACCCTAAACTAGCCGGAGCTATAGCTTTAGTAGAAGACGAAGACCTTAAAAGCTTCCTGCACTAGGCGAGAGTTACTACTAGAAACTTAAACGTATACAGAAAATCGGCAGTACGCGAACCGAATCAGAAGTCGTTATTAGCGCAGACAACGCGACCTTCTGCTCCTTTCCGACAAGGCCCCCTTTAGCTATCTTATTCCCCGCGTTTGCTGTTCGTCCCTACCTGCTACGCATACAGAAAGCCTAGCTATATCGCTACTAGATGCTAAGCTACGAATTAGCAGAAGCAGGAATACTGTACTACAAAGCTACTGCCGCTAAGGAAGACTATCCAAGCTATAGAGCCGGCGCCGAACGACACCGATAGCATAGACGGTAGAGTGCTATTAAGAATCTTAGGAAAAGACTAGCTGGACGAAAAGGCCCCCTACCTAGTATAAACAATAGGGCACTGCTACGAACTATACTACTAGAAGAAGGAGAGAGCATTAACAGCTGTAACGATCCGCTCTTAGTAGCAGTAGAAGTAAATACAGAGACTGCTATTATCCTTCCAATTACTGTCTACCCCCTTAAAAGCTTATACTGCCCCCTTTAACTAAAAGCCTTTATCGATACAGGAGCGCTTATTAGCGCAGCGATTTAATATCGACTGGTTTAGAAGCTAACGAAGGGATACAGTTATCTAGTAGAGTTGGCGTCGCTAACGCGAATTTCGGCATACAACAGACAAGACACAGAGAGCGTTACGCACTACATGCCGCTAAAGACCACCCTAGCCGGCCGAACGACCGAAGCAACGTTCCGAACTATAGACATCGGACGGTTTAACATTATTATAGGGCAGAAATATATAAAGAATCAGAAAGCTGTTATCGACGTAGGTAAAGGCATACTTAGATTCAAAACCCAGCAGAGCGGCACTGCCGCTGTAGAATCGTTTATAGTAGTCGCTGCCAAACCAAACGCTACGTCTGTTAACGCAGTTCCGGCCGACCGTTCCGACCTCCTAAACACTGTCAGGATAATAAGCTCGGAAGCCCTAATAACCCTTGCGAGGTCGCCGGAGAATAAGATCTACGCTATCTCGATAAAAGACATTAAAGATTACTAGAAGATAATAGCAGAAGAAGAAGTGGACCTGCTAGAGGTGTTACCAAAAGAACTCTTTAGCTACACTAACGTGTTCTTAAAAGCCGACTCCAACCTCCTACTGCTCTACTAACAGGAATATAACAACAAGATCTAGTTAAAAGAAGGAGCTGCGCTGCTGAGAACCGAACCCCTAAGACGATTATCTCCGGCTAAGCTGGACTAAGTAGAAGTGTTTGTTTAAGAGAACCTAGCAAAGAAGTTGATTACGCCAAGTTCCGCGAAGTATACGTCGCTAATCCTTTTCGTACGAAAACCCAGAGGTAGTCTCCGACTGTACGTAGACTACAGAGGCCTTAATAAGGTTACTAAGAGAGATGTATACCTGCTGCTGCTAATCGAAAAGACTATACAACAGGTAGCGAAAGCTAAGTAGTTTAGCAAGCTAGACATTTGCTAAGCGTTCTATCGACTAAGGAACGTTCTTCTACTGCAGCTGGTAACGCTGCCTTCTGCCGTTAAGAAGCTCTCTATAGCCTTCTTATAGTGCTAGTTAGTTTGGTTTAGGTTGTAGGATACGCGTGCGTTATTTAGGTGCCTGGATTTCATTTAACGGGCCCTTTCGCATAGCGCGGTAGTAGTGTAGATAGTAAGTTCAAGATATAATAATCCGAGCGCGTAGATATAATTTAATACAGCTGTTCAATAACTATATCTTAAACGAAGGGGGGAAAGGAATCTATGCAGCGATAGGTAAGGACTTTAGGGATAGTGTGCTAAGGCCCAGCTCGGTCCAGAAGGGCCGAGCCGAAATTCTAAGGATCTACCCTACTACTTAGTCCTACCTACTGCAATACTAGATAAAGCGACGTTAGATAAAGTAATGTCTAGCGAAGTAATATTAGAAGAGGTAACGTCGAAAGAGAAAAGGAAAAGACGTAGGATTTAGACACCTATACAGAAAATTAGACAGAAAAGTGCTACTGCACTACGAAAATAAAGGCAGAAAAGAAGATAAGGAGATAGATAGAAAAGAGGCATATTAAAACGAGACGGAATAGAAGGCCCTAATTAGCTAAAAAAAATCGAAAAAAGAGAAGATATAGAGCCAGATTAGATAAGTAAGCAGTTAAGGGCGACTGCTAGTAAGGGAGGGGGGTAGTGTTATAGGGATGGAAGATAGTAGAAAGGGGTAGCACAGACTAATAGGGTAGACCCTAGAATTTCGGCTCAGCCCTTCTAGACCGAGCCGAGTCTTAGTATACTACCCCTATAAGTAATCCGAGCACGTAGATATAATTCAATACAGCTATTTTAATAACTATATCTCGAACTAAGGAAGGAAAGGAATCTATACGGCAGCAGGTAAGGGCTTTAGGGGTAGGCGCGCCAAGGCCCGGCTCGGTCTAGAAGGGCTAAGCCGAAATTCTAAGGGTCTACCCTATTACTTAGTCCCATCCCTTTCTGCCGCTGCAATACAACTCCCCTCCCTTACTAGCAGTCGCCCTCGACCGCTTATTTATCCTTTCTGCCTCTTTTTTTTGCTTCTTCGTCTTCTTCTTCCATCCGATTCGCGGCTTCTTCTACGAAAAATCCTTCTTAAAATCGACGTTACCTCTTCGTTTCTTTTATTTCGAAAACATTGTCCTTTCGTTATCTTCTTTCTTCTTACGTTATCGCTATCCAAAGTCGTTTACTTAGCGTCTATCTAATCGGAGCTATCTAATCTAAGCCAACAGCTATTTGAACTGTAGTATAGCTGGTCTGTGCGCCGCTGCAGAAGGTCTATATAGATCTATCTGCGGTGCGCTATCTCTTCTTTTCTTTCTTCTTTACTAAGGCCTTAAGCGCTACTGCAAAGGCTGCTTTGGTAGCGTCGGCTTTATTCTTCGCCGTTATTATCCGGCCGGCAGTGCTAGCGGACGGTGGTAGTAGTAGTGGAGCTGAGAACTCTAGCTAAGCGATCGTCGCGATCGTTTTCATTAGTTTTCGTACCGATAGAGCGGACACGGCCTTTCTTCTTCTTCTATCTCTTCTAGAGCTATTAACTTCGGAGCTACCTAGGCCTCGGCTTCTTTGGGTTCCGAACATAAAACTCTCTTAACAGCTCTGCCAAATTTCGGAGATTCTCGACCGGATACTATTCGTAATCTTCTAGCTATCCCTTCTATAAGATCCTCGCTTCGATAGATCCTCTTATCTTTCTTGGATCTACTACATCTTCTACCTCCTACTCTTCTCCCTCGCTATCTATCTTAATTAGTAGGGGTTTAGCAAACCCCTATTCTAGAAGACTATCTTTAGGGTCTAGACTTAGCAGATCCAAATAGAAGACATTGTAGATTCGGAACGTTTTTGGTAGCTAGAGCCGATAAGTTACTAGCGACCTCTTTTCTACTATCGTAAATAGACCTACGTAGCAGGGGCTAAGCTTGGCGTTGCCTTTTAGCCTTAGGTTCTGCGTATTAAGCTATACCTTTTAGCCTTCTTCAAATTCTAATAGCGACCGCTTTCTATTAGCTCGAGTTACTATCTTCTTCTAAGCCAATTGTATTGCCTCCTTCGCTACCTAGATCGCTTGTTCTATCTAAGATTGAAGCGCTTCTGCTGCAGCGGCGGCGACTCTCTTCGACAAAGTGGCAGTAGGAGGTTCCGAGGAGCTGGGTTCGTCCAGCGGTTGAAAACTTATTCTCGGAAGATAGCTATAAGTTATCTTAACCGGCGCCAGTAAGGTAGCTTCGGACTGTGCTAAATTGGCGCAGAATTCGGCTATCGGCAACACCTTAACCTACTCTCCTTGATAATAACTGCAGAAGACTTGTAGATATTTCTCTATCTTACAGTTAGCTACTTTAGACTAACTGTCGGTTTAAGGGTAAGCAGCTGTGCTAAGCTTTCCGCGAATTCCAAGAACTTGGTTAATAGCCTTCTATATATTAGCGGTAAATTAAGGACCCCTATCTATAGTAATAGTGTCCGACAGGCTATAGTGCTTCTATATATACTAAATTAGCATCCTCGCTGTCTCTTCTGTAGTAGTGCCTTTATCCTTTGCTCAGTAGGGGATAAAGTAGCGTTTCTTGCTTAACTAATCTACTACGTTAAGGGTAGCATTGTATCTATCTAAATCCGGCAGGCCGGTTATAAAATCTATCGTAATATGCTGCTACAGCTTCTCGGGGATCAGTAGTAGCTTTAGTAGACCGGCCGGAAGGCCGTAACGCAGCTTCGCAGCTCGACATACGTAACAATTAGCGATAAACCGGTAAATCCGCTCGAAGATCTGCAGAAACTAGTAGATCGTCCTTACAGCTTCTATCGTCTTCTTTGTGCTAGCGTAGCCAATATCCTTAGAACTATAGACTAGCTACACAACTTCTGTAATTAGTTCTTCTAGAACTATTAGCTTCCCTAAACTGATTTTGCTGAGCTTTTGTTGCTAGTTAAGCTGCTCTACCTTCTTGTAGAGCGTCTTTTCCTCGGTCGCCGCTATTAGCCTCCCTAAACTGATTTTGCTAAGCTTCTGTTGCTAGTTAAGCTGCTCTAGCTTCTTGTAGAGCGTCTCTTCCTCGGTCGCCGGTTCTATCGCGCAGACCCCTACTTCTTTCAACACCTCGGCGTCTACTATCCGCTCGGTTAACACCCTCTAGAACATGTTCGGATTTTCTTTTGCGCGGCTAGTCTTCCCCTCTCTTCTCGTTAGTGCATTAGCCTTTCCGTTTTAAGCTCCGGGTCGATAAGTAATCTTAAAGTCGAACCCGGATAGATAGGCAGCCTACTAAGCCTAGCGGCGCGAGAGCTTCTGCGTCTTTATAAAGTAGGTCAACGACTGGTAGTCTGTAAGGACCTGGACCGTACTCTTTCTAGCTATAAGCTCTAGCTTCTACTCCTCGAAAGCTTAGATAATAGCTAATAGCTCCTTGTCGTAGATAGTATAGTTCTGCTTAGCCTTATTTATAGACTTGCTAAAGAAGGCTACTGGGTAGAGGGTCTCGCTGTCGTCGCTGTATTAAGAAAGGACCCCTGCTGTTACTATGTCGGAAGAGTCTGTTTCTAGGTAGATAATCTTTTCTAGCCGGAAGTGCGCTAGCACTGGCGCCGAAACTACCGCTTCTTCTAGCTAATTAAAATCCTCTGTGCACTTCTCGTTCTATAGGCCAGCTGCCTCCTTCTTTAACGCCTTATTTAGGGGTCTTGCTATCTTGCTAAAGTCCTTAATAAATTACCGATAGTAACTGCAGAACCCGAGAAAAGCCCTAATCTGGGTAGTGTTTCCAGACTTCGGCTGCTTCTATTTCGCTACAGTAGCGACCTTTAAAGGGTCTATCCGAATACCTTCTCTTCCGACGATAAGACTGAGATATTTAACTTCGGTCTAATAGAACTCGCTCTTCTTCGTATCTGCACTTAACCCGACCTCGCGGAGCCTAGTTAGTACTCTTACTATATAGTCCGTATGTTGCTTTCTCGTTCTGTCGGTATAGATAAGGATATCGTCTAAGTAAATAGATACGAATCGCTCTAGCATGTCTATAAAGGTATAGCTTATAAAGCATTGCTATAAAGCTAGAGTGTTAGTAAGGCCGAAAGGCATAACTAACTACTTGAAGTTGCCTATACGTATAGCGAATATTGTAAGGTCTTCCGTCTGCCCTTCCTCGTTCCTGAGTTAGTAGAACGCTTAGCGAATAGCCAGCTTACTAAACCACTTGGCTTTCGCTACTCGTTGTATAGTTCTATCTATTAGCAGCAGCGGGTATACGTCTCTCTTAGCAACTTTATTAAGGCCCCTATAGTCTAGGTACAGTCGGAGACTACCTCTAGGTTTCTGTATAAAAAGGATCGGCGACGTATACTCGGCGGAGCTCGGCGTAATAAACTTCTTCACTAGGTTTTCTCGAGCGAACACTTCTACTTAGTGTAGCTCGGCCGGAGATAATAGTCTTAGGGGTTCGGTTCTCGGTAGTGCGGCTCTCTCTTTTAACCGGATCTTGTTGTTATATTCCGGTCGGTAGAGCCGCAGGAGGTTGGAGTCGGCTTTTAAGAACACGTTAGTATAGCTATAGAGTTCTTTTAGTAACACCTCTAGTAGGTCCACTTCTTCTTCTGCGATTATCTTCTAGTAATCTTCGATGTCTTTTATTAAGATAGCGTAGATCTTATTCTCTAGCAACCTTGCGAGGGTTGTTAAGGCTTCCGAGCTTATTATTCTAACATTTTCTAGAGGATCGGAACGGTCGGACGGAACTGTATTAACGGCCGTAACGTCTAGTTTTGCAGCGACGACGGCGACCGATTCGACGGCAGCAGTGTCGCTTTGCTAGGTTTTGAACCTAAGTGTTAGGGGACGCCGTCCTGCCAGGTCTCGGACCTGGACCGGCTGTCGTCCTAAGGAGTACAACTTAGCTGCGCTAGCAAGACCTAGCTAGACCGAGCCCTAATCCGGCCTAGCCGAGTCGGCATCCCCTCCCCCTGCACCCTGTATAGAGGGAATCCTCTGCACCCCTATATAGAGGGAAATCTCTGCACCCCTATATAGAGGGAAATCTCTGTACACCTATACAGAGGGAAATCTCTGCACCCTGTATAGAGGGAAATTGCTGGCTTGCTTCGTAGGTACAAAATGTACAGTAGCAGACGACGAAGGAACTGCCTATTAGTTCCTTTATATAGATACCTAGCTTCAAGTTTCTAAACTAAGATTCTTAAACCTATTATTCTAGGAACTAATCTTACTGTTAGTAACTGTAGTAATACAACGAAGATAGACATCGACATCCCTATAGAAACCTCGGCTATGCAGGATTATATATGCAATATGTACGAACAGCTAGTAGATCGCAAGAACTAGCTCGAAGAACAAATAGGCTATTAGGCCTCGACGATTTCCTAACAGGAACAGGAGCTCCGACAGCTTAGGGCGTCCAGTTACGACCCGACCCCTACGACCACGACGAACACGACGGCCTATACCGCGGTCCCTAAGAGCAAACTACCTAACGTTACTACCTATTGTTGCAGCGGCAGAAAGGGGTGGGACTAAGTAATAGGGTAGACCCTTGGAATTTTGGCTCGGCCCTTCCGGACCGAGCCGGGCCTTGGCACACCCACCCCTAAAGCCCTTACCTACTGCCGTATAGATTCCTTTCCTTCCTCAGTTCGAGATATAGTTATTAAAACAGCCGTATTAAATCATATCTACGTGCTTAGATTATTATATCTCGAACTTACCAACTACACCAACCCTGCGCTACGCAAAAGGGACCGTTAAACCGCATCCGGCTACCCGAATAACGTACGCGCATACTACAAACCAAACACATTAGCACTGTAAGAATACTATAGAGGGCTTCTTAATAGTAGAGGGCAGCGTTATAGGCCGCAGCAGAAAGAGAAAGACTAACAGGGCGAGGGACAGGCGCACTAGCATCCTCGACGATAAGACGGTTACTAAAGGTCTTACGGAAGAAGAGACAGACGAGGCGAAAGAAGAAATAGCAGGCTACAAGGAGCTGTATGCCTGCACACTAGATAAACTCGAAGAATATCTAGTAGAACATAGAACTAGGAAGGTATACGATACTATTACCTTTATTAAGAAGAAGTTTTATAAGAAAATAGAAGAGAACAGGCAGCTAAGAGAGGAGATAGAATCGGTAATAGCCGAGAAGTAATCGGCAGAGACTATTATCGATATATTAGAGAACTAAGCAGCGAATTGACTAGCGTAACTAAAGGCGCTAAAGGCTTAGTTAGCTAACATAGAGGCAGCGATGTCGTCGGCGCCGCCGCTACATTGAGAAGAACAAGCAGAAACCGCGTCTCCTGCTGCCTACAGTTAAGGTAGCACTTCGATAACGTTACTACCTAATTCACCGGCGTTTAGGGGTAGAGATCCTAAAGACTAGGAGGCCTTTAAGAAAAAGATAAAGAATAAGATAAACCGCGATTATGCTAGAAGCAGTAAAGAAGACAGATTGGCCTACCTAGAATCGCGACTAGAAGGCGAAGCGTTCTCGCTAGTAGCGGACCTAGAAGAGGTAACCGCCGACGAAGCAATCAAAGCATTGGACCAATGCTTCGGAGACCCCTTCCAGAATAAGACGGCCTGCGAACAACTAGACAAGATTAACTAGAATCGGCTAACGTTTAAAGAATTCTACAGACTATTTAGAAAATATACGATTAGAGCGAAGGTGTCTAAAGAAGAACAGTTATACTTACTAAGGCAGAAGTTAAACCCTGAACTAGCTAGAGCTATAGCTTTGGTAGAAGATAAACACCTTAAGAGCTTCGTACACTAGGCGAGAGTTACCGCTAGAAACTTAAACGCGTATAGAAAGTCGACAGTGCGCGAATCAATCCAGAAATTATCGTTAGCGCTAACAACACGACCCCCTGCTCCTTTCCGACGAGGCACCTAGCAGCTATCCTATTCGCTGCGCTCGTCGTTCGTCCCTACCTGCTATACGTGCGGAAAGCTTAGCTATATCGCTACTAGATGCTAAGCAACGGCTTAGCAGAAGCAAGAATATCGCGCTACAAAGCCACCGCCGCCGCTAAGGAAGACTATCCAAGCTATAGAGCCGGCGCCGAGCGACACTGATAGCGTGGACAGTAGGGTGCTATTAAGGATCTTAGGAACAGATTGGCTAGACGGATAGGCCCCCTATCCAGCATAGACAATAGGGCACCGATACGAACCGCATCGCTAGAAGAAGGAAGCATTAACAGTTGTAACGACCCGCTCTTAGCAGTGGTGGAAGTGAATGCAGAGACTGCTATTATCCTTCCGATTACTGTCCACCCCCTTAACGGCTCGCACCGCCCCCTTTATTTAAAAGCCTGTATTAATACAGGAGCACTTATCGGCGCAGCGATCTACTATCGACTGGTCTAGAAGCTAACGAAGGGATACAGTTATCTAGTAGAATTAGCATCGCTAACGCGAATTTCGGCTTATAACAGACAAGACACGGAGAGCGTTACGCACTATATACTGCTAAAGACTACTCTAGCCGGCCGAACGACTAAAGCAACGTTCCGAACTATAGATATCGGACAGTTTGATATTATTATAGGGCAGAAATAGATAAAGAACTAGAAAGCTATAATTAACGTAGGTAAAGGCACACTAGGATTCAGAACTTAGCAGAGTGGAGCTACTGCCGTCGAATCGGTCGCCGTCGCCGCTGCCAAACTGAATGTTAAGACTATTAAAGCGGTTCCGACTAACTGTTCCGATTCTCCGGATACCGTCGGAATAATAAGCTTAGAGGCCCTAAAGACTCTCGCGAAGTCGCTAGAGAATAAGATCTACACTATCTCGATAAAGGACATCGAAGATTACTAGAAGATAATAGCAGAAGAAGAAGTAGACCCGCTAGAGGTGTTACTAGAAGAACTCTATAGCTACGCTAACATGTTCTCGAAAGCCGACTCCAACCTCCTGCCGCTCTATCGACTGGAGTACGACAACAAGATCCGATTAAAAGAAGGGGCTACGCTGCGAAGAACCGAACCCCTAAGACGCTTATCGCCGGCTAAGCTAGACCAAGTAGAGGTGTTTGTTCGAGATAACCTAGCGAAGAAGTTTATTACGCCGAGCTCCGCTAAGTATACGTCGCCGATCCTTTTTGTACGGAAACCCGGAGGTAGTCTCCGACTGTACGTAGACTATAGAGGCCTTAATAAGGTTACTAAGAGAGATGTATATCCGCTGCCGCTAATCGATAAGACTATAAAACGAGTAGCTAAAGCTAAGTAGTTTAGCAAGCTAGACATTCGCTAAGCATTCTACCGACTAAGGAATAAGGAAGGACAGACGGAAGATCTTACGACATTTGCTACGCGCATAGGCAATTTCAAGTAGTTGGTAATGCCTTTCGGACTTACCAAAGCGCCGGCGGTGTAGCAGGGTTTAATAAATTACACCTTTATAGACATACTAAACGGTTTGTATCTGTTTATTTAGACGATATTCTTATCTACACTAATAGAACGAGAGAGCAGCACACAGACTACATCGAGAGAGTGCTAACTAGGCTCTGCGAGGTTGGATTAAATGCAGATACGAAGAAGAGCAAATTCTATTAGACCAAAGTTAAAAATCTCGGTCTTATCGTCAGAAGAGAAGGAATTCGGATAGACCCCTTAAAGGTCGCTGCCGTCGCAGAGTGGAAGCAGCCGAAGTCCGGAAACACTACCTAAATCACAGCTTTTTTCGGATTCTGCAGCTACTATTAGCGATTTATTAAGGACTTTAGCAAGATAGCAAGACTCTTAAACAAAGCATTAAAGAAGGAGGCTGCTAGCCTATAGAATAAGAAGTGTACGGAGGCTTTTAACTAGCTAAAAGAAGCGGTAGCCTCGGCGCTAGTACTAGCGCACTTTCGACCGGAAAAGACGATCTACCTAGAAACAGACGCATCCGATACAGTAACTGCAGGGGTCCTTTCTCAAAATAACAACGACGACGAGACCCTCTATCTAGTGGCTTTCTTTAGCAAGTCTATAAATAAGGCTAAGCGGAACTACGCTATCTACGATAAGAAGCTATTAGCTATTATCTAGGCTTTTAAGGAGTGGAAGCCGGAACTTATAGCCGGAAAGAGCACGGTCCAGGTCCTTATAGACTATCAATCGTTAACCTACTTTATAAAGACGCAGAAGCTCTCGCGCCGCTAAGCTCGGTAGGCCGCGTATCTATCCGGGTTCGACTTTAAGATTACCTATCGGCCTAGAGCTTAAAATAGAAAGGCTAACGCACTAACGAGGAGGGAAGGAAAGACTAGCCGCGCGAAAGAAGATCTGAATATGTTCCAGAAAATGTTGACTAAGCAGATAGTAGACGCCGAGGCTTTGAAGGAAGTAGGGATCTGTACAGTAGAGCCGCCGACCGAGGAAGAGACGCTCTATAAGAAAGGGGAGCAGCTTAATAAACAGCAGAAGCTCAATAAAACCAGTTTAGGGAAGATAATGGTTCTGGAAGAGCTAATTACAGAGGTTATCTAGCTAGTTTATAGTTCGAAGGATATTAGCTATACTAGTACAGAGAAGACGATAGAAGCCGTAAGGACGGCCTACTAGTTTCCGCAGATCTTCGAGCAGATTTATCGGTTTATCGCTAACTGTTACGTATGCCGAGCCGCGAAGCTGCGCTACGGTCTTCCGGCTAGTCTACTAGAGCCACTTCCGATCCCCGAGAAACTGTAGCAGCACATTACGATAGATTTCGTAACTGGCCTGCCGGATTCCGATAGATATAATGCCACTCTTAACGTAGTGGATCGGTTGAGCAAAGAACGCTACTTTATCCCCTGTTAAGCAGAGGACAAAGGCACTACCGCAGAAGAGACAGCGAGAATACTAATTCAGTATATGTAGAAGCACTATAGCCTACCGGACACTATTACTACGGACAGGGGTCCTTAATTCACTGCCGATGTATAGAAGGCTATTAACTAAGTTCTCGGAATTCGCAGAAAGCTTAGCACAGCTGCTTACCCTTAGACCGACAGTTAGTCTAAAGTGGCTAACTGTAAGATAGAGAAATATCTACGAATCTTCTGCAGCTATTATTAAGCAGAGTCGGTTAAGGTGTTGCCGATAGCCGAATTCTGCGCCAATTCAGCACAGTCCGAAGCTACCTTACTGGCGCCGGTTAAGATAACTTATAGCTATCTTCCGAGAATAAGCTTCCAACCGCCGACTGAACCTAGCTCTTCGGAACCCTCTACTGCTACCTCGTTTAAAAGAGTCGCTGCCGCCGCGGCAGAAGCGCTTAGATCTTAAATAGAAGAAGCGATCCAGGTAGCGAAAGAAGCGATAAAATTAGCTTAGAAGAAGATAGTAACTCGAGCTAATAGAAAGCGGTCACTAATAGAATTCGAAGAAGGCCAAAAGGTATAGCTTAATACGCGGAATCTAAGGCTAAAAGGAAACGCTAAGCTTGACCCTCGCTACGTAGGTCCGTTTACGATAGTGGAAAAGAGGTCGCCGGTAACTTATCGGCTCTAGCTACCGAAGTCGTTCCGGATCTACGATGTCTTCTATTTAGATCTGCTAAGTTTAGACCCTAAAGACAGTCTTCCGGAACAGGGGTTTACTAAACCCCTACTAATTAAGATAGATAGAGAACAAGAAGAGTAGGAGGTAGAAGACGTAATAGATATAAGAAAGATAAGAGGGTCCATCGAAGCGAGAATCTTATAAAAGGGGTGGCTGGAAGACTATAAATAGTATCCGGTCGAGAATCTCCAAAATTTGGCAGAGCTGTTAAGGGAGTTTTACGTCCGGATCCTGAAGAAGCCGAGGCCAGAGTAGCTTCGAAGTTAATAGCTCCAAAAGATATAGAAGAAAGAGAAAGGCCGCGTCCGCCGCATCGGTACGAAAACCGACGGAAGCGATCGCAGTAGTGCGCTTTGGTCTCCTATTACAACAATAAGAGACTGCGCTATCGCATCGACACGACGATCGTCGACGCCGCCCCGAACAAGAAAGGCTCGCGGCCGATCGATTTTTATAGACGGCGCTGGCAAACGGCGGCCTTGCGATAACGCTTAAGGCCTTAGTAAAGAAGAAAAAGAGAAAGAGATAGCGCGCTGCGGATAGATCTATATAGACCTCTACAGCGGTGCACAGGCTAGCTATACTGCAGCTTAGATAGCTGCTAGCTTAGATTAAATAGCTCCGATTAGACGGACGCTAAGTAAAGGACTTTAGATAGCAACGATGTAAGAAGAGAAAGAATATAACAAAAGGACGACGTTCTCGAAGTGGAAGAATAATAAGGTAACGTCGATTTTAAGAAGGATTTCGGCAGAAGAAGTCGCAAATCGCACGGAGGAAGAAGACAAAGAAAAATAGAAGAAAAAGAAGAAAAGAACGAATTAAAAAAAAAAGAGAAGAGGCAGATAAGATAAGTAGCCGGTCGAGGGCGACCGCTAGTAAGGGAGGGGGATAGTGTTGCAGCAGCAGAAAGGGGTAGGACTAAGTAATAGGGTAGACCCTTAGAATTTCGGCTTAGCCCTTCTAGACCGAGCCGGGCCTTAGCGCACCTACCCCTAAAGCCCTTACCTACTGACGCATAGATTCCTTTCCTTCCTTAGTTCGAGATATAGTTATTAAAACAGCCGTATTGAATTCTATCTACGTGCTCGGATTACCTACAATAGTAAGGCACTGGCCGAGTACCCCTCCTAGGCTGTCTAGATACACTCTAAGCATCTAGTCGACTTAGGAGTATACCTAACCGAGCTTAACAAGGTAGTGTATCTCTTTAGGAGGTTAAACGGCAAGTCGGCAGTACGAATTCTGCTATACTACGAAATAGCTATAGCTAGTCCGGCAACAGCAACTACGATAATGCTCTAGGCAGCTCTAGACAGGAGCTATAAGGACCCAGACTGCGAGAGTCGAGCCCTTGTACAGCTTAACACTATAAAGCAAGGACGCAAGTCTATATAGGAGTTCCTTGCAGAATACGACCAAACCCTAGCTAAAGTAGGAGGCCTTAGCTAGGAGGATAGGTTAAAGGTAACTACCCTAGAAGTTAGACTCTCTAGGGAGATTATAATAGGACTAGTAGGCGTAATGCGACTAGCCTCGTATAAGGCGTTCTGTAATCTCCTTAGGATAATCGACGACTAGTAGCACAGGCTTAGACGGATAAGCTGCGCCTACAAGATGCGACAACCCCTCTATCAGCAGTAGGACGCTATAGACTAGGAACTAACAACGACGATAAGAGTAGCGGCAGCCGTTACTGTACGACTAAAGACTAACGCTAAGAGGGCGCAGTAGGGAGATGCAGCTACCCTTAACAGAAGGAGAGCAGAAGGGAGCTGCTACTAGTGTCGCCAGACAGGGCATACTGTACGGAATTGCAGGATTTTGCTAGCAGAGAGACCTAGGGGACGGCCAGCTACTGCGAGGGTAGCAACTGCGGCATCTTAACATAAGACCTAAGAGTTCCCCTTAGACGATAACGAAGCGGGAAAAGAGTAGCCTCTAAGCGAAGGCCTAGCCGGAGGCATGTATAAGATAGATTGCTAAATCAAAGCACTACTTAGCCTTCTTTTAAGAGCAACTATTTAACGACTACGCCGTTTATCGTACGACCTACGCTAAACGGAACCGCTACTGCGCAGACGCTAATCGATACAGAGTGTTTAGTATATAGAGTAATTAGCGAAGACTTCGTACAGAAACACTATATCGAGACGACCCCTACTGTACCTGTACGTATGCTAAGCATTACTGGACACGGACCGGACATTACCTATATAGTGAAAGTAATAATAGAGCTACAAGGACACTACGAGCAGGACTTATACCTCTACGTCGTACAAGACAAGTTAGGGTATAACCTAATACTAGGGAAACTATAGATAGAGCACTAGCGGGACAAGCTCGACGTCGGACGAGGACGCCTATACCTAGCAGCAACAAAGCAGAGACTCCGAGACTAAGGGAGAGTTCTATAGGGCGGCAATGCCAAAGCCGAAGTTAACGCTAACGCCGAGGTTAACACTGCGACCACAGACATTAAGAAGGCCTTGGCGCCTAAGAAAGCTACGGACCCTGCTCGAAGCTCCTACTAGAATACTCAGTATACCTAGACCTCTTCGAACCGAAATCGGCCTCGAAACTGCCCCTATACTAAGGAGAAGGAATCGACTACGACATCTAGCTCGAGCCCTGTCTAGATAGAAGCCTGCCTAAGGTACTGTATAGCCTACTATATAGCATGTCCTCTAGACAACTCCTAGTGCTACGCAAGACATTAGACAACCTACTTGCTAAAGGTTTTATTCGCGCAAGTACGTTATTGTCTAGAGCCCTAGTGCTGTTCGTTTACAAGGAAGGCTCGGCCGGCTTGCGTTTCTGTATAGACTATAGAGGCATTAACGCGATAACTAAGAAAGACTAGTACCCCCTATCCCTTATTAAGGAGACCCTCGGACGGATTAGCAAGGCAAAGTAGTTTACTAAGCTTAACGTTGTTTTAGCCTTCTACAAGATACAGATTAAGGAAGGATATAAATAGATAACCGCTTTCTGTAAAAGGTACAGACTTTTCGAGTAGCTTGTTACCTCCTTTAGCCTTGCGAATGCGCTAGCAGCCTTCTAGAGATACATTAACAGGTCTTTGTAAGGACTTCTAGACGACATCTGCTCTATATAATCCGGGCACGCAGATATAATTCAATACGGCCTTTTTGATAACTATATCTCGAACCAAGGAGGGAAAGGAATCTATATAGTAGTGGACGAGAGCTTTGGGGGGGAGGTGTGCCAAGGCCCGGCTCGGTCCAGAAGGGCCGAGGCGAAATTCCGAGGGTCTACCCTATTGCTTAGTCCCACCCCTTTCTACCGCCGCAACACTACCCCCCTCCCTCCTCAGCGGTCGCCCTCGACCGCTTACTTATCTGTTCCTCCTTTTTTTTTTTTTTTTTTTTTTAGGATTGAGATTTATATCGTTACTATCTGACGTCTTTACTTAGCGTCCATCTGATCCGTTCTATCTGATCGGAGCCATCTGATTGGGGCTAGCGGTTACTAGAGCTGCGGCGTAACCGGTCTGTGCTTTGCTGTAGAGGTCTATATAGATTTATCTGCGGCTGGCTATCTTCTTCTTTTTCTTTCTCTACCAAAGCCCTTACCTATCGTAGGGCCGGCGGCGCCGACGCCGTAAACCGGCGTCGGCGAGCTTCCTGCCGATGCGAAGATAGGTAGTAGCCGAGCCGAAGACTCCGGCAAAGCGACTGTTACGATCGTTTTCATCGGCTTCTGCACCGATAAAGCGGACTTGGCCTTCTTTTTATCCGTCGAGCCACTCAGGCCTCGGCTTCTTCGGGTTCTGGACGTAAAATTCTCTTAGTACCGCCGCCGAATTCCGGAGTTTCTCGGCCGGATACCATTTATAGTCTTCTAGCTATCCTTTCTATAAGATCCTCGCTTTGATAGATCCTCTTCGTTTTCTTATATCTATAACATCTTCTACCTCCTATTCTTCTTTTTTACTATCTATCTCTACTAGTGGGGGTTCAGTAAACCCCTGTTCCGGAAGGCCATCTTCAGGGTCTAGACTTAGCAGATCCGAATAAGAGACATCGTAGATCTGGAACGATTTTAGCAGCTGAAGCCTGTAGGTTACCGGCGACCTCTTTTCTATTATTTTGAACGGACCTACGTAACGAGGGTTGAGCTTCGCGCTGCCTTTTAGCCTCAGGTTCCGCGTGTTAAGCTATACCTTTTGGCCTTCCTCGAATTCTATCAGTAACCTCTTTTTATTAGCTCGAGTTACTATCTTCTTCTAAGCTGATTCTATCGCCTCTTTCGCTACCTTAATCGCTTCTTCTATCTGAGATCGGAGCGCTTCTGCCGCCGCTGCGGCGATTCTCTTTGACGAGGTTGCGGTAGATAGTTCTAAAGAGCTGGGTTTGTTCAGTAGTTAAAAGCTTATCCTCAGAAGATAGCTGTAGGTTATCTCGAACGGCGCTAGTAAGGTGGCTTCCGACTGCGCTAAATTGGCGCAGAATTCGGCTATCGGCAACACCTTAATCCACTCTGCTTAATAATGGCTGCAGAAGATCTGTAGATACTTTTCTATCTTACGGTTAGCCACTTTAGACTGACCGTCGGTCTAAGGGTAAGGGGCTGTACTGAGCTTTCCACAAATTCCAAGGGCTCGGTTGATGGCTTTCTACACATCGGCGGTCAATTGAGGACCCCTATCCGTAGTAATAGTATCCGGCAGTCCGTAGTGCTTCTATACGTGCTGGATTAACATTCTCGCCGTTTCTTCTGCAGTAGTTCCTTTATCCTTAGCTCAGCAGGGGATGAAATAGCGCTCTTTGCTTGGCCGATCCACTACATTAAGCATAGCGTTATATCTATCTGAATCCGGCAGGCTAGTTACGAAGTCTATTGTAATGTGCTGCTATAGTTTCTCGGGGATCGGAAGTGGCTTTAACAGGCCGGCTGGAAGGCCGTAACGCGGCTTCGCTGCTTGGCATACGTAACAGTTAGTAATAAACCGACGTATCTGCTCGAAGATTCGCGGAAACTAGTAGGTCGTCCTTATTGCTTCTATCGTCTTCTTCGATCCTGCATAACTAACATTCGTAGAGCTATAGACTAGCTAGATAACCTCTGTAATCAGTTCTTCCAGGACGATCAGTTTCCCTAAGCCTGTTTTGCCGAGCTTCTGCTGCTAATTAAGCCGTTCCACTTTCTCGTGCAGCGTCTCTTCTTTAATCGGCGGCTCTATCGTACAGATCCCTACCTCTTTCAACACCTCGGCGTCTACTATTCGTTCGGTTAACACCTTCTGAAACATGTTCGGATCTTCTTTCGCGCGGCTGGTCTTTCCTTCTCTTCTCGTTAACGCGTCTGACTTTCCATTTTGAGCTCCTAGTCGATAGGTGATCTTAAAATCGAATCCGGATAGGTAGGCGGCCTACCGGGCTTGGCGCTGTAACAGCTTCTGCGTCTTTATAAAGTAGGTTAGCGACTGGTGGTCCGTAAGGACCTGGATCGTGCTCTGTCCAGCTATAAGCTCCGGTTTCCACTCTTCGAACGCCTGTATAATGGCTAACAGTTCTTTATCGTAGATAGCGTAGTTCCGCTTAGCATTATTTATAGACTTGCTAAAGAAAGCCACTGGGTAGAGCGTTTCGTCGTCGTTAGCGTATTAAGAAAGGACCCCTGCTGTTACTGTGTCGGAAGCGTCTGTCTCTACGTAGATCGTCTTTTCCGGTCGGAAGTGCGCTAGTACTGGCGCTAAGGCTACCGCCTCCTTTAGTCGGTTGAAAGCTTCTGTACACTTCTAGTTCTATAGGCTAGCGGCCTCCTTCTTTAACGCCTTATTCAGGGGTCTCGCTATATTGCTAAAGTCCTTAATGAACCGTCGATAGTAGCTGCAGAAGCCTAGAAACGCTCTGATCTGCATAGTGTTTCCGGATGTCGGTCGCTTCTATTCCGCGACTGCAGCAACCTTTAAGGGGTCTATCCGAATTCCTTCTCTTCCGACGATAAGACCGAGGTATTAAACTTCGGTCTAGTAGAACTCGCTCTTCTTCGTGTCCGCGTTTAATCCAACCTCGCGGAGTCTCTTTAACACCCTCCTAATGTAGTCCGTGTGTTGCTCTCTCGTTCCCTTAGTGTAGTAAGAATGTCGTCTAAGTAGATTAACACGAACCGTTCTAGCATGTCTATAAAGGTGTAGTTTATAAAGCGTTGCCACACTGCCGGCGCGTTGGTAAGTCCGAAAGGCATTACCAGCTACTTGAAATTGCCTATGCGCGTAGCGAATGTCGTAAGATCTTCAGTTTGTCCTTCTTCGTTCCTTAACCGGTGGAACGCTTGGCGGATATCCAGCTTGCTAAACCACTTAGCCTTAGCCACTCGTTGTATAGTCTTATCGATTAGAGGCAGCGGATACACATCTCTCTTAGTAACCTTATTAAGGCTACAGTAATCTACGCATAGTCGGAGACTGCCTCCGGGTTTCTGTACGAAAAGAATTAGTAACGCGAATTCCGCAGAGCTTGGCGTAATAAACTTCTTCGCCAAGTTTTCTCTAACAAACACTTCTACCTAGTTAAGCTCCGCTAGCGATAAGCGTCTTAGGGGTTCGGTTCTCGGCAGCGCGGCTCCTTCTTTTAGTCGGATCTTGTTGTTATATTCTGGTCGGTAGAGCGGCAAGAGGTTGGAGTCAGCCTTTAAGAACACGTTAGTGTAACTATAGAGTTCTTTTAGTAATACCTCCAGTAGATCTACTTCTTCTTCTGCTATTATCTTCTGGTAGTCTTTAATATCCTTTATTAAGATAGCATAAATCTCGTTGTCCGACGACCTCGCGAGGGTCGTTAAAGCTTCTGAACTTATTATTCCGATCGTGTCTTAAGGGTCAGACCGATCCTTCGGAGCCTCTTCGATAGTCGTAACGTTCGGTTTGGCGTTGGCGACTGTAACCGATTCGGCGACGATTTCAGTCTGCTGGTTTTTGAATCCGAGGGTGCCTTTACCTACGTCAATAACTGCTCTCTGGTTCTTTATCCATTTTTGTCCTATAATAATGTTAAACTTTCTGATATCTATAATTTGGAACGTCGCCTCCGTGGTGCGGCCAGCTAGGGTAGTCTTTAATAGCACATAATGCATAACACTCTCTGTGTCTTGTCCGTTGTATGCCGAAATCCGTGTCGGCGATGCCAGCTCTACTAGGTAGCTATATCCTTTTATCAGCTTTTGAACCAATCGATAGTGGATCGCTGCGCCGATAAGGGCTCCTGTGTCGATAAAAGCTCTTAGCTAAAGTGGTTTGCTCGAGCTATCAAGAGGGTGGACAGTGATTAGAAGGATAATAGCTGTTTCCGTGTTCACTTCCACCGCCGCCGAGAGCGGATCGCTGTAGCTGTTGATGCTCTTATCTCTTGGTAACGTGGTTCTTGTTAGTGCCCTATTGTCTATGCTGGATAGGGTGCCTATCCTTCCAGCTGGTCTTTTCCCAGGATTCGCAGTGGCACTCCACCGTCTACGCTGTCGGTGTCGTTCGGAGCCGGCTCTATAGCTTGTATAGTCTTTCCCGGCGGCTGCGGCTGCTTCGTAACACGATACTCCTACTTCTGCTTATCTGATGCTTGGCATCTCGTAGCGATATAGCCAGGCTTTCTATACGCGTAACAGGTAGGGACGAACGACGAACGCGGTAACTGGTAAGATAGCTGCAGAGGCGCTCTCTGGAAAGGTGCAGGGGGTCGTGTTGCCTGCGTTATCGACGGCTTTTAGTTCGATTTACGCAATTTCGCGTAAGCGCTTAAGTTTCTCGCAGTAACTCTCGCTCGGTGCACGAAGCTCTTAAGGTCTTTATCTTCCACTAAGGCTATAGCTGCGGCCAGTTCAGGGTTCAGCTTCTGTCTTAGTAGATAGAGCTGCTCGTCTTCTGCCACTCTGGCCCTAATAGCATATTTTCGGAATAGCCCGTAGAATTCCTCGAACGTCTGCCGGTTCTGGTTAATCTTGTCCAGCTGTTCGCAGGCCGTCTTCTTTTGGAAGGGGTCTCCGAAGCGTTAATCCAGTGCTTTGATCGCCTCTTTAGCGGTTACCTCTTCTAGGTCTGCTACTAGCGAAAAGGCTTCGCCTTCTAATCGCGACTCTAGGTAGGCTAATCTATCTCCGGCACTGTTTCCGGCGTAGTCGCAGTCTATCTTGTTCTTTATCTTCTTCTTAAATGCTTCCCAATTCTTAGGATCTCTGCCTCTAAATGCTAGTAGATCCGGTAGTAACGTTATTAGCGTGCCGCCTTAACTGTAAGCCGCTAGTAAGGCGGTCTCTGCTTGTTCTTTTCGATGCGGTGGCGGCGCTAACGACATCGCTGCTTCCATCTTAGCTAGCTAAGTCTTTATCGCCTTTAGTTGTGCCAGTCGGTTCGCCGCTTGGTTTTCCAGCACATCTATAATAGTCTCGGCCGATTCCTTCTCGGCTCTCACTGCCTCGATTTCCTCTCTTAACTGTCTCTTTTCTTCTAGGGTTCTGTAAAACAGCTTCTTAATAAGGTCTATGCTGTCGTAGACCTTCCCTACTCCGTTCTCGTTTATATAATCCTTAAGTTCCTCGAGTGTGCAGTCGTGGATCTTCTTGTATTCGTTTATTCGTTCCTTAATCTCTGCAGTCTCTTCCGCTGTAAAAGCTCTAATAATGAACTTATTATCGATGACACTGGAGCGCCTACTCGCTCTGTTAGTCTTTTCTCTTCTGCTTACGCTTCGGCCTGTAACGCTGCCCTCTACCGTTAAGAAGCTCTCTATAGCTATCTTACGGTGCTGTTGTTTGGTTTGTTTTGTGTAGTGCGCGTGCGTTATTCGGGTGTCCGGATAGTTCAACGGTCCCTTTCGCACAGCGCGGTAATAGTGTAGGGAGTGAGTTCGAGATATAATAATCCGGGCACGCAGATATAATTTAATACAGCCTTTTTGATAACTATATCTTGAACTAAGGAGGGAAAGGAATCTATGTAGTGGTGGACGAGAGCTTTGGGGGGGGGTGTGCTAAGGCCCGGCTCGGTCCGGAGGGGCCGAGCCGAAATTCCGAGGGTCCACCCTATTGCTTAGTCCCACCCCTTTCTACCGCTGCAACACTATATACCCTAACGATATCCTAGTATTTACAGACGGCACCTGCGAGGACTACGTACAAGACGTTAAGAAAGTGTTGGACCGTTTGTAGCAGGCTAGATTATACCTCGACACCGACAAATGTAAATTTTGTATACAGCGTACGAAATAACTAGAGTTTATTATCGAGGCAGGGAAGGGCATTAGCATAGACGGGAAGAAGATTAATGCTATTAAGCAATAGAAGCCCCCTACGAGTGTTAAGGACGTACGAGAATTCCTTAGGTTTGCTAACTTCTACTGCTAGTTTATACAGAACTACCCGGAGATAGTACGTCCTCTAGTAAAGCTAATATATAAGGACAGACAGTTTGCCTAGACAGAGGAATGTAACAAGAGTTTTAACAAGCTAAAGGAGCTCTTTACTACAGGACCAACGCTTGCTGCCTTTAAACTAGAATATACGACGATACTAGAAACCGACTTCTTAGGATACTATATAGGAGGTATCCTCTTATAGGTAGGTCCAGACAGCCTTCTATACCTATACGCATATTTCTCTAAAAAGAACTCCCTAGCCTGTAATAGGTTTAAGAATCTTGGTTTAGAAACTTAAAGCTAGGTATCTATATAAAGGAACTGATAGGCAGTTCCTTCGTCGTCCGCTACTGTACATTTTGTACCTACGAAGCAAGCCAGTACCTTCCCTCTGTACAGGGTGCAGAGATTTTCCTCTGTATAGCAGTGTAGAGATTTTCCTCTGTATAGGGTGCAGAGGGAGGGGGAGCTAACCCAGCCAGACTGGGTTAGGCCCCAGCCTAGATAGATCTTGCTAGTGCAGCTAAGTCGTGCCTCTTAGGACGACGGCCGGTCTAGGTTTGAGACCTTGCAGGACGGCGTCCCCTAACAATACCCCCCTCCCCCCCTTCTCGATAGCGATATATCTCTAGACTTGTCTCTAAGGGTTAAACACTCTCTCCCTTAGTATGCTTTAGTGCCTTAAAGCACTTCCTAAACATATACTTAGCGAAGACAGGTAGCACAGCGTCGCTAGCTATAGCTATAGCCTCTCCTCTAGTTTGGTAGTCGTATATAAAAGCGTCAGGGAATCCCTGTAACAAGAGGGTCTCTCGAATAGTGAATGGACGGTCGCTGTCCAGGTAGAGCTTATATAGTCTATAGGTATCGACAATGTTTTCTAGTAGGGGGTGGCTGACCTAGGTAGGGTGTCGGCTATGCTCTAGTTGACCGTCTTGTACAGTCGCAGGGCTGGATCGTAGGTTAGTAGTAGGGAATCCGGGAGCCTCCCCCTAAGGGGCCTTAGCTCTATATAGGTAAGCCGTCCGATCTTTACCTGTCTATTTACCTACCTCCTGTCCTAATTATCTCTTATCTTATAGGCCTAACTACGCTTTCCGTATCCAACTCGTACGGTCCAACAGCGACAGGCTTTAGGCCGGCTATCTTGGCTCTTACTTAGGAGAGCTTTGTTGTAGATAATGTAGTTAGTATAGGGAAACTGTCCCCTACCTTAACTCTATTATCTGGACGGAAACCTCGTCGTCCGGTGCAGGCGTAAGATTACAATCTCGTTGTTTTCCGGTGCTTCGGTCGCCGGTCGGGGTTATTAGGGCTTAAGTAGATGTTCCGGCCCGTTATCGTCTGTAGGGTAGGGTAGTAGCCGTTTACCTAGCGGTCATCTGTACAGTCTCGGGCGGACTGGTTATCTCGTATAGTCCCACCCTACTCTATACTAGCTCTATTCTATTCTTCTACCTTTCCCTACTTTCTGTACCTGTACTATACTTCTTATAGGTTCCCTAGTATCGTCTCCTCTTTTATATCCCTAGGGATAGATATCCCTAGTTCCTCTCTATTCCTGCTCTTCCTTTGCAGCTTCCTAGTCTTGCCTGTAGCTGCCCAATCCTGTCTGCAGCTGCCTAACGTCTCTTGCAGCTGCCTAGTCCTAGCTGTAGCTGCCTAATGTTCCTTGTACCTGTCTAGTCCTACAGCTGCTATCCGTCCTACCCTGTACAGTATAGTGTTACTGCGACTGTTTACTAGGGTGTTTCCCCTCCTACTTGTCTAGTGCCCGTATGTCCTAGAGAGCCTCGTACAGTTCCTATATAGGCTTTGCCCAGCCTGCCTACTTAACTAGGTATTCTATCTTCTTCTACCTCCTCCGACTCTTAATGATTTCTTCTACTTTATACTCCTCCTAGTCTTTAGTTACGATTGCTAGGGGGCGTACGTCGTCCGTCGTCTAGTGCAGCAGGGGGTCCGTATATGCTAGCTGTATAAGGTCTACGTAGAAAACCGGGTAGATCCCTAAGGGAGTGTTAAGTCGTATAGCGTGTGTCCCTACCGGCCTAACTACTGTAAACTTTCGGTTCTTCTAGTCCAGTTTCTTGCTCGGCCGGTCTATACGGATGTTGCGTTGGTTTAGCTATACCTTGTCTCCTGCCTCGTACCTTAGTGCAGCCTATCGTCCCTTGTTAGCCTGCTCTTCCGCCCTCTGTTAGGCTATAGCAAGGTTCGCTTTCGCCTATTAGTAAGCATTCGTAATCGTCCGTACGACAGCTTCCTCCTGCTAGATTAGGGAGCGTACGGGGCGTAAGGTAGCGCTGCTTAGGGTCGGTAGGAGCAGGGAGTAGTCGTATCTGTAGGTTATAAAGAAGGAGGACAGTCCTGTAGCGTTAGCAGTATAGCTATTAATAGCTATCTCTGCTATAGGGAGGAGGCGGTTCCAATTCGTCTAGTTATAGTTAACGTACGCTTAGAGATACGCTTCTAATGTCGAGTTAACCCTCTCTGTAGCGCCGTCCGTCTACAGGTACTATATAGTTAATAGGCGACGTTCTACGTTTAACAATTAACAGACCCTTGCCTAGAGCTAGCTCGTAGACTGTGTACCCCGGTTAGATACAATTGACCTAAGGAACCTGTACTTGCTAAACGTCGTCCTTATAATTGCCTAGGCAGTGTCCTTAGCTGTAATAGAGTCTATTCCCTCTAGTATTACCCCCATCGTTAGCTTGTCTGTAACTACTATAATGTTCTGCCGTCCGTCGCTCTTAGGGAGGTCCGTAATAAAGTCTACGGTTAGGTCTTGCTAGGGCCGGTCCGGTATCGGCAGGAGTTTTAACAGGCTGTATTTCATTTTACGCTAGGGCTTCGTCCGTCTGCAGACATTACAGTTCTGTACGAACCTACGGATGTCCCTTGCTATCGCCGGCTAGTAGTAGTCCCTAGTGACGATGCTGTACGTCTCCTCGCGTCCTAGGTGTCTGGTTGCTATTAAGTTATATACCTATTGTATTAAGCTTATATAGAGCTTCTCGTCTGCTGGGACCCAAATCCGATTCCTAAACTTTAGGTTGTTCTCCTCGTCTACTGTGCACTCTGCTGCTAATACCTTAAGGTAGAGCTCTGCTAGGAGCTTCCGCTGTCCTCCTTAAATCGCTATACAGGCACCTCGGTAAACGTCGTCCCTTTCTACTGCCTCTTCCTACGCCTGTAGCTAGGGTTCCTATATAAATGTCGCTGCTAGGCGGATAGCGTCTTCGCCTAGTTCCTCCTTAAACATCTGGAATATTTGTAATTTTAGTCGGTTGTCGTCGTACATTGCTAGCATGTCTTAATCTCGTCTAGACAGTGCGTTAGCCCTGCTGTTGTCCTTTCCCTTGCAATACTAGAGTCTTATATTGAATCGGCTTAGGTACATCGCCTATCGTACGTATCTCTTAGAGAGCTTCCAGGGCTGCGTAAAGTACTTAAGATTCTTGTAGTCGGTTAGGGCGAGGAACTTAGGAACTAAGCGGAGTTCTCTATCCTTTGCCTCGCAACACTGTACGACCGCTAGCAATTCCTTGTTGTAGATAGGGTAGTTGCATTCGGCTAGAGAGTGCTTCTTAGAGAACTACGCGTATAGGTGCAGGAGCCCGTCTAGGCCTACCTACAACAAGATACCTCCTATACAGTACCCTAAGAAGTCGGTTTCCAGTATTATCGTACGTTCTAGGTTAAAGGCGGCAAGCGTTGGTCCTGTAGTAAAGAGCTCCTTTAGCTTGTTGAAACTCTTGTCGCATTTATCCGTCTAGGCGAACTGTCTGTCCTTGTGTATTGGCTTAACTAGGGGGCGTACTATCTCCGAGTAGTTCCGTATAAACTGGCGGTAGAGGTTAGCAAATCTAAGGAATTCTCGTACGCCCTTAACACTCGTAGGGGGCTTCTATTGCTTAATAGCATTAATCTTTTTCCCGTCTATACTAATGCCTTTCCCTTCCTTAATAATAAACCCTAGATATTTCGTACACTGTACCCCGAATTCACATTTGTCGATGTCGAGGTACAATCTAGCCTGCTGCAAACGGTCCAACACCTTCTTGACATCTTGTACGTAGTCCTCGCGGGTGCCGTCTGTAAATACTAGGGCGTTGTCGAGGTATACGGAACAGGTGTCGTCTAGGAGTCCTTGCAAAGACCTGTTAATGTACCTCTAGAAGGTTGCCGGCGCGTTCGCAAGACTAAAGGGGGTAACAAGCTACTCGAAAAGGCCGTACCTCGTACGGAAGGCGGTTATCTATTTATATCCTTCCTTAATCGTTATCTTGTAGAAGGCTAAAACAACGTTAAGCTTTGTAAACTACTTTGCCTTGCTAATCCGTCCGAGGGTCTCTTTAATAAGGGGCAGGGGGTACCAGTCCTTCTAAGTAATTGCTTTAATGCCTCTATAGTCTACGCAGAAACATAAGCCGGCCGAGCCTTCCTTATAAACAAACAGCACTAGGGCTCCTATAGGTAACGTACTTACGCAAATGAAACCTTTGGCAAGTAGGTCGTCTAGTGTCTTGTGTAGTACTAGGAGTTCTCTAGAGGACATACTATATAGTAGGCTATACGGTACTTTAGGAAGGCTCCTATCTAGACAGGGCTCTAGCTAGATATCGTAGTCAATTCCTTCCCCTTAGTATAGAGGCAGTGTCGAGGCCGATTTTAGTTCGAAGAGGTCTAGGTATTCCGCGTATTCTAGTAGGAGCTTCGAGCAGGGGTCCGTAACTTTCTTAGGCGCTAAGGCCTTCTTAATGTCCGTAGTCGCAGTGTTAACCTCGGCGTTAGCGTTAGCTTTGGCTTTGGCATTGCTGCCCTGCGGAACTCTCCCTTGGTCTCGGAGCCTCTGCTTTGTCGCTGCTAAGTATAGGCGTCCTCGTCCGACGTCCAGCTTGCCCCGCTAGCGCTCTATCTATAGCTTCCCTAATAGTAGGTTATACCCCAACTTGTCCTGTACGACATAGAGGTATAAGTTCTGCTCGTAATGTCTTTACAGCTCTATCGTTACTTTTACTATATAGGTAATGTCCGGTCCTCGTCTAGTAATGCCTAGCCTGTATACGGGTACAGTAGGGGTCGTCTTAATATAGTGCTTCTGTATAAAGTCCTCGCTGATTACTCTATACACTAAACACCCTGTGTCGATTAGCGTCCGCGCAGTAGCGGTCCTGTTTAACGTAGGTTGTACGATAAACGGCGTAGTCGTTATGTAGTTGCTCTTAAAAGATAGCTAAGTAGTGCTTTAATTTAGCAATCTATCTCGTATATGCCTCTAGCAGAGCCTTCGCTTAGAGGCTACTCTTTTCCTGACTCGTTATCGTCCGAGGGGAACTCTTAGGTCTTATAGTAGGGCGCTGCAGTTGTTACCCTTGCAGTGGTCGGTCGTCCCCTAGGTCTCTCTGCTAGCAAAAGCCCGCAATTCTGTATAGTGTGCCCTATCTAGCTATACTAGTAGCAGCTCCCTTCTGCTCGTCTCTTGTCGAGGGTAGCTGCGTCTACCTAATGCGCCCTTTTAGCGCCGGCCCTTAGCTGTACGGTAACAGCTGCTGCTACTCTCGTTGTCGTTGTTGGTTCCTAGTCTATAGCGTCCTGCTGCTATTAGAGGGGCTGTCGTATCTTATAGGCGCGGCTTATCTGTCCGAGCCTGCGCTGTTGGTCGTCGATTATCCTAAGGAGATTACAGAACACCTTGTACAAGGCTGGCCGTATTACGCCTACTAGTCCTGTTATAATCTCCTTAGAGAAGCCTACCTCTAAGGTAGTAATCTTTACCCTATCCTCCTATTAGAGTCCTCCTACCTCTGCTAAGGTCTAGTCGTACTCTGCAAGGAACTCTCGTAAAGTCTTACGTCCTTAGTTTATAGTGTTAACCTATACAAGGGCTTAGCTTTCGCAGTCTAGGTCCTTATAGCTTCTGTTAAGAGCTGCCTAGAGCATCGTCGTAGTTGCTATTGCCAGGTTAGCAATAGCCGTTTCGTAGTACGGCAGAATTCGTACTGCCGCCTTGCCCTTTAACCTCCTAAAGAGATACACTACCTTGTCTAGCTCGGTCGGGTATGCTCCTAAGTCGACTAGAAGCTTAGAGCGCATCTAGGCAGCCTAGGAGGGGTACTCGGCCGGTGCCTTACTATTATAGATAGTAACGTCGGGGAGTTTGCTCTTAGGGACTGCAGTGTAGGCCGTCGTGTTCGTTGTAGTCGTCGTAGGGGTCGGATCGCAATCGGACTCCCTAAGCAGTCGGAGCTCCTGTTCCTATTGGGAAATTATCGTAGCCTAGTGGCCTACTTGCTGTTCGAGCTAGGCCTTGCGTACTAGCAGCTCTATATACATATAGTGTATCTAATCCTGTATAGCTGTAGGTTCTATAGGGATGTCGCTGTCTATCTTCGTTGTATTACTGCAGTTACCGACAGTAAGATAAGTTCCTAATATAATAGGTTTAAGAATCTTAGTTTAGAAACTGAAAGCTAGGTATCTATATAAAGGAACTAATAAACAGTTCCTTTGTCGTCCGCTACTGTACATTTTGTACCTACGAAGCAAGCTAGCAATTTCCCTCTATGCAGGGTGCAGAGATTTTCCTCTGTACAGGGGTGTAGAGATTTTCCTCTATACGGGGTGCAGGGAGAGGGGGAGCCAACCCGGCCAGACCGGGTCAGGCCCCGGCCTAGATGGATCTTGCTGGCGCAGCTAAGTCGTGCCTCTTAGGACGACGGCTAGTCCAGGTTTAAGACCTGGCAGGACGGCGTCCCCTAACATAGCCGAATGTAACTACCCTATCTATAACAAGGAGTTGTTAGTAGTCGTACAGTGCTGTAAGGCGTAGGACAGAGAACTCCGCTTAGTTCCTAAGTTCCTTGCCCTAACTAACTACAAGAATCTCGAGTACTTTACGCGACCCTAGAAACTCTCTAAGAGATACGTACGATAGGCGATGTACCTAAGCCGCTTTAATATAAGACTCTAGTACTGCAAAGGGAAAGACAATAGCAGGGCCGACGCACTATCCAGACAGGACTAAGACATGCCAGCGACCTACGATAACGAACGACTAAAGTTACGAATATTCCAGATGTTTAAGGAAGAACCAGGCAAGGAAGCTATCCGCCTAGCAGCGACACATATATAGGGACCCTAGCTATAGGTGTAGGAAGAGGCAGTAGGAAAGGATAACGTTTACTAAGGTGCCTGTATAGCGATCTAAAGAGGCCAGCGGAAGCTCCCTATAGAGCTCTACCTTAAGGTATTAGCAGCAGAGTGCACAGTAGACAAGGAGAACAACCTGAAGTTTAGGAATCGGATTTAGGTCCCAGCAGACGAGAAGCTCTATACGAGCTTAATACAACAGGTATATAACTTAATAGCGACCAGACACCTAGGACGCGAGGAGAAGTACAGCATCGTCGCTAGGGACTACTACTAGCTAGCGATAGCGAAGGACATCCGTAGGTTTATACAGAACTGCGATGTCTGCAGATAGACAAAGCCCTAGCGTAAGCTAAAGTATAGCCTATTAAAACCCCTACCGATACTAGACTAGCCCTAGCAGGACCTAACAGTAGATTTTATTACAGACCTTCCTAAGAGCGACGGACAGTGCAATATTATAAAAGTAACGGACAAGCTAATAAGGGGGGTAATACTAGAGGGAATAAGCTCAACAATAGCTAAGGACACTGCTTAGACATTTATACAGACGACGTTTAGTAAGTACAGATTCCCTAGGTCAATTGTATCTAACTAGGGTATACAGTTTATAAGCTAGCTCTAGGCAAGGATCTACTAATTATTAAACGTAGAACGCCGCCTATCTGCCGTATAGCACCTGTAGCCAGACGGTGCGACGGAGAGGATTAATTCGATATTGGAAGCGTACCTCCGAGCGTACGTTAACTACGACTAGACGAATTGGAACCGCCTCCTCCCTATAGCAGAGCTAGCTATTAACAGCTGTATAGGTAATGCTATAGGACTGTCCCACTTCTTTTTAACCTACAGGTACGACTACTCTCTGCTCCTACCGACCCTAAACAGCGCTATCTTACGCCCTGTACGATCCCTGATTCAGCAGGGAGAAGCTATTGTACAGACGATTACGAACGCTTATTAATAGGCGAAAGCGAGTCTAGCTATAGCTTAGCAGAATGCGGAAGAGCAAGCTAACAAGGGACGACAGGCTGCACGAAGGTATAAGGCAGGAGATAAGGTCTAGCTAAACCAGCGCAACATCTATATAGACCGGCCAAGCAAGAAACTAGATTGGAAGAACCGGAAGTTTACAGTAGTCCGGCTAGTAGGGACATACGCTGTACGACTTAACACTCCTCTAGGGATCTATCCGGTTTTCTATATAGACCTTGTACAGCCAGTATATACAGACCCCCTCCTATATTAAACAACAGACGACGTATGCCCCCTAGCGATTACAACGAAGGACCAGGAGGAGTATAAGGTAGAAGAAATCCTTAAGAACTAGAAGAAGCAGAAGAGGATAGAATACCTAGTTAAGTAGACAGGTTAGGCAGAGCCTATATAGAAACTATATAAGGCTCTCTAGGATATATAAGCACTAGACAGGTAGGAAGAGGAACATCCTGTTAACTAGTTACAGTAACACTGTACTATACAGGGTAGGACAGATAGCAACTACAGGACTAAGCAGCTACAAGAAACATTAGGCAGCTATAGGGAGCAGCTATAAGAGACGTTAGGCAGCTGCAGACAGGACTAGGCAGCTATAGAAGACATAAGGCAGCTGCAGAAGACATTAGGCAGCTGCAGACAGAACTAGGCAGCTGCAGAGGACATTAGGAAGCTGCAAAGGAGGGGTAGGAATGGAGGGGAACTAGGGGCAGCTACCCCTAGGGACAAGAAGGAGGAGATAACACTAGGGAACCTACAAGAGATATAGTATAGTTGCAGGGAGCGGAAGGATATAAGGAGAGTAGGAATAGAGGGAATAGTTTAGAGAGGGGGTAGAACCGTACAAGATAACTAGATCGCCTAAGGCTATACAGATAACTGCTAGGTAAACGCCTACTACCTTATCCTATAGACGACGACAGGCCGAAACATCTGCCTAAGTCCTTAATAACCCTAGACAGCGACTAAAGCACTGGAAAACTACAAGATTATAGATCTTACACTAGTATCCGACGACGGCGGTTTCCGTCTAGATAATAGAGTTAAGGTAGGGGACGGTAATTCCCTACACTAACTACATTATCTAGAACAAAGCTTTGTCAACTAAGAGCTAAGATAGCCGGCCTAAAGCCCGTCGCTGCTAGACTGTACGAGTTGGATACGGAAAGCAAGGTTAGGGCTATAAGATAAGAGATAATTAGGATAGGAGGTAGATAAATAGATAGGTAAAGACTGGACAGCTTACTTATATAGAGCTAGGGCCCTATCGAGGGAGGTTCCCGGATCCCCTACTACTAACCTACAGTCCAGCCCTGCGACTATACGAGACAGTTAACTAGGGCATAGCTGACATTCTACCTAGGTTAGCTACCTCCTACTAGAAAACATCGTAGACACATATAGGCTATAGAAGCTTTATCTAGACAGCGACTGTCTATTCACTGTTCGGGGGACCCTCTGGTTATAGGGATTCCCTAACAGAATATATACGACTGTTATACCAGAGGAGAGGCTATAATTATAGCTAGCGATACGTGTTACCTGTCTTTGCTAAGTATATATTTAAGGAGTGCTTTAAGGCACTAAAGCATACTAAGGGAGAGATAGGGTGTTTGACCCCTGCTAATAGGCTTAGAGATGTAGCAGCGTTAAGGAGGGGGAGGAGGGTATTGTTAGGGGACGCCGTCCTGCCAGGTCTCGGACCTAGACCGGCTGTTGTCCTAAGGAGTACGACTTAGCTACGCCAGCAAGACCCAGCCAGACTGAGCCCTAACCTGGCCTGGCCGAGTCGGCATCCCCTCCCCCTGCACTCTATACAGAGGGAAATCTCTGCACCTCTGTACAGAGGGAAATCTCTGTACTCCTATACAGAGGGAAATCTCTACACCCCTATATAGAGGGAAATCTCTGCACCCTGTACAGAGGGAAATTGCTGGTTTGCTTCGTAGGTACAAAATGTACAGTAGCGGACGACGAAGGAACTACCTATTAGTTCCTTTATATAGATACCTAGCTTCAAGTTTCTTAACTAAGATTCTTAAACCTATTATACTAAGAGTGCCTTTATCTACGTTAATAACAGCTTTCTAGTTCTTTATCCATTTCTGCCCTATAATAATGTCAAACCGTCCGATATCTATAATTCGGAACGTTGCTTCTATAGTGCGACTAGCTAGGGTGGTCTTTAATAGCATATAATGTATAACGCTCTCTATGTCTTGTCTATTGTATGCCGAAATTCGCGTTGGCGACGCTAGCTCTACTAGATAACTGTATTCTTTCGTTAGTTTCTAAACCAGTCGATAGTGAATCGCTGTGCCGATAAGTGCTCCTATGTCGATAAAGGCTTTTAACTAAAGGGGGCAGTATAAGCTGTTAACAATCTAAGTACGTAGATATAATTCAATATAGCTGTTTTAATAACTATATCTCGAACTAAGGAAGGAAAGGAATCTATACGGCGGTAGGTAAGAGCTTTAGGGGTAGGTACGCTAAGGCCCGGCTCGGTCTAGAAGGGCCGAGGCGAAATTCTAAGGGTCTACCCTATTACTTAGTCCTACCCCTTTCTGCTGCCGTAACACTACCCCCCTCCCTTATTAGCAGTCGCCCTCGACCGCTTACTTACCCTTCTCTGTCTTCTTTTTTTTTAATTCCCCTTTCTCTTCTTCTTTTTCTTCTACTTTATTGTCTTCTTCTTCTATCCGATTTGCGGCTTTTTCTACGAAAAATCCTTCTTAAAGTCGACGTTACCTCTTTGTTTCTTCTATCTCGAAAACATCCTTCTTTCGTTATCTTCTTCCTTCTTATATTGTTGCTATCTAAAGTCCTTTACTTAGCGTCTATCTAATCGGAGCTATCTGATCTAAGCTAACAGCTATCTGAGCTGTAGCATAGCTGGCCTGTGCGCCGCTGTAGAGGGTCTATATAGATCTATCTGTAGTGCGCTAGCTCTTCTTCTCTTTCTTCTTTACTAAGGCCTTAAGTGCTATCGCAAAGCCGCAGTCGCCGGCGCTGTCTACGAAATCAATCGGCTGCGAGCCTTTCTTGTTTAGGGCGGTGTCGGCGACTGTCGCGTCGAACCGGTAGCGCCGTCCTCGACTTTACTGTTATTATCTAGCCGGCAAAGGGTGGTAGTAGTAGTAGAGCTAAGGATCCCGGCTAAGCGTGTCGATGCGATCGTTTCTATCGGTTTTCTTACTAATAGAGCGGACGCAGCCTTTCTTCTTCTTCTACCTCTTCTAGAGCTATCAACTTTAGAGCCACTTAGGCCTCGGCTTCTTCGGGTTCCGGACATGAAACTCTCTTAACAGCTCTGCCGAATTACGGAGATTCTCGACTAGATACTATTTATAGTCTTCTAGCTATCCCTTCTATAAGATCCTTGCTTCGATAGACCCTCTTATCTTTCTTATATCTACTACGTCTTCTACCTGCTACTCTTCTTCCTTGCTATCTATCTCGATTAGTAGGGGTTTAGCGAACCCCTGTTCTAGAAGACCGTCTTTAGGATCGAGACTTAGCAGATCCGAATAGAAGACATTGTAGATTCGGTACGACTCTGGTAGCTAGAGCCGATAAGTTACTGGCGACCTCTTTTCTACTATCGCAAAAGGACCTACGTAGTAGGGGCTAAGCTTAGCGTTGCTTTTTAGCCTTAGGTTCCTCGTATTAAACTACACCTTTTGGCCTTCTTCAAATTCTATCGGTAACCGCTTTCTATTAGCTTAAGTTACTATCTTTTTCTAAGCCGATTCCATCGCCTCTTTCGCTACCCTAATCGCTTCTTTTATCTGAGATTTGAGCGCTTCTGCTGCAGCAGTAGCGACTCTCTTTAACATAGTAGCAGTAGAAGGTTCCGAAGAGCTAGATTCGTTCGGCGGTTAAAAGCTTATCCTTAGAAGGTAGCTATAAGTTATCTCGAACGGCGCTAGGAAGATGGCCTTAGACTGTGCTAAATTGGTGCAGAATTCGGCTATTGGCAACACCTTAACCTACTCCCCTTAATAATAACTGCAGAAGATTCGTAGATATTTCTCTATCTTACAGTTAGCTACTTTAGACTAACTGTCGGTCTAAGGGTAAGCGGCTATGCTAAGCTTTCTGCGAATTCTAAGAACTTAGTTAATAACTTTCTATACATTAGCGGTAAATTAAGGACGCCTATTCGTAGTAATAGTGTCCGGCAGGCTATAGTGCTTCTATATGTACTAAATGAGTATCTTTACTGTCTCTTCCGTAGTAGTGCCTTTATCCTTTGCTTAATAGGGAATAAAGTAGCGTTCCTTACTTAATCGATCTACTACGTTAAGAGTAGCATTGTATCTATTAGAATCTAGCAGGCCGGTTACTAAATCTATCGTAATATGCTGCTACGGCTTCTTAGGGATCGGCAGTAGCTTTAGTAGACCGGCCGGAAGGTAGTAACCCAGCTTCGCAGCTCGATACACGTAACAATTAGCGATAAACCGGTAAATCCGCTCGAAGATCTGCAGAGACTAGTAGACCTTCCTTACAGCTTCTATCGTCTTTTTCGTGCAAGCGTAGCTAACATCCTTCCAACTATAGACTAGCTAGATAACCTCTATAATTAGCTCTTCTGGAACTATTAACTTCCCTAAACCGGTTTTGCTAAGCTTCTGTTGCTAGTTAAGCCGCTCCACTTTTTCGAAAAGCGTCTCTTTCTTAGTAACCTGCTCTACTGCGTAGATCTCTACTTATTTTAACACTTTAGCGTCTACTATCCGCTTAGTTAATATCTTCTGGAACATGTTCGGATCTTCTTTCGCGCGGCTAGTCTTCCCCTCTCTTCTCGTTAGCATATTAGCCTTTCTATTTTGAGCTCCGGGTCGATAGGTAATTTTAAAGTCGAATCTGGATAAGTAGGCAGTCTACCGAGCTTGGCGGCGTAAGAGCTTCTGCATCTTTATAAAATAGGTTAGTAACTGATAGTCTGTAAGGACCTAGACTATGCTCTTTCTAGCTATAAGCTCTAGCTTCTACTCCTCGAAAGCCTGGATAATAGCTAACAGCTCCTTATCGTAGATAGCGTAGTTCCGCTTAGCCTTATTTATAGACTTGCTAAAGAAGGCTACCGGATGTAGGGTCTCGTCGTCTTTATTATATTAAGAAAGGACCCCTGCTGTTACTATGTTAGAAGCGTCCTGTTAGGGGGCGCCGTCCAGCCAGCTCCTGGACCTAAGCCAGCCGTCGCCCTAAGGATTGCGACTTAGCAGCGCCAGTACGACCCTACCCTCCGAACGGAGTTACTAACACGACCCTACTCCTATACAGAGATAGAATCCTACAGCCCTGTATAGAGGGAAATAACCGCCCCTCTATAGGTAGAGAAAACTCTACATTCCTATATAGAGGGAAATTCCTAACCCTCTATACAGAGCGAAATCCCTACATCCCTGTATAGAGGGAAATTGCTAGCTTCGCTTCGTAGATACAAATTGTACAGCAGTGCACGACGAAGGAACTGCCTATTAGTTCCTTTATGTAGATACCGAGCTTTAAGTTTCAAAACTAAGATTCTTAAACCCTTATATTAGGAACTAATTATACTGTCGGTAAATGTAGTAATACAACGAAGATAGACAACGACATCCCTATAGAACCTACGACTGTACAGGATTAGATGCACTGTATATATAAAGAGCTGCTAGCACGCAAGACCCAGCTCGAAGACTATATAGGCTACTAGGCCTCGACGATTTCCCGACAGGAACAAGAGCTCCGACAGCTTAGGGCGTCTAGTTGCATCCTGATCCCTACAACGACGAACACGACGGCCTACACTACAGTTACAAAGAGCAAACTCCCCGACGTTACTACCTACAATAGTAAGGCATTGGCCGAGTACCCCTCCTAGGCTGCCTAGATACGCTCTAAGCTTCTAGTCGACTTAGGAGCATACTCGACTAAGCTAGATAAGGTAGTGTATCTCTTGAGGAGATTAAAGGGCAAGGCAGCAGCACGAATTCTGCTGTACTACAAAACGGCTATTGCCAACCCAGCAATAGCAACTACGACGGTGCTCTAGGCAGCTCTCGACAGGAGCTACAAGGACCCAGACTGCGAAAGCTAAGCCCTTGTATAGGTTAACACTATAAAGCAAGGACGTAAGACTGTACGAGAGTTCCTTACAGAATACAATCAGACCTTAGCAAAGGCAGGAGGGCTCTAATAGGAGGACAGGGTAAAAATTACTACCTTAGAGGTAGGCTTCTCTAAGGAGATTATAACAGGACTAGTAGGCGTAATGCGGCTAGCCTTATACGAGGTGTTCTGTAATCTCCTTAGGATAATCGACGACTAACAGCGTAGGCTTAGACAGATAAGCCGCGCCTACGAGATTCGACAGCCTATCTTTTAGCAGCAGGACGCTATAGACTAGGAACTAACGACGACAACGAGAGTAGCGGCAGCCGTTACTGTACAGCTAAGGGCCGGCGCCAAAAGGGCGTAGTAGGTAGACACAGCTACCCTTAACAATAGACAAGCAGAAGGGAGCTGCTACTGGTATAGCTAGATAGGGCACACTACGGAATTGCGGGCTTTTACTAGTAGAGAGACCTAGGGGACAGCCGAACACTGCGAGGGTAGCAACTGCGGCGCCC
Source organism: Pseudocercospora ulei (assembly GCA_016165855.1). NCBI lineage: Eukaryota > Fungi > Ascomycota > Dothideomycetes > Mycosphaerellales > Mycosphaerellaceae > Pseudocercospora > Pseudocercospora ulei. The sequence goes on from JACWNB010000003.1 coordinate 2,521,658, forward strand.
TAACACAAGACCTAAGAGTCCCCCTCGGACGACGACGAGTCGAGAAAAGAATAGCCTCTAGGCGAAGGCTTAGCTAGAGGCATATAAGAGATAGATTGCTAAATTAAAGCACGACTTAGCTATCTTTTAAGAGCAACCACATAACGACTACGCCGTTTATCGTACGACCTACACTAAACGGGACCGCTACTGCGTAGACGCTAATCGACACAGGGTGTTTAGTGTACAGAGTAATTAGCGACGACTTCGTACAGAGACACTGCATTAAGACGACCCCTACTGTACCTATACGTATACTAGGCATTACTGGACGAGGACTGGACATTACCTATATAGTAAAAGTAACGATAGAGCTGCAAGGACACTACGAGCAGGACTTATACCTCTATATTGTACAGGACAAGTTAGGGTATAACCTAATACTAGGGAAACTATAGATAGAACGCTAGCAGGGCAAGCTCGACGTCGGACGAGGACGCTTGTACCTAGCAGCGACAAAGCAGAGACTCCGAGACTAAGGGAGAGTTACTCAAGGCGGCAACGCCTAAGCCGAGGGTAAGGCCAGCCCAAACGCCGAGGTCAACACTGCGACTATAGACATCGAGAAGGCCCTAGCAACCAAGAAAGTTACGGATCCCTATACGAAGCTCCTATTAGAATACGCAGAATACCTGGACCTCTTTAAGCCAAAGTCGGCCTCGAAACTACCTCTACACTAAGGAGAAAGGATTAACTATAACATCCAGCTTAATCTAAGCACGTAGATAATTCAATACAGCTACTTTGATAACTATATCCAAGGCTAGAGAGGGAAGAATCTACGTACAAGCGGAGGTGGAGGTATTTGAGTGTACGCCAAGCCTGGCCCTACCAGCTGTCCACATCCACATCCGTATCACTACCGCCCTCCCTAACCAGCGATTGCCCTTAATCGCAATTAGCTAAACCAGGTCGTAGGTGCCAAACCAGGTTGTAGGTGCCAAACCAGGTCGTAGATGCCAAACCAGGTCGCATTGTTGCATCAATCCAGGTTGCAGAGGTCGTATCAAACCAGGTCGTAGAGGTCGCAAATTCAGCTTCGCTATCGGCCAATTAGGTCGCTCTAAAACAGGTCGCTTTTAAGGTCGCTTTTAAGGTCGCTTTTAAGGTCGCTTTTAAGGTCGCTTTTAAGCTTCAATTTCCGTGCGTTTTGAGTCTTAATCTCGTGCCTTTTTGAGCCTTAATCTCGTGCCTTTTTGCCGTCGCTTTCGGCCTCGATTGGTGCCTTGTTTGGTGCCTTGCCAAGGCTGCAGAATTCTCAGAGGTCGCGGCTGCAGAGGTCGTAGTTACAGAGGTCGTTTGCCGCAGAAGCTGCAGAGGTCGCAGAGGTCGCAGAGGTCGCAGAGGTCGTCGATTCTGAACACGTGCTTCTGAACATATGCCTGCCTGCAGCAGCTGTGCCTGCCTTATTGTCTGTAGCAGCTCTGTGTTGTCTGCAGCTGTGCCTGCCTGCAGCTGCCCTGTCGGCCCTGTATGCAGCAGTCTATATTGTCTGCACCTGTGTTGCCTGCAGCTATGCCTGCCTACAGCTGTGTCTCTGTTGTCTGTAGCAGCTGTGCCTGGAGCTAGCTGTGCCTGCTTGCAGCAGCTCTATGTTGTCTGCAGCAGCTCTGGTGCTCTGCCTAGGTGCTCTGTATAGCAGCCCTGTATTGTCTATAGCAGCTGTACCTGTGTTGTCCGCAGTAGCTATGCCTGCCTATAGCTGCTATACCTCTGAGCTGTGCTGCTTCTGAATCTAAACAGTATGTGTTGTCTGCAGCTGTGTTGTCTGCAGCAGCTCCGTGTCTGTAGCAGCTGCCTGTTTGGTAGCTCTGCCTAGGGGCTCTGCCTAGTGGTCTGCCTAGTGGCTCTGCCTGGTGCTTGGGCTCGCTGGTGCTTGGGCTCGCTGGTGCTTGGGCTCGCTAGTGCTTGGGCTCGCTAGTGCCTGGGTGCTTGTGCCTAGGTGCTCGTGTCGTATGTCTTGTCCTCGATTGCTGAATGTGCTAAATAGAATAGTCTGTGAAAGACCCGAAAAAACAAATATCGTCGCCCTAGGTCCTGCTAGGTGCATCTCGTCGTCGCCGCTCTCGCTCTCGTCCCTGTCGCTCCTACATCGTCCTTCTCGTCCTTCTTGTCGCACTCGTTGCTCTCGTCCTTGCCGTCGCTCTTGCTCTTCTTTAAAACTCGCGATCTGCTCGCGTAGGCACTCTCTTTAAAACTCTCTCTTCTTCTAGATAGGGGCACTTCTCTTCCCTAAAACTCTCTCTTCTTCTTAATAGGGGCACTTCTCTTCCCTAAAACTCTTCTTCTTCTTCTTCTTAATCGGGGGAGGGTAGAGTAGTATATATACGCACAAATAAGTAACTGGATATAATTCGACGGCCTCCTTTGTACGTATACAGTACACACTCCGGGTTGGTTGCATGTACGTTAATCGAGTACCCGGATATAATTTGACGGACTCTTTCGCATAGTGCAAGTGTTGTTAAAGTAAGCCTTGTGATCCGGGCACGCAGATATGATTCAATACGGCCTTTTTGATAACTATATCTCGAACTGAGGGGGGAAAGGAATCTATATAGTGGTGGGCGAGAGCTTTGGGGGGTGGCGTGCCAAGGCCCGGCTTAGTCCGGAAGGGCCGAGCCGAAATTCCGAGGGTCCAACCTATTACTTAGTCCCACCCCTTTCTGCCGCCGTAACACTACCCCCCTCCCTTATTAGCGGTCGCCCTCGACTGCCTACTTATCTGTTCCTCCTCTTTTTTTTTTTTTAAGATTCACATCGTTACTATCTAACGTCTTTACTTAGCGTCCATCTGATCCGTTCCATCTGATCGGAGCTAGCGGTTACCCGAGCTGCGGCGTAACCGGTCCGTACGCTATCGCGTAGGTCTATATAGATCCATCTGCTGCTCGCTATCTTCTTCTTTTTCTTTCTCTACGAAGGCCTTCAGCGCTACTGCGAGGCTGCTTTAATAGCGGCTTCTTCCTTCTTCGTCGTTACTATCCTTTCGGCCGAGTCGGCAGATAGCGGTAACAGAGAGCAAAGACGGTTACAAAGCGCGCCGATGCGGTAGCGCCGTTCTTGGCCTTACCGCTCTATCCGCCGGTCCTGGCCAGCGGTGGTAATAGTGGTGAGGCCTAAGACAACGGCCGGCGGATTCTGCGATCGTTTCTATTAGCTTCTGCGTCGATAGAGCGGACGTGGGTTTTCTTCTTCTTTATCGACCTTCGAGCTATACAGGCCTCGGCTTCCTCGGATTCCCAACGTAAAATTCTCTTAGCAGCTTCGCCGAATTCCGGAGGTTCTCGGCCGGATACTATTTATAGTCTTCCGGCTATCCTTTCTATAAGATCCTCGCTTCGATGGATCCTCTTCGTCTTCTTATATCTATAACATCTTCCACCTCCTATTCTTCTTCTTTACTGTCTATCTCCACTAGTAGGGGTTTAGTAAACCCCTGATCCGGAAGACTATCTTCAGGGTCTAGGCTTAGCAGATCCGAGTGAAAGACATCGTAGATCCGGAACGATTTCGGCATCTGGAGCCGGTAGGTTACCGGCGACCTCTTCTCTATTATCTTAAATGGACCTACGTAGCGAGGGTTAAGCTTCGCGTTGCCTTTTAACCTTAGGTTCTGCATGTTGAGCTATACCTTCTAGCCTTCCTCGAATTCCGTCGGTGACCTCTTTCTATTAGCTCGAGTTACTATCTTCTTCTAAGCTAATTCTATCGCCTTTTTCGCTACCTTGATCGCTTCTTCTATCTGAGATCGGAGCGCTTCTGCCGCCGCCGCGGCTATTCTCTTCGACGAGGTGGCGGTAGATAGTTCTAAAGAGCTGGGTTCGTTTAGTAGTTGAAAGCTTATCCTCGGAAGATAGCCGTAGGTTATCTCGAACAGCGCCAGTAAGGTGGCTTCTAATTGTGCAGAATTGGCGCAGAATTCGGCTATCGGCAACACCTTAACCTATCCTTCTTAATAATAGCTGCAGAAGATTCTCAGGTATTTTTCTATCTTACGATTGGCCACTTCAGACTGGCCGTCGGTCTAAGGGTGAGCGGCTGTGCTGAGCTTTCTACGAATTCCAAGGGCTTGGTTAATAGCTTTCTATACGTCTGCGGTAAATTGAGGACCCCTATCCGTAGTAATAGTGTCCGGCAGCCTATAGTGCTTCCATACGTGCTGGATCAACATTCTCGCTGTTTCTTCCGCAGTAGTTCCTTTATCCTAAGCTCGGCAGGGGATGAAATGGCGCTCTTTGCTTAGCCGATCTACTACATTAAGCGTAGCGTTAAATCTATCTGAATCCGGTGGGCCGGTTACGAAGTCCATTGTAATGTGCTGCTATAGTTTCTCAGGGATCGGAAGTGGCTTTAACAGGCCGGCCGGAAGGCCGTAACGCGGCTTCGCTGCTCGGCATACGTAACAGTTAGTAATAAACCAGTGTATCTGCTCGAAGATTCGCAGGAACTAGTAGGTCGTCCTTACTGCTTCTATCGTCTTCTTTGATCCTGCGTAGCCTACATCCGTAGATCTATAGACTAGCTGTATAACCTCTGTAATCAGTTCTTCCGGAACGATTAGTTTCCCTAAGCCGGTTTTGCCGAGCTTCTGCTGCTAATTAAGCTGTTCCACTCTCTCGTAGAGCGTCTCTTCTTCGGTCGGAGGTTCCATCGCGCTGATCCCTGCTTCTCTTAACACCTCTGCGTCCACTATCTGTTCGGTTAACACCTTCTGGAACATGTTCAGATCTTCTTTCACTCGGCTGGTCTTTCCTTCTCTTCTCGTTAGCGCATTAGCCTTTCCATTTTGAGCTCCAGGTCGATAAGTAATCTTAAAGTCGAACCCGGATAAGTAGGCTGCCTACCGGGCTTGGCGGCGTAATAGCTTCTGCGTCTTTATAAAGTAGGTCAGCGACTGGTGGTCCGTAAGGACCTGGATCGTGCTCTGTCCAGCTATAAGCTCCAGTTTCCACTCCTGGAAGGCCTGAATAATAGCTACCAGTTCTTTATTATAGATAGCGTAGTTCCGTTCAGGATTATTTATAGACTTGCTAAAGAAAGCTACCGGATAGAGAGTTTCTTTATCGTTAGCGTACTGCGAAAGGACCCCTGCTGTTACTGTGTCAGAAGCGTCCGTCTCTACGTAGATCGTCTTTTCCGGCCGGAAGTGCGCTAGCACCGGCGCTAAGGCTACCGCTTCCTTTAGTTGGTTGAAAGCTTCCGTACACTTCTTATGCTATAGGCTAGCGGCCTCCTTCTTTAACGCCTTATTCAGTAGTCTCGCTATCTTACTGAAATCCTTAATAAACTGTCGATAGTAGCTGCAGAAGCCTAGAAACGCTCTGATTTACGTAGTGTTTCCGGATGTCGGTTGCTTCTATTCCGCGACGGCGGCCACTTTCGATAGGTCTATCCGAATTTCTTCTCTTCCAACGATAAGACCGAGGTATTTGACTTTGGTCTAGTAGAACTCGCTCTTCTTCGTGTCTGCGTTTAATCCAACCTCGCGGAGTCTCTTTAACACCCTCTTAATGTAGTCCGTGTGTTGCTCTCTCGTTCCCTTAGTGTAGATAAGAATGTCGTCTAAGTAGATTAAAACGAACCGTTCTAGCATGTCTATAAAGGTATAGTTTATAAAGCGTTGCTACACAGCCGGCGCGTTGGTAAGTCCGAAAGGCATTACCTGCTACTTGAAATTGCCTATGCGTGTAGCGAATGTCGTAAGATCTTTAGTTTGTCCTTCTTCGTTCCTTAACTAGTAGAACGCTTGGCGGATATCCAGCTTGCTAAACTACTTAGCCTTAGCTACTCGTTGTATGGTCTTATCGATTAGAGGCAGCGGATACACATCTCTCTTAGTGACCTTATTGAGGCCTCGGTTAATACGGATGTGGAGGGCTGGAAGGTGCTGGAAGCTAGGCTTGGCAGGGCTAGGCTTAGCGCACACTCAAATACCTCCACCTCCGCTTGTACGTAGATTCTTCCCTCTCTAGCCTTGGATATAGTTATTAAAGACGGGTATTGACCTTGCGTCTACTGCAGTCAGATCATTATATCCAAGGCTTAACCCAACACCTAACCTGCACTACGCGAAAGAGCCTGTTGAATTACATCCGGGTACTCGATTAACGTACGTGCAACCAACCTAGAGTGTGTACTGTATACGTACAAAGGAGGCCGTCGAATTTTATCCGGTTACTTAATTGTGCATGTGCATACTACTCTACCCCCCCCCTCTCCCGATCGAGAAGAAGAAGAGTTTTAGGGAAGAGAAGTGCCCCTATCGAGAAGAGAGAGTTTTGAAGAGAGGGAGTGCCCCTACGAGAGGGATATTAGGAAGAGAAGTGCCCTACGAGCAGGTCGTACGAGTTTTGAAGTTTCGAGATAGGACGAGAAGGACGAGAGCGACGAGAAGGACGAGAGCGACGACGATGTAGGAGCAATAAGGACGAGAGCGAGAGCGAGGAGCGAGAGCAAAGGGGCGAGAGCGACGACGACGACGAGAGCGTACCTAGCAGGACCTAGGGCGACGACATTCGTTTTTTCGGGTCTTTAACAGACCGTTCTATTTGGACAAGGCCAATCAGGACATTTAGCAATCGAGACGTACAGCAATTGGTACAGCGACAAGACAAGGCACATCTGCAGACAACAGAGACAAGCAGCTGCAGACAATACGTTCAGTTTAACAATCGAGAGGCAGCACGTTCAGCTCGGCAATCGAGGCGTACGTTTAGCAATCGGGACATTCAGCAATCGAGGACAAGACACAGGCAAGGCACAGGCACAGCCCCCGACAACCCAGCCCCAGGCAGAGCACCGAGGTACAGGTACAAGGCAATTGCAGACAATACAGGCACAGCAGCTGCAGACGACACGGAGCTGCTGCAGACAACAGAGGGCATAGCTTTAGGCAATACAAGGCAATACAGCTGCTGCAGGCAACATACTGTTTAGAAGGACAGTTCAGAGGCAGCACAGTTCAGAGGCAGCACAGTTTAGAGGCAGCACAGTTTAGAGGCATAGCTGCTACAGGCAACACAGGGCAACTGCTGCAGACAAAACAAGGCAGAGCTGCAGACAACACAGGCAAAGCGACACGAGCAGCAACGAGCACCTAGGCACAAGCACCTAGGCACGAGCACCCAGGCAGAGCACCAGGCAGAGCCCCTAGGCAGAGCCCCTAGGCAGAGCTGCAGACAACAGAGGCACAGCTGCAGGCACAAGCACAAGGCAATTGCAGACAATACAGGTGCAGACAGCACAGTTTAGAGGCAGCACAGTTCAGAGGCAGCACAGTTCAGAGGCAGCACAGTTCAGAGGCAGCACAGTTCAGAGGCAGCACAGTTCAGAGGTATAGCTACAGACGACACGGAGCTGCTGCAGACAACATAGGGCTGCTGCAGACAACAAAGGCACAGCAGCTATAGGCTAGCACAGCTGCTGCAGACAAGCAAAGCATAGGCAAAGCGACGGCTCGAGAAGCGACTGTCTAAGAAGCGACTGTCTAAGAAGCGACTGTCTAAGAAGCGACTGTCTAAGAAGCGACTGTCTAAGAAGCGACCGTCTAAGAAGCGAGCGACCGTCGAGAAGCGACATACGTAGGCTGCGACCTCTGCGCCCCCAACAACCTCTGCGACCTCCGAGACCTCTGCAGCCTATCGAAAAGCGACGGCTCGAGAAGCGACCGTCTGACGAGCGACCGTCGAGAAGCGAGCGACCGTCGAGAAGCGAGCGACTGTCGAAAAGCGACCGTCGAGAAGCAACCGTTCGAGGAGCGACAGTTCAGAAGCGACACGTGTTTGCAAGACGACCTCTGCGAGCTGACCTCCGAGACTCCGCGACCTCTGCGAGCTCCGCGACCTCTGCGACCTCTGGAAGCCTCTGCGACCCTACGACCTCCGCGACCTCCGAGACCTCTGCGACCTCCGAGACCTCTGCAGCTGCGACCTCTGCGACCTCGACGACCTCCGCGACCTCCGCGGCCCCGACGACCTCTGCAGCCGCGACCTCTAAGAATTCTGCAGCCTTGGCAAGGCACCAAACAAGGCACCAATTAAGGCACAAAAGCGACGTCAAAAAGGCACGAGATTAAGGCTCAAAAAGGCACGAGATTGAGACTCAAAATGCACAGAAATTGAAGCTCAAAAGCGACCTCAAAAGCGACCTGTTTTGGAGCGACCTGATTGGCCGATAGCAAAGCTGAATCTGCGATACCTGCGACCTGGTTTGACTCGATACCTGCGACCTGGTTTGGCACGACGCAACCTGGTTTAGCTAATTGCGATTAATTGGCTAATTGCGATTGAGGGCAATCGCTGGTTAGGGAGGGCAGTAGTGATACGGATGTAGAGGGCTGGAAGGTGCTGGAAGCTAGGCTTGGCAGGGCTAGGCTTGGCGCACACTCAAATACCTCCACCTCCGCTTGTACGTAGATTCTTCCCTCTCTAGCCTTGGATATAGTTATCAAAGACGGGTATTGACCTTGCGTCTACTGCAGTCAGATCATCGGTAATCTACACACAGTCGGAGACTACCTCCAGGTTTCCGTACAAAAAGAATTAGTAACGCATATTCCGTAGAGCTTGGCGTAATAAACTTCTTCGCTAAGTTTTCTCGGACAAACACTTCTACCTAGTCTAGCTCCACTGGCGACAGTCTTCTTAAGGGCTCGGTTCTCGGCAGTGGGGCTCCTTCTTTTAACCGGATCTTGTTGTTATATTCCGGTTAGTAGAGCGGCAAGAGGCTGGAGTCAGCCTTCGAGAACACGTTAGTGTAACTATAGAGTTCTTTTGGTAACACCTCTAGTGGATCTACTTCTTCTTCTGCTATTATCTTCCTGTAGTCTTCGATGTCTTTTATTAAGATAGCGTAAATCTCGTTGTCTAGCGACCTCGCAAGGGTCGTTAGAGCTTCTGAACTTATTATTCTGATCGTGTCTTAAGGGTTGGACCGATCCTTTGGAACCTCTTCGATGGTCGTAACGTTCGGTTTGGCGTTGGCGACTGTGACCGGTTCGGCGGCGATTTCGGTCTGCTGGTTTTTAAATCTAAGGGTGCCTTTACCTATATCAATAACGGCTTTTTAGTTCTTTATCTATTTTTGTCCTTTAATGATGTCAAACCTTCCGATATCTATAATTCGGAACGTCGCCTCCGTAGTGCGACCTGCCAAGGTAGTCTTTAATAGCACATAGTGCATAACACTCTCTGTGTCTTGTCCGTTGTATGCCGAAATCTGTGTCGGCGATGCTAGCTCTACTAGATAGCTATATCCTTTTATTAGCTTTTGAACCAATCGATAATAGATCGCCGCTCTAATAAGGGCCCCTGTGTCGATAAAAGCTCTTAGCTAAAGTGGTTTGCTCGATCTATTAAGGGGGTGGACAGTAATTAGAAGGATAATAGCTGTGTCTGTGTCTACTTCCACCGCCGCCGAGAGCGGATCGCTGCAGCTGTTAATGCTTCCTTTCTCCGGTAACGTAGTTCGCGTTAGTGCCCTGTTGTCTACGCTAGATAGGGGGCCTATCTATCCAGCTGGTCTTTTCCCAGGATTCTTAGTAGCACTCTACTGTCCACACTGTCGGTGTCGTTCGGAGCCGGTTCGATGGCTTGTATAGTCTTTCTCTGCAGCTGCGGCTGCGGCTGCTTTATAACACGATACTCCTGCTTCTGTTAGGCCGTTGCTTGGCATCTCGTAGCGATATAGCCAGGCTTTCTATACGCATAGCAGGTGGGGACAAACGACGAACGCGGTGACTGATAAGGTAGCTGCTGGGGTGCTCTCCGGAAAGGCGTAGGGGGTCTCATTGTCTGCGTTATTAACGGCTTCTGGTTCGATTCGCGTAATTTCGCGTAAGCGCTTAGGTTTCTCGCAGTGACTCTCGCTCGGTGCACGAAGCTCTTAAGGTCTTCGTCTTCTACCGACGCTATGGCTGCTGCCAGTTCAGGGTTCAGCTTCTGCCTTAGTAGGTAGAGCTGCTTATCTTCCGCTACCCGGGCCCTAATCGCATATTTTCTGAACAGTCTATAGAACTCTTCGAACGTCTGCCGGTTCTGGTTGATCTTATCTAGCTGTTCGCAGGCCGTCTTCTTCTAGAAGGGGTCTCCGAAGCGTTGATCTAGCGCTTTGATCGCCTCTTTAGCGGTTACCTCTTCCAGGTCCGCTACTAGCAAAAAAGCTTCACCTTCCAATCGCGATTCCAGGTAGGCCAATCTGTCTCCGGCACTGTTTCCGGCATAGTCTCGATCTATCTTGTTCTTTATCTTCTTCTTAAATGCTTCCCAATCCTTAGGATCTCTGCCTCTAAACGCCGGTAGGTCCGGTAGTAACGTTATTAAGGTGCTACCTTAACTGTAGGCCGCCAGTAAGGCGGTCTCTGCTTGTTCTTCTTAATGCGGTGGCGGCGCTGACGACATCGCTGCTTCCATCTCAGCTAGCTAAGCCTTTATCGCTTTCAGTTGTGCCAGTCGGTTCGCCGCTTGGTTCTCCAGTACATCTATAATAGTCTCGGCCGATTCCTTCTCGGCTCTTACCGTCTCTATTTCCTCTCTTAACTGTCTCTTTTCTTCTAGGGTTCTGTAAAACAGCTTCTTAATAAGGTCTATACTGTCGTAGACCTTTCGTACTCCGTTCTCGTTTACGTAATCCTTAAGTTCCTCGAGCGTGCAGTCGTAGATTTTCTTGTATTTGCTTATTCGTTCCTTAATCTCTGTGGTCTCTTCCGCTGTAAAACCTCCGATAATGAACTTATTATCGATAACACTGGAGCGCCTACTCGCTCTATCAGTCTTTTCTCTTCTGCTTCTGCTTCGGCCTGTAACGCCGCTCTCTACCGTTAAGAAACTCTCTATTGCTTTCTTACGGTGCTGGGGAGTTGCTTTGTGTAGTGCGCGTGCGTTATTCGGGGGTCCGGATGATTTAACGGTCCCTTTCGCGCAGCGCAGTGTTAGTGTAGGGAGTGAGTTCGAGATATAATAATCCGGGCACGCAGATATAATTCAATACGGCCTTTTTGATAACTATATCTTGAACTAAGGAGGGAAAGAAATCTATGTGGTGGTGGGCGAGAGCTTTGGGGGGTGGCGTGCCAAGGCCCGGCTCGGTCCGGAAGGGCCGAGCCGAAATTCCGAGGGTCCACCCTATTACTTAGTCCCACCCCTTTCTGCCGCTGCAACACCTTGGATACAATAATCTGAGTACGTAGATAATTCAATACGGCTACTTTGATAACTATATCTAAGGCTAGAGAGGGAAGAATCTACATACAAGCGGAGGTAGAGGTATTTGAGTATACGCCAAGCCTGGCCCTGCCAGCTGTCTACATCCACATCTGTATTACAGCTAGAGCCCCGTCCGGATAGGAGCCTGCCCAAAGTGCCGTACGGCCTGCTATATAGCATGTCCTCTAGAGAACTTCTAGTGCTACGCAAGACGCTCGACGACCTACTTAACAAAGGATTTATTTGCGCGAGTACGTTATTAGCCGGAGCCCTAGTGCTGTTTATGTACAAGGAAGGCTCGGCCGGCTTGCGTTTCTGCATAGACTACAGAGGCATTAACGCGATTACTAAGAAGGATTAGTACCCCCTGCCCCTAATTAAGGAGACCCTTGGACGGATCAGTAAGGCAAAGTAGTTTACTAAGCTTAACGTTGTTTTAGCCTTCTACAAGATACAGGTTAAGGAAGGCTATAAATAGATAACCGTCTTCTATACGAGATATGGCCTTTTCGAGTAGCTTGTTACCCCCTTTAGTCTTGCCAACGCACCGGCAACCTTCTAGAGGTACATTAACAGGTCTCTGCAAGGACTTCTAGACGACATCTGTTCCGTATACCTTGACGACACTCTAGTATTTACAGACAGCACCTGCAAGGACTATATACGAGATGTTAAGAAGGTGTTGGACTGTTTGCAGCAGGCTGGATTGTACCTCGACATCGACAAATATAAATTCGGGGTACAGCGTATAAAATACCTAGGGTTTATTATTAAGGTAGGGAAAGGCATTAGTATAGACTGGAAGAAGATCGATGCTGTTAAGCAGTAGAAGCCCCCTACGAGTGTTAAGGGCGTATAAGAAATCTATAGATTTGCTAACTTCTACTGCCAGTTTATACAGAACTACTTAGAGATAGTACGCCCTCTAATTAAGCTAATATACAAGGACAAGCAGTTCAAATAGACAGAGGAATGCGACAAAAGTTTTAACAAGCTAAAGGAGCTCTTTACTACAGGACCAACACTTGCTGCCTTCGATCTAGAACATACGACGATATTGGAAACCGACTCCTTAGGTTACTGTATAGGGGGGATCCTCTCCTAGGTAGGTCCAGACGGCCTTTTACACCTATATACGTACTTCTCTAAGAAGAACTCCCTAGCTAAATGCAACTACCCTATCTACAATAAGGAATTGCTAGCGGTCGTACGGTACTACAAGGCATAGGATGGAGAGCTCCGCTCTGTCCCTAAGCTCCTCGCCCTAACCGACTATAAGAATCTTAAGTACTTTGCACAGCCCTAGAAGCTCTCTAAGAGACAGGTACGATAGGCGATGTACCTAAGCCGCTTTAATATAAGACTCTAATACTGTAAAGGCAAGGACAACAGCAGGGCCGACGCGCTATCTAGATAGGATTAGGACATGCCAACGACATACAATAACGACTGGCTAAAATTATAGACATTCCAGATGTTTAAGGAGGAACCAGGCGAGGAGACTATCCGCCTAGCAGCAATATACATATAGGAACCCTAGCTACAGGTGTAGGAAGAGGCAGTAGAAAGGGACGACGTTTACTAAGGTGCCTATACAGCGATTTAAGGAGGACAGCGGAAGCTCCTAGCAGAGCTCTACCTTAAGGTATTAGCAGCAGAGTATACAGTGGACGAGGAGAACAACCTAAAGTTTAGGAATCGGATTTAGGTCCTAGCAGACGAGAAGCTCTAGACGAGCTTAATCCAACAGGCGTACGACTTAATAGCAACTGGACATCTAGAGCGCGAGGAGACGTACAGCATCGTCGCTAGGGACTACTACTAGTTAGCAATAGCGAAGGACATCTGTAGGTTTATATAGAACTGCGATATCTGCGGACGGACGAAACCCTAGCGTAAACTAAAGTACAGGCTGTTAAAACCCCTACTAAGACTAGACCGGCCCTAGCAAGACCTAACAGTAGACTTTATTACAGACCTCCCCAAGAGCGACGGACGACGAAACATTATAGTAGTTACAGACAAGGTAACGAGGGGGGTAGTACTAGAGGGAATAGACTCTATTACGGCCGAGGACACTGCCTAGGCATTTATAAGGACGACGTTTAGCAAGTATAGGTTCCCTAGATCAATTGTGTCTAACTAGGGTATACAGTTTATAAGCTAGCTCTAGGCAAGGGTCTGTTAGTTGTTAAACGTAGAACGTCGCCTATTAACCGTATAGCACCTGTAGACGGACGGCGCGACAGAGAGGGTTAACTCAATATTGGAAGCGTACCTCTAAGCGTACGTCGATTACGACTAGACGAATTGGAACCGCCTCCTCCCTATAGCAGAGCTGGCTATTAATAGCTGTACGGCTAACGCTATAGGACTGTCCCCCTTCTTTATAACCTACAGGTACAACCACTCCCTGCTCCTACTAACCCTAAGCGGCACTACCCTACGCCCTATACGATCCCCAGTTTAGCAGGGAGAAGCTATTGTACAGACGATTACGAACGCCTACTAATAGGCGAAAGCGAGCCTTGCTATAGCTTAACAGAGTGCAGAAGAGCAGGCTAACAAGGGACAATAGGCTGCACTAAGGTACGAAGCAGGGGATAAAGTATAGCTAAACTAGCGCAATATCCGTACAGACTGGCCAAGCAAGAAACTGGACTAGAAAAACCGGAAGTTTACAGTAGTCTAGCCGCTAGGGACATATGCTATACGACTTAACACTCCTCTAGGGATTTACCCAGTTTTCTATATAGACCTCGTACAGCCAGTATATACGGACTCCCTGCTGCACTAGACGACGGACGACGTACACCCCCTAGCGATTATTACTAAAGGCTAGGAAGAGTACAAGGTAGAAGAAATCCTTAAGAGCCGAAGAAAGCAGAAGAGGATAGAATATCTAGTCAAATAGAGAGGGTAGGCAGAGCCTATATAGGAGCTGTACAAGGCCCTCTAGGACACATCTGCGCTGGATAGGTAGGAGGAGAACCATTCCCCTAGCTAGTTGCAGTAACACTGTACCGTATAGTAAGAAGGGCACAGTCTACCCTAGGTACAGGACAGTTGCTAGCAACATTAGGTTGCCAAAGGATCGGGAATCGAGGCGTAGGACCCTACTAGGTCCTACCGACACTACACTATATAGAAGGGGGCAGGAGGAGAACAGCAGGAGACAGGTAGGAATAAGAGTAAAAATAAGAAGGGAATAAGAGCAGAACCGCCCGAAAACTTATATATACTATCTTAGGGGTAGCTTACTAGCCGCTACCCCCTAGGACCAGGCCAGTCGACAATAAGACTGCCGACTCCCTGTCGGAGATCTCGATAATCTCCTAGTTAGCTAAGGGCCTACCCGACTTACTACCCTAAAGCAAGGCTACCCCCCTACAGGCCTCCCCTAGACGGTAGTAGGAAATCCGGGCACGCAGATATAATTCAATACAGCCTTTTTAATAACTATATCTCGAACTAAGGAGGGAAAGGAATCTATGTAGTGGTAGGTAAGGGCTTTAGGGATAGTGTGCCAAGGCTCGGCTCGGTCTAGAAGGGCCGAGCCGAAATTCCAAGGGTCTACCCTATTACTTAGTCCTACCCCTTTCTGCCGCTGCGACACTACCCCCCTCTCTTACCAGCGGTCGACCTCGACCGCTTACTTATCTCTTTCTTTTTTTTTTATTATCGTCGCTATCTTACGTCTTTACTTTGGCGTCTATCTAATCGGAAGAGCTATCTGATCTAAGCTGGCAGCTGTCTAAGCTGCAGCAAGGCTGGCCTGTACGCTGCTGTAGAGGTCTATATAGATCCATCCGCAGCTTGCTATCTCTTCTTCTTTTTCTTTTCTACTATAGTCTTAAGTGCTACTGCAAAGCCGGCGGCGCCGACGCCGCTTTATAAAATCGACCGCCTATAGGTCTTTCTTGTTTAGCGTAAGGGCTTAAGAATCTTGGTTTAGAAACTTAAGGTTAGGTATCTATATAAAGGAACTAATAGGCAGTTCTTTTATAGTCTGCTGCTGTACAATTTGTACCTATAAAGCTAAGCCAGCAATTTCCCTCTATACAGGGGTATAAGGTTTACACTCTATATAGAGGGTCGGGAGTTTCCCGCTATATAGTAGTGCAGAGTTTTCCCTCTGTTTAGAGGGGCGACAATTCCCCTCTGTATAGGGCTGTAGGATTCTCCCTTTGTACAGGAGTAGGGTCGTATTGGTAACTCCGTATAGAGGGTAGGGTCGTACTGGCGCTGCTAAGTTGCAGTCCTTAGGGCGACGGCTGGCTTAGGTCTAGGACCTGGGCTGGACAGTGCCCCCTAACAATACCCCCCTCCCTTCTCGTAGTGCGTCTTTCGTACGACGGCGTATCGTACACCCTTAGCTCTTAGTGTTCCTCTAGCAGGTCGCGATTTCCCGTCTCTGTCCAGTCGTCTATAGGGCTGTCTCTCGTCCCGCTACTAGGTTGTAGTTGCCTTCTTTGCCCTCTTTTATACAGTAGTAGTAGCTACTCTGGTTGCTATTGCCTCGCATAGTAGGCAGCCACCTCCTAAATATTAAGCCTCTCCCTGTCTCTTTCCCTTCCCTTCTTCTCTTCTATTCCCCTGCCTGCTACTACTACTGTCTACTGTCTACTGTCCAACGTCTACTGTCTACTGTCTACTACTAACGTCTAACTACTACTAACCTAGCTACTACTACTAGCTACTACTACTACTAGCTACTACTACTAGCTACTACTACTATACTATGCACTCGGTCCGCCCGTTCCCGCTGTAGCTCGCTTGTAGTTACCGGCTCTTCCTCCCTTATTGATCCGGGCACGCAGATATGATTCAATACGGCCTTTTTGATAACTATATCTCAAACTGAGGAGGGAAAGGAATCTATGTAGTGGTGGTGGTGGGCTTTCGTGGTGGTGGTGCCAAGGCCCGGCTCGGCCCGGACGGGCCGAGCCGAAATTCCAAGGGTCCACCCTATCACTTAGTCCCACCCCTTTCTGCCGCCGTAACACCACCCCCCTCCCTTACCAGCGGTCGCCCTCGACCGCTTAGTTACCCCATCTATCCGAAAATCTCCGTTTTTTTTTTTTTTTTTTTTTTTGAAAATCCCCTCCGACGCCGACGTCACTTCTTCTGTCTTCCATCAAAAACAACGTTCTCTTCATCGCTTCTTCAGTTTCTTACGTCGTCGGCGTCTGAAGTTCTTCACTTGGCGTTTATGTGATCGACGCCATCTGATCTGATCTACGGGTTATCTAAGCTGCGGCGTGGCTGGTCTGTGCGTCGGCGTAGAGGTCTATATAGATCTTTCCGCAGCTCCATCTCTTCTTCTTCTTCTTTTTCTCTTCTACCAAAGCCTTCACCTACTACAGGGTCGGCGGCGCTGGCACGCTGCGGCTTCGGCGAGCTGCCTGCCGACCCTGCAGTGGGTAGTGGCCGCGTCGAAGACCTCCCTAAGGCGACCGCCACGATCGTTTTCTTCGGCCTCTGCGCTGGTAGAGCGGACGCGGCTTTCTTCTTTTTTCGGAACGATTAGCTTCGGAGCTATTTGGGTTTCGGCTTCTTCGGGTTCTGTCCGTAGAACTCTCTTAGCAGCTCCGCCGAATTCCGCAGGTTCTCGATCGGATACTATTCGTAGTCTTCCGGCTACCCCTTCTACGAGATCCTTGCTTTAATGGACCCCCTTATCTTCTTTACGTCCATTACGTCTTCTACCTCCTACTCTTCTTCCTTACCGTCTATCTCGATTGGCGGGGGTTCCGCGAACCCCTGCTCCGGCAGACCGTTCTTAGGGTCCAGGCTTAGCAGATCTAAGTGGAAAACGTCGTAGATCCGGAACGCCTTTGGCAGCTAGAGCCGATAGGTCACCGGCGACCTCTTTTCTATTATCTTGAACGGACCTACGTAGCGCGGATTGAGCTTGGCGTTCCCTTTTAGCCTCAGGTTCTGCGTATTAAGCCAGACCTTTTGACCTTCCTCGAATTCTGTCGGCGACCGCTTTCTATTAGTTCGAGCCACTATCTTCTTCTAAGCCGATTCCATCGCTTCTTTCGCTACTTTGATCGCCTCTTCTATCTGAGATCGGAGCGCTTCCGCCGCCGCGGCGGCGGCTCTCTTTGACGACGTAGTAGTAGTAGAAAGCTCCGGCGAGCCGGCGTCGCTTGGCGGATAGAAGCTCAGCCTCGGAAGATAACCGTAGGTTATTTCGAACGGCGCTAGCGACGTTGCTTCTGACCGTGTTGAGTTCGCACAGAATTCGGCTATTGGCAACACCTCGACCTACTTTTCTTAGTGATGGCTGCAGGAAGGTTCGCAGATATCGCTCTATCTCGCGATTAGCCACTTTAGACTGACCGTTAGTTTAAGGGTAAGCGACGGTGCTGAGCTTTCTACGAATTCCGAGAGCTTAATTGATAGCCTTCTACACGTCGGCGGTGAATTAAGGACCCCTATCCGTAGTAATAGTGTCCGGCAGGCTATAGTGCTTCTATACGTGTCTAATCAGCATCCGCGCGGTCTCTTCCGCTATCGTTCCTTCGTCTCTGGCTCGACAGGGGATAAAGTGGCGCTCTTTACTTAGCCGGTCTACTACGTTTAGCGTAGCGTTATATCTATCGGAGTCCGGCAGGCCGGTTACGAAGTCTATCGTAATGTGTTGCTACAGTTTCTCGGGGATCGGAAGTAGCTTTAGTAGACCCGCCGGAAGACCGTAACGCGGCTTCGCGGCTCGGCATACGTGGCAATTGGCGATAAATCGGTAGATCCGTTCGTAGATCCGCGGAAACCAGTAGATCGTCCTTACTGCCTGCATCGTCTTCTTCGCTCCTGCGTAGCCAACATCTACGGAGCTATAGACCAGCTGGACGACTTCTGTAATTAGTTCTTCTGGAACTATCAGCTTTCCTGAACCGGTTTTGCCGAGTTTCTGTTGCTGGTTGAGCTGCTCTACCTTTTCGTAGAGTGTCTCTTCTTTGATCGGCAGCTCTATCGGTTCCGGTTCGGTCTGCGGTTCCGCCGCGCAGATCCCCGCTTCCTTCAACACCTTAGTGTCTACTATCCGTTCAGTCAGCACCTTCTAGAACATGTTCGGATCTTCCTTCGCGCGGCTCGTCTTCCCTTCTCTTCGCGTTAGCGCGTTAGCCTTTCCATTTTGAGCTCCTGGTCGATAGGTAATCTTAAAATCGAACCCTGATAAGTAGGCGGCCTACCGTGCTTAACGCCGTAAGAGCTTCTACGTCTTTATAAAGTAGGTTAGCGACTGGTAGTCCGTAAGGACCTGGACCGTGCTCTTTCTAGCTATAAGCTCCGGTTTCTACTCCTCGAAAGCCTGAATAATCGCCAGCAGCTCCTTATCGTAGATAGCGTAGTTCCGTTCGGCCTCCGTTATAGACTTGCTGAAGAAAGCTACTAGATAAAGGGTTTTATCGTCTCCGTATTGAGAAAGGACCCCTGCCGTTACTGTATCGGAAGCGTCCGTTTCTACGTAGATCGTTTTTTCCGGTCGGAAGTGCGCCAGAACCGGCGCTAAGGCCACTGCTTCTTTCAGCCGGCTAAAGGCTTCCGTGCACCTCTCATTCTATAGGCCGGCGGCCTCTTTCTTTAGCACCTCGTTTAGGGGTCTCGCTATCTTGCTGAAGTCCTTAATAAACCGTCGATAATAGCTGCAGAATCCGAGAAACGCTCTGATTTAGGTAGTGTTTCCGGATTTCGGCTGCTTCCATTCCGCGACGGCAGCGACCTTTAAGGGGTCTATACGAATTCCGTTTCTTCCGACGATAAGACCGAGATATTTGACTTCAGTCTAATAGAACTCGCTCTTCTTCGTGTCCGCGTTCAATCCGACCTCGCGGAGCCTAGTCAGCACCTTCTCGATGTGGTCCGTGTGTTGCTCTCTCGTTCCATCTGTATAGATAAGGATGTCGTCCAAATAGATAGACACGAACCGCTCCAGCATGTCTATAAAAGTGTAGTTTATAAAGCGTTGCTACACTGCCGGCGCGTTGGTGAGTCCGAAAGGCATTACTAACCACTTAAAATTGCCTATACGCGTCGCGAACGTCGTAAGATCTTCCGTTTGCCCTTCCTCGTTCCTTAATCGATGGAACGCTTAGCGGATGTCCAGCTTGCTAAACTACTTAGCCTTCGCTACGCGCTGTATAGTCTTATCTATCAGCGGCAGTGGATATACGTCTCTCTTGGTGACCTCGTTAAGGCCTCGATAGTCTACGCAGAGTCGCAGACTACCCCCTGGTTTCCTTACGAAAAGAATCGGTAACGCATATTCAGCAGAACTCAGCGTAATAAACTTCTTCGCCAGGTTTTCGCGAACGAACACCTCTACCTGGTCCAGTTCCGCCGGCGACAGTCGTCTTAGGGGCTCGGTTCTTGGCAGCGTAGCCCCCTCTTTTAGTCGGATCTTGTTGTTATATTCCGGTCGGTAGAGTAGCAAGAGGTTGGAGTCTGCCTTTGAGAACACGTTAGCGTAACCGTAGAGTTCGTTTGGCAGCACCTCTAGTAGGTCCACTTCTTCTTCCGCCATTATCTTCCTGTAGTCTTCGATGTCTTTTATTAAGATAGCGTAAATCTCGTTGTCCGGCGACTTCGCGAGGGTCGTTATGGCTTCTGAACTCATTATTCCGACGGTGACCAGGGGTCCGGAACGATCGGACGGAGCCTCTTTCGCGGACTCCGTAGCTTTCGGCTTAGCGGCGGCGGCGACCTTTCCAATAGTCCCTGCTCTGCTACCCGGGGTTTTGAATCTGATCGTTCCTTTATCTACGTCGACGATAGCTTTCTGGTTCTTTATCCATTTCTGCCCTATAATGATGTCAAACCTTCCGATATCCATAATTCGGAACGTCGCTTCCGTAGTGCGACCAGCTAGGGTAGTCTTTAGCGGCACGTAGTACGTAACGTTTTCCGTGTCTTGTCCGTTATATGCCGAAATCTTCGTCAGCGACGCTAGTTCCACCGGATAGCCGTATCCCTTCTTTAGTTTCTGAACCAGTCGGTGGTGGATCGCCGCGCCAATAAGAGCTCCGGTGTCGATAAAGGCTTTTAGCTAAAGTGGTTTGCTCGATCCGTTAAGGGGGTAGACAGTGATTAGAAGGATAATGGCTGTTTCTGTGTTTACTTCCACCGCCGCCGAGAGCAGATCGCTGCAGCTGTTGATGCTTTCTTCTCGTAGCGATTCGCTTCGATTCGGTGCCCTATTGTTAATGCTGGATAGGGGGCCTATCCGTCTAGCTGGTCTTTTCCTATAATTCTTAACTGCACCCTACCGTCTACGCTCTTGGTGTCGTTCGGAGCCGGCTCTATAGCTTGTATGGTCTTTCTCGGTGTCTGCAGCTGCTGCTGCGGCTGCTTTATAACACGATACTCCTGCTTCTGCTAGGCCGTTGCTTGGCATCTCGTGGCGATGTAGCCTGGCTTTCTGCATGCGTAGCACGTAGGTACGAACGACGAACGCTGCGAATTAAAAGGCTGCTGGGGTGCTCTCCGGAAAGGCGTAGGGGGTCGTGTAGTCTGCGGCGACGGCTTCTGAATCGGTTCGCGTAATTTCGCGTAAGCGCTGAAGTTTCTCGCGGTGACTCTCGCTCGGTGCACGAAGCTCTTAAGGTCTTCGTCTTCTACAGACGCCATAGCGGCGGCCAGTTCAGGGTTCAGCTTCTGCCTCAATAGGTAGAGCTGCTCGTCTTCTGCTACTCTAGCCCTAATAGCATGTTTTCTGAATAGCCTGTAGAATTCTTCAAACGTCTGCCGGTTCTGATTGATCTTGTCCAGTTGCTTACAGGCTGTCTTCTTTCGGAATGGGTCTCCGAAGCGCTGGTCTAGTACTCTGATTGCTTCCTCGGCGGTTACCTCTTCTAGGTCCGCCACTAGCGAAAAAGCTTTACCTTCTAATCGCGATTCCAGGTACGCCAATCTATCTCCAGCACTGTTTCCGGCGTAGTCGCGGTCTATCTTATTCTTTATCTTCTTCTTAAACGCTTCCTAGTCTTTAGGGTCTCCGCCTCTGAACGCCGGCGGGTCCGGCAATAATGTTATTAAGGTGCTACCTTGACTATAGGCCGCCGGTAAGGCGGTCTCTGCGTGGGTTTCTCGCCGCGGTAGCGGCGACGACTTCGCTGCTTCTATATCAGCCAGTTAATCCTTTAGCGCCTTCAGTTGCGCCAGTCGATTCGACGCTTAGTTTTCTAACACGTCGATGATAGTCTCTGCCGATTCCTTTTCGGCCCTTACCGCTTCAGTTTCTTCTCTTAGTTGTCTGTTCTCTTCCAGCGTTCTATAAAACAGCATCTCGATAAGGTCTATGCCGTCGTAGACCCTCCCTATTCTATTCTCGTTTACATAGTCCTCCAGTTCCTCGAGCGTGCAGTCGTAGATCTTCTTGTATTCGCTTATTCGTTCCTTAATCTCTGCAGTCTCTTCCGCCGTAAAACCGCTGATAATGATCTTATTATTAATGACACTGGAGCGCCTACTGGCTCTGTTAGTCTTTCTCTTTCCGCAGCGGCCTGTTACGCCGCTCTCTACCGCTAAGAAGCCTTCTATCTTCTTACGGTGCCTTGGGTGTTGTGGTGTAGGTGCGCGTGCGTTATTCGGGTTTCCGGATGGTTCGACGGGCCCTTTCGCGCAGCGCGGGGTTTGTGTAGAGAGTGAGTTCGAGATATAATGATCCGGGCACGCAGATATGATTCAATACGGCCTTTTTGATGACTATATCTCGAACTGAGGAGGGAAAGGAATCTATGTGGTGGTGGTGGTGGGCTTTCGTGGTAGTGGTGCCAAGGCCCGGCTCGGCCCGGACAGGCCGAGCCGAAATTCCAAGGGTCCACCCCATTACTCAGTCCCACCCCTTTCTGCCGCCGTAACACTTATAGTTGCTGGCCCTTCTTCCTACCGTCCAGCTAGCGTCCCCCCCTACTTCTACCTCTAGCTATAGAACGCCTAACTTAACTAGCAACTCCGCTTCTAGTTCATACAGATCTTTATCTTCTGTACAGTCCAAGCTAACGTCCTAGATGCTATACTAATAAGCAGCAGGACGCTACTGCGCTGCCCTTCTACGCCTTCTAGTGTAACCCTGTCTAGGTTACGCCCTAGCAGGTCGCTACAGCCCGCCTATCTTACATTAACGCTATGCTTATTGCTACCTGCGGCCAGCTCTATGCTGCCTGTACCAACTCGCCCTAGGGCTTATTTAGCCTGTACCGCCTCCCTGGCTTCTAGGCTAGGGTCCGCGCCTCGTGCAAGTAGAAGGATAGCTCCCTCTACTGCCCCTACCGCTGTCTAGGAGAGGCACGTAGAGGTAGGGGGGTGCCTCCCCTTCCTAGTGCTAGCCTAGGCAGGGCTCCCGGCGGCCGGGAGGTAATTGAGATCTCTAATAGGGAGTCGACTGCTCTAGTCCTAGGGGGTAGCAGCTAGTAAGCCACCCCTAAGGTAGTGTATAAGGGCTTCCAGACAGTATTGCTCTTATTCCCTCCTTTTTTCCACTTTTATTCTTACCTGTCTCCTGGCCGTTCCCTTCCTCCTGCTCCTCTTCTATACAGTATAGTGTCGGTAGGACCTAGTAGGGTCCTACGTCTTAATTCCCGATCCTTCGGCAACCCGAGTTGCCGGCAGCTGCCCTATATCTAGGGTAGATCGTGCCCCTTTTCGCTGTACGGCGCAGTGTTACTGTAACCGGGTAGGGGGATAGTTCTCCTCCTACCTGTCTAGCGCGGTTGTGTCCTAGAGGGCCTCGTACGGTTCCTATATAGGCTCTGCCTACCCTCTCTATTTAACTAGATATTCTACCCTCTTCTGCTTCCTTCGGCTCTTAAGGATTCCTTCTACCTCGTACTCTTCCTAGCCTTTAGTAATAATCGCTAGTAGGCGCGCATTGTCCGTCGTCTAGTGTAGTAGGGGGTCCGTATTCGCTGGCCGTACGAGGTCTATATAGAAGACTAGGTTAAATCCCTAGAGGAGTGTTAAGTTATACAGCGTGTGTCCCTACTAGTCGAACTACTGTAAATTCCGGTTTTTCCAATCTAGTTTCTTGCTTAGCTAGTCTGTAAAGATGTTGCGCTAGTTTAGCTAGACCTTATCTCCTGCCTTGTACCTTAGTGCCGCCTGTCGTCCCTTGTTGGCCTGCTCTTCTACATTCTGTTAAGCTAAAGCTAGACTCGCTTTCGCCTATTAATAGGCGTTCGTAATCGTCTGTACGATAGCCTCTTCCTGCTAAATTAGGGATCGTACAGGGCGTAGGGTAGCGCTACTTAGGGTTAGTAGGAGCAGGGAGTAGTCGTATCCGTAGGCTATAAAGAAGGGGGACGATCCAGTGGCGTTAGCTGTACGACTGTTAATAGCTAGCTCCGCTATAGGGAGGAGGCGGTTCCAGTTTGTCTAGCCGTAGTTAACGTATGCTTAGAGGTACGCTTCTAACGTCGAATTAACTCTCTCTGTCGCGCCGTCCGTCTGCAGGTGCTATACGGTTAATAGGCGACGTTCTACGTTTAACAATTGGCATACCCTTGCCTAGAGCTAACTCGTAAACTGTGTACCCTAGTCCGATACAATTAACCTAGGGAACCTGTGCTTGCTAAAAGTCGTCTGTATAAATGCCTAAGCGGTGTCCTTAGCCGTAATAGAGTCTATTCCTTCTAGTATTACCCCCTTCGTTAGCTTGTCCATAACTACTATAATATTCTGCCGACCGTCGCTCTTAGAGAGATCTGTAATAAAGCCTACTGTTAGGTCTTGCTAGGGCCGGTCTAGTATTAGTAGGAGTTTTAGCAGCCTATACTCTAGTTTACGCTAGGGCTTCGTCCGTCCGCAAACATCGCAGTTCTGTACGAACCTACAGATGTCCTTTGCTATCGCCGGCTAGTAGTAGTCCCTAGCGACGATGCTGTACCTCTCCTCGCGCCCTAGGTGCCTAGTTGCTATAGAATTATGCACCTGTTGTATTAAGCTCGTATAGAGCTTCTTATCTGCTAGGACCTAGATCCGATTCCTAAACTTTAGGTTGTTCTCCTTATCTACTGTGCACTCTGCTGCTAACACCTTAAGGTAAAGCTCTGCTAGGAGCTTCCGCTGTCCTCCTTAGATCGCTGTACAGGCCCCTTAGTAAACGTCGTCCTTTTCTACTGCCTCTTCCTATGCCTGTAGCTAGGGTTCCTTTATATATATCGCTGCTAGGCGGATAGTCTCCTTGCCTAGTTCCTCCTTAAACATCTGGAATGTCCGTAATTTTAGCCGGTCGTCCTCGTACGTCGTTAGCATATCCTAATCCTGTCTGGATAGCACGTCGGCCCTGCTGTTGTCCTTTCCCCTATAATACTGGAGTCTTATATTAAAGCGGCTTAGGTACATCGCCTAAGACAGCTTCTAGGGTTGCGTAAAGTACTCGAGGTTCTTGTAGTTAGTTAGGGCGAGGAACTCGGGAACCGAGCAGAGTTCTCTATCCTACACTTCGCAACACTGTACAACTGCTAGCAATTCCTTATCGTAGATAGGGTAGTTGCACTTAGCTAGGGAGTTCTTCTTAGAGAAGTACGCGTAAAGGTACAGAAGTCCGTCCGAGCCTACCTGTAATAGGATACCCCCTATACAGTACCCTAAGGAGTTAGTTTCTAGTATCGTCGTACGTTCCGGATCGAAGGCGGCAAGCGTTAGTCCTGTAGTAAAGAGCTCCTTTAGCCTGTTAAAGCTCCTATTACACTCGTCCGTCTACTTAAACTGCACGTCCTTATGTGTTAGCTCGACTAGGGGGCGTACGATCTCCGAGTAGTTCTGTATAAACTGGCGGTAGAAGTTGGCAAACCTAAGGAATTCCTGTACGCCCTTAACGCTTGTAGGCAGCTTCTATTGCTTAATAGCATTAATCTTCGTCCTATCTATACTAATGCCTTTCCCTACATCGATAATAAACCCTAGGTATTTCGTACACTATATACCGAATTTACATTTGTCGATGTCGAGGTACAATCCAGCCTGTTACAGTCGATCTAATACCTTCTTAACGTCCTGCATATAGTCTGTATAGGTGCCGTCCGTAAAAACCAGTATGTCGTCGAGATACGCCGAACAGATATCGTCCAGTAACCCTTGCAGGGACCTGTTAATGTACCTCTAGAAGGTTGCCAGTGCGTTGGCAAGGCTAAAGGGGGTAACAAGCTACTCGAAAAGGCTGTATCTTATATAGAAGGCAGTTATCTATTTACAGCCTTCCTTAATCCGTATTTTGTAGAAAGCTAAGACTACGTTAAGCTTGGTAAACTACTTTGCCTTGCTAATCCGTCCGAGAGTCTTCTTAATAAGGGGTAGGGGGTACCGGTCCTTCCTAGTGATCGCGTTAATGCTGATTCGGGCACGCAGATAAGATTCAATACGGCCTTTTTAATGACAATATCTCGAACTAAGGAGGGAAAGGAATCTATGTAGTAGTGGACGAGAGCTTTAGGAGGGGTGTGCTAAGGCCCGGCTCGGTCCAGAAGGGCTGAGCCGAAATTCCGAGGGTCCACCCCATTGCTCAGTCCTACCCCTTTCTACCGCCGTAACACCACTCCCCTCCCTCCTTAGCAGTCGCCCTCGACTGCTTACTTATCTGTTCCTCTTTTTTTTTTAAGATTAAGATTCACATCGTCACTATCTGACGTCTTCACTTAGCGTCTATCTGATCCGTTCCATCTGATCGGAGCCAGCGGTTACTAGAGCTGCGGCGTAACCGGTCCGTGCTTTGCTGTAGAGGTCTATATAGATCTATCTGCGGCTCGCTATCTTCTTCTTTTTCATTCTCTATTAAAGCCCTTACCTACTGCAGGGCTGGCGGCGTCGGCGCCGATTTACAGCGTTAGCGAGCTGCCTGCCGATGCGGAGATAGGTGGTGGCCGAGTCGAAGACTCTAGCGAAGCGACTGTTACGATCATTTTCGTCGGTTTCTGCACTGATAAAGCTGACTTGGCCTTCTTTTTAGCCGTCGAGCCACTCAGGCCTCGGCTTCTTTGGGTTCCGGACGTAAAATTCTCTTAGCAGCTCTACCAAATTCCGGAGGTTCTCGGCCGGATACCATTTATAGTCTTCCGGCTATCCTTTCTATAAGATCCTCGCTTCTATAGATCCTCTTCGTTTTCTTATATCGATTACGTCTTCTACTTCCCACTCTTCTTCTTCGCTATCTATCTCCACTAGTGGGGGTTTAGTAAACTCCTGTTCCGGAAGGCCGTTTTTCAGATCCAAGCTTAGTAGATCCGAATAAAAGACATCGTAGATCCGGAACAATTTCGGCAGCTGGAGCCGGTAGGTCACCGGTGACCTCTTTTCTATTATTTTGAACGGACCTACGTAACGAGGGTTGAGCTTTGCGTTGCCTTTTAGCCTTAGGTTCCGCGTATTAAGCTATACCTTTTGGCCTTCCTTAAATTCTATTAGTGACCTCTTTCTATTAGCTCGAGTTACTATCTTCTTCTGAGCTGATTCTATCGCCTCTTTCGCTACCTTAATTGCTTCTTCTATCTAAGATCTAAGCGCTTCTGCCGCCGCCGCGGCGATTCTCTTCGACGAGGTAGTAGTGGAAGGTTCTAAAGAGCTGGGTTCGTTTGGCAGCTAAAAGCTTATCCTTAGAAGATAACCGTATATTATCTTAAACGGCGCCAGTAAGGTGGCTTCCGACTGTGCTGAATTGGCGCAGAATTCGGCCATCGGCAACATCCTAATCCACTCTGCTTAATAATAGCTACAGAAGATTCGTAGATACTTTTCTACCTTACAGTTAGCCACTTTAGACTGGCCGTCGGTCTAAGGGTAAGCTGCTGTGCTAAGCTTTCTACGAATTCTAAGGGCTTGGTTAATAGCTTTCCATACATCGGCAGTGAATTGAGGACCCCTATCCGTAGTGATAGTATCCGGCAGTCCGTAGTGTTTCCATACGTGCTGGATTAACATTCTTGCCGTTTCTTCTGCGGTAGTTCCTTTATCCTTAGCTCGGCAGGGGATGAAATAGCGTTCTTTGCTCAGTCGATCCACTACATTAAGCGTAGCGTTATATCTATCGGAATCCGGCAGGCCGGTTACGAAGTCTATTGTAATGTGCTGCTATAGTTTCTCGGGGATCGGAAGTGGCTTCAGCAGGCCGGCCAGAAGGCCGTAACGTAGCTTCGCGGCTCTGCACACATAACAGTTAGTTATAAACTAGTGGATCCGCTCGAAAATTCGCGGGAACCAGTAGGTCGTCCTTATTGCTTCTATCGTCTTTTTCGATCCTGCGTAACTAACATCCGTAGAGCTATAGACTAGCTTAATAACCTCTGTAATCAGTTCTTCCGGAACGATCAGTTTCCCTGAGTCCGTTTTGCCGAGCTTCTGCTGTTAATTAAGCCGTTCCACTCTCTCGTAAAGCGTCTCTTCTTTGGTCGGAGGTTCTATCGCACTGATCCCTGCTTCTCTTAACACCTCTGCGTCCACTATCCGTTCGGTTAACATCTTCTGGAACATGTTCGGATCTTCTTTCGTGCGGCTGGTCTTTCCTTCTCTTCTCGTTAACGCGTCTGCCTTTCCATTTTAAGCTCCTAGTCTATAGGTAATCTTAAAATCGAATCTGGATAAGTAGGCGGCCTGCCGGGCTTGGCGGCGTAATAGCTTCTGCGTCTTTATAAAGTAGGTCAGCGACTGGCGGTCTGTAAGGACCTGGATCGTGCTCTATCTAGCTATAAGCTCCGGTTTCCACTCTTCGAACGCCTGTATAATGGCCAACAGTTCTTTATTATAGATAGCGTAGTTCCGCTTAGCATCGTTTATAGACTTGCTGAAGAAAGCCACCGGATAGAGAGTCTCGTCGTCGTTAGCATATTAAGAAAGGACCCCTGCTGTTACTGTGTTGGAAGCGTCCGTTTCTACGTATATCGTCTTCTCTGGTCGGAAGTGCGCCAGCACTGGCGCCGATGCTACTGCCTCTTTCAGCCGATTAAAGGCTTCCGTGCACCTCTTATTCTATAGGCTAGCGGCCTTCTTTTTCAATGCCTCGTTTAGGGGTCTCGCTATCTTGCTAAAGTCCTTAATAAACTGTCGATAGTAGCTGCAGAAGCCTAGAAACGCTTTAATTTGCGTAGTGTTTCCGGATGTCGGTCGCTTCTATTCCGCTACTGCAGCGACCTTTAAGGGGTCTATCCGAATTCCTTCTCTTCTGACGATAAGACCGAGGTATTTGACTTCGGTCTAGTAGAACTCGCTCTTCTTCGTGTCCGCGTTTAATCCGACCTCGCGGAGTCTCTTTAACACCTTCTTAATGTAGTCCGTGTGTTGCTCTCTCGTTCCCTTAGTATAGATAAGAATGTCGTCTAAGTAGATAGATACGAACTGTTCTAGCATGTCTATAAAGGTGTAGTTTATAAAGCGTTGCTACACAGCCGGCGCGTTAGTGAGTCCGAAAAGCATTACTAGCTACTTGAAATTGCCTATGCGCGTAGCGAATGTCGTAAGGTCTTCCGTTTGTCCTTCCTCGTTCCTTAACCGATAGAACGCTTGGCGAATATCTAGCTTGCTGAACTACTTAGCCTTAGCTACTCGTTGTATAGTCTCGTCTATTAGCAGCAGCAGATATACATCTCTCTTAGTAACCTTATTAAGGCCTCGGTAATCTACGCACAGTTAGAGACTACATCCGGGTTTCCGTACGAAAAGAATCGGTAACGCGTATTCCGCAGAGCTTGGCGTAATAAACTTCTTCGCCAGGTTTTCTTAGACAAACACTTCTACCTAGTCTAGCTCCGCTAGCGATAGTCTTCTTAAGGGCTCGGTTCTCGGCAGTGCGGCTCCTTCTTTTAGTCGGATTTTGTTGTCGTATTCCGGTTAGTAGAGCGGCAAGAGGTTAGAGTCAGCCTTTAAGAACACGTTAGTGTAACTATAGAGTTCTTTCGGTAACACCTCTAGTGGATCCAATTCTTCTTTCGCTATTATCTTCCAGTGGTCTTTAATATCCTTTATTAAGATAGCATAAATCTCGTTGTCTAGCGACCTCGCGAGGGTCGTTAGAGCTTCTGAACTTATTATTCCGATCGTGTCTTAAGGGTCGGACTGATCCTTCGGAGCTACTTCGGTAGTCGTAGCGTTCGGTTCTACTGCGACCTTGGTAACTGATTTAACGGCGGCAGGGCCGCTGTATAGTGTTTTGAATCCGAGTGTGCCTTTACCTACGTCAATAACTGCTCTCTGGTTCTTTATCTATTTTTGTCCTATAATAACGTTAAACCTTCCGATATCTATAATTCGGAACGTCGCCTCCGTAGTGCGGCCAGCTAGGGTAGTCTTTAATAGCACATAATGCGTAACACTCTCTGTGTCTTGTCCGTTGTACGCCGAAATCCGTGTCGGTAATGCCAACTCCACTGGATAGCCGTATCCGTTCATTAGCTTTTGAACCAATCGATAATGGATCGCCGCTCCGATAAGGGCTCCCGTATCGATAAAAGCTCTTAGCTGAAGTGGTTTGCTCGATCTATCGAGGGGGTAGACAGTAATTAGGAGGATAATAGCTGTTTCCGTGTTTACTTCTACTGCCGCCGAGAGCGGATCGCTGCAGCTGTTAATGCTTCCTTTCTCCAGTAACGTAGCTCGTGTCAGTGCCCTATTGTCTATGCTGAATAGGGGGCCTATCTATCTAGCTGGTCTTTTCCTAGGATTCTCAGTAGCACTCTACCGTCTACACTGTCGGTGTCGTTCGGAGCCGGCTCGATGGCTTGTATAGTCTTTCTCGGCGGCTGCGGCTGCTTCGTAACACGATACTCCTGCTTCTGCTTATCTAATGCTTGGCATCTCGTAGCGATGCGGCCAGGCTTTCTACACGTGTAACAGGTAGGGACGAACGACGAACGAAGCGGTAACTAGTAAGATAGCTGCAGAGGTGCTCTTCAGAAAGGTGCAGGGGGTCGCGTTGCCTGCGTTATCGACGGCTTCTAGGTCGATTCGCGTGATTTCGCGTAAGCGCTCAGGTTCCTCGCAGTGACTCTCGCTCTGTGCACGAAGCTCTCAAGGTCTTTATCTTCTACTAAGGCTATAGCTGCGGCTAGTTCAGGGTTCAGCTTCTGCCTTAGTAGGTAGAGCTGCTTATCTTCCGCCACTTAGGCCCTAATCGTATATTTTCGGAATAGCCCGTAGAATTCTTCGAACGTCTGCCGGTTCTGATTGATCTTATCTAGCTGTTCGCGGGCCGCCTTCTTCCGGAAGGGGTCTCCGAAGCGTTGATCCAGCGCTTTGATCGCTTCCTTAGCGGTTACCTCTTCTAGGTCCGCTACTAGCAAAAAGGCTTTGCCTTCCAATCGCGACTCTAGGTAGGCCAATCTATCTCCGGCACTATTTCCGGCATAGTCTCGATCTATCTTGATCTTTATCTTCTTCTTAAACGCTTCCTAGTCTTCGGGGTCTCCTCCTCTAAACGCCGGTGGATCTGGCAGTAATGTTATTAACGTGCTACCTTAACTATAGGCCGCCGGTAAGGCGGTCTCTGCTAGTTCTTCTTAGTGCTGTAGCGGCGACGTCGCTGCCTCCATCTCAGCTAGCTAAGCCTTTATCGCTTTCAGTTGTGCTATTTAGTTTGCCGCTTAGTTTTCCAGCACATCTATAATAGTCTCTGCCGATTCCTTCTCGGCTCTTACTGCCTCGATTTCCTCTCTTAACTGTCTCTTTTCTTCTAGGGTTCTGTAAAACAGCTTTTTAATAAGGTCTATGCTGTCGTAGACCTTTCCTACTCCGTTCTCGTTTACGTAATCTTTAAGTTCCTTAAGTGTACAGTCGTAGATTTTCTTGTATTCGTTCATTCGTTCCTTAATCTCTGCAGTCTCTTCCGCTGTAAAACCTCTGATAATGAACTTATTATCGATAACACTAGAGCGCCTACTCGCTCTGTTAGTCTTTTCTCTTCTGCTTCTGCTTCGGCCTGTAACGCCGCTCTCTACTGTTAAGAAGCTCTCTATAGCTATCTTACGGTGCTAGTGTTTGGTTTGGTTTGGTGTTTTCGGTCCGGAAGGGCCGAGCCGAAATTCCGAGGGTCCACCCTATTGCTTAGTCCTACCCCTTTCTACCGCCGCAACAAATGCCTCTATAGTCTACGCAAAAACGTCAGCCGGCCTTGCCTTCTTTCTAGACAAACAGCACTAAGGCTCCTGCAGACGAGGTACTTGCGCAAATGAAACCTTTAGCAAGTAGGTCGTCTAGTGTCTTGCGCAGTACTAGGAGTTCTCTAGAGGACATGCTGTACAGCGGACCGTACGGTACTTTGGGTAGACTCCTATCTAGACGGGGCTCTAGCTGGATGTCGTAGTTAACTCCTTCTCCTTAGTGTAGTAGCAGTTTCGAGGCCGACTTTGGCTCGAATAGGTCTAGATATTGTGCATATTCTACTAGGAGCTTCGTATAGGGGTCCGTTGCTTTTTCAGGCGCTAATGCCTTCTTAATGTCTGTAGTTGCAGTATTGATTTCGGTCTTAGCATTGCCGTCCTGCGGAACTCTCCCTTTGTCTCGGAGCCTCTGCTTTGTTACTGCTAGGTACAGCCATCCTTGTCTAACGTCCAGCTTGCGCTACTAGCACTCTATCTATAGCTTCCCTAATATTAGGTTATACCCCAACTTGTCCTGTACGACATAGAGCTATAAGTCCTGCTCGTAGTGTCCTTGCAGCTCTATCGTTACTTTCACTATATAGGTACTGTCCGGTCCTCGCACGGTAATGCCTAGTATGTATACTAGTATAGTAGGGGTCGTCTTAATATAGTGTCTCTGTACGAAGTCTTCGCTAATTACTCCATACACTAAACATCCTGTGTCAATTAGTGTCCGCGCTATAGCGGTCCCGTTCAGCGTAGGTCGTACGATAAACGGCGTAGTCGTTATGTAATTGCTCTTAAAAGATAGCTAAGTAGTGCTTTGATTTAGCAATCTATCTCGTATACGCCTCTAGCAGAGCCTTCGGTTAGAGGCTACTCTTTTCCCGACTTGTCGTTATCTAAGGGGGACTCTTAATTCTCTTGTTAGGGCGCCGCAGTTGCTACCCTTGCAGTGGTTAGCCGTCCCCTAGGTCTGTCTACTAGCAAAAGCCTGCAATTCCGTACAGTATAGCCTATCTTGCTATATCTGTAGCAGCTCCCTTCTGCTCGTCTCTTGTTAAGGGTAGCTATGTCTACCTACTATGCCCTTTTAGCAGCGGCCCTTAGCCGTACAGTAACGGCTGCCGCTACTGTCGTCGTCGTTAGTTCTTAGTCTATAGCATCCGTCTGCTGCTAAAGGGGTTGTCGTATCTCGTAGGCGCAGCTTATCCGTCCTAGCCTGCGCTGTTGGTTGTTAACTATCCTAAGGAGATTACAGAATCCCTTGTACGTAGCTAGTTGTATTACGCCTACTAGTCCTGTTATAATCTCCTTAGAGAAGCCTACCTATAAGGTAGTAATTTTTACCCTGTCCTCCTATTAGAGTCCTCCTGCCTCTGCTAAGGTCTGGTCGTATTCTGCGAGGAACTCTCGTATAGTCTTGCATCCTTGCTTTATTGTATTAACCTGTAGGAGTACTCGGCTCTCGCGGTCTAGGTCCTTATAGCTCCTGTTAAGAGCTGCCTAGAGCATCGTTGTAGTTGCTATTGCTAGATTAGCAATAGCCGTCTCGTAGTATAGCAGAATCTGTACTGCTACCCTACCCTTTAACCTCCTAAAGAGGTACACTACCTTGTCTAGCTCGGTCGGGTATGCTCCTAAGTCGACTAGAAGCTTAGAGCGCATCTAGGCCGCCTAGGAGGGGTCCTCGGCCGGAGCCTTACTATTGTAGGTAGTAACGTCAGGGAGTTTGCTCTTAGGGGCCGGGGTGTAGGCCGTTGTGTTCGTCGTCGTCGTCGTAGGAGTCGGATCGCAATCGGACGCTGTAAGCTGTCGTAGCTCCTGTTCCCGTTAGGAAATTATT
Source organism: Pseudocercospora ulei (assembly GCA_016165855.1). Lineage (NCBI taxonomy): Eukaryota > Fungi > Ascomycota > Dothideomycetes > Mycosphaerellales > Mycosphaerellaceae > Pseudocercospora > Pseudocercospora ulei. The sequence continues at coordinate 2,554,816 of JACWNB010000003.1, forward strand.
ACAGCCTAGTAGCTTACTTGCTGTTCGAGCTGGGCCTTGTGTGCTAACAGCTCCTCGTACGCGCAGTGCATCTAATCCCGCATAGCTGTAGGTTCTATAGGGATGTCGCTGTCTATCTTCGTTATATTACTGCAGTTACTAATAGTAAGATCAGTTCCTAATATAAGGGCTTAAGAATCTTAGTTTTGAAACTTAAGGTTAGGTATCTATATAAAGGAACTAATAGGCAGTTCCTTCGTTGTCTGCTGCTGTACAATTTGTACCTACGAAGCTAAGCTAGCAATTTCCCTCTATGCAGAGGTGCAAGGCTTACACTCTGTACAGAGGGTTAGGAGTTTCCCTCTATACAGTAGTGCAGAGTTTTCCCTCCGTTTAGAGGGGCGACAATTCTCCTCTATATAGGGCTATAGGATTCTCCCTCTATACAGGAGTAGGGTCGTGTCGGTAACTCTGTATAGAGGGTAGGGTCGTGCTAGCGCCGCTAAGTCGCAGTCCTTAGGACAACGGCTGGCTTAGGTCTAGGACCTGGGCTGGACGGCGCCCCCTAGCATTTAGGGCGGCGTTGGCGACTGTCGCGTCGAAGCAGTAGTAGTCTTCGGCCTTATAGCTATTATCCGACCGGCGAAGCCGGTCGGCAGTAGTGGTAGAGCCGAAGACCCTAAGCAAGCGCACTGTCGCGATCGTTTCTATCGGCTTCCGTACCGATAGAGCGGACGCGATCTATTTTCTTTCTCGGAGCTTTTAGCCTTAGAGCCACTTAGGCTTCGGCTTCTCCGGATTCCGCGTATAGAACTCCTTTAGTAGCTCTACCGAATTCCGGAGATTCTTAATCGGATACTATTTATAGTCTTCTGGCCACTCCTTCTACGAGATCTTCGCTTTAATAGACCCCCTTATCTTTCTTACGTCTATTAGGTCTTCTACCTTCTACTCTTCTTCCTTACTGTCTATCTTAATTAGCAGGGGTTCAGCAAACTCCTAATCTGGAAGACCGTCTTTAGGGTCCAAACTCAGCAGATCTAAATAAAAGACGTCGTAGATCCCGAACGATTTCAGTAGCTAGAGCCGATAAGTCACCGGCGACCTCTTTTCTACTATCCTGAACGGACCTACGTAGCAGGGGTTAAGCTTGGCGTTGCCTTTTAGCCTAAGGTTCCGTATGTTAAGCTATACCTTTTGGCCTTCCTCGAATTCTATTAGCGACTGCTTTCTATTAGCTCGAGTTACTATCTTTTTCTAAGCCGATTCCATCGCCTCCTTCGCTATGCAGATTGCTTCTTCTATCTAAGATCTAAGCGCTTCTGCCGCGGCGGCGGCGACCCTCTTTGACGAGGTAGCAGTAGATGTAGAAGGTTCCGAACAGCTGGGTTCGTTCGGCGGGTGGAAGCTTATTCTCGGAAAATAGCTATAGGTTATCTCGAGCAGCGCTAGCGAGGTGGCTTCTGATGGTGCTGAATTGGCGCAGAATTCGGCTATTGGCAATACCTTTACCTACTCTCCTTAATATTAACTGCAGAAGATTCGCAGATATTTTTCTATCTCGCGGACAGCCACTTTAGACTAACCTTCTGTTTAAGGATAAGCTGCCGTACTGAGCTTTCTGCTAATTCCGAGAGCATAGTTAATAGTCCTATATACGTCGGCAGTAAATTGGGGACCCCTATCTGTAGTAATAGTGTCTGGCAGACTGTAGTGCTTCTATATATGCTAAATTAGCATTCTCGCTGTTTCTTCTGCAGTAGTTCCTTTATCCTTTGCTTGGCAGGGGATAAAGTAGCGTTCCTTGCTTAGTCGATCTACTACGTTAAGCGTAGCGTCGTATCTATCGGAATCCGGCAGGCCGGTTACGAAATCTATTATAATGTGCTGCTACGGTTTCTTAGGGATTGGAAGTAGCTTCAACAGACTGGCCGGAAGGCCGTAACGTAGCTTCGCGGCTCGGCATATGTAGCAATTAGCGATAAATCGGTGGATCCGCTCGAAGACTCGCAGAAACCAGTAGATCGTCCTTACAGCTTCTATCGTTTTCTTCGAGCCTGCGTAACCGACATCTTTAGAACCGTGGACCAACTGGATAACCTCTGTAATTAGTTCTTCTGGAACTATCAGCTTCCCTAAGCCGGTTTTGCCGAGCTTCTGCTGCTAATTAAGCCGTTCCACTTTCTTGTAGAGTGTCTCTTTCTCGGTTGGCGGCTCTATCGTACAGATCCCTACTTCTTTCAACACCTCGGCGTCTACTATCCGCTCGGTTAACACCTTCTGGAACATGTTCGGATCTTCTTTCGCGCGGCTAGTCTTCCCTTCTCTTCTCGTTAGCCTATTAGCCTTTCTATTCTAAGCTGTAGGTCGGTAGGTAATCTTAAAATCGAATTCGGATAAGTAGGCGGCCTACCGAGCTTGGTGGCGTAATAGCTTCTGCGTCTTTATAAAATAGGCAAGTGACTAGTAGTCTGTAAGGACCTGGACCGTGCTCTTTCTAGCTATAAGCTCTGGCTTCCACTCCTCGAAAGCCTGTACAACAGCTAACAGTTCTTTATCGTAGATAACATAGTTCCGTTTAGCCTTAGTTATAGACTTGCTAAAGAAGGCCACCGGATGGATAGTGTCGTCTGCGTTATTATACTAAGAAAGGCCTCCTACGGTTACTGTGCTAGAAGCGTCCGTTTCTACGTAGATCGTCTTTTCCAGTTGGAAGTGAGCCAGCACTAGCGCTAAGGCTACCGCCTCTTTTAGTCGGTTAAAAGCCTACGTGCACTCTTCATTCTATAGGCCAGCGGCCTCCTTCTTTAATGCCTTATTTAGGAGTCTTGCTATCTTGCTAAAGTCCTTAATAAACTGACGATAGTAGCTGCAGAATCCGAGAAAAGCTCTAATTTGTGTAGTGTTTCCGGATTTCGGCTGCTTCCATTCCGCGACGGCGGCGACCTTTAAGGGGTCTATCCGAATTCCTTCTCTTCCGACGATAAGACCGAGATATTTGACCTTGGTCTAATAGAACTCGCTCTTCTTCGTGTCCGCGTTTAATCCGACCTCGCAGAGCCTAGTTAACACTTTCTCGATATAGTCTGTATGTTGCTTTCTCGTTCTATTAGTGTAGATAAGAATGTCGTCTAAGTAGATAGACACGAACCGTTCCAGCATGTCTATAAAGATGTAGTTTATAAAGCGTTGCTACACTGTCGGTGCGTTAGTAAGTCCGAAAAGCATTACCAACTACTTGAAATTGCCGATGCGTATAGCGAATGTCGTAAGATCTTCTGTTTGCCCTTCCTTATTCCTTAGTCGGTGGAACGCTTAGCGAATATCTAGCTTACTAAACTACTTAGCTTTAGCTACTCGTTGTATAGTCTTATCGATTAGCGGCAGCGGATATACATCTCTCTTAGTGACCTTATTAAGGCCTCTGTAGTCTACGCACAGTCGGAGACTACCTCCGGGTTTCCGTACGAAAAGGATCGGTAATACATACTCGGCAGAGCTCGGCGTAATAAACTTCTTCGCTAGGTTTTCTCGAACAAACACCTCTACTTAGTCTAGCTCGGCCGGCAACAACTGTCTTGGGGGCTCGGTTCTTAGCAGCGTAGCTCCCTCTTTTTGTCGGATCTTGTTGTTATATTCTGGTTAGTAGAGCGGCAGGAGGTTGGAGTCGGCTTTTGAGAATACGTTAGTATAGCTGTAGAGCTCTTTTAGTAATACCTCTAGTGGATCTACTTCTTCTTCCACTATTATCTTCTGGTAGTCCTCGATGTCCTTTATTGAGATAGCGTAAATCTTATTGTCCGGCGACCTCGCAAGGGTCGTTAAAGCTTCCGAGCTTATTATTCCGATCGTGTCTAGAGGGTCAGACCGATCTATCGGAACCGCTGCGATAGTCGTAATATTCGGTTTTGCAGCGACGGCGGTGACCGATTCGGCAGCGACTCTACTCTGCTGGTTTTTGAACCCTAGCGTGCCTTTACCGACGTCGATAACGGCTTTCTGGTTCTTTATCTATTTCTGCCCTATAATAATGTCGAATCGTCCGATGTCTATAATTCGGAACGTAGCTTCCGTAGTCCGACCAGCTAGTGTAGTCCTTAACGGCACATAGTGCGTAACACTTTCTGTGTCCTGTCCGTTGTACGCCAAAATTCGCGTCGGCGACGCTAACTCTACTGGATAGCCGTATCCCTTTATTAGTTTCTGAACTAACTAATAGTAGATCGCTGCTCTAATAAGAGCTCGAGTATCGATAAAAGCTTTTAGCTAGAGCGGTAGGCGTAACTTCTTAACGGAGTAGATCGTAATAGGAAGGATAATAGCGGTCTCTGTATTCACATCTACCGCCGCTAAGAATGGATCGCTACAACTGTTAATGCTTTCTTCTTCCGGTAGCGCGGATCGCGCTGGTGCCCTATTGTCTATCCTAGATAGGGGGCCTATCCGTCTAGCTGGTCTTTTCCTAAGATCCTTAGTGGCACTCTACTATCTATACTGTCGGTGTCGTTCGGAGCCGGCTCGATGGCTTGGACAGTCTTTCTCGGCGGCTGCGGCTTCGTAGCACGATATTCCTGCTTCTGCTAGGCCGTCGCCGGATATCTAGTAGTAATATAGCCAGGCTTTCTGCACACGTAGCAGGTGGGGACGAACGACGAACGCGGCGAATAAGATAGCTGCTAGGCGGGGCCTCGTCGGAAAGGTGCAGGGGATCGTGTTGTTAGCGTCGTCGATAGTTTCTAGTGCGATTCGCGCGATGCTGATTTCGCGTAAGCGCTTAGGTTTCTAGCGGTTACTCTCGCTTGGTGCACGAAGCTCTCGAGGTCTTTATCTTCTACCAAAGCTATAGCTGCAGCCAGTTTAGGGTTCAACTTCTGTCTTAGCAAGTACAGCTGCTTATCTTCTGAAACTCTAGCTCTAATAGCATATTTTCTAAACAGTCTGTAGAACTCCTTAAACGTCTACCGGTTCTGGTTAATCTTATCTAGTTACTTACAGGCTGTCTTCTTTCGGAAGGGGTCTCCGAAGCGTTAGTCTAGCGCTTTAATTGCTTCTTCAGCGGTTACCTCTTCTAGGTCCGCTACTAGCGAAAAAGCTTTACCTTCTAACTGCGACTCTTGGTAGGCCAGCCTGTCTTCTTTACTGTTTCTGGCATAATCGCAGTCTATCTTGTTCTTTATCTTTATCTTAAACGCCTCCTAGTCTTTAGGGTCTCTGCCTCTAAACGCCGGTAGGTCAGGTAGTAACGTTATCGAGGTGCCGGTTTAACTGTAGGCTGCCAGTAAGGCGGTCTCTGCTTGTTCCTCTCGATGTAGTGGCAGCGCTGACGACATCGCTGCTTCCATCTTAGCTAATTGCGTCTTTATCGCCTTTAGCTGTGCTAGTCGATTCGCCGCTTAGTTTTCTAGCATATCGATAATAGTCTCTGCCGATTCCTTCTCGGCTCTTACTGCTTCGTTTTCCTCTCTTAACTGCCTCTTCTCTTCTAGGGCTCTGTAAAACAGCGTCTTAATAAGGTCTATACCGTCGTAGACCTTCCCTATTCCGTTCTCGCTTATATAGTCTTTAAGTTCCTCGAGCGTACAGTCGTAGATCTTCTTGTATTCGGTTATTCGTTCCTTAATCTCCGTAGTTTCTTCTGCTGTAAAACCTCTAATAATGAACTTATTATTAATAACGCTAGAGCGCCTACTCGCTCTGTTAGTCTTTTCTCTCCCGCTTCTGCTGCAGCCTATAACGCCGCTTTCTACCTTTAAGAAGCTCTCTATAGCTGTCTTATAGTGCTAGGGGTTGTTGGTTTAGTATGTGTAGTGCGCGTACGTTATTCGGGTGTCCGGATAGTTTAACAGTCCCTTTCGCGCAGCGCGGAGTTAGTATAGTAAGTGAGTTCGAGATATAATAATCCGGGCACGCAGATATAATTCAATACAGCCTTTTTTAATAACTGTATCTCGAACTAAGGAGGGAAAGGAATCTATATAGTAGTAGGTAAGGGCTTTAGGGATAGTGTACTAAGGCCTGCCTCGGCCCAGAAGGGCCGAGCCGAAATTCCAAGGGTCTACCCTATTACTTAGTCCCATCCCTTTCTGCTGCTGCAACAGTAGGAGCAGTAGAGGGAGCTGTCCTTCCACTTGCACAACGCGTATACGCCGGCCTAGAAGCTAGGCAGGTAGTACAGGCCGAGCGAGCCCTAGGGGGAGTTAGTGCAGGCAGTGTAGGCCTAGCTGCAGGTAGCGATAAGGATAGCGTTAACGTACGAGGGGCAGGCCGTAGCAACCTACTAGGGCATAATGCGAGCGGCGTCGCACTAGAAGGAGTAGAATAGCAGCTTAGCAGCGTCCTGCTGCTCGCTAGTATAGTACCTAGGACATTAGCTAGGACTATACAGAAGGAGAGGGCATGTACAAACCGGAACCGGAGTTGCTAATCAAACTAGGCATTCCACTCCTAGAGGTAGAAGTACAGGGAGACGCCGGCTAGACAGTAGGCAGACAGGCCAGCAACTACGAGAGAGCTATAGCGGGACTAGGCAGACGGGGTGCAGGGCATATTAGTGTTTGTAGTAGTAGTAGTTGGATAGTAGTAGTAGTTGTAGTAGTAGTAGACGGACGGGCGGACGGGTAGCAGGCAGGAGAATAGAAGAGGAAGGGGAAGAGGAAGAGGGAGATAGGGGGAGGGTTAATATATAGGGTGTAGGCTGTCTGCTATACGAAGCAATAGCAAACGGGGCAGCTGCTACAACTGTATAAAGGAGGGCGAACAAGGCAACCACTACCTAGTAGCCGGACGAGCAACAGCCCTATAGACGACTAGACAGGACGGGAAAGCGCCGGCTGTAAGAGGAACGCTAGGAGCTTAGGCTATGCAACGCAACGTCGTACGAGGGGAACACTATAAGAAGGGAGGGGGGTACTGTTAGGGGGCGCCATGCAGCTAGGTCCTGGACCTAAGCTAGCCGTCGCCCTAAGGATTGCGACTTAGCGGCGCCAGTACGACTCTACCCTCTGTACAGAGTTACTAATACGACCCTACTCCTGTACAGAGGGAGAATCCTACAGCCCTATATAGAGGGAAATAGCTGCCTCTCTATATATAGGGAAAACTCTGCATTCCTATATAGAGGGAAACTCCTAACCCTCTGTACAGAGCGAAATCCCTTTACCCCTATATAGTGGGAAATTGCTAGCTTAGCTTCGTAGATATATATAAGGGTTTAAGAATCTTAGTTTGGAAACTTAAAGCTAGGTATCTATATAAAGGAACTAATAGGCAGTTCCTTCGTCGTCCGCTGCTATACAATTTGTATCTACAAAGCTAAGCTAGCAATTTCCCTCTATATAGGGGTATAGGGATTTCGCTCTGTATAGAGGGTTAGGAGTTTCCCTCTATATAGGAATGCAGAGTTTTCCCTACGTATAGAGGGGCAGCTATTTCCCTCTATATAGGGCTGTAGGATTCTCCCTCTGTACAGGAGTAGGGTTATATTTAATACGGATGTGGATGTGGACAGCTGGCAGCTAGGCTTGGCAGGGCCAGGCTTGGCGCACACTCAAATACCTCCACCTCCGCTTGTACGTAGATTCTTCCCTCTCCAGCCTTAGATATAGTTATTAAAGACGGCCATTGACCTAGAGTCTACTGCAGTTAGATCATTATATCTAAGGCTCACTCCAACACCCAACCTGCACTACGCGAAAGAGCCCGTTAAATTACATCCGGGTACTCGAATAACGTACGTGCAACCGACAACCTAGAGTGTGTACTGTATATATACGAAGGAGGCCGTTGAATTATATCCAGTTACTTAATCGTACATGTGCATGCTACTCTACCCTCCCCTCCCCTAATCGAGAAGAAGAGTTTTAAACAGAGAGGTCCATTACAGAGGACATCGAGAAGAAGAGTTTTAGGGAAGAGAAGTGCCCCTATCGAGAAGAGAGAGAGTTTTGAAGAGAGACAGTTTTGAAGAGAGTGCCTACACGAGCAGATCGCGAGTTTTGAAGAAGAGCAAGAGCGACGAGAGAGCGACGACGACGAGAGCGCACCTAGCAGGACCTAGGGCAACGACATTCGTTTTTTTTCGGGTCTTTAACAGACTATTCTATTCGGACAAGGCCTATCGAGACAGTTCAGCAATCGGGACATTCAGCAATCGAGGCGTACGGCCAGCACAAGACAGAGCATAAGGCAGAGCACCGAGCGAGCACCAGGCACGAGCACCCAGGCCGAGCACCAGACAAAGCACAGGCAAAGCACAGGCAAAGTGACGTTCGAGAAGCGAGCGACCGTCCGAGAAGCGAGCGACTGTCTAAGAAGCGACCGTCAAGAAGCGACTGTCGAGAATAAAAAGCGACGGCTCGAGAAGCGACCGTTAAGAAGCGAGCGACCGTTAAGAAGCGAGCGACCGTTCGAGAAGCGAGCGACCGTCCGAGAAGCGAAGCGACGGCTCGAGAAGCGACTGTCGAGAAGCGACTGTCGAGAAGCGACTGTCGAAAAGCGACATACGTACGTAGGCTGCGACCTCCGCGACCCCGACGACCTCCGAGACCTCTGCGACCGTTTAAGAAGCGACGGCTTAAGAAGCGACTGGCGACAGCTTGAAAAGCGACGGCTCGAAAAGCGACATGTGTTTGCAAGACAACCTCGACGACCTCCGCGACCTCCGCGGCCTTAGCGACCTCCGCGACCTCCGCAGCCCCGACAACCTCTGCAGCCGCGACCTCTGAGAATTCTGCAGCCTTAGCAAGGCACCAAACAAGGCAGCAAACAAGGCACCAATTAAGGCCAAAAGCGATGGCAAAAAGGCACGAGATTAAGGCTCAAAAAGGCACGAGATTGAGGCTCAAAAAGGCACGAGATTGAGGCTCAAAAAGGCACGAGATTGAGGCTTAAAAAGCACGGAAATTGAAGCTTAAAAGCGACCTCTGCGACTGAATTTGCGACCTGGATTGGTGCGACCTGATTAGCTGATTGCGATTGATAGATTGATTGCGATTGAGGGCAATCGCTGGTTGGGGAGGGCGGTAGTGATACGGATGTGGATGTAGACAGCAGGCAGCTAGGCTTGGCAGGGCCAGGCTTGGCGCACACTCAAATACCTCCACCTCCACTTGTACGTAGATTCTTCCCTCTTCAGCCTTGGATATAGTTATCAAAGACGGGTATTGACCTAGAGTCTACTGCAGTTAGATCAATATTAGTAACTCTGTAAAGAGGATAGGGTCGTGCTAGCGTCGCTAAGTCGCAATCCTTAGGACGACGGCCAGTTTAGGTATAGGACCTAGTAGGGCGGCGTCCCCTAATATTACCCCCCTCCCTTCTTGTAGTCTGGTCCCTATACGCTGTCGTGTTGTGTAATCGCTTATAACGTTCCCTTTCTAAATAGTGCCTACCCTCGTCTAGTTGTCTGTAAGTCGACTGTCGTCCAGGCACTTACTAGTCGGCAATGCCTGTTACATCCCCTCCCTATTGTTACTAGGGCCTCGGGTAGCTAGTGCCTGTTTGCTGTTACCTCCTATAGCCTGCAGTTACGCAGTTACCCTACGTTCTAGGTCCCCCCCTCCCTTAACGCTGCTGCTACCTTGGTCTTGTCCGTTTGGATCCCGAACTTAAGGCGGAGGGGGCCCTGCGAGCAGGGAAAGCAGGTAGTGCTAGATCGCTTCTACCTAATCTTAGCCGAATTCGGTCGCTACTTTAAGAATATCGAAGCTAAGGCAGAGGAGGACCTGCGAGCGCTTTTAAAGGTACAGGAGGCGCTCGGTCCTGTCTGGTTTACTATTTCTACAGTCGTAGTCTCCCTATTTACCTGCCTTTTGTCCTGTATATAGGTAAGCTATCCCGTCCTTACCTGTCTATTTACTCTCCCTTTTATCCCTCGTCTGTTTATCTCCTAGTCTATTGCTCTAGCTGTGCAATCTGCATCCTATCCGTACAGTCCGGCAGCAGCGGGTCGTCCGGCCGATTATCTTGGTTCCTGCTCGTTATCGTCTGTAGGGTAGGGTAGTGGCCGTTTACCTAGCAGTCTTTCGTACAGCCTTAGGCAGACCTGTTATCTTATACAGTCCCGCCCTACTCTATACTAACTCTATTCCTACTCTTCTGCCCTTCCCTACTTCCTATACCTATACTACGCTTCTTGTAGACTCCCTAGTGTCGTCTCCTCTTTTATATCCCTAGGAATAGACGTCCCTAGTTCCCCTTTATTCCTGCTCTTCCTTTGCAGTTTCCCAGTCCTGCCTATAGCTGCTCTATGTTCCTTGCAGCTGTCTACTCCTATAGCTGCTATTTGTCCCGCCCTATACAGTACAGTGTTACTGTAACTGTTTACTAGGGTGTCTCTCCTCCTACTTGTCTAGTGCCTGTGTGTCCTAAAGAGCCTCGTACAGTTCCTATATAGGCTCTGCCCAACCTGCCGATTTAACTAGGTATTCTATCTTCTTCCACTTTCTCTAGCTCTTAAGGATTTCTTCGACTTGATACTCCTCCTAGTCTTTAGTTACAATCGCTAGGGGGTGCGCGTCGTCCGTTATCTAGTGTAGAAGGGGGTCTGTATATGCCAGCTGTATAAGGTCTATATAGAAGACTAGGTAGATACCTAGGGGAGTGTTAAGTCGTACAGCGTATGTGCCTACTAGCCGGACTACTGTAAACTTCCCGTTCTTCCAGTCTAGTTTCTTGCTTAGCTAGTCTGTACAGATATTGCGTTAGTTTAGCTATACCTCGTCTCCTGCCTCGTACCTTAGTGCAGCCTGTCGTCCCTTGTTAGCCTGTTCTTCCGCCCTCTGTTAGGCTATAGCTAGGCTCGCTTTTGCCTATTAGTAAGTATTCGTAATCGTCCGTACGATAGCTTCCCCCTGCTAAATTAGGAAGCGTATAGGGCGTAAGGTAGCGCCGCTTAGGGTCGGTAGGAGCAGGGAGTAGTTGTATCTGTAGGTTATAAAGAAGGGGGACAATCCAGTAGCGTTAGCCGTACGGCTGTTAATAGCTAGCTCCGCTATAGGGAGGAGGCGGTTCCAATTTATCTAGTTATAGTTAACGTACGCTTAGAGGTACACTTCTAATGTCGAGTTAACCCTCTCTGTAGCGCCGTCTGTCTGTAGGTGCTAAGCAGTTAACAAGCGGCGTTCTACGTTTAACAATTAACAGACCCTTGCCTAGAGCTAGCTTGTAAACTGTATACCCCGGTTAGATACAATTAACCTAGGGAACCTATGCTTGCTGAACGTCGTCCTTATGAATGCCTAGGCAGTGTCCTTAGCTGTAATAGCGTCTATTCCCTCTAGTATTACCCCCCTCGTTAGCTTGTCTATAACTACTATAATGTTTCGTCGTCTGTCGCTCTTAGGGAGGTCTGTAATAAAGGCTACTGTTAGGTCTTGCTAGGGCCGGTCCGGTATTAGTAGGGGTTTTAACAGCCTGTGCTTTAGTTTACGCTAGGGCTTCGTCCGTCTGTAGACATCGCAGTTCTGTACAAACCTGCAGATGTCCTTTGCTATCGCCGGCTAGTAGTAGTCCCTGGCGATAATGCTATACGTCTCCTCGCGCCCTAGATGTCTAGTTGCTATTAAGTTGTACGCCTGTTGGATTAAGCTCGTACAGAGCTTCTCGTCTGCTAAGACCTAAATCCGATTCCTGAACTTTAGGTTGTTCTCCTTATCTACTGTGCACTCTGCTGCTAATACCTTAAGGTGGAGCTCTACTGGGACCTTCTGCTGTCCTCCTTAGATCGCTGTACGGGCCCCTCGGTATACGTCGTCCTTTTTTACTGCCTCTTCCTATACCTATAGCTAGGGTTCCTATATGTGTATCGCCGCTAGACGGATAGCATCTTCGCCTAGTTCCTCCTTAAACATCTGGAATGTTCGTAATTTTAGTCGGTCGTCGTCGTACGTCGCTAGCATGTCTTAATCCCGTCTGGATAGTGCATTAGCCCTACTGTTGTCCTTTCCCTTGCGATACTAGAGTCTTATATGAAATCGGCTTAGGTATATCTCCTATCGTACATGTCTTTTAGATAGCTTCTAGGGCTGCGTAAAGTACTCGAGATTCTTGTAGTTAGTTAGGGCGAGGAACTTAGGAACAGAGCGGAGCTCTCCGTCCTACGCTTCGTAGCACTGTACGACCGCTAGCAATTCCTTGTCGTAGATAGGTGTTAGGAGGCGCCGGCCTAGCCCAGGTCCTAGACCTAAGCTAGCCGTCGCCCTAAGGACTACGACTTAGCGGCGCTAGCACGACCCTACCCTCTGTACGGAGTTACCGATATAACCCTACTCCTGTATAGAGGGAGAATCCTATAGCCCTGCACAGAGGGGAATTGCTGCCCCTCTAAACAGAGAGAAAACTCTGTATTACTATATAGAGAGAAACTCCCGATCCTCTGTATAGAGTGTAAACCTTGCATCCCTATACAGAGGGAAATTGCTAGCTTAGCTTCGTAGATACAAATTGTATAGCAGCAGACAACGAAGGAACTGCCTATTGGTTCCTTTGTATAGATACCTAACCTTAAGTTTCTGAACTAAGATTCTTAAGCCCTTATATTAGGAACTAATCTTACTGTCGGTAACTGCAGTAATAAAACGAAGATAGACAGCGACATCCCTATAGAACCTACGGCTATACAGGATTAGATGCACCGCGCGTACGAGGAGCTGCTGGCATATAGGAGGCAGCTCGAACAGCAAGTAAGCTACTAGGCTGCGATAATTTCCTAACGGGAACAGGAGCTACGACAGCTTAGGACGTCCGATTGCGATCCGACCCCTACGACGACGACGACGAACACGACGGCCTATACCCCGGCCTCTAAGAGCAAATTCCCTAACGTTACTACCTACAATAGTAAGTCTCCGGCTAAGTACCCCTCCTAGGCTGTCTAGATACGCTCTAAGCTTCTAATCGACTTAGGAGTATACCCAATCGAGCTAGACAAGGTAGTGTACCTCTTCGGGAGGTTAAAGGGCAGGGCAGCAGCACGGATTCTGCCGTACTACGAGACGGCTATTGCTAACCTAGTTATAGAGACGACGACAATGCTCTAGGCAGCTCTTAACAGGAGCTACAAGGACCTAGACCGCGCAAGCCGAGCACTCCTACAGGTTAATACGATAAAGCAAGGACGCAAGACTATACGAGAGTTCCTCGCAGAATACAACCAGACCCTAGCAGAGGCAGGAGGACTCTAATAGGAGGACAGGGTAAAAATTACTACCTTAGAGGTAGGCCTCTTTAAGGAGATTATAATAGGACTAGTAGGCGTAATGCGACCAGCTACGTGCGAGGAATTCTGTAATCTCCTTAGGATAGTCGACGACTAGCAGTGCAGGCTCGGACGGATAAGCTATACTTATAAGATACGACAACCCCTCTAGCGGCAGACGGACGCTATAGACTAGGAACTAACAACGACGATAAGAGTAGCAGCAGCCGTTACCGTACGGCTAAGGGCTGCTGCTAAAAGGGTACAGTAGGTAGACATAGCTACCCTCGACAAGAGAAGAGCAGAAGGGAGCTGCTATAGATATAGCAAGATAGGCTACACTGTACGGAATTGCGGGCTTTTGCCAGCAGAGAGACCTAGGGGACGGCCGACTACTGTAAGGGTAGCAACTGCGGCGCCCTAACAAGAGAATTAAGAGTCCCCCTTAGACGACGATAAGTTAGGAAAAGAGTAGCCTCTAAGCGAAGGCTCTGCTAGAGGCGTATACAAGATAGATTGCTAAATCAAAGCACTACTTAGCTATCTTTTAAGAGCAACTATATAACGACTACGCTGTTTATCGTACAGCCTATGCTAAACGGGACCGCTATAGCGCGGACATTAATTAACATAGGATGTTTAGTGTACAGAGTAATAAGCGAAGAATTCGTATAGAGACACTACATTAAGACGACCCTTCTGTACCTGTACGTATACTGGGTATTACCGGGCAAGGATCGGACATTACCTATATAGTAAAGGTAAAGATAGAGCTGCAAGGACACTACGAGCAGGACTTATACCTCTACGTCGTACAGGACAAGTTAGGGTATAACCTAATATTAGGGAAGCTATAGATAGAGCGCTAGCAGGGCAAGCTAGACGTTAGACGAGGACGGCTGTACCTAGCAGCGATAAAGCAGAGGCTCCGAGACTAAGGGAGAGTTCCGTAGGGTAGCAATGCTAAGGCCGAGATCAACACTGCGACTACAGACATCGAGAAGGCATTAGCGCCTAAGAAGGCGACAGACCCCTGCACGAAGCTCCTATTAGAATACGCAGAATACCTGGACCTCTTCGAGCCAAAGTCGGCCTCGAAACTGCTACTACACTAAGGAGAAGGAATTAACTACAACATCTAGCTAGAGCCCCGTCCGGATAGGAGTCTGCCTAAAGTGCTGTACGGCCTGCTGTACAGTATGTCCTCTAGAGAACTCCTAGTACTGTGCAAGATACTAGACGATCTACTTGCCAAAGGTTTTATTCGCGCAAGTACCTCGTCTATAGGAGCGCTAGTGCTGTTTGTCTATAAGGAGGGCAAGGCTGGCTTGCGTTTCTGTATAGACTATAGAGGCATTAACGCGATTACTAAGAAGAACCGGTAAGTCCTGCCCCTTATTAAGGAGCCTCTCGGACGGATTAGCAAGGCAAAGTGGTTTACTAAGCTTAACGTAGTCTCGGCCTTCTACAAAATATAGATTAAGGAAGGCTGTAAATAGATAACTGCCTTCTGTATAAGATATAGTCTTTTCGAGTAGCTTGTTATCCTCTTTAGCCTTGCCAACGTACCGGTAACCTTCTAGAGGTACATTAACAGGTCCCTACAAGAGTTATTAGACGACATCTGTTTGGCGTACCTCGACGATACACTAGTTTTTACAGACGGCACCTATACAGACTATATACAGGACGTTAAGAAGGTACTAGATCGACTGCAACGGGCTAGCTTATACCTCGACATCGACAAATGCGAATTTGGTATACAGCATATAAAATACCTAGAGTTTATTATTAAGGTAGGGAAAGGTATTAGTATAGATAGGAAGAAGATTAATGCTATTAAGCAATAGAAGCCGCCTACGAGCGTTAAGGGCGTACGGGAATTCCTTGGGTTTGCTAACTTCTACTACTAGTTTATACAGAACTACTCGGAAATCGTACGCCCCCTAGTTAAGCTAACATATAAGGACAAGCAGTTTAAGTAGACGGATAAGTGTAATAGAAGCTTTAACAGGCTAAAGGAGCTCTTTACAATAGAACTAACGCTTGCTGCCTTCGATCCGGAACGTACGACGATACTAGAAACCGACTCCTTAGGATATTGCATAGGAGGTATCCTGTTACAGGTAGGCTCGGACGGACTCCTGCACCTATACGCGTACTTCTCTAAGAAGAACTCCCTAGCTAAGTGTAACTACCCTATCTACGACAAGGAATTGCTAGCAGTCGTACAGTGTTGCGAAGCGTAGGATAGAGAACTCCGCTTAGTCCCCGAGTTCCTCGCTATAACTAACTACAAGAACCTAGAGTACTTTACGCAACCCTGGAAGCTGTCTAAGAGACACGTACGATAGGCGATGTACCTAAGCCGCTTTAATATAAGACTCTAGTATCGCAAGGGAAAGGACAATAGCAGGGCCGATACGCTATCTAGACGGGATCAGGACATGCTAACGACGTACGATAACGACCGGCTAAAATTACGGACGTTCTAGATGTTTAAGGAGGAGCCAGGCGAAGGGATTATCCGCCTAGCTGCAATACGCAAATAGGAGCCCTAGCTACAGGTATAGGAAGAGGCAGTAGAGAAGGACGACGTTTACTAGAGGGCCTGTACAGCGATCTAAGGAGGACAGCGGAAGCTCCTAGCAGAGCTTTACCTTAAGGTATTAGCAGTAGAGTACTTAGTAGACAAGGAGAACAACCTGAAGTTCAGGAATCAGATTTAGGTCCTAGTAGACGAGAAGCTCTATACGAGCTTAATACAGCAGGCGCATAATTCTATAGCAACTGGACATCTAGGGCATAAGGAGACGTACAGCATTGTCGCTAGGGACTACTACTAGCTAGCGATAGCAAAGGACATTCGTAGGTTTATACAGAACTGCGATGTATGCAGAAGGACAAAGCCCTAGCGCAAGCTAAAGTACGGGCTGCTAAAACTCTTACCAATACCGGACCGGCCCTAGCAAGACCTAACAGTAGACTTTATTACAGACCTCCCTAAGAGCGACGGACGGCAGAACATTATAGTAGTTATAGACAAGCTAACGAAGGGGGTAATACTAGAAGGAATGGACTTTATTACAGCTAAAGACACTGCTTAGGCATTTATACAGACGACATTTAGCAAGTATAGGTTCCCTAGGTTAATTGTATCGGACTAGGGTACACAGTTTACGAGTTAGCTCTAGGCAAGGGTATATTAATTGTTAAACGTAGAGCGTCGCCTGTCGACTGCATAGTACCTGCAGACAGACGGTACGACGGAGAGGGTCAATTCGACGTTGGAAGCGTACCTCCGAGCGTACGTCGACTATAATTAGACAAATTCGAACCGCCTTCTCCCTATAGCGGAGCTAGCTATTAATAGCTGTACGGCTAACGCTACAGGATTGTCCCCCTTCTTTATAGTCTACAGATACGACTACTCCCTGCTCCTACCGACCCTAAGTAGTAATACCCTATGCCCTATACAATCCCTAATTTAGCAGAGAGAGGCGATCGTATAGACGATTACGAATGCCTATTAATAGGCGAAAGCGAGTCTAGCTATAGCTTGACAGAATGCGGAAGAGCAGGCTAACAAGGAACGACAGGCTACACTAAGGTACAAGGCAGGAGATAAGGTCTAGCTAAACCAGCGCAACATCCGTATAGACTGGCTAAGCAAGAAACTGGATTGGAAGAACCGGAAGTTTACAGTAGTCCGACCAGTAGGGACATACGCTGTATAACTTAACACTCCCCTAGGGATCTACCTAGTCTTCTACGTAGACCTCGTACAGCTAGCATATACGGACCCCCTACTGCACTAGGCGATAGACGACGTGCGCCCTCTAGCGATTATTACTAAAGGCTAGGGAGAGTACGAGGTAGAGGAAATCCTTAAGAGCCGAAGGAAGCAGGAGAGGGCAGAGTACCTAGTTAAATAGAGAGGGTAGGCAGAGCCTACGAAGGAACTATACGAGGCCCTACAGGACACAACTGCGCTAGACAGGTAGGAGGAAACCCATCCCCCTGCCCGGTTACAGTAATACTGCGCCGTACGGCGAGAAGGAGCATAATCTACCCTAGATATAGAGCAGCTGCCGGCAACTCGGGTTACCGAAGGATCGAGAATTAAGACGTAGGACCCTACTGGGTCCTACCGACACTATACTGTACTACACTATACGGAAAGGGGGCAGGAGGAGGGGAACAGCTATAAGACAGGTAAGAATAAGAGTAAGAATAAGAAGGGTTAAGAACAGCACTGTCTAAAAGGCTTTTACATACTACCTTAGGGTAGCTTACTAGCTACTACCCCCTAGGACCAGGGCAGCCGACTCTACACCTAAAATCTCAATTACCTCCCGGCCGGCACGGGCCCCAACACTAGAAGGAGTAGAAGAGCAGCTTAGTAGCATCCTGCTGCTTATTGATATAGTACCTAAGACGTTAGCCAGGACTATACGAAGGAGGAAGACTATACGAACTAGAAGCAGAGTTGCTAGTTAAGCTAAACATCCTACAGCTAGAGGTAGAGGTATAGGAGGATGGGCCGGCAACTACAAAAGAGCTATAACAGCACTAGGCGGACGGAATAGTGGCGTTAGTAGTAGTAGTTGTAGTTAGTTATAGTAATAGTAGTAGTAGTAGACGGCTGGGCGGACAGGTAGCAGATAGGGCAGTAGAAGAGAAAGAGAAGAAGAGAGAGAGAAGGGGGGAAGGCTTAATATACAGAGTGGTAGCTGCCTGCTATATAAGGCAATAGCAACTAGGGCAGCTGCTACACTGTATAAGGGAGGGCAAACGAGGCAACTACGACCTAGTGCCCGGACGAGCGACGGCCCTATAGACGACCAGACAGAGGCGGGAACATCTACCTAGGAGCTGAACTCTGGACGACGACTAGGACACAGGGACAGAGCTAGACGGCCCGCTGCCGCAAGACTGTACGGCTAGGACGCAGAGTACATAGCTAGGGCTATAGGGTAGGAGGTAAATAGTTAGATAGGGCCAAGCACCTCCTGCACCTTCGTAACCGCTTGCAGGTCCTCCTCTGCCTTAGCTTTAGTATTCTTAAAGTAGCGAACGGAATCGGTTAAAATTAGGTAGAAGCGATCTAGTACTACCTGCCTTCCCTGCTTGCGGATCCTCCTCTGCCTTAGTTACAGGATCCAGATAGACAGGGCTAAGGTTGCAACAGCGTAGAGGGAGGGCATCTAGCAGGCATTGCCGACTAGCAAGTGCCTAGACGAAGACGGGAAAGCGCTACCTGCTAGAGGAACCCTAAGAGCTAAGGGTATATAACGCGCTGTCGTACGAAAGAAGCACTACGAGAAGGGAGGGGGGTATTGCTAGGAGGCGCTGCCTAGCCTAGGTCCTGGACCTAAGCCAGCTGTCGCCCTAAGGACTGCGACTTAGCGGCGCTAGCACGACCCTACCCTCTGTACAGAGTTACCAATACGACCCTACTCCTGTACAGAGAGAGAATCCTATAGCCCTATATAGAGGGGAATTGCCGCCCCTCTAAACAGAGGGAAAACTCTATATTACTATATAGAGGGAAACTCCCGATCCTCTGTACAGAGTGTAAACCTTGCATCCCTGCATAGAGGGAAATTGCTGGCTTAGCTTCATAGGTACAAATTGTACAGCAGCAGACAACGAAGGAACTGCCTATTAGTTCCTTTATATAGATACCTAACCTTAAGTTTCTAAACTAAGATTCTTAAGCCCTTACAATAGGGTAGTTGCATTCGGCTAGGGAGTTCTTCTTAGAGAAGTACGCGTATAGGTGTAGAAGGCCGTCCGGACCTACCTAGGAGAGGATCCCCCCTATATAGTAACCTAAGGAGTCGGTTTCTAGTATCGTCGTAAGTTCTGGATCGAAGGCGGCAAGCGTTAGACCTGTAGTAAAGAGCTCCTTTAGCTTGTTAAAACCTTTGTCGCATTCCTCTGTCTATTTAAACTGTTTGTCCTTATATGTTAGCTTAACTAGGGGGCGTACTATCTCCGAGTAGTTCTGTATAAACTAGCAGTAGAAGTTGGCAAACCTGGGAAATTCTCGTACGCCCTTAACACTTATAGGGGACTTCTACTGCTTAATAGCATCGATCTTCTTCCTGTCTATACTAATGCCTTTCCCTGCTTTAATAATAAACCCTAGCTATTTCGTATACTGTACCCCGAATTTACATTTGTCGATATCGAGGTACAATCCAGCCTGTTGCAAACGGTCTAGCACTTTCTTAACATCCTGTACGTAGTCTTTATAGGTCCTGTCCGTAAACACTAGCGTATTATTAAGGTATACAGAGCAGATGTTATCTAGTAGCCCTTGCAGAGATATATTAATGTACCTCTAGAAGGTTGCTAGTACGTTGGCAAGGCTAAAGGGGATAACAAGCTACTCAAAAAGACTATATCTCGTACAGAAGGCGGTTATCTATTTACAGCCTTCCTTAACCTGTATCTTGTAGAAGGCCGAGACTATGTTAAGCTTAGTAAACTACTTTGCCTTGCTAATCCGTCCGAGGGTCTCCTTAATAAGGGGCAGGGGGTACCGGTCCTTCTTAGTAATTGCATTAATGCCTCTATAGTCTATGCAAAAACGCAAGCCGGCCGAGCCTTCCTTATAGACAAACAGTACTAGGGCTCCTGCAGATAATGTACTTGCATAGATAAAACCTTTAGCAAGTAGGTCGTCTAGTGTCTTGCGCAGTACTAGGAGTTCTCTAGAGGACATGCTATACAGCCAGCCGTACGGTACTTCGGGCAGGCTCCTATCCGGACGGGGCTCTAGCTGGATGTCGTAGTTAATTCCTTCTCCTTAGTATAGGGACAGATTCGAGGCCGATTTTGGCTTAAAGAGATCTAGGTATTCTGCGTATTCCGATAAGAGCTTCGTACAGTGGTCCGTCGCTTTCTTAGGCGCTAAAGCCTTCTTAATATCTGTAGTCGCTGTATTGACCTCGGCGTTAGCGTTGGTTTCGGCCTTGGCGTTGCCGCCCTACAGAACTCTCCCTTAGTCTCGGAGCCTCTGCTTCGTCGCTGCCAGGTACAGGCGTCCTCGTCCGACGTCCAGCTCGCCCTGCTAGCGCTCTATCTATAGCTTCCCTAATATTAGGTTATACCCCAACTTGTCCAGTACAATATAGAGGTATAAGTCCTGCTCGTAGTGTCCTTGCAGCTCTATCGTTACTTTTACTATATAGGTAATGTCTGGTTCCTGTCTGGTAATGCCCAGCATACGTACAGGTACAGTAGGGGTCGTCTTAATGCAGTGTCTTCGTACGAAGTCTTCGCTGATAACTCTGTACACTAGACATCCTATGTTACTTAGCGTCCGCGCAGTGGGGGTCCTGCTTAGAGTAGGTCGTACGATAAACAGCGTAGTCGTTATATAGTTACTCTTAAAAGATAGCTAAGTAGTGCTTTGATTTGGCAATCTATCTTATATATACCTCTAGCTAAGCCTTCGCCTAGAGGCTATTCTTTTCCTAACTCGTTGTCGTCTAAAGGGGACTCTTAGGTCTCGTATTAGGGCGCCGCAGTTGCTACCCTCGCAGTGGTCGGCCGTCCCCTAGGTCTCTCTGCTAGCAAAAGCCTGCAATTCCGTGCAGTATGCCCTATCTGGCTATACTAGTAGCAGCTCCCTTCTGCTCGTCTCTTGTTAAGGGTAGCTATATCTACCTACTGCGCCCTTTTAGCGCCGGCCCTTAGCCGTACAGTAACGGCTGCTGCTACTCTCGTTATCGTCGTTAGTTCCTAGTCTATAGTGTCCTACTGCTAATAGATAGGCTGTCGCATCTTGTAGGCGCGGCTTATCCGTCCGAGCCTGCGCTATTAGTCGTCGATTATCCTAAGGAGATTACAGAACACCTCGGCTAAGGCTGGTCGCATTACGCCTACTAGTCCTATTATAATCTCCTTAGAGAAGGCTACCTCTAAGGTAGTGATTTTCACCCTGTCCTCCTATTAGATTCCTCCTGCCTCTGCTAGGGTCTAATCGTATTCTGCGAGGAACTCTTGTATAGTCTTGCGTCCTTGCTTTATAGTATTGACCTGTACGAGGGCTCGGCTTTCGCAGTCTAGGTCCTTGTAGCTCCTATCGGGAGCTGCCTAGAGCACCGTCGTAGTTGCTATTGCCAGGTTAGCAATAGCCGTTTCGTAGTATAGCAGAATCTATGCTGCTGCCTTGCTCTTTAATCTCCTAAAGAGATATACTACCTTGTCTAGCTCGGTCGGGTATGCTCCTAAGTCGACTAGAAGCTTAGAGCGTATCTAGGCAGCCTAGGAGGGGTACTTGGCTAATGCCTTACTATCGTAGGTAGTAGCGTTAGGGAGTTTGCTCTTTGTAACTATAGTGTAGGCTGTCGTGTTCGTTATCGTAGGGGTCGGGTCGCAACCGGACGCCCTAAGCTGTCGGAGCTCTTGTTCCTGTTAGGAAATCGTCGAGGCCTAGTAGCCTATATAGTCTTCAAGCTAGGTCTTGCGTGCTAGCAGCTCTTCGTATATACAGTGTATCTAATCCTGCATAGTCGTAGGTTCTATAGGGATGTCGCTGTCTATCTTCGTTGTATTACTGCAGTTACCGACAGTAAGATCAGTTCCTAATATAAGGGTTTAAGAATCTTAGTTTAGAAACTTAAAGCTAGGTATCTATATAAAGGAACTAATAGACAGTTCCTTCGTCGTCCGCTGCTGTACAATTTGTACCTACGAAGCTAAGCTAGCAATTTCCCTCTATGCAGGGGTATAGGGATTTCGCTCTGTATAGAGGGTTAGGAGTTTCCCTCTATACAGGAATGCAGAGTTTTCCCTACGTGCAGAGGGGCGGCCATTTCCCTCTATGCAGGGCTGTAGGATTCTCCCTCCGTACAGGAGTAGGGTTATATTGGTAACTCTGTACAGAGGGTGGGGTCGTGCTGGCGTCGCTAAGTCGCAATCCTTAGGACGACGGCCAGTTCAGGTACAGGACCTGGCGGGGCGGCGTCCCCTAACAATACAAATTGTACAGTAGCGCACGACAAAGAAACTGCCTATTAGTTCCTTTATGTAGATACCTAGCTTTAAGTTTCTAAACCAAGATTCTTGAACCCTTACACGTCCGTTTCTAGGTAGATTGTCTTTTCCGTTCGGAAGTGCGCCAGCACTAGCGCTCAGGCTACTGCTTCTTTTAGTTAGTTAAAAGCCTCTGTACACTTCTCGCTCCATAGGCTAGCGGCCTCCTTCTTTAATGCCTTATTTAGCAGTCTTACTATCTTGTTAAAGTCCTTAATAAATCGATAATAGTAACTGCAGAATCTGAGAAAAGCTCTAATTTAAGTAGTGTTTCCGGACTTCGGCTGCTTCTATTCCGCTACGGCAGCGACCTTTAAAGGATCTATCCGAATTCCTTCTCTTCCAACAATAAGACCGAGATATTTGACTTCAGTCTAATAGAACTCGCTCTTCTTCGTATCCGCATTTAATCCGACCTTACAGAGCCCAGTCAACACTCTCTCGATGTAGTCTGTATACTGCTCTCTTGTTCTATCGGTATAGATAAGGATGTCGTCTAAGTAAATAGATACGAACCGCTCTAGCATGTCTATAAAGGTGTAATTTATAAAACGCTGCCACACCGCTAGCGCGTTAGTAAGTCCGAAAGGCATAACTAACTACTTAAAGTTGCCTATACGCGTAGCGAATGTCGTAAGGTCTTCCGTCTGCCCTTCCTCGTTCCTTAGTTAGTAGAACGCTTAGCGAATGTCTAGCTTGCTAAACGTCTTAGCTTTCGCCACTCGTTGTATAGTCTTATCGATTAGCGGCAGCGGGTATACATCCCTCTTAGTAACCTTATTAAGGCCTTGGTAGTCTACGTACAGTCGGAGACTACCTCCGGGTTTCTGTACGAAAAGGATTGGCAACGTATACTTAGCAGAGCTCGGCGTAATAAACTTCTTCGCTAGGTTCTCTTAAACAAACACTTCTACTCAGTCTAGCTCGTCCGGAGATAACCGTTTTTGGGACTCGGTTCTCGGCAGCGCAGCTCCTTCTTTTAACTAGATCTTGTTGCTATATTCTAGTCAGTAGAGCGGCAGGAGGTTGGAGTCGGCTTTTAAGAACACGTTAGTGTAGCTATAGAGTTCTTTTAGTAATACCTCTAGCGGGTCTACTTCTTCTTCCGCTATTATCTTCTAGTAATCTTCCATGTCTTTTATCGAGATAGCGTAAATCTTATTCTCTAGCGACTTCGCCAGAGTCGTTAGGGCTTCTAAGCTTATTATTCTAACAGTATCTAGGGGATTGGAACGGTTGGTTGGAACCGCGTTAATAGCCGCGACGTTCGGTTCTACAGCGACGACGGTGACCGATTCGACGGCGGCGGTGTCGCTGTGCTAGGATTTAAATCCAAGTATACCTTTACCTACGTTAATGATCCGGGCACGCAGATATGATTCAATACGGCCTTTTTGATGACTATATCTCGAACTGAGGAGGGAAAGGAATCTATGTGGTGGTGGTAGTGGGCTTTCATAGTGGTAATGCCAAGGCCCGGCTCGGCCCGTCCGGGCCGAGCCGAAATCCAGGGTCCACCCCATCAATCTGTCCCACCTCTTTCCACCGCCGCAACAGTTAATAACGGCTTTCTAGTTCTTTATCTATTTCTGCCCTATAATAATGTTAAACCGTCCAATATCTATAATTTGGAACGTTGCTTTAGTCGTTCGGCCGACTAGGGTAGTCTTTGGCAGTATGTAATGCGTAACGCTCTCTGTGTCTTGTCCGTTATAAGCCGAAATTTGCGTCGGCAACGCAAGTTCTACTGGATAACTGTATCCCTTTGTTAGCTTCTAAACCAGTCGATAGTGAATCGCCGCGCCAAGAAGAGCTTCTGTATCGATAAAGGCTTTTAGCTAACGGGGGCGGTGTAAGCCGTTAAGGGGGTAGATAGTGATTAGAAGGATAATAGCGGTCTCTGTATTCACTTCTACCGCTGCTAAGAGCGGATTACTACAACTATTAATACTCCCTTCTTTTTCTAGCGATGCGGATCGCATTAGTGCCCTATTGTTTATGCTAGGTAGGAGGTCTATCCGTCCAGCTAGTCTTTGCCCAAGATTCTTAATAGCACTCTACTGTCTACGCTATCGGTGTCGTTCGGCACCAATAGCGTACTTCGTAGCACGGTATTCCTGCTTCTGCTAATTCGTTGCTTGGCATCTAGTAGCGATATAACTAGGCTTTCTGCATATATAGCAAGTAGGAACGAACTGCGAACGCGGTGAATAAGATAGCTGCTAAGGACCCTGTCTGAAAGGAGCAGAAGGCCGCGTTGTCTGCACTAGCGACAGCTTCTAATTCGGTTCGCGTGCCGCCGATTTTCCGTATACGTTCAAGTTTCTAGCGGTAACTCTCGCCTAGTGCACAAAGCTCTTAAGGTCTTCGTCTTCTACCGAGGCTATAGCTCTGGACAGTTCGGGGTTCAACTTCTGCCTTAGTAAGTGTAACTGTTTACCCTTGAACACCTTAGCTCTAATAGTATATTTCCTAAACAGTCTGTAGAGTTCTTTAAACGTTAGCTAGTTTTAGTTGATCTTATCCAGTTGCTTACAGGCCGTCTTCTTTCGGAAAGCTTCTCCGAAGCGCTGGTCTAGGGCTTTAAGGGCTTCGTCGGCGGTTACATCTTCTAGGTCCGCTACTAACGAGAACGCTTCGCCTTCTAGTCGCGATTCTAGATAGGCCAGTTTGTTTTCTTCGCTGCTTCCGGCCTAATCGCGACTTATCTTGTTCCTTATCTTCTTCTTAAAGGCCTTCTAGTCCTTAGAGTCTCTACCCCTAAAGCCCGGTAGATTAGATAGTAACGTTATCGAGGTGCTACCTTAACTATAGGCAGCAGGTAAGGCAGTTTCCGCTTGTTCTTCTTAATGTAGCGGCAGTGCCGACGACATTGCTGCTTCTATGTTAGCTAGCTAAGCCTTTAGCATCTTTAGTTGCGCTAGTCTTGTCGCTGCTTGGTTCTCTAGTATATCGATAATAGTTTCTACTGATTCCTTCTTAGCTATTACCGCTTCTATCTCCTCTCTTAGCTGCTTGTTCTCTTCTATCTTCTTATAGAACGTCTTCTCGATTAAGGTAATAGTGTCGTATACCTTTCCGGGCTCGTGTTCTGCTAGATGTTCTTCTTAATACGGATATAGAGGACTGGAAGGTGCTGGAAGGTGGCAGGCTCAGCAAGCTAGGCTTGGCATAAACTTAAATACCTCCACCTTTGCTTGTACGTAGATTCTTCCCTCTCTGGCCTTAGATATAGTTATTAAAGTAGCCGTATTGAATTATCTACGTGCTTAGATTATTATATCCAAGGCTTACTTTAACAACACCTGCACTATACAAAAGAGCCCGTTAAATTACATCTAGGTACTCGATTAACGTACATGCAACTAACCTAGAGTGTGTACTGTATATGTACAAAGGAGGCCGTCAAATTACATCTAGTTACTTAATTGTGCATATACATACTACTCTACCCCCCCCCCTCCCCCGATCGAGAAGAAGAGAGAGTTTTAGGGAAGAGAAGTGTCCCTATCGAGAAGAAGAGAGAGTTTTAGGGAAGAGAAGTGCCCCTATTAAGAAGAAGAGAGAGTTTTAGGGAAGAGAGTGCCCCTACGAGTAGATCGCGAGTTTTGAAGAAGAGCGAGAGCGACGAGAGCGACGAGAGCAGCGAGAGCAAGGACGACGATATAGGAACGACGAGAGCATACAAGGAAGAAGACGCACCTAGCAGGACCTAGGGCGACGACATTCGTTTTTTCGGGTCTTTGACAGACTATTCTATTCGGACAAGGCCTATTGAGAAGTTCAGCAATCGAGGCAAAGCACGAGGCAACAGAGTCTACAATCGAGACAAGTGACACATTCGGTACGAGGCACAGCGATACGAGCAGTGCAACCAGCGAGCCCCAAGCACCAGCGAGCCCTAAGCACCAGCGAGCCCCAAGCACCAGCGAGCACTAGGCTTAGCACCAAGCACTGCACTAGGCACAGCTGCAGGCAGGCAGCTGCAGACAATACAGCTATAGAGCAGATACAGCTGCTGCAGACAAGACAGAGCTGCTACAGCTAGGCACAGCCAGCTCTAGGCACAGCTAGCTCCAGGCACAGCCAGCTCCAGGCACAGCTAGCTCCAGGCACAGCCAGCTCCAGGCACAGCTAGCTCCAGGCACAGCCAGCTCTAGGCACAGCACCAGGCAGAGCACTAGGCAGAGCACCAGGCAGAGCACTAGGCAGAGCACCAGGCTGCAGAGCACCAGGCTGCAGAGCAAGAGCAGCAGGCATAACACAAGGCAGAGCACAAGGCAGAGTACAAGGCAGAACACCTAGGCAGAGCAAGAGCACCTAGGCAGAGCACAACAGAGCAAGAGCTGCAGACAACAGGCAGCTGCTGCAGACACAGAGCTGCTGCAGATAACACAGCTGCAGACAGCAGAGGCACAGCAGCTACAGACAGGCACGGCTGCTGCAGACAACAGAGGCACAGCTGCAGGTACAGGTACAAGGCAATTGCAGACAACACAGGTGCAGACAGTGCAGACAACACAGGGCTGCTGCATACAGGCACAATAGGGCAGGCAATACAGGGCAGACAGGGCTGCTGCAGGCAACACAATGTTTAGTAGTATGTTGAGGGGTACAGCTGCTACAGACAACACAGGGCAGCTGCAGACGACACGGAGCTGCTGTAGACAATACAGCTGCAGACAACAAAGATACTGCATGTTCAGAAAGGCACTGCAAGTTCAGAAGCGACAGACCTCTGCGACCCCGACGACCTCTGCGACCCTGACGACCTCCGCAACAATCTGAGAATTCTGCAGCCTTAGCAAGGCACCAAACAAGGCACTAATTAAGGCACCAAAGCGACAGCAAAAAGGCACGGAAATTAAAGCTCCAAAGCAGCCTTAAAAGCGAGCTTAAAAAGCGACCTCTGCAACTGAATTTGCGACCTAGATTAGTGTAGCCTAATTGGCTAAAAGCAATAGCAAAGTGCACTGAAATTGGAGCTGAATTTGCGACCCCTACGACCTGGTTTGATACGACCTCTGCAACCTGGATTAATACAACAATGCGACCTAGTTTGGCACCTACGACCTAGTTTAAGTCGATACCTGCGACCTAGTTTGGCTAATTGCGATTGTGGGCAATCGCTGGTTAGGGAGGGCAGTAGTAATACGGATATAGAGGGCTGGAAGGTGCTGGAAGGTAGCAGGCTTGGCAAGCCAGGCTTAGCGTACACTTAAATACCTCTACCTTTGCTTGTACGTAGATTCTTCCCTCTTCAGCCTTAGATATAGTTATTAAAGTAGCTGTATTTGTTGCAGCGGCAGAAAAGGGTAGGACTAAGTACTGTATGCGCTGCCACTAATCGATAAGACTATACAACGAGTAGCTAAAGCTAAGTAATTTAGCAAGCTGGATATTCGCCAAGCGTTCTACCGACTAAGGAACGAGGAAGGACAAACAGAAGACCTTACGATATTTGCTACGCGCATAGGCAATTTCAAGTAGTTAGTAATGCCTTTCGGACTTACTAACGCGCTGGCGGTGTAGCAGCGTTTTATAAACTACACTTTTATAGACATGCTAGAACGATTTGTGTCTATCTACTTAGACGACATCCTTATCTATACCGATAGAACGAGAGAACAGTACACGGACCAGATCGAGAAGGTGCTAACTAGGCTCTGCGAGGTCAGATTGAACGCAGACACGAAGAAGAGCAAGTTCTATTAGACCAAAGTCAAGTATCTTAGTCTTATCGTTGGAAAAGAAGGAATTAGGATGGACCCCTCTAAGGTCGCTGCCGTCGTAAAATAGAAGCAGCCGAAATCCGGAAACACTACACAAATCAGAGCGTTTCTCGGATTCTGCAGCTACTATCGACAGTTTATTAAGGACTTTAGCAAGATAGCGAGGCCCCTAAACGAAGCATTAAAGAAGGAGGCCGCTAGCCTATAGAATAAGAAGTGCATAGAAGCTTTTATCTAACTAAAAGAAGCAGTAGCCTCGGCGCCGGTTCTAGCGCACTTCCGACCAGAAAAGACTGTTAGGGGGCGCTGCCCAGCCCAGGTCCTGGACCCGACCTAAGCCAGCCGTCGCCCTAAGGACTGCGACTTAGCGGCGCCAGCACGACCCTACCCTCTGTATAGAATTACTAATAGGACTCCACTCCTATACAGAGGGAGAACCCTATAGCCCTGCACAGAGGGGAATTGCCGCCTCTCTAAACGGAGGGAAAACTCTGCACTACTGTATAGAGGGAGAACTCCTAACCCTCTATACAGAGTGTAAACCTTGCATCCCTATATAGAGGGAAATTGCTAGCTTGGCTTTATAGATACAAATTGTACAGCAGCAGACGACTAAGGAACTGCCTATCAGTTCCTTTATGTAGATACCTAACCTTAAGTTTCTAAACTAAGATTCTTAAGCCCTTACATTAGGAACTGATCTTACTGTCGGTAACTGCGGTAATATAACAAAGATAGACAGCGACATCTCTATAGAACCTACAGCTATACAGGGACAGATGCACTGCGCGTACGAGGAGCTGTTGGCACACAAGGCCTAGCTCGAACAACAAGTGAGCTACTAGGCTGCGATACCTTCCTAATAGG
The DNA here is from genome assembly GCA_016165855.1 of Pseudocercospora ulei. Lineage (NCBI taxonomy): Eukaryota > Fungi > Ascomycota > Dothideomycetes > Mycosphaerellales > Mycosphaerellaceae > Pseudocercospora > Pseudocercospora ulei. Next base: position 2,583,640 of record JACWNB010000003.1, read on the forward strand.
AACAGGAGCTACAATAGCTTAGGGCGTCCGATCGCGATCTAACCCCTACGACGACGACGAACACGATAGCCTACACCCTGACCCCTAAGAGCAAACTCCCTAACGTTACTACGTACGATAGTGAGGCTCTGGCCGAGTACCCCTCCTAGGCTGCCCAGATGCGCTCTAAGCTTCTAGTCGACTTAGGAGCATACCCGACCGAGCTGGACAAGGTAGTGTATCTCTTTAGGAGGTTAAAGGGCAGGGCGGCAGCACAGATTCTGCCGTACTACGAGACGGCTATCGCCAACCCCGCAATAGCTACAACGACAATGCTCTAGGCAGCTCTTAACAAGAGCTATAAGGACCTAGACCGCGAGAGCCGAGCACTCCTATAGGTTAATACAATAAAGCAAGGACGTAAGACTATACAAGAATTCCTTACGGAATACGACTAGACTCTAGCAGAGGCAGGAGGTCTCCAATAGGAGGACAGGATAAAAATTACCTCCTTAGAGGTAGGCCTCTCTAAGGAGATTATAACAGGACTAGTAGGCGTAATGCGACTAGCTACGTACGAGGAATTCTGTAATTTCCTTAGGATAGTCGACGACTAGCAGTGCAGGCTCGGACGGATAAGCTGCGCTTACAAGATGCGACAACCCCCCTAGCGGCAGACAGACGCTATAGACTAGGAACCAACGACGACGAGGGTAGCGGCAGCCGTTACTATACGGCCAAGGGCTGCTACCAAAAGGGTGCAATAGGTAGACATAGCTACTATTAACAAGAGGCGAGCAGAAGGGAGCTGCTACAGGTATAGCAAGATAGGCTATACTGCACGGAATTGCAGGCTTTTGCTAGCAGAGAGACCTAGGGGACGGCCGACCACCGCAAGAGTAGCAACTGCGGCGCCCTAACAAGAGGATTAGGAGTCCTACTTAGACGACGACGAGTTGGGAAAAGAGTAGCCTCTAAGCGAAGGCTCTGCCAGAGGCGTATATAAGATAGATTGCTAAATCAAAGCACTCCTTAGCTATCTTTTAAGAGCAACTACATAACAACTACGCCGTTTATCGTACAGCCAACGTAAAACAGGTCCGCAACGGCGCGGACATTAATTAATACAGGATGTTTAGTATACAGAGTAATTAGCGAAGACTTCGTACAGAGACATTGTATTAAGACGACCCCTACAGTACCTGTATACATGTTAGGCATTACTAGGCGAGGACCGGACATTACCTATACAGTAAAAGTAACGATAGAGATACAGGGACACTATAAGCAGGACTTATACCTCTATATCGTACAGGACAAGTTAGGGTATAACCTAATACTAGGGAAGCTATAGATAGAGCGCTAGAGGGGCAAGCTAGACGTTGGACGAGGACGGCTGTACCTAGCAGCGACGAAGCAGAGGCTCCGAGACCAAGGGAGGGCTCCGTAGGGTAGCAATGCCAAGGCCGAAATCAACACAGTAACGAAGCAGAGGCCCTAAGACCAAGGGAGGGCTCTGCAGGGTAGCGATGCTAAGGCCGAGATCAACACAGCAACTTCGGACATTAAGAAGGCATTAGCGCCTAAGAAAGCGACGGACCCCTATACGAAGCTCCTAAGGGCATATGCTGGATACCTGGACCTCTTCAAGCCAAAGTCAGCCTTAAAACTGCCTCTACACCGAGGAGAAGGGATCGACTACGACATCTAGCTAGAGCCCCGTCCAGATAGGAGCCTGCCTAAGGTACCGTACGGTCCGCTGTACGGAATGTCCTCTAGAGAACTCTTTGTTGCGGCGGTAGAAAGGGGTGGGACTAAGCAATAGGGTGGACCCTCGGAATTTCGGCTCGGCCCTTCCGGATCGAGCCAGGCCTTGGCACCCCCCCCCCCCCCCCAAAGCTCTCGTCCACCACTATATAGATTCCTTTCCATCCTCAGTTCGAGATATAGTTATCAAAAAGGCCGTATTAAATCTTATCTGCGTACCCGGATTATTATATCTCGAACTCACTTACTGCACTATCCCTGCGCTGCGCGAAAGGGACCGTCGAACTATCCGGACCCCCGAAAAATGCACGCGCACTACACTAACAACCCCAGCACTGTAAGAAAGCAATAGAGAGCTTCTTAACGGTAGAAGGCGGCGTTACAGGCCGAAGCAGAAGCAGAAGAGAAAAGACTAACAGAGCGAGTAGGCGCTCCAGTGTTATCGATAATAAGTTTATTATTAGAGGTTTTACAGCGGAAGAGACTGCAGAGATTAAGGAACGAATAAACGAATACAAGAAGATCCACGACTGCACACTTAAGGAACTTAAGGATTACGTAAACGAGAACGGAGTAGGGAAGGTCTACGACAGCATAGACCTTATTAACAAGCTGTTTTACAGAACCCTAGAAGAAAAGAGACAGTTAAGGGAGGAAATCGAGGCAGTAAGAGCTAAGAAGGAATCGGCCGAGACTATTATAGATGTGCTAGAAAACCAAGCGGCGAACCGACTGGCACAACTAAAGGCGATAAAGACTCAGCTAGCTAAGATAGAAGCAGTAGTGTCGTCGGCGCCGCCTCCGCATCGAGAAGAACAAGCAGAGACCGCCTTACCGGCGGCCTACAGTTAAGGCGGCACGTTAATAACATTACTGCCGGATCTACCGGCGTTTAGAGGCGGAGATCCTAAGGATTAGGAAGCATTTAAGAAGAAGATAAAGAACAAGATAGATTAAGACTATGCCAGAAACAGTGCCGGAGATAGATTGGCCTACCTAGAGTCGCAGTTAGAAGGCGAGGCCTTTTCGCTAGTGGCAGACCTGGAAGAGGTAACTGCTAAAGAGGCGATTAAAGCGCTGGATCAACGCTTCGGAGACCCCTTCCGAAAGAAGACGGCCTGCGAACAGCTGGACAAGATCAACCAGAACCGGCAGACGTTTAAGGAATTCTACGGGCTATTCCGAAAATATGCTATTAGGGCCAGAGTGGCAGAAGACGAGCAGCTCCATCTACTAAGACAGCAGCTGAACCCTGAACTGGCCGCAGCTATAGCCTCGGTGGAAGATAAAGACCTTAAGAGCTTCGTGCACCGAGCGAGAGTCACTGTAAGAAACTTAAGCGCTTACGCGAAATTACGCGAATCGACCTAGAAGCCGTCGATAACGCAGGCGACGCGACCCCCTGCACCTTTCCGGAGAGCACCTCTGCAGCCATCTTACCAGTCACCGCTTCGTTCGTCGTTCGTCCCTACCTGTTACGCGTGTGGAAAGCCTAGCCATATTGCTACGAGATGCCAAGCATTAGATAAGCAGAAGCAGGAGTATCGTGTTACGAAGCAGCTGCAGCCGCTAAGAAAGACTATACAGGCTATCGAGCCGGCTCTGAACGACACCGACAGTGTAGACGGTAGAGTGCTACTAAGAATCCCAAGAAAAGACTAGCTGGATAGATAGGCCCCCTATCCAGCATAGACAATAGGGCACTGACACGAACTACGTTACCGGAAGACGAGAGTATTAACAGCTGCAACGATCCGCTCTTAGCTACAGTAGAAGTAAACACAGAAACGGCTATTATCCTTCTAATTACTGTCCACCCCCTTAATGGATCGAGCAAACCACTTTAGCTAAGAGCTTTTATCGATACAGGAGCCCTTATCGGCGCGGCGATCCATTATCGATTGGTTCAAAAGCTAATAAACGGATACAGCTATCTAGTGGAGCTGGCATTGCCGACACGGATTTCGGCATACAACGGACAAGACACAGAGAGTGTTACGCATTATATTCCATTGAAGACTACCCTAGCTGGCCGCACTACGGAGGCGACGTTCCGAATTATAGATATCGGAAGGTTTAACATTATTATAGGATAAAAATAGATAAAGAACCAGAGAGCAGTTATTAAAGTAGGCAAAGGCACCCTCGGATTCAAAAACCAGCAGACCGAAATCGTCGCCGAATCGGTCACAGTCGCCAACGCCAAACCGAACGTTACGACCATCGAAGAGGCTCCGAAGGATCGGTCCGACCCTTAAGACACGATCGGAATAATAAGTTCAGAAGCTTTAACGACCCTCGCGAGGTCGTCGGACAACGAGATTTATGCCATCTTAATAAAGGATATTGAAGACTACTAGAAGATAATAGCGGAAGAAGAAGTGGATCCACTAGAGGTGTTACCAAAAGAACTCTATAGTTACACTAACGTGTTCTTAAAGGCTGACTCCAACCTCTTGCCGCTCCACCGACCAGAATACGACAACAAGATCCGACTGAAAGAAGGAGCCGCGCTGCCGAGAACCGAACCCCTAAGACGCTTATCGCTAGCGGAGCTATACTAGGTAGAAGTGTTTGTTAGAGAAAACTTGGCGAAGAAGTTTATTACGCCAAGCTCTGCGGAATATGCGTTACCAATTCTTTTCGTACGGAAACCTGGAGGCGGTCTCCGACTATGCGTAGATTACCGTAGCCTTAATAAGGTCACTAAGAGAGATGTGTATTCGCTGCCTCTAATCGATAAGACTATACAACGAGTAGCTAAGGCTAAGTGGTTCAGCAAGCTAGATATCCGCTAAGCGTTCCACTAGTTAAGGAACGAAGAAGGACAAACTAAAGATCTTACGACATTCGCTACGCGCATAGGCAATTTCAAGTAGCTGGCAATGCCTTTCGGACTTACCAACGCGCCGGCAGTGTAGCAACGCTTTATAAACTATACCTTTATAGACACGCTAGAACGGTTCGTGTTAATCTACTTGGACGACATTCTTATCTGCACTAAGGGAACGAGAGAGCAACATACGGACTACATTAAGAGGGTGTTAAAGAGACTCCGCGAGGTCGGATTGAACGCGGACACGAAGAAGAGCGGGTTCTACCAGACCGAAGTCAAATACCTCGGTCTTATCGTCGGAAGAGAAGGAATTCGGATAGACCCCTTAAAGGTCGCTGCGGTCGCGGAATGGAAGTGACCGACATCCGGAAACACTACGCAGATCAGAGCGTTTCTAGGCTTCTGCAGCTACTATCGACGGTTTATTAAGGACTTTAGCAAGATAGCGAGACCCCTAAATAAGGCGTTAAGGAAGGAGGCCGCTGGCCTATAGAACAAGAAGTGTACGGAAGCTTTCAACTAACTAAAGGAGGCGGTGGCCTTAGCGCTAGTACTAGCGCACTTCCGACCGGAAAAGACGATCTACGTAGAGACAGACGCTTCCGACACAGTAACAGCAGGGGTCCTTTCTTAATACGCTAACGACGACGAAACGCTCCATCTAGTAGCTTTCTTTAGCAAGTCTATAAATAATGCTAAGCAGAACTACGCTATCTACAATAAAGAACTGTTAGCTATTATACAGGCGTTCGAAGAGTGGAAACCGGAGCTTATAGCTGGACAGAGCACGATCTAGGTCCTTACAGACCACCAGTCGCTAACCTACTTTATAAAGACGCAGAAGCTGTTACGGCGCTAAGCCCGGTAGGCTGCCTACCTATCCAGATTCGATTTTAAGATTACCTATCGACCAGGAGCTCAAAATAGAAAGGCAGACGCGTTAACAAGAAGAGAAGGAAAGATCAGCTGCGCGAAAGAAGATGCGAACATGTTTTAGAAGGTGTTAACCGAACGAATAGTAGACGCCGAGGTGTTGAAAGAGGCAGGGATCTGTACGATAGAGCCGCCGATTAAAGAAGAGACGCTGCACGAGAAAGTGGAACGGCTTAATCAGCAGCAGAAGCTCGGCAAAACAGGCTTAGGGAAACTGATCGTTCTGGAAGAACTGATTACGGAGGTTATCCAGCTAGTTTATAGCTCTACGGATGTTAGTTACGCAGGATCAAAGAAGACGATAGAAGCAATAAGGACGACCTACTAGTTTCCGAGAATTTTCGAGCGGATACATCGGTTTATTACTAACTGTTACGTGTGCCGAGCAGCGAAGCCACGTTACGGCCTTCCGGCCGGCCTGCTAAAGCCACTTCCGATCCCTAAGAAACTATAGTAGCACATTACGATAGACTTCGTAACCGGCCTGCCGGATTCCGATAGATATAACGCTACGCTTAATGTAGTGGATCGACTGAGTAAAGAACGCTATTTCATCCCCTGCCGAGCTAAGGATAAAGGAACTACCGCAGAAGAAACGGCAAGAATGTTAATCCAGCACGTATGGAAACACTACGGACTGCCGGATACTATCACTACGGATAGGGGTCCTCAATTCACTGCCGATGTATGGAAAGCTATTAACCAAGCCCTTAGAATTCGTAGAAAGCTTAGCACAGCAGCTTACCCTTAGACCGACGGCCAGTCTAAAGTGGCTAACTGTAAGGTAGAAAAGTATCTACGAATCTTCTGTAGCTATTATTAAGCAGAGTGGATTAAGATATTGCCGATAGCCGAATTCTGCGCCAATTTAGCACAGTCGGAAGCTACCTTACTAGCGCCGTTTAAGATAACATACGGTTATCTTCCGAGGATAAGCTTTCAGCCGCCGAACGAACCCAGCTCTTTAGAACCTTCTACTACTACCTCGTCGAAAGAGAATCGCCGCGGAGACGGCAGAAGCGCTCCGATCTTAGATAGAAGAAGCGATTAAGGTAGCGAAAGAGGCGATGGAATCAGCTTAGAAGAAGATAGTAACTCGAGCTAATAAAAAGAGGTCACCGATAGAATTCGAGGAAGGCCAAAAGGTATAGCTTAACACGCGGAACCTAAGGCTGAAAGGCAACGCGAAGCTCAACCCTCGTTACGTAGGTCCGTTCAAAATAATGGAAAAGAGGTCGCCGGTAACCTACAGGCTCCAGCTGCCGAAATCGTTCCGGATCTACGATGTCTTTCATTCGGATCTGCTAAGCCTAGACCCTAAAGATAGCCTTCCGGAACAGGGGTTCACTGAACCCCTACCAGTGGAGATAGATAGTAAAGAAGAAGAATAGGAGGTAGAAGATGTTATAGATGTAAGAAAACGAAGAGGATCTATCGAAGCGAGGATCTTATAGAAAGGATAGCCAGAAGACTATAAATAGTATCCGGCCGAGAACCTCCGGAATTCGGCGTCGGTGCTAAGAGAATTTTACGTCCGGAACCTGAAGAAGCCGAGGCCTAAGTGGCTCGACGGATGAAAAGAAGGCCAAGTCCGCTTTATCGGTGCGGAAGCTGATAAAAACGATCCTAACAGTCGCTTCGCCGGAGTCTTCGGCTCAGCCACTACCTATCTTCGCATCGGTAGGAAGCTCGCCGACGCTGGTTTACGGCGTCGGCGCCGCCGGCCCTGCGATAGATAAGGGCTTTAGTGGAGAAAGAAAAAGAAGAAGATAGCGAGCTACAGATAAATCTATATAGACCCCTACGGCAAAGCATAGACCGGTTACGCCGCAGCTCTAGTAACCGCTAGCTCCGATTAGATAGCTCCGATCGGATGGAACGGATCAGATAGACGCTAAGTAAAGACGTCAGATAGTAACGATATAAATCTCAATCTTAAAAAAAAAAAAAAAGAGGAACAGATAAGTAAGCAGTCGAGGGCGACAGCTAAGGAGGGAGGGGGGTAGTGTTGCGGCGGTAGAAAGGGGTAGGACTAAGCAATAGGGTGGACCCTCGGAATTTCGGCTCGGCCCTTCCGGACCGAGCCGGGCCTTGGCACCCCCCCCCCCCCCCAAAGCTCTCGTCCACCACTATATAGATTCCTTTCCCTCCTCAGTTCGAGATATAGTTATCAAAAAGGCCGTATTGAATCTTATCTGCGTGCCCAGATTACTCTTAGTATTGCGTAAGACACTAGACGACCTACTTACTAAAGGTTTCATTTAGGCAAGTACCTCGTCCGCAGGAGCTCCAGTGCTGTTTGTCTATAAGGAGGGGAAGGCCGGCTTGCGTTTCTGCGTAGACTACAGAGGCATCAATGCGATTACTAAGAAGGACCGGTACCCCCTACCCCTTATTAAGGAGACCCTCGGACGGATCAGCAAGGCAAAGTAGTTTACTAAGCTTAACGTAGTCTTAGCTTTCTACAAGATACAGATTAAGGAAGGTTGTAAATAGATAACTGCCTTCTATACAAGATATAGGCTTTTTAAGTAGCTTGTTACCCCCTTTAGCCTTGCCAACGCACTGGCAACCTTCTAAAGGTACATTAACAAGTCCTTGCAAGGGTTACTAGACGACATCTGCTCGGCATAGCTCGATAACACACTGGTTTTTACAGACGGCATCTACGCAGATTACGTACGGGACGTCAAGAAGGTACTGGATCGACTGCAACAGGCTGGATTGTACCTTAACATCGACAAATGTAAATTCGGTATACAGCGTACGAAGTACCTAGGGTTTATTATCGAGGCAGGGAAAGGCATTAGCATAGATAGGAAGAAGATTAATGCTATTAAGCAATAGAAGCCGCCTACGAACGTTAAGGGCATACAGGAATTTCTTAGGTTTGCCAACTTCTACCGCCAGTTTATATAGAACTACTCGAGGATCGTGCGCCCCCTAGTCGAGCTAATATACAAGGACAAGCAGTTTAAATAGACGGACGAGTGCGATAGGAGTTTCAACAAGCTAAAGGAGCTCTTTACTACAGGACTAACGCTTGCCGCCTTCGACCCGGAACGTACGACGATACTGGAAACCGACTCCTCGGGGTATTATATTAGAGGTATCCTGTTACAGGTAGGCTCGGACAGACTCCTGCACCTATACGCGTATTTCTCTAAGAAGAACTCCCTAGCTAAGTGCAACTACCCTATCTACAACAAGGAATTGCTAGCAGTCGTACAGTATTGCGAAGTGTAGGATAGAGAACTCCGCTTAGTCCCTAAGTTCCTCGCCTTAACTAACTACAAGAATCTAGAGTACTTTACGCAGCCCCGGAAGCTGTCTAAGAGGCACGTACGATAGGCAATGTACCTAAGCCGGTTCAATATAAGACTCTAGTATCGCAAGGGTAGGGACAACAGCAGGGCTAATGCACTATCTAGACAGGACCAGGACATGCTAACGACGTATAAGGACGACTAGCTAAAGTTAAGAACATTCTAGATGTTTAAGGAGGAGCCAGGCGAGGAGACTATCCGCCTAGCAGCGACATACCTATAGGAACCCTAACTGTAAGTATAGGAAGAGGCAGTAGAAAAGGACGAGGTATACCGAGGGGCCCGGACAGCGATCTAAGGAGGACAGCGGAAGCTCCTAGCAGAGCTCTATCTTAAGGTGTCGGCAGCAGAGTGCTTAGTAGACGAGGAGAACAACCTAAAGTTCAGGAATCGGATCTGGATCCCGGCAGACGAGAAGCTCTGTATAAGCTTAATACAACAGGCGCATAATTCTATAGCTACCGGGCACCTAGGGCGCGAGGAGACGTACAGCATCGTCGCCTGGGACTACTACTGGCCGACGATAGCGAAGGACATCCGCAGGTTTATACAGAACTGCGATGTATACAGACGGACAAAGCCCTAGCGTAAACTGAAGTATAGGCTGCTGAAACCCCTACCGATCCTGGACCGGCCCTAGCAAGACCTAACAGTGGACTTTACTATAGACCTCCCTAAGAGCGACGGACGGAGGAACATTATAGTAGTAATAGACAAGCTAACGAGGGGGGTAATACTAGAGGGAGTAGACTCTATTACGACTAAGGACACCGCCTAGGCCTTTATACAGACGACGTTTAGCAAGCACGGTTTCCCTTAGTCAATTGTATTAGACTAGGGTACGCAGTTTACGAGCCAGCTCTAGGCAAGGGTCTGCTAGTTGCTAAATGTAGAACGTCGCCTGTACACCGCATAGTACCTGCAGACAGACGGTGCGACGGAGAGGGTCAATTCGACGTTGGAAGCGTACCTCTAAGCATACGTCGACTATAATTAGACGAACTGGAACCGCCTTCTCCCTATAGTAGAGCTAGCTATTAACAGCTGTACGGCTAATGCTACAGGACTGTCCCCCTTCTTTATAGTCTATAGATACGACTATTCCCTGCTCCTACTGACCCTAAGTAGTAACACCCTACGCCCTGTACGACCCCTAATTTAGCAGGGAGAGGCTATCGTACGGACGATTACGAACGCCTACTAATAGGCAAAGGTGAGCCTAGCTATAGCTTAACAGAACGCAGAAGAGCAGGCTAACAAGAGACAGCAGGCTGCACTAAGATATAAGGCAGGGGATAAGGTCTAGCTAAACTAGCGCAACATCTGTACAGACCGGCCAAGCAAGAAGCTAGATTAGAAAAACTGGAAGTTTACAGTAGTCTAGCTAGTAGGAACATACACTGTACGACTTAACACTCCCCTAGGGATCTACCTAGTCTTCTACGTAGACCTCGTACAGCTAGCGAACACGGACCCCCTACTGCACTAGATAACAGACAACGCGCGCCTACTAGCAATTATAACCGAGGGCCAGGAAGAATACGAGGTAGAAGGAATCCTTAAGAGCCGAAGGAAGCGGAAGAAGGTAGAGTACCTAGTAAAATAGAGAGGATAGGCAGAGCCTACGTAGGAACTATACGAGGCCCTACAAGACACAACCGCGCTAGACAGGTAGGAGGAGAACCATCCCCCTGCCCAGTTACAGTAACACTGCGCTATACAGCGAAAAAGGGCACGATCTACTCTAAGAATAGGGCAGCTGCTAACAACTTAGATTATTAAAGGATCGAGAATTACGACGTAGGACACTACGGGATCCCACCGACACTACACTGTACGACACTATACAGAAAAGGGGCAGAAGGAAGAAGGCAGCCAGGAAACAGGTAGGAAGGAAAGTGGAAATAAGAGGAGTTAAGAGCAGAACTGTCTAAAATTTCTTACACTACCTAGGGGGGGGGGAGGGGGGGGGGTGGCTCACTAGCCACTACCCTGTAGGACCAGAGCGGCCGACTCCCTATCTGAGATCTTAATTACCTCCTGCCTAGTAGGGCCCCTACCTAGGCCAGCCCTAGGGAGTAGAGGCACCCCCCTACCCCTACGCGCCTCTTCTAGACGGCAGTAGAGGCAGTAGAGGGAGCTATCCTTCCACTTGCACGAGGCACACATCCCAGCCTAGAAGCCGGGGAGGCGGTATAGGCTAAGTAAGGGCTAGGGGGAGTTGGGGCAGGGGGCGTAGGGCTGGCCCTAGGTAGCAATAAGGATAGCGTTAACGTACGACGCGCAGGCCGTAGCTACCTGCTAAGGTGTAACCTGGGCAGGGTTACACTAGAAGGCGTAGTAGGGTAGCTCGGCTGCGTCCTGCTGCTTATTAGTATAGCACCTAAGACGTCAGCTTAGACTGTATAGAGGACGGGAATCTGTACGAACTAAAAGCGAAGCTGTTAGTCAAATTAAGGATTCCATTGCTAGAGGCAGAAATAGGAGGGGACCCCAGCCGCACGAGCAGAGGAGGAGGAGCTAGCAACTACGAGAGAGCTACAGCGAGCATAGCCGGACAGGGCGGACGGCATAATAGTAGCTAGTAGGTAGCTAGTAGGTAGTAGTAACTAGTAGTAGGGCCGGGGTAGACGGTAGACGCTAGATAGTAGATAGCAGATAGTAGATAGTAGACGGTAGACAGTAGTAGACAGTAGACGGCGTAGAAGGAGAGAGGCAGGCAGAGAATAAAAAGAAAAGGGGGAAGGGAAAGAGAAGGGAGAGGCTTGGAATTAAGGGGGTAGCTGCCTGCTATAGGAGGCAATAGCAACTAGAGCAGCTGCTACAGCCGTGTAAAAAGGCAAGGAGGCAACTACAACCTAGTAGACGACGAGCAACAGCTATATAGACAACTGGACGAAAATAGGAAGTCGCGACCTGCTAAAGAACCACTAGGAGCTAAGGGTATACGACACGCCGCTATACAAAGGGAGCACTATAAGAAGGGAGGGGGGGGTATTGTTAGGGGGCGCTGCCCAGCCTAGGTCCTAGACCCGACCTAAGCCAGCCGTCGCCCTAAGGACTGCGACTTAGCGGCGCTAGCACGGCCGTACCCTCTATACGGAATTACCGACAGGACCCTACTCCTGTACAGAGGGAGAACCCTATAGCCCTATATAGAGGGGAATTGCCGCCCCTCTAAACGGAGGGAAAACTCTGCACTACTGTATAGAGGGAGAACTCCTAACCCTCTATATAGAGTATAAACCTTGCATCCCTACACAGAGGGAAATTGCTAGCTTGGCTTCGTAGGTACAAATTGTACAGCAGCAGACGACGAAGGAACTGCCTATTAGTTCCTTTATATAGATACCTAACCTTAAGTTTCTAAACCAAGATTATTAAGCCCTTACAAAGACGATCTACGTAGAAACGGACGCTTCCGACACAGTAACAGCAGGGGTCCTTTCTTAATACGCTAACCACGGCGAAACCCTCCATCCAATAGCCTTCTTTAGCAAGTCTATAACTAAGGCCGAACGGAACTACGCTATCTACGATAAAGAACTGTTAGCTATTATACAGGCGTTCGAGGAGTGGAAGCCGGAGCTTATAGCTAGAAAGAGCACAGTCCAGGTCCTTACAGACTACTAGTCGCTTACCTACTTTATAAAGACGCAGAAGCTATTACGCCGCCAAGCTTAGTAGGCCGCCTACTTATCTAGATTCGACTTTAGGATTACCTATCGACCCAGAGCTTAAAATAGAAAGGCCGACGCGTTAACGAGAAGAGAAGGGAAGACCAGCCGCGCGAAGGAAGATCCGAACATGTTCCAGAAGGTACTGACCGAGCGAATAGTAGACGCTAAGGTGTTGAAAGAGGTAGGGGTCTGCGCAGTGGAGCCGGCGACCAAGGAAGAGACTCTATACGAAAAAGTGGAGCGGCTTAACTAGCAATAGAAGCTCGGCAAAACTGGTTTAGGGAAGCTAATAGTTCCAGAAGAACTAATTACAGAGGTCGTCCAGCTAGTCTATAGTTCTACGGATGTTGGCTACGCTAGCTCCAAGAAGACAATAGGAGCTGTAAGGACAGTCTACTAGTTTCTGCGAATCTTCGAGCGGATCCACCGGTTTATTGCTAATTGTTACGTATACCGAGTCGCGAAGCTACGTTACGGCCTTCCGGCCGGTCTATTAAAGCCACTTCTAATCCCTAAGAAACTATAGCAGCATATTACGATAGATTTCGTAACCGGCCTGCTAGACTCTAGTAGATATAACGCTATGCTCAATGTAGTAGATCGACTAAGCAAAGAACGCTACTTCATTCCCTACTAAGCGAAGGATAAAGGAACTACTGCAGAAGAGACAGCGAGAATGCTAATTCAGCACGTATAGAAACACTACGTTCTGCAGGACACTATCACTACGGATAGGGGTCCTCAATTCACTGCTGACGTATAGAAGGCTATTAACTATGCTCTCGGAATTCGCGGAAAGCTTAGCACAGCAGCTTACCCTTAGACCGACGGTTAGTCTAAAGTAGCTAACCAAGAGTTAGAAAAATATCTACGAATCTTCTGTAGTTACTATTAAGGAGAGTAGGTCAGGGTGTTGCCGATAGCAGAATTCTGCGCCAATTCAGCACGATCGGAAGCTACCTCGCTAGCGCCGTTCGAGATAACTTATAGTTACCTTCCGAGAATAAGTTTCCAACTGCCAAACGAACCCAGCTCTTCGGAACCTTCTATATATACCGCCACCTCGTCGAAGAGAGTCGCCGCCGCTGCGGCAGAAGCGCTCCGATCTTAGATAGAAGAAGCGATTGAGGTAGCGAAAGAGGCAATGGAATCGGCTTAGAAGAAGATAGTAACTCGAGCTAATAGAAAGCGGTTACCAATAGAATTCAAAGAAGGCTAAAAGGTATAGCTTAATACGCGGAACCTAAGGCTAAAAGGCAACGCCAAGCTTAACCCCTGCTACGTAGGTCCGTTTAAGATAGTAGAAAAGAGGTCGCTAGTAACTTATCGGCTCCAGCTACCGAGGTTATTCCGGATCTACGATGTCTTTCATTCGGATCTGCTAAGCTTGGACCCTGACGACGGCCTTCCAGAACAGGGGTTCGCCGAACCCCTACCAATCGAGATAGACGGCGGAGAAGAAGAGTGGAAGGTAGAGGATGTAGTAGATATAAGAAAGATAAGAGGGTCTGTCGAAGCAAGGATCTCGTAGAAAGGATAGCCAGAAGACTATAAATAGTATCCGGTCGAGAATCTCCGAAATTCGGCGGAGCTGCTAAGAGAGTTTTACGTCCGGAACCTGAGGAAGCTGAAACCTAAGTGGCTCGGAAGTTAATAAAGAAGAAGAAAACCCGCGTCCGCTCTATTAGTGTAAAAGCTAATAAAGACGATCGTAGCAATCGCTTTGCTGGAGTCTTCAACGCGGCCACTACCTACGACCGGTTCGACGCGACGGTCGACGATGCCGCTCCGAACAAGTAAAGCGGCGTCGGCGCCGCCGGCCCTGCAGTAGGTAAGGTTCTTAGTAGAGAAAGAAAAAGACGAAGAAACGGCACTGCAGACGGATTTATATAGACCTCTGCAGCGGCGCACAGACCGGTTACGCCGCAGCTTAGGTAACCGCTAGTTCCGATCAAATGGCACGGATCAGATAGACGCCGAGTAAAGACGTTAGATAGCGACGATGTAAAAAAAAAAAAAAGAGAGAGATAGATAAGTAAGCGGTCGAGGTCGACCGCTAGTAAGGCAGTAGGGTAGTGTTGCGGCGGCAGAAAGGGGTGGGACTAAGTAATAGGGTAGATCCTTAGAATTTCGGCTTAGCCCTTCTAGACTAAGCCGGGCCTTAGCACACTACCCCTAAAGCTCTTACCTACCACTACATAGATTCCTTTCTCTCCTTAGTTCGAGATATAGTTATTAAAAAGGCCGTATTGAATTATATCTATATACCTAGATTAGTATTAAATTATCTATATGCTTAGATTACTTCTAATTCGTTAGCTGTATAGGCGTACAGCTCCTTGTAGCCGGCTATACCTTTCTTTGCTTTATCCGTCTCTTCTTCTTTAAGACCTTGAGTAGCCGTCCTCTTATTAAGGATGCTAGCGCGCCTATCCCTTGCTCTGTTAGTCTTTCTCTTTCCGCTACAGCCAGTAACGCCGCCCTCTACCGTCGAGAAGCTCTCTATAGTATTCTTATAGTGCTAGTGTGTTTGGTTTAGGTTTTGATATACGCGTACGTTATTCGGGTAGCCGGATATAGTTTAACAGTCCCTTTCGCGCAGCGTAGGGATAGTGTAGTTAGTAAGTTCGAGATATAATAATCCGAGTACGCAGATATAATTTAATACGGCTGTTTTAATAACTATATCTCGAACTAAGGAGGGAAAGGAATCTATACGGCGGTAGGTAAGGGCTTTAGGGGTGGGTACGCCAAGGCCTGGCTCTGTCCGGAAGGGCCGAGCTGAAATTCCAAGGGTCTACCCTATTACTTAGTCCTACTCCTTTCTACTGCTACGATAGTTAAGGGGGTAGACGGTAATTAGAAGGATAATAGCGGTCTCTATATTTACTTCTACTGCCGCCGAGAGCGAATTGCTACAACTGTTAATACTCTCTTCTTCTTCTAGCGATGCAGTTCGCAGTAGTGCCCTATTGTTTATACTAGGTAGAGGGCCTATCCGTCTAGCTAGTCTTTTCCTAAGATCCTTAATAGTACTCTACTGTCTACGCTATCGGTGTTGTTTGGCGCCGATTCTATAGCTTGGATAGTCTTCCTAGGCAGCAGCGGCTTCGTAGTACAGTATTCCTGCTTCTGCTAAGTCGTTGCTTAGCATCTAGTAGCAATATAGCCAGGCTTTCCGCATACGTAGCAAGTAGGAACGAACGGCGAACGCGGTGGATAGGATAGCTACTAGGGGCCTCGTCGGAAGGGGGCGGAGGCTCGCGTTGCCTACGCTAATAACGACCTCTAATTTGGTTTACGCGACGCCAATTTTCTGTACGCGTTCAAGTCTCTAGCGGTAACTCTCGCCTAATGTACGAAGCTCTTAAGGTCTTTGTCTTCTACTAAAGCTATAGCTCCGGCTAGTTTAGGGTTCAACTTCTGCCTTAGTAAGTGTAACTGTTTATTCTTAGATACTTTAGCCCTAATAGTATATTTCCTAAACAGTCTGTAAAATTCCTCAAACGTTAGCTGGTTTTAGCTGATCTTGTCCAGTTGTTTACAGGCTATGTTCTTGCGGAAAGGGTCTCCGAAGCGCTGGTCTAGGGCTTTAATAGCTTCGTCGGCGGTTACTGTTACGGTCAACGGATATCAAACGGAAAACACAGTTAACAGATATAAAACGGAAAACAACAGCATCCAGGACCCAACCAGAACTATTAAGATTGACAGACTATAGGCCAACAACCACTAGATAGAAGAAGACTCTAAGAGAGTAAAAGGCGAATCATCTCGCGATGCAAACACTCCTGGCTCAGTTCTGGAACCTTTGGAAAAAGCGGATCTAGGAAATAAATTTGTTTGCAGAACAAAGAAACAGAGTTTAATAAGAAAGTCACTAGCAAACACTTAGCAAACAACTAGCCAGGGCAGGGGGATATAAGAACCTGCTGCCGCCCCCCTAATCTTTCTCTTCTTCTTGTTTATAGCTTGTCTTGTGCATCCAATTTAGCTTTTACACCTTAGACTCCAGCCCTTCCCTTCTTTACTCAGTTTTCACATCCCTTACTTTAGACTTTAGCCTCTCCCTCTAACATCAACTTTTACATCCCTTCTTCTAGACTTTGTTTTATCCAACTCCTCTTACTTACTTCGACTTTTACATCGACCTCTTCTGACCTCTTAGCTCTCCCCTTAACATTACGAGCTATTAACTAAACACTAGACTATTAACATAGTCTTCTATACCCTACGAGAAGAGGTCTCCTTTAAGGAATACTTATAACTAGACCTATTAGCAGAAGGAATTATCAACCTAATAAACAACGATCCTAACCTTGCTATCTAAGTCTTCTTTACAGCAACGAACATCGTCCGTATAGGCATTAAACAAGTAAAGGAACTTAACTAACACATCAATAGCCTAGAAGCAATGCTATTAGATAGCAAGGATTAGGTACAAGAGATCGAACGAAAGATTGCCAATCTTACAATTAAGAAAGCTTAGACATAAGGACAGTTGCAGGAAGCTCTAAACCTAAGAGCACAGAACACCTCTAGAGAACCTACCAGCAAGAGAGTGGCTAGCCTAGAACCATTTTATAGAGATAAGGATAAGTTTGATAAATTTCGACTACGATTGTTAATTAAACTCTCTGCTAACGCAGACCACTTCCCAAACGAACAACAGAAGGTCTCGTACGCGTTCTCCCTCCTTGCTAGCAAGGCACTGCAACAGGTCTTACACTGGTTTAACCCAAAGACACTACAAGTTACTTGCCTAAATGTCACTACCCTGCTTACCGCTCTCGACTCGGCCTTTAGCAACCTATACTGCAAGTCTACGGCCTAGCAGATAATCCGAACCCTTAAGCAAACCAACAAGCTATTCTCTGACTACTACGCACAATTCTTACAGGAAATCGGTTACTGCGAATACGATATAGAAGCCCAAAAATCGGCTTTGGTTGCTGGCCTAAGCACTGAACTTCTTACTAAACTGGAGGACTAAGAGCATAAATCTTTGTTATTTTACGAACTAGTTACCCTCTGCCAACGCCTCGACAGTCGTCGAAACCTGTTCTTAAACATTATTAAGGCATGCGGCAACCTACTTAACAACCGTACGAGCCAGCGTCCGGTTACGACTCTTCCTACCTTTACCCAAAACCAACCTAATCATCCCTTAGCCCTACGACTTCCTCCTGTTAACGGCGAACCTATAGACCTTAGTTCAGCTAAGCTTTAAGACGGTCGACTTACACAAGAAGAAAAGCAGCGTTACTGCAACTAACGCCTCTGTATATACTGTAGGGAGCCAAACTACATTGCAATTAACTGCCTAACTCTGGTTAATCGCCGCAACAAGGCAGGCACCCCTCTCGGATTCTCTGCAGCTGCCCTAGCACTAAAGGACAACAGCAAGGACTAGGGAAACGCTTAGGCCTGTTAATAAGACGCCTAACAGGCAAGCATTTAGATCGACATCGTACAATCTCTTCTTCTGCAGTGCAATTCTGTACTAAGGCAGAGGATAAGTTAACTTGTCCTCCCTTTGTAGTTACAGCAAATATCTATATTAAGAAGAATTCTATACACTTAGTACTTATAATAATCGATTGCAGCGCAGCTAGCAAGATTTTTATAAACCCTGGACTTGTTAACTCCTTAGGAATCCCTACTTAGAACTTGAAATACCCTAGACCCTTAAAGATGTTTAACAGTAGCGAGGCCTCTATAGGAGGTATAACTTAGATTGCCTATGTCAAACTTCAACTTAGGAACAACTACGAAGAACAACTCTCTTGCTTTGTTACACCTCTACCTAACCAGAAAATGATCCTAGGATTGCCTTAGCTAAAGCTCTACAACCTACAGATTAACTAGAACACTGGAAGCCTCGACATAAACTTAGAACATTGCCGAAATTATTGCTATACTTTAACTTAGCTTACTCCTGCGAACGGCACAAAAGATTTAATACTCTAAGTATCTGCAGCTGCTTTCTACACAGCTGCAAAGGAAAAAGGAGCTTAAATCTTTGCTGCGTTAATAGAAGACATCGAGAAAGCCCTTGCTAAGTTCGACGAAAACCGAGAAGCTACCAATCTAGAGACAAAAGTACTAACAGAATACTACGACTTCCTTAGTGTATAGTTAGTTAAAGAAGCTAACAAGCTACCTCCTTACCGACCTTACGATTACAAGATTAAACTAGAAGAAGGTCAGACACCCCCTTTCGGACCTCTCTACTAAATGTCCTGCGAAGAACTACAAGTCCTGCAAAAGTTTCTGCAACAAAACCTTTAGAAAGGCTTTATTCGATCCAGTCGCTTACCTGCCGCTAGCCCTGTTATGTTTGTTAAGAAGCCCAGTAGAGGGCTACGCTTCTGTGTTAACTACCGCAATCTTAACGCTATCTCTAAGAAGAACCGGTATCCGATCCCTCTAATCTAAGAAACACTAGAACGCCTCTCGAAAGCAAAATGGTTTACTAAGCTCGATGTAATTGCGGCCTTTAACAAGATTCGGATAGCTAAAGGGCAAGAATAGTTGACCGCATTTAGAACCCGATACGGCCTGTTCGAATCCCTAGTAATGCCCTTTAGTATGTGCAATGCACCTAGCATTTTCTAAGAATACATAAACGACACACTAAGAGAGTACTTAGACTAATTTGTTACTGCTTACATTAACGACATCCTAGTCTACAGCACTACACTGAAAGAACACTAGGAACACGTCCGAAAGGTACTGGCGAAACTGGCAGAAGCAGGCTTGCATCTGGACATTAACAAGTGCGAATTTTACTAACAAGAAGTTCAATTCCTTAGCCTTATTATCTTAGACAAAGGCATCTTTATAGACCTAGCAAAGATTCAAGCAATCCTAGACTGGAAGATCCCAAAGACTGTCAAAGAAGTGCAAGGCTTCCTTAGGTTCGCTAACTTCTACCGTCGTTTTATTTAGGGCTTTAGCTTAATAGTAAAGCCACTAACTGCTCTAACAAAGAAAGAAGCTAAGTTTGACTGGACTGACTCCTGCCAATACGCATTTAACCTCCTACAGCAACGACTTACTAAAGATCCAATCCTTTAACACTTTAACTTTAACTTGGAAACCCGCGTAGAAACAGACACCTCTAACGGAGCTATTAGAGCAGTTCTCCTTTAACGAAAATCGCCTAACTAGCTATAGCTCCTAGTAGCTTACCTTTTAAAGAAGATGCTACCTGCCGAATGCAATTACGAGATATACGACAAAGAGCTCCTTGCAATTGTCAAAGCATTTAAAGAGTAGCGACCAGAACTCGAAGGTGCAGCCTACCCGACCTAAGTCAGTTCAGACTACAAGAACTTGATTTATTTTATAAAGAGCAAAATCCTTAATCGCAGACAAGCCCGCTAGAGCGAATTCCTCTTAAGGTTCAACTTTGTTATTTAATACGCGCCTGGATCTCTTCATTTAAGGGCTAATGCCCTTACTCGGATGCCTAGAGCCTATCTAGTAGACCGAAAAGAAGGCTAGACAATGTGTAACCAAACTATCCTAAAGGCCTATAACCTAAGCAAAGACTTAAAGACCTACCTAAAAGAAGGTACACTATCAATCGCTGTCTCTTTTGCTCTGTGTCTAGCACCTGCCTTCCTAGAGGATAACGATTCAGAAAGCGAACCAGACAACGAAACATTTGACACTATAGACTCTGAAAATAAAGGCTCTGTTACCTCTGACAACGAACAGAACGATAATAAATCAACTAAAGAAGCAAATCAACCTAGAGAACTGCTCCTAATAATTAGAGAAGCTTACGAATTAGACGAACAGGCTTAAGGACTGATCTAGGCCCTTGAAATAGGTCAGCGTACCTTCCCTGGCTTTTCTCTCTTAGAATGCGAACTTAGGGATAGACTAGTTTACTTTCGATCTCGTCTTTTTGTTCCTAAAGATGCAGACAATTTAATACGACTATACATCCTTAGGACAGTTTACAACTTAGCAGCAGGAGGCCACCCCGGACGATCGAAGCTTTATAAGCTTACTTCCTGTTACTACTAGTAGCCGTCGGTGTAGAAGCATGTCCGCAGATATAGAAACAACTGTCCTATCTGCAAGGTAGCCAAACACGACCGACAACGCCTACAAGGATTGCTAAAGCCTCTCCCGGCCCCCGAACATCTGTAGAAACACATTACAATAGACTTTGTTACCTATCTCCCTTAAGGAACTACTTAGGCAGGAGTTAAAGTAAAGAACGTCTTTGTAGTTGTAGACCGACATTCCAAGGACCGCTTTGTAGTACCCTGCTGGAGCATAACTTCTAAGGAAACCGCTCGACTCTTTTACGAATACGTCTGGCGCTATATAGGCCTTCCGG
Source organism: Pseudocercospora ulei (assembly GCA_016165855.1). Classification (NCBI taxonomy): domain Eukaryota; kingdom Fungi; phylum Ascomycota; class Dothideomycetes; order Mycosphaerellales; family Mycosphaerellaceae; genus Pseudocercospora; species Pseudocercospora ulei. The sequence goes on from JACWNB010000003.1 coordinate 2,604,520, forward strand.
ACAGCATTACCTCTAACAGAGGCTCTTAGTTTATTGCCAAGTTCTAGAAACGCCTTTGCAAGCTTTTAAACATCGATTACTATATCTTAACGTCCTACCACCTAGAAACAGATAGTCAAACGGGAATTGCGAATGCACTGTTCGAACAGACGCTACGTTGCTTTATCGACTACTACCAAAAGGACTGGCCAAAACATATCCTAACAGTGGAATTCTTAGCGCGCGACTAGGAGTTAGAGACAACAGGACACTTACCCTTCTACACTACTAGAGGCTACTACCCCCGAACAGGAATAGAGCCTTAAGACCCACTACCGCGACCTAACGACCTAGACGAAGTCGATGCAGACTGATACGGATGTAGGCTGGAAGGTGCTGGAAGGTGGCAGGCTTGGCAGGGCCAGGCTTAGCGCACACTCAAATACCTCTACCTCCGCTTGTATGTAGATTCTTCCCTCTCCAGCCTTGGATATAGTTATCAAAGACGGGTATTGACCTAGAGTCTACTGCAGTCGGATCATTATATCTAAGGCTTAAACCTAACACCTAACCCGCACTACGCGAAAGAGCCCGTTGAATTACATCCGGGTACTCGATTAACGTACGTGCAACCAACCTAGAGTGTGTACTGCAGACGTACAAAGGAGGCCGTCGAATTATATCCGGTTACTTAATTGTGCGTGTGCATACTACTCTACCCTCCCCCGATCGAGAAGAAGAAGAAGAGTTTTAGGGAAGAGAAGTGCCCCTATCAAGAAGAGAGAGTTTTGAAGAGAGAGAGTGCCCTTATAATAGGGATATTAGGAAGAGAAGTGCCCTACGAGCAGATCGTACGAGTTTTGAAGTTTCGAGATAGGACGAGAAGGACGAGAGCGAGAGCGACGATGTAGGAGCGACGAGGACGAGGAGCGAGAGCGACGAGCGAGCGCGAGCGACGAGCGAGAGCGCGAGAGCGAGCGACGACGACGACGGAGCGACGACGGCGAGAGCGCACCTAGCAGGACCTAGGGCGACGACATTTGTTTTTTTCGGGTCTTTAACAGACCAATTCAGGTCTTTGACAGACCATTCTATTCGGCAGTACATTCAACAATCGAGGCAAAGCAGGAGCACCTAGGCTTAGCACTAGGCTCAGCACCAGGCTTAGCACAAGTACAAGGCTATTGCAGACAACAGGCAGTGCACCGTTGCAGACAACACTGCTGTAGACAAAACAAGGCAGAGCTACAGACAACACAGGCAAAGCGACACAAGCAGCAAAGCGACACGAGCACCAGGCCAAGCACTAGGCCGAGCACCAGGCAGAGCACGAGACAAAGCACAGGCAAAGCACAGGCAAAGCGACGGTCGAGAAGCGAGCGACCGTCGAGAAGCGAGCGACCGTCTAAGAAGCGACACGTGTTTGCAAGCGACCCCGATAACTCCGCGGCCTCGACGACCTCCGCGACCCCGACGACCTCCGAGACCTCTGCGACGGCTTGAGAAGCGAGCGACGGCTTAAGAAGCGAGCGACGGCTTAAGAAGCAAGCGACCGTCGAGAAGTGACCGTCCGAGAAGCGACCGACAAGAAGCGACCGTCGAGAAGCGAGCAACCGTTGAGAAGCGAGCGACCGTCGAGAAGCGACATGTGTTTGCAAGACAACCTCGACGACCTCCGCGACCTCCGCGGTCCCGACAACCTCTGCAGCCGCGACCTCTGAGAATTCTGCAGCAAACAAGGCAAAGCACGACACGAGCAGCGCGACCGGCAGCACAATCGAGACGTACAGTACGAGCACCCAGGCACGAGCACGTTCAAAGGCACAGCTGCTGCAGACAGGCAAAGCGACGGCTTAAGAAGCGACGGCTTGAGAAGCGACGGCTTAGAAGCAGCACATGCTTGCAAAGTGACCCCGAGAACCTCTGCGAGCTCCGCGACCTCTGCAGCCTCGACGACCTCCGCGACAATCTGAGAATTCTGCAGCCTTGGCAAGGCACCAAATAAGGCACCAATCGAGGCCAAAAGCGACGGCAAAACGCACGAGATTAAGGCACCAATTAAGGCACCAAAGCGACGGCAAAAAGGCACGAGATTGAGGCTCAAAAAGGCACGAGATTGAGACTCAAAACGCACAGAAATTGAAGCTCAAAAGCGACCTCAAAAGCGACCTGTTTTGGTGCGACCTGATTGGCTGATTGCGATTAATGGATTGATTGCGATTGAGGGCAATCGCTGGTTGGGGAGGGCGGTAGTGATACGGATGTAGGCTGGAAGGTGCTGGAAGGTGGCAGGCTTGGCAGGGCCAGGCTTAGCGCACACTCAAATACCTCTACCTCCGCTTGTACGTAGATTCTTCCCTCTCCAGCCTTGGATATAGTTATCAAAGACGGGTATTGACCTAGAGTCTACTGCAGTCGGATCACAGACGACTAGGCAACACACCTCTCCCAGATCTATTAGGAAGTCTAAGAAGAAATGACTTACGCCTAGGCTATCTACGAAGAACAAGCTAACCGAAAACGACAACCAGCCCTAGACTATTAAGTAGGAGATAGAGTGTACCTAGACTCTAAGAACATTGTTATAGGAAGACCTTCTCGCAAACTTAATTGGAAAAAACTAGGCCCCTTCCCTATTATAGAGAAGATTAGCTCGCACGTATACTGCCTCCAACTGCCGGAAGACTGGGAAATCTACAACGTCTTCCATCCTGTTCGACTAAGACCTAAAGAAGGAGATCCCTTCCTAATTCAATTGCAAGACCAAGAACGAACCCGCATTCTCCCTACAGAAGACGACGACGAAGATAAAGAAGGAGAATACTACGTACGCAAAATCACAGACTGTTAAGTTATTAATGGACAGACAAGGTACAAAGTTTAATAGCAAGGCTACGAAGACTGGGACACTACTTGGGAACCCCTTAGAAACATTATCTTCGATAAGGACAAGATTAAAGCCTTCTACCGTCAAAACCTCTTAGACTCTAGAGACTACCGCCTGGAAGCCCAGTACAGCTAAAGAGAACTGGATTCTGCTTACAAATAGAATATTAACCGTAACATTAGACCTGCTCCTAGAAATAAGCAGACATACCCCTAGTATCTCGAACTACTAAGGCTTCGTAGGAACTCCGCTATATTAAGGGGGGCTACTGTTACGGTTAACGGATGTAAAACGGAAAACACAGTTAACAGATGTAAAACGGAAAACAATAGCATCTAGGACCTAACTAGAACTATTAAGATTTACAGACTATAGGCCAACAACTACTAGATAGAAGAAGACTCCAAGAGAGTGAAAGGCGAATCATCTCGCGATGCAAACACTCCTGGCTTAGTTCTGGAACCTTTGGAAAAAGCGGGTCTGGGAAATGAATTTGTTTGCAGAATAAAGAAACGGAGTTTAATAAGAAAGTTACTAGCAAACACTTAGCAAACAACTAGCTAGGGTAGGGGGATATAAGAACCTGCTGCCGCCCCCCTAATCTTTCTCTTCTTCTTGTTTATAGCTCGTCTCTAGCCCTTCCCTTCTTTACTTAGTTTTTACATCCCTTACTTTAGACTTTAGCCTCTCCCTCTATTATTAACTTGTACATCCCTTCTTCCAGACTTTGTTTTATCCAACTCCTCTTACTTACTTCGACTTTTACATCGACCTCTTCCGACCTCTTAGCTCCCCCCTTAACAGTTACATCTTCTAGGTCTGCTACTAGCGAGAACGCTTTACCTTCTAGTCGCACCTCTAAATAGGCCAGTCTGTCTTCTTCGCTGCTTGCTGTATAATTGCGGCTTATCTTGTTCTTTATCTTCTTCTTAAAGACTTCCTAGGCCTTAGGGTCTCTGCCTCTAAAGGCCGTGTTAGGGGGCGCTGCCCAGCCCAGGTCCTGGACCTAAGCTAGCCGTCGCCCTAAGGACTGCGACTTAGCGGCGCTAGCACGACCCTACCCTCTTTACAGAGTTACCGACAGGACCCTACTCCTGTACAGAGGGAGAATCCTATAGCCCTATATAGAGGGGAATTGCTGCCCCTCTAAACAGAGGGAAAACTCTGTATTACTATATAGAGGGAGAACTCCTGATCCTCTGTACAGAGTGTAAACCTTGTATCCCTACATAGAGGGAAATTGCTGGCTTGGCTTCGTAGGTACAAATTGTACAGCAGCAGACGACGAAGGAACTGCCTATTAGTTCCTTTATGAAGATACCTAACCTTAAGGTTCTGAACCAAGATTCTTAAGCCCTTACAGGCCGGTAAGTTAGGTAGTAACGTTATAGAAGTGCTACCTTAACTGTAGGCAGCAGGTAAGGCAGTTTCTGCTTAGTCTTCTCGTAGTAGCGGCAGTGCCGACGACATCGCTGCCTTAATGTTAGCTAACTAAGCCCTTAGCGTTTTCAGTTATACTAGTCGTATCGCCGCTTAGTTCTCTAATACCTCGATAATAGTCTCTAACGATTCCTTCTTAGCTATTACCGCTTCTATCTCCTCTCTTAGCTGCTTATTCTCTTCTATTTTCTTATAAAACATCTTCTCGATAAAGGTAATAATATCGTATATATTGCAGCGGCAGAAAGGGGTAGACCCTTAGAATCTCGGCTCGGCCCTTCCGGACCGAGCCGGGCCTTGGCACGCTACCCCTAAAGCCCTTACCCACCGCTACATAGATTCCTTTCCTTCTTCAGTTCGAGATATAGTTATTAAAAAGGCCGTATTGAATTATATCTGCATAGCCAGATTATTATATCTCGATTTTGCTTACTACACTAACTCCGCGCTGCGCAAAAGGGACCGTTAAACTATCCGGACACCTAAATAACGCACGCGCACAACACATACCAAACCAAACACTAGCACTGTAAGATAGCTATAGAGAGCTTCTTAACAGTAGAGGGCGGCGTTACAGGCTGCAGCGGAAAGAGAAAGACTAACAGACCGAGGGATAGGCGCACTAGTATCCTCGACGATAGAACGGCCACTAAGGGCCTTACGGAAGAAGAGATAGACGAAGCGAAGAAGGGCATAGAGGGCTATGCTAAACTGTACGTACGCACGCCGGATAAATTAGAAGAGTATCTGGCAGAACATAGAGCTAAGAAGGTGTTTAACATTATTACCTTCGTCGAAAAGAAGTTTTATAGGAACATAGAAGAGAACAGGCGACTAAGAGAAGAAATAGAAGCGGTAATAGTCGAGAAGGAGTTGGCAGAAACTATTATCGACATGCTAGAAAACCAAGCAGCGAATCGACTAGTACAACTAAAGGCAATAAAGGCTTAGTTAGCTAACATAGATGCAGCGGCGTCGTCGGCGCCGCCGCTACATCGAGAAGAACAAGCGGAGACCGCCTTACCGGCGGCCTACAGTTAAGGTAGCACCTCGATAACGTTACTACCTAACCTACCGGCGTTTAGAGGCGGAGACCCTAAAGGATAGGAGGCATTTAAGAAGAAGATAAAGAATAAGATAGACCGAGACTATGCCCGAAACAGTAAAGAAGACAGGCTGCCTACCTAGAATCGCGGTTAGAGGGTAAAGCTTTTTCATTAGTAGCGGACCTAGAAGAGGTAACTGCTAAAGAAGCGATCAAAGCGCTGGACCAACGCTTCGGAGACCCCTTCTAAAAGAAGACAGCCTGTAAACAGCTAGACAAGATCAATTAGAACCGGCTAATGTTTAAGGAATTCTACAGACTGTTCCAAAAATATGCTATTAGAGCCAGAGTGTTAGAAGATAAGCAGCTCTACTTACTAAGGCAGAAGCTGAACCCTAACCTGGCCGCAGCTATAGCTTTAGTAGAAGACGAAGACCTTAAGAGCTTCGTGCACTAAGCGAGAGTTACCGCTAGAAACCTAAGCGCCTACGCGAAATCGGCGTCGCGCGAATCGAACTAGAAGCTATCGACGGCGCCAACAACACGACCCCCTGCACCCTTCTAAAGAGCCCCCTAGCAGCTATCTTATTCGCCGCGTTCGTCGTTCGTCCCCACCTGCTACGCGTACGGAAAGCCTAGCTATATCGCTACGAGATGCCAAGCGACGGCTTAACAGAAGCAGGAATATCGTGCTACGAAGCCGCAGCCGCTAAGAAAGACTATCCAAGCCATCGAGCCGGCTCCGAACAACACCGACAGTGTAGATAGTAGAGTGGCACTGCGAATCTTAGGAAAAGACCAGCTGGACGGATAGGCCCCCTATCTAGTATAGACAATAGGGCACCGCTACGAACTACGTCGCCGGAAGAAGGAAGTATTAACAGCTGTAGCGATCCGCTCTTAGCAGCAGTGGAAGTGAATACGGAAACAGCTATTATCCTTCCGATTACTGTCTACCCTCTCGATAGCTTATACAGCCCCCTTTAGTTAAGAGCCTTTATCGACACAGGGACGCTTATCGGAGCGGCGGTCCACTACCGATTGGTTCAGAAACTAATAAAAGGATACAGTTATCCAGTAGAGTTAGCGTCGCTAACGCGAATTTCAGCTTACAACGGACAAGACACTAAGAGTGTTATGCATTATATGCTATTAAGGACCACCCTGGCCGGCCGCACTACAGAAGCGACGTTCCGAATTATAGATATCAGAAGGTTTGACATTATTATAGGGCAGAAATAGATAAAAAACCAGAGAGCCGTTATCGACGTAGGTAAAGGGACACTCGGATTCAAAACTCAACAGAGCGGCGTTGCCGCTGCCGAATCGGTCACCGCCGTCGCTGCGGAACCGAACGTTACAACTACCGAAGCGGTTCCGATCAACCGGTCCGACCCTCTAGACACGCTTAGACTAATAATCTCGGAAGCTTTAACGACCCTCGCGAAGTCGCTAGAGATTAAGATCTACGCTATCTCGATAAAAGACATCGAAGACTACTAGAAGATAATGGCAGAAGAAGAAGTAGATCCGTTAGAGGTGTTGCCAAAGGAGCTCTATAGCTATACTAATGTATTCTTAAAAGCTGAGTCCAACCTCTTGCCGCTCTACCGACCGGAATACGACAACAAGATCTAACTAAAAGAGGGAGCTACGCTGCTAAGAACTGAGCCCCTAAGACGATTATCGCTGGCTAAGCTGGACTAAGTAGAGGTGTTTGTTTAAGAAAACCTAGCGAATAAGTTTATTACACTAAGCTCTGCTAAGCATACGTTATTAATTCTTTTCGTGCGAAAACCCGGAGATAGTCTCCGACTGTGCGTAGACTACCGAGGCCTTAATAAGGTTACTAAGAGAGATGTGTATCCGCTGCTGCTAAGAGATAAGACTATACAACAAGTAGCTAAAGCTAAGTAGTTTAGCAAGCTGGATATTCGCTAAGCGTTCTACCGACTAAGGAACGAGGAAGGGCAAACAGAAGATCTTACGACATTCGCTACGCGTATAGGCAATTTTAAGTAGTTGGTAATGCCTTTCGGACTTACTAACGCACCGGCAGTGTAGCAACGCTTTATAAACTACACCTTTATAGACATACTAGAACAGTTCGTATCTATCTACTTAGACGACATTCTTATTTATACCGATAGAACGAGAGAACAGCACACGGACTACATCGAGAAGGTGCTAACTAGGCTCTGCGAGGTCGGATTAAACACAGAAACGAAGAAGAGCAAGTTCTATTAGACCGAGGTCAAATATCTCAGTCTTATCGTTGGAAGAGAAGGAATTCGGATAGACCCCTTAAAGGTCGCCGCTGTCGCAGAATGGAAGCAGCCGAAATCCGAAAACACTACACAAATCAGAGCGTTTCTCGGATTCTGCAGCTACTATCGACAGTTTATTAAGGACTTTAGCAAGATAGCGAGACCCCTAAACGAAGCATTAATAAAGGAGGCCGCTAGCCTATAAAATAAGAAGTGTACAGAAGCTTTTAACCGGCTAAAAGAAGCAGTAGCCTCGGCGCCGGTTCTAGCGCACTTCTAACCGGAAAAGACAATCTATCTAGAGACGGACGCTTCTGATACAGTAACCGTAGGGGTCCTTTCTCAGTATAATAACGCCGACGAGACCCTTTATCTAGTAGCTTTCTTTAGCAAGTCTATAAACAAGGCTAAGCGGAACTACGCTATTTACGACAAAGAGCTGTTAGCTATTATCCAGGCTTTCGAGGAGTGGAAACTGGAGCTTATAGCTGGAAAGAGCACGGTCCAGGTCCTTACAGACTGTTAGTCACTTACCTACTTTATAAAGACGCAGAAGCTATCGCGCTGCCAAGCCTAGTAGGCCGCTTATTTATCTAGATTCGACTTTAAGATTATCTATCGACCAGGAGCTTAAAATAGAAAGGCTAATACGCTAACGAGAAGAGAAGGAAAGACTAGCCGCGCGAAAGAAGATCCGAACATGTTCCAGAAGGTGTTGACCAAACGGATAGTAGACGCCGAGGTGTTAAAAGAAGTAGGCATCTGCGCGATAGAGCCGCCGACCAAGGAAGAGACGCTCTACGAGAAAGTGGAACGATTTAATTAGCAGCAGAAGCTCGGCAGAACAGGCTTAGGGAAGCTAATAGTTCTGGAAGAACTAATTACAGAGGTTATCCAGTTGGTTTATAGGTCAAAAGATGTCGGTTACGCAGGCTCGAAGAAGACGATAGAAGCCGTAAGGACAATCTACTGGTTTCTGCGAATCTTCGAGCGGATCCACCAGTTTATCGCTAATTGTTACGCGTGCCGAGTCGCGAAGCTACGTTACGGCCTTCCGGCCGGCCTGTTAAAGCTACTTCTGATCCCTAAGAAAGCGTAGTAGCATATTACGATAGACTTTGTAACCGGCCTGCCAGATTCCGAAAGATATAATGCTATGCTTAATGTAGTGGATTGACTAAGCAAAGAACGCTGCTTTATCCCCTGCCGAGCGAAGGATGAAGGAACTACTGCAGAAGAGACGGCGAGAATGCTGACCCAGCACGTATAGAAGCACTATAGCCTGCCAGACACTATTACTACGGATAGGGGTCCTCAATTTACTGCTAATATACAGAAGGCCATCAACCAAGCTCTCGGGATTCGTAGAAAGCTTAGCACAGCCGCTTACCCTTAAACCGACAGTTAGTCTAAAGTAGCTAACTGCGAGATAGAGAAATATCTACGAATCTTCTGCGGTTATTATTAAGCAGAGTAGGTTAAGGTGTTGCCTATAGCCGAATTCTGCGCCAATTCAGCACAGTTAGAGGCTACCTTACTAGCGCTATTCGAGATAACTTATAGTTATCTTCCTTAAATAAGCTTCCAACTGCTGAACGAACCCAGCTCTTCGGAACCTTCTATATACACCGCTACCTCGTCGAAGAGAGTCGCCGCTACCGCAGCAGAAGCGCTTAGATCTTAGATAGAAGAAGCGATTAAGGTAGCGAAAGAGGCAATGGAATCGGCTTAGAAGAAGATAGTAACTCGAGCTAATAGAAAGCGGTTACTAATAGAATTCAAAGAAGGCTAAAAGGTATAGCTTAATACGCGGAACCTAAGGCTAAAAGGCAACGCCAAGCTTAACCCCCGCTACGTAGGTCCGTTTAAGATAGTAGAAAAGAGGTCGCCGGTAACTTATCGGCTCCAGCTACCAAAATCGTTCCGGATCTACGAGGTCTTTTCTTTGGATCTGCTAAGTTTGGACCCTAAAGACGGTCTTCCGGATTAGGGTTTCGCTAAACCTCCGCTAGTCGAGATAGATAGTAAAGAAGAAGAATAGGAGGTAGAAGATGTAATAGATATAAGAAAGCTAAGAGGATCTATCGAAGCAAGGATCTTATAGAAAGGATAGCTAGAAGACTATAAATAGTATCCGGCCGAGATACTCCGGAATCCGGCAGAGCTGCTAAGAGAGTTTTATATCCGGAACCCGAGGAAGCCGAAGCCTAAGTAGCTCCGAAGCTAATTGTTCCAGAAGAAGAAGAAGAAGAGCCGCGTCTGCTCTATCGGCGCAGAAGCCGATAGAAACGATCGTAGAGATCGCTTAGCTGGAGTCTTCGGCTCTACCACTACTACTGCCGACTGGCTTCGCTGGTCGCATAATAGCTATAATGCTGAAGACGGCACCACTGCTAGCGCGCTTCGTTGGAGTCTTTGCTCTCTGTTACTACTATCTACCGGCTCGGCCGGAAGGATTATAACAACGAAGAACGAAGCCAATACAACCAAAGCGGCCTTGCGGTAGCGCTTAAGGCCTTAGTAGAGAAGAAAAGGAAGAAGAAATAGCGAGCTACGGACGGATCTATATAGACCTCTATAGCAGCGTACAGGCCATCTACGCTACAGCTTAGATAGCTACCGGCTTAGATCAGATAGCTCGGATTAGATAGAAGCCGAAGTAAAAGACGTTAGATAGCGACAATATAAGAAGAAAGAAGATAAAGAAAGGGGATGTTTTCGAGATAGAAGAAAGCGAAGAGGTAACGTCGGTTTTAAAGAGGAGCTTAAGCGAAAGGAACAGCGAATCTTAAATAAAAAAGAAGAACAAGAAGAAAAAAGGAAAAAGAGATAAGTGAGCAGTCGAGGTCGACTGCTAGTAAGGGAGGGGGGTGGTGTTGCAGCAACAGAAAGGGGTAGGACTAAGCGATAGGGTAGATCCTTAGAATTTCGGCTAGGCCCTTCCGGACTGAGCCGGGCCTTGGCACGCCACCCCTAAAGCTCTTACCTACCGTTACATAGATTCCTTTCCTTCTTCAGTTCGAGATATAGTTATTAAAACAGCCGTATTAAATCTTATCTATGTGTGCAGATTAGCAGTTACCGTCGTCGCTGCTAGACCAAGCGATACGACTACTAGGGCGGCTCCGACTAATCGATCCGACCAGCTAGACACTATCGGAATAATAAGTTTAGAAGCTTTAATAACCCTCGCGAGGTCGGCGAACAATGCGGTCTACGCTATCTCGATAAAAGACATCGAAGATTACTAGAAGATAATAGCGGAAGAAGAGGTAGACCTGCTAGAGGTTCTACTAAAAGAACTCTATAGTTAAACTAACATATTCTCAAAAGCCGACTCCAACCTCCTACTGCTCTACCGACCGGAATACAACAACAAGATCCGGCTAAAAGAAGGAGCTACGCTGCTAAGAACCGAGCCCCTAAGACGGCTATCGCCAGCCGAGCTAGACTAAGTAGAGGTGTTTGTTCGAGAAAACCTAGCGAAGAAGTTTATTACGCCGAGCTCTGCCGAGTATGTATTACCGATCCTTTTCGTACGGAAACCCGGAGGTAGTCTCCGACTGTGCGTAGACTACAGAGGCCTTAATAAGGTCACTAAGAGAGATGTATATCTACTGCCGCTAATCGATAAGACTATACAACGAGTAGCTAAAGCTAAGTAGTTTAGCAAGCTAGATATTCGCTAAGCGTTCTACTAACTAACGAACAAGGAAGGACAAACAGAAGATCTTACGACATTCGCTATATGTATAGGCAATTTCAAGTAGTTAGGAATGCTTTTCAGACTTACTAACGCACCGGCTATATAGCAACGCTTTATAAACTATATCTTTATAGACATGCTAGAACGGTTCGTGTCTATCTACTTGGACAATATTCTTATCTATACCAATAGAACGAGAGAGCAGTACACGGACTATATCAAGAGAGTGCTAAAGAGACTCTGCGAGGTCAGATTAAACGCGGACACGAAGAAGAGTAAGTTCTATTAGACTAAGGTCAAATATCTCGGCCTTATCATCGGGAGAGAAGGAATTCGGATAGACCCCTTAAAGGTTGCCGCTGTCGCAGAATAGAAGCAGCCGAAGTCCGGAAATACTACCTAAATCAGAGCGTTTCTCGGATTCTGTAGCTACTATCGGCGATTTATTAAGGACTTTAGCAAGATAGCAAGACCCCTAAACGAAGCATTAAAGAAGGAGGCCGCTAGCCTATAGAATAAGACGTGCACGGAGGCCTTTAATCGACTAAAAGAAGTAGTAGCCTCGGCGCTGGTACTAGCGCACTTTCGACCGGAAAAGACGATCTACTTAGAGACAGACGCATCCGATACAGTAACAGCAGGGGTCCTTTCTTAGTATAATAATGCCGACGAGACCCTCTATCCAGTAGCCTTCTTTAGCAAGTCTATAAACGAGGCTAAGCGGAACTACGCTATCTACGACAAAGAACTGTTAGCTATTATCTAGGGTTTCGAGGAGTGGAAGCTGGAGCTTATAGCCGGAAAGAGCACGGTTGTTAGGGGGCGCCGCCCAGCCCAGGTCCTAGACCTGACCTAAGCTAGCCGTCGCCCTAAGGACTGCGACTTAGCGGCGCTAGCACGACCCTACCCTCTGTACAGAATTACTAACAGGACCCTACTCCTGTACAGAGGGAGAACCCTATAGTCCTATACAGAGGGGAATTGCTGCCCCTCTAAACGGAGGGAAAACTCTGTACTACTGTACAGAGGGAGAACTCCCGATCCTCTATATAGAGTGTAAACCTTATACCCCTATATAGAGGGAAATTGCTAGCTTGGCTTTATAGGTACAAATTGTACAGCAGCAGACGACGAAGGAACTGCCTATTAGTTCCTTTATATAGATACCTAACCTTAAGTTTCTAAACTAAGATTCTTAAGCCCTTATATTAGGAACTGATCTTACTGTCGGTAACTGCAGTAATACAACAAAGATAGACAGCGACATCTCTATAGAACCTACAGCTATGCAGGGGCAGATGCACTACGCGTACGAGGAGCTGCTAGAACACAAAAGGCAGCTCGAGCAGCAAGTAAACTACTAGGCTGCGATAATTTCCCAACGGAAACAGGAGCTACGACAGCTTAGGGCGTCCGATCGCGATCCGACCCCTATATAAGGGGCTTAAGAATCTTAGTTCAGAAACTTAAGGCTAGGTATCTATATAAAGGAACTAATAGGCAGTTCCTTCGTCGTCCGCTGCTGTACAATTTGTACCTACGAAGCTAAGCCAGCAATTTCCTCCTATATAGGGGTGCTAGGTTTACACTCTGTACAGAGGATCGGGAGTTTCCCCTCTATACGGTAATATAGAGTTTTCTCTCTATTCAGAGGGGCGGCAGTTCCCCTCTGTATAGGACTATAGGATTCTCCCTCTATACAGGAGTAGGGTCCTGTTAGTAGTTCTATACAGAGGGTAGGGTTATGCTGGCGCCGCTATGTCGCAGTCCTTAGGGCGACGGCTAGCTTAGGTCGGGTCCAGGACCTGGGCTAGGCGGCACCCCCTAACAATACCCCCCCTCCCTTCTCGTAGTGCCCTTTTCGTACAGTAGTATGCCGAACACCCTTAGTTCCTGCTGTTCCTTTAGCAGGTCGCGACTTCCCATTTCCGTCTAGCTGTCTATATAGTCGTCGCCCGTCGCCTTCTAGGTCGTAGTTGCCTCCTTGCTATTTTACCTAGTTGTAGTTGCTGCCCTAGTTGCTATTCCCTCTTATAGTAGGCAGTTACCCCCTAAATTCCAAGCCTCTCCCTTCTCTTTCCCTCCTCCTTTTCTTTCTATTCCCCGCCTGCCTCCCCCTCCTACGCCGTCTACCGTCTACTACTGTCTACTACCGTCTACTGTCTACTATCTACTACCTACTATCTACTATCTACTATCTACTATTATGTCGTCTGCCCCGTCTAGTAGCTCCCTTGTAGTTGCTGGTTCCTCCTCCTCCGCTCGTCCGGCTAGGGTCCCCTCCTATTTCTGCCTCTAGCAGTAGAGTCCTTAATTTAACTAACAGCTACGCTTCCAGTTCGTACAGATTCTCGTCTTCTATATAGTCTAAGCTAACGTCTTAGGTGCTACACTAACGAACAGCAGGATGCGGCCGAGCTGCCCTACTACGCCTTCTAGTATAACCCTGCCTAGGTTACACCCTAGCAGCTGGCTATAGCCTAGGCGTCGTACGTTAACGCTATCCTTATCGCTACCTAGGGCCGGCCCTGCGCCCCCTGCTCCAACTCCCCCTAGCCCTTACTTAGCCTATACTGCCTCCTAGGCTTCTGGGCTAGGGTGTATACCTTATATAAGTAGAAGGATAGCTCCCTCTACTGCCCCTACCGCTGTCTAGAGGAGGCGCGTAGGGGTAGGGGGGTGCCTCTGCTCCCTAGGGCTGGCCCTAGTAGGGGTGGGGGCCCTGCTAGGCGGGAGGTAATTGAGATCTTAGATAAGGAGTCGGTTGCTCTAGTCCCCTAGGGTAGTGGCTAGTAAGCTACCCCCCCCCCCCCCCCCCCCCTTAGGTAGTGTAAGAAATTTCAGACAGTTCTGTTCCTAACTCCTCCTATTCCTACTTTCCTTCCTATCTGTTCCTAGCTGTTCCCCTCTTTTAGCCCTTTTCCTATATAGTGTCGTACGATGTTATATTAGTAGGATCCTGTAGTGTCCTATATCGTAATTCTCGATCCTTTGGCAACCTAGGTCGCTAGCGGCTACCCTGTCCTTAGGGTAGATCGTGCCCCTCTTCGCCGTACAGCGCAGTGTTACTGTAACTAGGCAGGGAGATAGTTCTCCTCCTACCTGTCCAGTGCAGTTGTGTCCTGTAGAGCCTCGTACAGTTCCTATATAGGCTCTGCCTATCCTCTCTACTTTACTAGGTACTCTACCCTCTTCTTCTTCCTTTAGCTCTTAAGGATCCCTTCTACCTTATACTCTTCCTGGCCTTCGGTTATAATCGCCGGTAGGCGCGCGTCGTCCGTCGTCTAGTGCAGTAGGGGGTCCGTGTTCGCTAGCCGTACAAGGTCTACGTAGAAGACTAGGTATATCCCTAGGGGAGTGTTAAGTCTTATAGCGTGCGTCCCTACTGGTCGTACTACTGTAAACTTCCTGTTCCTCTAATCTAGCTTCTTGCTTAGCCAGTCTATACGGATGTTTCGCTAGTTTAGCTAGACCTTATCCCCTGCCTTATACCTTAGTGCAGCCTGCTGTCCTTTGTTGGCCTGCTCTTCTGCACTCTGTTAAGCTATAGCTAGGCTCGCCTTCGCCTATTAGTAGGCGTTCGTAATCGTCCGTACAATAGCCTTTCCTTGCTAAATCGGGGATCGTATAGGGCGTAGGGTATTACCCCTTAGGGTCGGTAGGAGCAGGGAATGGTCGTATCTATAGGCCGTAAAGAAGGGGGACAATCCAGTGGCGTCAGCCGTACAGCTATTAATAGCTAGCTCTGCTATAGGGAGAAGTCGGTTCTAGTTCGTCTAGTTATAGTTGACGTACGCTTAGAGGTACGCTTCCAACGTCGAATTGACCCTCTCCGTCGCCCCGTCCGTCTGCAGGTGCTATGCGGTTAACAGGCGACGTTCTACCTTTAGCAACTGGCAGACCCTTGCCTAGAGCTGGCTCGTAAACTGCGTGCCCCGGTCCGACACAATCGACCGAGGGAAACTGTGTTTGCTAAACGTCGTCTATATAAAGGCCTAGGCAGTGTCCTTAGCCGTAATAGAGTCCATTCCCTCTAGTATTACCCCCTTCGTTAACTTGTCTGTAACTACTATAATATTCCGCCGTCCGTCGCTCTTAGGTAGGTCTATAATAAAGTCTACCGTTAGGTCTTGCTAGGGACGGTCCGGGATCGGTAGGGGCTTTAGCAGCCTATGCTTTAGTTTACGCTAGGGCTTCGTCCGTCTGTATACATTGCAGTTCTGTACGAACCTGCAGATGTCCTTCGCTATCGCCGGCCAGTAGTAGTCCCTAGCGACAATGCTGTACGTCTCCTCTTGCCCTAGGTGCCTAGTAGCTATAGAGTCGTACGCCTATTGTATTAAGCTCGTATAGAGCTTCTCGTCGGCCGGGACCCAAATCCGATTCCTGAATTTTAGGTTGTTCTCCTCGTCTACTAAGCACTCTGCTGCTGGTACCTTAAGGTGGAGCTCTGCTAGGAGCTTCCGCTGTCCTCCTTAGATTGCTGTACAGGCCTCTTAGTATACCTCGTCCTTCTCTACTGCCTCTTCCTATACTTGCAGTTAGGGTTCCTAAAGGTGTGTCGCTGCTAGGCGGATAGTCTCCTCGCCTGGCTCCTCCTTAAACATCTGGAATGTTCGTAACTTTAACTAGTCGTCCTGGTACGTCGTCGGCATGTCCTAGTCCTGTCTGGATAGCGCATTAGCCCTGCTGTTGTCCTTACCCTTGCGGTACTAGAGTCTTACATTAAACCGACTTAGGTATATTGCCTATCGTACGTACCTCTTAGACAGCTTTCGGGGCTGCGTAAAGTACTCTAGATTCTTATAGTCCGTTAGGGCAAGGAACTCGGGCACTAAGCGGAGTTCTCTATCCTATACTTCGCAATACTGTACAACTGCTAGTAACTCTTTGTCGTAGATAGGGTAGTTGCACTTAGCTAGGGAGTTCTTCTTAGAGAAATATACGTATAGGTGCAGGAGTCTGTCTAAGCCTACCTGTAACAGGATACCTCTAATGTAGTACCCTAAGGAGTCAGTTTCTAGTATTGTCGTATGCTCTAGGTCGAAGGCGGCAAGCGTTGGTCCTGTAGTAAAGAGCTCCTTTAGCTTGTTAAAGCTCCTATCGCATTCGTCCGTCTATTTAAACTGCTTGTCCTTATGTGTTAGCTCGACCAGGGGGCGTACGATCTCTAAGTAGTTCTGTATAAACTAGCGGTAGAAGTTGGCAAACCCAAGAAATTCCTGTACGCCCCTAACGTTCGTAGGCGGCTTCTATTGCTTAATAGCATCAATCTTCTTCCTATCTATGCTAATGCCTTTCCCTGCCTTAATAATAAACCCTAGGTATTTCGTACGCTAGACACCGAATTTACATTTGTCGATGTCGAGGTATAAGCTAGCCTGCTGCAGTCGATCTAGCACCTTCTTAACGTCCCGTACGTAATCTGTACAGGTGCTGTCCGTAAAAACTAGGGTATCGTCGAGGTATACTGACTAGATATCGTCTAGTAACCCTTGTAAGGACTTGTTAATGTACCTTTGGAAGGTTGCCGGTACGTTGGCAAGGCTAAAGGGGGTAACAAGCTACTTAAAAAGACTATATCTCGTACAGAAGGCAGTTATCTATTTACAACCTTCCTTAATCCGTATCTTGTAGAAGGCCGAGACTACGTTAAGCTTAGTAAACTACTTTGCCTTGCTGATCCGTCTAAGAGTCTCCTTAATAAGGGGTAAGGGTTACCGGTCCTTCTTAGTAATCGCGTTAGTGCCTCTATAGTCTACGCAGAAGCGTAAGCCGGCCTTCCCCTCCTTATAGACAAACAGCACTAGGGCTCCTGTAGACGAGGTACTTGCCTAAATGAACCCTTTAGCAAGCAGGTCGTCCAGTGTCTTACGCAGTACTAGGAGTTCTCTAGAGGACATTCCGTACAGCGGTCCGTACAGTACCTTAGGCAGACTCCTATCTGGACAGGGCTCTAGCTAGATGTCGTAGTTAATCCCTTCTCCTCGGTGTAGCAGCAGTTTTAAGGCCGACTTTGGCTTAAAGAGATCCAGGTATCTAGTATATTCCTTTAGGAGCTTCGTACAGGGGTCTGTTACTTTCTTAGGCGCTAATGCCTTCTTAATGTCTGCAGTTGCCGTATTGATTTCAGCCTTAGCATTGTTACCCTGTAGAGCCTTTCCTTAGTCTCGGGGCTTCTGCTTCGTCGACGTGTTAACTCCGGCCGTAGCGTTGTCGCCCTGCGGGGCTCTCCCTTGGTCTTAGAGCCTCTGCTTTGTTACTGCCAGGTACAGCCGCCCTCGTCTAACGTCTAGCTTGCCCCTCTAGCGCTCTATCTATAGCTTCCCTAATATTAGGTTATACCCTAGCTTATCCTGTACGATATAGAGGTATAAGTCCCGCTTATAGTGTCCCTATACCTTTATCGTTACTTTCACTATATAGGTAATGTCCGGTCCTCGCCCGGTAATGCCCAACATGCGTACAGGTACAGTAGGGGTCGTCTTAATCCAGTGTCTCTGTACAAAGTCTTCGCTAATCACTCTATACACTAAACATCCTGTATTAATTAATGTCCGCGCTGTTGCGGACCCGTTTACCGTTAGCTGTACGATAAACAGCGTAGTTGTTATGTAGTTGCTCTTAAAAGATAGCTAAGTAGTGCTTAAATTTGGCAATCTATCTCGTATACGCCTCTGGCAGAGCCTTCGCTTAGAGGCTACTCTTTTCCCAACTCGTTGTCGTCCAAGTAGGACTCCTAATCCTCTTATTAGGGCGCTGCAGTTGCTACCCTTGCGGTAGTCGGCCGTCCCCTAGGTCTCTCTGCTAGCAAAAGCCTGCAATTCCGTACAGTATAGCCTATCTTGCTATACCTATAGCAGCTCTCTTCTGCTTGCCTCTTGTTAATAGTAGCTATGTCTACCTATTGTGCCCTTTTAGTAGCGGCCCTTGGCTGTACAGTAACAGCTGCCGCTACCCTCGTCGTCGTTGGTTCCTAGTCTATAGCGTCTGTCTGCCGCTAGAGGGGTTGTCTTATCTCGTAAGTGCGGCTTATCCGTCCGAGCCTGCACTGCTAGTCGTCGACTATCCTAAGGAGATCGCAGAATTCCTCGTATATAGCTAGTCGCATTACGCCTACTAGTCCTGTTATAATCTCCTTAGAGAGGCCTACCTCTAAAGAGGTAATTTTTATCCTGTCCTCCTATTAGAGACCTCCTGCCTCTGCTAGAGTCTAGTTATATTCCGCGAGGAATTCTCGTACAGTCTTGCATCCTTGCTTTATCGTATTGACCTATAGGAGTGCTTAGCTCTCGCGGTCTAGGTCCTTGTAGCTCTTGTTAAGAGCTGCCTAGAGCATCGTCGTCGTAGCTATTACTAGGTTGGCAATAGCCGTCTCGTAGTACAGCAGAATCTGTGCTGCTGCCCTGCCCTTTAACCTCCTAAAGAGGTAAACTACCTTGTCTAGCTCGGTCGGGTATGCTCCTAAGTCGACTAGAAGCTTGGAGCGCATCTAGGCAGCCTAGGAGGGG
This sequence comes from Pseudocercospora ulei, assembly GCA_016165855.1. NCBI lineage: Eukaryota > Fungi > Ascomycota > Dothideomycetes > Mycosphaerellales > Mycosphaerellaceae > Pseudocercospora > Pseudocercospora ulei. Next base: position 2,623,355 of record JACWNB010000003.1, read on the forward strand.
TATTCGGCCAGAGCCTTACTATCGTACGTAGTAACGTCAGGGAGTTTGCTCTTAGGGGTCGGGGTGTAGGCTATCGTGTTCGTCGCCGTCGTAGGGGTTAGATCGCGATCGGACGCCCTAAGCTGTAGTAGCTCCTGTTCCTATTGGGAAATTATCGTAGCCTAGTAGCTTACTTGCTGCTCGAGCTGCCTCTTGTGTTCTAGCAGCTCCTCGTACGCGCAGTGCATATGCCCCTGCATAGCCGTAGGTTCTATAGGGATGTCGCCGTCTATCTTCGTTATATTACTGCAGTTACTAATAGTAAGATTAGTTCCTAATGTAACGGCTTAAGAATCTTGGTTTAGAAACTTAAGGTTAGGTATCTATATAAAGGAACTAATAGGCAGTTCCTTCGTCGTCTGCTGCTATACAATTTGTACCTACGAAGCTAAGCTAGCAATTTCCCTCTATATAGGGATGCAAGGTTTACACTCTATATAGAGGATCGGGAGTTCTCCCTCTGTACAGTAGTGCAGAGTTTTCCCTCCGTTTAGAGGGGCAGCAATTCCCCTCTGTATAGGGCTATAGGGTTCTCCCTCTATACAGGAGTAGGGTCCTGTCGGTAATTCCGTATAGAGGGTAGGGTTATGCTAGCGCCGCTAAGTCGCAGTCCTTAGGGCGACGGCTAGCTTAGGTCGGGTCTAGGACCTAGGCTAGGCGGCGCCCTCTAACAGAGGCAATAGCAACTAGAGCAGCTGCTACAGCTATATAAAAAGGCAAGGAGGCAACTACGACCTAGTAGGCGACAAGCAACGGCTATATAGACAACCAGACAGAGATAGGAAGTCGCGACCTGCTAAAGGAACACTAGGAGCTAAGGGTGTACGATACGCTACTGTACGAAAGGGGCACTACGAGAAGGGAGGGGGGGGTATTGTTAGGGGGCGCTGCCTAGCCTAGGTCCTGGACCTAACCTAAGCTAGCTGTCGCCCTAAGGACTGCGACTTAGCAGCGCTAGCACGACCCTATCCTCTATAAGGAGTTACTAATAGGACCCTACTCCTGTATAGAGGAAGAACCCTATAGCCCTATATAGAGGGGAATTGCCGCCTCTCTAAACAGAGGGAAAACTCTATACTACTATATAGAGGGAGAACTCCCAATCCTCTATACAGAGTGTAAACCTTGCACCCCTATATAGAGGGAAATTGCTAGCTTAGCTTCGTAGGTACAAATTGTACAGCAGCAGACGACGAAGGAACTACCTATTAGTTCCTTTATATAGATACCTAACCTTAAGTTTCTAAACTAAGATTCTGAAGCCCTTACAACGGTCCAGGTCCTTACGGACTATTAGTTACTAACCTACTTTATAAAGACGTAGAAGCTATCTTGCCGCCAAGCTCGGTAGGCCGCCTACTTATCTAGATTCGACTTTAAGATTACTTATCGACCTGGAGCTTAAAATGGAAAGGCTGATATACTAACAAGAAGAGAAGGAAAGACCAGCTACGCGAAAGAAGATCCGAATATGTTCTAGAAGGTATCAACCAAACGGATAGTAGACGCTAAGGTGTTGAAAGAAGCAGGGATATGCACGATAGAACCGCTAACAGAAGAAGAGACACTCTACGAGAAAGTAGAACGGCTTAATTAGTAGCAGAAGCTCAGCAAAACAGGCTTAGGGAAGCTAATAGTTCTAGGAGAACTAATTACAGAGGTTATCTAGCTAGTCTATAGTTCTAAGGATATTGGCTACACTGGCTCCAAGAAGACTATAGAAGCAGTAAGGACGATCTACTAGTTTCCGCAAATCTTCGAACAGATCTACTGGTTTATCGCTAACTGTTACGTGTATCGAGTAGCGAAACTACGTTACGGCCTTCCAGCCGGCTTATTAAAGCCACTTCCAATCCCCGAGAGACTGTAGCAGCATATTACGATAGATTTCGTAGCGGGCCTGCCAGATTCTAATAGATGTAATGCTACACTTAACGTAATAGATCGACTAAGCAAAGAACGCTACTTTATTCCCTACTAAGCGAAGGATAAAGTAACTACTATAGAAGAGACGGCGAGAATGCTAATTCAGTATATATGGAAGCACTATAGTCTACCGGACACTATTACTATAGATAGGGGTCCTTAATTTACTGCCGATGTATAGAAGGCTATTAACTATGCTCTCGGAATTTGCAGAAAGCTCAGCATAGCCGCTTACCCTTAGACCGACGGTCAGTCCGAAGTAGCCAATCGTAAAATAGAAAAATATGTACGAATTTTCTGTAGTTATTATTAAGCAGAGTAGGTTAAGGTGTTGCCGATTGATCCGGGTCCGTAGATATAATCCAATACAGCCTTTTTGATAACTATATCTCGAACTGAAGAAGGAAAGGAATCTATACAGCAGTAGGTAAGGGCTTTAGGGGTAGTGTGCCAAGGCCTAGCTCGGTCCAGAAGGGCCGAGCCGAAATTCCAAGGGTCTACTCTATTACTTAGTCCTACCCCTTTCTGCTGCCGCAACACTACCTCCCTCCCTTACTAGCAGTCGCCCTCGACCGCTTACTTATCTGTCCCCCTTTTTTTCGACGTTACCTCTTCGCTTTCTTCTATTTCGAAACTATCTCCTTTCTTTAGCTTCTTTCTTCTTATATTGTTGTTATCTGACGTCTCTTACTTTAGCTTCTATCTAATCGGAAGAGCTATCTAATCTAAGCTGGCAGCCGTCTAAGCTGCAGCGAGGCTAGCCTGTACGCCGCTACAGAGGTCTATATAGATCTATCCGCAGCTCGCTATCTCTTTTTCTTTTTCTTCTCTACTAAGGCCTTAAGCACTACCGCAAGGACGCTTTAGTTGCGTCGGCTTCGTTCTTCGCCGTTATTATTCTTCCGGCTAAGCTAGTAGATAGTAGTAACAGAGAGCAAAGACTCTAACTAAGCGCGCTAGCGGTAGTACCGTCTTCGGCCTTACCGCTATTATCCGCTAGTCCTGGCCAGTAGTAGTAGTAGTAGAGCCGAAGACCCTAAGCAAACGCATTGTCGCGATCGTTTCTATCGGCTTCCGCACCAATAGAGCGGACGCAGCTCTTCTTCTTCTTCTGGAACTATTAACTTCGGAGCTACCTAGGCTTCGGCTTCCTCGGGTTCCGGATATAAAACTCCTTTAGCAGCTCTACCGAATTCTGTAGATTCTCGACTGGATACTATTTATAGTCTTCTAGCTATCCCTTCTATAAGATCCTTGCTTCGATAGACCCCCTTGTCTTTCTTATATCCCTTACATCTTCTACCTCCTACTCTTCTTCTTTACTGTCTATCTTAATTGGTGGGGGTTTAGTAAACCCCTGTTCCGGAAGACCGTCTTCCGGGTCCAGGCTTAACAGATCCGAATAAAAGACGTCGTAGATCCGGAACGATTTCAGTAGCTAGAGCCGATAAGTTACCGGCGACCTCTTTTCTACTATCTTGAACGGGCCTACGTAGCGGGGGTTGAGCTTGGCGTTGCCTTTTAGCCTTAGGTTCCTCGTGTTAAGCTATACCTTTTGTCCTTCCTTAAATTCTATCGGTGACCTCTTTCTATTAGCTCGAGTTACTATCTCCTTCTAAGCCGATTCTATCGCCTCCTTCGCTACGCGGATTGCTTCTTCTATCTGAGATCTAAGTGCTTCTGCTGCAGCAGCGGCGACTCTCTTCGACAAAGTAGCAGTAGATATAGAAGGTTCCGAAGAGCTAGGTTCGTTCGGCAGTTGGAAGCTTATTCTCGGAAGATAACTATAAGGTACCTCGAACGGCGCTAGTAAGGTGGCCTCTAATCGTGCTGAATTGGCGCAGAATTCGGCTATCGGCAACACCTTAACCTACTCTGCCTAATAATAACTACAGAAGATTCGTTGATATTTCTCTATCTCGCAGTTAGCTACTTTAGACTAACTATCGGTTTGAGGGTAAGCGGCTGTGCTAAGCTTTCTACGAGTTCCGAGAGCTTAGTTAATGGCCTTCTATACATTAGCAGTAAATTAAGGACCCCTATCTGTAGTAATAGTGTCTAGTAGGCTATAGTGCTTCTATACGTATTGGATCAACATTCTCGCTGTTTCTTCTGCAGTAGTTCCTTCGTCCTTCGCTTAGTAGGGGATAAAGTAGCGTTCTTTGCTTAGTCGGTCTACTACATTAAGCATAGCATTATATCTATCGGAATCCGGCAGGCCGGTTACGAAATCTATCGTAATATGCTGCTACAGTTTCTTAGAGATCGGAAGTGGCTTTTGATCCGGGCACGCAGATATGATTCAATACGGCCTTGTTGATGACTATATCTCGAACTGAGGAGGGAAAGGAATCTATGTGGTGGTGGTGGTGGGCTTCCGTAGTGGTGGTGGTGCCAAGGCCCGGCTCGGTCCGTTCCGGAACCTAAATCCCGGAAGGGGCCGAGCCGAAATCCAGGGTCTACCCCATCAATCTGTCCCACCTCTTTCCACCGCCGCAACAGCTTTAACAGACTGGCCGGAAGGCCGTAACGTAGCTTCGCGACTCGGCATACGTAACAATTAGCGATAAACTAGTGGATCCGCTCGAATATTCGCGGAAACTAGTAGATTGTCCTTACTGCTTCTATTGTCTTCTTCGAGCCTGTATAACCGACATCCTTAGAACTATAAACCAACTGGATAACCTCTGTAATTAGTTCTTTCAGAACTATTAGCTTCTCTAAGCCTGTTCTGCCGAGCTTCTGCTGCTGATTAAGTCGTTCCACTTTCTTATAGAGCGTCTCTTCCTCGATTAGCGGCTCTATCGCGCAGATCCCTACTTCTTTTAACACCTCGGCGTCTACTATCCGTTCAGTTAACACCTTCTGGAACATGTTCGTATCTTCTTTCGCGCGGCTGGTCTTCCCCTCTCTTCTCGTTAGTGCATTAGCCTTTCTATTTTGAGCTCCTAGTCGATAGGTAAACTTGAAGTCGAATCCGGATAAATAAGCGGCCTACTAGGCTTAACGGCGCGACAGCTTCTGCGTCTTTATAAAGTAGGTAAGTGACTAGTAGTCTGTAGGGACCTGGACCGTGCTCTTTCTAGCTATAAGCTCTAGTTTCCACTCCTCAAAAGCCTAAATAATAGCTAACAGTTCTTTGTCGTAAATAGCGTAGTTCCGCTTAGCCTTGTTTATAGACTTGCTAAAGAAAGCTACTGGATAGAGGGTCTCGTCAGCGTTATTATACTAAGAAAAGACCCCTACGGTTACTGTATCGGAAGCGTCCGTCTCTAGATAGATCGTCTTTTCCAGTCGGAAGTGCGCCAGAACCGGCGCTAAGGCTACTGCTTCTTTTAGCCGGTTAAAGGCTTCTGTACACTTCTTATTCTATAGGCTAGCAGCCTCCTTCTTTAATGCTTCGTTTAGGGGTCTCGCTATCTTGCTAAAGTCCTTAATAAACTGTCGATAGTAGCTGCAGAATCCGAGAAACGCTCTGATTTGTGTAGTGTTTCCAGATTTCGGCTGCTTCTATTCTGCAACAGCAGCAACCTTTAAGCGGTCTATCCGAATTCCTTCTCTTCTAACGATAAGACCGAGATATTTGACCTCGGTCTAATAGAACTCGCTCTTCTTCGTGTCCGCGTTTAATCCGACCTTGCGGAGCCTAGTTAGCACCTTCTCAATGTAGTCCGTATGCTGTTCTCTCATTCTATCGGTGTAGATAAGAATGTCGTCCAAGTAGATAGATACGAACTATTCCAACATGCCTATAAAGGTGTGATTTATAAAACGCTGATACACTGCCGGCGCGTTGGTGAGTCCGAAAGGCATTACTAACCACTTAAAGTTGCCTATGCGCGTAGCGAATGTCGTAAGGTCTTCGGTCTGCCCCTCTTCGTTCCTTAGTTAGTGGAACGCTTAACGGATATCCAGCTTGCTGAACTACTTAGCTTTGGCTACTCGCTGTATAGTCTTATCGATTAGCGGCAGCGGATACACATCTCTCTTAGTAACCTTATTAAGGCCTCGGTAATCTACGTACAGTCGGAGACTACCTCTAGGTTTCTATACAAAAAGAATCGGTAACGTATATTCGGCTAAGCTTGGCGTAAAAAACTTCCTCGCTAAGTTCTCTCGAACGAACACTTCTACCCAGTCCAGCTTAGCTAGCGATAGTCTCCTTAAGGGCTCGGTTCTTGGCAGCGTAGCTCCTTCTTTTAATTAGATCTTATTGTCGTAATTCGGTCGATAGAGCAGTAGGAGGTTGGAGTTAGCTTTTAAGAACACGTTAGTGTAGCTGTAGAGTTCTTTTGGTAACACCTCCAGCAGGTCTACCTCTTCTTCTGCTATTATCTTCTAGCAGTCTTCGATGTCTTTTATTAAGATAGCGTAAATCTTATTGTCCAGCGACCTCGCGAGGGTCGTTAAAGCTTCCGAGCTTATTATTCCGATCGTATCTAGAGGGTCGGACCGATCTATCGGAACCGCTTCGATAGTTGTAACGTTCGGTTCCGCAACGATGGCGGTGACCGATTCGGCGGCAGCGACGCCGCTCTGTTAAGTTTTGAATCCGAGTGTCCCTTTACCTACGTCGATAATAGCTTTCTAGTTCTTTATCCATTTCTGCCCTATAATAATGTCAAACCTTCCGATATCTATAATTCGGAACGTCGCTTCTGTAGTGCGACCTGCTAAGGTGGTTTTTAACAGCATATAATACGTAACACTCTTAGTCTCTTGCCTATTGTATGCTGAAATTCGTATTAGCGATGCTAGCTCCACAGGATAACTGTATCCTTTTATTAGTTTCTGAACCAGTTAGTAGTGGATCGCTACGCCGATAAGGGCTCCTATGTCGATAAAAGCTCTTAGCTAAAGTGGGCGGTCTAATCTATCAAGGGGGTAGACAGTAATTAGAAGGATAATGGCGGTCTCTGTATTCACTTCTACTACTGCCGAGAGTGGGTCGTTACAGCTGTTAATGCTCTCTTCTTCTAGTAACGCGGATCGCGTTGGTGCCCTATTGTCCGTACTAGATAGGGGGCCTATCCATCCAGCTAGTCTTTTCCCAAGATTCGCAGTAGCACTCTACTATCTATACTGTTAGTGTCGTTCGGAGCCGGCTCGATAGCTTGGAGACTCTTTCTCGGCGGCTGCGGCTTCGTGGCACGATACTCCTGCTTCTGTTAAGCCGTCGCTTAGCATCTCGTAGCGATATAGCTAGGCTTTCTGTATGTATAGCAGGTAGGGACGAACGACGAACGCGGCGAATAAGATAGCTACTAGGGGGCTCTTCGGAAAGGCGCAGGGGGTCGTGTTGTCGGCGCCGGCTGCTTCTAAATTAGTTCGCGCGACGCCAATTTCGCATAGGCGCTTAGGTTTCTAGCAGTAACTCTCGCTTAGTGCACGAAGCTCTTAAGGTCTTCGTCTTCTACCAAAGCTATAGCTACGGCCAGCTTAGGGTTAAGCTTCTGCCTTAGTAAGTGTAGCTGCTTATCTTCTAATACTCTGGCTCTAATAGTATATTTTTGGAACAGTCTATAGAATTCCTGAAACGTTAGCTGGTTCTAGTTAATCTTGTCTAGCTGTTTACAGGCTGTCTTTTTTTGGAAGGGGCCTCTAAAGCGTTAATCTAGCGCTTTAATCGCTTCTTCGGCAGTTACCTCTTCTAGGTCCTCTACTAACGAAAAAGCTTTACCTTCTAACTGCGATTCCAGGTAGGCCAGTCTGGCTTCTTTACTGTTTCCGGTATAGTCGCGGTCTATCTTGTTCTTTATCTTTTTCTTAAAAGCCTCCTAGTCTTTAGGGTCTCTGCCTCTAAACGCCGGTAGGTTAGGTATAATCCGGGCACGCAGATACGATTCAATACGGCCTTTTTAATAACTATATCTCGAACTCAGGAGGGAAAGGAATCTATGTAGTGGTAGGTAAGAGCTTTAGGGGTGGTGTGCCAAGGCCCGGCTCGGTCCAGAAGGGCCGAGCCGAAATTCCGAGGGTCCACCCTATTACTTAGTCCCACCCCTTTCTGCCTCCGCAACACTACCCCCTTCCTTACTAGCGATCGACCTCGATCGCTTACTTATATGTCTCTCTTTTTTTTTTTTAATTCGTTACCTCTTTGCTTTCTTCTATTTCGAAACTATCCTCTTTCTTTATCTTCTTTCTTCTTATATTGTCGCCGTCTGACTTCTTTACTTTAGCGTCTATCCGATCGGAAGAGCTATCTAATCGGAACTAGCAGTTACCCAAGCTGCAGCGTAACTGGTCTGTGCTCCTTTGTAGAGGTCTATATACCTTAGCGCCGTCTCTTCGTCTTTCACTTTCTCTACTAAGGACCTTACCTACCGTAGGGCCGGCGGCGCCGACGCCGTGCAGCAGCGTCAGCGAGCTTCCTGCCAAAGCGGTAGTAGGTAGTGGCCGAGTCGAAGACTCCAGCGAAGCGACTGCTACGATCGTCTTTATTAGCTTCTGTACCGATAGAGCGGACGCGACTTTTCTTCTTCTTCTAGAATAGTCAACTTCGGAGCCACTTAGGCTTCGGCTTCCTTAGGTTCCGGACATAAAACTCTCTTAGCAGCTCCGCCGAATTCCGGAGGTTCTCAGCCGGATACCATTTATAGTCTTCCAGCTATCCTTTCTACGAGATCCTTGCTTCGACGGACCCTCTTATTTTTCTTATATCTATTACGTCTTCCACCTCCTATTCTTCTTCTTTACTGTCTATCTCGATTGGTGGGGGTTTAGCGAACCCCTAATCCGGAAGACCGTCTTCCAGGTCTAAACTTAGCAGATCCGAATAAAAGACATCGTAGATCCGGAACGATTTTGGTAGCTGGAGCCGGTAGGTTACCGGCGACCTCTTTTCCACTATCTTGAACGGACCTACGTAGCGGGGGTTGAGCTTGGCGTTGCCTTTCAGCCTTAGGTTCCGTGTATTAAGCTATACCTTTTGTCCTTCTTCAAATTCTATTAGTAACCGCTTTCTATTAGCTCGAGTTACTATCTTCTTCTGAGCCGATTCTAGTGCCTCTTTCGCTGCCTTAATCGCTTCTTCTATCTAAGATCGGAGCGCTTCTGCCGCTGCAGCGGCGACTCTCTTCGACGAGGTAGCAGTGTATATAGAAGGTTCCGAAGAGCTGGGTTCGTTCGGCAGTTGAAAGCTTATTCTCGGAAGGTAACTATAAGTTAGTTTAAATGGCGCCAGTAAGGTGGCCTCTAACTGTGCTAAATTGGCGCAGAATTTGGCTATAGGCAACACCTTAACCTACTATGCTTAATAATAACTGCAGAAGATTCGTAGATATTTCTCTATCTCGCGGTTAGCTACTTCGGACTAACTGTCGGTTTAAGGGTAAGCGGCTGTGCTGAGCTTTCCCCGAATTCTGAGAGCTTGGTTGATAGCCTTCTATACATTAGCGGTAAATTGAGGACCCCTGTCTGTAGTAATAGTGTCCGGCAGACCGTAGTGCTTCTATATATGCTAAATTAGCATTCTCGCTGTTTCTTCTATAGCAGTTTCTTCATCCTTCGCTTAGCAGGGAATAAAGTAGCGCTCTTTGCTTAGTCGATCCACTACGTTAAGCGTAGCATTATATCTATTGGAATCCGGCAGGCCCGTTACGAAATCTATCGTAATGTGCTGCTACGGTTTCTTAGGGATCGGAAGTGGCTTCAACAGACCAGCCGGAAGGCCGTAACGTAGCTTCGCTGCTCAGCAGACATAGCAGTTAGCGATAAACTGGTAGATCTGTTCGAAGATTCGCGGGAACTAGTAAGTCGTCCTTACTGCTTCTATTGTCTTCTTCGAGCCTGCGTAACCGATATCCGTAGAACTATAGACTAGCTGGACGACCTCTGTAATTAGTTCTTCTGGAACTATTAGCTTCCCTAAACCGGTTTTGCCGAGCTTCTGTTGCTAGTTAAGCCGCTCTACTTTTTCGTAGAGAGTCTCTTCCTCGGTCGCCGGCTCTACTGCGCAGACCCCTACCTCTTATAACACCTCGGCGTCTACTATTCGCTCGGTTAGCACCTTCTGGAACATATTCGGATCTTCCTTCGCGCGGCTAGTCTTCCCTTCTCTTCTCGTTAACGCGTCGGCCTTTCCATTTTGAGCTCTGGGTCGATAGGTAATCTTAAAATCGAATCCGGATAAGTAGGCAGCGTACCGGGCTTAGCGACATAATAACTTCTGCGTCTTTATAAAGTAGGTAAGCGACGAGTGGTCTGTAAGGACCTGGACTATGCTCTTTCTAGCTATAAGCTCTGGCTTCCACTCTTCGAACGCCTGTATAATAGCTAACAGTTCTTTATCGTAGTTAGCGTAGTTCCGTTCGGCCTTAGTTATAGACTTGCTAAAGAAGGCCACCGGATAGAGGGTCTCGCCGTTGTTAGCATATTAAGAAAGGACCCCTGCTGTTACTGTGTCGGAAGCGTCCGTTTCTACATAGATCGTCTTTTCTGGTTAGAAGTGCGCTAGAACCGGCGCTAAGGCCACTGCTTCTTTTAGCTAGATAAAAGCTTCCGTACACTTCTTATTCTATAGGCTAGCAGCCTCCTTCTTTAGCGCTTGGTTTAGGGGTCTCGCTATCTTGCTGAAGTCCTTAATAAACCATCGATAGTAGCTGCAGAATCCGAGAAACGCTCTGATTTGTGTAGTGTTTCCGGATTTTGGTTGCTTCCATTCCGCGACAGCAGCGACTTTAGAGGGGTCTATCCGAATTCCTTCTCTTCTGACGATAAGACCGAGATATTTAACCTTAGTCTAATAGAACTCGCTCTTCTTCGTGTCCGCGTTTAATCCGACCTCGCAGAGCCTAGTTAGCACCTTCTCGATGTAGTCCGTATACTGTTCTCTTGTTCTATCGGTATAGACGAGAATGTCGTCTAAGTAGATAGACACGAACCGTTCTAGCATATCTATAAAGGTGTGGTTTATAAAGCGTTGCTACACCGCCGGCGCGTTGGTAAGTCCGAAAGGCATTACCAACTACTTAAAATTGCCTATGCGCGTAGCGAATGTTGTAAGATCTTTGGTTTGTCCTTCCTCGTTCCTTAGTTAGTGGAACGCTTGTCGAATATCCAGCTTACCAAACTACTTAGCTTTAGCTACTCGTTATATAGTCTCGTCTATTAGCAGCAGCGGATACACATCTCTCTTAGTAACCTTATTAAGTCCTTAGTAATCTACGTACAGTTAGAGGCCACCTCCGGGTTTTCGTACGAAAAGGATCGGCGACGCATACTCGGCTAAGCTTGGCGTAATAAACTTCTTCGCCAAGTTTTCTCCAACAAACACTTCTACCTAGTCCAGCTCTGCTAGCGATAGTCTTCTTAAGGGCTCGGTTCTTGGCAGCGTAGCTCCTTCTTTTAGCTGGATCTTGTTGTTATATTCCGGTCAGTAGAGCGGCAAGAGATTGGAGTCGGCTTTTAAGAATACGTTAGTGTAGCTGTAGAGCTCTTTCGGTAACGCCTCTAGCGGATCCACTTCTTCTTCCGCTATTATCTTCCGATAATCTTCGATAACTTTTATTAAGATAGCGTAAATCTTATTGTCTAGCGACCTCGTAAGGGTCGTTAAGGGTTCTGAGCTTATTATTCCGATCATGTCTAGAGGGTCGGACCGCTCTATCAGAACCGCTTCAATAGTCGTAACGTTCGGTTTCGCGACGACGACGGTAACCGACTTAGCGGCGGCGCCTCCGCTCTGCTGGGTTTTGAATCTAAGGGTGCCTTTACCTACGTTAATAACGGCTTTCTGGTTCTTTATCTACTTCTGTCCTATAATAATGTCAAACCTTCCGATATCTATAATTCGGAACGTCGCTTCCGTAGTGCGACCAGCTAGGGTAGTCTTTAATGGCACATAATGTGTAACGCTCTTAGTGTCTTGTCCGTTGTATGCCGAAATTCGCGTCGGCGACGCTAGCTCTACCGGATAACTATATCCTTTTATTAGTTTCTAAACCAATCAATAGTGGATCGCGGCTCCGATAAGGGCTCCTTTGTCGATAAAAGCCCTTAGCTAAAGTAGTCTGCTTAAGCTATCGAGGGGGTAGACAGTAATTAGAAGGATAATGGCTGTTTCCGTGTTTACTTCTACTGCCGCTAAGAGCGGATTGCTGCAGCTGTTAATACTTCCTTCTTCTAGCGACGTAGTTCGTGCCGGTGCCCTATTGTCTATACTGGATAGGGGGCCTATCTGTCCAGCTAGTCTTTTCCCAAGATTCGCAGAGGCACTTCACTATCTACACTGTCGGTGTCTTTCGGAGCCGGCTTATTAGCTTGGATAGTCTTTCTCGGCTGCTGCTGCTTCGTAGCTCGATACTCCTGCTTCTGCTAATCCGTAGCTTGGCATCTCGTAGCAATATAGCTAGGCTTTCTATATACATAGCAGGTGGGGACGAACAACGAGCGCGGCGAATAAGATAGCTGCTAAGGTGCTCTCCAGAAAGGTGCAGGGGGTCGCGTTGCCTGCGTTATCGACGGCTTCTGGTTTAATTCGCGCGATTTCACGTAAGCGCTTAGGTTTCTGGCAGTGACTCTCGCTTAGTGCACGAAGCTCTTAAGGTCTTTGTCTTCCACCGACGCTATAGCTGCGGCCAGTTCAGGGTTTAGCTTCTGCCTTAGTAGGTAGAGCTGCTTATCTTCTAACACTCTAGCTCTAATAGCATATTTTCTAAACAGTCCGTAGAACTCCTTAAACGTCTGCCGGTTCTGGTTAATCTTATCTAGTTGCTTACGGGCTGTCTTCTTCTGGAAGGGATCTCCGAAGCGTTAGTCCAGCGCTTTAATTACTTCTTTAGCGGTTACCTCTTCCAGGTCCGCTACTAGCGAAAAAGCTTTACCTTCTAACCGCGACTCTAGGTAGGCCAGGCTATCTTCTTTACTGTTTCCGGCATAGTCGCGGTCTATCTTGTTCTTTATCTTTTTCTTAAAAGCCTCCCAGTCTTGAGGGTCTCTGCCTCTAAACGCTAGTAGGTTAGGTAGTAACGTTATTAAGGTGCTACCTTAACTATAGGCCGCCGGTAAGGCGGTCTCTGCTTGTTCTTCTCAATGTAGTGGCTGCGCCGACGACATCGCTGCTTCTATCTTAGCTACCTAAGTCTTTATCGCCTTTAGTTATACTAGTCGATTCGCTGCTTAGTTTTCTAGTACATCGATAATAGTCTCTGCCGATTCCTTCTCGGCCCTTACCGCTTCGTTTTCCTCTCTTAACTGCCCCTTCTCTTCTAGGGTTATGTAAAACAGCATCTTAATAAGGTCTATGCCGTCGTAGACCTTCCCTACTCCGTTCTCGCTTACGTAATCTTTAAGTTCCTTAAGTGTGCAGTCGTAGATCTTCTTATATTTAGTTATTCGTTCCCTAATCTCTGCGGTCTCTTCTGCTGTAAAACCTCTAATAATAAACTTATTATTAATAACGCTAGAGTGGCTACTCGCTCTGTTAGTCTTTTCTCTTCTGCTTCTGCTTCGGCCTGTAACGCCGCTCTCTACCGTTGAGAAGCTCTCTATAGCTGTCTTACGGTGCTGGGGGTTGTTGGTTTGGTGTATTAGTGCGCGTGCGTTATTCGGGTGTCCGGATGGTTTAGCGGTCCCTTTCGCGCAGCGCAGAGTTGTTGTAGTAAGTGAGTTCGAGATATAATAATCCGGGCACGCAGATACGATTCAATACGGCCTTTTTGATAACTATATCTTAAACTGAGGAGGGAAAGGAATCTATATAGTAGTGGGTAAGAGCTTTAGGGGTGGTGTGCCAAGGCCCGGCTTAGTGCAGAAGGGTCGAGCCGAAATTCCGAGGGTCCACCCTATTACTTAGTCCTACCCCTTTCTGCTGCTGCAACAAGGTAGTAACATTATTGGTGTGCTACCTTAACTGTAGGCCGCCAGTAAGGCGGTCTCCGCTTGTTCTTCTCGATGTAGCGGCGGTGCCGACGACGCCGCTGCATCTATGTTAGCTAACTAAGCCTTTATTGCCTTTAGTTGTACTAGTCGATTCGCCGCTTAGTTTTCTAGCACGTTAATAATAGTCTCTGCCGATTCTTTCTCGGCTATTACCGCTTCCACATCTTCTCTTAGTCGCCTGTCCTCTTCTATGTTCCTATAAAACTTCTTTTCGACGAAGGTAATAATGTCGAACACCTTCTCGGCTCTATGTTCTGTAAGATATTCTCCTATCTCGTCCAGCATACGTACGTACAGCTCGGCATAGCCTGCTGTGCCCTTCTTAGCTTCTTCTATCTCTTCTTCTATAAGGCCCTCTGTAGCCGTTCTATCGTCGAGGATGCTAGTGCGCCTATCCCTCGGTCTGTTAGTCTTTCTCTTTCTACTGCGGCCTGTAACGCTGCCCTCTACTGTTAAGAAGCTCTCTATAGCTGTCTTACAGTACTAGTGTTTAGTTTGGTGTATGTTGTGCACATGCGTTATTTAGGTATCCGGATAGTTTAACAGTCCCTTTCGCGCAGCGCAGAGTTAGTATAGTAAGTAAGTTCGAGATATAATAATCCGGGTCCGTAGATATAATTTAATACAGCCTTTTTAATAACTATATCTCGAACTAAAGAAGGAAAGGAATCTATGCGGCGGTGGGTAAGGGCTTTAGGGGTAGTGTGCCAAGGCCCGGCTCGGTCCGGAAGGGCCGAGCCGAAATTCCAAGGGTCTACCCTATTACTTAGTCCTACCCCTTTCTGCCGCTGCAACACCGATAGCCGAATTCTACGCCAATTTAGCACAGTTAGAGGCTACCTTACTAGCGCCGTTCGAGATAACTTATAGTTACCTTCTAAGAATAAGCTTCCAACCCCTAAACGAACCTAGCTCTTCGGAAACCTCTACTGCTACTTCGTCGAAGAGAGTTGCCGCTGCTGCTGCAGAAGCGCTTAGATCTTAGATAGAAGAAGCGGTTAGGGTAGCGAAGGAGGCGATAGAATCAGCTTAGAAGAAGATAGTAACTCGAGCTAATAGGAAGCGGTCGCTAATAGAATTTAAAGAAGGCCAAAAGGTATAGCTTAATATACAGAACCTAAGGCTAAAAGGCAACGCCAAGCTTAACCCCCGCTACGTAGGTCCGTTTAAGATAGTAGAAAAGAGGTCGCCGGTAACTTATCGGCTCTAGCTACCAAAATCGTTCCGGATCTACGACGTCTTTTATTTGGATCTGCTAAGTTTAGACCCTAAAGACGGTCTTCTGGATTAGGGGTTCGCTAAACCTCCGCTAGTCGAGATAGATAGTAAAGAAGAAGAAGAAGAGGTAGAAGATGTAATAGATAAAAGAAAGCTAAGAGGATCTATCGAAGCAAGGATCTTATAGAAAGGATAGCTAGAAGACTATAAATAGTATCCGGCCGAGAGCCTCTGGAATTCGGCAGAGCTGCTAAGAAAGTTTTACGTCCGGAACCTAAAGAAGCCGAAGCCTAAGTGGCTCCGAAGTTAATAGTTCCAGAAGAAGAAGAAAAGCCGCATCCGCTCTATCGGTGCGGAAGCCGATAGAAACGATCGTAGAGATCGCTTAGCTGGAGTCTTTGGCTCTACCACTACTACTGCCGACCGGCTTCGCCGGTCGGATAATAGCTATAAGGCCGAAGACCACTACCGCTTCGACGCGACAGTTGCTAACGCTGCCCCAAACAAGAAAGGCTCGCGGCTAATCGATTTCGTAAAGCAGCGTCGGCGCCGCCCGCTTTGCAGTAGCGCTTAAGGCTATAGTAGAGAAGAAAAAGAAGAAGAGATAGCGAGTCGCGGACGGATCTATATAGACCTCCGCGGCAGCGTACAGGCCAGCTACGCTGCAGCTTAGATAGCTGCTAGCTCAGATCGGATAGCTCCGATTAGATAGATGCTAAAGTAAAGACGTTAGATAGCAACGATGTAAGAAGAATAAAGATAAAGAAAAAGGATGCTTTCGAGATAGAAGAAAGCGAAGAGGTAACGTCGGTTTTAAAGAGGGGTTTGCGCAGAAGGAACCGCGAATTAAAAAAAAAAAAGAGAGATAAGTAAGCGGTTAAGGTCGACTGCTAGTAAGGGAGGGGGGTAGTGTTGCAGCGGCAGAAAGGGGTGGACCCTTGGAATCTCAGCTCGGCCCTTCCGGACCGAGCCAGGCCTTGGCACACTACCCCTAAAGCCCTTACCTACCGCTGTATAGATTCCTTTCCTTCTTCAGTTCGAGATATAGTTATTAAAACAGCTGTATTAGATTATATCTGCGTGCTCGGATTAGTATACCTTTCCGGACCTGTTTTCCGATAGGTGTTCCTCGAGTTCGTTAGCTATGCAGGCGTACAGCTCTTTGTAGCTAGCTATACCCTTCTTCGCTTCGTCCGTCTCTTCTTCTATAAGACCTTTAGTAGCCGTCCTATTGTTAAGGATGCTAGCGCGCCTATCCCTCGCTCTGTTAGTCTTTCTCTTCCCGCTGCAGCTAGTAACGCTGCCTTCTACTGTCGAGAAGCCCTCTATAGTCTTCTTACAGTACTAGTGTTTAGTTTAGGTTTTTTTTAGTGTACGCGTGCCTTATTCGGGTAGCCGGATGTAGTTTAATAGTCTCTTTTGCGCAGCGCAGGCTTGGTATAGTTAGAGAGTTCGAGATATAATAAACCGAGCACGTAGATATAATTTAATACAGCTGTTTTAATAACTATATCTCGAACCAATGAAGGAAAGGAATCTATGTAGCAGTAGGTAAGGGCTTTAGGGGTAGGCGTGCTAAGGCCCGGCTCGGTCTAGAAGGGCCGAGCCGAAATTCCAAGGGTCTACCCTATTACTTAGTCCTACCCCTTTCTGCCGCTGCAACAATAAGAGCCTACATCCCCTATTATGTAGATTCCTTCCTCTTCTTAGTTTAAGATATAGTTATTAACAAGCTATATCAAATTATATCTTCACATTTAGATTAACTATAACAACTACCTCTTAAGAAAGAAGGAATAACTAAATTGAGCTAGTAGAAAACTATACACTCCCTATATATATAACTAAGCAGCTAGAGACAGCTGCTTAAGGGAGGAGAGATAATTGTAAGGCCCTAAGACAGCTAGGCACCTAGGATATAATGAGGTCCTATTAGGACTAAGCATAATTGCTAAGGTCCAACTTAGGCCTAGGGGTGTTACAGTCAACAGATGTAAAACGGAAAACACGGTCAACAGATATAAAACGGAAAACAACAGCATCTAGGACTAAACTAGAACTATTAAGATTTACAGACTATAGGCCAACAACTACTAGATAGAAGAAGACTCCAAGAGAGTGAAAGGCGAATTATCCCGCGATGCAAACACTCCTAGCTTAGTTCTAGAACCTTTGGAAAAAGCAGGTCTAAGAAATAAATTTGTTTGCAGAACAAAGAAACAGAGTTTAGTAAGAAAGTTACTAGCAAACGCGCAAACAACTAGCTAGGGTAGGGGGATATAAGAACCTGCTGCCGCCTACTTAATCTTTCTCTTCTTCTTGTTTATAGCTTATCTTGTATATCCAATTCAGCTTTTACACTCTAGACTTTAGCCCTCCCTTCTAACACTTAGTTTTTATACTCCTTACTTTAGACTTTAGCTCCCCTTTCTATATTAGCTTTTATATCCCCTCCTTTAGACTTTGTTTCTTCTAGCTATTTCTACTTACTTCGACTTTTACATTAACCCTTTCCGACTACTTAGCACTATCCTTAACATTACGAGCTATTAACTAAACACTAGACTATTAACATAGTCTCCTACACTCTACGAGAAGAGGTCCCCTTTAAGGAATACTTACAACTAGACCTATTAGCAGAAGGAATTCTCAACCTAATAAACAACGATCCTAACTGTTGTAGCGGCAGAAAGGGGTGGGACTAAGTAATAGGGTGGACCCTTGGAATTTCGGCTCGGCCCTTCTAGACCGAGCCGGGCCTTGGCACACCACCCCTAAAGCTCTTACCTACTACTACATAGATTCCTTTCCCTCCTCAGTTTAAGATATAGTTATTAAAAAGGCTGTATTGAATTATATCTGCGTGCCTGGATTATTATATCTCGAACTCACTTACTACACTAACTCTGCGCTGCGCGAAAGGGACTGTTGAACTATCCGGACACCCGAATAACGTACGCGCAACAAACACACTAAACCAAACTAAACACTAGCACTATAAGAAAGCTATAGAGAGCTTCTTAACAGTAGAGGGCGGCGTTACAGGCCGTAGCAGAAGAGAAAAGACTAACAGAGCGAGTAGGCGCTCTAGCGTTATTAATAATAAGTTTATAATTAGAGGTTTTACAGTAGAAGATAATCTGACCGCAGTAGACGCAAGGTCAATACCCGTCTCTAATAACTATGTCTAAGGCTAGAGAGGGAAAAATCTACGTACAAGCGGAGGTGGAGGTATTTGAGTGTGTGCTAAGCCTGGCCCTGCCAAGCCTGCTACCTTCCAGCACCTTCTAGCCCTCTATATCCGTATTACTACCGCCCTCCCTAACTAGCGATTGCCCTTAATCGCAATCAATCTATTAATCGCAATCAGCCAATTAGGTCGTACCAATCTAGGTCGCAAATTCAGTCGTAGAGGTCGCTTTTTAGGCTCGCTTTTGAGGTCGCTTTGGAGCTTTAATTTCCGTGCCTTTTGCCCTCGCTTTCGGCCTTAATTGGTGCCTTGTTTGCTGCCTTGTTTGCTGCAGAGGTCGCGGAGTTCTCAGAGGTCGTTTGTCGCAGAAGCTGCAGAGGTCGCGAGGTTGCAGAGGTCGTTAGGGCCGCGGAGGCTGCAGCCTATATATGTCGCTTCTCGACGGTCGCTTTTCGACGGTCGCTCGCTTCTCGACAGTCGCTCGCTTCTCAGACCGTCGCTTCTTAGACCGTCGCTTCTCAGACCGTCGCTTCTTAGACCGTCGCTTCTTAGACCGGTCGCAGAGGTCTCGGAGCTGCAGAGGTCGCAGAGGTCACCTTGCAAACACATGTCGCTTCTCGAGCCGTCGCTTTTTAAGCCGTCGCCTGTCGCTTCTCGTTCTCGACAGTCGCTTCTCGACGGTCGCTTCTCGAGCCGTCGCTTCTTAAGCCGTCGCTTCTTAAACAGTCGTAGAGGTCTTAGAGGTCGCAGAGGTTGTTAGGGGCGCAGAGGTCGTTAGGGTTAATATGTCGCTTCTTGACGGTCGCTTCTTAAGCTATCGCTTCGCCTTGTGCTCTGCCTTGTGCTCTGCCTTGTGCTCTGCCTTATGCTCTGCCTTGTACTGTCTGCAGCAGCTGTGCCTGGAGCTAGCTGTACCTGCCTTGTGCTCTGCCTTGTGCTCTATTGTCTGCAGTAGCTGTGCCTGCCTGCAGCAGCTTCTAAACGTGCTCTTCTGAACCTGAACAGTGTGTTGCCTGCCCTGTTGTGCCTGTATGCAGTAGCTTTGTGTTGTCTGCAGCAGCTGCACCTGTGCCTAGGTGCTCGTATCTAGGTGCTTGTGCCTAGATTGCTCGGCCTGGTGTTGTCTATAGTAGCTGTGCCTTGTGCTCTGCCTTATGCTCTTCTGAACCTGAACAGTATATGTTGTCTGCAGCTATGCCTCTGAACTGTAGGTGCTCTGCCTAGTGCTCTGCCTAGTGCTCTGCCTAGTGCTCTGCCTAGACCTAAACAGTGTGTGTTGTCTGCAGCTATGCTTCTAAACGTGCTCTTCTAAACGTGCTCTTCTTAACCTGAACAATGTGTGTTGTCTACAGCTGCCTATTGTCTACAGCTGCCTTTCTGAACATGCAGTGCCTAGGTGCTCGTGCCTGGGTGCTCGTTAGTGCTTAGGGCTCGCTGGTCGTGCTGCTAATGTTGCCGATTGCTAAACTGTCTCTATAGGCCTTGTCCAAATAGAATAGTCAGTTAAAGACCCAAAAGAAAAAACGAATGTCGTCGCCCTAGGTCCTGCTAGGTGCGCTCTCGTCGTCGTCGCTCCTGTCGTCGTCGCTCCTACATCGTCCTTCTCGACCTTCTCGTTCTTCTCGACCTTCTCGTTCTTCTCGACCTTCTCGTTCTTCTCGATCTTCTCGTCGCTCTTATCCTCTCGCCCTTGCTGTTGCTCTCGCTCTTCTTCAAAACTCGCAATCTACTCGTAGGGGCACTCTCTTCCCTAAAACTCTCTCTTCTTCTTAATAGGGGCACTTCTCTTCCCTAAAAACTCTCTCTTCTTCTCGATCGGGGGAGGGGGGGGGGGGGGGGGGGGGGGGGGGGGGGGGGAGTAGCATGCACATGTACATGCACAGTACGATTAAGTAACCGGATATAATTTAACGGCCTCCTTTGTATATATACAGTACACACTCTAGGTTAGTTGCACGTACGTTAATCGAGTACCTGGATGTAATTCAACAGGCTCTTTCGCGTAGTGCAGGTGTTGTTAAAGTAAGCCTTAGATATAATGATCTGACTGCAGTAGACGCAAGGTCAACACCCGTCTTTAATAACTATATCTAAGGCTAGAGAGGGAAGAATCTACGTACAAGCGGAGGTGGAGGTATTTGAGTGTGTGCTAAGCCTGGCCCTGCCAAGCCTGCCACCTTCCAGCACCTTCCAGCCCTCTACAGCCGTATCAGAAGAGACCGCAGAGATTAAGGAACGAATAACCGAATATAAGAAGATCCACGACTACGCACTCGAGGAACTTAAAGACTACGTAAACGAGAACGGAGTAGGGAAGGTCTACGACGGCATAGATCTTATTAAGACGCTGTTTTACAGAACCCTAGACGAGAAGAGGCAGTTAAGAGAGGAAAACAAAGCAGTAAGGGCCGAAAAGGAATCGGCAGAGACTATTATAGATATGCTGGAAAACTAAGCGGCAAACCGACTAGTACAACTAAAGGAGATAAAGGCTTAGTTAGCTAAGATAGAGGCAGCGACGTCGCCGGCGCCGCCACTACATTAAGAAGAACAAGCAGAGACCGCCTTACCAGCAGCCTACAGTTAAGGTAGCACCTTAATAACGTTACTACTAGACCTACTAGCGTTTCGGGGCAGAGACCCTAAGGAGTGGGAGGCATTTAAGAAGAAGATAAAGAACAAGACAGACCGCGACTATGCCAGAAACAGTGCAGGAGATAGATTGGCCTACCTGGAATCGCGGCTAGAAGGTAAAGCTTTTTCGTTAGTAGCAGACCTAGAAGAGGTAACCGCCGAAGAAGCAATTAAAGTGCTGGATTAACGCTTCGGAGACCCCTTCCGAAAGAAGACGGCCTGTAAATAGCTGGACAAGATCAACCAGAACCGGCAGACGTTCGAGGAATTCTACGGACTATTCCGAAAATATGCTATTAGAGCTAGAGTGTTAGAAGATAAGCAGCTCTACCTACTAAGGCAGAAGCTGAACCCTGAACTGGCTGCAGCTATAGCATCGGTAGAAGACGAAGACCTCGAAAGCTTCGTGCACAGAGCGAGAGTTACTGCTAGAAATCTAAGCGCTTACGCGAAATCGCGCGAATCAAACTAGAAGCTATCGACGACGCCGACAACACGACCCCCTGCACCTTTCTGGAGAGCACCTTAACAGCTATCTTATTCGCAGCGTTCGTCGTTCGTCCCTACCTGCTACGTATATAGAAAGCCTAGCTATATCGCTACGAGATGCCAAGCAATAGATAAGCAGAAGCAGGAGTATCGGGCTACGAAGCAGCAGCCGCCGAGAAAGACTATTTAAGCTATCGAGCCGGCTCCGAACTGTAAGGGCTTAAGAATCTTGGTTTAGAAACTTAAGGTTAGGTATCTATATAAAGGAACTAATAGGCAGTTCCTTCGTTGTCTGCTGCTGTATAATTTGTACCTATAAAGCCAAGCTAGCAATTTCCCTCTATGTAGGGATGCAAGGTTTGCACTCTGTATAGAGGGTCGGGAGTTTCCCTCTATACGGTAGTACAGAGTTTTCCCTCTGTTTAGAGGGGTAGCAATTCCCCTCTGTATAGGGCTATAGGATTCTCCCTCTGTACAGGAGTAGGGTCGTATCGGTGATTCTGTATAGAGGGTAGGGTCGTGCTGGCGCTGCTAAGTCGCAGTCCTTAGGGCGACGGCTGGCTTAGGTCCAGGACCTGGGCTGGGCAGCGCCCCCTAACAATACCCCCCTCCCTTCTTATAGTGCTATTTTTGTACGACAGCGTGTCGTACACCCTTAGTTCCTAGTGTTCCTTTGGCAGGTCGCGACTTCCTATCTCTATCCGGTCGTCCGTACAGCGGTTGCTCGTCGCCTACTAGGTCGTAGTTGCCTTCTTGCTCCCTTTTTACACAGTTGTAGCAGTTGCGCTAGTTGCTATTGCTTCCTATAGCATGTAGCTACCCCCTAAATATTAAGCCTCCCCCTTCTCTTTCCTTTCTCTCCTTCTCTTCTATTCCCTGCCTGCTACCCCCCTTCTAGGCCGTCTACCGTCTACTACTGTCTACTGTCCACTGTCTACTACTAAAGTCTACCGTCTACTGTCTACCGTCTACCGTCTACTAGTTACTACTACTAGCTACTACTACTAGTTACTGCTACTAGCTACTACTACTATGCTACGCACCCCGTCCGGCCGTTCCTGCTATAGTTCCCTCGTAGTTACTAGCTCCTCTTCTGCCTGTCCAGCTAGTGTCCCCTCCTATTTTTAGCTCTAGTAGTGGAATCCCTAGTTCGACTAGCAGCTTCGCTTTTAGTTTGTACAGGTCCTCGTCCTCTGTACAGTCTAGCTAACGTTCTAGATGCTATACTAACGAGCAGCACGACGCGGCTAAGCTACCCTTCTACGCCTTCTGGTATAACCCTGCCTAGGTTACACCTTAGCGAGTCGCTACGGCCTGCACGTCGTACGTTAATGCTATCCTTATTGCTACCTAGGGCTAGCTCTGCGTCCTTTGCTCTAATTCTCCCTAAGGCTTACTTAGCCTATACCGCCTCCCTAGCTTGTAGGCTGGGGTCTGCGCCTTATATAAGTAGAAGGATGGCTCCCTCTACTGCTCCTACTGCCGTCCAGAGGAGGCGCGTAGGGGTAGGGGGGTGCCTCTACTCCCTAGGGCTAGCCTAGGTAGGGGCCCTACTAGGCGGGAGGTAATTGAGATTTCAGATAGGGAGTCGGCCGCCCTAGTCCTACAGAGTGGTGGCTAGTAAGCTACCCCCCCCTCCCCCTAAGGTAGTATAGGAAATTTACGAACGGTTCTGCTCTTATCCTCCTTTTATTTCTACTTATCTTACCTGTCTCCTAACCGTTCCCTTTCTCCTGCTATTCCTCTATATAGTGTCGTATAGTGTAGTATCGGTGGGATCCTGTAGTGTCCTAGGTCTTAATTCTCGATCCTTTAACAACCTAAGTTGCTAGCGGCTGCCCTGTACTTAGGGTAGATTGTGCCCCCTTTTCGCTGTATAGCGAAGTGTTACTATAACTGGGCAGGGGGGTGATTCTCCTCCTACCTGTCCAGCGCGGTTGTGTCCTGTAGGGCCTCGTACAGTTCCTACATAGGCTCTGCCTATCCTCTCTATTTTACTAGGTACTCTAACCTCTTCTTCTTCCTTCGGCTCTTAAGGATTCCTTCTACCTTATACTCTTCCTAGCCTTTAGTTATAATCGCTAGTAGGCGCGTACTATCTGTCTTCTAGTGCAGTAGGGGGTCCGTGTTCGCTAGCTATACGAGGTCTATATAGAAGACTAGGTAGATCCCTAGGGGAGTGTTAAGTCGTACAGCGTATGTCCCTACTAGTCGGACTACTGTAAACTTCCAGTTCTTCTAATCTAGCTTCTTGCTTAGCTAGTCTATACAGATGTTGCGCTGGTTTAGCTAGACCTTATCCCCTGCCTCGTACCTTAGTGCAGCCTGTCGTCCCTTGTTAGCCTGCTCTTCCGCGTTCTGTTAAGCTATAGCTAGGCTCGCTTTCGCCTATTAGTAGGCATTCGTAATCGCCTGTACGATGGCTTCCCCCTGCTAAATTGGGGATCGTACAGGGCGTAGAGTAGCGCTACTTAGGGTCGGTAGGAGCAGGGAGTAGTCGTATCCGTAAGCTATAAAGAAGAGGGACAATCCGGTAGTATTAGCTATACAGCTGTTAATAGCTAGCTCCGCTATAGGAAGAAGGCGGTTCTAGTTTGTCTAGTTATAGTCGACGTAAGCTCGGAGGTACGCTTCTAACGTCGAACTGACCCTCTCTGTCGCACTATCTGTCTGCAGGTGCTATGCGGTCGACAGGCGGCATTCTACGTTTAGCAACTGATATACCCTTGCCTAGAGTTAGCTCGTAAACTGTGTACCCTAGTCCGATACGATTAACCTAGGGAATCCGTACTTGCTGAACGTCGTCCGTATAAATAGCTAAGCAGTGTCTTTAGCCGCAATAGAGCCCATCCCTTCTAGTATTACTCCCTTCGTTAGCTTGTCTGTAACTACTATAATGTTCCGCCGTCCGTCGCTCTTAGGGAGGTCTGTAATAAAGTCTACTGTTAGGTCTTGCTAGGGCCGGTCCGGTATTAGTAGGGGTTTTAGCAGCCTATGCTTCAGTTTACGCTAGGGCTTCGTCCGTCTGTATACATCGCAGTTCTGTACGAACCTGCGAATGTCCTTCGCTATCGCCGGCTAGTAGTAGTCCCTAGCGACAATGCTGTACATCTCCTTACGCTCTAGGTGCCCGGTTGCTATAGAATTATGCACCTGTTGTATTAAGCTCGTACAGAGCTTCTCGTCTGCTAGGACCCAAATCCGATTTCTAAACTTTAGGTTGTTCTCCTCGTCTACCGAGCACTCTGCTGCTAACACCTTAAGGTAAAGCTTTGCTGGGAGCTTCTGCTGCCCTCCTTAGATTGCCGTACAGGCCCCTTAATATACATCGTCCTTTTCTACTGCCTCTTCCTATGCCTGCAGTTGGGGCTCCTATATATATGTCGCTGCTAGGCGGATAGTCTCCTTGCCTGGCTCCTCCTTAAACATCTAGAATGTTCGTAACTTTAGCCGGTCGTCCTCGTACGTTATTGGCATGTCCTAGTCCTGTCTAGATAGCGTATTAGCCCTACTGTTGTCCTTACCCTTGCGATACTAGAGTCTTATATTAAACCGGCTTAGGTACATTGTGTATCGTACGTGCCTCTTAGACAGCTTCTAGGGCTGCGTAAAGTACTCTAGGTTCTTGTAGTTAGTTAGGGCGAGGAACTCGGGAACTAAGCGGAGTTTACTATCCTACGCTTCGTAACACTATATAACTGCTAGCAATTCCTTGTCGTAGATAGGGTAGTTGCACTTAGCTAGGAAGTTCTTCTTAGAGAAGTACGCGTATAGATGCAGAAGTCCGTCTAAGTCTACCTATAACAAGATGCCTCTTATGCAGTACTCTAAGGAGTCGGTTTCTAGTATCGTTATACGTTCTAGGTCGAAGGCGGCAAGCGTTAGTCCTGTAGCAAAGAGCTCCTTTAGCTTGTTAAAGCTCCTATTGCACTCGTCCGTCTACTTAAACTGCTTGTCCTTGTATGTTAGCTCGACAAGGGGGCGTACGATCTCTAAGTAGTTCTGTATAAACTGGCGGTAGAAGTTGGCAAACCCAAGAAATTCCTATACGCCCTTAACGCTCGTAGGCGGCTTCTATTGCTTAATAGCATCAATCTTTTTCCTTTCTATGCGAATACCTTTCCCTGCCTCGATAATAAACCCTAGGTATTTTGTACGCTGTATACCGAATTTACATTTGTCGATGTTAAGGTACAAGCTAGCCTGCTGCAGTCGATCTAGTACCTTCTTAACGTCCTGTACGTAATCTGCATAGGTGCCGTCTGTAAAAACCAGTGTGTCGTCGAGGTACGCCAAGCAGATGTCGTCTAGTAACCCTTACAAGGACTTGTTAATGTACCTTTAGAAGGTTGCCGGTACGCTAGCAAGGCTAAAGGGGGTAACAAGCTACTTAAAAAGACTATATCTTATATAGAAGGCAGTTATCTATTTATAGCCTTCCTTAATCCGTATCTTGTAGAAAGCCGAGACTCGTTAAGCTTAGTAAACTACTTTGCCTTGCTGATCCGTCTAAGAGTCTCCTTAATAAGGGGTAGGGGGTACCGGTCCTTCTTAGTAATTGCGTTAATGCCTCTATAGTCTACGCAGAAACGCAAGCCGGCCTTCCCCTCCTTATAGACAAACAGCACTAGGGCTCCTACGGACGAGGTACTTGCCTAAATGAAACCTTTAGCAAGCAGGTCGTCCAGTGTCTTGCGCAGTACTGGGAGTTCTCTAGAGGACATTCTGTATAGCGGGCCGTACAGTACCTTAGGCAGACTCCTATCCGGACGGGGCTCTAGCTAGATGTCGTAGTCAATCCCTTCTCCTTAGTATAGTAGCAGTTTTAAGGCCGACTTTGGCTCAAAAAGGTCTAGGTATCCTGCGTATTCCCTTAGGAGCTTTGTACAGGGGTCCGTCGCTTTCTTAGGCGCCAATGCCTTCTTAATGTCCGCAGTCGCAGTGTTGATTTCAGCCTTAGCATTGCTACCCTGCGGAGCCCTCCCTTAGTCTCGGAGCCTCTGCTTTGTCGCTGCCAGGTACAGCTGTCCTTGTCCAACGTCTAGCTTGCTCTACTAGCGCTCTATCTATAGCTTCCCTAGTATTAGATTATACCCTAACTTGTCCTGTACGACATAGAGATATAAGTCCTGCTTATAGTGTCCCTGTATCTCTATTATTACTTTTACTATATAGGTAATGTCCAGTCCTTGCCCGGTAATGCCTAACATGCGTATAGGTACAGTAGGGGTCGTCTTAATATAGTGTCTTCGTACGAAGTCTTCGCTGATTACTCTGTACACTAAACATCCTGTGTTAATTAATGTCCGCGCCGTTGCGGACCCGTTTAGCTAAGGCCGTACGATAAACGGCGTAGTCGTTATATAGTTGCTCTTAAAAGAGAGCTAAGTAGTGCTTTGATTTAGCAATCTATCTCGTATACGCCTCTAGTAGAGCCTTCGCTTAGAGGCTACTCTTTTCCCGACTCGTCGTCGTCTAAGTAGGACTCCTGATTCTCTTGTTAGGGCGCTGCAGTTGCTACCCTTGCAGTGGTCGGCCGTCCCCTAGGTCTCTCTACTAGCAAGAGCCCGCAATTCCGTACAGTATAGCCTATCTTGCTACACCTGTAGCAGCTCCCTTCTGCCCTTCTCTTGTCTAGGGTAGCTATGTCTACCTACTATGCCCTTTTAGTAGCGGCCCTTAGCTGTATAGTAACAGCTGCTGCTACCCTTGTCGTCGTTAGTTCCTAGTCTATAGCGTCCGTCTGCTGCTAGAGGGGTTGTCGCAACTCGTAAGTGCGGCTTATCCGTCCGAGCCTACGCTGCTAGTCGTTAACTATCCTAAGGAGATTACAGAATTCCTCGTACGTAGCTAGTCGCATTACGCCTACTAGTCCTGTTATAATCTCCTTAGAGAAGCCTACCTCTAAGGAGGTAATTTTTATCCTGTCCTCCTATTAGAGACCTCCTGCCTCTGCTAGAGTCTAGTCGTATTCTGCAAGGAACTCTTATACAGTCTTACGTCCTTGCTTTATTGTATTAACCTGTAGGAGTGCTTAGCTCTCGCGGTCTAGGTCCTTGTAGCTCTTGTTAAGAGCTGCCTAGAGCATCGTCGTCGTAGCTATTGCCGGGTTGGCAATGGCCGTCTCGTAGTACAGCAGAATCCATGCTACTGCCCTGCCCTTTAACCTCCTAAAGAGGTACACTACCTTGTCTAGCTCGGTCAGGTATGCTCCTAAGTCGACCAGAAGCTTAGAGCGTATCTGGGCAGCCTAGGAGGGGTACTCGGCCAGTGCCTTACTATCGTAAGTAGTGACGTCGGGGAGTTTGCTCTTAAGGGTCGGGGTGTAGGCTATCGTGTTCGTTGTCGTAGGGGTCGGATCGCGATCGGACGCCCTAAGCTGTCGTAGCTCCTGTTCCTGTTTGGAAATTATCGCAGCCTAGTAGTTTACCTACTGCTTAAGCTGCCTCTTATGTTCTAGCAGCTCCTCGTATGCGCAGTGCATCTGTCCCTATATAGCCGTAGGTTCTATAGAGATGTCGCTGTCTATCTTCGTTATATTACTACAGTTACTAACAGTAAGATCAGTTCCTAATGTAAGGGCTTAAGAATCTTAGTTTAGAAACTTAAGGTTAGGTATCTATATAAAGGAACTAATAGGCAGTTCCTTCGTCGTCTGCTGCTGTACAATTTGTACCTACGAAGCTAAGCTAGCAATTTCCCTCTATGTAGGGATGCAAGGTTCGTACTCTGTACAGAGGGTCGGGAGTTTCCCTCTGTATAGTAGTGTAGAGTTTTCCCTCTGTTTAGAGGGGCGGCAATTCCCCTCTATATAGGGCTATAGGATTCTCCCTCTGTACAGGAGTAGGGTCGTATCGGTGATTCCGTACAGAGGGTAGGGTCGTGCTGGCGCTGCTAAGTCGCAGTCCTTAGGGCGACGGCTGGCTTAGGTCCAGGACCTAGGCTGGGCGGCGCCTCCTAACACGAACGACACTAACAGTATAGACGGTAGAGTGCTACTAAGGATCTTAGGAAAAGACTAGCTAGACGGATAGGCCCCCTATCTAGTATAGACAATAGGGCACCGACGCGAACTACGTTACCGGAAGATAAAAGTATTAACAGCTGTAGCGATCTGCTCTTAGCAGCAGTGGAAGTAAACACAGAGACTGCTATTATTCTTCTAATTACTGTCTACCCCCTCGATGGCTTAAACAGACCACTTTAGCTAAGAGCTTTTATCGATACAGGAGCCCTTATTGGAGCCGCGATCCACTACCGATTGGTTCAGAAACTGATAAAAGGATACGGCTATCTAGTAGAGCTAGCGTCGCTAACGCAGATTTCGGCATACATTGGACAAGACACAGAGAGTGTTACGCATTATATGCCGCTAAGGACTACCCTGGCTGGTCGCACTACGGAAGCAACGTTCCGAATTATAGATATCGGAAGGTTTGACATTATTATAGGACAGAAATAGATAAAGAACCAGAAAGCCGTTATTAACGTAGGTAAAGGCAGGCTCGGGTTCAAAACTAAGTAGAGTGGAGCCGCCGCCGTCGAACCGGTCACTGTCGTCGCCGCGGAACCGAACGTTACGACTATCGAAGCGGTTCCGATAGATCGGTCCGACCCTCTAGATACGATCAGAATAATAAGCTCGGAAGCTTTAACGACCCTCGCGAGGTCGCCGGACAATAAGATTTACGCTATCTTAATAAAAGACATCGAAGACTACTAGAAGATAATAGGGGAAGAAGAAGTAGATCCGCTGGAGGTGTTGCTAAAGGAGCTCTATAGCTATACTAACGTATTCTTGAAAGCTAACTCTAACCTCCTTCTGCTCTACCGACCAGAATATAACAACAAGATCCGGCTAAAAGAAGGAGCTACGCTGCTAAGAACCGAGCCCCTAAGACGATTGTTGCTGGCCGAGCTGGATTAGGTAGAGGTGTTTGTCTAAGAAAACCTGGCGAAGAAGTTCATTACGCTAAGCTCTACAGAATATGCGTTACCAATTCTTTTCGTAAAGAGACCCGGAGGTAGTCTCCGACTATACGTAGATTACCGAGGCCTTAACGAGGTTACTAAGAGAGACGTGTACCCGCTGCCGCTAATCGATAAGACTATACAACGAGTAGCTAAAGCTAAGTAGTTCAGCAAGCTAGACATTCGCTAATGTTACGGTCAACAGATATGAAACAGAAAACACAGTTAACAGATGTAAAACGGAAAACAACAGCAGCCAGGACCCAACCAGAACTATCAAGATTCACAGACTACAGACCAACAACTACTAGATAGAAGAAGACTCCAAGAGAGTAAAAGGCGAATCACCTCGCGATGCAAACACTCCTAGCTTAGTTCTGGAACCTTTGGAAAAAGCAGGTCTAGGAAATGAATTTGTTTGCAGAACAAAGAAACAGAGTTTAACGAGAAAGCTAACAGCAAACACTTAGCAAACAACCAGCTAGGGCAGAGGGATATAAGAACTTGCTGCCGCCCCCCTAATCTTTCTCTTCTTCTTGTTTATAGCTTGTCTTGTGCATTAATTCAGCTTTTACACCTTAGACTCCAGCCCTTCCCTTCTTTACTTAGTTTTCACATCCCTTACTTTAGACTTTAGCCTCCCTCTCTAACATTAACTTTTACATCCCTTCTTTTAGACTTTGTTTGATCCAACTCCTCCGTCTTACTTCGACTTTTACATCGACCTCTTCTGACCTCTTAGCTCCCCCCTTAACATTACGAGCTATTAACCAAACACTAGACTATTAATATAGTCTTCTATACCCTACGAGAAGAGGTCCCCTTCGAGGAATACTTATAACTCGACCTATTAGCAGAAGGAATTATCAACCTAATAAACAACGATCCTAACCTTGCCCTCCGAGTCTTCTTTACAGCAACGAACATTGTCCGTATAGGCATTAAACAAGTAAAGGAACTCAACCAACATATTAATAGCCTAGAAGCAATACTATTAGATAGCAAGGACTAGGTACAAGAGATAGAACGAAAGATTGCTAATCTTACAATTAAGAAAGCTTAGACATAGGGACAATTGCAGGAAGCTCTGAACCTAAGGACACAGAACACTACTAGAGAACCTACTAGCAAGAGAGTGGCTAATCCAGAACTATTCTATAGAGACAAGGACAAGTTTGATAAATTTCGACTACGATTGTCAATTAAGCTCTTAGCTAACGCGGACCACTTCCTAAACGAACAGCAGAAAGTCTCGTACGCGTTCTCCCTCCTTGCTAGCAAGGCACTGCAACAGGTCTTACACTAGTTTGACCCAAAGACACTACAAGTTACTTGCCTAGAAGTCACTACCTTGCTCACCGCTCTCGACTTAGCCTTTAGTAACCTATACCGCAAGTCTACGGCCCAGCAGCTGATCCGAACCTTGAAGCAAACCAACAAACTATTCTCTGACTACTACGCACAATTCTTAAGGGAAATCGGATACTGCGAATACGACACAGAAGCCCAAAAGTCAGCTTTAGTTGCTGGCCTAAGCACTGAACTTCTTACCAAACTGGAGGATTAAGAGCACGAATCTTTGTTATTTTACGAACTGGTTACTCTCTGCCAACGCCTCGACAGTCGTCGAAACCTGTTCTTAAACATTATTAAGGTACGCAGCAACCTACTTAACAACCGTACGAGCCAGCGTCCGGTTACGACTCTGCCTACCTTTACCTAAAACCAACCTAATCCTCCCTTAGCCCTACGACCTCCTCCTGTTAACGGCGAACCTATAGACCTTAGTTCAGCTAAGCTTAAAGACGGTCGACTTATATAAGAAGAAAAGCAGCGTCGCCGCAACTAACGCCTCTGCATATACTGTATAGAGCCAAACTACATCGCAATTAACTGCCTAACTCTAGTCAATCGCCGCAACAAGGCAGGCACCCCTTTCGGATTCTCTACAGCCGCTACAGCACTAAAGGACAACAGCAAGGACTAGGGAAACGCTTAGGCCTGTTAACAAGACGCCTAACAGGCGAGCATTTAGATCGACATCGTGCAATCTCTTCTTCTATAGTGCAATTCTGTACTAAGGCAGAGGATAAGTTAACTTGTCCTCCCTTTGTAGTTATAGCAAATATCTACACTAAGAAGAATTCTATATACTTAGTACTTATAATAATCGACTGCGGCGCAACTAGCAAGAGTTTTATTAACCCTAGACTTGTTAACTCCTTAGGAATCCCTACTTAGAACTTGAAATACCCCAGACCCTTAAAGATGTTTAACGGCAGCGAGGCCTCCGCAGGAGGTATAACTTAGATTGCCTATGTCAAACTTCAACTTAGGAACAATTACGAAGAACACCTCTCTTGCTTTGTTACACCTCTACCAAACTAGAAGATAATCCTAGGATTGCCTTAGCTAAAGCTCTACAACCTATAGATAAACTGGGATACTAGAAGCCTCGATATAAACTTAGAACATTGCCGAAACTATTGCTATACTTTGACTTAGCTTACTACTGCGAACAGCACAAGAGATTCGATCCTCTAAGTATCCGTAGCTGCTTTCTATATAGCTGTAAAGGAAAAAGGAGCTCAAATCTTTGCTGTATTAACGGAAGACATCGAGAAAGCCCTTGCTAAGTTTAACGAAAACCGAGAAGCTACTAACCTAGAGACAAAAGTACCAACAGAATACTACGACTTCCTTAGTGTATAGTCAGTTAAAGAAGCTAACAAGCTACCTCCTTACCGACCTTACGACTATAAGATTAAACTGGAAGAAGGCTAGATACCCCTTTTCGGACCTCTCTACTAAATGTCCTGCGAAGAACTCCAAGTCCTGCAAAGGTTTCTGCAACAAAACCTTTAGAAAGGCTTTATTCGATCTAGTCGCTTACCTGCCGCCAGCCCTGTTATGTTTGTTAAAAAGCCCGGTAGAGGGCTACGCTTCGGTGTTAACTACCGCAATCTTGACGCTATCTCTAAGAAGAACCGGTATCCGATCCCTCTAATATAAGAAACACTAGAACGCCTCTCGAAAGCAAAATAGTTTACTAAGCTTAATATAATTGCAGCCTTTAACAAGATTCGGATAGCTAAAGGACAAGAATAGTTAACCGCCTTTAGAACCCGGTATAGCCTGTTCGAATCCCTGGTAATGCCCTTTAGAATGTGCAATACACCTAGCATTTTTTAAGAATACATAAACGATACACTAAGAGAGTACTTAGACCAATTTGTTACCGCTTACATTGACGACATCCTGCTCTACAGCACTATACTAAAGGAACATTAGAAACACGTCCGAAAGGTACTGGCGAAACTGGCAGAAGCAGGCTTGCATCTAGACATTAACAAGTGCGAATTTTACTAATAAGAAGTTTAATTCCTTGGCCTTATTATCTTAGACAAAGGCATCCGTATAGACCTAGCAAAGATTCAAGCAATCCTAGACTAGAAGATCCTAAAGACTGTTAAAGAAGTGCAAGGCTTCCTTAGGTTCGCTAACTTCTACCGTCGTTTTATTTAGGGCTTTGGCTCAATAGTAAGGCTACTAACTGCTCTAACAAAGAAAGAAGCTAAGTTTGACTAGACTAACTCCTACCAATACGCATTTGACCTCCTACAGCAACGATTTACTAAAGATCCAATCCTTTAATACTTTGACTTTAACTTAGAAACCCGCGTAGAAACAGACGCCTCTAACGGAGCTATTAGAGCAGTCCTCCTTTAACGAAAATCGCCTAACTAGCTATAGCTCCTAGTAGCTTACCTTTCTAAGAAGATGCTACCTGCCGAATGCAATTACGAGATATGCGACAAGGAGCTCCTTGCAATTGTTAAAGCATTTAAAGAATAGCGACCAGAACTCGAAGGTGCAGCCTACCCGACCTAAGTTAGTTTAGACTACAAGAACTTGATTTATTTTATAAAGAGCAAAATCCTTAATCGCAGAAAAGCCCGCTGGAGCGAATTCCTCTTAAGGTTCAACTTTGTTATTTAATACGCGCCTAGATCTCTTAATTTAAGGGCTAATGCCCTTACCCGGATGCCTAGAACCTATCTAGTAGACCGAAAAGAAGGCCAGACAATGTGTAACCAAACTATCCTAAAGGCCTATAACCTAAGCAAAGACCTAAAGACCTACCTAAAAGAAGGTACACTATCAATCGCTGTCTCTTTTGCTCTGTATCTGGCACCTGCCTTCCTAGAGGATAACGATTCAGAAAGCGAACCAGACAACAAAACATTTGACACCGAAGACTCGGAAATTGAAGGCTCTGTTACCTCTAACAACGAACAGAACAATAATAAATCAACTAAAGAAGCAAATCAACCTAGAGAACTGCTCCTAATAATCAGAGAAGCTTACGAATTAGACGAACAGGCTTAAGGACTAATCCAGGCCGTAGAAATAGGTCAGCGTACCTTCCCTGGCTTTTCTCTCTTAGAATGTAAACTTAGGGACGGACTGGTTTACTTTCGATCTCGCCTTTTTGTTCCTAAAGGCGCAGACGATTCCATACGATTATACATCCTTAGGACAGTTTACAACTCGGCAGCAGGAGGCTACCTAGGACGATCGAAGCTTTACAAGCTTACCTCCCGTTACTACTAGTAGCCGTCGATGTAGAAGCACGTCTACAGATATAGAAACAACTGTCCTATCTGCAAGGTAGCCAAACACGACCGACAACGTCTACATAGATTACTGAAGCCTCTCCCGGCCCCCGAACACCTGTAGAAGCACATTACAATGGACTTTGTTACCTGTCTCCCTTAAGGGACTACTTAGGCAGGCATTAAGGCAAAGAACGTCTTTATAGTTGTAGACCGACACTCTAAGGACCGCTTTGTAGTACCCTGCTAGAGCATAACTTCTAAGGAAACCGCTCGACTCTTTTACGAATACGTCTGGCGTTATATAGGCCTTCTGGACAGCATTACCTCTAACAGAGGCTCTCAGTTTATTGCTAAGTTCTGGAAACGCCTTTGCAAGCTTTTAAACATCGATTATTACATCTTAACGTCCTACTACCTAGAAACAGATAGTCAAACGGAAATTGCGAATGCACTGTTCGAACAGACGCTACGTTGCTTTATTGATTACTACCAAAAGGACTGGCCAAAACATATCCTAACAGTAGAATTCTTAGCGCGCAACTAGGAGTTAGAAACAACAGGACACTTACCCTTCTATACTACTAGAGGCTACTACCCCCGAACAGGAATGGAACCTTAAGACCCACTACCGCGACCCGACGACCTAGACGAAGTCGATGCAGACGACTAGGCAACGCACCTCTCCCAGATCTATTAGGAAGTCTAAGAAGAAATGACTTACGCCTAAGCTATCTACAAAGAACAAGCTAACCGAAAACGACAACCAGCCCCAGACTATTAATTAGGAGACAGAGTGTACCTAGACTCTAAGAACATTGTTATAGGAAGACCTTCTCGCAAACTTAATTAGAAAAAACTAGGCCCCTTCCCTATTACAGAGAAGATTAGCTTGCACGCATACCGCCTTAAACTGCTGGAAGACTGGGAAATCTACGACATCTTCCATCCTGTTCGACTAAGACCTAAAGAAGGAGATCCCTTCCTAATCCAATTACAAGACCAAGAACGAACCCGCATTCTCCCTGCAGAAGACGACGACGAAGATAAAGAAGGAAAATACTACGTACGCAAAATTACAGACTGTTAAGTGATTGATAGACAGACAAAGTACAAAGTTCAATAGCAAAGCTACGAAGACTAGGACACTACTTGGGAACCACTTAGAAACATTATCTTCGACAAGGACAAGATTGAAGCCTTCCACCGTCAAAACCTCTTAGACTCCAGAGACTACCGCCTAGAAACCCGGTATAGCTAAAGAGAACTGGATTCTGCTTACTAATAGAATATTGACTGTAACATTAGGCCTGCTCCTGGGAATAAGCAGACTCACCCCTAGTATCTCGAACTACTAAGGCTTCGCAGGAACTCCGCTATATTAAAGGGGGCTACTGTTACGGTCAACAGATGTAAAACAGAAAACACAGTTAACAGATATAAAACGGAAAACAACAGCAGCCAGGACCTAACCAGAACTATCAAGATTTACAGACTACAGACTAACAACTATTGGATAGAAGAAGACTCTAAGAGAGTAAAAGGCGAATCACCTCGCGATGCAAACACTCCTAGCTCAGTTCTAGAACCTTTGGAAAAAGCGGGTCTGGGAAATAAATTTGTTTGCAGAACAAAGAAACAGAGTTTAACGAGAAAACTAACAGCAAACACTTGGCAAACAACTAGCTAGGGCAGAGGGATATAAGAACTTGCTGCCGCCCCCCTAATCTTTCTCTTCTTCTTGTTTATAGCTCGTCTTATGCATCAATTCAGCTTTTACACCTTAGACTCCAGCCCTTCCCTTCTTTACTTAGTTTTCACATCCCTTACTTCAGACTTTAGCCTCCCTCTCTAACATTAACTTTTACATCCCTTCTTTCAGACTTTGTTTTATCCAACTCCTCTCTCTTACTTCGACTTTTACATCGACCTCTTCCGACCTCTTAGCTCCCCCCTTAACAGCTAAGCGTTCTACCGATTAAGGAACGAGAAAGGGCAAACAGAAGACCTTACGACATTCGCTACGTATATAGGTAATTTCAAGTAGCTAGTAATACCTTTCAGACTTACCAACGCACCAGCGGTGTAGCAACGCTTTATAAACTACACCTTTATAGACATGCTAGAACGGTTCGTGTCTATCTACTTAGACGACATTCTTATCTACACTAATAGAACGAGAGAGCAACACACAGACTATATTAAGAGGGTGCTAAAGAGACTCTGCGAGGTAGGATTAAACGCAGATACAAAGAAGAGCGATGTCTATTAGACCGAAGTCAAGTATCTCGGTCTTATCGTTGGAAGGGAAGTAATTCGGATAGACCCCTTAAAGGTCGCCGCCGTCGCGGAATAGAAGCAACCGAAATCCGGAAACACTACGCAAATCAGAGCGTTTCTCGGATTTTGCAGCTACTATCGACAGTTTATTAAGGACTCTAATAAGATAGCGAGACCCCTAAACGAGGCATTAAAGAAGAAGGCCGCCGGCCTATAGAATAAAAAGTGTACAGAAGCTTTTAACCGACTAAAGGAGGCGGTGGCCTTAGCGCTAGTGCTGGCACACTTCCGACCGGAAAAGACGATCTACGTAGAGACGGACGCTTCTAACACGGTAACAGCAGGGGTCCTTTCTTAATACGCTAACGACGACGAGACCCTCTATCCAGTAGCTTTCTTTAGCAAGTCTATAACTAAAGCCGAACAGAACTACGCTATCTACGATAAAAAACTGTTAGCTATTATACAGGCGTTCGAGGAGTGGAAGCCGGAGCTTATAGCTAGAAAGAGCACGGTCCAGGTCCTTACGGACTACCAGTCGCTGACCTACTTTATAAAGACGTAGAAGCTCTTACGCTGCCAAGCTCAGTAGGCCGCCTACTTATCTAGATTCGATTTTAAGATTACCTATCGACCCGGAGCTCAAAATGGAAAGGCTAATGCGCTAACGAGAAGAGAAGGAAAGACTAGCCGCGCGAAAGAAGATCTGAACATGTTTCAGAAGGTGTTGACCGAACGGATAGTAGACGCCGAGGTATTAAAGGAAGCAGGGATCTGCGCAGTAGAACCAGCGACCGAAGAAGAGACTTTATACGAAAAAGTGGAGCGGCTTAACTAGCAACAGAAGCTCGGCAAAACCGGCTTAGGGAAGTTAATAGTTCTGGAAGAACTAGTTACAGAGGCTATCTAGCTAGTTTATAGTGCTAAAGACGTCGGCTATATAGGCTCGACGAAGACGATAGAAGCCGTAAGGACGATCTACTAGTTTCCGCGAATCTTCGAACGGATCCACCGGTTTATCGCTAATTGTTACGTGTGCCGAGTCGCGAAGCCCTGTTACGGCCTTCCGGCCGGTCTGCTAAAGCTACCTCCGATCCCTAAGAAACCGTAGCAGCACATTACGATAGACTTCGTAACTGGCCTGCCGGATTCGGATAGATATAATGCCACGCTTAACGTAGTAGATCGACTAAGCAAGGAGCGCTATTTTATCCCCTACTAAGCTAAGGATAAAGGAACTACTGCAGAAGAAACGGCAAGAATGCTAATCCAGCACGTATAGAAGCACTATAGCCTGCCGGACACTATTACTACGGATAGGGGTCCTTAATATACTGCTGATATAAAGAAGGCCATTAACCAAGCTCTCGGAATTCGTAGAAAGCTCAGCACGGCTGCTTACCCTCAAACCGACAGTCAGTCTAAAGTAGCTAAGCGAGAGATAGAAAAATATCTACGAATCTTCTACAGTTATTATTAAGCAGAATAGGTTAAGATGTTGCCGATAGCCAAATTCTGCACCAACTTAGCACAGTTAGAAGCTACCTCGCTAGCGCCGTTCGAGATAACCTACGGGTATCTTCTAAGAATAAGCTTCCAACCGTTAAAAGAACTAAGCTCTTTAGAACCTTCTATATCCACCGCTACCTCGTCGAAGAGAGTCGCTGCGGCCGCGGCAGAAGCGCTTAGATCTTAGATAGAAGAAGCAATCTGCGTAGCAAAGGAGGCAATAGAATCGACTTAGAAGAAGATAGTAACTCGAGCTAATAGAAAGCGGTCACTAATAGAATTCGAAGAAGGGCAAAAAGTAAAGCTTAATACGAGGAACCTAAGGCTGAAAGGCAACGCTAAGCTTAACCCCTGCTACGTAGGTCCGTTTAAGATAGTAGAAAAGAGGTCGCCGGTAACCTACCGGCTCCAGCTACCGAAATCGTTCTAGATCTACGATATCTTTTATTTAGATCTGCTAAGTTTAGACCCTAAAGACAGTCTTCCGGAATAGGGGTTCGCCGAACCCCTACTAATCGAGATAGACAGAGAAGAAGAAGAATAGGAGGTAGAGGACGTAGTAGACATAAGAAAGATAAGAGGGTCCGTCGAAGCAAGGATCTTGTAGAAAGGATAGCCGGAAGACTATAAATAGTATCCGGTTGAGAATCTCTGAAATTCGGCGGAGCTGCTAAGAGAGTTTTACGTCTGAAACCTAAGGAAGCCGAAGCCTAAGTGGCTCGGAAGTTAATAAAGAAGAAGAAAACCCGCGTCCGTTCTATTAGCGCAGAAGCCGATAGAAACGATCGTAGAAATCGCTAGCTGGTGTCTTAGGCTCTACTACTACTATTACCAACCAGCAAGGCCGGTTAGATAATAGCTATAAGGAGGAAGAAAGGCGCCACCGCGTCGGCGCACTTAGTAACTGTCTTTGCTCTCTGTTACTACTATCCGCCGGCTTGGCCGGACAGATAATAACAGCGAAGAACGAAGCCGATGCCACCAGAGCAGCCTCGCGGTAGCGCTAAAGGCCTTAGTAGAGAAAGAAAAAGAAGAAGAAACGGCGCTGCGGACGGATCTATATAGACCCCTACAGTAGAGCACAGACCGGCTACGCTGCAGCTTAGGTAACCGCCGGATCTGATCAGATAGCTCTTCCGATTAGATAGACGCTAAGGGAAGACGTTAGATAGCAACGATGTAAAAAAAAAAAAGAGAAGAGAGACAGATAGATAAGTAAGCGGTCAAGGTCGACCGCTAGTAAGGGAGGGGGGTAGTGTTGCAGCAGCAGAAAGGGGTGGGACTGAGTAATAGGGTAGATCCTTGGAATTTCGGCTCGGCCCTTCCGGACTGAGCCGGGCCTTGGCACACCGCCCCTAAAGCTCTTACCTACTACTACATAGATTCCTTTCCCTCCTTAGTTCGAGATATAGTTATTAAAAAGGCCGTATTAAATTATATCTGCGTGCCCGGATCACTAACCTTGCCCTGTAAGTCTTTTTTATAGCAACGAACATCGTCCGCACAGGCATTAAACAAGTAAAGGAACTCAACCAACACATTAATAGCCTGGAAGCAATGCTATCGGATAGCAAGGACCAGGTACAAGAGATAGAACGAAAGATTGCCAATCTTACAATTAAGAAAGCCTAGATACAAGGACAATTGTAGGAAGCTCTAAACCTAAGGACACAGAACACTACTAGAGAACCTACCAGCAAGAGAGTAGCTAACCTAGAACTATTTTATAGAGACAAGGACAAGTTTGATAAATTTCGACTACGATTGTTAATTAAACTCTTAGCTAACGCAGACCACTTCCTAAATAAACAACAGAAGGTCTCGTACGCGTTTTCCCTCCTTTCTAGCAAGGCACTGCAACAGGTCTTACACTGGTTTAACCTAAAGACACTACAAGTTACTTGTCTAGATATTACTACCTTGCTTACTGCTCTCGACTTAGCCTTTAGTAACCTATACCGTAAGTCTACGGCCTAGCAGCTAATCCGAACCCTTAAGCAAACTAACAAGCTATTCTCTAACTACTACGCACAATTCTTACAGGAAATTGGATACTGCGAGTACGATACAGAAGCCCAAAAGTCGGCTTTGGTTGCTGGCCTAAGTACTGAACTTCTTACTAAACTAG
This sequence comes from Pseudocercospora ulei, assembly GCA_016165855.1. Classification (NCBI taxonomy): domain Eukaryota; kingdom Fungi; phylum Ascomycota; class Dothideomycetes; order Mycosphaerellales; family Mycosphaerellaceae; genus Pseudocercospora; species Pseudocercospora ulei. Next base: position 2,663,238 of record JACWNB010000003.1, read on the forward strand.
AGGACTAAGAGCACGAATCTTTGTTATTTTACAAACTAGTTACCCTCTGCTAACGCCTCGACAGTTGTCGAAACCTGTTCTTAAACATTATTAAGGTACGCGGCAACCTACTTAACAACCGTACGAGCTAGCGTCCGGTTACGACTCTTCCTACCTTTACCTAAAACTAACCTAATCCTCCCTTAGCCCTACGACTTCCTCCTGTTAACAGCGAACCTATAGACCTTAGTTTAGCTAAGCTTCAAGACAGTCGACTTACACAAGAAGAAAAGCAGCGTTGCCGCAACCAACGTCTCTGTATATACTGTAGGAAGCTAAACTATATTGCAATTAACTGCCTAACTCTGGTTAATCGCTGCAACAAGGTAGGCACCTCTCTCGGATTCTCCGCAGCCGCCCTAGCACTAAAGGACAACAGTAAGGACCAGGGAAACGCTTAGGCCTATTAACAAGACGCCTAACAGGCAAGCATTTAGATCGATATTGTACAATCTCTTCTTCTGTAGTGCAATTCTGTACTAAGGCAGAGGATAAGTTAACTTGTCCTCCCTTTGTAGTTATAGCAAATATCTACACTAAGAAGAATTCTATATACTTAGTACTTACGATAATCGACTGTAGCGCAACTAGCAAGAGTTTTATTAACCCTGGACTTGTTAACTCCTTAGGAATCCCTACTTAGAACTTAAGATACCCTAGACTCTTAAAGATGTTTAACAGCAGCGAGGCCTCTATAGGAGGTATAACTTAGATTGCCTACGTTAAACTTCAACTTAGGAACAACTACGAAGAACACCTCTCTTGCTTTGTTATACCTCTACCTAACCAGAAAATAATCCTAGGATTGCCTTAGCTAAAGCTCTATAACCTACAGATTAACTAGGACACTACAAGCCTCGACATAAACTTAGAACATTGCCGAAACTATTGCTATACTTTAACTTAGCTTACTCCTGCGAACAGCATAGAAGACTCGATCCTCTAAATATATGTAGCTGCTTTCTATACAGCTACAAAGGAAAAAGGAACTTAAATCTTTGCTGCGTTAACAGAGGCATTAAGAAAGCCCTTGCTAAGTTTGACGAAAACCGAGAAGCTACTAACCTAGAGACAAAAGTACTAACAGAATACTACGATTTCCTTAGTGTATAGTCAGTTAAAGAAGCTAATAAGCTGCCTCCGTACCGACCTTACGACTACAAGATTAAACTGGAAGAAGGCTAGTTACCCCCTTTTAGACCTCTCTATTAAATGTCCTACAAAGAACTCCAAGTCCTGTAAAAGTTCCTGCAACAAAACCTTTAGAAAGGCTTTATTCGATCTAGTCGCTCCTCTGCTGCTAGCCCTGTTATGTTTGTTAAGAAACCCGGCAGAGGGCTACGCTTCTGTGTTAACTACTGCAACCTTAACTCTATCTCTAAGAAGAACCGTTATCCGATCCCTCTAATCTAAGAAACACTAGAACGTCTCTCGAAAGCAAAATGGTTTACTAAGCTTAATGTAATTGCGGCCTTTAACAAGATTCGGATAGCTAAAGGACAAGAGTGGTTAACAGCCTTTAGAACCCGGTACAGCCTGTTTAAATCCCTAGTAATGCCCTTTAGAATATGCAATGCACCTAGCACTTTTTAAGAATGTATAAACGATACACTAAGAGAGTACTTAGACCAATTCGTTACCGCTTACATTGACGACATCCTAGTCTACAGCACAACACTAGAAGAACATTAGAAACACGTCCGAAAGGTACTAGCAAAACTGGAAGAAGCAGGCTTGCATCTAGACATTAACAAGTGCAAGTTTTACTAACAAGAAGTGCAGTTCCTTAGCCTTATTATCTTAGACAAAGGCATCCGTATAGACCTAGCAAAGATTTAAGCAATCCTGGACTAGAAGATCCTAAATGTTGCAGCGGCAGAAAGGGGTAGGACTAAGTAATAGAGTGAACCCTCGGAATTTCGGCTCGGCCCTTCCGGACCGAGCCTGGCCTTGGCACACTACCCCCAAAGCTCTTACCCACCACTATATAGATTCCTTTCCCTCCTCAGTTCGAGATATAGTTATTAAAAAGGCCGTATTGAATCTTATCTGCGTGCCTGGATTATTATATCTCGAACTTACTTACTACACTATCCCTGCGCTGCGCGAAAGGGACCGTTAAACTATCCGGACACCCGAATAACGCACGCGCACTACACACACCAAACCAACAACCCCAGCACCGTAAGAAAGCAATAGAGAGCTTCTTAACGGTAGAGGATGGCGCTACAAGCCGCAGCGGAAAGAGAAAGACTAATAGACCGAGGGATAGGCGTATTAGTATCCTCGACGACGGAATAGCCACTAAGGGCCTTATAGAAGAAGAGATAGATAAAGCGAAGAGGGGCATAGAGAGCTATGCCGAACTGTACGCACGCAAGCCGGAGGAAATGGAAGAGTATCTGGCAGAGAATAGAGCTAAGAAGGTAATCGACATTATTACCTTTATCGAGAAGAAGTTTTATAGAAATACGGAAGAAAACAGGAGATTAAGAGAGGAAAACGAAGCAGTAAGAGCCGAGAAGGAATCGGCAGAGACCATTATAGATATGCTGGAAAACCAAGCGGCAAACCGACTAGCACAACTGAAAGCGATAAAGGCTCAGTTAGCTGAGATAGAGGCAGCGATGTCGCTGCTACTGCGCTAAGAAGAACAAGCGGAGACCGCCTTACCGGCGGCCTACAGTTAAGGTAGCACCTTAATAACATTACTACCGGACCTACCAGTGTTTAGAGGAGGAGGCCCTAAAGACTGGGAAGCGTTTAAGAAGAAGATAAAGAACAAGATAGACCGCGACTACGCCGGAAACAGTACCGGAGATAGATTGGCCTACCTAGAGTCGCGATTAGAAGGTAAAGCTTTTTCGCTAGTAGCGGGCCTAGAAGAGGTAACCGCTAAAGAAGCGATTAAAGCGCTAGATAAACGCTTCGGAGACCCCTTCCGAAAGAAGACGGCCCGCGAACAGCTAGATAAGATTAACCAGAAACAGCAGACGTTCAAAGAGTTCTATAGACTGTTCAGAAAATATGCGATCAGAGCCCGAGTGTCAGAAGATAAGCAGCTCTACCTACTAAGGCAGAAGCTGAACCCTGAACTGGCTGCAGCTATAGCTTCGGTAGAAGACGAAGACCTTAAGAGCTTCGTGCACCGAGCGAGAGTCACTGCAAGAAACTTAAGCGCTTACGCGAAATCGCGCGAATCGACCTAGAAGCTGTCGATAGCGTAGGCAACGCGACCCCCTGCACCTTTCCGGAGAGCACCTCCGCAGCTATCTTATCAGTCACCGCGTTCGTCGTTCGTCCCTACCTGTTACGCGTATAGAAAGCCTGGCTACATCGCTACGAGATGCCAAGCATTAGATAAGCAGAAGCAGGAGTATCGTGTTATAAAGCAGCCGCAGCCGCTAAGAAAGACTATACAAGCTATCGAGCCGGCTCCGAACGGCACCGACAGTGTAGACGGTGGAGTGCTACTAAGAATCCTGGGAAAAGACCAGCTAGATAGATAGGCCCCCTATCCAGTATAGACAATAGGGCACCAACAAGAACTACGTTACCGAAAGATAAGAGTATTAACAGCTGTAGCGATCCGCTCTTAGCAGCGGTGGAAGTGAACACAGAAACAGCAATTATCCTTCTAATTACTGTCCACCCCTTCGATAGTTCGAGCAGAACACTCTAGCTAAGAGCTTTTATCGACACGGGAGCCCTTATCGGAGCGGCGATCCACTATCGATTGGTTCAAAAACTAATAAACGGATATAGCTATCCGGTGGAGCTGGCATTACCGACACGGAGTTCGGCATACGACGGACAAGACACAGAGAGTGTTACGCATTATGTGCTATTGAAGACTACCCTAGCTGGCCGCACTACGGAGGCGACGTTCCGAATTATAGATATCGGAAGGTTTGACATTATTATAGGACAAAAATGGATAAAGAACCAGAGAGCAGTTATTGACGTAGGTAAAGGCACACTCAGATTTAAAACACTATACAGCGGCCCCGCCGCCGTTAAATCAGTCACCGAGGTCGCTGTAGAACCGAACGCTACGACTATCGAAGCGGTTCTGAAGGATCGGTCCGACCCTCGAAACACGATCGGAATGCTAAGCTCAGAGGCTTTAACGACCCTCGCGAGGTTATCGGACAACGAGATTTACGCTATCTTAATAAAGGATATTAAAGACCACTTGAAGATAATAGCGGAAGAAGAAGTAGATCCGCTAGAGGTGTTACCAAAAGAACTCTATAGTTACACTGACGTGTTCTCGAAGGCTGACTCCAACCTCTTGCCGCTCCACCGACTAGAATATAACAACAAGATCCGGCTAAAAGAAAGAGCTAAGCTGCTAAGAACCGAGCCCTTAAGAAGACTGTCGCTAGCGGAGCTGGACCAGGTAGAAGTGTTTGTTAGAGAAAACTTGGCGAAGAAGTTTATTACGCCAAGCTTAGCAGAATATGCGTTACTAATTCTTTTTGAAAGAAAGCCCGGAGGTGGCCTCCGCCTATGCGTAGATTACCGAGGCCTTAATAAGGTTACCAAGAGAGATGTGTATCCGCTGCTGCTAATAGACGAGACTATACAACGAATAGCTAAGGCTAAGTAGTTTAGCAAGTTAGATATTCGCTAAGCTTTCTATTGATTAAGAAACGAAGAAGGACAAACTGAAGATCTTACGACATTCGCTACGCGTATAGGCAATTTCAAGTAGCTAGTAATGCCTTTCGGACTTACCAACGCGCCGGCAGTGTAGCAACGCTTTATAAACTATAATACGGATATAGAGGTAGAGGGCTAGAAGGTGCTGGAAGGTGGCAGGCTTGGCAGGACCAGGCTTGGCACACACTGAAATACCTCTACCTCCGCTTGTACGTAGATTCTTCCCTCTCCAGCCTTGGATATAGTTATTAAAGACAGGTATTGACCTTGCGTCTACTGCAGTCAGATCATTATATCCGAGGCTCACTTTAACAACACCCGCACTACGCGAAAGAGCCCGTTGAATTACATCCGGGTACTCGATTAATGTACGTGCAACCTACCTAGAGTGTATACTGTATACGTATAAAGGAGGCTATCAAATTATATCCGGTTACTTAATTGTGTGTATGCATACTACTCTATCCTCCCCCAATCGAGAAGAAGAAGAGTTTTAGGGAAGAGAAGTGCCCCTATCGAGAAGAGAGAGTTTTAAAAAGAGAGAAGTGCCCCTACGAGAGGGATATTAGGAAGAGAAGTGCCCCTACGAGCAGATCGTACGAGTTTTGAAGTTCTAAGATAGGACGAGAAGGACGAGAGCGAGAAGGACGAGAGCGAGAAGGACGAGAGCGAGAAGGACGAGAGCGAGAACGACGATGTAGGAGCGACGAGGACAAGGAGCAAGAGCGAGGAGCGAGAGCGAGGAGCGAGAGCGACGACGACGGAGCGACGACGACGAGAGCGCACCTAGCAGGACCTAGGGCGACAACATTCGTTTTTTTCAGGTCTTTAACAGACCAATTTAGGTCTTTGACAGACCATTCTATTCGGACAAGGCCAATGAGGACATTTAGCAATCGAGACATACAGCAATTAGTACAGCGACAAGACAGGCAAAGCTGCAGGCAGAGCATCTAGCTGCAGAGCACCTAGCTACAGAGCACCGAGCAAGAGCACCAAGCAGAGCACAAGGCACAACACAGGGCTGCTACAAACAGGCAGCTGCTGCAGACAAAACAAGGCTACTGCATACAGGCACAACACGGCAGGCAATATAGGGCAGATAGCAGCTACAGACAGGCACAGCTGCTGTAGACAATACGTTCAGTTTAACAATCCAGACGTACAGCAAAGCACGAGTACCCAGGCCGAGCACTAGGCAGCGCACTAAGGCAGAGCAAGAGCACCTAGGCAGAGTACAACAGAGCAAGAGCGCATAGGCAGGCATACGTTTAAAAGCACGTCTAGAAGCACGTCCGAAAGCACGTCCAGAAGCACGTTCAGAATTCAGAAGCACTGCTGCAGGCAGGCATAGCTACTATAGGTAGGCGCAGCTACAGACAATACAGGGCTACAGGCACAGCTACTGTAGGCATACAGCTGCAGACAAGCACAGGGTGCAGACAATATACACTGTTTAGAAGCAACACAGTTTAGAAGCGACGCAGTTTAGACGCACGTTTAGAAGCGCGTATTCAGGATCGAGCGACCTCCAAGACCTCTGCAGCCTTTACAACCTCTGCAGCCTCTGCGACCTCCGCAGCCTCCGCGACCTTCTGCGACCCCTACGACCTCTGCAGCCTTAACGAGGCACCAATTAAGGCACTAAGCGAGGCAGTTTAAAAATCGAGACAGTTTAGCAATCGAGACAATACAAGGTAGCAAGCAATACAGGGAAGCTACAGACAGCAAAGCTACAGACAATTTAGGGCAGCTGCAGACAATATAGCTGCTGTAGGCAGGCATAGCTGCAAACGACACAGAGCTACTGCAGACAGGCACAGCTGCTGCAGACAATACAGACAAAGTATAGGCAAAGCATAGGAGAAGCGACTGTCTAAGAAGCGACAGCTCGAGAAGCGACGGCTTAAGAAGCGACGGCTCGAGAAGCGGCACAGTTCAGAAGCACCTGTTTAGAATCGAGCGACCTTTACGACATCTGCAGCTGCGACCTCCGCGACCCCGACGACCTCCGAGACCTCTGCGACCGCTTAAGAAGCGAGCGACGGTCTAAGAAGCGAGCGACGGTCTAAGAAGCAAGCGACGGCTTGAGAAGCGAGCGACCGTCGAGAAGCGACACGTGTTTGCAAGACAACCTCTGCGACTCCGCGACCCCGAGCTCTGCGACCTTAGCGAGCTCTGCGACCTCTACGACCGTTTAAGAAGCGACGGCTTAAGAAGCGACGGCTTAAAAAGCGACGGCTTAAGAAGCGACATGTGTTTGCAAGACAACCTCTGCAACCTCTACGACCTCCGCAGCCTTAGCGACCTCCGCGGCCTTAACGACCTCCGCGACCTCCGCAGCCTTAACGACCTCTGCGACCTCCGCGGCCCTAACAACCTCTACAGCCGCGACCTCTGAGAATTCTGCAGTCTTAACAAGGCACCAATTAAGGCGCCAAAGTGACGGCAAAAAGGCACGAGATCAAAGCTTAAAAAGGCACGAGATTAAGGCACCAAAGTAACGGCAAAAAAGGCACGAGATCAAAGCTTAAAAAGGCACCAATAAAGGCACCAAAGTAACGGCAAAAAGGCACGAGCTTGAGACTTAAAAAGTTACGAGATTAAGACTCAAAACGCACGGAAATTGAAGCTTAAAAGCGACCTTAAAAGCGACCTCAAAAGCGACCTGTTTTGGAGCGACCTGATTAGCCGATAGCGAAGCTGAATTTGCGACCCCTACGACCTGGTTTGGCACGAAGCGACCTGGTTTGGCTGATTACGATTGATAGGCTGATTGCGATTAAGGGCAATCGCTGGTTAGGGAGGGCGGTAGTAATACGGATATAGAGGTAGAGGGCTAGAAGGTGCTGGAAGGTAGCAGGCTTGGCAGGACCAGGCTTGGCACACACTCAAATACCTCTACCTGCGCTTGTACGTAGATTCTTCCCTCTCCAGCCTTGGATATAGTTATTAAAGACGGGTATTAACCTTGCGTCTACTGCACACTCAAATACCTCTACCTCCGCTTGTACGTAGATTCTTCCCTCTCTAGCCTTAGATATAGTTATCAAAGACGGGTATTGACCTTGCGTCTACTGCAGTCAGATCAAACTACACCTTTATAGACATGCTGGAACGGTTCGTGTCTATCTACTTAGACGACATTCTTATCTACACTAAGGGAACGAGAGAGCAACATACAGACTACATTAAGAGGGTGTTAAAGAGACTCCGCGAGGTCGGACTAAACGCAGACACGAAGAAGAGCGAGTTCTACCAGACCAAAGTCAAATACCTCGGTCTTATCGTTAGAAGAGAAGGAATTCGGATAGACCCCTTAAAGGTCGCTGCAGTCGAGGAATAGAAGCAGCCGAAATCCGGAAACACTACGCAAATCAGAGCGTTTCTCGGATTCTGCAGCTACTATCGACAGTTTATTAAGGACTTTAGTAAGATAGCGAGACCCCTAAATAAGGCGTTAAAGAAGGAGGCCGCTGGCCTATAGAACGAGAAGTGTACAGAAGCTTTTAACTAACTAAAGGAGGTGGTGGCCTTAGCGCCAGTGCTGGCGCACTTCCGACCGGAAAAGATGATCTATATAGAAACGGACGCTTCCGATACAGTAACAGCAGGAGTCCTTTCTTAATACACTAACGACGACGAGACTCTCTATCTGGTAGCTTTCTTTAGCAAGTCTATAAATAATGCTAAGAGGAACTACGCTATCTATAACAAAGAGCTGCTAGCTATTATTCAGGCTTTCGAGGAGTGGAAACTAGAGCTTATAGCTAGACGGAGCACAGTCCAGGTCCTTACAGACTACCAGTTACTGACCTACTGTATAAAGACGCAGAAGCTATTACGGCGCTAGGCCCGGTAGGCCGCCTACTTATCCGGATTCGATTTTAAGATCACCTATCGACTAGGAGCTCAAAATGGAAAGGCAGAGGCGTTAACGAGAAGAGAAGGAAAGACTAGCCGCGCGAAAGAAGATCCGAACATGTTCCAGAAGGTATTAACCGAACGGATAGTGGACGCAGAGGTGTTAAGGGAAGCAGGGATCAGCGCAATAGAACCTCTGACTAAAGAAGAGACGCTCTACGAGAGAGTAGAACGGCTTAATTAGTAGCAGAAGCTCGGCAAAACCGGCTTAGGGAAACTGATCGTTCTAGAAGAGCTAATTACAGAGGTTATCTAGCTAGTCTATAGTTCTACGGATATTGGTTACGCAGGATCGAAGAAGACGATAGGAGCAATAAGGACGACCTACTAGTTTCCGCGAATTTTCGAGCGGATCTACCGGTTTATAGCTAACTGTTATGTGTGCCGAGCCGCGAAGCTACGTTACGGCCTTCCAGCCGGCCTGTTAAAGCCACTTCCGATCCCTAAGAAACTATAGCAGCACATTACGATAGACTTCGTAACTGGCCTGCTGGATTCCGATAGATATAACGCTACGCTTAATGTAGTAGATCGACTAAGCAAAGAACGCTATTTTATCCCCTGCCGAGCTAAGGATAAAGGAACTACTGTAGAGGAAACGGCGAGAATGTTGATCCAGCACGTGTAGAAGCACTACGGCCTGCCGGATACTATTACTACAGGTAGGGGTCCTTAATTCACCGCCGACGTATAGAAAGCTATTAACCAAGCCCTCGGAATTCGTAGAAAGCTCAGCATAGCTGCTCACCCTCAGACCGACAGTCAGTCTAAAGTGGCTAACTAAGAGATAGAGAAATATCTGAGAATCTTCTGCAGCGATTATTAAGCAGAATGGGTTAAGGTGTTGCCGATAGCCGAATTCTGCGCCAATTCTGCACGATTAGAAGCTACCTTACTGGCGCTGTTCGAGATAACCTACAGTTATCTTCTAAGGATAAGCTTTCAACCGCTAAATGAACCCAGCTCTTTAGAACCTTCTACCGCCACCTCGTCGAAGAGAATAGCCGCGGCGGCGGCAGACGCGCTTAGATCTTAGATAAAAGAAGCGATTAAGGTAGCAAAGGAGGCGATGGAATCGACTTAGAAAAAGATAGTAACTCGAGCTAATAGAAAGAGGTCACTAATAGAATTCGAGGAAGGCCAAAAGGTATAGCTCAACACGCGGAACCTAAGGCTAAAAGGCAACGCGAAGCTTAAACCTCGTTACGTAGGCCCGTTCAAGATAGTAGAAAAGAGGTCGCCGGTAACCTACCGGCTCTAGCTGCCGAAATCGTTCCGGATCTACGATGTCTTTTACTCGGATCTACTAAGCTTAGACCCTAAAGATAGTCTTCTAGATTAGGGGTTCGATGAACCTCTACTAATCGAAATAGACGGTAAAGAAGAAGAATAGGAGGTAGAAGATGTTATAGATATAAGAAGACGAAGAGGATCCATCGAAGCGAGGATCTTATAGAAAGGATAGCCGGAAGACTATAAATAGTATCTGGCCGAGAACCTCCGGAATTCGGTAGAGCTGCTAAGAGAATTTTACGTTCGAAACCTAAGGAAGCCGAGGCCTAAGTGGCTCAAAAGTCGATAAAGAAGAAGAAAACCTGCGTCCGCTCTATCGACGCGGAAGCCGATAGAAACGATCGTAGAATCCGCTGGCCGGTATCTTGGGCCTTACCACTACTACTACCGCTGGCCAGGACCGGCGGATAGAGCGGTAAGGCCAAGAACGGCGCCACCGCGTTAGTGCGCTTTGTAACTGTCTTTGCTCTCTGTTACCGCTATCCGCCGACTTAGCCGAAAGGATAGTAACGACAAAGAACGAAGCAGCCGCTATTAAAGCAGCCTCGCAGTAGCGCTAAAGGCCTTAGTAGAGAAAGAAAAAGAAGAAGATAGCAAGCCGCGGATAGATCTATATAGACCTACGCGGCGGCGCACGGACCGGTTACGCCGCAGCTTAGGCGACCGCTGGCTCTGATTAGACGGAACGGATCAGATAGACGCCAAGTGAAGACGTCAGATAGTAACAATGTAAAAAAAAAAAATTGGAGGAACAGATAAGTAAGCGGTTGAGGGCGACTGCTAATAAGGGAGGGGGGTGGTGTTGCAGCAGCAGAAAGGGGTGGGACTAAGTAATAGGGTAGATCCTCGGAATTTCGGCTCGGCCCTTCCGGACTAAGCCAGGCCTTGGCACACCACCCCCAAAGCTCTTACCTACTACTACATAGATTCCTTTCCCTCCTTAGTTCGAGATATAGTTATCAAAAAGGCCGTATTGAATCTTATCTGCGTGCCCGGATCACTAAAGACTGTTAAAGAAGTGCAAGGCTTCCTTAGGTTTGCTAACTTCTACTATCGCTTTATTTAGAAGTTTAGCTTAATAGTAAAGCTACTAACTGCGCTAACAAAGAAGGAGGCTAAGTTTAACTAGACTAACTTCTGCCAATACGTATTTGACCTCCTACGGCAACGATTTACTAGAGACCCAATCCTTTAACACTTTAACTTTAACTTGGAAACCTGCGTAGAAACAGACGCTTCTAACGGAGCTGTTAGAGCAGTCCTCCTTTAACGAAAGTCGCCCGACTAGCTATAGCTCCTAGTAGCTTACCTTTTAAAGAAGATGCTACCTGCTAAATACAATTACGAGATTTACGACAAAGAGCTCCTTACAATTGTTAAAGCATTTAAAGAGTAGCGCCTAGAACTCGAAGGCGTAGCCTACCTAACCTAAGTTAGTTTAGACTACAAGAACTTGATTTATTTTATAAAAAGCAAAATCCTTAATCGTAGACAAGCCTGCTAGAGCGAATTCCTCTTAAGGTTCAACTTTGTTATTTAATACGCGCCTAGATTACTCAATTCTAGGGCTAATGCCCTTATCCGGATGCCTAGTGATCCGGGCACGCAGATATGATTCAATACGGCCTTTTTAATGACTATATCTCGAACTGAGGAGGGAAAGGGATCTATGTGGTGGTAGTGGTAGGCTTTCGTAGTGGAAGTGCCAAGGCCTGGCTCGGCCCGGAAGGGCCGAGCCGAAATTCTAAGGGTCCACCCTATCACTTAGTCCCACCCCTTTCTGCCGCCGTAACACCACCCCCCTCCCTTACTAGCGGTCGCCCTCGACCGCTTACTTATCCTCCTTTTTCTTCTCTTATTTTTTTTTTTTGAATTCCTTTACTTAGCGTCCATCTGATCCGTGCGCCTGATCCGTGCTATCTGATTTGAACCGTGGATTATCTGAGCTGCAGCGCGGCTAGTCTGTGCGCCGGCGCAGAGGTCTAAATAGATCTTTCCGCAGCGCCGTTTTTCTTCTTCTTTTTCTCTTCTACTAAAGCCCTTACCTACCGCAGGGTCGGCAGCGCTGGCACGCTACGGCGTCGGCGAGCTGCCTGCCGAACCGGTGGTGGGTAGTGGCTGCGTCGAAGACCTCCCTAAGGCGACCGCTACGATCGTTTTCTTCGGCCTCTGCGCCGATAGAGCGGACGCGGCTTTTGATCTGGGCACGCAGATATGATTCAATACAGCCTTTTTGATGACTATATCTCGAACTAAAGAGGGAAAGGAATCTATGTGGTGGTAGTGGTAGGCTTTCGTAGTGGAAGTGCCAAGGCCTGGCTCGGCCCGGAAGGGCCGAGCCGAAATTCTAAGGGTCCACCCTATCACTTAGTCCCACCCCTTTCTGCCGCCGTAACACCACCCCCCTCCCTCACCAGCGGTCGCCCTCGACCGCTTAGTCACCCCGTCTATCCGAAAATCTTCACTTTTTTTTTTCTCTTTTTGATTTATCGTCTCCTTCTCGAAAATCCCCTCCAACGCCGATGTTACCTCTTCCGTCCTCCATTAAAAACAACGTTCTCTTTATCGCTTCTTTAATTTCTTACGTCGTCGGCGTCTGAAGTCCTTTACTTAGCGTTTATCTGATCCGTGCGCCTGATCCGTGCTATCTGATCTGAACCGTAGGTTATCTGAGCTGCGGCGCGGCTGGTCTGTACGCCGGCGCGGAGGTCTATATAGATCTTTCCGTAGCGCCGTTTTTCTTCTTCTTTTTCTCTTCTACTAAAGCCCTTACCTATCGCAGGGTCGGCGGCGCTGGCACGCTACAGCGTCGGCGAGCTGCCTGCCGAACCGGCGGTAGGTAGTGGCCGAGTCAAAGACCTCCCCGAAGCGACCGTTACGATCGTTTTCATCGGCTTCTGCGTTAGTGGAGCGGACGCGGCTTTCTTCTTTCTTTCTTCCGGCATAATCAGCTTCGGACCCATTCGGGTTTCGGCTTCTTCGGGTTCCGCACGTAGAACTCTCTTAGCAGCTCCGCCGAATTCCGGAGGTTCTCGACCGGATACCATTTATAGTCTTCCGGCTACCCCTTCTACGAGATCCTCGCTTTAATGGACCCCCTCGTCTTCTTTACGTCTATTACGTCTTCTACCTCCTACTCTTCTTTATTACCGTCTATCTCGACCGGCGGGGGTTCGGCGAACCCCTGTTCCGGCAGACTGTTCTTAGGGTCCAAGCTTAGCAGATTTAAATGGAAAACGTCGTAGATCCGGAACGATTTTGGTAGCTGGAGCCGATAGGTCACCGGCGACCTCTTTTCTATTATCGTAAACGGACCTACGTAGCGCGGATTGAGCTTGGCGTTCCCTTTTAGCCTCAGGTTCTGCGTATTAAGCCAGACCTTTTGACCTTCCTCGAATTCCGTCTGCGACCGCTTTCTATTAGTTCGAGCCACTATCTTCTTCTAAGCCGATTCCATCGCATCTTTCGCCACCTTAACCGCTTCTTCTATCTGAGATCGTAGCGCTTCTGCCACCGCGGCGGCGACTCTCTTTAACGACGTGGCGGTAGATAGTTCCGTAGAGCTGGGTTCGATCGGCGGCTGAAAGCTCAGCCTCGGAAGATAATCGTGGGTTATCTCGAACGGCGCTAGCGACGTTGCTTCCGATCGTGCTAAGTTGGCGCAGAATTTAGCTATCGGCAACACCTCTACCTACTTTTCTTGATAATAGCTGTAGAAGGTTCGCAGATATCGCTCTATCTTGCGATTAGCTACTTTAGACTGACTGTCAGTTTAAGGGTAAGCGGCGGTGCTAAGCTTTCTACGAATTCCGAGAGCTTGGTTGATGGCTTTCTATACGTCGGCGGTGAATTAAGGACCCCTATCTGTAGTAATAGTGTCCGGCAGGCTATAGTGCTTCTATACGTATTGAATCAACATCCGCGCTGTCTCTTCTGCAGTAGTTCCTTCGTCTCTCGCTCGGCAGGGGATAAAGTAGCGTTCCTTGCTTAGTTAGTCTACTACGTTCAGCGTAGCGTTATATCTATCGGAGTCCGGCAGGCCGGTTACGAAGTCTATCGTAATGTGTTGCTACGGTTTCTCGGGGATCGGAAGTGGCTTTAGCAGACCGGCCGGAAGACCGTAACGTAGCTTCGCGGCCCGGCACGCGTGGCAGTTGCCGATAAACCGGTGGATCCGCTCGTAGATTCGCGGAAACCAGTATGTCGTCCTTATAGCTTCTATCGTTTTCTTTGATCCTGCGTAACTAACGTCCTTAGAGCTATAGACCAATTGGATGACCTCCGTAACCAGTTCTTTCGGAACTATTAGCTTTCCTAAGCCTGTTCTGCCGAGCTTCTGTTGTTGATTAAGCTATTCCACCTTCTCGTAGAGCGTCTCTTCTTCGATCGGCGGCTCTATCGCACAGATCCTTACTTCTTTCAACACCTCCGCGTCTACTATTCGTTCTGTTAGCACCTTCTGAAACATGTTCGGATCTTCTTTCGCGCGGCTGGTCTTCCCTTCTCTTCTCGTTAACGCGTCAGCCTTTCCATTTTGAGCTCCGGGTCGATAAGTGATCTTAAAGTCGAACCCGGATAAGTAGGCCGCCTACCGCGCTTAACGGCGTAAGAGCTTCTGCGTCTTTATAAAGTAAGTCAGCGACTGGTGGTCCGTAAGGACCTAGATCGGGCTCTTTCCAGCTATAAGTTCCGGTTTCCACTTCTCGAAAGCCTGAATAATGGCTAGCAGCTCCATATCGTAGATAGCGTAGTTCCGCTTAGCTTCGTTTATAGACTTGCTAAAGAAAGCCACTGGATAGAGGGTTTCGTCGTCGCTATATTAAGAAAGGACCCCTGCGGTTACTGTGTCAGAAGCGTCCGTTTCTACGTAGATCGCTTTTTCTGGTCGGAAGTGCGCCAGAACCGGCGCTGAAGCCACTGCTTCTTTTAGTCGATTGAAAGCCTCCGTGCACCTCTCGTTCTATAGTCCGGCAGCCTCTTTTTTTAGTACTTCGTTTAGGGGTCTCGCTATCTTGCTAAAGTCTTTAATAAACCGTCGGTAGTAGCTGCAGAATCCGAGAAACGCTCTGATCTGCGTAGTGTTTCCGGATTTCGGTTGCTTCTATTCCGCTACAGCGGCGACCTTTAAGGGGTCCATCCGGATCCCTTCTCTTCCGACGATAAGACCGAGGTATTTAACCTTAGTCTGATAGAACTCGCTCTTCTTCGTGTCCGCGTTTAATCCTACTTCGCGGAGTCTCCTTAGCACCCTCTCGACGTAGTCTGTGTGCTGATCTCTCGTTCCGTCCGTATAGATAAGAATGTCGTCTAAATAGATAGACACGAACCGCTCTAGCATGTCTATAAAAGTGTGGTTTATGAAACGTTGCTACACTGCTGGCGCGTTAGTAAGTCCGAAAGGCATTACCAACTACTTGAAATTGCCTATACGCGTCGCGAACGTCGTAAGGTCTTCTGTCTGCCCTTCTTCGTTCCTTAGTCGATAGAACGCTTAGCGGATGTCCAGCTTGCTGAACTACTTAGCCTTTGCTACGCGCTGTATAGTCTTATCTATTAGCAGCAGTGGATATACGTCTCTCTTAGTGACCTCATTAAGGCCTCGATAGTCTATGCAGAGTCGCAGACCACCCCCTAGTTTCCTTACGAAAAGAATCGGTAACGCATATTCGGCAGAACTCGGCGTAATAAACTTCTTCGCCAGATTTTCGCGAACGAACACCTCTACTTGGTCCAGTTCCGCCGGCGACAGTCGTCTTAGGGGCTCGGTTCTTGGCAGCGTAGCTCCCTCTTTTAGTCGGATCTTGTTGTTAAATTCCGGTCGATAGAGCGGCAATAGGTTGGAGTCGGCTTTTAAGAAGACGTCAGCGTAACTATAGAGCTCGTTTGGCAGCACCTCTAGTAGATCCACTTCTTCTTCCGCCACTATCTTCTAGTAGTCTTCGATATCTTTTATTAAGATAGCGTAAATCTCGTTGTCCGGTGACTTCGCGAGGGTCGATAAAGCTTCCGAGCTTATTATTCCGATCGTAGGCGCAGGCTCGGTAGAGGTAGGCAGAGCCGTTTCGCCGCTGGTCGCCTCTAATTTTGCTGTCGCGGCTGCGACCGATTCGGTAGTAACGGCGCTGTTACCTTGGGTTTTGAATCTGATCGTTCCTTTATCTATCTCGATAATGGCTTTCTGGTTCTTTATCCATTTCTGCCCTATAATGATGTTAAACCTTCCGATATCCATAATTCGGAACGTCGCTTCCGTAATGCGACCAGCTAAGGTAGTCTTTAGCGGCACGTAGTGCGTAACGCTTTCTGTGTCTTGTCCGTTGTATGCCGAAATCTTCGTTAGCGACGCTATCTCTACCGGATAGCCGTATCCTTTTATTAGCTTTTGAACTAATCGATAGTGGATAGCCGCTCCGATAAGGGCCCCTGTGTCGATAAAAGCTCTTAGCCGAAGTGGTTTGCTCGATCTGTTAAGGGGGTAGAGAGTAATTAGAAGGATAATAGCTGTTTCCGTGTTTACTTCCACTGCCGCTAAGAGCGGATCGCTGCAGCTGTTAATGCTCTCGTCTCTCTGTAACGTAGCTCTTGTTGGTGCCCTGTCTTCTACACTGGATAGAGGGCCTATCCTTCTAGCTGGTCTTTTCCCAGGATTCGCAGTGGCACTCCGCCTTCTACGCTGTCAGTATCGCTCGGAGCCGGCTCTATAGCTTGTATAGTCTTTCTCGGTAGCTGCGGCTGCTGCTGCTTTATAACACGATACTCCTGCTTCTGCTAGGCCGTTGCTTGGCATCTCGTAGCGATATAGCCAGGCTTTCCGCACGCGTAGCAGGTGGGGACGAACGACGAACGCTGTGACTGATAAGGTGGCTGCTGTGGTGCTCTCCGGAAAGGCGCAGGGGGTTGTGTAGTCTGCATTATCAACGGCTTCTGGTTCGATTCGCGTAATTTCGCGTAAGCGCTTAAGTTTCTCGCAGTAACTCTCGCTCTGTGCACGAAGCTCTTAAGGTCTTCGTCTTCTACAGACGCTATAGCGGCGGCTAGCTCAGGGTTCAGCTTCTGCCTTAATAGGTAGAGCTGCTTATCTTCCGCCACTCGGGCCCTAATCGCATATTTTCTAAACAAACCGTAGAACTCCTCGAACGTCTGCCGGTTCTGGTTGATCTTGTCCAACTGCTTACAGGCCGTCTTCTTCCGGAATGGGTCTCCGAAGCATTAATCTAGCGCTTTGATCGCTTCCTTAGCGGTTGCCTCTTCTAGGTCCGCTACTAGCGAAAAAGCTTCACCTTCCAATCGCGATTCCAGGTACGCTAATCTATCTCCGGCGCTGTTTCCGGCATAGTCTTGATCTATCTTGTTCTTTATCTTTTTCTTAAACGCTTCCCAATCCTTAGGATCTCCTCCTCTAAACGCCGGTAGATCCGGTAGTAACGTTATTAACGTGCTGCCTTAACTGTAGGTTGCCGGTAAGGCGGTTTCTGCATAGGTTTCTCGCCGCAGTGGCGGCGATAGTCTCGCTGTTTCTATATCAGCTAGCTGATCCTTTAGCGCCTTTAGTTGCGCTAGTCGATTCGCCGCCTGGTTTTCTAACACGTCGATAATAGTCTCTGCCGATTCCTTTTCGGCCCTTACCGCTTTAGTTTCTTCTCTTAGTTGTCTGTTCTCTTCTAGCTTTCTGTAAAACAGCATCTCGATAAGGTCTATGCCGTCGTAGACCTTCCCTATTCTATTCTCGTTTATATAGTCTTCTAGTTCCTCGAGCGTACAGTCGTAGATCTTCTTATATTCGGCTATTCGTTCCTTGACCTCCGCGGTCTCTTCCGCTGTAAAACCGCTAATAATGATCTTATTATCAATTACACTAGAGCGCCTACTCGCTCTGTTAGTCTTTCCTTTCCTACTTCTGCTGCGGCCTATAACGCCGCTCTCTACCGTCGAGAAGCCTTCTATCTTCTTACAGTGCCTTGGGGGTTGTTGTTTTGGTATGTGTGTACGCGTACGTTATTCGAGCGTCCGGATAGTTCGACGGGCCCTTTCGCGCAGCGCAGGGTTTGGTGTAGTAAGTGAGTTCGAGATATAATGATCCGGGCACGCAGATATAATTCAATACGGCCTTTTTGATAACTATATCTCGAACTAAGGAGGGAAAGGAATCTATGTGGTGTTGGTGGTAGGCTTTCGTAGTGGTGGTGCTAAGGCTCGGCTCGGCCCGGAAGGGCCGGGCCGAGCCGAAATTCCAAGGGTCCACCCCATTACTCAGTCCCACTCCTTTCTGCCGCCGTAACACCTAGAATCTATCTAGTAGACAGAAGAGAAGGCTAGGCAATATGTAACTAAACTATCCTAAAGGCTTACAACCTAAGTAAAGATCTAAAGACCTACTTAAAGGAAGGTACACTATCAATTGCTGCATCTTTTGCACTGTGCCTCGTACCTGCCTCCCTAGAGGATAACGATTTAGAAAGCGAACCAGACAACAAAACTATTAATACGGAAGATTCTGAAATTAAAGGCTCTGTTACCTCCGATAACAAACTAAACGATAAAGAATTAACTAAAGCAGCAAACCACCCTAGAGAACTGCTCCTAATAATCAGAGAAGCTTACGAATTAGACGAACAGGCTTAAGGACTGATCCAAGCCCTTAAAATAGGTTAGCGTACCTTCCCTAGCTTTTCTCTCTTAGAATGCGAACTTAGGGATAGACTAGTTTACTTCCAATCTCGTCTTTTTGTTCCTAAAGGTGCAGACGATTTAATACGACCCTACATCCTTAGGACAGTTTACAACTTAGCAGCAGGAGGCTACCTAGGACGATCGAAGCTTTACAAGCTTACTTCCCGCTACTACTAGTAGCCGACGATGTAGAAGCACGTCTGCAGATATAGAAACAACTGTCCTATCTACAAGACAGCCAAACACGACCAACAACGTCTATATAGATTGCTGAAGCCTCTCCCAGCCTCCAAACACCCCTAGAAACACATTATAATAGACTTTGTTACTTGTCTCCCTTGAGGGACTACTTAGGCAGGCGTTAAGGCAAAGAACGTCTTTGTAGTAGTAGATCGGTACTCTAAGGACCGCTTTGTAGTACCCTGCTAGAGTATAACTTCTAAGGAAACCGCTCGACTCTTTTACGAATACGTCTAGCGTTACGTATGCCTTCTGGACAGCATTACCTCTAACAGAGGCCCTTAGTTTATTGCTAAGTTCTAGAAACGCCTTTGCAAGCTCCTAAACATTAACCACTATATCTTAACGTCCTATTATCCAGAAACAGATAGACAAACAGAGATTGCGAATGCCCTGTTCGAACAGACGCTACGTTGCTTTATCGATTACTACTAGAAGGACTGGCCAAAACACATCCCGACAGTAGAATTCTCAGCTCGCAACTAGGAGTTAGAGACAACAGGACACTCCCCCTTTTATACTACTAGAGGCTACTACCCCTAAGCGGGAATAGAACCTTAAGACCTACTACTGCGACCTAACGACCTAGACGAAGTCGATGTAGACGAATAGGCAACACACCTCTCCTAGATCTATTAGGAAGTCTAAGAAGAGATAACTTATACCTAGGCTATCTACAAAGAACAAGCTAATCGAAAACGACAACTAGCTCCAGACTATTAAGTAAGAGACAGAGTGTACCTAGACTCTAAGAACATTGTTACAGGAAGACCTTCTCGCAAACTTAATTAGAAAAAACTAGGCCCCTTCCCTATTATAGAGAAGATTAGCTCGTACGCATACTGCCTCCAACTGCTAGAAGGCTAGGAAATCTACAACGTCTTCTATCCTGTTCGACTAAGACCTAAAGAAGGAGATCCCTTCCTAATCTAATTACAAGACTAAGAACAAACCTGTATTCTCCCTGCAGAAGATAACGACGAAGACGAAGAAGGAGAATACTACGTACGCAAAATCACAGACTGTTAAGTAATTAATAGACAGACAAAGTACAAAGTTCAATAGCAAAGCTACAAAGACTAGGACACTACTTAGGAACTCCTTAGAAACATTATCTTCGACAAGGACAAGATTAAAGCCTTCCACTGTCAAAACCTCTTAGACTCTAGAGACTACCGCCTAGAAACCCAGTACAGCCAAAGAGAACTGGATTCTGCGTACTAATAGAATATTAACCGTAACATTAGGCCTACTCCTAGGAATAAGCAGACTTACCCCTAGTATCTCGAACTACTAAGGCTTCGTAGGAACTCCGCTATATTAAGGGGGGCTACTGTTACGGTTAACAGATGTAAAACAGAAAACATAGTTAACAGATATAAAACGGAAAACAACAGCATCCAGGACCAAACCAGAACTATTAAGATTTACAGACTATAGGCTAACAACTACTAGATAGAAGAAGACTCTAAGAGAGTAAAAGGCGAATTATCCCGCGATGCAAACACTCCTAGCTCAGTTCTGGAACCTTTGGAAAAAGCGGGTCTAGGAAATAAATTTGTTTGCAGAACAAAGAAACAGAGTTTAGTAAGAAAGTTACTAGCAAACGCGCAAACAACTAGCTAGGGCAGGGGGATATAAGAACCTGCTGCCGCCCACTTAATCTTTCTCTTCTTCTTGTTTATAGCTTGTCTTGTGCATCCAATTCAGCTTTTACACTCTATAATACGGGGTGGGTTGGCCCGTGTTATTACTATGCCTTGCCAAGGTTTATATATCTGGTACACATTGGTCAAGTTACTTCCGAGTTACTTGACCAGTCCCTTTTAGCTTAAGTGTACCGCGTCACATCACTCTAGACTTTAGCCCTCCCTTCCAACACTTAGTTTTTACACTCCTTACTTCAGACTTTAGCTCCCCTTTCTACATTAGCTTTTACATCCCCTCCTTCAGACTTTGTTTCTTCCAGCTACTCCTACTTACTTCGACTTTTACATTAACCCTTTCCGACCACTTAGCACCACCCTTGACAAAGGGACCTAAAGGTTATAATTACAGGGAGCGACTAAGAGGAAGGGACACCTGTCAGTTTAGTTACAAGCCTAGTAAATGCTTAGGTATCCTATACACTATTACGTTCTGTAGCCTTACAATACGTTAGAGTATTTACTTATAGTTAGAGGCTTCTAAATTTGCCCCAATAGTAGTTATATAGAGCAAGAATAATTCTGCCCTTTTAGCTAGACGGTTGAATGTTGTATTGTCAAGACATTGCGTATCGATTAACAAATCAGTAGTGCCAAGAAATTTTGGCGAGCTTGGTGGGGGTAGTAGGCTAAGCACGAACGAGAAACAAGGAAGGTGACTATCCCGCTTGAACCTGCGAACGAACGCCTCGACCTCACATTCGCCTTTCGACCATCCAGATATGGCCCATGAACCATATGGAAACATGGCTCCGGGAATAGGGGCATTGTAGTATCCTGCAGAGAACGTTTGCTCCTCACAAGACTGACTACCGGGATTCACGCGCGACGGGGCTTTCCTGAAGCACATTGAGGCAAGCATGCGCCAGAAAGGATACTGTACTAGATGCTCAGATGCTAACAACTTGCCAGACCGCTGCATAAATACGAAGCTCAAGTCAAGACATCCATCAACCAATTCCTGGCCAAAAGTCATTCGTGCAGCGCTCTTCGGTGCTGCGAAGTTGCTTCGCGCAAAATTGTGCTCCTAAGGCCTGGGGGAGTACCTGATTACTACACGACTCACAGACACACAAACAACGACTACACATCCATCGATTTCGGTCCGGCCAAAGTCGGAAATCAGCATGCACGATGGGCAATGAGAACTCTACTTTAGGACTGTCCGAAGAGGACAGAGCCGAGCTACACGCAAGCACTGAACGCAATTCTCGCATCGCGCGAGAGCTCGAAGAAAAGCAGCAGCGGGAGAATGCCAGCTCCGAAGAAGCTGCTGTTGCCCAAGTCGCGCATAAGAAAGCAGAACAACATGCTGACTATAACTCTGACCAGCTCGCAGCCAAGGGGCGAATCGATGCGGAAGAAGCTGCACAACGAAAAGCAGAATTCCACAAGACAGCTCAAGCTGCCGCGAAGAAAGCAGTCAAGCAAAGCGACAAAGATACTGGGATCCAGTGTCCACGAGGCCGAACAACAGAGCCCTATAGGGCTATTGCCACTCCCGACATAAAGCCCGTGCTCTCGAATGATACCGTCGACTTGGAGGATAAGATGACAAATGCAATGCTAACCAAGCAGCAACAGGAAGATGCAGATGCTAAGCGCTTGGCAAAGCAGCATGCCGCTGAGGACGATAAACGAGCAAACATGCCATCAGCGAGTTGCAGGAGTTCCGACAGCGAGCTCATGGAGACCACTACTTCGAGAACTGGTATTAGCACCTCAATTCCGCTGCGATCAGCTCGCCCGAACGACACAATTGCTCGTGCTCAGGAAAAACCAACGCCTGCTACCGAGCAGCGCTCTGCATCCACATTCAGCTCTGCTTTAGCTGGGTGGAATGCGCGTAAGGAGCCACTACAGCCAGAAAAGCAGAGGTCTTCTTCAGACAATTTCATCGACAGAAGCCCCAAGCAGGCACCTATGCAGCCAAACTCGCTGATCAAGCCGCCACCGCCATCACACAAGAGGCTCGTGCCCCCCGGAGGGTTGGACATATATCGCCTGCCAAAGATCCCGAAACTGAGCAAAGACTCAGTGTCGAGCAGTACCTCACCGATATCACCAAGCCAAGGTGTCGCGTTTGACGACCGTCTTGAGGATCTTGGTCAAGTTTCGGATATCAATGGCCAAAGACAGCCTCCAGACTGGTACTTGAAGCTGAATCCAAGCAAGAGCAGGGACAACAAGTATGGAAATGTTGATGTGTTGCTCCAGCGCCTGAAAGATCAGATCGGCAAGTTCAAGAAGATGGGCCCGACTGCTGCTCAAGCTATCAAGGAGCAGACTTTGAATGAACTTCGGGCTACGATCCACAAAGTCTTCTTCATTGAAGTCACAGCACAGCTTCTGCGCGATCGGCGCATGCTAAGCAACACGGATGGTCTGCCTCAGATCTTCGACTCGCGATACGATGAGAACGTTACCTGGCCGTATGATTTGAAAGCGGACGCTGAAGAGCTGTACAACAAATGGTGCTCTCGCACGTTCGAGATTGACTTGATGCGAGGTATCATCGTCGGAAGGCCTAAGTCTGCGAAGGATGCAGGCAGTTTCGATCGAATTGATCCCAAATTTCTGAGAGAACGAAGCAAATACTATGGACATGGCCGTCTGCTCAACGGCCAGTGGTGGCCAACGCAGCTCACAGCCCTGCGAGACGGTGCCCATGGCTCGTCTCAAGGCGGCATCTATGGCTTGCCCGGCAAGGGCGCATATTCAGTCATTATGTCTGGCGGTGTCGACAAAGCCGGAGAGAAGTATCCAGACGTGGACAATGGCGACACTGTTCTGTATTGCGGCACGGACAATGATGGTGCCGAGAAGAAACCATCAGCGTCCACTCAGTACCTCATCGAAAGCTACCACATGGATCCCAAGCAGCCTATCAGGCTCATTCGTTCATCCAACGCAGACCCAGCGTACGCACCAGAGCTCGGCTTCCGCTACGACGGGCTATACGATGTCGTTGGCATGGAACGCATGGATCCGCGTGACTCCCAGCGTCAGCGACATCGCTTCACACTGAAGCGACGAGCAGGCCAAGATCCAATTCGCGGCGGCTCTGGACCAGCAAGGAGGCCAACGGAGCAAGAGGTCGAAGCGTATAAGAAGGTCCGTGCGTATGGGGCTCAACAGCAGCAATGGGGCTCATAGATGGCGTCTCACGCGTACTGTGCGCGGCGCTCCGGGCCACGACGGCCATCGAGTCGCCATTATCGGATAACTTTCCGGGCATGAAGGCCTTGTCAATGAGCTTGGATTGTGCATGGCATGTGAGTTTGAGACGAGAGCTCATCTCAGGCCTCCAGTACTTCATAGTCGAGCTTGAGATAGTCGACCCCAGATGAACAGTATATGCTGATTTCCTGCATTCGGGCAAGCGGAATCATTCTCGTACCGCGATGAAGTCAGGACGTCGTTGATGCTTCAGGTGGGACGTGACGTTGCTCATTGGCGCCTTGCGCACCCTTGTGTCGTTCTCGGGATCAATGCCTCAATTCATCACTGGCGGATGACTCCAACAGGGAGGCAAGGTCCATTGGACGACAAGGTTTTCTAGCGTCGGCCAAAAGATGGCGCCGGACACATCACCACAATACTTCATTCAGCTCGTGGCCCCAAACATCTTCCGGTTGCGGATCGCGATACAGTGTCGACCATGTCCGTTCTCGACGTAGCCAAAGCCCGCAGTCACTTCCCAGCTCTGAGTGGCAAGCAAGTCTACTTCGACAATGCGGGTGGCTCTCAGGTTTTGAAAGAGGTCGTAGATGCGTAAGAGATCCATGCCCACACACGGCTCGTGGACCAGAAAATAACGGACATGGCTGAACCAACCCTCCAGGATCGTCGCGTACCTCTCCAACAACAACGTGCAGCTCGGAGCCAGCTACCCGATCTCCCAAACCTCCACGCAGCTCTTCCACCAAGGCTGCGCAGCGGTGGCCAAATACATCAACACGTGTCCGGAAAACGTCGTGCTCGGTCCCTCCACAACCCAGCTCTTCCGAAACCTATCCATCTCGCTGTATGACTACATCGACTCGGACTCGGAAATCATCGTATCGCTCCTCGACCACGAGGCCAACATCTCACCCTGGGTCCAACTGGCCAAAGACCGCAATGCCAAACTCATCTGGTGGGCTGCCGAAGACCCCAAGAATCCACAGCTCGACCCGAACGTGTTGAAGCAGTTGCTGACGCCAAAGACGAAATTGGTGACTTGTACGCACACCTCCAACATCTTGGGGACCATCAACCCCATCCGATCCATCGCAGAAGCCGTCCACTCCATCCCGGGGGCGCTGTTCTGCGTCGACGCCGTCGCCTACGCGCCTCATCGCCCCGTCGACGTGGTCGATCTCGGCGTGGACTTTTACGCGTTTTCGTGGTACAAGCTGTACGGACCTCACATCTCCTCGCTGTACGCGTCGCCTTCGGCACAGAAACGCATGCGGACTCTCGGCCACTTTTTCCGAGATGCGAGTTCCATGGAAAAGCTCCTGGGTCTTGCGGGAGCAAGCTACGAACTCACCGCCTCCATCCCCGCCGTGTGCCAATACCTCGCATCCGTCCCTTGGGACGAAACGGCGCGGCACGAGGAGGAATTGCAGAAGATGCTCATCGAGCATCTGCTTTCTCGGCCCGAGGTCTATCAGATTCGGGGCCAGCCGAGCTGGGATCGCGCCAAGCGCGTGCCTGTCATCAGCTTCACGGTGCAGGGACGCCGTTCGAAGGACGTGGTGGACGCGATCGAGGCGAGGAGTGATTTCGGGTGCCGATGGGGCGCCTTCTACAGCAACCGGCTGGCGGAGCACGTGCTGGGACTGGATCCGGTCGATGGGGTTGTGAGGGTGAGTCTGCTGCACTACAACACCCAGGAGGAGGTTGAGGGCTACGTGAGAGTTCTGGACGAGGTTGTTCGGGGGAGCTCGTGACGGAGCGCGTGCCCCGGCAGCCGGCCGCGGCGAGTCAGATAGAGGGTGCGACCGCCGACGTGACGTGATGCCGAACGCCTGCCGCGGACCAAGGCTCCAAGGCTCGCCGTACGTGACGCTGGGCGGGTGGGGGATGCCGGCCCAGGCTGGCGAGCGGGAGGGAAGGCTGGCGCGAGGGATGATTCGCGGGCACGCGGTCCACGCAGCACGCGTGGACGGCGCGTGCGGGGCACCGGCATGGCTTCTGCGGGCGAGGCGCGGGCGAGGCGCGGGTGAGGCCAGTACATCGTTACAGCACACGGGTACATGTAGGTGTTGTAGTCTGTAGGTGTTGTAGTGGCAGTACACATGTACGTGTAGGCACCCCCCACGTCACACACGTGGTGCGGATCAACACGCCGTGCGCGCGCCACGCCAAACACCTGATCTTGTGCGGCGCCGGCTGCCGTCGCGGACGACCGGGCACCCAGACGGCCAGCAGCAACGGCGACAGCGACAGCGCCACCGCCGCCCGCCCGCCAGCACCAGCGCCGGCAACGTGCCCTCGCCCAGCGGCGCCTGTCCCGCCAGCTTTTCCTTCCCCAAACCTCCCCAGACACGCCCGTCGCGCAGTCCCTCGCCACTGACCCACCCGCCACCGCGACATCTCGGCGGCAGTCAAAAGACACCTCAGATCGGGCCAGGCAGCTGCGCCGTTCACATGCATTTCTGTCGTCACACCACCACCTCCTCCACTGCTCAACTCATGCAAACTCCACCTCCGCGCAGCAGGTGACTCGACTTGATTTGTCGACGGCGACATGGTCAAGCCAGACGTCAAGCACAACTACTATGCCGACCTCAACCTCGCCACCACCGCCTCCGTGGACGATGTGCGCAAGGCGTACCGTAAGCTCGCGCTCCAGTACCACCCCGACCGCAATGCTGGGCGGGAGGATGAGTGCGTGCCGCGCTTCCAGGCCATCCAGGCCGCCAACGAAGTGTTGAGCGACGCGACCACCAAGGCCAAGTACGACGCCGATCGGCGCAAGGCCGGACTCCACCCAGCCCCGACCTTCAGGCCCAACGTGCCCAGTCCTGGGAACCCATATGCAGCCCGCTCCGACTACCCTCCGCCCCCGAGGCGCACACAGCCGGGTGCATGGCCCCATCGCGCCTCAACCGCCGGCACTGCAGGCCCGACGCCTTCGGGCGCCGATCGGTTCACCCACTTCCCTCGGCCACCAGGTGCCGCTGCGCCGAGGAAAGATGCTGCTGCAGACAGAACACAGCAGTTCCGCGCTTGGCAGAACATGAACAACCCCCAGCCAGAGCGGCCTCGATATGCTCCTCAGCCTCCACCGCGAGAGCCGCCGCCGCAGCCGCCGCCGCCGCCTCGCCAGACCAGACCGCCGCCGAATGTGCCGAATAGGCCTCGCGTGAACAGGCAGGACACCAAAATGCCTACGGAAGAGCAGATACGTGCTGGCATGAGATATGGTAAAGCGACTTCGCCGGCTGTGGACGAAGCAGACGCTGCGAGCAGACAATCAGCCTGGTCAGCTTTTCAAAATGCCAATGTCGGTCGGACAGGTATGCCAAAGAGGGGCGGAGCGCCTACAACACCAAAGCGGCCAGGTGGATTTGACCCAAACGAACCTGGTTCGGACGAGCGGCCTGCTACTGGTCATTACGTGCATCGTCACAAGTCGGCAGACTTCACCGAGCGCGGTTTCCCACCACCACCACCTGGGCCACCTCCCAATGCTCCTTCATCGCCACTGTCTCCGAACGCAGGGCGACCTGTTGCAGACCCTCTGCGACCATTCAGGACTCGCAATTCCAACACTGACGACGCTCCATATTCGGAAGCAAACCGCATGAGCACGCCATATTCTTCCGTCAGCGGCGAGAAGACAGCATTCAACAGTGACGGCCTACGACGCTCTGCTAGCGTTCGAGACAGCACGAAGCTGTCCCCACAGTCCGATGGGAGTAGCCACTCCCGCGCTAGAAGCGTGGACCCAGCGACCCGGCAAAAACAGGCAGAGGCAGAGGCAGAGGCGGCCAAGGCCAGTGCTGCTACCAAAACAGGACCAACTTTCAATGTCGACCATAGCGACTCGGACTCTTCCACGGATCCGTCGGGGACCTCGGGACCAGAACCAAACGACGAGACTCAGCACTCACCCGAGGAAATGAATGAATGGCCACCGCAGCAACCACGAGAGCCCAACGACAGGCCAAAGAAGAACCCGATGCCTCCCAGTGCGAGGTTTCTGAATGGCACACGACGGCCAGGTGCAAGAGACGGAAATGTTACTGATTCCGAAAAGCCAAGCATGCAGCAGAAAGCTGCTCCAAACATGTACGACAACCCCTCTACTTCTGCTAAGCACACCCCTCCCCCATCCATGTTCAATTACCCTGAGTTCAGAAGTGCTTTTGGCTCGCGTTCAACATCAACGGCCAAAGCACGAAAGATTGCAGCTTGGGCTATTCCCAGCTCTATTTTTCCTTCGCTGCAGGAAGGACTTGCTACCCGCATGAGAAGCGTTCCACCCTTGGCGGATGACCGCCGAGAGCCGCTACGGCACAACGCATCTCAGCAGGAGCAAGCTGCCTTTCAGCTTTGTCGTCAAGAACTTATCAATATTTATGGCGATGTCGAGCAGCTCAACCAGCTTGACTTGGATGTCTTTCGCAAGGCTGTGAAGGTGGTGCTTGATGCTGGCACCACCGGGAACCGCACTGCCGACAGCATTTTTGTCGACATCATCTCAAAATATCCAGCCATCGGTGGCAATAATCATAGCAAGAAATTTACTAACAGCACATGTCCCTACAACAGTTTCTCGTTTCTTGTCGATGATGGAACCTTCAACCCCACGCGTGCCAAGAGTCGAAGTGCGGAGACAATCAACACCAACTTCTCTCCTCAGCCATTTACTGGCAATTTCCAAGGCTCAGGAGACTATTTTTCACTGAATCCGAACGGGCGGCGCCAATCACCCAGTCTGCGCAGCGCTTCCAAACATGCCAATACTACAAACTCGATGCCCACGAGCAAGGCATCCTCACCAATGCCTCTTCGACCAAAATCCTTCGTGCCAGAACCAGAAAACGTGGGCTCGCGGCCGAATGCGACGTTCGCCACCCCAGTTGATGGCAAGTTCGATCCCGGTCACTGGCAAGAGGCTCTCAAAGACCCGTCTACCTGGGTTGTCCCGCCACCACCGCCGAACCCCCCGTTGTCGAAAGCGCCGAGCAGGAAAGGCAGCCGGCCATCGTCGAAAGCTTCGCAAGTTGGAGCTACGCCTACCTTGGGCACTGAGAAGTCGCCGCATGTCATTGATGATCACGACCATGTTGTTGATGTCGACCAGAACGGTAACCCTGTCGCGAGCGCCGCATCAGTCGATGATGGAGATGCGATGGACATTGACACCCCAGAAAGACCGTCAGAAACAGCAGAACCGGCCGTGCCTCTGTCTGCTTCGGCCCAGGAACCGCGTCTGTACTCTGTGCCACCATCGCAATGGCGGCAAGAGCAGGCGCAGTCTTCTAATCATCACCGACACCCTTCCGGTTCTTCTCGACGTGCGCAGCGGCAGTCTGGCGAAGGTGATCTGAAGACAAATTTGGACAGCATTAGGCACACTGTTCCCCTTGAAAGTGAGAAGAACGGCTTGGAAGAGTTTGCCGACTTGAGCTTTTCGTTGCCTTACGCCTCGAAAGGCTCTTCGACACTTCCAACGCAGCTGGACGAACCACCGGCGGTCGAGTTGCCAAAATATCCCAAGGCTCCGACGCCACCGCCTCGGCTCAGCAAGGCCAGTTGGAGCGAGTACGCCCAAAAGTTCTCGGGCTACCTCCTTCGACATCACGTTTGGAACAGGTCGATGTTGGAGCACTTCAACCGGCGTGAGCCGCTTGCCGCGGCTTCCATGTCTTGCGGTCCTGATTGGCTGAGTGCTAGTGGCGATACGGTCCGTGGCGCACCGGGCTTTGGAGAATACTACAAGGCAGTGAAGCACGATCAGAAATGGCGTGCCGCATGGCAGGTAGGGTGCGACAAGCATCTGCAGAACGTCGACGACTTTGAGCACATGCGGAACCGCGTGAAGCAGCTCGCGCAAAATGGGATTTTGGCCAATGCATAGGACGAATGGATTCCTGGGCTGGGGGCTCGGTGGATTTGATCCAGTCTCGGGTGTTTGATTCCGGAGCAGGGCGTTGGGAGGGCCGCAGGCAACCTGAGCGGTATTCTCATCGCTGCTCTGATCGACGTGCAACGTGCTTGGACGAAACTGGCATGGCATGCCGAACACGACGAAGACGATCCGACGGCCGAAGGGTTGGTCTGGTGCAGGGGAGGTGTGTGTCGATCCGTTGCGGTCGCGAGCTTGCGTGAAGGATTGATCGGGGTTTTCATCCCAACGCTCATAATCAAGCAGCGATGACGAGCGATGATGAGTGAGTTGGCACACACACATACATATCTCAGCCCCCGACGCACTCACACGCCCACAAATACCGTGCGCGCTCCCCCTGTCTGTGATCTCTCTCCTGTTTTCTCTTTCGAACCCTCATCCCCAATCGTGCCGTCTGGCCTGGGCACATCAATGCGCGGCGCCGCCAGACGTGCACATCCGCACACACATACACGCCGTGAGCCGGGAATCCCGACGACTCACCACACCACATCAACCCCGCCCCCCATTCAACCAAAAAGAATCTCTCGAGGCGAAAGACCTCGATGCCATGTGTGTCACTCGTGACCCCCCATCGAAAGAAAAAAGACATGAACATACATTCACAGTCAACCATGCCACGCAGGACTCCCATCGAGACCGAGACACACACACAGAAAAGCGTGGTGCTGACCGACTGACTGACGCTGGGCTCTCGGATGCCGGGCTGTTGCCACGTCTGCCTCACCGGCAACGTGGGATCGGGACACGACTGTAAATCATTGACGGGACGTGAGACTGGTGATTCGGGTCGCCAAACCCCACCGGGGGAGTGAGTGAGCCTCACGGGTGACATGTCCCTTCCGAGTGAGTCGTGAAGACACATGGCGTTCGTCGTCGCGAAAGCCATGTGCCGCCAAGGAAACACGTCCCGTCGCTTCGTCGGACGGGGGGGGGGGGGGGGGGGGGGGGACACAAAAAAAAAGGAAAATTTGGCGTCTGCCGATGATGCGCGAGAATGGTGCCCCGCCACGATGCTGCAGCGCCCGTTCGGCGTGACGAGAGCCCCGGCCGGCCCGGATGCGCGCTTCCTCCGGTCGCGTGGCATGCATGCCTGGCGAGACGCCGTGACGTGCGTGCCCGCGTCGCGACGTCCAAGGGGAGCTGCGGCACGGTGGCGGCATCCGAGCTGGCGGGGTGCAGAGACGTGGGACAGAAGGGAGCACGAGAGAGAGAGCGAGAGAGAGAGGGAGAGAGAGGAAGTCGGCTCGGCTGCGACGGCGCTGCATGTTTTGGGAAGGCACGAAGGAGGACGGGGGGAGGATGTTCTCGCTGAAAGTAAATGGAAGAGAGGCGGTGGAAGGCGGGTCCCTACGCATTCGGTGTCGGCCCTCAGCCCAGTGCCCACGCTCTCACCGTGCCGTCTTCCCCGCAGCTGAAAGCACGTGGTCCCACGACGAGCAGATCGCGCACGACGTCTGCGCCGTGGGCGCCGGGCAGATGGATCGCTTCGCCGAAGGCCCAGGCGTCGGGAGCTCCCAGGGAAGAGATGGCCAGCGTCTGCTTCTCGTTGTGGCCGTAGGCCATGACGGGCGGGCCGCCGTCGGAGGGCACGAGCACGTCGATGACGTACATGCAGTCCAGCGTGGGCCGGACGTCGCCAAAGGTGATCGGGGGCGGGACGTGCTCGTGTTCCGATGCGGTTGTGGCCAGGGGGTGGATGGAGTACTGCTCGTCGGTGGAGACGACGTAGGCCTGATCGCGCGCCAGAAAGCCGGCGCGATGCACGGCCGACCGCGGATTGAGGACCTGGTGCAGCGCGTCGTCCTCGTCGGCGTGGGTCAGGTCAAAGATCGACACCAGGCCGTCGGTGCTCCCGGAGAGCAGGATGTGTGGCCGTGCGGGGTGGAATTGCAGCTGCGTGACGGAGTCGGTGTGGGAGTCGTGGTATTGCCGGAGCGGCGCGCGGGGGTTTCGAAGGTCGAACACAAGCACGCTGACGTCGCCCAGTCCTTCGTGGGTGGATTCCGTGCCCGCTGCAACGTAGTGGTCGTGACACGCGATGGATGCGATCCCGTTGGATCGCGGATCGGCGATTTCGGCGACCTTGGTGGCTCGGGAGTCCCAGCGGCGGACGAGTCCATCGCGCCCTCCGGTGACGAAGGCCGACGGGCCTGCGGGCTTGAGACAGGAGGCGCCGCGATGGCAGTTCGGGGTCGACTTGAGCGTCGTGAGCGACGCGGCGTCGACGAGGTGGAGCTGGTCGTCGGAGGAGATGGTCGCCAACGCCGCATCGGCGCTTCGTGCCAAGGCATAGAGGTATTCAGGAGCGGCGACAGCCGCCGTGCCGACAAGCCTGGCCGTGTTGCGCATGGTCATGCACGGGCGGTGGCAGTGGGCGGCCGCAGGACTGCCGCCGCCCTCTCCGGCTCCGGCTCTCAGTCACGGGCACTGTACACACGGCATGCGGGCAGAAGCATGCGCCGGTCCCGCCCGCCGGGACTTGCCCACGGCGCAGGTGACGGGACTTGCCCTCGGAGCAGGTGAAGAAGCAATGCTGGCCCTGTCACCAGAACCGCGGCGCACCCAAGCCCAGGCGCTGGCACCACCGGCCGCCCAGGGTGAAGCTCGGCGGCAGGTGTTTGGTGACTTCACGCACGGCCGACAGCGGCCTCCAGCGGCTCTCGCCCAACCCTGCATTTCGGCTGCGGGCGATGGCTTTCTTCACCAAGCTTTGTGTCTTTGTCTTGGGGCTGCGCCTGCGCCTGCGCCTGGGCCTGAGCCGGAGCCTGCGCCTGCGCCTGCGCCGGAGCCTGGGCATGCGCCTGGGCATGAGCCTGCGCCTGCGCCTGCGCCTGTTGCCACTCCGCACCAAACCTCACTTGCCGCCGCCTCTCCCCCCCCCGCTTCTCGTGCTGCGTTCTTCTCCTGCTCCGCCGCTCCCTCGTCCCACCGGCACGCGGAAGGTGCGGGCGGACCGTGATCGCGCACACCCTCTGCCTCCGCCATCCCGAAGTCCGAGTCTCGCTGGACACCTGACATATCGAGTCTCGCCGAACAAACTCTACTGCTGCTGGCTCATCTGCTCGTCCACCCCCAGTCTCGCCAGCGCCAACGCCACGTGCAAAGCGGCTGACTCTCCCAAACCACCTCCCTCCCCTCACTCCGCCCCCTCCGCCCTCTCCGCCTCACCCTGCACGCCGTCCGCCAGCAGCACCCCGCCCGCCGCCCAGCATGAAGAGGCAAACCCCCATAGCACATCTGCTCTACAGCTATCTGTTCCCGCGTCCCACACAGAATGACCCGCCCTCATTCAGCGCGCACTTGGCGAGGAACCTCGTGCCGGAAGTCCGAATCGAAGTGGCCACCTTCTATGGCGATCTTAACTCGGCCGAAGCTCGCTACCCCGGCCTCAACTACTGCCATGGTCCACATCGCATGAGGCTGGGCCGCTTCAGGCACCACAAGCGCTTATTCGATGCATTCGACAACCTCGGCCTGACCTACAACGAGATCCAGGACTTTTGCTGCTGGGAAGGCACGAAATGGGCCAGAGAGCGCTACGAGAAAGACGAAGGTGTCAAGGTGCTGGACACGACTGGAGACGAGATTGGCCCCTTCGTGGACCGCAGAGAGCGCGTGGCGGAGTTCATCAGACGGCATAGCATCACGAGGAAGACGGACATCTCGGTCATCGTCGAGGAGGCCCAACACAGCCATGCTCGGCAACCTCTGATCGAGGAAGATGACGAGGAAATGGACCACGTCGACTCGGAGGACGAGCAGGAGACAGAGACAGCCGACCCGGCCACCGAACCCGATCCTGAGCCACCCGCAGTGGCCCTCGCACTTGAGCAGCACCTGGCTGAACTCGAACATCGCCGCGAGCAGTCCATCACGCAGCGCATCAACCAGCGCATCATTGCCGCCTGGGAGCAAGGACAGAGCCTGCCGCCTGAGATCGAGCAGTACCTGAAGGAGCAGTCTGAGCGCGGCAACTCGGAGCTGACACGACTCTTGGCAAGCCGGCGTGGATCGCACGCATACAGTGCGCCGGAGAACACGGCTGTGGTGGCCACGCCGGCATCTCGTGCTGCCGCGTAAGCCCCTGCCGCGAGCGCATCGACCCTCGACTTTTTTTCCATCTACACAACATCACACAACACCACCTCACACACGACGAATGACATGACAGTGGCAAACATCTATATAATGTCGTTCCAGCGGAATCCATGTCCATATGGAATCAGACAAATCCAATGCATTTTCGGAGCAGTCCATCCGCGGGCAGCATGGGTGGGATCCGGCCGTTCACCGGCATCCAGGCGGGAGTTCATCGTGTCCGTTTTAGCGCAGCGAGTTTTCAGTTTGCTTTTCTTTCCTGTGTTGCTGAAAGGGCCCGTCTCGAAGCATCCACGTGGCGTGGCGGTGCGAAGTGCACGCGAAGCAGGCGGGAGCGGATTGCCTTCGGAGCTGCTTCCCTTTTCTTTTTCTCCCGTCCAAACTAATCTCCTCCTGCTCACTTACCGCCAGTGGCGTGTGCGTCGCCAGATACGCTCTTCTCCGGCCATGCAGCCAGAAACATCGTCATCACACTCTCCCCTCACACACATCCCACGCGGCAGCGAATCACGTTCGCCCGCGCCCCCCCGCCCGAAAGGGCCCGGAGCGGGATGCGCGAATCCCGGTCAACTAGTCACGTATGCGTGTGTTGTCAACATCTCGTCGACATGGGGGGTTTTTTTTGCCTTGTTTCAGAAGTGCCGGATAGACTTTCTGTGGCTGTCCGATTGGCCCAGCGCCGGGCTTTTCCATCCCGTCTCTTTCGACACCACACAAACGCCGACCACGCCACCCCCCCATTCCCCATGAATTCCCTGTGTGCGGCGGTGCCTTCGCAAGTCAGCCTATGGGGAACGGCGATGGCGGGACAATCTGAGATGTTGGCGAGCCGAGCGTTTTCTATGGTGGGGGGTTTTTTTTTTCGCCGGCCTGCTTCGGCTGTGGGTTGGGGTCACGATGATGAGGGGCTGGCTTCTGGATGTCGAGATGGGAGAGGTGTCGCATGGGCAGATGTTGGGAGGCTTTGGGCTGGGAGGGGGTCGACAGAGGTGGGTTGGCGGTCGACTGTGGTGAGGATGGTCCCCATCATCATACACGGGTGGGATGGTGATATCGACGGTCGAGTCGACTTGCTTGCCCACGAGCCGGTCAGCGGGTTTCGTGCACGCCGACTTGACGATCGGGTCTGCTCGGTCTCGAAGCATGGTCGCAGTATCTTGTTGCTCCTGCCCACCGTGTGGCATTGTTGCCTGAATCTGGATCTAGGGTATCAGGCTGGGCCTTAATTCGGTAGCCGATCTCCAGGTCGACCATATTTTGGGCCGCGATCGGTCCAGCCACGCCGACGCTGTGTGTCAAGTCGGTCCAAGGTCGCTTGGATACCCTTCCATGGAATGTTTTGAGCCCGCATGCGCCGCGGTATGTTGCTGGAACGCGAAGACATACTCCGCCATCGTTGCCTTCACAACGGGGGCGTGAGCCCAGCAGCCACAGCGTACGCCCTTCCCGCCGAGGATCCAACCGCGAAACAATTCCCCGCACTGAAATTGATTGTTGCCTGTGATATCGCTGCCCGATTCTTGCATGGTAGTCTTTCCCATTGCGTACTTTCTTCCGCGGCTGTGAGCACTTCCAGTAAAGGCTCAGTCGTCAGTAACTTCGCATCAAGCTCGTGACGCGCATGGCATGATGCAGCGGCACCCCCAACATGGTCCCCCGCGAACGACCGGATTGGACGGGGCAGGTCGCTCTTTCCACGCGGTCGACGGCGCTTTCGCTGCAGGCCGGGTGGTGAAGATGTCTGGTACCACGCCAATTCAACGTGACTGAATCAGATGGCTTGCCTACGCAAGGCGTTCACGATCCCCCTCCAGTGAAACTCCGATAGAGCGATGGATAGTAGACACCGATCTTGCATCGTTATAATAAAGTAGACATCGGTGTGATACAGTGAACCTTCGCCAAGACCTGCTTCGCTTCTACGATATCTCTGCTATAGCGATGCCACCCTCTTATATGAATTAGATCCTCATACAAATTCATTCTTCTTCCAATTTTCAGATGTTACACCTGATATGGATGTAGAGGGCTGGAAGGTGCTGGAAGCTAGGCTTGGCAGGGCCAGGCTTGGCGCACACTCAAATACCTCCACCTCCGCTTGTACGTAGATTCTTCCCTCTCCAGCCTTGGATATAGTTATCAAAGACGGGTATTGACCTTGCGTCTACTGCAGTCAGATCATTATATCCAAGGCTCAAACCCAACACCTAACCCGCACTACGCAAAAGAGCCCGTTGAATTACATCCGGGTACTCGATTAACGTACGTGCAACCAACCTAGAGTGTGTACTGTATATGTACAAAGGAGGCCGTCGAATTACATCCGGTTACTTAATTGTGTATATGCATACTACTCTACCCCCCCTCCCCCGATCGAGAATAGAGAAGAGTTTTAGGGAAGAGAAGTGCCCCTATCGAGAAGAAGAAGAGTTTTAGGGAAGAGAAGTGCCCCTATCGAGAAGAAGAGAGAGTTTTGAAGAAGAGCGAGAGAGCGACAAGAGCGACGAGAAGGACGATGTAGGAGCGAGAGCAAGGAGCGAGAGCAAGGAGCGAGAGCGACGACGACGGAGCGACGACGACGAGAGCGCACCTAGCAGGACCTAGGGCGACGACATTCGTTTTTTTTCAGGTCTTTAACAGACTATTCTATTCGGACAAGGCCTATTGAGACAGTTCAGCAATTGGCAATACAAGCAGCACAAGCGACACCAGCGAAGCAACTCGGCCAACAGACCTTTCGCAATCGAGACGTACAGCAATCGGCAACACGAGCAACACGGATGGTTATAGGCAACACAAGCAGCGCGACCGGCAGCCTAAGCACCTAGGCACGAGCACCTAAGCACAGAGCAAGAGCACAGAGCAAGAGCACCTAGGTACAGGCATAGCTGCTGCAGATAGGCACAGCTGTTGCAGACAACAGAGGCACGGCTGTAGGCAATACAGGTGCAGACAGTGCAGGCAATACAAGGTAGCTGCTGTAGACAATACAGGCAGAGCACCAGGCACGAGCACCTAGGCACGAGCACCAGGCCGAGCACTAGGCAGAGCAAGAGCTGCAGACAACACAGGCAGAGCAACGAGTACGAGCACAAGGCACATCTGCAGACAACAAAGACAAGCAGCCGCGGACAACACGTTCAGTTTGACAATCGAGACGTACGGCAAAGCACGAGCAGTGCACCAGCGAGCCTAAGCACCAGCGAGCCTAAGCACCAACGAGCCCAAGCACCCAGCTACAACGAGCACCTAGGCACAGCTGCTGCAGACAGTATAAGGCAGAGCATAAGGCAGAGCACAAGGCAGAGCACAAGGCAGAGCACAAGGCAAAGCACAGGGCAAAGCACAGGCAAAGTACAGGCAAAGCGACGGCTCGAGAAGCGATGGCTCGAGAAGCGACATGTGTTTGCAAGGCAACCTCTGCGACCGTCGAGAAGCAACCGTCCGAGAAGCGACTGTCGAGAAGCGACTGTTAAGAAGCGACCGTCTGAGAAGCGACCGTCAAGAATAAGAAGCGACGGCTTGGAAAGCGACGGTTCAGAAGCAGCACATGCTTGCAAAGTGACCCCGAGAACCTCCACGACCTCTGCAACCTCGACGACTCTGCGACCTCTGTAGCAGCAAACAAGGCAGCAAACAAGGCAGAAACAAGGCACTTGATCCGAGCGCGCAGATGAGGTTCAATACGGCTGTTTTGATAACTATATCTCGAACTAAGGAGGGAAAGGAATCTATATAGTGGTGGTGGTAGGCTTCCGTAGAGGTAGTAGTGCCAAGGCCCGGCTCGGTCCGTTCCGGAACCTAAATCCCGGAAGGGCCCGAGCCGAAATCCTGGGTCCACCCTATCAATCTGTCCCACCTCTTTCCACCGCCGCAACAGCACTAAAGCGACGGCTCAAGAAGCGACATATATAGGCTGCGACCTCCGCGACCTCCAAGACCTTAGCGACTGTCGAGAAGCGGCCATTAAGAAGCGAGCGACCGTCGAGAAGCGAGCGAGCGTCTAAGAAGCGAGCGACCGTCGAGAAGTGACGGCCGAGAAGCGACCGACAAGAAGCAACCGTCGAGAAGCGACATACGTAGGCTGCGACCTCTGCGACCTCTACAGCCTCTGCGACCCTACGACCTCCGCGACCTCCGAGACCTCTGCGACCGTCGAGAAGCGACCGTCCGAGAAGCAAAGCGACGGCTCGAGAAACGACCGTCGAGAAGCGACACGTGTTTGCAAGACGACCTCTGCGAGCTGACCTCTGCGAGCTCCGCGACCCTGCGACCTCGACGACCTCCGCGACAATCTGAGAATTCTGCAGCCTTGGCAAGGCGCCAAACAAGGCACTAATTGAGGCACCAAAGCGACGGCAAAAGGCACGAGATTGAGACTCAAAACGCACGGAAATTAAAGCTTAAAAGCGACCTCAAAAGCGACCTCAAAAGCGACCTTAAAAGCGACCTGTTTTGGAGCGACCTAATTGGCCGATAGCGAAGCTGAATTTGCGACCCCTACGACCTGGTTTGGAGCGACCTCAGCGACCTCTGCGACTGAATTTGCGACCTGGATTGGTGCGACCTGATTGGCTGATTGCGATTAATAGGCTGATTGCAATTGATAGATTGATTGCGATTAAGGGCAATCGCTGGTTAGGGAGGGCAGTAGTAATATGGATGTAGAGGGCTGGAAGGTGCTTGAAGCTAGGCTTGGCAGGGCCAGGCTTGGCGCACACTCAAATACCTCCACCTCCGCTTATATGTAGATTCTTCCCTCTCTAGCCTTGGATATAGTTATTAAAGACGGGTATTGACCTTGCGTCTACTGCAGTCAGATCAACACCCACCAGTTTATCTATATCGGTTTACTGCATTTTTTAAGCTTCATAGCTTAACTGGTAACGAAAAGCCTTACAACAATAGTATTTATTGCAAAT
The DNA here is from genome assembly GCA_016165855.1 of Pseudocercospora ulei. Taxonomy (NCBI): domain Eukaryota; kingdom Fungi; phylum Ascomycota; class Dothideomycetes; order Mycosphaerellales; family Mycosphaerellaceae; genus Pseudocercospora; species Pseudocercospora ulei. The sequence continues at coordinate 2,701,928 of JACWNB010000003.1, forward strand.
ACTACCTCGAAGCTAAAAGTAATGTAAATGTTATAGTAGCCCTTGTTCTGAACGTACAGATATCATTCAATACGGCTTATTTGAAGACTGTTGCGGTAGTGGAAAGGGGTGGGACGGATTGATAGGGTGTGATCCGGGCACGCAGATATAATTCAATACAGCCTTTTTGATAACTATATCTCGAACTAAAGAGGGAAAGGAATCTATGTAGTGGTGGACGAGACCTTTGGGGAGTGGCATGCTAAGGCCTGGCTCGGTCCGGAAGGGCCGAGCCGAAATTCCGAGGGTCTACCCTATTACTCAGTCCTACCCCTTTCCACTGCTGCAACACCACCCCCCTCCCTTATTAGCGGTCGCCCTCGACCGCTTACTTATCCGTTCCTCCTGTCTTTTTCCTTTTTTTTTTTGATTTACATCGTTACTATCTGAAGTCTTTACTCGGCTTCTATCTGATCCGTTCCGTCTAATCGGAGCTATCTGATCGGAGCCAGCGGTTACTAGAGCTGCAGCGTAACCGGTCCGTGCTCTGCCGTAGAGGTCTATATAGATCCGTCCGTAGCTCTTTATCTTCTTCTTCTTCTTCTTCTTCTTTCTCTACTAAGGCCCTTACCTACTGCAGTGCTGGCGGCGTCGGTTTCGTTCTTAGGCGAGCCGGCGTTACCAAAAGCACCGGAACCGGTGGTTCCGTCCCGATCTCGACGTCGTTATCCTTTTGGCAAAGCCGACTAATAAGGACAATGCTGATAAGGACGGTGGCTAGGCTCGCCGATCTCGATCGTTTTTACCGATATCTATATCGATAGGGCGGACGCGATTCTTCTTTTTCTTCCTAATCCGCTAGCTTTATAGCTACTTAGGCCGCAGTTTCTTCGGGTTCCGGACGTAAAATTCTCTTAGCACCTCCGCTGAATTCCGGAGGTTCTCGACCAGATACTATTCGTAGTCTTCCGGCTATCCTTTCTATAAGATCCTCGCTTCGATAGATCCTCTTTGTTTTCTTATATCAATTACGTCCTCTACCTCCTATTCTTCTTCTTCTCCTTCTATTTCAATTAGTAGGGGTTTATCGAACCCCTAATCCGGAAGACTATCTTAAGGGTCTAGGCTTAGCAGATCCGAATAAAAGACATCGTAGATCCGGAACGATTTCAGCAGCTGGAGCCGGTAGGTCACCGGCGACCTCTTTTCCATTATCCTGAACAGACCTACGTAACGAGGGTTGAGCTTCGCGTTGCCTTTTAGTCTTAGGTTCCGCGTGTTAAGCTATACCTTTTGGCCTTCCTCGAATTCTATCGGTAACCTCTTTCTATTAGCTTAAGTTACTATCTTCTTCTAAGCTGATTCTATCGCTTCTTTCGCAACCTTGATCGCTTCTTCTATCTAAGATCGGAGCGCTTCTGCCGCCGCTGCGGCTATTCTCTTAGACAAAGTAATAGTAGAAGGTTCTAAAGAGCTAGGTTTGTTTAGTAGTTAAAAGCTTATCCTCGGAAGATAGCCGTAGGTTATCTCAAACAGCGCCAGTAAGGTGGCTTCTAATCGTGCGGAATTGGCGCAGAATTCGGCTATCGGCAATACCTTAACCCATTCTGTTTGATAATGGCCGCAGAAAATTCTTAGATATTTCTCTATCTCTCGGTTAGCTACTTCAGACTGGCCGTCGGTCTGAGGGTAAGCAGCTGTGCTAAGCTTTCTACAAATTCCAAGGGCCTAGTTAATGGCTTTCCATACGTCCGCGGTGAATTAAGGACCTCTATCCGTAGTGATAGTGTCCGGCAGCCTATAGTGCTTCTATACGTACTGGATCAACATTCTCGCCGTTTCTTCTGCAGTAGTTCCTTTATCCTTAGCTCGATAGGGGATAAAATAGCGCTCTTTGCTTAGCCGATCCACTACATTGAGCGTAGCGTTATATCTATTAGAGTCTGGCAGGCCGGTTACGAAATCTATCGTAATGTGTTGCTATAGTTTCTCGGGGATCGGAAGTGGCTTCAGCAGGCCGGCTGGAAGGCCGTAACGTAGCTTTGCTGCTCGGCATACGTAGCAGTTAGTAATAAACCGATGTATCCGCTCGAAGATTTGCGGAAACCAGTAGGTCATCCTTATTGCTTCTGTTGTCTTCTTCGATCCTGCGTAACTAACATCCTTAGAGCTATAGACCAGCTGGATAACCTCTGTAATCAGTTCTTCCAGAACGATTAGTTTCCCTAAGCCGGTTTTGCCGAGCTTCTGCTGCTTATTAAGCCGTTCCACTTTCTCGTACAGCGTCTCTTCTTTAATCGGCGGCTCTATCGCACAGATCCCTACCTCTTTTAACACCTCGGCGTCTACTATTCGTTCTGTTAGCACCTTCTGAAACATGTTCGGTGTTACAGCGGCAGAAAGGGGTGGGACTAAGTAATAGGGTGGACCCTTGGAATTTTGGCTCGGCCCTTCCGGGCCGAGCCGGGCCTTGGCACCACTACTACGAAAGCCTACTACCAACACCACATAGATTCCTTTCCCTCCTTAGTTCGAGATATAGTTATCAAAAAGGCCGTATTAAATCATATCTGCGTGCCCGGATTATTATATCTCGAACTCACTCTCTACACAAACCCCGCGCTGCGCGAAAGGGCCCGTCGAACTATCCGGAAACCCGAATAACGCACGCGCACTCACACCAACAAACCGAACAACAACCTAGCACCGTAAGGCAGCTATAGAAGGCTTCTTAACGGTAGAGAGCGGTGTTACAGGCCGCAGCAGAAGCAGGAAAGGAAAGACTAACAGAGCGAGTAGGCGCTCTAGCGTAATTGATAATAAGATTATTATTAGCGGTTTTACAGCGGAAGAGACCGCAGAGGTCAAGGAACGAATAGCCGAATATAGGAAGATCCACGACTGCACGCTCGAGGAACTGGAAGACTATATAAACGAGAATAGAATAGGGAAGGTCTACGACGGCATAGACCTTATCGAGACACTGTTTTACAGAACGCTAGAAGAAAACAGACAGCTAAGAGAGGAAGTAGAAACAGTAAGAGCCGAGAAGGAATCGGCCGAGACTATTATAGACATGCTGGAAAACCAAGCGGCAAACCGACTGGCACAGTTGAAAGCGATAAAGGCTTAGCTAGAGGAGAAGGAAGCAGCGAGGTCGTCGGCGCCGCTACTGCGTCGAGAAGAACAAGCAGAGAGCGCCTCACCGGCGGCCTATAGTCAAGGTGGCACTACGATAACGCTACTGCTGGACCTACCTGCTTTTAGTGGCGGAGACCCTAAAGCGTAGGAGGCATTTAAGAAGAAGATCAAGAATAAGATAAGCCGCGATTACGCATCGAGCAGCGAAGAAAACAGACTGGCCTATTTAGAGGCGCGACTAGAAGGCGAAGCATTCTCGCTAGTAGCGGACCTAGAAGAAGTAACCGCTAAAGAAGCAATTAGAGCACTAGACCAGCGCTTCGGAGACCCATTCCGAAAGAAGACAGCCTGTAAGCAGCTGGACAAGATCAATCAGAACTGGCAGACGTTTAAGGAGTTCTACAGTTTGTTCAGAAAATATGCGATTAGGGCCCGAGTAGCGGAAGATAAGCAGCTCCACCTACTAAGGCAGAAGCTGAACCCTAAACTGGCCGCCGCTATAGCGTCTGTAGAAGACGAAGACCTTAAGAGCTTCGTGCACCGAGCGAGAGTCACTGCGAGAAACCTAAACGCGTACGGAAAACCGACGACACGCGAACCGATTTAGAAGCTATTGCCGTCGGCGCAGACAGTTAGAGCCCCTGCACCCTTCCGACAACGCCCCTAGCAGCTATTTAATTCGCAGCGCTCGTCGTTCGTCCCTACCTGCTACAGGTGTAGGAAGCCTGGCTACATTGCTACAAGATGCCAAGCATCGGATAAGCAGAAGCAGGAGTATCGTGTTATAAAGCAGCCGCAGCCACCGAGAAAGACTATACAAGCTATGGAGCCGGCTCCGAACGACGCCGAGTGATCCGGGCACGCAGATATGATTCAATACGGCCTTTTTGATAACTATATCTCGAACTGAAGAGGGAAAGGAATCTATGTGGTGGTGGTGGTGGGCTTTGATGGTGGTGGTGCCAAGGCCCGGCTCGGCCCGGACGGGCCGAGCCGAAATTCCAGGGTCCACCCCATCAATCTGTCCCACCTCTTTCTACCACCGCAACACTACCCCCCTCCCTCACCAGCGGTCGCCCTCGACCGCTTAGTCACCTCATCCATCCGAAAATGTCCACTTTTTTTTTTTTTTTTTTTTTTTGAAAACTCCTTTCAACGTCGACGTCACCTCTTCCTTTTTCCATCAAAAACAATGTCCTCTTCGTCTCTTTCTCAACTTCTTACGTCATCTGCATCCGAAGTCCTTCACTTGGCGTTCATGTGATCGACGCCATCTGATCCGTGCCATCTGATCTGAGCCGTGGGTCATCTGAGCTGCGGCGTGGGTGGTCTGTGCTCCGGCTCGGAGGTCCATATAGGTCTGTCCGCGGCGTCGTTTTTCTTCTTCTTTTTCTTTTCCACCAAGGCCTCCACGCAGTCGCCGAGCGACTGCCTGGAGCAATCAATTCCACCACGATCGTTTTCATCGGCTTCCGCGCCGGTGGAGCGGACGTGGCATTCTTCTTCTTCCGTAAGGATCGGCATCAGAGCCATTCCGGCTTCGGCTTCGTCGGATTCCGCGCGTAAAAGTCTCTCAGCAGCTCCGCCGAATTCCGGAGGTTCTTGATCGGATACCATTTATAGTCTTCTGGCCACCCCTTCCACGAGACCCTCGCTTTGATGGACCCCCTTATCTTCTTTACGTCCATCACGTCTTCTACTTCCCATTCTTCCTCATCATCTATCTCGATTGGCGGGGGTTCAGCGAACCCCTGTTCCGGCAGGCCGTCTTCAGGGTCCAAGCTCAGCAGATCTGAATGGAAAACATCGTGGATCCGGAACGCCTTCGGCAGCTCGAGCCGATAAGTCACCGGCGACCTCTTTTCTATTATCTTGAACGGGCCCACGTGGCGCGGATTGAGCTTGGCGTTGCCTTTTAGCCTCAGGTTCTTCGTGTTGAGCCATACCTTTTGGCCTTCCTCGAATTCTATCGGTGACCTCTTTCTATTAGCTCGATTTACCATCTTCTTCTGAGCCGATTCCATCGCTTCTTTCGCCACTTTGATCGCTTCTTCCATCTGAGATCGTAGCGCTTCTGCCGCCGCGGCGGCGACTCTCTTCGACGACGTGGCGGTGGAAGGTTCCGCGGAGCTGGGTTCGTTTGGCGGCTGAAAGCTCATCCTCGGAAGATAGCCGTGCGTTATCTCGAACGGCGCCAGCGAGGTGGCCTCAGACGGTGCCGAGTTAGCGCAGAACTCGGCCATCGGCAACACCTTAACCCATTCTTCCTGATGGTGGCTGCAGAAGGTTCGCAGATATCGCTCCATCTCGCGATTAGCCACTTTAGACTGACCGTCAGTTTGAGGGTAAGCGGCGGTGCTGAGCTTTCCGTGGATTCCGAGAGCTTGGTTGATAGCTTTCTACACGTCGGCAGTGAATTGGGGACCTCTATCCGTGGTGATAGTGTCCGGCAGCCCATGGTGCTTCCACACGTGTTGGATCAGCATTCTCGCCGTTTCTTCTGCAGTGGTTCCTTCGTCTTTAGCTCGACAGGGGATGAAGTGGCGTTCTTTGCTTAGCCGATCCACTACGTTCAGCGTGGCGTCGTATCCATCGGATTCCGGCAGGCCGGTTACGAAGTCCATCGTGATATGTTGCCACGGTTTATCGGGGATCGGAAGTGGCTTCAGCAGACCGGCCGGAAGACCGTGACGTGGCTTCGCGGCTCTGCACGCGTGGCAGTTGGCGATAAACCGGTAAATCCGCTTATAGATCCGCGGAAACCAGTAGGTCGTTCTTATTGCCTGCATCGTTTTCTTCGCGCCTACGTGGCCCACATCCACGGAGCCGTGGACCAGTTGGATGACCTCGGTGATTAGTTCTTCCGGAACTATCAGCTTCCCTGAACCGGTTTTGCCGAGCTTCTGTTGTTGATTGAGCCGTTCCACCTTCTCGTAGAGCGTCTCTTCCTCAGGGGCCGGTTCCACTGCGCAGACCCCTACCTCTTTCAACACCTCTGCGTCTACCATTCGCTCGGTCAACACCTTCTGGAACATATTCGGATCTTCCTTCGCGCGGCTGGCCTTCCCTTCTCGTCTCGTCAGCGCGTCAGCCTTTCCGTTTTGAACTCCGGGTCGATATGTGATCTTGAAGTCGAACCCTGATAAGTAGGCAGCCCACCGTGCTTGACGACGTAAGAGCTTCTGCGTCTTCATAAAGTAGGTCAGTGACTGGTGGTCCGTAAGAACCTGGACCGTGCTCTTTCCAGCTATAAGCTCCGGTTTCCACTCCTCGAAAGCCTGAATAATCGCCAGCAGCTCTTTATCGTAGATCGCGTAGTTCCGCTCAGCTTCGCTTATTGATTTGCTGAAGAAGGCGACTGGATGGAGGGTTTCGTCGTCACTATATTGAGAAAGGACCCCTGCCGTTACTGTGTCAGAGGCGTCCGTTTCTACGTAGATTGTCTTTTCCGGTCGGAAGTGCGCCAGAACCGGCGCCGATGCCACAGCTTCTTTCAGCCGGTTAAAGGCTTCCGTGCACCTCTCGTTCCATAGGCCGGCGGCTTCTTTCTTCAGCGCCTCATTCAGGGGTCTCGCTATCTTGCTGAAGTCCTTAATGAACCGTCGGTAGTAGCTGCAGAAGCCGAGAAACGCCCTGATTTGCGTAGTGTTTCCTGATTTCGGCTGCTTCCACTCCGCGACGGCGGCGACCTTTGAGGGGTCCATACGAATTCCATCTCTTCCAACGATAAGACCGAGATATTTGACCTCGGTTTGATAGAACTCGCTCTTCTTCGTGTCCGCGTTCAATCCGACCTCGCGGAGCCTGGTCAGCACCTTCTTGATGTGGTCCGTGTGCTGTTCTCTCGTTCCTTTGGTGTAGACGAGGATGTCGTCCAAGTAAATAGACACGAACCGTTCCAGCATGTCCATAAAGGTGTGGTTCATGAAGCGTTGCCACACTGCCGGCGCGTTGGTGAGTCCGAAAGGCATCACCAACCACTTGAAATTGCCCATACGCGTGGCAAACGTCGTGAGATCTTCTGTCTGCCCTTCTTCGTTTCTCAGTCGATGGAACGCTTGGCGGATGTCCAGCTTGCTGAACCACTTAGCCTTTGCCACGCGCTGGATGGTCTCGTCGATTAGCGGCAGCGGGTATACGTCTCTCTTGGTGACCTCGTTAAGGCCGCGATAGTCCACGCAGAGTCGCAGACCACCCCCTGGTTTCCTTACGAAAAGAATCGGTGACGCGTATTCGGCAGAACTCGGCTTAATAAACTTCTTCGCCAGGTTCTCGCGAACAAACACCTCCACCTGGTCCAGTTCCGCCGGCGACAGTCGTCTTAGGGGCTCGGTTCTTGGCAGCGTAGCTCCTTCTTTCAGTCGGATCTTATTGTTATATTCCGGTCGATGGAGCGGCAGGAGGTTGGAGTCGGCTTTTGAGAAGACGTCAGCGTAACTATGGAGTTCTTTCGGTAGCACCTCCAGCGGATCCACTTCTTCTTCCGCCATCATCTTCCTGTAGTCTTCGATGTCTTTTATTGAGATAGCGTAAATCTCGTTGTCCGGCGACTTCGCGAGGGTCGTTATGGCTTCTGAACTCATCATTCCGACGGTGACCAGGGGTTCGGAACGATCGGACGGAGCCTCTTTCGCAGACTCCGTGGCTTTCGGCTCGGCGGCGACGGTGGCGACCTTTCCGATGGTCCCTGCTCCGCTACCCGGGGTTTTGAACCTGATAGTTCCTTTATCTACGTCAACGATGGCTTTCTGGTTCTTCATCCATTTCTGCCCTATAATGATGTCAAACCTTCCGATATCCATGATTCGGAACGTCGCTTCCGTAGTTCGACCAGCTAGCGTGGTCCTTAATGGCACGTAGTGCGTGACGCTTTCCGTGTCTTGTCCGTTATATGCCGAGATTCGCGTCGGCGACGCCAGTTCCACTGGATAACCGTATCTATTCATCAGCTTCCTGACCAGTCGGTGATGGATCGCCGCGCCGATAAGAGCTCCTGTGTCGATGAAGGCTTTCAACTGAAGTGGTTTGCTCGATCCGTCAAGGGGGTGGACAGTGATTGGAAGGATAATGGCTGTTTCCGTGTTCACTTCCACCGCCGCCGAGAGCGGATCGCTGCAGCTATTAATGCTCTCTTTCGTCGACGTGGTTCGTGTTGATGCCCTGTTGTCCATGCTGGATAGGGGGCCTATCCGTCCAGCTGGTCTTTTCCCATGATCCTTAACTGCACCCCACCGTCACTGTCAGTATCGTTCGGAGCCGGCTCCATAGCTTGTATGGTCTTCCTCGGTGGTTGCTGCGGCTGCGGCTGCCTCATAACACGATAGTCCTGCTTCTGCTTATCCGATGCTTGGCAGCTCGTAGCGATGTGGCCAGGCTTTCCGCACGCGAAACAGGTGGGGACGAACGACGGTCGCGGCACGTAAGGCGGCTGGGGGCCGCGTCGGAAGGGCGCGGGGGCTCTGGTTGTCCGCATCAGCGACGGCGACGGCGACGGCTTCTGAACCGATTCTCGTGATTTCGCGTAAGCGCTTAAGTTTCTTGCGGTGACTCTCGCTTGGTGCACGAAGCTCTGAAGGTCTTCGTCTTCCACTGACGCCATGGCTGCAGCGAGCTCAGGGCTCAGCTTCTGCCTTAGTAGGTGGAGCTGCTCATCTTCCGCCACTCGGGCCCTGATCGCATGTTTTCTGAACAAACCGTAGAATTCCTCAAACGTCTGCCGGTTCTGGTTGATCTTATCCAGCTGCTCACGGGCTGTCTTCTTTCGGAATGGGTCTCCGAAGCGTTGATCTAACGCTTTGATCGCTTCTTCGGCGGTCACCTCTTCCAGGTCCGCCACCAACGAAAAAGCTTCACCTTCTAGTCGCGCCTCTAAATAGGCCAATCTGTCTTCTTCGCTGCTTGATGCGTGATCGCGGTTCATCTTATTCTTGATCTTCTTCTTGAACGCCTCCTACGCTTCAGAGTCTCCGCCACCGAAAACCGGTGGATCCGGTAATGACGTCATCAACGTGCCACCTTGACTGTAGGCCGCCGGTGAGGTGGTTTCCACTTGGGTTTCTCGCCGCGGTGGCGGCGACGATCTCGCTGCTTCTATATCAGCCAGTTGATCCTTCAGCGTCTTCAGCTGCGCCATTCGATTCGCCGCTTAGTGTTCCAACACTTCGACGATAGTCTCTGCCGATTCCTTCTCGGCCCTTACCGTCTCTACTTCCTCTCTCAGCTGTCTGTTTTCTTCCAGTGTCCTGTAGAACAGCGTCTCAATGAGGTCTATACCGTCGTAGACCTTCCCTATTCCGTTCTCGTTTACGTGGTCTTCCAGTTCCTCGATCGTGCAGTCGTGGATCTTCTTATATTCGCTCATTCGTTCCCTGATCTCAGCGGTCTCTTCCGCTGTAAAACCTCTGATGACGATCTCATCGTCAATTACACTGGAGCGCCTGCTCGCTCTGTCAGTCTTTCCTTTTCTGCTTCTGCTGCGGCCTGTGACGCCGCTCTCTACCGCTGAGAAGTCTTCCATCTTCTTACGGTGCCTGGGGTTGGTTGTTGTTGGTGGGTGCGCGTGCGTTATTCGGGTTTCCGGATGGTTTAACGGGCCCTTTCGCGCAGCGCGGGGTTGTGGAGAGTGAGTTCGAGATATAATGATCCGGGCACGCAGATATGATTCAATACGGCCTTTTTGATAACTATATCTCGAACTGAAGAGGGAAAGGAATCTATGTAGTGGTGGTGGTGGGCTTTGATGGTGGTGGTGCCAAGGCCCGGCTCGGCCCGGACGGGCCGAGCCGAAATTCCAGGGTCCACCCCATCAATCTGTCCCACCTCTTTCTACCACCGCAACACCGAGAGCGTAGACGGTGGGGTGCAGTTAAGGATTATAGGAAAAGACCAGCTGGACGGATAGGCCCCCTATCCAGTATTAACAATAGAGCACCGCACTGGAGCGAATCGACACGAGGAGAAAGTATTAACAGCTGTAGCGATCCGCTCTCGGCAGCCGTAGAAGTGAATACGAAAACGGCGATTATCCTTCCTATTACGATCCACCCTGTTAAGAAGTCGCGCCAATCCCTCTAGTTGAAAGCTTTTATCGACACCGGAGCTCTTATAGGCGCAGCGATCCACTATCGGCTGGTCCGGAAGCTAACGAATAGATACGGCTATCTGGTAGAATTAGCGTCGCCGACACGGATTTTGGCATACAACGGACAAGACACGGAGAGTGTCACGCACTATGTGCTATTAAGGACCACCTTAGCAGGCTGCACTACGGAAGCGACGTTCCGAATTATGGATATCGGAAGGTTTAACATTATTATAGGGCAGAAATGGATAAAGAACTAGGGAGCGATTATTGATGTAGGAGAAGGCACACTCGGATTCAGAAAACCGATCAGCGGCTTAGCCGCCGTCAAATTAGTTACCGAATCGGTCACAGTGGCCAACGCCAAACCAAACGTTACGACGATCGAAGCGGCTCCGATAGATTGGCCCGACCCTTAAGGCACGATCGGAATAATAAGTTTAGAAGCTTTGACGACCCTCGCGAAGTCGCTAAGCAACGAGATTTACGCTATTTCGATAAAAGACATCGAGGACTACTGCAAGATAATAGCGGAAGAAGAAGCGGACCCGTTAAAGGCGCTACCGGCGGAGCTCTATAATTACGCTAACGTGTTCTTAAAGGCCGACTCCAACCTCTTGCCACTCTACCGACCGGAATATAACAACAAGATCCGGCTAAAAGAAGGAGCCGCGCTGCCGAGAACCGAGCCCCTAAGACGCTTATCTCCGGCCGAACTAGACTAAGTAGAGGTGTTTGTTCGAGAGAACCTGGCAAAGAAGTTCATTACGCCGAGCTCCGCCGAATACGCGTCGCCAATCCTTTTCGTACAGAAACCCGGAGGCGGTCTCCGAGTATGCGTAGATTACAGGGGCCTTAATAAGGTTACTAAGAGAGACGTATATCCACTGCCGCTAATCGATGAAACTATACAGCAGGTAGCGAAGGCTAAATAGTTCAGCAAGCTGGATATTCGCTAAGCGTTTCACCGATTAAGGAACGAGGAAGGACAGACGGAAGACCTTACGACGTTCGCTACGCGCATAGGCAATTTCAAGTAGTTAGTAATGCCGTTCGGGCTTACTAGCGCGCCGGCTATGTAGTAACGCTTTATAAACCACACTTTTATAGACATGCTAGAACAGTTCGTTTCAATCTACTTGGACGACATTCTGATCTACACTGAAGGAACGAGAGAACAGCACACGGACTACATTGAGAAGGTGTTAACTAGGCTCCGCGAGGTCGGACTAAACGCGGACACGAAAAAGAGCGAGTTCTATTAAACCAAGGTCAAATATCTCGGCCTTATCGTCAGAAGAGATGGAATTCGGATAGACCCCTTAAAGGTCGCCGCCGTCGCGGAATGGAAGCAGCCGAAATCCGGAAACACTATACAGATTAGAGCGTTTCTCGGATTCTGCAGCTACTATCGAAGGTTTATTAAGGACTTTAGCAGGATAGCAAGACCCCTAAACGAAGCGTTAAAAAAAGAGGCCGCCGGCCTATAGAACGAGAAGTGCACGGAAGCCTTTAACCGGCTAAAAGAAGCAGTGGCCTCGGCGCCAGTTCTGGCACACTTCCGACCGGAAAAGACAATCTATATAGAAACGGACGCTTCCGATACAGTAACGGCCGGAGTCCTTTCTCAATCTGCTAACGATAGTGAGACCCTTTACCTAGTAGCCTTCTTCAGCAAATCCATAACAGAAGCTAAGCGGAACTACGCCATCTACGATAAGGAACTGCTAGCCATTATTCAGGCCTTTAAAGAGTGGAAACCGGAGCTTATAGCTGGACAGAGCACAGTCCAGGTCCTTACGGACCACCAGTTACTGACTTACTTTATAAAGACGCAGAAGCTATTACGCCGCCAAGCCCGGTAGGCAGCCTACTTATCCGGGTTCGACTTCAAGATCACCTATTGACCCAGAGCTCAAAACGGAAAGGCCGACGCGCTAGAGAGAAGAGAAGGTGTTACGGTCAACGGATGTAAAACGGAAAACACAGTCAACAGATGTGAAACGGAAAACAACAGCATCTACGACCCAACTAGAACTATCAAGATTCACAGACTACAGGCCAACAACCACTAGATAGAAGAAGACTCTAAGAGAGTAAAAGGCGAATTATCTCGCGATGCAAACACTCCTGGCTCAGTTCTGGAACCCTTAGAAAAAGCGGGTCTGGGAAATGAATTTGTTTGCAGAACAAAGAAACAGAGTTTAATAAGAAAAGCACCAGCAAACACTTGGCAAACAACTAGCCAGGGCAGGGGGATATAAGAACCTGCTGCCGCCCCTGTAATCTTTCTCTTCTTCTTGTTTATAGCTCGTCTTGTGCATTAATTCAGCTTTCACACCTTAGACTCCAGCCCTTCCCTTCTTTACTTAGTTTTACATCCCTTACTTTAGACTTTAGCCTCCCTCTCCAACATCAACTTTGACATCCCTTCTTTTAGACTTCGTTTTATCCAAATCCTCCCTCCTACTTCGACTTTTACATTGACCTCTTCTGAACTCTTAGCTCCCCCCTTGACATTACGAGCTATTAACTAAACACCAGACTATTAACATAGTCTTCCACACTCTAGGAGAAGAGGTCCCCTTCGAGGAATACTTACAACTGGATCTATTAGCAGAAGGAATTATTAACCTAATAAACAACAATCCTAACCTTGCTCTCTAAGTCTTCTTTATAGCAACGAACATCGTCCGCACAGGCATTAAACAAGTAAAGGAACTCAACCAACACATTAATAGCCTGGAAGCAATGCTATTAGACGGCAAGGATCAGGTACAAGAGATAGAACAAAAGATTGCCAATTTCACAATTAAGAAAGCTTAGACACAGGGACAATTGCAGGAAGTGTTGCGGCAGTGGAAAGAGGTGGGACAGATTTATAGGGTGGACCCTGGAATTTCGGCTCGGCCCGGACGGGCCGAGCCGGGCCTTGGCACCACTACTACGAAAGCCCCCCCACCACCACTACATAGATTCCTTTCCCTCCTCAGTTCGAGATATAGTTATCAAAAAGGCCGTATTAAATTATATCTGCGTGCCTGGATTATTATATCTCGAACTCACTCTCTACACCAACCCCGCGCTGCGCGAAAGGGCCCGTCGAACCATCCGGAAACCCGAATAACGTACGCGCACTACACTATACACACCAACAACAACCCCCAAGGCACTGTAAGAAGATAGAAGGCTTCTTAGCGTTAGAGAGCGGCGTTACAGGCCGCAGCGGAAAGAGAAAGACTGACAGACCGAGGGATAGGCGTACTAGCATTCTCGACGACGGAACGACTAATAAAGGCCTTACGAAAGAAGAGGTAGATAAAGTAAGAAAGGGCATAGAGGGCTACGCCGAACTGTACGGACGCATGCCGGATAAGATAGGAGAATATCTTACAGAGCACAGAGCTAAGAAGGTGTTTAACATTATTACCTTTATAGAAAAGAAGTTTTATAGGAACGTAGAAGAAAACAGACAGTTAAGGGAAGAAGTAGAGACAGTAAGGGCCGAGAAGGAATCGGCAGAAACTATTATCGACGTGTTAGAGAACCAGGTGGCGAATAGACTGGCGTAACTAAAGGCGCTAAAGGATTAACTAGCTAATATAGAAGCAGCGATGCCGCCGCCGCCACTGCATCGAGAAGAACAAGCAGAGACCGCCTTACTAGCAGCCTGTAGTTAAGGTAGCACCTCGATAACATTATTACCGGACCCGCCGGCGTTTAGAGGTAGAGACCCCGAAGACTGGGAAGCGTTTAAGAAGAAGATAAAGAATAAGATAGACTGCGACTACGCCGGAAACAGCGCCGGAGACAGACTGGCTGTTAGGGGCGCGCCGTCCGGCCCAGGCCCTGAACCCGACCTGGGCCGAACGTCGCCCTAAGGACTGCGACTTAGCGGCGCCAGCACGACCCTACCCTCTGTACGGAACTACCGACAGGACCCCACTCCTGTACAGAGGGAGAACACTACAGTCCTGCGCAAAGGGGAGCTACCGCCCCTCTGTATAGGGGGGGGGTAAACTATGCACCACCGTACGGAGGAGGTAACTCCCGACCCTCTATACAGAGGGTGAACCTAGCACCCCTACATAAAGGGGGAAATTGCTAGCTTGGCTTCGTAGGTACAAATCGTACGGCAGCAGACGACGAAGGAACTGCCTATCAGTTCCTTTATGTAGATACCCAACCTTAAGTTTCTAAATTAAGATTCTTAAGCCCCCTTATATTAGGAACTGATCTTACTGTCGGTAACCGCAGTAATAGAACAAAGATAGACGGCGACATCCCTATGGAACCTGCGGCTATAGAGGGACATATGCACTGCGTATACGAGGAGCTGCTAGAGAGCAAGAGGCAGCTCGAACAACAAGTAAGCCACTAGGCTGCGATGATTTCCCAACAAGAACAGGAGCTACGACAGCTTAGGGCATCCGATCGCGATCCGACCCCTACGACGACGACGAATACTATAACCTACACCCCGACCCCTAAGAGCAAACTCCCCGACGTCTCTACGTACGATAGTAAGGCTCTGGCCGAGTACCCCTCCTAGGCGGCTTAGATACGCTCCAAGCTCCTAGTAGACTTAGGAGCATACCCGACCGAGCTAGACAAGGTAGTCTACCTCTTTAGGAGGTTAAAGGGCAGGGCAGCAGCACGAATTCTGCCGTACTACGAGACGGCTATCGCCAACCTAGCGATAGCTACGACGGCGATGCTCTAGGCAGCTCTAGACAAGAGCTACAAGGACCCGGACTGCGAGAGCCGAGCACTCCTACAGGTTAATACGATAAAACAAGGACGCAAGACCGTACGAGAATTCCTCGCGGAATTTAACCAGACTTTGGCAGAAGCAGGGGGTCTCCAATAGGAGGACAGGATAAAGATTACCTCTTTAGAGGTAGGCCTCTCTAAGGAGATTATAACGGGGCTGGTAGGTGTAATGCAGCCAGCTACGTACGAGGAATTCTGCGACCTTCTTAGGATAGTCGACGACTAGCAACGCAGGCTGGGACGGATAGGCCGTGCTAAGGAGATAAGACAACCCCCCTAGCCACAGATAGACGCTATAGACTGGGAACCGACGACGACGAGGGTGGCAGCAGCAGCTACCGTACGGCCAAGGGCCGCTACCAAAAAGGCGCAATAGGTAGATACGGCCACCCTTAACAAGAGGCGAGCAGAAGGGAGCTGCTACTAGTGTAGCAAGATAGGCTACACTGTACGGAATTGCGGGCTTCTGCCAGCAGAGAGACCTAGGGAACGGCCGACCACCGCAAGGGTAGCAACTGCAGCGCCTTAACAAGAAGATTAGGTGTCCTACTTAGACGACGACAAGTTGGGAAAAGAGTAGCCTCCAAGCGAAGACTCTGCCAGAGGCGGGCGCGAGATAGACTGCTAAATCAAAGCGTTACTTGGCTATCTTTTAAGAGCAATTACATAACGATAACGCCGTTTATCGTACAGCCGACGTTAAACAGGTCCGCAACAGCGCGGACATTAATTAACACAGGATATTTAGTGTATAGAGTAATTAGCGAGGACTTCGTACAGAGACATCGGATTAAGACGACCCCTACAGTACCTGTACGCATGCTGGGCATTACCGGGCGAGGACCGGACATTACCTATATAGTAAAAGTAACAATAGAGGTACAGGGACACTACAAGCGAGACTTATACCTCTATGTTGTACAGGACAAGTTAGGGTATAACCTAATACTAGGAAAGCCTTAGATAGAGCGCTAGAGGGGCAAGCTGGATGTCGGACGAGGACGGCTGTACCTGGCAGTAACGAAGCGGAGGGTCCGGGACCAGGGGAGGTCCCTACAAGGTAGCAATACTAAGGCCGAAATTAACATAGCAACAGCGGACATCGAGAAGGCATTAGTACCTAAGGAGACGACAAACCCCTATACGAAGCTCCTAAGAGAGTATGTTAGGTACCTGGACCTCTTTAAACTAAAGTCGGCCTTAAAGCTGCTGCTATACTAAGGGGAAGGGATTGATTATAACATCCAGCTAGAACCCTGTCTAGATAGGGGCCTGCCGGAGGTACTGTATAGACCGCTGTACAGAATGTCCTCTAGAGAACTCTTAGTACTACGCAAGACGCTGGACGACCTGCTTGCCAAAGGGTTTATTCGGGCTAGTACGTCGTCCGCAGGAGCCCTAGTGCTGTTTGTCTACAAGGAGGGGAATGTAAGGGGCCCAAGGATCTTGGTCCAGAAACTTAAGGTTGGGTATCTACATAAAGGAACTAATAGGCAGTTCCTTCGACGTCTGCTCTGTACGATTTGTACCTACGAAGCTAAGCTAGCAATTTCCCCTTTGTGCCGGGGTGCAAGGTTCACCCTCTGTACGGAGGATCGGGAGTTACCTCCTCTATACGGTAGTGCCGGGTTTCCACCCCCCCCCCTAATCCGAGGGGCGGTAGCTTCCCTTTAAGCAGGACCGTAGTGTTCTCCCTCTGTACAGAGGTAGGGTCCTGTCGGTTGCTCCGTACAGAGGGTAGGGTCGTGCTAGCGCCGCTAAGTCGCAGTCCTTAGGGCGACGGTCGGCTTAGGTCGGGTTCAGGACCTGGGCTGGGCAGCGCCCCCTAACAATACCCCCCCCCTTTCCCTTTCTCGTAGTGCTTCGTCCGTACGGCGGCGTGTCCAAACTACCTAGCTCCTGCTGTTCCTTTGGCAGGTTGTAGCTTCCTATTTCGTCCGGTCGTCCGAGTCGTCGTCCCCCGTTACTTCCCCTAGGTCGTAGTTGCCTCTTGCTATTTTACCTGTCTGCAGTAGCTGCCTTGCTTGCCATTCCTACTATAGCAGGCAGTTAGCCTAAGCCTTCTCCCTTCTCTTCCCTTCCCCTTTCTCTTTTCCCTATACAACGTCTACTATCTACTACCGTCTACTACCGTCTACTATCCGCTACTACCAGCTACTAACTACTAACTACTAACTAACTACTACTACCAACCAACTACTACTAGCTACTATGTCTGCCCCGTCCGGTCCCCTCGTCGCTGCTGGCCCCGCCCCTCCCCCTCGTCCGGCCGGGGTCCCCCCCTACTTTGACTACGTACAGTAGGGCCCCCAACTTAACCAGCAGCTACTCTTCCGGTTCGTACAGATTCTTATCTTCTGTATAGTCTAATCTGACATCTTAGGTGCTATACCTGCAAGCAGCAGGATGCAGCCGGGCTCCCCTTCTACCCCTTCTAGTGTAACCCTGCCCGGGTTATACCCGATCGGGTGGCTACGGCCCAGCCGTCGTACGTTAACGCCCTCCTTATCGCTACCTGGGGCCAGCCCTATGCCCCCTGCCCTAACTCCCCCTAGCCCTTACTTGGCCTATACCGCCTCCTAGGTTTCTAGGCTAGGGTGTATGCCTCGTGCAAGTGGAAGGATAGCTCCCTCTACTGCCCCTTCCGCCGTCCGGGGGAGGCACGTAGGGGTAGGGGGGTGCCTCTGCTCCCTGGGGCTAGCCTTAGTAGGGGTAGGGGGGTGCCTCTGCTCCCTGGGGGTGGCCCTAGTGGGGGTAGGGGCCCGGCCGGGTCTAAGGTAGTGGAAATCTCAGATAATGAGTAGGGTGTTCTGGTCCCTGGGGGGGGGGGGGGGGGTGGTAGCCAGTGAGCCACCCCCCCCCTTAGGTAGTATAAGAAATTTCGGACAGTGTCCTTCCTAGCTCTTCTTATTTCCACTTCCCCTCCTATTTGTCCCTTGGCTGTTCCTTCCCTCCAGCCCTTATCTCGTACAGTGTCGTACGAAGTTGTGTCAGTAGGGTACTGTAGCGTCCTACGTCGTAGTATTCGATCCTTTAACAACCTAGGTTTGTCTGCAGCTACCCTGTCCTTAGGGTAGATCGTGCCTCCTTCCGCTGTACAGCGTAGTGTTACTATAGCTGGGCAGGGGAGTGGTCCTCCTCCTATCTGTCCAGTGCGGTTGTGTCTTGCAGGGCCTCGTACAGTTCCTATATAGGCTCTGCCTATCCTCTCCATTTTACTAAGTACTCTGCCTTCCCCTGCTTCCTCCGACTCTTAAGGATCCCTTCTACCTTATACTCTTCTTGGCCCTCGGTTATAATTACGGGTAGGCGCGCGTCGTCGGTCGTCTGATGCGGCAGGGGGTCCGTGCTCGCCGGTCGTACGAGGTCTATGTAGAAGACTAGATAAATCCCTAGGGGCGTGTTTAGTCGTACAGCGTGTGTCCCTACTGGCCGGATTACCGTAAACTTCCTGTTCCTCCAATCTAACTTCTTGCTCGGCCGGTCCGTACAGATGTTCCGCTGGTTTAGCCAGACCTTATCCCCTGCCTCGTACCTTGGTGCAGCCTGTTGTCCCTTGTTGGCCTGCTCTTCCGCGTTCTGCTAGGCTAGGGCCAGGCTCGCCTTTGCCTATTAGTAGGCGTTCGTAATCGTCTGTACGATGGCCTCTCCTTGTTAGATTGGGGATCGTACGGGGCGCGGGGTGTTGCTACTTGGGGTCGGTAGGAGCGGGGAATGGTCGTATCTATAGGTCGTAAAGAAGGGGGACAGTCCTGTAGCATCGGCCGTACAGCTATTAATAGCCAGCTCCGCTATTGGGAGAAGGCGGTTCCAGTTCGTCTAGTTATAGTCGACGTACGCTCGGAGGTACGCTTCCAAGGTTGAATTGGCCCTCTCTGTCGCCCCGTCCGTCTGCGGGTGCTATGCGGTAGACAGGCGACGCTCCACCTTTAGTAACTAGCAGATCCGTGCCCAGAGCTGGCTCGTAAACTGTGACCCCTAGTCTAATACAATTGACCTAGGGAAACTGTGCTTGCTGAACGTCGTCCAGATAAAGGCCTAGGCAGTGTCCTCGGCTGTAATAGTGTCCATCCCCTCTAGTATTACCCCCTTCGTCAACTTGTCTGTAACTACTATAATGTTTCGCCGTCCGTCGCTCTTAGGGAGGTCTGTAATGAAGTCTACGGTCAGATCTTGCTAGGGTCGGTCCGGTATCGGCAAGGGCTTCAGCAGCCTATGCTTTAGCTTACGCTAGGGCTTCGTCCGTCTGCACACATCGCAGTTCCGTACGAACCTACGAATGTCCTTCGCCATCGCCGGCTAGTAATAGTCCCGGGCGATAATGCTGTACGTCTCCTCGCGCCCTAGGTGCCTGGTAGCTATAGAGTTATATGCCCGTTGTATTAAGCTCGTACGGAGCTTCTCGTCCGCCGGGACCCATATCCGATTTCTGAACTTTAGGTTGTTCTCCTCGTCTACTAAGCATTCGGCTGTCGACACCTTAAGGTGGAGCTCGGCTAGGAGCTTCCGTTGCCCCTAGATCGCCGTACGGGCCCCTCGGTATACCTCGTCCTTCTCCACTGCCTCTTCCTATGTTTGTAGTCGGGGTTCCTATAGATGTGTCGCTGCTAGGCGGATGGTCTCCCTGCCTAGCTCTCCCTTAAACATCTGGAATGTCCGCGACTTCAGCCGGTCGTCCTCGTACGTCGTTGGCATGTCCTGGTCCCGTCTAGACAGTGCGTCGGCCCTGCTGTTGTCCTTACCCTTGCGGTACTGGAGTCTTATGTTAAACCAGCTTAGGTACATTGCCTATCGTACGTGCCTCTTAGACAGCTTCCAGGGTTAAGTAAAGTATTCTAAGTTCTTGTAGTCCGTTAGGGCGAGGAACTTAGGCACCGAGCGGAGTTCCCTATCCCAGGCTTCGCAACACCGTACGACTGCCAGCAACTCTTTGTCGTAGATAGGGTAGTTGCACTTAGCTGGGGAGTTCTTCTTGGAGAAATACGCACATAGGTGTAGGAGTCCGTCCGAGCCTACCTGTAACAGGATACCCCTAATGTAGTACCCTAAGGAGTCGGTTTCTAGTATTGTCGTACGCTCTAGGTTAAAGGCGGCGAGCGTTGGTCCTATAGTAAAGAGCTCCTTTAGCTTGTCGAAGCTCTTATCGCATTCGTCCAACCATTTGAACTGCTTGTCTTTGTGCGTCAGCTCAACTAGGGGGCGTACGATCTCCGAGTAGTTCCGTATAAACTAGCGGTAGAAGTTGGCAAACCCAAGGAATTCCCGTACGCCCTTGACGTTCGTAGGCGGCTTCTATAGCTTAATGGCATCAATCTTCTTCCTATCTATGCTAATACCTTTCCCTGCCTCGATAATAAAACCTAGGTATTTCGTACGTTGGACACCGAATTCGCATTTGTCGATGTCGAGGTACAAGCCTGCCTGCTGCAGACGGTCCAGCACCTTCTTAACATCCTGTACGTAGTCTGCGTAGGTGCCGTCTGTAAAAACCAGGGTGTCGTCAAGATATGCCGAGCAGATGTCGTCTAGTAACCCTTATAGGGACTTGTTAATGTACCTTTAGAAGGTTGCCGGTGCATTGGCAAGGCCAAAGGGGGTAACCAGCTACTTAAAAAGACCGTATCTCGTACGGAAGGCAGTTATCTATTTACAGCCTTCCTTAATCCGTATCTTGTAGAAGGCCGAGACTACGTTAAGCTTGGTGAACCACTTCGCCTTGCTGATCCGTCCGAGGGTCTCCTTAATAAGGGGTAGGGGGTACCGGTCCTTCTTAGTAATCGCGTTAATGCCTCTGTAGTCTACGCAGAAACGCAGTCTAGCTTTCCCCTCCTTATAGACAAACAGTACTGGGGCTCCTGCGGACGACGTACTGGCCCGAATGAACCCTTTAGCAAGCAGGTCGTCCAGCGTCTTGCGCAGTACTAGGAGTTCTCTAGAGGACATTCCGTACAGTGGTCCGTACAGTACCTCTAGCAGCCTCCCATCCGGACGGGGTTCTAGCTGGATGTTATAGTCAATCCCTTCCCCTCGGTATAGCGGCAGCTTCGAGGCTAACTTTGGTTCAAAGAGGTCCAGGTACCTAACATACTCTTTTAGGAGCTTCGTATAGGGATTTGTCGCTTCCTTAGGCGCTAATGCCTTCTTAATGTCCGCCGTTGCTGTGTTAATTTCGGCCCTGGCATTGCCACCTTGCGGGAACCTCCCCTGGTCCCGGATTCTCCGCTTCGTTGCTGCCAGGTACAGCCGTCCTCGTCCGACGTCCAGCTTGCCCCTCTAGCGCTCTATCTAAGGCTTTCCCAGTATCAGGTTATAACCTAACCTGTCCTGTACGACGTAGAGGTATAAGTCTTGCTTATAGTGTCCCTGTACCTCCATTGTTACTTTTACTATATAGGTAATGTCCGGTCCTCGCCTGGTAATGCCCAGCATGCGTATAGGTACTGTAGGGGTTATCTTAATCCGATGTCTCTGTACGAAGTCTTCGCTGATTACTCTATACACTAGGCATCCTATGTTAATCAATGTCCGCGCCGTTGCGGACCCGTTCAACGTCGGTCGTACGATAAACGGCGTCGTCGTTATATAGTTGCTCTTAAAAGATGGCTAAGTAAAGCTTTGATTTGGCAGTCTATCTCGCACCCGCCTCTAGCAGAGTCTTCGCTTAGAGGCTACTCTTTTCCCGACTCGTCGTCGTCCGAGTAGGACACCTGATCTTCTCGTTAAGGCGCTGCAGTTGCTACTCTCGCAGTGGTCGGTCTTCCCCTAGGTCTCTCTGCTAGCAGAAGCCCGCAATTCCGTACGGTATGGCCTATCTTGCTACACCGGTAGCAGCTCCCTTCTGCTCGTCTCTTGTTAAGGGTAGCTACGTTTACCTATTGCGCCTTTTTGGCGGCGGTCCTTGGCCGTACGGTAGCTGCTGCCGCTACCCTCGTCGTCGTCGGTTCCTAGTCTATAGCGTCCGTCTGTCGCTAGGGGGGTTGTCTTATCTCCTAAGTGCGGCCTATCCGCCCTAGCCTGCGTTGCTGGTTATCGACTATCCTAAGGAGGTCGCAAAATCCCTCGTACGTAGCTGGTCGCATTACGCCTACTAGCCCTGTTATGATCTCCTTAGAGAGGCCTACCTCCAAAGAGGTAATCTTTATCCTGTCCTCCTATTGGAGACCCCCTGCTTCTGCTAGAGTCTGGTCAAATTCTGCGAGGAATTCTCGTACGGTCTTACGCCCTTGTTTTATCGTGTTAACCTGTAGGAGTGCTCGGCTCTCGCGGTCCGGGTCCTTATAGCTCTTGTCCAGAGCTGCCTAGAGCATCGTCGTCGTAGCTATTGCCGGGTTGGCAATAGCCGTCTTATAGTACGGCAGAATTCGTGCTACCGCCCTGCCCTTTAACCTCCTAAAGAGGTAAACTACCTTGTCCAGCTCGGTCGGGTAGGCTCCTAAGTCGACTAGGAGCTTAGAGCGCATCTGGGCCGCCTAGGAGGGGTACTCGGCCGGAGCCTTACCGTCGTACGTAGAAACGTCGGGGAGTTTGTTCCTAGGGGTCGAGGTGTAGGTTATTGTGTTCGTCGTCGTCGTAGGGGTCGGATCGCGATCGGACGCCCTAAGCTGTCGTAGCTCCTGTTCCTGTTAGGAAATTATTGCGGCCTAGTGGCTTACTTGTTGCTCGAGCTGCCTCTTGCCTTCCAGCAGCTCCTCGTACACGCGGTGCATATGTCCCTCTATAGCCGTAGGTTCTATAGGGATGTCGCCGTCCATCTTTGTTTTGTTACTGCAGTTACTGACAGTAAGATCAGTTCCTAATGTAAGGGGCCCAAGGATCTTGGTCCAGAAACTTAAGGTTGGGTATCTATATAAAGGAACTAATAGGCAGTTCCTTCGACGTCTGCTCCGTACGATTTGTACCTACGAAGCCAAGCTAGCAATTTCCCCTTTGTGCTAGGGTGCAAGGTTCACCCTCCGTACGGAGGATCAGGAGTTACCTCCTCTATACAGTAGTGCCGGGTTTCCACCCCCCCCCCCCCCTAATCCGAGGGGCGGTAGCTTCCCTTTGAGCAGGACCGTAGTGTTCTCCCTCCGTACGGAGGTGGGGTCCTGTCGGTTGCTCTGTACAGAGGGTGGGGTCGTGCTAGCGCCGCTAAGTCGCAGTCCTTAGGGCGACGGTCGGCTTAGGTCGGGTTCAGGACCTGGGCCGGGCGGCGCCCCCTAACAGGAAAGGCCGGATTGCGTTTCTGTATAGACTATAGGGGCATCAACGCGATTACTAAGAAGGACCGGTACCCCCTACCCCTTATTAAGGAGACCCTCGGGCGGATCAGCAAGGCGAAGTGGTTCACTAAGCTTAACGTAGTCTCGGCCTTCTACAAGATACAGATTAAGGAAGGCTGTAAATAGATAACGGCCTTCTGTACAAGGTACGGCCTTTTTAAGTAGCTTGTTACCCCCTTCGGCCTTGCCAATGCACCGGCAACCTTCTAAAGGTACATTAACAAGTCCCTACAAGGGTTACTAGACGACATCTGCTCGGTATACCTCGACGACACCCTGGTTTTTACGGACGGCACCTACGCAGATTACGTACGAGATGTTAAGAAGGTGCTGGACCGACTGCAGCAGGCAGGCTTATACCTCGACATCGACAAATGCGAATTTGGCGTCCAACGTACGAAATACCTAGGTTTTATTATCAAGGCAGGGAAAGGCATTAGTATAGACCGGAAGAAGATTAATGCTATCAAGCAATAGAAGCTACCTACGAACGTTAAGGGCGTATAGGAATTTCTTAGGTTTGCCAACTTCTACCACCAGTTTATACAGAGCTACTTAGAGATCGTACGCCCCCTAGTTAAACTAACGCACAAAGACAAGCAGTTCAAATAGACGGACGAATGTAATAGGAGCTTCGACAAGCTAAAGGAGCTCTTTACTATAGGACTAACGCTCGCCGCCTTCGACCCGGAGCGTACGACAATACTGGAAACTGACTCCTCGGGGTACTGCATCGGGGGTATCCTGTTACAGGTAGGCTCGGACAGACTCCTATACCTATGCGCGTATTTCTCTAAGAAGAACTCCCTAGCTAAGTGCAACTACCCTATCTACGACAAAGAGTTGCTGGCAGTCGTACGGTGTTGCGAAGCCTGGGATAGAGAACTCCGCTTAGTGCCTAAGTTCCTCGCCCTAACGGACTACAAGAACCTGGAATACTTTACTTAACCCCAGAAGCTGTCCGAGAGGCACGTACGATAGGCAATGTACCTAAGCCGGTTTAACATAAGACTCTAGTACTGCAAGGGTAAGGATAACAGTAGGGCCAATGCACTGTCTAGACGGGACCAGGACATGCTAACGACGTACGAAGACGACTGGCTAAAGTTACGAACATTCCAGATGTTTAAGGGAGAGCCGGACGGGGAGACTATCCGCCTAGCGGCGACACACCTATAGGAACCCTAACTGCAAGCATAGGAAGAGGCAGTAGAAAAAGACGAGGTATACCGAGGGGCCCGGACGGCGATCTAGGGAGGGCAACGGAAGCTCCTAGCCGAGCTCTACCTTAAGGTGTTAACAGCCGAGTGTTCAGTAGATAAGGAGAATAACCTAAGGTTCAGGAATCGGATATAGGTCCCGGCAGACGAGAAGCTCTGTACAAGCTTAATATAACAGGCGTATAACTCTATAGCCACTGGGCACCTAGGGCGCGAGGAGACGTACAGCATTATCGCCTAGGACTACTACTAGCCGGCGATAGCAAAGGACATTCGCAGGTTCGTACAGAACTGCAATGTGTGCAGACGAACGAAGCCCTAGCGCGAGCTAAAGCATAGGCTGCTGAAGCCCCTGCCGATACCGGACCGGCCCTGGCAAGATCTAACAGTAGACTTTATTACGGACCTCCCTAAGAGCGATAGACGGCGAAACATTATAGTAGTTACAGACAAGTTAACGAAGGGGGTAATACTAGAGGGAATGGACTCCATTATAGCTAAGGACACCGCCTAGGCCTTTATACAGACGACGTTTAGCAAGCACGGTTTCCCTAGGTCAATCGTATTAGACCGGGGGACACAGTTTACGAGCTAGCTCTAGGCAAGGATCTGCTAGTTGCTAAAGGTAGAACGTCGTCTGTTAACCGCATAGCACCTACAAACAGACAGGGCAACGGAGAGGGTCAATTCAACTTTGGAAGCGTACCTCCGAGCGTATATAGACTATAACTAGACGAACTGGAACCGACTCCTCCCTATAGCGGAGCTGGCTATTAACAGCTATATAGCCGATGCTACAGGACTGTCCCCCTTCTTTACGACCTACAGATACGACTACTCCCTGCTCCTACCGACCCTAAGTAGTAACACCCCGCGCCCTGTACGATCCCTAATCTAGCAAGGAGAGGCTATCGTACAGACGATTACGAACGCCTACTAATAGGCAAAGGCGAGCCTAGCTATAGCCTAGCAGAATGCGGAAGAGCAGGCCAATAAGGGACGACAGGCTGCACCAAGGTATAAGGCAGGGGATCAGGTCTAGCTAAACTAGCGGAACATCCGTACAGACCGGCTGAGCAAGAAGCTAGATTGGAGGAACAGGAAGTTTACGGTAATCCGGCCGGTAGGGACATATGCTATACGACTGAACACCTCCCTAGGGATTTACCCAGTCTTCTACATAGACCTCGTACGACCGGCGAACACGGACCCCCTGCCGCACCAGACGACTAACGACGCGCGCCTACCCGCAATTATAACCGAGGGCCAGGAAGAGTATAAAGTAGAGGGGATCCTTAAGAGTCGAAGGAAGCGAGAGAAGACAGAGTACTTAGTAAAATAGAGAGAATAGGCAGAGCCTATATAGGAACTGTACGAGGCTCTACAAGACACAACTGCACTAGACAGGTAGGAGGAGAATCATCCCCCTGCCCAGTTACAGTAACACTGCACTGTACGATAGAAGGAGGCACGATCTGCCCTAAGGATAGGGTAGCCGCGGGCAGACTAGGGTTGTTAAAGGATCGAGTATTACGACGTAGGACACTACAGGGCCCCGCTAACACGACATCGTACAACACTGTACGAAATAAAGGCTAGAAGAAAGGAACAGCCAAGGGACGAATAGGAGGGGAAGTAGAAGCAGAAGGAGTTAAAAGAAAACCGTCCGAAATTCCTTACGCTACCTAGGGGGGGGGGGGGGGGGGGTAGCTTACTGGCCACCCCCCCCCTAGGGGGGAACCAGAACTACCTACTTATTATCTGTAACCTCTACTACCTCAGGCCCGGCCGGGCCCCCGCCCCTACTAGAACCAGCCCCAGGAAGCGGAGGCACCCCCCTACCCCTACGTACCTCCCCCAGACGGCGGAAGGGGCAGTAGAAGGAGCTATCCTTCTACTTATACAAGGCACACATCCTAGCCCAGAAGCCTAGGAGGCGGTATAGGCTAAGTGTAGGCCGGGGGGAGTTAGGGCAGGGGGCACAGAGCTAGCCCCAGGTAGCGATAAGGAGAGCATTAACGTATAACAGCCGGGCTATGCCTACCTGCTCGGATGTAACCTAGACAGGGTTATACTAGAAGGCGTAGAAGGGGAGCCCGGCCGCATCCTGCTGCTCGTAGGTGTAGCACCTAAGACGTTAGCCTAGACTGTACGGAAGACGGGATTCCGTACAAACCGGAAGAGTAGCTGCTAGTTAAGTTAAGGGTCCTACTCCTAGAGGACGAAGTAGGGTAGGACCCTAGCTGGACGAGGGGAGGAGGCAGGGCCAGCAACTACAAGGGAGCCATCGGACGGGGCGGACGACATAGTAGATAGTAGCTGGTAGTAGTTAGTAGTTAGTAGCTGGTAGTAGTAGTAATAGTAGATAGTAGATAGTAGACAGTAGTAGATAGACGGTAGACAGTAGACGGTGTAAGGGAAGGAAAAGAAGGGAGAAGGCTAGAGCCAACTGCCTGCTATAAGGGAAATAGCAAACAAGGCAGCTGCTACAAACAGGTAAAATAGCAAGAGGCAACTACGACCTAAGGGAAGTAGCGAGGGGCGACGACTTAGACGACCGGACGGAATAGGAAGCCGCAACCCGCCAAAGAAACAACAGGAGCTGGTTGATTTAGGCGCGACGCCGTACAGAAGAAACACTATAAGAAGGGAAGGGGGGGGTATTGTTAGGGGCGCGCCGTCCGGCCTAGGCCCTAAACCCAACCTAGGCCGAACGTCGCTCTAAGGACTGCGACTTAGCAGCGCCAGCACGACCCTACCCTCTGTACAGAACCACCGACAGGACCCTACTTCTGTACGGAGGGAGAACACTACGGTCCTACGCAAAGGGGAGCTACTACCCCTCTATATAGGGGGGGGGGTGAACTATGCACCACTGTACAGAGGAGGTAACTCCCGACCCTCTGTACAGAGGGTGAACCTAGTACCCCTGCACAAAGGGGGAAATTGCTGGCTTGGCTTCGTAGGTACAAATCGTACGGCAGCAGACGACGAAGGAACTGCCTATCAGTTCCTTTATATAGATACCTAACCTTAAGTTTCTAAATCAAGATTCTTGAGCCCCCTTACACTGGCGTACCTGGAATCGCGATTAGAAGGCGAAGCTTTTTCGCTAGTGGCAGACCTGGAAGAGGCGACTGCCAAGGAAGCGATTAGAGCACTAGACCAGCGCTTCGGAGACCCATTCCGAAAGAAGACGGCCTGTAAGCAGCTAGATAAGATCAACCAGAACCAGCAGACGTTCGAGGAGTTCTACGGTTTGTTCAGAAAATATGCGATTAGGGCCTGGGTAGCGGAAGATAAGCAGCTCTACCTATTAAGGCAGAAGCTGAACCCTGAACTGGCTGCAGCTATAGCGTTGGTGGAAGACGAAGACCTCGAGAGCTTCGTGCACAGATCGAGAGTCACTGCGAGAAACGTAAGCGCTTACGCGAAATTACGCAAATCGGTTCAGAAGTCGTCGCTGTCGGCGCAGACGGCGCGGCCCCCTGCGCCTTTCCGACAAACGCCCCAGCACTCGTCGTATTCACCGCGATCGGCGTTCGTCCCTACGTGCTACGTATACGGAAAGCCTGGCCACATCGCTACGAGATGCCAAGCTTCGGATAAGCAGAAGCAGGAATATCGAGCAACGAAGCCGCCGCCACCGAGAAAGGCCATACAAGCTATAGAGCCGGCTCCGAACGATACTGACAGCGTAGATAGTAGAGTGCCACTGCGAATTTTGGGAAAAGACTAGCTAGAAGGATAGGCCCCCTATCTAGCATAGACAACAGGGCATTAACGCAAGCTACGTCGACGAAAGAGAGCATTAATAGCTGCAGCGATCCGCTATCGGCTGCGGTGGAAGTAAACACGGAAACAGCTATTATCCTTCTAATTAATGTCTACCCCCTTAACGGATCGAGCAAACCACTTCAGCTGAAAGCTTTTATCGACACTGGAGCTCTTATTAGCGCGGCGATCTACCACCGGTTAGTTCAGAAACTGATAAAGGGATACAGTTATCTAGTGGAATTGGCGTCGCCGACAAGGATTTCGGCGTACAACGGACAAGACACAGAAAGCGTTACGCACTACGTGCCGCTAAAGACTACCTTGGCTGGTCGCACTACGGAAGCGACGTTCCGAATTATAGATATCGGAAGGTTTGACATTATTATAGGGCAGAAATAGATGAAGAATTAGAAGGCCATCGTCGACGTAGATAAAGGCACGATAGGATTCAAAACCCCGGGTAGCGGAACAGGGACCACTGGAACGACCGCCGCCGCCGAGCCGAACGCCGCGGCGTCTACGAAAGAGGCTCCGTCCGATCGTTCCGAACCTCCGGTTACCGTTGGAATAATAAGTTCAGAAGCAATAACGACCCTCGCGAAGTCGCCGAGCAATAAGATCTACGCTATCTCGATAAAAGACATCGAAGACTACTAGAAGATAATGGCGGAAGAAGAAGTGGATCCACTAGAGGTGCTGCCAAGCGAGCTCTACGATTACGCTAACGTGTTCTTAAAAGCCGACTCTAACCTATTGCCGCTCTATCGACCGGAATATAATAACAAGATCCGACTAAAGGAGGGGGCTACGCTGCCAAGAACCGAGCCCCTAAGACGACTGTCGCTAGCAGAACTGGACTAGGTAGAGGTGTTCGTTCGCAAAAACCTAGCAAAGAAGTTTATTACGCCGAGTTCTGCCGAATACGCGTTACCGATTCTTTTCGTACGGAAGCCCAGAGGTAGTCTCCGACTGTGTGTAGACTATCGAGGCCTTAATAAGGTCACTAAGAGAGACGTGTATCCACTGCCGCTAATTAATGAAACTATACAGCGGGTGGCGAAGGCTAAGTAGTTCAGCAAGCTAGACATCCGCCAAGCGTTCTATCGACTAAGGAACGAAGAAGGGCAGACAGAAGACCTTACGACGTTCGCGACGCGAATGGGCAATTTCAAGTAGTTGGTGATGCCTTTCGGACTTACCAACGCGCCGGCGGTATGGCAACGCTTTATAAACCACATCTTTATAGACATGTTGGAACGGTTCGTGTCTATCTACCTGGACAACATCCTTATCTATACAGATAGAACGAGAGAGCAACACACGGACTACATCGAGAAGGTGTTGACTAGGCTCTGTAAGGTCGGACTGAACGCGGACACAAAAAAGAGCGAGTTCTACCAAATCGAGGTTAAATATCTCGGTCTTATCGTCGGAAGAGATGGAATTCGGATGGACCTATTAAAGGTCGCCGCCGTCGCGGAATGGAAGCAGCCAAAATCAGGAAACACTACACAGATCAGAGCGTTTCTTAGCTTCTGCAGCTACTATCGACGATTTATAAAGGACTTTAGCAAGATAGCGAGACCCTTAAACGAGGCGCTGAAGAAAGAAGCAGCTAGCCTATAGAATAAGAAGTGCACGGAAGCTTTCGCACGGCTAAAAGAAGCAGTGGCCTCTGCGCCAGTGCTAGCGCACTTCCGACTAGAAAAGACGATCTACGTAGAAACGGACGCTTCTAATACAGTGACGGCAGGGGTCCTTTCTCAATACGCTGACGATGGCGAGACCCTTTACCTAGTAGCCTTCTTTAGCAAATCCATAACGGAAGCTAAACGGAACTACGCTATCTACGATAAGGAGCTGCTAGCGATTATTCAGGCTTTCGAGGAGTGGAAACCGGAGCTTATAGCTGGAAAGAGCACGGTCCAGGTCCTTACGGACCACCAGTCGCTAACCTACTTTATAAAGACGCAGAAGCTCTTACGTCGCCAAGCTCGGTGGGCCGCCTACTTATTAGGGTTCGACTTTAAGATTACCTATCGACCAGGGGCTCAAAACAGAAAGGCTAACGCGTTGACGCAAAGAGAAGGGAAGACGAGCCGCGCGAAAGAAGACCCTAACATGTTCCAGAAGGTGTTAACCGAGCGGATAGTAGACGCAGAGGTGTTGAAAGAGGTAGGGGTCTGCGCAGTGGAGCCAGCCCCTAAGGAAGAAACTCTCTACGAGAAGGTAAAACAACTTAACTAACAACAGAAGATCGGCAAAACCGGCTTAGGAAAGCTAATAGTTCCGGAAGAACTAATTACGGAGGTTATCTAGCTGGTCCATAACTCTATAGATATTGGCTACGCTAGAGCGAAGAAAACGACGCAGGCCGTAAGAACGATCTACTAGTTTCCGCGGATCTACGAACGGATCCACCGATTTATCGCCAACTGCTACGTGTGCCGATCGGCGAAGCCGCGTTACGGCTTTCCAGCAGGCTTATTGAAGCCACTGCCAATCCCCGAGAAACTATAGCAGCATATTACGATAGATTTCGTAACCGGCCTGCCGGACTCCGATAGATATAACGCCACGCTCAATGTAGTGGATCGGCTAAGCAAAGAGCGCTATTTCATCCTATGTCGAGCTAAGGATAAGGGAACTACTGCGGAAGAAACGGCGAGAATGTTAATCCAACACGTGTGGAAGCACTATAGGCTGCCGGACACTATTACTACAGATAGGGGTCCTCAATTCACCGCCGACGTGTAGAAAGCTATTAACCAAGCTCTCGGAATTTATAGAAAGCTCAGCACCGCCGCTTACCCTCAAACCGACAGTTAGTCTGAAGTCGCTAACTGTAAGATAGAACGATACCTACGAACCTTCTGCAGCTATTATCAAGAAGATTGGGTTAAGGTGTTGCCGATAGCCGAATTCTGCGCGAACTTAACACAGTCAGAAGCGACGTCGCTGGCGCCGTTCGAGATAACCTACAGTTATCTTCCGAGGCTGAGCTTCCAGCCACTGAGCGACGCCAGCTCGCCGGAGCTTTCCACTACTACCACTACGTCGTTAAAGAGAGTCGCCGCAGCGGCGGCGGAAGCGCTCCGATCTCAGATGGAAGAAGCGACCAAAGTAGCGAAAGACGCAATGGAATCGGCTTAGAAGAAGATAGTAACTCGAGCTAATAAGAAGCGGTTACCGATAGAATTCGAGGAAGGCCAAAGAGTATAGCTTAATACGAAGAACCTAAGGCTAAAAGGCAACGCCAAGCTGAATCTACGCTACGTAGGTCCGTTTACGATAATAGAAAAGAGGTCGCCGGTGACTTATCGGCTCCAGCTGCCAAAGGCGTTCCGGATCTACGACGTTTTCCATTCAGATCTGCTAAGCCTGGACCCTAAGGATAGCCTTCCGGAACAGGGGTTCGCCGAACCCCTGCCTGTCGACATAGACAGTAATAAAGAAGAGTAGGAGGTAGAAGACGTAATGGACGTAAAGAAGATAAGGAGGTCCATCAAAGCGAGGATGTCGTAGAAGGGGTGGCCAGAAGACTATAAATAGTATCCGATCGAGAACCTGCGGAATTCGGCAGAGCTGCTTAGAGACTTCTACGCGCGGAACCCGCTGAAGCCGAAACCCGGATAGCTCCAAAACTGACGACTTCCGAAAGAGATAGAAATAAAAGAAGAAAGCTACGTCCGCTCTACCAGCGCGGAAGCCGATAAAGACAATCGTGTCGGTCGCCTTCGGGGAGGCCTTCGACTCGGCCACTACCTACTACCGGTTCGACGCGGCCACTACCTATCGCCGGTTCGGCCGCTAGCTCGCTAACGCCGTAGCGTGCCAGCGCCGCCGACCCCGTAGTAGGTAAAGGCTTTAGTGGAGAAAGAAAAAGAAGAAGAGATAGAGCCGCAGAAAGATCTATATAGACCTTCTGCGCCAGCGTACAGACCAGCTACGGCGCAGCTCAGATAACCTACGGCTCAGATCAGATGGCACGGATCAGGCGCACCGATTACATAAACGCCAAGTGAAGGACCTCAGACGCTGATAACGTAAGAAATTCAAGAAGCAATAGAAGACGGAGGAGGTAACATCACCGTCGGAGGGGATTTTCGAGAAAGAGACGATAAATCAAAAAAAAAGTAGAGATTTTCGGATAGATGGGGTGACTAAGCGGTCGAGGGCGACCGCTAGTAAGGGAGGGGGGTAGTGTTGCGGCGGTGGAAAGAGGTGAGACAGATTGATAGGGTGGACCCTTAGAATTTTGGCTCGGCCCGTCCGGGCCGAGCCGGGCCTTGGCACCACCACTACGAAAGCCCCCCACTACCACCACATAGATTCCTTTCCCTCCTCAGTTCGAGATATAGTTATCAAAAAGGCCGTATTAAATTATATCTGCGTGCCTAGATCAGGAAGCTCTAAACCTGAGGACACAGAACACTACCAGAGAACCTACCAGCAAGAGAGTGGCTGATCCAGAACCATTTTATAGAGACAAGGACAAGTTTGATGAATTTCGACTACGATTGTCAATTAAGCTCTTAGCTAACGCGGACCACTTCCCAAACAAACAACAGAAAGTCTCGTACGCGTTCTCCCTCCTTGCTGGCAAGGCACTGCAACAGGTCTTACACTGGTTTGACCCAAAGACACTACAAGTTACTTGCCTAGGAGTAACTACCTTGCTTACCGGTCTCGACTCGGCCTTTGGTAACCTATACTGCAAGTCTACGGCCCAGCAGCTGATCCGAACCCTTAAACAAACTAAAAAGCTATTCTCTGACTACTACGCACAATTCTTAAGGGAAATCGGATACTGCGAATACGATACAGAAGCCCAAAAGTCAGCTTTGGTTGCTAGCCTAAGCACTGAACTTCTTACTAAACTGGAGGATTAAGAGCACGAATCTTTGTTATTTTACGAACTGGTTACTCTCTGCCAACGCCTCGACAGTCGTCGAAATCTGTTCTTAAACATTATTAAGGCACGCGGCAACCCACTTACCAACCGTACGAGCTAGCGTCCGGTTACGACTCTGCCTACCTTTACCTAAAACCAACCTAATTCTCCCTTGGCCCTACGACTTCCTCCTGTTAACGGCGAACCTATAGACCTTAGTTCAGCCAAGCTTTAAGACGGTCGACTTACACAAGAAGAAAAGCAGCGTCGCTGCAACCAACGCCTCTGCATATACTATAGGGAGCCAAACTACATCGCAATTAACTGCCCAACTCTGGTCAATCGTCGCAACAAGGCAGGCACCCCTCTCGGATTCTCTGCAGCCGCCCTAGTACTAAAGGACAACAGCAAGGACCAGGGAAACGCTTAGGCCTATTAACAAGACGCCTAACAGGCGAGCATTTAGATCGACATCGTGCAATCTCTTCTTCTGTAGTGCAATTCTGTACTAAGGCAGAGGATAAGTTAACTTGTCCTCCCTTTGTAATTACAGCAAATATCTATACGAAGAAGAATTCTATACACTTAGTACTTACGATAATCGACTGCGGCGCAACTGGCAAGAGTTTCATTAACTCTGGACTTGTTAACTCCTTAGGAATCCCTACTTAGAACTTGAAATACCCTAGACCCTTAAAGATGTTTAACGGCAGCGAGGCCTCTGCAGGAGGTATAACTCAGATTGCCTATGTTAAACTTTAACTTAGGAACAATTACGAAGAACACCTCTCTTGCTTTGTTACACCTCTACCAAACCAGAAGATAATCCTAGGATTGCCTTGGCTAAAACTCTACAACCTACAGATTAACTAGGACACTGGAAGCCTCGACATAAACTTAGAACATTGCTGAAACTATTGCTACACTTTGACTTAGCTTACTCCTATAAACAGCACAAGAGATTCGATCCTCTAAGTATCTGCAGCTGCTTTCTATACAGCTGCAAAGGAAAAAGGAGCTCAAATCTTTGCTGCATCAATGGAAGACATCGAGAAAGCCCTTGCTAAGTTCGACGAAAACCGAGAAGCTACCAATCCAGAGACAAAAGTACCAACAGAATACTACGACTTCCTCAGTGTATAGTCAGTTAAAGAAGCTGATAAGCTACCTCCTTACCGACCTTACGATTATAAGATTGAACTAGAAGAAGGTTAGACACCCCCTTTCGGACCTCTTTACCAAATGTCCCGCGAAGAACTCCGAGTCTCGCAAAAGTTTCTGCAACAAAACCTTCAGAAAGGCTTTATTCGATCTAGTCGCTTACCTGCTACCAGCCCTGTTATGTTTGTTAAGAAGCCCGGTAGAGGGCTACGCTTCTGTGTTGACTACCGCAATCTTAACGCTATATCTAAGAAGAACCGGTATCTAATCCCTCTGATCTAAGAAACACTAGAACACCTCTCGAAAGCAAAATAGTTTACTAAGCTCGATGTAATTGCAGCCTTTAACAAGATTCAGATAGCTAAAGGACAAGAATAGTTGACCGCATTCAGAACCCGATACGGTCTGTTCGAATCCCTAGTAATGCCCTTTAGCATATGCAATGCACTAAGCACTTTCCAAGAATACATAAACGACATACTAAGAGAGTACTTGGACCAATTTGTTACCGCTTACATTGTCGACATCCTAGTCTACAGCACTACACTGAAAGAACACTAGGAACACGTCCGAAAGGTACTGGCGAAACTGGCAGAAGCAGGCTTGCATCTAGACATTGATAAGTGCGAATTTTACTAACAAGAAGTTCAATTCCTTGGCCTTATTATCTTAGACAAAGGCATCCGCATAGACCCAGCAAAGATTCAAGCAATCCTGGACTGTAAGATCCTAAAGACTGTTAAAGAAGTGCAAGGCTTCCTTAGGTTCGCTAACTTCTACCGTCGCTTTATTCAGGGCTTCAGCGCAATAGTAAAGCTACTAACTGCTCTGACAAAGAAAGAAGCTAAGTTTAACTAGACTAACTCCTGCCAACACGCATTTGACCTCCTATAGCAACGATTTACTAAAGATCCAATCCTTTAACACTTTAACTTTGACTTAGAAACCCGCGTAGAAACAGACGCCTCTAACGGAGCTATTGGAGCAGTTCTCCTTTAACGAAAATTGCCCAACTAGCTATAGCTCCCAGTAGCTTAACTTTTAAAGAAGATGCTACCGGCCGAATGCAATTACGAGATATACGACAAGAGCTCCTCGCAATTGTCAAAGCATTTAAAGAGTAGCGACCAGAACTCAAAGGTGCAGCCTACCCGGCCCAAGTCAGTTCAGACCACAAGAACTTAATACATTTTATAAAGAGCAAAATCCTTAATCGCAGACAAGCCCGCTAGAGCGAATTCCTCTTAAGGTTCAACTTTGTTATTCAATACGCGCCTGGATCTCTTAATTCAAGGGCTAATGCCCTTACTCGGATGCCTAGAACCTATCCAGTAGACCGAAAAGAAGGCTAGACAATATGTAACTAAACTATCCTAAAGGCCTATAACCTAAGCAAAGACTTAAAGACCTACCTGAAAGAAGGTACACTATTAATCGCTGTCTCTTTTGCTCTGTGTCTAGCACCTGCCTTCCTGGAGGATAATGATTTAGAAAGCGAACCAGATAACGAAACATTTAACACTAAAGACTCTGAAATTAAAGGATCTGTTACCTCCAACAACGAACAGAACGATAATAAATCAACTAAAGAAGCAAATCAACCTGGAGAACTGCTTCTAATAATCAGAGAAGCTTACGAATTAGACGAACAAGCTTAAGGACTGATTTAGGCCCTTGAAATAGGTTAGCGTACCTTCCCTAGCTTTTCTCTCTTAGAATGCGAACTTAGGGATAGACTGGTTTACTTTCGATCTCGTCTTTTTGTTCCTAAAGGTGCAGACGATTCTGATGCGGCGCGGTACACTTGAGCCAAAAGGGACTGATCAAGTGACTCGGAAGTGACTTGATCAATGTGTACCAGATTATAAACCTTGGCAAGGCATAGCAGTGACCCGGGCACACCACCCCGGATCACCACCCCCTGCGCTACAGGCTTACGACCTCGTAAGCTGCGCTTGCTTACAGGCTACGCACCTTATGCACAGCCCCCCTGTGAATCGTGCGCAATCAACCCCCCCCGGCAGGTCTGCACACAGCCAGCTGGACCTTTACCGGGTCTGCCTCATTTGTACGGAGTGGTGGACAAACGGACATACGTCAACGCTGCTTCCACTCGGCGTTAAAAGATGCGCCCCCTGGGAATTGAACCCAGGCCTTTTACGTACAGTTTCAGCAGTTACTTCCGAGTCAAGTGATGCGGCGCGGTACACTTGAGCCAAAAGGGACTGATCAAGTGACTCGGAAGTGACTTGATCAATGTGTACCAGATTATAAACCTTGGCAAGGCATAGCAGTGACCCGGGCACACCACCCCGGATCAGATTCAATACGACTATACATCCTTAGGACAGTTTACAACTCGGCAGCAGGAGGCTACCTAGGACGATCGAAGCTTTACAAGCTTACTTCCCGTTACTACTAGTAGCCGTCGATATAGAAGCACGTCCGCAGATATAGAAACAACTGTCCTATCTGCAAGGCAGCCAAACACGACCGACAACGCCTACAAGGATTGCTAAAGCCTCTCCCGGCCCCCGAACATCCGTAGAAACACATTACAATAGACTTTATTACCTGTCTCCCTTAAGGAACTACTTAGGCAGGAGTTAAAGCAAAGAACGTCTTTGTAGTTGTAGACAGACATTCTAAGGACCGCTTGGTAGTACCCTGCTAGAGCATAACTTCCAAGGAAACCGCGCGACTCTTTTACGAATACGTCTAGCGCTACGTAGGCCTTCCGGACAGCATTACCTCTAACAGAGGCTCTCAGTTTATTGCCAAGTTCTGGAAACGCCTTTGCAAGCTTTTAAACATCGATCACTATATCTCAACGTCCTACTACCTAGAAACAGATAGTCAAACGGAAATTGCGAATGCACTGTTCGAACAGACGCTACGTTGCTTTATCGACTACTACCAAAAGGACTGGCTAAAGCATATCCTAACAGTGGAATTCTCAGCGCGCAACTGAGAGTTAGAGACAACAGGACACTTACCCTTCTACACTACTAGAGGCTACTACCCCCGAACAGGAATGGAGCCTTAAGACCCACTACCGCGACCCGACGACCCAGACGAAGTCGATGCAGACGACTAGGCAACACACCTCTCCCAGATCCATTAGGAAGTCCAAGAAGAAATAACTTACGCCTAGGCTATCTACAAAGAACAAGCTAACAGAAAACGACAACCAGCCCTAGACTATTAAGTAGGAGACAGAGTGTACCTAGACTCTAAGAACATTGTTACAGGAAGACCTTCTCGCAAACTTAATTGGAAAAAACTAGGCCCCTTCCCTATTATAGAGAAGATCAGCTCGCACGTATACTGCCTCCAACTGCCGGAAGACTGGGAAATCTACGACGTCTTCCATCCTGTTCGACTAAGACCTAAAGAAGGAGATCCCTTCCCAATCCAATTGCAAGACCAAGAACGAACCCGCATCCTCCCTGTAGAAGACGACAACGAAGACGAAGAAGGAGAATACTACGTACGCAAAATCACAGACTGTTAAGTAATTGATAGACAGACAAGGTACAAAGTTCAATAGCAAAGCTACAAAGACTAGGACACTACTTGGGAACCCCTTAGAAACATTATCTTCGACAAGGACAAGATTGAAGCCTTCTACTGCCAAAACCTCTTAGACTCTAGAGACTACAGCCTGGAAGCCCAGTACAGCCAAAGAGAACTGGATTCTGCTTACGAATAGAATATTGACCGTAACATTAGGCCTGCTCCTAGGAATAAGCAGACTTACCCCCGGTATCTCGAACTACTAAGGCTTCGTAGGAACTCCGCTATATTAAGGGGGGCTACTGTTACGGTCAACGGATGTAAAACGGAAAACACAGTTAACAGATGTAAAACGGAAAACAACAGCATCTAGGACCTAACCAGAACTATTAAGATTTACAGACTACAGGCCAACAACTACTGGATAGAAGAAGACTCTAAGAGAGTAAAAGGCGAATTATCTCGCGATGCAAACACTCCTAGCTTAGTTCTGGAACCCTTGGAAAAAGCGGGTCTAGGAAATAAATTTGTTTGCAGAACAAAGAGACAGAGTTTAATAAGAAAAGCACTAGCAAACACTTAGCAAACAACCAGCCAGGGCAGGGGGATAGAAGAACCTGCTGCCGCCCCCCTAATCTTTCTCTTCTTCTTGTTTATAGCTTATCTTGTGCATTAATTCAGCTTTTACAACTTAGACTCCAGCCCTTCCCTTCTTTACTCAGTTTTATATCCCTTACTTTAGACTTCAGCCTCCCTCTCTAACATTAACTTTTACATCCCTTCTTTTAGACTTTGTTTTATCCAACTCCTCCCTCTTACTTCGACTTTTACATCGACCTCTTCCGAACTCTTAGCTCCCCCCTTAATAGAAGGGAAGACTAGCCGCGCAAAAGAAGACCCGAACATGTTCCAGAAGGTGCTGACCGAGCGGATAGTAGATGCGGAGGTGTTGAAAGAGGTAGGGGTCTGCGCAGTAGAACCGGTCAGTAAGGAAGAAACTCTCTACGAGAAGGTAGAGCAGCTTAATCAGCAACAGAAGCTCGGCAAAACCGGGTTAGGGAAGATAATAGTTCCGGAAGAACTAATTACAGAGGTTATCCAACTGGTCTATAGCTCCGTAGATGTTGGCTACGCAGGCGCGAAGAAGACGATGCAGGCAGTAAGGACGATCTACTGGTTTCCGCAAATATTCGAGCGAATCCACCGATTTATCGCCAACTGCTACGTATGCCAATTGGCGAAGCCGCGTTACGGCTTTCTAGCAGGCTTATTGAAGCCACTGCCGATCCCCGAGAAACTATAGCAGCACATTACGATGGATTTCGTAACCGGCCTGCCGGAATCCGGTAGATATAACGCTACGCTTAATGTAGTGGATCGGCTAAGCAAAGAGCGCTACTTCATCCCCTGCCAAGCGAGAGACGAAGGAACTACTGCGGAAGAAACGGCGAGAATGTTAATCCAACACGTGTAGAAGCACTATAGGCTGCCGGACACTATTACTACGGATAGGGGTCCTTAATTCACAGCCGACGTATAGAAAGCTATTAACCAAGCCCTCGGAATTCGTAGAAAGCTCAGCATAGCCGCTTACCCTTAAACTAACGGTCAGTCTAAAGTGGCTAACCGCGAGATAGAACGATATCTGCGAACCTTCTGCAGCTACTATTAAGAAGAATAGGTTAAGGTGTTGCCGATAGCCGAGTTCTGCGCCAACTCGGCACTGTCTAAGGCTACCTTGCTGGCACCGTTCGAAATAACGCATAGCTACCTTCCGAGAATAAGTTTCCAACTGCCGAACGAACCTAGCTCTGTAGAACTATCCACCGCCACGTCGTCAAAGAGAGTCGCCGCCGTCGCAGCTAAAGCACTTAAGGCTTAGATAGAAGAAGCTATTAAGGTAGCGAGGAAAGCGATAGAATCGACTTAGAAGAAGATAGTAACTCGAGCTAATAGAAAAAGGTCACTACTAGAATTCAAGGAAGGCCAAAAGGTATAGCTCAACACGCGAAACCTAAGGCTGAAAGGCAACGCCAAGCTCAATCTACGCTACGTAGGTCCGTTCAAGATAATAGAAAAGAGGTCGCTGGTAACCTATCGGCTCTAGCTACCGAAATCGTTCCAGATCTACGATGTCTTCCATTTAGACCTGTTAAGCTTAGACCCTAAAGACGGCCTGCCGGAACAGGGGTTCGCCGAACCCCCGCCTATCGAGATGGACAGTAAGGAAGAAGAGTGGGAGGTAGAAGATGTAATGGACGTAAAGAAGATAAGGGGGTCTATTAAAGCAAGGATCTCGTAGAAGGGGTGGCTGGAAGACTATAAATAGTATCCAATCGAGAACCTGCGGAATTCGGCGGAGCTGCTAAGAGAGTTCTACAGGCGGAACCCAAAAAAGCCGAAACCCAAATAGCTCTGAAGCTGATCGTTCTGGAAAAAGAAGAAAGCTGCGTCCGCTCTACTAACGCAGAAGCCAATAAAAACGATTGTGGCGGTCGCCTTGGGGAGGTCTTCGACGCGGCCACTACCCACTACCGGTTCGGCAGGCAGCTCGCCGACGCCGTGGCGTGCTAGCGCCGCCGACCCTGCGGTAGGTAAGGGCCTTGGTAGAAGAGAAAAAGAAGAAGAAAAACAGCGCTGCGGAAAGATCTATATAGACCTCCGCGCCGGCGCACAGACTAGCCACGCCGCAGCTTAGATAACTATTGGCTCAGATCAGATAGTGGGGACTTTAGATAGCACGGACTATATGTACGCGAAGTAAAGGACTTAAGATAAAGACGAATCAAAAAAAAAAGAGAGGAAAAAGATGCGAAGGGATAAGTAAGCGGTCGAGGGCGACTGCTAGTAAGGGAGAGGGGTAGTGTTACAGCGGCAGAAAGGGGTGGGACTAAGTAATAGGATGGACCCTTGGAATTTCGGCTCGGCCCTTCCAGGCCAAGCTAGGCCTTGGCACTACTACTACGAAAGCCTACCACCAACACTACATAGATTCCTTTCCCTCCTCAGTTCGAGATATAGTTATTAAAAAGGCCGTATTGAATTATATCTACGTGCCCGGATCATTCGGATCTTCTTTCGCGCGGCTGGTCCTTCCTTCTCTTCTCGTCAATGCGTCTGCCTTTCCATTTTGAGCTCCAGGTCGATAAGTTATCTTAAAGTCGAGCCCGGATAAGTAGGCTGCCTACCGGGCTTGGCGGCGTAATAGCTTTTGCGTCTTTATAAAGTAGGTTAACGACTGGTGGTCCGT
The DNA here is from genome assembly GCA_016165855.1 of Pseudocercospora ulei. Taxonomy (NCBI): domain Eukaryota; kingdom Fungi; phylum Ascomycota; class Dothideomycetes; order Mycosphaerellales; family Mycosphaerellaceae; genus Pseudocercospora; species Pseudocercospora ulei. Next base: position 2,742,981 of record JACWNB010000003.1, read on the forward strand.
AAGGACCTGTATCGTGCTCTGTCTAGCTATAAGCTCCGGTTTCTACTCTTCGAACGCCTGAATAATAGCTAGCAGTTCTTTATTATAAATGGCGTAGTTTCTCTTAGCATTGTTTATGGACTTGCTAAAGAAAGCTACTAGATAGAGAGTCTCGTCGTCGTTAGCGTATTAAGAAAGGACCCCTGCTGTTACTATATCAGAAGCATCTGTCTCTACGTAGATTGTCTTTTCCGGTCTAAAGTGCGCTAGCACTAGCGCTAAGGCTACTGCCTCCTTTAATTGGTTGAAAGCTTCCGTACACTTCTTATTCTATAGGCCAGCGGCCTCCTTTTTTAACGCCTTATTTAGTAGTCTCGCTATCTTGCTGAAGTCTTTAATGAATCGTCGGTAGTAGCTGCAGAACCCGAGAAACGCTCTGATTTGCGTAGTGTTTCCGGATGTCGGTTGCTTCCATTCCGCGACGGCGGCCACTTTCGACAGGTCTATCCGAATTCCTTCTCTTCCGACGATAAGACTGAGATATTTGACTTCAGTCTAATAGAACTCGCTCTTCTTCGTGTCTGCGTTTAATCCGACCTCGCGGAGTCTCTTTAACACCTTCTTAATATAGTCCGTGTGTTGCTCTCTCGTTCCTTTGGTGTAGATCAGAGTGTCGTCTAAGTAGATTGAAACGAACCGTTCTAGCATGTCTATAAAAGTGTGGTTTATAAAGCGTTGCTACACAGCCGGCGCATTAGTAAGTCCGAAAGGCATTACCAGCCATTTGAAATTGCCTATGCGCGTAGCGAATGTCGTAAGGTCTTCCGTCTGTCCTTCTTCGTTCCTTAATTGGTAGAATGCTTAGCGAATATCCAGCTTGCTAAACCACTTAGCCTTAGCTACTCGTTGTATAGTCTTATTAATTAGAGGCAGTGGATACACATCTCTCTTGGTAACCTTATTGAGGCCTCGGTAGTCTACGCATAGGCAGAGGCCACCTCCGGGTTTCTGCACAAAAAGAATCGGTAACGCATATTCCGTAGAGCTTGGCGTAATAAACTTCTTCGCTAGATTCTCTTAAACAAACACTTCTACCTAGTCTAGCTCGGCCGGAGATAAGCGTCTTAGGGGCTCGGTTCTCGGCAGTGCGGCTCCTTCTTTTAGCTGGATCTTGTTGTTGTATTCCGGTCGATGGAGCGGCAAGAGGTTGGAGTCGGCTCTTAAGAAGACGTTAACGTAATTGTGGAGCTCCTTCGGCAACACCTTTAGTAGGTCTGCTTCTTCTTCTGCTATTTTCTTCCAGTAGTCTTCGATGTCTTTTATTAAGATAGCGTAAATCTCGTTGTCTAGCGACCTCGCAAGGGTCGTTAAAGCTTCTAAACTTATTATTCAGATCGTGTCTTAAGGGTCGGACCGATCCTTTAGAGCCACTTCGATAGTCGTAGCGTTCGGTTTGACGTTAGCGACTGTAACCGGTTCGGTAACTAATTTGACGGCGGCGGAGCCGCTAATTGGTGTTCTAAATCCGAGTGTGCCTTTACCTACGTTAATAATTGCTCGCTGGTTCTTTATCCATTTTTGTCCTATAATAATGTCAAACCTTCCGATATCTAGAATTCGGAACGTCGCCTCAGTAGTGCGACCTGCTAAGGTGGTCTTTAATAGCATATAGTGCATAACACTCTCTGTGTCCTGTCCGTTGTATGCCGAAATCCGTGTCGGCGACGCTAGCTCCACTAGATAGCTATATCCTTTTATTATCTTTTGAACCAATCGATAGTGGATAGCCGCTCCGATAAGGGCCCCTATGTCGATAAAAGCTCTTAGCTGAAGTGGTTTGCTCGATCCGTTAAGAGGGTGGACAGTAATTAGAAGGATAATAGCTGTTTCCATGTTTACTTCCACCGCCGCCGAGAGCGGATCGCTGCAGCTGTTGATACTTCCTTTCTGTAGTATGGTTCGTGTTAGTGCCCTGTTGTCTACGCTGGATAGGGGGCCTATCCTTCCAGCTGATCTTTTCCTAGGATTCTTAGTAGCACTCCACCGTCTACGCTGTCGGTGTCGTTCGCAGCCGGCTCTATAGCTTGTATAGTCTTTCTCGGTGGCTGCGGCTACTGCTGCTTTATAATACGATATTCCTGCTTCTGCTAGGCCGTTGCTTGGCATCTCGTAGCGATATGGCCAGGCTTTCTATACGCATAGCAGGTAGGGACGAACGACGAACGCGGTGACTGATAAGATTGCTGATAAGGTGGCTGCTAAGGTGCTCTCCGGAAAGGCGCAGGGGGTCGTGTTGTCTGCGTTATTAACGGCTTCTGGTTCGATTCGCGTAATTTCGCGTAAGCGCTTAAGTTTCTCGCAGTAACTCTCGCTTAGTGCACGAAGCTCTTAAGGTCCTTATCTTCTACCGAGGCTATAGCTGCGGCTAGTTCAGGGTTCAGCTTCTGCCTTAGTAGGTAGAGCTGCTTATCTTCTGCTACTCGGGCCCTAATCGCATATTTCCTAAATAGTCCGTAGAACTCTTCGAACGTCTGCCGGTTCTGGTTAATCTTATCCAGCTGCTTACAGGCCGTCTTCTTCTGGAAGGGGTCTCCGAACCGTTAATCTAATGCTTTGATCGCCTCCTTGGCGGTTACCTCTTCTAGGTCTGCTACTAGTGAAAAAGCTTTACCTTCTAATCGCGATTCTAGGTACGCCAATCTATCCCCGGCGCTGTTTCTGGCATAGTCTCGATCTATCTTGTTCTTTATCTTCTTCTTAAATGCTTCCCAATCCTTAGGATCTCTGTCTCTAAACGCCGGTAGATCCGGTAATAACGTTATTAACGTGCTGCCTTAACTGTAGGCTGCTAGCAAGGCAGTCTCTGCTTGTTCTTCTCGATGCGGTGGCAGCGACGTCGCTCTCTTTATCTTAGCTAGCTGAGCCTTTATCGCTTTCAATTGTGCTAGTCGGCTCGCCGCTTAGTTTTCCAGCACATCTATAATAGTCTCTGCCGATTCCTTCTCGGCTCTTACCGCTTTAATTTCCTCTCTTAACTGTCTCTTTTCTTCTAGGGTTCTGTAAAACAGCTTCTCGATAAGGTCTATACTGTCGTAGACCTTTCCTACTCCGTTCTCGTTTATATAATCCTTAAGTTCCTCGAGCGTGCAGTCGTGGATTTTCTTGTATTCGCTTATTCGTTCCTTAATCTCTGCAGTCTCTTCTGCTGTAAAACCTCCGATAATAAACTTATTATCGATAACACTGGAGCGCCTGCTCGCTCTGTTAGTCTTTTCTCTTCTGCTTCTGCTTCGGCCTGTAACGCCGCTCTCTACCGCTAAGAAGCTCTCTATAGCTTTCTTACGGTGCTAGGGTTGTTAGTTTGTGTGTTAGTGCGCGTGCGTTATTCGGGGGTCCAGATAGTTCAACGGTCCCTTTCGCGCAGCGCAGTAGTAGTGTAGAGAGTGAGTTTGAGATATAATAATCCGGGCACGCAGATATGATTCAATACAGCCTTTTTGATAACTATATCTCGAACTGAAGAGGGAAAGCAATCTATGTAGTGGTGGACGAGACCTTTGGGGGGTGGCGTGCCAAGGCCCGGCTCGGTCCGGAAGGGCCGAGCCGAAATTCCGAGGGTCTACCCTATTACTTAGTCCTACCCCTTTCTACCGCTGCAACAGGGTGGATCCTAGAATTTCGGCTTGGCTCTTCTGGGGTAAGCCGAGCCTTGGCACACCCCTATTACAAAGCCTACTACTACTACATAGATTCCTTCCTTTCCTTAGTTTACAATATAGTCTTTAAAACAGCTGTATTAAATAATATCTACGCAGTTGGATTATTATATCGCGAACTCTTTACATATACCTGTACTGCACTGCGCAAAAGAGCCTGTTAAATTGTATCCAGCTACTTAAGTAATTGTTATAGTGGCAGAAAGGGGTAGGACTGAGTAATAGGATAGACCCTTGGAATTTCGGCTGTAAGGGCTTAAGAATCTTGGTTTGGAAACTTAAGGTTAGGTATCTACATAAAGGAACTAATAGGCAGTTCCTTTGTCGTCTGCTGCTGTACAATTTGTACCTATAAAGCCAAGCTAGCAATTCCCTCTGTATAGGGATACAAGGTTTACACTCTATACAGAGGATCGGGAGTTCTCCCTCTGTACAGTAGTGCAGAGCTTTCCCTCTGTTTAGAGGGGCGGTAATTCCCCTCTGTATAGGACTATAGGGTTCCCCCTCTATACAGGAGTGTAGTCCTATTGGTAATTCCGTACAGAGTGTAGGGTTGTACTAGCGCCGCTAAGTCGCAGTCCTTAGGGCGACGGCTGGCTTAGGTCGGGTCTAGGACCTGGCCTAGGCTGGGCGGCGCCCCCTAACAATACCCCCCCCCTCCCTTCTTATAGTGCCCTTTTTCCGTATAGCAGCGTGCTGTACACCCTTAGCTCCTGCTGGTTCTTTGCTAGGTTGCGACTTCCTATTTTCGTCTAGCTGTCTATATAGTCGTCGCTCGTTGCCTACTAGGTCGTAGTTGCCTCCTAGCTATTTTACCTAGTTGTAGTAGCTACCCTAGTTGCTATTGCCTCTTATAGCAGGCAGCTACCTCTCCCCTAAATTCCAAGCCTCTCCCCTCTCTTTCCCTCTCCCTTTTCTTTCTATTCCTGCCTGCCTTACCCTTCTACGCCGCCTACTGTCTACTACCGTCTACTGTCTACTACTGTCTACCGTCCACCGTCTACTCTGGCCCTACTATTAGCTACTACCTGTTACTACTAGTTATCCCTACCTACTAGCTACTATTATACTGTCCACCCTGTCCGGCTATGCTCGCTGTAGCTCCCTTGTAGTGGCTGGCTCCTCCTCCTCTGCTCGTCCGGCCAGGGTCCCCTCCTATTTCTGCCTCTAGCAGTAGAATCCTTAATTTAATTAGCAGCTTCGCTTCCAGTTCGTATAGATTCCCGTCTTCTGTACAGTCTAAGCTAACGTCTTAGGTGCTACACTAACGAGCAGCAGGACGCGGCTAAGCTACCCTACTACGCCTTCTAGTGTAACCCTGCCTAGGTTACGCCTTAGCAGGTAGCTACAGCCTGTACGTCGTACGTCAATGCTATCCTTATTGCTACCTAGGGCCAGCCCTATGCCCCCTGCTCTAACTCTCCCTAGCCCTTACTTAGCCTATACCGCCTCCTAGGCTTCTAGGCTAGCGTGTGTGCCTTGTGTAAGTAGAAGGATAGCTCCCTCTACTGCCCCTACCGCTGTCTAGAAGAGGCGCGTAGGGGTAGGGGGGTGCCTCTGCTCCCTAGGGCTAGCCTAGGTAGGGGTCCTGCCGGGCGGGAGGTAATTAAGATTTTAGATAGGGAGTCGGGCGCCCTAGTCCTACAGGGTAGTAGCTAGTAAGCCTCCCCTCCCCCCCCCCCCCTCCTATAGGTAGTGTAAGAAATTTCGGACGGCTCTGCTCTTAACTCCTCTTATTCCTACTTTCCTTCCTACCTGTTTCCTAGCTGTTCCCTTCCTCTAGCCCTTCTTCTTTATAGTGTCGTACGATGTCGTGTTAGTAAGATCCTATAGTGTCCTACGTCGTAATTCTCGATCCTTTGGTAACTTAAGTTGCTAGCGGCTGCCCTATCCTTAGGGTAGATCGCGCCCCTTTTCCGCTATACAGCGCAGTGTTACTGTAACTAGGCAGAGGGGTAGTTCTCCTCCTACCTGTCTAGTACGGTTGTGTCTTGCAGGGCTTCGTACAGTTCCTACGTAGGCTATGCCTATCCTCTCTATTTTACTAAGTATTCTACTATCCCCTGCTTCCTTCGGCTCTTAAGGATTCCTTCTACCTCGTACTCTTCCTGGCCCTTAGTTAATATCGCCGGTAGGCGCGCGTTATCCGTTGTCTAGTGCAGTAGGGGGTCCGTATTCGCTAGCCGAACGAGGTCTACGTAGAAGACTAGGTGTATCCCTAGGGGAGTGTTAAGTCGTACAGCATATGTCCCTACTGGTCGGACTACTGTAAACTTCCTGTTCTTCTAATCTAGCTTCTTGCTTAGCCGGTCTGTACAGATGTTTCGCTAGTTTAGCTAGACCTTATCCCCTGCCTTGTACCTTGGTGCAGCCTGTCGTCCCTTGTTAGCCTGCTCTTCTGCATTCTGTTAAGCTATAGCTAGGCTCGCCTTCGCCTATTAATAGGCGTTCGTAATCGTCTGTACGATAGCCTCTCCCTACTAAATTAGGGATCGTACAGGGCGCGCAGTGTTAATACTTAGGGTCAGTAGGAGCAGGGAATAGTCGTATCTATAGGTTATAAAGAAGGGGGACAATCCTGTAGTATCGGCCGTACGGCTGTTAATAGCTAGCTCTGCTATAGGGAGAAGTCGGTTCCAGTTCGTCTAGTTATAGTCGACGTGCGCTTAGAGGTACGCTTCTAACGTCGAATTGACCCTCTCCGTCGCCCCGTCCGTCTATAGGTGCTATACAGTTAACAGGCGACGTTCTACCTTTAGCAACTGGCAGACCCTCGCCTAGAGCTGGCTCGTAAACTGCGTACCCTAGTCCGACACAATTGACTAAGGGAACCTATACTTGCTGAACGTCGTCTGTATAAAGGCCTAGGCAGTGTCTTTAGCTATAATAGAGTCCATTCCTTCTAGTATTAACCCCTTCGTTAGCTTGTCTGTAACTACTATAATGTTCTGCCGTCCGTCGCTCTTAGGGAGATCCGTAATAAAGTCTACGGTTAGGTCTTGCTAGGGCCGGTCCGGGATCGGTAGGGGCTTTAGCAGTCTATGCTTTAACTTACGCTAGGGCTTCGTCTGTCCGTATATATCGCAGTTTCGTACGAACCTGCGGATGTCCTTCGCTATCGCCGGCTAGTAGTAGTCCCTAGTAACAATACTGTACGTCTCCTTATGCCCTAGGTGCCTGGTTGCTATAGAACTGTGCGCCCGTTGTATTAAGCTTATATAGAGCTTCTCGTCAGCCGGGAACCAAATCCGATTCCTGAACTTTAGGTTGTTCTCCTCGTCTACTAAGCACTCTGCTGCCGATACCTTAAGATAGAGCTCTGCTAGGAGCTTCTGCTGTCCTCCTTAGATCGCTGTACAGGCCCCTCGGTATACCTCGTCCTTTTCTACTGCCTTTTCCTATACTTGCAGTTAGGGCTCCTATAGGTGCGTTGCCGCTAGGCGGATAGTCTCCTCGCCTGGCTCCTCCTTAAACATCTGGAATGTTCGTAACTTTAGCCGGTCGTCCTCGTACGTCGTTGGCATGTCCTGGTCCCGTCTGGATAACGCGTCGGCCCTACTGTTGTCCTTACCCTTACGATACTAAAGTCTTATATTAAACCGGCTTAGGTACATTGCCTACTGCACGTGCCTCTTAGATAGCTTCCGGGGCTGCGTAAAGTACTCCAGGTTCTTGTAGTTAGTTAGGGCGAGGAACTTAGGCACTAAGTGGAGTTCTCTGTCCTACGCTTTGCAACACTGTACGACCGCTAGCAATTCCTTGTCGTAGATAGGGTAGTTGCATTTAGCTAGGGAGTTCTTCTTAGAGAAATACGCGTAGGGGTGCAGGAGTCCGTCCGAGCCTACCTACGACAGGATACCTCTAATGCAATACCCTAAGGAGTCGGTTTCTAGTATCGTTGTATATTCTAGGTCGAAGGCAGCAAGCGTTAGTCCTGTAGTAAAGAGTTCCTTTAGCTTGTTAAAGCTCCTATCGCACTCGTCCGTCTACTTAAACTGCTTGTCCTTGTGTGTCAATTCGACTAGGGGGCGTACGATCTCCGAGTAGTTCTGTATAAACTAGTAGTAGAAGTTGGCAAACTTAAGAAATTCCTGTACGCCCTTAACGTTCGTACGCGGCTTCTATTGCTTAATAGCATTAATCTTCTTCCTATCTATACTAATGCCTTTCCCTGCCTTGATAATAAAGCCTAGGTATTTCGTACGCTAGACACTGAATTTACATTTGTCGATGTCGAGGTACAAGCCAGCCTGCTGTAGTTAGTCCAGCACTTTCTTAACATCCTGTACGTAATCTGCATAGGTGCCGTCTGTAAAAACTAGGGTGTCGTCGAGGTATGCTAAGCAGATGTCGTCTAGCAACCCTTGCAGGGACTTGTTAATGTACCTTTAGAAGGTTGCCGGTGCGTTAGCAAGGCTAAAGGGGGTAACAAGCTACTTAAAAAGACTATATCTCGTATAGAAGGCAGTTATCTATTCGCAGTCTTCCTTGATCCGTATCTTATAGAAGGCCGAGACTACGTTAAGCTTAGTAAACTACTTTGCCTTGCTAATCTGTCTAAGAGTCTCCTTAATAAGGGGTAGAGGGTACCGGTCCTTCTTAGTAATTGCGTTAATGCCTCTATAGTCTATACAGAAACGCAAACCGGCCTTCCCCTCCTTGTAGATAAACAGCACTAGGGCCCCTATAGACGAGGTACTTGCCCAAATAAAACCTTTGGCAAGCAGGTCGTCTAGTGCCTTGCGCAGTACTAGGAGTTCTCTAGAGGACATTTTATACAGCGGCCCGTATAGTACCTCTAGCAGGCTCCTATCCGGACGGGGTTCTAGCTAGATGTCGTAGCTAATCCCTTCTCCTTGGTGTAGCAGCAGTTTTAAGGCCGACTTCGGCTTGAAGAGGTCTAGGTATCCTGCGTATTCCTTTAGGAGCTTCGTATAGGGGTCCGTTACTTTCTTGGGTGCCAATGCCTTCTTAATGCCTGCTTTTGCCGTGTTGATTTCGGCCTTAGCATTGTTACCCTGCGCAGCCCTGCCTTAGTCCCGGAGCCTCTGCTTCGTTGCTGCCAGGTATAGCCGTCCTCGTCCGACATCTAGCTTGCCCTTCTAGCGCTCTATCTATAGCTTCCCTAGTATTAGGTTATACCCCAATTTGTCCTATACGATATAGAGGTATAAGTCCTGCTTATAGTGTCCCTGTATCTCTATCGTTACTTTTACTATATAGGTAATGTCCAGTCCTTGCCCGGTAATGCCTAGTATGCGTACAGGTACAGTAGGGGTCGTCTTAATCTAGTGTTCCTATACGAAGTCTTTGCTAATTACTCCGTATACTAAACATCCTGTGTTAATTAATGTCCGTGCTGTTGCGGACCTGTTTAACGTTGGCTATACAATGAACAGCGTAGTCGTTATGTAGTTGCTCTTAAAAGATAGCTAAGTAGTGTTTTAATTTGGCAATCTATCTCGTACGCGCGTCTAGCAGAGCCTTTGCTTAAAGGCTACTCTTTTCCCGACTCGTTGTCGTCCGAGTAGGACTCCTGTTCCTCTTGTTAGGGCACTGCAGTTGCTACACTTGCAGTGGTCGGCCGTTCCCTAGGTCTCTCTACTAGCAAAAGCCCGCAATTCCGTACAGCGTAGTCTATCTTGCTACACTAGTAGCAGCTCCCTTCTGCTCGCCTCTTGTTAAGAGTGGCTATGTCTCCCTATTGCGCCCTTTTAGTGGCAGCCCTTGGCTGTACGGTAACGGCTGCCGCTACCCTTGTCGTCGTTGGTTCCTAGTCTATAGCGTCTGTCTGCTGCTAGAGGGGTTGTCTTATCTTATAAGCGCGACTTATCCGTCCGAGTCTGCGCTGCTAGTCGTCGACTATTCTAAGGAGATCGCAAAATTCCTCGTACGTAGCTAGTCGCATTACGCCTACTAGTCCCGTTATAATCTCCTTAGAGAGGCCTACCTCTAACGAGGTAATTTTTATCCTATCCTCCTATTGGAGACCTCCTGCCTCTGCCAGAGTCTGGTCGTATTCTGCAAGGAATTCTTGTATAGTCTTGCATCCTTGTTTTATTGTATTGACCTGTAGGAGTGCTTAGCTCTCGCAGTCTAGGTCCTTATAGCTCTTATTAAGAGCTGCCTAGAGCATCGTCGTCTTAGCTATTGCTAGGTTGGCAATGGCCGTCTCGTAGTACGGCAGAATCCGTGCTACTGCCTTGCCCTTTAACCTCCTAAAGAGGTAAACTACCTTGTCTAGCTCAGTTAGGTATGCTCCTAAGTCGACTAGAAGCTTAGAACGCATCTAGGCAGCCTAAGAGGGGTACTCGGCCAGAGCCTTACTATTGTACGTAGTAACGTCAGGGAGTTTGCTCTTAGGGGTTAGGGTGTAGGCTATCGTGTTCGTCGTCGTAGGGGTCGGATCGCGATCGGACGCCCTAAGCTGTCGTAGCTCCTATTCCTGTTGGGAAATTATCGCAGCCTAGTGGCTTACTTGCTGCTCGAGCTGGGCCTCGTGTGCTAACAGCTCCTCGTACGCGCAGTGCATCTGTCCCTGTATAGCCGTAGGTTCTAAAGAGATGTCGCCGTCTATCTTGTTGTATTACCGCGGTTACCGACAGTAAGATTAGTTCCTAATGTAAGGGCTTAAGAATCTCGGTTTAGAAACTTAAGGTTAGGTATCTACATAAAGGAACTAATAGGCAGTTCCTTCGTCGTCTGCTGCTGTACAATTTGTACCTACGAAGCTAAGCCAGCAATTCCCTCTATATAGGAATGCAAGGTTTATACTCTGTACAGAGGATCGGGAGTTCTCCCTCTATATAGTAGTACAGAGTTTTCCCTCCGTTTAGAGGGGCGGTAATTCCCCTCTGCGCAGGGCTATAGGGTTCCCCCTCTGTATAGGAGTGTAGTCCTGTCGGTGATTCTGTACAGAGGGTAGGGTCGTGCTGGCGCCGCTAAGTCGCAGTCCTTAGGGCGACGGCTAGCTTAGGTCGGGTCCAGGACCTGGCCTGGGCTGGGCGGCGCCCCCTAACATCGGCTTAGTCCAGAAGGGCCGCCTAGCTTAGTCCAGAAGGGCCGAGCCGAAATTCCAAGGGTCTACCCTATTACTTAGTCCTACCCCTTCCTGCTGCCGTAACACTACCCCCCTCCCTTATTAGCAGTCGCCCTCGACTGCTTACTTATTGCCTCTGCCTCTTTTACCTTCTTCTATCTCTTATCTTTCTTTTCTTCTGTTCCTTCTACTTCTTTATCTTCTTTCTTTTTTCTCGTTTAGTTCGCAGCTCTTCTATAAAAATTCCTCTTTAAATCGACGTTACCTCTTCTTTTCTTCTATCTCGGAAACATTGTCCTTTTGTTATCTTTGTCTTCTCTTACATTGTCGCTATCTAAAGTCGTTTACTTAGCGTCTATCTGGTTAGAGCTATCTAATCTAAGCCGACAGCTATCTAAGCTGCAGCGTAACTGGTCTGTATACTGCTGCAGAGGGTCTATATAGATCCGTCCGCAGCGCGCTATCTCTTCTTCTTCTTCTTCTTCTTTCTCTTCTAGAGCTATCAGCTTTGGAGCTACTTAGGTCTCGGCTTCTTCGGGTTCTAGATATAAAACTCTCTTAGCAGCTCTGCTGAATTTTAGAGATTCTCGACCGGATACTATTTATAGTCTTCTAGCTACCCCTTCTATAAGATCCTTGCTTCGATGGATCCCCTTATCTTCCTTATATCTGTTGCAGCAGCAGAAAGGGGTGGGACTAAGTAATAAGGTAGACCCTTGGAATTTCGGCTCGGCCCTTCTGGACTAAGCTAGGCCTTAGCACGCCCACCCCTAAAGCCCTTACCTACTGCTGTATAGATTCCTTTCCCTCCTTGGTTTAAGATATAGTTATTAAAACAGCCGTATTGAATTATATCTACGTGCTTAGATTATTATATCTCGAACTTATTAACTATACCAACCCTATACTGCTCGAAAGGGCCTGTTAACCTATCCGGCTACCCGAATAACGCAATTGCACACTACAACCCAAACCAAACACTAGCACTATAAGATAACTATAGAAGGCTTCTTAATAGTAGAGGGCAGTGTTACCGGCTACAGCGGAAAGAGAAAGACTAATAGAGCAAAGGACAGGTACGCTAGCCTCCTAGACAACAGAGCGGTTATTGAAGGTCTTACTAAAGAAGAGACTGTAAGGGCTTAAGAATCTTAGTTTAGAAACTTAAGGCTAGGTATCTATATAAAGGAACTAATAGGCAGTTCCTTCGTCGTCTGCTGCTGTACAATTTGTACCTATAAAGCCAAGCTAGCACTTTCTCTCTGTGCAGGGATGCAAGGTTTACGCTCTGTATAGAGGATTAAGAGTTCTCCCTCTGTACAGTAGTGCAGAGTTATCCCTCTGTTTAGAGGGGCGGCAATTCTCCTCTGTGCAGGGCTATAGGGTTCTCCCTCTAGACGGGAGTAGGGTCCTATTAGTAATTCTGTACAGAGGATTAGGAGTTCTCCCTCTGTATAGTAGTGCAGAGTTTTCCCTCTGTTTAGAGGGGCGGCAATTCCCCTCTATATAGGGCTATAGGGTTCTCCCTCTATATAGGAGTAGGGTCCTGTCGGTAATTCCGCACAGAGGGTAGGGTCGTGCTAGCGCTGCTAAGTCGCAGTCCTTAGGGCGACGGCTGGCTTAGGTCGGGTCTAGGACCTAGGCTAGGCAGTGCCCTCTAACAATACCTCCCTCCCTTCTCGTTATAGTTCTTCTGTACGACAGCGAGTCGTATAGCCTTAGATGTTCCTCTAGCAGGTAGCGCTTTCCCGTCCTCTCCTAGGCCTTGCCTGTCGACCTCCCTCTCTACTAGTTTAACCTTTATGTTGTCCTCCTAGATCTGTAGGCAGGGAAGGCAGGTAGTGCTGGATCGCTTCTACCTAAACTTGACTGATTCCATTTGCTAATTCAGCGACGCTAAGGCTGAGGCTAAGGAGGCCTGCAAGCGGTTATAAAGGTACAGGAGGTGCCTAGTCCCTCTGTTCGCTCCCCTCCTACTTTCCAGCCCTTAGCTATACACTCCGCGTCCTAACCGTACAGTCCGGCGCTACTAGGTTATTTGGCTCTGTCCCTGTCCCTTGGTCGTTGTCTAGAGTTTTACTCCTAGGTGGAGGTTCTCGCCTCCGTCCGGTCGTCTAGTAGGCCGTCGCTCGTACAGGTCCTAGGTCGTAGTTGCCTCGTTTGTCTTCCCTTATACAGTTATAGTAGCTGCCCTAGTTGTTATTGCCCTATAAGGCAGGTAGCTACTACTCTATATATAAACCCTTTCCCCTTTTCCTCTCTCTCTTCTTCTCTTTCTCCTTTATCCCCTATCCGCTACCCGTCTGTCTAGCCGTCCGCTACTACTACTATTACTACCGTTACTACCGTTACTACTAGCTATCTACTAACTACTACTACTAGCTACTATTGTTATACTACCTGTTTCGTCTAGCCGCTCCTGCTATGTCTCTCTCGTAGCTACTAGCTCTCCTTCTACCTGTTCGGCTAGTGTCCCCTCCTATTTTTACCTCTAACAATAGAGCGCTCGGCTCTACTAGCGGCTTCGCTTCCGGTTCGTACAGGTCCTCGCCTTCCGTATAGTTTAAGCTAACGACTTAGGTGCTACATTAACCAGCAGCAGGGTGTTGTTAAGCTACCCTTTTGCTTCCTCTAGTGCTAGGGCCCCTGCCGGCCAGGAGGTAATTAAGATTTCAGGTATAGAGTTAGCTGCCCTGGGTCCTAGGAGTAGTGGCTAGTAAGCTACCTTAAGGTAGTATATAAAAGTTTTCGGACAGTGTTGCTCTCGTTTCCTTCTTATTTCTACCTATCTTAACTGCCTCCTAACCGTCCCCTTCTTCCTGCCCTTCTTCTGTACAGTGCTGTACAGTATAGTGTCGGTGGGATCCTGTAGTGTCCTACGTCGTAATTCTCGATCCCTTAGCAACCTAAGTTGTTAGCGGCTGCCCTGTTCTTAGGGTAGATCGTGCCCCTTTTCGCTATATAGAGCAGTGTTACTGTAACTAGGCAGGGGGATGGTTCTCCTCCTACCTGTCTAGCGCAGTTGTGTCTTGCAGGGCCTCGTACAGTTGCTATATAGGCTCTGCCTATCCTCTCTATTTTACTAGGTACTCTACCTTCTTCCGCTTCCTTTAGCTCTTAAGGATTCCTTCTACCTTGTATTCTTCCTAGCCCTTAGTTATAATTGCTAGTAGGCGCGCGTCGTCTGTTATCTGGTGCGGCAGGGGGTCTGTGTTCGCTAGCTGTACGAGGTCTACGTAAAAGACTAGGTAGATCCCTACGGGATTGTTAAGCCGTACGGCGTGCGTTCCTACTAGTCGGACTACCGTAAATTTCCGGTTCTTCTAATCTAGCTTCTTGCTTAGCCGGTCTGTACGGATGTTGCGCTAGTTTAACTAGACCTTATCCCCTGCCTCGTACCTTAGTGCAGCCTGCTGTCCCTTGTTGGCCTGCTCTTCTGCATCCTGTTAAGCTATAGCTAGGCTCGCCTTTGCCTATTAGTAGGCGTTCGTAATCGTCTGTACGATAGCCTCTCCCTACTAAATAGGGGATCGTATAGAGCGCAGGATGTCCCTACTTAGGGTCGGTAGAAGCGGGGAGTGGTCGTATCTATAGGCTATAAAGAAGGGGGACAATCCTGTAGCGTTAGCTGTACGGCTATTAATAGCTAGCTCTACTATAGGGAGAAGGCGGTTCCAGTTTGTCTAATTATAGTCGACGTACGCTTAGAGGTATGCTTCCAACGTCGAATTAACCCTCTCCGTCGCACTGTCCGTCTGTAGGTGCTATACAGTTAACAGGCGACGTTCTATATTTAGCAACTAGCAGACCCTTGCCTAGAGCTAGCTCGTAAACTGCGTACCCCAGTCTAACACAATTAACTAAGGGAAACCGTGCTTGCTAAACGTCGTCTGTATAAAGGCCTAGGCAGTGTCCTTAGCTGTAATAGAGTCTATTCCCTCTAGTATTACTCCCCTCGTTAGCTTGTCCGTTACTACTATAATGTTCCTCTGTCTGTCGCTCTTAGGGAGGTCTGTAATAAAGTCCACTGTTAGATCTTGCTAGGGCCGGTCCGGGATCGGTAGGGGTTTCAGCAGCCTATGCTTTAGTTCGCACTAGGGCTTCGTCCGTCCGCATACATCGCAGTTCTGTACGAACCTGCGGATGTCCTTTGCTATCGCCGGCCAGTAGTAGTCCCTAGCGACGATGCTGTACATCTCCTTGCGCCCTAGGTGCCTAGTAGCTATAGAATTATGCACCTATTGCATTAAGCTTATATAGAGCTTCTCGTCTGCCGGGACCCAGATCCGATTTCTGAACTTTAGGTTGTTCTACTCGTCTACTAAGCACTCTGCTGCCGATACCTTAAGATAGAGCTCTGCTAGGAGCTTCCGTTGTCCTCCTTAGATTGCTGTATAGGCCCCTCGGTACGCCTCGTCCTTTTCTACTGCCTCTTCCTATGCTTGCAGTTAGGGCTCCTATAGGTGCGTTGCCGCTAGGCGGATAGTCTCCTCGCCTGGCTCCTCCTTAAACATCTGGAATGTTCGTAACTTTAACTAGTCGTCCTCGTACGTCGTTGGCATGTCCTGGTCCCGTCTGGATAACGCGTCGGCCCTACTGTTGTCCTTACCCTTGCGATACTAGAGTCTTATATTAAACCGGCTTAGGTATATTGCCTATTATACGTGCCTCTTAGACAGCTTCTAGGGCTGTGTAAAGTACTCTAGGTTCTTGTAGTTAGTTAGGGCAAGGAACTCGGGGACTGAGCGGAGTTCTCTATCCTACGCTTCGCAACACTATACGACTGCTAGCAATTCCTTGTTGTAGATAGGGTAGTTGCACTTAGCTAGGGAGTTCTTCTTAGAGAAATACGCGTATAGGTACAGGAGTCCGTCTGAGCCTACCTGTAACAGGATACCTCTAATGCAATACCCTAAGGAGTCGGTTTCTAGTATTGTCGTACGTTCTAGGTCGAAGGCGGCAAGCGTTAGTCCTGTAATAAAGAGCTCCTTTAGCTTGTTAAAGCTCCTATCGCACTCGTCCGTCTATTTGAACTGCTTGTCCTTACATGTTAGCTCGACTAGGGGGCGTACGATCTCCGAGTAGTTCTGTATAAACTAGCGGTAGAAGTTGGCAAACCCAAGAAATTCCCGTATACCCTTTACGTTCGTAGGCAGCTTCTATTGCTTAATAGCATTAATCTTCTTCCTATCTATACTAATGCCTTTCCCTGCCTCGATAATGAAGCCGAGGTATTTCGTTTGCTGTACACCGAGTTTACATTTGTCGATATTAAGGTACAATCCAGCCTATTGCAGTCGATCTAGTACCTTCTTAACGTCCTGTACGTAATCTGCGTAGGTGCCGTCCGTAAAAATCAGTGTGTTATCGAGGTATGCCGAGCAGATGTCGTCTAGTAACCCTTGCAAGGACTTGTTAATGTACCTTTAGAAGGTTGCCAGTGCGTTGGCAAGGCTAAAGGGGGTAACAAGCTACTTAAAAAGACTATATCTCGTACAGAAGGCAGTTATCTATTTATAACCTTGCTTAACCTATATCTTGTAGAAAGCCGAGACTACTTTAAGCTTAGTAAACTACTTTGCCTTGCTAATCCGTCCGAGAGTCTCCTTAATAAGAGGTAGGGGGTACCGGTCCTTCTTAGTAATCGCGTTAATGCCTCTGTAGTCTACGCAGAAACGCAAGCTAGCCTTCCCCTCCTTATAGACAAACAGCACTAGGGCTCCTGTAGACGAGGTACTTGCCTAAATAAACCCTTTAGCAAGTAGGTCGTCCAGTGTCTTGCGCAGTACTGGGAGCTCTCTAGAGGACATTCTATACAGCGGACCGTACGGTACCTTAGGCAGGCTTCTGTCTGGACAGGGCTCTAGCTAGATGTCGTAGTCAATCCCTTCTCCTTGGTGTAGCGGCAGTTTTAAGGCCGACTTTGGCTCGAAGAGATCTAGGTATCCAGCGTATTCCCTTAGGAGCTTCGTATAGGGGTCCGTCGCTTTCTTAGGCGCCAATGCCTTCTTAATGCCTGCAGTTGCTGTGTTGATTTCGGCCTTAGCATTGCTACCCTGCAGAGCCCTCCCTTAGTCCTAGAGCCTCTGCTTCGTCGCTGCCAGGTACAGCCGTCCTCGTCGTACGTCTAGCTTGCCCTGCTAGCGCTCTATCTACAGCTTCCCTAGTATTAGGTTATACCCTAACTTGTCCTATACAACATAGAGGTATAAGTCCTGCTTATAGTGTCTCTGTATCTCTATCGTTACTTTTACTATATAGGTAATGTCCGGTCCTCTCCCGGTAATGCCCAACATGCGTACAGGTACAGTAGGGGTCGTCTTAATACAGTGTCTCTATACGAAGTCTTCGCTAATTACTCCGTACACTAAACATCCTGTGTTAATTAATGTCTACGCTGTTGTGGACCTGTTTAACGTTGGCTATACGATAAAAAGCGTAGTCGTTATGTAGTTGCTCTTAAAAGATAGCTAAGTAGTACTTTGATTTAGCAATCTATCTTGTATACGCCTCTGGCAGAGCCTTCGCTTAGAGGCTACTCTTTTCCCGACTCGTTGTCGTCCGAGTAGGACTCCTATTCCTCTTGTTAGGGCGCCGCAGTTGCTACCCTTGCAGTGGTCAACCGTCCCCTAGGTCTCTCTGCTAGCAAAAGCCTACAACTACGTACAGTGTAGCCTATCTTGCTATACCTGTAGCAGCTCCCTTCTGCTCGCCTCTTGTTAAGGGTGGCTATATCTACCTATTGTGCCTTTTTAGTAGTAGCCCTTAGCTGTACAGTGACGGCTGCCGCTACCCTCGTCTTCGTTAGTTCCTAGTCTATAGCGTCCGTCTGCTGCTGGAGGGGTTGTCGCATCTTATAAGCGCAGCTTATCTGTCCGAGCCTGCGCTGCTAGTCGTCGACTATCCTAAGGAGATTACAGAATTCCTCGTATATAGCTAGTCGTATTACGCCTACTAGTCCTGTTATAATCTCCTTAGAGAGGCCTACCTCTAAGGAGGTAATTTTTATCCTGTCCTCCTATTAGAGACCTCCTGCCTCTGCCAGAGTCTGGTCGTATTCTGCGAGGAATTCTCGTACAGTCTTGCATCCTTGTTTTATCGTATTAACCTATAGGAGCGCTCGGCTCTCGCAGTCTAGGTCCTTGTAGCTCTTGTTAAGAGCTGCCTAGAGTATCGTCGTTGTAGCTATTGCCGGGTTGGCAATAGCCGTCTTATAGTACAGCAGAATCCGTGCTGCCGCCCTGCCCTTTAACCTCCTAAAGAGGTAAACTACCTTGTCTAGCTCGGTCGGGTATGCTCCTAAGTTAACTAGAAGCTTAGAGTGTATCTAGGCAGCCTAAGAGGGGTACTCGGCCGGGGCCTTACTATTGTACGTAGTGACGTCGGGGAGTTTGCTCTTAGGGGTTAGGGTGTAGGCTATCGTGTTCGTCGTCGTCGTCGTAGGGGTCGAATCGCGATCGGACGCCCTAAGCTGTCGTAGCTCCTGTTCCTGTTAGGAAATTATCGCAGCCTAGTAGCTTACTTGTTGTTCGAGCTAGGCCTTGTGTGGTAACAGCTCCTCGTACGCGCAGTGCATCTGTCCCTGCATAGCTGTAGGTTCTATAGAGATGTCGCTGTCTATCTTTGTTATATCACTGCAGTTACCGACAGTAAGATTAGTTCCTAATGTAAGGGCTTAAGAATCTTAGTTTAGAAACTTAAGGCTAGGTATCTATATAAAGGAACTGATAGGCAGTTCCTTCGTCGCCTACTGCTGTACAATTTGTACCTATAAAGCCAAGCTAGCAATTTCTCTCTGTGCAGGGATGCAAGGTTTACACTCTGTACAGAGGATCAGGAGTTCTCGCTCTATATAGTAGTGCAGAGTTTTCCCTCCGTTTAGAGAGGCGGCAATTCCCCTCTATACAAGGCTATAGGGTTCTCCCTCTGTACAGGAGTGGGGTCCTATCGGTAATACCGTACAGAGGGTAGGGTCGTGCTGGCGCCGCTAAGTTGCAGTCCTTAGGGCGACGGCTGGCTTAGGTCGGGTCCAGGACCTGGGCTGGGCGGCGCCCCCTAACATACAAACAGGACAAAAGATGCGATCCTCTAAGTATCTGCAGCTGCTTTCTATACAGCTGCAAAGGAAAAAGGAGCTTAAATATTTGCTGCGTTGATAGAAGACATTAAGAAAGCTCTTACTAAGTTTGACGAAAACCGAGAAGCTACTAACCTAGAGACAAAAGTACTAACAGAATACTACGACTTTCTTAGTATATAGTTAGTTAAAGAAGCTAACAAGCTACCTCTGCACCGACCTTACGACTAAAAGATTGAACTAGAAGAAGGCTAGACACCCCCTTTTAGACCTCTCTCTTAAATGTCCTGCGAAGAACTCCAAGTCCTGCAAAAGTTCCTATAACGAAACCTTTAGAAAGGCTTTATTCAATCTAGTCGCTCCCCTACTGCCAGTCCTGTTATGTTTGTTAAGAAGCCTGGCAGAGGGCTACGCTTCTATATTAACTACCGCAACCTTAACGCTATCTCTAAGAAGAACCGTTATCCGATCCCTCTAATCTAGGAAACACTAGAACGCCTCTCGAAAGCAAAATAGTTTATTAAGCTTAATGTAATTGCGGCCTTTAACAAGATTCGGATAGCTAAAGGACAAGAATAGTTAACAGCCTTTAGAACCCGGTACAGCCTGTTCGAATCCCTAGTAATGCCCTTCTAAATATGCAATATACCTAGCACTTTCCAAGAATACATAAACGACATACTAAGAGAGTACTTGGATTAATTTGTTACCGCTTACATTAACGACATCCTAGTCTATAGCACAACACTAAAAGAACATTAGAAATACATCCGAAAGGTACTAGCAAAACTGGCAGAAGCAGGCTTGCATTTAGACATTAACAAATGCAAATTTTACTAACAAGAAGTTCAGTTCCTTAGCCTTATTATCTTAAACAAAGGCACCTGGAAAGACCTAGCAAAGATTTAAGCAATTATGGACTGGAAGATCCTAAAGACTGTTAAAGAAGTGCAAGGCTTCCTTAGGTTTGCCAACTTCTACCGTCGTTTTATTTAGGGCTTTAGCTTAATAGTAAAGCTACTAACTGCTCTAACAAAGAAGGAGGCCAAGTTTAACTAGAGTAACTCCTGCTAACCACATTTGACCTCCTACAGCAACGATTTACTAAATACCTAATCCTTTAACACTTTAACTTTAACTTAGAGACCTGTATAGAAACAGACGCCTCTTACGGAGCTATTAGATCAGTTCTCCTTTAACGAAAGTTGCCTAACTAGCTATAGCTCCTAGTAGCGTACCTTTTAAAGAAGATGCTACCCGCTAACTGCAATTACGAGATCTACGACAAAGAGCTCCTTGTAATTATTAAAGCATTTAAAGAGTAGTACCTAGAACTCGAAGGTGCAGCCTACCCGACCTAAGTTAGTTTAGACTACAAGAACTTAATTTATTTTATAAAGAGCAAAATTCTTAATCGCAGACAAGCCTGCTAGAGCAAATTCCTCTTAAGGTTCAACTTTGTTATTCAATACACGCCTGGATTACTCAATTTAAGGGCTAATGCCCTTACCCGGATGCCTGGAATCTATCTAGTAGATAGAAGAAAAGGCTAGGCAATGTGTAACTAAACTATCCTAAAGGCCTATTACCTAAGCAAAGACCTAAAGACCTACCTAAAAGAAGGTACACTATTAATCGCTGCCTCTTTTGCCCTGTGTCTCGCACCCGCCTTCCTAGAGGATAACGATTCAGAAAGCGAACCAGACAACGAAACTATTAACATCGAAGACTCTAAAATTAAAGGCTCTGTTACCTCCGACAACGAACCGAACGATAAAGAATCGACTAAAGA
Organism: Pseudocercospora ulei; assembly: GCA_016165855.1. NCBI lineage: Eukaryota > Fungi > Ascomycota > Dothideomycetes > Mycosphaerellales > Mycosphaerellaceae > Pseudocercospora > Pseudocercospora ulei. The sequence goes on from JACWNB010000003.1 coordinate 2,763,584, forward strand.
AGCAAACTAACCTAGAGAACTGCTCCCAATAATTAGAGAAGCTTACGAATTAGACGAACAGGCTTAAGGACTGATCTAGGCCCTTAAAATAGGTTAGCGTACCTTCCCTAGCTTTTCTCTCTTAGAATGTAAACTTAGGGATAGACTGGTTTACTTCCGATCTTGTCTTTTCGTTCCTAAAGGTGCAGACTGTTACAGTGGCAGAAAGGGGTAGGACTAAGTAATAGGGTAGACCCTTGGCATTTCGGCTCGGCCCTTCCAGACCGAGCCAGGCCTTAGCACACCACCCCTAAAACCCTTACACACTCCTATATAGATTCCTTTCCCTCCTTAGCTTGATATATAGTTATTAAAACAGCCGTATTAAATTATATCTGCGTACTCGGATTATTATATCTCGAACTCAGTAACTATACTAACTCTGCACTGCGCGAATGGGCCTGTTAAACTACATCCGGCTACCTAAATAACGTACGCGCACACTATAACCCAAACCCAAACTAAACATTAGCACCCTAAGATAGCTATAGAAGACTTCTCGACAGTAGAGAGCGGCGTTACTGGCTACAGCGGAAAGAGAAAGACTAACAGAGCGAGGGATAGGCGCACTAGCATCCTCGACGATAGGACGGTTACTAAAGGTCTTAAAGAAGAAGAGACAGACAAAGCGAAAGAGGGCATAGCAGGCTACAAGGAGCTGTATGCCTGTATACTAGATAAACTCGAAGAATATCTAGCAGAACATAGAGCTAGGAAGGTGTACGACACTATTACCTTTATCGAGAAGAAGTTTTATAAGAAAATAGAAGAGAACAGGCAGCTAAGAGAGGAGATAGAAGCGGTAATAGCTAAGAAGGAATCGGCAGAGACTATTATCTACGTGTTAGAGAACCAAGCGGCGACTCGACTGGCGCAACTAAAGGCGCTAAAGGCTCAGTTAGCTAACATTAATCCGAGCACGCAGATATAATTCAATACGGCTGTTTTGATAACTATATCTCGAACTGAAGAAGGAAAGGAATCTATACGGCGGTAGGCAAGGGCTTTAGGGGTGGGTGTGCCAAGGCCCGGCTTAGTCTAGAAGGGCCGAGCCGAAATTCCAAGGGTCTACCCTATTACTTAGTCCTACCCCTTTCTGCCGCTGCAACACTACCCCCCTCCCTCTCTAGCAGTCGACCTCGACCACTTACTTATCTTACCTATTGCCTCCTCTCTCTGTTTTTTTTGATTTATTCTTCTCTTCTTTTTCTTCTTTTTCCTCGTTTTCTTTCTTCTAATTTGCTGCTCCTTCTGCCGAAGCTCCTTTTAAGACCAACGTTACCTTATTGCTTCTTTTACCTTAAGCACGTCGTTCCTTCGTTATCTTCTTTCTTTTCTTATATCGTCCCTATCTAAAGTCCTTTACTTAGTGTCTATTAGATCGGAGCTATCTAATCTAAGCTAATAGCTATCTAAGCTGCGGCGTAGCTAGCCTGTGCGCTGCTGCGGAGGTCTATATAGATCTATCTGCTGCGCGCTATCTCTTCTTCTCTTTCTTTTCTATAAAGGCCTTAAGCGCTACTGCAAAGCCGCCTTAGTAGCTTCGGCTTTGTTCTTCGCTGTTGTTATCCTTCTGGCTAGGCCGGCGGATAGTAGTAACAGAGAGCAAAGGCTCCAACTAAGCGCGCTAGCAGTGGTGCCGTCTTCGGCCTTACTGCTGCCGTCCGGCCGGCGAAGCTAGTCAGCAGTAGTAGTAGAGCCGAAGACTCTAGCTAAGCGATCGCTACGATCGTTTTTATCGGCTTCTATATCGATAGAGCAGACGCAGTTTATCTTCTTCTTCCAGAGCTATTAACTTCGCAGCTACTTAGGCTTTGGCTTCTTCGGGTTCCGGATATAGAAATCCTTTAGCAGCTCTGCCGAATTTCGGAGATTCTTAACCGGATACTATTTATAGTCTTCTAGCTATCCCTTCTATAAGATCCTTGCTTCGATAGACCCTCTTACCTTTCTTATATCTACTACGTCTTCCACCCCCTATTCTTCTTCCTTACTGTCTATCTCGATTAGTAGTGTTGCGGTGGCAGAAAGGGGTGGGACTAAGTAATAGGGTAGACCCTTGGAATTTCGGCTCGGCCCTTCCGGACTAAGCCGGGCCTTAGCACATCGCCCCTAAAGCCCTTACCTACCGCCGCATAGATTCCTTTCCTTCTTTAGTTCGAGATATAGTTATTAAAAAGGCTGTATTAAATCGTATCTACGTGCCCCGATTATTATATCTCGAACTCACTTACTACACCAACTCTGCGCTGCGCGAAAGGGCCCGTTAAACTATCCGGCTACCTAAATAACGCACGCGCACACTACAAACCAAACCAAAACACCGGCACCGTAAGACGGCTATAGAGAGCTTCTTAACGGTAGAAAGCGGCGTTACAGGCCGCAGCAGGAAGAGAAAAACTAACAGACTAAGGGACAGGCGCACTAGCATCCTCGACGACAGAACGGCTACTAAGGGCCTTATAGAAGAAGAGATAGACGAAGCGAAGAAGGGCATAGAGGGCTATGCCGAACTGTACGCACGTACGCTGGATAAAATAGAAGAGTATCTGGCAGAATATAGAACTAAGAAGGTGTTCGACATTATTACCTTTGTTAAAAAGAAGTTTTATAGGAACATAGAAGAGAACAGGCGACTAAGAGAAGAAATAGAAGCGGTAATAGCTGAGAAGGAGTCGGCAGAAACTATTATCGACGTGCTAGAAAACTAAGCGGCGAATCGACTAGTATAACTAAAGGTAATAAAGGCTTAGTTAGCTAATATAGATACAGCGGCCTCTTCGGCGCCGCCGCTACATTAAGAAGAACAAGCGGAGGCCGCCTTACTAGCGGCCTATAGTCAAGGTAGCACCTCGATAACGTTACTACCTAACCTACCGGCGTTTAGAGGCGGAGATCCTAAAGACTAGGAGGCATTTAAGAAAAAGATAAAGAACAAGATAGACCGCGATTATGCTGGAAACAGTAAAGAAGACAGATTGGCCTACCTGGAATCGCGATTAGAAGGTAAAGCTTTTTTGCTAGTAGCGGACCTAGAAGAGGTAACTGCCGAAGAAGCGATTCAAGCGCTAGATTAACGCTTCGGAGACCCCTTCTGAAAGAAGACGGCCTGTAAACAGCTAGACAAGATTAATCAGAAGCGGCTAACGTTTGAGGAGTTCTACGGACTGTTCCGAAAATATGCTATTAGAGCTGGAGTGTTAGAAGATAAGCAGCTACACTTACTAAGGCAGAAGCTGAACCCTGAACTAGCTGTAGCTATAGCTTTGGTAGAAGATAAAGACCTTAAGAACTTCGTGCACTAAGCGAGAATTACTGCTAGCAACTTGAACGCGTATAGAAAATCGTCAGCTCGCGAATCGATTTAGAAGCAGTCGCCGACGTCGACAACGCGTTCCCCTGCGGCACTCTTCCGGAGCCGCCCCTAGTAGCTATCTTATTTACCGCGATTATCGTTCGTCCCTATCTGCTACGCGTGCAGGAAGCCTGGCTATATCGCTACGAGATGCCAAGCAATGGCTTAACAGAAGCAGGAGTATCGAGCCGCTAAGCCACTACTACCAAGGAAGACTATCCAAGCCCTAGAGCCGGCACCGAACGACACCGACAGCGTCGACGGTGGAGTACTATTAAGGATCCTAGGAAAAGACCAGCTAGATGGATAGGCTCCCTATCCAGCATAGACAATAGGGCACTGCTACGAACTACATCGCCGGAAGAAGGAAGTATTAACAGTTGTAGCGATCCGCTCTCGGTGGCAGTAGAAGTGAATACAGAAACAGCTATTATCCTTCTAATTACTGTCTACCCCTTTAATAGATTAGACCGCCTACTCTAGCTAAGAGCTTTTATCGACATAGAAGCCCTTATCGGTGCGGCAATCCACTATAGACTGGTCTAGGAACTGACGAAAGGATATAGTTACCTAGTAGAACTAGCGTTGCCGACGCGAATTTCGGCTTACAACAGGCAAGATACCGAGAGTGTTACGTATTATGTGCTATTAAAGACTACCTTAGCAGGTCGCACTACAGAGGCGACGTTCCGAATTATAGATATCGGAAGGTTTGATATTATTATAGGGCAGAAATAGAGGAAGAACTAGAAAGCCGTTATTAACGTAGGTAAAGGCACGCTCAGATTCAAAACCTAGCAGAGCGGAGTCGCTGCTGCCGAATCGGTCACCGTCGTCGCTGCGAAACCAAACGCTACGACTACCGGAGCGACTCTAACCGATCGGCCCGACCCTACGGACACGATCGGAATAATAAGCTCGGAAGCTTTAACGACCCTTGCGAGGTCGCGAGACAGTAAGATCTACGCTATCTCGATAAAAGATATTAAAGATTACTAGAAGATAATAGCGGAAGAAGAAGTGAATCCGTTGGAGGTGCTACCAAAAGAGCTCTATAGCTACGCGGATGTGTTCTTAAAAGCTAACTCCAACCTCCTGCCGCTCTATCGACCGGAATACGACAATAAGATCCGATTAAAAGAAGGAGCTACGCTGCTAAGAACCGAGCCCTTAAGGAGACTATCGCCAGCCGAGCTAGACTAGGTAGAAGTGTTTGTTCGAGAGAATTTGGCGAAGAAGTTCATTATACCAAGCTCTGCTAAGTATACGTTACCGATTCTTTTCGTACAGAAACTGGGAGGTAGCCTCCGACTGTGTATAGATTACAGAGACCTTAATAAGGTTACTAAGAGAGATGTGTATCCGCTGCTGCTAATAGATAAGACCGTACAACGAGTAGCTAAGGCTAAGTGGTTCAGCAAGCTAGATATTTGCTAAGCGTTCTACCGACTAAGGAACGAGGAAGGACAAACAGAAGATCTTACGACATTCGCTACGCGGATAGGCAATTTCAAGTAGCTGGTAATGCCTTTCGGACTTACTAACGCGCTGGCGGTGTAGCAGCGTTTTATAAATTACACCTTTATAGACATACTAGAACGATTCGTATCTATCTACTTAGACGACATTCTTATCTACACTAATAGAACGAGAGAACAACACACGGACTACATTAAGAGAGTGCTAACTAGGCTCTGCGAGGTTGGATTGAACGCGGACACAAAGAAGAGCGAGTTCTATTAGACCAAAGTCAAATATCTTAGTCTTATTATTGGAAGAGAAGGAATTCGGATAGACCCCTTAAAGGTCGCCGCCGTCGTAGAGTAGAAGCAGCCGAAATCTGGAAACACTATCTAAATTAGAGCGTTTCTCAGATTCTGCAGCTATTATCGACGGTTTATTAAGGACTTTAGTAAGATAGCGAGGCCCCTAAACAAGGCATTAAAGAAGGAGGCTGCTGGTCTATAGAACTAGAGGTGTATAGAGGCTTTTAACCGGCTGAAAGAAGCAGTAGCCTCGGCGCCGGTTCTGGCATACTTCTGACTAGAAAAGACGATCTATCTAGAGACGGACGCTTCCGATACAGTAACTGCAGGGGCCCTTTCTCAGTATAATAACGCCGACGAGACCCTCTATCTAGTAGCTTTCTTTAGCAAGTCTGTAAATCAGGCTAAACGGAACTACGCTACCTACGACAAAGAACTGTTGGCCATTATCCAGGCTTTCGAGGAGTGGAAGCTGGAGCTTATAGCCGGAAAAAGCACGGTCCAGGTCCTTACGGACTATTAGTTACTAACCTATCTTATAAAGACGCAGAAGCTATCGCGCCGCCAAGCTCGGTAGGCCGCCTACTTATTAGGATTCGACTTTAAGATTACCTATCGACCTAGAGCTTAAAATAGAAAGGCTAATACGCTAACGAGAAGAGAAGGAATAACTAGCTACGCGAAAGAAGATCCAAACATGTTCCAGAAGGTGTTGACCGAACGGATAGTAGACGCTAAGGTGCTAAAAGAAGTAGGGATCTGCGCGATAGAACTACTAACTAAGGAAGAGACGCTCTACGAGAAAGTGGAGCAGCTTAACCAGTAGCAGAAACTCGGCAGAACAGGCTCGGGGAAGCTAATAGTTCTAGAAGAACTAATTACTGAGGTTATCCAGTTGGTCTATAGTTCTAAGGATGTTAGTTGGGCCGGCTCGAAGAAGACAATAGAAGCGGTAAGGACGATCTACTGGTTTCCGCGGATCTTCGAGCAGATCTACCGGTTTATTGCTAATTGTTACATATGCCGAGTCGCGAAACTACGTTACAGCCTTCCGGCCGGCCTGTTAAAGCTACTTTCGATCCCCGAGAAACTGTAGCAGCACATTACGATAGATTTCGTAACTGGCCTGCCGGATTCTAATAGATACGATGCTACGCTTATTATAGTAGATCGACTAAGCAAAGAACGCTACTTTATCCCCTGCCGAGCTAAGGATAAAGGAAGTACTACGGAAGAGATAGGGAGAATGCTAATCCAGCACGTATAGAAGCACTATAGCCTGCTGGACACTATTACTACGGATAGGGGTCCTTAATTTACTGCTAATGTATAGAAGGCCATGAACCAAGCTCTCGGAATTCGTAGAAAGCTCAGCATAGCCGCTTACCCTTAAACTAACAGTTAGTCTAAATTAGCTAACCGCGAGATAGAAAAATATCTACGAATCTTCTATAGTTACTATTAAGGAGAGTAGGTCAAGGTGTTGCCAATAGCCGAATTCTGCGCCAATTTAGCAAGGTCGGAAGCTACCTCGCTAGCGCCGTTCGAGATAACCTATAGTTACCTTCTAAGAATAAGCTTTTAACTGCTGGACAAACCCGGCCATTCAGAACCTTCTACTGCTACCTCGTCGAAGAGAGTCGCCGCCGCTGCGGCAGAAGCGCTTAGATCTTAGATAGAAGAAGCGATTAGGGTGGCGAAAGAGGCAATAGAATTAGCTTAGAAAAAGATAGTAACTCGAGCTAATAGGAAGCGGTCGCTAATAGAATTTGAAGAAGGTTAAAAGGTATAGCTTAACACGCAGAACCTAAGGCTAAAAGGCAACGCCAAGCTCAACCCCCGCTACGTAGGCCCGTTTAAGATAGTAGAAAAGAGGTCGCTAGTAACTTATCGGCTCCAGCTACTAAAATTGTTCCGGATCTACGATGTCTTTTATTCGGATCTACTAAGCCTGGACCCTAAAGACAGCCTTCCGGAACAGGGGTTCGCTAAACTCCTACTAATCGAGATAGACGGTAAAGAAGAAGAATAGGAGGTGGAAGACGTAATAGATATAAGAAAGATAAGAGGGTCTATCGAAGCAAGGATCTCGTAGAAGGGATGGCTAGAAGATTATAAAAAGTATCCGGTCGAGAATCTCCAGAATTTGGTAGAGTTGCTAAAGGAGTTCTATATGCGGAATCCGAAGAAGCCAAAGCCGGAGTAGCTCTAAAGCTAATAGCTACGGAAGAAGAAGAAGAGCCGCGTCCGCTCCACTAGTGTAGAAGCCGATAAAGACAATCGTAGCGATCGCTTAGCTGGAGTCCTCGGCTCCACTACTACTACCGCTAGCCTGGCCGGCTAGACAATAGCGGTAAAGCCGAGGACGGCACTACCGCGTTAGCGCGCTTTGTAACAGTCTTTGCTCTCTGTTACTACTATCTACTAGCTTAGCCAGAAGGATAATAACGACAAAGAACGAAGCCGAAGCCACTTAAGCAGCCTCGCGGTAGCACTTAAGGCTATAGTAAAGAAGAAAAAGAAGAAGAGATAGCGAGCCGCGGACGGATCTATATAGACCTCCGCGGCAGCGCACAAGTCAGCTACGTCGCAGCTTAGATAGCTGCCAGCTCAGATTAGATAGCTCCGATCAGATAGACGCCGATGTAAAGACGTTAGTTGGCAACGATGTAAGAAGAATGAAAATAAAGAAAAAGGACGCTTTCGAGATAGAAGAAAGCGAAGGGGTAACGTTGGTTTCAAAGAGTGGTTTGCGCAGAAGAAACTGCGAATAAAAAAAAAAGAGAGATAAGTCGGCAGTCAAGGTCGACCGCTAGTAAGGGAGGGGGGTGGTGTTGCAGCGGCAGAAAGGGGTGGGACTAAGTAATAAGGTAGACCCTTGGAATTTCGGCTCGGCCCTTCCGGACCGAGCCGGGCCTTAGCATATCGCCCCTAAAGCCCTTACCTACCGCTGTATAGATTCCTTCCCTTGTTCAGTTCGAGATATAGTTATTAAAAGGGCTGTATTAAATTGTATCTGCGTGCCCGGATCAAGTAGGGTTAAGCAAACCCCTGTTCTAGAAGGCCGTCTTTAGGGTCTAGACTTAGCAGATCTAAATAAAAGACATCGTAAAGCCGGAACGATTTCGGTAGCTAGAGTCAATAAGTTAATAGCGATCTTTTTTCCACTATCTTAAAAGGTCCTACGTAGTAGGAGTTAAGCTTGGCGTTGCCTTTTAGCCTTAGGTTACGCGTGTTAAGCTATACCTTTTGGCCTTCTTCGAATTCTATCAGTAACTGCTTTCTATTAGCTCGAGTTACTATCTTCTTCTAAGCCGATTCTATCGCCTCCTTTGCTACTTAGATCGCTTCTTCTATCTAAGATCTAAGCGCCTCTGCCGCTGCAGTGGCGACTCTCTTTAACGAAGTAGCGGTAGAAGGTTCCGAAGAGCTAGGCTTATTTAGCGGTTAAAAGCTTATTCTCGGAAAGTAACTGTAAGTTATCTCGAACGGCGCTAGCGAAATGGCCTTCGACCGTGCCGAATTAGCGCAGAATTCGGCTATTGGCAACACCTTAGCCTACTCTTCCTAATAATAACTGCAGAAGATTCGTAGATATTTTTCCATCTCGCGATTGGCTACTTTGGACTAACTGTCGGTCTAAGGGTAAGCAGCCGTGCTAAGCTTTCTGTAGATTCCGAGAACTTGGTTAATAACCTTCTATACATTAGCAGTGAATTAAGGCCCCCTATCTGTAGTAATAGTGTCCGGTAGGCTATAGTGCTTCTATATATGCTAAATTAGCATTCTCGCTGTTTCTTCTATAGTAGTTCCTTTATCCTTCGCTTAGTAGGGGATAAAGTAGCGTTCCTTGCTTAAGCGATCTACTACGTTAAGAGGCGCATTATATCTATCGGAATCCGGCAGGCCGGTTACGAAATCTATCGTAATATGCTGCTACGATTCTTAGGGATTGGAAGTGGCTTGAACAGACCGGCCGGAAGGCTATAACGTAGCTTCGCGACTCGGCATATATAACAATTAGCGATAAACCAGTAGATCTGCTCGAAGATCCGCGGAAACTAGTAGACTGTCCTTATAGCTTCTATCGTCTTCTTTAAGCTAGCGTAGCCAACATCCTTAGAACTATAGACTAGCTAGATAACCTCTGTAATTAGTTCTTCCAGAACTATTAGCTTCCCTAAGCTGGTTCTGCCGAGCTTCTGCTGCTAATTAAGCCGCTCTGCTTTATTATAGAGCGTCTCTTACTTAGTCAGCTGCTCTACTGCGCAGATACCTATTTCTTTTAACACCTCGACTTCTACTATCTGCTCGGTCAACACCTTCTAGAACATGTTTGGGTCTTCTTTCGCGCAGCTGGTCTTTCCCCCTCTTCTCGTTAGCGCGTTAGCCTTTCTATTTTGAGCTCTGGGTCGATAAGTAATCTTGAAGTCGAACCCTAATAAGTAGGCGGCCTACCGAGCTTGGCAACGCGAGAGCTTCTACGTCTTTATAAAATAGGTTAGCAACTAATAGTCCGTAAGGACCTGGACTATACTCTTTCTAGCTATAAGCTCTAGCTTCTACTCCTCGAAAGCCTGGATAATAGCCAACAGTTCTTTATCGTAGATAGCGTAGTTCCGCTTAGCCTCGTTTATAGACTTGCTAAAGAAAGCTACTGGATAGAGGGTTTCGTCGTCGCTATATTAAGAAAGGACCCCTGCGGTTACTGTGTCAGATGCATCTGTATCTAGGTAGATTATCTTTTCCGGCCAAAAGTGCGCCAGCACTGGCGCCGAGGCTACTGCTTCCTTTAACTAATTAAAAGCCTCTGTGCACTTCTTATTCTATAGGCCGGCAGCCTCCTTCTTTAATGCCTTATTTAGTAGTCTTGCTATTTTGCTAAAGTCCTTAATAAACTGTCGATAGTAGCTGCAGAACCCGAGAAACGCTCTAATTTAGGTAGTGTTTCCGGATTTCGGCTGCTTCTACTCCGCGACGGCAGCGACCTTTAAGGGGTCTATCCGAATTCCCTCTCTGCTGACGATAAGGCTAAGATATTTAACCTTAGTACGATAGAACTCGCTCTTCTTTGTGTCCGCGTTCAATCTAACCTCGCGGAGTCTAGTTAGCACTCTCTCGATATAGTCTGTATGTGATACGGATGTGGATGTGGACAGCTGGCAGCTAGGCTTGGCAGGGCCAGGCTTGGCGCATACTCAAATACCTCTACCTCTGCTTGTACGTAGATTCTTCCCTCTCCAGCCTTAGATATAGTTATCAAAGACGGGTATTGACCTTGCGTCTACTGCAGTTAGATCAGTATGCTGCTCTGTCGTTCTATTAGTGTAGATAAGAATATTGTCTAAGTAAATAGACACGAACCGTTCTAGTATGTCTATAAAGGTGTGGTTTATAAAACGCTGCTACACCGCCGGCGCGTTAGGAAGTCCGAAAGGCATTACTAACTACTTGAAATTGCCTATATAAGTAGCGAATGTCGTAAGATCTTCTGTCTGTCCTTCCTCGTTCCTTAGTTAGTAGAACGCTTAGCGAATATCCAGCTTGCTAAACCACTTAGCTTTAGCTACTCGCTGTATAGTCTTATCGATTAGCAGCAACGGATCTACATCTCTCTTAGTAACCTTATCAAGGCCTTGGTAGTCTACTTACAGTCGGAGGCCACCTCCGGGTTTCCGTACCAAGAGAATCGGTAACGTATACTTAGCAGAGCTTAGCATAATAAACTTCTTTGCTATGTTTTCTCGAACAAATACCTCTACTCAGTCCAGCTCGGCTAGCGATAATCGTCTTAGGGGTTCGGTTCTTAGCAGCGCTGCTCCTTCTTTCAACCGGATCTTGTTGTTATATTCCAGTCAATAGAGCGGCAGGAGGTTAGAGTTAGCCTTCGAGAACACGTTAGTGTAGCTATAAAGTTCTTTTAGTAACACCTCCACTAGGTCTACTCCCTCTTCTGCTATTATCTTCTGGTAATTCTCGATATCTTTTATTGAGATAGCGTAGACCTTATTTTCTGGCGACCTCGCGAGGGTTGTTAGGGCTTCTAAGCTTATTATTCCGACAGTATCCAGGGGATCTGAACGGTTGGCCGGAGCCGCGTTAATGGCAGTAACGTTCGATTTTTCGGCGGCGACGACCGATTCGTTAGCAGCGGCTCCACTCTGCTAGGTTTTAAATCCGAGCGTGCCTTCCTCTATATCAATTACGGCTTTCTAGTTCTTTATCTATTTCTGCCCTATAATAATGTCAAACCGTCCAATATCCAGAATCCGGAACGTCGCTTCTATAGTTCGACTGGCTAAGGTAGTCTTTAATAGCATATAATGTGTAACGTTCTCTGTGTCTTGTCTATTGTAAGCTGAAATCTGCGTCGGCGACGCTAGTTCAACCGGATAGCTATATCCTTTCGTCAGTTTCTCAACTAGTCGATAGTGGACTGCCGCCTTAATAAGGGCTCCTGTGTCGATAAAAGCCTTTAATTAAAGTAGTCGGTACGAGCCGTTATGTTAGGGGGCGCCGTCCAGCCAGGTCCTAGACCTAAGCCAGCCGTCGCCCTAAGGATTGCGACTTAGCGGCGCCAGCACGACCCTACCCTCTGTACGGAGTTACTAATACGACCCTACTCCTATATAGAGGGAGAATCTTACGGCCCTGCGCAGGGGGGAATAACTGCTCCTCTATACGTAGGGAAAACTCTGCATCCCTGTATAGAGGGAAACTCCTAACTCTCTATACAGAGCGAAACTCCTATACCCCTACATAGAGGGAAATTACTAGCTTGGCTTCGTAGGTACAAATTGTACAGCAGCGGACAACGAAGGAACTGCCTATTAGTTCCTTTGTATAGATACCCAGCTTTAAGTTTCTAAACTAAGATTCTTAAATCCTTATATTAGTAAGTAATCTTACTGTTAGTAACTGTAGTAATACAACGAAGATAGACAGCGACATCCCTATAGAACCTGCGACTATGCAGGATCAGATGCACTGCATGTACGAGGAGCTACTAGCACGCAAGACCTAGCTCAAAGACTAAGTAGGCTATTAGGCCTCGATAATTTCCCGATAGGATTAGGAGCTCCGACAGCTTAGGGCGTCCGGTTACGACCTAACCCCTAAGACGACGACGAACACGACGGCCTACACCGCAGTCCCTAAGAGCAAACTCCCTAACGTTACTACGTACAATAGTAAGGCTCTGGCCGAGTACCCCTCCTAGGCTGCCTAGATGCGCTCTAAGCTTCTAGTTGACTTAGGAGTATACCCGACTAAGCTAGACAAGGTAGTGTACCTCTTTAGGAGGTTAAAGGGCAGGGCAGCAGCACGGATTCTGCTGTACTACGAAACGGCTATTGCTAACCTAGCAATAGCAACTACGACAATAATCTAGGCAGCTCTTAACAGGAGCTACAAGGACCTAGACTGTAAAAGCTAAGCACTCCTACAGGTCAACACTATAAAGCAGGGACGCAAGATCGTACGAGAGTTCCTCGCGGAATACAATTAGACCCTAGCAGAGGCAGGAGGACTATAATAGGAGGACAGGGTAAAAATTACTACCTTAAAGGTAGGCCTCTCTAAGGAGATTATAATAGGACTAGTAGGCGTAATGCGACCAGCCTTACACGAGGCGTTCTGTAATCACCTTAGGATAATCGACGACTAACAGCGTAGGCTCGGACAGATAAGCCGCGCCTACGAGATGCGACAGCCTATCTATCGGCAGTAGGACGCTATAGACTAGGAACTAACAACGACGACGAGAGTAGCGGCAGCCGTTACTGTACGGCTAAGGGCCGGTGCTAAAAGGGCATAGTAGGTAGATATAGCTACCTTCGACAAGCAAAGAGCAGAAGGGAGCTGCTACCAGTATAGCAAGATAGGGTATACTGTACGGAATTGCAGGCTTTTGCTAGCAGAGAGACCTAGGAGATGGCCGACTACTGCAAGGGTAGCAACTACAGCGCCCTGACACAAGACCTAAGAGTCCCCCTTAGATAACAACAAGTTAGGAAAAGAATAGCCTCTAGGCAAAGGCTTAGCTAGAGGCATATATAAGATAGATTGCTAAATTAAAGCACTACTTAGCTATCTTTTAAGAGCAACTACATAACGACTACGCTGTTTATCGTACGACCTACGCTAAACGGGACAGCTATAGCGCAGACGCTAATTAACATAGGATGTTTAGTGTACGTAGTAATTAGCGAAGACTTCGTATAGAGACACTATATTAAGACGACCCCTACCGTGCCTGTACGCATACTAGGCATTACTGAGCGAGGACCAGACATTACCTATATAGTGAAAGTAACGATAGAGCTACAAGGACACTGCAAGCAGGACTTATACCTCTACGTCGTACAGGACAAGTTAGGGTATAACCTGGTATTAGGGAAGCTATAGATAGAGCGCTAGCAGGGCAAGCTCGACGTCGGACGAGGACGCTTGTACCTGGCAGCGACGAAGCAGAGACTCCGAGATTAAGGGAGAGTCCAACCGGGCGGCAATGCTAAAGCCGAGGGCAAGGCCAGCCTAAACGCCGAGGTCAGCACTACGACTACGGATATTAAGAAGGCTTTAGCGCCTAAGAAAGCAACGGACCCCTATACGAAGCTCCTATTAGAATACTCGGAATACCTAGACCTCTTTAAGCTAAAATCGGCCTCGAAACTGCCCCTACACTAAGGAGAAGGGATTAACTACGACATCTAGCTAGAGCCCTGTCCGGATAGGAGTCTGCCTAAAGTACTGTATAGCCTGCTATATAGCATGTCCTTTAGGGAACTCCTAGTACTGCACAAAACACTGGACGACCTAATTGCTAAAGGTTTTATTTGCGCAAGTACATTATCTGTAATGCGGCGCGGTACACTTGAGCCAAAAGGGACTGATCAAGTGACTCGGAAGTGACTTAATCAATGTGTACCAGATTATAAACCTTGGCAAGGCATAGCAGTGACCCGGGCACACCACCCCGGATCACCACCCCCTGCGCTACAGGCTTACGACCTCGTAAGCTGCGCTTGCTTACAGGCTACGCACCTTATGCACAGCCCCCCTGTGAATCGTGCGCAATCAACCCCCCCCCGGCAGGTCTGCATACAGCCAGCTGGACCTTTACCGGGTCTGCCTTATTTGTACGGAGTGGTGGACAAACGGACATACGTCAACGCTGCTTCCACTCGGCGTTGAAAGATGCGCCCCCTAGGAATTGAACCCAGGCCTTTTACGTACAGTTTCAGCAGTTACTTCCGAGTCAAGTGATGCGGCGCGGTACACTTGAGCCAAAAGGGACTGATCAAGTGACTCGGAAGTGACTTAATCAATGTGTACCAGATTATAAACCTTGGCAAGGCATAGCAGTGACCCGGGCACACCACCCCGGATCAATCTGTAGGAGCCCCAGTGCTGTTTGTCTATAAGGAAGGGAAGGCCGGCTTGCGTTTTTGCATAGACTACAGAGGCATTAACGTAATTACTAAGAAGGACCGGTACCCCCTGCCCCTTATTGAGGAGACCCTTAGACGGATTAGCAAGGCAAAGTAGTTTACTAAGCTTAACGTAGTCTCGGCCTTCTACAAGATACAGGTTAAGGAAGGCTGTAAATAGATAACCGCCTTCTGTACGAGATATAGTCTTTTCGAGTAGCTTGTTACCCCCTTTAGCCTTGCTAATGCACTGGCTACCTTCTAGAGGTACATTAACAGGTCCCTGCAAGGGCTACTAGACGACATCTGCCCTACGTACCTTAATGACATACTAGTATTTACGGACGGCACCTATGCAGACTATGTACGGGACGTTAAGAGGATATTAGATCGACTACAATAGGCTGGCTTGTACCTCGACATCGACAAATGTAAATTCGGTATACAGCGTACGAAATGCTTAGGTTTTATTATCGAGGCAGGGAAAGGCATTAGTATAGACAGGAAGAAGATTAATGCTATTAAACAATAGAAGCCCCCTACAAGTGTTAAGGGCGTGCGAGAATTCCTTCGGTTTACCAACTTCTACTGCTAGTATATACGGAACTACTCGGAGATCGTACGCCCCCTAGTTAAGCTAACATACAAGGACAAGCAGTTTAAGTAGACGGACGAGTATAATAGAAGCTTTAACAGGCTGAAGGAGCTCTTTACTTTAGGGCTAACGCTTGCTGCCTTCGATCTAGAACGTACGACAATACTGAAAACCGACTCCTTAGAGTATTGCATAGGAGGTATCCTGTTATAGGTAGGCTCGGACGCGCTCCTGCACCTATATACGTATTTCTCTAGGAAGAACTCCCTAGCCCAATGCAACTACCCTATCTACGACAAGGAATTGCTAGCAGTCGTACAGTGTTGTAAAATATAGGATAGAGAACTCCGCTTGGTTCCCGAGTTCCTCGCCCTAACCGACTACAAGAACTTCGAGTACTTTATGCAGCCCTAGAAACTTTCCAAGAGACACGTACAATAGGCAATGTACCTAAGCTGCTTTAATATAAGACTCTAGTACTGTAAAGGCAAGGACAACAGTAGGGCTGACGCACTATCTAGGCAGGACTAGGACATACCGGCGACGTACGACAACGAGTGACTAAGGGCGAGAACATTCCAGATATTTAAGGAGGAACCAGGCAAGGAGACTATCCGCCTAGCAGCGATATACATATAGGAACCCTAGCTATAGGCATAGGAAGAGGCAGTAGAAAAGGACGACGTATACCGAGGGGCCTGTACAGCGATCTAAGGAGGACAACGGAAGCTCCTAGCAGAGCTCTACCTTAAGGTGTTAGCAGCAGAGTGTACAGTAGACAAGGAGAATAACCTAAAGTTCAGGAATCGGATTTGGGTCCTGGCGGACGAGAAGCTCTATAGAAGCTTAATATAACGGGCGCATAACTCTATAGCAACTAGGCATCTAGGGCGCGAGGAGACGTACAGCATCGTCGCTAGGGACTACTACTGGCCGGCAATAGCAAAGGACATCTGTAGGTTTGTATAGAACTGCGATGTCTGCAGACGGACGAAGCCCTAGCGTAAACTAAAGTACAGGCTACTAAAACCCCTACCTATACCGGACCGGCTCTAGCAAGACCTAAAAGTAGACTTTATTACGGACCTCCCTAAGAGCGACGGACGGCGGAACATTATAGTAGTTACCGATAAGCTAACGAAGGGGGTAATACTAGAGGGAATAGGCTCTACTATAGCTAAGGACACCGCTTAGGTATTTATACGGACAATATTCAGCAAGTACGGATTCCCTAGGTCAATTGTATCGGACTGGGGTACACAGTGTACAAGCTAGCTCTAGGCAAGGGTCTGCTAGTTGTTAAACGTAGAACGTCGCCTATTAACCGTATAGTACCTGTAGACAGACAGCGCTACAGGGAGGGTTAACTCGACATTAGAAGCGTACCTCCGAGCGTACGTTAACTACGACTAGACGAATTGGAACCGCCTCCTCCCTGCTCCTACCAACCCTAAGCGGCGCTATCTTACGCCCTATACGATTCCCGATTTAGCTAAGAGAAGCTATCGTAGGGACAATTACGAACGCCTATTAATAGGCGAAAGCGAGTCTAGCTATAGCTTAACAGAATGCGGAAGAGCAGGCTAACAAGAGACGGCAGGCTCTACTAAGGTAAGAGGCAGGAGATAAGGTCTAGCTAAACTAGCGCAACATCCGTACAGACCGACTAAGCAAGAAACTGGATTAGAAGAACCGGAACTTTATAGTAGTCCAGCTAGTAGGGATATATACTATACAACTTAACACTCCTCTAGGGATTTACCTAGTCTTCTATATAGACCTCGTACAGCCAGTATATACGGACCCCCTGCTGCACTAGACAACGGATAACGCGCGCCTCTTAGCAATCGTAACTAAAGACTAGAAAGAGTATAAGGTAGAAGAAATCCTTAAGAGCTAGAGGAAGCGGAAGAAGATAGAATACCTAGTTAAATAGACAGATTGGGCAGAGCCTATATAGGAACTATACAAGGCTCTCTAGGACATACAGGCACTAGAAAGGTAGGAGGAGCGACACCCTAGTAAACGGTCGCTGTAACACTGTACTATACAGGGTAGGACAGATAGCAGCTGCAAGACAGGGCAGCTGCAAGTAATATTAGGCAACTGCAGCCTAGACCGGGTAGCTACAAGAGACGTTAAGCAGCTATAGACAAGATTAGGTAGCTGCAGGCAAGACTAGGAAGCTGCAAAGGAGGGGCAGGAATAGAGGGGAACTAGAGACATTTATCCCTAGAGATATAAAGGAAGGGACGACTACTAGGTAAACAGCTACTACCTTACCCTATAGACAACGACAGGCCGGAACACCTACCTAAACCCCTAAGACTACAGCCGGCGACCGAAGCACTAAACAAAAGGCACAGGATTGCGGATCGTACGCCTAGACTAGACGACAGGGTTCCCGTCTAGATAATAGAGTTAGGGTAAATAGACAGGTAAGGACAGGACAGCTTACCTACATACGGCAGGAGCCCTACAGAAGGCTATATACGAAGTTCCTGCTCTAACCTAAGGCCTAGGCTGCGACTATAGAAAATAATAAACTAGACGGAACCGAGCGCCTCCTGCACCTTTATAACTGCTCGCGGGTCCTCCTCTGCCTTAGCTTTAGTATCCTTAAAGGGGTAACTGGAAATAATTAAGATTAGGTAGAAGCGGTCTAGTGCTACCTGCTGTCCCTGCTCGCAGGCCCTCCTCTGCTTTAGCTTCAGGATCTAAAAAGATAGGCCTAAGGTTGCAGCAGCGTAGAGGGAGGGTATCTAGCAGGTATAGCCGACTAGCAAGTGCCTAGACAATAGTCGACTTTACAGATAACCAGACGAGTATAGGCGAGCGCTATTTAGAAAGGGAATGCTACGAGCGATTGTACGATACGACAGCGTATAGGGACGAAACTACGAGGAGGGAGGAGGGTATTGTTAGGGGGCGCCGTCTAGCCAGGTCCTGGACCTAAGCTAGCCGTCGCTCTAAGGATTGCGACTTAGCAGTACTAGTACGACCCTACCCTCTGTACAGAGTTACTAACACGACCCTACTCCTGTACAGAGGGAGAATCCTACGGCCCTATATAGGGAGGAATAACGGCCCCTCTATACACAGGGAAAACTCTATATCCCTATACAGAGAGAAACTCCTAACCCTCTGTATAGAGCGAAACCCCTACACCCCTGCATAGAGTGAAATTGCTGGCTTAGCTTCGTAGGTACAAATTGTACAGTAGCGGACGACAAAGGAACTGCCTATTAGTTCCTTTATATAGATACCTAGCTTTAAGCTTCTAAACCAAGATTCTTAAACCCTTACACGTTAAGGAGGTAGACAGTAATCGGAAGAATAATAGCGGTCTCCGTGTTTACTTCTACTGCTGCTAAGAGCAGATCGCTGCAGCTGTTAATACTTCCTTCTTCCAGTAGTGTAGTCTATAGCAGTGCCCTATTGTCTATACTAGATAGGGGGCCTATCTGTCCAGCTGGTCTTTTCCTAAGATCCTTAATAGCACTCTACTATCTACACTGTCGGTATCGTTCGGTGCCAGCTCTGTAGCTTAGATAGTCTTCTTTAGTAGCAGTAGCTCCGTAGCACGATACTCCTACTTTTGTTAAAACGTCGCTTAGCATCTAGTAGCGATATAGCTAGGCTTTCCGTAGGCGTGGCATATAGGGACGAACGACGAGTGCGGCGAATAGGATAGCTGCTAAGGGCCCTGTCGGAAAGGGGCCAGGGGTCGTGTTGTCTGCACCGATAATAATTTCTGAATTAGTTCGCGCGTTGCCGATTTTCTGTATAAATTCAGGTTTCTGGCGGTAACTCTTGCTTAGTGCACGAAGCCCTCGAGCCCTTCGTCTTCTATTAAAGCTATAGCTCTAGCTAGCTTAGGGTTCAACTTCTGCCTTAGTAAGTGGAGCTGCTCGTCTTCGGACACTTTAGCTCTAATAGCATATTTTCTGAACAGGCTGTAGAATTCTTTCAACGTTAGCCAGTTTTAGTTAATTTTGTCTAGCTGTTTACAGACTGTCTTCTTCTGGAAGGGGTCTCCAAAACGCTGATCTAGAGCTTTGATCGCTTTGTCGGCAGTTACCTCTTCCAGGTCCGCTACTAGTAAGAACGCTTCGCCTTCTAGTTGCGATTCTAAGTAGGCTAATCTGTCCCCTTTGCTGCTTCCGGCATAATCGCGGTTTATCTTATTCTTTATCTTCTTTTTTGAATGCCTCCTAGTCTTTAGGGTCTCTATCCCTAAAGGCCGGTAGATTAGGTAGTAACGTTATCGAAGTGCTACCTTAACTGTATGCCGCCAGTAAGGCGGTATCTGCTTGTTGTTCTCGATGTAGCGGCAGCGCTAACGACATCGCTGCTTCTATGTCGGCTAACTAAGCCTTTAGCGTCTTTAGTTGTGCTAGCCAGTTTGCCGCTTGGTTTTCTAGTACATCGATAATAGTTTCTGCTAATTCCTTCTTAGCTATTACCGATTCTATCTACTCTCTTAGCTGTCTATTCTCTTCTATTTCCTTATAAAACTTCTTCTCGATAAGGGTAATAGTATCGTATATCTTTCCAGCTCTACTTTCTGCCAGATATTCTTCGAGTTTATCTAGCGTGCAGGTATAGAGTTCCTTGTAGCCCGCTATTCCTTCCTTCGCCTCGTCTGTCTCTTCTTCTGTAAGGCCTTTAGTGATCGCCTCGTCGTCGAGGATGCTAGTGCGCCTATCCCTCGCTCTGTCAGTTTTTCTCTTTCCACTATAGCCTGTAACGCCGCCCTCTACTGTTAAGAAGCCTTCTATAGTCTCCTTATAGTGCTAATATATTTGGTTAGGTTTGTAGTGTGCGCGTGCGTTATTCAGGTGGCCGGATACAGTTTAACGGTCCCTTTCGCGCAGCGTAGGGATTAGTATAGTAGATAAGTTCGAGATATAATAATCCGAGCACGTAGATATAATTCAATACGGCTGTTTTAATAACTATATCTCGAACTAAAGAAGGAAAGGAATCTATACAGCAGTGGGTAAGGGCTTTAGGGATGGGTATGCCAAGGCCCGGCTCGGTCTGGAAGGGCCGAGCCGAAATTCCAAGGGTCTACCCTATTACTTAGTCCTACCCCTTTCTGCCGCTGCAACAAACATAGAGGCAGCGACGTCGTTACTACTGCTGCTACTACGAGAAAACTAAGCGGAAACTGCCTTACGCGCAGCCTACAGTTAAGGTAGCACCTAGATAACGTTACTACCTTATCTATCGGGTAGAGACCTAGAAGATTGGAAGGCCTTTAAGAAGAAGATAAAGAACAAGATAAGTCGCGATTATGCTAGAAGTAGCGAAGAAGACAAGCTAGCCTATCTAGAAGCGCGATTAGAAGGCGAAGCGTTCTCGCTAGTAGCAGATCTAGAAGATGTAACTACTAACAAAGCGATTAAAGCTCTAGACTAGCGTTTTGGAGACCTCTTCTAAAAGAAGACGGCCTGTAAGCAACTCGACAGGATTAACTAGAACCGTCTAACGTTTAAAGAATTCTACAGCCTGTTTAGAAAATATGCTATTAGAGCTAAAGTGTCCGAAGACGAGCAGCTATGCTTACTAAGGCAGAAGTTAAGCCCTAAACTAGCTGGAGCTATAGCTTTAGTAGAAGACGAAGATCTCGAGAGTTTCGTGCACTAGGCGAGAGTTACTGCTAGAAACCTAAACGCCTACGGAAAGTCGGCAGCGCGCAAACCGATTTAGAAGCCGTCGGCGCCAACTACGCGCCTCCCTGCTGCGCCTTTCCGAAGAGGCCCGTAGCAGCTATCTTATTCGCTGCGTTTGCCGTTCGTCCCTACTTGCTACATATATAGAAAGCCTGGTTATATTGCTAGTAGATGCCAAGCAACGAATTAGCAGAAGCAGGAATATCGCGCTACGAAGCCACTGCTACTAAGAAAGACTATCCAAGCTATCGAGCCGGCGCCGAACGATACAGATAGTGTAGACAGTAGGGTGCTATTAAGGATTATAGGAAAAGATTAGCTAGACGGATAGGCCCCCTATCTAGCATAGACAATAGGGCACTGCTACGAACCGCATCGCTAGAAGAAGGGAGCATCAACAGTTGTAACGATCCGCTCTCGGCGGCAGTGGAAGTAAATACGGAGACCGCTATTATCCTTCCGATTACTGTCTACCCCCTTAACGGCTCGTACCGCCTCCTTTAGTTAAAAGCTTTTATCGATACAGGAGCACTTATCGGCGCAGCGATCCATTATTGATTATTTTAGAAACTGACGAAAGGATACAGTTATCTAGTAGAGTTAGCGTCGCCGACGCAAATTTCAGTATACAACGGACAAGACGCAGAGAGTGTTACGCATTATGTGCCACTAAAGACTACCTTAGCTGGTCGCACTACAGAAGCAACGTTCCGAATTGTAGATATCGGATGGTTTAATATTATTATAGGGCAGAAATAGATAAAGAACCAGAAAGCCGTTATCAACGTAGGTAAAGGCACACTTAGGTTCAAACCCTAGCAGGGCAGCGCCACTGCTGCCGAATAGGTCACTGTCGTCGCTGCCAAACCGAACGTTACGACTACTAGAGCGGTTCCGTCCGATCAATCCGACCCCCTAGACACTATTGGAATAATAAGCTTAGAAGCCTTAACGACCCTCGCGAGGTCGCTAGAGAATAAGATCTACGCTATATCGATAAAAGACATCTAAGATCACTAGAAGATAATAGCGGAAGAAGAAGTAGACTCGCTAGAGGTATTACTAAAAGAACTCTATAGTTATACTAACGTGTTCTTAAAAGCTAACTCTAACCTCCTGCCGCGCTACCGACCAGAATATAACAACAAGATCTAGTTAAAAGAAGGAGCCGCGTTGCCGAGAACCGAACCCCTAAGACGCTTATCGCTGGCCGAGCTAGACTAAGTAGAAGTGTTTGTTCGAGAAAACCTAGCAAAGAAGTTTATTACGCTAAGCTCTGCTAAGTATACGTTACTAATCTTGTTTGTATAGAAGCCCGGAGGTAGTCTCTGACTGTACGTAAACTACTAAGGCCTTAATAAGATTACTAAGAGGGATGTATACCCTTTGCTGCTAATCGATAAGACTATACAACGAGTAGCAAAAGCTAAGTAGTTTAGTAAGCTAGACATTCGCCAAGCGTTCTATCGACTAAGGAATCAAGAAGGACAGACCGAAGACCTTACGACATTCGCTACTCGTATAGGCAACTTCGAGTAGTTAGTTATGCCTTTTGGACTTACTAACGCGCCGGCAGTGTAGCAGCGTTTTATAAATTACACCTTTATAGATATGCTGGAGCGGTTTGTATCTATCTACCTAGACGATATCCTTATCTACACTAATAGAAAGGGAGAGCAATACACAGACTACATAGAGAGAGTGTTAACTAAGCTCTGCAAGGTCGGCTTAAATGCGGACATAAAGAAGAGCGAGTTCTATTAGACCGAGGTCAAATATCTCAGTCTTATCGTTAGAAGAGAAGGAATTCGGATGAAGCCCTTAAAGGTCGCCGCCGTCGCAGAGTAGAAGCAGCCGAAGTCCAGAAACACTACCTAAATTAGAGCTTCTCTTGGATTCTGCAGCTACTATCGATAATTTGTTAAGGACTTTAGAAAGATAGCAAGAATCTCCAATAAGGCATTAAAGAAGGAGGCCGCTAGCCTATAGAATAAAAAGTGCATAGAGGCTTTTAACCGACTAAAGGAAGCGGTAGCCTCGGCGCCAGTGCTAGCGCACTTCTGACTAGAAAAGACAATCTACCTGGAAACGGATGCATCCGATACAGTAACTGTAGCGGTTCTTTCTTAACATAATAACGACGACGAGACCCTCTATCTAGTAGCTTTCTTTAGCAAGTCTACAAACGAGGCTAAGAGGAACCACGCTATCTACAATAAAGAACTATTAGCTATATTCCAGGCTTTCGAGAAGTGGAAGCCGGAGCTTATAGCCGGAAAGAGCACAGTCCAGGTTCTTACAGACTATTAGTTACTAACCCATTTTTTAAAGACGCAGAAGCTATTGTACCGCTAAGCTCGGTAGGCCGTCTACTTATCCAGGTTCGACTTCAAGATTACCCATTGACCCAGAGCTTAAAATAGAAAGGCTAACGCGCTAACGAGAAGAGAAGGAAAGACCAGCCGAGCGAAAGAAGATCCGAATATGTTCCAGAAGATGTTAACTAGGCGGATAGTAGACGCCGAGGTATTGAAAGAAGCGGGGATCTACGCAGTAGAGCCGCCGACCGAAGAAGAGACGCTTTACGAAAAAGTGGAGCAGCTTAACTAGCAACAGAAGCTTAGCAGAACTGGTTTAGGGAAGTTAATAGTTCTAGAAAAACTGATTACAGAGGTTATCCAGCTAGTCTATAGTTCTAAGGATATTGGCTACGCTAGCTTAAACAAGATAATAGAAGCTATAAGGACGATCTACTAGATTCCGCAGATCTTTGAGCAGATTCACCTATTTATCGCTAATTGTTACGTATATCGAGCCTCGAAACTACGTTACGGCCTTCCGGCCGGTCTATTAAAGCTACTTCCGATCCCTAAGAAAACGTAGCACCACATTACGATAGATTTCGTAACCGGCCTACCAGATTCCGATAGATACAATGTTACTCTTAATATAGTAGATCGGTTAAGCAAAGAACGCTACTTTATCCTCTGTTAAGCAAAGGATAGAGGCACGACCGCGGAAGAGACAGCGAGGATGCTAACTCAGTACGTATAGAAGCACTATAGCCTACTGGACACTATTACAGCAGATAGGGGTCCCTAATTTACTGCCAATGTATAGAAGGCTATTAACCAAGTTCTTAGAATTCGTAGAAAGCTTAGCATAGCCGCTTACCCTTAGACCGACGGTCAGTCTAAAGTAGCTAACTGTAAGATAGAGAAATATCTACGAATCTTCTGCAGCTATTATTAAGCAGAGTGGGCTAAGGTGTTGCTAATAGCCGAATTCTGCACCAATTCGGCATAGTCCGAGGCCACCTCGCGAGCGTCGTTCGAGATAACTTATAGTTATCTTCCGAGAATAAGTTTCCAACCGCTAAACGAACCCAGCTCTTTAGAACCTTTTACTACTACTTCGTTAAAGAGAGTAGCCGCGGCGGACGCCTGTACCTGGCAGCGACAAAGTAGAGGCTCCGAGACCAAGGGAGAGTTCTGTAGGGCGGCAATGTTAAGGCCGAGGTCAACACTACGACTACAGATATTAAAAAGGCTTTAGCGCCTAAGAAAGCGACGGACCCCTATACGAAGCTCCTAATCCGGGCACGCAGATATAATTCAATACGGCCTTTTTAATATCTATATCTCGAACTGAGGAGGGAAAGGAATCTATGTAGTAGTAGTGGTGGGCTTTCGTAGTGGTAGTGCCAAGGCCCGGCTCGGCCCAGAAGGGCCGAGCCAAAATTCCAAGGGTCCACCCTATTATCCAGTCCCACCCCTTTCTGCTGCCGTAACACCACCCCCCTCCCTCGCTAGCGGTCGCCCTCGACCGCTTAGCCACCTTATCTATTCGAAAATCTTCTCTCTCTTTTTTTTTTTCCTTGTCTCCTTCCAAAACCCCTTCCAACGCCGACGTCGCCTCTTCTATCTTCCATTACAACCGGTGTTCTTTTCGTCACTTTTTCTATTTTTTACGTCGTCGGCGTCTGAAGTCCTTTACTTAGCGTTTATATAATCGATGCTATCTAATCTGATCCGCGGTCTTCTGAGCTGCGGCTCGGCTAGTCTGTGCGTCGCCTCGGAGGTCTATATAGATCCGTCCGCGGCGTCGTTTCTTCTTCTTCTTTTTCTTCCCTACCGAAGTCCTTACCCTATCGCAGGGGCGGCGGCGCTGTCACGCTACGGCGTTGGCAAGCTGCCTGCCGACCCGGTAGTGGGTGGTGGCCGCGTCGAAGACCTTCCCGGGGCGACTGTTACGATCGTTTTCTTTAGCCTCCGCGCCGATGGAACGGACGCGGCTTTCTTCTTTCCGGAATAATTAGCTTCGGAGCTATTCGGGTTTTGGCTTCTACAGGTTCCGCACGTAGAACTCTCTTAGCAGCTCTGCCGAATTCCGGAGGTTCTCGATCGTATACTATTTATAGTCTTCCGGCCACCCTTTCTACGAGATCCTCGCTTTAATGGACCCCCTTATCTTCTTTACATCTATTACATCTTCTACCTCCTACTCTTCTTCCTTACCGTCTATCTCGATTAACGGGGGTTCGGCGAACCCCTGTCGTAGCAGACCGTTTTCAGGGTCCAAGCTCAGCAGATCTAAATAGAAAACGTCGTAGATCCGGAACGATTTCGGTAGCTAGAGCCGATAAGTTACCGGCGATCTCTTTTCTGCTATCGTAAACGGACCTACGTGGCGGGGGTTGAGCTTGGCGTTCCCTTTCAGCCTTAGGTTCCGCGTGTTAAGCAATACCTTTTGGCCTTCTTCGAATTCTATCGGCGTTCGCTTTCCGTTAGCTCGAGCTACTATCTTCTTCTAAGCTGATTCCATCGCCTCTTTCGCTACCTTAATCGCTTCTTCTATCTGAGATCGTAGCGCTTCTGCTACCGCCGCGGCGATTCTCTTCGACGAAGTAGTAGTAGAAGGTTCCGAAGAGCTGGGTTCGTTTAGTGGTTGGAAACTTATCCTTAGGAGGTAACCGTAAGTTATCTCGAACGGCGCTAGTAACGTGGCTTCTAACTGTGCTGAATTGGCGCAGAACTCAGCTATCGGCAGCATCTCGACCCACTTTTCTTAATAGTGGCCGCAGAAGATTCGTAGATATTTTTCTATCTTACGGTTGGCCACTTTAGACTGACTATCGGTCTAAGGGTAAGCTGCTGTGCTGAGCTTTCCACTAATTCCGAGAGCTTGGTTAATAGCTTTCTATACATCGGCAGTGAATTAAGGACCCCTATCCGTAGTGATAGTGTCCGGCAGGCTATAGTGCTTCTATACGTATTGAATTAACATCCGTGCAGTCTCTTCTGTAGTGGTTCCTTTGTCTCTCGCTCGGCAGGGGATGAAGTGGCGTTCCTTGCTTAGTCGGTCCACTACGTTTAGCGTAGCGTTATATCTATCCGAGTCCGGCAGGCCGGTTATAAAGTCTATCGTAATGTGTTGCTACAGTTTCTCGGGGATCGGAAGTGGCTTTAGCAGACCGACTGGAAGACCGTAACGTGGCTTTACGGCCCGGCACGCGTGGCAGTTACCGATAAACCGGTGGATCCGCTCGTAGATTCGCGGAAACCAGTAGATCGTCCTTACGGCTTCTATTATTTTCTTTAATCCTGCGTAACTAACGTCCTTAGAGCTATGGACTAATTGGATGACCTCCGTAACTAGTTCTTCCAGAACTATCAGCTTTCCTGAGCCTGTTCTGCCGAGCTTCTGCTGTTAATTAAGCCGTTCTACCCTCTCGTAGAGCGTTTCTTTTTCGGTCTCCAGTTCTGTTGGTTCCGGTTCGGTCTGCAGTTCTGACGCGCAGATCCCTGCTTCCTTCAACACCTCGGCGTCTACTATCCGTTCGGTTAGCACCTTCTGAAACATGTTCGGATCTTCCTTCGCGCGGCTAGTCTTCCCTTCTCTTTGCGTCAGTGCGTTAGCCTTTCCGTTTTGAGCCCCTAGTTAATAAGTGATCTTGAAATCGAACCCGGACAAGTAGGCGGCCTACTGTGCTTAACGTCGTAAGAGCTTCCGCGTCTTTATAAAGTAGGTCAGCGACTGGTGGTCTGTAAAGACCTGGACCGTGCTCTTTCTAGCTATAAGTTCCAGCTTCTACTCCTCGAACGCCTGTATAATGGCCAGCAGTTCTTTATTGTAGATCGCGTAGTTCCTCTAAGCTTCCGTTATAGATCTGCTAAAGAAAGCTACTGGATAAAGGGTTTTATCGTCTCCGTATTAAGAAAGGATCCCTGCCGTTACTGTGTCGGAAGCGTCCGTTTCTACGTAGATCGTCTTTTCCGGCCGGAAGTGTGCTAGAACCGACGCCGAGGCTACTGCTTCTTTTAGCCAGTTAAAGGCTTCCGTGCACTTCTTATTCTATAGGCCGGCGGCCGCTTTCTTTAGTGCTTCGTTCAGGGGTCTCGCGATCTTGCTGAAGTCCTTAATAAACCGTCGATAGTAGCTGCAGAATCCAAGAAACGCTCTGATTTGCGTAGTGTTTCCGGATTTCGGCTGCCTCTATTCCGTAACAGCGGCGACCTTTAATAGGTCTATACGAATTCCGTCTCTTCCGACAATAAGACCGAGATATTTGACCTCAGTCTAATAGAACTCGCTCTTCTTCGTGTCCGCGTTCAATCCTGATTCGCAGAGTCTCTTTAGTACCCTCTCGACGTAGTCCGTGTGCTGATCTCTCGTTCTGTCCGTATAGATAAGAATGTCGTCTAAATAGATAGACACGAACCGCTCTAGCATGTCTATAAAGGTGTAGTTTATAAAGCGTTGCCATACCGCCGGCGCATTGGTAAGTCCGAAGGGCATTACCAGCTACTTGAAATTGCCTATACGCGTAGCGAATGTCGTAAGGTCTTCTGTTTGCCCTTCCTCGTTTCTTAGTCGATAGAACGCTTAGCGGATATCCAGCTTGCTGAACCACTTAGCCTTTGCTACGCGCTATATAGTCTTATCTATCAGCGGTAGTGGATATACGTCTCTCTTAGTAACCTCGTTAAGGCCTCGATAGTCTACGCAGAGTCGCAGACTACCCCCTAGTTTCCTCGCGAAAAGAATCGGTAACGTATATTCGGCAGAACTCGGCGTAATAAACTTCTTTGCCAGATTTTCGCGAACGAACACCTCTACCTGGTCCAGTTCCGCTGGCGACAGTCGTCTTAGGGGCTCGGTTCTTAGCAGCGTAGCTCCCTCTTTTAGTCGGATCTTGTTGTCGTATTCCGGCCGGTAGAGCGGCAGGAGGTTGGAGTCGGCTCTTAAGAACACATTAGCATAACTGTAGAGCTCCTTTGGCAACACCTCTAGTAGGTCCACTTCTTCTTCCGCTATTATCTTCCTGTAGTCTTCGATATCCTTTATAGAGATAGCGTAGATCTTATTGTCCAGCGACTTCGCGAGAGTCGTTATAGCTTCTGAACTTATTATTCCAACAGTGACCAGGGGTTCGGGGCGGTCGGATGGGGTTACATTGGCAGCCGCGGCTTTCGATTTGGCTACGGTGGCGGCGGTCGGTTTGGCGGCGGCGGTGCTGTTGCCTAGGGTTTTGAACCCTATCGTGCCTTCGTCTACGTTAATAACTGTCTTCTGGTTCTTTATCTATTTCTGCCCTATAATGATGTCAAACCGTCCGAGATCCATAATCCGGAAAGTTGCTTCCGTGGTTCGACCAGCTAGTGTGGTCCTTAATAGCATGTAGTGCGTAACGTTTTCCGTGTCTTGTCTATTATACGCCGAAATCCGCGTCGGCGACGCTATCTCCACCGGATAGCCGTATCCTTTTATCAGCTTTTAAACCAATCGATGGTGGATAGCCGCTCCGATAAGGGCCCCTGTGTCGATAAAAGCCCTTAGCTAAAGTGGTTTGCTCGATCCGTTAAGGGGGTGGACAGTAATTAGAAGGATAATGGCTGTTTCTGTGTTCACTTCCACTGCCGCTAAGAGCGGATCGCTGCAGCTGTTAATGCTCTCGTCTCTCTGTAACGTGGATCTTGTTGGTGCCCTGTCTTCTACGCTAGATAGGGGGCCTATCCTTCCAGCTAGTCTTTTCCTAGGATTCGCAGTAGCACTCCACCGTCTACGCTGTTAGCATTGTTCGGAGCCGGCTCCATAGCTTGTATGGTCTTTCTCGGTGGCTGCGGCTGCTGCTGCTTTATAACACGATACTCCTGCTTCTGCTAGGCCGTTGCTTGGCATCTCGTAGCGATATGGCCGGACTTTCCGTACGCGTAGCAGTTGGGGACGAAGGACGAACGCTGGAACTGATAAGGTGGCTGCTGTAGTGTTCTCCGGAAAGGCGCAGGGGGTCGTATAGTCTGCGTTATTAACGGCTTCTGGTTCGATTCGCGTAATTTCGCGTAAGCGCTTAAGTTTCTCGCAGTGACTCTCGCTCTGTGCACGAAGCTCTTAAGGTCTTCGTCTTCTACAGACGCTATAGCAGCGGCCAATTCAGGGTTCAGCTTCTGCCTTAGTAGGTGGAGCTGCTTATCTTCCGCTACTCGGGCCCTGATCGCATATTTTCTGAACAAACCGTAGAACTCCTCGAACGTCTGCCGGTTCTGGTTAATCTTGTCTAACTGCTTATAGGCCGTCTTCTTCCAGAATGGGTCTCCGAAGCGTTGATCTAGCGCTTTAATCGCTTCCTTAGCGGTTACCTCTTCTAGGTCTGCTACGAGCGAAAAAGCTTTACCTTCTAATCGCGATTCCAGGTACGCCAATCTATCTCCGGCGCTGTTTCCGGCATAGTCTCGATCTATCTTGTTCTTTATCTTTTTCTTAAACGCTTCCCAATCCTTAGGATCTCCGCCTCTAAGCGCCGGTAGATCCGGTAGTAACGTTATTAACGTGCCGCCTTAACTGTAGGCCGCCGGTAAGGCAGTCTCTGCTTGTTCTTCTCGATGCAGTGGCGGCGCCGACGACATCACTGCTTCCATCTTATCTAGCTGAGCCTTTATCGCTTTTAATTGTGCCAGTCGGTTCGCCGCTTGGTTTTCTAGCACGTCGATAATAGTCTCTGCCGATTCCTTCTCGGCCCTTACCGCTTTAGTTTCTTCTCTTAGTTGTCTGTTCTCTTCCAGCGTTCTGTAAAACAGCATCTCAATAAGGTCTATGCCGTCGTAGACCTTCCCTATTCTATTCTCGTTTACATAGTCTTCCAGTTCCTCGAGCGTACAGTCGTGGATCTTCTTATATTCGGCTATTCGTTCCTTGACCTCCGCAGTCTCTTCCGCTGTAAAACCGCTAATAATGATCTTATTATTAATTACACTAGAGCGCCTACTTGCTCTGTTAGTCTTTCCTTTCCTACTTCTGCTGCAGCCTGTAACGCTGCTCTCTACCGTCGAGAAGCCTTCTATCTTCTTACAGTGCCTTAGGGGTTGTTGTTTTGGTGTTTGTGTGCGCGTACGTTATTCGAGCGTCTGGATGGTTTGACGGGCCCTTTCGCGCAGCGCGGGGTTTAGTGTAGTAAGTGAGTTCGAGATATAATGATCCGGGCACGCAGATATAATTCAATACAGCCTTTTTAATAACTATATCTCGAACTAAGGAGGGAAAGGAATCTATGTAGTGGTAGTGGTGGGCTTTTGTAGTGGTAGTGCCAAGGCCCGGCTCGGCCCGGAAGGGCCGAGCCAAAATTCCAAGGGTCTACCCTATTATCCAGTCCTACCCCTTTCTGCCGCCGTAACAGCTCCTATCGGAGTACTTAGAATACCTGGACCTCTTCGAGCCAAAATCAGCCTCGAAACTGCCCCTACATCGAGGAGAAGGAAGTAGCTACAACATCTAGCTAGAGCCCCGTCCAGATAGGAGTCTGTCTAAAGTACTGTACAGCCCCTGTATAGCATGTCCTCTAGAGAACTCCTAGTACTGCGCAAGACACTAGACGACTTACTTGCTAAAGGTTTTCTTCGCGCAAGTACATTATCTGTAGGAGCCCCAATACTATTTGTCTACAAGGAAGGCAAGGCCGGCTTGCGTTTTTGCATAGACTACAGAGGCATTAACGCAATTACTAAGAAGTACCAGTACCCCCTGCCCCTTATTAAGGAGACCCTTAGACAGATTAGCAAGGCAAAGTAGTTTACTAAGCTTAACGTAGTCTCGGCCTTCTACAGGATACAGGTTAAGGAAGGCTGTAAATAGATAACCGCCTTCTGTATGAGATATAGTCTTTTTAAGTAGGTTGTTACCCCCTTTAGCCTTGCTAACGCACTAGCAACTCTCTAGAGGTACATTAACAGGTCCTTACAGGGGCTACTAGACGACATCTTCTCTACGTACCTCGACGATACACTAGTATTTACGGACGGTACCTATGCAGACTACGTATAGGACGTTAATAAGGTATTACATCGACTGCAACAGGCTAGATTGTACCTCAACATCGACAAATGTAAATTCAGGGTACAGTGTACGAAATACCTAGGGTTTATTATCGAGGCAGGGACAGGCATTAGTATAGATAGGAAGAAGAGTAATGCTATTAAGCAATAGAAGCCCCCTACAAGTGTTAAGGGCGTACGAGAATTCCTTAGGTTTGCCAACTTCTACTGCTGATTTATACGGAACTACTCGGAGATCGTACGCCCCCTAGTCGAGCTAACATACAAGGACAAACAGTTTAAGTAGACAGACGAGTGTAATAGAAGCTTTAACAGGCTAAAGGAGCTCTTTACTACAGGACCAACGCTTGCTGCCTTCGATCTAGAACATACGACGATACTAGAAACCGACTCCTTAGGGTATCCTGTTATAGGTAGGCTCGGACAGACTCCTACACCTATATACGTATTTCTCTAAGAAGAACTCTCTAGCTAAATGCAACTACCCTATCTACGACAAGGAATTGCTAGCAGTCGTACAGTATTCCAAGGCGTAGGATAGAGAACTCCGCTCGGTTCCTAAGTTCCTCGCCCTAACTAACTATAAGAACCTCGAGTACTTTACGCAACCCTAGAAGCTGTCTAAGAGGCACGTACGATAGGCGATGTACCTAAGCCGCTTTAATATAAGACTCTAGTACTATAAAGGCAAGGACAATAGCAAGGCCGATACACTATCTAGACGGGATTAGAATATACTAGCAACGTACGATAACGACCGGCTGAAATTACGCACATTCCAGATGTTTAAGATGGAACTAGGCGAGGAGACTATCCGCCTAGCGGCGATATATATATAGGAGCCCTAGCTATAGACGTAGGAAGAGGCAGTAGAAAAGGACGACGTTTACTAAGGGGCCTATACAGCGATCTAAGGAGGACGGTAGAAGCTCCTAGCAGAGCTTTACCTTAAGGTATTAGCAGCAGAGTGTACAGTAGACAAGGAGAACGACCTAAAGTTCAGGAATTAGATTTGGGTTCTAGTAGACGAGAAGCTCTGTACGAGCTTAATACAACAGGTGTACGATTCTATAGCAACTGGGTACCTAGGGTGCGAGGAGACGTACAGCATCGTCGCTAGGGACTACTACTAGCCGGCGATAGCAAAGGACATCTATAGGTTTGTACAGAACTGCAATTTCTGTAGACGGACGAAGCCCTAGCGTAAACTAAAGCACGGGCTGCTAAAACCCCTACTGATACTGGACCGGCCCTAGCAAGACCTAACAGTAGACTTTATTACGGACCTCCCTAAGAGCGACGGACAGCGGAACATTATAGTAGTTACAGACAAGCTAACGAGGGGGGTAATACTAGAGGGAATAGGCTCCACTACGGCTAAGGACACCGCTTAGGCATTTATATAGACAACGTTTAGCAAGCACGGTTTCCCTAGGTTAATCGTATCGGACCGGGGTATACAGTTTACGAGCTAGCTCTAGGCAAGGGTCTGCCAGTTGTTAAACGTAGAACGTCGCCTATTAACCGTATAGCACCTGCAGACAAACGGCGCGACAGAGAGGGTTCACTTAACATTAGAAGCGTACCTCTAAGCGTACGTCGACTACGACTAGACAAACTGGAACCGCGTCCTCCCTATAGCGGAACTGGCTGTTAACAGCCGTACGGCAGACGCTATAGGACCGTTCCCCTTCTTTATAACCTACAGATACGACTACTCCCCGCTCTTACCGACTCTAAGCGGCGCTACCCTACGCCCTGTATAATCCCTAATTTAGCAGGAAGAAGCTATCGTACAGACGATTACGAACGCCTATTAATAGGCGAAAGCGAGTCTAGCTATAGCTTAACAGAATACGGAAGAGCAGGCTAATAAGGGACGGCAGGCTGTACTAAGGTACGAGGCAGGAGATAAGGTCTGGCTAAACTAGTGCAATATCTGTACGGACCGGCCGAGCAAGAAACTGGATTGGAAGAACTGGAAGTTTACGGTAGTCCGGCCGGTAGGGACATACGCTGTACGACTTAACACTCCCCTAGGGATCTACCTAGTCTTCTATATAGACCTCGTATAGCCAGTATATACAGACCCCCTCCTGCACTAGACGAGGGACGACGTACGCCCCCTAGCAATTATTACTAAAGACTAGGAGGAGTATAAAGTAGAGGAAATCCTTAAGAGCCAGAGAAAGCGAAAGAAGATAGAATACCTAGTTACATAGACAGGTTAGGCAGAGCCTATATACCCTTGTCTAGAGCTAGCTCGTAAACTGTGTACCCTGGTCCGACACGATTAACCTAGGGAATCTGTGCTTGCTAAACGTCGTCTATATAAATGTCTAAGCAGTGTCCTTAGCTATAGTAGAGCCTATTCCCTCTAGTATTACTCCCTCTGTTAGCTTGTCTGTAACTACTATAATGTTCTGCCGTCTTTCACTCTTAGGGAGGTCTGTAATAAAGTCTACTGTTAGGTCTTGCTAGGGCCGGTCTAGTATTAGTAGGGGTTTTAGCAGCCTATACTTTAGTTTACGCTAGGGCTTTGTCCGTCTGCAGACATCGCAGTTCTGTACGAACCTACAGATGTCCTTTGCTATCGCTAGCTAGTAGTAGTCCCTAGCGACGATGCTGTACGTCTCCTCGCACCCTAGATGCCTAGTAGCTATAGAATTATGCACCTGTTGTATTAAGCTCGTACGGAGCTTCTTGCCTGCTAGAACCTAAATCCGATTCCTAAACTTAAGGTTGTTCTCCTCGTCTACTATGCACTCTGCTGCTAATACCTTAAGGTAAAGCTCTGCTAGGAGCTTCTGCTGTCCTCCTTAGATCGCTGTATAGGCCCCTTAGTAAACGTCGTCCTTTTCCACTGCCTCTTCCTACGCCTATAGCTAGGGTTCCTATATATATATCGCCGCTAGGCGGATAGTCTCCTCGCCTGGTTCCTCCTTAAACATCTGGAATGTCCGTAATTCCAGCTAGTCGTTATCGTACGTCGTTAGTATATCCTAATCCCGCCTAGATAGCGCGTCGGCCCTGCTGTTGTCCTTGCCTTTACAGTCCTAGAGTCTTATATTAAAGCGGCTTAGGTACATCGCCTACTGTACGTACCTCTTAGACAGCTTCTGGGGTTGCGTAAAGGATTCGAGGTTCTTGTAGTCGGTTAGGGCGAGGAACTTAGGGACCGAACGGAGTTTACTATCCTACGCCTTGTAACACTGTACGACTGCTAGCGATTCCTTGTTGTAGATAGGGTAGTTGCATTTAGCTAGAGAGTTCTTCTTAGAGAAGTACACGTATAGGTACAGAAGTCCGTCCGAGCCTACCTATAACAGGATACCTCCTATACAGTACCCTAAGGAGTCAGTTTCTAGTATCGTCGTACGTTCTAGATCGAAGGCGGCAAGCGTTAGTCCTATAGTAAAGAGCTCTTTTAGTCTGTTAAAGTTCCTATTACACTCGTCCGTCTACTTAAACTGTTTGTCCTTGTGTGTTGGCTCGACTAGGGGGCGTACGATCTCTAAGTAGTTCTATATAAACTTGTAGTAGAAGTTGGCAAACCTAAGGAATTCCTGTACGCCCTTAACACTAGTAGGCGGCTTCTATTGCTTAATAGCATCGATCTTCTTCCCGTCTATGCTAATGCCTTTCCCTGCCTCGATAATAAACCCTAAGTATTTTGTACGCTATATACCAAATTTACATTTATCGATGTCGAGGTACAATCCAGCCTATTGAAGTCGATCTAATACCCTCTTAACGTCCTGTACGTAGTCTGCATAGGTGCCGTCCGTAAATACTAGTATGTCGTCGAGGTACGTAGAAGAGATATCGTCTAGTAGCCCTTGTAGGGACCTGTTCATGTACCTCTAGAAGGTTGCTAGTACGTTAGTAAGGCCAAAGGTGGTGACAAGCTACTCTAAAAGACTATATCTCGTACAGAAGGCGGTTATCTATTTACAACCTTCCTTAACCTGTATCTTGTAGAAGGCCGAGACTATGTTAAGCTTAGTAAACTACTTTGCCTTGCTAATCCGTCCGAGAGTCTCCTTAATTAGGGGCAGGGGGTACTGGTCCTTCTTAGTAATCGCGTTAATGCCTCTGCAGTGTACGCAAAAGTGCAAGCCAGCCTTGCCTTCTTTGTAGACAAACAGCACTAGGGCTCCTATAGATAATGTACTTACGCGAATAAAACCTTTAGCAAGTAGGTCGTCTAATGTCTTGCGCAGTACTAAGAGTTCTCTAGAGGACATGCTATACAGCGGACTGTACAGTGTTAAGGATAGAGCTAAGTAGTCGGAAAGGGTTAATGTAAAAGTCGAAGTAAGTAGGAGAGGCTGGAAGAAACAAAGTCTAAAGGAGGGGATGTAAAAGTTGATATAGAAAGGGAAGCTAAAGTCTAAAGTAAGGAGTGTAAAAACTAAGTGTTAGGAGGAAGGGCTAGAGTCTAGAGTGTAAAAGCTGAATTAGATACACAAGACGAGCTATAAACAAGAAGAAGAGAAAGATTAGGTAGGCGGCAGCAGGTTCTTATATCCCTTTGCCCTAGCTAGTTGTTTGCGCGTTTGCTAGTGACTTTCTTACCAAACTCTGTTTCTTTGTTCTGCAAACAATTTCATTTCCTAGACCCGCTTTTTCCAAAGGTTCCAGAACTAAGCTAGGAGTGTTTGCATCGCGGGATGATTTGCCTTTTACTCTCTTAGGGCCTTCTTCTATCTAGTGGTTATTAGCCTGTAGTCTGTAAATCTTAATAGTTCTAGTTGGGTCCTAGATGCTGTTGTTTTCCATTTTACATCTGTTAACCGTGTTTTCCGTTTTACATCTGTTAACCGTGTTTTCCATTTTACATCTGTTAACCGTGTTTTCCGTTTTACATCTATCGACTGTAACAGTAGCCCCCCTTAATATAGCGGAGTTCCTACGAAGCCTCAGTAGTTCGAGATACTAGGGGTGAGTCTGCTTATTCCTAGGAGCAGGCCTGATGTTACGGTTAATATTCTATTAGTAAGCAGAATCCAGTTCTCTTTAGCTGTACTAGGTTTCTAGACAGTAGTCTCTGGAGTCTAAGAGGTTTTAACAGTAGAAGGCTTTAATCTTGTCCTTGTTAAAGATAATGTTTCTGTTAGGGGGGCGCCGCCCGGCCCAGGTCCTGAACCCGACCCGAGCCGACCGTCGCCCTAAGGACTGCGACTTAGCGGCGCCAGCACGACCTTACCCTCTGTACGGAGTCACCGACAGGACCCCTCTCCCGTACGGAGGGAGAGCACTACAGTCCCGCACAAAGGGGGGCCTACCGCCCCTTGGATTAGGGAAAACCCGGCACCGCCGTACAGAGGAGGTAACTCCCGATTCTCCGTACGGAGGGTGAACCTTGCACCCCGGCACAAAGGGGAAATTGCTGGCTTGGCTTCGTAGGTACAAATCGTACAGAGCAGACGACGAAGGAACTGCCTATCAGTTCCTTTATGTAGATACCCGACCTTAAGTTTCTGAACTAAGATTCTTGAGCCCCTTACATTAGGAACTGATCTCACTGTCGGTGACCGCGGTAATAGAGCAAGATGGACGGCGACATCCCTATGGAACCTACGGCTATAGGGGGACATATGCACTGCGTATACGAGGAGCTGTTGGAAAGCAAGAGACAGCTCGAACAGCAAGTAAGCCACTAGGCTGCGATGATTTCCCAACAGGAACAGGAGCTACGACAGCTTAGGGCGTCCGATCGCGATCCGACCCCTACGACGACGAACACGATAACCCCTACCCCGACCCCTAAGAGCAAACTTCCCGACGTTTCTACGTACGACAGTAAGGCTCCGGCCGAGTACCCCTCCTAGGCGGCTTAGATGCGCTCTAAGCTCCTAGTCGACTTAGGAGCATACCCGACCGAGCTGGACAAGGTGGTCTACCTCTTCGGGAGGTTAAAGGGCAGGGCGGCAGCACGAATTCTGCTGTACTACGAGATGGCCATTGCCAACCTGGCAATAGCTACGACGACGATGCTCTAGGCAGCTCTGGACAAGAGCTACAAGGACCCGGACCGCGAGAGCCGAGCACTCCTACGGGTTAATACGATAAAACAAGGACGCAAGACCGTACGAGAATTCCTCGCGGAATTTGACCAGACTTTGGCAGAAGCAGGGGGTCTCTAATAGGAGGATAGGATAAAGATTACCTCTTTAGAGGTAGGCCTCTCTAAGGAGATTATAACGGGGCTAGTAGGTGTAATACGCCCAGCTACATACGAGGAATTCTGCGACCTCCTTAGGATAGTTAACGACTAGCAACGCAGGCTAGGACGGATGGGCCGTGCCTAGGAGATAAGACAACCTCTCTATCGACAGACAGATGCTATAGACTGGGAACCGACGACGACGAGGGTGGCAGCAGCAGCTACCGTACAGCCAAGGGCCGCCACTAAGAAGGCGCAATAGGTAGACACAGCCACCCTTAACAAGAGGCGAGCAGAAGGGAGCTGCTACCGGTGTAGCAAGATAGGCCACACCATACGGAACTGCAGGCTCCTGCTAGCAGAGAGACCTAGGGGACGGCCGACCACCGCAAGGGTAGCCACTGCAGCGCCTTAACAAGAAGATCAGGTGTCCCACTCGGACGACGACGAGTCGGGAAAAGAGTAGCCTCTAAGCGAAGACTCTGCTAGAGGCGGGTGCGAGATAGACTGCCAAATCAAAGCATTACTTGGCTATCTTTCAAGAGCAATTACATAACGACGACGCCGTTTATCGTACGGCCGACGTTAAACGGGTCTGCAACAGCGCGGACATTGATTAACACAGGATGTTTGGTGTATAGAGTAATTAGCGAAGACTTCGTACAGAGACATCGGATTGAGACGACCCCTACGGTACCTGTACGCATACTGGGCATTACCGGGCGAGGACCGGACATTACCTACATAGTGAAAGTAACAATAGAGGTACAAGGACACTACGAGCAAGACTCGTACCTCTATGTCGTACAGGACAAGTTAGGGTATAACCTAATACTGGGGAAGCCTTAGATAGAGCGCTGGAAGGGTAAGCTGGACGTCGGACGAGGACGGCTGTACCTGGCAGCAACAAAGCGGAGAATCCGGGACTAGGGGAGGTTCCTGCTAGGTAGCAATGCCAAGGCCGAAATCAACACAGCAACGGCGGACATCGAGAAGGCATTAGCACCTAAGGAAGCGATAAACCCCTGTACGAAGCTCCTAAGAGAGTATGTTAGGTACCTGGACCTCTTTAAACCGAAGTCGGCCTCGAAGCTGCCGCTACACCGAGGGGAAGGGATTGACTATAACATCCAGCTAGAACCCCGCCTAGATAGGAGCCTGCCGGAGGTACCGTACGGACCGCTGTACGGGATGTCCTCTAGAGAACTCTTAGTACTGCGCAAGACGCTGGACGACCTGCTTGCCAAAGGGTTTATCCGGGCCAGTACGTCGTCCGCAGGAGCCCTAGTACTGTTTGTCTACAAGGAGGGGAAGGCCGGATTGCGTTTCTGCGTAGATTACAGAGGCATTAACGCGATTACTAAGAAGGACCGGTACCCCCTACCCCTTATTAAGGAGACTCTCGGACGGATCAGCAAGGCGAAGTGGTTTACTAAGCTTGACGTAGTCTCGGCCTTCTACAAGATACGGATTAAGGAAGGCTGTAAATGGATAACTGCCTTCCGTACGAGATACGGCCTTTTTAAGTAGCTGGTTACCCCCTTCGGCCTTGCTAATGCACCGGCAACCTTCCAAAGGTATATTAACAAGTCCCTGCAAGGGTTACTAGACGACATTTGCTCAGCATACCTCGACGACACCCTGGTCTTTACGGACGGCACCTACGCAGACTACGTATAGGATGTCAAGAAGGTGCTGGACCGACTGCAGCAGGCTAGCTTGTACCTCGACATCGACAAATGCGAATTCGGTGTCCAACGTACGAAATACCTAGGTTTTATTATCGAGGCAGGGAAAGGCATCAGTATAGATAAGAAGAAGATTAATGCCATTAAGCTATAGGAGCTGCCTACGAACGTTAAGGGCGTACGGGAATTCCTTAGGTTTGCCAACTTCTACCGCCAGTTTATACAGAGCTACTCGGAGATCGTATACCCCCTAGTTAAGCTAACGCACAAAGACAAGCAGTTCAAATAGACAGACGAGTGCAATAGAAGCTTCGACAAGCTAAAGGAGCTCTTTACTACAGGACCAACGCTTGCCGCCTTCGACCCGGAGCGTACGACAATACTGGAAACTGACTCCTTAGGGTACTGCATTAGGGGTATCCTGTTATAGGTAGGCTCGGACGGACTCCTACACCTATGCGCGTATTTCTCCAAGAAAAACTCCCTAGCCGAGTGCAACTACCCTATCTATGACAAAGAGTTGCTAGCAGTCGTACGGTGTTGCGAAGCCTAGGATAGAGAACTCCGCTTAGTGCCCAAGTTCCTCGCCCTAACAGACTACAAGAACCTAGAGTACTTTACCTAACCCCAGAAGCTGTCCGAGAGGCACGTACGATAGGCAATGTACCTAAGCCGGTTTAACATAAAACTCCAGTACCGCAAGGGTAAGGACAACAGCAGGGCCGATGCACTATCTAGACGGGACCAGGATATGCCTACGACGTACGAGGACGACCGGCTGAAGTTACGGACATTCCAGATGTTCAAAGGGGAGCCGGACGGAGAGACTATCCGCCTAGCGGCGACACACCTATAGGAACCCTAACTGCAAGTATAGGAAGAGGCAGTAAAAAAGGACGAGGTATACCGAGGGGCCCGTACAGCGATCTAGGGGGGGCAACAGAAGTTCCCAGCCGAGCTCTATCTTAAGGTGTCGATAGCTAAGTGTTCAGTAGACGAGGAGAACAACCTAAAGTTCAGGAACCGGATATGGGTCCCGGCAGACGGGAAGCTCCGTACGAGCTTAATACAACAGGCGCATAACTCTATAGCTACCGGGCACCCAGGGCGCGAGGAGACGTACAGCATTATCGCCTGGGACTACTACTGGCTGGCGATAGCGAAGGACATTCGCAGGTTCGTACAGAACTGCTATATATACGGACGGACGAAGCCCTAGCGCAAGCTAAAGCATAGGCTGCTAAAGCCCCTGCCGATACCGGACCGGCCCTAGCAAGATCTGACCGTAGACTTTATTACGGACCTCCCTAAGAGCGACGGACGGCGAAACATTATAGTAGTTATGGACAAATTAACGAAGGGGGTTATACTAGAGGGAATGGACTCTATTGCAGCAGAGGACACTGCCTGGGCCTTTATACGGACGACGTTCAGCAAGCACGGTTTCCCTAGGTCGATTGTATTAGACCGGGGGACACAGTTTACGAGCCAGCTCTGGGCAAGGGTCTGCCAGTTGCTAAAGGTAGAACGTCGCCTGTTAACCGCATAGTACCCACAGACAGACGGGGCGACAGAGAGGGTTAATTCAACCTTAGAAGCGTACCTCTGGGCGTACGTAGATTATAATCAGACGAACTGGAACCGACTCCTGCCTATAGCGGAGCTAGCTATTAACAGTCGTACGGCCGATGCTACAGGACTGTCCCCCTTCTTTACGACCTACAGATACGACCATTCCCCGCTCCTACCGACCCTAAGTAACAATACCCCGCGCCCTGTACGATCCCTAATTCAGCAAGGAGAAGCTATCGTACGGACGATTACGAACGCCTACCAATAGGCAAAGGCGAGCCTAGCTATAGCTTAGCAGAACGCGGAAGAGCAGGCCAACAAGGGACGACAGGCTGCACCAAGGTACGAGGCAGGAGATAAGGTCTGGCTAAACTAGCGGAACATCTATACGGACCGGCCGAGCAAGAAGCTAGATTGGAAGAACAGGAAGTTTACAGTAATCCGGCCGGTAGGGACGCACGCTGTACGACTAAACACCCCCCTAGGGATCTATCCAGTCTTCTACGTAGACCTCGTACGACCGGCGAACACGGACCCCCTGCTATACTAGACGACTGACGACGCCCGCCCACCCGCAATTATAACTAAGGGCTAGGAAGAGTACGAATTAGAGGGGATCCTTAAGAGCTGGCGGAAGCGGGGGAAGGCAGAGTACTTAGTGAAATAGAAAGGATAGGCAGAGCCTACGTAGGAACCGTACGAGGCTCTGCAAGACACGACCGCACTGGACAGATAGGAGGAGAACCATCCCCCTGCCCAGTTATAGTAACACTGCGCTGTATAGCGGAAGGAGGCACGACCTATCCTAAGGACAGGGTAACTGCGGGCAGACCTAGGTTGTTAAAGGATCGAGTATTACGACGTAGGACACCGATACCCCACTGACACGACACCGTACGACACTGTACGTGATAAAGGCTGGGAGAAAAGAACAGCCAAGGGACAAACAGGAGGGGGGAGCGGAAATGAGACGAGTTAAGAGAAAACCGGCCAAAATTCTCACATTATCTGAAGGGGGGGGGTGGCCAGTGGGCCACCCCCCCCCCCCCCCCCCCTCTAGGGGGACCAGAACACCCTACTTATTATCTGAGATCTCCACCGTCTTAGGCCCGGCCGGGGCCCTACCCCTACCAGGACCAGCCCCACTAGGACCAGCCCCAGGAGGCGGAGGCACGCCTCTACCCCTACGTACCTCCCCCGGACGGCGGAGGGGGCAGTAGAAGGAGTTATCCTTCCACTTACACGAGGCGCACACCCTAGCCCAGAAGCCTAGGAGGCGGTATAGGCTAAGTGTAGGCCGGGGGGAGTTAGGGCAGGGGGCACAGAGCTGGCCCCGGGTAGCGATAAGGAGGGCATTAACGTACGACAGCCGGGCTGTGCCTACCCGCTTAGGTGTAACCTAGGAGGGGTTACTCCAGAAGGCGTAGAAGGGGAGCCCGGCCGCATCCTGCTGCTCGCGGGTATAGCACCTAAGATGTCAGCCTAGACCGTACAGAAGACGGGATTCCGTACGAACTGGAGGCGTAGCTAGTGGTCAAGCTAAGGGTCCCACTCCTAGAGGGCGAAATAGGGAGGAACCCCAGCTAGAGGAGGGGAGGAGGCGGGGCTCGCAGGTACAGGGGAGCTATCGGACAGGGCGGACGACATAGTGGATAGTAGCTAGTAGTAGTTGGTAGTTGGTAGTTGGTAGTAGTAGTAATAGTAGATAGTAGATAGCGGACGGTAGTAGAGGGACGATAGACGGTGGACAGTAAGGGAAGGAAAAGAGGGGAGAAGGCTGGAGGCAGCTGCTACAAACAGGTGAAATGGCAAGAGGCGACTACGACCTAAAGGAATTGGCGAGGGGCGACGACTTAGACGACTGTACGGAATAGGAAGCCGCAACCCGCCAAAGAAACAACAGGAGCTGGTTGATTTGGGCGCGACGCCGTATAGAAGAGAACTACGAGAAGGGAAGGGGGGGGTATTGTTAGGGGGGCGCCGCCCGGCCCAGGTCCTGAACCTGACCCGAGCCGACCGTCGCCCTAAGGACTGCGACTTAGCGGCGCCAGCACGACCTTACCCTCTGTACGGAGTTACCGACAGGACCCCTCTCCTGTACGGAGGGAGAACACTACAGTCCTGCACAAAGGGGGGCCTACCGCCCCTCGGATTAGGGAAAACCCGGTACCGCCGTACAGAGGAGGTAACTCCCGATTCTCCGTACAGAGGGTAAACCTTGCACCCCGGCACAAAGGGGAAATTGCTAGCTTGGCTTCGTAGGTACAAATCGTACGGAGCAGACGACGAAGGAACTACCTATCAGTTCCTTTATGTAGATACCCGAC
This sequence comes from Pseudocercospora ulei, assembly GCA_016165855.1. Lineage (NCBI taxonomy): Eukaryota > Fungi > Ascomycota > Dothideomycetes > Mycosphaerellales > Mycosphaerellaceae > Pseudocercospora > Pseudocercospora ulei. Next base: position 2,806,532 of record JACWNB010000003.1, read on the forward strand.
CTTAAGTTTCTAAACTAAGATTCTTGAGCCCCTTACAGTTTCTAAGGGGTTCCTAAGTAGTGTTCTAGTCTTCGTAGCTTTGCTATTGAACTTTGTACTCTGTCTATCTATTAATTACTTGACAGTCTGTAATTTTGCGAACATAGTATTCTCCTTCTTTATCTTCGTTATCGTCGTCTTCTGCAGGGAGAATGCGGGTTCGTTCTTAGTCTTGCAATTAGATTGGGAAGGGATCTCCTTCTTTAGGTCTTAGTCGAACAGGATAGAAGACGTCGTAGATTTCCCAGTCTTCCGGCAGTTAGAGGCAGTATGCGTGCGAGCTGATCTTCTCTATAATAGGGAAGGGGCCTAGTTTTTTCCAATTAAGTTTACGAGAAGGTCTTCCTGTAACAATGTCCTTAGTGTCTAGGTACACTCTGTCTCTTACTTAATAGTCTAGAGCTAGTTGTCTTTTTCGATTGGCTTGTTCTTTGTAGACAGCCTAGGCGTAAGTTATCTCTTCTTAGACTTCCTAATAGATCTGGGAGAGGTGCGTTGCCTATTCGTCTGTATCGACTTTGTCTAGGTCGTTAGGTCTCGGTAGTAGGTCTTAAGGTTCTATTCCCGTTTAGGGGTAGTAGCCTCTAGTAGTGTAAAAGGGGGAGTGTCCTGTTGTCTCTAACTCCTAGTTGCGAGCTGAGAATTCCACTGTCGGGATGTGTTTTAGCCAGTTCTTCTAGTAGTAATTAGTAAAGCAACGTAGCGTCTGTTCGAACAGGGCATTCGCAATCTCTGTTTGTCTATCTGTTTCTGGGTAAGAGGACGTTAAGATATAGTAGTTAATATTCAGGAGCTTGTAAAGGCGTTTCCAGAACTTGGCAATAAACTAAGAGCCTCTGTTAGAGGTAATGCTGTCTGGAAGGCCTACGTAAAGCCAGACGTATTCGTAAAAGAGTCGAGGGGTTTGCTTAGAAGTTATACTCTAGCAGGGTACTACAAAGCGGTCCTTAGAGTGCCGATCTACTACTACAAAGACCTTCTTTGCCTTAACGCCTGCCTAAGTAGTCCCTTAAGGGAGACAAGTAACAAAGTCTATTGTAATGTGTTTCCAGGGGTGTTTGGGGGCTGGGGGAGGCTTCAGCAATCTATATAGACGTTTTCGGTCGTATTTAGCTGCCTTGCATATAGGACAGTTGTTTCTATATCTATAGACGTGCTTCTATATCGACGGCCACTAGTAGTAGCAGGAAATAAGCTTGTAAAGCTTCGATCGTCCTAGGTAGCCTCCTGCTGCTAAGTTGTAAATTGTCCTAAGGATGTAGGGTCGTATTGAATTGTCTGCACCTTTAGGACAAAAATACGAGATCGGAAGTAAACTAGTCTATCCCTAAGTTCGTATTCTAAGGGAGAAAAGCTGGGGAAGGTACGCTAACCTATTTTAAGAGCTTGGATCAGTCCTTAAGCCTGTTCGTCGAATTCGTAAGCTTCTCTGATTATTAGGAGCAGTTCTCTAGGGTAGTTTGCTTCTTTAGTTAATTCTTTGTTATTCGGTTCGTTGTCGGAGGTAACAGAGCCTTTGATTTCAGAATCTCCAGTGTTAATCGTTTCGTTGTCTAGTTCGCTTTCTAAATCGTTATCCTCTAGGAAGACAGGTGCGAGGCACAGTGCAAAAGATGCAGCGATTGATAGTGTACCTTCCGTTAAGTAGGTCTTTAGGTCTTTGCTTAGGTTGTAAGCCTTTAGGATAGTCTGGCTACACATTGCCTAGCCTTCTTTTCTGTCTACTAGATAGAGTCCAGGCATCCGGGTAAGGGCATTAGCCCTGGAATTAAGTAATCCGGGCGCGTATTGAATAACAAAGTTCAACGTTGAGAGGAATTTGCTCTAGCGGGCTTGTCTGCGATTAAGGATTTTGCTTTTTATAAAATAAATGAAGTTCTTGTAGTCTGAGCTAACTTGGGTCGGGTAGGCTGCGCCTTCGAGTTCTGGGCGCTACTCTTTAAATGCTTTGACGATTACAAGGAGCTCTTTGTCGTAAATCTCGTAATTGCATTCGGCGGGTAGCATCTTCTTTAAAAGGTAAGCTACTAGGAGCTAAAGCTAGTCGGGCGACTTTCGTTAAAGAAGGACTGCTCTAATAGCTCCGTTAGAAGCGTCTGTTTCTACGCGGGTTTCTAAGTTAAAGTCAAAGTGTTAAAGGATTGGGTCTCTAGTAAATCGTTGCTGTAGGAGGTTAAATACGTATTGGCAGGAGTTAGTCTAGTCAAACTTAGCCTCCTTCTTTGTTAGCGTAGTTAGTAGCTTTACTATTAAGCTAAAGCCCTAAATAAAACGACGGTAGAAGTTAGCAAACCTAAGGAAGCCTTGCACTTCTTTAATAGTCTTTAGGATCTTCCAGTCCAGGATTGCTTAAATCTTTGCTAGATCTATGCAGATGCCTTTGTCTAAGATAATAAGGCTAAGGAACTGAACTTCTTGTTAGTAAAATTTGCACTTGTTAATGTCTAGATGTAAGCCTACTTCTTCCAGTTTTGCCAGTACTTTTCAGACGTATTTCTAATGTTCTTCCAGTGTTGTGCTGTATACTAGGATGTCGTTAATATAAGCGGTAACAAATTGGTCTAAGTACTCTCTTAGTATTACGTTTATGTATTCCTAAAAAGTGCTAGGTATATTGCACATTCTAAAGGGCATTACTAGGGATTTTAACAGGCCGTACCGGGTTCTAAAGGCTATTAACTACTCTTGTCTTTTAGCTATCCGAATCTTGTTAAAGGCCGTAATTACATTAAGCTTAGTAAACTATTTTGCTTTTAAGAGACGTTCTAGTGTTTCTTAGATTAGAGGGATCGGATAACGGTTCTTCTTAGAGATAGGGTTAAGGTTGCGGTAGTTAACACAGAAGCGCAGCCCTCCGCCGGGTTTCTTAACAAACATAACAGGGCTGGCAGCAGGGGAGCAACTAGATCGAATAAAGCCTTTCTAAAGGTTTTGTTACAGGAACTTTTGCAGGACTTGGAGTTCTTCGTAGGACATTTAATAGAGAGGTCTAAAAGGGGGTAACTGGCCTTCTTCCAGTTTAATCTTGTAGTCGTAAGGTCGGTGCAGAGGCAGCTTGTTAGCTTCTTTAACTGACTATACACTAAGGAAATCGTAGTATTCTGTTAGTACTTTTGTCTCTAGATTAGTAGCTTCTCGGTTTTTGTCAAACTTAGTAAGGGCTTTCTTAATGTCTTCTATTAACGCAGCAAAGATTTAAGCTCCTTTTTCCTTTATAGCTGTATAGAAAGCAGCTGCGGATACTTAGAGGATCGAGTCTTTTGTGCTATTCGCAGGAGTAAGCTAAGTCAAAGTGTAGCAATAGTTTCGGCAATGTTCTAAGTTTATATCGAGGCTTCTAGTGTCCCAGTTAATCTGTAGGTTGTAGAGCTTTAGCTAAGGCAATCCTAGGATTATTTTCTGGTTAGGCAGAGGTGTAACGAAGCAAGAGAGGTGTTCTTCGTAGTTTTTCCTAAGTTAAAGTTTAACGTAGGCAATCTAACTTATACCTCCTATAGAGGCCTCGCTGCTATTAAACATCTTTAAGGGTCTAGGGTATCTTAAGTTCTAAGTAGGGATTCCTAAGGAGTTAACAAGTCTAGGGTCGATAAAACTCTTGCCAGTTACGCTGCAGTCGATTATTGTAAGTAATAAGTGTATAGAATTCTTCTTAGTATAGATATTTGCTGTAACTGCAAAGGGAGGATAAGTTAACTTATCCTCTGCCTTAGTACAGAATTGCACTATAGAAGAAGAGATTGTACGATGTTAATCTTAATGCTTGCCTGTTAGGCGTCTTGTTAACAGGCCTAAGCGTTTCCCTAGTCCTTGCTGTTGTCCTTTAGTGCTAGGGCGGCTACGGAGAATCCGAGAGGGGTGCCTGCCTTGTTGCAGCGATTAACTAGAGTTAGGCAGTTAATTGCAATATAGTTTAGCTCCCTACAGTATATATAGAGACGTTGGTTGCAGCGACGCTGCTTTTCTTCTTATATAAGTCGACCGTCTCAAAGCTTAGCTAAACTGAGGTCTATAGGTTCGCCGTTAACAGGAGGAAGTCGTAGGGCTAAGGGAGGATTAGGTTAGTTTTAGGTAAAGGTAGGAAGAGTCGTAACTAGACGCTAGCTCGTACGGTTGTTAAGTAGGTTGCCGCGTGCTTTAATAATGTTTAAGAACAGGTTTCGACGACTGTCGAGGCGTTGGCAGAGGGTAACTAGTCCGTAAAATAACAAAGATTCGTGCTCTTAGTCCTCTAGTTTGGTAAGAAGTTCAGTGCTTAGGCCAGCAACTAAAGCCGACTTTTGGGCTTCTGTGTCGTACTCGCAGTATCCGATTTCCTGTAAGAATTGTGCATAGTAGTTAGAGAATAGCTTGTTGGTTTGCTTAAGGGTTTGGATCAGCTGCTAGGCCGTAGACTTGCGGTATATGTTACTAAAGGCCGAGTCGAGAGCAGTAAGCAAGGTAGTAACGTCTAGACAAGTAACTTGTAGTGTCTTTAGGTTAAACCAGTGTAAGGCCTGTTGCAGTGCCTTGCTAGCAAGGAGGGAGAACGCGTACGAGACCTTCTGTTGTTCGTTTAGGAAGTAGTCTACGTCAGCTAAGAGTTTAATTAACAATCGTAGTCGGAATTTATTAAACTTGTTCTTGTCTCTATAGAATAATTCTAGGTTAGCCACTCTCTTGCTAGTAGGTTCTCTAGTAGTGTTCTATATCCTTAAGTTTAGAGCTTCCTGCAATTGTCCTTATGTCTAGGCTTTCTTAGTTGTAAGATTAGCAATCTTTCGTTCTATTTCTTGTACCTAGTCCTTGCTATCTAATAGCATTGCTTCCAGGCTATTAATGTGTTGGTTAAGTTGCTTTACTTGTTTAATGCCTATACGGTTGATGTTCGTTGCTGTAAAGAAGACTTGGAGGGCAAGGTTAGGATCGTTGTTTTCTAGGTTAATAATTCCTTCTGCTAATAGGTCTAGTTGTAAGTATTCCCTAAAGGGGACCTCTTTTCGTAGAGTGTAGAAGACTATATTAATAGTCCAGTGTTTGGTTAATAGCTCGTAATGTTAAGGGTAGAGCTAAGTAGTTAGAAAGGGTTAATGTAAGAGTCGAAGTAAGTAGGAGGGGCTGGAAGAAACAAAGTCTGAAGGAGGGGATGTAAAAGTTAATATAGAAAGAGAAGCTAAAGTCTAAAGTAAGGAGTGTAAAAACTAAGTGTTAGGGGGAAGGGCTAGAGTCTACAGTGTAAAAGCTGAATTGGATGCACAAGACGAGCTATAAACAAGAAGAAGAGAAAGATTAGGTAGGCGGCAGCAGGTCCTTATATCCCCCTGCCCTAGCTAGTTGTTTGCGCGTTTGCTAGTAACTTTCTTACTAAACTCTGTTTCTTTGTTCTGCAAACAATTTTATTTCCTAGACCCGCTTTTTCCAAAGGTTCCAGAACTGAGCTAGGAGTGTTTGCATCGCGGGATGATTCGCCTTTTACTCTCTTGGAGTCTTCTTCTATCTAGTGGTTGTTGGCCTGTAGTCTGTAAATCTTAATAGTTCTAGCTAGGTCCTAGATGCTGTTGTTTTCGTTTTACATCTGTTAACTGTGTTTTCCGTTTTACATCTGTCGACCGTAACATACGGTACTTCGGGCAGACTCCTATCTGGACAGGGCTCTAGCTAGATGTTATAATTAATCCCCTTTCCTTAGTATAGAGGAAGTTTCGAGGCCGATTTTGGCTCGAAGAGGTCTAGGTACTCTGCATATTCCGATAGGAGTTTCGTACAGGGGTCCGTCACTTTCTTAGGCGCTAATGCCTTATTAATGTCTGTAGTCGCAGTGTTGACCTCGGCGCTAGCTTTAGCTTCGGCCTTAGCATTACTGCCCTACAGAACTCTCCCTTAGTCTTAGAGCCTCTGCTCGTTGCTGCCAGGTATAGGCGTTCTCGACTAATGTCTAGTTTGCCCTACTAGCGCTCTATCTATAGCTTCCCTAGTATTAGGGTATACCCTAACTTGTCCCGTACGACGTAGAGGTATAAGTTCTGCTCGTAGTGTCCTTGCAGCTTGTTAGGGGGCGCCGTCTAGCCCAGGTCCTAGACCTAAGCTAGCTGTCGCCCTAAAGACTGCGACTTAGCGGCGCTAGCACGACCCTACCCTCTGTACGGAGTTACCGACACTACCCTACTCCTGTACAGAGGGAGAACCCTATAACCCTATATAAAGGGGAATTGTCGCCCCTCTAAACAGAGGGAAAACTCTGCACTACTATATAGAAGGAAACTCCCGATCCTCTATACAGAGTGTAAACCTTCTATCCCTACATAGAGGGAAATTGCTAGCTTGGCTTCGTAGGTACAAATTGTACAGCAGCAGACGACGAAGGAACTGCCTATTAGTTCCTTTATATAGATACCTAACCTTAAGTTTCTAAACCAAGATTCTTAAGCCCTTACATTAGGAACTGATCTTACTGTTAGTAACTGTAGTAATATAACGAAGATAGACAGCGATATCTCGATAGAACCTACGGCTATATAGGGACAGATGCACCGCGCGTGCGAAGAGCTGCTAGCACACAAGGCCCAGCCCGAACAGCAAGTAAGCCACTAGGCTGCGATAATTTCCTAACGGGAACAGGAGCTACGACAGCTTAGGGCGTCCAATTGCGATCCGACCCCTATAACGACAACGACGAACACCCCGGCCCCTAAGAGCAAACTCCCTAATGTTACTACTTACGATAGTAAGGCTCTGGCCGAGTACCCCTCCTAGGCTGCCTAGATACGCTCTATGCCTCTAGTTGACTTAGGAGCATACCCGACCGAGCTGCACAAGGTAGTGTACCTCTTTAGGAGGTCCAAGGGCAGGACGGCAGCACGGATTCTGCTGTACTACGAGACGACTATTGCCAACCTAGCAATAGCAACTACGACGATAATCTAGGCAGCTCTCGACAGGAGCTACAAGGACCTAGACTGTAAAAGCCGAGCACTCCTATAGGTTAATACTATAAAACAAGGACGTAAGACTATACGAGAGTTCCTTACAGAATACGATTAGACCCTAGCAGAGGCAGGAGGACTCTAATAGAGGGACAGGGTAAAAATTACTATCTTAGAGGTACATGTCTCTAAGGATATTATAATAGGACTAGTAGGCGTAATGCGACTAGCTACGTACGAGGAGTTCTGTAATCTCCTTAGGATAGTCGACGACCAACAGCGCAGGCTCGGACGGATAAGCCGCGCCTATAAGATGCGACAACCCCTCTAGCAGCAGCAGGACGCTATAGACTCGGAACTAACGACGAAGACAAGAGTAGCAGCAGCCGTTACTATACGGCTAAGGGCCACTGCTAAAAAGGTATAGTAGGTAGATATAGCTACCCTTAACAAGAGACGAGCAAAAGGGAGCTGCTACAGGTGTAGCAAGATAGGCTACACTATACGGAATTGCGGGCTTTTGCTAGCAGAGAGACTTAGGAGACGGCCGACTACTGTAAAGGTAGCAACTGCGGCGCCCGAACAAGAGAATTAAGAGTCCCCCTTAGACGACAACGGGTTAGGAAAAGAGTAGCCTCTAAGCGAAGGCTCTGCTAGAGGCGTATACGAGATAGATTGCTAAATCAAAGCACTACTTAGCTATCTTTTAAGAGCAATTACATAACGACTACGCTGTTTATCGTACGACCTACGCTGAACGGAACCGATATAGCGCGGACCTTAATTAACACAGGATGCTTGGTGTACGGAGTAATTAGCGAAGACTTCGTATAGAGACATTACATTAAGACGACCCCTACCGTACCTGTACGCATGCTGGGTATTACCGGGCGAGGACTGGACATTACCTATATAGTAAAAGTAACGATAGAGCTACAAGGACACTACGAGCAGGACTTATACCTCTACGTCGTACAGGACAAGTTGGGGTATAACTTGATATTAGGGAAGCTATAGATAGAGCGCTAGCAGGGCAAGCTAGACGTCGGACGAGGACGGCTGTACCTAGCAGTAACGAAGCAGAGGCTCCGAGACTAAGGGAGGGCTCCACAGAGCGGCAATGCTAAGGCCGAAATCAACACTGCTACTGCAGACATTAAGAAGGCATTGGCGCCTAAGAAGGCGACGGACCCCTGTACGAAGCTCCTAGCGGAATACGCAGAATACCTAGACCTCTTCGAGCCAAAGTCGGCCTTGAAACTGCTACTATACCGAGGAGAAGGAATTAACTACGACATCTAGCTACAGCCCTATCTAGATAGAAGTCTGCCTAAGGTACTGTACGGTCTGCTATATAGCATATCCTCTAGAGAACTCCTAGTACTGCGCAAGACACTAGACGACCTACTTGCCAAAGGTTTCATTTGCGCAAGTATCTCGTCTGTAGGAGCCCTAGTGCTGTTTGTCTACAAAGAGGGCAAGGCCCGCTTGCGTTTCTGTATAGACTACAGAGGCATTAACGCGATCACTAAGAAGGACTAGTACCCCCTACCCCTTATTAAGGAGACTCTTAAACGGATTAGCAAGGCAAAGTGGGTTACTAAGCTTAACGTAGTCTCTGCTTTCTACAAAATACAGAATAAGGAATGCTATAAATAGATAACTGCCTTCTCTACGAGATATAGTCTTTTCGAGTAGCCTGTTACTCCCTTTAGCCTTGCTAACGCACTAGCAACCTTCTAGAGGTACATTAACAGGTCCCTGCAAGGGTTACTAGACGACATCTGTTTGGTGTACCTCGACGACACACTGGTTTTTACAGACGGCACCTATACAGACTATGTACAGGACGTTAAGAAGGTACTGGATCGACTACAACAGGCTAGCTTATACCTCGACATCGACAAATGTGAATTCGGTATACAACGTACGAAATACATAGGGTTTATTATCGAGGCAGGGAAAGGCATTAGCATAGATAGAAAAAAGATTGATGCTATTAAGCAATAGAAGCCGCCTACAAGTGTTAAGGGCATACAGGAATTCCTTAGGTTTGCCAACTTCTACTGCTAGTTTATACAGAACTACTCGGAGATCGTACGCCCTCTAGTTAAGCTAACATACAAGGACAAGCAGTTTAAGTAGACGGACGAGTGTAATAGAAGCTTTAACAGGCTGAAGGAGCTCTTTACTACAGGACCAACGCTTGCCGCCTTCGATCTGGAACGTACGACGATACTAGGAACCGACTCCTTAGGGTACTGCATAGGAGGTATCTTATTACAGGTAGGCTTAGACAGACTCCTACACCTATACGCGTACCCCTTTAAGAAGAACTCTCTAGCTAAGTGCAACTGCCCTGTCTACGACAAGGAATTGCTAGCAGTCGTACAGTGTTGCGAAGCTGTTAGGGGGCGCCGTCCAGCCCAGGTCCTAGACCTAAGCTAGCCGTCGCCCTAAGGACTGCGACTTAGCAGCGCTAGCACGACCCTACCCTCTATACGGAGTTACCGACAGGACCCTCCTCCTATACAGAGGGAGAATCCTATAGCCCTGCACAGAGGGGAATTACCGCCCCTCTAAACGGAGGGAAAACTCTGTACTACTATATAGAGGGAAACTCCTAATCCTCTGTACAGAGTATAAACCTTACATCCCTATATAGAGGGAAATTGCTAGCTTAGCTTCGTAGATACAAATTGTACAGCAGCAGACGACGAAGGAACTGCCTATTAGTTCCTTTATATAGATACCTAACCTTAAGTTTCTAAACCAAGATTTATAAGCCCTTACATTAGGAACTGATCTTACTGTTAGTAACTATAGTAATATAACGAAGATAGACAGCGATATCTCTATAGAACCTACGGCTATATAGGGACAGATGCACCGCGCGTACGAGGAGCTGCTAGAACACAAGAGGCAGCTCGAACAGCAAGTAAGCTACTAGGCTGCGATGATTTCCTAATGGGAACAAGAGCTACGACAGCTTAGGGCGTCCGATTGCGATCCGACCTCTACGACGACGAATACAATAGCCTATACCCCGGCCTCTAAGAGCAAACTCCCTAACGGTACCACTTACGATAGTAATGCTCTGGCCGAGTACCCCTCCTAGGCTGCCTAGATACGCTCTAAGCTTCTAGTCAACTTAGGAGCATACCCGAATAAGCTGGACAAGGTAGTGTACCTCTTTAGGAGGTTAAAGGGCAGGGTAGCAGCACGGATTCTGCTGTACTACGAGACGGCCATTGCCAACCTGGCAATAGCAACGACGACAATGCTCTAGACAGCTCTTAACAAGAGCTACAAGGACCTAGACTGCGAGAGCCGATCACTTATATAGGTCAATACGATAAAGCACGAGTGCAAGACTGTAGGAGAGTTCCTTGCAGAATATAACTAGACCCTAGCAGAGGCAGGAGGACTCTAATAGGAGGACAGGGTAAAACTTACTACCTTAGAGTTAGGCCTCTCTAAGGAGATTATAACAGGACTAGTAGGCGTAATGCGACTAGCTACGTACGAGGAATTCTGTAATCTCCTTAGGATAGTTAACAACTAGCAGCGTAGGCTCGGACAGATAAGCCGCGCTTATAAGATGCGACAACCCCTCTAGCAGTAGACGGATGCTATAGACTAGGAACTAACGACGACGAGGGTAGCGGCAGTTGTTACTGTACAGCTAAGGGCCGCTGCCAAAAGGGCGCAGTAGCTAGACATAGCTACCCTAGACAAGAGGCGAGCAGAAGGGAGCTACTACAGGTATAGCAAGATAGGCTACACTGCACAGAATTGCGGGCTTTTGCTAGTAGAGAGACCTAGGGGACGGCCGACCGCCGCAAGGGTAGCAACTGCAGCGCCCTAACAAGAGAACTAAGAGTCCTACTTAGACGACGACGAGTTGGGAAAAGAGTAGCCTCTAAGCGAAGGCTCTGCCAGAGGCGTATACGAGATAGATTGCTAAATCAAAGCACTACTTAGCTATCTTTTAAGAGCAACTATATAACGACTACGCCGTTTATTGTACGGCCTACGCTAAACGGGTCCGCAACGGCGCGGACATTAATTAACACAGGATGTCTAGTGTATAGAGTAATTAGCGAAGACTTCGTATAGAGACACTGCATTAAAACGACCCCTACTGTACCTATACGCATACTGGGCATTACTAGGCAAGGACTGGACATTACCTATATAGTAAAAGTAACGATGGAGCTGCAGGGACACTATAAGCAGGACTTATACCTCTACGTCGTACGGGACAAGTTGGGGTATAACCTAATACTAGGGAAGCTATAGATAGAGTGCTAGCAGGGCAAGCTAGACGTTGGATAGGGACGGCTGTACTTAGTAGCAACGAAGCAGAGGCTCTAAGACTAAGGGAGGCTTCCGCAGGGCGGCAATACTAAGGCCGAAATCAACACAGCGACTACAGACATTAAGAAGGCATTAGCACCTAAGAAAACGACAGACCCCTATACGAAGCTCCTAGCGGAGTATGCAGAATACCTAGAGCTCTTCGAGCCAAAGTCGGCCTCGAAACTGCCGCTATACCAAGGAGAAGGAATTAACTATAACATCTAGCTAGAGCCCCGTCTAGATAGAAGTCTGCCTAAGGTACTGTACGGTCCGCTGTATAGAATGTCCTCTAGAGAACTCCTAGTACTGTGCAAGACACTGGACGACCTACTTGCTAAAGGTTTTATTTAGGCAAGTACCTCGTCTGCAGAAGCCCTAGTACTGTTTGTCTACAAGGAGGACAAGGCCGGCTTGCGTTTCTGTATAGACTATAGAGGCATTAACGCGATTACCAAGAAGGACCAGTACCCCCTACCTCTTATTAAGGAGACCCTTAGACGGATCAGCAAGGCAAAGTAGTTTACTAAGCTTAACGTAGTCTCGGCTTTCTACAAGATACGGATTAAGGGAGGCTATAAATAGATAACTGCCTTCTGTACGAGATATAGTCTTTTCGAGTAGCCTGTTACCCCCTTTAGCCTTGCCAACGTACCAGCGACCTTCTAGAGGTACATTAACAGGTCCCTGCAAGGGTTACTAAACGATATCTGTTTAGCGTACCTCGACGACACCTACTCTGTTTACAGACGGTATTTATGCAGATTACGTACAGGACGTTAAGAAGGTACTAGATCGACTGCAACAGGCTGGCTTGTACCTCGACATTAACAAATGTAAATTCAGTGTACAGTGTACGAAATACCTAGGGTTTATTATCGAGGCAGGGAAAGGCATTAGCATAGATAGGAAAAAGATTAATGCTATTAAGCAATAGAAGCCGCCTACGAGCGTTAAGGGCGTACGGGAATTTCTTAGGCCTGCCAACTTCTACCGCTAGTTTATACAGAACTACTCGGAGATCGTACGCCCTCTAGTCGAGCTAATACACAAGGACAAGCAGTTCAAGTAGACGGACGAGTGCAATAGGAGCTTTAATAGGCTAAAGGAGCTCTTTACTACAGGACCAACGCTTACTGCCTTTGACCTAGAACGTACGACGATACTAGAAACTGACTCCTTAGGGTACTATATAGAGAGAATCCTGTTACAGGTAGGCTCGGACGGACTTCTGTACCTATATTCGTACTTCTCTAAGAAGAACTCCCTAGCTAAGTGCAACTACTCTATCTAAGACAAGGAATTGCTAGCAGTCGTATAGTGGGACGAAGCGTAGGATAGAGAACTCTGCTTAGTCCCCGAGTTCCTCGCCCTAACTAACTACAAGAATCTAGAGTACTTTACGCAACCCCGGAAGCTGTCTAAGAGACACGTACGATAGGCGATGTACCTAAGCCGCTTTGATATAAGGCTCCAGTATCGCAAGGGTAAGGACAACAGCAGGGCCGATGCGCTATCTAGACTGGACCAGGACATGCTAACGACGTACGAGGACGACTGGCTGAAATTACGAACATTCTAGATGTTTAAGGAGGAGCTAGGCGAAGGGACTATCCGTCTAGCAGCAATATACATATAGGAACCCCAACTATAGGCATAGGAAGAGGCAGTAGAAAAGGAAGATGTGTACTAAGGGGCCTATACAGCGATTTAAGGAGGACAGCGGAAGCTCCTAGCAGAGCTTTACCTTAAGGTATCGGCAGCAGAGTGCTTAGTAGACAAGGAAAACAACCTAAAGTTCAGGAATCGGATTTGGGTCCCAGCAGACAAGAAGCTCTATACGAGCTTAATACAACAGGCGCATAATTCTATAGCAACCAGGCACCTAGGGCGCGAGGAGATGTATAACATTGTCGCTAGGGACTACTACTAGCCGGCAATAGCAAAGGACATCTGCAGGTTTGTACAGAACTACGATATATACAGACAGACAAAGCCCTAGCGTAAACTAAAGCATAGGCTGCTGAAACCAATACCAGACCGGCCCTAGCAAGACCTAACAGTAGACTTTATCACAGACCTCCCTAAGAGCGACGGACGGCAGAACATTATAGTAATTACCGACAAGCTAACGAAGGGGGTAATATTGGAAGGAATAGACTCTATTATAGCTAAGGACACTGCCTAGGCATTTATACGGACGACGTTTAGCAAGCACGGATTCCCTAGGTCAATTGTATCGGACTAGGGTACACAGTTTACGAGCTAGCTCTAGGCAAGGGTCTGTTAGTTGCTAAACGTAGAACGTTGCCTGTTAACTGTATAGTATCTGTAGACAGACGGTGCGACGGAGAGGGTCAATTCGACGTTAGAAGCGTACCTCCGAGCGTACGTCGACTATAATTAGACAAACTAGAACTGCCTTCTCCCTACAGCGGAGCTAGCTATTAACAGCTGTATAGCTAATGCTATAGGATTGTTATCCTTCTTTATAGCCTATAGATACGACCACTCCCTGCTCCCGCCGACCCTAAGTAGTAGTACCCTGCGCCCTGTACGATCCCTAATTTAGCAGAGAGAGGCCATTGTACAGACGACTACGAATGCCTACTAATAGGCGAAAGCGAGCCTAGCTATAGCTTAACAGAATGCAGAAGAGCAGGCTAATAAGGGACAACAGGCTGCACTAAGGTACGAGGCAGGGGATAAGGTCTAGCTAAGCTAGCGCAACATCTGTACAGACCGACTAAGCAAGAAACTGGACTGGAAGAACCGGAAGTTTACAGTAGTCTGACTAGTACAGACATACGCTGTACGACTTAATACTCCCCTAGGGATTTACCTGGTCTTCTATATAGATCTCGTATAGCTAGCGAACACGGACCCCCTACTGTACTAGATAACAGACAACGCGCGCCCACTAGCGATTATTACGGAGGGCTAGGAAGAGTACGAGGTAGAAGAAATCCTTAAGAGCTAAAGGAAGCGGAAGAGGGTAGAGTACCTAGTCAAATAGAGAGGGTAGGCAGAGCCTACTGTAAGGGCTTAAGAATCTTGGTTTAGAAACTTAAGGTTAGGTATCTATATAAAGGAACTAATAGGCAGTTCTTTTGTCGTCTGCTGCTGTACAATTTGTATCTACGAAGCCAAGCTAGCAATTTCCCTCTATGTAGGGATGTAAGGTTTGCACTCTGTACAGAGGGTCGGGAGTTTCCCTCTATATAGTAGTGCAGAGTTTTTCCTCTGTTTAGAGAGGCGGCAAATCCCCTCTAAATAGGGCTATAGGATTCTCCCTCCGTACAGAAGTAGGGTCCTGTCGGTAACTCCGTATAGAGGGTAGGATCGTGCTAGCGCTGCTAAGTCGCAGTCCTTAGGGCGACGGCTGGCTTAGGTCTAGGACCTAGGCTAGGCGGCGCTCCCTAACAATACCCCCCTCCCTTCTCGTAGTGCTACTTTCGTACATTAGCGTATCGTACACCCTTAGCTCCTAGTGTTCCTTTCGCAGGTCGCGACTTCTTATCTCCGTCCGGTCGTCTATACAGCCGTTGCTCGTCGCCTACTAGGTCGTAGTTGCCTTCTTGCCCCCTTCTTATACACTTGTAGCAGCTGCGCTAGTTGCTATTACTTCCTATGGTAGGCAGCTACCCCCTAAATATCGAGCCTCCCCTTTCTCTTTCCCTTCCCTCCTTCTCTTCTATTCCCTGCCTGCTACCTGCTACCCCCCTTCTACGCTGTCTACTGTCTACTACCGTCTACCGTCTACCGTCTATTACCAACGTCCACGGTCTACTGTCTACCTAGGTCCTACTACTAGTTACTGCTACCAGCTACTACTATTAGTTACTACTAATATACTACGCACCCTGTCCAGCCGTTCCCGCTGTAGTTCTTTCGTAGTTGCTGGCTCTTCTCTTGTGGTTCCTGGCTATTCTTCCGCCTATCCGGCTAGTGTCCCCTCCTTTTTTTACCTCTAGCAGTGGAATGCTAAGTTCGACTAGTAGCTTCGCTTCTAGTTCGTACAGGTCCCTGTCTTCTGTACAGTCTAAGCTAACGTCTTAGATGCTATACTAACGAGTAGCAGGACGCGGCTAAGCTACCCTTTTATACCTTCTAGTGTAACCCTGCCTAGGTTATACCTTAGCAGGTCGCTACAGCCTGCACGTCGTATATTAATACTATCCTTATTGCCACTTAGGGCTAGCTCTACGCCCCTTGCCCTAACTCCCCCTAAGGTTTACTCAGCCTATACTGCCTCCCTGGCTTCTAGGCTAGGGTCTGCGCCTTGTGTAACTAGAAGGATAGCTCCCTATACTGCCCCTACTGCTGTCCAGAGGAGGCGCGTAGAGGTAGGGGGGTGCCTCTGCTCCCTAGGGCTAGCCTAGGTAGGGGTCCTGCCGGGCGGAAGGTAATTAAGATTTCAGATAGGGAGTCGGCTGCCCTGGTCCTACAGGGTGGCGGCTAGTAAGCCCCCCCCCCCTTAGGTAGTGTAAGAAATTTTTAGACAGTTCTGCTCTGATCTCCCTCTTATTTCTACCCCTCTTACCTGTCTCCTAACCGTTCCCTTCCTGCTGCCCTTTTTCTGTACAGTGTCGTGTCGGTAGGATCCTATAGTGTCCTACGTCTTAATTCCTAATTCTTTAGTAACCTAAGTTGCCGGCGGCTGCCCTGTATCTAGGGTAGATTAGGCTCCCCTTTTCGCTGTACAGCGCAGTGTTATCGAGACCGGGCAGGGACGTAGTTCTCCTCCTACCTGTCTAGCGCAGTTGTGTCCTAAAGAGCTTCGTACAGTTCCTATATAGGCTCTGCCTATTCTCTCTATTTAACTAGATACTCTACCCTCTTCTTCTTCCTTCGGCTCTTAAGGATTCCTTCTACCTCGTACTCTTCCTAGCCCTTAGTTATAATCGCTAGTAGGCGCGCGTTATCTGTCGTCTAGTGCGGCAGGGGGTCCGTGTTCGCTAGCTGTACGAGGTCTACGTAGAAGACTAGGTAGATCCCTAGGGGGGTATTAAGTCGTACAGTATATGTCCCTACTAGTCGGACTACTGTAAACTTCCGGTTCTGCCAATCTAGCTTCTTGCTTGGCCGGTCTGTACGGATGTTGCGCTAGTTTAGCCAGACCTTATCCCCTGCCTCGTACCTTAGTGCAGCCTGTCGTCCCTTGTTAGCCTGCTCTTCCGCGTTCTGTTAAGCTATAGCTAGGCTCGCTTTCGCCTATTAGTAGGCATTTGTAATCGTCTGTACGATAGCTTCTCCCTGCTAAATAAGGGATTGTACAGAGTGTAGGGTAGCGCTACTTAGGGTCGGTAGAAGCAGGGAGTAGTCGTATCTATAAGTTATAAAGAAGGGGGACAATCCTGTAGCATTAGCCGTACGGCTGTTAATAGCCAGCCCCGCTATAGGGAGAAGGCGGTTCTAGTTTGTCTAGTTATAGTCTATATATGCTTAGAGGTACGCTTCCAACGTCGAGTTAACCCTTTCTATCGCGCTGTCTATCTGTAGGTGCTATGCAGTTAATAGGCGACGTTCTATGTTTAACAACTAGCAGACCCTTGCCTAGAGCTGGCTCGTAAACTGTGTACCCCGGTCCAATACGATTGACCTAGGGAATCTGTGCTTGCTAAACGTCGTCTGTATAAATGCCTAGGCAGTGTCCTAAGCCGTAATAGAGTCTATTCCTTCTAATATTACCCCCTTCGTTAGCTTATCTGTAACTACTATAATGTTCTGCCGTCCGCTACTCTTAGGGAGGTCCGTAATAAAGTCTACTGTTAGGTCTTGCTAGGGCCGGTCCTGTATTGGTAGGGGTTTTAGCAGTCTATGCTTTAGTTTACGCTAGGGCTTTGTCCTCCTATATAAATCGCAGTTCTGTACGAACCTGCGAATGTCCTTCGCTATTGCCGGCTAGTAGTAGTCCCTAGCGACGATGCTATACGTCTCCTCGCGCCCTAGGTGCCCGGTTGCTATAGAATTGTGCGCCTGTTGTATTAAGCTCGTACAGATCTTCTTGTTTGCTAGGACCTAAATCCGATTCCTGAACTTTACGTTGTTCTCCTCGTCTACTAAGCACTCTGCTGCTGACACCTTAAGGTGGAGCTCTGCTAGGAGCTTCCGCTGTCGTCCTTAGATCGCTGTACAGGCCCTTAAGTAAACGTCGTCCTTTTCTACTGCCTCTTCTAATGCCTGCAGTTAGGGTTCCTATATATGTGCTGCTGCTAGGCGGATAGTCCCTTCGCCTAGCTCCTCTCTAAACATCTGGAATGTTTGTAACTTTAGCCGGTCGTCCTCGTACGTCGTTAGCATGTCCTGGTCCTGTCTGGATAACGCATCGGCCTAGCTGTTGTCCTTACCCTTACAATACTGGAGTCTTATATTAAACTGGCTTAGGTACATTGCCTATCGTACGTGTCTCTTAAATAGCTTCTAGGGCTGCGTAAAGTACTCCAGATTCTTGTAGTTAGTTAGGGCGAGGAACTTAGGAACTAAGCGGAGTTCTCTATCCTACGCTTCGTAATACTATACGACCGCTAGCAATTCCTTGTTGTAGATAGGGTAGTTGCACTTAGCTAAGGAGTTCTTCTTAGAGAAGTACGCGTATAGGTGCAGGAGTCCGTCCGAGCCTACCTGTAACAAGATGCCTCCTATACAGTACCCTAAAGAGTCGGTTTCTAGTATCGTCGTACGTTCTAGGTTGAAGGCAGCAAGTGTTGGTCCTGTTGTAAAGAGCTCCTTTAGCCTATTAAAGCTTCTATTACACTCGTCCGTCTACTTAAACTGCTTGTCCTTATGTGTTAGCTTAACTAGGGGACGTACGATCTCTAAGTAGTTCCGTATAAACTGGCAGTAGAAGTTAGCAAACCTAAGAAATTCCTGTCCGCCCTTAACATTTATAGGCAGCTTCTATTGCTTAATAGCATTAATCTTCTTTCTATCTATGCTAATGCCTTTCCCTGCCTCGATAATAAACCCTAGGTATTTCATACGCTGTACACCAAATTCGCATTTGTCGATGTTAAGGTACAATCTAGCCTATTGCAGTCGATCTAGTACCTT
This sequence comes from Pseudocercospora ulei, assembly GCA_016165855.1. Taxonomy (NCBI): domain Eukaryota; kingdom Fungi; phylum Ascomycota; class Dothideomycetes; order Mycosphaerellales; family Mycosphaerellaceae; genus Pseudocercospora; species Pseudocercospora ulei. The sequence continues at coordinate 2,824,882 of JACWNB010000003.1, forward strand.
CTTAACGTTCTGTACATAATCTATATAGGTGCCGTCTGTAAAAACCAGTGTGTCGTCGAGGTACGCTAAGCAGATGCTATCTAGTAACCCTTACAGGGACCTGTTAATGTCCCTCTAGAAGGTTGCTAGTACGTTGGCAAGGCCAAAGGGGGTAACAAGCTACTCGAAAAGACTATATCTCGTACAGAAGGCAGTTATCTATTTACAGCCTTCCTTAATCCGTATCTTGTAGAACGCCGAGACTACGTTAAGCTCAGTAAACTACTTTGCCTTGTTGATCCGTCCAAAAGTCTCCTTAATAAGGGGTAGGGCGTACTGGTCCTTCTTGGTAATCGCGTTAATGCCTCTGTAGTCTATGCAGAAACGCAAGCCGGCCTTTCCTTCCTTATAGACAAACAGCACTAGGGCTCCTGCAGACGAGGTACTTGCCTAAAGAAAACCTTTGGCAAGTAGGTCGTCCAGTGTCTTGCGCAGTACTAGGAGTTCTCTAGAGGACATTCTGTACAGCGGGCCGTACAGTACCTTAAGCAGACTCCTATCTGGACAGGGCTCTAGCTAGATGTCGTAGTCAATCCCTTCCCCTTAGTATAGCGGCAGTTTAGAGGCTAACTTTGGCTCGAAGAGGTCTAGGTATCCTATGTATTCCCTTAGGAGCTTCGTATAGGGGTCCGTTACTTTCTTAAGCGCTAATGCCTTCTTAATGTCTGCAGTCGCAGTGTTTATTTCGGCCTTAGCATTGCCACCCTGCGGGACCCTCCCTTAGTCTTAGAGCCTCTGCTTTGTCGCTGCTAGGTACAGCCGTCCTCGTCCTACGTCTAGCTTGCCCTACTAGCACTCTATCTATAGCTTCCCTAATATTAGATTATACCCTAACTTGTCCTGTACGACATAGAGGTATAAGTCCTGCTTATAGTGTCCCTGTATCTCTATCGTTACCTTTACTATATAGGTAATGTCCGGTCCTTGCCCAGTAATGCCCAATATACGTACAGGTACAGTAGGGGTCGTCTTAATGTAGTGTCTCTGTACAAAGTCTTCGCTAATTACTCTGTACACCAAACATCCTGTGTTAATTAATGTTTACGCCGTTGCAGACCCGTTCACCGTAGGCCGTACGATAAACGGCGTAGTCGTTATGTAGGTAGTCTTAAAAGATAGCTAAGTAGTGCTTTAGTTTAGCAATCTATCTCGTATACGCCTCTAACAGAGCCTTCGCTTAGAGGCTACTCTTTTCCCGACTCGTCGTCGTCCAAGTAGGACTCCTAATCCTCTTGTTAGGGCGCCGCAGTTGCTACCCTTGCAGTAGTCGGCCGTCCCCTAGGTCTCTCTACTAGCAAAAGCCTGCAATTCTGTGCAGTGTAGCCTATCTTACTATACTAATAGCAGCTCTCTTCTGCCCTTCTCTTATCTAGGGTAGCTATGTCTACCTACTGTGCCCTTTTAGCGGCAGCCCTTGGCCGTATAGTAACGGCTGCCGCTACCCTTATCGTCGTTAGTTCCTAGTCTATAGCGTCTGTCTGCTGCTAGAGGGGTTGTCGCATCTTATAAGCGCGGCTTATCCGTCCAAGCCTGTGCTATTGGTCGTCGACTATCCTAAGGAGATTACAGAATTCCTCGTACATAGCTGGTCGTATTATACCTACTAGTCCTGTTATAATCTCCTTAGAGAGGCCTACCTCTAAAGAGGTAATTTTTATCCTGTCCTCCTATTAGAGTCCTCCTGCCTCTGCTAGAGTCTGGTCGTATTCTGCGAGGAATTCTCGTATAGTCTTGCATCCTTGCTTTATCGTATTGACTTGTAGGAGTGCTCGGCTCTCGCAGTCTAGGTCCTTATAGCTCTTGTTAAGAGCTGCCTAGAGTATCGTTGTCGTACCTATTGCTAGGTTGGCAATAGCCGTCTTATAGTACAGCAGAATCCGTGCTACTGCCCTGCCCTTTAACCTCCTAAAGAGGTATACTACCTTGTCTAGCTTAGTCGGGTATGCTCCTAAGTCAACTAGAAGCTTAGAGCGTATCTAGGCAGCCTAGGAGGGTTATTCGGCTAGAGCCTCGCTATCGTAAGTGGTACCGTTAGGGAGTTTGCTCTTAGGGGTCGGGGTGTAGGCCGTCGTGTTCGTCGTTGTAGGGGTCGGATTGCGATCGGACGCCCTAAGCTGTCGTAGCTCCTGTTCCCGTTAGGAAATTATCGTAGCCTAGTAGTTCACTTGCTGCTTAAGCTGCCTCTTATGCTCTAGCAGCTCCTCGTACGCGCAGTGCATCTGTCCCTGTATAGCTATAGGGTCTATAGAGATGTCGCCGTCTATCTTCGTTGTATTACTGCAGTTACCGATAGTAAGATCAGTTCCTAATGTAAGGGCTTAAGAATCTTAGTTTAGAAACTTAAGGTTAGGTATCTATATAAAGGAACTAATAGGCAGTTCCTTTATTATTTGCTACTGTACAATTTGTACCTACAAAGCTAAGCTAGCAATTTCCCTCTGTATAGGGATACAAGGTTCGCACTCTGTACAGAGGGTCGGGAGTTTCCCTCTGTATAGTAGTACAGAGTTTTCCCTCTGTTTAGAGGGGCAGCAATTCTCCTCTATATAGGGCTATAGGATTCTCCCTCTATATAGGAGTAGAGTCCTGTTAGTAACTCTATACAGAGGGTAGGGTCGTGCTAGCGCTGCTAAGTCGCAGTCCTTAGAGCGACGGCTTGCTTAGGTCTAGGACCTCGGCTGGGCGGCGCCTCCTAACACCTACATAGGAACTGTACGAGGCCCTACAAGACACAACTGCGCTGGACAGGTAGGAGGAGAACTACCCCCCTGCCCGGTCTTAGTAACACTGCGCCGTACAGCGAAAAGAGGCATAATCCACCCTGGATACAGGACAGCTGCTAGCAACTTAGGTCGCTAAAGGATCGGGAATTAAGACGTAGAACCCTACGGGGTCCTACCGATACTACGCTGTACTACACTGTATAGAAGGGGGTAGGAGGAAGAGGACAGCCAGGAGACAGGTAGGAATAAGAGTAGAAGTAGGAGGGGAACGAGAGCAACACTGTCTAAAAACTTTTATATACTACCTTAAGGTAGCTTACTAGCTACTACCCCCTAGGACTAAGGCAGCCGACTCCCTATCTAAAATCTTAATTACCTCCCGGCCAGCAGGACCCCTACCTAGGCCAGCACTAGGGAGCAGAGGCATCCTACTACCCCTATGCGCCTCCTCTAGACAGCAGTAGGGGTTGTAGAGAGAGCCGTCCTTCTATTTGCAGAAGGTACAGACCCTAGCCTAGAAGCCAGGAAGGCGGTATAGGCTGCGTAAGCCTTAGAGGGAATTAGGGCAGGAGGCGCAGAGCTGGCCCTAAGTAGCAATAAGGATAGCATTAACGTACAACGCGCAGGCCGTAGCGACCTGCTAAGGCGTAACCTAGGCAGGGTTACACTAGAAGGCGTAGAAGGGTAGCTTAGTAGCATCCTACTGCTTATTAGTATAGCATCTAAGACGTTAGCTTAGACTATATAGAAGACAGGGACCTGTACGAACTGGAAGCGAAGTTGCTAGTTAAGCTAAGCACTCTATTGCTAGAGGTAAAAATAGGAGGGGACACTAGCCGGACGGGCAGAATAAGAGCTAGGAACTACAAGAGAGGAGCTAGCAACTAAGAGAAAACTACAGCGAGAACGGCCGGACGGGGTACGTAGTATAACGGTAGTAGCTAGTAGTAGTGGCTAGTAGTAGTAGACGGTAGACGGTAGACAGTAGACAGTAGACAGTAGTAGGGGATAGCATAGGCAGAGGAGTAGCAGGCAGGGGAATAGAAGAAAAGAAGGAAAGAGAAAGAGAAGGGGGGAGGCTTACTATCTAGGGGGTAGCTGCCTGCTATACGAGGCAATAGCAACTAGAGCTGCTGCTACAACTGTATAAAAAGGGAGCAAAGAAGGCAACTACGACCTAGTAGGAGACGAGCAACGGGCCTATCGACGACCGGATAGAGACAGGAAGTTGCGACCTGCCAAAGGAGTACTAGGAGCTAAGGGTATACGATACGCCGTCGTACAAAAGGAGTACTACGAGAAGGGAGAGGGGTATTGTTAGGGGGCGCTGTCCAGCCTAGGTCCTAGACCTAAGCCAGCCGTCGCCCTAAGGACTGCGACTTAGCAGCGCTAGTACGACCCTACCCTCTATACGGAGTTACTAATAGGACCCTACTCCTGTACAGAGGGAGAATCCTATAGCCCTATATAGAGGGGAATTGCCGCCCCTCTAAACAGAGGGAAAACTCTGCACTACTATTTAGAGGGAAACTCCCGATCCTTTATAGAGAGTATAAACCTTGCATCCCTGCATAGAGGGAAATTGCTAGCTTAGCTTCGTAGGTACAAATTGTATAGCAGCAGACGACGAAGGAACTGCCTATTAGTTCCTTTATATAGATACCTAACCTTAAGTTTCTAAACCAAGATTCTTAAGCCCTTACAGAAGCGTAAGATAGAGAACTCCGCTTAGTTCCCGAGTTCCTTGCCCTAACCAACTACAAGAACCTCGAGTACTTTACGCAACCCTAGAAGCTGTCTAAGAGACACGTACGATAGGCGATGTACCTAAGCCGCTTTAATATAAGACTCTAGTATTACAAGGGAAAGGACAACAGCAGGTCCGATACGCTATCCAGACAGGATCAGGACATATTAACAACGTACGAGGACGACTAGCTAAAATTACAGACATTCCAGATATTAAAGAAGGAACTAGGCGAGGAGACTATCCGCCTAGCAGCGATATACCTATAGGAACCCTAACTGCAGGTATAGGAAGAGGCAGTAGAAAGGGACGACGTTTACTAAGGGGCCTGTACAGCGATCTAAGGAGAACAGCGGAAGCTCCTAGCAGAGCTTTACCTTAAGGTGTTAGCAGCAGGCTGCACAGTAGACGAGGAGAACAACCTAAAGTTTAGGAATTGGATCTAGGTCCCAGCAGACGAGAAGCTCTGTACGAGCTTAATACAACAGGCATACGATTTAATAGCAACCGGACATCTAGGGTTTAAGGAGACGTACAGCATCGTCGCTAGGGACTACTACTAGCCGGCGATAGCAAAGGACATCTGCAGGTTCGTACAGAACTGCGATGTCTGCGGACAGACGAAGCCCTAGCAGGAACTAAAGTATAGGCTGCTAAAACCCCTACTAATACCAGACCGGCCCTAGCAAGACCTAACAGTAGACTTTATTACAGATCTCCCTAAGAGCGATAGACAGCGGAACATTATAGTAGTTACAGACAAGCTAACAAAGGGGGTAATACTAGAAGTAATAGACTCTATTATAGCTAAGGACACTGCCTAGGTATTTATACAGACGACGTTCAGCAAGTACAGATTCCCTAGGTTAATTGTATTAGACCGGGGTACACAGTTTACGAGCCAGCTCTAGGCAAGGGTCTGCTAGTTGTTAAACGTAGAGCGTCGCCTATTAACTGTATAGCACCTGCAGACAGACGGCGCAACATAGAGGGTCAATTCGACGTTAGAAGTGTACCTCCGTACGTACGTTAACTACGACTAGACGAACTGGAATTACCTCCTCCCTATAGCGGAGCTAGCTATTAACAGCTGTACAGCTAACGCTACAGGATTGTCCCCCTTCTTTATAACCTACAGATAAGACTACTCCCTGCTCCTACTAACCCTAAGTAGCGCTACCCTACGCCCTATACGATCCCTAATTTAGCAGGGAGAGGCTATCGTACAGACAATTACGAACGCCTATTAATAGGCGAAAGCGAGTCTAGCTATAGCTTAACAGAATGCAGAAGAGCAGGCCAATAAGGGACGACAGGCTGTACTAAGGTACGAGGCAGGAGATAAGGTCTAGCTAAACTAGCGAAACATCTGTACAGACCGGCTAAGCAAAAAACTAGATAAGAAGAACTGGAAGTTTACGGTAGTCCGACTAGTAGAGATATACGCTATACGGCTTAATACTCCCCTAGGGATCTACCCGGTCTTCTACGTAGACCTTGTATAGCTAGCAAACACGGACCCCCTACCGTACTAGACGACGGACGACGCGCGACTACTAGCGATTATTACTAAAGGCTAGGAAGAGTATAAGGTAGAAGGAATCCTTAAGAGCCGAAGGAAGCAGAAGAGTGTAGAATACTTAGTTAAATAGAGAGGGTAGGCAGAACCTACGTAGGAACTATACGAGGTTCTACAGGACACAACTACACTAAACAGGTAGGAGGAGAATTATCCCCCTGTCCGTTCGCAGTAACACCGCGCCGTACAGCGAAAAGGGACACGATCTACCCTAGGTATAGGGTAGCCGCCGGCAACTTAGGTTGTCGAAGGATCGAGAATCAAGACGTAGGACCCTGCCGGGTCCTACTAACACTACACTATATAGAAGGGGGCAGGAGAAAGGGAACAGCTAGGGGACAGGTAAGAATAAGAGTAAAAATAAGAAGGGGATAAGAGCAGAACCGTCCGAAAATTTTATACGCTACCTTAGGGGTAGCTTACTAGCCACTACTTCCTAGGACTGGGGAAGCCGACAACGAGGCCGCCGACTCCCTATCTAAAATCTCAATTACCTCCTAGCTGGCAGGACCTCTACCCGGGCCAGTACTAGGGAGCAGAGGCACCCCCCTACTCCTACGTACCTCCTCTAGACGGCGGTAGGGGCAGTAGAGGGAGCTATCCTTCTACTTATACGAGGCGCAGACCCTAGCCTAGAAGCTAGGGAGGCGGTACAGGCCGAACAAGCCCTAGGGAGAGTTGGTGCAGGCAGCACAGAGCTAGCTACAGGTAGCTATAAGTATAGCGTTTACGTATAAGGGGCGAGCTGTAGCGACCTGCTAAGGCGTAACCTAGACGGGGTTATACTAGAAGGCATAGAAGGGCAGCTTAGCAGCATTCTACTGCTTATAAGTGTAGTATCTAGGACGTTAGCTTAGACCGTATAGAAGACAGAGACCTGTATAAACCGGAAGCAGAGTTGCTAGTCAAGTTAGGCATTCTATAGCTAGAGGTAGAAGTAGGAGGGGACACTAGCTAGACAGTAGGAAGAAGGGCCAGCAACTATAAGGGAGGAAGAGCTAGCAACTACAAGCGAGCTACAGCAGGAACGGGCGGACGGAGTGCGTAGCATAGTAGTAGTAACTAGTAGTAGTAGCGAGTAGTAGTAGCTAGTAGTAGTTGGGCGTTAGTAGTAGTAGACAGTAGACAGTAGACGCTAGTAGTAGACGTTAGACAGTAGACGGTGGACAGTAGTAGTAGCAGGCAGGAGAATAGAAGAGAAGGAGGGAAGGGAAAGAGACAGGGGGAGGCTTAATATTTAGGGGGTAGCTGCCTGCTATACGAGGCAATAGCAACCGGAGTAGCTGCTACAACTGTATAAAAGAGGGCAAAGAAGGCAACTACGGCCTAGTAGCAGGACGAGTAACGGCCCTATAGACAACCGGACGGAGACGGGAAATCGCGACCTGCTAGAGCAACACTAGGAGCTAAGGGTATACGATACGCTGTTATACGAAAGAAGCACTATAAGAAGGGAGGGGGGTATTGTTAGGTAGCGCTGTCCAGCCTAGGTCCTGGACCTAAGCCAGCCGTTGCCCTAAGGACTGCGACTTAGCAGCGCTAGCACGACCCTACCCTCTGTACGAAGTTACCGATACGACCCTACTCCTGTACAGAGGGAGAACCCTATAACCCTACATAGAGGGGAATTGTCGCCCCTCTAAACAGAGGGAAAACTCTGCACCACTGTATAGAGGGAAACTCCCGACCCTCTGTACAGAGTATAAACCTCGCATCCCTATATAGAGGGAAATTGCTAGCTTGGCTTTGTAGGTACAAATTGTACAGCAGCAGACGACAAAGAAACTGCCTATTAGTTCCCTTATATAGATACCTAACCTTAAGTTTCTGAACCAAGATTCTTGAGCCCTTACATAGCTCTATCGTTACTTTTACTATATAGGTAATATCCAGTCCTTGCCTAGTAATGCCCAGTATGCGTACAGGTACAGTAGGGGTCGTCTTAATATAGTGTCTCTGTACGAAGTCTTTGCTAATTACTCTGTACACTAAACATCCTGTGTTAATTAGTGTCTGCGCTGTAGCGGTCCTGTTTGGCGTAGGTCGTACGATAAACGGCGTAGTCGTTATATAGTTGCTCTTAAAAGATAGCTAAGTAGTGCATTAATTTAGCAATCTATCTCGTACGTGCCTCTAGCAGAGCCTTCGCTTAGAGGCTACTTTTTTCCCGACTCGTTGTCGTCTAAGGGGAACTCTTAGTTCTCTTGTTAGGGCGCTGCAGTTGCTACCCTTGCAGTAGTCGGCCGTCCCCTAGGTCTTTCTACTAGCAGAAGCCTGCAGTTCCGTACAGTGTGTCCTATCTTGCTACACTAGTAGCAGCTCCCTTCTGCTTGTCTCTTGTTAAGGGTAGCTGTATCTACCTACTATGCCCTTTTAGCACTAGCCCTTGGCCGTACAGTAACGGTTGCTGCTACTCTCGTCGTCGTCGTTAGTTCCTAGTCTATAGCGTCCTGCCGCTAATAGAGAGGCTGTTATATCTCGTAGGCGCAGCTTATCTGTCCAAGCCTGCGCTGCTAGTCGTCGACTATCCTAAGGAGATTACTAATCTGGGCACGCAGATATAACTTAATACAGCCTTTTTAATAACTATATCTCGAACTGAACAAGGAAAGGAATCTATATAGTAGTAGGTAAGGGCTTTAGGGGTAGTGTGCCAAGGTCCGGCTCTGTCCGGAAGGGCCGAGCCGAAATTCTAAGGGTCTACCCTATTACTTAGTCCCACCCCTTTCTGCCGCTGTAACACTACCCCCCTCCCTTACTAGCGGTCGACCTCGACCGCTTACTTATCTCTTTCTTTTTTTTTATCGTTGCTATCTAACGTCTTTACTTCGGCGTCTATCTAATTGGAAGAGCTATCTGATCTAAGCTAGCAGCCGTCTAAGCTGCAGCGAGGCTGGCCTGTACGCTACTGCAGAGGTCTATATAGATCCATCTGCGGCTCGCTATTTCTTCTTTCTTTTCTTCTCTACTAAGGCCTTAAGCGCTACTGTAGGACTGCTTTGTTTGCGTTAGCTTCGTTCTTCGTTGTTATTATCCTTCTGGCCGAGCTAGTAGATAGTAGTAACAGTAAGCAAAGACTCCAACGAAGCGCGCTAGCAGTGGTGCCGTCTTCGGCCTTACTGCTACTATCCGCCAGTCCTGGCTAGCAGTGGTAGTAGTGGTGGTGGAGCCGAAGACTCTAGCAAAGCGATTGCTATGATCGTCTTTATTGGCTTCTACACCGATAGAGTGGACGCAGCTTTTCTTCTTCTTCTAGAACAATCAGCTTCGGAGCTACTTAGGCTTTGGCTTCCTCGGGTTCCGAACGTAAAACTCTCTTAGCAGCTCTGCCGAATTCCGGAGGTTCTCGGCCGGATACTATTAATAGTCTTCTAGCTATCCTTTCTATAAGATCCTTGCTTCGACGGACCCTCTTATCTTTCTTATATCTACTATATCTTCTACCTCCTATTCTTCTTCTTTACTATCTATCTCGACCGGCGGGGGTTCGGCGAACCCCTAATCCGGAAGACCGTCTTTAGGGTCCAAGTCTAGCAGATCCGAATAAAAGACGTCGTAGATCCGGAACGATTTTAGTAGCTAGAGCCGATAAGTTACCGGCGACCTCTTTTCTACTATCTTGAACGGACCTACGTAGCAGGGGTTAAGCTTGGCGTTGTTTTTTAGCCTTAGGTTCCGCGTGTTAAACTATACCTTTTGGCCTTCTTCGAATTCTATTAGCGACCGCTTCCTATTAGCTAGAGTTACTATCTTTTTCTAAGCCGATTCTATTGCCTCTTTCGCTACCTTAATCGCTTCTTGTATCTAAGATCGGAGAGCTTCTGCCGCGGCGGCGGCAACTCTCTTCGACAAAGTAGTAGTAGGAGGTTCTAAAGGGCTGGGTTTGTCCAGCAGTTAGAAGCTTATTCTTAGAAGATAACTATAGGTTATCTTAAAGGGCGCTAGCGAGGTAGCTTCTAATCGTACTAAATTGGCGCAGAATTCGGCTATTGGCAACACCTTTACCTACTCTCCTTAATAGTAACTATAGAAGATTCGTAGATATTTTTCTATCTCGCGGTTAGCTACTTTAGACTAACCGTCGGTTTAAGGATAAGCTGCCGTGCTGAGTTTTCTACGAATTCCGAGAGCTTGGTTAATAGCCTTCTATACGTCGGCAGTGAATTGGGGACCCCTATCCGTAGTGATAGTGTCCGGCAGACCGTAGTGCTTCTATATATGCTAAATTAGCATTCTCGCCGTTTCTTCTATAGTAGTTCCTTTATCCTTCGCTCGGCAGGGGATAAAGTAGCGTTCTTTGCTTCGTCGATCCACTACGTTAAGTGTAGCATTATATCTACCGGAATCCGGTAGGCCGGTTACGAAATCAATTGTAATATGCTGCTACGGTTTCTCGGGGATTAGAAGTAGCTTTAACAGACCGGCCGGAAGGCCGTAACGTGGCTTCGCGGCTCGACAGACGTAACAGTTAGCGATAAACTAGTGGATCCGCTCGAAGATCTGCAGAAACTAGTAGATTGTTCTTACGGCTTCTATTGTCTTCTTTAAGCCAGCATAGCCGACATGCTTAGAACTATAGACCAGCTAGATAACCTCTGTAATTAGTTCTTCTAGAACTATTAACTTCCCTAAACTGGTTTTGCCGAGCTTCTGTTGCTAGTTAAGCCGCTCTACCTTTTCGTAGAGAGTCTCTTCCTCGGTCGCCGGCTCTACTGCGTAGACCCCTACTTCTTCCAACACCTCGGCGTCTACTATCCGCTCGGTTGGGACCTTCTAGAACATGTTCGGATCTTCCTTCGCGCAGCGGGTCTTCCCTTCTCTCCTCGTTAGTGCATTAGCCTTTCCGTTTTAAGCTCCTAGTCGATAGGTAATCTTAAAGTCGAACCTGGATAAGTAGGCGGCCTACCTAGCTTAGCGGCGTAAGAGCTTCTGCGTCTTTATAAAGTAGGTCAGTAACTAGTGGTCCGTAAGGACCTGGACCGTACTCTTTCTAGCTATAAGCTCCGGCTTCTACTCCTCGAACGCCTGTATAATAGCTAACAGTTCTTTATCGTAGATAGCGTAGTTCCGTTCGGCCTTAGTTATAGACTTGCTAAAGAAGGCTACCGGATAAAGGGTCGCGCCGTCGTTAGTGTATAAAGAAAGGACTCCTGCTGTTACTGTGTCGGAGGCGTCCGTTTCTACGTAGATCGTCTGTGTACCAGCACTGGCGCTAAGGCTACCGCCTCTTTCAGTCAGTTAAAAGCCTCCGTGCACTTTTCATTCTATAGGCCAGCAGCCTCCTTCTTTCATGCTTCGTTTAGGAGTCTCGCTATCTCGCTAAAGTCCTTAATAAATCGTTAATAGTAGCTGCAGAATCTGAGAAACGCTCTAATTTGTGTAGTGTTTTCGGATTTCGGTTGCTTCTGTTCCGCGACGGCGGCAAGCTTTAAGGGGTCTATCCAAATTCCTTCTCTTCCAACGATAAGACTGAGATATTTGACTTCGGTCTAATAGAACTCGCTCTTTTCCGTGTCCGCGTTTAATCCGGCCTCGCAGAGTCTCTTTAGCACCCTCTTAATATAGTCCGTATGTTGCTCTCTTGTTCTATCGGTATAGATAAGAATGTTGTCTAAGTAGATAGACACGAATCGTTCCAGCATGTCTATAGAGGTGTAATTTATAAAACGCTGCCACACCGCCGGCGCGTTGGTAAGTCCGAAAGGCATTACTAACCACTTAAAGTTGCCTATATGCGTAGCGAATGTCGTAAGGTCTTCCGTTTGTCCCTTCTCGTTCCTTAGTTAGTAAAACGCTTAGCGAATATCCAGCCTGCTGAACCACTTAGCTTTAGCTACTCGTTGTATAGTCTTATCGATTAGCGGCAGCGGATACACATCTCTCTTAGTGACCTCGTTAAGGCCCCGGTAATCTACGTACAGTCGGAGACTACCTCCAGGTTTCTGTACGAAAAGAATCGGTAACGCATATTCGGCTAAGCTTAGCGTAATGAACTTCTTCGCCAGATTCTCTCGAACAAACACTTCTAACTAGTCTAGCTCGGCTGGCGATAGTCTTCTTAAGGGCTCGGTTCTTAGCAGCGTAGCTCCTTCTTTTAGCCGGATCTTGTTGTTATATTGCGGTCAGTAGAGCGGCAGGAGGTTGGAGTTAGCTTTTGAGAATACGTCAGTATAGCTATAGAGCTCCTTTGGCAACACCTCTAACGGATCTACTTCTTCTTCTGCTATTATCTTCCAGTAGTCTTCGATGTCTTTTATTAAGATAGCGTAAATCTTATTGTCCGGCGACCTCGCAAGGGTTGTTAAAGCTTCCAAGCTTATTATTCCGATCGTGTCTAGAGGGTCGGACCGATCTATTGGCACCGCTTCTATAGTCGTAACGTTTGGTTCCGTAGCGACTGCAGTGACTGATTCGACAGCAGTAACGCCACTCTGCAGGGTTTTGAATCCGAGTGTGCCTTTACCTACGTTAATAACGGCTTTCTAGTTCTTTATCTATTTCTGTCCTATTATAATGTTAAACCTTCCGATATCTATAATTCGGAACGTCGCCTCCGTAGTGCGACCAGCTAGGGTAGTTCTTAATAGCACGTAATGCGTGACACTCTCAGTGTCTTGTTCGTTGTATACTGAAATTCGCGTCGGCGACGCTAGCTCTATAGGATAACTGTATCCTTTTATTAGCTTCTGAACTAGTCGATAGTGGATCGCTGCTCCGATAAGAGCTCCCGTGTCGATAAAAGCTCTTATCTGAAGTAGGCGGTCTAATCTATTAAGGGGTGGACAGTAATTAGGAGGATAATAGCGGTCTCTGTATTTACTTCTACCGCCGCCAAGAGCGGGTCGTTACAGCTGTTAATGCTCTCTTCTTCTAGTGACGCAGATCGCGTTAGTGCCCTATTATCCGTGCTAGATAGGAGGCCTATCCGTCTAGCTAGTCTTTTCCTAAGATCCTTAGTAGCGCTCTACTATCTATACTGTCGGTGTCGTTTGGAGCCGGCTTAATGGCTTAGATAGTCTTTCTCAGCGGCTGCAGCTTTGCGGCACGATATTCCTGCTTCTGCTAAGCCGTCGCTTGGCATCTCGTAGCGATATAGCCTGGCTTTCCATATGCGTAGCAGGTAGGGACGAACGACGAACGCAGCAAATAGGATGTCTGCTAGGTAGGGCCTCGGCGGAAAGGAGCAGGGGGTCGTGTTGTCGGCGCCGACTGCTTCTAAATTAGTTCGCGCAATGCCGATTTTGCATAGGCGCTTAGGTTTCTAGCGGTAACTCTCGCTTAGTGCACGAAGCTCTCGAGGTCTTCGTCTTCTACCGAAGCTATAGCTGCAGCTAGTTCAGGGTTTAGCTTCTGCCTTAGCAGGTGTAGCTGCTTATCTTCTAATACTCTAGCTCTAATAGCATATTTTCTAAACAGTCTGTAGAACACCTTAAACGTTAGCCGGTTCTAGTTAATCTTATCCAGTTGCTTACGGGCTGTCTTCTTCCAGAAGGGATCTCCGAAGCATTGGTCTAGCGCTTTAATTGCTTCTTCGGCGGTTACCTCTTCTAGGTCCGCTACTAGCGAAAAAGCTTTACCTTCTAATCGCGATTCTAGGTAGGCCAACCTGTCTTCTTTACTGTTTTCGGCATAATCGCAGTCTATCTTGTTCTTTATCTTTTTCTTAAATGCCTCCTAGTCTTTAGGATCTCCTCCTCTAAACGCCAGTAGGTTAGGTAGTAACGTTATCGAGGTGCCGCCTTAACTGTAGGCCGCCGGTAAGGCTGTCTTAGCTTCTTCTTCTCGATGTAGTAGCGGCGCCGACGACATTGCTGCTTCTATCTTAGCTAACTAAGTCTTTATTACCTTTAGTTGTACTAGTCGAATGCCGCTTAGTTTTCTAGCACATCGATAATAGTCTCTGCCGATTCCTTCTCGGCTCTTACCGCTTCGGTTTCCTCTCTTAACTGCCTCTTCTCTTCCAGGGTTCTGTAAAACAGCGTCTTAATAAGGTCTATGCCGTCGTAGACCTTCCCTATTCCGTTCTCGTTTACATAGTCTTTAAGTTCTTCGAGCGTGCAGTCGTAGATCTTCTTATATTCGGTTATTCGTTCCTTGATCTCTGCCGTTTCTTCTACTGTAAAACCTCTAATAATAATATTATTATTAATAACGCTGGAGCGCCTACTCGCTCTATCAGTCTTTTCTCTCCTGCTTCTGCTGCAGCCTGTAACGCCGCCTTCTACCGTTAAGAAGCTCTCTATAGCTGTCTTACGGTGCTGGTGTTTGGTTTGGTGTGTAAGTGCGCGTACGTTATTCAGGTGTCCAAATAGTTCAACAGTCCCTTTCGCGCAACGCGGAGTTGGTATAGTAAGTGAGTTCGAGATATAATAATCTCGGCACGCAGATATAATTCAATACGGCCTTTTTAATAACTATATCTCGAACTGTAGAAGGAAAAGAATCTATATAGTGGTAGGTAAGGGCTTTAGGGGTAGTGTGCCAAGGTCCGGCTCGGTCCGGAAGGGCCGAGCCGAAATTCCAAGGGTCTACCCTATTACTTAGTCCCACCCCTTTCTGCCGCTGCAACAATTACAGAACTCCTTATACAAGGCTAGTCGTATTACGCCTACCAGTCCTGTTATAATCTCCTTAGAGAGGCCTACCTCTAAGGTAGTAATTTTTACCCTGTCCTCCTATTAAAGTCCTCCTGCCTCTGCTAGGGTCTAATCGTATTCTGCAAGGAACTCTTGTATAGTCTTGCGTCCTTGCTTTATTGTATTAATGTATGGGAGTGCTCGGCTTTCGCAGTCTAGGTCCTTGTAGCTCCTGTTAAGAGCTGCCTAGAGCATCGACGTAGTTGCTATTGCTAGGTTGGTAATAGCTGTCTCGTAGTATAGCAGAATCCGTGCTGCCGCCCTGCCCTTTAACCTCCTAAAGAGGTAAACTACGTTATCCAGCTCGGTCGGGTATGCTTATAAGTTAACTAGAAGCTTAGAGCATATCTAGGCAGCCTAGGAGGGGTACTCGGCCAGAGCTTCACTATTGTAGGTAGTAACGTTAGGGAGTTTGCTCTTAGGGGCTAGGGTGTAGGCCGTCGTGTTTGTCGTCGTCGTAGGGGTCGGATCGCAATCGGACGCCCTAAGCTGTCGGAGCTCCTGTTCCTGTTAGGAAATTATCGCAGCCTAGTAGCTTACTTGCTGTTCGAGCTGCCTCTTGTATGCTAGCAGCTCCTCGTACGCGCAGTGCATCTAATCCTGCACAGTCGCAGGTTCTATAGGGATGTCGCTGTCTATCTTCGTTATATTACTGCAGTTACTAACAGTAAGATTAGTTCCTAATATAAGGACTTAAGAATCTTAGTTTAGAAACTTAAGGCTAGGTATCTACATAAAGGAACTAATAGGCAGTTCCTTCGTCGTACACTACTGTACAATTTGTACCTACAAAGCCAAGCTAGCAATTTCCCTCTATATAGGGGAGCAAGGTTCCTAACTCTATACAGAGGGTCGGGAGTTTCCCTCTATACAGGATGCAGAGTTTTCCCTCCGTTTAGGGGGGCGGCAATTCCCCTCTATATAGAGCTATAGGATTCTCCCTCTGTACAGGAGTAGGGTCGTTTTAGTAATCCTATACAGAGGGTAGGGTCGTGCTAGCGCCGCTAAGTCGCAGTCCCTAGGGCGACGGCTGGCTTAGGTCCAGGGCCTAGGCTGGACAGCGCCCTCTAACAACTAAGTATTCTATCTTCTTCTGCCTCCTCCGGCTCTTAAGGATTTCTTCTACTTTATACTCCTCCTAGTCTTCCGTTACGATTGCTAGGGGGCATACATCGTCCATTATCTAGTGCAGTAGGGGGTCTGTATATGCTAGCCGTACAAGGTCTATGTAAAAAACCGGGTAGATTCCTAGGGGAGTGTTAAGTCGTACGGCGTATGTGCCTACTGGCCGGACTACTGTAAACTTCCAGTTCTTCTAGTCCAGTTTCTTGCTCGGCCGGTCTGTACAGATGTTGCGTTAGTTTAGCTATACCTCGTCTCCTGCCTCGTACCTTAGTGCAGCCTGTCGTCCCTTATTAGCCTGTTCTTCCGCCCTCTGTTAGGCTATAGCTAGGCTCGCTTTCGCCTATTAGTAAGTATTCGTAATCGTCTGTACAATAGCTTCCCCCTGCTAAATTTGGGAGTGTACAGGGCGTAAGGTAGCGCCGCTTAGGGTCGATAGAAGCAGGGAGTAGTCGTATCTATAGGTTATAAAGAAGGGGGACAGTCCTGTAGCGTTAGCTGTACAGCTGTTAATAGCTAGCTCCGCTATAGGGAGGAGGCGGTTCCAATTCGTCTAGTCGTAGTTAACGTACGCTTAGAGGTACGTTTCTAATGTCGAGTTGACCCTCTCCGTCGCGCCGTCCGTTTGCAGGTGCTATGCAGTTAATAGGCAGCGTTCTACGTTTAGCAATTAACAGACCCTTACCTAGAGCTAGCTCGTAAACTGTGTACCTTAGTTAGATATAATTAATCTAGGGAACCCGTACTTGCTAAACGTTGTCCTTATAAATGCCTAGGCAGTGTCCTCGGCCGTAATAGAGTCTATTCGCTCTAGTATTACCCCCTACGTTAGCTTGTCCGTAACTACTATAATATTCTACCGTCCGTCGCTCTTAGGGAGGTCTGTAATAAGATCTACTGTTAGATCTTGCTAGGGCCGGTCTAGTATTAGTAGGGGTTTTAGCAGCCTGTGTTTTAGTTTACGCTAGGGCTTCGTCTGTCTACAGACATCGCAGTTCTGTACAAACCTACAGATGTCCCTTGCTATTGCCGGCTAGTAGTAGTCCCTAGCGACGATGCTGTACGTCTCCTAGCGCCCTAGGTGTCTAGTTGCTATTAAATTGTACGCCCGTTGTATTAAGCTCGTACAGAGCTTCTTATCTGCTAGGACCCAAATCTGATTTCTAAACTTCAGGTTGTTCTCCTCGTCTACTGTACACTCTGCTGCTAATACCTTAAGGTAGAGCTCTGCTAGGAGCTTCCGTTGTCCTCCTTAAATCGCCGTATAGGTACCTTAGTAAGCGTCGTCCCTTTCTACTGCCTCTTCCTACGCCTATAGCTAGGGTTCCTACATATATGTTGCTGCTAGGCGGATAGTCTCTTCGCCTAGTTCCTCCTTAAATATCTAGAATGTTCTCGACTCTAGTCGTTCGTCGTTATACGTCGCCGGCATGTCTTAGTCTCGTCTAGATAACGCGTCGGCCCTGCTGTTATCCTTTCCTTTGCAGTACTAGAGCCTATATTAAAGCGGCTTAGATACATCGCCTATCGTACGTGCCTCTTAGAGAGCTTCCGGGATTGTATAAAGTACTCGAGATTCTTGTAGTCGGTTAGGGCGAGGAATTTAGGAACTAAGCGGAGTTCTCCGTCCTACGCCTTGCAGCATCGTACGACTACTAGCAATTCCTTGTCGTAGATAGGGTAGTTGCATTCGGCTAGGGAGTACTTCCTAGAGAAGTACATAAATAGGTGTAAAAGGCCGTCCGGACCTACCTGCGAGAGAATACCTCCTATATTGTACCCTAAGGAGTCAGTTTCCAGTATCGTCGTATGTTCTAGATCGAAGGCGGCAAGTGTTAGTCCTATAGTAAAGAGCTCCTTTAGCCTGTTAAAGCTTCTATTACACTCGTCCGTCTACTTAAACTATTTGTCCTTGTATATTAGCTTAACTAGAGGGCGTGCTACCTCCGAGTAATTCTGTATAAACTGGCAGTAGAAGTTGGCAAACCTAAGGAATTCTCGTACGTCCTTAATACTTGTAGGGGGCTTCTACTGCTTAATGGCATTAATGTTCTTCCTGTCTATGCTAATGCCCTTCCCTACCTCGATAATAAACCCTAATTACTTCGTACGCTATATGCCGAATTCGCATTTGTTAATGTTAAGGTACAGTCTAGCTTGTTGTAGGCGGTCTAGCACTTTCTTAACATCCTGTACGTAGTCCTCGTAGATCCCGTCTGTAAACACTAGTATATTATCGAGGTATACAGAGCAGATGTCGTCTAGTAGCCCTTGCAGGGACCTGTTTATGTACCTCTAGAAGGTTACTAGCGCGTTCGTAAGGCTAAAGGGGGTAACAAGCTATTCGAATAGTCCGTACCTTGTACAGAAAGCGGTTATCTATTTATAACCTTCCTTAACCTGTATCTTATAGAAGGCCGAGACTACGTTAAGCTTAGTAAACTACTTTGCCTTACTAATCCGTCCGAGGATCTCCTTAATAAGGGGCAGGGGGTACCAGTCCTTCTTAGTAATTGCGTTAATGCCTCTGTAGTCTATGCAAAAACGCAAGCCGGCCGAGCCTTCCTTATAGACAAACAGCACTAGGGCTTCTGTAGTTAATGTACTTGCGCAAATAAAACCTTTAGCAAGTAGGTCGTCTAGTGTCTTGCGTAGTACTAGGTGTTCTCTAGAGGATATGCTATATAGTAGGCCGTACGGTACTTCAGGCAGACTCCTATCTGGACAGGGCTCTAGCTGGATGTCGTAGTCTATCCTTTCTTCTTAGTATAGAGGCAGTTTTAAGGCCGATTTTGGCTCGAAGAGGTCCAGGTATTCTACGTATTCCGATAGGAGCTTCGTACAGGGGTCCGTCGCTTTCTTAGGCACTAGGGCCTTCTTAATGTCTATAGTTGCAGTGTTTACCTCGGCGTTAGCGTCAGCGTTAGCTTTAGCATTGCCGCCCTGCGGAGCTCTCCCTTAGTCTCGGAGCCTCTGCTTTGTCGCTGCCAAGTACAGGCGTCCTTATCCGACGTCCAGCTTGCCCTGCCAGCGCTCTATCTATAGCTTCCCTAATATTAGGTTATACCCCAACTTGTCCTGTACAACGTAGAGGTATAAGTCCTGCTCGTAGTGTCCTTGTAGCTCTATCGTTACTTTTACTATATAGGTAATGTCCGGTCCTCGTCCGGTAATGCCTAGTATGCGTACAGGTACAGTAGGGGTCGTCTTAATGTAGTGTCTCTGTACGAAGTCCTCGCTGATTACTCTGTATACTAAACATTCTGTGTTAATTAGCGTCCGCGTAGCGGCGGTCCCGTTTAGCGTAGGTCGTACGATAAACGGCGTAGTTATTATGTAGTTGCTCTTAAAAGATAGCTAAGTAGTGCTTTAATTTAGTAATCTATCTCGTATATGCCTCTAGCAGAGCCTTCGCTTAGAGGCTACTCTTTTCCCGACTCGTCGTCGTCCGAGGGGGACTCTTTGGTCTTATATTAGGGTGCTGCAGTTGCTACCCTTGTAGTAGTCGGCCGTCCCCTAGGTCTCTCTGCTAGCAAGAGCCTGCAGTTCTGTATAGTGTGCCCTATCTAGCTACACTAGTAGCAGCTCCCTTCTGCTCGTCTCTTGTAAAGGGTAGCTACATCTACCTACTGCGCCCTTTTAGCGCCGGCCCTTAGCTATACAGTAACAGCTGCCGCTACTCTCGTCGTTGTCGTTAGCTCCTAGTCTATAGCATCCTGCTGCCGATAGAGGGGCTGTCGCATCTTGTAGGCGCAGCTTATCTATCCGAGCCTGCACTGTTAGTCGTCGACTATCCTAAGGAGATTACAGAACACCTCGTACAAGGCTAGCCGTATTACGCCTACTAGTCCTGTTATAATCTCCTTAGAGAAGCCTACCTCTAAGGTAGTAATTTTTACCCTGTCCTCCTATTAGAGTCCTCCTGCCTCTGCTAGGGTCTAGTCGTACTCTGCGAGGAACTCTTATATAGTCTTGCGTCCTTGCTTTATAGTGTTAACCTATACAAGGGCTCGGCTTTCGCGGTCTGGGTCTTTATAGCTCCTATCGAGAGCTGCCTAAAGCACCGTCGTAGTTGCTATTGCCGGGTTAGCAATAGCCTTTTCGTAGTACGGCAGAATTCGTACTGCCGCCTTGCTCTTTAACCTCCTAAAGAGATACACTACCTTGTCTAGCTCGGTCGGGTATACTCCCCAATCGACTAGAAGCTTAGAGCATATCTAGGCAGCCTAGGAGGGGTACTCGGCTAATGCCTTACTATCGTAGGTAGTAACGTTAGGGAGTTTGCTCTTTTTAATTGTAGTGTAGGCCGTCGTATTCGTCGTCGTCGTAGGGTCGGATCGCAATCGGACGCCCTAAGCTGTCGGAGCTCCTGTTCCTGTTAGGAAATCATCGCGGCCTAGTAGCCTACTTGCTGTTCGAGCTAGGTCTTGCATACTAGCAGCTCCGTATACATACAGTGTACATAATCCTGCATAGCCGTAGGTTCTATAGGGATGTCGCTGTCTATCTTCGTTGTATTACTGCAGTTACCGACAGTAAGACTAGTTCCTAATGTAAAGGGTTTAAGAATCTTAGTTTAGAAACTTAAAGCTGGGTATCTATATAAAGGAACTAATAGGCAGTTCCTTCGTCGTCCGCTGCTGTACAACTTGTACCTACGAAGCTAAGCTAGCAATTTCCTACTGTATAGGGATATAGGGATTTCGCTCTGCACAGAGGGTTAGGAGTTTCTATACAGAGTTTTCCCTACGTGTAGAGGGGCGGCTATTTCCCTCTATGTAGAGCTGTAGGGTTCTCCCTCTGTATAGGGGTAGGGTCGTGTTAGTAACTCTGTACAGAGGGTAGGGTTATGCTAGCGCCGCTAAGTCGCAATCCTTAGGACGACGGCTAGTTCAGGTACAGGACCTAGCAGGGCGGCGTTCCCTAACACCTATTCTTCGTCTAGTAGGTCTGCCGGACCGCTTTTAGCTTATATACTAGGATGTAGAGACTAACTAAGAGCTCTGTAAACAGTTTGTACAGCCTCGTCTGATGCGCTATCGTCTAGCTAACCTGCTACAGTTGCTTTTCTAAGGAGCAGCGAGCCGCTGCTTAGCACCTGTACTACTCTTTCTAGGCTAATCCGGCTAGGGTTAACCCTAGACAACTCTATACTAGTTGTCTGTCGTAAGTTAACGCGATCCTAATCGCTAGCTATAGCTAGCTTTTCGACGGCTGTTCTAGTTCCCCCTAGGGCTCGTTTGCGCTATACCGTTTCCCTAGTTAGTAGTATAGAGTATATGCCTCCTACAAATAGAAGGACGCCTTACTACACTGCTCTATACACTGCCTAGGGGTTACTAGGTTACCCTCGCCTGCTAGGCTAGAGTCAGACGACGAGTCGGACGACGAGGGGGGTCAGGAGGCTATTAAGGCCTTGGTTAAGGATAGCTAAGTAGGGGCAGGGGTTATTAAGAAATCGGACGATAATAGCGCGGCCGCGCTATAGCTAGCAGTAGTAAGGTAGCGGGACAGGCACTAAGCGCGTCGTCTATGCTATCTCGGACAGCATAGTTCTACTATAATATTAGTCTAGATAGATGTTTCTCCTCCTACCAGTCTAGTGATACTATATCTTAAAGAGCCTCGTATAGTTTCTACGTAGGCTCTGCCTACTATGCCTATTTAACTAGGTATTCTATCCGCTTCCGCCTTATTTGGGCCTTAAGGATTTCTTCTACCTCGTACTCTTCCTAGTCCTTAGTAATAATCGCTAGGGAGCGTACCTTGTCTATCGTCTAATTAGGTAGGGGGTCTGTATATACCGGCTAGACAAGATCTATATAGAAGACTAGATAGATCCCTAGGAGGGTGTTAAGTCAGACTGTATATGTCCCTACTGGCCGGATTACTATACACTTTCAGTTCTTCTAGTCTAGTTTCTTGCTTAGCTAGTCTATACAGATATTGCGCTAGTTTAACTACACCTTATTACCTGCCTTATACTTTGGTGCGGCCTATCGTCCTTTATTAGCCTGTTCTTCTGCATTCTGCTGGGCTATCGCAAGGCTCGCTTTCGCCTATTAGTAGGCGTTTGTTATCGTACGTATAATAGCTTCCCCTTGCTAAATTAGTAAACGTACGGGACGTAGGATAGCGCCGCTTAGGGTCGCCGGGAGCAGGGAGTAGTCGTACCTATAAGTTATAAAGAAGGAGAATATTCCTATAGCATTAGCCGTACGGCTGTTAATAGCTAGTTCTGCTATAGGGAAGAGGCAGTTCTAATTAGACTGGTTATAGTCAACGTACGCCCGGAGGTACACCTCTAGTATCGAATTGACTCTCTCCGTCGCTCCGTCCGCCTACAGGTACTAAGCGGTCGAGAGGCGGCGTTCTACGTTTAGCAATTAGCAAATCCTTGCCTAGAGTTAGCTTGTAAACTGCGTACTGCAGTTAGATACAATCGACCTAGAGAATCCGTACTTGCTAAATGTAGTCCGTATAAAGGCTTAGGCAGTGTCCTTAGCTATAATAGAACCTATTCCCTCTAGTATTACTCCTTTTGTTAGCTTGTCGGTTACTACTATAATATTCTGCTGTCCGTTACTCTCTAGGAGGTCTATAATAAAGTCTACTGTTAAATCTTGCTATAGCTAGTCTAGTATTAGCAGAGGCTTTAACAAGCTGTAGTTTAGTTCTCGCTAGGGATTCGTCTGTCTACAAATATCGCAGTTTTGTACAAATCTGTAGATATCCTTTAATATTGCTAGCTAGTAGTAATCCCTAGCGATAATGCTATATGTCTCCTCGCGCCCTAGGTGTCCGGTTGTTATCGAGTCGTACACCTATTGTATTAATCTCGTCTATAGTTTACTGTCTATAGGGACCTAAATCCGGTTCCTAAACCTTAGGTTGTTCTCTTCGTCTACTGTACACTCTGCTACTAAGACCTTAAGGTTAAGCTCTGTAGGGAGCTTCTGCTGCTATTCCTAAATCGCTATATAGGCTTTTTGGTAAACGTCGTCCTTTGCTACTACGTCTTCCTAAGCTTAAGGAGTTATAGTGTATATAGCTACTAGGAGGACAGTGTTTTCCCCTAGGTTCTCTCTAAACATCTAGAATATCTATAATTTCAATTATTTATCGTCGTACATTGCTAGTATGTCTTAGTCTTGTTAGGATAATACGTCAGCCTAGCTATTGTCCTTGCCTTTGTAGTACTAGAGTTTTATATTAAAAGGTACATCGCCTATTGTACGTGTCTTTTAGAGAGTTTTTAGAGTTTTATAAAATACTCGAGGTTCTTGTAATCTGTAAGGATAAGGAATTTAGGGACTAAACGGAGTTTGCTGTCCTACGCCTTACAGCACTGTACGACTGCTAGCAATTCCTTATTGTAGATAGGGTAGTTACATTTAGCTGGGGTGTTCTTTTTAGAGAAGTACGTATATAGGTATAGGAGGCTGTCCGTGTTACGGCAGCAGAAAGGGGTGGGACTAAACGATAGGGTAGACTCTTAGAATTTCGGCTCGGCCCTTTTAGACCGAGCCGGGCCTTGGCACGCTACTCCTAAAGCCCTTACCTACTGCCGGATAGATTCCTTTCCCTCCTTAGTTCGAGATATAGTTATTAAATAGCCGTATTAAACTATATCTACACGCTCGGATTATTATATCTCGAACTCTCTAACTACACAAACCCCGCGCTGCGCAAAAGGGCCTGTAGAATTACATCCGGGCACCCGAATACCGCACGTATATACTATAACCCAAAACTAAACTAACGACTATTGTAAGAAAGAAATAGAGAGCTTCTCGACAGTAGAAGGCAGCGTTACCGGCTGTAGCAGGAGGAGAAAGACTAACAGAGCGAAAGATAGACGTACTAGTACTATCGACGATAGCACAGTTACCGAAGGCCTTACAGTAGAAGAGATAAATAAGGCAAAGGAGCAAATAGCTAGATATAAGGAGCTGTATACCTGTATATAGGACGAGCTCGAGGAGCATATAACGGAACATAGAGTTAAGAAGGTTTACGATATAATAACCTTTATCGAGAAGGTGTTTTACAAGAAAGTAGAAGAGAATAGGCAACTAAGAGAGGAAACAGAGGCGGTTACTGCCAAGAGGGCATTAGCAGAAACTACTATCGAAGTGCTAGAGAATTAGGCGGTAACACGACTAGCTTAACTAAATGCGCTAAGGGCCTAGCTAGCTAATATAGCAGCGCTAACGTCGTCGAGGGCGCCGCCGCTGCTGCTGCTAAGAGAAGATTAAAATAAAAGCGCCTCCCCTGCCGCCTACAGTTAAGGCAGCATCTCGATAACGTTATTGCCTAACCTGCAGATGTTTAGTAGCAGAAATCCGGGGACGTAGGAAGTTTTTAAGATAAAAATAATAAATAAGATAAACTGCAACTATGCGAACAACAGCGAAGAGGACAGGTTAGCATACCTTTAATTAAGACTAGACAGTAAGGCATTTACGCTAGTAGCAGACTTAGAAGAAGCTACTACTGCCGAGGCTCTCAAAGCCTTAGATTAGCGTTTCGCCGATTACTTTCGTAAGCAGACAGCCTGCGAACAACTCGACAAAGTTAACTAGCACTAGCTATTATTTAAAGAATTTTATAGGCAATTCCAGAAGCACGCGATCTAAGCGAAGATGTCGGAAAGCGAACAACTACACCTGCTAAGAAAGAAGTTAAGGCCTGAACTAGCTAACGCCCTAGTCTCCGTACGAACTAGAGACCTTTAAGCCTTTGTAGACTAAGCTAGGGTTACTGCTAGAAACATAAACAAATACGGAAAGCCAGCAATCTCAGAGCCAGGTTAGCGGCCGTCGTTTACGCTATTAACTAGGCCTTCTTTATCTTTCCAACGCGGCCCCTAACTACTATCCTATCCGCCGCGCTCGACGTTCGTCCCTACATATTACGCGTATAGAAAGCCTGGCTATATCGCTACTAGATGCCAAGCGACGGCTTAACAGAAGCGAGAATACTAGGCTACAAGACCTACGCCGCCACTGCTAAGGAAGAGCGTCCAGGCTATAGAGTCAGCGCCAAACGACACCGACAGTATAGACAGCAGAGTGCTGTTAAGAATCTTAGGAAAAGACCAGCTAGACGGATAGGCTCCCTACCTAGCATAAACAATAGGGCACTACTAGAAACTGTATCGCTAGAAGAAGAAGGAAGCGTTAACAGTTGTAATAACCTACTCTTAGCTATGGTAGAAGTAAATGCAGAGACCGCGATTATCCTTCCGATTACTGTCTACCCTCTAGAGGGCTCGTACTAGCCTCTTTAGTTAAAAGCTTTTATCGATATAGGAGCCCTTATCGGCGCAGCAATTTACTATCGACTGGCTCGGAAATTAATAAAGAGATACAGCTACCTAGTAGAACTAGCGTTGCTAACGCAGATTTTAGTATATAACGGACAAGATACAGAGAGCATTACACACTATATGCTACTGAAAACCACCCTAGCTAGCTACACTACAGAAGCGACGTTCCGGATTATAGACATCGGACGTTTTAACATTATTATAGGGCAGAAATGGATAAAGAACTAGAAAGTAGTTATTAATATAGATAAAGGTCTAGTCAGGTTTAAGACCTAGCAGAAGGGCACTGCCGCTGACGACTCGGTCACTGTCGCTACTGCAAAACCGAACGTAACGGCCGCTAATACGGCTCTGGCCGACTACGCTGTTCTACTAGACACTATCGGAATAATAAGCTCGGAAGCCCTAACAACCCTCGCGAAGTCGCTAGAGAATAAGAACTACGCTATCTCGATAAAAGACATCGAAGACTACTAAAAGATAATAGCGGAAGAAGAAGTAAACCTAGTAGAGGTATTACTAAAAGAACTCTATAGTTACGCTAACGTGTTCTTAAAAGCCGACTCTAACCTCCTGCTACTCTACCGACTAGAATACAATAACAAGATCTGACTAAAAGAAGGAGCTACGCTGCCGAGAACCGAACTACTAAGGTAACTATTGCTGGCTAAGCTAGACTAAGTAGAAGTGTTTGTTCGAGAAACCCTAGTAAAGAAGTTTATTACGCCGAGTTCCGCTAAATATACGTTGCCGATTCTTTTTGTCTAGAAACCCAGAGGCAGCCTCTAGCTGTACGTAGACTACTAAGGACTAAATAAGGTTACTAAGAGAGACGTATACCCGCTGCCGCTAATTAATAAGACTATACAACAAGTAGCAAAAGCTAAGTAGTTTAGCAAGCTAGACATTCGCTAAGCGTTCTACTAACTAAGGAACTGTTAAGGGGGGAGCTAAGAGGTCAGAAGAGGTCGATGTAAAAGTCGAAGTAGGTCGGAGGAGTTGGATAAAACAAAGTCTAAAGGGAAGGATGTAAAAGTTAATGTTAGAGGGGGAGGCTGAAGTCTAAAGTAAGAGATATGAAAACTGAGTAAAGAAAGGAAGGGCTAGAGTCTAGGGTGTGAAAGCTAAATTAATGTACAAGACGAGCTGTAAACAAGAAGAAGAGAAAGATCAGGTGGGTGGCGGCAGGTTCTTATATCCCCCTGCCCTGGCTAGTTGTTTGCGTGTTTGCTAGTGACTTTCTTATTAAACTTTGTTTCTTTGTTCTGCAAACAAATTTATTTCCTAGACCCGCTTTTTCCTAAGGTTCCAAAACTAAGTCAGGAGTGTTTGCATCGCGAGAGAATTCGCCTTTTACTCTCTTAGAGTCTTCTTCTATCTAGTGGTTGTTGGCCTGTAGTCTGTAAATCTTAATAGTTCTGGTTGGGTCTTAGATGCTGTTGTTTTCTGTTTTACATCTGTTAACTGTGTTTTCCGTTTTATATCTGCTGACCGTAACAGTAGCCCCCCTTAATATAGCGGAGTTCCTACGAAGCCTTAGTAGTTTGAGATACCGGGGGTAAGTCTGCTTATTCTTGGGAGCAGGCCTGATGTTACGGTCAATATTCTATTAGTAAGCAGAATGCAGTTCTCTTTGGCTATACCAGGTTTCCAGGCAGTAGTCTCTAGAGTGGTTCTGACGGTAGAAGGCTTCAATCTTGTCCTTGTCGAAGATAATGTTTCTAAGGGGTTCTTAAGTAGTGTCCCAGTCTTCGTGGCTTTGCTATTGAACTTTGTACTTTGTCTGTCCATTAATCACTTAACAGTCTGTAATTTTGCGTACGTAGTATTCTCCTTCTTCGTCTTCGTTGTCGTCTTCTGCAGGGAGAATGCAGGTTCGTTCTTGGTCTTGCAATTGGATTGGGAAGGGATCTCCTTCTTTAGGTCTTAGTCGAACAGGATAGAAGACGTCGTGGATTTCCCAGTCTTCCGGCAGTTAGAGGCGGTATGCATGCGAGCTAATGTTCTCTATAATAGGGAAGGGGCCTAGTTTTTTCTAGTTAAGTTTGCGAGAAGGTCTTCCTGTAACAATGTTTTTAGAGTCTAGGTACACTCTGTCTCCTACTTAATAGTCTAGGGCTGGTTGTCGTTTCCAGGTGGCTTGTTCTTCGTGGATAGCCTAGGCGTAAGTTATTTCTTCTTGGACTTCCTAATAGATCTAGGAGAGGTGCGTTGCCCAGTCGTCTGCATCGACTTCGTCTGGGTCGTCGGGTCGCAGTAGTGGGTCTTAAGGCTCTATTCCTGTTCGGGGGTAGTAGCCTCTAGTAGTGTAGAAGGGTAAGTGTCCTGTCGTCTCTAACTCCTAGTTGCGCACCGAGAATTCCACTGTTGGGATATGTTTTGGCCAGTCCTTTTGGTAGTAATCGATAAAGCAACGTAGCGTCTGTTCGAACAGTGCGTTCGCAATTTCCGTTTAACTATCTGTTTCTAGGTAGTAGGACGTTAAGATATAGTGATCGATGTTCAAAAGCTTGCAAAGCCGTTTCCAGAACTTGGCAATAAACTAAGAGCCTCTGTTAGAGGTAATGCTGTCCGGAAGGCCTACGTAACGCCAGACGTATTCGTAAAGGAGTCGAGCGGTTTCCTTGGAAGTGATGCTCTAGCAGGGTACTACAAAGCGGTCCTTAGAGTGTCGGTCTACAACTACAAAGACGTTCTTTGCCTTAACGCCTGCCTAAGTAGTCCCTTAAGGGAGACAGGTAACAAAGTCTATTGTAATGTGTTTCTATAGGTGTTCGGGGGCTGGGAGAGGCTTCAGCAATCCTTGTAGACGTTGTCGGTCGTGTTTGGCTGCCTTGCAGATAGGACAGTTGTTTCCATATCTGCGGACGTGCTTCTACATTAACGGCCACTAGTAGTAACAGGAAGTAAGCTTGTAAAGCTTCGATCGTCCTAGGTAGCCTCCTGCTGCTAAGTTGTGAACTGTCCTAAGGATGTATAGTCGTATTAAATCGTCTGCACCTTTAGGAACAAAAAGGCGAGATCGAAAGTAAACCAGTCTATCCCTAAGTTCGTGTTCTAAGAGAGAAAACCCAGGGAAGGTACGCTGACCTATTTCAAGGGCTTGGATCAGTCCTTAAGCTTGTTCGTCTAATTCGTAAGCTTCTCTGATTATTAGGAGCAGTTCTTCTAGTTGATTTGCGTCTTCCGTTAATTTATTATTGTTCTGTTCGTTGTCGGAGGTAACAGAGCCTTCAATTTCAGAGTCTTCAGTGTTAAATGTTTCGTTGTCTGGTTCGCTTTCTGAATTGTTATCCTCTAGGAAGGCAGGTACTAGACACAGAGCAAAAGAGACAGCGATTAATAGTGTACCTTCTTTTAGGTAGGTCTTTAAGTCTTTGCTTAGGTTATAGGCCTTTAGGATGGTTTAGTTACACATTGTCTAGCCTTCTTTTCGGTCTACTAGACAGGTTCTAGGCATCCGGGTAAGGGCATCAGCCCTTAAATTAAGATATCTAGGCGCGTATTAAATAACAAAGTTGAACCTTAAGAGGAATTCGCTCTAGCAGGCTTGTCTACGATTAAGGATTTTGCTCTTTATAAAATAAATCAAGTTCTTATAGTCTGAACTGACTTGGGTCGGGTAGGCTGCGCCTTCGAGTTCTGGTCGCCACTCTTTAAATACTTTAACGATTGCAAGAAGCTCCTTGTCGTATATCTCGTAATTGCATTCGGCAGGTAGCATCTTCTTTAAAAGGTAAGCTACTAGGAGCTATAGCTGGTTAGGCGATTTTCGTTAAAGGAGAACTGCTCTAATAGCTCCGTTAGAGGCGTTGGTTTCTACGCGGGTTTCCAAGTTAAAGTCAAAGTGTTAAAGGATTAGATCTTTAGTAAATCGTTGCCGTAGGAGGTTAAATACGTGTTGGCAGGAGTTAGTCCAGTTAAACTTAGCTTCTTTCTTTGTTAGAGCAGTTAGTAGCTTTACTATTAAGCTAAAGCCCTAAATAAAACGACGGTAAAATTTAGCGAACCCAAGGAAGCCTTGCACTTCTTTAACAGTCTTCGGGATCTTCCAGTCTAGGATTACTTGAATCTTTGCTGGGTCTATGCGGATGCCTTTGTCTAAGATAATAAGGCTAAGGAATTGAACTTCTTGTTAGTAAAATTCGCACTTGTTAATGTCTAGATGCAAGCCTGCTTCTGCCAGTTTCGCCAGTACCTTTCGGACGTGTTCCTAGTGTTCTTTCAGTGTAGTGCTGTAGACTAGGATGTCGTTAATGTAAGCGGTAACTATAAGGGGCTCAAGAATCTTGGTTTAGAAACCTAAGGCTAGGTATCTATATAAAGGAACTAATAGGCAGTTCCTTCGTTGTCTGCTGCTGTACAATTTGTACCTACGAAGCCAAGCTAGCAATTTCCCTCTGTGCAGGGATGCAAGGTTCACCCTCTATACAGAGGATCGGGAGTTCCCTCCTCTGTACAGTAGTATAGAGTTTTCCCTCTATTTAGAGGGGCAGTAGTCCCCCTTTGTGTAGGACTATAGGGTTCTCCCTCTATATAGGAGTAGGGTCCTATTAGTAGTTCCGTACAGAGGGTAGGGTTATGCTAGCGCTGCTAAGTCGCAGTCCTTAGGGCAACGGTTAGCTTAGGTCGGGTCTAGGACCTGGGCCGGGCGGCGCCCCCTAACAATACCCCCCCCTTCCCTTCTCGTAGTGCCCCTTTTCGTACGGCGGCGTGCCGAACACACTTAGCTCCTGCTGTTCCTTTGGCAGGTCGCGACTTCCCATTTCGTCTAGCTGTCTATATCGTCGTCGCTTGTCGCCTACCGGGTCGCGGTTGCCTCTTGCTATTTTACCTATTTGTAGCAGCTGCCCTGCTTGCTATTCCCTCTTATAGCAGGCAGTTACCTTAAGCCTCTCCCTTCTCTTTCCCTCCCCCTTTTCCTTCCTATTCCCTGCCTGCCTTCTCCCCCTACTCCGTCTATCGTCTACTACTATCTACTACCGTCCACTGTCTACTATCTACTATCTACTAGCTACTACTACTAGTTACTACTACTACTACTACTACTAGCTACTACTACTACTAGCTACTATTATGTCGTCTGTCCCGTCTAGTAGCTCCCTCGTAGTTACTAGCCCCTCTACCTCTGCTCGTCCGGCTAGGGTCCCCTCCTATTTCCGCCTCTAGTAGTAGGGCCCTTAATTTAACTAGCAGCTACGCTTCCGGTTCGTACAGATTCCTGTCTTCTATATAGTCTAAGCTAACGTCTTAGCTGCTATACTAACGAGCAGCAGGATGCGGCCAAGCTACCCTACTACGCCTTCTACTGTAACCCTGCCTAGGTTATACCCTGGCGGCTAGCTACAGCCTGGGCGTCGTACGTTAACGCCCTCCTTATTGCTACCTAGGGCCAGCCCTATGCCCCCTGCCCTAACTCCCTCTAGCCGTTAATTAGCCTATACTGCCTCCTAGGCTTCTGGGCTAGGGTGTGTGCCTCGTACAAGTAGAAGGATAGCTCCCTCTACTGCCCCTACCGCCGTCCGGCAGAGGCACGTAGGAGTGGGGGAGTGCCTCTGCTTCCTAGGGTTGGTCCTAGTAGGGGTGGGGGCCCTGCCAGGCAGGAGGTAATTAAGATCTTAGATAAGGAGTCGGTTGCTCTAGTCCCCTAGGGTAGTGGCTAGTAAGCTACCCCCCTCCCCCCCTAGGTAGTGTAAGAAATTTCGGACAGTTCTGCTCCTAACTCCTCTTATTTTCACTTTCCTTCCTATCTGTTCCCTAGTTGTTCCTTTCTTCTAGCCCTTATCTCGTACAGTGTCGTACGATGTCGTGTTAGTAGGATCCCGTAGTGTCCTACGTTATAATTCTCGATCCTTTGATAGCCTAGGTTGCTAACGGCTACCCTGTCCTTAGGGTAGATTGTGCCTCCTTCCGCTGTACAGTGCAGTGTTACTGTAACTAGGTAGGGGGATAGTTCTCCTCCTACCTGTCCAGTGCAGTTGTGTCCTGTAGAGCCTTGTACAGTTCCTACGTAGGCTCTGCCTATCCTCTCTATTTTACTAGGTACTCTACCTTCCCCCGCTTCCTTCGGCTCTTAAGGATCCCTTCTACTTTATACTCTCCCTAGCCCTCGGTTATAATTGCAGGTAGGCGCGCGTCGTCTGTCGTCTAGTGCAGCAGGGGGTCTGTGTTTGCCGGCTGTACGAGGTCTACGTAGAAGACTAGATAGATCCCTAGGGGAGTGTTTAGTCGTACAGTGTATGTCCTTACTAGTCTAACTACTGTAAACTTCCTGTTCTTCTAGTCTAGTTTCTTGCTTAGCCGGTCTATACAGATGTGTCGCTGGTTTAGCTAGACCTTATCCCCTGCCTCGTACCTTAGTGCAGCCTGCCGTCCTTTGTTGGCCTGCTCTTCTGCACTCTGTTAAGCTATAGCTAGGCTCGCCTTTGCCTATTAATAGGCGTTCGTAATCGTCTGTACAATGGCCTCTCCTTGCTAAATTGGGGATTGTACGGGACGCAGGGTGTTATTACTTGGGGTTAGTAGGAGCAGGGAATGGTCGTATCCGTAGGTTATAAAGAAGGGGGACAGTCCTATAGCATTAGCCGTACAGCTGTTAATAGCTAGTTCCGCTATAGGGAGAAGTCGGTTCCAGTTCGTCTAGTTATAGTCGACGTACGCACAGAGGTACGCTTCCAACGTCGAATTGATCCTCTCCGTCGCCCCGTCTGTCTGCAGGTGCTATGCCGTTAACAGGCGACGTTCTACCTTTAGCAACTAACAGACCCTCGCCTATAGCTAGCTTGTAAACTGCGAGCCCCGGTCCGACACAATCGACTAAGGGAATCCGTGTTTGCTAAACGTCGTCTGGATAAATGCCCAGGCAGTGTCTTTAGCTATAATAGAGTCCATTCCCTCTAGTATTACCCCCTTCGTTAACTTGTCCGTAACTACTATAATGTTCTGCCGTCTGTCGCTCCTAGGGAGGTCTGTAATAAAGTCTACTGTTAGGTCTTGCTAGGGCCGGTCCGGGACCGGTAGGGGTTTCAGCAACCTATACTTTAGCTCGCGCTAGGGCTTCGTCCGTCTGTATATATCGCAGTTCTGTATAAACCTGTAGATGTCCTTCGCTATTGCCGGCTAGTAGTAGTCCTAGGCGACAATGCTGTACGTTTCCTCGCGCCCTAGGTAACCGGTAGCTATGGAATCGTACGCCCGTTGTATTAAGCTTATATAGAGCTTTTCGTCGGCCGGAACCCAAATCCGATTCCTGAACTTTAGGTTGTTCTCCTCGTCTACTAAGCACTCTGCTGCCGACACCTTAAGATAGAGCTCTGCTAGGAGCTTCCGCTGTCCTCCTTAGATTGCTGTACAGGCCCCCTAGTATACCTCGTCCTTCTCTACTGCCTCCTTCTATACTTGCAGTTGGGGTTCCTATAGGTACGTTGCTGCTAGGCGGATAGTCTCCTCGCCTAGCTCCTCCTTAAACATCTAGAATGTTCGTAACTTTAAGCAGTCGTCCTTATACGTCGTTGGCATGTCCTAGTCCCGTCTGGATAGCGCATCGGCCCTGCTGTTGTCCTTACCCTTGCGGTACTAGAGTCTTATATTGAACCGGCTTAGGTACATTGCCTATCTTACGTGCCTCTTAGACAGCTTCCGAGGCTGCGTAAAGTACTCTAGGTTCTTGTAGTCTGTTAGGGCGAGGAACTCGGGCACCGAGCGGAGTTCTCTGTCCTATGCTTCGCAACACTGTACGACTGCCAGCAACTCCTTGTTGTAGATAGGGTAGTTGCACTTAGCTAGGGAGTTCTTCTTAGAGAAATACGCGCATAGGTGCAGGAGTCTGTCCGAGCCTAACTGTAACAGGATACCTCTAATGCAGTACCCTAAAGAGTCGGTTTCCAGTATCGTCGTACACTCTAGGTTAAAGGCGGTAAGCGTTGGTCCTGTAGTAAAGAGCTCTTTCAGCTTGTTAAAGCTGCTATCGCATTCGTCCGTCTATTTAAACTGCTTGTCCTTGTGTGTCAGTTCAACTAGAGGGCGTACGATCTCTAAGTAGTTCTGTATAAAATAGCGGTAGAAGTTGGCAAACCTAAGAAATTCCTATACGCCCTTAACGTTCTTTAGTAGCTTCTATTGCTTAATAGCGTTAATCTTCTTCCTATCTATGCTAATGCCTTTCCCTGCCTCGATAATAAAACCTAGGCATTTCGTACGCTGGACACCGAATTTACATTTGTCGATGTCGAGGTACAAGCCAGCCTGCTGCAGTCGGTCCAGCACCTTCTTAACATCCTGTACGTAATCTGCGTAGGTGCCGTCCGTAAAAACTAGGGTGTCGTCGAGGTATACCGAGCAGATGTCGTCTAGTAACCCTTGCAAGGACTTGTTAATGTACCTTTAGAAGGTTGCCGGTTCGTTGGCAAGGCCAAAGGGGGTAACAAGCTACTTAAAGAGACTATATCTCGTACAGAAGGCAGTTATCTATTTACAACCTTCCTTAATCTGTATCTTGTAGAAGGCTAAGACTACGTTAAGCTTAGTAAACCACTTTGCCTTGCTGATCCGTCCGAGAGTCTCCTTAATAAGGGGTAGGGGGTACCGGTCCTTCCTAGTAATCGCGTTAATGCCTCTATAGTCTACGCAGAAACGCAATCCGGCCTTTCCCTCCCTATAGACAAACAGTACTAGGGCTCCTGCAGACGACGTACTTGCCTAAATAAAACCTTTGGCAAGCAGATCGTCTAGGGTCTTGCAGAGCACTAGGAGTTCCCTAGAGGACATTCTATACAGCGGTCCGTACGGTACCTCCGGCAGACTCCTATCCGGACAGGGCTCTAGCTAGATGTCGTAGTCAATCCCTTCTCCTTAGTGTAGCAGCAGTTTCGAGGCCGACTTCGGCTTAAAGAGGTCTAGGTATCCTGCGTATTCCTTTAGGAGCTTTGTACAGGGGTCCGTTACTTTCTTAGATGCTAATGCCTTCTTAATGTCCGCCGTTGCCGTGTTGATTTCGGCCTCGGCATTGTTACCCTGCTGAGCCTTCCCTTGGTCTCGGAGCCTCTGCTTCGTTACTGCTAGGTACAGCCGTCCTCGTCCTACGTCTAGCTTGCTCCTCTAGCGCTCTATCTATAGCTTTCCTAGTATTAGGTTATACCCTAGCTTGTCCCGTACGACATAGAGGTATAAGTCCTGCTTATAATGTCCCTGTACCTCTATCGACACTTTCACTATATAGGTAATGTCCGGTCTGCGTCCAGTAATGCCCAATATACGTACAGGTACAGTAGGGGTTGTCTTAATCCAGTGTCTCTGTACGAAGTCTTCGCTAATTACTCCGTACACTAAACATCCTATGTCAATCAATGTCCGCGCCGTTGCGGACCCGTTTAACGTTGGCCGTACAATAAACGGCATAGTCGTTATGTAGTTGCTCTTAGAAGATAGCTAAGTAGTGCTTTGATTTGGCAATCTATCTTGTATACGCCTCTAGCAGAGCCTTGGCTTAGAGGCTACTCTTTTCCCGACTCGTCGTCGTCTAAGTAGGACTCTTAATCTTCTTATTAGGGCGCCGCAGTTGCTACCCTTGCGGTGGTCAGCCGTCCCCTAGATCTCTCTGCTAGCAAAAGCCTACAATTCCGTACAGTGTGGCCTATCTTGCTACACTAGTAGCAGCTCCCTTCTGCTCGTCTCTTGTTAAGGGTAATTATGTCTACCTATTGCGCCCTTTTGGTAGCAGCCCTTGGCCGTACGGTAACGGCTACCGCCACCCTCGTCGTCGTTAGTTCCCAGTCTATAGCGTCCGTCTGCCGCTAGATAGGTTGTCTTACCTCTTAAGCGCGGCTTATCCGTCCAAGCCTGCGCTGCTAATCGTCGACTATCCTAAGGAGATCGCAGAATTCCTCGTACGTAGCTGGTCGCATTACGCCTACTAGCCCCGTTATAATCTCTTTAGACAGGCCTACCTCTAAAGAGGTAATTTTCATCCTGTCCTCCTATTAGAGACCTCCTGCTTCTGCTAAAGTCTAGTCAAATTCTGCGAGGAATTCTCGTACAGTCTTACGTCCTTGCTTTATCGTATTGACCTGTAGGAGTGCCCGGCTCTCGCGGTCTAGGTCCTTGTAGCTCTTGTCTAGAGCTGCCTAGAGCATTATCGTCGTAGCTATTGCTAGGTTGGCAATAGCCGTCTCGTAGTACAGCAGAATTCGTGCTGCCGCCCTGCTATTTAACCTCCTAAAGAGGTAAACTATCTTGTCCAGCTCGGTCGGGTATGCTCCTAAGTCGACTAGGAGCTTAGAGTGCATCTAGGCGGCCTAGGAGGGGTACTCGGCTGGAGCCTTACTATCGTATGTAGAGACGTTAGGGAGTTTGCTCTTAGGGGTCGGGGTGTAGGCTATCGTGTTCGTCGTCGTCGTCGTAGGGGTCGGATCGCAATCGGACGCCCTAAGCTGTTGTAGCTCCTGTTCCCGTTAGGAGATTATCGCAGCCTAGTAGTTTACTTGCTGCTCGAGCTGCCTCTTGTGTTCTAGCAGCTCCTCGTACGCGCAGTGCATATGTCCCTCTATAGCTATAGTTTCTATAGGGATGTCGCCGTCTATCTTTGTTTTATTACTGCGGTTACCGATAGTAAGATCAGTTCCTAATATAAGGGGCTTAAGAATCTTAGTTCAGAAACTTAAGGCTAGGTATCTATATAAAGGAACTAATAGGCAGTTCCTTCGTCGTCTCCTGCTGTACAATTTGTACCTACGAAGCTAAGCTAGCAATTTCCCTCTGTATAGGAATGCAAGGTTCACCCTCTGTACAGAGGATTGGGAGTTCCCTCCTCTATACGGTGGTATAGAGTTTTCCCTCTATTTAGAGGGGCGGTAGTTCCCCTTTGTGCAGGACTATAGGGTTCTCCCTCCGTACAGGAGTGGGGTCCTGTCAGTGGTTCTGTACAGAGAGTAGGGTTATGCTAGCGCCGCTAAGTCGCAGTCCTTAGGGCGACAGTTGGCTTAGGTCGGGTCCAGGACCTGGGCCGGGCGGCGCCCCCTAACAGTAACAAATTGGTCTAAGTACTTGTTACAGCAGCAGAAAGAGGTAGGACAGATTGATAGAGTAGACCCTGGATTTCGGCTCGGCCCCTTCCGGGATTTAGGTTCCGGAACGGACCGAGCCGGGCCTTGGCACACCACTATCTATCAAAGCCCACCACCACCACTACGTAGATTCCTTTCCCTCCTTAGTTCGAGATATAGTTATTAAAAAGGCCGTATTAAATTATATCTGCGTGCCCGGATTATTATATCTCGAACTTACTCTCTATACTAACCCCGCGCTGCGCGAAAGGGCCCGTCGAACTATCCACACGCTCGAATAACGTACGCGCACACACCCAACAACAACCCAGCACCGTAAGAAGATAGAAGGCTTCTCGACGGTAGGGAGCGGCGTTACAGGCTGCAGCAGAAGCAGAAAAGGAAAGGCTGACAGAGCAAATAGGCGCTCCAGTGTAATTGACGATAAGATCGTTATTAGCAGTTTTACAGCGGAAAAGACTGCAGAGGTCAAGGAACGAATAGCCGAATATAGGAAGATCTACGACTGTACAATCGAGGAACTAAAAGACTATGTAAACGAGAATGGAATAGGGAAGGTCTACGACGGCATAGACCTTATCGAGATGCTGTTTTACAGAACGCTAGAAGAGAACAGACAACTAAGAGAAGAAACTAAAGCGGTAAGGGCCGAAAAGGAATCGGCGGAGACTATTATCGACGTGTTAGAGAACTAGGCGGCAAATAGACTAGCGCAACTAAAGGCGCTAAAGGATTAACTGGCAGAGGTAGAAGCAGCGAGGTCGTCGGAGCCGCTACCGCAGCGAGAAGAACACGCAGAGACCGCCTTACCGGCGGCCTACAGTCAAGGTAGCACTACGATAACGCTACTGCCGGATCTACCTGCTTTCGGTAGAGGAGACCCTAAAGCGTAGGAGGCGTTTAAGAAGAAGATCAAGAACAAGATAAGCCGCGATTACGCAGGAAGCAGTAAAGAAGACAGACTGGCCTATTTAGAGGCATAACTAGAAGGAGAAGCGTTTTTGCTAGTAGCGGACCTAGAAGAGGTAACCGCTAAAGAAGCGATCAAAGCGCTGGATCAACGCTTCGGAGACCCCTTCCGGAAGAAGACAGCCTGTAAGCAGCTAGACAAGATCAACCAGAACCGGCAGACATTCGAGGAGTTCTACGGACTGTTTAGGAAATATGCTATTAGAGCGAGAGTAGCAGAAGATAAGCAGCTGCACTTACTGAGACAGAAGCTAAGCCCTGAACTAACAACAGCTATAGCCTCAGTAGAAGACAAAGCCTTTAAAGCTTTGTACACTAGGCGAGAGTTACCGCCAGAAACTTGAACGCGTACGGAAAACCAACGACACGTAAACTGATTCAGAAGCCGTCGCCGTTGGCGCAGCCGACAAGAGCCCCTGCACCCTTCCGACAACGCCCCTAGCAGCT
Source organism: Pseudocercospora ulei (assembly GCA_016165855.1). Lineage (NCBI taxonomy): Eukaryota > Fungi > Ascomycota > Dothideomycetes > Mycosphaerellales > Mycosphaerellaceae > Pseudocercospora > Pseudocercospora ulei. Next base: position 2,862,535 of record JACWNB010000003.1, read on the forward strand.
ATCCAGTTCGCAGCGTTTGTCGTTCGTCCCTACCTGCTACGCATATAGAAAGCCTGGCTATATCGCTACGAGATGCCAAGCAACGGCCTAGCAGAAGCAGGAGTATTATGTTATAAAGTAGCCACAGCCACCGAAAAGGAACACACAAGCTATAGAGCCGGCTCCGAACGACACTGACAGCGTAGACAGTAGAGTGCTACTGCGAATCCTAGGAAAAGACCAGCTGGACGGATAGGCCCCCTACCTAGCATTGACAATAGGGCACTACATCGAAGCGAATCGCTGCGAGAAGAGAGCATTAACAGCTGCAACGACCCTCTCTCAGCGGCTGTAGAAGTAAATACGGAAACGGCCATTATTCTTCCTATTACGATCCACCCTGTTAAGAAGTCGCGCTAACCCCTCTAGTTGAAAGCTTTTATTGACACCGGAGCTCTTATTAGCGCGGCGATCCACCACCAACTAGTTAAGAAACTGATGAAAGGATATGGCTATCCAGTGGAGCTAGCGTCGCCAACGCGGATTTCGGCATATAACGGACAAGACACGGAAAACGTTACGCACTACGTGCTATTAAGGACCACACTAGCTAGTCGAACTACAGAAGCAACGTTCCGGATTATAGATCTCGGACGGTTTGACATTATTATAGGGCAGAAATAGATAAAGAACCAGAAGACGGTTATTGACGTAGACGAAGGCACGATAGGGTTCAAAACTCTAGGCAACGGCACCGCTGCCGCCGAACCGACCGCTGCCACCGTAGCCGAATCGAAAGCCGCGGCTGCCAATGTAACCCCGTCCGACCGCCCCGAACCCCTAGTCACCGTTGGAATAATAAGTTCAGAAGCTATAACGACCCTCGCGAAGTCGCTAGACAATAAGATCTACGCTATCTCTATAAAGGACATCGAAGACTATAGGAAGATAATGGCGGAAGAAGAAGTAGACCTACTGGAGGTGTTGCTAAACGAGCTCTACGGTTACGCCGACGTGTTCTTAAGAGCCGACTCCAACCTCCTGCCGCTCTACTGGCCAGAATACGACAACAAGATCCGACTAAAAGAGGGAGCTACGCTGCTAAGAACCGAGCCCCTAAGACGACTGTCGCTGGCGGAACTGGACTAGGTAGAGGTGTTCGTTCGCGAAAATCTGGCGAAGAAGTTTATTACGCCGAGTTCTGCCGAATATGCGTTACCGATTCTTTTCGTAAGAAAACCAGGGGGTGGTCTGCGACTCTGCGTGGACTATCGAGGCCTTAACGAGGTCACTAAGAGAGACGTATACCCACTGCCGCTGATTAATGAAACTATACAGCGGGTGGCGAAGGCTAAGTGGTTTAGCAAGCTGGACATCCGCCAAGCGTTTCACCGATTAATAAACGAGGAAGGACAGACGGAAGACCTTACGACATTTGCTACATGCATAGGCAACTTTAAGTAGCTGGTAATGCCATTCGGACTTACCAACGCGCCGGCAGTGTAGCAACGCTTTATAAACCACACCTTTATAGACATGCTAGAGCGGTTCGTGTCCATCTATTTGGACGACATTCTTATCTACACAGACGGAACGAGAGATCAGCACACGGACTACGTCGAGAGGGTGCTGAAGAGACTCCGCGAAGTAGGATTAAACGTAGACATAAAGAAGAGCGAGTTCTATCCGACTAAGGTCAAATACCTCGGTCTTATCGTCGGGAGATAAGGGATCCGGATGGACCCCTTAAAGGTCGCCGCCGTCGCGGAATGGAAGCAGCCGAAGTCCGGAAACACTACGCAAATCAGAGCGTTCCTCGGATTCTGCAGCTACTATCGACGGTTTATTAAGGACTTCAGCAAGATAGCGAGACTACTAAATAAGGCGTTAAAGAAGGAGGCCGCTGGCCTATAGAATAAGAAGTGTACAGAAGCTTTCAACCGATTAAAGGAGGCAGTGGCCTTAGCGCTAGTGCTAGCGCACTTCAGACCGGAAAAGACGGTCTACATAGAGACAGATACTTCTGACACGGTTACAGCCGGAGTCCTTTCCTAATACGCCGACGACGGAGAGGCCCTTCATCCGGTAGCTTTCTTTAGCAAGTCTATAACGGAAGCCGAACGGAACTACGCTATCTATAATAAAGAACTGCTGGCCATTATTCAGGCCTTTGAAGAGTGGCAACCGGAGCTTATAGCTAGACAGAGCACGATCCAGGTCCTTACGGACCACCAGTCACTGACCTACTTTATAAAGACGCAGAAGCTATTACGCTGCTAAGCCCAGTAGGCAGCCTACTTATCTAGATTCGATTTTAAGATTACCTATCGACCAGGAGCTCAAGATGGAAAGGCTGACGCGCTAACGAGAAGGGAAGGAAAGACCAGCCGCGCGAAAGAAGATCCGAACATGTTCCAGAAGGTGCTGACCGAGCGGATAGTAGACGCAGAGGTGCTAAAAGAGGTAGGGGTCTGCGCAGTGGAACTGGCCCCTAAGGAAGAGACTCTCTACGAAAAGGTAAAGCAGCTTAATCAGCAATACAAGCTCAGCAAGACCGGTTTAGGGAAGATAATAGTTCCGGAAGAACTAATTACAGAGGTTATCCAGCTGGTCTATAGCTCTATAGATGTTGGCTACGCAGGCGCGAAGAAGACGATGCAGGCAGTGAGGACGATCTACTGGTTTCCGCAAATATTCGAGCGAATCCACCGATTTATCGCCAACTGCTACGTGTGCAGAACGGCGAAGCCGCGTTACGGCTTTCCAGCAGGCTTATTGAAGCTACTGCCAATCCCCAAGAAACTATAGCAGCACATTACGATGGATTTCGTAACCGGCCTGCCGGACTCCGATAGATATAACGCTACGCTCAATGTAGTGAATCGGCTAAGCAAAGAGCGCCACTTTATCCCCTGCTAAGCGAGAGACGAAGGAACTACTGCAGAAGAAACGGCGAGAATATTGATCCAACACGTGTAGAAGCACTATAGGCTGCCGGACACTATTACTACGGATAGGGGTCCTCAATTTACAGCCAAAGTATAGAAAGCCATTAACCGAGCTCTCGGAATTTGTGGAAAGCTTCGCACAGCCGCTTATCCTTAAACTGACGGTCAGTCTGAAGTGGCTAACCGCGAGATAGAACGATATCTGCGAACCTTCTGCAGCTATTATTAAGAAGAATAGGTCAAGGTGTTGCCGATAGCCGAGTTCTGCGCCAACTCGGCACTGTCTAAGGCTACCTCGCTAGCGCCGTTCGAGATAACTTACGGTTACCTTCTGAGAATGAGTTTCCAGCCGCCGAACGAACCTAGCTCTGTGGAACCATCCACCGCCACGTCGTCAAAGAGGGTCGCCGCCGCCGCGGCTGAAGCACTTAAGGCTCAAATAGAAGAAGCTATTAAGGTAGCGAAGAAAGCGATGGAATCGACTTAGAAGAAGATAGTGACTCGAGCTAATAAGAAGCGGTTACTAATAGAATTTGAGGAAGGCCAAAAGGTGTAGCTTAACACGCGAAACCTAAGGCTGAAAGAGAACGCCAAGCTCAACCCCTGCCATGTAGGTCCTATTACGATAGTAGAAAAGAGATCGCCAGTGACTTATCGGCTCCAGCTGCCAAAGGCGTTCCGGATCTACGACGTTTTCTATTTAGATCTGCTGAGCTTGGACCCTAAAAACAGTCTGCTACGACAAGGGTTCGCCGAACCCCCGCCAATCGAGATAGACGGTAAGGAAGAAGAGTAGGAGGTAGAAGATGTAATAGACGTAAAGAAGATAAGGGGGTCCATCAAAGCAAAGATCTCGTAGAAGGGGTGGCCGGAAGACTACGAATAGTATCCGATCGAGAACCTGCGAAATTCAGTGGAGCTGCTGGAAGAATTCTACATTCGGAACCCGAAGAAGCCAAAGCCTAAGTGGCTCCGAAGTTAATGGTTTAGAAAGAAGAAAGCCGCGTCCGCTCCACTAGCGCAGAAGCCGATAAAGACGATCGCAACGGTCGCCTTAGGGAGGTCTTTAACGCGGCCACTACCTACCGGCGTAGTAGGTAAAGGCTTTAGTAGAAGAAAAAAAGAAGAAGAAAAACGACGCCGCGGACGGATCTATATAGACCTCTAAGGCAACGCACAGACCAGCCGAGCCGCAGCTTAGAAGACCGCGGATCAGATCAGATAGCGTCGATTACATAAACGCTAAGTAAAGGACTTTAGATGCCGAAGATGTGAAAAATGGAAAAAGCGACGAAAAGAACGCCGGTTGTAATAGAAGATAGAAGACGCGACGTCGGCGTTGGAAGGGGTTGGAAGGAAACAAAAAAAAAAAAAAAGAAAAAAGAGAGAGAAGATGTTCGAATAGATAAGGTAGCTAAGCGGTCGAGGGCGACCGCTGGTGAGAGAGGGTGGTGGTGTTACAGCGGCAGAAAGAGGTAGGACAGATTGATAGGGTGGACCCTGGATTTCGGCTCGGCCCCTTCCAGGATTTAGGTTCCAGAACGGACCGAGCCGGGCCTTGGCACACCACTATCCATCAAAGCCCACCACTACCACTACGTAGATTCCTTTCCCTCCTCAGTTCGAGATATAGTTATCAAAAAGGCCGTATTAAATTATATCTGCGTGCCCGGATCAGTACTCTCTTAGTGTGTCGTTCTTATATTCTTGGAAAGTGCTAGGTGCATTGCACATTCCAAAGGGCATTACTAGGGATTCAAACAGGCCGTATCAGGTTCTGAATGCAGTTAACCATTCTTGTCCTTTAGCTATCCGAATCTTGTTAAAGGCCGCAATTACATCGAGCTTAGTAAACTATTTTGCTTTTAAGAGGCGTTCCAGTGTTTCTTAGATTAGAGGGATCGGATACCGGTTCTTCTTAGAGATAGCGTTAAGATTGCGGTAGTTAACACAGAAGCGCAGCCCTCTACTAGGCTTCTTAACAAACATAACAGGGCTGGCAGCAGGTAAGCGACTGGATCAAATAAAGCCTTTCTAAAGGTTTTGTTGCAGAAACTTTTGCAGGACTTGAAGTTCTTTGCAGGACATTTGGTAAAGAGGTCCAAAAGGGGGTGTCTGACCTTCTTCCAGTTCAATCTTGTAATTGTAAGGTCGGTAAGGAGGTAGCTTGTCAGCTTCTTTAACTGACTATATACTAAGGAAGTTATAGTATTCTGTTAGTACTTTTGTCTCTAGATTAGTAGCTTCTCGGTTTTCGTCGAACTTAGCAAGGGCTTTCTCGATGTCTTCTATTAACGCAGCAAAGATTTAAGCTCCTTTTTCCTTTGCAGCTGTGTAGAAAGCAGCTGCAGATACTTAGAGTATCGAGTCTTTTGTACCGTTCGCAGGAGTAAACTAAGTCAAAGTATAGCAATAGTTTCGGCAATGTTCTGAGTTTGTATCGAGGCTTCTAGTATCCTAGTTAATCTGTAAGTTGTGGAGCTTTAGCTAAGGCAATCCTAGAATTATTTTCTGGTTAGGGAGAGGTGTAACAAAGCAAGAGAGGTGTTCTTCGTAGTTGTTCCTAAGTTGAAGTTTAACATAGGCAATCTGAGTTATACCTCCTGCAGAGGCCTTCCTCCTGTTAAACATCTTTAAGGGTCTAGGGTATTTCAGGTTCTAAGTAGGGATTCCTACGGAGTTAACAAGTCCAGGGTTAATAAAACTCTTGCCAGTTACGCCGCAGTCGATTATCGTAAGTACTAAGTGTATGGAATTCTTCTTAGTATAGATATTTGCTATAACTACAAAGGGAGGACAAGTTAACTTATCCTCTGCCTTAGTACAGAATTGCACTGCAGAAGAAGAGATTGCACAATGTCGATCTAAATACTTGCCTGTTAGGCGTCTTGTTAACAGGCCTAAGCGTTTCCCTGGTCCTTGCTGTTATCCTTTAGTGCTAGGGCAGCTGCAGAGAATCCGAGAGGGGTGCCTGCCTTGTTGCGGCGATTGACTAGAGTTAGGCAGTTAATCGCGATGTAGTTTAGCTCCCTATAGTACATGCAGAGACGTTAGTTGCAGCGACGCTGCTTTTCTTCTTGTGTAAGTCGACCGTCTTGAAGCTTGGCTAAACTAAGGTCTATAGGTTCGCTGTTAACAGGAGGAAGTCGTAGGGCTAAGGGAGGATTAGGTTAGTTTTAGGTAAAGATAGGAAGAGTCGTAACCGGACGCTAGCTCGTGCAGTTGTTAAGCGGGTTACTGCGTGCCTTAATAATGTTTAAGAACAGGTTTCTACGACTGTCGAGGCGTTAGCAGAGGGTAACCAGTTCGTAAAATAACAAAGATTTGTGCTCTTAGTCTTCCAGTTTAGTAAGAAGTTCAGTGCTTAGACCAGCAACCAGAGCCGACTTTTGGGCTTCTATGTTATATTCGCAGTATCCGATTTCCTGTAAGAATTGTGCGTAGTAGTTAGAGAATAGCTTGTTGGTTTGCTTAAGGGTTCGGATTAGCTGCTAGGCCGTGGACTTGCAGTATAGGTTACCAAAGGCTAAGTCGAGAGCGGTAAGCAAGGTAGTAACGTCTGGGCAAGTAACTTGTAGTGTCTTTGGGTCAAACCAGTGTAAGACCTGTTGTAGTGCCTTGCTAGTAAGGAGGAAGAACGCGTACGAGACCTTCTGTTGTTCGTTTAGGAAGTGGTCCGCGTTAGCTAAGAGCTTAATTAACAATCGTAGTCGAAATTTATTAAACTTGTCCTTGTCTCTATAGAATGGTTCTAGGTCAGCCACCCTCTTGCTAGTAGGTTCTCTGGTAGTGTTCTGTGTCCTTATGTTCAGAGCTTCCTGCAATTGTCCTTGTGTCTAAGCTTTCTTAATTGTTAGGTTGGCAATCTTTCGTTCTATCTCTTGTACCTAATCCTTGCTATCTAATAGCATTGCTTCTAGGCTATTGATGTGTTGGTTGAGTTCCTTCACTTGTTCAATGCCTGTACGGACAGTGTTCGTTGTTACGGCGGCAGAAAGGGGTGGTACTAAGTAATGGAGTGGACCCTTGGAATTTCGGCTCGGCCCAGAAGGGCCGAGCCGGGCCTTGGCACCACTACTACGAAAGCCCACCACCACCACTACATAGATTCCTTTCCCTCCTCAGTTCGAGATATAGTTATCAAAAAGGCTGTATTAAATCATATCTGCGTGCCTGGATTATTATATCTCGAACTCGTTCTCTACACAAACCCCGCGCTGCGCGAAAGGGCCCGTCGAACCATCCGGACGCTTAAATAACGCACGCGCACACACACACTAAAACGACAACCCCCAAGGCACCGTAAGAAGATAGAAGGCTTCTCAACGGTAGAGAGCGGCGTTACAGGCCGGAGCAGAAGCAGAAAAGGAAAGACTAACAGACCGAGTAGGCGCTCTAGTGTAATTAATAACGAAATTATTATCAGCGGTTTTACAGCAGAAGAGGCCGCTAAGGTCAAGGAACGAATGGCCGAATATAAGAAGATCTACGACTATACAATCGAGGAACTAGAAGACTATATAAACGAGAATAGAATAGGGAAGGTCTACGACGGCATGGACCTTATTAAGACGCTGTTCTACAGGACGCTAGAAGAGAACAGACAGCTAAGAGAGGAAACGGAGGCAGTAAGGGCCGAGAAGGAATCGGCAGAAACTATTATCGACGTATTAGAGAACCAGGCGGCGAATAGACTGGCGCAACTAAAGGCGCTAAAGGATCAACTAGCTAATATAGAAGCAGCAAAGTCGTCGCCGCTACTACAGCGAGAAACCTACGCAGAGACCGCCTTACCGGCGGCCTATAGTCAAGGTAGCACTACGATAACGCCACTACTGGACCTACCTGCTTTCGGTAGTGGAGACCCTAAAGCGTAGGAGGCGTTCAAGAAGAAGATTAAGAATAAGATAAGCCGCGATTACGCAGCAAGCAGCGAAGAAGATAGACTAGCCTATTTTAAGGCGCGACTGGAAGGCGAAGCGTTCTCGCTAGTGGCGGACCTGGAAGAAGTGACCGCTAAAGAAGCGATCAAAGCGCTGGATCAACGCTCCGGAGACCCCTTTAGGAAGAAGACGGCCTGTAAGCAGCTAAACAAGATTAACCAGAACCGGCAGACGTTCGAGGAGTTCTACAGATTGTTTAGAAAATATGCGATTAGGGCCTAAGTAGCGGAAGATAAGCAGCTCCACCTACTAAGGCAGAAGCTGAACCCTGAACTGGCCGCCGCTATAGCGTCTGTAGAAGACGAAGACCTTAAGAGCTTCGTGCACCGAGCGAGAGTCACCGCGAGAAACCTGAACGTATACGGAAAACCGACGACGCGAGAACCTACTTAGAAGACATCGTCGTTAATGCAGACAACCAGAGCCCCCGCACCCTTTCGACGCGGCCCCCAGCCGCCTTACGTGCCGCGACCGTCGTTCGTCCCCACGTGCTACGCGTGTAGGAAGCCTGGCCACATCGCTACGAGATGCCAAGCATTGGATAAGCAGAAGCAGGAGTATCGTGTTATAAAGCAGCCGCAGCCACCGAGGAAGACTATACAAGCTATAGAGCCGGCTCTGAACAACACTAAGAGCGTAGACGGTAGGGTGCAGTTAGGGATTATAGGAAAAGACCAGCTGGACGGATAGGCCCCCTATCTAGCATTAACAATAGGGCACCGCACTGGAGCGAATCGACACGAGAAGAAAGCATCAACAGCTGTAGCGATCCGCTCTCGGCAGCTGTAGAAGTGAATACGGAAACGGCGATTATCCTTCCTATTACAATCTACCCTGTTAAGAAATCGCGCCAACCCCTCTAAGTAAAAGCTTTTATCGACACTAGAGCTCTTATTGGCGCGGCGATCCACTACTGACTGGTTCAGAAACTAACGAAGGGATACAGCTATCCGGTGGAAATAGCGTCGCCGACGCAGATTTCAGCGTATAACGGACAAGACACGGAAAACGTTACGCACTACGTGCTATTAAGGACCACACTAGCTGGTCGCACTACGGAAGCAACGTTCCGGATTATAGATATCGGAAGGTTTGACATTATTACAGGGCAGAAATAGATAAAGAACCAGGGAGCGATTATTGACGTAGGAGAAGGCACACTCAGATTCAGAAAACCGATTAGCGGCTTAGTCGCTGTCAAATCAGTCACCGAATCGGTCACAGTGGCCAACGCCAAACCGAACGTTACGACAATCGAAGCGGCTCCGATGGATCGGCCCGACCCTTAAGGCACGATCGGAATGATAAGTTCAGAAAGTTTTTACGCGTATAGCGCAATCGTTTAAGTAGCTAGTGATGCCGTTCGGACTTACCAATGCGCGGCAGTGTGGCAACGCGTTCTTCGATAAACAGAAGACTACGACTTTATAGATATGCTGGAGCGGTTCGTGTCTTTCTACTTGGACGACATCGTGTCTTTCTACTTGGACGACATCCTTATCTACACAGATAGAATAAGAGAGCAACATACGGACTACATCGAGAAGGTGCTAACTAGGCTCCGCGAGGTCGGATTGAACGCAGACACGAAGAAGAGCGAGTTCTATTAAACCGAGGTTAAGTATCTCGGTCTTATCGTCGGAAGAGATAGAATTCGTATAGACCCCTTAAAGGTCGCCGCTGTTGCGGAATGGAAGCAGCCGAAATCCGGAAACACTACGCAAATTAGAGCATTTCTCGGATTCTGCAGCTACTACCGACAGTTTATCAAAGACTTTAGCAAGATAGCAAGACCCCTAAACGAAGCGTTGAAGAAAGAGGCCGCCGGCCTATAGAATAAGAAGTGCACGGAGGCCTTTAACCGGCTAAAAGAAGCAGTGGCCTCTGCGCCAGTTCTGGCACACTTCCGGCCGGAAAAGACGATCTACGTAGAAACGGACGCTTCCGATACAGTGACGGCAGGGGTCCTTTCTTAATACGCTAACAATAGCGAGACCCTCCACCCGGTAGCCTTCTTCAGCAAATCTATAATGGAAGCTAAGCGGAACTACGCTATCTATAATAAAGAACTGCTAGCTATTATACAGGCGTTCGAGGAGTGGAAGCCAGAGCTTATAGCTAGAAAGAGCACGGTCTAGGTCCTTACAGACCACCAGTCGCTGACCTACTTTATAAAGACACAGAAGCTCTTACGACGTCAAGCACAGTAGGCTGCCTACTTATCCGGGTTCGACTTTAAGATTACCTATCGACCAGGAGCTTAAAACGGAAAGGCTAACGCACTAACGAGAAGGGAAGGAAAGACTAGCTGCGCGAAAGAAGATCCGAACATGTTCCAGAAGGTGCTAACCGAGCGGATAGTAGACGCAGAGGTGCTGAAAGAGGCAGGGGTCTACGCGGTAGAGCCGGCCCCTAAGGAAGAAACTCTCTACAAGAAAGTAGAGCAGCTCAACTAGCAACAGAAGCTCGGCAAAACCGGTTTAGGGAAGCTGATAGTTCCGGAAGAACTAATTACAGAGGTTATCCAGCTAGTCCATAGCTCCGCGGATGTGGGCTACGCAGGCGCGAAGAAAACGATGCAGGCAGTAAGGACGATCTACTGGTTTCCGCGAATATTCGAGCGAATCCACCGATTTATCGCCAACTGCTACATATGCCGAACGGCGAAGCCGCGTTACGGTTTTCCGGCAGGCTTATTAAAGCCACTTCCGATCCCCGAGAAACTATAGCAGCACATTACGATGGATTTCGTAACCGGCCTGCCGGATTCCAATAGATACGATGCTACCCTTAACATAGTGGATAGGCTGAGCAAAGAACGACACTTCATCCTATACCGAGCGAGAGACGAAGGAACCACTGTGGAAGAAACTGCGCGGATGTTGATCCAATACGTATAGAAGCACTATAGCTTGCCGGACACTATCACTACAGATAGGGGTCCTTAATTTACCGCCAACGTATAGAAAGCTATCAACCAAGCTCTCGGAATTCGTAGAAAGCTCAGCACTGCCGCTTACCCTTAAACCGACGGCCAGTCTGAAGTGGCCAACCGTAAGATAGAGCGATACCTGATCTGACTGCGGTAGACTCTAGGTCAATACCCGTCTTTAATAACTATATCCAAGGCTGGAGAGGGAAGAATCTACGTACAAGCGGAGGTGGAGGTATTTGAGTGTGCGCCAAGCCTGGCCCTGCCAAGCCTAGCTTCCAGCACCTTCCAGCCCTCTACATCCGTATTACTACCGCCCTCCCCAACCAGCGATTGCCCTCAATTGCAATCAATCTATTAATCGCAATCAGCCAATCAGGTCGCACCAAACTAGGTCGTAGGGGTCGCAAATCCAGCTTCAATTTCAGTGCGCTTTGCCATTGCTTTTGGCCAATCAGGTCGTACTAAACAGGTCGCTTTTAAGATCGCTTTTGAGGTCGCTTTTAAGCTTCAATTTCTGTGCGTTTTGAGCCTTAATCTCGTGCCTTTTGACGTCGCTTTGGTGCCTTGTTCTCATGCCTTTTGACGTCGCTTTCAGCCTCAATTGGTGCCTTGTTTGGTGCCTTGCCAAGACTGCAGAGGTCGTTAGGGCCGCGGAGGTTGCGGAGGTCGTCGAGGTCGCGGAGCTCGCAGAGGTTGCGGAGTCGCAGAGGTTGTCTTGCAAACATATGTCGCTTCTCGAGCCGTCGCTGCTCGACGGTCGCTCGCTTCTTAACGGTCGCTTCTCGACGGTCGCAGAGGTCTCAGAGGTCGCGGAGGTCGTTGAGGCTTGTAGAGGTCGCTTTGCAAACACGTGCTGCTTCTGAACTGTCGCTTCTCGACAGTCGCTTCTCGAGCCGTCGCTTCTTAAGCCGTCGCTTCTTAAGCCGTCGCTTCTTAAGCCGTCGCTTCTTAAGCTGTTGCTTCTCGGTAGGCTGCAGAGGTCTCAGAGGTCGCGGAGGTCGCGGAGGTCGCGGAGGTCGCAGAGGTCGTCGGGGTTGCGGAGCTCGCGGAGTCGCAGAGGTTGCAGCCTATAGATGTCGCTTCTCGACAGTCGCTCGCTTCTTAGACGGTCGCTTCTTGACAGTCGCTCGCTTCTCAAGCCGTCGCAGAGGTCTGCAGTAGCTGTATTGCCTTGTGTTGCCTGAAGCTATGCCCTCTGTTGTCTGCAGCAGCTGTACCTGTCTGCAGCTACTGTGCCTCTGTTGTCTGCAGTAGCTATGCCTGCTCTGGTGCTCTTGCTCGGCCTAGGTGCTCGTGCCTAGGTGCTCGTGCCTGGGTGCTCGTGCCTAGGTGCGCTGCTCGTGTCGCTTTGCTGCTTGTGTTGCTTTGCTGCTCGTGTCTTGTGCTCCGCCTGGGTGCTCTGCAGCTAGTGCTCTGCAGCGCAGGTCGCGCTGCTTGTTGTTAAAGTAAGCCTTGGATATAATGATCTGACTGCGGTAGACTCTAGGTCAATACCCGTCTTTGATAACTATATCCAAGGCTGGAGAGGGAAGAATCTACGTACAAGCGGAGGTGGAGGTATTTGAGTGTGCGCCAAGCCTGGCCCTGCCAAGCCTAGCTTCCAGCACCTTCCAGCCCTCTACATCCGTATTAATACCTACGAACCTTCTGCGGCCATTATCAAGAAGATTGGGTTAAGGTGTTGCTAATGGCCGAATTCTGCGCCAACTCGGCACTGTCTAAAGCCACCTCGCTGGCGCCGTTCGAGATAACGCATAGCTATCTTCCGAGGATAAGCTTCCAGCCCCCAAACAAACCTAGCACTGCAGAACTATCTACCGCTACGTCGTTAAAGAGAGTCGCCGCCGCCGCGGCTAAAGCACTTAAGGCTTAAATAGAAGAAGCTATTAAGGTGGCGAGGAAGGCGATAGAATCGACTTAGAAGAAGATAGTAGCTCGAGCCAACAAGAAGAGGTCACTGCTAGAATTTGAGGAAGGCCAAAAGGTATAGCTCAACACGCGAAACCTAAGGCTAAAAGGCAACGCTAAGCTCAATCCGCGCTACGTAGGTCCGTTTACGATAGTGGAAAAGAGGTCGCCAGTGACTTATCGGCTCCAGCTACCGAAATCGTTCCGAATCTACGATATCTTTTATTCGAATCTGCTAAGCCTAGACCCTAAGGACGGCCTTCCAGAACAGGGGTTCGCCGAACCCCTACCAATCGAGATGGACGGTAAGGAAGAAGAGTAGGAGGTAGAAGATGTAATAGACGTAAAGAAGATAAGGGGGTCTATTAAAGCGAAGATCTCGTAGAAGGGGTAGCCGGAAGACTACGAATAGTATCCGATCGAGAACCTGCGGAATTCGGTGGAGCTGCTGGAAGAATTCTATATACGGAACCCAAAGAAGCCAAAGCCTAAGTGGCTCAGAAGCTAATAGTTCAAGAAGAAGAAAGCCGCGTCCGCTCTACCGGCGCGGAAGCCGATAAAGACAATCGTAACAGTCGCCTCGAGGAGGTCTTCGACCCGGCCACTACCTACCGGCAGTGCGGCAGGCAGCTCGCCGACGCCGTAGCGTGCCAGCGCCGCCGACCCTGCGGTGGGTAAAGACTTTAGTAGAGAAAGAAGAAGAAGAAGAGATGGAGCTACGGAAAGATCTATATAGACCTCTGCGCCGGCGCACAGACTAGCTACGCCGCAGCTTAGATAACCCACGGTTCAGATCAGATGGCACGGATCAGGCGCACGGATCAGATAGACGCTAAGTAAAGGAATTCAAATAGAGCAATCAAAAAAAAAATAGGAGAAGAAGAACGAGGATAAGTAAGCAGTCGAGGGCGACCGCTGGTAAGGGAGGGGGGTAGTGTTAGGGCAGCAGAAAGGGGTAGGACTAAGTAATAGGGTGGACCCTTGGAATTTTTCCGGGCCGAGCTAGGCCTTGGCACCACCACTACGAAAGCCCACTACCACTACTACATAGATTCCTTTCCCTCCTTAGTTCGAGATATAGTTATCAAAAAGGCCGTATTGAATCATATCTGCGTGCCCGGATCATTCGTTACTATAAAAAAGACTCAGAGGGCAAGGTTGGGATCATTATTTATTAGGTTAATAATTCCTTCTGCTAATAGGTCCAGTTGTAAGTATTCCTTAGAGGGGACCTCTTCTCGTAGGGTGTAGAAGACTATGTTAATAGTCTAGTGTTTGGTTAATAGCTCGTAATGTTAAGGGGGGAGCTAAGAGGTCGGAAGAGGTCAATGTAAAAGTCGAAGTAGGTCGGAGGAGTTGGATAAAACAAAGTCTAAAGGGAGGGATATAAAAGTTAATGTTGGAGGGGGAGGCTAAAGTCTAAAGTAAGGGATGTGAAAACTGAGTAAAGAAAGGAAGGGCTGGAGTCTGGGGTGTAAAAGCTAAATTAATGCACAAGACGAGCTATAAACAAGAAGAAGAGAAAGATTAGGTAGGTAGCGGCAGGTTCTTATATCCCCCTGCCCTAGCTGGTTGTTTGCGTATTTGCTAGTAACTTTCTTATTAAACTCTGTTTCTTTGTTCTGCAAATAAATTCATTTCCTAGACCCGCTTTTTCCCAAGGTTCTAGAACTGAGTTAGGAGTGTTTGCATCGCGAGATGATTCGCCTTTTACTCTCTTGGAGTCCTCTTCTATCCAGTGGTTGTTGGCCTATAGTCTGTAAATCTTGATAGTTCTAGTTGGGTCTTGGATGCTGTTGTTTTCCGTTTTATATCTGTTAACTGTGTTTTCCGTTTCACATCTGTTGCTTGTAACAGGAACGAAAAAGGGCAGATAGAAGACCTTCCTACCTCCGCTATGCGTATAGGCAACTTTAAGTAGCTAGTTATATCTTTTAGGCTTACTAACGTACCGGCTATATAGCAACGCTTTATAAACTATACCTTTATAGACATGTTAGAGCGGTTTGTGTCTATTTACCTAGACGACATCCTTATCTATACTAATAGAACAAAAGAAGAGCATATAGACTATATTAAGCGGATACTAAATAGGCTCTAAAAGGTTAGATTAAACGAGGATACGAAGAAGAGTAAGTTCTACCGGTCCGAAGTTAAATACCTCGGCCTTATCGTCGGAAGAGAAGGCATCCGGATAGACCCCTCAAAGGTCGCTGTAGTAGCAGAATAGAAACAGCCGAAATCCAGAAACACTACTAAATTAGAGCTTTTCTTGGATTCTGCAGCTACTATTGCCGGTTTATTAAGGACTTTAGCAAGATAGCAAGACCTCTAAACGAGGTATTAAAGAAGGAGCCGGGTAGCCTATAGAATAAGAAGTATATAGAGGCCTTTCACTGGCTAAAAGCTGCTATAGCCTCGGCGCTAGTACTAGTACACTTCCGGCCGGAAAAGATAATCTATCTAGAGACGGACGCTTCCGATACATTAACGGCAGGACTCCTTTCTTAGTATAATAACGACGGCGAGAACCTTTATCTAGTAGCCTTCTTTAGCAAGTTTATAAATAAAGCCGAGCAGAACTACGCTATCTACGACAAAGAGTTACTAGCTATTATCCAAGCTTTTAAGAAATAGAAGCCTAAGCTTATAGCTAGAAAGAGCACAGTCCAGGTCCTTACAGACTACTAGTTACTAACCTATTTGATAAAGATGCAAAAGCTTTTGCGCTGCCAAGCTCGGTAGGCTGCCTACTTATCTAGGGTTGACTTTAAGATTACTTATCGACCTGGAGCTTAAAATAGAAAGGCTAACGCGTTAATAAGAAGAGAAGGGAAGACTAGCTACGCAAAGGAAGATCTAAACATATTGCAGAAGGTATTAACTAAATAAATAGTAGACGCCGAGGTACTAAAAGAAGTAGGGATCTGCACTGTAGAACTAACTATAGAGGAAGAGACGCTTTACAAAAAGGTAGAGCGGCTTAACTGTTAACAGAAGCTTAGTAAGACTAGTTTAGACAAGCTAATAGTTCTGGAAGAGCTAATTATAGAAGTTATTTAGCTAGTCTACAGTTCTAAGGATGTCGGCTACGCTGGCACAAAGAAGACGATAGAGGCTATAAGGACTATCTACTAGTTCCCGAGGATCTTCGAGCAGACCTATCGGTTTATCGCTAACTGTTACGTATGTCGAGCCGCGAAGCTACGTTACGGTCTTCCGGCCAGTTTGCTAAAGCTATTACCGATCCCTAAGAAACTGTAGCAGCACATTACGATAGATTTCGTAACTAGCCTACTGGACTCTGATAGATACAATGCTACCCTTAATATAGTAGACCGGTTAAGCAAGGAACGCTACTTTATCCCCTATTAAGCAAAGGACGAGGGCACTACTACAGAAGAGACTGCGAGGATGCTGATTTAGCATATATAGAAGCATTATAGCCTGCCGGACACTATTACTACGGATAGGGGTCCCTAATTTACTGCTGAAATATAGAAAGCTATTAACTAAGTCCTCGGAATTAGTAGAAAGCTTAGTACGGCTGCTTACCCTTAAACAGACGGACAGTCAGAAGTAGCTAACTGTAAGATAGAGAAATATCTGCAGATCTTCTGCAGCTATAATTAAGAAAACTAGGTTAAGCTGTTGCTAATAGCTAAATTCTGCGCTAACTTAGCGCTGTCTAAAGCTACCTCGCTAGCGCTGTTTAAGATAACTTACAGCTGCCTTCCAAGGATAAGCTTCCAACTACTAGATAGACCCAGCCCTTCGGAACCCTCTACCTCGTCGAAGAGGGTCGCCGCTGCTGCAGCAGAAGCCCTTAAAGCTTGGATAGAAGAAGCAGTCCGGATAGCAAAAGAAGCGATAGAGTCTGCACAGGCAAAGATAGTAACTTAAGCTAATAGAAAGCGGTTACTAATAGAATTCAAAGAAGGCCAAAGAGTATAGCTTAATACGCAGAACCTAAGGCTAAAGGGCAACGCCAAGCTTAATCCCTGTTACGTAGGTCTGTTTACAATAGTAGAAAAGAGGTCGCCAGTAACCTACTGGCTCTAGTTACTAAGGTCGTTCCAAATCTACGATGTCTTCTATATCTGCGCGCTCGGATTATAAAGCACTTTAGATAACGATAACGTAAGAAGGAAACAGACGAGAAAAGGACGATGTTTTTAAGATAGAGGAAAAGAAGAAGTAACGTTGATTTTAAGAAGAAATTTCGTACAATAAGCTGCGAAGCGGACGAAGAAAGGAGACAAAAAAGTAGTAGAAGAAGAAGAAGAAGAAGAAGAAGAATAAGACGACGAGAAAGAAGAAGAAGAAAAAGACGCAGAAACGAAAGAAAGATAGATAGAAGAATAAGAAGACCTAATTAGCTAGAATAAGGTAGAATAGACAGAAGAGATAAGTAAGCAGCTAAGGGCGACCGCTAGTAAGGGAGGGGGGTAGTGTTGCAGTAGTGGAAAGGGGTAGGACTAAGTAATAGGGTAGACCCTTAGAATTTTGGCTCGGCCATTCCGGACCGAGCCGGGCCTTGGCATACCACTACTACGAAGCCTACTGCTACCACTATATAGATTCCTTTTGCTCTTTAGTTCGAGATATAGTTATTAAAACAGTTGTATTGAATTATATCTACGCGCTCGGATTACTTTCTGCCGCTAAGAAGCTCTCTATAGCCCTCTTACAGTGTGTTAGTTAGTTAGGTTAGGTTGTAGGGTGCGCGTGCGTTATTTAGGTAACTGGATGTAATTTGACGGGCCCTTTCGCGCAGTGCAGTGTTAGTGTAGTTAGTAAGTTCGAGATATAATAATCCAAGCGCGTAGATATAATTCAATACAGCTGTTTTAATAACTATATCTCGAACTAAAGAGGGAAAGAAATCTACATGTGCGGGGATGTAAGCTTTTGTAGGGGTGGCGCCAAGACCCGGCTCAGTCCGGAAGGGCCGAGCCGAAATTCCAAGGGTCTACCCTATTACTTAGTCCTACCACTTTCCGTTACTTTCCACTGCTGCAACAATATAGAGATTAAAATAGGTAGTGCCTAAGGCATTTAGAAAGGCCTTCGCCTATTTTAAGTTAATTATATAGTTATTAAATAAGGCGTATTGAGTTCTATCTACACACTTAGATTAATAATATTCTAAGCACGTAGACACGGCTTAATACAGCTCTTTTAAAGACTATATTGCGAACTAAAGAAGGAAGAATCTATGTAGTAGTAATAGAGGCGGTTTCTGAGTGTAGTAGTGAATGCCAAGCCGGGGCGGCCCGTCCTAGAACCTAAATCTAAGAAAGTGTGCCTAAGGCCACTATTTAGGATCTACAACCCTTACTACCCTCTCCACTACTGCATTAAGAAACAGTGTTATATTTAAGTATTGTAAAGTTAACAGTAATAAAAATAAATAATTTGTAGTATATATTCTATATACTAAGAAATTCTAAGGAGCTTAATAGTAAGACATACTAGTTACTATAGTAGATTACTATTTATATAGTACTAGAGATTTATATAGCTAAGTGATCTGACTAGATAGGCGCAAGGTCAATACCTGTCTTTAATTACTATATCAAATGCTGAAGAGGAAAGAATCTACGTACAAGCGGAGAGGCAGCATTTGAGTGTGTGGCCCTGCCAAGCCTGGCCCTGCCAAGCCTGCTACTCTCTACATCCGTATCACTATGTCTAGAACTAAGATTCTGACTCAGGTGCATAGTGCCTTTTTGGGTAGTTAGGCTAGCAGAGAATAACGTAGCTGCCCTACTTACTATTTGCTCTGGCCGTCCAAAAAGTACCTAAGTCTTGAAAGATTTAAATAACTTATTCCTTCTATAATTATTACAGAATAATTGACATGACAAGGTTGTTTCTTTGTATAACCTTCTCGATAGTCGATATTCTCTCGTAGGTAAGCAGGGTTAGTTTTGCATGTACATACAGACCCTCCACGTCAGTTGTCGGAACTTGGAGATCGGGTCGTATCCGGATTTACGAATTGTTCCGTGAACCGTTGGGACCGCTGCCGTGTCTCTAACTCGATTGGGCAGCGTTTGACACATTGCCTGTCGGGCGGCCCAGTCTGCTCACCGATGCATGCGACGGGTGCATGATAGGCTGCAAGCTGTGCATCATCGATCGAATGCACAAAAGCCACTAGGATTGTGTCGAGCATCGATGTGGCAGGTGGGGGGGGAGAGGGGGAGGCGGAAGGGTGCAGCGCGCAGTGCGGAGGAGATTCCACGACCTTTCGGCCCTCTTTTGGAGCACGCGCGCCGGCAGGAGGCCACGTCGCCCCCGGGTCTCTCGGTGGAACTCGGCGCGAAAGTGGGTTCTGGGTGGCGGGAGAGACTCCAGACTCCTGGCGTGCAACATCCGAGATTCACACGCGTGTGCCGTCGTGCGTGGATGAAGTCGAAAGCGCGCAGGTTGTCACAGGGCCGCTGTCGTACCGTGTGTTTGGCACTCCGGACCATGGACGGGACTGAGCCGAAATTGTCGCTTTGGGCGATTGACAGCTTGTTGCCTGCAGCTGCAGCGCCGCACCGGCGCGAACTCTGGGCGTGTCAGATCATCGGCATCATTTGGTGGTTCCGTGCACCGTTGATCTGCATAAGCCGGCTCAGCTGGTGGTGCTGAGAAGCCGCGCAGATGGGAGTTGCGGTGAAGGAACAATCCAGCCGTCGATTGTCTTTGTGAGGCGAGCCGAGCTCATCAAAACCGCCCCGGGCTGGCACAAGCTGACCCTGAGCGCCGGACCGCCACCTTGCTGCCATAACCTCACGGGTCCGTCCAGACACGCCAGACATACTTTCCGCGGCCAAAGCAATTGCCAATTGACGCAAACGCTGGAACCGAATCGCACACCTGAGGCCACGCTGTATGCGGTATGCGGTATGCGTTCATATGCTGTATGCTATGGTGTCTATGCTGTATGCTATGCTATACATGCTGTATGCTGTATGCTGTATGCTGTATGCTGTATGCTGTATGCTGTATGCTGTATGCTGTATGCTGTATGCTGTATGCTGTATGCTGTATGCTGTATGCTGTATGCTGTATGCTGTATGCTGTATGCTGTATGCTGTATGCTGTATGCTGTATGCTGTATGCTGTATGCTGTATGCTGTATGCTGTATGCTGTATGCTGTATGCTGTATATGCCGTATGCTGTATATGCTGTATGCTGTATATGCTGTATGCTGTATATGCTGTATGCTGTGGTGAAAGCGGTAGCCAACACTGAACTGAGAACTGACCATACGAACCTACCCACTGACTGCCGTCGAATCCCGGCTCAGCGCACGGTCGAGGTCGCGGTGGGCTTTTCTGGAAGCCCGCCGGGCCTGCATCGAAGGCCGCTAAGGTTGCCGGGGCGCCTAGGCCGATCGCGTTAAATGTGGCGCGCGAGGGAGCTCGATATGGCCATGGCGGTGGGTTTGGCAGGAACCACGTGCTGCACCCACACGCAGCACACGTCCTCTCCCGAGTCGCCGGTGAGTGGTTGTGTGGTGACGATGGAGGTTGCGTGCAGCGCGGCGGTACCGGCCGCGGTGCACAGCAGCACAGCAGCAGCACAGCAGACTCGTCGGATACAAACCCCTTCATCCGCATCGGCATAAAGTCGCTTGGAAGCTCATAAGCTTTCAGTAATTGATACAGGAGCAGGCAGGTGAGCCATGTCCAGCACCGTCAGGCCAGCATGCCCGGACCTGGCACAGTAGCACCCTCGAATGTATATCTCGTTCGTCCTCGACCGCCTCCACGGCCGCATTCCACGTGCCCTCGCTGCCTGCGGACCACCCTGCCCTTCTGCTCCATCGCATGCGTAAGCGTTCGACGTGCTCCCACGCGCCAGCCACCGCCGCACCGCTGGGTTTCGGAGCGGAACTCCCCTCCGCCGCCTGAAGCCCGCTGCCTCGTCCGGATGCTGCCCCACCACCACAAGTACTCTCCGCCGCCCCTCACCGTCAGCGGCTCTCTGGAGAGTACCCCCGTGGCGACGCCCGAAAGCGCCGACCAGCCCTATCCGCCCGCGAAGCCGCCGAGGGAGCACGATTCCTTCTTCGACTGGCACAGGAGAGCGGCGTCTCGTCACGCGAGCGCTGACGACTTCAGCAGCGACGACATCCTCTTTCCCACCGAGGAAGACGACCTCGAGAGCCTGCCTCTGTTTCCCTCGGCGGCCGCGTCGCCCCGGGCCCCAGCGCCCAGAATGCCGTCCGCGGTCGCTCCGATCGACATTGCCACCAGCCGAACAACGTCAACGTCGCCGCGCAGCCAGGAGTCCAACCTCACAACACAACTGCGCGACTCGCGGGAACGAGGCGAGTCGAGTGTGGCTGCGCCACCGCAGCTTCTGGAAGTCAAGCCGCGGCAAGAGTCGGTCAGCATGCTCGCGACAACACCCTTTGGCGCACGGCAGATACCCGGGATGCAGCGGCGCGAGAGCACACACGGCACCGCCTCCGGCAGCTATATCGGCGGCCAGAGTTGGGGCGGCATCTCCGTGAGCAGCTTCATCAGGGAGGAGTGAGTGATTCGGAGACATGTCTTGGCTTTCCAACGCAACCGACTGATCCCATCTCTAGTATCCTCATGGCCGGCACTTCTCCTTACCAGTTCCATTCGCCCTCCTTCCACTCGTCCTCATATTTGCCCAAAATGGAGGCTGCTTACATGAAGGACTACGTCTGCTGCGACATTCGTCTGGACTCCATGCACGAATTGCTCCAGCACTACGAAGAGGCGCATGCCGCGCAACCAACTCAGACGATGGGACGGACGCCCAAAGATCAGCTACCGAGCAACCGGGCGGCGAGTGCAACCAGCACTGCACAGGCGGTCCAGCAGCAGGCGCAATCGCAGCACCCGAACGTGCCACAGCAGACACTCGCTCCACACAATCAATCCATATCCCACAACCTGTCAACCCCAATGTTCAGCGGACTCGGCCAAGATCATCCGGGCACGTTTGACAACCTCGACGACATGGACATGGACATGGGAAACGATGGACCAGGGCCGCACGTGCAACAACCACAGTACCAGCCACAACCGCAATTCGGTCGCCAACAACCCCGCGGACCGTCAGTCAATGTTAATCTTGCGAATGCCTTTCAAGGCCAAGGGTTGAACACTGCAACTCCCACAACTCCGCACGCTACTCAGCAAGGTATGGGTTTCCAGAACAACCCAACCGTATCGTCTGTCAATACACCTACACTCACGACACAGACACTATCACAACAGACGGCAACACCTGATCCATCACAACCAAGTACACCGGCCGAGCTTGATCCCGATTTCATTGCCTCCATGGGAAATCTCGGAAACATGGACTACAACGCACTGGCGCACGGCAACTTCGATTTTGGTGCATTCAAGAACATAAGCAGCATCAACAACGGTGGGTCTGCGACTATCGACAATCCTGAGAAGCGGTTGCTGAGCAAACAAGGCTACGGCAACAAGGGTCTTCCCAATCCTGCTTTCGCCAACGCACAATCGAGCGAGCTCGCCAAGCGTGTGCGGGAAAGTCAGCTTCTCAACGGACTTGCTGGTGTCGGCGGATTTGTTGGCGAGGAGATCAAACCCTTCAAGTGTCCTGTGATCGGCTGCGAGAAAGCATACAAGAATCAAAACGGACTAAAGTACCACAAGCAGCACGGTCACCAGAAACAGCAACTCAAGGAAAACCCGGACGGTACCTTCTCTATCGTGGATCCTGCCACATCGATCCCCTACCCTGGCACCGTCGGCATGGAGAAGGAGAAACCGTACCGATGCGAGGTGTGCGGCAAGCGCTACAAGAACCTGAACGGTCTCAAATACCATCGACAACACAGTCCGCACTGCAACCCCGACTTGAAGCTCAACAACACCAAATTTCATGGCCTACCCACCAATTTGCAAAATTGCAATGCCAATGTGGCCGGCGCTGGACTTGTCGGCGAGGGCATGAGCTATTGAGTCAAATGTACCTCCGCGGCTCGCTTAGCGGCGGGGTTGGGCTTAAGCGCTGTCACATTGCAGCTCACCGCCTGCCCGCGCGATCGGACGGACACATCGCCTGCATGTGCATACAATTATCCTCTTTCGGATGGTCCTACAGGTCGTTTGTGCGCTGGGACAAACACTCTGCTCCCTTTTCGCAGCATGTTTTTCAGCGATGTCGTTTTAGCGAGGCGTTTGGGAGTTGTGTTGGGATCTCTCTATTCCTCTCTCTTCATGGGAGGACCTGGCTTCGCCAATGCTCTTTGCCACGATACCCCTCTAGATCGACCGCCGCGATCTCTGTTAGCGATCGCTTGGGCATCGTATGAATATTGCTTTCTGATGCCATTCACGGAGACAACCTCGGGGGAAAACGGTTGTCCGCCACAACCCGTTTCGTCGGACCTTCAGCGCCATCCCCCGACGGCACGTTGCACGAGTTCAACGGGCATGGGTTTACAAACCAGCTTCACCAAAAGAGTATGACGGCAGTTTCATGTCAAATGCTGCAAAGGGCGTTGCCAGGGCGTTGCGTTGCAGCCGGCCGGCCGGCGGGCTTTTTGCACCAACCAGATTGAATATAAAAGTCGACCACCGCCGTTTGGTGCTGGGAGTAGCCGTGGGATCATAGAGAACAACGTTGTACCACCTCCCCCCGCCTCCACCTCCATCCCTTCCACACGCCGTTTGGCACAATTCAGGCCAGAAGCTGTTGTGAGGGGTGAAACTCGCAACCCCCCTGTCCGAGATCCAGGGTCTCGGTAACAGAGAATACATACAGAGTAGCGGAAAGTGCGAGTTATAATCTAACTCATCAGCTACTAACAACTACTTATCTGTAATAAAATTGTCATAATAATTAGTTTGTAGCAGCGCATAGTACACCCAATACCAAGCACTGGTATTACGTCTGAACTAACAAGTGTTACGGCGGCAGAAAGGGGTGGGACTGAGTGATGGGGTGGACCCTTGGAATTTCGGCTCGGCCCTTCCGGGCCGAGCCGGGCCTTAGCACCACCACTACAAAAGCCTACCACCACCACTACATAGATTCCTTTCCCTCCTTAGTTTGAGATATAGTTATCAAAAAGGCCGTATTGAATCATATCTGCGTGCCCGGATCATTATATCTCAAACTGACTCTCTACACAAACCCCGCGCTGCGCGAAAGGGCCCGTCAAACTATCCGGACGCTCGAATAACGCACGCGCATATACACACCAAAACAACAACCCCTAAGGCACCGTAAGAAGATAGAAGGCTTCTCAACGGTAGAGAGCGGCGTTACAGGCCGCAGCAGAAGTAGGAAAGGAAAGACTAACAGAGCGAGTAGGCGCTCTAGTGTAATTAATAATAAGATCATTATTAGCGGTTTTACAGCGGAAGAGACCACAGAGGTCAAGGAACAAATAGCCGAATATAAGAAGATCCACGACTGTACGCTCGAGGAACTGGAAGACTATGTAAACGAGAATAGAATAAGGAAGGTCTACGACGGCATAGACCTTATCGAGATGCTGTTTTACAGAACGCTAGAAGAGAACAGACAACTAAGAGAAGAAACTAAAGCGGTAAGGGCCAAAAAGGAATCGACAGAGACTATTATCGACGTGTTAGAAAACCAGGCGGCGAATCGACTAGCGCAACTAAAGGCGCTAAAGGATCAGCTAGCTAATACGGAAACAGCAAGACTATTGCCGCTACTGCAGCGAGAAACCTATGCAGAAACCGCCTTACCGGCGGCCTACAGTTAAGGCGGCACGTTGATAACGTTACTACCGGATCTACCGGCGTTTAGAGGCGGAGATCCTAAGGATTGGGAAGCATTTAAGAAGAAGATAAAGAACAAGATAGATCGAGACTATGCCAGAAACAGCGCCGGAGATAGATTAGCGTACCTGGAATCGCGATTAGAAGGTAAAGCTTTTTCGCTAGTAGCGGACCTGGAAGAGGTAACCGCTAAAGAAGCAATTAAAGCGCTAGATCAACGTTTTGGAGACCCCT
The DNA here is from genome assembly GCA_016165855.1 of Pseudocercospora ulei. Classification (NCBI taxonomy): domain Eukaryota; kingdom Fungi; phylum Ascomycota; class Dothideomycetes; order Mycosphaerellales; family Mycosphaerellaceae; genus Pseudocercospora; species Pseudocercospora ulei. The sequence continues at coordinate 2,887,254 of JACWNB010000003.1, forward strand.
TCCAGAAGAAGACGGCCTGTAAGCAGCTGGACAAGATCAACTAGAACCGGCAGACGTTCGAGGAGTTCTACAGATTGTTTAGGAAATATGCGATTAGAGCCCGAGTGGCGGAAGATAAGCAGCTCTACCTACTAAGGCAGAAGCTGAACCCTGAACTGGCCGCCGCTATAGCGTCAGTAGAAGACGAAGACCTTAAGGGCTTCGTGTACTAAGCGAGAGTTACCGCGAGAAACTTAAGCGCTTACGCGAAATTACGCGAACCGAACTAGAAGCCGTTAATAACGCAGACTACATAACCCTCTGCGCCTTTCCGGAGAGCACTACAGCAGCCACCTTATCAGTTACAGCGCTCGTTGTTCGTCCCTACCTGTTACGCGTGTAGGAAGCCTAGCTACATCGCTACGAGATGCCAAGCATCGGATAAGCAGAAGCAGGAATATCGTGCTATAAAGCAGCCGCAGCTACTGAGAAAGACTATACAAGCTATAGAACCGGCTCCGAACGACACTAACAGCGTAGACGGTGGAGTGCCACTGCGAATCCTGGGAAAAGACCAGCTAGAAGGATAGGCCCCCTATCCACCGTAGAAGACAGGGCACTGCACCAGAGCGAATCGACACGAGAAGAAAGCATCAACAGCTGCAGCGATCCGCTCTCGGCAGCCGTAGAAGTGAATACGGAAACGGCGATTATCCTTCCTATTACGATCCACCCCGTTAAGAAGTCGCGTAGACCCCTCCAGCTAAAAGCATTTATTAATACTAGAGCTCTTATCGGTGCAGCAATCCACTATCGGCTGGTCCAGAAGCTAACGAATAGATACGGCTATCCAGTGGAATTAGTGTCCCTAACGAAGATTTCGGCATACAACGGACAAGACACGGAAAGCGTCACGCACTACGTGCCGCTAAAGACTGTTGCGGCGGTGGAAAGAGGTGGGACAGATTGATGGGGTGGACCCTTGGAATTTCGGCTCAGCCCGTCCGGGCCGAGCCGGGCCTTGGCACTACCACTATTAAAGCCCACCACCACCACTACATAGATTCCTTTCCCTCCTTAGTTCGAGATATAGTTATCAAAAAGGCCGTATTGAATTATATCTGCGCGCCCGGATTATTATATCTTGAACTCACTCTCTACACCAACCCCGCGCTGCGCGAAAAGGCCCGTTAAACCATCCGGAAACCCGAATAACGCACGCGCATCAACACACATCAACACACACCAACCCCCAAGGCACCGCGAGAAGATAGAAGGCTTCTCGGCGGTAGAGAGCGGCGTTACAGGCCGTAGCGGAAAGAGAAAGACTAACAGACTAAGGGATAGGCGCACCAGCATCCTCGACGACGGAACGACCAACGAAGGCCTTACAGAAGAAGAGGTAGATAAAGCGAGAAAGGGCATAGAGGGCTACGCCGAACTGTATAGACGCACGCCGGATAAGATAGGAGAATATCTTACAGAACACGGAGCTAAGAAGGTGTTTGACATTATTACCTTTATAGAAAAGAGGTTCTATAGGAACGTAGAAGAAAACAGACAGTTAAGGGAGGAAGTAGAGACAGTAAGGGCCGAGAAGGAATCGGCAGAAACAATTATCGACATGTTAGAGAACTAGGCGGCGAATAGGCTGGCGCAACTGAAGGCGCTAAAGGACCAACTGGCTGATATAGAAGCAGCAACGCCGCTACCGCACTGAGAAGAACCAGCAGAGACCGCCTTACCGGCGGCCTATAGTTAAGGTGGCACCTCGATAACATTATTGCCGGACCTACCGGCGTTTAGAGGTAGAGACCCCAAAGACTGGGAGGCGTTTAAGAAGAAAATAAAGAATAAGATAGACTGCGACTACACCGGAAACAGCGCCAGAGACCGACTGGCGTACCTAGAATCGCGGCTAGAAGGTGAAGCTTTTTTGCTAGTAGCGGACCTAGAAGAGGCGACTGCTAAGGAAGCGATTAAAGCGCTAGATCAACGCTTTAGAGACCCATTCCGGAAGAAGACGGCCTGCGAACAGTTGGACAAGATCAACCAGAACCGGCAGGCGTTCGAGGAGTTCTACAGTTTGTTCAGAAAATATGCAATTAGGGCCCGAGTAGCAGAAGACGAGCAGCTCCACCTACTAAGACAGAAACTAAGCCCTAAGCTCGCTGCAGCTATAGCCTCAGTAGAAGATAAAGACCTTAAGAGCTTCGTGCATCGAGCGAGGGTCACTGCGAGAAACTTAAACGCTTACGCGAAAGCACGCGAATCGATTCAGAAGACGTCGCCGTTGGCGCAGCCGACGCGAGCCCCTGCGCCCTTCTGACAACGCCCCTAGCAGCCATCGTATCAGTCACAGCGTTCGTCGTTCGTCCCTACCTGCTATATGTGTGGAAAACCTAGCTATATCGCTACGAGATGCCAAGCAACGGCATAGCAGAAGCAAGAGTATAGAGCAACAAAGCAGCCGCCACTGCCGAGAAAGACTATTTAAGCCATCGAACCGGCTCTGAACGACACTGACAGTGTAGACAGCGGGGTTCAGTTAAGAATTATAGGAAAAGACCAGCTGGACGGATAGGCCCCCCATCCAGCATAAAAAAAAACAGGGCACCCCTGCGAAAGGCACCGCACCGGAGCGAATCGGCACGAGAAGAAAGCATTAACAGCTGCAGCGATCCGCTCTCGGCAGCTGTGGAAGTGAATACGGAAACGGCTATTATCCTTCCTATTACGATCCACCCTATTAAGAAGTCGCGCCAAACCCTCCAACTGAAAGCTTTCATTGACACCGGAGCTCTCATTGGCGCGGCGATCTACCACCGGCTGGTTCGGAAGCTGATAAATGGATACGGCTATCCGGTGGAACTGGCGTCGCCGACGCGGATTTCGGCATACAACGGACAAGACACGGAGAGCGTTACGCACTACGTGCCGCTAAAGACTACCTTGGCTGGTCGCACTACAGAAGCGACGTTCCGAATTATAGATATCGGAAGATTTGACATTATTATAGGGCAGAAATGGATAAAGAATCAGAAAGCTATTATTGACGTAGACGAAGGCACGATAGGGTTCAAAACCCTAGGCAACGCCACCGCCGCCACCGACCCGAAAGCTACAGAGTCTGCTAAAGAAGCTCCGTCCGAGCATTCCGAACCCCTAGTTACCGTCAGAATGATAAGTTCAGAAGCTATAACGACCCTCGCGAAGTCACCAGATAATAAGATCTACGCTATCTTGATAAAAGACATCGAAGACTACAGGAAGATAATAGCGGAAGAAGAAGCGGACCTACTGGAGGTGTTGCCAAAAGAGCTCTACGGTTACGCTAACGTGTTCTCAAAAGCAGACTCCAACCTCCTGCCGCTCTACTAGCTGGAATACGATAATAAGATCAGGCTGAAAGAAGGGGCTATATTGCCAAGAACCGAGCCCTTAAGACGACTGTCGCCGGCCGAATTGGACCAAGTAGAGGTGTTTGTTCGCGAAAACCTGGCGAAGAAGTTTATTACGCCGAGTTCTGCCGAATATGCATTACCGATTCTTTTCGTAAGAAAACCAGGGGGTGGTCTGCGACTCTGCGTAGACTATCGAGGCCTCAACAAGGTTACTAAGAGAGACGTATACCCACTGCCGCTGATTAATAAAACTATACAGCAGGTAGCGAAGGCTAAGTGGTTTAGCAAGCTGGACATCCGCTAAGCGTTCTATCGACTAAGGAACGAAGAAGGGCAGACAGAAGACCTTACGACGTTCGCGACGCGTATAGGCAATTTCAAGTGGTTGGTGATGCCTTTCGGACTTACTAACGCGCCGGCGGTGTAGCAACGCTTTATGAACCACACCTTTATAGACATATTGGAACGGTTTGTGTCTATTTACCTAGACGACATCCTTATCTATACAGATAGGACGAGAGAGCAACATACAGACTACATCGAGAGGGTGTTGACCAGGCTCCGTAAGGCCGGACTGAACGCAGACACGAAGAAGAGCGAGTTCTATCAAACTGAGGTCAAATATCTCGGTCTTATCGTCAGAAGAGACGGAATTCGTATAGACCCCTTAAAGGTCGCCGCCGTCGCCGAATGGAAGCAGCCGAAACCCGGAAATACCACGCAAATCAGGGCGTTCCTCGGCTTCTGCAGCTACTATCGACGGTTTATCAAGGACTTCAGCAAGATAGCGAGACCCCTAAACGAGGCACTGAAGAAAGAGGCCGCCGGCCTATAGAATGAGAAGTGCACAGAAGCTTTCGTACGGCTGAAAGATGTTAGGGGACGCCGCCCGGCCCAGGTCCTGAACCCGACCTAAGCCGACCATCGCCCTAAGGACTGCGACTTAGCGGCGCCAGCACGACCCCACCCTCTGTACGGAGTTACCGACAGGACCCCTCTTCCGTACGGAGGGAGAACACTACGTTCCTGCACAAAGGGGGAGCTACCGCCCCTTGGATTAGGGGAAAACCCGGCACTACCGTATAGAGGAGGTAACTCCCGATTCTCCGTACGGAGGGTGAACCTTGCACCCCGGCACAAAGGGGAAATTGCTAGCTTGGCTTCGTAGGTACAAATCGTATAGAGCAGACGACGAAGGAACTGCCTATTAGTTCCTTTATATAGATACTCGACCTTAAGTTTCTGAACCAAGATTCTTAAGCCTCTTACATTAGGAACTGATCTCACTGTCGGTGACCGCGGTGATAGAGCAAGATGGACGGCGACATCCCTATAGAACCTACAGCTATAGAGGGACACATGCACCGCGTATACGAGGAGCTGCTGGAAAGCAAGAGGCAGCTCGAACAGCAAGTGAGCCACTAGGCTGCAATGATTTCCCAACAGGAACAGGAGCTACGACAGCTTAGGGCGTCCGATCGCGATCCGACCCCTACGACGACGAACACGATAACCCCTACCCCGACCCCTAAGAGCAAACTCCCCGACGTCTCTACGTACGATAGTGAGGCCCCGGCCGAGTACCCCTCCTAGGCGGCTCAGATGCGCTCCAAGCTCCTAGTTAACTTAGGAGCATACCCGACCGAGCTAGACAAGGTAGTCTACCTCTTTAGGAGGTTAAAGGGCAGGGCGGCAGCACGAATTCTGCCGTACTACGAGACGGCCATTGCCAACCCGGCAATAGCTACGACGACAATGCTCTAGGCAGCTCTAGACAAGAGCTACAAGGACCCGGACCGCGAGAGCCGAGCGCTCCTACGGGTTAACACGATAAAACAAGGACGTAAGACTGTACGAGAATTCCTTGCGGAATTTGACCAGACTTTGGCAGAAGCAGGGGGTCTCTAATAGGAGGACAGGATGAAAATCACCTCTCTAGAGGTAGGCCTCTCTAAGGAAATTATAACGGGGCTAGTAGGTGTAATGCAGCCAGCTACGTATAAGGAATTTTGTAACCTTCTCAGGATAGTCGACGACTAGCAACGCAGGCTAGGACGGATAGGCTGTGCTTAGGAGATAAGACAACCTCCCCAGCGACAGACAGATGCTATAGACTAGGAACCGACGACGACGAGGGTGGCAGCAGCAGCCACTGTACGGCCAAGGGCCGCCACTAAGAAGGCGCAATAGGTAGACATAGCTACCCTTAACAAGAGGCGAGCAGAAGGGAGCTGCTACCGGTGTAGCAAGATAGGCTACACCGTACGGAATTGCGGGCTCCTGCTAGCAGAGAGACCTAGAGGACGGCCGACCACCGTAAGGGTGGCTACTGCAGCGCCTTAACGAGAAGATCAGGTGTCCTACTCGGACGACGACGAGTTGGGAAAAGAGTAGCCTCTAAGCGAAGACTCTGCCAGAGGCGGGTGCGAGATAGACTGCCAAATCAAAGCATTACTTAGCCATCTTTTAAGAGCAATTACATAACGACGACGCCGTTTATCGTACGGCCGACATTGAACAGGTCCGCAACGGCGCGGACACTGATTAACACAGGATGTTTGGTGTATAGAGTGATCAGCGAAGACTTCGTACGGAGACATCGGATTAAGACGGCCCCTACGGTACCTGTACGCATACTGGGCATTACCGGGCGGGGACCGGACATTACCTATATAGTAAAAGTAACAATAGAGGTACAAGGACACTACGAGCAAGACTCGTACCTCTATGTCGTACGGGACAAGTTGGGGTATAACCTAATACTAGGGAAGCCTTGGATAGAGCGCTAGAAGGGCAAGCTGGACGTCGGACGAGGACGGCTGTACCTGGCAACAACAAAGCGGAGAATCCGGGACCAGGGCAGGTTCCTGCAAGGTGGCAATGCTAAGGCCGAAATCAACACAGCAACGGCAGACATCGAGAAGGCATTAGCACCTAAGGAAGCGACAAAACCCTGTACGAAGCTCCTAAGAGAGTATGTTAGGTACCTGGACCTCTTTAAACCGAAGTCGGCCTCGAAACTGCTGCTATACCGAGGGGAAGGGATTGACTATAACATCTAGCTAGAACCCCGCCCGGATAGGAGCCTGCCGGAGGTACCGTACGGACCGCTGTACGGGATGTCCTCTAGAGAACTCCTAGTACTGCGCAAGACGCTGGATAACCTGCTTGCTAAAGGGTTTATCCAGGCCAGTACGTCGTCCGTAGGAGCCCTAGTACTGTTTGTCTACAAGGAGGGGAAGGCTAGATTGCGTTTCTGCGTAGACTACAGAGGCATTAACGCGATTACTAAGAAGGACCGGTACCCTCTACCCCTTATTAAGGAGACCCTCGGACGGATCAGCAAGGCGAAGTAGTTTACCAAGCTTAACGTAGTCTCGGCCTTCTACAAGATACGGATTAAGGAAGGCTGTAAATAGATAACTGCCTTCTGTACGAGATACGGTCTTTTTGAGTAGCTAGTCACCCCCTTTAGCCTTGCCAATACACTGGCAACCTTCCAAAGGTACATCAACAAGTCCCTGCAAGGGTTACTAGACGACATCTGCTCGGCATACCTCGACGACACCCTGGTTTTTACAGACGGCACCTACGCAGACTACGTACGGGATGTCAAGAAGGTGCTGGACCGTCTGCAGCAGGCGGGCTTGTACCTCGACATCGACAAGTGTAAGTTCAGTGTCCAACGTACGAAATACCTAGGTTTTATTATTAAGGCAGGGAAAGGCATCAGCATAGATAGGAAGAAGATTAATGCTATCAAGCTATAGAAGCCGCCTATAAACGTTAAGGGCGTACGGGAATTCCTTGGGTTTGCCAACTTCTACCGCCAGTTTATACGGAACTACTCGGAGATCGTACGCCCCCTAGTTAAGCTAACGCACAAGGACAAGCAGTTCAAATAGTCGGACGAATGCAATAAGAGCTTCGACAAGCTAAAAGAGCTCTTCACTACAGGACCAACGCTCGCTGCCTTTGACCCGGAGCGTACGACAATACTGGAAACCGACTCCTTAGGGTACTGCATTAGGGGTATCCTGTTACAGGTAGGCCTGGACGGACTCCTACACCTATGCGCGTATTTCTCCAAGAAGAACTCCCCGGCTAAGTGCAACTACCCTATCTACGACAAAGAGTTGCTAGCAGTCGTACGGTGTTGCGAAGCCTAGGATAGGGAACTCTGCTCGGTGCCTAAGTTCCTCGCCCTAACGGACCACAAGAACCTGGAATACTTTACTTAACCCCGGAAGCTGTCTAAGAGGCACGTACGATAGGCAATGTACCTAAGCCGGTTTAACATAAGACTCCAGTACCGCAAGGGTAAGGACAACAGCAGGGCCGACGCACTGTCCAGACGGGACCAGGACATGCTAACGACGTACGAGGACGACCGGCTGAAGTCGCGGACATTCCAGATGTTTAAGGAAGAGCCAGGCGGAGAGACTATCCACCTAGCGGCGACACATCTATAGGAACCCTAACTGCAAGCTTGGGAAGAGGCAGTGGAAAAGGACGAGGCATACCGGGGGGCCCGTACGGCGATCTAGGGAGGGCAACGGAAACTCCCAACCGAGCTCTACCTAAAGGTATCGGCAGCCGAGTGTTCAGTAGACGAGGAGAACAACCTGAAGTTCAGAAATCGGATATAGGTCCCGGCGGACGAGAAGCTCTGTACAGGCTTAATACAACGAGCATATAACTCTATAGCTACCGGGCACCCAGAGCGCGAGGAGACGTACAGCATTATCGCCCAGGACTACTACTGGCCAGCGATGGCGAAGGACATTCGCAGGTTCGTACAGAACTGCGATGTGTGCGGACGAACGAAGCCCTAGCGCGAGCTAAAGCATAGGCTGCTAAAGCCCCTGCCGATACCGGATCGACCCTAGCAAGACCTAACCGTAGACTTTATTACGGACCTCCCTAAGAGCGACGGACGGCGAAACATTATAGTGGTTACGGACAAGTTAACGAAGGGGGTAATACTGGAGGGGATAGACTCTATTACGGCTAAAGACACCGCCTGGGCCTTTATCCGGACGACGTTCAGCAAGCACGGTTTCCCTAGGTTAATTGTATCAGACCGGGGGTTACAGTTTACGAGCCAACTCTGGGCACGGATCTGCCAGTTACTAAGGGTAGAGCGTCGCCTGTCCACCGCATAGCACCCGCAGACAGACGGGGCGACGGAGAGGGCCAACTCAACCCTAGAGGCGTACCTCCGAGCGTACGTCGACTATAACCAGACGAACTGGAACCGCCTTCTCCTAATAGCGGAGCTGGCTATTAACAGCCGTACGGCCGATGCTACAGGACTGTCCCCCTTCTTTATAACCTATAGATACGACCATTCCCCGCTCCTACCGACCCTAAGTAGCAACACCCCGCGCCCCGTACGATCCCTAATCCAGCAAGGAGAGGCCATCGTACGGACGATTACGAACGCCTACCAATAGGCAAAAGCAAGCCTAGCCCTAGCCTAGCAGAACGCGGAAGAGCAGGCCAACAAGGGACGACAGGCTGCACTAAGGTACGAGGCAGGGGATAAGGTCTGGCTAAACCAGCGAAACATCTGTACGGACTGGCCGAGCAAGAAGTTGGATTGGAGAAACAGGAAGTTTACAGTAATCCGGCCGGTAGGGACATACGCTGTACGACTAAACACTCCCCTAGGGATTTACCCAGTCTTCTATATAGACCTCGTACGACCGGCGAGCACGGACCCCTTGCCGCATTAGACGACTAACGACGGGCGCCTACCCGCAATTATAACCGAGGGCCAAGAAGAGTACGAAGTAGAGGGGATCCTTAAGAGCCAGAGGAAGCGGAGGAAGGCAGAGTACTTAGTGAAATAGAAAGGATAGGCAGAGCCTACGTAGGAACCGTACGAGGCTCTGCGAGACACGACCGCACTGGACAGATAGGAGGAGGACCATCCCCCTACCCAGTTGCAATAACCCCGTGCTGTACAGCGGAAAGAGGCACGATCTACCCTAAGGACAGGGTAGCTACGGGCAGACCTGGGTTGTTAAAGGATCGAGCACTACGACGTAGGACACTATAGGAGCCTACTAATACGACACCGTACGACGCCGTACGAGATAAGGGCTAGAAGAAAGGAACAGCCAAGGGACGAATAGGAGGGGGGAGCGGAAATAAGACAAGAGAGAAAACCGGCCGAAGATTCTTACATTCTCCGGGGGGAACCAAACTACCCTACTTATCGTCTGAAATCTCCACTACCTTAGGCCCGGCCGGGCCTCCACCCCCACTAGGGCCAGCCCCAGGGAGCAGAGGCACCCCCCTACCCCCACCAGGGCCAGCCCTAGGGAGCAGAGGCACCCCCCTACCCCTACGTGCCTCCCCTAGCCGGCAGAAGGGGCAGTAGAGGGAGCCATCCTTCTACTTGCACGAGGCACACACCCCAGCCCAGAAGCCTAGGAGGCGGTATAGGCTAAGTAAAGGCTAGGGGGAGTTAGGGCAGGGGGCACAGAGCTGGCCCTAGGTAGCGATAAGGAGGGCGTTAACGTACGACGGCCGGGCTGTGGCTACCCGCTCGGGTATAACCCGGGCGGGGTCACACTAGAAGGCGTAGAAGGGGAGCCCGGCCGCGTCCTACTGCTCGCAGGTGTAGCACCTAAGACGTTAGCCCAGACCGTACGGAAGACGAGAATCCGTACGAACTGGAGGAGCAGCTGCCGGTTAAGTTAAGGGCCCTACTGTATAAGGACAAAGTAGGGGGGGACCCCAGCCGGACGAGGGGGAGGGGCAGGGCCAGCGGCGACAAGAGAACCACTGGACGACATAGTAGTTAGTAGTTAGTTGGTAGCTAGTAGTAGCTAGTAGTAGATAGTAGATAATAGATAGTGGATAGTGTACAGTAGACGGTGTACAGGGAGAAGAGAAGGGGGAAGAGAAGAGAAGGAAGGAGGCTTAGGCTAACTGCCTGCTATAGGGAATAGCAAGCAGGGCAACTGCTACAGACGGGTGAAATAGCAAGAGGCAACCGCGACCTGGAGGAAGCGACGAGGGACGACGACTCGGCACTGTACGAAATAGGACGCCGCAACCTAAACCAAAAAAAAAAAACAGCAGGAGCTAGGTAATTTAGGCACGCCGCTGTACGAAAGAAAACTACGAGAAGGGAAGGGGGGGTATTGTTAGGGGACGCCGCCCGGCCCAGGTCCTAAACCCGACCTGAGCCGACCGTCGCCCTAAGGACTGCGACTTAGCAGCGCTAGCACGACCCAACCCTCCGTACGGAGTCACCGACAGGACCCCTCTTCCGTACGGAGGGAGAACACTACGTTCCTGCACAAAGGGGGAGCTACCGCCCCTTGGATTAGGGGAAAACCCGGCACTACCGTACAGAGGAGGTAACTCCCGATTCTCCGTACGGAGGGTGAACCTTGCACCCCGGCACAAAGGGGAAATTGCTAGCTTGGCTTCGTAGGTACAAATCGTACAGAGCAGACGACGAAGGAACTGCCTATTAGTTCCTTTATGTAGATACTCGACCTCAAGTTTCTGAACCAAGATTCTTGAGCCTCTTACAAAAGAAGCAGTAGCCTCTGCGCCAGTGCTAGCGCACTTCCGACCGGAAAAGACGATCTATATAGAAACGGACGCTTCCGATACAGTAACGGCAGGGGTCCTTTCTCAATATAGTGACGACGAAACCCTCCATCCAGTCGCTTTCTTTAGCAAGTCAATAAGCGAAGCTAAGCGGAACTACGCTATCTACGATAAGGAGCTGCTAGCGATTATTCAGGCCTTCGAGGAGTGGAAACCGGAGCTTATAGCTGGAAAGAGCATAGTCCAGGTTCTTACGGACTACCAGTCGCTAACCTACTTTATAAAGACGCAGAAGCTCTTACGCCGCCAAGCTCGGTAGGCCGCCTACTTATTAGGATTCGACTTCAAGATTACATATCGACCGGGGGCTTAAAACGGAAAGGCGGACGCGCTAACGCGAAGAGAAGGAAAAACAAGCTGCGCGAAGGAAGATCCGAACATGTTCCAGAAGGTGTTGACCGAGCAGATAGTAGACGCAGAGGTGTTGAAAGAGGTAGGGGTCTGTGCAGTAGAGCCGGCCCCTAAAGAAGAGACGCTCTACGAGAAGGTAAAGCAGCTTAACTAGCAACAGAAACTCGGCAAAACCGGTTCAGGGAAGCTAATAGTTCCGGAAGAACTAATTACGGAGGTTATCCAGCTGGTCCATAGCTCTATAGACGTTGGTTACGCTGGCTTAAAGAAGACGATAGAAGCTATAAGGACAGTCTACTGGTTTCCGCGGATCTACGAACGGATCCATCGATTTATCGCCAATTGCCACGTATACAGAGCCGCAAAGCCACGTTACGGCCTTCCGGCAGGCTTATTAAAGCCACTTCCGATCCCCGAGAAACCATGGCAGCATATTACGATGGACTTCATAACCGGCCTGCCAGATTCCGATAGATATAACGCTACGCTGAACGTAGTGGATAGGCTGAGCAAAGAGCGCTATTTTATCCCCTATCGAGCTAAGGATAAAGGAACTACTGCGGAAGAAACGGCGAGAATGTTGATTCAACACGTATAGAAGCACTATAGCCTACCGGACACTATTACTACAGATAGGGGTCCTTAATTCACCACCGATGTGTAGAAAGCTATCAACTAAGCCCTCGGAATTTATAGAAAGCTCAGCACCGCCGCGTACCCTCAAACTAACGGCCAATCAGAAGTGGCCAACCGTAAGATAGAGAAATATCTACGGATCTTCTGCGGCTATCATCAGGAAGAATGGGTTAAGGTGTTGCCGATGGCCGAGTTCTGCGCTAACTCGGCACCGTCTAAGGCCACCTCGCTGGCGCCGTTCGAGATAACGCATAGCTATCTTCCGAGGATGAGCTTTCAGCCGCCAAACGAACCTAGCTCTGCGGAACTACCTACCGCTACGTCGTTAAAGAGAGTCGCCGCCGCGGCGGCAGAAGCGTTACGATCTCAGATAGAAGAAGCGACCAAGGTGGCGAAAGAAGCGATGGAGACAGCTCAGAAGAAGATGCTAACTCGAACTAATAGAAGCCGGTCGCTAATAGAATTCGAGGAAGGCCAAAAGGTATAGCTCAACGCGCGAAACCTAAGGCTAAAAGGAAACGCGAAGCTGAACCCACGCTACGTAGGTCTGTTTAAGATAATAGAAAAGAGGTCGCCGGTGACTTATCGGCTCGAGCTGCCAAAGGCATTCCGGATCTACGACGTTTTCCATTCCGATCTACTAAGCCTGGACCCTGAGAACGGTCTGCCGCAGCAGGGGTTCGCCGAACCCCCACCAGTCGATATAGACAGTAATAAAGAAGAGTGGGAGGTGGAAGACGTAATGGACGTAAAGAAGACGAGAGGGTCCATTAAGGCGAGGATCTCGTAGAAGGGGTGGCCGGAAGACTATAAATGGTATCCGATCGAGAATCTCCGGAATTCGGCAGAGCTGCTGAAAGAGTTCTACGCGCGGAACCCAGAAAAGCCGAAGCCAGCGTAGCTCTAATGCCGACAATAGAGACACGTCCGCTCCACCGGCGCGGAAGCTGATGAAAACGATCGTGCTTAAAGTGATTGCTTTAGGGACCACTACGTCGGCCGGCAGCGCCGCCGACCGCGTAGTGGGTAAAGGCTTTGGTGGAAGAGAAAAAGAAGAAGAAAAACGGCGCCGCGGAAAGATCTATATAGACCTCCGCGACGACGCACAGACTAGCTACGCCGCAGCTTAGAAGACCGTAGATCAGATCAGATAGCGTCGATCACATAAACGCCAAGTGAAGGACTTCAGACACCGACGATGTAAAAAACAAAAAAAAAGGCGAGGAAAAAGAACGTCAGTCGTAATAGAAGACGGAAGAGGTGACATCGGCGTTAGAGGGAATTTTCGAGAAGGAGACGATAAATCATAAAAAAAAAAAAATAATAAATAAAGAAAGGTTTTCGAATGGATGGGGTGACTAAGCGGTCGAGGGCGACCGCTAGTAAGGGAGGGGGGTAGTGTTGCGGCGGTGGAAAGAGGTAGGACAGATTGATAGGGTGGACCCTTGGAATTTCGGCTCGGCCCGTCCGGGCCGAGCCGGGCCTTGGCACTACCACCATCAAAGCCCACCACCACCACTACATAGATTCCTTTCCCTCCTCAGTTCGAGATATAGTCATCAAAAAGGCCGTATTGAATCATATCTACGCGCCCGGATTAAAGACTACCTTGGCTGGTCGCACTACAGAAGCGATGTTCCGAATTATGGATATCGGAAGGTTTGACATCATTATAGGGCAGAAATAGATAAAGAACCAGAAAGCTATCATCGACGTAGATTGTTGCGGCGGTGGAAAGAGGTGGGACAGATTGATAGGGTGGACCCTGGATTTCGGCTCGGCCCGGACGGGCCGAGCCGGGCCTTGGCACACCACCCTCTATCAAAGCCCACCGCCACCACTACATAGGTTCTTTTCCCTCCTTAGTTCGAGATATAGTTATTAAAAAGGCTGTATTGAATCATATCTGCGCGCCCGGATCATTATATCTCGAACTCGCTCTCTATACCACACTCCGCGCTGCGCGAAAGGGCCCGTTGAACCATCCGGAAACCCGAATAACGCACACGCACCCACCAACACACTAACAACAACCCCTACGGCACTGTAAGAAGATAGAAGGCTTCTCAGCGGTAGAGAGCGGCGTAACAGGCTGCCGCGGAAAGAGAAAGGCTGACAGAGCGAGCAGACGCTCTAGTGTAGTTAACGATAAGATCGTTATTAGAGGTTTTACGGCGGAAGAGACCGCAGAGATTAAGGAACGAATAAGTAAATACAAGAAGATCCACGACTGCATAATCGAGGAACTCGAGAACTACGTAAATAAGAATAGGATAGGAAAGGTCTACGACGGTATAGACCTCATTGAGACGCTGTTCTACAGAACACTAGAAGAAAACAGACAGCTAAGAGAGGAAGTAGAGACGGTAAGGGCCGAGAGGGAATCGGCAGAGACTATCGTCGACGTGTTGGAACACCAAGCGTCGAATCGACTGGCGCAGCTGAAGGCGCTAAAGAATCAGATAGCTGATATAGAAGCAGCGAAGTCGTCGCCGCTACTGCGGCGAGAAACCTACGCGGAGACTGCCTTACCAGCAGCCTATAGTCAAGGTAGCACTACGATAACGCTACTGCCGGACCTACCTGTTTTCGGTAGCGGAGACCCTAAAGCGTAGGAGGCATTTAAGAAGAAGATTAAGAACAAGATAAGCCGCGATCACGCATCGAGCAGCGAAGAGGATAGATTGGCGTACCTGGAGTCGCGATTGGAAGGTAAAGCTTTTTCGCTAGTGGCGGACCTGGAAGAAGTAACGGCCGACGAAGCTATCAAAGCGCTAGACCAGCGTTTCGGAGACCCCTTCTGGAAGAAGACGGCCTGCGAGCAGCTAGATAAGATCAACCAGAACCGTCAGACATTCGAAGAGTTCTACAGACCGTTTAGGAAATATGCTATTAGAGCGAGAGTAGCAGAAGATAAGCAGCTGCACCTACTAAGGCAGAAACTGAGCCCTGAGCTCGCCGCGGCTATAGCGTCAGTAGAAGACGAAGACCTTCAGAGCTTCGTGCATTAAGCGAGAGTCACCGCTAGAAACTTGAACGCGTACGGAAAACTGACGACACGCGAACTGATTCAGAAGCCGTTAGCGCAGCCGACGAGAGCCCCTGCGCCCTTTCGACGAACCCCCCAGCAGTCGCCATATTCACTACGATCGTCGTTCGCCCCCACCTGTTTCGCGTATGGAAAACCCGGCTATATCGCTACGAGATACCAAGCAACGGCTTAGCAGAAGCAGGAGTATCGCGTTATAAAGCAGCCGCAGCCGCAGCCACCGAGAAAGACCATACAAGCTATAGAGCCGGCTCTGAACGACACCGACAGCGTAGACGGCGGCGTACAGCTAAGAATTATAGGAAAAGACCAGCTGGACGGATAGGCCCCCTTTCCAGCATTAACAATAGGGCACCGAATCAGAGCGAATCGCTACGAGGAGAAAGCATTAACAGCTGTAGCGATCCGCTCTCGGCAACAGTAGAAGTGAATGCGGAAACGGCGATCATCCTTCCTATTATAATCCACCCTGTTAAGAAGTCGCGCAAACCACTCCAGCTAAAAGCTTTTATCGACACCGGAGCTCTCATCGGTGCAGCGATCCACCACCGGCTGGTTCAGAAGCTAATAAATAGATACAGCTATCCAGTGGAACTAGCGTCGCCGACACGGATTTCGGCATACAGCGGACAAGACACGGAAAGCGTTACGCACTATATGCTATTAAGGACCACCCTGGCTGGTCGCACTACGGAAGCGACGTTCCGAATTATGGATATCGGAAGGTTTGACATTATTATAGGGCAGAAATGGATAAAGAACCAGAAAGCCATCGTCGACGTAGATAAAGGAATAATCGGATTCAAAACCCTAGGTAGCGGAGCAGAGACTATCGGAAAGGTCGCCGCCGTCGCCGCCGAGCCGAAAGCTACGGAGTCCGCAGAAGAGGCTCCGTCCGATCGTTCCGAACCCCCGGTTACAGTGGGAATAATAAGTTCAGAAGCTATAACGACCCTCGCGAAGTCGCCGGACAATAAGATCTACGCTATCTCGATAAAAGACATCGAAGACTATAGGAAGATAATGGCAGAAGAAGAAGTGGATCTACTAAAGGTGTTGCTAAACGAGCTCTACAGTTACGCTAACGTGTTCTCAAAAGCCGATTCCAACCTGTTGCCGCTCCACCGACCGGAATATAAC
The DNA here is from genome assembly GCA_016165855.1 of Pseudocercospora ulei. NCBI lineage: Eukaryota > Fungi > Ascomycota > Dothideomycetes > Mycosphaerellales > Mycosphaerellaceae > Pseudocercospora > Pseudocercospora ulei. The sequence goes on from JACWNB010000003.1 coordinate 2,903,448, forward strand.
AACAAGATCCGACTGAAAGAAGGAGCCGCGCTGCCGAGAACTGAGCCCCTAAGACGACTGTCGCTGGCCGAATTGGACTAAGTAGAGGTGTTTGTTCGCGAAAACCTAGCGAAGAAGTTTATTACGCCGAGTTCTGCTGAATATGCGTTACCGATTCTTTTCGTAAGGAAACCAGGGGGTGGTCTGCGACTCTGCGTAGACTATCGAGGCCTTAACGAGGTTACTAAGAGAGACGTATACCCGCTGCCGCTGATCGACGAGACTATACAACGAGTGGCTAAAGCTAAATAGTTCAGCAAACTGGACATTCGACAAGCGTTCCACCGACTAAGGAACGAAGAAGGGCAGATAGAAGATCTTACGACGTTTGCTACGCGTATAGGCAATTTTAAGTGGCTAGTGATGCCGTTCGGACTCACTAACGCGCCGGCAGTGTAGCAACGCTTTATGAACTACACCTTTATAGACATGCTGGAACGGTTCGTGTCTATTTACTTGGACGACATCCTTATCTACACCGAAGGAACGAGAGAACAGCACACGGACTACATTAAGAAGATGCTGACCAGGCTCTGCGAGGTCGGATTGAACGCAGACACAAAGAAGAGCGAGTTCTATTAAACGGAGGTCAAGTATCTCGGTCTCATCGTCGGAAGAAACGGAATTCGTATAGACCCCTCGAAGGTCGCCGCCGTCGCGGAATGGAAGCAGCCGAAATCCGGAAACACTACGCAGATCAGAGCGTTTCTCAGATTCTGCAGCTACTACCGACAGTTTATTAAGGACTTCAGCAAGATAGCGAGACCCCTGAACGAGGCGCTGAAGAAAGAGGCCGCGGGCCTATAGAATAAGAAGTGCACGGAAGCTTTCGTACGGCTGAAAGAGGCAGTGGCCTCGGCGCCGGTTCTGGCGCACTTCCAACCGGAAAAGACGATCTATGTAGAAACGGACGCTTCCGACACAGTAACGGCAGGGGTCCTTTCTTAATACGCTAACGATAGCGAGACCCTTTACCTAGTGGCCTTCTTCAGCAAATCTATAACGGAAGCCGAACGGAACTACGCTATCTACGATAAGGAGCTGCTAGCGATCATTCAGGCTTTCGAGGAGTGGAAACCGGAGCTTATAGCTGGAAAGAGCACGGTCCAGGTCCTTACGGACCACCAGTCGCTGACCTACTTTATAAAGACGCAGAAGCTCTTACGACGTTAAGCACGGTGGGCCGCCTACCTATTAGGGTTCGATTTTAAGATTACCTATCGACTAGGGGCTCAAAACGGAAAGGCCGACGCGCTGACGAGAAGAAATAGAAAGACCAGCCGCGCGAAAGAAGATCCGAACATGTTCCAGAAGGTGTTGACCGAGCGGATAGTAGACGCAGAGGTGTTGAAAGAGGTAGGGGTCTGTGCAGTAGAACTGGCCCCTAAGGAAGAGACGCTCTACGAGAAGGTGGAACGGCTTAATTAACAACAGAAGCTCGGCAGAACAGGCTCCAGAAAGCTAATAGTTCTAGAAGAACTAATTACTAAGGTCGTCCAACTAGTCTATAACTCTATAGATGTTGGCTACGCCAGCTCAAAGAAGACGATGGAAGCTATAAGGACGATCTACTAGTTTCCGCGGATCTACGAACGGATCCACCGATTTATTGCCAATTGCTACGTATACAGAGCCGCGAAACTACGTTACGGTCTTCCGGCCGGTCTGCTAAAGCCACTTCCGATCCCCGAGAAGCCGTAGCAGCACATTACGATGGATTTCGTAACCGGACTGCCGGACTCGAACGGCTACGACGCTACGCTCAATGTAGTGGATCGGCTAAGCAAAGAACGCCACTTCATCCCCTATCGAGCTAAAGACGAAGGAACTACTGCGGAAGAAACGGCGAGAATGTTGATCCAACACGTGTAGAAGCACCATAGCCTGCCGGACACTATTACTACGGATAGGGGTCCTCAATTCACCGCCGACGTATAGAAAGCTATCAACTACGTTCTCGGAATTCGTAGAAAGCTCAGCACAGCCGCTTACCCTCAAACCGACGGTCAGTCTGAAGTCGCTAACTGTAAGATAGAGCGATACCTAAGAACCTTCTGCGGTCATTATTAAGAAGATTGGGTTAAGGTGTTGCCGATAGCCGAATTCTGCGCGAACTTAGCACAGTTAGAAGCAACGTTACTGGCGCCGTTCGAGATAACGCACAGTTGTCTTCTGAGAATAAGCTTTTAGCTGCTAAAAGAACCCAGCTCTGCGGAACTATCCACCGCTACGTCGTCGAAGAGAGTCGCCGCTGCGGCGGCAGAAGCGCTACGATCTCAGATGGAAGAAGCAATCAAAGTAGCGAAAGAAGCGATGGAATCGGCTCAGAAGAAGATAGTAACTCGAACTAATAGAAGCCGGTCGCTAATAGAATTCGAAGAAGGTCAAAACGTATAGCTCAATACGCGAAACCTAAGGCTGAAAGGAAACGCGAAGCTTAACCCGCGCTACGTAGGTCCGTTCAAGATAATAGAAAAGAGGTCGCCGGTGACCTATCGGCTCCAGCTGCCGAAATCGTTCCAGATCTACGATGTCTTCCATTCCGATCTGCTAAGCCTGGACCCTAAGGACGGCCTTCTGGAACAGGGGTTCGCCGAACCCCTACTAGTTAAGATAGACGGTAGTGAAGAAGAGTAGGAGGTAGAAGACGTAATGGACGTAAAGAAGATAAGGGGGTCCATCAAAGCGAGGATCTCGTAGAAGGGGTAGCCGGAAGACTATAAATAGTATCCGGTCGAAAACCTTTGGAATTCGGCAGAGCTGCTAAAAGAGTTCTACGCGCGGAACCCGGAAAAGCCGAAGCTAGCGTAGCTCTGATGCCGACAATAGAGACACGTCCGCTCCACCGGCGCGGAAGCCGATAAAAACGATCGTATTGTTTCGGGAAGTGATTGCTTTACGCCACCCTATAGTAGGTAAAGGCTTTAGTAGAAGAAAAGAAGAAGAAGAAACGACGCTACGGACGGATCTATATAGACCTCCGAGACGACGCACAGACTAGCCACGCCGCAGCTCAGATAACCTACGGTTCCGATCAGATAGCACGGATCAGGCGAACAGATCACATAGACGTAAAGTAAAGGACTTTAGATGCCGACGATGTGAAAAATGAAAAAAGCGACGAAAAGGACGCCAGTTGTAATGGAAGATAGAAGATGGAAGACGCGACGTCGGCGTCGGAGGGGATTTTCGAGAAGAAAAAAAAAAAAAAAAAGTGGAGATTTCCGGATGGATGGAGTGACTAAGCGGTCGAGGGCGACCGCTGGTAAGGGAGGGGGTAGTGTTGCGGCAGTGGAAAGAGGTGGGACAGATTAATAGGGTGGACCCTAGATTTCGGCTCGGCCCGGACGGGCCGAGCCGGGCCTTGGCACACCACCCTCTATCAAAGCCTACCGCCACCACTACATAGGTTCTTTTCCCTCCTTAGTTCGAGATATAGTCATCAAAAAGGCCGTATTGAATTATATCTGCGCGCCCGGATTATAGATAAAGGAACGATTAGATTCAAAACCCAAGGTAACAGCGCCGTTACTACCGAATCGGTCGCAGCCGCGACAGCAAGATCAGAGGCGACCAGCGGCAAAACGGCTCTGCCTACCTCTACCGAGCCTGCGCCTACGATCGGAATAATAAGCTCGGAAGCTTTATCGACCCTCGCGAAGTCACCGGACAACGAGATTTACGCTATCTTAATAAAAGACATCGAAGACTACCGGAAGATAATAGCGGAAGACGAAGTAGATCCACTGGAGGTGCTGCCAAACGAGCTCTATAGTTATGCTAACGTCTTCTTAAAGGCCGACTCTAACCTCTTGCTACTCTACCGACCGGAATATAACAACAAGATCCGGCTGAAAGAAGGAGCCGCGCTGCCGAGAACCGAGCCCCTAAGACGCTTATCTCCGGCCGAGCTGGACTAGGTAGAAGTGTTTGTTTAAGAGAACCTATCGAAGAAGTTTATTATGCCGAGCTTAGCAGAATATACGTTACCGATTCTTTTCGTACGGAAGCCCGGAGGTGGTCTCCGACTGTGTGTGGACTACCGAGGCCTTAATAAGGTCACCAAGAGAGATGTGTATCCGCTACCTCTAATTGATAAAACTATACAACGAGTGGCTAAGGCTAAGTGGTTTAGCAAGCTGGATATTCGCCAAGCATTCTATCGATTAAGGAACGAAGAAGGACAAACGGAAGACCTTACGACATTCGCTACGCGCATAGGCAATTTCAAGTAGTTGGTAATGCCTTTCAGGCTTACCAACGCGCCGGCAGTGTGGCAACGCTTTATAAACTACACCTTTATAGATATGCTAGAACGGTTTATGTCAATCTACTTGGACGATATTCTTATCTACACTAAGGGAATGAGAGAACAACATACGGACTACATCGAGAGAGTGTTAAAGAGGCTCTGCGAGGTCGGATTAAACGCGGACACGAAGAAGAGCAAGTTCTATTAAACCGAAGTCAAATATCTCGGTCTTATCGTCGGAAGAGACGGAATTCGTATAGACCTATCAAAGGTCGCCGCCGTTGCGGAATAGAGGCAGCCGAAATCCGGAAACACTACACAGATCAGAGCGTTTCTCAGATTCTGCAGCTACTACCGACAGTTTATTAAGGACTTCAGCAAGATAGCGAGACCCCTGAACGAGGCGCTAAAGAAAGAGGCCGCGGGCCTATAGAATAAGAAGTGCACGGAAGCTTTCGTACGGCTAAAAGAGGCAGTGGCCTCGGCGCCGGTTCTGGCGCACTTCCAACCGGAAAAGACGATCTATGTAGAAACGGACGCTTCCGACATAGTAACGGCAGGGGTCCTTTCTTAATACGCTAACGATAGCGAGACCCTTTACCTAGTGGCCTTCTTCAGCAAATCTATAACGGAAGCCGAACGGAACTACGCTATCTACGATAAGGAGCTGCTGGCGATCATTCAGGCTTTCGAGGAGTGGAAACCGGAGCTTATAGCTGGAAAGAGCACGGTCCAGGTCCTTACGGACCACCAGTCGCTGACCTACTTTATAAAGACGCAGAAGCTCTTACGACGTTAAGCACGGTGGGCCGCCTACCTATTAGGGTTCGATTTTAAGATTACCTATCGACTAGGGGCTCAAAACGGAAAGGCCGACGCGCTGACGAGAAGAAATAGAAAGACCAGCCGCGCGAAAGAAGATCCGAACATGTTCCAGAAGGTGTTGACCGAGCGGATAGTAGACGCAGAGGTGTTGAAAGAGGTAGGGGTCTGTGCAGTGGAACTGGCCCCTAAGGAAGAGACGCTCTACGAGAAGGTGGAACGGCTTAATCAACAACAGAAGCTCGGCAGAACAGGCTCCAGAAAGCTAATAGTTCTAGAAGAACTAATTACTAAGGTCGTCCAACTAGTCTATAACTCTATAGATGTTGGCTACGCCAGCTCAAAGAAGACGATGGAAGCTATAAGGACGATCTACTAGTTTCCGCGGATCTACGAACGGATCCACCGATTTATTGCCAATTGCTACGTATGCAGAGCCGCGAAACTACGTTACGGTCTTCCGGCCGGTCTGCTAAAGCCACTTCCGATCCCCGAGAAGCCGTAGCAGCACATTACGATGGATTTCGTAACCGGACTGCCGGACTCGAACGGCTACGACGCTACGCTCAATGTAGTGGATCGGCTAAGCAAAGAACGCCACTTCATCCCCTATCGAGCTAAAGACGAAGGAACTACTGCGGAAGAAACGGCGAGAATGTTGATCCAACACGTGTAGAAGCACCATAGCCTGCCGGACACTATTACTACGGATAGGGGTCCTCAATTCACCGCCGACGTATAGAAAGCTATCAACTACGTTCTCGGAATTCGTAGAAAGCTCAGCACAGCCGCTTACCCTCAAACCGACGGTCAGTCTGAAGTCGCTAACTGTAAGATAGAGCGATACCTAAGAACCTTCTGCGGTCATTATTAAGAAGATTGGGTTAAGGTGTTGCCGATAGCCGAATTCTGCGCGAACTTAGCACAGTTAGAAGCAACGTTACTGGCGCCGTTCGAGATAACGCACAGTTGTCTTCTGAGAATAAGCTTTTAGCTGCTAAAAGAACCCAGCTCTGCGGAACTATCCACCGCTACGTCGTCGAAGAGAGTCGCCGCTGCGGCGGCAGAAGCGCTACGATCTCAGATGGAAGAAGCAATCAAAGTGGCGAAAGAAGCGATGGAATCGGCTCAGAAGAAGATAGTAACTCGAACTAATAGAAGCCGGTCGCTAATAGAATTCGAAGAAGGTCAAAACGTATAGCTCAATACGCGAAACCTAAGGCTGAAAGGAAACGCGAAGCTTAACCCGCGCTACGTAGGTCCGTTCAAGATAATAGAAAAGAGGTCGCCGGTGACCTATCGGCTCCAGCTGCCGAAATCGTTCCAGATCTACGATGTCTTCCATTCCGATCTGCTAAGCCTGGACCCTAAGGACGGCCTTCTGGAACAGGGGTTCGCCGAACCCCTACTAGTTAAGATAGACGGTAGTGAAGAAGAGTAGGAGGTAGAAGACGTAATGGACGTAAAGAAGATAAGGGGGTCCATCAAAGCGAGGATCTTGTAGAAGGGGTGGCCGGAAGACTATAAATAGTATCCGGTCGAAAACCTTTGGAATTCGGCAGAGCTGCTAAAAGAGTTCTACGCGCGGAACCCGGAAAAGCCGAAGCCAGCGTAGCTCTGATGCCGACAATAGAGACACGTCCGCTCCACCGGCGCGGAAGCCGATAAAAACGATCGTGTTGTTTCGGGAAGTGATTGCTTTACGCCACCCTGTAGTAGGTAAAGGCTTTAGTAGAAGAAAAGAAGAAGAAGAAACGACGCTACGGACGGATCTATATAGACCTCCGAGACGACGCACAGACTAGCCACGCCGCAGCTCAGATAACCTACGGTTCCGATCAGATAGCACGGATCAGGCGAACAGATCACATAGACGTAAAGTAAAGGACTTTAGATGCCGACGATGTGAAAAATGAAAAAAGCGACGAAAAGGACGCCAGTTGTAATGGAAGATAGAAGATGGAAGACGCGACGTCGGCGTCGGAGGGGATTTTCGAGAAGAAAAAAAAAAAAAAGTGGAGATTTCCGGATGGATGGAGTGACTAAGCGGTCGAGGGCGACCGCTGGTAAGGGAGGGGGTAGTGTTGCGGCAGTGGAAAGAGGTGGGACAGATTAATAGGGTGGACCCTAGATTTCGGCTCGGCCCGGACGGGCCGAGCCGGGCCTTGGCACACCACCCTCTATCAAAGCCTACCGCCACCACTACATAGGTTCTTTTCCCTCCTTAGTTCGAGATATAGTCATCAAAAAGGCCGTATTGAATCATATCTGCGCGCCCGGATTATAGATAAAGGAACGATTAGATTCAAAACCCAAGGTAACAGCGCCGTTACTACCGAATCGGTCGCAGCCGCGACAGCAAGATCAGAGGCGACCAGCGGCAAAACGGCTCTGCCTACCTCTACCGAGCCTGCGCCTACGATCGGAATAATAAGCTCGGAAGCTTTATCGACCCTCGCGAAGTCACCGGACAACGAGATTTACGCTATCTTAATAAAAGACATCGAAGACTACCGGAAGATAATAGCGGAAGACGAAGTAGATCCACTGGAGGTGCTGCCAAACGAGCTCTATAGTTATGCTAACGTCTTCTTAAAGGCCGACTCTAACCTCTTGCTACTCTACCGACCGGAATATAACAACAAGATCCGGCTGAAAGAAGGAGCCGCGCTGCCGAGAACCGAGCCCCTAAGACGCTTATCTCCGGCCGAGCTGGACTAGGTAGAAGTGTTTGTTTAAGAGAACCTATCGAAGAAGTTTATTATGCCGAGCTTAGCAGAATATACGTTACCGATTCTTTTCGTACGGAAGCCCGGAGGTGGTCTCCGACTGTGTGTGGACTACCGAGGCCTTAATAAGGTCACTAAGAGAGATGTGTATCCGCTACCTCTAATTGATAAAACTATACAACGAGTGGCTAAGGCTAAGTGGTTTAGCAAGCTGGATATTCGCCAAGCATTCTATCGATTAAGGAACGAAGAAGGACAAACGGAAGACCTTACGACATTCGCTACGCGCATAGGCAATTTCAAGTAGTTGGTAATGCCTTTCAGGCTTACCAACGCGCCGGCAGTGTGGCAACGCTTTATAAACTACACCTTTATAGATATGCTAGAACGGTTTATGTCAATCTACTTAGACGATATTCTTATCTACACTAAGGGAACGAGAGAACAACATACGGACTACATCGAGAGAGTGTTAAAGAGGCTCTGCGAGGTCGGATTAAACGCGGACACGAAGAAGAGCGAGTTCTATTAAACCGAAGTCAAATATCTCGGTCTTATCGTCGGAAGAGACGGAATTCGTATAGACCTATCAAAGGTCGCCGCCGTTGCGGAATAGAGGCAGCCGAAATCCGGAAACACTACACAGATCAGAGCGTTTCTCGGATTCTGCAGCTACTATCGACGGTTTATTAAGGACTTTAGCAAGATTGCGAGACCCCTAAACAAAGCGCTAAAGAAAGAGGCCGCCGGCTTATAGAATAAGAGGTGCACGGAAGCGTTCGACCGGCTGAAAGAAGCAGTAGCTTCAGCGCCGGTTCTGGCACACTTCCGGCCGGAAAAGACAATCTATGTAGAAACGGACGCTTCCGACACAGTAACAGCAGGGGTCCTTTCTTAATACGCTGACGATGGCGAGACCCTCTACCTGGTGGCCTTCTTTAGCAAATCTATAACAGAAGCTAAGCAGAACTACACTATCTATAATAAAGAACTGCTAGCCATTATATAGGCGTTTAAGGAGTGGAAGCCAGAGCTTATAGCTAGAAAGAGCACGGTCCAGGTCCTTACAGACCACCAGTCGCTAACCTACTTTATAAAGACGCAGAAGCTCTTACGACGTTAAGCACGGTAGGCTGCCTACTTATCCGGGTTCGACTTCAAGATTACCTATCGACCCGGAGCTTAAAACGGAAAGGCTAACGCACTAACGAGAAGAGAAGGAAAGACCAGCTGCGCGAAAGAAGATCCGAACATGTTCTAGAAGGTGTTGACCGAGCAGATAGTAGACGCAGAGGTGTTGAAAGAGGTAGGGGTCTGCGCAGTAGAACCGGCCCCTAAGGAAAAGACTCTCTACGAAAAGGTGGAGCAGCTTAACTAGCAACAGAAACTCGGCAAAACAGGCTCAGGAAAGCTGATAGTTCCGGAAGAACTGGTTACAGAGGTCATCCAATTGGTCCATAGCTCTAAGGACGTTAGTTACGCAGGATCAAAGAAAACGATAGAAGCCGTAAGGACGATCTACTAGTTTCCGCAAATCTACGAGCGGATCCACCGGTTTATCGGCAATTGCTACGCGTGCCGGGCCGCGAAGCTACGTTACGGTCTTCCGGCCGGTCTGCTGAAGCCACTTCCGATCCCTAAGAAACTGTAGCAACACATTACGATAGACTTCGTAACCGGCCTGCCAGACTCCAATAGATATAACGTTACGCTGAATGTAGTGGACCGACTAAGCAAGGAACGCCACTTTATCCCCTGCCGAGCGAGAGACAAAGGAACCACTGTAGAAGAGACCGCACGGATGTTGATTCAATACGTATAGAAGCACTATAGCCTGCCGGACACTATTACTACAGATAGGGGTCCTCAATTCACCGCCGACGTATAGAAAGCTATTAACTAAGCTCTCGGAATTTGTAGAAAGCTCAGCACTGCCGCTTACCCTTAAACCGACGGTCAGTCTAAAGTGGCTAACCGTAAGATAGAGCGATACCTACGAACCTTCTGCAGCCATTATTAAGAAGATTAGGTTAAGGTGTTGCCGATAGCTGAATTCTGCGCGAACTTAGCACGGTTAGAAGCAACGTCGCTAGCGCCGTTCGAGATAACCTACGGTTATCTTCCGAGGCTGAGCTTCCAGCCGCCGAGCGACGCCGGCTTGCCGGAGCTTTCCACTACTACTACATTGTTAAAGAGAGTCGCCGCCGCGGCGGCGGAAGCGCTCCGATCTTAGATAGAAGAAGCGATCAAAGTAGCAAAAGAAGCGATGGAATTGGCTTAGAAGAAGATAGTAACTCGAACTAATAGAAAGCGGTCGCCGATAGAATTCGAGGAAGGTTAAAAGGTCTGGCTTAACACGCGAAACCTAAGGCTAAAAGGCAACGCGAAGCTTAACCTACGCTACGTAGGTCCGTTTAAGATAGTGGAAAAGAGGTCGCCAGTAACCTACCGGCTCTAGCTGCCGAAATTGTTCCGGATCTACGATGTTTTCCATTCGGACCTGCTAAGCCTGGACCCTAAGGACGGCCTTCCGGAACAGGGGTTTGCCGAACTCCTGCCAATCGAGATAGACGGTAAGGAAGAAGAGTAGGAGGTAGAAGATGTAATAGACGTAAAGAAGATAAGGGGGTCCATTAAAGCAAAGATCTCGTAGAAGGGGTGGCCAGAAGACTACGAATAGTATCCAATCGAGAACCTCCGGAATTCGGCAGAGCTGCTTAGAGAGTTCTACGTGCGGAACCCGAAGAAGCCGAACCCCGGATGGCTCCGAAACTAACGACCCCCAAAAGAGATAAAAGAAAAAGGCGAAGCCGCGTCCGCTCTATCGGTATAGAAGCTGATAGAAACGATCGAGGGTCGCTTCGCTAGAGTCTTCGACGCGGCCACTACCTACCGCCGGGTCGGCAGGTAGCTCGCCGACGCTGTAGCGTGCCAGTGCCGCCGACGCTGCGGTAGGTAAGCGCTTTGGTAGAAGAAAAAAAAAGGAAAAGAAGAAGAAGAAATGACGCCGCGGACGGATCTATATAGACCTCTAAGGCGACGCATAGACTAGCCGAGCTGCAGCTTAGAAGACCGCGGATCAGATCAGATAGCGTCAATTATATAAACGCTAAGTGAAGGACTTCGGACGCCGACGACGTAAGAAATTAAAGAAGCGATAAGAATGTTGTTTTTAATAGAAGACGGAAGAGGTAACATCGGCGTTGGAGGGGATTTTCGAGAAGGAGACGACAAATCAAAAAAAAAAGTGAAGATTTTTGGATAGATAGGGTGACTAAGCGGTCGAGGGCGACCGCTAGTAAGGGAGGGGGGTGGTGTTACGGCAGCAGAAAGGGGTAGGACTAAGTGATAGGGTAGACCCTTGGAATTTCGGCTCGGCCCTTCTGGGCCGAGCCGGGCCTTGGCACTACCACTACGAAAGCCTACCACTACCACCACTACATAGATTCCTTTCCCTCCTTAGTTCGAGATATAGTTATCAAAAATGCCGTATTGAATTATATCTGCGTGCCCGGATCACTTCCTGCAATTGTCCTTATATCTAAGCTTTCTTAATTGTTAGGTAATCTGAGCGCGCAGATAAGGTTTAATACGGCTGTTTTGATAACTATATCTCGAACTAAGGAGGGAAAGGAATCTATATAGTGGTGGTAGTAGGCTCTCGTAGTGGTAGTAGTGCCAAGGCCCGGCTCGGCCCGGAAGGGCTAAGCCGAAATTCCAAGGGTCCACCCTATTACTTAGTCCCACCCCTTTCTGCTGCCGTAACACCACCCCCCTCCCTTACTAGCGGTCGCCCTCGACCGCTTACTTATCCTCGTTTTTTTTTTAATTTGTCGTCTCCTTTTCGAAAATCCCCTCTAACGCCGACATTGCGTCTTCTATCTTCTATTACAACCGGCGTTCTTTTCGTCGCTTTTTCTATTTTTTACATCGTCGGCATCTGAAGTCCTTCACTTGGCGTTTATGTAATCGACACTATCTAATCTGATCCGCAGTCTTCTAAGCTGCGGCTCGGCTAGTCTGTGCGTCGCCTCGGGGGTCTATATAGATCCGTCTGCAGCGTTTCTTCCTCTTCTTTTTCTCTTCTACCAAAGCCTTTACCTACTACAGGGTCGGCGGCGCTGGCACGCTACGGCGTCGGCGAGCTGCCTGCCGAACCGGCAGTGGGTAGTGGCCGCGTAGAAGGCCTCCCTAAGGCGACCGTTACGATCGTCTTTATCGGCTTCTGCGCCGATAGAGCGGACGCGGCTTTCTTCTTTCCAGAATAATCAGCTTCAGAGCTATTCGGGTTTCGGCTTCTTCGGGTTCCGAATGTAGAATTCTTCTAGCAGCTCTACCGAATTTCGCAGGTTCTCGATCGGATACTATTTATAGTCTTCCAGCCACCCCTTCTACGAGATCCTCGCTTTGATGGACCCTCGCGTCTTCTTTACGTCTATTACGTCTTCTACCTCCTATTCTTCCTGATTGTCTATCTCGATTGGCAGGGGTTTGGCGAACCCCTGTTCCGGAAGGCCGTCCTTAGGGTCTAGGCTCAGCAGATCTGAATGGAAAACGTCGTGGATCCGGAACGCCTTTGGCAGCTGGAGCCGATAAGTTACCGGCGATCTCTTTTCCACTATCTTAAACGGACCTACGTAGCGTGGATTCAGCTTGGCGTTGCCTTTCAGCCTTAGGTTCTTCGTGTTGAGCTATACTCTTTGGTCTTCCTCGAATTCCATCGGTGACCGCTTCTTATTAGCTCGAGTTACTATCTTCTTCTAAGCCGATTCTATCGCTTCTTTCGCTACCTTAATGGCTTCTTCTATTTGAGCCTTAAGTGCTTTAGCCGCGACGGCGGCGACTCTCTTTAACGACGTAGCGGTAGATAGTTCCAAAGAGCTGGGTTCGTTTAGTAGTTGGAAACTCATTCTCGGAAGATAGCTATGCGTTATTTCAAACAGTGCCAGCGAGGTGGCCTTAGACGGTGCCGAGTTGGCGCAGAACTCGGCTATCGGCAACACCTTAACCCATTCTTCTTAATAGTAGCTGCAGAAGGTTCGCAGATATCGTTCTATCTCGCGGTTAGCCACTTCAGACTGACTGTCAGTTTGGGGGTAAGCGGCTGTGCTAAGCTTTCCACGAATTCCGAGGGCTTGGTTAATAGCTTTCCACACGTCGGCGGTGAATTGAGGACCCCTATCTGTAGTGATAGTGTCCGGCAGGCCATAGTGCTTCCATACGTGTCTAATTAGCATCCGCGCGGTCTCTTCCGCAGTAGTTCCTTCGTCTCTCGCTCGACAGGGAATAAAGTAGCGCTCTTTGCTCAGCCTATTCACTACGTTAAGGGTGGCATCGTATCTATCTAAGTTCGGCAGGCCGGTTACGAAATCTATTGTAATATGCTGCTACGGCTTCTCGGGGATCGGAAGTAGCTTTAGTAGACCCGCCGGAAGACTGTAACGTAGCTTCGCGGCTCGGCATACGTAGCAATTGGCGATAAACCGGTGGATCCGCTTATAGATCCGCGGAAACCAGTAGATCGTTCTTACTGCCTGCATCGTCTTCTTCGCGCCTACGTAGCCAATATCTACGGAGCTATAGACTAGCTGGATAACCTCTGTAATTAGTTCTTCTGGAACTATTATCTTCCCTGAACCGGTTTTGCCGAGCTTCTGTTGCTGGTTAAGCTGCTCCACCTTCTTGTAGACAGTTTCTTCCTTAGGGGCCGGTTCCACTGCGCAGACCCCTACCTCTTTCAACACCTCTGCGTCTACTATCCGCTCGGTTAGCACCTTCTGGAACATGTTCGGATCTTCTTTTGCGCAGCTGGTCTTCCCTTCTCTTCTCGTTAACGCGTCTGCCTTTCTATTTTGAGCTCCTAGTCAATAGGTAATCTTGAAATTGAACCCGGATAAGTAGGCAGCCTACTGTGCTTAACGTCGTAAGAGCTTCTACGTCTTTATAAAGTAGGTTAGCGACTGATGGTCTGTAAGGACCTGGACCGTACTCTTTCTAGCTATAAGCTCTGGCTTCTACTCCTTAAACGCCTGTATAATAGCTAGTAGTTCTTTGTCGTAGATCGCGTAGTTCCGCTTAGCTTCCGTTATAGATTTGCTAGAGAAGGCCACTAGGTAAAGGGTCTCGCTATCGTCAGCGTATTGAGAAAGGACCCCTGCTGTTACTGTGTCGGAAGCGTCTATTTCTACGTAGATCGTCTTTTCCGGCCGGAAGTGTGCCAGAACCGGCGCTGAAGCCACTGCTTCTTTCAGCTAGTCGAACGCTTCCGTGCACCTCTTATTCTATAGGCCGGCGGCCTCTTTCTTCAGTGCTTCGTTTAGGGGTCTCGCGATCTTGCTAAAGTCCTTAATAAACCGTCGATAGTAGCTGCAGAATCCGAGAAACGCTCTGATTTGCGTAGTGTTTCCAGATTTCGGCTGCTTCTATTCCGCTACAGCGACGACCTTTAAGGGGTCCATCCGAATTCTATCTCTTCTGACAATAAGACCGAGATATTTAACTTCGGTTTAATAGAACTCGCTCTTCTTCGTGTCCGCGTTCAATCCGACCTTGCGGAGCCTGGTCAGCACCTTCTTAATATAGTCTGTGTGCTGCTCTCTCATTCTATCTGTATAGATAAGGATGTCGTCTAAGTAGATAGACACGAACCGCTCTAGCATGTCTATAAAGAAGTGGTTTATAAAGCGTTGCCACACCGCCGGCGCGTTAGTAAGTCCGAAAGGCATTACTAGCTACTTGAAGTTGCCTATGCGCGTAGCGAACGTCGTAAGATCTTCCGTCTGCCCTTCTTCGTTCCTTAGTCGGTGGAACGCCTGTCAAATGTCCAGTTTGCTGAACTATTTGGCTTTAGCTACTCGTTGTATGGTCTTGTCGATTAGCGGCAGCGGGTATACGTCTCTCTTAGTAACCTCGTTAAGGCCTCGATAGTCTACGCAGACTCGGAGACCGCCTCCGGGTTTCTGTACAAAAAGAATCGGTAACGCATATTCCGCTAAGCTCAGCGTAATGAACTTCTTCGCGAGATTCTCTTGAACAAACACTTCTACCTGGTCCAGCTCCGCCGGCGACAGTCGTCTTAGGGGCTCGGTTCTTGGCAGCGTAGCCCCCTCTTTCAGTCGGATCTTGTTGTTATATTCCGGTCGATAGAGCGGCAATAGGTTAGAGTCGGCTTTTGAGAAGACGTTAGCGTAACTATAGAGCTTGTTTGGCAGCACCTCTAGTGGATCCACTTCTTCTTCCGCTATTATCCTCTAGTAGTCTTCGATGTCTTTTATTAAGATAGCGTAAATCTCGTTGTCCAGTGACTTCGCGAGGGTCGATAAAGCTTCCGAGCTCATTATTCCGACAGTGACCAGGAGTTCGGGGCGGTCGGACGGGGTTATATTGGCAGCCGCGGCTTTCAATTTGGCTACGGTAGCGGCAGTGCTGTTGCCTAGGGTTTTGAATCTGATTGTTCCTTTATCTACGTCGATAATGGCTTTCTGGTTCTTTATCTATTTCTGCCCTATAATAATGTCAAACCTTCCGATATCTATAATTCGGAACGTCGCTTCCGTAGTGCGACCAGCCAAGGTAGTCTTTAGCGGCACGTAGTGCGTAACGCTTTCCTTGTCTTGTCTGTTGTACGCCGAAATCCGCGTCGGCGACGCTAGCTCTACTGGATAGCCGTATCCATTCGTCAACTTCCGGACCAGTCGGTGGTGGATCGCCGCGCCAATAAGAGCTCCGGTGTCGATAAAAGCTTTCAACTGAAGTGGTTTGCTCGATCTGTCTAGGGGGTAGACAGTAATTAGAAGGATAATAGCTGTTTCCGTGTTCAATTCTACTGCCACTAAGAGCGGATCGCTGCAGCTGTTAATGCTTTCGTTTCTCTGTAACGTGGCTCTTGTCGGTGCCCTGTCTTCTACGCTAGATAGGGGGCCTATCCTTCTAGCTGGTCTTTTCCTATAATCCTTAACTGCACCCTACCGTCTACGCTCTCGGTATCGTTCGGAGCCGGCTCCATAGCTTGTATGGTCTTTCTCGGTAGCTGCTACTGCGGCTGCTTTATAACACGATATTCCTGCTTCTGCTTATCCAATGCTTGGCATCTCGTAGCGATATGGCTAGGCTTTCTATACGCGTAGCAGGTGGGGACGAACGACGAACGCTGCGAACTAGATAGCTGCTGGGGGCGTTGTCGGAAGGGCGCAGGGGCTCTTGTCGGCTGCGCCGACGGCGACGGCTTCTGAATCAGTTTACGTGTCGTTGGTTTTCCGTACGCGTTCAAGTTTCTAGCGGTAACTCTCGCCTAGTGTACGAAGCTTTCAAGGTCTTCGTCTTCTACAGACGCTATAGCGGCGGCCAGTTCAGGGTTCAGCTTCTGCCTTAGTAGGTAGAGCTGCTTATCTTCCGCTACTCAGGCCCTAATCGCATATTTTCTAAACAATCCGTAGAACTCCTCGAACGTCTGCCGGTTCTGGTTAATCTTATCCAGCTGCTTACGGGCCGTCTTCTTCCTAAAGGGATCTCCGAAGCGTTGATCCAGCGCTTTAATCGCTTCTTTAGCAGTTACCTCTTCCAGGTCTGCCACTAGCGAAAAAGCTTTACCTTCTAATCGCGATTCCAGGTACGCCAATCTGTCCTCTTCGCTGCTCGATGCGTAATCGCGGCTTATCTTATTCTTGATCTTCTTCTTAAATGCCTCCTAAGCTTTAGGGTCTCCGCTACCGAAAGCAGGTAGATCCGGCAGTGGCGTTATCGTAGTGCTACCTTGACTATAGGCCGCCGGTAAGGCGGTCTCTGCGTAGGTTTCTCGCTGCAGTAGCGGCGACTTCGCTGCCTCTATATTAGCTAGTTGATCCTTTAGCGCCTTCAGCTGCGCTAGTCGATTCGCCGCCTGGTTTTCCAGCACATCTATAATAGTCTCGGCTGATTCCTTCTCGGCTCTCACCGTTTCAGTTTCTTCTCTTAGTTGTCTGTTCTCTTCCAGCGTTCTGTAGAACAGCGTCTTAATAAGGTCTATACTATCGTAGACCTTTCCTATCCTATTCTCGTTTACATAGTCTTCCAGTTCCTCGATCGTACAGTCGTAGATCTTCCTGTATTCGCTTATTCGTTCCTTAATCTCTGCGGTCTCTTCCGCTGTAAAACTGCTAATAATAATCTTATTATCAATAACACTGGAGCGCCTACTCGCTCTGTTAGTCTTTCTCTTTCCGCGGCGGCCTGTTACGCCGCTCTCTACCGCTAAGAAGCCTTCCATCTTCTTACAGTACCTAGGGTTTGTTGTTAGTGTGTGTGTGTGCGCGTGCGTTATTCGAGCGTCCGGATGGTTCGACGGGCCCTTTCGCGCAGCGCAGGGTTTGTGTAGAGAGTGAGTTTGAGATATAATAATCCGAGCGCGCAGATAAGGTTCAATACGGCTGTTTTGATAACTATATCTCAAACTAAGGAGGGAAAGGAATCTATGTGGTGGTAGTGGTGGGCTCTCGTAGTGGTAGTAGTGCCAAGGCCCGGCTCGGCCCGGAAGGGCCGAGCCGAAATTCCAAGGGTCCACCCTATTACTTAGTCCCACCCCTTTCTGCTGCCGTAACATTAGGTTGGTAATCTTTCGTTCTATCTCTTGTACCTACTCCTTGCCATCTAATAGCATTGCTTCTAGGCTATTAATGTGTTGGTTAAGTTCCTTCACTTGTTCAATGCCTGTACAGACAGTGTTCGTTGCTGTAAAAAAGACTCGGAGGGTAAGGTTAGGATCGTTATTTATTAGGTTGATAATTCCTTCTGCTAATAGGTCTAGTTGTAAGTATTCCTTAAAGGGGACCTCTTCTCGTAGGGTGTGGAAGACTATATTAATAGTCTAGTGTTTGGTTGATAGCTCGTAATGTTATAGGGGGAGCTAAGAGGTCGGAAGAGGTCGATGTAAAAGTCGAAGTAGGTAGGAGGAGTTGGATAAAACAAAGTCTAAAGGGAGGGATGTAAAAGTTAATGTTGGAGGGGGAGGCTAAAGTCTAAAGTAAGGGATGTAAAAACTAAGTAAAGAAAGGAAGGGCTGGAGTCTAAGATGTAAAAGCTGAATTGATGCACAAGACGAGCTATAAACAAGAAGAAGAGAAAGATTAGGTAGGTAGCAGCAGGTTCTTATATCCCCCTGCTCTGGCTGGTTGTTTGCGTATTTGCTAGTGACTTTCTTATTAAACTCTGTTTCTTTGTTCTGCAAATAAATTCATTTCCTAGACCCGCTTTTTCCCAAGGTTCTAGAACTAAGTTAGGAGTGTTTGCATCGCGAGATGATTCGCCTTTCACTCTCTTGGAGTCTTCTTCTATCTAGTAGTTGTTGGCCTGTAGTCTGTAAATCTTAATGGTTCTGGTTGGGTCTTAGATGCTGTTGTTTTCCGTTTTACATATGTTTACTATGTTTTCCGTTTTACATCTGTTGACTGTAACACTTGCTATCCGAGTCTTCTTTACAGCAACGAACATCGTCTGCACAGGCATTGAACAAGTAAAGGAACTTAACCAACACATTAATAGCCTAGAAGCAATGCTATTAGATAGCAAGGATTAGGTACAAGAGATAGAACGAAAGATTGCTAATCTTACAATTAAGAAAGCTTAGACATAAGGACAGTTGCAGGAAGCTTTAAACCTGAGAACACAGAACACTACTAGAGAACCTACTAGCAAGAGAGTGGCTAACCTAGAACAATTTTATAGGGACAAGGACAAATTTGATGAATTTCGACTACGATTGTTAATTAAACTCTTAGCTAATGCAGACTACTTCCCAAACGAACAACAAGAGGTCTCGTACGCGTTCTCCCTCCTTGCTAGCAAGGTACTGCAACAGGTCTTACACTAGTTTAACCTAAAGACACTACAAGTTACTTGCCCAAATGTCACTACCTTGCTTACCGCTCTCGACTCGGCCTTTGGCAACCTATACCGCAAGTCTACGGCCTAGCAGCTAATCCGAACCCTTAAGCAAACCAACAAGCCATTCTCTAACTATTACGCACAATTCTTACAGGAAATCGGTTACAACGAATACGACATAGAAGCCCAAAAAGTCGGCTTTGGTTGCTAGCCTAAGCACTGAACTTCTTACTAAACTAGAGGAACAAGAGCATAAATCGTTGTTATTCTACGAACTAGTTACCCTCTGCCAACGCCTCGACAGTTGTCGAAACCTGTTCTTAAACATTATTAAGGCATGCAGCAACCCACTTAACAACTGTACGAGCCAGCGTCCGGTTACGACTCTTCCTACCTTTACCCAAAACCAACCTAATCCTCCCTTAGCCCTACGACTTCCTCCTGTTAACGGCGAACCTATAGACCTCAGTTTAGCCAAGCTTTAAGATAGTCGACTTACATAACAAGAAAAGCAGCGTCGCCGCAACTAACGTCTCTGTATGTACTGTAGGGAGCTAAACTACATCGCAATTAACTGCTTAACTCTAGTTAATTGCTGCAACAAGGCAGGCACCCCTCTCGGATCCTCTATAGCCGCCCTAGCACTGAAGGACAACAGCAAGGACTAGGGAAACGCTTAGGCCTGTTAACAAGACGCCTAATAGGCAAGCATCCAGATCGACATTGTGTAATCTCTTCTTCTACAGTGCAATTCTGTACTAAGGCAGAGGATGAGTTAACTTGTCCTCCCTTTGTAGTTATAGCAAATTGATACGGATATAGAGGGCTGGAAGGTGCTGGAAGCTAGGCTTGGCAGGGCCAGGCTTGGCGCACACTCAAATACCTCCACCTCCGCTTGTACGTAGATTCTTCCCTCTCCAGCCTTGGATATAGTTATTAAAGACGGGTATTAACCTAGAGTCTACTGCAGTCAGATTATTATATCCAAGGCTTAAACCCAACACCTAACCTGCACTACGCAAAAGAGCCCGTTGAATTACATCCAGGTACTCGATTAACGTATGTGCAACCAACCCAGAGTGTGTACTGTATATGTACGAAGGAGGCCGTTGTTGCGGCAGTGGAAAGAGGTGGGACAGATTGATAGGGTGGACCCTGGAATTTCGGCTCGGCCCGTCCGGGCCGAGCGGGGCCTTGGCACCACTACTACGAAAGCCCTCCACCACCACCCTATAGATTCCTTTCCCTCCTCAGTTCGAGATATAGTCTTCAAAAAGGCCGTATTGAATTATATCTGCGTGCCCGGATTATTATATCTTGAACTCACTCTCTACACTAATCCCGCGCTGCACGAAAGGGCCCGTCGAACTATCCGGAAACCCGAATAACGCACGCGCACTACACTACACAAACCAATAACAACACCTAAGGCACTGTAAGAAGATGGAAGGCTTCTTAGCGGTAGAGAGCGGCGTTACAGGCCGCAGTAGAAGCAGAAAAGGAAAGACTAACAGAGCGAGTAGGCGCTTAAGCGTTATTAACGACGAGATCGTTATTAGCGGTTTCACAGCGGAAGAGACTGCTAAGTTCAAGGAACGAATAGCTGAGTATAGGAAGATCCACGACTGCACGATCGAGGAACTGGAAGACTATGTAAACGAGAACGGGATAGGAAAGGTCTACGATAGTATAGACCTTATTAAGAGGCTGTTTTTCAGAACGCTAGAAGAAAACAGACAACTAAGAGAAGAAACTAAAGCGGTAAGGGCCGAGAAGGAATCGGCGGAAACGATTATCGATGTGTTAGAAAACTAGGCGGCGAATCGAATAGCGCAGTTAAAGGCGCTAAAGAATCAACTGACCGATATAGAAGCAGCGAAGTCGTCGCCGCTACCGCGTCGAGAAACCTACGAGGAGACCGCCTTACTAGCGGCCTATAGTCAAGGTAGCACTACGATAACGCCACTGCCGGACCTACCTGCTTTCGGTAGCGGAGACCCTAAAGCGTAGGAGGCATTTAAGAAGAAGATCAAGAACAAGATAAGCCGCGATCACGCATCGAGCAGCGAAGAGGATAGATTGGCGTACCTAGAATCGCAATTAGAAGGTAAAGCTTTTTCGCTAGTAGCGGACCTGGAAGAAGTAACAGCCGACGACGCTATTAAAGCGCTGGACCAGCGTTTTGGAGAGCCCTTCCGGAAGAAGACGGCCCGTAAGCAGCTGGATAAGATCAACCAGAACCGGCAGACGTTCGAAGAGTTCTACGGACTGTTTAGGAAATATGCTATTAGAGCGAGAGTGGCAGAGGATAAGCAGCTCCACCTATTAAGGCAGAAGCTGAACCCTAAACTGGCCGCAGCTATAGCGTCTGTAGAAGACGAAGACCTTCAGAGCTTCGTGCATTAAGCGAGAGTTACCGCTAGAAACTTGAACGCGTACGGAAAACCGACAACACGTAAACTGATTCAGAAGCCGTTAGCGCAGCAGACAAGAGCCCCCGCGCCCTTTCGACGAACCCCCTAGCAGTCGCTATATTCACTACGATCGGCGTTCGTCCCTACCTGCTACGCGTGCGGAAAGCCTGGCTACATCGCTACGAGATGCCAAGCAACGGCCTAGCAGAAACAGGAGTATCGTGTTATAAAGCAGCAGCAGCCGCAGCCGCCGAGAAAGACTATTCAAGCCATCGAATTGGCGCCGAACGACACTGACAGCATAGACGGCGGGGTTCAGTTAAGAATTATAGGAAAAGACCAGCTGGACGGATAGGCCCCCCATCCAGCGTAAAGAACAGGGTACCCCCGCGAAAGGCACCGACAGAACGAGAGAGCATCAATAGCTGCAGCGATCCGCTATCGGCTGCAGTGGAAGTGAACACGGAAACAGCCATTATCCTTCTAATCACTGTCCACCCCCTTGACGGATCGGGCAAATCACTTCAGTTAAGAGCTTTTATTAACACCAGAGCTCTTATTAGCGCAGCGATCCACTACCGACTAGTCCAGAAGCTAATAAATGGATACAGCTATCCAGTGGAACTAGCGTCGCCGACGCGGATTTCGGCATACAACGGACAAGACACGGAAAGCGTTACGCACTACGTGCCGCTAAAGACTACCTTAGCTGGTCGCACTACGGAAGCGACGTTCCGAATTATAGATATCGGAAGATTTGACATTATTATAGGGCAGAAATAGATAAAGAACCAGAAAGCCATTATTGACGTAGACGAAGGCACGATAGGGTTCAAAACCCTAGGCAACGCCACCGCCGCCACCGAGCCGAAAGCTACGGAGTCCGCCAAAGAGGCTCCGTCCGATCGTTCCGAACCCCTAGTCACGGTCGGAATGATAAGTTTAGAAGCTATAACGACCCTCGCGAAGTCGCCGGACACTGAGATCTACGCTATCTTAATAAAAGACATCGAAGACTATCAGAAGATAATGGCGGAAGAAGAGGTGGATCCACTAGAGGTGCTGCCAAACGAGCTCTATAGTTACGCTAATGTCTTCTCAAAAGCAGACTCCAACCTCCTGCCGCTCCACCGGCCGGAATACGACAATAAGATCAGGCTGAAAGAGGGGGCCACCTTGCCGAGAACCGAGCCCCTAAGAAGACTGTCGCTAGCCGAACTGGACCAAGTAGAGGTGTTTGTTCGTAAAAATCTGGCAAAGAAGTTCATTACGCCGAGCTCCGCGGAATATGCGTTACCGATTCTTTTCGTAAGGAAACTAGGGAGTAGCCTGCGACTCTGCATAGACTACAGAGGCCTTAACGAGGTTACCAAGAGGGACGTATACCCGCTGCCGCTGATCGACGAGACTATACAACGAGTGGCTAAGGCTAAGTAGTTTAGCAAGCTAGATATTCGCCAAGCATTCTATCGATTAAGGAACGAAGAAGGACAAACGGAAGACCTTACGACATTCGCTATGCGCATAGGCAATTTCAAGTAGTTAGTAATGCCTTTTAGACTTACCAACGCGCCGGCAGTGTAGCAACGCTTTATGAACCACACTTTTATAGACATGCTAGAGCGGTTCGTGTCTATCTACTTAGACGACATCCTTATCTACACCGATAGAACGAGAGAGCAATATACGGACCACATCGAGAGAGTGTTGAAGAGGCTCTGCGAAGTCGGATTGAACGCGGACACGAAGAAGAGCGAGTTCTATCAAACCAAGGTTAGATATCTCGGTCTTATCGTCGGAAGAGATGGAATTCGTATAGACCCCTTAAAGGTCGCCGCCGTCGCAGAGTGGAAGCAGCCGAAATCCGGAAACACTACGCAAATCAGAGCGTTTCTCGGCTTCTGCAGCTACTATCGACAGTTTATTAAAGACTTCAGCAAGATAGCGAGACCCCTGAACGAGGCGCTAAAGAAAGAGGCCGCTGGCCTATAGAATAAGAGGTGCACGGAAGCCTTTAACCGGCTAAAAGAAGCAGTGGCCTCTGCGCCAGTTCTGGCACACTTCCAGCCAGAAAAGACGATCTACATGGAAACGGACGCTTCCGACACAGTAACGGCAGGGGTCCTTTCTCAATATAGTGACGACGAAACCCTCCATCCAGTTGCTTTCTTCAGCAAGTCAATAAGCGAAGCTAAGCGGAACTACGCTATCTACGATAAGGAGCTGCTGGCGATTATTTAGGCTTTCGAGGAGTGGAAGCCAGAGCTTATAGCTGGAAAGAGCACGGTCCAGGTTCTTACGGACTACCAGTCGCTGACCTACTTTATAAAGACGCAGAAGCTCTTACGTCGCCAAGCTCGGTAGGCCGCCTACTTATTAGGATTCGACTTCAAGATTACATATCGACCGGGGGCTTAAAACAGAAAAGCTAACGCGCTAACACGAAGAGAAGGAAAGACGAGCTGCGCGAAGGAAGATCCGAACATGTTCCAGAAGGTGTTGACCGAGCGGATAGTAGACGCAGAGGTGTTAAAAGAGGTAGGGGTCTGTGCAGTAGAGCCGGCCCCTAAAGAAGAGACGCTCTACGAGAAGGTAAAGCAGCTTAACTAGCAACAGAAACTCGGCAAAACCGGTTCAGGGAAGCTAATAGTTCCGGAAGAACTAATTACGGAGGTCATCCAACTGGTCTATAGCTCTATAGACGTTGGTTACGCCGGCTTAAAGAAGACGATAGAAGCTATAAGGACGGTCTACTAGTTTCCGCGGATCTACGAACAAATCCACCGATTTATCGCCAATTGCCACATATACAGAGCCGCGAAGCTACGTTACGGTCTTCCGGCCGGCCTGCTTAAGTCACTTCCGATCCCTGAGAAACCGTAGCAGCACATTACGATGGACTTCGTAACCGGCCTGCCGGATTCCGATAGATACGACGCTACGCTGAACGTAGTAGACCGATTAAGCAAAGAACGCCACTTCATCCCCTGTCGAGCGAGAGACGAAGGAACCACTGCAGAAGAAACAGCGAGAATGCTAATTAAGCACGTATGGAAGCACTACGGGCTGCCGGACACTATTACTATAGATAGGGGTCCTCAATTTACCGCCGACGTATGGAAGGCTGTCAACCAAGCTCTCGGAATTAGTAGAAAGCTTAGCACCGCCGCTTATCCGCAGACCGATAGTCAGTCTAAAGTCGCTAACTGTAAGATAGAACGATACCTACGAACCTTCTGCAGCCATTATTAGGAAGAATAGGTTAAGGTGTTGCCGATAGCCGAGTTCTGCGCTAACTCGGCACTGTCTAAGGCCACCTCGCCGGCGCCGTTCGAGATAACGTACGGCTATCTTCCGAGGATAAGCTTTTAGCCGCCAAACGAACCCAGCTCCGCAGAACTACCTACTGCTACGTCGTCGAAGAGAGTCGCCGCTGCGGCGGCAGAAGCGCTACGATCTTAGATAGAAGAAGCGATTAAGGTAGCGAAAGAAGCAATAGAGACGGCTTAGAAGAAGATAGTAACTCGAACTAATAGGAACCGGTCGCCAATAGAATTCGAAGAAGGTCAAAAGGTATAGCTCAACACGCGAAACCTAAGGCTAAAAGGAAACGCGAAGCTTAACCTACGCTACGTAGGTCCGTTTAAGATAATAGAAAAGAGGTCGCCGGTAACTTATCGGCTCGAGCTGCCGAAGGCGTTCTAGATCTACGACGTTTTCCATTCCGATCTACTGAGCCTGGACCCTAAGAACGGTCTGCTGCAGCAGGGGTTCGCCGAACCCCCACTAGTTAAGATAGACGGTGATAAAGAAGAGTAGGAGGTAGAAGATGTAATGGACGTAAAGAAGATAAGGGGGTCTATCAAAGCGAGGATCTCGTAGAAGGGGTAGCCGGAAGACTATAAATAGTATCCGGTCGAAAACCTGCGGAATTCGGCGGAGCTGCTAAGAGAGTTCTACGCGCAGAACCCGAAAAAGCCGAAACCAGCGTAGCTCTAATGCCGACAATAGAGACACGTCCGCTCCACTAGCGCGGAAGCCGATAAAAACGATCGTGCTTCAGGAAGTGATTGCTTTAGGCACCACCGCGCGGCCGGCGGCGCCGCCGACCGCGTAGTAGGTAAAGGCTTTAGTAGAAGAGAAAAAGAAGAAGAAAAACGGCGCCGCGGAAAGATCTATATAGACCTCCGAGACAACGCACAGACTAGCTACGCCGCAGCTATAGACCTACGGCTCAGATCAGATGGCACGGATCAGGCGCACCGATCATATAAACGGCAAGTGAAGGACCTCAGATGCCGATAACGTAAGAAACTTAAGAAGCGATAGAAGACGGAAGAGGTAACATCACCGTCGGAGGGGATTTTCGAGAAAGAGACAAAAAAAAAGTGGAGATTTTCGGATGGATGGGGTGACTAAGCGGTCGAGGGCGACCGCTGGTAAGGGAGGGGGGTAGTGTTGCGGCGGTGGAAAGAGGTAGGACAGATTGATAGGGTGGACCCTTGGAATTTCGGCTCGGCCCGTCCGGGCCGAGCCGGGCCTTGGCACCACTACCATCAAAGCCTACCACTACCACTACATAGATTCCTTTCCCTCCTCAGTTCGAGATATAGTCTTCAAAAAGGCCGTATTGAATTATATCTGCGTGCCCGGATCAGCCGTTGAATTATATCCAGTTACTTAATCGTACATATGCATGCTACTCTACCCCCCCCTCCCCCAATCGAGAAGAAGAAGAGTTTTAGGGAAGAGAAGTGCCCCTACCGAGAAGAAGAAGAGTTTTAGGGAAGAGAAGTGCCCCTATCGAGAAGAGAGAGAGTGCCCCTACGAGCAGATCGTACGAGTTTTAGAGTTTTAAGAAGGACGAGAAGAACGAGAAGGATAAGAAGAACGAGAAGGTCAAGAAGGACGATGTAGGAGCGACGAGGACGAGGAGCGAGAGCGAGGAGTAAGAGAGACAGAGCGACGACGACGAGAGCACCTAGCAGGACCTAGGGCGACGACATTCGTTTTTTCGGGTCTTTAACAGACCATTCTATTCGGACATACCAATTAAGACAACTGGCAATTACTACTAGGCAGAGCCCCTAGGCAGAGCACCCAGGCACGAGCACCTAGGCAGAGCACTAGGCAGAGACAGGCACAGCTACTGCAGACAGGCACAGTAGCTGCAGACAACATAGGCAAAGCAGAGGCAGAGCCCCTAGGCAGAGCCCCTAGGCAGAGCAATCTAGGCAGAGTACCTAGCTGCAGGCAACACAGAGCTGCTGCAGGCAACACACTGTTTAGAAGGACAGTTTAGAGGCAGCACAGTTTAGAGGCAGCATAGTTCAGAGGCAGCACAGTTCAGAGGTATAGCTGCAGACAGGCACAGCAGCTGCAGACAACAGGTAGCTACAGACGACACGGAGCTGCTGCAGACAACGCAAGGCAGACAGGGCTGCTATAGGCAATACACTGTTTAGGTTTAGAAGAGCACAAGGCAGAGTATAAGGTATAGCTGCAGACAGGCACAGCTGCTACAGACAGGTACAGCTGCTGCAGACAGGCACAGCTGCTACAGACAGGTACAGCTGCTGCAGACAGGCACAGCTGCTGCAAACAATGCAGACAACAAAGACTGCTGCATACAGGGCTGCTATACAGAGCAAAAGGCAGAGCACAAGGTAGAGCACTAGACAAGCAAAGCTGCAGGCATAGCTGCTGCAGACAACAGAGGCACAGCTGCACTAGGCCGAGCACTAGGCAGAGCACTAGGCACGAGCACAAGGCAGAGCACAAGGCAGAGCATAGGCAAAGTACAAGCGAGCGACCGTCCGAGAAGCGACCGTCGAGAAGCGACTGTCGAGAAGCAACCGTCGAGAAGCGACTGTCTAAGAAGCGACCTCTGCAGCTGCGACCTCTGCGACCCCGACAACCTCAACGACCTCTGCGACCTCTGCGACCTCTGCGACCTCTGCGACCTCTGCGACCTCTGCGACCTCTGCGACCTCTGCGACCTCTGCGACCTCTGCGACCTCTGCGACCTCTACGACCTCCGAGACCTCTGCAACGGCTTAAGAAGCGAGCGACCGCTTAAGAAGCAACGGCTTAAGAAGCAACGGCTCGAGAAGCGACACGTGTTTGCATAACAACCTCTGCGAGCTCTGCGACCTCTGCGAGCTCTGCGACCTCTGCGGCCTCGACGACTCTGCGACCTCTGTAGCAGCAAACAAGGCAGAAACAAGGCACCAAAGCGACAGCTCGAGAAGCGACCGTCTAAGAAGCGACCGTCTGAGAAGCGACCGTCTAAGAAGCGACCGTCTGAGAAGCGACCGTCGAAAAGCGACATACGTAGGCTGCGACCTCTGCGACACTAACGACCTCTGCGACAAACGACATCTGCAGCCGCGACCCCGACGACCTCTGCGGCCTCGACGACCTCCGCGACCTCCGCAGCCCCGACAACCTCTGCAGCCGCGACCTCTGAGAATTCTGCAGCCTTGGCAAGGCACCAATTAAGGCTGAAAGCGACGGCAAAACGCACGAGATTAAGGCTTAAAAAGGCACGAGATTGAGGCTTAAAAAGGCACGAGATTAAGGCTCAAAAAGGCACGAGATTGAGGCTCAAAAAGGCACGAGATTGAGACTTAAAACGCACGGAAATTGAAGCTCAAAAGCGACCTGTTTTGGAGCGACCTGATTGGCCAAAAGCAATGGCAAAGTGCACTGAAATTGAAGCTGAATTTGCGGCCTTCTGCGACCTAGTTTGGCACAACAACTGCGACCTAATTGGCTGATTGCAATTGATGGATTAATTGCGATTGAGGGCAATCGCTGGTTGGGGAGGGCAGTAGTAATACGGATATAGAGGGCTGGAAGGTGCTGGAAGCTAGGCTTGGCAGGGCCAGGCTTGGCGTACACTCAAATACCTCCACCTCCGCTTGTACGTAGATTCTTCCCTGTCCAGCCTTGGATATAGTTATCAAAGACGGGTATTGACCTAGAGTCTACTGCAGTCAGATCACAAATCTCTAAACTAAGAAGAATTCTATACACTTAGTACTTATAATAATTGACTGCAGCGCAACTAGCAAGAGTTTTATAAACCCTAGACTTGTTAACTCCTTAGGAATCCCTACTTAGAACTTGAAATACCCCAGACCCTTAAAGATGTTTGACAGTAGTAAGGCCTCTGCAGGAGGTATAACTCAGATTGCCTACGTTAAGCTTCAACTTAGGAACAACTACGAAGAACACCTCTCTTGCTTTGTTACACCTCTACCTAACTAGAAAATAATCCTAGGATTGCCTTAGCTTAAGCTCTACAACCTACAGATTAACTAGGACACTGGAAGCCTCGATATAAATTTAGAATATAGCCGAAACTATTGCTACACCTTAACTTAGTTTACTTCTGCGAACGGCATAAAAGATTCGATACTCTAAGTATCCGCAGCTGCTTTCTATACAGCTGCAAAGGAAAAAGGAGCTTAAATCTTTGCTACGTTAATAGAAGACATCGAGAAAGCCCTTACTAAGTTCAACGAAAACCGAGAAGCCACTAATCCAGAGACAAAAGTACCAACAGAATACTATAACTTCCTTAGTATATAGTTAGTTAAAGAAGCTAACAAGCTACCTCCTTACCGACCTTACGATTACAAGGTTGAACTAGCAGAAGGTTAGACACCCCCTTTCGGACCTCTCTACTAAATGTCCTGCGAAGAACTCCAAGTCCTGCAAAAGTTTCTGCAACAAAACCTTTAGAAAGGCTTTATTCGATCTAGTGGCTTACCTACCGCCAGCCCTGTTATGTTTGTTAAGAAGCCCAGTAGAGGGCTGCGCTTCTGTGTTAACTACCGCAATCTTAACGCTATCTCTAAGAAGAACCGGTATCCGATCCCTCTAATCTAAGAAACACTGGAACACCTCTCGAAAGCAAAATAGTTTACTAAGCTCGATGTAATTGCAGCCTTTAACAAGATTTGGATAGCTGAAGGACAAGAATAGTTAACCGCATTCAGAACCCGATACGGCCTGTTTAAATCCCTAGTAACGCCCTTTAGAATATGCAATGCACCTAGCACTTTCTAAGAATATATAAACGACACACTAAGAGAGAGTACTTAGACCAATTTGTTACCGCTTACATTAACGACATCCTAGTCTACAGCACTACACTGAAAGAACACTAGGAACACGTCCGAAAGGTACTGGCGAAACTAGCAGAAGCAGGCTTGCATCTGGACATTAACAAGTACGAATTTTACTAACAAGAAGTTCAATTCCTTGGCCTTATTATCTTAGACAAAGGCATCCGTATAGATCCAGCAAAGATTCAAGCAATCCTGGACTAGAAGATCCTAAAGACTGTTAAAGAAGTGCAAGGCTTCCTTAGGTTCGCTAACTTCTACCGTCGTTTTATTTAGGGCTTTAGCTTAATAGTAAAGCCACTAACTGCTCTAACAAAGAAAGAAGCCAAGTTTGACTAGACTAACTCCTGCTAACACGTATTTAACCTCCTACAGCAACGATTTACTAAAGATCCAATCCTTTAACACTTTGACTTTAACTTAGAAACCCGCGTAGAAACTGACGCCTCTAACGGAGCTATTAGAGCAGTTCTCCTTTAACGAAAATTGCCTAACTAGCTATAGCTCCTAGTAGCTTACCTTTTAAAGAAGATGCTACTTGCCGAATGCAATTACGAGATATACGACAAGGAGCTCCTTGCAATCGTTAAAGCATTTAAAGAGTAGCGACCAGAACTCGAAGGTGCAGCCTACCCGACCCAAGTCAGTTCAGACTATAAGAACTTGATTCATTTTATAAAGAGCAAAATCCTTAATCGCAGACAAGCCCGCTAGAGCGAATTCCTCTTAAGGTTCAACTTTGTTATTCAATACGCGCCTAGATCTCTTAATTTAAGGGCTGATTCCCTTACCTAGATGCCTGGAACCTATCTAGTAGACCGAAAAGAAGGCTAGACAATGTGTAACCAAACTATCCTAAAGGCCTATAACCTAAGCAAAGACTTAAAGACCTACCTAAAAGAAGGTATACTATCAATCGCTGTCTCTTTTGCTCTGTGTCTAGCATCTGCCTTCCTAGAGGATAACGATTCAGAAAGCAAACTAGACTGATCCGACTAAGGTAGACTCTAGGTCAATACCCGTCTTTGATAACTATATCCAAGGCTGGAGAGGGAAGAATCTACGTACAAGCGGAGGTGGAGGTATTTGAGTGTACGCCAAGCCTGGCCCTGCCAAGCCTAGCTGCCAGCTGTCTACATCTATATTCGTATTACTACCGCCCTCCCCAACTAGCGATTGCCCTCAATCGCAATTAATCTATCAATCGCAATCAGCCAATTAGGTCGCACCAATCCAGGTCGCAAATTCAGTCGTAGAGGTCGCTAAGGTCGCTCCAAACCAGGTCGCTTTTAAGCTTCAATTTCTGTGCGTTTTGAGTCTCAATCTCGTGCCTTTTTAAGTCTTAATCTCGTGCCTTTTTGCCGTTACTTTGGTGCCTTAATTGGTGCCTTGTTTGCTGCCTTGTTTGCTGCAGAGGTCGCGGAGTTCTCGGAGGTTACAGAGGTCGCGGAGGTCGTCAAGGCTGCGGAGGTCGCCGGAGCTGCAGAGGTAGTAGAGTCGCAGAGGCTGTAGAGGTCGCAGCCTACGTACGTATGTCGCTTTTCGACGGTCGCTTCTCGACGGTCGCTTCTCGACGGTCGCTTCTCGACGGTCGCTTCTCGACGGTCGCTTCTCGACGGTCGCTTCTTAACGGTCGCTTCTCGAGCCGTCGCTTCGCTTCTTAGACGGTCGCTTCTCGACGGTCGCTCGCTTCTTAGACAGTCGCTTCTTAAGCCGTCGCTTCTTAAACGGTCGCAGAGGTCTCGGAGGTCGTCGGGGTCGCGGAGGCTGCAGAGGTTGCGCAGCTGCAGAGGTCGCTTCTCAGACAGTCGCTCGCTTCTTAGACCGTCGCTCGCTTCTTAGACGGTCGCTCGCTTCGCAGACCGTCGCTCGCTTCTCAGACGGTCTCTTCTCGACGGTTGCAGAGGTCTCAGAGGTCGCAGAGGTCGTAGAGCTCGCAGAGGTCGCAGAGCTCGCAGAGGTCGTAGAGCTCGCAGAGGTCGCAGAGCTCGCAGAGGTCGTCTTGCAAACACGTGTCGCTTCTCGAGCCGTCGCTTCTCGAGCCGTCGCTTCTCGAGCCGTCGCTTCTCGAGCCGTCGCTTCTCGAGCCGTCGCTTCTTAAACGGTCGCAGAGGTCGCGGAGCTCGCTAAGGTCGCAGCCTATGTATGTCGCTTCTCGACGGTCGCTCGCTTCTCGACGGTCGCTCGCTTCTTAACGGTCGCTTCTCGATAGTCGCTTCTTAAGCTGTCTCGAGCCGTCGCTTCTTAAGCCGTTGCTTCTCGAGCTGTCGCTTCTGATTCTCGACAGTCGCTTCTCGGACGGTCGCTTCTCGGACGGTCGCTTCTCGAGCCGTTGCTTCGCTCGTCTGTAGCAGCTGTGCCTCTGTAGTCTGCAGCTGTCTGCCTAGGGGCTCTTGCTCTGTGCTCTTGCCTAGGTGCTTGTTGTAGCTGGGTGCTTGTGCCTAGTGCTCTACCTAGTGCTCTGCCTAGTAGCTCTGCCGCATGTGTTGTCTGCAGCTGCCCTGCGTTGTCTGCAGCTGCCTGTTGTCTGCAGTTGCCTAGGTGCTCTGCAGCTAGTGCTTATACCTAGGTGCTCGTACCTGTACCTTGTGCTCTGCCTTAGTGCTCTGTATCTAGGTGCTCGTGCCTAGGTGCTCGGTGCTCTTGCTCGGTGCTCTGCAGCTGTGCCTTGTCTTGTGTTATCTGTAGCTGTCTGTCTTAATTGTACTGCCAGTTGCGCTGCTTGTGTCGCTTTGCTGCTTGGGTTGCTTTGCTGCTCGTGTCGCTTTGCCTGTGTTGTCTGCAGCAGCTGTGCCTGTCTGCAGCTATGTCTGCCTAGGTGCTCTGCCTCTGAACTGTGCTGCCTCTGCTTTGCCTGTATTGTCTGCAGCTACTGTGCCTAGGTGCTCGTTGTAGCTAGGTGCTTAGGCTCGTTAGTGCTTAGGCTCGCTAGTGCTTAGGCTCGCTGGTGCTTGGGCTTACTGGTGCTTGGGCTCGCTAGTGCACTGCTCGTGCTTTGCTGTACGTCTTAATTGCTGAATGTGCCGAATGCTGAACGTACGCCTTAATCGCTAGCTGGCCGTGCGGCGTGTCTCGATTGTAGACCGTACATCTCGATTGCTGAATGTTCCGATTGCTGAACTGTCTCGATAGGCCTTGTCCAAATAGAAGAGTCTGTTAAAGACCTAAAAAAAACGAATGTTATTGCCCTAAATCCTGCTAGGTGCGTCTTGTCGTCGTCGTCGCTCTTACTCCTCGCTCTCGCTCCTCGCTCTCGCTCCTCGTCCTTGTCGCTCCTACATCGTCCTTTTCGACCTCCTCGTCGCTCCCGTCCTTCTTGTCGCTCTGGTCGCTCTCTCGCTCTTCTTCAAAACTTGCGATCTGCTCGTAGGGGCACTCTCTTCCCTAAAACTCTTCTTCTCTATAGGGGCACTTCTCTTCCCTAAAAACTCTCTCTTCTTCTCGATAGGGGCACTTCTCTTCCCTAAAACTCTTCTTCTTAATCGGGGGAGTGGGGGTAGAGTAGTATACACATGCACAATTAAGTAACCGGATGTAATTCGACGGCCTCCTTTGTACATATACAGTACATACTCTGGGTTGGTTGCACGTATGTTAATCGAGTACCCGGATGTAATTTGACGGGCTCTTTTGCATAGTGCGGGTGTTGTTAAAGTGAGCCTTGGATATAATGATCCGACTAAGGTAGACTCTAGGTCAATGTTGCGGCAGTGGAAAGAGGTGGGACAGATTAATAGGGTGGACCCTGGATTTCGGCTTGGCCCGACCGGGCTGAGCCGGGCCTTAGCATTACCACTATCAAAGCCTACCACTACTACTACATAGATTCCTTTCCCTCCTTAGTTCGAGATATAGTTATTAAAAAGGCCGTATTGAATTATATCTGCGTGCCCGGATCATTATATCTCGAACTTACTCTCTATACCAATCCCCGCGCTACGCGAAAGGACCCGTCGAACTATCTGGAAATCCGAATAACGCACGCGCACTACACACACAACAACCAACCCCAGGCACTGTAAGAAGATGGAAGGCCTCTCAGCAGTAGAGAGCGGCGTTACAGGCCGCAGCAGAAGCAGAAAAGGAAAGACTGACAGAGCGAGTAGGCGCTTAAGCGTTATTAACGATAAGATCGTTATCAGCGGTTTCACTACGGAAGAGACCGCTAAGTTCAAGGAAAGAATAGCTGAATATAGAAAGATCCACGACTGCACGATCGAGGAATTGGAAGACTACGTAAATGAGAATGGAATAAGGAAGGTCTACGATGGTATAGACCTTATTGAGACGCTATTCCACAGAACGCTAGAAGAAAACAGGCAACTAAGGGAGGAAACTAAAGCGGTAAGGGCCGAGAAGGAATCGGCAGAGACCATTATCGATGTGTTAGAGAACCAGGCGGCGAATCGAATGGCGCAGCTAAAGGCGCTAAAGGATCAACTGACCGATATAGAAGCAGCGAAGTCGCCGCCGCTGCAGCGAGAAACCCATAAGGAGACCGCCTTACCGGCGGCCTATAGTCAAGGTAGCACCTCGATAACGCCACTGCCGGACCTACCGGCTTTCGGTAGCAGAGACCCTAAAGCGTAGGAGGCGTTTAAGAAGAAGATCAAGAATAAGATAAGCCGCGATTACGCATCAAGCAGCGCTAGAGATAGACTGGCGTACCTGGAATCGCGGTTAGAAGGTAAAGCATTTTCGCTAGTAGCGGACCTAGAAGAGGTAACCGCTAAAGAAGCGATCAACGCGCTGGACCAGCGTTTCGGAGACCCCTTCCGGAAGAAGACGGCCCGTAAGCAGCTGGACAAGATCAACCAGAACCAGCAGACGTTCGAAGAATTCTACAGACTGTTTAGGAAATATGCTATTAGAGCGAAAGTGGCAGAAGATAAGCAGCTGCATCTATTAAGACAGAAACTGAGCCCTAAGCTCGCTGCGGCCATAGCGTCAGTAGAAGACGAAGACCTTTAGAGCTTCGTGCACCAAGCGAGGGTTACCGCTAGAAACCTGAACGCGTACGGAAAACCGACGACACGTAAACCGATCCAGAAGCCGTCGCCGTTGGCGCAACCGGCGCGAGCCCCTACGCCCTTTCGACAACGCCCCCAGCAGCCGTCGTATTTACCGCGTTCGTCGTTCGTCCCCACCTGCTACACGTGTGGAAAACCCGGCTATATCGCCACGAGATGCCCAGCAACGGCACAGCAGAAGCAGGAGTATCGAGCGATAAAGCAGCTGCCACCGCCGAGGAAGACTATTCAAGCTATCGAACCGGCTCTGAACGACACTAACAGCGTAGACGGTGGGGTGCAGCTAAGAATTATAGGAAAAGACTAGCTAGAAGGATAGGCCCCCTATCCAGCACTGACAATAGGGCACCGAATCGAAGCAAATCACTACGAGAAGAAAGCATCAACAGCTGCAGCGACCCGCTCTCGGCGGCGGTAGAGGTAAACACGGAAACGGCCATTATCCTACTAGTTACTGTCCACCCCCTTAATAGATCGAACAAACCCCTCTAGCTGAAAGCTTTTATCGATACCGGAGCTCTTATCGGCGCGGCGATCCACCACCGACTGGTCCGGAAGCTAACGAATAGATACGGTTATCCGGTGGAACTAGCGGCGCCAACGAAGATTTCGGCATACAACGGACAAGACACAGAAAGCGTTACGCACTACGTGCCGCTAAAGACTACCCTAGCAGGTCGCACTACGGAAGCAACGTTCCGAATCATAGATATCGGAAGGTTTGACATTATTATAGGACAGAAATAGATAAAGAACCAGAAAGCCATTATCGACGTAGATAAAGGAACGATCAGATTCAAAACCCCGGGTAGCAAAGCAGGGACTATCGGAAAGGTCGCCGCCGTCGCCGCCAAGCCGAAAGCCACGGAGTCAGCGAAAGAGGCTCCGTCCAACCGTTCCGAGCCCCCGGTCACTGTCGGAATAATAAGCTTAGAAGCTATAACGATCCTCGCGAAGTCGCCGGACAACGAGATTTACGCTATCTTAATAAAAGACATCGAAGACTACTGGAAGATAATGGCGGAAGAAGAGGTAGATCCACTAGAGGTGCTGCCAAACGAGCTCTATAGTTACGCTAACGTCTTCTTAAAAGCCGACTCCAACCTATTGCCGCTCTATTGACCGGAATATAACAACAGGATCCGACTGAAAGAGGGGGCTACGCTGCTAAGAACTGAGCCCCTAAGACGGCTGTCGCCGGCCGAATTGGACTAAGTAGAGGTGTTTGTTCGCGAAAACCTAGCGAAGAAGTTCATTACGCCGAGCTCTGCGGAATACGCGTTACCGATTCTTTTCGTAAGGAAACTAGGGGGTAGTCTGCGACTCTGCGTAGACTATCGAGGCCTTAACGAGGTCACTAAGAGAGACGTATACCCGCTGCCGCTAATTGATGAAACTATACAGCAGGTGGCGAAGGCTAAGTAGTTCAGCAAGCTGGACATCCGCCAAGCGTTCTATCGACTAAGGAACGAGGAAGGGCAGACAGAAGATCTTACAACGTTCGCGACGCGTATAGGCAATTTCAAGTAGTTGGTAATGCCTTTCGGGCTTACCAACGCGCCGGCGGTGTAGCAACGCTTTATAAACCACACTTTTATAGACATGCTAGAGCGGTTTTGTTACGACGGCAGAAAGGGGTGGGACTGGATAATGGGGTGGACCCTTGGAATTTCGGCTCGGCCCGTCCGGACCGAGCCGGGTCTCGGCACGCGCGCGCCGCCACCCCCCTTGAAGCGCGCGCCCACCACCACATAGATTCCTTTCCCTCCTCAGTTCGAGATATAGTCATCAAAAGGCCGTATTGAACCATATCTGCGTGCCCGGATCATTATATCTCGAACTCACTTATTACACTACCACCCGCACTGCGCGAAAGGGCCCGTTGAATCATCCGGCCACCTGAATAACGCACGCGCACCCAACAACACCAAACCAAATCACATCAGCACTGTAAGAAGGCAATGGAGGGCTTCTCAACGGTAGAAGGCAGCGTCACAGGCCGCAGCGGTAAGAGAAAGACTGACAGACCGCGAGATAGACGCACTAGCATCCTCGATACCGGAGAAATCGATGAAGGCCTTACGGAAGAAGAGGCAAACGAAGAGAGAAAGGGCATAAAAGACTATACCGAACTATATGCGCGCACGCCGGACGAGATAGGAGAATATCTTACTAAACACGGAGCAGGGAGGGTGTTCAACACCATCACCTTCATCGAGAAGAAGTTTTACAGAACCATGGAAGAGATCAGGCAGTTGAGGGAAGAAAACGAAGCATTAGCTGCTGACAAGGCAGCTTCGGACACCACCATCGAAGTGATGGAAGAAGCAGCCGCGAAGAGGCTGGCTCAACTGAACGAAATGAGAACTTAACTGCAGGAAGCACAGACGGCGGAACCAGCGACGTCGCCGTCGCCCTAAGCACGCCATCAAGCGCCGTCGACGCAGCAGCGCCAGCGAGAAGAACAGACTGACTACGGCTCACCTGCCGCGTTCAGTCAAGGTGGCACGTCGATGACGCCATTACCCGACCTACCGGCATTCCGTAGCGGAGACCCCGAAGATTGGGAAGAATTTAAGAAGAAGATAAGGAATAAGATGGACCGCGACCTCGCCACCAACAGCGAAGCAGACAGATTGGCCTATCTAGAGGCTCGACTGGGCGGCGAAGCCTTCTCTTTGGTAGGCGACCTGGAAGATGTAACTGCTGACGAAGCGATCAAGGCACTGGATCAGCGTTTTGGCGACCCCTTCCGAAAGAAGACGGCTCGCAGCAAGCTGGACGAAATCACGCAGAACAAGCTGTCGTTCGAGGAATTTTACGGAGAATTCAGAAAACATGCTATTAGGGGAAAAATTTCAGAAGAAGAGCAGATGCACCTGCTAAGGAAGAAGATAAACCCCCGGCTCGTCGCGGGGTTGGATTCAGTGGAAGACGAAGATCTACAGAGTTTCGTGCACAGAGCGAGAGTCACAGCTAGAAACCAGAAGCTGTACAGCAGACCGGCGACCGACGACCGAGAAAAGCAGTCATTATCGGCGAAGCGGTTCCCTGCCCCTGCCCCTCTTCGACGAACCCCACTGCAGTCAGCATATTCGCCACGATCAGGATTCGTCCCCACGTGCTACGCATGTGGAAAGCCTGGCTACATCGCCACTAGATGCCAAGCGACGACGCAGCAGAAGCAGGAGTATAGGGCGACGAAGCCGCCGCCGAGGAAGGCCATTCAAGCTATCGAAGCGGCACCGAACGATACTGACAGTGTGGACGGGGGGGTTCAATTGAGAATTATGGGAAAAGACCAGCTGGACGGATAGACCCCCCACCCAGCGTGAACGATAGGGCACCCCTGCATACGTTACCGCAGAACGAAGAGAGCATCAACAGCTGCAACGATCCGTTGTCGGCGACGGTAGAAACGAACACGGAAACAGCCATCATCCTACCGATCACAGTCCACCCGCGTAAGGGCTCGAGCCGACCCCTCAAGCTGAAAGCGTTTATTGATACAGGGGCGCTCATTGGAGCAGCAATCCATTATCGGCTGGTTCGGAAGCTGATGAAAGGATACGGCTATCCAGTGGAATTGGCGTCGCCGACGCGAATTTCGGCTTACAATAGACAAGAAACGGAAAGCGTCACGCACTACATGCCGCTGAAGACCACCTTGGCTGGTCGCACGACGGAAGCGACGTTCCGAATTATGGATATCGGAAGGTTTGACATCATTATAGGGCAAAAGTGGATGAAGAACCAGAAAGCCATTATTGACGTAGGTAAAGGAACGATCGGATTCAAAGCCAGCGAACCGGTCACTGTCGTCGGAGCTGGACCCGAAGCGACGAACGACGAAACGGCTCCGCCACCCTCTACTGAGCCTGCGCCAACGATCGGAATGATGAGCTTAGAAGCGTTGACGACCCTCGCGAAGTCGCCGGACAGTGAAATTTACGCCATCTCAATAAAGGATATTGAAGACTACAGAAGGCTAATGGCGGAAGAAGAAGTGGACCTACTGGAGGTGTTGCCAAAAGAGCTCTATAGTTACGCTGACGTGTTCTCAAAAGCGGACTCCAATCTATTGCCGCTCCATCGACCGGAATACGACAACAAGATCCGACTGAAAGAAGGGGCCACGCTGCCACGAACAGAGCCCCTAAGACGACTGTCGCCGGCGGAGCTGGACCAAGTAGAAGTGTTCGTCCGAGAAAACCTTGCGAAGAAATTTATTACGTCGAGCTCAGCTGAGTACGCATCACCGATTCTATTCGTAAGAAAGCCCGGAGGAGGTCTCCGGCTGTGCGTGGACTACAGGGGCCTCAACGAGGTCACCAAAAGAGACGTATACCCGTTGCCGCTGATCGACGAGACCATACAGCGAGTGGCTAAAGCCAAATGGTTCAGCAAACTGGACATTCGCCAAGCATTTCACAGGCTAAGGAACGAAGAGGGGCAGACGGAAGATCTCACGACGTTCGCGACGCGTATAGGCAACTTCAAGTAGCTGGTGATGCCTTTCGGACTCACCAACGCACCTGCAGTGTAGCAACGCTTTATAAACCACACCTTTATGGACATGCTGGAGCGGTTCGTGTCTATCTACTTAGACGACATTCTCATCTATACGGATGGAACGAGACAGCAGCACACGGACCACATCGAGAGGGTGCTGAAGAGGCTCCGCGACGTAGGATTGAATGCGGATACGAAGAAGAGCGAATTCTATTAGACTGAGGTCAAATACCTCGGTCTTATCGTCGGAAGAGAAGGAATTCGGATGGACCCATCAAAGGTCGCCGCCGTCGCCGAATAGAAGCAGCCGAAATCCGGAAACACTACGCAGATCAGAGCGTTTCTCGGATTCTGCAGCTACTACAGACGGTTCATCAAAGACTTCAGCAAGATAGCGAGACCCCTGAACGAGGCGCTGAAGAAAGAGGCCTCCGGCCTATAGAACGAGAAGTGCACGGAAGCTTTCAACAAGCTGAAAGAGGCAGTCGCTTCGGCGCCAGTCCTGGCGCATTTCCGTCCGGAAAAGACGATCTACGTAGAAACGGACGCTTCAGACACTGTAACGGCAGGAGTCCTTTCTCAGTACGCGGACGATGGCGAGACCCTCCATCCAGTAGCTTTCTTCAGCAAATCAATGAATGAAGCTGAGCGGAACTACGCCATCTACGACAAGGAACTGCTGGCCATTATTCAGGCTTTCGAGGAATGGAAGCCGGAGCTCATGGCCGGAAAGAGCACGGTCCAAGTCCTCACGGACCACCAATCGCTGACCTACTTTATGAAGACGCAGAAGCTCTTACGTCGCCAAGCTCGGTGGGCCGCCTACTTATCAGGGTTCGATTTCAAGATTACCTATAGACCCGGAGCTCAAAACGGAAAGGCTGACGCACTGACGAGACGTGAAGGAAAGATTAGTCGTGCGAAGGAAGACCCAAACATGTTTCAGAAGGTGTTGACCGAACGGACGGTAGACGCCGAAGTGTTGAAGGAGGTAGGGATCCACGCAGTGGAACCGTCGGTTAAGGAATCGCCGACCGAAGAAGAAGAAAAGACGCTCTACGAGAAGGTGGAGCAGCTCAACCGACAGCAGAAGCTCGGCAAAACCGGCTCAGGGAAGCTAATAGTTCCAGAAGAACTTATTACAGAGGTCATCGACCTGATCCATGGATCGAAGGACGTTGGTCACGCCGGCGCGAAGAAGACGATGGAAGCCGTAAGGACGATCTACTAGCTTCCGCGGATCTACGAACGGATCCACCGATTTATCGCCAACTGCCACGTGTGCCGAGCCGCGAAGCTACGTCACGGTCTCCCAGCCGGTCTACTGAAGCCGCTTCCGACCCCCGAGAAGCCGTGGCAACACATCACGATGGATTTCGTGACCGGACTGCCGGATTCGGACGGTTACAACGCTACGCTCAACGTAGTAGACAGGCTGAGCAAGGAACGCCACTTCATCCCCTGCCGAGCAAAAGAAGAAGGAACCACTGCGGAAGAAACAGCGAGAATGTTGATTAGGCACGTGTAGAAGCACTACGGCCTGCCGGACTCTGTCACTACGGATAGGGGTCCTTAGTTCACTGCCGACGTGTAGAAGTCAATCAATCAAGCCCTCGGAATCCGCGGAAAGCTCAGCACGGCAGCTCACCCTCAGACTGACGGTCAGTCGGAGGTAGCCAACCGTAAGATGGAAAAATATCTACAGATCTTCTGCGGCCACCATCAAGAAAAGTGGGTTGGGATGCTGCCGATAGCGGAATTCTGCGCGAATTCGACGCGGTCGGAAGCCACGTCGCTGGCGCCGTTCGAAATAACTTACGGTTATCTTCCGAGGCTGAGTTTCCATCCGCCGAGCGGCGCCGATTCGCCGGAGCCCTCCACCGCCACGTCGTCGAAGAGAGTGGCCGCCGCAGCGGCGGAAGCACTGCGATCTCAGATGGAAGAAGCCATCAAAGTGGCGAAAGAAGCGATGGAGTCGGCTTAGAAGAAGATGGTGACTCGAACTAATAGAAAGCGATCGCCAATGGAGTTTGAGGAAGGCCAAAAGGTATAGCTTAACACGCGAAACCTGAGGCTAAAAGGGAACGCCAAGCTCAATCCACGCTACGTGGGCCCCTTCAAGATAGTGGAAAAGAGGTCGCCGGTGACCTATCGACTGGAGCTGCCGAAAGCGTTCCGGATCTACGACGTCTTCCATTCAGATCTGCTAAGCCTGGACCCTGAAGACGGTCTGCCCAGGCAGGGGTTCGCTGAACCCCCGCCGGTTAAGATGGAAGATGGTAAAGAAGAGTGGGAGGTGGAAGACGTAATGGACGTAAAGAAGATAAGGGGGTCCATCAAAGCAAGAATCTCATAGAAAGGATGGCCGGAAGACTATAAATGGTATCCGATCGAGAACCTCCGGAACTCGGCGGAGCTGCTGAGAGACTTTTACGCGCGGAATCCGACGAAGCCGAAGCCGGAATGGCTCTGATGCCGATCCCTATGGAAGAAGAAGAAAGCAGCGTCCGCTCTACCGGCGCAGAAGCCGATGGAGGCGATCGTCGCTTTCGGGGAGGTCTTCGAGGACGCCGCCGCCGCCGTCCGGCGGCGATGACTTTGTAGGATGAGGAAGAAGAAGAAGAAAAAGAAATGGCGCCGCGGACGGATCTATATGGACCTCCGAGGCAATGCACGGACCGCCCAAACCGCAGCTCGGATGGCGAACGGCTTAGATCAGATGGAGCCGGTTACATGAACGCCAAGTGAGGGATTCCAGATACGGACGACGACGAGGTGACGTCGGCGGAGCTGCTAAGGGACTTTTGCGTGCGGAACCAGAAAGAAATCGAAGCTGGAATGGCTCCGAAGCCGATGCGGAAGAAAAGGAAGAAAACCACGTCCGCTCCACCGGCGCGAAAGCCGACGAAATCGATCGTAGTCGTAGGTGTCGACGCCGAGCACGCCGCGGCGTGCCAGCGCCGCCACCCCCCTGCGATAGGGTGCTGACTTCAGTGGAGAAAGAAAAGAAGAAGAAACGGAGCCGCAGACGGATCTATATGGACCTCCGAAGCAGCGCACAGACCGCCCAGACCGCAGCTCAGATGACCGAACAGCTCAGATCAGATGGCGCCGATCACATGAACGCCAAGTAAAGGACTTCAGACGCCGACGATGTGAAGGAACGACGTTGTTTTGATGAAAGATGGATGAGGTTGAAGTCGACTTTGAAGCGAATTTTCAAAAAAAAAAAAAAAAAAAAAAAAAAAAAAAAAAAAAAAAAAAAAAGGTGGAGATTTTTTGGATGGATAAGGTGACTAAGCGGTCGAGGGCGACCGCTGGTGAGGGAGGGGGGTAGTGTTACGACGGCAGAAAGGGGTGGGACTGGATGATGGGGTGGACCCTTGGAATTTCGGCTCGGCCCGTCCGGACCGAGCCGGGTCTCGGCACGCGCGCGCCGCCACCCCCCTTGAAGCGCGCGCCCACCACCACATAGATTCCTTTCCCTCCTCAGTTCGAGATATAGTCATCAAAAGGCCGTATTGAACCATATCTGCGTGCCCGGATCAGGTTTGTGTCTATCTACTTGGACGACATCCTTATCTATACAGATAGAACAAGAGAGCAACACACGGACCATATTAAAAGAGTGTTAAAGAGGCTCCGCGAGATTGGATTAAACGCGGACACGAAGAAGAGCGAGTTCTATTAAACTAAAGTCAAATATCTCGGTCTTATCGTCGGAAGAGATGGAATTCGTATAGATCCCTTAGAGGTCGCCGCCGTCGCCGAATGGAAGCAGCCGAAATCCGGAAATACTACGCAAATCAGGGCGTTCCTCGGCTTCTGCAGCTACTATCGACAGTTTATTAAGGACTTTAGCAAGATAGCGAGACCCCTGAACGAGGCGTTAAAGAAAGAGGCCGCCGGCCTATAGAATAAGAAGTGCACGGAAGCTTTCGTATAGCTGAAAGAAGCAGTAGCTTTGGCGCCGGTTCTAGCGCACTTCCGACCAGAAAAGACGATCTATGTAGAAACGGACGCTTCCGACACAGTGACGGCAGGGGTCCTTTCTTAATATAGCGACGACGAAACCCTCTATCCGGTGGCTTTCTTTAGCAAGTCCATAACGGAGGCCGAGCGGAACTACGCGATCTATAATAAAGAACTGCTGGCCATTATACAGGCGTTCGAGGAGTGGAAGCCAGAACTTATAGCTAGAAAGAGCACGGCCCAGGTCCTTATGGACTATCAGTCGCTGACCTACTTTATAAAGACGCAGAAGCTCTTACGACGTTAGGCACGGTGGGCTGCCTACTTATCTGGGTTCGACTTCAAGATCACCTATCGACCCGGAGCTTAAAATGGAAAGGCTAACGCACTAACGAGAAGAGAAGGGAAGACTAGCCGAGCGAAAGAAGACCCGAATATGTTCCAGAAGGTGTTGACCGAGCGGATGGTAGACGTAGAGATGTTGAAAGAGGTAGGGATCTGCGCAGTAGAGCCGGCCCCTAAGGAAGAAGCTCTCTACGAAAAGGTAAAGCAGCTTAACCAGCAACAGAAACTCGGCAAAACCGGCTTAGGGAAGATAATAGTTCTGGAAGAACTGATTACGGAGGTCATCCAGCTGGTCTATAGCTCTAAAGACATTGGTTACGCCAGCTTAAAGAAGACGATAGAAGCTATAAGGACGGTCTACTGGTTTCTACGGATCTACGAACGGATCCATCGATTTATCGCCAATTGCCACGTATGCAGAACCGCGAAGCCACGTTACGGCCTTCTAGCTAGTCTACTGAAGCCGCTTCCGATCCCCGAGAAGCCGTAGCAGCACATTACGATGGATTTCGTAACCGGCCTGCCGAATTTGGATAGATATAATGCTACGCTAAACGTAGTAGATAGGCTGAGCAAAGAACGACACTTCATCCCCTATCGAGCGAGAGACGAAGGAACCACTGCAGAAGAGACCGCATGGATGTTGATTCCATATATGTGGAAGCACTATAGCCTGCTGGACACTATTACTACGGATAGGGGTCCTCAATTCACCGCCGACGTATAGAAAGCTATCAACCAAGCTCTCGGAATTTATAGAAAGCTCAGCACCGCCGCTTACCCTCAAACCGACAGCCAGTCCGAAGTGGCTAATCGCGAGATAGAGCGATATCTGCGAACCTTCTGCGGCTATTATTAAGAAA
This sequence comes from Pseudocercospora ulei, assembly GCA_016165855.1. Taxonomy (NCBI): domain Eukaryota; kingdom Fungi; phylum Ascomycota; class Dothideomycetes; order Mycosphaerellales; family Mycosphaerellaceae; genus Pseudocercospora; species Pseudocercospora ulei. The sequence continues at coordinate 2,947,418 of JACWNB010000003.1, forward strand.
AGTGGGTCGAGGTGTTGCTAATAGCCGAATTCTGCGCGAACTTAACACAGTCGGAAGCGACGTCGCTAGCGCCGTTTAAGATAACCTACGGTTATCTTCCGAGGCTGAGCTTCCAGCCACTAAGCGACGCAGGCTCGCCGGAGCTTCCTACTACTACGTCGTCAAAGAGAGTCGCCGCCGCAGCGGCGGAAGCGCTCCGATCTTAGATAGAAAAAGCGACCAAAGTAGCGAAAGACGCGATGGAATCGGCTTAGAAGAAGATAGTAATTCGAGCTAATAAGAAGCGGTTACCGATAGAATTCGAGGAAGGTCAAAGAGTATAGCTTAATACGAAGAACCTGAGGCTGAAAGGCAACGCCAAGCTTAATACGCGCTATGTAGGTCCGTTCAAGATAACAGAAAAGAGGTCGCCGGTAACCTATCGGCTCGAGCTGCCGAAGGCGTTCCGGATCTACGACGTTTTCCACTCGGATCTACTAAGCCTGGACCCTGAGAACAGCCTGCTGCAGCAGGGGTTCGCCGAACCCCCACCAGTTAAGATAGACAGTAATAAAGAAGAGTAGGAGGTAGAAGATGTAATGGACGTAAAAAAGATAAGGGGGTCCATCAAAGCGAGGATCTCGTAGAAGGGGTGGCCGGAAGATTATAAATGGTATCCAATCGAGAACCTGCGGAATTCGGCGGAGCTGCTAAGAGACTTCTACGTGCGGAAGCCGGAAAAGCCGAAACCGGCGTGGCTCTAATGTCGACAATTCCGGAAGAAGGAAGAAAGCTACGTCCGCTCCACCGGCGCGGAAGCCGATAAAGGCGATCGTAATGGAATTGATAGCTCCAGGCACCGCTACGTCGGTCGGCGACCGCGTAGAGGGCGGAAGCTTTGGTAGAAGAGAAAAAGAGGAAGAAAAACGGCGCCGCGGAAAGATCTATATAGACCTCCGCGACGCCGCACAGACTAGCTACGCCGCAGCTCAGATAACCTACGGCTCAGATCAGATAGCACGGATCAGGCGCACCGATCACATAAACGCCAAGTGAAGGACTTCAGATGCTAACGACGTAAAAAATTCAAGAAGCGATAGAAGACGGAAGAGGTAACATTACCATCGGAGGAGATTTTCGAGAGAGAGACGACGAAACTCAAAAAAAAAAAAGGAGAAGAGAGTGGAGTTTTTCGAATAGATGGGGTGACTAAGCGGTCGAGGGCAACCGCTAGTAAGGGAGGGGGGTAGTGTTGCGGCGGTAGAAAGAGGTGGGACAGATTGATGGGGTGGACCCTGGATTTCGGCTCGGCCCGACCGGGCCGAGCCGGGCCTTGGCATCACCACTATCAAAGCCCACCACCACCACTACATAGATTCCTTTCCCTCCTCAGTTCGAGATATAGTTATTAAAAAGGCCGTATTGAATTATATCTGCGTGCCCGGATCAGTCAATACCCGTCTTTGATAACTATATCCAAGGCTAGAGAGGGAAGAATCTACGTACAAGCGGAGGTGGAGGTATTTGAGTGTGCGCCAAGCCTGGCCCTGCCAAGCCTAGCTGCCAGCTGTCCACATCCACATCCGTATCACAGACAACGAAACATTTGACACTAAAGACTCTGAAATAAAAGGCTCTGTTACCTCCGATAACGAACAGAACAATAATAAATCAACAGAAGAAGCAAATCAACCTAGAGAACTGCTCCCAATAATCAGAGAAGCTTACGAATTAGACGAACAAGCTTAAGGACTGATCCAAGCCCTTAAAATAGGTCAGCGTACCTTCCCTAGCTTTTCTCTCTTAGAATGCGAACTTAGGGATAGACTGGTTTACTTTCGATCTCGTCTTTTTGTTCCTAAAGGTGCAGACGATTTAATACGACTATATATCCTTAGGACAGTTTACAACTCGGCAGCAGGAGGCTACCCAGGACGATCGAAGCTTTACAAGCTTACTTCCCATTACTACTAGTGGCCGTTAATGTAGAAGCGCGTCCGTAGATATAGAAACAATTGTCCTATCTGTAAGGCAGCTAAACACGACCGACAACGTCTACAAGGATTGCTAAAGCCTCTCCCGGCCCCCGAACACCTATAGAAACACATTATAATAGACTTTGTTACCTGTCTCCCTTAAGGGACCACTTAGGCAGGCGTTAAGGCAAAGAACGTCTTTGTAGTTGTAGACCGACACTCTAAGGACCGCTTTGTAGTACCCTGCTAGAGCATAACTTCTAAGGAAACCGCTCGACTCTTTTACGAATACGTCTAGCGTTACGTAGGTCTTCCAGACAGCATTACCTCTAACAGAGGCTCTTAGTTTATTGCCAAGTTCTGGAAACGCCTTTGCAAGTTTTTGAACATCGATTACTATATCGTAACGTCCTACTACCTAGAAACAGATAGTTAAACGGAAATTGCGAATGCACTGTTTGAACAGACGCTACGTTGCTTTATCGATTACTACCAAAAGGACTAGCCAAAACATAACCCAATAGTGGAATTCTCGGCGCGCAACTAGGAGTTAGAGACGACAGGACACTCACCCTTCTACACTACTAGAGGCTACTACCCCCGAACAGGAATAGAGCCTTAAGACCCACTACCGCGACCCGACGACCTAGACGAAATCGATGCAGACGACTGGGCAACGCACCTCTCCCAGATCTATTAGGAAGTCTAAGAAGAAATAACTTACGCCTAGGCTATCTACGAAGAACAAGCTAACCGAAAACGATAACTAGCCCTAGACTATTAAGTAGGAGACAGAGTGTACCTAGACTCTAAGAACATTGTTATAGGAAGATCTTCTCGCAAACTTAACTGGAAAAAACTAGGCCCCTTCCCTATTATAGAGAAGATCAGCTCGTATGCATACCGCCTCCAACTGCCGGAAGACTAGGAAATCTACGACGTCTTCTATCCTGTTCGACTAAGACCTAAAGAAGGAGATCCCTTCCTAATCTAATTGCAAGACCAAGAACAAACCCGCATTCTCCCTGCAGAAGACGACGACGAAGACAAAGAAGGAGAATACTACGTACGCAAAATTGCAGACTGTTAAGTAATTAATAGACAGACAAAGTACAAAGTTCAATAGCAAAGCTACGAAGACTAGGACACTACTTAGGAACCCCTTAGAAACATTATCTTTGACGAGGACAAGATTAAAGCCTTCCACTGATCTGAGCACGTAGATAATTCAATACGGCTACTTTGAAAACTATATCCAAGGCTGGAGAGGGAAGAATCTACGTACAAGCGGAGGTGGAGGTATTTAAGTGTGTGCCAAGCCTAGTTCTGCCAAGCCTGCCACCTTCCAGCACCTTCCAGCCCTCTATATCTATATTACTACTGCCCTCCCCAACTAGCGATTGCCCTTAATCGCAATTAGCCTATTAATCGCAATCAGCTAAACCAGGTCGCGTCGTGCCAAACCAGGTTGTAGGGGTCGCAATTTCAGCTTCGCCATCGGCTAATCAGGTCGCTCCAAAACAGGTCGCTTTTAAGGTCGCTTTGGAGCTTCAATTTCTGTGCGTTTTAAGTCTTAATCTCGTGCCTTTTTAAGTCTCAATCTCGTGCCTTTTTGCCGTCACTTTGGTGCCTTAATCTCGTGCCTTTTTAAGCTTTAATCTCGTGCCTCTTGCCGTTACTTTAGTGCCTTGTTTGCTGCCTTGTTTGCTGCAGAGGTCGCAGAGTTCTCGGAGGTTGCAGAGGTCGCAGAGGTCGCAGAGGTTGCCTTACAAACACATGTCGCTTCTCGAGCCGTCGCTTCTCGACGGTCGCTTCTCGGACGGTCGCTTCTCGACGGTTGCTTCTCGACAGTCGCTTCTCGACAGTCGCTTCTCTATAGGCTGCGAAGGTTGCGGAGGCTGCAGAGGTTGCAGAGGTCGTCGAGGTTGTCAGAGTCGCTTTGCAAGCATATATCGCTTCTGAACTGCGTCGCTTCTCGAGCTGTCGCTTCTCGAGCTGTCGCTTCTCGAGCCGTCGCTTCTTGAGCCGTCGCTTCTCTGACGGTCGCTTTGGTACCTTGCTAAGGCTGCAGAATTCTCAGATTGTCGCAGAGGTCGTAGGAGCTGCAGAGGTCGTAGGGTCGCAGAGGCTGTAGAGGTCGCAGAGGTTGCAGCCTATGTACGTATGTCGCTTTTCGACGGTCGCTTCTTAGACGGTCACTTCTTAACGGTTGCTCGCTTCTTAAGCCGTCGCTTGCTTCTTAAGCCGCTGCTCGCTTCTTAAACGGTCGCAGAGGTCTTAGAGGTCGTTAGGGTCGCAGAGGTTATTAGGGCTGCAGAGGCTGCTAAGTTTTCGGAGGCTGCAGAGGCTGCAGAGGTTGCCTTGCAAACACGTATCGCTTCTCGACAGTCGCTCGCTTCTCGACGGTCGCTTCTTAAGCCGTCGCTTCTTAAGCCGTCGCTTCGCCTATGCTTTGCCTATATTGTCTGCAATTGCCTTGTACCTATGCCTAGGTGCTCGTGCCTAGGTGCTCGTGTTGTCTGCAGCTGCCTGTCTCTGTTGTCTGCAGCTGCCTGCCTTGTGCTCTGCTGTACGTCTTAATTGCTAAATGTGCCGAATGCTGAACGTACGCCTCGATCGCTGGCTGGCCGTATGTCTCTCGATTGTAGTGCTACTCGATAGGCAGATGTTGCTTGTTATACACTCAATTGTGCTGCCGATTGCGCTGCTCGTGTTGCCTTGCTGCTCTTATTGCTCGTGCCTGGGTGCTCGTTGGTGCTTAGGGCTCGCTGGTCGTGCTGCTTATGTTGCCGATTGCTAAACTGTCTTAATAGGCCTTGTCCGAATAGAATGGTCTGTCAAAGACCTGAAAAAAACGAATGTCGTCGCCCTAGGTCCTGCTAGGTGCGCTCTCGTCCTCGCTCCCGCTCCTCGCTCTCGCTCTCTTCCTCGTCGCTCCTACATCGTCCTTCTCGACCTTCTCGTCGCTCTCTTCGCTCTCTTCGCTCTCGTCGTACTCGTTACTCTTGCTCTTCTTCAAAACTCGCGATCTGCTCGCATAGGCACTCTCTTTAAAACTCTCTCTTCTTCTCAATAGGGGCACTTCTCTTCCCTAAAACTCTCTCTCTTCTTAATAGGAGCACTTCTCTTCCCTAAAACTCTCTCTCTTCTCGATAGGGGCACTTCTCTTCCCTAAAACTCTTCTTCTTCTTCTTCTTCTTCTTCTCGATCGGGGGAGGGGGGTAGAGTAGTATGCACATGCACGATTAAGTAACCGGATATAATTCGACGGCCTCCTTCGTATATCTGCAGTATACACTCTGGGTTGTCGGTTGCACGTACGTTATTTGAGTACCTGGATGTAATTCAACGGGCTCTTTCGCGTAGTGCAGGTGTTGTTAAAGTAAGCCTTGGATATAATGATCTGAGCACGTAGATGATTCAATACGGCTACTTTGAAAACTACATCCAAGGCTGGAGAGGGAAGAATCTACGTACAAGCGGAGGTAGAGGTATTTAAGTATGTGCCAAGCCTGGTTCTGCCAAGCCTGCTACCTTCCAGCACCTTCCAGCCCTCTACATCTATATCATCCACTGTTAAAACCACTCTAGAGACTACTGCCTGGAAACCCGGTACAGCTAAAGAGAACTATATTCTGCTTACTAATAGATCATTAACCGTAACATCAGGCCTGCTCCTAGGAATAAGCAGACTTACCTCCGGTATCTCGAACTACTAAGGCTTCGTAGGAACTCCGCTATATTAAGGGAGGCTACTGTTACGGTCAACAGATGTAAAACGGAAAACACAGTCAACAGATATAAAACGGAAAACAACAGCATCCAAGACCCAACCAGAACTATCAAGATTTACAGACTACAGGCCAACAACCACTAGATAGAAGAAGGCTCTAAGAGAGTAAAAGGCAAATTATCTCGCTAATGTAACGCAGTACACTTAAGCCAAAAGGGACTGGTCAAGTAACTCGGAAGTGACTTGACTAATGTGTACCAGATATATAAACCTTGGCAAGGCATAGTAATAACACGGGCCAACCCACCCTGTATTACTACCCCCTGCGCTACAGGCTTACTGATACAGGGTGGGTTGGCCCGTGTTATTACTATGCCTTGCCAAGGTTTATATATCTGGTACACATTGGTCAAGTCACTTCCGAGTTACTTAACCAGTGTTACGGCAGCAGAAAGGGGTGGGACTGAGTAATGGGGTGGACCCTTGGAATTTCGGCTCGGCCCTTCCGGGCCGAGCCGGGCCTTGGCACTACCACTACGAAGGCCACTACCACCACTACATAGATTCCTTTCCCTCCTCAGTTCGAGATATAGTTATTAAAAAGGCTGTATTGAATCATATCTGCGTGCCCGGATTATTATATCTCGAACTCACTCTCTACACAAACCCTGCGCTGCGCGAAAGGGCCCGTCGAACTATCCGGACGCTCGAATAACGTACGCGCACCTACATACACCAAACAACCCGGCACTGTAAGAAGATAGAAGGCTTCTCAGCGGTAGAGAGCGGCGTAACAGGCCGCCGCGGAAAGAGAAAGACTGACAGAGCGAGTAGGCGCTCTAGTGTTATTAATAATAAGATTATTATTAGCGGTTTTACAGCGGAAGAGACTGCAGAGATTAAGGAACGAATAAGCGAATACAAGAAAATCCACGACTGCACGCTCGAGGAACTTAAGGACTATGTAAACGAGAATGGAATAGGGAAGGTCTACGACGGCATAGACCTTATCGAGATGCTGTTTTACAGAACGCTAGAAGAGAACAGACAACTAAGAGAAGAAACTAAAGCGGTAAGGGCCGAAAAGGAATCGGCAGAGACTATTATCGACGTGTTAGAAAACCAGGCGGCGAATCGACTAGCGCAACTGAAGGCGCTAAAGGATCAGCTAGCTAATACGGAAACAGCGAGACTATTGCCGCCACCGCGGCGAGAAACCTACGCGGAAACCGCCTCGCTAGCAGCGTTCAGTCAAGGTGGCACGTCGATAACGCCACTACCTGATCTACCTGCCTTTAGTAGCGGAGACCCTAAAGCGTAGGAGGCGTTTAAGAAGAAGATCAAGAATAAGATAAGCCGCGACTACGCATCGAGCAGCAAAGGAGACAGACTGGCCTATCTAGAGGCGCGACTGGAAGGCGAAGCGTTCTTGCTAGTGTCGGACCTGGAAGAAGTGACCGCCGACGAAGCTATTAAAGCGTTGGATCAGCGTTTTGGAGACCCCTTCCGGAAGAAGACGGCCTGCGAACAACTGGACAAGATCAGTCAGAATCGGCTGACATTTAAAGAATTTTACGGGCTGTTTAGGAAATATGCTATTAGAGCGAGAGTAGCTAAGGATAAGCAGCTATACTTACTAAGACAGAAACTGAGCCCTAAGCTCGCTGCGGCTATAGCGTCGGTAGAAGACGAGGACCTTTAGAGCTTCGTGCACTAGGCGAGAGTAACAGCAAGTGTTGCGGCAGTGGAAAGGGGTGGGACTGGATAATAGGGTGGACCCTGGATTTCGGCTCGGCCTGTCCGGGCCGAGCCGGGCCTTGGCACACCACCCTCTATCAAAGCCCACCACCAGCACCACATAGGTTCCTTTCCCTCCTTAGTTCGAGATATAGTTATCAAAACAGCCGTATTGAACCTTATCTGCGCGCTCGGATCATTATATCTCGAACTCACTCTCTACACTACACCCCGCGCTGCGCGAAAGGGCCCGTTAAACTATCCGGAAACCCGAATAACGCACGCGCACTTACCAACACACCAACAACAACCCCTACGGCACCGTAAGAAGATGGAAGGCTTCTTAGCGGTAGAGAGCAGCGTAACAGGCTGCCGCGGAAAGAGAAAGACTAACAGAGCGAGCAGACGCTCCAGTGTAGTTAACGATAAGATCGTTATTAGAGGCTTGACGGCGGAAGAGACCGCAGAGATCAAGGAACGAATAAGCGAATATAGGAAGATCTACGACTGCACGATCGAGGAACTGGAAGATTACGTAAACGAGAATAGGATAGGAAAGGTCTACGACGGTATAGACCTCATTAAGACGTTGTTCTACAGAACACTGGAAGAAAACAGACAACTGAGAGAAGAAATTGAAGCGGTGAGAGCCGAGAAGGAATCGGCAGAAACTATCGTCGACGTATTGGAACACCAAGCGGCGAATCGAATAGCGCAGCTAAAAGCGCTGAAGGATCAACTGACCGACATAGAAACAGCGAAGTCGCTGCTACCGCAGCGAGAAACCTACGTAGAAACCACCTCGCCGGCGGCCTACAGTCAAGGTAGCGCTACGATGACGCCACTGCCGGACCTACCTGCTTTCGGTAGCGGAGACCCTAAAGCGTAGGAGGCGTTTAAGAAGAAGATCAAGGATAAGATAAGCCGCGATTACGCAGCAAGCAGCGAAGAAGACAGACTGGCCTATTTAGAGGCGCGACTGGAAGGCGAAGCGTTCTCGTTAGTAGCGGACCTGGAAGAGGTAACCGCCGAAGAAGCGATTAAAGCGTTAGATCAACGCTTCGGAGACCTATTCCGAAAGAAGACAGCCCGTAAGCAGCTGGATAAGATCAACCAGAACAGGCAGACGTTTAAGGAATTCTACGGTTTGTTTAGAAAATATACGATTAGGGCCCGAGTAGCGGAGGATAAGCAGCTCCACCTATTAAGGCAGAAGCTGAACCCTAAACTGGCCGCCGCTATGGCGTCTGTGGAAGACGAAGACCTTAAGGGCTTCGTACATCAGACGAGGGTTACCGCGAGAAACTTGAGCGCTTACGCGAAATTACGAGAATCGGTTCAGAAGCAGTTGCCGTCGCCGTCGCTAATGCGGACAACCAGAGCCCCCGCGCCCTTCCGACGCGGCCTCCAGCCGCCTTACGTGCCGCGACCGTCGTTCGTCCCCACCTGTTTCGCGTGCGGAAAGCCTGGCCACATCGCTACGAGCTGCCAAGCATCGGATAAGCAGAAGCAGGAGTATCGTGTTATGAAGCAGCCTTAGCCGCAGCCGCCGAGAAAGACAATTCAAGCTATCGAGCCGGCTCCGAACGATGCTAACAGCGTAGACGGCAGCGTGCAGCTGAGAATTATAGGAAAAGACTAGCTGGACGGATAGGCTCCCTATCCAGCATAGACAACAGGGCATTAACGCGAACTACGTCGACGAAAGAAAGCATCAACAGCTGCAGCGATCCGCTCTTAGCGGCAGTAGAAGTGAACACGGAAACAGCTATTATCCTTCTAATCACTGTCTACCCCCTTAACGGATCGAGCAAACTACTTTAGCTGAAAGCCTTTATCGACACCGGAGCTCTTATTAGCGCAGCGATCTACCACCGACTGGTCCGGAAGCTAACGAATGGATACGGCTATCCGGTGGAACTGGCGTCGCCGACGAAGATTTCGGCGTACAACGGACAAGACACGGAAAACGTTACGCACTACGTGCCGCTGAAGACTACCCTGGCTGGTCGCACTACGGAAGCGACGTTCCGAATTATGGATATTGGAAGGTTTGACATCATTATAGGGCAGAAATGGATAAAGAACTAGAAAGCCATCATTGACGTAGATAAAGGAACGATCAGGTTCAAAACCCCGGGTAGTGGAGCAGGGACTATCGGAAAGGTCGCCACCGTCGCCGCCAAGCCGAAAGCTACGGAGTCCGCGAAAGAGGCTCCGTCCGATCGTTCCGAACCCCTGGTTACCGTCGGAATAATAAGTTTAGAAGCTATAACGACCCTCGCGAAGTCGCCGGACAATAAGATTTACGCTATCTCGATAAAAGACATCGAAGACTACAGGAAGATAATAGCGGAAGAAGAAGTGGATCCGCTGGAGGTGCTACCGAAAGAACTCTATAGTTACGCTGACGTCTTCTTAAAAGCCGACTCCAACCTCCTGCCGCTCTATCGACCGGAATATAACAACAAGATCCGACTGAAAGAGGGGGCTACGCTGCCAAGAACCGAGCCCCTTAGACGACTGTCGCCGGCAGAACTGGACCAAGTAGAGGTGTTTGTTCGCGAAAATCTGGCGAAGAAGTTTATTATACCGAGTTCGGCCGAATATGCGTTACCGATTCTTTTCGTAAGGAAACTAGGGGGTGGTCTGCGACTCTGCGTAGACTACCGAGGCCTTAATAAGGTCACCAAGAGAGACGTATACCCACTGCCGTTAATCGACGAGACTATACAGCGCATAGCGAAGGCTAAGTGGTTCAGCAAGCTGGACATCCGCTAAGCGTTCCATCGATTAAGGAACGAGGAAGGGCAGACGGAAGATCTCACGACATTCGCGACGCGTATAGGCAATTTCAAGTGGTTGGTAATGCCTTTCGGACTTACCAACGCGCCGGCAGTGTGGCAACGCTTTATGAACTACACCTTTATAGACATGTTAGAACGGTTTGTGTCTATTTACCTAGACGACATCCTTATCTACATAGATAGGACGAAAGAACAGCATACGGACCACATCAGGAAGGTGCTGACCAGGCTCCGCGAGGTTGGATTGAACGCGGACACGAAAAAGAGCGAGTTTTATCAGACCGAAGTCAAATATCTCGGTCTGATCGTCGGAAGAGATGGAATTCGGATGGACCCCTTAAAGGTCGCCGCCGTAGCGGAATAGAAGCAACCAAAATCCGGAAACACTACGCAGATCAGAGCGTTTCTCGGATTCTGCAGCTACTACCGACGGTTTATTAAGGACTTCAGTGATCCGGGGTAGTGTGCCCGGGTCACTGCTATGCCTTGCCAAGGTTTATAATCTGGTACACATTGATCAAGTCACTTCCGAGTCACTTGATCAGTCCCTTTTGGCTCAAGTGTACCGCGCCGCATCACTTAACTCGGAAGTGACTGCTGAAACTGTACGTGAAAGGCCTGGGTTCAATTCCCAGGGGGCGCATCTTTCAACGCCGAGTGGAAGCAGCGTTGACGTATGTCCGTTTGTCCACCACTCCGTACAAATAAGGCAGACCCGGTAAAGGTCCAGCTGGCTGTGTGCAGACCTGCCGGGGGGGGGGTTGATTGCGCACGATTCACAGGGGGGCTATGCATAAGGTGCGTGGCCTGTAAGCAAGCGCAGCTTACGAGGTCGTAAGCCTGTAGCGTAGGGGGTGGTGATCCGGGGTGGTGTGCCCGGGTCACTGCTATGCCTTGCCAAGGTTTATAATCTGGTACACATTGATCAAGTCACTTCCGAGTCACTTGATCAGTCCCTTTTGGCTCAAGTGTACCGCGCCGCATCATTCAGCAAGATAGCGAGACCCCTGAACGAGGCGCTAAAGAAAGAGGCCGCGGACCTATAGAATAAGAAGTGCACGGAAGCTTTCGTACGGCTAAAAGAGGCGGTGGCCTCGGCGCCAGTTCTGGCGCACTTCCGACCGGAAAAGACGATCTATATGGAAACGGACGCTTCCGACACAGTAACGGCAGGGGTCCTTTCTCAATACGGAGACGATAAGACCCTCTACCCAGTAGCCTTCTTTAGCAAATCCATAACGGAAGCCGAGCGGAACTACGCTATCTACGATAAAGAACTGTTGGCCATTATACAGGCGTTCGAGGAGTGGAAACCGGAGCTTATAGCTGGAAAGAGCACGGTCCAGGTCCTCACAGACCACCAATCGCTGACCTACTTTATAAAGACGCAGAAGCTCTTACGACGTCAAGCACGGTAGGCCGCCTACCTATTAGGGTTCGATTTTAAGATCACCTATCGACTAGGGGCTTAGAACGGAAAGGCCGACGCGCTAACGAGAAGAGATGGAAAGACCAGCCGCGCGAAAGAAGATCCGAACATGTTTCAGAAGGTGCTGACCGAACGGATAGTAGACGCCGAAGTGTTAAAGGAAGCGGGGATCTGCGCGGCGGAACTGCAGACCGAACCAGAACCAATGGAACCGGCCCCTAAGGAAGAGACGCTCTACAAGAAGGTGGAACGGCTTAATCAACAGCAGAAGCTCGGCAGAACAGGCTTAGGGAAGCTGATAGTTCCGGAAGAACTGATCACTAAAGTCGTCCAGCTAGTCCATAGTTCCGTAGATATAGGCTACGCTGGCTTAAAGAAGACGATAGAAGCCATAAGGACGATCTACTGGTTTCTACGGATCTACGAACGGATCCACCGATTTATCGCCAATTGCCACGTATGCCGAGCCGCGAAACCGCGTTACGGTCTTCCAGCGGGTCTGCTGAAGCTACTTCCGATCCCTGAGAAACCGTAGCAACACGTTATAATGGATTTCGTAACCGGCCTGCTGGAAGCCGATAGATATAACGCTACGCTAAACGTAGTGGATCGACTAAGCAAAGAGCGCTACTTCATCCCCTGTCGAGCTAGAGATAAAGGAACTACTGCGGAAGAGACCGCGCGGATGCTAATTAGACACGTGTAGAAGCACTATAGCCTGCCGGACACTATTACTACGGATAGGGGTCCTCAATTCACTGCCGACGTATAGAAGGCTATCAATCAAGCTCTCGGAATTAGCGGAAAGCTTAGCACAGCCGCTTACCCGCAGACCGACAGTTAATTAGAAGTGGCCAACCGTAAGATAGAGAAATATCTACGGATTTTCTGCGGCCACCATTAAGAAAAGTGGGTAGAGGTGCTGCCAATAGCCGAATTCTGCGCCAATTCAGCGCAGTCAGAAGCAACGTCGCTAGCGCCGTTCGAGATAACGTATAGCTATCTTCCGAGGATAAGCTTCTAGCTACCGAACGAACCCAGCTCCGCGGAACCATCTACCACTGCCACGTCGTTAAAGAGAGTCGCCGCCGCGGCGGCAGAAGCGCTAAGATCTCGGATGGAAGAAGCGATCAAAGTGGCGAAAGAAGCGATAGAGACGGCTCAGAAGAAGATGGTAACTCGAACTAATAGAAGCCGGTCGCCAATAGAATTCGAAGAAGGTCAAAAGGTCTGGCTTAACACGCGGAACCTGGGGCTAAAAGGGAACGCCAAGCTCAATCTGCGCTACGTAGGCCCGTTTACGATAGTGGAAAAGAGGTCGCCGGTGACTTATCGGCTCCAGCTACCGAAATCGTTCCAGATCTACGACGTTTTCTATTCGGATCTGCTAAGCCTGGACCCTAAGAACGGCCTGCCGGAACAGGGCTTCGCCGAACCCCCACTAGTTAAGATGGACGGTAATAAGGAAGAGTAGGAGGTTAAAGACGTAATGGACGTAAAGAAGATAAGGGGGTCCATCAAAGCAAGGATCTCGTAGAAGGGGTGGCCGGAAGACTACGAATAGTATCCAGTCGAGAACCTGCGGAACTCGGCAGAGCTGCTAAGAGATTTTTACGCGCGAAACCCGAAAAAGCCGAAGCCGGAATGGCTCTAAAGCCGATCCTTCAGGAGGAAAACGAAGAAAGCCACGTCCGCTCCACCGGTGCGGAAGCCGATGAAAACGATCGTGTTGTTTCGGGAAGTGATTGCTTTACGCTATAGCGTAGTAGGTAAAGGCTTTGGTAGAGAAAGAAGAAGAGGAAAAGATAAGGCCGCGGACGGATCTTTATGGACCCCCGAGACGACGCACAGACCAGCTACGCCGCAGCTTAGATAACCCGTAGATCAGATCAGATGGCGCCGATTACATAAACGCCAAGTGAAGGACTTCAGATGCCGACGATGTAAAAAATGGAAAAAGCGACGAAAAGAACGCCGGTTGTAATAAAAGATAGAAGATGGAAGACGCGACGTCGGCGTCGGAGGGGATTTTCGAGAAGGAAAAAAAAAAAAAAAAAAAAAAGTGGAGATCTCCGGATGGATGGAGTAACTAAGCGGTCGAGGGCGACCGCTGGTAAGGGGGGGGGGTAGTGTTGCAGCGGTGGAAAGGGGTGGGACTGGATAATAGGGTGGACCCTGGATTTCGGCTCGGCCCGGACGGGCCGAGCCAGGCCTTGGCACACTACCCTCCATCAAAGCCCACCACCACCACTATATAGGTTCCTTTCCCTCCTCAGTTCGAGATATAGTTATTAAAACAGCCGTATTGAACCTTATCTGCGCGCTCGGATCAGCAAGAAACCTAAACGCGTACAGAAAACCGACGACACGCGAACCGATTCAGAAGCCATTGCCGTCGGCGCAGACAGTTAGAGCCCCTGCACCCTTCCGACAACGCCCCCAGCAGCTATTTAATTCGCAGCGCTCGTCGTTCGTCCCTACCTGCTACGCGTATAGGAAGCCTGGCTACATCGCTACGAGATGCCAAGCTTCGGATAAGCAGAAGCAGGAGTATCGTATTATAAAGCAGCTGCAGCCACCGAGAAAGACTATACAAGCTATAGAGCCGGCTCCAAACGACACCGAGAGCGTAGACGGTAGGGTGCAGTTAAGAATTATAGGAAAAGACCAGCTGGACGGATAGGCCCCCTATCCAGCATTGACAATAGGGCACCGCACTGGAGCGAATCGACATAAGAAGAAAGCATTAACAGCTGTAGCGATCCGCTCTCGGCAGCCGTAGAAGTGAATACGGAAACGGCAATCATTCTACCTATTACGATCTACCCTGTTAAGAAGTCGCGCCAACCCCTCCAGTTAAAAGCTTTCATTGACACCGGAGCTCTTATTAACGCAGCGATCCACTACCGACTGGTCCGGAAGTTAACGAATGGATACAGCTATCCAGTGGAGCTGGCGTCGCTAACGCGGATTTTGGCGTACAACGGACAAGACACGGAAAGCGTTACGCACTACGTGCCGCTGAAGACTACCTTAGCTGGTCGCACTACGGAAGCGACGTTCCGAATTATGGATATCGGAAGGTTTGACATTATTATAGGGCAGAAATGGATAAAGAACTAGAAAGCTATTATCGACGTAGATAAAGGAACGATCAGATTCAAAACCCTAGGCAACGGCACCGCCGCTGCCGAACCGACCGCTGCCACTGTAGCCGAATCGAAAGCCGCGGCTGCCAATGTAACCCCGTCCGACCGCCCCGAACCCCTAGTCACCGTCGGAATAATAAGCTCGGAAGCTTTATCGACCCTCGCGAAGTCACTAGACAACGAGATTTACGCTATCTTAATAAAAGACATCGAAGACTACCAGAAGATAATGGCGGAAGAAGAAGTGGATCCACTGGAGGTGCTGCCAAACGAGCTCTATAGTTACGCTAACGTCTTCTTAAAAGCCGACTCCAACCTATTGCCGCTCTATCAACCGGAATATAACAACAAGATCCGACTGAAAGAAGGGGCTACGCTGCTAAGAACCGAGCCCCTAAGACGACTGTCGCCGGCGGAGCTGGACCAGGTAGAAGTGTTTGTTCGAGAGAATCTTGCGAAGAAGTTTATTACGCCGCGCTTAGCAGAATATACGTTACCGATTCTTTTCGTACGGAAACCCAGAGGCGGTCTCGGAGTCTGCGTAGACTATCGAGGCCTTAATAAGGTTACTAAGAGAGACGTGTATCTACTGCCGCTGATCGATGAAACTATACAGCGGGTAGCGAAGGCTAAATGGTTTAGCAAGCTGGATATTCGCTAAGCGTTTTACCAATTAAGGAACGAGGAAGGACAGACGGAAGACCTTACGACGTTCGCTACGCGCATAGGCAATTTCAAGTGGTTAGTAATGCCGTTCGGGCTTACCAACGCGCCGGCTATATAGCAACGCTTTATAAACCACACTTTTATAGACATGCTAGAACAGTTCGTTTCAATCTACTTAGATGACATTCTGATCTACACCAAAGGAACGAGAGAACAGCACACGGACCACATCGAGAAGGTGTTAACTAGGCTCCGCGAGGTCAGACTAAACGCGGATACGAAAAAGAGCGAGTTCTATTAAACCGAGGTCAAATATCTCGGCCTTATCGTCGGAAGAGATAGAATTCGGATGGACCCCTTAAAGGTCGCCGCCGTCGCGGAATAGAAGCAGCCGAAATCCGGAAACACTACACAGATTAGAGCGTTTCTCGGATTCTGCAGCTACTATCGAAGGTTTATTAAGGACTTCAGCAGGATAGCAAGACCCCTAAACGAAGCGTTAAAGAAAGCGGCCGCTGGCCTATAGAACGAGAAGTGCACGGAAGCCTTTAACCGGCTGAAAGAAACAGTGGCCTTAGCGCCGGTTCTAGCACACTTCCGGCTGGAAAAGACGATCTACGTAGAAACGGACGCTTCCGATACAGTTACGGCAGGGGTCCTTTCTTAATATGCTAACGATAGCGAGACCCTTTACCTAGTAGCCTTCTTTAGCAAATCTATAACAGAAGCTAAGCGGAACTACGCTATCTACGATAAGGAACTGCTGGCCATTATTCAGGCCTTTAAAGAGTGGAAACCGGAGCTTATAGCTGGACAGAGCACGATCCAGGTCCTTACGGACTACCAGTTACTGACCTACTTTATAAAGACGCAGAAGCTATTACACCGCCAAGCCCAGTAGGCAGCCTACTTATCCGGGTTCGACTTCAAGATCACCTATCGACCTGGAGCTCAAAACGGAAAGGCCGACGCGCTAACGAGGAGAGAAGGGAAGACCAGCTGCGCGAAAGAAGACCCAAACATGTTCCAGAAGGTGCTAACCGAGCGGATAGTAGACGCAGGGGTGCTAAAAGAGGCGGGGATCTGCGCGGTAGAACTGGCCCCTAAGGAAGAGACTCTCTACGAGAAGGTAGAGCAGCTTAACTAGCAACAGAAGCTCAGCAAAACCAGTTTAGGGAAGATAATAGTTCCAGAAGAACTAATTACAGAGGTCATCCAGCTGGTCTATAGCTCCGTAGATGTTGGCTACGCAGGCGCGAAGAAGACGATGCAGGCAGTGAGAACAATCTACTGGTTTCCGCAGATCTATAAGCGGATCCACCGGTTTATCGCCAATTGCTACGTATACCGAGCCGCGAAGCTACGTTACGGTCTTCTAGCGGGTCTACTAAAGCTACTTCCGACCCCCGAGAAGCTGTAGCAGCACATTACGATGGATTTCGTAACCGGCCTGCCAAATTCAGATAGATACGATGCCACCCTTAACATAGTGGATAGGCTAAGCAAAGAATGCTACTTCATCCCCTGTCGAGCGAGAAACGAAGGAACCACTGCAGAAGAGACTGCACAGATGCTGATTAGACACGTGTGGAAGCACTATAGCCTGCCGGACACTATCAATACGGATAGGGGTCCTCAATTCACTGCCGACGTATAGAAAGCTATTAACCAAGCTCTCGGAATTTGTAGAAAGCTCAGCACAGCTGCTTACCTGCAGACCGACGGTCAGTCTAAAGTGGCTAACCGAGAGATAGAGCGATATCTGCAAACCTTCTGCGGCTATTACTAAGAAGAATAGGTTAAGGTGTTGCCGATAGCCGAGTTCTGCGCCAACTCGGCACTGTCTAAAGCCACCTCGCTGGCGCCGTTCGAGATAACGCATAGCTACCTTCTAAGGATAAGCTTTCAGCTGCCGAACGAACCTAGCTCTACGGAACTATCCACCGCTACGTCGTTAAAGAGAGTCGCCGCCGCGGTGGCAGAAGCGCTACGATCTCAGATAGAAGAAGCGATTAAGGTGGCGAAAGACGCGATGAAATCGGCTCAGAAGAAGATAGTGACTCGAGCTAATAAGAAGCGGTCACCGATGGAATTCGAGGAAGGCCAAAGGGTATAGCTTAATACGAAGAACCTGAGGCTAAAAGGCAACGCCAAGCTGAATCCACGCTACGTAGGTCCGTTCACGATAGTGGAAAAGAGGTCGCCGGTGGCTTATCGGCTCCAGCTACCGAAATCGTTCCAAATCTACGATGTCTTCTATTCGGACCTGTTAAGCCTGGACCCTAAGGACGGTCTGCCAGAGCAGGGGTTCGACGAACCCCTGCTAATCGAGATGGACGGTAAGGAAGAAGAATAGGAGGTAGAAGACGTAATAGACGTAAAAAAGATAAGGGGATCCATCAAAGTAAGGATCTCGTAGAAGGGGTGGCCAGAAGACTATAAATAGTATCCGGTCGAAAACCTCCGGAATTTGGCGGAGCTGCTAAGAGAGTTCTACGTACAGAACCCGGAAAAGCCAAAACCAGCGTAGCTCTAATGTCGACAATGCGGAAGAAAGAAGAAGAAAGCCGCGTCCGCTCTACCGGCGTAGAAGCCGATAAAGACGATCGTAGCGGTCGCCTTAGTAAGGTCTTTGACGCGGCCATTACCCACCGCTAGGTCGGCAGGCAGCTTGCCGACGCCGTAGCGTGCCAGCGCTGCCGACGCTGCGGTAGGTAAGCGCTTTAGTAGAAGAAAAAAAAAGAAAAAGAAGAAGAAGAAACGACGCTACAGACGGATCTATATAGACCTCCGAGGCGATGCACAGACTAGCCGAGCCGCAGCTCAGAAGACCGCAGATCAGATCAGATGGCGTCGATTACATAAACGCCAAGTGAAGGACTTCAGACGCCGACGACGTAAGAAATTGAAAAAGCGATAAGAACGTTGTTTTTGATAGAAGACGGAAGAGGTAACATTGGCGTTAGAGGGGATTTTCGAGAAGGAGACAAAAAAAAAAGTGAAGATTTTTGGATAGATGGGGTGACTAAGCGGTCGAGGGCGACCGCTAGTAAGGGATAGGGGTAGTGTTACGGCGGCAGAAAGGGGTGGGACTAAGTAATAGGGTGGACCCTTGGAATTTCGGCTCGGCCCTTCCGGGCCGAGCTGGGCCTTGGCACTACCACCACAAAGGCCACTACCACTACCACATAGATTCCTTTCTCTCCTCAGTTCGAGATATAGTTATCAAAAAGGCCGTATTGAATCATATCTGCGTGCCCGGATCAACCAGTCCCTTTTGGCTCAAGTGTACCGCGTTACACCACTTAACTCAGAAGTAACTGCTGAAAGTGTACGATAAAAGGCCTGGGTTCAATTCCTAGGGGGCGCATCTTTTAACAGGAGAGTGGAAGCAGCGTTAACGTATGTCCGTTTGTCCACCACTCTGTACAGAATAAGGCAGACCCGGTAAAGGTCCAGCTGGCTGTGTGCAGACCTGCCGGGGGGGGGTTAATTGCGTATGCTGTATAGGGGGGCTGTGCAATGGCATACGTAGCCTGTAAGTAAGCGCAGCTTACGAGGTCGTAAGCCTGTAGCGCAGGGGGTAGTAATACAGGGTAGGTTGGCCCGTATTATTACTATGCCTTGCCAAGGTTTATATATCTCGTACACATTGGTCAAGTCACTTCCGAGTTACTTGACCAGTCCCTTTTGGCTTAAGTGTACCGCGTTACATTACTTACGACCTCGTAAGCTGCGCTTACTTACAGGCTACGTATGCCATTGCACAGCCCCCCTATGCAGCATACGCAATCAACCCCCCCCGGCAGGTCTGCACATAGCCAGCTGGACCTTTACCGGGTCTGCCTTATTCTGTACAGAGTAGTAGACAAACGGACATACGTCAACGCTGCTTCCACTCTCCTGTTAAAAGATGCGCCCCCTAGGAATTGAACCTAGGCCTTTTATCGTACACTTTCAGCAGTTACTTCTGAGTTAAGTGATGTAACGCGGTACACTTAAGCCAAAAGGGACTAGTTAAGTAACTCGGAAGTGACTTGACCAATGTGTACCAGATGTTGCGGCGGTGGAAAGAGGTAGGACAAATTGATAGGGTGGACCCTGAATTTCGGCTCGGCCCCTTCTGGGATTTAGGTTCCGGAACGGACCGAGCCGAGCCTTGGCACCACCACCTCCACAGAAGTCCACCACCACTACTATATAGATTCCTTTCCCTCCTCAGTTCGAGATATAGTTATCAAAACAGCCGTATTGAACCTTATCTGCGCGCTCGGATCACCAGATATATAAACCTTGGCAAGGCATAGTAATGACACAGGCCAACCCACCCTGTATCACTCGCGATGCAAACACTCCTAACTCAGTTCTGGAACCTTAGGAAAAATCGGGTCTAGGAAATGAATTTGTTTGCAGAATAAAGAACTAGCAAACACGCAAACAACCAGCTAGGGCAGGGGGATATAAGAACCTGCTGCTACCTACCTGATCTTTCTCTTCTTCTTGTTTATAGCTCGTCTTGTGCATTAATTCAGCTTTTACACCTTAGACTCCAGCCCCTCCTTTCTTTACTTAGTTTTCACATCCCTTACTTCAGACTTTAGCCTCCCCCTCTAATATCAACTTTTACATCCCTTCCTTCAAACTTTGTTTTATCCAACTCCTCCTACCTACTTCGACTTTCACATCGACCTCTTCCGACCTCTTAGCTCCCCCCTTGACAGAAGAGGCACCTAGTAAAGGCCAGCCTGCTAGGGAGGGGTTAATTGCGCACACTGCACAGGGGGATAAGGCGATAGTGTTGCGTAGCCTGTAAGTAAGCGCAGCTTACGAGGTCGTAAGCCGATAGGACAGGCGGTAGTGATGCGGTTACTACCTAACCCAAGTCCCAAAAGGTTTATATATCTAGTACACATAGGTCCAGTCACTTCCGAGTTACTTAATCAATCCCTTTTATGGCTCAAGTGTACCGCGTTACATTAGTTATAAAATAGGTTTGTAGCAGCGTATAGTACACCTAATACTAAGCACTAGTATTACGTCCAAACTAACAAGTGCCCTTTTATAACTCTGCACTGCGTGCCTTTTGTATACTGCTAGAGCGGCGCAAGCCGTCCTTGGCAACAGGCCGCCCTCCAGTCCTGCAACCGTCCCGTTAGAGCAGCTCCAGGCCTCCGCCGGGCCTCCCTACGGCCATTCTATAACAACTAGACACAACGCCTGCACCTGTTCAAATCGGGTAGAAATACCTTTTCAAACTCATAGAGGCATACGACTTAAGCATTATACTGTTGATAGCATCTGAAATCAATCATTTGTTATGCGAGCTCGTTGTGCCCAGACGATTCTGCTATCCGAATGATACTGCCACGCTCACGGTCACATACGTGTTGGACCACTCAACCCCCCCGACGCGACTCGGCCCCGCGCGCGACCCGGTCAATCGAACACACACACCATGCCATGGCGAAGGGGGAGCGAGCGGCACCACCAACACACGTGACCCACGTCGGCGGTCAGATTCCCAACCCGGAACGGAAAAAGTTCCGAGGCTTCGCCGTGGTCGGCACGGCACAGCACCCGTCAGATCTCGGAGATGCCGCCTTCGATGTTCATTCACGCGCGAGCCGGCGAGACAAGATGGGATGGTTGTGCGCGCGCTCGGCTGGACAGGATATGCGGGAAACACATCTTGCGGGGGGGGCGGTGGAAAGTATGCCACGGACGCGCGGCTCGCGGAGAAGGCGGCTTCGCGTGAGTGCGCGCAAGTCAGGAAAACCAACCGGGATTTCACAAAGGACATGGCAGCGGAAAGCGAGCTCGCGGCATCGTGGCCGCTGTGATCGAACGTCGGCTCGACATCGTGATGGAGCGTGGAATCGGATGGCGATGCCGGAAGCGCGCGGAGACGACACTCGACCGGCTGCAATGAGAATGTCAGTGTGCGTCATTCGCGGCTCCACGCAGTCAGAGCCCATGTCCTCACGCCGGAGAGCACATCTGCGACACGCGCGCCTTCCGAGCAGCTGCTTCGTCGGCTTCAGCAGCCGCACTTCGGCAGACAAAGTACATGCCCGAACACTGACCTGGACTTCTGCTGTGGTCGAGGCCTGTTCGGACGTGTGCCCCGAAAGAGCAGGAGCGAACTGCCGCGTGGTCCTGTCAGCAACAGGCTGTCCGGCAAGCACCGAATCCACCATGACAGGAATTCGGTCAATGCAGTCGCCTTGAAGCCGCGACACCGTTTGGCAAAACACACGGGCGCAGTTCCCTGTGTCTTCGTTCCCATGCTTGCTGGTCTCGGAAGCCGAGGTCAACGCTGCGTCGTCCAGCCCAGGCGGTCCCGCAGACGTGATTTTGCCATCGTGCCCGTCATTTTCATCCCTCGGCTTCGATCTCGTAGCTGTTGGACTTGTGCTTGGGCTGGAACTTGAAGTTGTCGTGAGCCTTGCCCAAGAACATTTCGCTGCCAATGAGTTAGCATCCGTCCCGCTGCAGCTTTGCAAGGGATGCTTGCTTACCTGATCCTAATCCAGTCCTTGTAGTTGCCACTCGAGAGCAGAGTCTCCAGGTCGCTGCGTCCCTTGAAGGCAGGGGGTCGGTCGCCAAACTTGGGCGGCAGATATTCAAGCAGCCCGAGAGGCACGTATCTGCAGCTGAAAGAAAGCCATTCGAGCAAGAAACGGCGTGTGTTGCCAACGCCAATCTCGTCAGCGCCCCAATACTCGAGGCCGTGCCGGCAGAACCTCTCAATGTACGCCAAACGTTCGGTGGCAGACTTGTCAAGATACTGGTTCTTCTCAATCTCCTCGAATACCCAGGGCTTGACGAGCGCACCGCGGCCGATCATGATGCTGTCCACCTTGGAATTCCTGATATGCTCATTGTAGTCGACGTGCGAAAGGATGTCACCATTTCCGCAGAAGTAGGGTAGACCGTCTGGGGTGTTGGGCATGTCTCGCGCATCTGGTTCCCGTACGGTGTCCAAGACCTCGGCATGCTCGGCTCTCAGCTTCTTGACGAGGCTAGCACACTCGGCGATGTACTGCCAGTCGGCGCTACGAGTGTACCGCTGCTGCCGCGAGCGACCATGAAGTGTGATGGCCGCGACGCCTGCTGGGCCGAGATGCATGTCCTGTGCTTCGTGGCCACCCAGGATCAACTTCTGGCACAGCTTCTCAGCAGTCGGCACTTTATCTTTTGTCCCCATTCGTATCTTCACCGTGATTGGTACCTCTCCCGATACGGTGTTCATGCCGCGCAATATTTTCTCAAGCTTGCCGGGAGCGTCCAGGAGAGCAGAGCCCGCACCGGTGCGGTAGACGAGATCGATCGGGCAGCCACAATTAAGGTCAATCGCACGGAGGTTTGGCACAAGACTGGTAAGACATTCAGTTGCCTTCAAGGCGAGCCATGGTTTGTTGGCGGCCATCTGCACGCCGAAGCGGATGTCCTTGCTGTTATCGTATTGGGGAACGATTTTGTTCGGGTAGTAAGCTGGCACTTGCAACTCCGATTCGTGAGCCTTCACCAATGCCCACTCTTGCTTCTCACCTTGAATGAGTGGTAATCCCATTGCCATCTCTGACCAAGTGATTTGTGCGCCGAGTTCAACGCAAACCCGTCTGTACGGCAAGTTACCTTGAGTCGTCAGAGGTGCAAGCACTGGTGTTTCTGGTCCGTAGTATATGCGTCGCTTCTCCGATGGTCGGAGGGGTGGCTCAATATACCTCGCCCTGTTATCCCGTTGCTCCTCCTTCTTGACGCCATCGCTCTTGTCACGGTCCGACTGGACTTGGTCGAGCCACTTCACCATGATGTCTGACTTGGGGGTGGGCCATTTCTTTTTGCGAAGAATGATCTTGTCGGCATTACTGACGATGTTGACAACGCCGAGGGAATCCTCGTCTTCTGGCTGGCCATTCGCTGCATCCCCGTCGGCAGCATCGTTGACGATGTGTATGAGCTCTTGGCGACCATCTTCGTGTTCGATCTCCTTCGAGTGGCTACCTGCCCACCGACACTTCCAGCCGTCTCTGCACTTGCCTTTGCTTTCGAAGATGGGACATACGCCGCCGAAGGTTTGCATGTCCTCTCTCTTGCCCTTCTCCAGGTACTTTCTGATATCATGCTCATGCTTGCACTTGGGTCCGAAGGCGCAGGTGACGGGCGAAAACTCATTGGCGTGCGATCGTGACCTGCAGAGTTGTATGGCATCTTTGGAACTACCAAAGCTGCGCGCTGTGTTCTGTCCGCCTTTCGTTTTCCTGCCGCCTCTGCCACCCGCGACTTCCTCTTGCGCTTTGCCGCCGGCTTCAGCGGCATCGTCGTCGTACTGAGCTCGGTCGCCGGCGGTGCGATTGCTCACATCGAGCAGATATTCCTTCTTGATCGGAGCGACCCCTTTTTGATGCTCTGGTCGGTCAGGCTGCGGGGCCGCTTGGTCCAGCCTGATGCGCTTAGCAGGAGGCTGCTCACAGCCGTCTTGACCCGCCGGTCGACCATCATGGCCGCCTGCGTGGCGCTCGGGGTTCTCTGCCCGCGCGGGCGGCGGTGACGGCTCGCGGTGGGGGTTTGCTGTGGACGGTCGACCCGACTCTGGCTGGTGCAGTGGATCCGGCGCATCAAGCGGCTGCTCGTCTGCTGCCATGGCTGCTTGTGGACTATGTCATAGGTCGCGGGAGCGATGTACACCGTGCGGGAGCGATGTACACCGTGCGGGAGCGATGTACACCGTGCGGGAGCGATGTACACCGTGAACTCTCTGCGGGAGGCGATGTGCACAGTGAACTCTCTGCCAAAAGAAAGCCAATCGATAACTAAGCTTTTCGGCGCGGGCAAGCCAAGGGCAAGCGCCACGTATGAGCATGAGCCACGCGCCACTTTCCGCCGATGACGTGGGATGGGTGCAGCTCGACAAACCGGGACCGGATTGTTGTGGACAGCTTTGGCCTCTCGCCGTGTTCCGCCGCCACGACAACCCACCGACCGTCCTCCTGCAACACTCGACCGGCCTCCGACCTCCCGCCTATTCTCCCCTCCCACCGTCGACCCGCGCCTGTCGACCACCTTGTCACGAGCACCCGCGAGGCCGAACACCCGCCATACCGCACACCCACCCTCTCGGAAGGAATCCAGGCAGAGCAGCAAGCTTGAAGCAGCCATGACGCTCTACTACAGTCTCGTGAGTGCAGCTACATACCTCTGCCCGCTTCTTTCGGCTCTGCAAGCTCTCCCGCGACTGGTCCAGGTCGTAGGCAGCAACCAGCAGCCGGCATGCCCAGCTGAATCCACACTCCGGTCTCTGCACCTCCTCAGTCCGCCTTCAAGGCTTCCCGAGTACCACTTGCAGGCTCCAATGACGCTGACTATGCCTCGACCAGGTCTTCGCCATCCTCGTCTTCGAGATGACGGTGTTCATGTCCCTCATTATTCCTCTGCCATTCACCGTCAAGCGCAAGCTCTTCACCTTCATATCGGAGAATCCGCTGGTCGCAAAATTACAATATGGCTTGAAGGTAGGCACTGGGGGCGGCGGATTCGGAGCCAATGGGGAGCTGACCCTTCTCAGATCACGTTCATATTTATTTTGATCCTGTTCATTGACAGTGTCAACCGCGTCTACCGTGTCCAGGTAGAGCTGGCCCAGGCCAAGTACAAAGGTGGCGCCGCGGGGTAGGCAAAGTCGGCATCCATGGACTTCAGCTTCGGAATTGGCTAACAACAGCACAGGGCTGTCGCTGGCAGCGATCGCATGGAGGTTCAGGCCCGCAAGTTCTACTCGCAGCGCAACATGTATCTCTGCGGCTTCACCCTTTTCCTCTCCCTCATCCTCAACCGCACCTACGTCATGATCCTCGATACTCTCCGCCTCGAGGAGGAGGTTCGGAATATCAAGGGCGAGGCGCCTTCCAAGACCTCTTCTGGCCTGGGACAGGCAGGCGAGCTCGGCGAGATTGCGGAGTTGAAGAAGCAATTGAAGAAGCGCGACCAGGACATTGAGACTCTGAAGAAGCAGAGCCAAGGGTTGAGCGATGAGTACAATCGTCTGGGCGATCAGGTATCAGGCATTGACAATACCCCAAAGAAGGACCGGTAGGCGCTGGGATTTGGAGACTCACAGGATGCACGACCTCACACGAGGTGCCAAGCGACGATCAAGCGTCGAGGGGACGAGGGGGGTCTTTCGGAGCATCGGTTCACGCAGCATCAACGCACGAATGAGAAAAGGTGCCAGAGGGGAAGGAGGCACCGAAAGCGCGTGGATGGTCGGGAAAGGACAAGAGGCACATGAGCATTCGTACGCCAACGAGAAGTTACCTACTACATATTTCGTGACAATTGGAAAGCGCATGCCATCTCAGCCACGCCTCCCTCGCCAAACGGCGCCCGCGCGACATGGCGGGTTGGCACGGAGCTCACGTCCTCTGCGCCCGTTGCCACCGATCAACATTACTACGTGTATCGCCACCATCATCACACCAGACATCATCGCATCGCGCATCGTCAAACCAGCCATTCTCACACCAGTCATTTCGCGTTCAACCATCGCCGTGACCGCCGTCCTCCCCTCACCACGAGCAGCCGACCTTCGTTGGACCCGCGGAATCCCCCCCCCCCGCCCCTCAACCCACCCGACGCAGCGATGCTGGCGCTTGCCGCGCGGGTGTGCGAGTGGTACGACTCGGTGGCGCAGCAGGTGCAGTCGCGGATGAACAGCGGACGGCGCGGTCCGGCGGAGCTGGGAGGCATCTTCGGGGCTGCCGACGCGGCGCAGCTGGGGCGCGAGGGCTTGCTGGCGGAGGGCGAGCGGCCGGCGCCGCTGCGGGAGCGCAACGCGGGCATGTACGAGCAGCTGCCGCGCACGCTGCAGCGCAACCTGCACGACTACGGGGTGGCGCGGCGCGACGGGCGCGGCGGGCGCTGGCGGGTGGCGGTGTAGGAGCCGCGCGCGGGCGGGCTCGGGCACGACGGCGAGGAGTGCTACTACGTGCGGCGGATGCTGATGCAGGGCGGCCTGGGCGCGCTGGAGGCGGTGTGCGGCGAGCTGCGCGACGCGCGGGCGCACGTCTACTTCTGCGTCGAGTTCCTGGCGGCGCCGGCGTCGACGCTCCTGGACCCGTTGATCTACTGGTGCAAGATGGTGCAGCAGCGCGACATGCCCGCCCTGCTCTTCTTCCGCGGCTCCAACATGTTCGAGCTCGTGGGCCGGGCCTTCCACACGGCGGCCGAGCATCGCGGGCGCGATTGGCCGCGCTGCCGCGCGAAGCTGGTCCGGCTGTGGAGCAGGTGGAAGCAGCCGGAGGTGCCGGAGCGCATCTACGGGACGGTGGAATGGGAGGGGAAAAGGCGGTCGTCGTCGAGTCCCGCGCCGGTCCAGCCGTTCCAGTACGCCTTCCACAGCGAACTCAATGACGCCACCGATCTGGACGCGTACCGCACCCGATCTGGGATCGCACGATTTGTTGGCCGCCGCTGAGGGAAGGCCTCGTCCGTTGGGGTGGTTGGGAGGGGGGGGGGGGGAGGAGTTCCCTTGATGCTCCATAACAACCATACGCCACGCAGAATAGAAACCTCGCGGAAGTGCTACCCCCACAACTCCCCCCACCACCGCCTTTCGTATTCCACTCCCCCGTCCCGACCGGTACGGTCCCGTCGGCTGTCGATCTCTCCCTCAACCCAGCCTCTGCTCCACCCTGACCGGGTCGTGATAAGTAAACACCTCGTCGCCCGTCACTCCCGGGGCCTTCCACGTGCTCACGCCCGACGGTTCGTCGTACGTCTCGAAAGAATTGGCCAAGCGCTTGCCGCCGCCGCCGGGCAAGTCGACGACGAAACTCGGCGTCATGAATCCCGCGATGGTGCCTCGGATGGCCTTCTCCAGGTCCAAAATGGTGCGCAGCGGCGTGCGCAGATCCTCGACGCCGCGCACCATGTCGGATTGGTAGACGTAGTAGGGCTGGATGTTGAGGTCGGCGAGGCGTCGGATGAGCGCGGACATGGTGTCGAGGGAATCGTTGACGCCGCGCAGCAGCACGGATTGGTTGCGCACGGTGACGCCGCGGGCGAAGAGGTGGCGGGCCGCGCGCTCCGTCACCCAGTTCATCTCGCGCGGGTGGTTGATGTGCGTGTGCAGCGCCACCTGCTTGCCCGTGCGCCGCCCGCGATCGCTCAGCTCCACCAAGGCCGACGTCCAGCCGTCGACGGCGTCGACGATGCGCTGCGGACACACCCCGAGGCCCTTGGTCGCGAAGCGCACCCGACGCACGTGGGGGATGGACAGCAGGGTTTCGCCGACGAGACGGAGTTGGTTGGGTTGCAAGTAGTACGCGTCGCCGCCGGAGACGACCACGTCGGAGATTTGGGGCTGGGAGGCAATGTATTCGAACATGCCCGTCCAGCGTTTGAGGCCGGGCTTTTGCGACGCCTTCTGCGACACCGTGGCCGTCTTGGACCCGACGGCGTACGAGCGCGTGCAGAAGCGGCAGTAGACGGGGCAGACGGATGTTGCTGCGGACGCATCAGCACGTGCTGGTCGTAGGTAGGTGGGCTTGGCCGGCAGATTGACGCGCCGAGAGAGATGGGACGCCCAGAGGGCAATGAACGCGAGCGACCTCACTCACCGAGGAACAGCACTCGATCGGGATACCGGTGCACGAGTCCGGGAACGGGCGAATCGTCCATCTCGCGCAGGGAATCTAGGGTCAGAGCTGGATGGTCGTGCACGATGGTGGTCGATCCGAGGGGGATAAATTGTCTTCGGATGGGATCTGATAGCGGCTCGTTCCAGTTCGCTACGCTGAGGATGTGTGGTGTGAGGCGCACGGACATGGGGGCGGCTTTCATGCCTTCTTCAACATCCAGAAGAAAGTCG
This sequence comes from Pseudocercospora ulei, assembly GCA_016165855.1. NCBI lineage: Eukaryota > Fungi > Ascomycota > Dothideomycetes > Mycosphaerellales > Mycosphaerellaceae > Pseudocercospora > Pseudocercospora ulei. The sequence continues at coordinate 2,975,765 of JACWNB010000003.1, forward strand.
TGTCGTGTCTTGAACTGCGCACATGCCGAAGTTCCTGGGTGAGGGATTCGGTCGGGAAGGACGTGTTGCAGGAATCGGATGAGCTTGTCTTTTCGATCGATGGTGTTGCTGGCCTGGAGCACGTGTCAGTCGGGGTGGTGACCGTGGAAGCCTTGCTCGCGGACCGACCTGCCATCGGTAACTGAGAAAGTCTTCTTCTGCGACATCTTTCCACATGCCAACGTGTCGCCAGTAGGCAGGGCCCGATGCACCCGTGGTTGCATCGGGATTGCGAGGCTTTGGTTTGTACAGGTCTGGCGTGATGAACGCCGCGCCGCCGACCCGATGGACAACAACCCCTGCTTGCACGGCCAAGGTTCGTGCCCGCGGACTGCCCGTCAGGACGTATGAGTAAGCGCGAACATTCGGCGTCAGGCCGGTCAATGGGATGATCGGGGTTATGATTTTGTGCGCATACGCCACGGAGTGGGCACTGAAAGTTGCAGGAGGACAATAGGCCATGGTGGGTTGATCGACGAAATAAATGGCCACGAAGCCAAAGTGACGGACGCGAGCGTACAAGTACTCCAACGCGCTGCCTCGGCCAGCCTTTCAACATCGATATGGTATACACCCACGGTTCCACTTCATGACATACAGAGGGCTATCGCGCCTACCACTGGCGATGCACGCCCGCGGGCCGTGCCCGGGCAGACTCCACGTGCTGGAAAGTGGGTTTGAAACAACGCCTGGACGCGCAAGGCGCGCTCGGCTGATGCTGTACTTGGATTGCAATGCCCACCAAGGGACTCGAGAAGCTGTTCCTGAAGAGTGGTATCCACACATTGAAGTGCAGGTTTGCCCGTCGCTATGAATGCTTGTCCCTCGTCCCCTGGCGCGCACACTGTGGCACGAAGTACCAGGCGGAGGACGGGATCAAATGGTGGGTGTGGTCGATCTTGGAGGTGATTGTGCACAAAACCTTCTTGATTCAGCAATTGGATATCAGTGGCCAGAGATCAGGCCGGTGAATGCTGAGTGACCGAGTGCAGCGTTCCCGCGACGGGAGCATTGTTGATGATGCACGTGACGTACGAGACGGGCACATTGTGGACACGGCGGCTGGAATCGCTCCCAATGAATCGAATGCCGGCGTGTGCGAGAAAGCTTTCTCTTGTCCTCCACCTCTCGTCCCCCCGTCCCCACCCCCCCCCCCCCTCTCTCTCCCTCTCTCCTCTCTCTCCTCTCCCCTCTCCCCCTCTCCCTCTCTCTCCCTCTCTCCCTCTCCCTCCCTCTCTCCCTCTCTCCCTCTCTCTCTCTCTCTCCCCCTCTCCCCCTCTCTCCCCCTCTCCCCCTCTCCCCCTCTCCCCCTCTCCCTCTCTCCCTCTCCCTCTCTCTCTCTCCCTCTCTCCCCCTCTCCCTCTAAGCTGTTGCAGGACTCGTTCGGGCACGATGACGGCTGCGACAGTCTCGGTCGTGCCGGTGAGCGGGTACCTTGGGCACAACGTCGACGCATATAGGGAGGAAACGCGTCAGAAGATGACTGGTCCTGGCTCTCCTCGGGCGGCAGGTGCAGTTCATCGCCGTGCCAATGGCCACGCGGGCCCGAGCTCGGGACAACCCCACGCGATGGATATGTGGTCGTAGGGCTATGCTATGCGTCAGGCCTGGGCACGCACAGGCATTGCGTGCGGGGGGTGGGGGAGGGGGGTTTTCGCTGGGGCGCTAGAGAACGCCGAGCGTCCATGGGGCGCGCGAGAGCAGCGGCGACGACCTCATGCGACCCCAAATGCCGCGCTTGGCCTCGGTGCCGTGCCGGGGGAGCGGGCATCGAGAGGCGTGCGTGGCATCGGCAGCTCTCACGAGCGGGTATGGATGCGTGCCGGCGCGAAAAACAGCTGCCCGGAGCTCAGTTCGTACGCGTTCGTACGCGTGCAGTGCCTCACTAGCTTCGATGTATGTGGCGCGGGTCCGGACATGGATTGGCCGTGTGCGGTGGCAAGGGTGGAGTGCGGCGGCAAGGTTGGAGAGCGGCGGGGGTCCGTGCGAATGCCTCTCACAGGATAGAGCTGTGTGGTGGAATGCCACGAGAGAGCAGGTGCCGGGTGCCAGGCGGCATGCATAAGCGTCCAGGAGATAACTATGCTTCGTGGGCTGTGCATACGTCACACCGACGTGGGGTCACGGGATGGCGACGCTGGGAGTTTCGGTCCGCGCGGACGGCTGGCCCCGCTACCACACTGTCGGGTATCCTCGCTTCGCCCGCCACCAGGAGCAGCGCGCGGTGAAGAACGCAGCACCCGCGATTTGACAAATCCTCATGACATCTCACAACAGCGAGGTCAGCGGTCGCCTCGACAGGGGCACGGCAGCTGTTGTGTGGTATCGACAAGACCGCATCTCCGGCACTCTCGGCATCCGTTGTGCGGAGTGGTGCGAGATCCGGGCCGTGTCCCGATGCGGTAGCTTCAAACACCCGCAGCCCTGATCGTGACTCAGTCGCCACGCCACGGTTCGTAAATGCCCTCACCGTCGTTTCTCATCTGGCTCCTTCCAAATTCGTGTCTCATCTGCCTCCGTACAAGGCCGTTTCTCATCCGTCTCCTTGCATCGCTCGCGTGCCTAGTCAAAGCCGCCCGGCATCCGTGCTCTGCTCGCGGTGCTTTCCGGCTCGTGTTTGCCGGTCGCTTCGACCTCGGTCCGCGGATTGGGCCGGGCGTCGCTTTCACCGACACGGTCGAGCTTTGCTTCTTCGAGCTTTCCCGTCACGGACTCGACGCCAGCCTGCTTCTTCTGCACGGCTGCATCGTGCTCCGCCGCGCCTTCCCACCTCGATTCCTCACACGAAGGAGCACATTCTCGGCCAGGCGAGGCCGAATCATCCTTGGAGGGAGATGCGTGCGCGACTGCAGGACCGCTGCTGGCACTGTTGCGAAAGGGGTTCCGCGGGGGTAGTTTGGGCGGCAAACGCTTGGGTACGTCTACCAGTCGTGCTCGAGACACAGCTTGCGATGCTGCGGGCTGCACCGCTTGAATCGATTGCACAACAGGCTGTTCGATGATTGGAGCGTCATCGTCGTGTTCATGTTCGTGCTCTGGAGAGTCCATGTGAACTCCTGGAACAGCTGGAGGTGCTTCCGAAGTAGCAGGGGGGGTCCGCGGTGGAGTGGTGTAGCCGTTTGTGGGGCTCACACCGACAGGCTCGCCGCGCGTTTTGAGCCCTTGGTCATCAGGGCCGTCCTGCATCGCCACCGCATGGCCGTTGGATAGGCTGCCGTGGCGACTATGCTGACTGCGTATGCTCCTTCGGCTAGGCGACGGTGGCGCGTCTGTGGGCGGATCTGTTTGCGTTGACGAATCCGTCATGACCATCAGCGATGCTCGCATTCGCTCCATGCTATTTCTCAGCGAGGTTGGCGTCTTGAGCTCAGCACTGAAAGCGCTCGAGCGCCAGCTGTTGCGTCTGCTTGCCGATCGTGCGCTCATGTCTTGACTCTGGCGAGAGTATATGCTGTAGATTGGGCTCGTGGGGCTCGGATGGAACGAGAACTGTTCCCAGCTCGCCCTTTTATGAGTGCCAGCCTCCTTCAAGCTCATTCCCTCTTTCTCAAGCGCAAGAACGCCGTATGGATCAGGGTCTTCCTTGTCTGGCACACCAAAAAGGTGCCCATCCTCGATTTCATAGTCACCCGGGGGCGCTTCGGTGGGGATCATGGTTTCGTCGAAATCTACATCTCCCTGCGCAGCTTTGAGCGTCTCCATCAGGCGACCGACCTCGTATGGCGGATGCCGGACTTTGCCAGCCAGGATGTCCTGGACGGGCAGCTTCTGTCCATAGAATCTCTCGTTCTCGTCCATCCGCTCCATCACGATCGTTCCGTCGATCTGCACGCCAGCAAAGAAGCCACGACTCTTCATGTAGCTGTACACTGGCGCGTGGCGGGTGTGAACGTCCGTCTCGAGCACTGCGCCGGCAGCAAGTGGTCCAGCGACAACACCGACTCCTCCACCGAGGGTGCACCTGGCTCTGGTGAGTGCTTCAAGAGCCTGCCGAGTGTTGATCACGACGACGCAATCGTAGATATCGATGCCGACGAGGAAGCCCAATCCCGCGGTGTGAAGCATGATGGCCGATGGCGGCGACCACGTCCCGTCTTCCTTTTTCGCGATCAAGACGCCAGACCCGCCTGCGCCCGATATCCAAAGCCCAGCGCGCATGCTGGTGAAGATGGCGAGGGCCTTGGCATTTTGGATGACCTGCTCAGGAATCTTGTGCAGGACCTTCTGCTTCTGCGTGGGAGCCCCCGGCAACGGCTGGACCTCTTCCTCTTTGTAGAAGCCATCCTCTGCACCAGGTCAGCTTGGCCCGGCGCGCACGGCACCAAGATCCGATACGTACTGCAAAAGCTCTTGAGGATGCGCGCAGCCTTGTCGCTCTCCTGATCGAGGGTCGCCGGCCACAACGCTGCGCTGTCCAGCCGGTTGCTCGGCCGGGTCACAGGTGCGCCGAGCTTGTCCAACGCCTTCCACGCCCTGTCCAAGCCACTCTTGGAGCCGGCCTTGGTCCGCTGCCACATGGTCTGGTGTGCCTGAACCATATTGCACGCGGCGGCAGCAGGACAAGTCGAGCCCGAAGAGCCACAGCCCCTCTCTCTGCAGCGGGCGGGCGTGGGACGGCGCAGATCAACCGTCAGCCGTGAGCAGCAACGCCGAACGGCCGCCGCATTACCTCCGGTTCAGTGCCATGTGTTCCTTGCACACGGCGGATCGTTCATGCTGCGCCCGTCCAGCGGCATCCAGCCCTTCCACTGCCGCCGGCTTCTCGCAACAGTTCACCTCCCGCAGCCGCGTCGACGTCATCCACGAACTCCCGGTTGCTGTTAGTTGCTCCACTAACTGGTCATGGCACGAGTACTAACGAACCAGGTAGTTCACTCCCCCACACCATCCACGTCAGTGAACGGACTAACCAACTAATGTATTCAATAGTCCACTAACTAATGTATTCAACAGTCCACTAACTAATGTATTCAATGGGCCACCAACCAACTACCCCACTGTCACCGAGGGATTTGACACCATCCACCCCACCGCCGCGCCTCGCCATCATTCACGTTGGGCGCGGTGCCCAGCCTCCGCGTCGACCGGCGGCCGCCGCACCGAACGAGCGACGCTCCCGCAGGGGCGGGGACCGAATGGTAAGCCGCATCTTCCGCTCCCGTCGAACACGCGTGATGACCGACGCTGGGGCCATAAGACTTGGGCCCGGCTTCCGAGCCCCGGTCCAATCTGCTTACACGCCAGCAACCATCCAATCTTCTCGAGTGTGTCTGATGCCGTCATCGGTGCCCGTGATCGTGTGCTTGTCCCGCCCACGCGGAATCGTCGCTGACGTGCCGGCAGGAGCCCAGGGGCGGGGGCGGGGGGGGAGGGTGAGATTCTCGCAAGGGAGAAAAACGAGGCCGGATCGTGGTGCGCGAGTGACCGGAGCCACGGCAGTTTCGGCCGCTTCCCCGCGTGTGCACCGCGTCCAAAAAAGTCCTCGGATTCGCCCCGAACATGCTCAGACCCGGTGGGGGTGTGGGTGGGGAGGATAGATCTGGCGAGAAGGTGACTGACATTCAGGTGCGATTCAGGTGCTCACGGGCACGCCCTCTGTCCGGCCAACCCACCCTTGCCATGCATCTCATGTTCAAGCCTCGCCATCTGATACCCACTAGTTAAACCAGAAAGACACGGAGAAGCTGGGCGTCAGGCTCTCCACATAATGCCACCAACCTAATGGGATGTAGAGGCACTCGCCCGGGGCGAGGATCGCTTCCACATAGTCTGCGCTCTCGAATGCGCGGAACGCTTGACGGTGGCGAAGGCGCGCCGGTCCATCGCGACCAGGCATTGGTGGGACTCCTGGTATCTCGGGGCGGAATGGCTGGACGTCGCACATGGAGGTATTGCTCATGTCGATGCCGAGCTCGTCGGTGCCCTGTGGGTAGAGCTTGTGGCGCTGATCGGGAGCGTAGAGTCTGATGTACTTGTAGCCAAACACCTGGCACAGCAGGTTATGATATGGGTCGGTGTGGAGTGGTGTCTTGGTGCTGGCGGGGCCAAGCCAGGCATTGGCGAGAGGCTCGCTGAGCGGCTGTATGTTGACACCGGGTGTCTGTGCTGCAACACCAGTGGGCTGCAGTGGCGAGGACCAGCAGTAGTCCGGGGTCATGATGTCATTCCTTAGCTGCGGGATCTGCAAGAAGAGGTCGTGCTGGGCCAAGTAGCCTACTGCTGCGGGCTTCTCTGGCATAAGATAGTCATCGATAAAGTCTTTGAACGGCATTAACCTTTGGGACCAATTCTCGTCGGTATAGCTGCTGCCAATCTCGACTGGTACCTGAAAAGCAAGGCGGTTAGCCATGTGTCAATCACAATGGCTTTGAACGTATCCACATACCCATCTGAAGCCGCCGACCGAACAGCGCTTGAGGTAAGCCATGTCATGCCAAAGTTGTCTGGCTGGCCAGTGCTCCAACGACTGCGAGATGATGATTGGTTTGCCAGAAGTGTCGAGATGATCCTGGAATGCAACGATATCTGGTGTCTCGCTGTAGCGCTGAATTGGAGATTGCGTAGCCAATGGACCGGGAGGAGCGATGACTAGGTACTGGTGCTGGACAGCGCAGTCGAATCGGTTGCGGACGGTGGCATCGAGCTCACTGATGGCGTACTCGAGCGTGTCTCTACGACCTGGTGCGCCGGCAATAATGATCTGGAGCAAGGGCTAGTTAGCCCAATGCTTGCGTTGCGGAGTCGATGGATGTCACCGGTACTTACAGCACGATCGAACACCTTGACCGTTTCTTCGAGGAATTTGTCGAAGCGTTGATCATGTATGGCATGCTCGTTGGACACTCTCCGTCGCTTCTTGTCGTTGTCGATGCTGGTGGAACTGATCAAAGTATCCATGTCGCGAACCTGCTGCCTCAGTTGTTGGACTGCAAGGTGCAAGCTTGACTCCTCGAACACGCGGCGCCACTTCATTGGCACATGTGCGCATGGATAGGTCTTGAGCATCGCGGTGGCATGTGTCAAGACCTCATATGGCTGCGTGTCGATGTTCGTGAGGAGCGAGTTGCCGCACAGATGAATGCAGTCATTGGCGACAGGTTGACTGAGCTGCTGTAAGATGTCGTCCGCGAGCTTGGTCAGTCGCCGTGCAGCATCTTCCTGCACGAGGGCCATGGGAAGTCGAAGTCAAAGGTGCTGGAGTCGCGTAGAAGACTGACGGCCGCGAAGCCAAAGCGACTGCGTGGAGATGGCAAAAAAACCGACGGGACAGTTCCGCAGTACTGTTAGCAAGGGTTGAGGTCGGTGTGGACGGCGTGCTATGTTACGGGTGATGAACTGGATAACAAAGATGGTGTGGAAGCAGTTGGCCACCACATTCTTCGCCAGGTCATCGCTGAGCTCGTCCTTCAGCGCTCGCCTTCCCACTGAAGAGAGAAATAAGTCTGCTCCGAAGCCTTCGCATTTTCTGCCACGGCAAGCAGATGCTCCCAGGCCAGTAAATATCTCAGATCTTGCGCAATGACAGGTGTGCTGGCCAAAGCAGGACTCCCGTGTGCGAACCTGCGACCTCCGGCGTTGTGAACCTGCGACCCCCGGCGTTGTGAACCTGCGACCTCAGGCGTTGTGAGCCCGCAGAGCCACGCCTGCTTGCAATGCTTCACACCTGTCGATATGCTCACTCTCGTGCTGTCCTACCCAGCGGACCACCGACTGGCAGAAGAGTAACATTGATGCCTTTGCCTCGGGTTTCTCCACCGAGGGCCTTTCCGTACCCGTACATGAGGTCCTTGTCGAGGGCGGCGCCGTCCGTGAGCTGTTCTGGGAACGAGGAAATGAACTCTTGTCCTCGAACGCGGTCGGGAGCGTCTGCCAAGCACATTAACCTGATTCCGAGACGACTGATGTTCAATCTGTTTGCAACGCACAGCCCGGTGTGTCCTCGTCACGTTGACCTTCTCGATCAAGGTCATTTGCCTGACAAGTGACCTGGCCTGCGCATCAGCTGTCAGCCAATTCTCGTCTGTGCCGCCACATAGCGCCGGTGTTGAATACACTGGCGGGCCCTGTCCGCAAAATGGAGCCCCCGAGACATACGCGGAGCTCTGGGCTTCAGCAATCGCTGCGAACGAGAGAAGAGCAGCCGCTCCGGCTAATGAAGCCTTCACGATGCTTGGGCGGGCGGAAGCCTGCACACAGCAGTGCACAGTCTGCCTCGGCGGCGACTGTCGGCACGGCCAAACATCTTGCTAGACAGCGGGAGGTGCAGGAGCGCTAGTCAGGTATATCAGGTATCTATCGTCATGCAGGCCAAGCACGTTTCGGGGCAGCGAGTGCCGCGTGACGGCCTTCATGCTTGGGGGATGTTATTGTTCCAATGGACAATTGTAGACGCAGGCCTGCGCAATGTCACGCTATGCCCGACCATCAGCCTGACCCGTCCCCGGAGCACATGGCTTCCTGGACCGCATTGTCGACCGACAGGAACAATCAAACGCAGGACTGCCACGCGTTGGCATGTCCCCGGGAGCTGGGCGTTGCCGGCCCAACGGCTAGGGCGCCGCTAAGCGCCAAACACTGACCGAGCCTATGCCTCGGAATCATACATATGGCGTGGTCGGCGGCCAGCAGCTGCTGCAGGCAGGCAGGCACCACCGGGCATGCTGGGCTGCACCACGAACGCTCCGGCGCGCTGCACCATCCGTCTCCGCCAGAGCATGTCCGCGGTGCATGCGGGCGCGGCATAGATGGACATGGCTACACCGCACCGAGTACGCGATATCTCCTGTGCGCCGCAGCCCACGGCCTCGTCCTGTGCGCCGCAGCCCACGGCCTCGTCCTGTGCGCCGCATCCCACGGCCTCCTCTTGTGCGCCGCATCCCACAGCCTCCTCCTCTCCGCTGCGCCTGCACGAGCACCACGCCCGGCCGGAGCCCGCATGCGACGACCAGCACCCGGCAGCCTCAGGCGCGCAACACGGCCACCACCACCACCACCACCAGCAGCCGTCGCCGCGCACGCGTCGCCTGCAGCGGCGATCCGCCGGCTTTCGCGCCCCCACGCTGCCGGCCAGGCAGGTGACGCCCCCGCGCGTCGTTCCTTCCATGTCGACCACCTGCTCCACCACGTCCTCCGCCGTGCTCGGCACACACCCGGGCCCGCTTTCCGATGCCGAGAATGTCTCGCCGGCGGGAAGCAGACCTGCCGAGTGCCGCAGCAAACGGCAGTCCAGCGCCACGTGGGTCCTGCAGGAGATGGCCAACGGCACCGCCGCGGCCACCATCAAGCCACCAACGCGCGTCCGGCCTCGCGTCGCCGTCACTTCCCGCACCTTCGACAGCCCCGGCAGCAGCAGCAAGCACGATTCCGCCTTCGCCCATGTGCTGGACTCCTCGTCGTGCCTCTCCAGCGCGGCGCCGGTCCCGAAGCCCGTCCGGCGCACGCGACGCCCCCCGATGTCATCCCATCGCTCCGCCAGTGCCGAATCGCGCCGGTACATCGATCACCTGGAAACGGAGTTGCAGTCGGCCCAGGCCCAGCTGCAGGCCGTCGCGTCGCCCAGTGTCACACGCGAACACAGCTCGACCGTGCGTCACCTGAAGGCGGATAAGAAGCAGTTGGAGCAAGAACTCGCCGAGTGGGAGGCGAACTTCGACGAGCGCCTGCAAGATGGGCTGCGTGCAGCCCGTGCGACCGCGGCCAACCTGCAGGCGCGGCTGGGAAGTCTGGAGCAGGACGCCGAGGAGAGGGCATATCGCGTCCATGAGCTGGAGCGCAAGCTGGAGGCAGCAAATCAAAGCCGTGATTCGATTGAAGCCGCCAATGTGAACTTGGAGAAGCGGCTCGAGATCATGTCCGAACTCCTGGCAGCATCACCCACCAAGATCGACCTCCGTGCCCGAGTGCCGGGAAGACCAAAGCAGGCGAGGCCACGGTCGACGATTCAACCCCGATTTCCAACTGCAGGCTGCCTGATGTCACCGGAACGACCACCTCACACACAGCCCTCCTCTCCCTCTCTATCCTCGACCAAATTCAGTCCCGCAAATCCCGTGTCGCCGACAAACCTGGCTTACTCGCCAGATGCGCCATCGTCGGATGAGCATTCCAAGTTGTTCGAGCACCCCGGGCTGCCCAGCCACAATACTACGGTCACGCAGCAGCACAAGAAGCCCGCGCGACGCATGAGGCGCTTCGGTGCTGGTAGCATGGGGCCGAAGCCACTGATCCTGCCCTCGACCTCACACCGTGAGCAGATGCCCGCGTCCGCCCCCGCTCTCGATCACGACGAGAATCCGTTCGCTGCGCGGCACTGGACATCTTCGTACTCGCCACGCAGTCCGAGTTCTTTGACTCACGGTCGACGTCGTGCCTCCAGTGATCTCGACGATGTGCGCTTGGCCAGCCCCCCTTTCCCCGACTTTCCAAGCGTGCTCGACTCGGATAGCTTACCCGACCATATGCTGGCATTGATGAGCGAGCGTCAGTCACCCCACCCTGACGCGGGGACATCGATCGACGATGGTCCATACGACGACGATGCACTCCTGGACAGCACGCTCGACATGTATTCGTCGGGTGCATCGCACGCGACCACACGCAACCTCGACTCTCTCGGCTCTGCTGTGGGCGCCGCTTTGGGGCGAAATCTGATGCAAGAGCTCACCGCTGTGCGGACGGCATCGACAAGCTTTGATCCACGTCGGTTGAGCGAAGACGATCAGACCGTGCTGCACTCGAGCCCCTCACTGTCCGGAGCGGGAGATGATGGTCCACCAGGTCCGTCGGTGAGTGCTGACGAAGGCCCGGCTCGAGCCGCGACACCACGATTCGATTCCCCCTCGGCTTCACACGCCGGCGTGGTGTCCACGATTCGACGTCGCGCGAGCAGCACGTCGGTGGGCGTGAAACCGTCTCGCCCTCCCATGTCGACCTTGGACACGCTTCGACGCTTTTTCGGAGACGTGTTCGACTCTCCCGTCGCTCTGGCTAAGCACCTCATCGAAACCGTGCAGCGACGACGCATCTGGATCCCGCGGCCTCTCCTCCACACACAATGGTGGCTCGCGGGCGTGCTGCTGGGACCGATGGCGAAGCAGAGATTCTCCGCCCCGCACCATCCCGGCTGCCGAGACTCCCCCTCCGAGCTGAGTCTGCTGAGAGACTCATCCCCCGCCGAATCCGCCACGGCGTTCGGCTCGCCCTATCGCACCCCGCCCGCTTCATCCCGCGCGCATTCCACCCCCCGACACCGCAGCCTGGTGGCCGGCACCGGCAAGAAGCGCGCCGCCAGCCCGTCATCCGACACCCTCGCGGCACCATGTCCGCGCTGTCCCCACCACGCCCCGCGATACAAGCACTCTCCCTGGCTGTGGCTGAAGTTCAGCGTGACGCTCGCCCTCGCCGTCCGCGTCGCCTTCACCGACGGGCCCGGCTCGCTGCTCGCCCCCGCGCCGCTCCTCTGCGAGTGCCCGCGCCGCGACGCGGGAAATTGGCGGCGGGCCCGCCGCGACGTCACGCGCACCCCCTGACCGCCCCCCACACCAATCTTTCTTATGTCTATTCCTTCCTTCTTCCGCACTCAGTCGGTTCAGCTTCTTCTTCGTCTTCTTCTTCTTCTTCTTCTTCTTCTTCTTCTCACGCGTGTGCCGCACGCACCGCACCGCACAAACGCCGCGGTCCGCGGCACGCGGCGGCGCGCACGTTGGTTGTTGTTGTTGTTGTTGTTGTTGTATAGAAAACAAACCCCAGAATACGAAGAATACGAGTTACGACGACGCGTGTGTGCTGCGGGCGCTCCCTCCCTCCGTCGGTCTGTCCGTTCGTCTTCTGCTGCCGTCCGTCGGGCGGATCGTGTCATTGTTCCGCGCCCCCCATCCCCCAGCGACAAGCGACAAGCTCACGGAGAGTGAATGAATGACGACGTGGGTCGAACCCCCCACCCCGGCGCCGAGAGAGAGAGAGAGAGAGAGAGGTTCTGGGATTGTATGTATGTGTGCAGACGACGGACTTGGCTGCACTCACGAGTTGAACAGGACGACGTCTCCCAGACGGCCGCTGCGGAGGCGCTCCAGCAGCTTCTTCTCGCTCAGGCGCATGGCGAGGCAGATCTGGTCGAGACAGTGGCGGCCGTCGAGGAAGGGCCTCAGGCGGTCGTCTTCCTCGCGGCGGACGCGGTCGGCGCTCTTGTGGCTCTTGGCCAGGCTGGCGGGGTGCGATGCGGAGGGCGGGGTGGCCCAGCCGCTGGTGCGGGCGGCGCGGCGCCAGGCGCGTTCCAAGTCTTTGGCGGCGGCGTCGTCGGCGGATCGGGGCAGCTTGGGTCGGCGGCGGCTGTGGGGGGAGGAGGGTTGGGCGGAGCGGGGGGAGGGGGGGGAGAGGGGTCGGTGTGCGGTGGCGAGGGCGTACTTGTGGATGCGGCGGAGGAAGCCTTTGATGATGCCGAAGGTGATGAAGCGGCGGACGTCGATGCGGGCGAGCTCGTCCGCGTGGGCGAGACAGAAGTCGCAGAGACGGAGGCCCGGTGACAGAGCGCTGTAGAGACTCACGACGCGTTCGCGCGACACGACGTCGGGCGGGGCGGGTGGGTTGGTGGTGGGTGAGGATCGGGGGTGGTCTGCGGTCGCATCTTCCGTGCGCGGTGGCACGGCGATGTACTTGCGGCACTCATCCTGGAGGTCGCGATCCTCGCAGAGATAGGTCATCTCATCCGTACACGCGTAGATGGCTTGGAAGTGGAAGATGTCGAGCAGAATGGCCTTGCCGTGGGAGACCAGCTCCTTGACCGCGCGCCGGACCAGCTTCAGCTCCACATCGGCCAGCTCGGCCATCTTCTGCACGTGCGTGATGCCATCGATGTAGTCGTAGATCCGGACGAGCGTCAGGTCCCACGTCCACTCGCCCGGGGCGGGGATGCTCCTGACCAGGAGCGGCACGTCCCACGCGCGGACGCGATCCGGGGCGTGTCGGGCGCAGTGGGTCGGGTATTGCAGGCGCAGGTTGAGGCTGTGCACCGCGTCGATGCGCACACACGTCTCGCCATATCGATTCAGATCCTCCACGATGCTCCGCAGCAGCGCGTGCACGACGCCGCCGCCGCCGCCGCCGTCTCCGTCTCCGTCTCGCCGCGGATAGCCCTCTTCGCCCGGCCAGGCCGCGCCCACCCGACCCTCCTCGGCCTGCAACACGCGACCGTCCCACTCCATCTCGGTGAAGCATCGGGCCGTCTTGCGCACGATCTGCTGCCAGGGCTGCGCGTCGTCGTGCTCGGCGAGGACGAAGCAGACGTTGAAGGTGAAGCGGTTGCGGTGGTAGTCTTCGTGCTCGAGCGAGATGGGATAGGCGACGATGCGGTGGCCGTCGGTGCAGAGGGAGAGCGGCTGGTTGCACAGATCGTAGGGCGGGATGATGTACGACGAGATGTGGCTCCACGGGACCAGCGCGCGGTGGCCGGGCGCGGCGCGGATGCTGTGGTTGGGATACTGGTGGATGACGGACGGGCCGCGCTCGGGGTGGAAGCGGGCGTAGAAGACGGCTTCCAGCATGATGGGAGTTATTATTATTATTATTATTAGTCGACGTGACTAGTTACCGAACACTTGACTACTGGACGTCACCAACGTGACTACGGGACGTGCGACTTCGCCTCCGCCGTTCTTGGCACCAAATCCCGCCGACCGGGCATCGCCGTTGACCATCTCGGGGCCGATCGGACGCAGCATGGCGCAGGGAGCGGTCAAGAAGGCCAAGGCGCCCGCGCCGAAGACGTGCGCGCCCTCCACCCCCCTCCTCCCTCCGCGGCGGACGACCGAGCACGGCGCTGACCCTGTCGCAGCACCAGCCGCAAGCAGACCGGCGCACGCGTGATCAAGCCCAGGAAAGCGGCGGCGCGCAAGACGGACCGGCTCAAGAAAAAGCATTCGGCCGGCCTCATCGGCGCGACGGAGAAGTCGCTCGCCGGCAAGGTCGGGCATCTGGAAATGCTCCGGGGCGGCAAGAAGGACAAGCAGGCCGAGAGGGCGGCCGCTGCGGCTGCGGCTGCTCAGGGCAGAAAGTGAACATGGCAGCAGGGCACGCACGAGGCTGGTGTGCGCGGGCGGTGCGGACACGGTGACAGTCTTCCTCGCGGTGAAGGTCTGTACGGAACGAGACGCGTGCCGCGGCGTGGCGACGGGGCGGTCACAAGGAGCGTGGGTTTCACGTGCACGGGAACGGAGGGTGTGGTGGTCAAAGTCGGGGCGGATGGCCGAGACGGCGAGCCGTTCGTGCGATGCGACGACACGGCGAGGCGGCTGGCACCGCGACAAAACTACGCGCTAATCTTCTTCTTCTTCTTCTTCTTCTTCGTCGTCCTCGTCGTCGTGCTCCTGAGCGTCGCCGGCGACCATGTCCTCGTCGGCGTCCTCATCCGACGCGTCTGCGCCCCCGTCGCTCTCCATCTCCTCATCAGCGGCAGCTCTGCTGTCCGTTTCTTTCTGGCGTCGGCGCTCTTCCTCCTTTCGGCCTTGGTCCACGATGCGAGCCTTTTCCTCTCGCAGGCTGCGTTGGCCCACGACATATGCACCCAGCGGGGTTTTCTCCCACGCGACATCGTCGAGGAAGCTCGCGACGCCTCGGCGATCATTCGGCGCAAACTCCACCTTGGCCCGTCGCTCTTCGATCCACCTCGAGTTGGCTTCGAGCTTCTGGACCAACAGTTGCATCGTGCCGTTGACTTTCTGGTTCTTGTTGCCCGCCTTGTCCTTGCTCCGCGAATTGACCTCTTTCAACCATCGCCTCAGCATGACGGTGACCGGAAGCGCGAGCTCGGGAAAGGCAATGTGCTTGGCCCACATGACGAAGAATTCCGACAGCAGCTCGTGCACCTGCTCCGCGACGCCATCTTGGTATGTGCGCGTGCGGAGATAAGACTGTGGCGCGCGAATGGTGTGATTGAAGTCCAGCGGTTTCAGCGTGCTGGGCTTCGGAGCCTTGCGCATTTCCGCACTCGCCAGCACTTCGTACAGTGGTGCAGCCAGTGGAACGTACGTGCCTGTAGCCAAACTGATGCGAAGGAGAGACCGGATCAGCTGAAAGCGCAGGGGAAAGTAGGTCGCGGTCGGGATGAGTCGCAAGGCGCCAAGCGTGACCTGAACCAGCGGGTAGATGAGTGGCTGCAGCGGCGATGTCACATCGGTGCAATGGGTCGCCAACACTCGACCCCAGAAGTCCAAGCTGTGGACGAATTGCCAATTGTAGACAGTCTTGTAACTCTCGTTTGCGTTATGGGTGATGCTGCTTCGGAGGTGGATTGCCAGACTTCGGATGAAGGTGAAGGCCGTGGTGTAGGCCACTCCTCCTTCGGCTCCGGCCAGACCCCACAGCTCCGCAGCAGAGTTCTTCATCAGGTTAACACCCGGCATGGTATGGATCGAGGTATTTCTCGCGCCCTTGACCAGAGCCTGGTAAGTCGCCTTGAGCACACCCTCTCGAATTCCCGAATCGCCGATGACCACCAGCCTTCGCATGACCAGAAAAGCAGCGATTCTGGTACTTTCCGTGTGGGAACATGTCGACCACACTTCGGCGACGGGCTTGATGACATCTCGAACAAGCTTTTTGAACGACAGTAGGTAAGGCAGCAATGGCAGCAAGGACGACAAGGTCAAGCGCAGGGCCGCAGCGTCCGAAAGATTGTTCAGCAACTGTGTGATACCGGAGATCTGCGAGCGAAGGATGGGAGTCAATGTCTTGAACGCCTTCGAATCTGTCGCGACATGTACTTTGCCACTCTTCTTCTCCGAGGTGGGCAGATGGTGCTGGAAGACATTCGGGACTTCCTTCAAGGCCGTCGTGAGAAGCTCGTGGTAGACATCTGGATCTGACACGGAGTACTTGAAGTCTCCCTCCTCGGCATCGGCGGAGTAGGCCGCCGAGCGGAAGGCGACCACCGTCTCCTTGGCAGCTCGCAGCGAGTGCTGCTCGATCAAAGCTTTCCGCCACTTCTTGACGGTGGCCATGTCCAGCTCGTTGCCCGTCTCATCGTCCGGGTCTTCGCCTTTCCGCTTTTTGCGCTTTGGCTCGTCGCCGTCGTCTTCGCTGAGCTGCAGCTCATCCAGCTCATCCAGCTCATCAAAAAGCTCTGGCTCGTCTTTCTGCAGTATTTTGTGGAACTCTGGATCCTTCTTGGCCAATGCATCGAGCTGTGCCTTGAAGTCGCCTTGTTCACTATCGAGGTCTGAGCCATCGTCGCTTGCGCTGGGCACTGCTGCGTGCGGGATCGAGTCGTCCGAGTGTGATGCATCACTCTCTTCATCCCGAGTCCGCTTTCTCTTGCCTCCTTCCTTCTTGGGCAGCTCCGGGACCTCAAAGCCGCGCTGGAAAAAGTCGTCGACACAGATGTCCTTGAGCGCTTCGTCCGCCGCCTTCTTGCCCTTCATCTGAGGCCTGGCCTCTTCTCTCACATCTCGGCCATTCTCCTCTGCTCTTCTGGCCTTCTTCCTTGCCTTGAGCTGCTGCTTTTGCTTGGTCTTCTTGATCGAATTGCGGTGGTCCAGCACACCCTTCAGCCGGTTCTTTTCGAACTTTTTGGTCGATTTGCTCTGCGCCATATCCGCGACCGAGCACCAGGCAATTGCAGGACACCGCTGTTCACGGGCAGAGGGCGTGGTCGAGCAAAGATGTTTGGCTGGCGAGAAAATTGGGAGAGCGCATCGGAATTCGCTCCCCAAAGCTCCGACGCCAAGCACCAGAGGAGTAGCAACTTGACTGTCCGCATGCGACGGTTTCCTCCACCGAGCATGAGCATGTACGGCCAGCCGCAGCTGGCATATGCGCCGACGCCCTACAGCTACACGCCGTCCAGCCGCTTGACGGCAACAATCAATCTTGACGAGGTGCTCACGCCTCTGCAGCCCGCACTGGAGCCAGCTCACACGGGTGCAGGAAGTCAGGCTGGCCGACACGGCCGCCGAACACGACCTCTACGAGTCGCTCGCCGAGATATACAGCATCATCGTCACCTTGGACGCGCTCGAAAAGGCGTATCTGAGGGACAGCATCAACGAGACCGAGTACACCGAGACGTGCGATCGTCTGCTCCGGCAGTACAAGAGCACTTTGGCTGCAGAAAGCGTACGGGCAGCCTTCGGCGACCTGGGGAGCTTCAAGGCGGAGTGGAACGTATGTGCATGTGCCTGCACAGCAGTATGCGCTGCTCGCTGCTCACTCCGGTGCAGCTCGAAGTGCCCAAGGCCACGGAGCGACTGCGCATCGGTCTGCCCGCCACCATCGAAAGCGTTCCCACCCGCACCGCCTCGCAGCGCGCCTCCAACTCGCACACCCCCAGCACCGTGTCCATCGCCAACAAAGCATCCGGCATCATATCCGCCTCCGAAAACTTCATCACCCTGTTTGATGCAGTGCGCATGAACATCCTGTCCAAAGACACCCTGCATCCCATCCTGGTCGATATCATCCAGGCCGTCAACAAAGTCACCGACCGCGACTTCGACCACAAGGGCAAGATCGTGCAGTGGCTCATTACCCTCAACCAGATGCGCGCTGCTGAAGAACTGAGCCCCGAGCAAGCGCGGGAGCTGCAGTTCGACCTGAACGCCGCATACGATGGGTTCAAAGGCACTCTGGAGTGAGCTGAACCACGAAATCCCCCACCACATGGCGCCTCCAATCGCCCGCCCTTCGCCGCACCAGAGCACTTGCACGTGCATGTCGCACGTGGTTGCCTGACGCGAGCATGCCCGATTGGGTCTAGATCGTCGGCTGTGGTTGTCTTTGGGCCCGTGCAGCTTTGCATTGGAGAAATCTTCAAGGCGCATCGGTGCATTGCGCATTTGGCACCGGCGGACATGCCGCCGCCAGCCCGCTGGCCCGAAGAGGGCGAAGGAGAGGAGGAGGGGGAGGAGGAGGAGGAGGAGGAAGAACAAGAAGAACAAGAAGAAGAAGAAGAAGCATTGCACGGTGCGTTGCCGTCTTGCCATCACAAGCAGCGGGAAACGAGCGGTTTGCTGACGGTCGATCGCCCTTGCAGTCCTCGACCTGCCCCAGCTCTACACCAAGCCATCGGCCGAAATCCTCCTCTCAACCCTCGCAGACCTCAGCTCAGCACCAATCTCGTGGCAAGCTACGCCAAGAAGTGCTACACCTCGTTCGTCGTCTGGTCCCTCGACACCCTATCGCCAGAAGAGAAAAGTGAAAAGCGAAGGATTACCGAGCTACTTGACGAAAATTGTCATCTCTCAGCTCGCCTGGATCGAGGACGATGCAGCAAAAGAACGCATATGGGAGGCCGCATCTCAGCGGCTTGCGGAGCGTAGTGGAAGAACTGCTATGGGTGCGATAGAGAGGACCTTCGTCATCCCGCTCCAACCATACCGAGACCAGATTGTCGGGAACAGTTCGAATGAAACGCTTCCGTCTGTGCTTTCTCCCCATGCGTGCCTGGAGCTGACCCTGCATGAGCCAGCCCTAACGGGCGACTCTCTCGGCTTAAAGACATGGGCCTCCTCATACCTCCTCGCAAAACGGATGACGCTATTGCATACGTCACTTCCGCCTCTACCGATGGATACAACCGTCCTTGAGCTGGGTTCAGGCACGGGACTCGTAGGTCTTGCAGCGGCTGCTATTCTGTCCCGACATGTCATACTCACGGACCTTCCTGACATCCTTCCAAATCTGGAGCGTAACGCAGGTGCAAATGCATCCTCCTTGAGTTTGCGTGGCGGGCAGACCACCTGCTCTGTCTTGGACTGGAACCAGCCAGAACGCCTGCACCTGGATGACAGCGGGAGCAACCACGCAGCCAACACCTTTTCCCTAGTCCTCGCGGCCGATCCTCTGTACAGCCCCGATCATCCTCGCCTGCTTGCGAATGCCGTCAGGTACCATCTCCGCAACGAGCAGAATGCGAGAGTTGTCGTCGAGATGCCATTACGTGACGCCTTTGTTGCCGAACGTGACGACTTCCGAGCACGCATGGGTGCGATCGGATTGCACATCGTCGACGAAGGTGAGGAGGTCGGCTTCGACGATTGGTCATCGGGCAAGGGCGAAGAGCTCCTGGAGGTGCCATGCTGGTGGTCCGTGTGGGCGCGGCGGTGACACTCCTCGCCCACGACACAGCACCCACGCACAGATAGGCAAACAGAGACAGACTACTCGATCCACCACCTCATCCTTCTCCCGTCATTTCCACGGCACACGTCCACGGCCCATTTCTTTCCCCCCTCAAAAATGCGACCACCATCACCCCAGACCACCGACCACCCCAACCACAAATCGCAAACACATCCTCGCCATCTCCCCCGCCGCACGCCATCCCCAGACCTCCCTTCCCGACGCGGGTGACCGCGCGCCCTCCCCCTCGGACGCACGCGATCGCTCGTTCTCCGCGTCAAGTTTTTTCGAGTTCCCCGCTGCCGTGCGGGCCACGCATCCATCCATCCATCCCCCTGCTGTCCTGTGGCCGTTCGAGCGTTGCTTCGCAGGCGAGAGCCTCGGCAGAAGGAGGAGGGCATGGGGGGGTTTTCTCGATGAAAACGAGCCTCTCTCTCTCTCTCTCTCTCTCTCTCCATTGCGTCATTCGGGAAGGCGGCCGAGTAGGGTTTGCGGTCGGGCGGAGGCGCTGGACGTGGGGGCTGGCTCCACCATGTAGCAGCCGTTGCGCAAGTGTCTCAGCGCTCCTGGTCGGTTGCCGGGTGCGGTGTGTGCTGCGATCATGTGGGCGGGATGGTGACGGTCCGCGTGTTGGTTGGCTGCCGCACCCGCGCGGGGTGACGGGATGGTGACACTAGCGCCACGGTCTTCCCGCCGGGCGGATGCCGTCGTGTCTCTGCGCTGCTGCAGGGTGCGGTTCCCAGAACCGGGAAACGAAGAATGCAGCGTTCCACGGTCCTGTCGCCGCTCTGGCCATTGGGGGCCGTGGACCCGCGGGCGATCGACTTGGCGCCGGACGCTGCCGCTTCGCGCAATCTTCGGGCCATGGGTTCGTCAGGGGGCACCGCTGTCGCGGGACCGAAAGCAAGACAGGAGTCTCCCCGCTTCGGTCTAGAGCCGACCCCCCCCCCCCCCCCTCGTGACGAGGTTCGATGTGCGTCCCACAGAGTTCCGCTCGCGCACACGCCGCCCCCACGCCAACCTCGGGCGACGTCAACCAAGCCATCGCGGCCTTCTCCGAGATGCCGACATTGGCATCTGTCCCAAGCCACGGAACGAGCACTCGAAGCCTGCGTTCCCTCGCGCGGCTCCGCGATGCCGTGCTCAATGGTTGACTTCCTCTGCCTGAAGAATGTCGGCATCGCTCTCTCGGGCAACGCTGGACCGCGTGTGCGAGGAGGGCGTTCGATTCTTCCCCACTGCCGGAAGACGATCGATGTGCCATTGAGATGACGAACCCGCCAAAGCTTCTTGGGGATCCTCTCCCGCATGATTCACACCCCCCTCCGTGCTCGGCATGGGAAGGCGTGCGGAGCGGCCGCGCGGAGCGTGGAAACGAGATCACAGCTATCACGGCGGATGGGCGCGAACAACACGGCCTCAGGCCGTGCCCACCCGAACACGAGATGCATCGTATTATATCATCGGTTCGGGCCGCAACGGTTGCGGCCCCAACGAGAAGCCTGGGCCCCATTTCCGGCCCGTGTTCGAAGACGATGATGATATCCGTGAAGCACATGGGCGACGTCCGTGTCGTCTTCACGAGTCTGATCCGCCGACCATGCTTTCCACCAGTTCTCCGTCCGGCATCAGCAGCACAAGCCGCAGGTGTCGGGCCAGCTGTCGGTCTCGTACCTTGGTGCGACCATTTGACCACCAACGCCTTCGAGCCCAGAACGCACGAGCGGAATGCATCGACGGTCAATCAGCATCCCAAGACTTCGGCTCTGCTCCGCCGTCAGCGCTTCCCGGCCTCACAAGCTGACCGGGACGGGGACGGGGATGGGGGGGTGCCCGGGCGCGGAAGCAGTTCCTCTCCCATCCGAGGTATGTACTCGAGTGTTGGCCGTCGGCGAAGCCGTGACGGGAGGTGTTTGCGCAAGCGTCGTATCGCCGGCAGCGGGATGCAGGGGGTGGGCGCGAGATTTTCGATCACCTTTCTTCCAGGGTTTGTATCACTACATGGTGCGACGGCGAATTCGAATCCATGCACGTGGGAAGCTCCCCGGCGAACCCAAGTGTTGCGGGCGAACGAAGCACGTGCGATGAAGGGGACGTTGTATGTAGCTTCGGCCGTACCGCGGTCCTTCGACCGAGCCCGTGTCTCCTCGCACCAGCGTTTGCCGCACCGCGCCAGTCCGTTCCCGCCCATGTGATGATGACCTTGGCCAGAACGGCGGCTTCATGGACACACCACCTCACCGTCGGAGCAGGCTCCGTGTGCTTCCTTGGCCGCGCCGGCCGGAAACGTGAGCCCATTGCACGGCGTGCGCCTGCTGCCAGGCCGCACTGGACGTGGCGAGGTGAATAATGTTGTTCTGCATGCGCGGCGACGGGGGGCAACAGTGGCTTCGGGAGGAGGAGGCAGAATTCGGGAATGGCGGCAAGTGTCATACGAGGTGCAATTATGTAGGTGGTATTACATAGCGGCAATGCCAAAGAGGAACATCGTCTGATCGACCACCCTGCGTCTGGAAGCTGGTGCTGTCCCGTCTTCAGGCCGTCGCGGGGCCAGCGCCATGAGCGCCCATTCATGCGCAAAAGGTATTAAACTAGGGGTGGGGGCAAGAAGTGGAAGTACGACCCAACGCCTTGATCTGTCATGGCTGCTTCTTCGGGTGACTCATCACCGTCATCACAAGCAAGCAATTGGTCATCGTCCGCGCAAATCAGCAAGAGCCGAGGGGCGAGGGCAGGCGGTGGCGGCCCGCTTGGAGAAGGTGTGCCGGACCACCGCAGATCCCGGCGGCACAAACCGCCACCGGGCGGGAAATGCTCGGGCCCAACGTGCCGAGCCCGCGTGTCGCTTCTCCACCGCACAAGGCATACCCGGCCAGGCGTGATAGAGTTTCGACCTCTCCGCTCGCGTCGTCCGCTGCAGTCTGCAATCACGATCGTCGCTCGTGCGCCTGGTTCGCCATGGTAAAGACCGGGCTGTTCTGCGCGGGCACACCGGGCCCCGTGCAGACCTGGCGACATTGCGATCTGCCGGGAAAATGTGTTGTGTGCAGTGCTGCTGCCGCCCGAGGTTCGCGCGCCGGGTCAATTGGAGTTGCTGATCCCGTGTGGACCGTGACCATGCTTCGTGAGTGGCGTGCACCTCCGAGTGAGACTTCAGCCCTCGTGCTGTCGCTCCATTCGCCAGGTCAGGATTGGCATCGGGCATGAGCTGAACGGCAAGGCAATGTCCGTTTCGGTTGAGCACCAAGGAGCCAGCATGACGCCCGTCGGGGCCTCCTGCAGGGTTGAGGTGACCGCGGGGCCTAGGCCGTTGGATAGTGGCTCAACGAATACGAGCGGCTGGCTTTCTCATCTCGATATGGCATTGGAGGGGCTGCTTGGCCTGGTCCGTAATTCTGCTCGCTGGCGCATGGGTGAAAGGAGGCATTGTTGGGGAGCGATGGTGGCTGCAGGGAAGTGTACTCCGTCGCGCCTGCTGCGACTTGCATCGGCGATACTTGGAACGAAGCGGACTGCGGGAAGCTCGGCTGAGCGTATGTGGTTGGGCTGGTGAACTCGCTGTGCGGGGTCAATCCACTCTGGTAGCTTGCCGGCAGAGGCGCCGCAGGAGCACCGTACGGCTGTACTGCCGACGGCTGGTAGGTTGGCTGTTGGGCAGTCGTCTCGTACTGTGGTCGTTGCTGATCCTGGCTGACGTACTGGTATGACGATGGGTTTGCGTACTCGCCGTGGTGGTATGCTGCACCTGAGGGAGCTTGGAGTGGGTCCTGCATGCTTCCCCCCGGCGACTGGAGGTCTTGAGCGCTGTCGTGTGACCTCCATGCAGTCAAGTTGGGCGCGTTCGCGACAGCAGCGGCGCTCGGGAGACCCATCGCTGTCACGATGAACCCGGGTTGATGTGGCCACGAAGCGTGCCGTGAATTGGTCGTTTGTGCTGTCACCGAGTGATTGCTCGCCGTCGCAGTGGAGCCTGGTCTAGATATAGAACCAGAAGCTGTTCCTGGGGACGTTGATGGGATTGAAAGCATGGTAGGTTCTGGTGCGCGTTGGTCTGCTGGTAGTGATTAGCAACCGAATAGCATCAGATCGCGATCGCCTGTACTCACTGTCCAAGAGGTTGATGTTGTAGCCTGTCTCGTTCAGCTTACTTCTCAGGTAGGCATTCTCCTCCTCCAGCTCTCGATTCCTCTGCTGTGTGGCGTGTACGATCTTCTCGCTCTGTTCCTGACTGCCTCTCAGGTCGTTTACTGTTCTCTCGAGGTGATCGATGTGATCTTTCGTCCGTTGACGGATGGCACGCTGGGCTTCTCGGTCATTGGCACGTTTCCGCTCGAGTTGAGCTGCAGAAAGAGTGGTGACGCTTCGTGTGCCTGCGCGTGATGCTCGTTTCTTCCCAGAGCCGGTGGATGACTTCCGGGTTTCCGAGCCGGGAGAAACATAGCCTTGTGATGCCGCTCGGTCCAGCGACGGTTGCGAAGTCGCCGTGTCCGGATTCATTGGCAACCATGGGAGATGGTCGTTGAAATGGTGCCAAGAAGGTGTTGGAGGGAGAACGCACGTCATATGGAGGGCTGGGAAGGGTGAAGCAGGAGATGGATTGAGTAGTGGTGGTGGTCGATTGCAGTCGTTGTGGCTTGGTGGAGCTGGCCGTTCAGTTATCCGGCAAAGGGTGCTATGGGATGGTTGTGGTTGCTTGCGGGCCAGAGCAGGTGCTATGCCAGGTGGTATGAGAGGATATATGCTCGAATCATCGGCGTGTCGCAAGGTCTAGTGGAAAGCATTGGCAGTGACCTATGTTTCACAGAAGAACGCAATATCAACAAGCGGACGCGCGAGACGTCGATGCTAATAACTCCTAGCTGCGACCATTGAGCGCACTGGCCTTCGGCACAGGACCGGCGAATTGCACCATGCGGTCACCGACAGGCGTCCTGGGCGCTGATGCAGCACACCATGGCGGTTGGCACTGGGACCTATGGGCACTATGGGCCGTAGGCACTATGAGCCGTCGGCCCTATGACCTATAGGCACTATGACCCATGCGCGGCGCGCATCGCTAGCAGCCGTCGCCCGACTGGAAGGTGCGGCCAGATGTTTGGCCTTGCAACCGAATGCCTGGCAGTGCGGATCGTCAGCTACCGGCCCTGGCAGCATTAGTGGCGCCCCGTCAGCGCAGGGGCGCCGGCGTGACAATACTGGGGACGGATGGGGGGTAATGCGGCAGTGGGGCTCGGGCGGTGCGTTGCCACATCCACGTGGTGGCGTTGGACGCAGAGGTGAGGCAGCAAGAACTCTGTACCTGGCGGGATGTACCGCGCATGACTCGGCATCCGTGCCATAGCACACCTGCTAAGACGTCCTCGACTGGACTCATGGCTAGTGTTAGCTGCCGGGTGCGCCCGCTTTCTCATCGCCGTGTCTCGCAGCTGCCAGAGAAGGTGGAAAGGGCTCCAGGACGACAGCGCCATCGCCCGCGCTGCGTGGCGGCCACATATTCCAAGACACGTCCCCGCCGCCATCTGCGGGCCATGTCTGGCACCTGCATGTTCAGTGATGTGAGTGGAGCCCGCCAACCAGGCTCACAGGACGGTGCAGGATCCACTTCTACGCCGGCACGTATGTAGTGATCGAGGCCAATGCATGCGCCCCCGCCATCTGATGCACGCCCCATGAACCTACCATCAAGCCCACAGCACCGAGTCCCAGACCAAGCACCGCTGAACCGACCTCCACTAATGCCGGCCCGCTTCCCGCGCCTACAGAAAGCTTCAGCGGTCTTAGCTGCAGCACCGCCCGTCGCGCCTCCCTCGCCGCCGCCCATTCCTTCCCGTTTCACGCTTGTGCATTCGCAAATTTCTGCTCCTGCACCTGCTCAACCCGTTGACATGGAACGTTACGGCAAACCATGGTCAGCGGATGCGCCAGCGCCGGTAGCCACGCCGCATGTCTTCCACCAGCTCGGCCAGAACCACACCGTCGGTCGACAGTGGCGCTGCGCCCAGGGGCCTCTACCAGCGACAGCTCCATCGCCGCTGTTTTGTCGGCACGGCTTGTGAAATCCCGAACCATTCTCTGCCCACGCGCGTGCTGCATTGCAGCACAATCGCAAATCTGGCTGCAAGCAAGAACTCTGTCCGCGAGCACCTGTTCCCCATCATATCGCATGAGTCGGAATTCCGCAGCAGGTCCGGTGCCCAAGCCGGACTGTCACAAACAACCCGGCGTCCATCATAATACCGCTCTTATTGCACATGCAGCTTCTCGCCAGAGCAAATGTTGAAGTGTCTCATAGTGAAAATCCGAATATCCTCCTGATTATTTCATTCGCCCGGATCCGCAGAGCGGTGGCCCACAGTGCTGAGGTCATCGTGCGGCCCATGATCGACGACGTTCACACGGACCGATGAACTTGGATCTCCGCCAGGGTGCCGGTGATCAACGACTGGGGGCATCGAAATCAACCCGCTCGACCGTTTGCTGGGGTCACAAATCTTTCGACCTCACGTTTGCACGTTTCTATAGCAAAGCCCATAATGCAACCTCAATTTTTCGAGTCGTCGTCGTCACGCAATGCCCTGAATTCCTCGCCACAAAATTTCGCCAGGATGGGAAATCAACATTCTTGCTTGGGCTTGATTGCAGGACAGCGTGGTGCTGCACTTCGTCATGGGATACCGTTGGTCGACCTATTCTGCACGATCGCACCGCAGGGTCCCAACCAAGGTTGAAGAGCTCCAACTGTCATCGAACCACACCCGAATGCAGTCCTCCCTGCTACAACCACGTCTCTTCTCCCGTGACGTGGCATGGCAGACGCTTACTGGAGCCACCAAAGACAACAGTGCGTGCAGGCGGAAGTGCCGGAAGAAGGCGTATCACTACCATCACGCGCTCCGACCGATGAGAGACGAGGATGCCTCGCCGATGGCACGAGCACTCTGCTTTGGCATCCTCCGCCGACCATTCTTCTAGTCAACACACGTCACGCCAACGCTCGTTTCCCATCCTTCGGCCCACTCAAGATTACTGACGGATGCGGGTCAGAATTCCGCTGCTTCTGAAACCGGGATGGGTTGTGCTTCCTCCCTAGGACCTCCTTTTCGCTCTGTTTGTCGGCCGAGTCCGGTGATTGGCGCCGTGCTTCTTTGCAGATCATACGACCAGATGCAGCAACGAGATGCAGAACTACCTCTCACATCAACCTTGTCGATCGTACAGGCCTCTGCCATGGCCGCAATGCTGTTGCCCAGGTACTCTGCGCGGAACCCATCTTCCAGCACCTGCTCCACGAGCAGGCCGGCTGGGTACATCCTTGTCGCAGTTGCGTACCAAACCCGCAGTGTAGTGATTCCTGGCTAATACCAGTCTCAGCAAACAACCGTTGGGCATCGGCTTTTCCGCTGAGATGCCCACGGCAGGTTTGAGTAAGCCGAGAATATCTGAAATCCCGTGCAAAACATCAGAGCCTGCCTTGCACAAGCGCCTTCTGCGCGGTGGGGTTGAACAGAGTCAGTGACAGCGCCGGGAGCTGGCCACATTTCTCTCGAGCGATCTGCTGAGTAGAGAAGTCCGGCTTCCTCTCGCAAGCTTTAATACCCCTCGAGTCAGCTGAATCCCATGGCTCACCCAGTCGCCACTGAGTGTGATCCGTGGAGTAGAAATCGATGCAATTCCTTAGCGTGCCTGGCCTTCTGAGAAATTCGCCGAGGAGCCCCTCGTGCCTCGTTGTGAATTCCTCACGCCGTGCTTTCACAGCGGCGACATGCAAGGCCAGGATCTTGTGAGCGACTGGAGGATGGCAGTGGAAGAGCGTAAGCACCGTCGACCAGGATGTATTGAAGCGGCGGGCCTTTGCACCAACTGCTGTTACCTCTACCATCTCTGTGCGCACCGCCTTCAAATATATCGCCGAGGCGGCATCCGACGACAGACATTGCGCGTCACCTCGCCTTGATACGCAGTGGGCAAAGTGCTGGCTGGGTCGTCAGAAACGGAGCAGCTACTGCCGAGCAATGCAGCGAGGAAGAAGGGGTGAAGTGGGAATAAGCGGCGCGGCAACAGTATACATATTTGTGCACCGGGACCGCAAAGTGGGCAGAACGTGTCACACAGCAGAACGTGTCGCACAGCAGAACGTGTCGCACAGCAGAACCAGAAACCGAACCCGATCCAGAACCCTGGAATATCGTCCCACTGGCCCGGAATCCGAGTTCTGCAGGCGGGAAGGATGGAGCGAACCAGCGCTTGTCGGCCCAAACACTTCCGACGTCCAACCTCCCGCCATTCGGAGTTCCTCTTCTGGCAGCGCCGCAGTTTTTCTCCCGTCCTTCTGGTCGGCATTGCTAACATGAATGCGCCGCACACAAACACGGCGGGCCCCGACCGCGACATGCCGGACAGTAGACATGCTTCGCATGTCCAGCGGCCTGCAAAAGGTAGACAGGTCTGCGGCTCCCGCTGGCCCACAGGAAGGGGCCTGTTAAGCAGCAGCACCACAGATTCATTCTCACCCCTTCTGCAGCCGACCCAGCATGCCTTCAAATCTGCAAAGCACTGTACGCGGCGGCCGACGCGCGCTGCGGAGCTTGCAGCAAGGACACCATCCGCAGCTGCGATGTGCCGCCACTGCGACAGCGCAGAAGCGGGAAGGAGATATCTCGGATGCATTCGCAAGCTTATCGGGCCTGCAGTTCAAGCCGTTGGAATCACGATTTGCCGAGCTGAAAGCGCGCCTCGTGGCGGGCCGCGAAGAAGAGCTCTCCGACTCTTGGAACCGACTTCTGGCCTCCCTCAGGGAAGAGATTCCGCTCATCGCAGCAAAGGGTCCTCGAATCGTCCCGGAGATCGAATTCAAGCACATTGACCACGCGAGTGAAGAATTCCGAGCAGAACATCGGAAACGTGGCGTTGCTGTGATCCGGAATGTGCTGCCCGAACAAGAAGCTCTCGCCCTCAAACAAGGAGTGAGGGAGTACATCGAGGCAAACCCATCCACCAAGGCCTTCCCAGCAGACAACCCACAAGTCTATGAACTGTACTGGTCTCCTTCCCAGATCAAGGCACGTTCACATCGCAACTTAATCAAGGCACAGAGATTTCTCATGGAGTTCTGGCATTCGAAAGACCCAAGTGCTCCCATTTCCTCGAGCCATCCTATGATATACGCCGATCGTCTGCGCATGCGATTGCCAGGTGACGCCAAGTTTGCTCTCGGCCCACATGTCGATGGCGGATCTTGTGAACGCTGGGAGGAGAATGGCTATGGTCGAGGGCACGTCTACGACAAGATCTTCGAAGGCCGATGGGAAGAATACGATCCTTGGGAGTCTAGTTGCCGTCTTTCAGTTCGGTCCGATCTGTATAATGGCGTTGGTGCATGCAGCATGTTCAGGATGTTCCAAGGCTGGCTCTCTCTGAGCTCTACCGGTCCGTTCGAGGGCACATTGCTGGTCAACCCGCTTCTCAGCAGAGCAACCGCATATTTCCTCCTCAGGCCGTTCTTCTCGCCCAAGAAACCAGCACACCATCCTACCGCCGAGGCCTACGAGGAAGCTTTCTTGTCTCCGAAAAACTGGACCCTCCGCAAGGAGCACGACACTTGGCTTCACGGCGCAACGCCTGGTCACGGACAGGAACTTCGGGCCCACCTTCATCCACATCTCAACCTGCCGAGCTCGATGGTGCATGTCCCTCGGGTGAATCCAGGGGACTATGTCAGCTGGCACTGCGACACCATTCATGCTGTGGACAGAATCCATGCCGGAAAATCCGATTCTAGCGTCATGTATATACCGGCCTGTCCACTGACAGAATCAAATGCTGCATTCGTTGCTCGTCAGCGAGAAGCATTCATCAAGGGCTATCCATGCCCGGACTTTGGGGGAGGCGTTGGGGAGAGTGAGCACATCGGCCGTCCAGGTGTTGACGATGTGAGGGAGGTCAATCCCGTGGAAGGCATGAGGGGCTTTGGGATGCTTGAGTGGGACAGCTCCGAACCTGGCTTGACCGAGGGTCAAAAGGTGGTCATGGAGAAGGCGAACAAGATTCTCGGATACAAGGCATGAAAGCGTGGACATCTTGCTGGTCTCACGTGATCGCCCACTTTCTCGCAGCATCTTGAAACTTCTCCCACCAACACCGCGCCAACGCGTTTCATACAGCTCGGTTTCTCTTGTCAACCCCCAAAATAATCATAGACCATTTTCTCGTTCCTGGACTGAAGAGACCATCTACCAAAAGCGCAAGTGCTCACGCTGTCATGGCAAATCTCAACCATCTCTTCGGATCATGCGCGTGTGAACGAAACTACTACGAGATCTCATTTCCTTCGGCATCCGCTCAGTTAGCACAAGTGTGGTTCGACAACAGCTCCTCGAGCCGTAAGTGTCGCTACTACCGAAAGCCATGTTGCCAGAGACTCGCTCACAACTTTCAGGCAGGGCCACCGCCGCACCGGTAACCGCGTGGCTCCGTGTACCTCTGGACTGGTACCAGAGCGCGACGATTGCACATTTTCCCGACGAGTCCCACGCCTCCATCAAACGCACCTTCCACACTCCCGCCTCGAACCGGCTTCTGCCGCCCACACGCAGACAGTTCTGCGGCTATTGCGGCACACATCTCACGGCATACAACGAAGCCGAACAAGCCCGAGGATGCGGCGGGAGTCCCGATGACACGTTGGACGTGACGCTGTCGTCCCTGCTCAACGACAGCTTGGCGAGATTGGAGAGCTTGCGCATCCTGCCCGACAGTGAGTCGGACGTCGACTCCGTCCCGAGTCCCACAGAAGGTCTCGCACGAGGCGGCCCCGTGCACGACGAAGACAACATCATCGCCACGCGAGAGCCAGCACCTGGGGGCGTGGACGCCCCCCCTCCTCCTCCTCCCGGTGCCTCGACGGTGCCCGTGCGCACACAACAGCGGCCACCCCCGCCTCATCAAATGCAGAGCCGCGGAGTGCCGTACTTCGAGGAGATGATCGAACACAGTCGTCTGGGACGGATCAAGCGGCAACGAGGCGGCCACCCGTCGCGCAACGGCAGCTCGAGCGTGCAATGGGAAATCGTGGAGGTGGGCGGCGACGAGCCCGCCTCGGATGTGGTTGCGATGGCGTCGGGCGGGAACAAGCGGCCGAGGCTGGACGTCTAGCGGAGCGTGACGTGGGGAAGAATGGGATGTGAATCGCTTCCCCCTCCCCGAGCCCCCGCAGGAAACGTTCGGGGCAATGGGCACAGATAGATCCCATCTGCACCCGTCGCGCCACGCACACTCTTTCGAATGCAAGGTCATGCGATTTTCTCGGAGCACACCCACGCCGTGCGAGCGCGCGAGCGGGGAGCACGCCGCCGCCCTGGGCGCAATGCGGCATGTATGCACGTCTCCCCCCACCATCGTTTCCCCATCCCATGCCGGATCGTCACGCCGGCGCGGTCTGGGTGGTGGAAGTCATGGCTTCGCCGTGTGGTGCCATGGCTGACGCAAAATCTTCCTCCACGCTTGCGCCCGCGCTCTCCCCCGCCCACGATGGCCGCACCCACGCCCCGGGCGTCGTCTCCCTCTGCACATGTGCACCTGCGCCGCGCCGCGATGGTGGGACCGGGGGGTGTCACGCCGGCACGCACATCTCCATACTGGGACACGCCGCTCGTCCGACACAGAAGGAGATATACTGACGGCGTGGGGCGCGCGATGCCGCCGTCGTCGCCGTGAACTGGGAAGCACGATAGGCGTGTGGGAGGCTGCCGCCAATTTCAGAAGGGAGGTTGGGAGGTTGGGGGGGGAAGGTGACAGCGGAACGGAGCTCGCATTTCGAGCTACATACCTAGTCGTACCTCCCGATGATGCCCGCGACACGCTTGCTCCCCCCAAACGCCGCTCGCGCTGGGCCCCCGAAGGTCCCGCCTGCTCGGCAGGAAGCAACTTGTGTGGTGTGATGCAAGGGGAAGCGGAGAGCACACACACACACACGCACACATACACACACACACACATCATGCAACCGTGGAAAATCGGAAACGCGCTCAACCCTGCATGCGCTTGCGCTTGCCCACCTGTGCGGAGAAACCGGTCTTGATGGCGGTGACGGAGCGACGCGAGCCGCAGGAGTTGCAGGTGACGAAGTAGAGACGGTTCTCTCCCTTGTTGAGCTCGGTGTCGGGGGAGCGGCAGGTCTTGCAGGTGACGTACTCCACTGTGGAGCGGGTGAGCATGGAGACGGCGTTGAGTGAGGCGGGCATGTGGCGACGGGGGGACTTACTGATGTATCGTCGGAGCACGTTCTCGATCTGCTTCTGCTGGAATCGACCCTTGATCACCAGTCTCCGGCTCCCGTCCACGGAACCGCTGGTGCCCAGCTCGGCGAACAAGAACTGCGTCACGTGCTCGTCGGTTCGCTTCATGCGCTTGCAGATGTCGGCGATGTTGGCGAAGATGGTCTTCTTGTTGCCTTCGCGGAGACACTGCGGTGGCGGGATCTTGTAGCTCTTGCCTCCGCTAGAAGCAAGGTCGGGATGCGAGTCGTGCAGCAGGACGAAGAATCGGTGGAGCAAGCTCTCGTAATTGATGGGCGTTTGGTCATCGTGTTGCCAGACGCCGGTGCCGCCGTGGATGTCGCCGTCCTGGAGCCCCGCATCGTTCGCTTCCTTCTTCTCGCTGTCCTCCTCTCGGTCGTCCGCAGCGCCGGCCGCGCCGGCCTCGGCCAGCTGCTTCTCGAAGTCGTCCTCGGGCGCCTTGGCCTTCTTCTTTTTCTTCTTCTTCAGCACCGAAAGGTCGACCTCGCCGTCGTCGGCCGCCTTCTCCTCGGCGCCGTCTTCTCCTTCGCCATCCTCCTTCTCCTTCTTCGACGGCTTCTTCTTTTTCTTCTTGGCCATTCCGGCAAACATGTCCGTCATCTCGTCGACGTCCTTTTCATCGCCGTTGGCCTCGGCTGTGCCGTGCGACTCGGCCGAGTCCACGTGTATGACTTTGCCTTGGCCATCGACAATGGTCTGCCCTTCGGCGAAGGCGACCGACTTTCGCTTCTGCGATTCTTCCGCCATCGTTGCCGCCGTTGTCGTGTGTGTTCGTCGTCGCAGTGGTAGAGTCATAAATCCGCCCTCCGCTTGACCCTGTCACAAGCCACAGCCGGAAGGGGCTGCCCGTATCCCCCCCGCGCCGGCTACGCCACAATATCCAGCGCCACCATGCTTCACATCAACACGGTCATCTTGTGCATGTGCATCCGGCAGACTATGCAACAAACACCCATACCAACCAAGGAGCCACCGCATGCTCAATCGAGTGGGCTGAACCACATACAGATCGTAACGGAACGGCTCAGGCCGGACAAGCGCGTCATGGCTCCGGCGAGCTGGCGCGGCAGCACGGGGGGTGTGGGACAGTCAGAAACCGCATTGCTTAATTTCAACCGTATAGTCAACTACGCTGTGCATGAGAGATGACGTGCGATTGATCGAACATGCCACAAAGCACAACAAATCCAGCGACCAAAACCAACGCGAAAGTGGTATAGGTTCAAACAGCAGAACAGAACCGTCATCCGCACCGGCGAGCGAGCAAGTGCCGAACTCCCTGCCAGCAGCCCATGCACAACATGATCGGGTTTCTCTTTCCAGACGGCGCGGACCCGAAGAATCTCATGGCAATGTGCGTCCAGTCCTCAAAACCACTGGTCCCACCTATGCATCGTTCCCACGACCACATGACCCGCCCGACATGACTCGGCGGAAAGCAGGATGCTGGGCAGAGATCGGGATCGGTGTGACGGGCTGATCAAGATCCTGTCTGGTGGTCGAGTCTCGCGAGCTTCTGGCGACGGGCGATGGGTCGCGCGTGTCGAATGTGCCGCTCCAGCGCGAATCCTCTTCGTGGAAGTCGAGGTCGAGTGAACAAGAGAATTGTGGAGCGAGCTCAGGCAGAGGTTCAGGTGGGGGAATTGATCCGCCTGACTCAAGCCGTGGCCTACCGGGCAGGTTAATCGAATTGTCGCGCGTCCCATATGGCTTTGGATGATGTGGCCCGAACTGTTCGACAGACCTGCATGGTTCGACAGGCCCGTTCCATGCCGGCTGCCTCCCCAACGGATTCAGGCTTGCTGAACTCATCCTGCGGGGTACTGGAGGAGCAGGGCCATCGGTCTGAACAAGACTAGGAGTGGACTCCGCCGGCCCGGGCACAATTCCAATGCAGTTGGCACAGGTGAAGAAGCTGAGCAAACGCGAGTTAGTCGGAACGAAGCAAAGATAAGACCAGGAAGTAAGAGGAAAGGAGGCAAACTACTGCTTGAGCTTCTCCTTGATCTTGCTGAACAACCCCTTCTTCTTGGTCGCGCCCGTGCTATCGGCCGCCTTGTTCGAGTCCGGTGTGCCCTTCAGTCGATCAATAATCGAGCTGCGCTTGCCTGGGGTTGTTGATGCATTCTTGCTGGGAGTAGCAAGGGGCGCGGACTGCTCAGGCACCTTGCCGGAGTCGACAGCAGTGGTGACCTCTGGAGCAGTCTGGTCTGTAGTTGATGGACCTGCTGTGACTGGCTGAGACGTTGGACTAACAGCACGGTTGTCTCCAGGCTCACCAGCCTCAGTAGCAAGCGCAGGAGTTGTGGCAGCTTGCGATTGTTCCTGTGAATTGGCTGGCGTGTTGATGCTGCCCTTGGATTTGTCGTCTAGGCTGAGAGCTGCAACACCTGCGGTAGGATCAGCAAGCTGTGGCGCACCGGTTGATGAAGTCGGTGCAGTTGCTGCTGTTGCCGCGCTGACCGTCGGGGCAGGTTCACCGCTTGCTTGGCTTTCTGGGACCTTGGACAAGAGCTCCTTCTCCACGTCGGCCTTCTCGTGAACGGCCTCTGGGTTTGCGGATGCTTCTGGGTCGGCGTGAGCCTGCTTCTGAGAATCCTTGACCTCAGATGGCACTTCCTTTGCAGTGTTCGTGGCTGGAAGTGCTGCAGCGTCCTTGCCACTGGCTGCGTTCTGCTCGACAATGGCTTTCTGGATGGACCCTGGAAGGACCGTAGTTGGATCCTTCCCAGTTGTCTCCTTGATCATGTTGGCAGCGACTGCAGCAGCACCGGCAGCCACGGCTCCTGCAACTGCAACACCTTTTGTCACAGCTCCAGCGATGCCAGCATCGTTCTTGCCGTCGCTTGTAGCTGGCTCTTCTGGCACCTCCTTTTTGAGTTCGTCCTCAACTTCCTTCTTCTCCTCGACGGCGGTCGGGTTCGCAGCTGCCTCAGGCGCCTGACCGGCCTCCTTCTGGCTTTCTGAGACGATTTCTGGTACACCTTTGACTTCGAGAGGAACCTGGCCTGCTAGCTGGTTGGTAGTGCTGGCCTCGCCGACCGAGTTGATCGTGGCTCCAATGGCCCCGCCTCGTGGCTCGATCGGCACCTGGCCTGCTAGCTGGTTGGTAGTGCTGGTCTCGCCGACCGAGTTGATCGTGGCTCCAATGGCCCCGCCTCGTGGCTCGATCGGCACCTGGCCTGCTAGCTGGTTGGTAGTGCTGGTCTCGCCGACCGAGTTGATCGTGGCTCCGGCGGCTCCGCCTCGTGGCTCAATAGGCACCTGCCCTGCAAGATCGTTTGTGGTACTGTTGGCGCCAACAGAGTTGATGGCCACGCCGTCCAGCGGACCGGGCGCGTCCTCCCCCATGCCGAGGCTTGATTCCGGAATCATGTTGGTTGTCTGGGGCCCGAGAACGCCTAGATGTCCACCCGCAAGTTCCCCGCCTGCTGCGGAGCGTTCTGTTTCGGAGGTCGCAACAACTGGATGGACCGCAGCACCACCGTCGGCCCTCTCGTAAGATTCCTTGTCGAGCCTGACATTGCTCCCAACAGTGTTGCGAGTGATGGTTGAAGGGTCAGGAACCTCCTCGCCGGGCTGTAGATGCACAGGGTTTCCAATACCGCCAGTCGCGGGAAGAGGTGCCACACGGAAAGTCTGCTCGGAATCATGAGCACTGTTCTCTAACCATGGATCGTCGTGAACGGTAGATGAGACGGTGGCTCTGCTGATTGTGGATGGATCAGGAACCTTCTCGCCGGGAGCAAGAGTGACAGGGTTGCTTGCGCCCTCGGAGGCCGGAATGGGGTTGACAGAGAAGGTCTGGTCCTCTTCGTTCTGGCTTCCCGGGGCAAGAGCGCCGCCGCCCAGCGGGTTGCTCTGCTCCTCCGCCGCCGTAGCTGCGGGCGTCTCGGGAAACGCGCCGGGCAGATCGTTCTCCGTGCTGTTCCGCTCGCTCTTCTCCGTGCTGTTCTGCTCGCTCTCCAGCGGCTGCTTGCCCGCCAGCTCCGTGGTGGTTGCGCCGGGCGCTACCGAGGACGTGGTCACGCCGCCGTCCATTGCTTGGCCGGGAGCGAGGTCGTCGGGATAGAGGACGTTGTTGACGTTTCCTTCGCCGTCTGTTTCGGTCTGCGCCGTGGGGTCGTGTTTCCACTCGTCGTCGGCCACAAACTGGAGCGCGTCAGCTCTCGCGTGTCACGGGAGCGCTGTGTTTGCCGCGGCGGGGGATGGGCCCAGGCACCGCGGCGCGGCGCGCATTTTGTATGCTGCGTACCTTGTACAGGATCTTCTCTCCCGTCGTGGGCAGGTGCACCAGCTTCTCGTGCACGTGGTCCTTCTTGTCAAGCTTCACGCTCTGGCTCCAGTTGTCGAAGGAGCCCGTGACATAGACCACGTCGTTCACATGACCCCCTAGCAGAACGGCGGTCAGCTCCGCGCCTCTCCGCGCCTTTCCGCATCCACCTGCGCCGATCCTTCAGCGCCGCGCGCATCGAGATAGGGGCTGTGGGCGGTGCGCAGCGCCCAGCGCCCAGCGCCCAGCGCGCGGCTCTGCGACTCACATCTGAACTTGTAGCTTCCCATCGTCGACTGCTACGCCGCGAAGCTTTATCGCCACCGCGTGCTGCAAGTGTCGCTGCTCTCTTGGGCTGGAGCGAACCTGCGCCCGGGCTATCTCACGACTCAGACCCTTCAGCTTGCTGCGTCAGACCGTGCATGTGAGTAGCCCAGACAAGCTAGCATCGCTGGCGAGCTAGCACTAGCCAACACTAGCCAGCCAATACCGCTGAGCTGTGCAGACCGCTGGGCTGTACACAATTTCGAGGCACAACCAACTGCCACATTGACACAGGTGCTCAATTATCTAATCAAGGGGGCAGGATTGTGCTCGCTCTATCTACCCAGTGTCACCGTTGAGAGTTGTAATTGCTATCTCTAACCCCCCCTTTAACATGCTGCAGTACACAGTACGCTATTAAAGGAAGCTGTAAAGAAACTTAGAAGTAACTGAGCAGTGTGTACTAGATATATAAACCTTAAGCTGTTACAGTCAGCAGATAGAAGAGAAAGACTAACACTAGCAAGACCCTACCCAACACTACTATAATTGACAGACTATATCTTAACAACTATTAGTCTAATTAAGATAATTCTCTAAGTATTAGAAGTGCCGTAATCTGTTCTATAAAGATAGCTAGTTAAATCTGGAAGCTTCTAGAACTATAGCTAACAGATAGGAGAGAAAACTTAATAACACCTAGAAGGACAGCTAGTTAAGTCCTAGAAGTGTGTTATGTATAGGTCTGTAGCAGTGTATAATCCAAGCGCGCAGATATAATTCAATACGGCTGTTTTGATAACTATATCTCAAACTAAGGAGGGAAAGGAATCTATGCGGCGGTAGGTAAGGGCTTTAGGGGTGGCATGCTAAGGCCCGGCTCGGTCCAGAAGGGCTGAGCCGAAATTCTAAGGGTCCACCCTATTACTTAGTCCTACCCCTTTCTGCTGCTGTAATAGTGTATAGTACACCTAATACTATACACTAGTATTACGTCTAAACTAACAAGTGCCCTTTAATAATTCCCTTCTGTATACCTTTTGTATATGTTGCGGAGGCAGAAAGGGATGGGACTAAGTAATAGGGTGGACCCTCGGAATTTCGGCTCGGCCCTTCCGGACCGAGCCGGGCCTTGGCAAGCCACCCCTAAAGCTCTTACCCACCACTACATAGATTCCTTTCCCTCCTTAGTTCGAGATATAGTTATTAAAAAGGCTATATTGAATTATATCTGCGTGCCCGGATTATTATATCTCGAACTCACTTACTACACCAACTCCGCGCTGCGCGAAAGGGACCGTTAAACAATCCGGACACCCGAATAACGCACGCGCAACACACACACTAAACTAAACCAAACACCAGCACTGTAAGAAAGCTATAGAGAGCTTCTTAACGGTAGAGGGCGGCGTTACAGGCCGCAGCGGAAAGAGAAAGACCAACAGACTAAGGGATAGGCATACTAGCATCCTCAACGATAGAATAGCCACTAAGGGCCTTACAGAAGAAGAGATAGATAAAGCGAAGAAGGGCATAGAGAACTATGCCAAACTGTACGCACGTATGCCAGATAAGATAGGAGAATATCTTACAGAACATAGAGCAGAGAAGGTGTTCGACATTATTACCTTCGTCGAAAAGAAATTTTATAGGAACACGGAAGAAAACAGGAGACTAAGGGAAGAAATAGAAACGGTAATAGCCGAGAAGGAGTCAGTAGAAACTATTATTAACGTATTAGAAAATTAAGCGGCGAATCGGCTAGCACAACTAAAGGCAATAAAGGCTCAGTTAGCTAAAATAGATGTAGCAGCGATGTCGTCGGCGCTGCCACTACGACGAGAAGAACAAGCAGAGACTGTGTCACCAGCGGCCTATAGTCAAGGTAGCACACCGATAACGTTACTACCCGATCTACTAGCGTTTAGGGACGGAGACCCTAAAGATTGGGAAGCATTTAAAAAGAAAATAAAGAATAAGATAGACCGCGATTACGCTGGAAGCAGTGCAGGAGACAGGCTAGCATACCTGGAGTCGCAGTTGGAATGTAAAGCTTTTTCGCTAGTGGCGGACCTAGAAGAGGTAACCGCCAAAGAAGCGATTAAAGCGCTAAATCAACGCTTTAGAGACCCCTTCCGAAAGAAGACAGCCTGTAAACAGCTAGACAAAATCAACCAGAACCGGCAGACATTTAAGGGATTCTACAGACTGTTCCAAAAATATGCTATTAAAGCCAGAGTGTCTAAAGATAAGCAGCTGCACTTGTTAAGACAGAAGCTGAACCCTGAACTGGCTGCAGCTATAGCGTCGGTAGAAGATAAAGACCTTAAAAGCTTCGTGCACTAAGCGAGAGTTACCGCCAGAAACCTGAGCGCCTACGCGAAATCGCGCGAATCGAACTAGAAGCCGTCGATAACGCAGACAAAGCGACCCCCTGCACCTTTCCGGAGAGCACCTTAGCAGCTATCTTATTCGTCGCGCTTGTCGTTCGTCCCTACCTGCTATGCGTATAGAAAGCCTGGCTATATCGCTACAAGATACCAAGCTACAGATTAGCAGAAGCTGGAGTATCGAGCTACGAAGCAGCAGCAGCAGAGAAAGGCTATCCAAGCTATAGAGCCGGCTCCGAACGACACTGACAGTATAGACAGTAGAGTGCTACTGCGAATCCTAGGAAAAGACTAGCTGGACGGATAGGCCCCCTATCTAGCATAGACAATAGGGCACCGATACGAACTACGTCGCTGGAAGAAGGAAGTATTAACAGCTGTAGCGATCTGCTCTCGGCGGCGGTAGAAGTGAACACGGAAACAGCTATTATCCTTCCTATTACGATCCACCCCGTTGAGAAGTTACGCCCACTGCTCTAGCTAAAAGCTTTTATCGATACCGGAGCTCTTATTGGAGCAGCAATCAACTATCGGTTAGTTCAGAAGCTAATAAAGGGATACGGCTATCCAGTAGAATTAGTGTCGCCGACGAGAATTTCGGCGTACAACGGACAGGACACGGAAAGTGTTATGCACTATGTGCTATTAAGGACCACACTAGCTGGTCGCACTACAGAGGCGACGTTCCGAATTATAGATATCGGAAGGTTTGACATTATTATAGGGCAGAAATGGATAAAGAACTAGAGAGCAGTTATCGATATAGGTAAAGGCATGCTAGGGTTCAAAAACCAGCAGAGCGGAGTCGCCGCCGAATCGGTTACCGTCGTCGCTGCGAAATCGAACGCTACGACTATCGAAGCGGTTTAGATAGATCGGCCCGACCCTCCGGACACGATCGGAATAATAAGCTCGGAAGATTTGACGACCCTCGCGAGGTTGCTAGACAATAAGATTTACGCTATCTTAATAAAGGACATTAAAGACTACTAGAAGATAATAGCGGAAGAAGAAGTAGATCCGCTATAGGTGTTACTAAAAGAACTCTACGGTCACGCTAACGTGTTCTCGAAGGCTGACTCCAACCTCTTGCTGCTCTACCAACCGGAATACGACAACAAGATCCGACTAAAAGAGGGAGCTACGCTGCTAAGAACCGAGCCCCTAAGACGATTGTCGCCGGCCGAGCTAGCCTAGGTAGAAGTGTTTGTTCGAGAGAATCTAGCGAAGAAGTTTATTACGCTAAGCTTAGCCGAATATACGTTACCGATTCTTTTCGTAAGGAAACCCGGAGGTAGTCTCCGACTATACGTGGACTACCGAGGCCTTAACGAGGTCACTAAGAGAGACGTGTATCCGCTGCCACTAATCGACGAGACTATACAACGAGTAGCTAAAGCTAAGTGGTTCAGCAAGCTGGATATTTGCTAAGCGTTCCACCGATTAAGGAACGAGAAAGGGCAAACAGAAGATCTTACGACATTCGCTACACGCATAGGCAATTTCAAGTAGCTAGTAATGCCTTTTGGACTTACTAACGCACCGGCGGTGTGGCAACGCTTTATAAACCACACCTTTATAGACATGCTAGAACGGTTCGTATCTATCTACTTAGACAACATTCTTATCTATACTAATAGAACGAGAGAGCAACACACAGACTACATTAAGAGGGTACTAAAGAGACTCTGCGAGGTCGGATTAAGCGCGGACACGAAGAAGAGCGAGTTCTATTAGACCGAAGTCAAATATCTCGGTCTTATCGTCGGAAGAGAAGGAATTCGGATAGACCCCTTAAAGGTCGCCGCTGTAGCAGAATGGAAGCAGCCGAAATCCGGAAACACTACACAAATCAGAGCGTTTCTCGGATTCTGCAGCTACTATCGGCGATTTATTAAGGACTTTAGCAAGATAGCGAGACCCCTAAACGAAGCATTAAAGAAGGAGGCCGCTAGCCTATAGAATAAGAGGTGCATAGAAGCTTTTAACCGGCTAAAAGAAGCAGTGGCCTCGGCGCCAGTTCTAGCGCACTTCCGACTAGAAAAGACGATCTATCTGGAGACGGACGCTTCCGACACAGTAATAGCAGGGGTCCTCTCTCAATACGACGAGGATAAGACCCTCTATCCAGTAGCTTTCTTTAGCAGGTCTATAAATAAGGCTAAACGGAACTACGCTATTTACGATAAAGAACTGTTAGCTATTATTTAGGCGTTCAAAGAGTAGAAGCCGGAGCTTATAGCTAGAAAGAGCACGGTCCAGGTCCTTACGGACCACCAGTCGCTAACCTACTTTATAAAGACGCAGAAGCTCTTACACTACTAAGCTCGATAGGCCGCCTACCTATCTGGGTTCGACTTTAAGATTACCTATTGACTAGGAGCTCAAAATGGAAAAGCTAATGCGCTAACGAGAAGAGAAAGAAAGACCAGCTGCGCAAAAGAAGATCCGAACATGTTCCAGAAGGTATTAACCGAACGGGCAGTAGACGCTAAGGTATTGAAAGAAGCAGGGATCAGCATAATAGAACCACTAACCGAAGAAGAGACGCTCTACGAGAAAGTGGAACGGCTTAATTAGCAGCAGAAGCTCGGCAAAACCGGCTTAGGAACGTTGATAGTTCTAGAAGAACTAGTAACAGAGGTTATCCAGCTAGTTTATAGTGCTAAAGACGTCGGCTACGCAGGCTCGAAGAAGACGATAGAAGCTGTAAGGACGATCTACTGGTTTCCGCGAATCTTCAAACGGATCCACCGGTTTATCGCTAATTGTTACGTATGCCGAGTCGCGAAGCCCCGTTACAGCCTTCCGGCCGGTCTGCTAAAGCTACTTCCGATCCCCGAGAAACTGTAGCAGCACATTACGATAGACTTTGTAACCGGCCTGCTGGATTCGGATAGATATAACGCTACGCTAAATGTAGTGGATCGACTAAGCAAAGAACGCTATTTTATCCCCTAGCGAGCGAAGAATAAAGGAACTACTGCAGAAGAAACAGCGAGAATGCTAATCCAGCATATATAGAAGCACTATAGCCTGCCGGACACTATTACTACAGATAGGGGTCCTCAATTTACTGCTAATATATAGAAGGCTA
The DNA here is from genome assembly GCA_016165855.1 of Pseudocercospora ulei. Classification (NCBI taxonomy): domain Eukaryota; kingdom Fungi; phylum Ascomycota; class Dothideomycetes; order Mycosphaerellales; family Mycosphaerellaceae; genus Pseudocercospora; species Pseudocercospora ulei. Next base: position 3,017,231 of record JACWNB010000003.1, read on the forward strand.
TTAACTATGCTCTCGGAATTTATAGAAAGCTCAGTACAGCCGCTTACCCTTAAACCGACAGTTAGTCAGAAGTAGCTAACCGCGAGATAGAGAAATATCTACGAATCTTCTATAGTTATTATTAAGCAGAGTGGGTTAAGGTGTTGCCGATAGCCAAATTCTGCGCCAATTTAGTACAGTTAGAAGCTACCTTGCTGGCGCCGTTTAAGATAACCTATAGTTATCTTCCGAGGATAAGCTTTCAACCGCCAAATGAATCCAGCTCTTCGGAATCTCCTACTAGCACTTCGTTAAAGAGAGTCGCCGCCGCGGCGGCCGAAGCACTTAAGGCTTAAATAGAAGAAGCGATTAAGGTAGCGAAGGAAGTAATAGAATCGGCTTAGAAGAAGATAGTAACTCGAACTAATAGAAAGCGGTTACTAATAGAATTTGAAGAAGGCCAAAAGGTATAGCTTAACACGCGAAACCTAAGGCTAAAAGGCAACGCCAAGCTTAACCCTCGTTACGTAGGCCCGTTTAAGATCGTAGAAAAGAGGTCGCTGGTAACTTATCGGCTCCAGCTACCGAATCGTTCCGAATCTACGATGTCTTTTATTCGGACCTGCTAAGTTTGGATCCTAAAGACGGCCTTCTAGAACAGGGGTTCGCCGAACCCCCACCAATCGAGATAGATAGTAAAGAAGAAGAATAGGAGGTAGAAGATGTAATAGATATAAGAAAGCTAAGAGGATCTATCGAAGCGAGGATCTTATAGAAAGGATAGCCGGAAGACTATAAATAGTATCCGGCCGAGACCCTCCGGAATTCGGCAGAGCTGCTAAGAGAGTTTTATGTCCGGAACCTAAGGAAGCCGAAGCCTAAGTAGCTCTGAAGTTAATTATTCTGGAAGAAGAAGAAAAACCGCGTCCGCTCTATCGGTGCAGAAGCCGATAAAGACGATCGTAGCAGTCGCTTTGCTAGAGTCTTCGATTCGGCCACTACCTACTACCGCTTCGGCAGGAAGCTTACCGACGCCGCTGTACAGCGTCGGCGCCGCCAGCCCTGCGGTAGGTAAGGTCTTTAGTAGAGAAAAAAGAAGAAGAAGATAGCAAGCTACAGATAGATTTATATAGACCTCTGCAGCGGCGCACAGACCGGTTATACCGTAGCTTAGGTAACCGCTGGCTCCAATTAGATAGCACGGATTAGATAGACGCTAAGTAAAGAAGTCAGATAGCGACGATGTAAGAAGAAAGAAGATAAAAAAAGGAGATAGTTTCGAAATAGAAGAAAGCGAAGAGGTAATAGCGGAACTAAAAAAAAAAAGAAAAAAAAAGAAAAAGAGAGAAACAGATAAGTAAGCGGTCGAGGTCGACTGCTAGTAAGGGAGGGGGGTAGTGTTGCGGAGGCAGAAAGGGATAGGACTAAGTAATAAGGTAGACCCTCGGAATTTCGGCTCGGCCCTTCTAGACCAAGCCGGGCCTTAGCAAGCCACCCCTAAAGCTCTTACCTACTACTACATAGATTCCTTTCCCTCCTTAGTTCGAGATATAGTTATCAAAAAGGCTGTATTGAATTATATCTGCGTGCCCAGATTAGTATATACTAGAGCAGCGCAAGCCGTCCTTAGCAATAGGCTATCTATTAGTTCTGCAATCATCCTATAGGAGCAGCGCTATATAATCTAAACACGTAGATATAATTTAATACAGCTCGTTAATAACTATCTTAAACTAAGGAGAGGAAGGAATCTATATAGTAGGGGATGTAGACTCTTGTAGGGGTAGCGTGCCAAGACCTGGTTTAGTCTAGAAGGACAAAGCCGAAATTCTAGGGTCTACCCTATTAGTCCGTCTTATCCCTTTCCACTGCCTTCTACTACTGTAATACTACTACCCTCCCTTACTAGCAGTCGCCCTCGACTGCTTACTTATCTATTCTAGCCCTATATCTTCCCTTTCTTTAAAAAATTTCTAACTAATTAGGTCTTTCTATTCTATCTTATTTTGATATACTTCTTTTCTATCCGTCTTCTTATCTTCTTTTCTATTGCAGTAGCGGAAAGTAGTAGGATTAAGTAATAGGATAGACCCTTGGAATTTTGGCTCGGCCCTTCTGGACTAAGCCGGGTCTTGGCACACTACCCCTACGAAAGCTTACATCTGCACATACGTAGATTCCTTTCCCTCTTTAGCTCCAGATATAGTTATTAGAACAGCTGTATTGAATTACATCTACGTGCTCGGATTATTATATCTCGAGCTCCTCGACTACTAAGCTACTATACTGCGCAAAAGGGCCCGTTAAATTACATCCGGTGTTGCGGTTAACAGAGGTAAAAGAGGAAACAACAGCACCTAGGGCCTAACTAGAACTATTAAGATTTACAGACTATAGGCCAACAACTACTAGATAGAGCAAGAAGACTCTAAGAGAGTGAAAGGCGACTTAACCCGCGCTACAAATACTCCTAGCTCAGTTCTAGAACCTTTGGAAAAAGCGGGTCTGGAAAATAAATTTGTTTGCAGGACAAAGAAACAGAGTTTAGTAAGAAAGTTACTAGCAAACACGCAAACAAACAGCTAGGGCAGGGGGGTATAAGAACCTGCTGCCGCCCCCCTAATCTTTCTCTTCTTCTTGTTTATAGCTCGTCTTGTGCATCCAATTTAGCTTTTACACTCCTTACTTCAGACTTCAGCTTCCCTTTCTAATATTAAGCTTTATATCTACTCTTTTAGACTTTGTATCTTCCAGCCCCTCCTACTTATTTTGACTTTTATATTGACCCTTTCCAACTACTGAGCTCTACCCTTAACATTACGAGCTATTAACCAAACAAGAAGACTATTAATATAGTCTTCTACACTCTACAAGAAGAGGTCCCCTTTAAGGAGTACTTACAACTAGACCTATTAGCAGAAGGCATTATTAACCTAATAAACAACGATCCTAACCTTGTCCGCCAAGTCTTCTTTACGGCAACAAACATCGTCTGTACAGGCGTTGCACAAGTAAAGGACCTCAACCAACACATTAATAGTTTAGAAGCAATGCTATTAGATAGCAAGGACTAGTTACAAGAGATAGAACGAAAGATTGCTAATCTTACAATTAAGAAAGTCTAGACACAAGGACAATTGCAGGAAGCTCTAAACCTAAGGACACAAAACATATCTAGAGAACCTACTAGCAAGAGAGTAGCTAACCTAGAACCATTCTATAGAGACAAGGACAAGTTTAATAAATTCCGACTACGATTGTTAATCAAACTCTTAGCTAACGCAGACCACTTCCTAAACGAACAACAGAAGGTCTCGTACGTGTTCTCCCTTCTTGCTAGCAAAGTACTGCAACAGGTTTTACACTAGTTTAACCTAAAGACACTACAAGTTACTTGTCTAGACGTAACTACCTTGCTAACTGCTCTCGACTCGGCTTTTGGAAACCTATACTGTAAGTCCATAGCTTAACAGTTAATCCGAACCCTTAAGCAAACTAACAAATCCTTCTTCGACTACTATATACAATTCTTACGCGAAATAGGATACTGCGAGTACGATACAGAAGCCCAAAAGTCGGCTTTGGTTGCTGGCCTAAGTACAGAACTTCTTACAAAATTAGAGGATTAAGAGTATAAATCTTTGTTATTCTACGAACTTGTTACTCTCTATTAACGCCTCGACAGCTGCCGAAACCTGTTCTTAAACATTATTAAGGTACGCAGCAACCCAATTAACAACTGTTTAAACCTGCGTCCTGTTTCGACTCTTTTAACCTTTACCTAGAACTAACCTAATCCTCCTGCTACCCTACGACTTCTTCCTGCTATTGGGGAACCTATAGACCTTAGTTTAGCCAAGCTTTAAGACGGTCGACTTACGTAAGAGGAAAAGCAGCGTCGCTGCAACCAACGCCTCTGCATGTACTGTAGTAAGCCAAACTACATTGCTATTAACTGCCCGACTCTGGCTAACTGCTGCACTAAGGTAGGCACCCCTCTCGGATTTTCTGCAGCCGCCTCTGCACTAAAGGACAATAGCAAGGACTAGGGAAACGCTTAGGCCTGTTAACAAGACGCCTAACAGGCAAGCATTTAGATCGACATCGTACAATCTCCTCTTCTGCAGTGCAATTCTGTACTAAGGCAGAGGATAAGTTAACTTGTCCTCCCTTTTTAGTTACAGCAAATATCTACACTAAGAAGAATTCCACTTACCTAGTACTTACAATAATCGATTGCAGTATAACTAGCAAGAGTTTTATTAAATCTAGACTTGCCAACTCCTTAAGAATCCCCAATTAGAACTTAAAATACCCTAGACCCTTAAAGATGTTTAACGGCAGCGAGGCCTCTATAGAGGGTATAACTTAGATTGCCTACGTTAAACTTCAACTTAGGAACAACTATAAAGAACACCTCTCTTGCTTTGTTACACCTCTGCCTAATTAGAAAATAATTATAGGACTGCCTTAGCTAAAGATCTACAATCTACAGATTAACTAGGACATAGGAAGCCTTGACATAAACTTAGAACATTGCCGAAACTATTGCTACACTTTGACTTAGCTTACTCCTACGAACAGCATAAAGGATTCGATCCTCTAAGTATCCGTAGCTGCTTTCTATACAGCTGCAAAGGAAAAAGGAGCTCGAATCTTTGCTGCGTTAATAGAAGACATTAAGAAAGCCCTTGCTAAGTTTAACAAAAACCAAGAAGCTACTAACTTAGAGACAAACGTACTAACAGAATACTACGACTTCCTTAGTATATAGTTAGTTAAAGAAGCTAACAAACTACCTCCTTACCTGTAAGGGGCCTAAGAATCTTGGTCCAGAAACTTGAGGTTGGGTATCTATATAAAGGAACTGATAGGCAGTTCCTTCGTCGTCTGCTGCTGTACGATTTGTACCTACGAAGCCAAGCTAGCAATTACCCCTTTATGCAGGGGTGCAAGGTTTACTCTCTATACAGAGGATCGGGAGTTACCTCCTCTGTACAGTAGTGCATAGTTTTCCCTCCTATTTAGAGAGGCGGTAGCTCCCCTTTGTATAGGACCGTAGTGTTCTCCCTCTATACAGGAGTAGGGTCCTGTCGGTAGTTCCGTACAGAGGGTAGGGTCGTGCTAGCGCCGCTAAGTCGCAGTCCTTAGGGCGATAGTTGGCTTAGGTCGGGTCTAGGACCTAGGCTAGGCGGCGCCCCCTAACAATACCCCCCCCTTCCCTTCTCGTAGTGCCTCTTCTATATAGCGGCGTGTTGAAATTACCCAGCTCCTGCTGTTCCTTTAGCAGGTCGCGGCTTCCTATTTCGTCCGGTCGTCCAAGTTATCGTCCCTCGTCGCCCCCTCTAGGTTGCAGTTGCCTCTTGCTATTTTACCTATTTGTAGCGGCTGCCCTGCTTGCTATTTCCCTTATAGTAGGCAGTTACCCCTAAGCCTCTCCCTTCTCTTCCCTTCCCCCTTCTCTCCTCCCCCTACACTATCTACTGTCTACTACTAACTACTACTGTCTACTATTAGCTACTACTACTACTAGCTACTATCTACTACTACTACTAGCTACTACTACTACTACTATATCGTCCGCCCCGTCCGGCGATTCCCTTGTAGTTGCTAGGCCCGCCTCCTCCCCTCGTCTAGCCGGGGTCCCTGCCTATTTCTACCTCTAGCAGTAGGGCCCTTAGTTTAACTAGTAGCTGCGCTTCCAGTTCGTATAGATTCTCGTCTTCTGTACAGTCTAAGCTAACGTCTTAGGTGCTATACCTACAAGTAGCAGGATGCGGCTAGGCTCCCCTTCTACGCCTTCTAGTATAACCCTGCCTAGATTACACCCTAGCGGCTGGCTACGGCCCGGGCGTCGTACGTTAACGCCCTCCTTATCGCTACCTGTAGCCAGCCCTATACCCCCTGTCCTAACTCCCTCTAGCCCTTACTTAGCCTATACTGCCTCCTAGGCTTCTGGGCTAGAGTGTATGCCTCGTGCAAGTAGAAGGATAGCTCCTTCTACTGCCCCTACTGCTGGCTAAGGGAGGCACGTAGGGGTAGGGGGTTGCCTCTGCTGCCTGGGGCTGGCCCTAGTAGGAGTAGGGGCCCGGCTAGGCGGGAGGTAGTTAAGATCTTAGATAAGGAGACTGCTCTGGTCCCCTGGGGTAGTGGCTAGTAAGCTACCCCCCCCCCCCCCCCCTTAGATAGTGTAAGGAATTTCGGACGGTTTTCTCTTAACTCCTCTTATTTCCACTCCCCCTCCTATCTGTCCCTTAGCTGTTCCTTTCTTCCAGCCCTTATCTCGTACAGTGTCGTACGATGTTGTATTAGCAGGACCCTATAGTGTCCCCTATCGTAATTCTCGATCCTTTAACAACCTAGGTTCGCCTGCAGCTACTCTGTCCTTAGGGTAGATCGTGCCTTCTTCCGCCGTACAGCGCGGTGTTACTGTAACTAGGCAGGGGGATAGTTCTCCTCCTATCTGTCTAGTGCAGTTGTGTCCTGCAGAGCCTCGTACAGTTCCTATATAGGCTCTGCCTATCCTCTCTATTTCACTAGGTACTCTGCCTTCCCCTGCTTCCTTCGACTCCTAAGGATCCCTTCTACTTTATACTCTTCCTAGCCCTTAGTTATAATTGCGGGAGGGCGCGCGTCGTTAGTCGTCTAGTGCAGCAGGGGGTCCGTATTCGCCGGTCGTACAAGATCTACGTAGAAGACTGGGTAAATTCCTAGGGGGGTGTTTAGTCGTACGGCGTATGTCCCTACTGGCCGGACTACTATAAACTTCCTGTTCCTCTAATTTAGCTTCTTGCTTAGCCGGTCTGTACGGATGTTTCGCTAGTTTAGCCAGACCTTATCCCCTGCCTCGTACCTTGGTGCAGCCTGTCGTCCCTTATTAGCCTGCTCTTCCGCGTTCTGTTAGGTTATAGCTAGGCTCGCCTTTGCCTATTAGTAGGCGTTCGTAATCGTCCGTACGATGGCCTCTCCTTGCTGAATTGGGGATCGTACAGGGCGCGGGGTGTTACTACTTAGGGTCGGTAGGAGCGGGGAATAGTCGTATCTATAGGTTGTAAAGAAGGGCGACAGTCCTATAGCATTAGCCGTACAGCTGTTAATAGCCAGCTCCGCTATAGGGAGAAGTCGGTTCTAGTTCGTCTGGTTATAGTCGACGTACGCCCAGAGGTACGCTTCCAAAGTTGAATTGACCCTCTCTGTCGCCCTGTCTGTCTACAGGTGCTATGCGGTTAACAGTCGACGTTCTACCTTTAGCAACTAACATACCCTTGCCTAGAGCTAGCTCGTAAACTGTGTCCCCTAGTCTAATACAATTGACCTAGGGAAACTGTGCTTGCTGAACGTCGTACGTATAAAGGCCTAGGCAGTGTCTTTAGCTGTAATAGAGTCTATTCCCTCTAGTATTACCCCCTTTGTTAACTTGTCTGTAACTACTATAATGTTTCGCCGTCTGTCGCTCTTAGGGAGGTCTGTAATAAAGTCTACTATAAGGTCTTGCTAGGGCCTGTCCGGTATCGGCAGGGGCTTTAGCAGCCTATGCTTTAGCTTGCGCTAGGGCTTCGTCTGTCTGCACACATCGCAGTTCTGTATGAACCTGCGAATGTCCTTCGCTATCGCCGGCTAGTAGTAGTCCCGGGCGATAATGCTGTACGTCTCCTTACGCCCTAGGTGTCTAGTAGCTATAGAGTTATGCGCCTGTTGTATTAAGCTCGTACGGAGCTTCTCGTCTGCTGGGACCTATGTCCGATTTCTGAACTTTAGGTTGTTCTCCTCGTCTACTAAGCACTTAGCTGCCAATACCTTAAGGTAGAGCTCGGCTAGGAGCTCCCGTTGCCCTCCCTAAGTCGCTGTACAGGTCCCTCGGTATACCTCGTCCTTTTCTACTGCCTCTTCCTATGCTGGCAGTTGGGGTTCCTATAGGTGTGTCGCCGCTAGGCGGATAGTCCCCTTGCCTGGCTCCCCCTTAAACATCTAGAAGGTTCGTAACTTCAGCCGGTCGTCCTCGTACGTCGTTGGCATGTCCTAGTCCCGTCTAGACAGTGCATCGGCCCTGCTGTTGTCCTTACCCTTGCGATACTAGAGTCTTATATTAAACCGGCTTAGGTACATTGCCTATCGTACGTGCCTCTTAGACAGCTTCCTGGGTTAAGTAAAGTATTCCAGGTTCTTATAGTCCGTTAGGGCGAGGAACTTAGGCACTAAGCGGAGTTCTCTATCCTAGGCTTCGCAACACTGTACGACTGCTAGCAACTCTTTGTCGTAGATAGGGTAGTTGCACTTAGCTAGGGAGTTCTTCTTAGAGAAATACGCGCAAGGGTGTAGGAGTCCGTCCGAGCCTACCTGTAACAGGATACCTCCAATGCAGTACCCCGAGGAGTCAGTTTCCAGTATCGTCGTACGCTCCGGGTTAAAGGCGGCGAGCGTTAGTCCTGTAGTAAAGAGTTCCTTTAGCTTGTCGAAGCTCCTATCGCATTCGTCCGTCTATTTAAACTGCTTGTCCTTATACGTTAGCTTAACTAGGGGGCGTACGATCTCTGAGTAGTTCTGTATAAACTGGCGGTAGAAGTTGGCAAACCCAAGAAATTCCCGTATGCCCTTAACGTTCGTAGGCGACTTCTATTGCTTAATAGCATCAATCTTCTTCCTATCTATACTAATGCCTTTCCCTGCCTTAATAATAAAACCTAGGTATTTCGTACGTTAGACACCAAATTTACATTTGTCGATGTCGAGGTATAAGCTAGCCTGCTGCAGTCGGTCCAGCACCTTCTTGACATCCCGTACGTAATCTGCGTAGGTGCCGTCTGTAAAAACCAGGGTGTCGTCGAGGTATATAGAGCAGGTGTCGTCTAGTAACCCTTATAGGGACTTGTTAATGTACCTTTAGAAGGTTGCTAGTGTATTGGCAAGGCCGAAGGGGGTAACAAGCTACTTAAAAAGACCGTATCTCGTACAGAAGGCAGTTATCTATTTACAGCCTTCCTTAATCCGTATCTTGTAGAAGGCTAAGACTACATTAAGCTTAGTAAACCACTTCGCCTTGCTAATCCGTCCGAGAGTCTCCTTGATAAGGGGTAGGGGGTACCGGTCCTTCTTGGTAATCGCGTTAATGCCTCTGTAGTCTACGTAGAAACGCAATCCGGCCTTCCCTTCCTTATAGACAAACAGTACTAGGCCCCCTGCGGACGACGTACTAGCCTAAATAAACCCTTTGGCAAGTAGGTCGTCCAGGGTTTTGCGCAATACTAGGAGTTCTCCAGAGGACATTCTATACAGCGGTCCGTACAGTACCTCTAGCAGGCCCCTATCCGGACGGGGTTCTAGCTAGATGTTATAGTTAATCCCTTCCCCTTGGTATAGTGGCAGCTTCGAGGCCAACTTCGGCTCAAAGAGGTCCAGGTATCCAGTATACTTCCTTAGGAGCTTTGTATAGGGGTTCGTTACTTCCTTAGGTGCTAATGCCTTCTCGATGTCCGCCGTTACCGTATTGATTTCGGCCTTGGTATTGCTACCTTGCGAGATCTTCCCCTGGTCCTGGATTCTCCGCTTCGTTACTGCTAGGTACAGCCGTCCTCGTCCGACGTCTAGTTTGCCCCTCTAGCGCTCTATCTAAGGCTTTCCTAGTATTAGGTTATACCCTAACTTGTCCTGTACGACATAGAGGTATAAGTCCTGCTTATAGTGTCCCTGTACCTCTATCGTTACTTTTACTATATAGGTAATGTCCGGTCCTCGCCTAGTAATGCCCAGCATGCGTACGGGTACCGTAGGGGTCGTCTTAATCCGATGTCTCTGTACGAAGTCTTCGCCAATTACTCTATACACTAAACATCCTATGTTAATCAATGTCCGCGCCGTTGCGGACCTGTTTAACGTCGGCCGTACGATAAACGGCGTCGTCGTTATGTAATTGCTCTTAAAAGATAGCTAAGTAATGCTTTGATTTGGCAGTCTATCTTGCACCCGCCTCTGGCAGAGTCTTCGCTTAGAGGCTACTCTTTTCCCAACTCGTTGTCGTCCGAGTAGGGCTCCTAATCTTCTCGTTAAAGCGCCGCAGTTGCTACCCTCGCAGTGGTCGGCCGTCCCCTAGGTCTCTCTGCTGGCAGAAGCCCGCAATTCCGTACAGCGTAGCCTATCTTGCTACACCGGTAGCAGCTCCCTTCTGCTCGTCTCTTGTTAAGGGTGGCTGTATCTACCTATTGCGCCCTTTTGGTAGCGGCCCTTGGCCGTACAGTAGCTGCTGCCGCTACCCTCGTCGTCGTCGGTTCCTAGTCTATAGCGTCCGTCTGTCGCTGGAGGGGTTGTCTTATCTCCTAAGTGCAGCCTATCCGTCTAAGCCTGCGCTGCCGGTCGTCGACTATCCTAAGGAGGTCGCAGAATTTCTCGTATATAGCTGGTCGTATTACGCCTACCAGCCCCGTTATAATTTCCTTAGAGAGGCCTACTTCTAAAGAGGTAATTTTTATCCTGTCCTCCTATTAGAGACCTCCTGCTTCTGCTAAAGTCTAGTCAAATTCTGTAAGGAATTCTCGTACGGTCTTGCGTCCTTGTTTTATCGTGTTAATCCGTAGGAGTGCTCGGCTCTCGCAGTCCGGGTCCTTGTAGCTCTTGTCTAGAGCTGCCTAGAGCATCGTCGTTGTAGCTATTACCAGGTTGGCAATAGCCGTCTCGTAGTACGGCAGAATTCGTGCTGCCGCCCTGCCCTTTAACCTCCTAAAGAGGTAAACTACCTTGTCTAGCTTAGTCGGGTATGCTCCTAAGTCGACTAGGAGCTTAGAGCGTATCTAGGCAGCCTAGGAGGGGTATTCGGCCGGAGCCTTACTATTGTACGTAGAGACGTCGGGGAGTTTGCTCTTAGGGGTCGGGGTGTAGGTTATTGTGTTCGTCGTCGTCGTAGGGGTCGGATCGCGATCGGACGCCCTAAGCTGTCGTAGCTCCTGTTCCCGCTAGGAAATTATCGCAGCCTAGTGGCTTACTTGCTGCTCGAGCTGCCTCTTGCTTTCCAGCAGCTCCTCGTACACGCGGTGTATATGTCCCTCTATGGCCGTAGTTTCTATAGGGATGTCGCTATCTATCTTTGTTTTATTACTGCAGTTACCGACAGTAAGATTAGTTCCTAATGTAAGGGGCCCAAGAATATTAGTCTAGAAACTTAAGGTTGGGTATCTATATAAAGGAACTAATAGGCAGTTCCTTCGTCGTCTGCTGCCGTACGATTTGTACCTACGAAGCTAAGCCAGCAATTCCCCCTTTGTATATAGGTGCAAGGTTCACCCTCTGTACAGAGGATCGGGAGTTACCTCCTCTGTACAGTAGTGCATAGTTTTCCCTCCTATTTAGAGAGGTGGTAGCTCCCCTTTGTGCAGGACCGTAGTGTTCTCCCTCCGTATAGGAGTGGGGTCCTGTCGGTGGTTCCGTACGGACGGTAGGGTCGTGCTAGCGCCGCTGAGTCGCAGTCCTTAGGGCGACGGTTGGCTTAGGTCGGGTCTAGGACCTAGGCCAGGCGGCGCCCCCTAACATTACTGATCTTACAACTACAAGATTGAACTAGAAAAAGGCAAGACACCCCCTTTTAGACCTCTCTATTAAATGTCCTGTAAAGAACTCTAAGTCCTGCAAAAGTTCCTGCAACAAAACCTTTCGAAAGGCTTGATTCGATCGAGTTGCTCCCCTGCTGCTAGCCCTGTTATATTTGTCAAGAAACCCGGCAGAGGGCTACGCTTCTATATTAACTACCGCAATGTTAACGCTATCTCTAAGAAGAACTGTTATCTAATCCTACTAATCTAAGAAACACTGGAACGCCTCTTAAAAGCAAAATAGTTTACTAAGCTTAATGTAATTGCAGCCTTTAACAAGATTCGGATAGCTAAAGGACAAGAATAGTTAACAGCCTTTAGAACCCGATACAGCCTGTTCGAATCCTTAGTAATGCCCTTTAGAATGTGCAATGCACCTAGCACTTTTTAAGAATATATAAACGACACGCTAAGAGAGTACTTAGACTAATTTGTTACCGCCTACATTAACGACATCCTGGTCTATAGCACAACACTAAAAGAACATTAGGAACACGTCTGAAAGGTACTGGCAAAACTGGCAGAAGCAGGCTTGTATCTAGACATTAACAAGTGCGAGTTTTACTAACAAGAAGTTTAGTTCCTTAGCCTTATTATCTTAGACAAAGGCATCCGTATAGACCTAGCTGTTGCGGCGGCAGAAAGGGGTAGGACCAAGTAATAGGGTAGACCCTTAGAATTTCGGCTCGGCCCTTCCGGACCGAGCCAGGCCTTGGCAAACTACCCCTAAAGCCCTTACCTACCGCCGCATAGATTCCTTTCCTTCTCTAGTTCGAGATATAGTTATTAAAAAGGCTGTATTAAATTATATCTACGTGCCCGGATTATTATATCTCGAACTACCTTACTATACCAACTCTGCGCTGCGCGAAAGGGCCTGTTAAACTATCCGGCTACCCGAATAACGCACGCGCACACTACAAACCAAAACACTAGCACTGTAAGACGGCTATAGAGAGCCTCTTAACGGTAGAAGGCGGCGTTACAGGCTGTAGCGGAAAGAGAAAGACTAACAGACCGAGGGACAGGCGTACCAGCATCCTCGACGATAGAACGGCCACTAAGGGCCTTATAGAAGAAGAGATAGACGAAGCGAAGAAGGGCATAGAGGGCTATACCGAACTGTACGCACGCACACTGGACGAAATAGAAGAGTATCTAGCAGAATACGGAGCTAAGAAGGTGTTCGATATTATTACCTTCGTCGAAAAGAAGTTTTATAGGAACATAGAAGAGAACAGGCGACTAAGAGAAGAAATAGAAGTGGTAATAGCCGAGAAGGAGTCGGCAGAAACTATTATCGACGTGCTAGAAAACTAAGCAGCGAATCGACTAGCACAACTAAAGGCAATAAAGACTTAGTTAGCTAAGATAGAAGCAGCAGCGTCGTCGCCGCCGCTACTACATCGAGAAGAACAAGCGGAGACTGCCTTACTAGCGGCCTACAGTTAAGGTAGCACCTCGATAACGTTACTACCTAACCTACTAGCGTTTAGGGGCGGAGACCCTAAAGACTAGGAGGCATTTAAGAAAAAGATAAAGAACAAGATAGACCGCGATTACGCCGGAAACAGTAAAGAAGACAGGTTGGCCTACCTGGAATCGCGATTGGAAGGTAAAGCTTTTTTGCTAGTAGCAGACCTAGAAGAGGTAACCGCCGAAGAAGCGATCAAAGCGCTAGATTAACGCTTCGGAGACCCCTTACGAAAGAAGATAGCCCGTAAACAGCTAGACAAGATCAATCAGAACCGGCTAACGTTTAAGGAATTTTACGGACTGTTCCAAAAATATGCTATTAGAGCTAGAGTGTTAGAAGATAAGCAGCTCCACTTACTAAGGCAGAAGCTAAACCCTAAACTGGCCGCAGCTATAGCTTCGGTAGAAGACGAAGACCTTAAGAACTTCGTGCACTAAGCGAGAGTTACCGCTAGAAACCTAAGTGCCTACGCGAAATCGGCATCGCGTAAATCAAACTAGAAGCTATCGACGACGCTAACAACACGACCCCCTGCACCTTTCTAAAGAGCCTCTTAGCAACTATCTTATTCGCTGCGATCATCGTTCGTCCCCACCTGCTACGCGTGCGGAAAGCCTAGCTATATCGCTACGAGGTGCTAAGCGACGGCTTAACAGAAGCAGGAATATCGAGCCGCAAAGCCACTACCGCTACCAAGAAAGACTATTCAGGCTATCGAGCCGGCGTCGAACGACACCGACAGTGTAGATAGCGGAGTGCTACTAAGAATCTTAGGAAAAGACTAGCTAGACGGATAGGCCCCCTATCCAGTATAGACAATAGGGCACCGCTACGAACTATGTTACCGAAAAAAGGAAGTATTAACAGTTGCAGCGATCCGCTCTTAGCGGCAGTGGAAGTAAATACAGAGACTGCTATTATCCTTCCAATTACGGTCCACCCCCTCGAAGGCTCGCACTGACTACTCCAATTAAAGGCCTTTATCGACATAGGAGCTCTTATCAGCGCTGCGATTTACTATCGATTGGTTTAGAAGCTAATAGACGGATATAGTTACCTAGTGGAATTAGCATTGCCAACGCGAATTTCAGTATACAACGGGCAAGACACTAAGAGTGTTACGCATTATGTGCCGTTAAAGACTACCTTAGCAGGTCGCACTACAGAAGCGACGTTCCGAATTATAGATATCGGAAGGTTTGACATTATTATAGGGCAGAAATAGATAAAGAACTAGAAAGCCGTTATTAACGTAGGTAAAGGCACGCTTGGATTTAAAACCTAACAGAGAGGAGATGCCTCCGCCAAATCGGTCACCGTCGTCGCTGCAGAACCAAATGCTACGACTACCGGAGCGACTCCAACCGACCGGCCCGACCCCCTGGACACGATCGGAATAATAAGCTCGGAAGCTTTAACGACCCTCGCGAGGTCGCTAGACAGTAAGATCTACGCTATCTCGATAAAAGACATTAAAGATTACTAGAAGATAATAGCGGAAGAAGAAGTAAATCCGTTAGAGGTGCTACCGAAAGAGCTTTATAGCTAAGCGGATGTGTTCTTAAAAGCTAACTCTAACCTCCTGCCGCTCTATCGACCGGAATACGACAATAAGATCCGATTAAAAGAAGGACCTACGCTGCTAAGAACCGAGCCCTTAAGAAGACTATCGCTAGCTGAGCTGGACCAGGTAGAAGTGTTTGTTCGAGAGAATTTAGCGAAGAAGTTTATTACACTAAGCTTAGCCGAATATACGTTACTAATTCTTTTTATATAGAAACCTAGAGGCGGTCTCTGACTATACGTAGATTACCGAGGCCTTAACGAGGTTACTAAGAGAGATATGTATCCGCTGCCGCTAATCGATAAGACTATACAACGTATAAGGGCTTAAGAATCTTGGTTTAGAAACTTAAGGTTAGGTATCTATATAAAGGAACTAATAGGCAGTTTCTTTGTCGTCTGCTGCTGTACAATTTGTACCTACAAAGCCAAGCCAGCAATTTCCCTCTATATAGGGGTGCAAGGTTTACACTCTGTACGGAGGATCGGGAGTTCTCCCTCCGTATAGTAGTGCAGAGTTTCCCCTCCGTTTAGAGGGGCGGCAATTCCCCTCTATATAGGCTATAGGGTTCTCCCTCTGTACGGAAGTGGGGTCGTGTCGGTGATTCCGTATAGAGGGTAGGGTCGTGCTAGTGCCGCTAAGTTGCAGTCCTTAGAGCGACGGCTAGCTTAGGTCGGGTCTAGGACCTAGGCTAGGCGGCGCTCCCTAACAATACCCCCCCCCTCCCTTCTCGTAGTGCCCTTTTCGTACAGCGGCGTGCTGTACACTCTTAGCTCCTAGTGTTCCCTTACTAGGTAGCGCTTTCCCGTCTTCGTCTAGGCACTTAACTGTTAACCTCCCTCCCCGCTAGTTCAACCTTAGACTTATCCTCCTAGGTCTATAGGAGGGAAGGCAGGTAGTGCTGGATCGCTTCTACCTAACCTTGGCCTGTTCTGTTTACTAATTTAACGAAGCCGAGGCTAAGGCTAAGGAGGCCTGCAAGCAGTTATAAAGGTGCAGGAGGTGCTCGGTCCTGTCTGCTCCTTCCCTTCCTACCCTCGAGCTTTAGCTATACACTCTACGTCCTAACTGTACGGTCCGGCGCTACTGGGCTATTTAGCTCTGTCCCTGTCCCTTAGTCGTCGTCCGGAGTTTCACTCCTAGGTAGATGTTCCCGCCTCTGTCCAGTTGTCTAGTAGGCCGTCGCTCGTACAGGCACTAGGTCGTAGTTGCCTCGTTTGTCCTCCTTTATACAGTTGTAGTAGCTGCCTTGGTTGTTATTGCCCTATAAGGCAGGTAGCTACTACCCTGTATATAAACCCCTTTCCTTTTCTCCCTCTCTCTTCTTCTCTTTCTTCTTTATTCTCTACCTGCTACCCGTCCGCCCGGCTGTCCGCTACTACTACTATTACTACTACTAACTACTATTACTAGTTGACACTATCTACTAGCTACCACTATTTACTACTACTATGCTACCCGCCCTGTCCGGCCATGCTTATCGTAGCTCCCTCGTAGTCGCTAGCTCCCCCTCTGCTCGTCCGGCTAGGGTCTCCTCCTATTTCTACCTCTAGCAGTGGAATGCTTAATTCGACTAGCAGCTTCGCTTCCAGTTCGTACAAGTTCCCGTTCTCTGTACAGTCTAAGCTAACATCTTAGGTACTATATTAACTAGCAGCAGCTGTTGCTAAGCTACCCTTCTACTTTTCCTAGTGCTAGGGCCCCTTCCGTCTAGGAGGTAATTGAGATTATAGGTGTAGAGTTGGCTGCTCTGGGTCTTAGGAGTAGTGGCTAGTAAGCTACCTTAAGGTAGTATATAAAAGTTTTCGGACAGTGTCGCCCTCGTTTGCTTCTTATTTCTACCTATCTTACCTGTCTCCTAACCGTCCCCTTCTTCCTGCCCTTCTTCTATACAGTATCGTACAGTATAGTGTCGGTGGGATCCTATAGTGTCCTACGTCGTAATTCTCGATTCTTTGACAATCTAAATTGCTAGCGGCTACCCTGTCCTTAGGATAGATCGTGCCCCTTTTCGCTGTACAGCGCAGTGTTACTGTAACTAGGCAGGGGGATAGTTCTCTTCCTACCTGTCCAGCGCAGTTATGTCCTATAGGGCTTCGTACAGTTCCTATGTAGGCTCTGCCTATCCTCTCTATTTTACTAGGTACTCTACCCTCTTCCGCTTCCTTCGGCTCTTAAGGATTCCTTCTACCTCGTACTCTTCTTAGCTCTTAGTTATAATCGCTGGTAGGCGCGCGTCGTCTGTCGTCTAGTGCGGTAGGGGGTCCGTGCTTGCCGGCTGTACGAGGTCTACGTAGAAGACTAGGTGTATCCCTAGGGGAGTGTAAAGTCGTACAGTGTATGTCCCTACCAGTCGGACTACTGTAAACTTCCTGTTCTTCCAATCTAGCTTCTTGCTTAGCCGGTCTATATAGATGTTTCGCTAGTTTAGCTAGACCTTATCCCCTACCTCGTACTTTAGTGCAGCTTGCCGTCCCTTATTAGCCTGCTCTTCCGCATTCTGTTAAGCTATAGCTAGGCTCGCCTTCGCCTATTAATAGGCGTTCGTAATCGCCTGTACGATAGCCTCTCCCTGCTGAATTAGGGATCGTACAGGGTGCGCAGTATTACCTCCTAGGGTCGGTAGGAGCAGGGAATAGTCGTATCTATAGGCTATAAAGAAGGAGGACAATCCTATAGCATTAGCTGTACGGCTGTTAATGGCTAGCTCCGCTATAGGGAGAAGTCGGTTCTAGTTCGTCTAGTTATAGTCGACGTACGCTCGGAGGTACGCTTCTAACGTCGAATTAACCCTTTCCGTCGCTCTGTCCGTCTGCAGGTGCTATGCAGTTAACAGGCGACGTTCTACCTTTAGTAACTGGCAGACCCTTGCCTAGAGCTGGCTCGTAAACTGCGTACCCTAGTCTAACACAATCGACTAAGGGAAACCGTGCTTGCTGAACGTCGTCTGTATAAATGCCTAGGCAGTGTCTTTAGCTATAATAGAGTCTATTCCCTCTAGTATTACCCCCTTCGTTAGCTTGTCTGTAACTACTATAATGTTCTGCTGTCCGTCGCTCTCGGGGAGGTCTGTAATAAAGTCTATAGTCAAGTCTTGCTAGGGCCGGTCCGGTATTAGCAGGGGTTTCAACAGCCTATGCTTTAGTTCCCGCTAGGGCTTCGTCCGTCTGTATACATCGCAGTTCTGTACGAACCTGCAGATCTCCTTCGCTATCGCTAGCCAGTAGTAGTCCCTAGCGACAATGCTGTACATCTCCTTATGCCCTAGGTGCCCGGCAGCTATAGAATTATACGCCTGTTGTATTAAGCTCGTACGGAGCTTCTCGTCTGCTAGGACCCAAATCCGATTCCTGAACTTTAGGTTGTTCTCCTTGTCTACTAAGCACTCTGCTGCCGACACCTTAAGATAGAGCTCTGCTAGGAGCTTCCGCTGTCCTCCTTAGATCGCTGTATAGGCCCCTCGGTATACCTCGTCCCTCTCTACTGCCTCTTCCTATACTTGCAGTTAGGGCTCCTATAGGTGTATTGCCGCTAGGCGGATAGTCTCCTCGCCTGGCTCCTCCTTAAACATCTGGAATATTCGTAACTTTAACCAGTCGTCCTCGTACGTCGTTGGCATGTCCTAGTCCCGTCTGGATAACGCGTCGGCCCTGCTATTGTCCTTATCCTTACGATACTAGAGTCTTATATTGAACCGGCTTAGGTACATTGCCTATTGTACGTACCTCTTAGACAGCTTCTAGGGCTGCGTAAAGTACTCTAGGTTCTTGTAGTTAGTTAGGGCGAGGAACTCGGGAACTAAGCAGAGTTCTCTATCCTATGCTTCGCAACACTGTACAACTGCTAGCAATTCCTTGTCGTAGATAGGGTAGTTGCACTTAGCTAGGGAGTTCTTCTTAGAGAAATATACGTATAGGTGCAGGAGACTGTCTAAGCCTACCTGTAACAGGATACCTCTAATGCAATACCCTAAGGAGTCGGTTTCCAGTATCGTCGTACACTCTAGGTCGAAGGCGGCAAGCGTCGGTCCTGTAGTAAAGAGCTCCTTTAGCTTGTTAAAGCTTTTATCGCACTCGTCTGTCTATTTAAACTGCTTGTCCTTATATGTTAGCTCGACTAGGGAGCGTACGATCTCCGAGTAGTTCTGTATAAACTAACGGTAGAAGTTAGCAAACTAAAGGAATTCCTGTACGCCCTTAATGTTCGTAGGCGGCTTCTATTGCTTAATAGCATTAATCTTCTTCCTATCTATGCTAATGCCTTTCCCTGCCTCGATAATAAAATCTAGGTATTTCGTACGCTAGACACCGAACTCGCATTTGTCGATGTCGAGGTACAAGCCAGCCTGCTGCAGTCGATCTAGCACCTTCTTAACGTCCTGTACGTAATCTGCATAGGTGCCGTCTGTAAACACTAGGGTGTCGTCGAGGTATGCCGAGCAGATGTCGTCTAGTAACCCTTGTAAGGACTTGTTAATGTACCTTTAGAAGGTTGCCGGTATATTGGCAAGGCTAAAGGGGGTAACAAGCTACTTAAAAAGACTATATCTCGTATAGAAGGCGGTTATCTATTTACAGCCTTCCTTAATCCGTATCTTGTAGAAGGCCGAGACTACGTTAAGCTTAGCAAACTACTTTGCCTTACTAATCCGTCTAAGAGTCTCCTTAATAAGGGGTAGGGGGTACCGGTCCTTCTTAGTAATCGCGTTAATGCCTCTGTAGTCTATACAGAAACGTAAGCCGGCCTTCCCCTCCTTATAGACAAACAGTACTAAGGCTCCTGTAGACGAGGTACTTGCCTAAATAAACCCTTTGGCAAGCAAGTTGTCTAGTGTCTTGTACAGTACTAGGAGTTCTCTAGAGGACATTCTATATAGCGGTCCGTATAGTACCTCTAGCAGACTCCTATCTAGACGGGATTCTAGCTAGATGTCTAATGCGGCGCGGTACACTTGAGCCAAAAGGGACTGGTTAAGTAACTTGGAAGTGACTTGACCAATGTGTACCAGATATATGAACCTTGGCAAGGCATAGTAATGACACGGGCCAACCCACCCCGTATTACTACCCCCTGCGCTACAGGCTTACGACCTCGTAAGCTGCGCTTACTTACAGGCTACGTATGCCATTGCACAGCCCCCCTATGCAGCATACGCAATCAACCCCCCCCCGGCAGGTCTGCACACAGCCAGCTGGACCTTTACCAGGTCTGCCTCATTCTGTACGGAGTAGTGGACAAACGGACATACGTCAACGCTGCTTCCACTCTCTCGTTAAAAGATGCGCCCCCTAGGAATTGAACCCGGGCCTTTTATCGTACACTTTCAGCAGTCACTTCCGAGTTAAGTAATGCGGCGCGGTACACTTAAGCCAAAAGGGACTGGTCAAGTAACTCGGAAGTGACTTGACCAATGTGTACCAGATATATAAACCTTGGCAAGGCATAGTAATGACACGGGCCAACCCACCCTGTATCAATGTCGTAGTTAATCCCTTCTCCTCGGTATAGCGGCAGTTTTAAGGCCGACTTCGGCTCGAAGAGGTCCAGGTATCCTGCGTATTCCCTTAGGGGCTTCGTATAGGGGTCTGTTACTTTCTTAGGTGCTAATGCCTTCTTAATGTCCGCTGTCGCTGTATTGATTTTGGCCTTAGCATTGTTACCCTGCAGAGCCTTCCCTTAGTCTTGGGGCCTCTGCTTCGTCGCCTTGTTAGTTTCGGCCTTAGCGTTGCCGCCCTGCTAGACCCTCCCTTGGTCTTAGAGCCTCTGCTTCGCTACTGCTAGGTACAGACGTCCTTGTCCGACATCTAGCTTGCCCTTCTAGCGCTCTATCTATAGCTTCCCTAGTATTAGGTTATACCCTAACTTGTCCTGTACGACATAGAGGTATAAGTCCTGCTTATAGTGTCCCTATATCTCTATCGTTACTTTTACTATATAGGTAATGTCCGGTCCTTGCCTAGTAATGCCTAACATGCGTACAGGTACAGTAGGGGTCGTCTTAATCCAGTGTCTCTGTACGAAGTCTTCGCTAATTACTCCGTACACTAAACATCCTGTATTAATCAATGTCCGCGCCGTTGCAGACCCGTTTAACGTTGGCTGTACGATAAACAGCGTAGTCGTTATATAGTTGCTCTTAAAAGATAGCTAAGTAGTGCTTTGACTTAGCAGTCTATCTCGTATACGCCTTTAGCAGAGCCTTCGCTTAGAGGCTACTCTTTTCCTGACTCGTCGTTGTCTAAGTAGGACTCCTGTTCCTCTTCTTAGGGCGCTGCAGTTACTACCCTTGCGGTGGTCGGCCGTCCCCTAGGTCTCTCTGCTAGCAAAAGCCCGCAATTCTGTACAGTGTAGCCTATTTTGCTACACTGGTAGCAGCTCCCTTCTGCTCGCCTCTTGTTAAGGGTAGCTATATCTACCTATTGTCCCCTTTTAGTAGCAGCCCTTAGCTGTACGGTAACAGCTGCCGCTACCCTCGTCGTCGTTGGTTCCCAGTCTATAGCGTCTGTCTACTGCTAGAGGGGTTGTCTTATCTCGTAAGTGCAGCTTATCTGTCTAAGCCTGCGCTGCTAGTCGTCGACTATTCTAAGGTGATCGCAGAATTCCTCGTATATAGCTGGTCGCATTACGCCTACTAGTCCTATTATAATCTCCTTAGAGAGGCCTACCTCTAAAGAGGTAATTTTTATCCTGTCCTCCTATCAGAGACCTCCTGCCTCTGCTAGAGTCTGGTCGTATTCTGTAAGGAATTCTTGTATAGTCTTGTATCCTTGCTTTATCGTATTGACCTGTAGGAGTGCTCGGCTCTCGCGGTCTAGGTCCTTATAGCTCTTATTAAGAGCTGCCTAGAGCATCGTCGTCGTAGCTATTGCTGGGTTAGCAATAGCTGTCTCGTAGTACAGCAGAATCTGTGCTGCCGCCCTGCCCTTTAACCTCCTAAAGAGGTAAACTACCTTGTCTAGCTCGGTTAGGTAAACTCCTAAGTCGACTAGAAGCTTAGAGCGCATCTAGGCAGCCTAGGAGAGGTACTCGGCCGGAGCTTCACTATCGTATGTAGTGACGTTAGGGAGTTTGCTCTTAGGGGTCGGGGTGTAGGCTATCGTATTCGTTGTCGTAGGGGTCGGATCGCGATCGGACGTCCTAAGCTATTGTAGCTCCTGTTCCTGTTAGGAAATTATCGCAGCCTAGTAGCTTACTTGCTGCTCGAGCTGCCTCCTGTGTTCTAGCAGCTCCTCGTATACGCGGTGTATATGCCCCTGCATAGCTGTAGGTTCTATAGGGATGTCGCCGTCTATCTTCGTTATATTACTGCAGTTACCGACAGTGAGATCAGTTCCTAATGTAAGGGCTTAAGAATCTTAGTTCAGAAACTTAAGGTTGGGTATCTATATAAAGGAGCTAATAGGCAGTTCCTTCGTCGTCTGCTGCTGTACAATTTGTACCTATAAAGCCAAGCTAGCAATTTCCCTCTATATAGGGGTACAAGGTTTACACTCTGTATAGAGGATCGGGAGTTCTCCCTCTATATAGTAGTGCAGAGTTTTCCCTCTGTTTAGAGAGGCGGCAATTCCCCTCTATATAGGCTATAGGGTTCTCCCTCTGTACAGAAGTAGGGTCCTATCGGTAATTCCGTATAGAGGGTAGGGTCGTGCTAGCGCCGCTAAGTCGCAGTCCTTAGGGCGACGGCTGGCTTAGGTCGGGTCCAGGACCTGGGCTGGGCGGCGCCCCCTAACACAACGAGTAGCTAAAGCTAAGTGGTTTAGCAACCTAGATATTCGCTAAGTGTTCTACTAACTAAGGAACGAGAAGGGACAAACGGAAGATCTTACGACATTTGCTATGCGCATAGGCAATTTCAAGTAGTTGGTAATGCTTTTCAGTCTTACTAACGCACCGGCAGTATAGCAGCGATTTATAAACTACACCTTTATAGACATGCTAGAAAGATTCGTGTCTATCTACTTAGACGACATTCTTATCTACACTAATAGAACGACAGAACAGCATACAGACCACATCGAGAAGGTGCTAACTAGGCTCCGCGAGGTCGGATTGAACGCAGACACGAAGAAGAGCGAGTTCTATTAGACTAAGGTCAAATATCTCAGTCTTATCGTTAGAAGAGAAGGAATTCGGATAGACCCCTTAAAGGTCGCTGCCGTCGCGGAATGGAGGCAGCCGAAATCTGGAAACACTACACAAATCAGAGCGTTTCTCAGATTCTGCAGCTACTATCGACAGTTTATTAAGGACTTTAGCAAGATAGCGAGACCCCTAAACGAAGCATTAAAGAAGGGGGCCGCTAGCCTATAGAATAAGAAGTGCATAGAAGCTTTTAACTAGTTGAAAGAAGCAGTAGCCTTGGCGCCGGTTCTAGCGCACTTCCGACTGGAAAAGACGATCTATCTAGAGACGGACGCTTCCGATACAGTAACCGCAGGGGCCCTTTCTCAGTATAACAACGCCGACAAGACCCTCCATCCAATGGCTTTCTTTAGTAAGTCTATAAACGAGGCTAAGCAGAACTACGCTATTTACGACAAAGAGCTGTTAGCTATTATTCAGGCTTTCGAGGAGTGGAAACCGGAGCTTATAGCCGGAAAGAGCACGGTCCAGGTCCTTACAGACTATTAGTCACTTACCTACTTTATAAAGACGCAGAAGCTATCGCGCCGCCAAGTATAGTAGGCTGCCTACTTATCCGGATTCGACTTTAGGATTACCTATCAACCCGGAGCTCAAAATAGAAAGGCTAATGCGCTAACGAGAAGAGAAGGGAAGACTGGCCGCGCGAAAGAAGATCCGAACATGTTCCAGAAGGTGTTAACCAAACGGATAGTAGACGCCGAGTTGTTAAAAGAAGTAGGGATCCGTGCGATAGGGCTGCTAACTGAGGAAGAGACGCTCTACAAGAAAGTAGAGCGGCTTAACCAGTAGCAGAAACTCGGCAGAACCGGCTTAGGGAAGCCAATAGTTCCAGAAGAACTAATTACAGAAATTATCCAGTTAGTCTATAGTTCTAAGGATGTCGGTTACGCCGGCTCGAAGAAGACGATAGAAGCCGTAAGGAGGATCTACTGGTTTCCGCGAATCTTCGAGCGGATCTACTAGTTTATCGCTAATTGCTATATCTGCCGAGCCGCGAAGCTACGTTACAGCCTTCCAGCTGGTCTGTTAAAGCTACTCCCGATCTCCGAGAAACCGTAGTAGCATATTACGATAGATTTCGTAACTGGCCTGCCGGATTCTAATAGATATAATGCTACGCTTAATATAGTAGATCGACTAAGTAAAGAATGCTACTTTATCCCCTGCCAAGCTAAGGACAAAGGAACTACTGCAGAAGAGACAGCGAGAATACTAATCCAGCACGTATAGAAGCACTATAGCCTGCCGGACACTATTACTACGGATAGGGGTCCTCAATTTACTGCTAATATATAGAAGGCTATTAACCAAGCTCTCGGAATTCGTAGAAAGCTTAGCACAGCCGCTTACCCTCAAACCGATAGTTAGTCTAAAGTAGCTAACTGCGAGATAGAGAAATATCTACGAATCTTCTATAGTTATAATTAAGCAGAGTAGGTTAAGGTGTTGCTGATAGCCGAATTCTGCGCCAATTTAGCACAGTTAGAGGCTACCTTACTAACGCCGTTCGAGGTAACTTATAGTTATCTTCCGAGAATAAGCTTCCAACCGCCGAACGAACCCAGCTCTTCGGAACCTTCTACATCCACTGCCACTTTGTCGAAGAGAGTCGCCGCCGCCGCGGCAGAAGCGCTTAGATCTTAGATAGAAGAAGCAATCCGCATAGCGAAGGAGGCGATAGAATCGGCTTAGAAAAAGATAGTAACTCGAGCTAATAGAAAGCGGTCACTAATAGAATTCAAGGAAGGCCAAAAGGTATAGCTTAATACGCAGAACCTAAGGCTAAAAGGCAACGCCAAGCTTAACCCCTGCTATATAGGTCCGTTTAAGATAGTGGAAAAGAGGTCGCCGGTAACTTATTGGCTCTAGCTACTAAAATCGTTCCGGATCTACGACGTCTTTTATTCGGATCTGCTAAGTTTGGACCCTAAAGACGGTCTTCCGGATCAGGGGTTCACTGAACCCCCGCCGGTTAAGATAGACGGTAAAGAAGAAGAATAGGAGGTAGAAGATGTAATAGATATAAGAAAGCTAAGAGGATCTATCGAAGCAAGGATCTCGTAGAAGGGATAGCCGGAAGACTATAAATAGTATCCGGCCGAGAACCTCCAGAATTCGGCAGAGCTGCTAAGAGAGTTTTACGTCCGGAATCCGAGGAAGCTAAAGCCTAAGTAGCTCCGAAGTTAATAGTTCTAGAAAAAGAAGAAAAGCCGCGTCCACTCTATCGGCGCGGAAGCCGATAGAAACAATCGTAGAGATCGCTTAGCTGGAGTCTTCGGCTCTACTACCACTACCGCTGGCCAAGACTGGCGGATAATAGCGGTAAGGCCGAGGACGGCGCTACTGCGTCGGCGCGCTTTGTAACGGTCTTTGCTCTCTGTTACTACTATCTACCGGCTTGGCCAGAAGGATAATAACGACGAAGAACGAAGCTGACACTGCTAGAGCAGCCTCGCAGTAGCGCTTAAAGCTATAGTAGAGAAGAAAAAGAAGAAGAGACGGCGAGCAGTAGATAGATCTATATAGACCTCTGCAGCGGCGTATAGGCCAGCTACGCTGCAGCTTAGATAGCTGCCAGCTTAGATCGGATAGCTCCGATTAGATAGAAGCTAAAGTAAAAGACGTTAGATAGCGACAATGTAAAAAGAAAGAAGATAGAAAAAGGGGATGTTTTCGAGATAGAAGAAAAGAGGTTATGTTAGTTTCAAAGATAGTTTCTGTAGACGGAACCGCTAATCAAAAAAAAAAGAAGAGATAAGTAAGCGGTCGAGGTCGACCGCTGGTAAGAGAGGGGGGTAGTGTTGCAGTGGCAGAAAGGGGTAGGACTGAGTAATGGAGTGGACCCTTGGAATTTCGGCTCGGCCCTTCCAGACCGAGCCGGGCCTTGGCAAACTACCCCTAAAGCCCTTACCTACCGCCGTATAGATTCCTTTCCTTCTTTAGTTTGAGATATAGTTATCAAAAAGGCCGTATTAAATTATATCTGCGTGCCCGGATTACTAGCAAAGATTTAAGCAATCCTGGACTAGAAGATCCTAAAGACGGTCAAAGAAGTTTAAGGCTTCCTTAGGCTTGCCAACTTCTACCGTCGTTTAATTTAGGGCTTTAGCTTAATAGTAAAGCTACTAACTGCCCTAACAAAGAAAGAGGCCAAGTTTAACTAGACTAAATCCTACTAATACGTATTTAACCTCCTATAGTAACGATTTACAGAAGACCTAATCCTTTAACACTTTAACTTTAACTTAGAAACCTGCGTAGAAACATACGCCTCTAACGGAGCTATTAGAGCAGTCCTCCTTTAACGAAAGTCGCCTTACTAGCTATAGCTCTTAGTAGCTTACCTTTTAAAGAAGATACTACCTGCCGAATGCAATTACAAGATCTACGACAAAGAGCTCCTTGCAATCGTTAAAGCATTTAAAGAGTAGCGCCCAGAACTCGAAGGTGCAGCCTTCCCGACCTAAGTCAGTTCAGACTACAAGAACTTAATTTACTTTATAAAAAGCAAAATCCTTAATCGTAGACAAGCCCGCTAGAGCGAATTCCCCTTATGGTTCAACTTCGTTATACAATACGCGCCTAGATTACTTAATTTAAGGGCTAACGCCCTTACCCGGATACCTGGAATCTATCTAATAGACAGAAGAGAAGGCCAGGCAATATGTAACCAAACTATCCTTAAGGCTTATAACCTAAGCAAAGAGCTAGAGACCTACCTAAAAGAAGGTACATTATTAATCGCTGCCTCTTTTGCCCTGTGTCTCGTACCGGCTTTCCTAGAGGATAAAGATTTAGAAAGCAAACTAGACAACGAAACTATTAACACTAAAGATTCTGAAATTAAAGGCTCTGTTACCTCCGACAACGAACCGAACGATAAAGAATCGACTAAAGAAGCAAACTAACCTAGAGAACTGCTCCCAGTAATTAGAGAAGCTTACGAATTAAACGAACAGGCTTAATAACTGATCTAGGCCCTTAAAATAGGTTAGCGTATCTTCCCTGGCTTTTCTCTCTTAGAATGTAAACTTAAGAATAGACTGGTTTACTTCCAATCTCGTCTTTTTGTTCCTAAAGGTGCAGACGATTTAATACGACCCTACATCCTTAGGACAGTTTACAACTTAGCAGCAGGAGGCCACCTAGGACGATCGAAGCTTAATAAGCTTACTTCCCGCTATTACTAGTAGCTATTAATGTAGAAGCACGTCTGCAGATATAGAAACAACTGTCCTATCTGCAAGGTAGCCAAACACGACCGACAACGTCTACAAGGATTGCTAAAGCCTCTCCTGGCCCCCGAACACCCTTAGAAACACATTACGATAGATTTTGTTATATATCTCCCTTAAGGGACTACTTAGGCAGGTGTTAAGGCAAAGAACGTGTTTGTAGTTGTAGATCGACACTCTAAGGACCGCTTTGTAGTACCTTGCTAGAGTATAACTTCTAAGGAAACTGCTCGACTCTTTTACCAATACGTCTAGCGTTACGTAGGCCTTCCTAACAGCATTACCTCTAACAGAGGCTCGCAGTTTATTGCCAAGTTCTGGAAACGCCTTTGCAAGCTTCTAAACATTAATTACTACATCTTAACGTCTTACTACCTAGAAACAGATAGACAAATAGAGATTGCGAATACCCTGTTCGAACAGACGCTACGTTGCTTTATCGATTACTACTAGACGGACTAGCCAAAACACATCCTAACAGTGGAATTCTTAGCTCGCAACTAGGAGTTAGAGACAACGGGACACTCCCCCTTCTATACTACTAGAGGCTACTACCCCCGAGCAGGAATGGAACCTTAAGACCTACTACTGCAACCTAACGACCTAGACGAAGTCGACGTAGACGACTAGGCAACATACCTCTCCTAGATCTATTAAGAAGTCTAAGAGGAAATAACTTACGCCTAGGCTATCTACGAAGAACAAGCTAATCGAAAACGACAACTAGCTCCTAACTATTAAGTAGGAGACAGAGTGTACCCAGATTCTAAGAACATTGTTATAGGAAGACCTTCTCGCAAACTCGATTGGAAAAAATTAGGCCCCTTCCCTATTATAGAGAAGATTAGCTCGCACGCTTACCGCCTCTAACTGCTAGAAGAATAGGAAATACACAACGTCTTCTATCCTGTCCGACTAAGACCTAAGGAAGGAGATCCCTTCCTAATTCAATTGCAAGACTAAGATCGAACCTGCATCCTCCCTATAGAAGACGACGACGAAGACAAAGAAGAAGAATACTACGTACGCAAAATTACAGACTGTTAAGTAATTGATAGACAGACAAAGTACAAGGTCTAATAGCAAAGCTACGAAGACTAGGACACTACTTAGGAACCCTTTAGAAACATTATCTTTGATAAGGACAAGATTGAAGCCTTCTACTGTTAAAACCTCTTAGACTCTAGAGACTACCGCCTAGAAACCCAATACAGCTAAAGAAAACTGGACTCTGCTTACTAATAGAATATTAACTGTAACATTAGGCCTACTCTTAGGAGTAAGTAGACTTACCCTTGGTATCTTGAACTACTAAGGCTTTGTAGGAACTTAGCTATGTTAAGGGGGGCTACTGTTACAGTTAACAGAGGTAAAGGAGGAAACAACAGCACCTAGGGCCCAACTATAACTATTAAGATTTATAGACTACAGGCCAGCAACTACTAGATAGAGCAAGAAGACTCTAAGAGAGTAAAAGGCGACTTAACCTGCGCTGCAAACACTCCTGGCTCAGTTCTAGAACCTTTGGAAAAAGCAGGTCTAGGAAATAAATTTGTTTATAGAACAAAGAAACAGAGTTTAGTAAGAAAGTTACTAGCAAACACGCAAACAAACAGCTAGGGCAGGGGGATATAAGAACCTGCTGCCGCTCCCCTAATCTTTCTCTTCTTCTTGTTTATAGCTCGTCTTGTGCATCCAATTTAGCTTTTACACTCCTTACTTTAGACTTTAGCTTCCCTTTCTAATATTAACTTTTACATCCCCTCTTTTAGACTTTGTATCTTCCAGCCCCTCCTACTTACTTCGACTTTTACATCGACCCTTTCCGACTACTTAGCTCTACTCTTAACATCTGGTTACCTAAATAATGTACGCGCACTCTCCTTACCCCTGCAACTACAACTAACGTACTGCGAGAAGACTATAGAGAGCTTCTCGACAGTAGGCAGCGGCACTATAGGCAGCAGCAGCAGAAGAAGAGAACTGGCAGAACCAAGGACAGGCGTACTAGCATTATAAATAATAAGACTATTATCGAGGATCTTACAGCAGAAGAGACAAAGGAAGTAAAGGAGCATATAACTAACTATCAGAGACTGTACGCGTATATGTCCGACAAAGAACATATAGCAGAACACAGAATCGAGAAGGTCTACGACGCTATAGCTATTATCGAGACGCTGTTCTATAAGAAACTGGAAGAGAACAGACAGCTAAAAGAAGAAGTAGAGGCAATAATAGTAGAGAGGGCGTCCGCGGAGACTACTATTAAAGTCCTCGAGAACTAAGCAGTAGTACGACTAACTTAACTAGATAGGCTAAGGGCTTAGCTAGCAGCAGCATTAGCGCAACCGTTACTGCTACCGCTGCTGCTACAGGAAGGTTAAACTAAGCAAACCTCTCCTGTAGCCTACAGCTAAGGTAGCACTTTAATAACGTTATTGCCTAACCTATAGATCTGTAGTAGCAGAAATCCAGAGATATAGGAAGTCTTTAAGAAGAAGATAATAAACAAGATAAACTGCAACTATTCTACTGTTAGGGAACGCCGTCCTGCTAGGTCCCGGACCTGGACCGGCCGTTCTTCTAAGGAGTACGACTTAGCAGCGCCAGCAAGACCTAACCAGACCAGGCTCTAACCCGGTCTGGCCGAGTCGACATCCCCTCCCTCTGCACCCTATATAGAGGGGAATCTCTGCATCCTCTATATAGAGGGAAATCCTACAACCCTATACAGAGGAAAAACCCTGCCCCTATGCATAGGAGAGAAATCTCTGTATCCTTGTACAGGAGGGGGGGAATTGCTAGCTTGCTTTGTAGGTACAAAATGTACAGTAGCAGACGACGAAGGAACTGCCTATTAGTTCCTTTATATAGATACCTAGCTTTAAGTTTCTAAACTAAGATTCTTAAACCTATTACATTAGGAACTAATCTTACTGTTAGTAACTGCAGTAATACAACAAAGATAGACAACGCTGCCCCTATAGAAACCTCGGCTATAGAGGATTATATACAGTGTATATATACAGAGCTAATAGCTTGTACGAACTAGCTCGAAGTATAGATAGGCTACTAGGCTACAACGATTTCCTAACAGGAACAAGAGCTCCGACAGCTTAGAGTGTTAGGGGGCGCCGCCCGGCCCAGGTCCTGGACCTAAGCCAGACGTCGCCCTAAGGACTGCGACTTAGCGGCACTAGTACGACCCTACCCTCTATACGGAATCACCGACACGACCCTTCTCCTGTACAGAGAGAGAATCCTATAGCCCTATATAGGGGGGAATTGCCGCTCCTCTAAACAGAGGGAAAACTCTACATCCTGTACAGAGGGAGACTCCCGATCTTCTATACAGAGTTAGGAACCCTGCTCCCCTGCATAGAGGGAGATTGCTGGCTTGGCTTTGTAGGTACAAATTGTACAGCAGTATACGACGAAGGAACTGCCTACTAGTTCCTTTATATAGATACCTAACCTTAAGTTTCTAAACTAAGATTCTTAAGTCCTTATATTAGGAACTGATCTTACTGTCGGTAACTGCAGTAATACAATAAAGATAGACAGCGACATCCCTATAGATCCTGCGGCTATACAGGATCAGATACACTGCGCGTACGAGGACCTGCTAGCATACAAGAGGCAGCTCGAACAGCAAGTAAGCCACTAGGCTGCGATAATTCTCTAGCGGGAACAGGAGCTACGACAGCTTAGGGCGTCCGATTGCGATCCGACCCCTACGACGACGACGACAGCGACGAACACGACGGCCTACACCCCGGCCCCTAAGAGCAAACTTCCTAACGTTACTACTTACAATAGTAAGGCTCTGGCCGAGTACCCCTCCTAGGCTGCCCAGATGCGCTCTAAGCTTCTAGTCGACTTAGGAGCATACCCGACCGAGCTAGACAAGGTAGTGTACCTCTTTAGGAGGTTAAAGGGCAGGGCGGCAGCACAGACTCTGCTGTACGAGGAGACGGCTATTGCTAACCTAGCAATAGCAACTACGACGATGCTCTAGGCAGCTCTTAACAGGAGTTATAAGGACCCAGACTGCGAGAGCTGAGCACTCCTACAGGTTAATACGATAAAGCAAGGACGTAAGACTGTATAAGAGTTCCTTACAGAATACGACTAGACCCTAGCAAAGGTAGGAGGACTCTAATAGGAGGATAGGGTAAAAATCCCTACCTTAGAGGTAGGCCTCTCTAAGGAGATTATAACGGGACTAGTAGGCGTAATGCGACTAGCTACATATAAGGAGTTCTGTAATCTCCTTAGGATAGTCGACGACTAACAGCGCAGGCTTAGACAGATAAGCTACGCCTATAAGATACGACAACCCCTCTAGCAGCAGCAGGACGCTATAGACTAGGAACCAACGACGACAAGAGTAGCAGCAGCCGTTACTGTACAGCTAAGGGCTACTGCTAAAAGGGCATAGTAGGTAGACATAGCCACCCTTAACAAGAGACGAGCAGAAGGGAGCTGCTATAGGTGTAGCAAGATAGGCTACACTATATAGAATTGCAGACTTTTGCTAGCAGAGAGACCTAGGGGACGGCCGACCACTGCAAGGGTAGCAACTGCAGCGCCCTAACAAGAGAATTAAGAGTCCCCCTCGGACGACAACATGTCGGGAAAAGAATAGCCTCTAAGCGAAGGCTCTGCTAGAGGCGTATACGAGATAGATTGCTAAATTAAAGTACTACTTAGCTATCTTTTAAGAGCAACTACATAACAACTATGCTATTTATCGTACGACCTATACTAAACGGGACTGCTACGGCACGGACACTAATTAACATAGGATGTTTAGTGTACAGAGTAATTAGCGAAGACTTTGTACAGAGACACTATATTAAGACGACCCCTACTGTACCTGTACGCATACTGGGCATTACTGGGCGAGGACTGGACATTACCTATATAGTAAAAGTAACGATAGAGCTGTAGGGACACCATAAGCAGGACTTATACCTCTACGTCGTACAGGACAAGTTGGGGTATAACCTAATATTAGGGAAGCTATAGATAGAGCGCTAGCAGGGCAAGCTAGATGTTGGACAAGGACGGCTGTACCTAGCAGCGACAAAGCAGAGGCTCCGAGACTAAGGAAGAGCTCCGCAGGGCGGCAATGCCAAGGCCGAAATCAACACTGCGACTACAGACATTCCAGATATTTAAGGAGGAACTAGGCGAGGAGACTATCCGCCTAGCAGCGATATACATATAGGAACCCTAACAGCAGGCATAGGAAGAGGCAGTAGAAAAGAACGACATTTACTAAGGGGCCTGTACAGCAATCTAAGGAGGACAGCGGAAGCTCCCAGCAGAGCTTTACCTTAAGGTATTAGCAGCAGAGTGCACAGTAGACGAGGAGAATAACCTAAAGTTTAGAAATTGGATTTGGGTCCTGGCAGACGAGAAGCTCCATACAAGCTTAATACAACAGGCGCATAATTCTATAGCAACTGGGGCACCTAGGGTGCGAGGAGACGTACAGCATAGTCGCTAGGGACTACTACTAGCTAGCGATAGCAAAGGACATCCGTAGGTTTGTACAGAACTGCGATGTCTGCAGAAGGACAAAGCCCTAGCGTAAACTAAAGTACAGGCTGCTAAAACCCCTACTGTTACGGCGGCAGAAAGGGGTGGGACTAAGCGATAGAGTAGACCCTCGGAATTTCGGCTCGGCCCTTCCGGACCGAGCGGGGCCTTGGCACACTACCCCCAAAGCTCTCGCCCACTACTATATAGATTCCTTTCCCTTCTCAGTTCGAGATATAGTTATTAAAAAGGCTGTATTAAATCTTATCTGCGTGCCCGGATTATTATATCTTGAACTCACTTACTACATTACCCCTGCACTGCGCAAAAGGGACCGTTAAACTATCCAGACATCCGAATAACGCATGCGTACTACACAAACTAAACCAAACACCAGCACTGTAAGATAGCTATAGAGAGCTTCTTAACGGTAGAGGGCGGCGTTACAGGCCGCAGAGGAAAGAGAAAGACTAATAGACCGAGGGATAGGCGTATTAGCATCCTCGACGACGGAATAGCCACTAAGGGCCTTACAGAAGAAGAGATAGATAAAGCGAAGAGGGGCATAGAGAGCTATGCCGAGCTGTACGCACGTACGCTAGAGGAAATAGAAGAGTATCTGGCAGAGAATGGAGCTAAGAAGGTGTTCGACATTATTACCTTTATCGAAAAGAAGTTTTATAGAAATACGGAAGAAAACAGGAGACTAAGAGAGGAAATCGAAGCAGTAAGAGCCGAGAAGGAATCGGCCGAGACTATTATAGATGTGCTGGAAAACCAAGCGGCAAACCGACTAGCACAACTAAAAGTGATAAAGGCTCAGTTAGCTAAGATAGAAGCAGCGATGTCGCCGCTACTACGCTAAGAAGAAACAGTAGAGACTGTCTCGCCGGCGGCCTACAGTTAAGGTAGCACCTTAATAACATTACTACTAGACCTACCGGCGTTTAGAGGCAGAGACCCCGAAGACTAGGAAGCGTTTAAGAAGAAGATAAAGAACAAGATAGACCGCGACTACGCTGAAAACAGTGCTAGAGATAGATTGGCCTACCTAGAGTTGCGATTGGAAGGCGAAGCTTTTTCGCTAGTAGCGGACCTTGAAGAGGTAACCGCCGAGGAAGCAATTAAAGCGCTAGATTAACGCTTCGGAGACCCCTTCCGAAAGAAGACGGCCTGCGAACAGCTAGATAAGATTAACCAGAACCGACAGACGTTTAAAGAGTTCTACAGACTGTTCAGAAAATATGCGATTAGAGCCCGAGTGTCGGAAGATAAGCAGCTCCACCTACTAAGGCAGAAGCTAAACCCTAAACTGGCCGCAGCTATAGCCTTAGTAGAAGATAAAGACCTTAAGAGCTTCGTGCACCGAGCGAGAGTTACTGCGAGAAACCTGAGCGCTTACGCAAAATCGCGCGAGTTGAACCAGAAGCCGTTGTTAACGCAGGCGACGCGACCCCCTACACCTTTCCGGAGAGCACCTCTGCAGCCATCTTATTAGTTACTGCGTTCGTCGTTCGTCCCTACCTGTTACGTATGTAGAAAGCCTGGCTATATCGCTACGAGGTGCCAAGCATCAGATAAGCAGAAGCAGGAGTATCGTGTTATAAAGCAGCCGCAGCCGCCGAGGAAGACTATATAATCCATCGAGCCGGCTCTAAACGACACCGACAGCGTAGACGGTAGAGTGCTACTGCAAATCCTAGGAAAAGACCAGCTAGATAGATAGGCCCCCTATCCAGCATAGACAATAGGGCACTGACAAGAACCGCGTTACTAGAGAGAGGAAGCATTAACAGCTACAGTGATCCGCTCTTAGCGGCAGTGGAAGTGAACACGGAAACAGCTATTATCCTTCTAATTACTGTCCACCCCCTCGATAACTCGAGCAAACTACTTTAGCTAAGAGCTTTTATCGACACGGGAGCCCTTATCGGAGTGGCGATCTACTATCGATTGGTTCAAAAGCTAATAAACGGATACGGCTATCTAGTGGAGTTGGCATTACCGACACAGATTTCGGCGTACAACGGACAAGACACAGAGAGTGTTACGCATTATATACTACTAAATACTACCCTAGCTGGCCGCACTACGGAGGCGACGTTCCGAATTATAGATATCGGAAGGTTTGACATTATTATAGGACAAAAATAGATAAAGAACTAGAGAGCAGTTATTAACGTAGGTAAAGGCATACTAGGATTCAAAACACTATACAGCGGCCCTGCCGCCGTTAAATCAGTTACCGAGGTCGCAGTAGAACCGAACGCTACGACCATTAAAGGGGCTCCGAAGGATCGGTCTAACCCTTAAGACACGATCGGAATAATAAGTTCAGAAGCTCTAACGACCCTCGCGAGGTCGCCAGACAACGAGATTTAAGCTATCTTAATAAAAGACATCGAAGACCACTGGAAGATAATAGCAGAAGAAGAAGTAGACCCGATAGAGGTGTTACCGAAAGAACTCTATAGCTACACTAATGTGTTCTCAAAAGCAGACTCCAACCTACTGCCGCTCTACCGACCGGAATATAACAACAAGATCTAGTTAAAAGAAGGAGCCGCGCTGCCGAGAACCGAACCCCTAAGACGCTTATCGCCGGCTAAGCTAGACTAGGTAGAAGTGTTTGTTCGAAAGAATCTAGCGAAGAAGTTCATTACGCCAAGCTCTGCAGAATATACATTACCGATTCTTTTCGTACGGAAACCTGGAGGTGGCCTCCGCCTATACGTAGACTACCGAGGCCTTAATAAGGTTACTAAGAGAGATGTGTATCCGTTGCCGCTAATAGACGAGACTATACAACGAGTAGCTAAGGCTAAGTAGTTTAGCAAGTTGGATATTCGCTAAGCGTTCTATCGGTTAAGGAATAAGGAAGGACAAATGAAAGACCTTACGACATTCGCTACGCGTATAGGCAATTTCAAGTAGTTGGTAATGCCTTTCGGACTCACCAACGTACTGGCAGTGTAGCAACGCTTTATAAACTACACCTTTATAGACATGCTAGAACGGTTCGTGTCTATTTACCTAGACGATATTCTTATCTACACTAAGGGAACGAGAGAGCAATATACAGACTACATTAAGAGGGTGTTAAAGAGACTCCGCGAGGTCGGATTGAACGCGGACACGAAGAAGAGCGAGTTCTACTAGACCGAGGTCAAATACCTCGGTCTTATCGTTAGAAGGGAAGGAATTCGGATAGACCTATCGAAAGTAGCCGCTATCGCGGAATGGAAGCAACCGACATCCGGAAACACTACGCAAATCAGAGCGTTTCTCGGATTCTGCAGCTACTATCGACAGTTTATTAAGGACTTTAGTAAGATAGCGAGACCCCTAAATAAGGCGTTAAAGAAGGAGGCTGCTAGCCTATAGAACGAGAAGTGTACAGAAGCTTTCAACCGACTAAAGGAGGCAGTGGCCTTAGCGCTAGTGCTAGCGCACTTCCGACCGGAAAAGACGATCTACGTAGAAACGGACGCTTCCGACACAGTAACAGCAGGGGTCCTTTCTTAATACGCTAACGACGACGAGACTCTCTATCTAGTAGCTTTCTTTAGCAAGTCTATAAATAATGCTAAGAGGAACTACGCTATCTATAATAAAGAACTGTTAGCTATTATTCAGGCTTTTAAGGAGTGGAAACCGGAGCTTATAGCTAGACAGAGCACGGTCCAGGTCCTTACAGACTACCAGTCACTGACCTACTTTATAAAGACATAGAAGCTATTACGCTGCTAGGCTAGGTAGGCCGCCTACTTGTCCGGATTCGACTTTAAGATTACTTATCGACCTAGAGCTCAAAATGGAAAGGCTAATGCGCTAACGAGAAGAGAAGGAAAGACTAGCTACGCGAAAGAAGACCCGAACATGTTTCAGAAAGTGCTAACAGAACGAATAGTAGACGTCGAGGTGTTGAAAGAGGTAGGGATCTGTGCAATAGAGCCGCTGATTAAAGAAGAGACGCTGCACGAGAAAGTGGAACGGCTTGATCAGCAGCAGAAGCTCGGCAAAACCGGCTTAGGGAAACTGATTGTTCTAGAAGAACTGATTACAGAGGTTATCTAGCTGGTCTATAGTTCTAAAGATATTAGTCACGCAGGATCGAAGAAGACGATAGAAGCCGTAAGAACGACCTACTAGTTACTACGAATCTTCGAGCGGATACATCGGTTTATTACTAACTGTTACGTATACTAAGCAGCGAAGCTACGTTACAGCCTTCCAGCCAGCCTGTTAAAGCCACTTCCGATCCCAGAGAAACTATAGCAGCACATTACGATAGATTTCGTAACCGGCCTGTCGGATTCCGATAGATATAACGCTACGCTTAATGTAGTGGATCGACTAAGCAAAGAACGCTATTTCATCCCCTACAGAGCTAAGGATAAAGGAACTACTGCAGAAGAAACAGCGAGAATACTGATCCAGCACGTATAGAAGCACTACGGCCTGCCGGACACTATTACTACAGATAGGGGTCCTCAATTTACCGCCGACGTATAGAAAGCCATTAACCAAGCCCTCGGAATTCGTAGAAAGCTTAGCACGGCTGCTTACCCTCAGACCGACAGCTAGTCTGAAGTGGCTAACCGAGAGATAGAGAAATATCTAAGAATCTTCTGTAGCTATTATTAAGCAGAATAGGTTAAGGTGTTACCAATGGCCAAATTCTGCGCCAATTCTGCACGATTAGAAGCCACCTTACTGGCGCTATTCGAGATAACCTACAGTTATCTTCTAAAGATAAGCTTTTAACTGCCAAACAAACCCGGCCCTTTAGAACCTTCTACTGCTACCTCGTCGAAGAGAATCGCTACAGCAGCGGCAGAAGCGCTTAGATCTCAGATAGAAGAAGCGATTAGGGTGGCAAAGGAGGCAATAGAATCGGCTCAGAAAAAGATAGTAGTTCGAGCTAATAGAAAGAGGTTACTAATAGAATTTAAGGAAGGCCAAAAGGTATAGCTTAACACGCAGAACCTAAGGCTAAAAGGCAACGCGAAGCTTAACCCTCGTTACGTAGGTCCGTTTAAGATAATGGAAAAGAGGTCGCTAGTAACATACAGGCTCCAGCTGCCGAAATCGTTCCAGATCTACGATGTCTTTCACTCGGATCTGCTAAGCCTAGACCCTAAAGATAGTCTTCCGGATCAGGGGTTCGATAAACTCCCACTAATCGAAATAGACAGAGAAGAAGAAGAATAGGAGGTAGAAGATGTTATAGATATAAGAAGAAGAAGAGGATCTATCGAAGCGAGGATCTTATAGAAAGGATAGCCGGAAGACTATAAATAGTATCCGGCCGAGAACCTCCGGAATTTGGCGGCGGTGCTAAGAGAATTTTACGTCCGGAATCCGAGGAAGCCGCGGCCCGAGTAGCGATAAAGCTAGCGGATTAGGAAGAAAAAGAAGAACCGCGTCCGCCCTATTGGTATAGATACCAGTAAAAACGATCGAGATCGGCGAGCCTAGCTACCGTCCTTATTAGTATCGTCCTTACTAGTCGGCTTCGCCGAATGGATAATAACGACGAGATCGGGGACAGAACCACCGGTTCCGGTGCTCTTAGTAACGCCGGTTCGCCTAAGAACGAAGCCGACGCTACAGGAAGCAGCGTCGCGGTAGAGCTCGAGGCTACAATAGAAAGAAAAAGAAGAAGATAGCGAGTTGCAGATAGATCTATATAGACCTACGCGATAGCGCACGGACCGGTTACGCTGCAGCTCGAGCGACCGCTAGCTCCGATCAGATAGAACGGATAAGATAGACGCTAAGCGAAGACGTTAGATAGCGACGATATAAAATTTTTTTTTTTTTAGGAAGAACAGATAAGTAAGCGGTCGAGGGCGACTGCTGATAAGGGAGGGGGGTAGTGTTGCGGCGGCAGAAAGGGGTGGGACTAAGCGATAGGGTAGACCCTCAGAATTTCGGCTCGGCCCTTCCGGACCGAGCCGGGCCTTGGCACACCAACCCCAAAGCTCTCGCCTACCACTACATAGATTCCTTTCCCTCCTTAGTTCGAGATATAGTTATTAAAAAGGCCGTATTGAATCTTATCTGCGTGCCCGGATTACCTACTAATACCAGACTAGCCTTAGCAAGACCTAACAGTGGACTTTATTACAGACCTTCCTAAGAGCGACAGACAGCGGAACATTATAGTAATTACGGACAAGCTAACGAAGGAGGTAATACTAGAAGGAATAGACTCTATCGCAGCTAAAGACACTGCTTAGGCATTTATACAGACGACGTTTAGCAAGTACGGATTCCCTAGGTCAATTGTATTAGACTAGGGTATACAGTTTACAAGCTAGCTCTAGGCAAGGGTCTGCCAGTTGCTAAACGTAGAGTGTCGCCTATTAACTGTATAGCACCTGCAGACGGACGGCGCAACGGAGAGGGTTAATTCGACGTTAGAAGCGTACCTCTAAGCATACGTCGACTACGACTAGACAAACTGGAACTGCCTCCTCCCTATAGCGGAGCTAGCTATTAACAGCCGTACGGCTAACACTATAGAATTGTCCCCTTTCTTTATAGCCTACAGATACGACCACTCCCTGCTCCTACTAACCCTAAGTAGCGCTACCTTACGCTCTATACGATCCCTAATTGAGCAGGGAGAGGCCATCGTACAGACGATTACGAATACCTATTAATAGGCAAAAGCGAGTCTAGCTATAGCTTAACAGAATGCGGAAGAGCAGGCTAACAAGAGACAGCAGGCTGCACTAAGGTACGAGGCAGGAGATAAGGTCTAGCTAAACTAGCGCAACATCCGTATAGACTAGCTAAGCAAGAAACTGGATTAGAAGAACTAGAAGTTTACAGTAGTCCAACCAGTAGGGACATACGCTGTACGACTTAACACTCCCCTAGGAATCTACCTAGTCTTCTATATAGACCTCGTACAGCTAGCATATACGGACCCCCTACTGCACTAGACAACGGACAACGCGCGCCCTCTAGCGATTATTACTAAAGGCTAAGAAGAGTACGAGGTAGAGGAAATCCTTAAGAGCCGAAGGAAGCAGAAGAGGGCAGAGTACCTAGTTAAATAGAGAGGGTAGGCAGAGCCTATATAGAAACTATACAAGGCCCTATAGGATGCAACTACGCTAGACAGGTAGGAGGAGAACCATCCCCCTGCCTAGTTACAGTAACACTATACTATATAGCGAAAAGGGGCACGATCTACCCTAGGGTATAGGGCAGCTACTAGCAACTTAGGTTGTTAAAGGATTAGAAATGAAGACGTAGGACCCTACTAGGTCCTACTAACACTACCCTGTACAGAAGGGGGCAGGAGAAAGGGAACAGCTAGGAGACAGGTAAGAATAAGAGTAAAAATAAGAAGGGGATAAGAGCAGAACTGTCCGAAAACTTTTATACACTACCTTAGAGTAGCTCACTAGCCGCTACCCCCTAGGACTAGGGCAGCCGACTCTATACCCGAAATCTTAATTACCTCCCGGCCGGCAGGGGCCCTACCTAGGCCAACACTATAGAGCAGGGACGGGGTTACACTAGAAGGAGTAGAAGGGCAGCTTAGCAGCATCCTGCTGCTTATTAATATAGCACCTAAGACGTTAGCTAGGACTGTACGAAGGAGGAAGACTGTACGAACCGGAAGCGGAGTTACTAGCTAAGCTAAGCATCCTATAGCTAGAGGTAGAGGTATAGGAGGACGGGCCGGCAACTACAAGAGAGCTACGACGGCACTAGACGGACGGAGTGGTAGCGTTAGTAGTAGTAGTTATAGATAGTAGTTATAGTAGTTGTAGTAGTAGTAGACGGCCGGGCGGACAGGTAGCAGGTAGGGGAATAGAAGAGAAAGAGAGGAAGAGAGAGAGAAGGAGGGAGGGCTTAATATACGGGGTGGTAGCTGTCTGCTATATAAGGCAATAAAAACCAGGGTAGCTGCTACAACTGTATAAGGGAGGGCAAACGAGGCAACTACGACCTAGTGCCCGGACAAGCGACGGCCCTATAGACGACCGGACGGAGGCGGGAACATCTATCTAGGAGCTAAACTCCAGACGACAACCAGGGTATAGGGACAGAGCCAGACGGCCCGCCGCTGCCAGACTGTACAGCTAGGACGCAGAGTACACAGCTAGGGCTATAGGGTAGGAGGTAAATAGACAGACAGGACCGAGCACCTCCTGCACCTTCGTAACTGCTCGTAGATCCTCCTCTACCTTAGCTTTAGCATCCTTGTAGTAGTAAACGGAATCGGTTAAGATTAGGTAGAAGCGATCTAGTACTACCTACCTTCCCTGCTTACAGGTCCTCCTCTACCTTAGCTACAGGATCTATGTTAGGGGCCCGCCGTCCGGCCCAGGCCCTAAACCTGACCTAAGCCGAACGTCGTCCTAAGGACTGCGACTTAGCGGCGCCAGCACGACCCTACCCTCTGTACGGAACCACCGACAGGACCCTACCCCCGTACGGAGGGAGAACACTACGGTCCTGCGCAAAGGGGAGCTACCGCCCCTCTAAATAGGGGGGGGGGTGAACTATGCACCACTGTACGGAGGAGGTAACTCCCGACCCTCCGTACGAAGGGTGAACCTAGCACCCCTGCACAAAGGGGGAAATTGCTAGCTTGGCTTCGTAGGTACAAATCGAACGGCAGCAGACGACGAAGGAACTGCCTATCAGTTCCTCTATATAGATACCCAACCTTAAGTTTCTAAATTAAGATTCTTGAGCCCCTTATATTAGGAACTGATCTTACTGTCGGTGACCGCGGTAATAGAACAAAGATAGACGGCGACATCCCTATAGAACCTACGGCTATAGAGGGACATATGCACCGCGTATACGAGGAGCTGCTAGAAAGCAAGAGGCAGCTCGAACAACAAGTAAGCCACTAGGCTGCAATAATTTCCCAACAAGAACAGGAGCTACGACAGCTTAGGGCGTCCGATCGCGATCCGACCCCTACGACGACGACGAACACTATAACCTATACCCCGACCCCTAAGAGCAAACTCCCCGACGTCTCTACGTACGATAGTAAGGCTCCGGCCGAGTACCCCTCCTAGGCAGCTTAGATACGCTCTAAACTCCTAGTAGACTTAGGAGCATACCCGACCGAGCTAGACAAGGTAGTCTACCTCTTTAGGAGGTTAAAGGGCAGGGCAGCAGCACGAATTCTGCCGTACTACGAGACGGCTATCGCCAACCCAGCGATAGCTACGACGACGATGCTCTAGGCAGCTCTAGACAAGAGCTACAAGGACCCGGACCGCGAGAGCCGAGCACTCCTATAGGTTAATACGATGAAACAAGGACGCAAGACCGTACAAGAATTCCTTGCGGAATTTGACTAGACTTTGGCAGAAGCAGGGGGTCTCTAATAGGAGGACAGGATAAAGATTACCTCTTTAGAGGTAGGCCTCTCTAAGGAGATTATAACGGGGCTGGTAGGTGTAATGCGGCCAGCTACGTACGAGGAATTCTGCGACCTTCTTAGGATAGTCGACGACTAGCAACGCAGGCTAGGACGGATAGGCTGTGCTTAGGAGATAAGACAACCCCCCTAGCGACAGATAGACGCTATAGACTGGGAACCGACGACGACGAGGGTGGCAGCAGCAGCTACCGTACGGCCAAGGACCGCTACTAAAAGGGCGCAATAGGTGGATACGGCTACCCTTAACAAGAGGCGAGCAGAAGGGAGCTGCTACCGGTGTAGCAAGATGGGCTATACTATACGGAATTGCAGGCTTCTGCTAGCAGAGAGACCCGGAGGACGACCAACTACTGCGAGGGTAGCAACTGCGGCGCCTTAACAAGAAGATCAGGTGTCCTACTCGGACGACGACGAGTCGGGAAAAGAGTAGCCTCTAAGCGAAGACTCTGCTAGAGGCGGGCGCGAGATAGACTGCCAAATCAAAGCGTTACTTAGCCATCTTTTAAGAGCAATTACATAACGACGACGCCGTTTATCGTACAGCCGACGTTAAACAGGTCCGCAACAGCGCGGACATTAATTAACACAGGATGTTTGGTGTATAGAGTGATTAGCGAGGACTTCGTACAGAGACATCGGATTAAGACGACCCCTACGGTACCTGTACGCATGCTGGGCATTACGGGGCGAGGACCGGACATTACCTATATAGTGAAAGTAACATTGGAGGTACAGGGACACTATAAGCGAGACTTATACCTCTATGTTGTACAGGACAAGTTAGGGTATAACCTAATACTAGGAAAGCCTTAGATAGAGCGCTAGAGGGGCAAGCTAGATGTTGGACGAGGACAGCTATACCTAGCAGTAACGAGGCGGAGGATCCGGGACTAGGGGAGGTACCTACAAGGTGGCAATACTAAGGCCGAAATTAACACAGCGACGGCGGACATCGAGAATGCATTAGCACCTAAGGAGGCGACAAACCCCTATACGAAGCTCCTAAGAGAGTATATTAGGTACCTGGACCTCTTTAAACCAAAGTCGGCCTCGAAGCTGCTGCTATACTAAGGGGAAGGGATTGATTATAACATCTAGCTAGAACCCCCTCCGGATAGGGGCCTGCCGGAGGTACTGTACGGACTGCTGTACAGAATGTCCTCTAGAGAACTCTTAGTACTGCGCAAGACGCTGGACGACCTGCTTGCCAAAGGGTTTATTTAGGCCAGTACGTCGTCCGCGGGAGCCCTAGTGCTGTTTGTCTATAAGGAGGGGAAGGCCGGATTGCGTTTCTGCATAGACTACAGGGGCATTAACGCGATTACTAAGAAGGACCGGTACCCCCTACCCCTTATTAAGGAGATCCTCAGGCGGATCAGCAAGGCGAAGTAGTTCACTAAGCTTAACGTAGTCTCGGCCTTCTATAAGATACGGATCAAGGAAGGCTGTAAATAGATAACGGCCTTCTGTACGAGATACGGCCTTTTTAAGTAGCTTGTTACCCCCTTCGGCCTTGCTAATGCACCGGC
Organism: Pseudocercospora ulei; assembly: GCA_016165855.1. NCBI lineage: Eukaryota > Fungi > Ascomycota > Dothideomycetes > Mycosphaerellales > Mycosphaerellaceae > Pseudocercospora > Pseudocercospora ulei. The sequence goes on from JACWNB010000003.1 coordinate 3,060,719, forward strand.
AACCTTCTAAAGGTACATTAACAAGTCCCTATAAGGGTTACTAGACGACATCTGCTCGGCATACCTCGACGACACCCTGGTTTTTACGGACGGCACCTACGCAGATTACGTACGAGATGTCAAGAAGGTGCTAGACCGACTGCAGCGGGCAGGCTTATACCTCGACATCGACAAATGCGAATTCGGCGTCCAACGTACGAAATACCTAGGTTTTATTATCGAGGTAGGGAAAGGCATTAGTATAGACAGGAAGAAGATCGACGCTATTAAGCAATGGAAGCTACCTACGAGCGTTAAGGGCGTACGGGAATTTCTTGGGTTTGCCAACTTCTACCGCCAGGTTATACGGAGCTACTTAGAGATCGTACGCCCCCTAGTTAAACTAACGCATAAAGACAAGCAGTTCAAATAGACGGACGAATGTAATAGGAGCTTCGACAAGCTAAAGGAGCTCTTTACTACAGGACCAACGCTCGCCGCCTTCGACCTAGAGCGTACGACAATACTGGAAACTGACTCCTTAGGGTACTGCATCGGGGGTATCCTGTTACAGGTAGGCTCGGACGGACTCCTATACCTATGCGCGTATTTCTCTAAGAAGAACTCCCTAGCTAAGTGCAACTACTCTATCTACGACAAAGAGTTGCTAGCAGTCGTACGGTGTTGCGAAGCCTGGGATAGAGAACTCCGCTCGGTGCCTAAGTTCCTCGCCCTAACAGACTACAAGAACCTAGATCACTTTACTTAACCCTAGAAGCTGTCCGAGAGGCACGTACGATAGGCAATGTACCTAAGCCGGTTTAACATAAGACTCCAGTACTGCAAGGGCAAGGATAACAGCAGGGCCGATGCACTGTCTAGACAGGACCAGGACATGCCAACGACGTACGAAGACGACCGGCTGAAGTTACGAATATTCTAGATGTTTAAGGGGGAGCCGGACAGGGAGACTATCCGCCTAGCAGCGACACATCTATAGGAACCCTAACTGCAAGCATAGGAAGAGGCAGTGGAAAAGGACAAGGTATACCGAGGGGCCTGTACGGCGATCTAGGGAGGGCAACGGAAGCTCCTAGCCGAGCTCTACCTTAAGGTGTTAACAGCCGAGTGTTCAGTAGACGAGGAGAACAACCTAAGGTTCAGGAATCGGATATAGGTCCCGGCGGACAAGAAGCTCTATACGAGCTTAATACAACAGGCGCATAACTCTATAGCTACTAGGCACCTAGGGCGCGAGGAGACGTATAGCATTATCGCCCGGGACTACTACTAGCTAGCGATAGCAAAGGACATTCGCAGGTTCGTACGGAACTGCAATGTGTGCGGACGAACGAAGCCCTAGCGCGAGCTAAAGCATAGGCTGCTAAAGCCCCTGCCGATACCGGACCGGCCCTAGCAAGATCTAACAGTAGACTTTATTACGGACCTCCCTAAGAGCGATGGACGGCAGAACATTATAGTAGTTACAGACAAGTTAACGAAGGGGGTAATACTAGAGGGAATGGACTCTATTACAGCTAAGGACACCGCCTAGGCCTTTATACGGACGACGTTCAGCAAGCACGGTTTCCCTAGGTCAATCGTATTAGACTAGGGGACACAGTTTACGAGCTAGCTCTAGGCAAGGATCTGCCAGTTGCTAAAGGTAGAACGTCGTCTGTTAACTGTATAGCACCTACAGACAGACAGGGCGACGGAGAGGGTCAATTTAACTTTGGAAGCGTACCTCCGAGCGTACGTAGACTATAACTAGATAAACTGGAACCGACTCCTCCCTATAGCGGAGCTGGCTATTAATAGCTGTACGGCCGATGCTACAGGACTGTCCCCCTTCTTTACGACCTACAGATACGACTACTCCCTACTCCTACCGACCCCGAGCGGTAACACCCTACGCCCTGTACGATCCCTAATCTAGCAAGGAAAGGCTATCGTACAGACGATTATAAACGCCTACTAATAGGCAAAGGCGAGCCTAGCTATAGCCTAGCAGAATGCGGAAGAGCAGGCCAACAAGGGACGACAGGCAGCACTAAGGTACGAGGCAGGGGATTAGGTCTGGCTAAACCAGCGGAACATCCGTACAGACCGGCCGAGCAAGAAGCTAGATTAGAGGAACAGGAAGTTTATAGTAATCCGGCTAGTAGCGACATACGCTGTACGACTAAACACCCCCCTAGGGATCTACCTAGTCTTTTACATAGACCTCGTACGACCGGCGAACACGGACCCCCTGCCGCACTAGATAACTAACGACGCGCGCCTACCCGCAATTATAACCGAGGGCTAGGAAGAGTATAAAGTAGAGGTAATCCTTAAGAGTTAAAGGAGGCGAGGGAAGACAGAGTGCTTAGTAAAATAGAGAGGATAGGCAGAGCCTACGTAGGAGCTGTACGAGGCTCTACAAGACACAACCGCACTAGACAGGTAGGAGGAGAATCATCCCCCTGCCCAGTTACAGCAACACTGCGCTGTACGACGGAAGGAGGCACGATCTGCCCTAAGGATAGGGTAGCTGCGGACAGACTAGGGTTGTCAAAGGATCGAGCATTACGACGTAGGACTCTATAGGGCCCCACTAACACGACATCGTACGACACTATACGAAATAAAGGCTAGAAGAAAGGAACAGCTAAGGGACGAATAGGAGGGGAAGTAGAAACGGAAGGAGTTAAAAGAAAACCGTCCGAAATTCCTTACGCTACCTGGGGGGGGGGGGGGGGGGGGGGGGGGGGGGGGGGGGGGGTAGCTTACTAGCCACCCCCCGGGGGGGAGGAACCAGAACTACCTACTTATTATCTGTAACCTCTACTACCTCGGGCCCGGCCGGGCCCCCGCCCCTACCAGAACCAGCCCCAGGAAGCGGAGGCACCCCCCTACCCCTACGTGCCTCCCCTAGACAGCGGAAGGGGCAGTAGAAGGAGCTATCCTTCTACTTGCACGAGGTACACACCCTAGCCCAGAAGCCTAGGAGGCGGTACAGGCTAAGTGTAGGCTAGGGGGAGTTAGGGCAGGGGGCACAGAGCTGGCCCTAGGTAGCGATAAGGAGGGCATTAACATACGACGGCCGGGCTGTGCCTACCTGCTTAGGTATAACCTAGACGGGGTTACACTAGAAGGCGTAGAAGGGGAGCCCGGCCGCATCCCGCTGCTCGCAGGTATAGCACCTAAGACGTCAGCCCAGACCGTACAGAAGACGGGATTCTGTACGAACCGGAAGAGCAGCTGCTAGTTAAGTTAAGGGTCCTACTCCTAGAGGACAAAGTAGGGTAGGACCCTAGCCGGACAAGGGGAGGAGGCGGGGCTAGCAACTATAAGGGAGCTATTAGACAGGGCGGACGACATAGTAGATAGTAGCTAGTAGTAGTTGGTAGATAGTAGCTAGTAGTAGTTAGTAGTTAGTAGCTAGTAGTAATAGTGGATAGTAGATAGTATATAGTAGACGGTAGTAGATAGACGGTAGACGGTGGACGGTGTAAGGGAAGGAAACGAAGGGAGAAGGCTAGAGCCAACTGCCTGCTATAAGGGAAATAGCAAACAAAGCAGCTGCTACAAATAGGTAAAATAGCAAGAGGCAACTACGACCTAAGGGAAGTAGCGAGGGGCGACAACTTAGACGACCGGATAGAATAGGAAGCTGCAACCCGCTAAAGGAACAACGGGAGCTTATTAATTTGGGCGCGACGCCGTATAAAAGAAACACTACGAGAAGGGAAGGGAGGGAGTATTGTTAGGGGCCCGCCGTCCGGCCTAGGCCCTAAACCCGACCTAAGCCGAACGTCGTCCTAAGGACTGCGACTTAGCGGCGCCAGTACGACCCTACCCTCTGTACAGAACCACCGACAGGACCCTACCCCTGTACAGAGGGAGAACACTACGGTCCTGCGCAAAGGGGAGCTACTGCCCCTCTAAATAGGGGGGGGGGTGAACTATGCACTACCGTACAGAGGAGGTAACTCCCGACCCTCTATATAAAGGGTGAACCTAGCACCCCTGCACAAGGGGGGAAATTGCTAGCTTGGCTTCGTAGGTACAAATCGTACGGCAGCAGACGACGAAGGAACTGCCTATTAGTTCCTCTATATAGATACCCAACCTCAAGTTTCTAAATCAAGATTCTTAAGCCCCTTACAATCCAGATAGACAGGGCCAAGGTTGCAACAGCGTAGAGGGAGGGCATCTAGTAGGCATTGCCGACTAGTAAGTGCCCGGACAACAGCCGACTATAGACCTAGACGAAGACGGGAAAGCGCTACCTACTAGAGGAACCCTAAGAGCTAAGGGTGTACAACACGCTGTCGTACGAAAGAAGCACTATAAGAAGGGAGGGGGGTATTGTTAGGGGGCGCTGTCCAGCCTAGGTCCTAGACCTAAGCCAGCCGTTGCCCTAAGGACTGCGACTTAGCAGCGCTAGTACTGTTAGGGGGCGCCGCCCAGCCTAGGTCCTAGACCTAAGCCAGCTGTCGCCCTAAGGACTGCGACTTAGCGGCGCTAGTACGACCCTACCCTCTATACAGAGTTACTAGCACGACCCTACTCCTATATAGAGGGAGAACCCTATAGCCCTGTATAGAGGGGAACTGCTGCCCCTCTAAACAGAGGGAAAACTCTGCACTACTATACAGAGGGAAACTCCTAATCCTCTATACAGAGTGCGAACCTTGCACCCCTATATAGAGGGAAATTGCTAGCTTAGCTTCGTAGGTACAAATTGTACAGCAGCAGACGACGAAGGAACTGCCTATTAGTTCCTTTATATAGATACCTAACCTTAAGTTTCTAAACTAGGATTCTTAAGCCCTTATTTTAGGAACTAATCTTACTGTCAGTAACTGCAGTAATACAATAAAGATAGACAGCGACATCCCTATAGATCCTGCGACTATGCAGGATCAGATACACTGCGCGTACGAGGACCTGCTAGCATACAAGAGGCAGCTCGAACAGCAAGTAAGCTACTAGACTGCGATAATCTCCTAACGGGAACAGGAGCTACGACAGCTTAGGGCGTCCGATTGCGATCCGACCCCTATAACGACTACGACGACGGACACGATAGCCTACACCCCGGCCCCTAAGAGCAAACTCCCTGACGTTACTACTTACAATAGTAAGGCTCTAGCTAAGTACCCCTCCTAGGCTGCCTAGATACGCTCTAAGATTCTAGTCGACTTAGGAGCATACCTAACTAAGCTAGACAAGGTAATGTACCTCTTTAGGAGGTTAAAGGGCAGGGCGGCAGCACGGATTCTGCTGTACTACGAGACGGCTATTACCAACCTAGCAATAGCAACTATAGCGATGCTGTAGGCAGCTCTTAACAGGAGCTATAAGGACCTAGACTGCGAGAGCCGAGCACTCCTACAGGTTAATACGATAAAGCAAGGATACAAGACGATACGAGAGTTTCTCGCAGAATACGACTAGACCCTAGCAGAGGTAGGAGGACTCTAATAGGAGGACAGGGTAAAAATTACTACCTTAGAGGTAGGCCTCTCTAAGGAGATTATAACAGGACTAGTAGGCATAATGCGACTAGCTACGTACGAGGAATTCTGTAATCTCCTTATAATAGTTAACGACTAGCAGTGCAGGCTCGGACAGATAAGCCGCGCCTACAAGATAGGACAACCCCTCTAGCGGCAGACGGACGCTATAGACTAGGAACTAACGACGACGAGAGTAGCAGCAGCCGTTACTGTACGGCCAAGGGCCGCTGCTAAAAGGGTACAGTAGGTAGATATAGCTACCCTTAACAAGAGGCAAGCAGAAGGGAGCTGCTACAGGTATAGCAAGATAGGCTATACTGCACGGAATTGCAGGCTTTTGCTAGCAGAGAGACCTAGGGGACGGCCGACCACTGCAAGGGTAGCAACTGCAGCGCCCTAACAAGAGAACTAAGAGTCCCCCTTAGACAACAACAAGTTAGGAAAAGAATAGCCTCTAGGCGAAGGCTTACCTAGAGGCGTATATAAGATAGATTGCCAAATAAAAGCACTATTTAGCTATCTTTCAAGAGCAACTATATAACGACTACGCCGTTTATTGTACGACCTATACTAAACAGGACTGCTACAGCGCGGACATTAATTAATATAGGATGTTTAGTGTACGGAGTAATTAGCAAAGACTTCGTACAGAGACACTACATTAAGACGACCTCTACCGTGCCTGTGCGTATGCTAGGCATTGCCGGGCGAGGACCGGACATTACCTATATAGTAAAAGTAATAATAGAGCTGCAAGGACACTACGAGCAGGACTTATACCTCTACATCGTGTAGGACAAGTTAGGGTATAACCTAATATTAGGGAAGCTATAGATAGAGCGCTAGCAGGGCAAGCTAGACGTTGGACAGGGACGGCTATACCTGGCAGTAATAAAGCAGAGGCTCCGAGACTAAGGGAGGGTTCTATAGGGCGGCAATGCTAAGGCCGAGATCAACACTGCGACTGCAGACATTAAGAAGGCATTGGCGCCTAAGAAAGCAACGGACCCCTATACAAAGCTCCTAGTAGAATATACAGGATACCTAGACCTCTTCGAGCCAAAGTCGGCCTCGAAACTGCTGCTACACTAAGGAGAAGGAATTAACTACAACATCTAGCTAGAGCCCCGTCCGGATAGGAGTCTGCCTAAGGTACCGTACAGTCCGCTGTACAGAATGTCCTCTAGAGAACTCCTAGTACTGCGCAAGACACTAGACGATCTTCTTGCTAAAGGTTTCATTTGCGCGAGTACCTCGTCTATAGGAGCCCTAGTGCTGTTTGTCTACAAAGAGGGCAAGGCCGGCTTGCGTTTCTGTATAGACTACAGAGGCATTAACGCGATTACTAAGAAGGACTGGTACCCCCTACCCCTTATTAAGGAGACTCTCGGACGGATTAGCAAGGCAAAGTAGTTTACTAAGCTTAACGTAGTCTCGGCTTTCTACAAGATACAGATTAAGGAAGGCTGTAAATAGATAACTGCCTTCTATACCAGATATAGTCTTTTTAAGTAGCTTATTACCTCCTTTAGCCTTGCCAACGCATCGGCGACCTTCTAGAGGTACATTAACAGGTCCCTACAAGGGTTACTAGACGACATCTATTCGGCGTACCTCGACGATATACTAGTTTTTACAGATGGCATCTATACAGATTACGTACAGGACGTTAAGAAGGTATTAGATCGACTGCAATAGGCTGGCTTGTACCTCGACATTAACAAATGTAAATTTGGTGTATAGTGTACGAAATACCTAGGGTTTATTATCGAGGCAGGAAAAGGTATTAGCATAGATAGAAAGAAAATTGATGCTATTAAGCAATAGAAGCTGCCTACAAGCGTTAAGGGCGTACAGGAATTCCTTAGGTTTGCTAACTTCTACCGCCAGTTTATACAGAACTACTCGAAGATCGTACGCCCCCTAGTTAAGTTAACATACAAGGACAAGCAGTTTAAGTAGACGGACGAGTGCAATAGGAGCTTGAACAGGCTAAAGGAGCTCTTTACTACAGGACCAATACTTACTGCCTTTAACCCGGAACGTACGACGATACTAGAAACTAACTCCTTAGCGTACTGTATAGGGAGTATTCTGTTATAGGTAGGCTCGGACGGACTTCTGTACCTATACGCGTACTTCTCTAAGAAGAACTCCCTAGCTAAGTGCAACTACCCTATCTACGACAAGGAATTGCTAGCAGTCGTATAGTGTTACGAAGTGTAGGATAAAGAACTCTGCTTAGTTCCTGACTTCCTTGCCCTAACTAACTACAAGAATCTAGAGTACTTTACGCAACCCTAGAAGCTGTCTAAGAGACATGTACGATAGGCAATGTACCTAAGCCGTTTCAATATAAGACTCCAGTATCGTAAGGGAAAAGACAACAGTAGGGCCGATACGCTATCTAGACAGGATTAAGACATACTAACGACGTACGAGGACAACCAGCTAAAATTACAGACATTCTAGATATTTAAGGAGGAACCAGGCAAGGAGACTATCCGCCTAGCAGCGACACACCTATAGGAACCCTAGCTGCAAGCGTAGGAAGAGGCAGTAGAAAAGGACGAAGTCTATAGAGGGGCCTGTACAGCAATTTAAGGAGGACAGCAGAAGCTCCCGGCAGAGCTTTACCTTAAGGTATTAGCAGCAGAGTGCACAGTAGACGAGGAGAACAACCTAAAGTTCAGGAATCGGATTGAGGTCCTAGCAGACGAGAAGCTCCATACGAGCTTAATACAACAGGCACATAATTCTATAGCAACTAGGCACCTAGGGTGCGAGGAGACGTACAGCATCGTCGCTAGGGACTACTACTAGCTAGCGATAGCAAAGGACATCCACAGGTTCGTACAGAACTGCGATGTATACGGACGGACGAAGCCCTAGCGTAAACTGAAGCATAGCCTACTAAAACCCCTAGCAATACTGGACCGGCCCTAGTAAGACCTAACAGTAGACTTTATTATAGATCTCCCTAAGAGCGACGGACGGCGGAACATTATAGTAGTTATAGACAAGCTAATAAAGGGGGTAATATTAGAAGGAATAGACTCTATTACGGCTAAGGACACTGCCTAGGCGTTTATACAGACGACGTTTAGCAAGCACGGATTCCCTAGGTCAATTGTATCGGACCGGGGTACACAGTTTACGAGCCAGCTCTAGGCTAGGGTATGTCAGTTGCTAAACATAGAACGTCGCCTGTTAACTGTATAGTACCTGCAGACGGACGGTGCGACAGGGAGGGCCAATTCGACGTTAGAAGCGTACCTCCGAGCGTACGTCGACTATAATTAGACAAACTGGAACCGCCTTCTCCCTATAGCGGAGCTAGCTATTAACAGCCGTACGGCTAATGCTATAGGATTGTCCCCCTTCTTTATAGCCTACGGATACGACTACTCCCTGTTCCTACCGACCCCAAGTAGTAACACCCTGCGCCCTATACGATCCCTAATTTAGCAGGGAGAGGCCATCGTACGGACGACTACGAACGCCTACTAATAGACGAAAGCGAGTCTAGCTATAGCTTAACAGAATGCGGAAGAGCAGGCTAACAAGAGACGACAGGCTGTACTAAGGTATAAGGCAGGGGATAAGGTCTAGCTAAACTAGCGCAACATCTATATAGACCGGCCGAGCAAGAAGCTAGATTGGAAGAACTAGAAGTTTACAGTAGTCCGACTAGTAGGGACATACGCTGTACGACTTAACACTCCCCTAGGGATCTATATAGTCTTCTACATAGACCTCGTACGGCCAGCGAATACAGACCCCCTACTGCACTAGACGACAGACGACGCGCGCCCCCTAGCGATCCTTACTAAAGGCTAAGAAGAGTACGAGTTAGAAGAAATCCTTAAGAGCTAAAGGAAGTAGAAGGGGGCAGAGTACCTAGTAAAATAGAGAGGGTAGGCAGAGTCTACGTAGGAACTATACGAGGCCCTACAGGACACAACCGCACTGGACAGGTAGAAGGAGAACTATCCCCCTGCCTAGTCTTAGTAACACTACGCCGTACAGTAAAAAGGGACACGATCTACCCTAGATATAGGGCAGCCGCTAGCAACTTAGGTCACCGAAGGATCGGGAATTAAGATATAGAACCCTATAGGGTCTTACCGACACTAGACTATACTACACTGTACAGAAGGGGGTAGAAGGAAGAGGACAGCTAGGAGACAGGTAGGAATAAGAGTAGAAGTAGGAGGGGAACGAGAGCAACACTGTCCGAAAACTTTTGTATACTACCTTAAGGTAGCTTACTAGCTACTACCCCCTAGGACTAAGGCAGCCAACTCTATACCCGAAATCTTAATTACCTCCTAGCTAGCAGGGGCCCCAACACTAGAAGGAGTAGAAGGGTAGCTTAGCAACATCCTACTACTTATTAATATAGCACCTAGGACGTTAGCTAGGACTATACGAAGGAGGAAGGCTATATAAACTAGAAGCAGAGTTGCTAGTTAAGCTAAATATCCTACAGCTAGAGGTAGAGGTATAGGAGGACAGGCCGGCAACTACAAGAGAGCTACGACAGCACTAGGCGGACGAAATAGTAGTGTTAGTAGTAGTAGTTGTAGTTAGTAGTAGTAGTAGTAGTAGTAGTAGTTGTTGTTGTTGTTGTAGTAATAGTAGTAGTAGTAGTAGACGGCTAAGCGGACAGGTAGCAGATAGGAGAATAAAGGAGAAAGAGAAGAAGAGAGAGAGAGAAGGGGGAAAGGGTTAATATACAGGGTAGTAGCTGCCTGCTATATTAGGCAATAGCAACTAGAGCAGCTGCTACAACTGTATAAGGGAGGGCAAATAAGGCAACTACGACCTAGTGCCTAGACGAGCGACAGCCCTCTAGACGACTAGACAGAGACGGGAATATCTACCTAGGAGCTAGACTCCGGACGACGACTAGGACATAGGGACAGAGCCAGACGGCCTACCGCTGCAAGACCGTACAGCTAGGAAGCAGAGTATATAGCTAGGGCTACAGGGTAGGAGGTAAATAGTTAGACAAGACCGAGCACCTCCTGCACCTTTGTAACTGCTCGCAGGTCCTCCTCTACCTTAGGCTCAGCATTATTAAAGTAGCAAACGGAATCGGTTAAGATTAGGTAGAAGCGATCTAGCACTACCTGCCTTCCCTGCTTATAGGTCCTCCTCTGCCTTAGCTACAGGATCTAGAGAGACAGGTCTAAGGTTGGAACAGCATAGAGGGAGGGCATCTAGCAGGCATTGCCGACTAGCAAGCGCCTAGACAAAGACGGGAAAGCGCTATCTGCTAGAGGAACCCTAAGAGCTAAGGATGTACAACATGCTGTTGTACGAAAGAAGAACTACGAGAAGGGAGGGGGATATTGTTAGGGGGCGCTGCCCAGCCTAGGTCCTAGACCTAAGCTAGCTGTCGCCCTAAGGACTGCGACTTAGCAGCGCTAGCACAACCCTACCTTCTGTACAGAGTTACTAGCACGACCTTACTCCTGTATAGAGGGAGAACCCTATAGCCCTATATAGAGGGGAATTGCTACCCCTCTAAACAGAGGGAAAACTCTGCACTACTATATAGAGGGAAACTCCCGATCCTCTATACAGAGTGCGAACCTTACATCCCTATATAGAGGGAAATTGCTGGCTTAGCTTCGTAGGTACAAATTGTACAGCAGCAGACGACGAAGGAACTGCCTATTAGTTCCTTTATATAGGTACCTAACCTTAAGTTTCTAAACTAAGATTCTTAAGCCCTTATAAGTACGACTCTACCCTCTATACAGAGTTATTAATACGACCCCACTCCTATACAGAGGGAGAATCCTATAGCCCTATATAGAGGGGAATTGTCGCCCCTCTAAACAGAGGGAAAACTCTGTACTACTGTATAAAGGGAAACTCCTAATCCTCTATATTGATCCGGGCGCGCAGATATGATTCAATATAGCCTTTTTGATAACTATATCTCGAACTGAGGAGGGAAAAGAACCTATGTAGTGGTGGCGGTGGGCCTTGATAGAGGGTGGTGTGCCAAGGCCCGGCTCGGCCCGTCCGGGCCGAGCCAAAATCCAGGGTCCACCCCATCAATCTGTCCCACCTCTTTCCACCGCCGCAACACTACCCCCCTCCCTCACCAGCGGTCGCCCTCGACCGCTTAGTTACTCCATCCATCCGGCAATCTCCACTTTTTTTTTTTTTTTTTTTTTTTTGAAAATCCCCTCCGACGCCGACGTCGCGTCTTCCACCTTCTATCTTCCATTACAACCGGCGTCCTTTTCGTCGCTTTTTCCATTTTTTTACATCGTCGGCATCTGAAGTCCTTCACTTTACGTTTATGTGATCCGTTCGCCTGATCTGTGCCATCTGATCGGAACCGTAGGTTATCTGAGCTGCGGCGTAGCTGGTCTGTACGTCGCCTCGGAGGTCCATATAGATCCGTCCGCAGCGTCGTTTCTTCTTCTTCTTTTTCTCCTCTACTAAAGCCTTTACCTACTACGCGGTCGGCAGCGCCGCCGGCCGCGTAGTAGTGCCTAAAGCAATCACTTCCCGAAGCACGATCGTTTTCATCGGCTTCCGCGCTAGTGGAGCGGACGTGTCTCCATTGTCGGCATTAGAGCCACGCTGGTTTCGGCTTTTCCGGGTTCCGCGCGTAAAAGTCTCTTAGCAGCTCCGCCGAGTTCCGCAGGTTCTCGACCGGATACCATTCGTAGTCTTCCGGCCACCCCTTCTACGAGATCCTCGCTTTAATGGACCCCCTTACCTTCTTTACGTCCATTACGTCTTCTACCTCCCATTCTTCCTTATTATCTATCTCGATTGGCGGGGGTTCAGCGAACCCCTGTTCCGGCAGGCCGTCCTCAGGGTCTAAGCTCAGTAGATCGGAATGGAAAACGTCGTAGATCCGGAACGCCTTCAGCAGCTCGAGCCGATAAGTCACCGGCGACCTCTTTTCTATTATCTTGAATGGGCCTACGTAGCGCGGATTGAGCTTGGCGTTGCCTTTTAGCCTCAGGTTCTTCGTGTTAAGCCATACCTTTTGGCCTTCTTCAAATTCCATCGGTAATCGCTTCTTATTAGCCCGAGTTACTATCTTCTTCTAAGCCGATTCCATCGCGTCTTTCGCTACTTTGATCGCTTCTTCCATCTAAGATCGGAGCGCTTCCGCCGCCGCGGCGGCGACTCTCTTCGACGACGTAGCGGTGGAAGGTTCCGCGGAGCTGGGTTCTTTTGGCAGCTAAAAGCTCATTCTCGGAAGACAACTGTGCGTTATCTCGAACGGCGCCAGTAACGTTGCTTCTAACTGTGCTGAGTTCGCGCAGAATTCGGCTATCGGCAACACCTTAACCCAATCTTCTTAATAATGACTGCAGAAGGTTCTTAGGTATCGCTCCATCTTACGGTTAGCGACTTCAGACTGACCGTCGGTTTGAGGGTAAGCGGCTGTGCTGAGCTTTCTACGAATTCCGAGAACGTAGTTGATGGCTTTCTATACGTCGGCGGTGAATTGAGGACCCCTATCCGTGGTGATAGTGTCCGGCAGGCTATAGTGCTTCCATACGTGCTTAATCAGCATTCTCGCTGTTTCTTCTGCAGTAGTTCCGTCGTCTCTCGCTCGACAGGGGATGAAGTGGCGCTCTTTGCTTAGCCGGTCCACTACGTTTAGCGTAGCGTCATATCTATCGGCTTCCGGTAGGCCGGTTACGAAATCCATCGTAACGTGCTGCTACGGCTTCTCGGGGATCGGAAGTGGCTTTAGCAGACCGGTCGGAAGGCCGTAACGTGGTTTCGCGGCTCTGCACACGTAGCAATTGGCGATAAATCGGTGGATCCGTTCGTAGATCCGCGGAAACCAGTAGATCGTCCTTATAGCTTCCATCGTCTTCTTTGAGCCGGCGTAGCCAACATCTATAGAGTTATGGACCAGTTGGATAACCTCCGTAATTAGTTCTTTCGGAACTATCAGCTTCCCTGAACCGGTTTTGCCGAGCTTCTGTTGTTGATTAAGCTGTTCCACCTTCTCGTAGAGCGTCTCTTCCTTAGGGGCCGGTTCCACTGCGCAGACCCCTACCTCTTTCAACACCTCTGCGTCTACTATCCGCTCGGTCAACACCTTCTGGAACATGTTCGGATCTTCTTTCGCGCAGCTGGTCTTTCTATCTCTTCTCGTTAGCGCGTCGGCCTTTCCGTTTTGAGCCCCTGGTCGATAGGTGATCTTAAAATCGAACCCTAATAGGTAGGCGGCCTACCGTGCTTAACGTCGTGAGAGCTTCTGCATCTTTATAAAGTAGGTCAGCGACTGGTGGTCCGTAAGGACTTGGACTGTGCTCTTTCCAGCCATAAGCTCCAGCTTCCACTCCTCGAAAGCCTGAATAATCGCTAGCAGCTCCTTATCGTAGATCGCGTAGTTCCGTTCGGCCTCGCTTATTGACTTGCTAAAGAAAGCGACTGGATGGAGGGTTTCGTCGTTACTATATTGGGAAAGGACCCCCGCCGTTACTGTGTCGGAAGCGTCCGTTTCTACGTAGATTGTCTTTTCCGGCCGGAAGTGCGCTAAAACCGGCGCCGAGGCCACTGCTTCTTTCAGCCGGTTAAAGGCTTCCGTGCACCTCTTAGTCCATAGGCCGGCGGCCTCTTTCTTTAACGCTTCGTTTAGGGGTCTCGCTATCTTGCTGAAGTCCTTGATAAATCGTCGATAGTAGCTGCAGAATCCGAGAAACGCCCTGATCTGCGTAGTGTTGCCGGATTTCGGTTGCTTCCATTCCGCTACAGCGGCGACCTTTGAGGGGTCTATCCGAATTCTATCTCTTCCGACGATAAGGCCGAGATATTTAACCTCGGTTTGATAGAACTCGCTTTTTTTTGTGTCCGCGTTCAATCCGACCTCGCAGAGCCTGGTCAGCACCTTCTTAATGTGGTCCGTGTGCTGATCTCTCGTTCCTTCGGTGTAGATAAGGATGTCGTCTAGGTAGATGGACACGAACCGTTCTAACATGTCTATAAAGGTGTGGTTTATAAAGCGTTGCCACACTGCCGGCGCGTTGGTAAGTCCGAAAGGCATTACCAACTACTTGAAGTTGCCTATACGCGTCGCGAACGTCGTAAGATCTTCTGTTTGCCCTTCCTCGTTCCTTAGTCGGTAGAACGCTTGTCGAATGTCTAGTTTGCTGAACCACCCAGCTTTAGCCACTCGTTGTATAGTCTCGTCGATCAGCGGCAGTGGATAGACGTCTCTCTTGGTAACCTCGTTAAGGCCTCGATAGTCTACGCAGAGTCGCAGACCACCCCCTAGTTTCCTTACGAAAAGAATCGGTAACGCATATTCGGCCGAACTCGGCGTAATGAACTTCTTCGCCAGATTTTCGCGAACAAACACCTCTACCTAGTCCAGTTCCGCCGGCGATAGTCGTCTTAGGGGCTCGGTTCTCGGCAGTGCGGCTCCTTCTTTTAGCCGGATCTTGTTGTTATATTCCTGTCGATAGAGCGGCAGGAGGTTGGAGTCGGCTTTTGAGAACACGTCAGCGTAACCGTAGAGCTCGTTTGGCAGCACCTCCAGTAGATCCGCTTCTTCTTCCGCTATTATCTTCCTGTAGTCTTCGATGTCTTTTATTAAGATAGCGTAAATCTCGTTGTCCGGCGACTTCGCGAGGGTCGTTATAGCTTCTGAACTCATTATTCCGACGGTGACCGGGGGTTCGGAACGATCGGACGGAGCCTCTCTCGCGGGCTCCGTAGCTTTCGGCTCAGCGGCGGCGGCGACCTTTCCAATAGTCCCTGCTTCGCTACTCGGAGTTTTGAATCTTATCGTTCCTTTATCTACGTCGATGATGGCTTTCTGGTTCTTTATCCATTTCTGCCCTATAATAATGTCAAACCTTCCGATATCCATAATTCGGAACGTCGCTTCCGTAGTGCGACCAGCTAGTGTAGTCGTCAACGGCACGTAGTGCGTAACGCTTTCTGTGTCTTGTCCGTTGTATGCCGAAATCCGTGTCGGCGACGCCAGTTCCACCGGATAGCCGTATCCCTTCTTTAGTTTCTGAACCAGTCGGTGGTGGATCGCTGCGCCGATAAGAGCTCCGGTGTCGATAAAGGCTTTCAGCTGGATCGGTGGGCGTTGCTTCTTAACAGGGTAGATCGTAATAGGAAGGATGATCGCCGTTTCCGCATTCACTTCTACGGTTGCCGAGAGCGGATCGCTACAGTTGTTGATGCTTTCTCCTCGTAGCGATTCGCTCCGATTCGGTGCCCTATTGTCAATGCTGGATAGGGGGCCTATCCTTCCAGCTAGTCTTTTCCCATAATTCTTAACTGCACCCTACCGTTACTGTCAGTATCGTTCGGAGCCGGCTCTATAGCTTGTATGGTCTTCCTTGGTGGTTGCTGCTGCTGCAGCTGCGGCTGCCTTATAGCACGATA
The DNA here is from genome assembly GCA_016165855.1 of Pseudocercospora ulei. NCBI lineage: Eukaryota > Fungi > Ascomycota > Dothideomycetes > Mycosphaerellales > Mycosphaerellaceae > Pseudocercospora > Pseudocercospora ulei. The sequence goes on from JACWNB010000003.1 coordinate 3,076,612, forward strand.
GTCTTGCTTCTGCTTATCCGATGCTTGGCATCTCGTAGCGATGTGGCCAGGCTTGCTATATGCGAAACAGGTGGGGACGAACGACGAGCGCTATAACTGATAAGGTGGCTGCTGTAGCGCTCTCCGGAAAGGCGCAGGGGGTCGTATAGTCTGCGTTATCAGCGGCTTCTGGTTCGATTCGCGTGATTTCGCGTAAGCGCTCAAGTTTCTTGCGGTAACTCTCGCTTGGTGGACGAAGCTCTTAAGGCCTTCGTCTTCTACAGACGCTATAGCGGCGGCCAGCTCAGGACTCAGCTTCTGCCTTAATAGGTGGAGCTGCTTATCTTCCGCTACTCGGGCCCTAATCGCATATTTTCTGAACAAACTGTAGAATTCCTTAAACGTCTGCCGGTTCTGGTTGATCTTATCCAGCTGCTTACAGGCTGTCTTCTTTCGGAATAGGTCTCCGAAGCGTTGATCTAACGCTTTAATCGCTTCTTCGGCAGTTACCTCTTCTAGGTCCGCTACTAGCGAAAAAGCTTTACCTTCCAGTTGCGCCTCTAAATAGGCCAATCTGTCTTCTTCGCTGCTTAATGCGTGATCGCGACCCATCTTATTCTTAATCTTCTTCTTGAACGCCTCCTACGCTTCAGAGTCTCCGCTACCGAAAACCGGTAGGTCCGGTAGTGACGTCATCAACGTGCCACCTTAACTGTAGGCCGCCGGCGAGGTGGTTTCCACTCGGGTTTCTCGCCGCGGTAGCGGCGATCTCGCTGCTTCCATATCAGCCAGTTGATCCTTCAGCGCCTTCAGCTGCGCCAGTCGATTCGACGTTTGGTGTTCTAACACGTCGACGATAGTCTCTGCCGATTCCTTCTCGGCTCTCACCGCTTCAATCTCTTCTCTTAGTTGTCTGTTTTCTTCTAGTGTTCTGTAAAACAGCATCTTAATAAGGTCTATTCCGTCGTAGACCTTCCCTATCCCGTTCTCGTTTACGTAGTCTTCCAGTTCCTCGATCGTGCAGTCGTGGATCTTCTTGTATTCGCCCATTCGTTCCTTAATCTCTGCGGTCTCTTCCGCTGTAAAACCTCTAATGATAATCTTATCGTCAACTACACTAGAGCGTCTGTTTGCTCTGTTAGTCTTTCTCTTTCTGCAGCGGCCTGTTACGCCGCTCTCTACCGCTGAGAAGCCTTCCATCTTCTTACGGTGCCTAGGGGGTTGTTGTTGGTGTGTTGGTGGGTGCGCGTACGTTATTCGGGTTTCCGGATGGTTCAACGGGCCCTTTCGCGCAGCGCGGGGTTGTGGAGAGTGAGTTCGAGATATAATGATCCGGGCGCGCAGATATGATTTAATACGGCCTTTTTGATAACTATATCTCAAACTGAGGAGGGAAAAGAACCTATGTGGTGGTGGCGGTGGGCCTTGATGGAGGGTAGTGTGCCAAGGCCCGGCTCGGCCCGGACGGGCCGAGCCGAAATCCAGGGTCCACCCCATCAGTCTGTCCCACCTCTTTCCACCGCCGCAACATATATAGAGTGTAAACCTTGTACCCCTGCATAGAGGGACATTGCTAGCTTAGCTTTGTAGGTACAAATTATACAGTAGCAGACGACAAAGGAACTGCCTATTAGTTCCTTTATATAGATACCTAACCTTAAGTTTCTAAACTAAGATTCTTAAGCCCTTACAATTCTTAAGCCCTTACATTAGGAACTGATCATACTATTAGTAACTGTAGTAATATAACGAAGATAGACGGCGACATCCCTATAGAACCTACAGCTATGTAGGATCAGATGCACTGCGCATACAAGGAGCTGCTAGCACAAAAAAGGCAGCTCGAACAGCAAGTAAGCTACTAGGCTATAATAATTTCCTAACAGGAACAGGAGCTACGACAGCTTAGGGCGTCCGATTGCGATCCGACCCCTACGATAACGACGACGAACACGACGGCCTACACCCCAGCCCCTAAGAGCAAACTCCCTCTCGTTACTACCTACAATAGTAAGGCTCCGGCCGAGTACCCCTCCTAGGCTGCCTAGATATGCTCTAGGCTTCTAGTCGACTTAGGAGCATACCCAACTAAGCTGGACAAGGTATTGTACCTCTTTAGGAGGTTAAAGGGCAGGGCAGCAGCTCGAATTCTGCCGTACTACGAGACGGCTATTGCCAACCTGTTAATAGCAACTACGACGATGCTCTAGGCAGCTCTTAACAGGAGCTACAAGGATCTAGACCGCGAAAGCCGAGCACTCCTACAGGTTAATACAATAAAACAAGGACGCAAGACTGTATAAGCGTTCCTCGTAGAATATAACTAAACCCTAGCAGAGGCAGGAGGACTCTAATAGGAGGACAGGGTAAAAATTACTACCTTAGAAGTAGGCTTCTCTAAGGAGATTATAATAGGACTAGTAGGTGTAATGCGACTAGCTACGTATAAGGAGTTCTGTAATCTCCTTAGGATAGTCGACGACCAATAGCGCAGGCTCGGACGGATAAGCCGCGCCTATAAGCTACGACAACCCCTCTAGCGGCAGCATAGCGCTATAGACTAGGAACTAACGACGATAACGAGAGTAGCAGCAGCCGTTACTGTACTGCCAAGGGCCGCTGCTAAAAGGGCACAGTAGGTAGACATAGCTACCCTTAACAAGAGACGAGCAGAAGGGAGCTGCTACAGGTATAGCAAGATAGGCTACACTATACGGAATTGCGGGCTTTTGCTAGTAGAGAGACCTAGGGGACGGCCGACCACTGCAAGGGTAGCAACTACAGCGCCCTAACAAGAGAACTAAGAGTCCTCCTCGGACGACAACGAGTCAGGAAAAGAGTAGCCTTTAAGCAAAGGCTCTGCTAGAGGCGTATACAAGATAGATTGCTAAATTAAAGCACTACTTAGCTATCTTTTAAGAGCAACTACATAACGACTACGCCGTTTATCGTACGACCTACGCTAAACGGGACCGCTACAGCGCGGACACTAATTAACACAGGATGTCTAGTATATAGAGTAATTAGCAAAGACTTCGTACAGAGACACTACATTAAGACGACCCCTACCGTACCTGTACGCATACTGGACATTACCAGGCAAGGACCGGATATTACCTATATAGTAAAAGTAACGATAGAGCTGCAAGGACACTACGAGCGGGACTTATACCTCTACGTCGTATAGGACAAGTTAGGATATAACCTAACATTAGGGAAGCTATAGATAGAGCGCTAGCAGGGCAAGCTAGACGTTGGACGAGGACGGCTGTACCTGGCAGCGACAAAGCAGAGGCTCTAAGACCAAGGGATTACGCAGAGCGGCAATGCTAAGGCCAAAATCAATACTGCGACTACAGACATTAAGAAGGCATTAGTGCTTAAGAAAACGACGGACCCCTGTACGAAGCTCCTAGCAGAATACGCAGAATACCTAGACCTCTTCGAGCCAGAATCGGCCTCGAAACTGCCCCTATACTAAGGAGAAAGAATTAACTACGACATCCAGCTAGAGCTCTGTCTAGATAGGAGCCTGCCGGAAGTACTGTACAGCCCGCTATATAGCATGTCCTCTAGAGAACTCCTAGTACTGCGTAAGACACTAGACGACCTACTTACTAAAGGTTTTATTTGCGCTAGTATATTATCTATAAGAGCCCTAGTGCTGTTTGTCTATAAAGAAGGCAAGGCCGGCTTGCGTTTTTGCGTAGACTACAGAGGCATTAACGCGATTACTAAGAAGGATCGGTATCCCTTACTCCTTCTTAAGGAGACCCTCGGACGGATTAGCAAGGCAAAGTAGTTTACTAAGCTTAACGTAGTCTCGGCTTTCTACAAAATACAGATTAAGGAAGGCTGTAGATAGATAACTGCTTTCTGTACGAGATATAGTCTTTTCGAGTAGCTTGTTACCCTCTTTAGCCTTACTAACGCACTAGTAACCTTCTAGAGGTACATTAACAGGTCCCTATAAGGGTTACTAGACGACATCTGTTCGGCGTACCTCGATAACACATTGGTATTTACGGACGGCACCTATACAGATTACGTACGGGACCTTAAGAAGGTATTAGATCAACTGCAACAGGCTGGCTTGTACCTTAACATCGACAAATGTAAATTCGGTGTACAACGTACGAAATACCTAGGGTTTATTATCGAGGCAGGGAAAGGCATTAGCATAGACGGGAAGAAGATTAATGCTATTAAGTAATAGAAGCTCCCTATAAGTGTTAAGGGCGTATAGGAATTCCTTAGGTTTGCCAACTTCTACTGCTAGTTTATACAGAACTACTCGGAGATCGTACGCCCCCTAGTCGAGTTAACATATAAGGACAAGCAGTTCAAGTAGACAGACGAGTGCAATAGAAGCTTTAACAGGCTAAAGGAGTTCTTTACTACAGGACTAACGCTTGCTGCCTTCGATCTAGAACATATAACAATACTAGAAACTGACTCCTTAGGGTATTGATCCGGGCACGCAGATAAGATTCAATACGGCCTTTTTAATAACTATATCTCGAACTAAGGAGGGAAAGGAATCTATGTAGTGGTAGGCGAGAGCTTTGGGGGTGGTGTGCCAAGGCCCGGCTCGGTCCGGAAGGGCTAAGCCGAAATTCCGAGGGTCCACCCTATTGCTTAGTCCTACCTCTTTCTACTGCCGCAACACCACCCCCCTCCCTTATTAGCAGTCGCCCTCAACCGCTTACTTATCTGTTCCTCCCTTTTTTTTTCGCAGATTTACATCGTTACTATCTAACGTCTTTACTTAGCGTCTATCTGATCCGTTCTATCTGATCGGAGCTAGCGGTTACCCGAGCTGCGGCGTGACCGGTCCGTGCGCCATCGCGTGGGTCTATATAGATCTATCTGCAGCTTGCTATCTTCTTCTTTTTCTTTCTCTACTAAGGCCTTTAGCGCTACTGCGAGGCTGCTTTAATAGCGGCCGCTTCGTTCTTCGTCGTTACTATCCTTTCTGCAGATAGCGCTAACGGAGAGCAAAGACGGTTACGAGGCGGGCCGACGCGGTGGCGCCGTTCTTAGCCTTACTGCTCTATCTGCCGGTCCTGGCCAGCGGTAGTAGTAGTAGTAAGGCCCAAGACACCGGCTAGCGGATTCTACGATCGTTTCTATCGGCTTCTGCATCGATAGAGCGGACGTGGATTTTCTTCTTCTTTATCGACTTTCGAGCCACACAGGCCTCGGCTTCCTCGGGTTCTGGACGGAAAATTCTCTTAGCAGCTCCGCCAAATTTCGGAGGTTCTCGACCGGATACTATTTATAGTCTTCCGGCTATTCTTTCTATAAGATCCTCGCTTCGATAGATCCTCTTCGTCTTCTTATATCTATAACATCTTCCACCTTCTATTCTTCTTCTTTACTGTCTATTTCGATCGACAGGGGTTCGGCGAACCCCTAATCTAGAAGACTATCTTCAGGGTCTAGGCTTAGCAGATCCGAGTAAAAGACATCGTAGATCCGAAACGATTTCGGCAGCTGGAGCCAGTAGGTTACCGGCGACCTCTTTTCCATTATCTTAAACGGACCTACGTAACGAGGGTTGAGCTTCGCGTTGCCTTTCAGCCTTAAGTTCCGCGTGTTAAGCTATACCTTTTGGCCTTCCTCGAATTCCGTTAGTAACCTCTTTCTATTAGCTCGAGTTACTATCTTCTTCTAAGCTGATTCTATCGCCTCTTTCGCTACCTTAATTGCTTCTTCTATCTGAGATCGGAGCGCTTCTGCCGCTGCCGTAGCGATTCTCTTCGACGAAGTGGTAGTAGAAGGTTCTAAAGAGCTGGGTTCGTTTGGCGGCTAAAAGCTTATCCTCGGAAGATAACTGTATGTCATCTTAAACAGCGCTAGTAAGGTGGCTTCCGACTGTGCTAAATTGGCGCAGAATTCGGCTATCGGCAACATCTTGATCCACTCTGCTTAATAATAGCTGCAGAAGATCCGTAGATACTTTTCTATCTTACAGTTAGCCACTTTAGACTGACCGTCGGTCTAAGGGTAAGCGGGCGTGCTGAGCTTTCTACGGATTCCAAGGGCTTAGTTAATAGCTTTCTATACGTTGGCGTCAAATTGAGGACCCCTATCCGTAGTAATAGTATCCGGCAGGCTATAGTGCTTCTACCCGTACTAGATCAACATTCTCGCCGTTTCTTCTGCAGTAGTTCCTTTATCCTTAGCTCGGCAGGGGATAAAATAGCATTCCTTGCTTAGTCGATCTACTACGTTAAGCGTAGCGTCGTATCTATCGGAGTCTAGCAGGCCGGTTACGAAGTCTATCGTAATATGCTGCTATAGTTTCTTAGGGATCGGAAGTAGCTTCAACAGGCCGGCCGGAAGGCCGTAACGTAGCTTCGCAGCTCGGCACATATAACAGTTAGCTATAAACTGGTGGATCCTCTCGAAGATTCGCGGAAACCAGTAGGTCGTCCTTATTGCTTCTATCGTCTTCTTTGATCCTGCGTAACCAACATCCGTAGAGCTATAGACCAGCTGGATAACCTCTGTAATCAGTTCTTCCAGAACGATTAATTTCCCTAAGCTGGTTTTGCTAAGCTTCCGCTGCTAATTAAGCCGTTCCACTTTCTCGTACAGCGTCTCTTCTTTAATCGGCGGCTCTATCGCACAGATCCCTACCTCTTTCAACACCTCGGCGTCTACTATTCGTTCTGTTAGCACTTTCTGAAACATGTTCGGGTCTTCTTTCGCGCAGCTAGTCTTTCCTTCTCTTCTCGTTAGCGCATCAGCCTTTCCATTTTGAGCTCCAGGTTGATAAGTGATCTTAAAGTCGAATCCGGACAGGTAGGCGGCCTACCTAGCTTAGCGGGGTAATAGCTTCTGCGTCTTTATAAAGTAGGTCAGCGACTGGTGGTCCGTAAGGACCTGGACCGTGCTCTGTCTAGCTATAAGCTCCGGTTTCCACTCTTCGAACGCCTGTATAATAGCTAACAGCTCTTTGTTATAAATAGCGTAGTTCCGTTTAGCATTATTTATAGACTTGCTAAAGAAAGCTACTAGATAGAAAGTCTCGTCGTTATTAGCGTATTAAGAAAGGACCCCTGCTGTTACTGTGTCGGAGGCGTCCGTTTCTACGTAGATCGTCTTTTCCGGCCGGAATTGCGCTAGCACTAGCGCTAAGGCCACTGCCTCCTTTAGTCAGTTGAAAGCTTCTGTACACTTCTCGTTCTATAGGCTAGCGGCCTCCTTCTTCAACGCCTTATTTAGGAGTCTCGCTATCTTACTAAAGTCCTTAATAAACTGTCGATAGTAGCTGCAGAATCCGAGAAACGCTCTGATTTGCGTAGTGTTTCTGGATGTCGGTTGCTTCCATTCTGCGACGGCGGCCACTTTCGATAGGTCTATCCGAATTCCTTCTCTTCCGACGATAAGACCGAGGTATTTGACTTCGGTCTAATAGAACTCGCTCTTTTTCGTGTCTGCGTTCAATCCGACCTCGCGGAGTCTCTTTAACACCCTCTCTATGTAGTCCGTATGTTGCTCTCTCGTTCCTTCGGTGTATATTAGAATGTTGTTAAGTAGATAGACACGAACCGTTCTAGCGTGTCTATAAAGATGTAGTTTATAAAGCGTTGCTACACAGCCGGCGCGTTAGTAAGTCCGAAAGGCATTACCAGCTATTGGAAATTGCCTATACGCATAGCGAATGTCGTAAGATCTTCGGTTTGTCCTTCTTCGTTCCTTAACCGGTAGAACGCTTGGCGGATATCCAGCTTGCTAAACTACTTAGCCCTAGCTACTCGTTGTATAGTCTTATCGATTAGAGGCAGTGGGTACACATCTCTCTTAGTAATCTTATTAAGGCTACGGTAATCCACACACAGTCGGAGACCGCCTCCAGGTTTCCGCACGAAAAGAATCGGTAACGTATATTCTGCAGAGCTTAGCGTAATAAACTTCTTCGCTAAGTTTTCTCTAACAAACACTTCTACCTAGTCTAGCTCTACTGGCGATAAGCGTCTTAGGGGCTCGGTTCTCGGCAGTGCGGCTCCTTCTTCTAGTCGGATCTTGTTGTTGTATTCCGGTCGGTAGAGCAGCAAGAGGTTGGAGTCAGCCTTCGAGAACACGTCAGTGTAACTATAGAGTTCTTTCGGTAACACCTCTAGTAGATCCACTTCTTCTTCCACTATTATCTTCCGGTGGTCTTTAATATCCTTTATTAAGATAGCATAAATCTCGTTGTCCGACGACCTCGCAAGGGCCGTCAAAGCTTCTGAACTTATTATTCCGATCGTGTCTTAAGGGTCGGACCGATCCTTTGGAGCCACTTCGACGGTCGTATCGTTCGGTTCCACTGCGACCTCGGTGACTGATTTGACAGTGGCGGAGCCGCTGTATAGTGTTCTGAATCTGAGTGTGCCTTTACCTACGTCAATAACTGCTCTCTAGTTCTTTATCCATTTTTGGCCTATAATAATGTCAAACCTTCCGATATCTATAATTCAGAACGTCGCCTCTGTAGTGCGGCCAGCTAGGGTAGTCTTTAATGGCACATAATGCGTAACACTCTCTGTGTCTTGTCCGTTGTATGCCGAAATCTGTGTCGGCGATGCCCGCTCTACTGGATAGCTATATCCTTTTATTAGCTTTTAAACCAATCTATAGTGGATCGCCGCGCCGATAAGGGCTCCCGTGTCGATAAAAGCTCTTAGCTAAAGTGGTTTGCTCGAGCCGTCGAGGGGGTAGACAGTGATTAGAAGGATAATAGCTGTTTCCGTATTCATTTCCACCGCTGCCGAGAGTGGATCGCTACAGCTGTTAATGCTCTTATCTTTCGGTAACGTAGTTCTTGTTAGTGCCCTGTTGTCTATACTGGACAGGGGGCCTATCTATCCAGCTGGTCTTTTCCCAGGATTTTCAGTAGCACTCTACTGTCTACACTGTCTGTATCGTTCGGAGCCGGCTCGATAGCCTGTATAGTTTTTCTTAGCGGCTGCGGCTGCTTCGTAACACGATACTCCTGCTTCTGTTAGGCCGTTGCTTGGCATCTCGTAGCGATATAGCCAGGCTTTCTACACGCGTAGCATATAGGGACGAACGACGAACGCAGTGACGGATAAGGTGGCTGCTAGGGTGCTCTCCGGAAAGGTGCAGGGGGTCGCTTTGCCTGCGTTAATAACAGCTTCTGGTTCGATTCGCGTAATTTCGCGTAAGCGCTTAGGTTTCTCGCAGTAACTCTCGCTCGGTGCACGAAGCTCTTAAGGTCTTCGTCTTCTACCGACGCTATAGCCGCAGCCAATTCGGGGTTTAGCTTCTGCCTTAATAGGTAGAGCTACTTATCTTCCGACACTCTGGCCCTAATAGCATATTTTCGGAATAGCCTGTAGAATTCCTTAAACGTCTGTCGGTTCTGGTTGATCTTGTCTAGCTGCTTACAGGCCGTCTTCTTCCGGAAGGAGTCTCCGAAGCGTTGATCCAGCGCTTTGATTGCTTCTTTAGCGGTTACCTCTTCCAGGTCTGCTACTAGCGAAAAAGCTTCGCCTTCCAATCGTAACTCTAGGTAGGCTAATCTATCTCTAGCACTGTTTCCAGCGTAGTCTCGGTCTATCTTGTTCTTTATCTTCTTCTTAAACACTTCCCAGTCTTTAGGGTCTCCGCCTCTAAACGCTAGTAGGTCCAGTAGTAATGTTATTAACGTGCCGCCTTAACTGTAGGCCGCCAGTAAGGCGGTCTCTGCTTGTTCTTCTCGATGCAGTGGCGGCGTTAACGGCACTGCTGCTTCCATCTCAGCTAGCTAAGCCTTTATTGCCTTCAGTTGTGTCAGTCGGTTCGCCGCTTAGTTTTCCAGCACATCTATAATGGTCTCCGCCGATTCCTTCTTAGCTCTTACCGCCTCGATTTCCTCTCTTAACTGTCTCTTTTCTTCTAGGGTTCTGTAAAACAGCTTCTTAATAAGGTCTATGCTGTTGTAGACCTTTCCTACTCCGTTCTTGTTTACGTAATCTTCAAGTTCCTTAAGTGTGCAGTCGTAGATTTTCTTGTATTCGTTTATTTGTTCCTTAATCTCTGCAGTCTCTTCCGCTGTAAAACCTCTGATAATGAACTCATTATTGATAACACTGGAGCGCCTACTCGCTCTGTTAGTCTTTTCTCTTCTGCTTCTGCTTCGGCCTGTAATGCCGCTCTCTACTGTTAAGAAGCTCTCTATAGCTATCTTACAGTGCTGTTGTTTGGTTTGGTTTGTGTAGTGCGCGTACGTCATTCGGGTGTCTGGATAGTTTAACGGTCCCTTTCGCGCAGCGCAGGAGTAATGTAGTAAGTAAGTTCGAGATATAATAATCCGGGCACGCAGATAAGATTCAATACGGCCTTTTTAATAACTATGTCTTAAACTAAGGAGGGAAAGGAATCTATATAGTGGTGGGCGAGAGCTTTGGGGGTGGTGTGCCAAGGCCCGGCTCGGTCCGGAAGGGCCGAGCCGAAATTCCGAGGATCCACCCTATTGCTTAGTCCCACCCCTTTCTACCGCCGCAACAGGTATTGCATAGGACGTATCTTGTCGCAGGTAGGCTTAGACGGACTCCTGCACCTATACGTATACTTCTCTAAGAAGAACTCCCTAGCTAAATGCAACTACCCTATCTACGATAAGGAATTGCTAGCAGTCGTACAGTGTTGCAAGGCGTAGAATAGAGAACTCCGCTCGGTTCCCAAGTTCCTTGCCCTAACCGACTACAAGAACCTTAAGTACTTTACGCAACCCCGGAAGCTTTCTAAGAGACACGTACGATAGGTAATGTACCTAAGCCGATTTAATATAAGACTCTAGTATCGCAAGGGAAAGGACAATAGCACAGCCAATACGCTATCTAGACAGGATCAGGACATGCCAACGATATACGATAACGACTAGCTGAAATTACGGACATTCTAGATGTTTAAGGAGGAGCTAGGTAAGGAGACTATCCGCCTAGCAGCGACATATATATAGGAACCCTAGCTACAGGCATAGGAAGAGGCAGTAGAAAAGGACGACGTCTACCGAAGGGCCTATACAGCAATCTAAAGAGGACAGCGGAAGCTTCTAGCAGAGCTTTACCTTAAGGTGTCAGCAGCAGAGTGTACAGTAGACGAGGAGAACAACCTAAAGTTCAGGAATCGGATCTAGGTCCTAGCAGATAAGAAGCTCTGTACGAGCTTAATACAACAGACGCATAATTCTATAGCAACTAGGCACCTAGGGCGCGAGGAGACGTACAGCATCGTCGCTAGGGACTACTACTAGCTAGCGATAGCAAAGGACATCCGCAGGTTCGTGCAGAACTGCGATGTATACAGACGGACGAAGCCCTAGCGTAAACTAAAGCATAGCCTACTAAAACTCCTAGCAATACTGGACCGGCCCTAGTAAGACCTAACAGTAGACTTTATTACGGATCTCCCTAAGAGCGACGGACGGGGGAATATAATAGTAGTTATAGACAAGCTAATAAAGGGGGTAATATCAGAAGGAATAGACTCTATTACGGCTAAGGACACTGCCTAGGCGTTTATACGGACGACGTTTAGCAAGCACGGATTCCCTAGGTCAATTGTATCGGACCGGGGTACACAGTTTACGAGCCAGCTCTAGGCTAGGGTATGTTAGTTGCTAAACGTAGAACGTCGCCTATTAACTGTATAGCATCTATAGACAGACGGCGCGACAGAGAGGGTTAATTCGACGTTGGAAGCGTACCTCTAAGCGTACGTTGACTACGACTAGACAAACTGGAATCGCCTCCTCCCTATAGCAGAGCTAGCTATTAACAGCCGTATAGCTAATGCTACAGGATTGTCCCCCTTCTTTATAGCCTATAGATACAACTACTCCCTGCTCCTACTGACCCTAAGTAGCGCTACCCTACGCCCTGTACGATCCCCGATTTAGCAGGGAGAGGCCACTGTACAGACGATTACGAACGCCTATTAATAGGCGAAAGCAAGTCTAGCTATAGCTTAACAGAATGCGGAAGAGCAGGCTAACAAGGGACGGCAGGCTGCACTAAAGTACGAGGCAGGAGATAAGGTCTAGCTAAACTAGTGCAACATCTGTACAGACCGGCCAAGCAAGAAACTGGATTAGAAGAACCGGAATTTTACAGTAGTCCGACTAGTAGGGACATACGCTATATAACTTAATACTCCTCTAGGGATCTACCTAGTCTTCTATATAGACCTCGTACAGCCAGCACATACAGACCCCCTACTGCACTAGACGACGGACGACGCGCGCCTACTAGCAATTATTTCTAAAGGCTAGGAAGAGTATAAGGTAGAAGAAATCCTTAAGAGCCGAAGGAAGCAAAAGAGGGTAGAGTACCTAGTTGAATAGAGAGGGTAGGAAGAGCCTACGTAGGAACTATATAAGGCCCTCTAGGACACAACTACGCTAGAAAGATAGGAGGAGAACTATCCCCCTGCCCGGTCGCAATAACACTATACTATACAGCGAAAAGGGGCACGACCTACCCTAGGTACAGGGCAGCTACTAGCAACTTAGGTTGTTAAAGGATTGGGAATTAAGATATAGGGCCCTACTAGGTCCTACCGACACTGCACTATACAGAAGAGGGCAGGAGGAAGGGAACAGCTAGGAGACAGGTAAGAATAAGAGTAGAAATAAGAAGGGAATAAGAGCAACACTGTCCGAAACCCTTTATACACTACCTTAGGAGTAGCTTACTAGCCGCTACCTCCTAGAACTAGAGCAGTCGACTCCCTATTCGAGATCTTAATTACCTCCTAGCTGCTAGGAGCCCTACCCGGGCCAGCACTAGGGAGTAGAGGCACCCCCCTACGTGTCTCCCCCAGACGGCGGTAGGAGCAGTAGAGGGAGCTATCCTTCTACTTACACAAGGCGCAGACCCTAGCCTAGAAGCCAGGGAGGCGGTATAGGCCGAATAAGCCCTAGGGGGAGTTGGTACAGGCAGCATAGAGCTGGCTATAGGTGGCAATAAGCATAGTATTAACGTACGATAGGCGGGCCGTAGCGACCTGCTAGGGCGTAATCTAGACAGGGTTACACTAGAAGGAGTAGAAGGGCAGCTTAGCAGCGTCCTGCTACTTATTAGTATAGCACCTAAGACGTTAGCTAGGACTGTACAGAAGAAGGAGACCTGTACAAACCGGAAGCGGAGTTGCTAGTCCAGCTAAGCATTCTACAGCTAAAGGTAGAAGTAGGGGGGGACGCTAGCCGGACAGTAGGAGGAAGGGCCAGCAACTACAAGAGAGCCGCGACAGGACTAGGCAGACGGAGTGCGTAGTATAGTAGGAGTTAGTAGTAGTAGCTATAGTAGTAGACGATAGACAGTAGACGTTAGTAGTAGACGGCAGACGGTAAACAGTAGTAGTGGACAGCCGGGTAGACGGGTAGCAGGCGGGGGGAATAGAGAGAAAGAGAGGAAGGGAATGAGATAGAGGGGAGGCTTAATATATAGGGTAGTGCCTGCCTGCTATATAAGGCAATAGCAACTAGGGCAGCTGCTACGACTGTATAAAGGAGGGCAAACAAGGCAACTACGACCTAGTGCCCGGACGAGCGACAGCCCTATAGACGACCGGACAGAGACAGAAAATCGCGACCTGCAAGAGGAACGTTAGGAGCTAACGCTGTACGACATGCCGTCGTACGAAAGAAACACTACGAGAAGGGAAGGGGGGTATTATTAGAGGGCGCCGCCTAGCCCAGGTCCTAGACCTAAGCTAGCCGTCGCCCTAAGGACTGCGACTTAGCAGCACTAGCACGACCCTACCCTCTGTACGGAATTACCGACACGACCCCACTCCTATATAGAGAGAGAATCTTATAGCCCTATACAGGGAGGAATTGCCGCCCCTCTAAACGGAGGGAAAACTCTGCATCCTTTATAGAGGGAAACTCCTAATCTTCTATATAGAGTTGGGAACCCTGCTCCCCTACATAGGGAGAGATTGCTAGCTTGGCTTCGTAGGTACAAATTGTACAGCAGCGCACGACGAAGAAACTGCCTATTAGTTCCTTTACATAGATACCTAACCTTAAGTTTCTAAACTAAGATTCTTAAGTCCTTACATAGGGCGTCCGATTGCGATCCGACACCTACGACAATAACGACGAACACGATAGCCTACACTGCAGTCCCTAAGAGCAAACTTCCTAACGTTACTACCTACAATAGTAAAGCACCGGCCGAGTACCCCTCCTAGGCTGCCTAGATGCGCTCTAAGCTTCTCTTCGACTTAGTAGCATACCCGACCGAGCTTAACAAGGTAGTGTATCTCTTTAGGAGGTTAAAGAGCAAGGCAGCAGCACGAATTCTGCCGTACTACGAAACGGCTATTGCTAGTCCAGTAACGGCAACTACGACGATGCTCTAGGTAGCTCTAGACAGGAGCTACAAGGACCTAGACTGCGAGAGTCGAGCCCTTGTACAGCTTAATACTATAAAGTAAGGACGCAAGTCCGTACAGGAGTTCTTTGCAGAATACGACTAAACCCTAGCTAAAGCAGGAGGCCTTAGCTAGGAGGATAGGTTAAAGGTAACTACCCTAGAAGTTAGACTCTCTAGGGAGATTATAATAGGACTAGTAGGCGTAATGCGACCAGCCTCGTACAAGGCGTTCTGTAATCTCCTTAGGATAATCGACGACTAGCAGTGCAGGCTCGGACGGATAAGCTGCGCCTACGAGATGCGATAACCCCTCTATCGGCAGCAGGACGCTATAGACTAGGAACTAACGACGACGACGAGAGTAGCGGCAGCCGTTACTATACAGCTAAGGGCCAGCGCTAAGGGGGCGTAGTAGGTAGACATAGCTACTCTTAACAGGAGACGAGCAGAAGGGAGCTGCTACTAGTGTAGCTAGATAGGGCATACTGTACAGAACTGCAGGCTTTTGCCAGTAGAGAGACCTAGGGGACGGCCGACTACTGCAAGGGTAGCAACTGCAGCACCCTAATACGAGACCTAAGAGTTCTCCTTAGACGACAGCGAGTCAGGAAAAGAGTAGCCTCTAAGTAAAGGCTTAGCTAGAGGCATATATAAGATAGATTGCCAAATCAAAGCACTACTTAGCTATCTTTTAAGAGCAACTATATAACGACTACGCTATTTATCGTACGACCTATACTAAACGGGACCGCCACTATACAGACGCTAATTAATACAGGATGTTTAGTGTATAGAGTAATCAGCGAAGACTTCGTACAGAAACACTATATCGAGACGACACCTACTGTACCCGTACGTATACTGGGCATTACCGGACGAGGACTGGACATTACCTATATAGTAAAAGTAATAATAGAGCTACAAGGACACTACAAGAAGGACTTATACTTCTACGTCGTACAGGACAAGTTGGGGTATAACCTGATATTGGGGAAACTATAGATAGAGCGCTAGTAGGGCAAGCTCGACGTCGGACGAGGACGCCTATACCTAGCAGCAACGAAGCAGAGACCCCGAGATTAAGGGAGGATTCCACTAGGTAGCAATGCTAAAGCCGAGGGCGAGGCTAGCTTAAAAGCCGAGGGCGAGGCTAGCTTAAAAGCCGAGGTCAACACTGCGACTACAGACATTTAGAAGGCCTTAGCGCCTAAGAAGGTTACGGACCCTTATACGAAGCTCCTATCGGAATACGCGGAATACCTAGACCTCTTCGAACCGAAATCGGCCTCGAAACTGCCCCTATACCGAGGAGAAGGAATCGACTACAATATCTAGCTTAAGCCCTATTTGGATAGAAGCCTGCCTAAGGTACTGTATAGCCTACTATATAGTATATCCTCTAGAGAACTCCTAGTGCTACGCAAGACACTGGACGACCTGCTTGCTAAAGGGTTTATTCGCGCAAGTACGTTATCGGCCAGAGCCCTAGTGCTGTTTGTTTATAAGAAAGGCTCGGCCGGCTTGCGTTTCTGTATAGATTACAGAGGTATTAACGCAATTACTAAGAAGGACCGGTACCCCCTACCCCTTATTAAGGAGACCCTTAGACGGATTAGCAAGGCAAAGTAGTTTACGAAGCTTAACGTTGTCTTAGCCTTCTACAAGATACGGATTAAGGAAGGATGTAAATAGATAACCGCTTTCTGTACAAGGTACGGACTTTTTAAGTAGCTTATTACCCCCTTTAGCCTTGCGAACGCGCTAGCAACCTTCTAGAGGTACATTAACAGGTCTTTGCAAGGACTTCTAGACGACATCTGCTCTATATACCTTAACGACACCCTAGTTTTTACAGACGGCACCTGCGAGGACTACGTACGAGACGTTAAGAAGATGTTAGACTGTCTACAGCAGGCTAGACTGTACCTCGATATCGACAAATGTAAATTCGTTTTATAGTATACGAAATACCTAGGGTTTATTATTAAGGCAGGGAAGGGCATTAGCATAGACAGGAAGAAGATTAATGCAATTAGGCAATAGAAGCCCCCTGCAAGTGTTAGGGGCGTACGATAATTCCTTAGAATTGCTAACTTCTATCGCTAGTTTATACAGAACTACTCGGAGATTGTACAGCCCCTAGTTAAGCTAACATACAAGGACAGGCAGTTCGCGTAGACGGAGTAATACGACAAGAGTTTTAACGAGCTAAAAGAACTCTTTACTACAGGACCAACGCTTACTGCCTTTAACCTAGAACGTATAATAATAATAGGAACCGACTCCTTAGGATACTATATAGGAGGTATCCTCTTATAGGCAGGTCCAGACGGCCTTCTATACCTATACGCGTACTTCTCTAAGAAGAACTCCCTAGCCGAATGTAACTATCCTATCTATAATAAGGAATTGCTAGCGGTCGTACAGTCCTGCAAGGCATAGGACGGAGAGCTCCGCTCGGTTCCTAAATTCCTTGCCCTAACAGACTACAAGAATCTCGAGTACTTTACGCAACCCCAGAAACGCGCTAAGAGACACGTACGATAGGCGATGTATCTAAGCCGCTTAAATATAAGATTCTAGTATCGTAAAGAAAAGGACAACAGTAGGGCCGACGTATTATCTAGACAAGACTAGGACATACTGGCGACGTACGACAACGAACGACTAATGTTACAAACATTCCAGATGTTTAAGGAGGAACTAGGCGAGGACGCTATCTGCCTAGCAGCGATATATATATAGGAACCCTAGCTACAGGCGTAGGAAGAGGCAGTAGAAAAGGACGACGTTTACTAAGGTACCTGTACAGCGATCTAAGGAGGACAGTAGAGGCTCCCTATAGAGCTCTACCTTAAGGTGTTAGCAGTAGAATGCACAGTAGACGAGGAGAACAACCTAAAGTTTAGGAATCGGATTTGGGTTCTAGCAGACAAGAAGCTCTATACGAGCTTAATATAATAGGTGCACGACTTAATAGTAACTAGGCATCTAGGGCGCGAGGAGACGTACAGCATCGTCGCTAGGGACTACTACTAGCCGGCGATAGCGAAGGACATCTGTAGGTTCGTACAGAACTGCGATGTCTACAGACAGACGAAGCCCTAGCGTAAACTAAAGCACTGCCTGTTAAAACCCCTACTAATACCGGACCGGCCCTAGCAAGATCTAACAGTAGACTTTATTACAGACCTCCCTAAGAGCGACAGATAGCGCAACATTATAGTAGTAATAGACAAGCTAACGAGGGGGGTAATTGTAAAGGGCTTAAGAATCTTGGTTTAGAAACTTAAGGTTAGGTATCTATATAAAGGAACTGATAGGCAGTTCCTTCGTCGTCTGCTGCTGTACAATTTGTACCTACGAAGCCAAGCTAGCAATTTCCCTCTATATAGGGATGCAAGGTTTACACTCTGTACAGAGGATTGGGAGTTCTCCCTCTGTACAGTAGTGCAGAGTTTTCCCTCCGTTTAGAGGGGCAGCAATTCCCTTCTATATAGGGCTATAGGGTTCCCCCTCTATATAGGAGTGTAGTCCTGTCGGTAATTCTGTACAGAGGGTAGGATCGTGCTAGTGCTGCTAAGTCGCAGTCCTTAGGGCGACGGCTGGCTTAGGTCGGGTCCAGGACCTGGGCTGGGCAGCGTCCCCTAACAATACCCCCCTCCCTCCCTTCTTATAGTGCCCTTTTTCGTATAGTAGCGTGCTGTGTACCCTTAGCTCCTGCTGTTCCTTTGCTAGGTCGCGACTTCCTATTTTCGTCCGGCTGTCTATATAGTCGTCGCTCGTCGCCTACTAGGTCGTAGTTGCCTTCTTCCTATTTTACCTAGTTGTAGTAGCTGCCCTAGTTGCTATTGCCTCTTATAGCAGGCAGCTACTTCCCTAAATTCCAAGCCTCTCCCTTCTCTTTCCCTCCTCCTTTTCTTTCTATTCCCTGCCTGCCTCCCCCCTTCTACGCCGTCCACTGTCTACTACTGTCTACTATCTACGCCTACCGTCCACTATCTACTATCTAACATCTACCCTAGCCCTACTATTAGCTACTACTAGTTACTACTACTCTAGCTACTACTAGTTACTACTAGTTACTACTACCTACTAGCTACTATTATGCCGTCCGCTCTGTCTGGCTGTGCTCGCTGTAGCTCCCTCGTAGTCGCTAGCTCCTCCTCCTCTGCTTATCTAGCTAGGGTCCCCTCCTATTTCCGCCTTTAGCAGTAGAATCCTTAATTTGACTAATAGCTACGCTTCTAGTTCGTATAGGTTCCTGTCTTCTGTATAGTCTAAGCTAACATCTTAGGTGCTACACTAACGAGCAGTAGGACGCAGCCGAGCTGCCCTACTACGCCTTCTAGTGTAACCCTGCCTAGGTTACACCTTAGCAGGTAGCTATAGCTTAGGCGTCGTATGTTAACGCTATCCTTATCGCTACCTAGGGCCAGCCCTACGCCCCCTGCCCTAACTCCCCCTAGCCCTTACTTAGCCTATACCGCCTCCTAGGCTTCTGGGCTAGGGTGTGTGCCTCGTGTAAGTAGAAGGATAGCTCCCTCTACTGCCCCTACCGCTGTCTAGAGGAGGCGCGTAGGGGTAGGAGGGTGCCTCTGCTTCCTAGGGCTAGCCTAGGTAGAGGTAGGGGTCCTGCTAGGCAGGAGGTAATTAAGATCTTAGATAGGGAGTCGGCTGCTCTAGTCCCCCAGGGTAGTAGCTAGTAAGCTACCCCCTCTCCCTAGGTAGTGTAAGAAATTCTAGATAGTTCTGCTCTTAACTCCTCTTATTTCTACTTTCCTTCCTATCTGTTTCCTAGCTGTCCCCTTCCTTCTGCCCTCTTTCTATACAGTGTCGTACAGTGTAGTGTCAGTAGGATCCTATAGTGTCCTACGTCGTAATTTTCGATCCCTTTAACAACCTAAGTTGCTAGTAGCTACCCTGTCCTTAGGGTAGATTGTGCCCCTTCTCGCTATACGGCGCAGTGTTACTGTAACTGGGCAGGGGGATAGTTCTCCTCCTACCTGTCTAGTGCAGTTGTGTCCTATAGGGCCTTATATAGTTCCTACGTAGGCTCTGCCTATCCTCTCTATTTCACTAGGTACTCTACCTTCCCCTGCTTCCTTCGGCTCTTAAGGATTCCTTCTACCTTGTACTCTTCTTAGCCCTTAGTTATAATCGCTAGTAGGCGCGCGTCGTCTGTCGTCTAGTGCAGTAGGGGGTCCGTGTTCGCTGGCTGTACGAGGTCTATATAGAAGACTAGGTGTATCCCTAGGGGAGTGTTAAGTCGTACGGCGTATGTCCCTACTGGTCGGACTACTGTAAACTTCCTGTTCTTCTAATCTAGCTTCTTGCTTAGCCAGTCTATACGGATGTGTCGCTGGTTTAGCTAGACCTTATCCCCTGCCTCGTACCTTAGTGCAGTCTGCTGTCCCTTGTTAGCCTGCTCTTCCGCATTCTGTTAAGCTATAGCTAGGCTCGCCTTCGCCTATTGGTAGGCGTTCGTAATCGTCTGTACGATAGCCTCTCCCTGCTAAATTAGGGATTATATAGGGCGCGCAGTGTTACCTCTTAGGGTCGGTAGGAGTAGGGAATAGTCGTATCTATAGGCTATAAAGAAGGGGGACAATCCTGTAGCGTTGGCCGTACAGTTGTTAATAGCTAGCTTTGCTATAGGGAGAAGCCGGTTCCAGTTCGTCTAGTTATAGTCGACGTATATACAGAGGTACGCTTCTAACGTCGAATTAACCCTCTCTGTCGCCCCGTCCGTCTATAGGTGCTATGCAGTCGACAGGCGACGTTCTACCTTTAGCAACTGGCAGACCCTTGCCTAGAGCTGGCTCGTAAACTGTGTGCTCTATTCTAATACAATTGACTTAGGGAAACCGTGTTTGCTAAACGTCGTCTATATAAAGGTCTAGGCAGTGTCTTTAGCTGTAATAGAGTCTATTCCCTCTAGTATTACCCCCTTTATTAGCTTGTCTGTAACTACTATAATGTTCTGCCGTCCGTCGCTCTTAGGGAGATCTGTAATAAAGTCTACTGTTAGGTCTTGCTAGGGCTAGTCTGGGATCGGTAGGGGTTTTAGCAGCCTATGCTTTAGTTCCTGCTAGGGCTTCGTCTATCTGTATACATCGCAGTTCTGTACGAACCTGCAGATGTCCTTCGCTATTACTAGCTAGTAGTAGTCCCTAGCGACAATGCTGTACGTCTCCTTACGCCCTAGGTGTCCAGTTGCTATAGAATCGTACGCCTGTTGTATTAAGCTCGTATAGAGCTTCTCGTTAGCTGGGACCTAAATCCGATTCCTGAACTTTAGGTTATTCTCCTCGTCTACTAAGCACTCTGCTGCCGACACCTTAAGGTAGAGCTCTGCTAGGAGCTTCCGCTGTCCTCCTTAGACTGCTGTATAGGCCCCTTAGTATACCTCGTCCCTCTCTACTGCCTCTTGCTATACTTGCAGTTAGGGTTCCTATAGGTGTGTCGCTGCTAGGCAGATAGTCTCCTCGCCTGGCTCCTCCTTAAACATCTGGAATGTTCGTAACTTCAACCGGTCGTCCTCGTACGTCGTTAGCATGTCCTAGTCTCGTCTGGATAACGCGTCGGCCCTACTGTTGTCCTTTCCCTTGCGATACTAGAGTCTTATATTAAACCGGCTTAGGTACATTGCCTATCGTACGTGCCTCTTAGACAGCTTCCGGGGCTGCGTAAAGTACTCTAGGTTCTTGTAGTTAGTTAGGGCGAGGAACTCGGGCACTAAGTGATCCGGGCACGTAGATATAATTCAATACGGCCTTTTTGATAACTATATCTCGAACTAAGGAGGGAAAGGAATCTATATAGTGGTGGACGAGACCTTTGGGGGGGGTAGCGTGCTAAGGCCCGGCTCGGTTAGGAAGGGCTAAGCCGAAATTCCAAGGGTCTACCCTATTACTTAGTCCTACCCTTTTCCACTGCTGCAACACTACCCCCCTCCCTTATTAGCGGTCGCCCTCGACCGCTTACTTATCCGTTCCTCCTCTCTCTTTTTTTTTATTTACATCGTTACTATCTGATGTCTTCACTTGGCGTCTATCTAATCCGTTCTATCTGATCGGAGCTATCTGATCGGAGCTAGCGGTTACTAGAGCTGCAGCGTAACTGGTCCGTGCTTTGCCGTAGAGGTCTATATAGATCCGTCCGTAGCTCTTTATCTTCTTCTTTTTCTTTCTCTACTAAGGCCTTCGGCGCTACTGCGAGACCCCCTTAATAGCGGCCGCTTCGTTCTCCGTCGTTACTATCCTTTTGGCGGATAGCGGTAACAGAGAGCAAAGACGGTTACGAGGCGGGCCGCTACAGTGGCCCCGTTCTTGGCCTTACTGCTCTATCTGCCGGTCCTAGCTAGCGGTAGTAGTAGTGGTAAGGCCCAAGACACCGGCTAGCGGATTCTACGATCGTTTCTATCGGCTTCTGCGTCGATAGAGCGGGCGTGGATATCCTTCTTCTTTATCGACTTTCAAGCTATACAGGCCTCGGCTTCCTTAGGTTTCGAACGTAAAATTCTCTTAGCACCTCCGCTGAATTCCGGAGGTTCTCGACTGGATACTATTTATAGTCTTCCAGCTATCCTTTCTATAAGATCCTTGCTTTAATAGATCCCTTTCGTCTTCTTATATCTATAACGTCTTCCACCTCCTATTCTTCTTCTTTACCGTCTATTTCGATCGATAGGGGTTCGGCGAACCCCTGATCTAGAAGACTATCTTTAGGGTCTAGGCTTAGCAGATCCGAATAAAAGACATCGTAGATCCGGAACAATTTCGGCAGCTGGAGCTGGTAGGTCACCGACGACCTCTTTTCTATTATCTTAAACGGACCTATATAACGAGGGTTGAGCTTCGCGTTGCCCTTTAGCCTTAGGTTCCGCGTGTTAAGCTATACCTTTTGGCCTTCCTCAAATTCCGTTAGTAACCTCTTTCTATTGGCTCGATTTACTATCTTCTTCTAAGATAATTCTATCGCCTCCTTCACTACCTTAATCGCTTCTTCTATCTAAGATCAGAGCGCTTCTGCCGCCACTGCGGCGATTCTCTTTGACGAAGTGGTGGTAGAAGGTTCTAAAGAGCTGGGTTCGTTTGGCGGTTAAAAGCTTATCCTTAGAAGATAACTGTGTGATATCTTAAACGGCGCTAGTAAGGTGGCTTCTGATCGTGCAGAGTTGGCGCAGAATTCGGCTATTGGCAACATCTTAACCTATCCTTCTTAATAATAGCTGCAGAAGATTCGTAGATACTTTTCTATCTTACAGTTGGCCACTTTAGACTGTCCGTCGGTCTGAGGGTAAGCGGCTGTGCTAAGCTTTCTACGAATTCCAAGGGCTTGGTTAATAGCTTTCTATACGTCTGCGGTGAATTGAGGACCCCTATCCGTAGTAATAGTGTCCGGCAGCCCGTAGTGCTTCTATACGTGCTGGATCAACATTCTCGCCGTTTCTTCTGTAGTAGTTCCTTTATCCTTAGCTCGGCAGGGGATAAAATAGCATTCTTTGCTTAGTCGATCTACTATATTAAGCGTAGCGTTATATCTATCTGAATCCGGCAGGCCGGTTACAAAATCCATTGTAATGTGCTGCTATAGTTTCTTAGGGATCAGAAGTGGCTTCAGCAGGCCGGCCGGAAGGCTATAACGTAGCTTCGCTGCTCGGCATACGTAACAGTTAGTAATAAACCGATGTATCCGCTCGAAGATTGGCGGAAACCAGTAGGTCGTCCTTATTGCTTCTATTGTCTTCTTCGATCCTGCGTAACCAACGTCTGTAGAGCTATAGACTAGCTGGATAACCTCTGTAATCAGTTCTTCCAGAACGATCAGTTTCCCTAAGCCGGTTTTGCCAAGCTTCTGCTGCTAATTAAGCCGTTCCACTTTCTCGTGCAGCGTCTCTTCTTTAATCGGCGGCTCTATCGTACAGATCCCTACCTCTTTCAACACCTTAGCGTCTACTATTCGTTCTGTTAGCACCTTCTGAAACATGTTCGGATCTTCTTTTGCGCAGCTGGTCTTTCCTTCTCTTCTCGTCAACGTATCTGCCTTTCCATTTTGAGCTCCTAGTAGATAGGTAATCTTAAAATCGAATCCGGATAGGTAGGCAGCCCACCGTGCTTAACGCCTTAATAGCTTCTGCGTCTTTATAAAGTAGGTTAGTAACTTGTGGTCCCTAAGGACCTGGATCGTGCTCTGTCTAGCTATAAGCTCTAGTTTCCACTCCTCGAAAGCCTGAATAATGGCCAGCAGTTCTTTATTATAAATGGCGTAGTTTCTCTTAGCCTTATTTATTGACTTGCTAAAGAAAGCTACCGGATGGAGGGTCTCGTCGTCGTTAGCGTATTAGGAAAGGACCCCTGCCGTTACTGTGTCGGAAGCGTCCGTCTCTACGTAGATCGTCTTTTCCGGTCGGAAGTGCGCCAGTACCGGCGCTGATGCTACTGCCTTTTTCAGCCGAATAAAGGCTTCTGTGCACTTCCTATTCTATAGGCTAGCTGCTTCCTTTTTCAACGCCTTATTTAGTAGTCTCGCTATCTTGCTAAAGTCTTTAATAAATCGTCGATAGTAGCTGCAGAACCCGAGAAACGCTCTGATTTGCATAGTTTTTCCGGATATCGGTTGCTTTCATTCCGCGACGGCGGCCACTTTCGATAGGTCTATCCGAATTCCTTCTCTTCCAACGATAAGACCGAGGGATTTAACTTCGGTCTGATAGAACTCGCTCTTCTTCGTGTCCGCGTTCAATCCGACCTCGCAGAGTCTCTTTAACACTCTCTCGATGTAGTCCGTGTGTTGTTCTCTCGTTCCCTTAGTGTAGATAAGAATGTCGTCTAAGTAGATAGACACGAACTGTTCTAGCATGTCTATAAAGGTGTAGTTTATAAAGCGTTGCTACACTGCCAGCGCGTTGGTAAGTCCGCAAGGCATTACTAACTACTTGAAATTGCCTATGCGCGTAGCGAATGTCGTAAGATCTTCAGTCTGTCCTTCTTCGTTCCTTAACCAGTAGAACGCTTAGCGGATATCCAGCTTGCTGAACTACTTAGCCTTAGCCACTCGTTGTATAGTCTTATTAATTAGAGGCAGCGGATAAACATCTCTCTTAGTAGCCTTATTAAGGCCTCTGTAATCCACATACAGTCGGAGACTACTGTAAGAGGCTCAAGAATCCTGGTTCAGAAACTTAAGGTCGGGTATCTACATAAAGGAACTGATAGGCAGTTCCTTCGTCGTCTGCTCCGTACGATTTGTACTTACGAAGCCAAGCTAGCAATTTCCCCTTTGTGCCGGGGTGCAAGGTTCACCCTCCGTACGGAGGATCGGGAGTTACCTCCTCTGTACGGTAGTGCCGGGTTTCCCCCTAATCCAAGGGGCGGTAGTTCCCCCTTTGTGCAGGACCGTAGTGTTCTCCCTCCGTACAGGAGAGGGGTCTTATCGGTGACTCCGTACGGAGGGTGGGATCGTGCTGGCGCCGCTAAGTCGCAGTCCTTAGGGCGACGGTCGGCTTAGGTCGGGTTCAGCACCTGGGCCAGGCGACGCCCCCTAACAATACCCCCCCCCTTCCCTTCTCGCAGTTTTCCTTCGTACGGCGGCGTGCCCAAATTACCTAGCTCCTGCTGTGTTAAGTTTTTTTTTTCCTTGGCAGTTTGCGGCGTCCTATTTCGTACGGTGCCGAGTCGTCGTCCCTCGTCGCTTCCTCCGGGTCGCAGTTGCCTCTTGCCATTTTACCCGTCTGTGGCAGTTGCCCTGCTTGCCATTCCCTATAGCAGGCAGTTAGTCCAAGCCTCCTCCCTCCTCTTCCCTTCCCCCTCCTTTTCTCCCTGTATACCGTCTGCCCTTTACTATCTACTATCTACTATCTACTATTACCGTCCACTACCAGCTACTACCAGCTACTAACTACTAACTACCAACCACCAACTAACCACTATGTCGTCCGGTGGTTCCCTCGTCGCCGCTGGCCCCGCCCCTCCCCCTCGTCCGGCTGGGCTCCCCCCCTACTTTGTCCTTGTACAGTAGGGCCCTTACCTTAACCAGCAGCTGCTCCTCCGGTTCGTACAGATTCTCGTCTCCTGTACGGTCTGGGCTAACGTCTTAGGTGCTACACCCGCGAGCAGCAGGACGCGGCCGGGCTCCCCTTCTACGCCTTCTAGTGTAACCCCGCCTAGGTTACACTAGAGCGGGTAGCTACGGCCCGGCCGTCGTACGTTAACGCCCTCCTTATCGCTACCCGGGGCCAGCTCTGTGCCCCCTGCCCTAACTCCCCCCGGCCCTTACTTGGCCTATACCGCCTCCTAGGCTTCTGGGCTAGGGTGTGTGCCTCGTGCAAGTGGAAGGATAGCTCCCTCTACTGCCCCTTCCGCCGGCCGGGGGAGGCACGTAGGGGTAGGGGGGTGCCTCTGCTCCCTAGGGCTGGCCCTAGGGGTAGGGGGGTGCCTCTGCTCCCTAGGGCTGGCCCTGGGGGTGGTCCTGGTAGGGGTGGGGGCCCGGCCGGGCCTAAGGTAGTGGAGATTTTAGATAATAAGTAGGGTAGTTTAGTTCCCCCTAGGGAATATAAGAATTTTCGGCCAGTCTTCTCTCTTGTCTTATCTCCGCTCCCCCCTCCTATTTGTCCCTTGGCTGTTCCTTTCTTCCAGCCCTTATCTCGTACGGCGTCGTACAGTGTCATGTTAGTAGGCTCCTATAGTGTCCTACGTCGTAGTGCTCGATCCTTCGACAACCTAGTTCTGCCTGCGGCTACCCTGTCCTTAGGGTAGATCGTGCCTCTTTCCGCCGTACAGCGCGGGGTTATTGCAACTGGGTAGGGGAATGGTCCTCCTCCTATCTGTCCAGTGCGGTCGTGTCTTGCAGAGCCTCGTACAGTTCCTACGTAGGCTCTGCCTATCCTTTCTATTTTACTAAGTACTCTGTCTTCCCCCGCTTCCTCTGGCTTTTAAGGATCCCCTCTACCTCGTACTCTTCTTGGCCCTCGGTTATGATTGCGGGTGGGCGCCCGTCGTCAGTCGTCTGATGCAGTAAGGGGTCCGTACTCGCCGGTTGTACGAGGTCTACGTAGAAGACTAGGTAAATCCCTAGAGGAGTGTTTAGTCGTATAGTGTGTGTCCCTACCGGCCGGATTACCGTGAACTTCCTGTTTCTCTAATCTAACTTCTTGCTCGGCTAGTCCGTACAGATGTTTCGCTGGTTTAGCCAGACCTTATCCCCTGCCTCGTACCTTGGTGCAGCCTGTCGTCCCTTATTGGCCTGCTCTTCTGCGTTCTGCTAGGCTAGGGCCAGGCTTGCTTTTGCCTATTAATGGGCGTTCGTAATTGTCCGTACGATAGCCTCTCCTTGCTGGATTAGGGATCGTACGGGGCGCGGGGTGTTGCTACTTAGGGTCAGTAGGAGCGGGGAATAGTCGTATCTATAGGTTATAAAGAAGGGGGATAGTCCTGTAGCATCGGCTGTACGGCTGTTAATAGCCAGCTCCGCTATTGGGAGAAGGCGGTTCCAGTTCGTCTGGTTATAGTCGACGTACGCTTAGAGGTACGCCTCTAGGGTTGAATTGGCTCTCTCCGTCGCCCTGTCTGTCTGCAGGTGCTATGCGGTGGACAGACGACGCTCCACCCTTAGTAACTGGCAGATCCGGGCCCAGAGCTGGCTCGTAAACTGTAGCCCCCGGTCTGATACAATTGACCTAGGGAAACCGTGCTTGCTGAACGTCGTCCGGATAAAGGCCTAGGCGGTGTCCTTAGCTACAATGGAGTCCATCCCCTCCAGTATTACCCCCTTCGTCAATTTGTCTGTAACCACTATAATGTTTCGCCATCTGTCACTCTTAGGAAGGTCCGTAATGAAGTCTACGGTCAGATCTTGCTAGGGTCGATCCGGTATCGGCAGGGGCTTTAGCAGCCTATGCTTTAGCTCGCGCTAGGGCTTCGTTCGTCCGCACACATCGCAGTTCTGTACGAATCTGCGAATGTCCTTCGCCATCGCTAGCCAGTAATAGTCCTAGGCGATAATACTGTACGTCTCCTCGCGCCCTGGGTGCCCGGTGGCTATAGAGTTATATGCTCGTTGTATTAGGCCTATACGGAGCTTCTCGTCCGCCGGGACCTATATCCGATTTCTGAACTTCAGGTTGTTCTCCTCGTCCACTGAACACTCGGCTGCCGATACCTTTAGGTGGAGCTCGGTTGGGAGTTTCCGTTGCCCTCTCTGGATCGCTGTACAGGCCCCTCGGTATGCCTCGTCCTTTTCCACTGCCTCTTCCCAAGCTTGCAGTTAGGGTTCCTATAGATGTGTCGCTGCTAGGTGGATAGTCTCCCCGCCTGGCTCTTCCTTAAACATCTGGAATGTCCGCGACTTCAGCCGGTCGTCCTCGTACGTCGTTGGCATGTCCTGGTCCCGTCTGGACAGTGCGTCGGCCCTGCTGTTGTCCTTACCCTTGCGGTACTAGAGTCTTATGTTAAACCGGCTTAGGTACATTGCCTATCGTACGTGCCTCTTAGACAGCTTCCGGGGTTAAGTGAAGTATTCCAGGTTCTTGTAGTCCGTTAGGGCGAGGAACTTAGGCACCGAGTGGAGTTCCCTATCCTAGGCTTCGCAACACCGTACGACTGCCAGCAACTCTTTGTCGTAGATGGGGTAGTTGCACTTAGCCGGGGAGTTCTTCTTAGAGAAATAC
Organism: Pseudocercospora ulei; assembly: GCA_016165855.1. Classification (NCBI taxonomy): domain Eukaryota; kingdom Fungi; phylum Ascomycota; class Dothideomycetes; order Mycosphaerellales; family Mycosphaerellaceae; genus Pseudocercospora; species Pseudocercospora ulei. The sequence goes on from JACWNB010000003.1 coordinate 3,104,638, forward strand.
GCGTATAGGTGTAGGAGTCCGTCCGGGCCTACCTGTAACAGGATACCCCTAATGCAGTACCCTAAGGAGTCGGTTTCCAGTATTGTCGTACGCTCTGGGTTAAAGGCGGCGAGCGTTGGTCCTGTAGTGAAGAGCTCTTTTAGCTTGTCGAAGCTCTTATTGCATTCGTCCGACTATTTGAACTGCTTGTCCTTATGCATTAGCTTAACTAGGGGGCGTACGATCTCCGAGTAGTTCCGTATAAACTGGCGGTAGAAGTTGGCAAACCCAAGGAATTCCCGTACGCCCTTAACGTTTATGGGCGGCTTCTATAGCTTGATAGCATTAATCTTCTTCTTATCTATGCTAATGCCTTTCCCTGCCTCGATAATAAAACCTAGGTATTTCGTACGTTGGACACCGAACTTACACTTGTCGATGTCGAGGTACAAGCCCGCCTGCTGCACACGGTCCAGCACCTTCTTAACATCTCGTACGTAGTCTGCGTAGGTGCCGTCCGTAAAAACCAGGGTGTCGTCGAGGTATGCCGAGCAGATGTCGTCTAGTAACCCTTGCAGGGACTTGTTGATGTACCTTTGGAAGGTTGCCGGTGCATTGGCAAGGCCAAAGGGGGTGACCAGCTACTCAAAAAGACCGTATCTCGTACGGAAGGCAGTTATCTATTTACAGCCTTCCTTAATCCGTATCTTGTAGAAGGCCGAGACTACGTTAAGCTTGGTAAACCACTTCGCCTTGCTGATCCGTCCGAGGGTCTCCTTAATAAGGGGTAGAGGGTACCGGTCCTTCTTGGTAATCGCGTTAATGCCTCTGTAGTCTACGCAGAAACGCAATCTAGCCTTCCCCTCCTTATAGACAAACAGTACTGGGGCTCCTACGGACGACGTACTGGCCTAGATAAACCCTTTGGCAAGCAGGTCGTCCAGCGTCTTGCGCAGTACTAGGAGTTCTCTAGAGGACATCCCGTACAGCGGTCCGTACGGTACCTCCGGCAGGCTCCTATCTAGGCGGGGTTCCAGCTGGATGTTATAGTCAATCCCTTCCCCTCGGTATAGCGGCAGTTTCGAGGCCGACTTCGGTTCAAAGAGGTCCAGGTACCCAATATACTCTCTTAGGAGCTTCGTACAGGGGTTTGTCGCTTCCTTAGGTGCCAATGCCTTCTCGATGTCCGCCGTTGCTGTGTTGATTTCGGCCTTAGCATTGCCACCTTGCAGGGACCTGCCCTGGTCCCGGATTCTCCGCTTTGTTGCTGCCAGGAACAGCCGTCCTCGTCCGACGTCCAGCTTGCCCTTCTAGCGCTCTATCTAAGGCTTCCCCAGTATTAGGTTATACCCCAACTTGTCCCGTACGACATAGAGGTACGAGTCTTGCTCGTAGTGTCCTTGTACCTCCATTGTTACTTTCACTATATAGGTAATGTCCGGTCCCCGCCCGGTAATGCCCAGCATGCGTACAGGTACCGTAGGGGCCGTCTTAATCCGATGTCTCTGTACGAAGTCTTCGCTGATTACTCTATACACCAAACATCCCGTGTCAATCAGTGTCCGCGCCGTTGCGGACCTGTTCAATGTCGGCCGTACGATAAACGGCGTCGTCGTTATGTAATTGCTCTTGAAAGATGGCCAAGTAATGCTTTGATTTGGCAGTCTATCTCGCACCCGCCTCTGGCAGAGTCTTCGCTTAGAGGCTACTCTTTTCCCGACTCGTCGTCGTCCGAGTAGGACACCTGATCTCCTCGTTAAGGCGCTGCAGTGGCCACCCTTGCGGTGGTCGGCCGTCCCCCAGGTCTCTCTGCTAGCAGGAGCCCGCAATTCCGTACGGTATGGCCCATCTTGCTACACCTGTAGCAGCTCCCTTCTGCTCGCCTCTTGTTAAGGGTGGCTGTGTCTACCTATTGCGCCTTCTTAGTGGCGGCCCTTGGCCGTACGGTAGCTGCTGCTGCCACCCTCGTCGTCGTCGGTTCCCAGTCTATAGCATCTGTCTGTCGCTAGGGAGGTTGTCTTATCTCCTAAGCACGGCCTATCCGTCCCAGCCTGCGTTGCTAGTCGTCGACTATCCTAAGAAGGTTACAAAATTCCTCGTACGTAGCTGGCCGCATTATACCTACCAGCCCTGTTATAATTTCCTTAGAGAGGCCTACCTCTAGAGAGGTAATTTTTATCCTGTCCTCCTATTGGAGACCCCCTGCTTCTGCCAAAGTCTGGTCAAATTCCGCAAGGAATTCTCGTACGGTCTTGCGTCCTTGTTTTATCGTGTTAACCCGTAGGAGCGCTCGGCTCTCGCGGTCCGGGTCCTTGTAGCTCTTGTCCAGAGCTGCCTAGAGCATCGTCGTCGTAGCTATTGCCGGGTTGGCAATGGCCGTCTCGTAGTACGGCAGAATTCGTGCTGCCGCCCTGCCCTTTAACCTCCTAAAGAGGTAGACTACCTTGTCCAGCTCGGTCGGGTATGCTCCTAAGTCAACTAGGAGCTTGGAGCGCATCTGAGCCGCCCAGGAGGGGTACTCGGCCGGGGCCTTACTATCGTACGTAGAGACGTCGGGGAGTTTGCTCTTAGGGGTCGGGGTAGGGGTTATCGTGTTCGTCGTCGTAGGGGTCGGGTCGCGATCGGACGCCCTAAGCTGTCGTAGCTCCTGTTCCTGTTGGGAAATCATCGCAGCCTGGTGGCTTACTTGCTGTTCGAGCTGCCTCTTGCTTTCCAGCAGCTCCTCGTACACGCGGTGCATATGTCCCTCTATGGCCGTAGGTTCCATAGGGATGTCGCCGTCTATCTTGCTCTATCACCGCGGTTACCGACAGTGAGATCAGTTCCTAATGTAAGAGGCTTAAGAATCCTGGTTCAGAAACTTAAGGTCGGGTATCTACATAAAGGAACTGATAGGCAGTTCCTTCGTCGTCTGCTCCGTACGATTTGTACCTACGAAGCCAAGCCAGCAATTTCCCCTTTGTGCTAGGGTGCAAGGTTCACCCTCCGTACGGAGGATCGGGAGTTACCTCCTCCGTACGGTAGTGCCGGGTTTCCCCCTAATCCAAGGGGCGGTGGTTCCCCCTTTGTGCAGGACCGTAGTGTTCTCCCTCCGTACGGGAGAGGGGTCTTGTCGGTAACTCCGTACGGAGGGTGGGATCGTGCTGGCGCCGCTAAGTCGCAGTCCTTAGGGCGACGGTCGGCTCAGGTCGGGTTCAGCACCTGGGCCGGGCGACGCCCCCTAACAACTACCTCCGGGTTTCCGTACAAAAAGAATCGGTAACGCATATTCCGCTAAGCTTAGCGTAATGAACTTCTTCGCCAAGTTTTCTCTAACAAACACTTCTACCTAGTCTAGCTCGGCCGGAGATAAGCGTCTTAGGGGTTCGGTTCTCGGCAGTACGGCTCCTTCTTTTAGCCGGATCTTGTTGTTATATTCTGGTCGGTAGAGCGGCAAGAGGTTGGAGTTAGCCTTTAAGAACACGTTAGTGTAACTATAGAGTTCTTTTGGTAATACCTCTAGTAGATCCACTTCTTCTTCTGCTATTATCTTCTAGTAGTCTTCGATGTCTTTTATTAAGATAGCGTAAATCTCGTTGTCTGGCGACCCTGCGAGGGTTGTTAGAGCTTCCGAGCTTATTATTCCGATCGTGTCTTAAGGATCGGACCGATCCTTTGGAACCTCTTCGATAGTCGTAACTTTCGGTTTGGCGTTGGCGACTGTGACCGGTTCGGCGGCGATTTCGGTCTGCTGGTTTTTGAATCTAAGGGTGCCTTTACCTACGTTAATAACGGCTTTCTGGTTCTTTATCTATTTCTGTCCTATAATAATGTCAAATCTTCCGATATCTATAATTCGGAACGTCGCTTCTGTAATGCGACCTGCTAAGGTAGTCTTTAATAGCATATAATGCGTAACACTCTCTGTGTCTTGTCCGTTGTATGCCGAAATCCGTGTCGGCGATGCTAGCTCTACTGGATAGCTATATCCTTTTATTAGCTTTTGAACCAATCGATAGTGGATAGCTGCTCCGATAAGGGCCCCTGTGTCGATAAAAGCTCTTAGCTGAATTGGTTTGCTCGATCTATCGAGGGGGTGGACAGTGATTAGGAGGATAATAGCGGTTTCTGTATTTACTTCCACCGCCGCTAAGAGCGGATCGCTGCAGCTGTTGATGCTTTTATCTTTCTGTAACGTGGTTCTTGTTAGTGCCCTGTTTTCTACGCTGGATAGGGGGCCTATCCTTCTAGCTGATCTTTTCCTAGGATTCGTAGTAGCACTCCACTGTCTACGCTGTCGGTGTCGTTCAGAGCCGGCTCTATAGCTTGTATAGTCTTTCTCAGTAGCGGTGGCTGCGGCTGCTGCTGCTTTATAACACGATATTCCTGCTTCTGCTTATCTAATGCTTGGCATCTCGTAGCGATGTAGCTAGGCTTTCTACACGCGTAGCAGGTAGGGACGAACGACGAACGCGGTGGCTGATAAAATTACTGCAGAGGTGCTCTCCGGAAAGGTGCAGGGGGTCTCGTTGTCTGCGTTATTAACGGCTTCTGGTTCGATTCGCGTAACTTCGCGTACGCGCTCAGGTTCCGCGCAGTAACTCTCGCTCGATGCACGAAGCTCTTAAGGTCTTCGTCTTCTACCGACGCTATAGCTGCTGCCAGTTCAGGGTTCAGCTTCTGCCTTAGTAGGTGGAGCTGCTTATATTCTGCTACTCGGGCCCTAATCGCATATTTCCTAAATAGTCTGTAGAACTCTTCGAACGTCTGCCGGATCTGGTTGATCTTATCTATCTGTTCGCGTGCCGTCTTCTTCTGGAAGGGGTCTCCGAAGCGTTAATCTAGTGCCTTAATCGCTTCTTTAGCAGTTACCTCTTCTAGGTCCGCTACTAGCGAAAAAGCTTCTCCTTCTAATCGCGACTCTAGGTAGGCCAATCTGTCTCCGGCGCTGTTTCCGGCATAGTCTCGATCTATCTTGTTCTTTATCTTCTTCTTAAATGCCTCCTAATCTTTAGGATCTCCGCTTCTAAACGCCGGTAGGTCCAGCAGTAATGTTATTAAGGTGCTACCTTAACTGTAGGCCGCCAGTAAGACGGTCTCTACTGGTTCTTCTCGATGCAGTAGCGGCGACGTCGCTCTCTCTATCTTAGCTAGCTGAGTCTTCATTTCCTTTAGTTATGCCAGTCGGTTCGCCGCTTGGTTTTCCAGCACATCTATAATAGTCTCAGCCGATTCCTTCTCGGCTCTTACCGTTTCAATCTCCTCTCTTAATCTCCTGTTCTCTTCCGTGTTTCTATAAAACTTCTTCTCGATAAAGGTAATAATATCGAACACCTTCTTAGCTCTATTCTCTGCTAGATGCTCTTCTATTTCTTCCGGCGTGCGTGCGTACAACTCGGTATAACTCTCTATGCCCCTCTTCGCTTTATCTATCTCTTCTTCTATAAGGCCCTTAGTAGCTATTCCGTCGTCGAGGATGCTAATACGCCTATCCCTCAGTCTATTATTCTTTCTCTTTCCGCTGCGGCCTGTAACGCCGCCCTCTACCGTTAAGAAGCTCTCTATAGCTATCTTACAGTGCTAGTGTTTGGTTTGGTGTATGTTGGTGCGCGTGCGTTATTCGGGGGTCCGGATGATTTAACGGTCCCTTTCGCGCAGCGCAGTAGTAGTGTAGGGAGTGAGTTCGAGATATAATAATCCGGGCACGCAGATATAATTTAATACAGCCTTTTTGATAACTATATCTCGAACTAAGGAGGGAAAGGAATCTATGTAGTAGTGGACGAGACCTTTAGGGGGGGTAGCGTGCCAAGGCCCGGCTTGGTCCGGAAGGGCCGAGCCGAAATTCCGAGGGTCTACCCTATTACTTAGTCCCACCCCTTTCCACCGCTGTAACACTAAGCAGAGTTCTCTATCCTACACTTCGCAACACTGTACGACCGCTAGCAATTCCTTGTCGTAGATAGGGTAGTTGCATTTAGCTAGGGAGTTCTTCTTAGAGAAATATACGTAGGGGTGCAGGAGTCCGTCTGAGCCTACCTACGATAGGATACCTCCAATGCAATACCCTAAGGAGTTAGTTTCTAGTATCGTCGTACGCTCTAGGTCGAAGGCGGCAAGCGTTGGTCCTGTAGTAAAGAGCTCCTTTAGCTTGTTAAAGCTCCTATTGCACTTATCTATCTACTTAAACTGCTTGTCCTTATATGTTAACTCGACTAGGGGGCGTACGATCTCTAAGTAGTTCTGTATAAACTAGCGGTAGAAGTTGGCAAACCTAAGAAATTCCTATACGCCCTTAATGTTCGTCGGCGGCTTCTATTGCTTAATAGCATTAATCTTCTTCCTATCTATACTAATGCCTTTCCCTGCCTCGATAATAAACCCTAGGTATTTCGTACGCTAGACACCGATTTTACATTTGTCGATGTCGAGGTACAAGCCAGCCTGCTGCAGTCGGTCCAGCACCTTCTTAACGTCCTGTACATAATCTATATAGGTGCCGTCCGTAAAAACCAGGGTGTCGTCGAGGTATACTAAGCAGATGTTGTCTAGTAACCCTTGCAAGGACTTGTTAATGTATCTTTAGAAGGTTGCCGGTATGTTAGTAAGGCTAAAGGGGGTAACAAGCTACTTAAAAAGACTATATCTCGTACAGAAGGCAGTTATCTATTTACAGCCTTCCTTAATCCGTATCTTGTAGAAGGCCGAGACTACGTTAAGCTTAGTAAACTACTTTGCCTTGCTAATCCGTCCGAGAGTCTCCTTAATAAGGGGTAGGGGGTACCGGTCCTTCTTAGTAATCGCGTTAATGCCTCTGTAGTCTACGCAGAAACGTAGGCTAGCCCTCCCCTCCTTATAGACAAACAGCACTAGGGCTCCTACGGACGAGGTGCTTGCCTAAATAAACCCTTTGGCAAGCAGATCGTCTAGTGTCTTGCGCAGTACTAGGAGTTCTCTAGAGGACATTCTATACAGCGGTCTGTACGGTACCTCCGGCAGACTCCTATCCGGACAGGGTTCTAGCTAGATGTCGTAGTTAATCCCTTCTCCTTAGTATAGCGGCAGTTTTAAAGCCGACTTCGGCTCGAAGAGGTCTAGGTATCCTGCATATTCCCTTAGGAGCTTCGTACAGGGGTCCGTTACTTTCTTAGGTGCTAATGCCTTCTCGATGTCCGCTGTCGCTATATTAATTTCGGCCTTAGTATTGTTACCCTGCGGAGCCTTCCCTTAGTCTTGGGGCCTCTGCTTCGTCGACGTACTGGCTCTGGCCGTAGCGTTGTCGTCCTGCTGGACTCTCCCTTAGTCTTAGAGCCTCTGCTTCGTTACTGCCAGGTATAGCGGTCCTCGTCCTACGTCTAGCTTGCCCCTCTAGCGCTCTATCTATAGCTTCCCTAGTATTAGGTTATACCCTAGCTTGTCCTATGTAACATAGAGGTATAAGTCCTGCTTATAGTGTCCCTGTACCTCTATTGTTACTTTCACTATATAGGTAATATCCGGTCCTCGCCTAGTAATGCCTAATATGCGTACAGGTACAGTAGGGGTTGTCTTAATCTAGTGTCTCTATACAAAGTCTTTGCTGATTACTCTGTACACTAAACATCCTATATTAATTAATGTCCGCGCTGTTGCGGACCTGTTTAATGTTGGCTGTACGATAAACAGCGTAGTCGTTATGTAGTTGCTCTTAAAAGATAGCTAAGTAGTGCTTTAATTTAGCAATCTATCTCGTATACGCCTCTAGCAGAGCCTTCGCTTAGAGGCTACTCTTTTCCCGACTCGTTATCGTCCGAGTAGGACTCCTAGTCCTCTTGTTAGGGCGCCGCAGTTGCTACCCTTGCAGTAGTCGGCCGTCCCCTAGGTCTCTCTACTAGCAAAAGCCTGCAATTCTGTACAGTGTAGCCTATCTTGCTATATCTGTAGCAGCTCCCTTCTGCTCGCCTCTTGTTAAGGGTAGCTATGTCTACCTATTGCGCCCTTTTGGTAGCGGCCCTTGGCTATACGGTAACGGCTGCCGCTACCCTCGTCGTCGTTGGTTCTTAGTCTATAGCGTCCGTCTGCCGCTAGAGGGGTTGTCTTATCTTATAAGCGCGGCTTATCCGTCCGAGCCTACGCTGCTAGTCGTCGACTATCCTAAGGAGATCGCAGAATTCCTCGTATGTAGCTAGTTGCATTACGCCTACTAGTTATGTTGTAATCTCCTTAGAGAGGCCTACCTCTAAAGAGGTAATTTTTATCCTGTCCTCCTATTAGAGATCTCCTGCTTCTGCTAGAGTCTAGTCGTATTCTGCGAGGAATTCTCGTACAGTCTTACGTCCTTGCTTTATCGTATTAACCTGTAGGAGTGCTTAGCTCTTGCAGTCTAGGTCCTTATAGCTCTTGTTAAGAGCTGCCTAGAGCATCGTCGTCGTAGCTATTGCTAGGTTGGCAATGGCTGTCTCGTAGTACAGCAGAATCCGTGCTGCCGCCCTGCCCTTTAACCTCCTAAAGAGGTAAACTACCTTGTCTAGCTCGGTCGGGTATGCTCCTAAGTCTACTAGAAGCTTAGAGCGCATCTGGGCAGCCTAGGAGGGGTACTCGGCCGGAGCCTTACTATTGTACGTAGTAACGTTAGGGAGTTTGCTCTTAGGGGTCGGGGTATAGGCTATCGTGTTCGTCGTCGTAGGGGTCGGATCGCAATCGGATGCCCTAAGCTGTCGTAGCTCCTGTTCCCGTTAGGAAATTATCGCAACCTAGTAGCTCACTTGCTGCTCGAGCTGCCTCCTGTGTTCTAGCAGCTCCCTGTACGCGCGGTGTATATGCCCCTGCATAGTAGTAGGTTCTATAGGGATGTCGCCGTCTATCTTCGTTATATTACTGCAGTTACCGACAGTAAGATCAGTTCCTAATATAAAGGGCTTAAGAATCTTGGTTTAGAAACTTAAGGTTAGGTATTGTTGCAGCGGTGGAAAGAGGTGGGACAGACTAATAGGGTGGACCCTGGATTTCGGCTCGGCCCCTTCCAGGATTTAGGTTCCGGAACGGACCGAGCCGGGCCTTGGCACAACTACTACAAAAGCCCTCTACCACTACTACATAGGTTCCTTTCCCTCCTTAGTTCGAGATATAGTTATTAAAACAGCCGTATTGAACCTTATCTGCGCGCTCGGATTATTATATCTCGAACTTGTTCTCTATACCAAACCCGCGCTGCGCGAAAGGGCCCGTCGAACCATCCGGAAACCCGAATAACGCACGCGCACCCACACATACAAACACTAAAACAACAACACCCAAAGGCACCGCAAGAAGATAGAAGGCTTCTTAGCGGTAGAGAGCGGCGTTACGGGCCGCAGCAGAAGCAGAAAAGGAAAGGCTAACAGAGCGAGCAGGCGCTCCAGTGTTATTGATAATAAGATCATTATTAGCAGTTTTACAGCGGAAGAGACCGCAGAGATCAAGGAACGAATAAGCGAATACAAGAAGATCTACGACTGCACGATCGAAGAACTCGAAGACTATGTAAACGAGAATAGGGTAGGAAAGGTCTACGATAGTATAGACCTTATTAAGACGCTGTTCTACAGAACGCTAGAAGAGAACAGGCAACTAAGAGAAGAAACTGAAGCGGTAAGGGCCGAAAAGGAATCGGCAGAGACTATTATCGACGTGTTAGAAAACTAGGCGGCGAATCAACTAACGCAACTGAAGGCGCTAAAGGATCAACTGGCTGATATAGAAGCAGCAAAGTCGCCGCCACCGCGGCGAGAAACCTACGCAGAGACCGCCTTACTAGCGGCCTATAGTCAAGGTAGCACCCTAATAACATTATTGCCGGACCCGCCGGCGTTTAGAGGTAGAGACCCTAAAGACTAGGAAGCATTTAAGAAGAAGATAAAGAATAAGATAGACCGCGACTACGCCGGAAACAGCGCTAGAGACAGACTGACGTACCTGGAATCGCGGTTAGAAGGTGAAGCTTTTTCGCTAGTAGCAGACCTAGAAAAGGCGACTGCCGAGGAAGCGATTAGAGCACTAGACCAGCGCTTCGGAGACCTATTCCGAAGGAAGACGGCCCGTAAGCAACTGGATAAGATCAACCAAAACCGGCAGACGTTCGAGGAGTTCTACAGTTTGTTTAGAAAATATGCGATTAGGGCCCGAGTGGCGGAAGATAAGCAGCTCTACCTATTAAGGCAGAAGCTGAACCCTGAACTGGCTGCAGCTATGGCGTCGGTAGAAGATAAAGACCTTAAGAGCTTCGTGCACAGAGCGAGAGTCACTGCGAGAAACTTGAGCGCTTACGCGAAATCACGCGAATCGGTTCAGAAGTCGTCGCTGTCGGCGCAGACAGCGCGGCCCCCTGCGCCTTTCCGACGAACCCCCCAGCAGTCGTCGTATTCCCTACGATCGGCGTTCGTCCCTACCTATTACGCGTGCGGAAAGCCTGGCCATATCGCTACGAGATGCCAAGCTTCGGATAAGCAGAAGCAGGAGTATCGCGCTATAAAGCAGCCGCAGCCACTAAGAAAGACTATTCAAGCTATCGAACCGGCGCCGAACGATACCGACAGTGTAGACGGTAGAGTGCAGTTAAGAATTATAGGAAAAGACCAGCTGGACGGATAGGCCCCCTACCCAGCATTAACAATAGGGCACCGAATCGAAGCGAATCGCTACGAGAAGAAAGCATCAACAGCTGCAACGATCCGCTTTCGGCAGCCGTAGAGGTGAATACGGAAACGGCGATCATCCTTCCTATTACAATCCATCCTGTTAAGAAGTCGCGTGGACCCCTCTAGCTAAAAGCGTTTATTGATACCGGAGCTCTTATCAGCGCAGCTGTCCACTACCGAATAGTTCAGAAGCTGATAAATGGATACAGTTATCCAGTGGAACTGGCGTCGCCGACAAAGATTTCGGCATATAACGGACAAGACACAGAAAGCGTTACGCACTACGTGCTACTAAAGACTACCTTGGCTGGGCGCACTACGGAAGCGACGTTCCAGATTATGGATCTCGGACGATTTGACATTATTATAGGGCAGAAATGGATGAAGAACCAGAAGACCATTATTGACGTAGATAAAGGCACGATAAGATTCAAAACCCCGGGTAGTAGAGCGGAGACCGTCGGAACGGCCGCCACCACCGCCGAGCCAAAAACTACAGAGCCTGCGAAAGAGGCTCCGTCCAATCGTTCCGAACCCCCGGTTACCGTCGGAATAATAAGTTCAGAAGCAACGACGACCCTCGCGAAGTCGCTAGACAACGAGGTTTACGCTATCTTAATAAAAGACATCGAAGACTACCGGAAGATAATAGCAGAAGAAGAAGTAGATCCACTGGAGGTGCTGCCAAACGAGCTCTATAGTTATGCTAACGTCTTCTTAAGAGCCGACTCCAACCTATTACCGCTCTATCGACCGGAATATAACAACAAGATCCGACTGAAGGAGGGGGCTACGCTGCTACGAACCGAGCCCCTAAGACGACTGTTGCCGGCGGAACTGGACTAGGTAGAGGTGTTCGTTCGCGAAAACCTAGCAAAGAAGTTTATTACGCTAAGTTCTGCCGAATACGCGTTACCGATTCTTTTCGTGCAGAAGCCCGGAGGTAGTCTCCGACTGTATGTAGACTATCGAGGCCTTAATAAGGTCACCAAGAGAGACGTGTATCCACTGCCGCTGATTGACGAAACTATACAGCAGGTAGCGAAGGCTACGTAGTTTAGCAAGCTGGACATCCGCCAAGCGTTCTATCGACTAAGGAACGAAGAAGGACAGACAGAAGACCTTACGACGTTCGCGACGCGAATAGGCAATTTCAGGTAGTTAGTAATGCCTTTCAGACTTACCAACGCGCCGGCGGTGTAGCAACGCTTTATAAACTACACCTTTATAGACATGTTCGAACGGTTCGTGTCTATCTACCTGGACGACATCCTTATCTATACAGATAGAACGAGAGAGCAATATACAGACTACATCGAGAAGGTGTTGACTAGGCTCCGCGAGGTCGGACTGAATGCGGACACGAAAAAGAGCGAGTTCTACCAAACCGAGGTTAAATATCTCGGTCTTATCGTCGGAAGAGATAGAATTCGGATAGACCTATTAAAGGTCGCCGCCGTCGCAGAATGGAAGCAGCCGAAATCCGGAAACACTACGCAAATCAGAGCGTTTCTCGGGTTCTGCAGCTACTACCGACGGTTTATTAAAGACTTTAGCAAGATAGCGAGACCCCTGAACGAGGCGTTAAAGAAGGAGGCCGCTGGCCTATAGGATAAGAAGTGCACAGAAGCTTTCGTACAGCTGAAAGAAGCAGTGGCCTCGGCGCCGGTTCTGGCGCACTTCCGGCCGGAAAAGACGATCTACGTAGAAACGGACGCTTCCGATACAGTAACGGCAGGGGTCCTTTCTTAATACAGAGACGATAAAACCCTTTATCTAGTGGCTTTCTTTAGCAAGTCCATAACGGAAGCCGAGCGGAACTACGCTATCTACGATAAGGAGCTGCTAGCGATTATTCAAGCCTTCGAGGAGTGGAAACCGGAGCTTATAGCTGGAAAGAGCATAGTTCAGGTCCTTACGGACCACCAATCGCTAGTCTACTTTATAAAGACACAGAAGCTCTTACGTCGCCAAGCTCGGTAGGCCGCCTACTTATTAGGGTTCGACTTTAAGATCAACTATCGACTAGGGGCTCAAAACGGAAAGGCTGACGCGCTGACGCGAAGAGAAGGGAAAACCAGCCGCGCGAAAGAAGATCCGAACATGTTTCAGAAGGTGCTAACCGAGCGGATAGTAGACGCAGAGGTGTTAAAAGAGGTAGGGGTCTGCGCAGTGGAACCGGCCCCTAAGAAAGAGACTCTCTACGAGAAGGTGGAACGGCTCAATTAACAACAGAAGCTCAGCAAAACCAGTTTAGGGAAGCTAATAGTTCTGGAAGAACTAATCACTAAGGTCGTCCAACTGGTCCATAGCTCTAAGGACGTTGGTTACGCCAGCTCGAAAAAGACAATAGAAGCCGTAAGGACGATCTACTAGTTTCCGCGGATCTACGAACGAATCCACCGGTTTATCGCCAATTGTTACGTGTGCCGAACCGCGAAGCTACGTTACGGTCTACTGGCCGGTCTGCTGAAGCCACTTCCGATCCCCGAGAAACCGTAGCAACACATTACGATGGATTTCGTAACCGGCCTGCCGGACTCCGATAGATATAACACTACGCTAAACGTAGTGGATAGGCTAAGCAAAGAGCGCTACTTCATCCCCTGCCAAGCGACAGACGAAGGAACCACTGCAGAAGAGACAGCGCGGATGTTGATTCGACACGTATAGAAGCACTATAGCCTGCCGGATACTATTACTACGGATAGGGGCCCTCAATTCATCGCTGACGTATAGAAAGCAGTTAACCAAGCTCTCGGAATTAGTAGAAAGCTTAGCACAGCCGCTCACCCGCAGACCGACAGTCAGTCTAAAGTCGCTAACCGTAAGATAGAGCGATACCTACGGACCTTCTGTGGCCATTATCAAGAAGATTGGGTTAAGGTGTTGCCGATAGCCGAATTCTGCGCGAACTTAACACAGTTAGAAGCAACGTTGCTAGCGCCGTTTGAGATAACCTATAGTTATCTTCCGAGGATGAGTTTTCAGCTGCCGACCAAACCAGGCCCTGCGGAACTATCCACCGCCACGTCGTCAAAGAGAGTCGCCGCCGCGGCGGCAGAAGCGCTACGATCTCAGATAGAAGAAGCGATTAAGGTAGCGAAAGACGCGATGGAATCGGCTTAGAAGAAGATAGTAACTCGAGCTAATAAGAAACGGTTACTGATAGAGTTCGAGGAAGGCCAAAAGGTATAGCTCAACACGCAGAACCTGAGGCTGAAAGGGAACGCCAAGCTTAACCCCCGCTACGTAGGTCCGTTCACGATAGTGGAAAAGAGGTCGCCGGTGACCTATCGACTCTAGCTACCGAAATTGTTCCGGATCTACGATGTCTTCCATTTAGACCTGTTGAGTTTAGACCCTGAAAACGGCCTACCGGAACAGGGGTTCGCTGAACCCCCGCCAATCGGGATGAACGATAAGGAAGAATAGGAGGTAGAAGACGTAATAGACGTAAAACAGACGAGGGGGTCCATCAAAGCAAGGATCTCGTAGAAGGGGTAGCCGGAAGACTATAAATGGTATCCGGTCGAGAACCTCTAGAATTTGGCGGAGCTGCTTAGAGACTTCTACGTGCGGAACCCGCTAAAGCCGAAACCTGGATAGCTCCGAGACTAACGACCTTATCGCTAAAAGAGATAGAAGAAAAACGACGACAGCCACGTCCGCTCCATTGGCGCAGAGGCTGAAGAAAACGATCGTGTCGGTCGCCTTTAGTAAGGCCTTCTACTCGGCCACCACCTACCGCCGGTTCGGCCGCTAGCTCGCTGACGCCGTAGCGTGCCAGCGTCGCCGACCCCGTAGTAGGTAAAGGCTTTGGTAGAAAAGAAAAAGAAGAAGAAAAACGGCGCTGCAGAAAGATCTATATAGACCTCCGAGACGACGCACAGACTAGCTACGCCGCAGCTCAGATAACCTGCAGATAAGATCAGATAGAGTCGATTATATAAACGCCAAGTGAAGGACTTTAGAAGCCGACGACGTAAAAAATTAAAGAAGCGATAAAGAAGACGATGTTTTTGATAGAAGACGGAAGAAGTGACATCAGCGTCAAAGGGGATTTTCGAGAGAGAGACGACGAACCTCAAAAAAAAGAAAAAAAAAGTGGAGATTTTCGGATAGATAGGGTGACTAAGCGGTCGAGGGCGACCGCTAGTAAGGGAGGGGGGTAGTGTTGCGGCAGTGGAAAGAGGTGGGACAGACTAATAGGGTGGACCCTAGATTTCGGCTTGGCCCCTTTTAGGATTTAGGTTCCGGAACGGACCGAGCCGGGCCTTGGCACAACTACTACGAAAGCCCTCCACTACCACTACATAGGTTCCTTTCCCTCCTCAGTTCGAGATATAGTTATCAAAACAGCCGTATTGAACCTTATCTGCGCGCTCGGATTAGGTATCTATATAAAGGAACTAATAGGCAGTTCCTTCGTCGTCTGCTGCTGTACAATTTGTGCCTACGAAGCTAAGCTAGCAATTTCCCTCTATATAGGGATACAAGGTTTACACTCTGTACAGAGGATCGGGAGTTCTCCCTCTATACGGTAGTGCAGAGTTTTCCCTCTATTTAGAGGGGCGGCAATTCCCCTCTGTGCAGGGCTATAGGGTTCCCCCTTTGTACAGGAGTGTAGTCCTGTCGGTGATTCTGTATAGAGGGTAGGGTCGTGCTGGCGCTGCTAAGTCGCAGTCCTTAGGGCAACGGCTAGCTTAGGTCAGGTCTAGGATCTGGGCTGGGCGGCGCCCCCTAACAGTAATACTAGAGGGAATAAGCTCTACTATAGCTAAGGACACTGCTTAGGCATTTATACGGACGACGTTTAGCAAGTATAGATTCCCTAGGTTAATCGTATCTAACTAGGGTACACAGTTTACGAGCTAGCTAAACTTGGCTTCTTTTCTTGTTAGAGCTATTAGAGGCTTTACAATTGAGCTAAAGCCTTAAATAAAGCAGCGATAGAAATTAGCAAACCCTAGGAAGCCTTATACTTCCTTAACTGTCTTTAGAACGTTCTAGTTAAGAATTGCTTAGATCTTTGCTAGATCTATACGGATGCCTTAGTCTAAAATAATTAGTCTAAGGAATTCGACTTCTTACTTATAGAATTTACACTTGTTAATGTCTAGATATAAGCCTGCTCCTTCCAGTTTAGCTAGTACCTTAGGACGTGTTCCTAGTGTTCTTTTAGTGTCTTGCTGTACACTAAGATGTCGTTAATATAAGCTGTAACAAATGAATCTAGGTATTCTCTTAGGGTGTTATTTATATATTCCTAGAAGGTGCTAGAAGCATTGCATATACCAAAGGGCATAACTAAGGATTCAAACAAGCCGTATCTAGTCCTAAATGTAGTTATCTATTCTTGTTATTTAGCTATTTAAATCCTGTTAAATACTGCAATTACATTAAGCTTAGTAAACTATTTTGCCTTCGAAAGGCGTTCTAGTGTTTCCTGTATTAGAGGGATTAGGTAGCGATTCTTCTTAGAAATAGCATTAAGATTGTAATAGTCGACATAGAAGCGTAGCTCTCTACTAGGTTTCTTAATAAACATAACAGGGCTGGCTATAGGAGAGCAACTAGATCTAATAAAGCCTTTCTAGAGGTTCTGCTATAGGAACTTTTACAGGACTTAGAGTTCTTCGCGAGATATCTAGTAAAGGGGGCCAAAGGGGGGTGTCTTGCCTTCTTCCAGTTTAATCTTATAGTCGCAGGCACAATAAGGAGGCAGCTTGTTAGCTTCTTTTACTAACTATATACTAAGGAAGTCGTAGTATTCTTCTAGTACTTTTCTCTCTAGGTTAGTAGCTTCTCTCTTCTTATTATGCTTAGCAAGAGCCTTCTTAATGTCCTCTATAGACGTAGCAAAGATTTTGTTAGGGGCGCGCCGTCCGGCCCAGGCCCTGAACCCGACCTAAGCCGAACGTCGCCCTAAGGACTGCGACTTAGCGGCGCTAGCACGACCCTACCCTCCGTACGGAACCACCGACAGGACCCCACTCCCGTACAGAGGGAGAACACTACGGTCCTGCGCAAAGGGGAGCTACCGCCCCTCTAAATAGGGGGGGTGAACTATGCACTACCGTACAGAGGAGGTAACTCCTAACCCTCTGTACAGAGGGTGAACCTGGCACCCCTGCACAAAGGGGGAAATTGCTGGCTTGGCTTCGTAGGTACAAATCGTACAGCAGCAGACGACGAAGGAACTGCCTATCAGTTCCTTTATGTAGATACCTAACCTTAAGTTTCTGAATTAAGATTCTTAAGCCCCTTATATTAGGAACTGATCTTACTGTCGGTAACCGCAGTAATAGAACAAAGATAGACGGCGACATCTCTATAGAACCTACGGCTATAGAGGGACATATGCACCGCGTATACGAGGAGCTGCTGGAAAGCAAGAGGCAGCTCGAACAACAAGTAAGCCACCAGGCTGCGATAATTTCCTAACAAGAACAGGAGCTACGACAGCTTAGGGCGTCCGATCGCGATCTGACCCCTACGACGACGACGAACACTATAACCTATACCCCGACCCCTAAGAGCAAACTCCCCGACGTCTCTACGTACGATAGTAAGGCTCCGGCCGAGTACCCCTCCTAGGCGGCTCAGATGCGCTCTAAGCTCCTAGTAGACTTAGGAGCATACCCGACCGAGCTAGACAAAGTAGTCTACCTCTTTAGGAGGTTAAAGGGCAGGGCGGCAGCATAAATTCTGCCGTACTACGAGATAGCTATCGCCAACCCGGCGATAGCTACGACGACGATGCTCTAGGCAGCTCTAGACAAGAGCTATAAGGACCCGGACCGCGAGAGCCGAGCACTCCTACAGGTCAATACGATAAAACAAGGACGCAAGACCGTACGAGAATTCCTCGCAGAATTTGACCAGACTTTAGCAGAAGCAGGGGGTCTCTAATAGGAGGACAGAATAAAGATTACCTCTTTAGAGGTAGGCCTCTCTAAGGAGATTATAACGGGGCTAGTAGGTGTAATGCGGCCAGCTACGTACGAGGAATTCTGCGACCTTCTTAGGATAGTCGACGACTAGCAACGTAGGCTAGGACAGATAGGCCGTGCTTAGGAGATAAGACAACCCCCCTAGCGACAGATAGACGCTATAGACTAGGAACCGACGACGACGAGGGTGGCAGCAGTAGCTACTATATAGCCAAGGGCCGCTACCAAAAAGGCGCAATAGGTAGATACGGCCACCCTTAACAAGAGGCGAGCAGAAGGGAGCTGCTACCAGTGTAGCAAGATGGGCTACACCGTACGGAATTGCAGGCTTCTGCTAGTAGAGAGACCCGGGGGACGGCCGACCACTGCGAGGGTAGCAACTGCAGCGCCTTAACAAGAAGATTAGGTATCCTACTCAGACGACGACCGAGTCGGGAAAAGAGTAGCCTCTAAGCGAAGACTCTGCCAGAGGCGGGCGCGAGATAGACTGCCAAATTAAAGCGTTACTTGGCCATCTTTTAAGAGCAATCACATAACGACGACGCCGTTTATCGTACGGCCGACGTTGAACGGGTCCGCAACGGCGCGGACATTGATTAACACAGGATGTTTGGTGTATAGAGTAATCAGCGAGGACTTCGTACAGAGACATCGGATTAAGACGACCCCTACAGTACCTGTACGCATGCTGGGTAATCCGGGCGCGCAGATATAATTCAATACGGCCTTTTTGATAACTATATCTCGAACTAAGGAGAGAAAGGAATCTATGTAGTGGTAGTAGTGGGCTTCCGTAGAGGTAGTTGATCCGACTAAGGTAGACTCTAGGTCAATACCCGTCTTTAATAACTATATCCAAGGCTAGAGAGGGAAGAATCTACGTACAAGCAGAGGTAGAGGTATTTGAGTGTGCGCCAAGCCTGGCCCTGCCAAGCCTGCCACCTTCCAGCACCTTCCAGCCTATATCCGTATTAGTGGTGGTGCCAAGGCCCGGCTCGGCCCGGACGGGCCGAGCCGAAATTCCAAGGGTCCACCCTATCAATCTGTCCTACCTCTTTCCACTGCCGCAACACTACCCCCCTCCCTTACCAGCGGTCGCCCTCGACCGCTTAGTCACCCCATTCATTTGAAAACCTTTCTTCAATTTTTTTTTCTTTTTTTTTTTTTTTTGAATTATCGCCTCCTTCTCGAAAATTCCCTCCAACGCTGATGTTACCTCTTTCGTCTTCTATTACGACTGACGTTCCTATCGTCGCCTTTTTTCGTTTTTTACATCGTCGGTGTCTGAAGTCCTCACTTGGCGTTTATGTAATCGACGCTATCTGATCTGAACCGCGGTCTTCTGAGCTGCGGCGTGGCTAGTCTGTGCGTCGTCGCGGAGGTCTATATAGATCTTTCCGCGGCGCCGTTTTTCTTCTTCTTTTTCTCTTCTACTAAAGCCTTCACCCACTACGCGGTCGGCGGCGCCGCCGGCCGACGTAGTGGTCCCTAAAGCAATCACTTCAAGCACGATCGTTTTTATCGGCTTCCGCGCCGGTGGAGCGGACGTGTCTCTATTGTCGGCATCAGAGCTACGCTAGCTTCGGCTTTTCCGGGTTCCGCGCGTAGAACTCTTTTAGCAGCTCCGCCGAATTCCGCAGGTTTTCGACCGGATACTATTTATAGTCTTCCGGCCACCCCTTCTACGAGATCCTCGCTTTAATGGACCCCCTTATCTTCTTTACATCCATTACATCTTCTACTTCCCACTCTTCTTTACTACCGTCTATCTCGACCGGTAGGGGTTCGTCGAAGCCTTGTTCCGGCAGGCCGTTCTTAGGGTCTAGGCTTAACAGATCCGAATGAAAAACATTATAGATTCGGAATGCCTTCGGCAGCTCGAGCCGATAAGTTACTAGCGACCTCTTTTCTATTATCTTAAACGGACCCACGTAGCGTAGGTTGAGCTTCGCGTTTCCTTTTAGCCTTAGGTTTCGCGTGTTAAGCTATACTTTTTGACCTTCTTTAAATTCTATTAGCGACCGGCTTCTATTAGTTCGAGTTACCATCTTCTTCTAGGCCGTCTCTATCGCTTCTTTCGCCACTTCAGTCGCTTCTTCCATCTGAGATCGTAGCGCTTCTGCCGCCGCGGCGGCGACTCTCTTTGACGACGTAGTAGTAGTGGAAAGCTCCGGCGAGCCTGTGTCGCTCAGTAGCTGGAAGCTCAGCCTCGGAAGATAACCGTAGGTTATCTTAAACGGCGCCAGCGACGTCGCTTCTGACCGTGTTAAGTTCGCGCAGAATTCGGCCATCGGTAACACCTCGACCCACTTTTTTTGATAATAGCCGCAGAAGGTTCGCAGATATCGCTCTATCTCGCGATTAGCTACTTCGGACTGGCCGTCGGTTTAAGGGTGAGCGGCGGTGCTAAGCTTTCTATAAATTCCGAGAGCTTGGTTAATAGCTTTCTACACGTCGGCGGTGAATTAAGGACCCCTATCCGTAGTGATAGTGTCCGGCAACCTATAGTGCTTCCACACGTGTTGGATCAACATCCGCGCGGTTTCTTCCGCCGTAGTTCCTTCGTTTCTCGCTCGACAGGGGATAAAGTGTCGTTCTTTGCTCAGCCTATCCACTACGTTAAGGGTGGCGTTATATCTATCTGAATCCGGCAGGCCGGTTACGAAGTCTATCGTAATGTGCTGCTATAGTTTCTCGGGGATCGGCAGTGGCTTCAATAAGCCTGCTAGAAGACCGTAACGCGGCTTCGCGGCCCTGCATACGTAGCAATTAGCGATAAATCGATAGATCCGTTCGTAGATCCGCGGAAACCAGTAGACCGTCCTTATAGCTTCTATCGTCTTTTTTGAGCTGGCGTAACCAACGTCTATAGAGTTATAGACTAGCTGGATGACTTCCGTAATTAGTTCTTCCGGAACTATCAGCTTTCCTGAGCCGGTTTTGCCGAGTTTCTGTTGCTGGTTAAGCCGCTTTACCTTTTCGTAGAGAGCTTCTTCTTTAGGGACCGGTTCCACTGCGCAGACCCCTACCTCTTTCAGCACCTCTGCGTCTACTATTCGCTCGGTCAGCACCTTCTGGAACATGTTAGGATCTTCTTTCGCGCGGCTTGTCTTTCCTTCTCTTCGCGTTAGCGCGTCCGCCTTTCCGTTTTAAGCCCCTGGTCGATAGGTGATCTTAAAGTCGAATCCTAATAAGTAGGCGGCCTATCGAGCTTGGCGGCATAAGAGCTTCTGCGTCTTTATTAAGTAGGTCAGTGACTGGTGGTCCGTAAGAACCTGGACCGTGCTCTTTCCAGCTATAAGCTCCGGTTTCCACTCCTCGAAAGCCTGAATAATCGCTAGCAGCTCTTTATCGTAGATAGCGTAGTTCCGCTCGGCTTCGCTTATTGACTTGCTAAAGAAAGCGACTGGATGGAGGGTTTCGTCGTTACTATATTAAGAAAGGACCCCTGCCGTTACTGTATCGGAAGCGTCCGTTTCTACGTAGATCGTTTTTTCTGGTCGGAAGTGCGCCAGCACGGGTGCAGAGGCCACTGCTTCTTTTAGCCGGTTAAAGGCTTCCGTGCACCTCTTATTCCATAGGCCGGCGGCTTCTTTCTTCAGCGCCTCGTTTAGGGGTCTCGCTATCTTGCTGAAGTCCTTAATAAACTGTCGATAGTAGCTGCAGAAGCTGAGAAACGCCCTGATTTGCGTAGTGTTTCCGGATTTCGGCTGCTTCCATTCCGCGACGGCGGCGACCTTCGAGGGGTCTATATAAATTCTATCTCTCCTGACGATAAGACCGAGATATTTAACCTCGGTTTGATAGAATTCGCTCTTCTTTGTGTCCGCGTTCAATCCTACCTCGCGGAGCCTCTTTAACACTTTCTTAATGTAGTCTGTGTGTTGCTCTCTCGTTCTATCTGTATAAATAAGGATGTCGTCTAAGTAGATAGACACGAACCGCTCTAGCATGTCTATAAAAGTGTGGTTTATAAAGCGTTGCTACACTGCCGGCGCGTTGGTAAGTCCGAAAGGCATTACCAACTACTTGAAATTGCCTATACGCGTCGCGAACGTCGTAAGGTCTTCTGTCTGCCCTTCTTCGTTCCTTAGTCGATGGAACGCTTGGCGGATATCCAGCTTGCTAAACCACTTAGCCTTCGCTACCCGCTGTATAGTTTTATCAATTAGCGGCAGTAGGTATACGTCTCTCTTGGTGACCTCGTTAAGGCCTCGATAGTCTACGCAGAGTCGCAGACCACCCCCTGGTTTTCTTACGAAAAGAATCGGCGACGCATATTCGGCAGAACTCGGCGTAATGAACTTCTTCGCCAGGTTTTCGCGAACAAACACCTCTACTTAGTCTAATTCGGCCGGCGACAGTCGTCTTAGGGGCTCGGTTCTTGGCAATGTAGCCCCTTCTTTCAACCTAATCTTATTATCGTATTCCGGCTGGTGGAGCGGCAGGAGGTTAGAGTCTGCTTTTGAGAACACGTTAGCGTAACCGTAGAGCTCTTTTGGCAACACCTCTAGTAGGTCCGCTTCTTCTTCCGCTATTATCTTCCTATAGTCTTTAATGTCTTTTATCGAGATAGCGTAGATCTTATTATCCGGTAGCTTCGCAAGGGTCGTTATAGCTTCTAAACTCATTATTCCGACAGTGACCAGGGGTTCGGAATGCTCGGACGGAGCTTCTTTAGCGGACTCCGTAGCTTTCGGGTCGGTGGCGGCGGTGGCGTTACCTAGGGTTTTGAACCCTATCGTGCCTTCGTCTACGTCAATAATGGCTTTCTGATTCTTTATCCATTTCTGCCCTATAATGATGTCAAATCTTCCGATATCTATAATTCGGAACGTCGCTTCCGTAGTGCGACCAGCCAAGGTGGTCTTTAGCGGCACATAGTGCGTAACGCTTTCCGTGTCTTGTCCGTTGTATGACAAAATCCGCGTCGGCGACGCCAGTTCCACTAGATAGCCGTATCCATTTATTAGCTTCTGGACCAGCCGGTGGTGGATCGCCGCGCTAATAAGAGCTCCGGTATCGATAAAAGCTTTCAGTTAGAGAGTTTGGCGCGACTTCTTAACAGGGTAGATCGTAATAGGAAGGATAATAGCCGTTTCTGTATTCACTTCTACAGCTGCCGAGAGCGGATCGCTGCAGCTATTGATGCTCTCTTTCGTCGACGCGGTTCGCGTCGGTGCCCTGTTGTCTATACTGGATAGGGGGCCTATCCTTCCAGCTGGTCTTTTCCTATAATCCGCAGTAGCACTCCACCGTCTACGCTGTCAGTATCGTTCGGAGCCGGCTCTATAGCTTGTGAAGCCTTTCTCAGTGGCGGCGGCGGCTTCGTTGCCTGATATTCCTGCTTCTGCTTATCCGACGCTTGGCATCTCGTAGCGATGTGGCCAGGTATTCCACACGCGTAGCAGGTAGGGACAAACGACGAACGCTGTAACTAATACGATGGCTGCTAGGGGCGTTGTCGGAAGGGCGCAGGGGCTCGCGTCGGCTGCGCCGACGGCGACGGCTTCTAAATCGATTCGCGTGCTTTCGCGTAAGCGTTTAAGTTTCTCGCGGTGACCCTCGCTTAGTGCACGAAGCTCTTAAGGTCTTTATCTTCTACCGAGGCTATAGCTGCAGCGAGCTCAGGGCTTAGTTTCTGTCTTAGTAGGTGGAGTTGTTCATCTTCCGCCACTCGGGCCCTAATTGCATATTTTCTAAATAAACCGTAGAACTCCTCGAGCGTCTGCCGGTTCTGGTTGATCTTGTCTAGCTGCTTACAGGCTGTCTTCTTTCGGAATGGATCTCCGAAGCGTTAATCTAGCGCTTTGATCGCTTCTTCGGCGGTCGCCTCTTCTAGGTCCGCCACTAGCGAAAAAGCTTTACCTTCTAATTGCGATTCCAGGTACGCTAGTCGGTCTTTGGCGCTGTTTCCGGCGTAGTCGCGGTCTATCTTATTCTTTATCTTCTTCTTAAACGCCTCCCAGTCTTTGGGGTCTCTACCTCTAAACGCCGGTAGGTCCGGCAATAATGTTATCGAGGTGCTACCTTAACTATAGGCCGCCGGTAAGGCAGTCTCTGCTAGTTCTTCTCGGTGCGGTAGCAGCGTTGCTGCTTCCATATCAGCTAGTTGGTCCTTTAGCGCCTTTAGTTGCGCTAGCCTATTCGCCGCCTAGTTCTCTAACACGTCGATAATGGTTTCTGCCGATTCCTTCTTAGCCCTTACCGTCTCTACTTCCTCCCTTAACTGTCTGTTTTCTTCTACGTTCCTATAGAACCTCTTTTCTATAAAGGTAATAATGTTAAACACCTTCTTAGCTCCGTGTTCTGTAAGATATTCTCCTATCTTATCCGGCGTGCGTCTATACAGTTTGGCGTAGCCCTCTATGCCCTTTCTCGCTTTATCTACCTCTTCTTCTGTAAGGCCTTCGTTGGTCGTTCCGTTGTCGAGGATGCTAGTACGCCTATCCCTCGGTCTGTCAGTCTTTCTCTTTCCGCTGCGGCCTGTAACGCCGCTCTCTACCGCCGAGAAGCCTTCTATCTTCTCGCGGTGCCTTAGGGGTTGGTGTGTGTTGATGTGTGTTAATGCGCGTGCGTTATTCGGGTTTCCGGATAG
Source organism: Pseudocercospora ulei (assembly GCA_016165855.1). Lineage (NCBI taxonomy): Eukaryota > Fungi > Ascomycota > Dothideomycetes > Mycosphaerellales > Mycosphaerellaceae > Pseudocercospora > Pseudocercospora ulei. Next base: position 3,128,805 of record JACWNB010000003.1, read on the forward strand.
TTTAACGGGCCCTTTCGCGCAGCGCGGGGTTAGTGTAGAGAGTAAGTTCGAGATATAATAATCCGGGCGCGCAGATATAATTCAATACGGCCTTTTTAATAACTATATCTCGAACTAAGGAGAGAAAGGAATCTATGTAGTGGTAGTGGTGGGCTTCTGTAGAGGTGGTAGTGCCAAGGCCCGGCTCGGCCCGGACGGGCCAAGCCGAAATTCCAAGGGTCCACCCTATCAATCTGTCCTACCTCTTTCCACCGCTGCAACACTAGGCATTACTGGGCGAGGACCGGACATTACCTATATAGTGAAAGTAACATTGGAGGTACAGGGACACTACGAGCGAGACTTATACCTCTATGTTGTACAGGACAAGTTAGGGTATAACCTAATACTAGGAAAGCCTTAGATAGAGCGCTAGAGGGGCAAGCTAGATGTCAGACGAGGACAGCTGTACCTAGCAGCAACGAAGCGGAGGATCTGGGACCAGGGGAGGTACCTACAAGGTGGCAATACTAAGGCCGAAATTAACACAGCAACGGCGGACATCGAGAAGGCATTAGCACCTAAGGAGGCGACAAACCCCTATACGAAGCTCCTAAGAGAGTATGTTGGGTACCTGGACCTCTTTAAACCAAAGTCGGCCTCGAAGCTGCCGCTACACTAAGGGGAAGGGATTGATTATAACATCTAGCTAGAACCCCGTCTGGATAGGGGCCCGCCGGAGGTACTATACAGACCGCTGTACGGAATGTCCTCTAGAGAACTCTTAGTACTGCGCAAGACGCTGGACGACCTGCTTGCCAAAGGGTTCATTCGGGCCAGTACGTCGTCCGCAGGAGCCCTAGTGCTGTTTGTCTATAAGGAGGGGAAGGCCGGATTGCGTTTCTACATAGACTACAGGGGCATTAACGCGATTACTAAGAAGGACTAGTACCCCCTACCCCTTATTAAGAAGACCCTAGGACGGATTAGCAAGGCGAAGTGGTTTACTAAGCTTAACGTAGTCTCGGCCTTCTACAAGATACAGATTAAGGAAGGCTGTAAATGGATAACAGCCTTCTATACGAGATACAGCCTTTTTAAGTAGCTTATTACCCCCTTCGGCCTTGCCAATGCACCGGCAACCTTCTAAAGGTACATTAACAAGTCCCTACAAGGGTTACTAGACGACATCTGCTCGGTATACCTCGACGACACCCTAGTTTTTACGGACAGCACCTACGTAGATTACGTACGAGATGTCAAGAAGGTGCTGGACCGACTGCAGCGGGCAGGCTTGTACCTCGACATCGACAAATGCAAATTCGGCGTCCAACGTACGAAATACCTGGGTTTCATTATCGAGGCAGGGAAAGGCATTAGTATAGACAGGAAGAAGATTGATGCTATTAAGCAATAGAAGCTACCTACGAACGTTAAGGGCATACAGGAATTTCTTGGGTTTGCCAACTTCTACCGCTAGTTTATACAGAGCTACTTAGAGATCGTACGCCCCCTAGTTGAACTAACGCACAAAGACAAGCAGTTCAAATAGACGGACGAATGTAATAGGAGCTTCGACAAGCTAAAGAAGCTCTTTACTATAGGACCAACGCTCGCCGCCTTCGACCTAGAGCGTACAACAATACTGGAAACTGACTCCTTAGGGTACTATATTAGGGGTATCCTGTTATAGGTAGGCTCGGACGGACTCCTACACCTATGCGCGTATTTCTCTAAGAAGAACTCCCTAGCTAAGTGCAACTACCCTATCTACGACAAAGAGTTGCTGGCAGTCGTACGGTGTTGCGAAGCCTGGGATAGAGAACTCCGCTTAGTGCCTAAGTTCCTCGCCCTAACGGACTACAAGAACCTAGAATACTTCACTTAACCCCGGAAGCTGTCCGAGAGGCACGTACAATAGGCAATGTACCTAAGCCGGTTTAACATAAGACTCTAGTACCGTAAGGGCAAGGATAACAGCAGGGCCGATGCACTGTCTAGACAGGACTAGGACATGCCAACGACGTACGAAGACGACTGGCTAAAGTTACGAACATTCTAGATGTTTAAGGGGGAGCCGGACAGGGAGACTATCCGCCTAGCAGCGACACACCTATAGGAACCCTAACTGCAAGTATAGGAAGAGGCAGTAGAAAAGGACGAGGTATACCGAGGGGCCCGTACGGCGATCTAGGGAGGGCAGCGGAAGCTCCTAGCCGAGCTCTATCTTAAGGTGTCGACAGCCGAGTGTTCAGTAGACGAGGAGAACAACCTAAGGTTTAGGAATCGGATATAGGTCCCGGCGGACGAGAAGCTCCGTACGAGCCTAATATAACAGGCGCATAACTCTATAGCTACTAGGCACCTAGGGCGCTAGGAGACGTACAGCATTATCGCCTAGGACTACTACTAGCTAGCGATAGCAAAGGACATTCGCAGGTTCGTACAGAACTGCGATGTGTACAGACGAACGAAGCCCTAGCGCGAGCTAAAGCATAGGCTGCTAAAGCCCCTGCCGATACCGGACCGGCCCTAGCAAGATCTAACAGTAGACTTTATTACAGACCTCCCTAAGAGCGATAGACAGCGAAACATTATAGTAGTTACAGACAAGTTAATAAAGGGGGTAATACTAGAGGGAATAGACTCTATTACAGCTAAGGACACTGCCTAGGCCTTTATACAGACGACGTTTAGCAAGCACGGTTTCCCTAGGTCAATCGTATTAGACTAGGGGACACAGTTTATAAGCTAGCTCTAGGGAAGGATCTGCTAGTTGCTAAAGGTAGAACGTCGTCTGTTAACTGCATAGCACCTACAAACAGACAGGGCGACAGAGAGGGTCAATTTAACTTTGGAAGCGTACCTCCGAGCGTACGTAGACTATAACTAGACGAACTAGAACCGACTCCTCCCTATAGCGGAGCTGGCTATTAATAGCTGTACGGCCGATGCTACAGGACTGTCCCCCTTCTTTACGATCTATAGATACGACTACTCCCTGCTCCTACCGACCCCAAGTAGTAACACCCTGTGCCCTATACGATCCCTAATCTAGCAAGGAGAGGCTATCGTACGGACGATTACGAACGCCTACTAATAGGCAAAGGCGAGCCTAGCTATAGCCTAGCAGAATGCAGAAGAGCAGGCTAACAAGGGACGACAGGCTGCACCAAGGTACGAGGCAGGGGATTAGGTCTAGCTAAACCAGCAGAACATCTGTACAGACCGGCCGAGCAAGAAGCTAGATTAGAGGAACAGGAAGTTTACAGTAATCCGGCCAGTAGGGACATACGCTATACGACTAAACACCCCCCTAGGGATTTACCTAGTCTTCTACGTAGACCTCGTAAGACTGGCGAACACGGACCCCCTGCCGCACTAGACGACTAACGACGCGCGCCTACCCGCAATTATAACCAAGGGCTAGGAAGAGTATAAAGTAGAGGGGATCCTTAAGAGTCGAAGGAAGCGAGGGAAGATAGAGTACTTAGTAAAATAGAGAGGATAGGCAGAGCCTATGTAGGAACTATACGAGGCTCTACAAGACACAACTGCACTGGACAGGTAGGAGGAGAATCATCCCCCTGCCCAGTTACAGTAACACTATGCTATACGACGGAAGGAGGTACGATCCGCCCTAAGGATAGGGTAGCCGCAGGCAGACTAGGGTTGTCAAAGAATCGAGCATTACGACGTAGGACACTACAGGGCCCTGCTAATACGACATCGTACGACACTGTACGAAATAAAAGCTAGAAGAAAGGAACAGCTAAGGGACGAATAGGAGGGGAAGTAGAAACGGAAGGAGTTAAAGAAAAACCGTCCGAAAACCGTCCGAAATTCCTTACGGGGGGGGGGGGGGGGGGGGGGGGGGGGGGGGGGGGGGGTAGCTTACTAGCTACCCCCCCTAGGGGAACCAGAACTACCTACTTATTATCTGTAACCTCTACTACCTCGGGCCCGGCCGGGCCCCCGCCCCTACTAGAACTAGCCCCAGGAAGCAGAGGCACCCCCCTACCCCTATATGCCTCCCCTAGACAGCGGAAGGGGCAGTAGAAGGAGCTATCCCTCTACTTGCACAAGGCATATACCCTAGCCCAAAAGCCTAGGAGGCGGTGTAGGCTAAGTGTAGGCTAGGGGGAGTTAGGGCAGGGGGCACAGAGCTGGCCCTAGGTAGCGATAAGGAGGGCATTAACGTACGACGGCCGGGCCGTACCTACCCGCTTAGGTGTAACCTAGACAGGGTTATACTAGAAGGCGTAGAAGGGGAGCCCAGCCGCATCCTGCTGCTCGCAGGTATAGCACCTAAGACGTTAGCCCAGACCGTACAGAAGATAGGATTCTGTACGAACCGGAAGAGTAGCTGCTAGTCAAGTTAAGGGTCCTACTCCTAGAGGACGAAGTAGGGTAGGACCCTAGCCGGACAAGAGGAGGAGGCGGGGCCAGCAACTACAAGGGAGCCATCGGACGGAGCGGACGACATAGTGGATAGTAGCTGGTAGTAGTTAGTAGTTAGTAGCTAGTAGTGGTAGTAATAGTAGATAGTGGATAGTAGACAGTAGTGGATAGACGGTAGACGGTAGACAGTATAAGGGAAGGAAAAGAAGGGAGAAGGCTAGAGCTAACTGCCTGCTATAAGGGAAATAGCAAACAAGGCAGCTGCTACAAACAGGTAAAATAGCAAGAGGCAACTACGACCTAAGGGAAGTGGCGAGGGGCGACGACTTAGACGACTAGACGGAATAGGAAGCCGCAACCCGCCAAAGAAACAACAGGAGCTGGTTGATTTAGGCGCGACGCTGTATAGAAGAAACACTACAAGAAGGGAAGGGGGGGGTATTGTTAGGGGCGCGCTGTCCGGCCCAGGCCCTAAACCCGACCTAAGCTGAACGTCGCCCTAAGGACTGCGACTTAGCGGCGCTAGCACGACCCTACCCTCTGTACGGAACCACCGACAGGACCCTACTCCTATACGGAGGGAGAACACTACAGTCCTGCGCAAAGGGGAGCTACTGCCCCTCTAAATAGGGGGGGTGAACTATACACCACTGTACGGAGGAGGTAACTCCCGACCCTCCGTACGGAGGGTGAACCTAGCACCCCTACACAAAGGGGGAAATTGCTAGCTTGGCTTCGTAGGTACAAATCGTACAGCAGCAGACGACGAAGGAACTGCCTATCAGTTCCTTTATGTAGATACCCAACCTCAAGTTTCTGAATCAAGATTCTTGAGCCCCTTACAGATTTAAGCTCCTTTCTCTTTTGCAGCTATATAGAAAGCAGCTACAGATACTTAGATAATTAACTTATAATTGCTGTATGCAGGAGTAGGCTAAATAGAAGGGTAGCAATAGATTTGGCAGTGTTCTAAGTTTAGGCAAAGGGTTCTAGTGTTCTAGTTAATCTATAGGTTGTAAAGCTTTAACTAAGGCAGTCTAAGGATAAGCTTCTAGTTTAGCAGAGGGGTAACAAATTAAGAGAGGTGTTCCTAGTAGTTGTTCCTAAGGTTAAACTTAACATAGGCAATCTAAGTTACGCCTCCTAAGGAGGCCTTACTACCTTTAAACATTCTTAAGAGTCTGGGGTACTTTAAGGTCGAAGTAGTAATTCCTAAAGAGTTAGCAAGTTTTGAGTTAGTAAAGCTTTTGCTAGTTACGCCGCAGTCGATTATCGTAAGTACTGAGTATGCTATGTTCTTCTTAGTATAGATTTCTGCTATAACAACTAAGGGAGGACAAGTTAGTTTATCCTCTGTCTTAGTATAGAATTGTACAGCAGAAGAAGAGATTGCATAATATTGATCTAAGTGCCTGACTGTTAGGCGTCTTGTTAACAGGCTTAGGCATTTCCCTAGTCCTTGTTGTTGTCTTATAGTGTAGGAGCTGCTACAGAGAAACTAAGAGGTGTGCCTATCTTAGTACGTCTTATAGCTAGTGTTAGACAGTTAACAGCAATATAGTTTAGTTTACTACAGTATATACAGAGGCGTAGGCGGCAGCAGCGTTCCTTCTCGTCCTACGTAAGGCAGCCGTCTTAGAGCTTAGCTAAGCTTAAGTCTATAGAGTCTCCTTAGGTAACAACTAGTTAAGGGGGAAGGCGTAAGGTTAGCCTATAAGTTCCTATATTTAGGGTAACTTTTGTAGGAGTCGAAACAGGGCGTTAACTATTGCAGTTGTTGCTCCTAGCCTTAGTAGTGTCTGTAAACAGATTTCTACAGCTGTTAAGGCTTTAGCAGAGGGTAACAAGTTCCTAGAAGGATAGGGCTTTATGTTCCTAATCCTTAAGTTTTGTAAGGAGTTCTGTACTTAACCTAGCAACTAGAGCTAACTTCTGTGCCTCTATGTCGTATTTACAGTGTCTAATCTCTTGTAGGAACTGTGCGTAATAGTCTGCAAAGGACTTGTTAGTCTGCTAAAGTGTTCTAATAAATTGTTAAGCCGTAGACTTGCAGTATAGGTTTCTAAAGGCTGAGTTAAGAGAGGTAAGTAAGGCCTTAATGTCTGGACAAGTAACTTGGAATGTCTGTAGGTTAAACTAGTGTAAGACTTACTAAAGTACCTTGCCTGCTAGGAGAGAGAATGCGTAGGAGACCTTCTAATTTTCATTAGGAAAATGGTCTGCATTGGCTGAGAGTTTAATAGATAGTCGTAGGCGAAATTTATTAAACTTTTCTTTGTCTCTATAGAACGTTTCTGGATTAGCCACTTTCTTGCTAGTAGATTCTCTAGTAGTAGTAGGTGTCCTTAAGTTTAGGGCTTCTTGTAGTTGTTTTTATGTTTGTGCCTTCTTAAGTATAAGAGTAACTATCTTTTGTTCTATCTCTTGTAGCTAGTTCTTGTCTTTAGACAGCATTGCCTCTAGGCTATTAATATAGTTACTAAGGTCTTTTATCTGCTCTATTCCTATACGAACAATGTTTGCTACTATAAAAAGGACTCGTAGGGCAAGGGTAGGGTTACTATTTATTAAGTTAGAAGTGCCCTATACAGTAAGATCCAGTTTAGAGTATTCCTTAAAGGTAATCTCTTTAGGTAGTAGGTAGAAGACTATATTAATTAATAGTCTTAGGTTAGTTAATAGCTTATAATGTTAAGGAAGAGGCTATAGTATATATAGGTTGCTATATGAACTAAGGTTAGGAAAAGTATCTAAAGAACTAAAGTTTAAAGTGTAGTTATAGGTTAGGAGTTAGAAGGTTGTTCTAGGTTAAATATATAAGACAAGCTATAAAGAAGGAAAACAGAAAGATAAGAGGGCAGTAGCTGCTTCTTATGTCCCTCTGCCCTAGCTAGTTGTTTGCCCTTTTGCTGCTAGCTTTCCTAAGAAGTTTCTTAACAAACTTCCTTTCTTTGTTCTGCTAACCAAGTTACTTCTAAAACCTTCTTTTCCTAAAGGTTCTAGAACTAAAACAGAACTTTCTAAAGGGCGGATCGAGTCGCTTCTAACGCGCCTAGAAGCTTCTTAGTTAGGCTAGTAAGTGTTAGGTTATAGGCTGTTAAGGATAGTAGAGCTAGATAGGACCTTAGGACTATTAGGGGTTTTCTACTATCTGTTAGCTGTAGTTCTAGTGCCTTTCCTACCCTGATTGTTCGTCCTTGTAGAACTGATTGTAGCGCTTCTAACGCAGCAGGAATTGTCTTAGTTAGACCTTTGGTTGTTAAGATATAGCCTGTAAATTATAGTAGTGCTTAGTAGGACTTTGGTACTGTTGTCCTTGCTCCTCTAGCTGTTAACCGTAATAAGGATTTAGATTAGGGGAATTCTCTCCTTTAAGAGGTAGTCGAGACAGCGTTGTATAAGTTTTATACGCCTCTCTGCCTCAAGCAGGCTAATCTCTGCTTCTAGGCGCCTTTCCTCGTCTACTGCAGCTCGCGTATATACTACAGTGTCCTTAACCTCTGTAGAAAGGTAAACGTCTATTAAGTTTGCCTCCTGTACACCCCTTACAGTATGTCCGCTCTGCTCTAGGGTCGACATTAGTGCCTATAGGCTGCTGCCCTTAGGTAGACTTGTTAGAACTGTTATAGGGTTAGATTGTAGCAGTATATAGGATGCTTAATATTAATAACTAGTATCGTGTTCAAACTAATAAGTGTCCCTCTGCTAGTCTCGCCTGCGCTCCTTTTATATATGTATAAGGGCGGCTTAAGCCGTCCTTGGCAGCAGGCTACCCCCGGGTTTGCAGTCGCGCCCTTAGAGCAACTCTGTGCCTACACAAGGCCTCCTAGATAGTGATTCCATAACACCGTAACACTGAATCCCGGAAGGGGGCCGAGCCGAAATCCAGGGTCCACCCTATATATCCACCACTCCTTCCACTACCGTAACACACACCACTACTACGAAAGCCCACCACCACCACCACATAGATTCCTTCCTCTCCTCAGTTCGCGATATAGTCATCAAACCGCCGTATTGAATCATATTTACGCGCCCGGATCAATAGTGATAACAATAAATGATTTGTTGAACAAGTTTGTGGTGCTAAGAGAAAGTGGCTGGTCCATTAGTATGACCAGCCCATTGGTCATATACGTTGAATGTCTTCTGCCCATGGAATTTTGAACCACTCCAAATTCGCCCTAGCGGGTCTGAGAACTGAATGTTGTGTTTGATGTCGTTCACGTGACAACCGGCCCGCTGTTGACATCGACCCATAGCAACGACCTATTCAATTCACCTAACATCCCTTACTCTACTGCTCAACTCGACACACCCGAAATTTCTATTATACAGAGGGCATTGATATCTGGCAACATTCACTGTCACAGTCCCAGCGAAACAGGGACAGCGAGACGGACCTTCACTTCCTGGTGCACGACCTACCCAGCAGTATTCATTGGACCGCCGAACTTGGAACTGCAACATGGCGAACAGGTTGGAGACTGCAACTATGTTATAACCCACTCTCCATCAACCAAGCTAAAGCTGGAAGTAGTGCACCGAGGCCTACGAACAATGGAAATGTCGTTAAGCGGTCCGTGGCTGAGCATACATATGAGGATTGTCATGGAGAACTGATGATTAGCAGACTGCAATCCGAGCTGATGACCCTCATGACCTCCCCGACACCTGGAATATCCGCCTTCCCTTCCAACACCGACATCACCAAGTGGAACGCCACTATCGCAGGACCGAGCGGCACCCCCTACGAGAACTTGATCCTCAAGCTCACACTGTCATACCCGAACAACTACCCTTACGCTCCTCCAGAGGTGCTCTTCAAGACACCGATCTATCACCCAAACGTAGACTTCTCGGGCAGGATCTGCTTAGACATCTTGAAGGCTGGCGGCGAGGGCAAAGAGGGAGCATGGAGCGCGGCGTTGAACACAGGAAGTGTGCTGCTGAGCATCCAGAGCTTGCTCGGAGAGCCAAACAAGTGAGTAGAAGTCATCGATGGTCAAAGACGAGGAACGATTTGCTAACCAGGAGTGAAGCTCGTCGCCGCTAAATGGCGAAGCTGCTACACTCTGGGATGCCGACATGGAGGACTTCAAGCGCAAGGTAACCGCGCGGCACCGTGACCTGTGCGACGACGAATAGATCTGAACTTGCTTCGAGGTGGCTGTAGCGTCGGGATGCCCCGGAGTTTTGGGTCTGAACTGGGTTCGTATCACGGTCATGGCTGTTGCATAGGAAGGGCGCTATGCTCCTCGTGGCATCGTATTGCAACGGGACCTTAATCAAAGCACGGTAATCGGAGCTCCGTGTGAACCGAGCTACTGATGTCAACACATGAGAACTGACTTCTCTTCTCGGTCGAGCCAGGCTCACTGATGATGGTAAGATGCAGACTTAGTCCGGTCCTGTCGACCGAAGGTAAGTCGGCAGCAATCTTTACCTCGTTGTGTCCAGCGAAAGGAACGAAATTCGATGAATGGCTCAACGACTTCTATTGTTTCGGGCCGTCTTGGAGGGAGCCTCTCATGGTGACTTGCACATCCCTTACTGGTCTCGGGTAGCTGATGATGTTCTTCGCTGGCCTTTCACGAATTGTATAGCTACTAGTTGAGTTCTTATCCAGCTCGGTTCTTTCCACGTGCCTGACAGATTGACTCGCGCGGCCCCATCCGCGTCGAAGCTTTCCGCGCCAAAGTCGCGTCTCCCAAAGTTCCAAACCTGACCTTCGCATCAACAAGCTTTGCCCATTGTCGTATATTGCACAATAAGTTGCGCAGAGATGAACACAGCGACATCAGGCGCACCGACTAGTTTTTTTGGCAGCACAGCATCTTCTGCGGGAAAAGGCGGAGGACTCTTCGGCGCGGGTGGCGCTGGCACTACGGGTGAAGGCAGCACCACAAATCCGGACACCACATCAGCTTCCTCCCCATTCGGCCAAATCGCACCAGCAGGTGCAAGTCTCTTCGGTAAAATAGGCAGTGATCGAAGTACGTCGAGCGTACTAAATCCAGCACAAACATCAGCACAATCTACAAGTGGAAATACAGCCACGAGTATGCCCCCCGAATCGAACTCGGTCCTGTTCGGCGCAAACACAGCGAAAAAAGATGAGAATGTGAGCTTTTTCGGCTCTGCACAGCTAAGCGGCAGTACGACACCGCAAGGCAGCAAGCCTGGTGGAATGTTCGGTGGAGGCGGTACAACTGGAAGCTTCGACGCCAGCACAACTCCCGCTGGAGAGCCGAAGCAGACTCCAAACAATTTCGGCGGCCAGGACAAGGCATCTTTGACTGGCAATACTTTCTTCGGTGGAAGCGCGAAGCCGGGTGGCGGCTTGTTCGGAGCAGGCGCGACGAGCAGCGCGCCTGGCTCCAGCTTTGGCGGCAGCGGTCCCTTTGGCGGAGGCAACACAGCTACAACCAGCGCGCCTTCAACCGGCGGTCTTTTTGGCAACGCTGCATCCTCGACTGCTGGTCCGACCGGCGGTCTTTTCGGCAGTGGTGCCAATAAGCCCGCCACGAGCAGTACTCCAAACAACATGTTCGGCGGAACTCAGCAGCAAAGCAGCGCAAGTACACCAGTCAGTACCGGCGGCTCTCTTTTCCCGGATCCACAAACTAGCGCTACCACTTCCGCGCCAGCTTCAGGCGGAATGTTCGTAGCAAAAACTAGCGCTACCACTTCCGCGCCAGCTTCAGGCGGAATGTTCGTAGCAAAAACTAGCGCTACCACTTCCGCGCCAGCTTCAGGCGGAATGTTTGGAGCGACTACAGGCAATCCTCAAAGTGGTACCAGCCAGCAATCGGGGTTGTCTCTCGGGGGGTCGTCGCTTCTTGGAAAGACTGGTGGTGATGCGCAGAATTCGGGTTCAAAGCCTGTTGATCTGGCCTTAGGTGGTAACAGCAGCTCGTCTTCGGCTCAGCCTGCCTCAACGACGGCAACTGCACCTTCGGGGCTGTTCGGCGGATCCAACACCTCCAGCACACCCCTTGGTGGCTCTGCTGCTACGAACGCTCCTTCTGGTCCAAGTGTCTTTGCTCCAGCATCTTCTGCCGCCGGTACCTGGGCAACAACAGCCACCTCAGGAAACACAGCTACTGGTGGCGGAGGCGGCGCCGACACGACTCCGGGCGCTGCTACTGTCACCGGGCCACATCCATCTAGCGGCTCTCGCCTCGCGCAGAAGTCGCTGGACGAAGTACTTACCATGTGGTCGACATCACTCACGCAGCACCAAAAGACTTTCCAGGCGCTTGCCAAGAAGGTGCAAGCTTGGGATCGTGAGCTGGTCGAAGACAGCACCCGGATTTCCCAGCTATATGGTCGCTGCTTTCAGGCTGAGCGAGATTGCAGCGAGGTCGAACGGCAGCTAAGCAATGTTGAACACACTCATTATGAGATCGAGCACTTCCTCGACAAGTACGAAGAGCAGGTGGATCAAATGTTGAGTAATTCGGGAATCGGAGAAGATGGCGTTGGCGGAGTGGATGCCGAACGCGAGCGCACCTACAAGATGGCCGAGACCTGCCACACTCGACTCAACGATTTCAGCGCCTCTTTGACTGACATGGTAGCCGAGATCAACATCACTAGCGACAAACTGCAGGGCCCCAAGAGCTCGGGCGAAGCCGGCGATCCCCTCAAGCAGATTGTGGGTGTACTGAACAGCCACCTGCTGCAACTGCAGAAGATTGGCGCCGGTGCAGCAGCTTTACAAGAGCAAGTCGGCATGGCTCAGCGGGAGGCGAGGCAGTTGAGCAATTCCCAATCGCTTCATGGCAGCAGCAATGCCGATATGTTTGGTCGGTCATTCGTGAATGGACGGCGGTAAAGCCAGGCATGCAGTTTGTGTGGGTTTCGTGTGTACGAAAGGGCCAATAGCCCACGGAAGGGGAAGGGCTCCCGCGAGAAATTGGAATTTCGCCCAGGCGTCCCTTGTGGCATCCAGTCCGCTGGTCAATGCAAGCAGACCACCTGAAACGTTCGTTGTGCGCTAGTTTGGGTTTCACCGCCTCACGGAGCATCTTGCCTGGGGGTTGAACCGCGGCACAAGGCCGATCCGCCCCGGGCTGAGCGGCCCAAGGCAGGCGCGGGGGTGAGCCGATCGGAAAGCGGTCGTGGGCCGAACGTGTGTCAGTGTCGGAAGTCGGCACAATCATCAATGTCGCTTCCGCTGTTGTCGGCTGGTTGATTCGTTGTATGTACGGCAGTCAGGTGATGGAATCCATGCGTGTTGCCATACCGGCTCGTCCCATGGCCCAACCAGGTCAACTTCTGCCCGAATCGCGGTTGCTGATGCCTGACCTTCCATCCGGCCGAAAGTGTGACTCCGCCTCGCTGCGCGGGGGCATCGGCTTCCTCGGCTTGGGCATCGGGCTCGGATGCAGTGTTGGATACATATATTGTTTGGTCTCGTGCGGTCCAGATGCCCCTCGGCCTCCGAACATTCACGTGAATGCGCATACAACAATTCCCCCCACTCCCGACCTGAGCTGAACATCACACCCACGCCATCCACGAGCAACCATGTCTTCTCCATCCCTTCCAACAACAACAACAACAACAATAACAACAACCTGCGGCTCCGGGTGGGGTGACCACTTCCTCGACAAATTCATCCAGGCCTCAACCCCCACATCTCCCTCTGCTCGGGGCCGCCTCGACAGCACATCTTCTCGCCACGGATCCACGAGCTCCGCACCACCTGCACCAGGGAGTGCTTCACAAGCCGCTCCCCGACCACGCATCCCAGCTCGCTGAACGCGCCAGGCCCATCACCGTGTGGTCCGAAACCCTTGACACATCCCAGGGCCCCACCCCCACGCTAACGCGAAACGACGGTTGGGAAAAAGAATCCCCATCTTCTTTTCCGGGAGACCAGACGGGTTTCAACATATCCCTCCTGCCACTCAGCGGGTGGAAGGACGCGGGCGACGCCGTCCTCGACTTCCACATGTAGTTCGTCCGGTCACCAAACCACGCTTGAAATCGAGAAACGCGTCTTGCTCCTCCATCTCGGGAACGTGGGGAAAGGAGAAAGTTGCAAACATGCAGATGTGGTCACGAGGGCGTGAATCCAATTTCGTGATCCCGGGGCAGGGGTCATTGTGTTCACGCCCTATGTAAGTAAACGACGGTGTAGGATGGCTGCTAGGCAGCGAAATTTTATCATATTTGGCAGAGTTGTATCACGATTCTTGGGTTTGGGGTGGTGTAACGAGATCTGTTGCGCCTCTCGCTTGCCTGACGCGCCCTCCCTCCCAGCGGGGTCTGTGCGGCGTCTACCGGCCGCTATGGATGAGGTTGACCGATCAGAACTGTAAGAGGGGGGTTGTAGCAACATGGAGCACCGCAGTAGAACTGATCGTTACCTTGTGGTGAATCCGTACGCGGTTTGAATGTGTACATTTTGCGCGCTGCCCGACATCACTCGCTCTCTGGCTCTGACAGTAGCCTACCTGTTGTTGATGGCACTGCCGAGATTCTGGTGGCCCTTGCACTCGCGTTAGATTGCAGTTGCCCGATGCAATTTTACGGTCAATTCCTAGTCGTCCCGGGGCTCCCTTGTCGCCATCATCTTAGATATGGATCAAGGGCTTTGGACACGGCCTTATTAATTCCATAGGGTCAGGAAGCCACTCGACAAAAAATAGAGGCTGTGCGACTGCTGCCCCAACTCCACGAAGTATTTCTTACGTTCAACCATCATTCGCTTACGTCCAACCATCCTTCGATTACGTTCAACCATCATTCGCTTACGTTCAACCATCATTCGCTTACGTTCAACCATCAACCACTACGGCATTTCCCTCTCTCGAGCCGCGATTTCACACCGTCAGCCACCATGGTCAACCTGCGCTCTCTAGCAACTCTGTCTTTGCTCTCGCTCTCGCCATTACCGGTCCTGTCGTCGTCCTGCGGAGCGGGCGTCGCATATGCCTACTTCAACTATAATCCGGGCTGCGCCTGGTCTGAGCACGGGGTTAGGCAATGGTCTTCTTGGCAGGATTACGACAAATTCGGATGCCAGAACTTGGACAGAGCGAAAGGCAACGTGCTAAGCATTTACAAGGCCAACTTCGACTCGCGCGCCGCGTGCACTCTCACGGTATACAAGGATTCCCACTGTAGAGAAGTCCTAGATTCCCTCAACGCGCACGAGTCCGGCTGTAAGACTTTGTTCTGGGGCGCGTACAGTTGGAATGTCACCTGCACTGTGGGAAACTGTATGAGACGCGGATCTTGAGACCGACGAAGCGTTGTTAGATGGTGGAGAGAATCTGGAAGCTCGGACTAGCGCTGCGTTTTTCATGACTGCAAAGACCGCCTGGGTGCCGTGACTCTTTCCGATTCCGGCTGTAAAACTATGCGTTCGGGCGCGGGGGGCTGGGATGTCAGCTTTATGGAGGGAATTTGTTGTTGTTGGATGGTGGAGTGCAACGAGAAGGATTTGAGAAATGTTGTTAACATACATAACCTGGAGGTTGGCCATCCAATAGACCGGACACTTTTTCTGAGCACAATTGTTACGGTTAACCAGTGCAAGAGTTAGAGAAGCAGGGCTGACAAAGAGATCTGTCTATTGATGCACGGAGCGTAAGATGAAGGAAGCGTAAAGGTTCTATCTGGCTACGTTGCAGGCAGAAATACACCCTAGTGGATTGATTATGTAACGTGCTGCCCCAACATCTATAAGCTAGAGGGAGAGAGTTTGTAGAGAAGCTTAGCAGCTAGCCTACTAGTACAAATCCTGCTAGAGAGAGAGTTTGTAGAGAAGCTTAGCAGCTAGCCTGCTAGCACAAATCCTGCTGCAGTCTCCTCACCTTCCTCTTCTCTTCTTTATAGTTTGTCTTGTAAATTAATTTAGGACTATTATTCTTAGTCTTAGAATTTAGCTTAGTTTTTAGATCTTACTTTAGTCTTTAGGCTCTAGCTTGTCTGGGCAAACCTAGGACATTTTGCAGCATATCTTAATAATCCGAGTGCGAAGATATAATTGAATACGGCCTTTTAATAACTATATTGCAAACTAAGCAAAGGAAGGAATCTACATAGTAGTTGTTGCAGTTGTTGCGGCGGCAGAAAGGAGTGGGACTAAGTAATAGGGTGGACCCTTAGAATTTTGGCTCGGCCCTTCTAGACCGAGCCGGGCCTTGGCACACCCACCCCTAAAGCCCTTACCCACCGCCGCATAGATTACTTTCCTTCCTTAGTTTGAGATATAGTTATTAGAACAGCTGTATTAAATCATATCTGCGTGCTCAGATTATTATATCTCGAACTTATCTACTATACCAATCCCGCGCTGCGCGAAAGGGCCTGTTAAACTATCCGGCTACCCGAATAACGCATGCGCACACTATAAACAAACCAAACACCAGCACCGTAAGATAGCTATAGAAGGCTTCTCGACAGTAGAGGGCGGCGTTACAGGCTGTAGCAGAAAGAGAAAGATTAACAGAGCAAGGGATAGGTGCACTAGCATCCTCGACGATAAGACGATAACTAAAGGCCTTATAGAAGAAGAGACAGACAAGGCAAAAGAAGGAATAGCGGGCTACAAGGAGCTGTATGCCTGCACACTAGATAAACTCGAAGAATATCTAGCAGAACGTAGAGCTAGAAAGGTGTACAACACTATTACCTTTATCGAGAAGAAGTTTTATAAGAAAATAGAAGAGAACAGGCAGCTAAGAGAGGAGATAGAATTGGTAATAGCCGAGAAGGAATCGGCAGAGACTATTATCGACGTGCTAGAAAACTAGCACTTGCCTACTTAGAATCGCGACTAGAAGGCGAAGCGTTCTTACTAGTAGCGGACCTAGAAGAGGTAACCGTCAACGAAGCGATCAAAGCTCTAGACTAGCGATTCGGGGACCCCTTCTGAAAGAAGACGGTCTGTAAACAGCTAGATAAGATTAACTAGAACCGGCTAACGTTTAAAGAATTCTATAGCCTATTTAGAAAATATGCTATTAGAGCTAAAGTGTCCGAAGACGAGCAGCTCTACTTACTAAGGCAGAAGTTGAACCCTAATCTGAGCACACAGATAGGATTCAATACAGCTGTTTTAATAACTATATCTTGAACTGAAGAAGGAAAGGAATCTATGCGGCAGTAGGTGAGGGCTTTAGGGGTGGTGTGCCAAGGCCCGGCTCGGTCCGGAAGGGCTAAGCCAAAATTCCAAGGGTCTACCCTATCGCTTAGTCCCACCCCTTTCTGCCGCTGCAACACCACTCCCCTCCCTTACTAGCGGTCGACCTCGACCGCTTATTTATCTCTTTTTTTTTGTAATTCGCAGTTCCTTCTACGGAAACTATCTTTAAAACCGACGTTACCCATTCGCTTTCTTCTATCTCGAAAACATCCCCTTTTTCTATCTTCTTTCTTTTTACATTGTCGCTATCTGACGTCTTTTACTTCGGCTTCTATCTGATCCGAGCTATCTGATCTAAGCCGGCAGCTATCTAAGCTGCAGCGTAGCTAGTCTGTGCGCCGCTGCATAGGTCTATATAGATCCGTCCGCTGCTCGCTGTCTCTTCTTCTTTTTCTTCTCTATTATAGTCTTAAGCGCTACCGCAAAGCCGGCAGCGCCTGATCCGGGCACGCAGATAAGATTCAATACGGCCTTTTTAATAACTATATCTCGAACTAAGGAGGGAAAGGAATCTATATAGTGGCAGGTAAGAGCTTTAGGGGTAGTGTGCCAAGGCCCGGCTCGGTCCGGAAGGGCCGAGCCGAAATTCTGAGGGTCCACCCCATTACTCAGTCCCACCCCTTTCTGCCGCCGCAACACTACCCCCCTCCCTTATTAGCGGTCGCCCTCGACTGCTTACTTATGTGTTCCCCCAATTTTTTTTTTTTTTTACATTATTACTATCTGACGTCTTCACTTGGCGTCTATCTGATCCGTTCCATCTGATCGGAGCCAGTGGTCGCCTGAGCTGCAGCGTGACAGGTCCGTGCGCCTCTGCGTAGGTCTATATAGATCTATCTACAGCTCTCTATCTTCTTCTTTTTTTTTCTACTAAGGCCCTTACCTATCGCAGGGCCGGCGGCGCCAACGCCGGTTCACTGCGTCGGCGAGCTACCTGCCGATGCAGCAGTAGGTAGTGGCCGCGTCGAAGACTCTGGCAAAGCGACTGTTACGATCGTCTTTATCGGCTTCTGCACTAATAGAGCAGACGTGGCTTTTCTTTTCAACCGTCGAGCCACTTAGGCCTCGGCTTCTTCAGGTTCCGAACGTAAAATTCTCTTAGTACTGCCGCTGAATTCCGGAGGTTCTCGGCCGGATACTATTTATAGTCTTCTGGCTATCCTTTCTATAAGATCCTCGCTTCGATAGATCCTCTTCGTTTTCTTATATCTATTACGTCTTCTACCTCCTACTCTTCTTCTTCGCCTTCTATCTCGACTGACAGGGGTTCGGCGAACCCCTGTTCCGGAAGGCCGTCTTCAGGGTCTAAACTTAACAGATCTAAATAGAAGACATCGTAGATCTGGAATAATTTCGGCAGCTGGAGCCGGTAGGTTACTAGCGACCTCTTTTCCACTATCTTAAACGGACCTACGTAACGAGGGTTAAGCTTCGCGTTGCCTTTTAACCTTAGGTTCCGCGTGTTGAGCTATACCTTTTGGCCTTCCTCAAATTCTATCGATAACCTCTTTCTATTAGCTCGAGTTACCGTCTTTTTCTAAGTCGATTCTATCGCCTCCTTTGCTACCTTAATCGCTTCTTCTGTCTGAGATCTAAGCGCTTCTGCCGCCGCTGCAGCGATTCTCTTTAACGAGGTGGCGGTAGAAGGTTCTAAAGAGCTGGGTTTGTTCGGCGGCTGAAAGCTTATCCTCAGAAGATAACTATAGGTTATCTCGAACGGCGCTAGTAAGGTAGCTTCTGACTGTGCTGAATTGGCGCAAAATTCGGCTATCGGCAACATATTAATCTACTCTGCTTAATAATAGCTGCAGAAGATTCGCAGATATTTCTCTATCTCTCGGTTAGCTACTTTAGACTAACTGTCGGTCTAAGGGTAAGCGGCCGTGCTGAGCTTTCTACGAATTCCGAGGGCTTAGTTAATAGCTTTCTATACTTCGGCGGTAAATTAAGGACCCCTATCCGTAGTAATAGTGTCCGGCAGGCTGTAGTGCTTCTATACGTACTGGATCAACATTCTCGCCGTTTCTTCCGTAGTAGTTCCTTTATCCTTTGCTCGGCAGGGGATGAAATGGCGCTCCTTGTTTAGTCGATCCACTACGTCAAGCGTAGCGTTATATCTATCGGAATCCGGCAGGCCGGTTACGAAATCTATTGTAATGTGCTGCTATAGTTTCTTAGGGATCGGAAGTGGCCTTAGCAGACCGGCCGGAAGGCCGTAGCGTAGCTTCGCAGCTCGATATACGTAACAGTTAGCGATAAACCGGTGGATCCGCTCGAAAATTCGCGGAAACCAGTAGGTCGTCCTTACTGCTTCTATTATCTTCTTTGAGCCTGCGTAACCTACATCCGTAGAACTATAGACTAGCTAGATAACCTCTGTAATCAGTTCTTCCAGAACGATTACCTTCCCTAAGCCGGTTTTGCCAAGCTTCTGCTGCTGATTAAGCCGTTCCACTCTCTCGTAGAGCGTCTCTTCTTCGGTCGGTAGTTCTATCGCGCTAATCCCTGCTTCTCTTAACACCTCGGCGTCTACTATCCGTTCGGTCAATACCTTCTGGAACATGTTCGGATCTTCTTTCGCGCAGCTAGTCTTTCCTTCTCTTCTCGTTAACGCGTCGGCCTTTCCATTTTGAGCTCCGGGTCGATAGGTAATCTTAAAGTCGAATCCGGATAAGTAGGCAGCCTACCGAGCTTGGCGCCGTAATAGCTTCTGCGTCTTTATAAAGTAGGTAAGTAACTGGTAATCCGTAAGGACCTGGACTGTACTCTTTCCAGCTATAAGCTCCGGCTTCCACTCCTTAAAAGCCTGGATAATTGCCAACAGTTCTTTATCGTAGATAGCGTAGTTCCGCTTAGCATTATTTATAGACTTGCTAAAGAAAGCCACCGGATAGAGGGTCTCGTTATTTCTATATTAAGAAAGAACCCCTGCTGTTACTGTGTCAGAAGCGTCCGTTTCTACGTAGATCGTCTTTTCCGGTCGGAAGTGTGCCAGTACTGGCGCTAAGGCCACCGCCTCCTTTAGTTAGTTAAAAGCTTCTGTACACTTCTTATTCTATATGCCAGCGGCCTCCTTCTTTAATGCCTTATTCAGGGGTCTCGCTATCTTGCTAAAGTCCTTAATAAACTGTCGATAGTAGCTGCAGAAACCTAGAAACGCTCTGATTTGCGTAGTGTTTCCAGATATCGGTTGCTTCCATTCCGCGACAGCGGCCACTTTCGATAGGTCTATCCGAATTCCTTCTCTTCCGACGATAAGACTAAGGTATTTAACTTCGGTCTGGTAGAACTTGCTCTTCTTCGTGTCCGCGTTTAATCCGATCTTGCGGAGTCTTTTTAACACCCTCTTAATGTAGTCTGTGTGTTGCTCTCTCGTTCCCTTAGTATAGATAAGAATATCGTCTAAGTAGATAGACACGAACTGTTCTAGCATGTCTATAAAGGTGTAGTTTATAAAGCGTTGCCACACTGCCGGTACGTTAGTAAGTCTGAAAGGCATTACCAACTACTTAAAATTGCCTATATGCGTAGCGAATGTCGTAAGGTCTTCCGTTTGTCCTTCCTCGTTCCTTAACCGGTAGAACGCTTGGCGAATATCTAGCTTGCTGAACTACTTAGCCTTCGCTACCCTCTGTATAGTCTTATCGATTAGAGGCAGCGGATACACATCTCTCTTAGTGACCTTATTAAGGCTACGGTAATCTACGTACAGTTAGAGACTACCTCCAGGTTTCCGTACGAAAAGAATCGGTAATGCATATTCTGCTAAGCTTAGCGTAATAAACTTCTTCGCCAAGTTTTCTCTAACAAACACTTCTACCTAGTCTAGCTCCGCTGGCGACAGTCTTCTTAAGGGCTCGGTTCTTAGCAGCATAGCTCCTTCTTTCAGCCGGATCTTGTTGTTATATTCCGGTCGGTAGAGCGTTAAGAGGTTGGAGTCAGCCTTCGAGAACACGTTAGCGTAACTGTAGAGTTCTTTTATTAACACCTCCAGTAGATCTACTTCTTCTTCCGCTATTATCTTCCGGTAGTCTTCGATATCCTTTATTAAGATAGCATAAATCTCGTTGTCCGACGACCTTGCGAGGGTCGTCAAAGCTTCTAAGCTTATTATTCCGATCGTGTCTTAAGGGTCGGACCGATCCTTTAGAACCACTTCGATAGTCGTAACGTTCGGTTTGGCGTTGGCGACTGTAACCGATTCGGCGGCGATTCCGGTCTGCTGGTTTTTGAATCTAAGGGTGCCTTTACCTATATTAATAACGGCTTTCTGGTTCTTTATCCATTTCTGTCCTATAATAATGTTAAACCTTCCGATATCTATAATTCGGAACGTCGCTTCTGTAGTGCGACCTGCCAAGGTAGTCTTTAATAGCACATAGTGCGTAGCACTCTTAGTGTCTTGTCTGTTGTATGCCGAAATCCGTGTCGGCGACGCTAGCTCCACTGGATAGCTGTATCGGTTTATCAGCTTTTGAACCAATGGATAGTAGATCGCCGCGCCGATAAGGGCTCCTGTGTCGATAAAAGCTCTTAGCTAAAGTGGTTTGCTCGAGCTATCGAGGGGGTAGACAGTAATTAGAAGGATAATAGCTGTTTCCGTGTTCACTTCCACCGCTGCCGAGAGCAGATCGCTGCAGCTGTTAATACTTCCTTTCTCTAGTAACGTAGTTTGTGTCAGTGCCCTATTGTTCTTGCTAGATAGGGGGCCTATCCGTCTAGCTGGTCTTTTCCCAGGATTTGCAGTAGCACTCCACCGTCTACGCTGTCGGTGTCGTTCGGAGCCGGCTTGATAGCTTGTATAGTCTTTCTCGGCGGCTGCGGCTGCTTCGTAATACGATACTCCTGCTTCTGCTAGGCCGTTGCTTGGCATCTCGTAGCGATATAGCTAGGCTTTCTATACGCGTAGCAGGTAGGGACGAACGACGAACGCGGTAACTAATAAGATAGCTGCAGAGGTGCTCTTCTAAAAGGTGCAGGGGGTCGCGTTGCCTGCGTTATCGACTGCTTCTAGTTCGATTCGCGCGATTTCGCATAAGCGCTTAGGTTTCTCGCAGTAACTCTCGCTCGGTGCACGAAGCTCTTAAAGTCTTCGTCTTCCACCAAAGCTATAGCTGCGGCCAGTTTAGGGTTCAGCTTCTGCCTTAGTAGGTGGAGCTGCTTATCTTCTGACACTCTGGCTCTAATAGCATATTTTCAGAATAGTCCGTAGAATTACTTAAACGTCTGCCGGTTCTAGTTAATCTTGTCTAGTTGCTTACAGGCCGTCTTCTTTTGGAAGGGGTCTCTAAAGCGTTAATCCAGCGCTTTAATCGCTTCTTTAGCGGTTACCTCTTCTAGGTCCGCCACTAGCGAAAAAGCTTTACCTTCTAATCGCGATTCCAGGTAGGCCAATCTATCTCCGGTACTGTTTCCAGCATAATCGCAGTCTATCTTGTTCTTTATCGTCTTCCTAAACGCTTCCTAGTCCTTAGGGTCTCTGCCTCTAAACGCCGGTAGGTCTGGTAGTAATGTTATTAAGGTGCTACCTTAACTGTAGGCCGCCGGTAAGGCGGTCTCTGCTTGTTCTTCTTAATGCTGCAGCGGCGCTAACGACATCGCTGCTTCTATCTTAGCTAACTGAGTCTTTATCGCCTTTAGTTGTACTAGTGGGTTTGCCGCTTGGTTTTCCAGCACATCTATAATAGTCTCTGTTGCAGCGGTGGAAAGAGGTGGGACAGATTGATGGGGTGGACCCTGGAATTTCGGTTCGGCCTGTCCGGGCCGAGCCGGGCCTTGGCACCACCACCACAAAAGCCCACTACCACCACCACATAGATTCCTTTCCCTCCTCAGTTCGAGATATAGTTATCAAAAAGGCCGTATTAAATCATATCTGCGTGCCCGGATTATTATATCTCGAACTTACTCTCCACACTACACCCCGCGCTGCGCGAAAGGGCCCGTTAAACCATCCGGAAACCCGAATAACGCACGCGCACCCACCAACACACCAACAACAACCCCCTACAGCACCGCGAGAAGATAGAAGGCTTCTCGACGGTAGAGAGCGGCGTTATAGGCCGCAGCAGAAGCAGAAGAGGAAAGACTAACAGAGCGAGCAGACGCTCCAGTGTCGTTAACGATAAGATCGTTATCAGAGGTTTTACAGCGGAAGAGACCGCTAAGATTAAGGAACGAATAAGGGAATACAAGAAGATCTACGACTGCACGATCGAGGAACTGGAGAACTATGTAAACGAGAATAGAATAGGGAAGGTCTACGACGGCATAGACCTTATTAAGACGCTGTTTTACAGAACGCTAGAAGAGAACAGACA
This sequence comes from Pseudocercospora ulei, assembly GCA_016165855.1. Classification (NCBI taxonomy): domain Eukaryota; kingdom Fungi; phylum Ascomycota; class Dothideomycetes; order Mycosphaerellales; family Mycosphaerellaceae; genus Pseudocercospora; species Pseudocercospora ulei. The sequence goes on from JACWNB010000003.1 coordinate 3,151,671, forward strand.
ACTAAGAGAAGAAACTAAAGCAGTAAGGGCCGAAAAGGAATCGGCAGAGACTATTATCGACGTGTTAGAACACCAAGCGTCGAATCGACTGGCGCAACTAAAGGAGCTAAAGGATCAGCTAGCTGATATGGAAGCAGCGAAGTCGTCGCCGCTACCGCGGCGAGAAACCCACACAGAGACCGCCTTACTAGCAGCCTATAGTTAAGGTAGCACTACGATAACGCCACTGCCGGACCTACCGGCTTTCGGCAGCGGAGACCCTAAAGCGTAGGAGGCATTTAAGAAGAAGATCAAGAACAAGATAAGCCGCGATTACGCATCGAGCAGCGAAGAGGATAGATTAGCGTACTTGGAATCGCGATTAGAAGGTAAAGCTTTTTCGCTAGTAGCGGACCTGGAAGAGGCGACCGCTAAGGAAGCGATTAAAGCGTTAGATCAACGCTTCGGAGACCCATTCCGAAAGAAGACGGCCCGTAAGCAGCTGGACAAGATTAATCAGAATCGGCAGACGTTCGAGGAGTTCTACGGATTGTTCAGAAAATATGCTATTAGAGCGAGGGTGGCGGAAGATAAGCAGCTACACTTACTAAGACAGAAGCTGAGCCCTGAGCTGGCCGCCGCTATAACGTCTGTAGAAGACGAAGACCTTAAGAGCTTCGTGCACCAAGCGAGAGTCACCGCGAGAAACTTAAGCGCTTACGCGAAATTACGCGAATCGGTTCAGAAGCCGTCGCCGTCGCTAATGCGGACAACCAGAGCCCCCGCGCCCTTCCGACGCGGCCCCTAGCCGCCTTACGTGCCGCGACCGTCGTTCGTCCCTACCTGTTTCGCGTACGGAAAGCCTGGCCACATCGCTACGAGCTGCCAAGCATCGGATAAGCAGAAGCAGGAGTATCGTGTTATAAAGCAGCCGCAGCAGCAGCCGCAGCCGCCGAGAAAGACTATTCAAGCCATCGAGCTGGCTCCGAACGACGCTAACAGCGTAGACGGCGGCGTGCAGCTAAGAATTATAGGAAAAGACCAGCTGGACGGATAGGCCCCCTATCCAGCATAGACAACAGGGCATCAACGCGAACTACGTCGACGAAAGAGAGCATCAATAGCTGCAGCGATCCGCTCTCGGCAGCGGTGGAAGTGAACACGGAAACAGCTATTATCCTTCTAATCACTGTCTACCCCCTTGACGGATCGAGCAAACCACTTCAGCTAAGAGCGTTTATCGATACAGGAGCTCTTATTAGCGCAGCGATCCACCACCGGCTGGTTCAGAAGCTGATAAATAGATACGGCTATCCAGTGGAACTAGCGTCGCCGACGAAGATTTCGGCATACAACGGACAAGACACGGAAAGCGTTACGCACTACGTGCCGCTAAGGACTACCCTAGCTGGTCGCACTACGGAAGCGACGTTCCGAATTACAGATATCGGAAGATTTGACATTATTATAGGGCAGAAATAGATAAAGAACCAGGGAGCGATTATTAACGTAGGAGAAGGCACAATCGGATTCAGAAAACCGATCAGCGGCTTAGCCGCCATCAAATCAGACACCGAATCGGTCACAGTAGCCAACGCCAAACCGAATGTTACGAAGATCAGAGAGGCTCCGTCCGATCGTTCCGAACCCCCGGTTACCGTCGGAATAATGAGTTCGGAAGCTATAACGACCCTCGCGAAGTCGCCGGACAACGAGATTTACGCTATCTCGATAAAAGACATCGAGGACCACTGGAAGATAATAGCGGAAGAAGAAGTGGATCCACTAGAGGTGCTGCCAAACGAGCTCTACGGTTACGCTAACGTGTTCTCAAAAGCCGACTCCAACCTCCTGCCGCTCTATCAACCAGAATATAACAATAAGATCCGACTAAAAGAAGGAGCCGCGCTGCCGAGAACCGAGCCCCTAAGACGACTGTCGCCGGCGGAACTGGACTAGGTAGAGGTGTTTGTTCGCGAAAACCTGGCGAAGAAGTTTATTACGCCGAGTTCTGCCGAATACGCGTTACCGATTCTTTTCGTAAGGAAACCAGGGGGTAGTCTGCGACTCTGCGTAGACTATCGCGGCCTTAACGAGGTCACCAAGAGAGACGTATACCCGCTGCCGCTAATCGACGAGACTATCTAGCGCGTAGCAAAGGCTAAGTAGTTCAGCAAGCTGGACATCCGCCAAGCATTCTATCGACTAAGGAATAAAGAAGGGCAGACGGAAGACCTTACGACGTTCGCGACGCATATAGGCAATTTCAAGTAGTTGGTAATGCCTTTCGGACTTACCAACGCGCCGGCAGTGTAGCAACGCTTTATAAACTACACTTTTATAGACATGCTAGAGCGGTTTGTGTCTATCTATTTGGACGACATCCTTATCTACACCGATAGAACGAGAGAGCAACACACGGACCACATCGAGAAAGTGTTAAAGAGGCTCCGCAAGGTCGGATTAAACGCGGACACGAAGAAGAGCGAGTTCTATCAAACCGAGGTCAAATATCTCGGTCTTATCGTCGGAAGAGATGGAATTTGTATAGACCCCTTAAAGGTCGCCGCCGTCGCGGAATGGAAGCAACCGAAATCCGGCAACACTACGCAGATCAGGGCGTTTCTCGGATTCTGCAGCTACTATCGACGGTTTATTAAGGACTTCAGCAAGATAGCGAGACCCCTGAACGAGGCGCTGAAGAAAGAGGCTGCTGGCTTATAGAATAAGAAGTGCACAGAAGCTTTCGTACGGCTAAAAGAGGCAGTGGCCTCGGCGCCGGTTCTGGCGCACTTCCGACCGGAAAAGACGATCTACGTAGAAACGGACGCTTCCGACATAGTAACGGCAGGGGTCCTTTCTCAATATAGTAACGACGAAACCCTCTATCCAGTCGCTTTCTTCAGCAAGTCAATAAGCGAAGCTAAGCAGAACTACGCTATCTACGATAAGGAGCTGCTGGCGATTATTCAGGCTTTCGAGGAGTGGAAACCGGAGCTTATAGCTAGAAAGAGCACGGTCCAGGTCCTTACGGACCACCAGTCGCTGACCTACTTTATAAAGACGCAGAAGCTCTTACAACGTTAAGCACAGTGGGCCGCCTACCTATTAGGGTTCGATTTTAAGATCACCTATCGACTAGGGGCTCAAAACGGAAAGGCTAACGCGCTGACGAGAAGAGATAGAAAGACTAGCCGCGCGAAAGAAGATCCGAACATGTTTCAGAAGGTGCTGACCGAACGGATAGTAGACGCCGAGGTGTTAAAGGAAGCGGGGATCTGCGCGGCGGAACTGCAGACCGAACTAGAACCAATAGAACCGGCCCCTAAGGAAGAGACGCTCTACGAGAAGGTGGAACGGCTTAATCAACAACAGAAGCTCGGCAAAACCGGTTTAGGGAAGCTGATAGTTCCAGAAGAACTGATCACTGAAGTCGTCCAGCTGGTCTATAGATCGAAGGACGTTGGCTACGCCGGCTCGAAGAAGACGATAGAAGCCGTAAGGACGATCTACTAGTTTCCGCGGATCTACGAACGGATCCACCGATTTATCGCCAATTGCTACGTGTGCCGAGCCGCGAAGCTGCGTTACGGTCTTCCGGCGGGTCTACTGAAGCCACTTCCGATCCCTAAGAAACCGTAGCAGCACATTACGATGGATTTTGTAACCGGCCTGCCGGAAGCCGATGGATATAACGCCACGCTAAACGTAGTGGACCGGCTGAGTAAAGAGCGCCACTTCATCCCCTGTCGAGCTAGAGACAAAGGAACGACAGCGGAAGAGACGGCGAGAATGTTAATCTAACACGTATAGAAGCACTATAGGCTGCTGGACACTATCACTACGGATAGGGGTCCTTAATTCACCGCCGACGTATAGAAGGCTATCAATCAAGCTCTCGGAATTAGTGGAAAGCTCAGCACAGCCGCTTACCCGCAGACCGACAGTTAGTCTAAAGTGGCTAATCGAGAGATAGAGCGATATCTGCGAACCTTCTGCAGCCATTATCAGGAAAAGTGGGTCGAGGCGCTGCCAATAGCTGAATTCTGCGCGAACTCAGCACGATTAGAAGCAACGTCACTGGCGCCGTTCGAGATAACGTACGGCTATGTTCCGAGGATAAGCTTTTAGCTACCGAACGAACCCAGCTCCGCGGAACCATCCGCCGCTACGTCGTCGAAGAGAGTCGCCGCCGCGGCGGCAGAAGCGCTACAATCTCAGATAGAAGAAGCGATCAAAGTGGCGAAAGAAGCGATAGAGACGGCTCAGAAGAAGATAGTAACTCGAACTAATAGAAGCCGGTCGCCAATAGAATTCGAAGAAGGTCAAAAGGTCTGGCTTAACACGCGGAACCTGAGGCTAAAAGGGAACGCCAAGCTCAATCCGCGCTACGTAGGCCCGTTTACGATAGTGGAAAAGAGGTCGCCAGTGACCTATCGACTCCAGCCACCGAAATCGTTCCGGATCTACGACGTTTTCCATTCGGATCTGCTAAGCCTGGACCCTGAGAACGGTCTGCCGCAGCAGGGGTTCGCCGAACCCCCAGCAATCGAGATAGACGGTAATAAAGAAGAGTAGGAGGTGGAAGATGTAATGGACGTAAAGAAGATAAGGGGGTCCATCAAAGCGAGGATCTCGTAGAAGGGGTGGCCGGAAGACTATAAATAGTATCCGGTCGAAAACCTGCGGAATTCGGCGAAGCTGCTAAGAGAGTTCTACGCGCGGAACCCGGAAAAGCCGAAGCCAGCGTGGCTCTAATGCCGACAATGGAGACACGTCCGCTCCACTGGCGCGGAAGCCGATAAAAGCGATCGTGCCTCTGGAATTGATAGCTCCAGGCACCACTACGTCGGCCGGTAGCGCGCGCACGCCGTAGCGTGCCAGCACCGCCGACCGTGTAGTAGGTGAAGGCTTTGGTAGAAGAGAAAAAGAAGAAGAAAAACGGCGCCGCGGAAAGATCTATATAGACCTCTGCGCCGGCGCACAGACCAGCCACGCCGCAGCTCAGATAACCCACGGCTCAGATCAGATAGCTCAGATCAGATGGCACGGATCAGGCGCACCGATTACATAAACGCCAAGTAAAGGACTTCAAATGCCGATAACGTAAGGGCTGAAAAAAGCGATGATAAGACGTTGTTTTTGATAAAAGACGGAAGAGGTAACGTCGATAGTGGAGGGGATTTTCGAGAAAAAGAAGACGAATCAAAAAAAAAAAAAAAAAAAAAAAAAAGAGACGGAAAGAAGAGAGATTTTCGGATGGGTAGGGTGACTAAGCGGTCGAGGGCGACCGCTGGTAAGGGGGGGGGGTAGTGTTGCGGCGGTGGAAAGAGGTAGGACAGATTGATGGGGTGGACCCTGGAATTTCGGTTCGGCCCGTCCGGGCCGAGCCGGGCCTTGGCACCACCACCACGAAAGCCCACCACCACTACCACATAGATTCCTTTCCCTCCTCAGTTCGAGATATAGTTATCAAAAAGGCCGTATTGAATTATATCTGCGTGCCCGGATCAGTCTCTACCGATTCCTTCTCAGCTCTTACCGCTTCGTTTTCCTCTCTTAATCTCCTGTTTTCTTCCGTATTTCTATAAAACTTCTTCTCGATAAAGGTGATAATGTCAGACATCTTCTTAGCTCTATTCTCTGCTAGATACTCTTCTATTTCCTCTGGCTTGCGTGCGTACAGTTCGGCATAGCTCTCTATACCCCTCTTCGCTTTATCTATCTCTTCTTCTGTAAGGCCCTTAGTGGCTATTCCGTCGTCGAGGATGCTAATACGCCTATCCCTCGGTCTATTAGGCTTTCTCTTTCCGCTGCGGCCTGTAACGCCGCCCTCTACCGTTAAGAAGCTCTCTATTGCTTTCTTACAGTGCTGGGGTTATTAGTTTGGTATGTGTAGTGCGCGTGCGTTATTCGGATGTCCGGATAGTTTAACAGTCCCTTTCGCGCAGCGCGGGGATAGTGTAGTAAGTGAGTTCGAGATATAATAATCCGGGCACGTAGATAAGATTCAATACAGTCTTTTTAATAACTATATCTTGAACTGAGGAGGGAAAGGAATCTATGTAGTGGCAGGTAAGAGCTTTGGGGGTAGTGTGCTAAGGCCCGGCTCGGTCTAGAAAGCCCGAGCCGAAATTCCGAGGGTCCACCCTATTACTTCGTCCCACCCCTTTCTGCCGCTGCAACAGCGCCGACGCCGCTTTACGAAGTCGAACAGCTACGAGCCTTTCTTGTTCGGGGCAGCGTCGGCGACTGTCGCGTCGAAGCGGTAGTAGTCTTCGGCCTTATAGCTATTATCCGACTGGCTTCGCCGGTCGGTAGTAGTAGTGGAGCCGAAGACTCCGACCAAGCGCGTTACTACGATCGTTTTTATTGGGTTTCCTACTAATAGAGCGGACGCGGTTTATCTTCTTCTTTCGGAGCTATTAGCTTCGGAGCTATTTAGGCCTTGGCTTCTTCGAATTCCTTGTATAGAACTCCTTTAGCAGCTCTATCAAGTTCCGGAGGTTCTCGACTAGATACTATTTATAGTCTTCTAGCTATCCTTTCTATAAGATCCTTGCTTTGATAGACCCTCTTATCTTTCTTATATCTATTACGTCTTCTACCTCCTATTCTTCCTTACTGTCTATCTCGATTGGTAGGGGTTCGGCGAACCCCTGATCCGGAAGACTGTCTTTAGGGTCCAAACTTAGCAGATCCGAGTAAAAGACGTCGTAGATCCGGAACGATTTCGGTAGCTAGAGCTAGTAAGTTACCGGCGACCTCTTTTCCACTATCTTGAACGGACCTACGTAGCGGGGGTTAAGCTTAGCGTTGCCTTTCAGCCTTAGGTTCCGTGTATTAAGCTAAACCTTTTGGCCTTCTTCGAATTCTATTAGCGACCGCTTCCTATTAGCTCGAGTTACTATCTTCTTCTAAGCCGATTTTATTGCCTCCTTTGCTACGCGGATTGCTTCTTCTATCTAAGATCTAAGCGCTTCTGCCGCGGCGGCGGCGACTCTCTTCGACGAAGTAGCGGTGGATGTAGAAGGTTCCGAAGAGCTGGGTTCGTTTAGCAGTTAAAAGCTTATTCTCGGAAGATAACTATAAGTTACCTCGAACGGCGCTAGTAAGGTGGCCTCTAACTGTGCTAAATTGGCGCAGAATTCGGCTATCGGCAGTACCTTAACCTATTCTGCTTAATAATAACTGCAGAAGATTCGTAGATATTTCTCTATCTCGCAGTTAGCCACTTTAGACTGACTGTAGGTTTAAGGGTAAGCGGCTATGCTGAGTTTTCTACGAATTCCGAGAGCTTAGTTAATAGCCTTCTATACATTAGCAGTAAATTGAGGACCCCTATCCGTAGTAATAGTGTCCGGCAGGCTATAGTGCTTCTATACGTGCTGGATCAGCATTCTCGCTGTCTCTTCCGCAGTAGTTCCTTTATCCTTAGCTTATTAGGGGATAAAGTAGCGTTCTTTGCTTAGTCGATCTACTATATTAAGCGTAGCATTATATCTATTGGAATCCGGCAGGCCGGTTACGAAATCTATCGTAATGTGCTGCTACAGTTTCTCGGGGATCGGAAGTGGCTTCAACAGACCGGCCGGAAGGCCGTAACGTAGTTTCGCTGCTCGACACACGTAACAGCTAGCGATAAACCAGTGGATCCGTTCGAAGATTCGCGGAAACCAGTAGATTATCCTTATCGCTTCTATTGTCTTCTTAGAGCCAGCGTAGCCAGCGTCCTTAGAACTATAGACTAGCTAGATAATCTCTGTAATTAGTTCTTCTAGAACTATTAGCTTCCCTAAGCCTGTTTTGCCGAGCTTTTTGTAAGGGCTTAAGAATCTTAGTTAAGAAACTTAAGGTTGGGTATCTATATAAAGGAACTAATAGGCAGTTCCTTCGTCGTCTGCTGCTGTACAATTTGTACCTACGAAGCCAAGCTAGCAATTTCCCTCTATACAGGGGTATAAGGTTTACATTCTGTATAGAGGATTAGGAGTTTCCCTCTGTACAGTAGTGCAGAGTTTTTCCTCTGTTTAGAGGGGCAGCAATTCCCCTCTATATAGGGCTATAGGATTCTCCCTCTATATAGGAGTAGGGTCGTATCAGTAACTCTGTATAGAGGGTAGGGTCGTGCTAGCGCCGCTAAGTCGCAGTCCTTAGGGCGATAGCTGGCTTAGGTCTAGGACCTAGGCTAGGCAGCGCCCCCTAACAATACCCTCCTCCCTTCTCGTAGTGCTTCTTTCGTATAATAACGTATCGTATACCCTTAGCTCTTAGGGTTCCTCTAGCAGGTAGCGCTTTCCCGTCTTCGTCCAGGTCTATAATCGGCTGTCGTCTAGGCACTTGCTAGTCGGCAATGCCTGCTAGGTACCCTCCCTCTACGCTGTTGCAACCTTGGTCCTGTCTATCTGGATCCTGTAGCTAAGGCGGAGGAGGACCCGCGAACAGGGAAGGCAGGTAGTGCTAGATCGCTTTTACCTAATCTTAACCGATTCTGTTTGCCGCTTTAAGGGTGCTAAAGCTAAGGCAGAGGAGGGCCTGTCTCTTGTCCCTCGTTCGTTTACCTTCTACCCTATAGCTCTAGCTGTACACTCCGCGTCCTATCTGTACAGTTTAGCGGCGGCGGGCCTTCTGGCTCTGTCCCTGTGCCTTGGTCGTCGTCCAGAGTTTAGCTCCTAGGTAGGTGTTCCTACCTGTTATCGTCTGTAGGACCGCCGCTCGTCTGCGCACTAGGTTGTAGTTGCCTTGTTTGCCCTCCTTTATATAGTGGTAGCAGCTGCCCTAGTTGCTATTGCCTTATATAGCAGGCAGCTACTACTCTATATATAAAGCCTTCCCCCCTTCTCTCTCTCTTTCTCTCTTTCTCTTCTATTCCCTACCTGCTACCCGTCCGCCCGGCCGTCTACTACTAACACAACTACTACAACTACTACAACTACTACTATCTAACTACTACTAACAACGCTACTACTCCGTCCGCCCAGTGCCGTCGTAGTTCTCTTGTAGTTGCTGGCCCGTTCTCCTACACCTCTACCTCTAGCTATAGGATGCTTAGCTTAGCTAGCATCTCCGCTTCCAGTTCGTACAGTTTTCCTCCTTTATACAGTCCTAGCTAACGTCTTAGGTGCTATATTAATAAGCAGTAGGATGCTGCTAAGCTGCCCTTCTACTTCTTCTAATATTAGGGCCCCTGCCAGCTAGGAGGTAATTGAGATTTTGGATATAGAGTCGTCTGCCCTAGTCCTAGGGGGTAGCGGCTAGTAAGCTACCCTAAGGTAGTATATAAAAGTTTTCGGACGGTGTTGCTCTCGTTCTCCTCCTACTTCTACTCTTATTCCTACCTGTCTCCTAGCTGTTCTCTTCCTCCTGCCCCCTTCCGTATAGTGTAGTACGGTGTAGTGTCGGTAGGATCCAGTAGGGTCCTACATCTTAATTCTCGATCCTTTAGCAACTCGAGTTGCTGGCGGCTGCCCTGTATCTAGGGTAGATTATGCCCCTTCTCGCCGTACGGCGCAGTGTTACTGTAACTGGGCAGGGGGATAATTCTCCTCCTACCTATCTAGCGTAGTTATGTCCTAGAGAGCCTCGTATAGTTCCTACGTAGGCTCTGCCTACCCTCTCTATTTAACTAGGTACTCTGCCCTCTTCCGCTTCCTTTAGCTCTTAAAGATTTCCTCTACTTCGTACTCTTCCTAGCCTTTAGTAATAATCGCTAGAGGGCGTACGTCGTCCGTCGTCTAGTGCAGTAGGGGGTCTGTATATGCTGGCCGTACGAGGTCTACGTAGAAGACTAGATAGATCCCTAGGGGAGTGTTAAGTTATACAGTATATATCCCTATCGGTTAGACTACTGTATACTTCCGGTTCTTCTAATCTAGTTTCTTGCTCGGCCGGTCTATATAGATGTTGCGCTAGTTTAACTAGACCTTATCTCCTGCCTCGTACCTTAGTGCAGCCTGCTGTCCCTTGTTAGCCTACTCTTCTGCATTCTGTTAAGTTATAGCTAGACTCGCTTTCGCCTATTAATAGGTATTTATAATCGTCTGTATAGTAGCCTCTCTCTGCTAAATTAGGGATCGTATAGGGCGTAAGGTAGCGCTACTTAGGGTTAGTAGGAGCAGGGAGTGGTCGTATCTATAGGCTATAAGAGAAAGGGGACAATCCTATAGCGTTAGCCGTACGGCTGTTAATAGCCAGCTCCGCTATAGGGAGGAGGCAATTCCAGTTTGTCTAGTCGTAGTCGACTTACGCTTAGAGGTACGCTTCTAACGTCGAATTGACCCTCTCTGTTGCGCCGTCCGTCTGCAGGTGCTATATAGTTAATAGGCAACACTCTACGTTTAACAACTGGCAGACCCTTGCCTAGAGCTGGCTCGTAAACTGTGTACCCCGGTCTAATACAATTGACCTAGGGAATCTGTGCTTGCTAAACGTCGTCTGTATAAATGCCTAAGCAGTGTCTTTAGCTGCAATAGAGTCTATTCCTTCTAATATTACCCCCTTTGTTAGCTTGTCCGTAACTACTATAATGTTCTGCCGTCCGTCGCTCTTAGGGAGGTCTGTAATAAAGTCTACTGTTAGGTCTTGCTAGGGCCGGTCCAGTATTAGTAGGGGTTTTAGCAGCCTATGCTTTAGTTTACGCTAGGGCTTTGTCCTTCTGTATACATTGTAGTTCTGTACAAACCTACGGATGTCCTTTGCTATCGCCGGCTAGTAGTAATCCCTAGCGACGATACTGTACGTCTCCTTGTACCCTAGGTGCCTAGTTACTATAGAATTATACGCCTGTTGTATTAAGCTTATATAGAGCTTCTCGTCTGCTAGGACCTAAATCCGATTCCTAAACTTTAGGTTGTTCTCCTCGTCTACTATGCACTCTGCTGCTAACACCTTAAGGTAAAGCTCTGCTAGGAGCTTCCGCTGTCCTCCTTAGATTACTGTATAGGCCCCTCGGTAAACGTCGTCCTTTTCTACTACCTCTTCCTATGCCTGCAGTTAGGGTTCCTATATATATATTACTGCTAGGCGGATAGTTCCTTCGCCTAGCTCCTCCTCAAACATCTAGAATGTTCGTAATTTCAGCCGGTCGTCCTCGTACATCGTTGGTATGTCCTAATCCTATCTGGATAGCGCATCGGCCCTGTGTTAGGGGGCGCCGCCCAGCCAAGGTCCTGGACCTGACCTAAGCCAGCCGTCGCCTTAAGGACTGCGACTTAGCGGCGCCAGCACGACCCTACCCTCTGTACGGAATCACTAACAGGACCCTACTCCCGTACAGAGGGAGAACCCTATAGCCCTATATAGAGGGGAATTGCTGCCCCTCTAAACGGAGGGAAAACTCTGCATTACTGTATAGAGGGAGAACTCCCGATCCTCTGTACAGAGTGTAAACCTTGCACCTCTGCATAGAGGGAAATTGCTAGCTTAGCTTCGTAGGTACAAATTGTACAGTAGCAGACGACGAAGGAACTGCCTATTAGTTCCTTTATATAGATACCTAACCTTAAGTTTCTGAACCAAGATTCTTAAGCCCTTATATTAGGAACTGATCTTACTGTCGGTAACTGCAGTAATACAACAAAGATAGACGCCGACATCTCTATAGAACCTACGGCTATACAGGGACAGATGCACTGCGCGTACGAGGAGCTGCTAGAACACAAGAGGCAGCTTAAGCAGCAAGTAAACTACTAGGCTGCGATAATTTCCTAATAGGAACAGGAGCTACGACAGCTTAGGGCGTCCGATCGCAATCTAACCCCTACGACAACGAACACGGTAGCCTACACCCCGACCCCTAAGAGCAAACTCCCTAACGTTACTACGTACGATAGTAAGGCTCTAGCCAAGTACCCCTCCTAGGCTGCCTAGATGCGCTCTAAGCTTCTAGTCGACTTAGGAGCATACCCGACTGAGCTAGACAAGGTAGTTTACCTCTTTAGGAGGTTAAAGGGCAGGGCAGTAGCACGGATTCTGCCGTACTACGAGACGGCTATTGCCAACCTAGCAATAGCTACAACAACGGTGCTCTAGGCAGCTCTTAACAAGAGCTACAAGGACCTAGACTGCGAGAGCCGAGCACTCCTATAGGTTAATACGATAAAGCAAGGACGCAAGACTATACGAGAATTCCTTGCAGAATACGACTAGACTTTAGCAGAAGGCAGGAGGTCTCTAATAGGAGGATAGGATAAAAATTACCTCCTTAGAGGTAGGCCTCTCTAAGGAGATTATAACAGGACTAGTAGGCGTAATGCGACCAGCTACGTACGAGGAATTCTGTAATCTCCTTAGGATAGTCGACGACTAGCAGCGCAGGCTCGGACAGATAAGCTGCGCTTACGAGATGCGACAACCCCTCTAGCGGTAGACGGACGCTATAGACTAGGAACCAACGACGACGAGAGTAGCGGCAGCCGTTACTGTACGGCCAAGGGCTGCTACTAAAAGGGTGCAATAGGTAGACATAGCTACTATTAACAAGAGGCGAGCAGAAGGGAGCTGCTATAGGTGTAGCAAGATAGGCTACACTGTACGGAATTGCGGGCTTTTGCCAGTAGAGAGACCTAGGGGACAGCCGACTACTGCAAGGGTAGCAACTACAGCGCCCTAACAAGAGGATTAGGAGTCCTACTTGGACAACAATAAGTCGGGAAAAGAGTAGCCTCTAAGCGAAGACTCTGCTAGAGGCGTATACAAGATAGATTGCTAAATTAAAGCACTACTTAGCTATCTGTTAAGAGCAACTACATAACGACTACGCCGTTTATCGTACAGCCTACACTAAACAGGTCCGCAACGGCGCGGACATTGATTAACACAGGATGTTTGGTGTATAGAGTAATTAGCGAAGACTTCGTACAGAGACACTGTATTAAGACGACCCCTACTGTACCTGTACGCATGTTGGGCATTACTAGGCGAGGACCGGACATTACCTACATAGTAAAAGTAACAATAGAGATACAGGGACACTATAAGCAGGACTTATACCTCTATATTGTACAGGACAAGTTAGGGTATAACCTAATACTAGGGAAGCTATAGATAGAGCGCTAGAGGGGGGGCAAGCTAGACGTTGGACGAGGACGGCTGTACCTAGCAGTAACGAAGCAGAGGCTTCGAGACTAAGGGAGGGCTCCGCAGAGTAGCAATGCTAAGGCCGAAGTCAACACAGCGACGAAGCAGAGGCCCTAAGACTAAGGGATGGCTCTATAGGGTAGCAATGCTAAGGCTAAAATCAACACTGCGACTGCGGACATTAAGAAGGCATTGGCGCCTAAGAAAGCGACAGACCCCTGTACGAAGCTCCTAAGGGAATATGCAGGATACCTAGACCTCTTCGAGCTAAAGTCGGCCTTAAAACTGCCGCTATACTAAGGAGAAGGGATTGACTACGACATCTAGCTAGAGCCCCGTCTGGATAGGAGTCTGCCTAAGGTACTATACGGTCTACTGTACAGAATGTCCTCTAGAGAACTCCTAGTACTGCGCAAGACACTGGACGACCTGCTTGCCAAAGGTTTTTTTCGCGCAAGTACCTCGTCCGTAGGACCCCTAGTGCTGTTTGTCTATAAGGAGGGCAAGACCGGCTTGCGCTTCTTCGTAGACTACAGAGGCATTAATGCGATTACTAAGAAGGACCAGTACCCTATACCCCTTATTAAGGAGACTCTTAGACGGATCAGCAAGGCGAAGTAGTTTACTAAGCTTAATGTAGTCTCGGCTTTCTACAAGATACGGATTAAGGAGGGCTGCGAATAGATAACTGCCTTCTATACGAGATATAGTCTTTTTAAGTAGCTTGTTACTCCCTTTAACCTTGCTAATGCACCGGCAACCTTCTAAAGGTACATTAACAAGTCCTTGCAAGGGTTACTAGACGACATCTGCTCGGCGTACCTCGATAACACACTGGTTTTTAAGGACGGCACCTATGCGGATTACGTACAGGACGTTAAGAAGGTGCTAGACCGACTGTAGCAGGCTGGCTTGTACCTCGACATCGACAAATGTAAATTCAGTGTCTAGCGTACGAAATACCTAAGGTTTGTTATCGAGGTAGGGAAAGGCATTAGCATAGATAGGAAAAAGATTGATGCTATCAAGCAATAGAAGCTGCCTACAAGTGTTAAGGGCGTACAGGAATTTCTTAGGTTTGCTAACTTCTACTGCTAGTTTATACAGAACTACTCGGAGATCGTACGCCCCCTAGTCGAGCTAACATATAAGGACAAGCAGTTTAAGTAGACGGACGAGTGCAATAGGAGCTTTAATAAGCTAAAGGAGCTCTTTACTATAGGGCCAACGCTTGCCGCCTTCGACCTAGAACATACGACGATACTAGAAACCGACTCCTTAGGGTATTGCATAGGAGGCATCTTATTATAGGTAGGCTCGGACGGACTTCTACACCTATACGCGTACTTCTTTAAGAAGAACTCCCTAGCTAAGTGCAACTACCCTATCGACGACAAGGAGTTGCTAGCAGTCGTACAGTGTTGCGAAGCGTAGGATAGAGAACTCCGCTCGGTTCCTAAGTTCCTCGCCCTAACTAACTACAAGAACCTAGAGTACTTTATGCAGCCCCGGGAGCTGTCTAAGAGACACGTACAGTAGGCAATGTACCTAAGCCGGTTCAATATAAGACTCTAATATTGCAAAGGTAGAGACAACAGCAGGGCCGATGTACTGTCTAGACGGGACCAGGACATGCCAACGACGTATGAGGACGACCGGCTAAAGTTACGAACATTCTAGATGTTTAAGGAGAAGCTAGGCGAGGAGACTATCCGCCTAGCAGCGACATACCTATAGGAAGCCTAACTGCAGGCATAGGAAGAGGCAGTAGAAAAGGACGAGGTGTACCGAGGGGCCTATACAGCGATCTAAGGAGGACAGCGGAAGCTCCTAGCAGAGCTCTATCTTAAGGTGTCGGCAGCAGAGTGCTCAGTAGACGAGGAGAACAACCTAAAGTTCAGGAATCAGATTTGGGTCCCGGCAGACGAGAAGCTCTATACGAGCTTAATATAACAGGCGCATAATTCTATAGCTACTAGGCACCTAGGGTGCAAGGAGACGTACAGCATCGTCGCTAGGGACTACTACTAGCCGGCGATAGCGAAGGACATCCGCAGGTTCGTACAGAACGGTAATGTATACAGACAGACGAAGCCCTAGCGTAAACTAAAGCATAGGCTGCTGAAACCATTACCGATACCGGACCGGCCCTAGCAAGACCTAACAGTAGACTTTATTACGGACCTCCCTAAGAGCGACGGACAGAGGAACATTATAGTAGTAACGGACAAGCTAACGAAGGGGGTAATACTAGAGGGAATAGACTCTATTACAGCTAAGGACACTGCCTAGGCCTTTATACGGACGACGTTTAGCAAGCACGGTTTCCCTTAGTTAATTGTGTCGGACTAGGGTACGCAGTTTACAAGCTAGCTTTGGACAAGGGTCTGCTAGTTGCTAAATATAGAACGTCGCCTGTTAACCGTATAGTACCCGCAGACAGACAGTGCGACGGAGAGGGTCAATTCGACGTTAGAAGCGTACCTCTAAGCGTACGTCGACTATAATTAGACGAACTGGAACCGCCTTCTCCCTATAGCGGAGCTAGCTATTAACAGCTGTACGGCTAATGCTACAGGATTGTCCCCCTTCTTTATAGCCTATAGATACGACTATTCCCTTCTCCTACCGACCCTAAGTAGTAATACCCTGCGCCCTGTACAATCCCTAATTTAGCAGGGAGAAGCTATTATACGAACGATTACGAACGCTTATTAATAGGCGAAGGCGAGTCTAGCTATAGCTTAACAGAATACGGAAGAGTAGGCCAACAAGGGACGGCAGGCTGCACTAAGATACGAGATAAGGGATAAGGTCTAGCTAAACTAGCGCAACATCCGTACGGACCGGCTAAGCAAGAAGCTAGATTAGAAGAACAGGAAGTTTACAGTAGTCCAACTAGTAGGGACATACGCTGTACGACTTAACACTCCCCTAGGAATCTACCTAGTCTTCTACGTAGACCTCGTACAGCTAGCGAACATGGACCCCCTACTACACTAGACGACAGATAATGCGCGCCTACTAGCGATTATAACTAAGGGCTAGGAAGAGTACAAGGTAGAAGGAATCCTTAAGAGCTAAAGGAAGAAGAAGAGGGTAGAGTACCTAGTAAAATAGAGAGGATAGGCAGAGCCTACGTAGGAACTATACGAGGCCCTATAGGACACAACTGCGCTAGACAGGTAGGAGGAGAACTATCCCCCTGCCCAGTTACAGTAACACTGCGCCGTATAGCGAAAAGGGGCACGATCTACCCTAGGGACAGGACAGCTACTAGCGACTTAGGTTGTTAAGGATCGAGAATTACAACGTAGGACACTACAGGATCCTACCGACACTACACTGTACGATACTGTATAGAAGAAGGGCAGAAGGAAGGGGACAGCTAGGAAACAGGTAGGAAGGAAAGTAGAAATAAGAGGAGTTAAGAGCAGAACCGTCCGAAATTTCTTACACTACCTAGGGGAGGGGGGGGGGGTAGCTTACTAGCTACCACCCTGTAGGACCAGAGCGGCCGACTCCCTATTTAAGATCTTAATTACCTCCCGTCCGGCAGGACCCCTACCCGGGCTAGCCCTAGGGAGTAGAGGCACCCCCCTACCCCTACGCGCCTCTTCCAGACGGCAGTAGAGGCAGTAGAGGGAGCTATCCTTCCACTTGCACAAGGCACACACCCTAGCCTAGAAGCCGGGGAGGCGGTATAGGCTAAGTAAGCCCTAGAGGGAGTTAGGGCAGGGGGCGTAGGGCTAGCCCTAGGTAGCAATAAGGATAGCGTTAACGTACGACGCGCAGGCTGTAGCTACCTGCTAAGGTGTAACCTAGGTAGGGTTACACTAGAAGGCGTAGTAGGGTAGCTCGGCCGCGTCCTGCTGCTCGTTAGTATAGCACCTAAGACGTTAGCTTAGACTGTACAGAGGACGGGAACCTGTACGAACTGGAAGCGAAGCTGCTAGTCGAATTAAGCATTCTACTACTAGAGGCGGAAATAGGAGGGGACCCTAGCCGGACGAGCAGAGGAGGAGCTAGCGACTACGAGGGAGCTATAGCAAGTATAGCTAGACGGGGCGGGTAGCATAATAGCAGCTAGTAGGTAGTAGTAACTAGTAGTAGAGCCGGGGTAGACAGTAGATATTAGTAGTAGTTAGTAGATAGTAGACGGTAGACAGTAGACGGTAGTGGACAGTAGACGGCGTAGAAGGGAGGAGGGGAATAGAAGGAAAAGAGGGAAGGGAAAGAGAAGGGAGAGGCTTAGTATTTAGGAGGTAGCTACCTGCTATAGGAGGCAATAGCAACTAGAGCAGCTGCTACAGGGGTATAAAAAGGCAAGGAGGCAACTACGACCTAGTAAGCGACGAGCAACAGCTATATAGACGACCAGACGGAAATAGGAAGTCGCGACCTGCTAAAGGAACACTAGGAGCTAAGGGTGTACGACACGCCGCTATACGAAAGGAGCACTACGAGAAGGGAGGGGGGGTATTGTTAGGTGGCGCCGCCTAGCCCAGGTCCTAGACCTAACCTAAGCTAGCCGTCGCCCTAAGGACTGCGACTTAGCGGCGCTAGCACGACCCTACCCTCTATACAGAATCACCGACAGGACCCTACTCCTGTATAGAGGGAGAACCCTATAGCCCTACACAGAGGGGAATTGCTGCCTCTCTAAACAGAGGGAAAACTCTGCACTACTGTATAGAGGGAGAACTCCCGATCCTCTATACAGAGTGTAAACCTTGCACCCCTATATAGAGGGAAATTGCTAGCTTAGCTTCGTAGGTACAAATTGTACAGCAGCAGACGATAAAGGAACTGCCTATTAGTTCCTTTATATAGATACCCAACCTTAAGTTTCTAAACCAAGATTCTTAAGCCCTTACACCCTGCTGTTGTCCTTTCCCTTACGATACTAGAGTCTTATATTAAAGCGGCTTAGGTACATCGCCTATCGTACGTATCTCTTAGACAGCTTCTAGGGTTGCGTAAAGTACTTAAGGTTCTTATAGTCGGTTAGGGCGAGGAACTTAGGAGCCGAGCGGAGTTCTCTATCCTACGCTTTGTAACACTATACGACTGCTAGCAATTCCTTGTCCTAGATAGGGTAGTTGCACTTAGCTAGGGAGTTCTTCTTAGAGAAGTATACGTATAGGTACAGAAGTCCGTCCGAGCCTACCTATAACAGGATACCCCCTATATAGTACCCTAAGGAGTTAGTTTCCAGTATCGTCGTATGTTCCAGATCGAAGGCAGCAAGCGTTAGTCCTGTTATAAAGAGCTTCTTTAGCCTGTTAAAGCTTCTATCGTACTCGTCCGTCTACTTAAACTGCTTGTCCTTGTGTATTAGCTCGACTAGGGGGCGTACGATCTCTAAGTAGTTCTGTATAAACTGGCAGTAGAAGTTGGCAAGCCTAAGGAATTCCTATACGCCCTTAACACTTGTAGGCAGCTTCTATTGCTTAATAGCATTAATCTTCTTCCCGTCTATACTAATGCCTTTCCCTACCTCGATAATAAACTATAGGTATTTCGTACGTTGTATACCGAATTTACATTTGTCGATGTCGAGGTATAAGCCAGTCTATTGCAGTCGATCTAGTACCTTCTTAACGTCCTGTACGTAGTCTGTATAGGTGCCGTCTGTAAAAACCAGTGTATCGTCGAGGTATACCGAACAGATATCGTCTAGTAACCCTTATAGGGACCTGTTAATGTACCTCTAGAAGGTTGCCGGTGCGTTGGCAAGGCTAAAGGGGGTAACAAACTACTCGAAAAGACTATATCTTGTACAGAAGACAGTTATCTATTCGCAGCCTTCCTTAATCCGTATCTTGCAGAAAGCCGAGACTACGTTAAGCTTAGTAAACTACTTTGCCTTGCTAATCTATCCGAGAGTCTCCTTAATAAGGGGTAGGGGGTACTGGTCCTTCTTAGTAATCGCGTTAATGCCTCTATAGTCTATGCAGAAACGCAAGCCGGCCTTGCCCTCCTTATAGACAAACAGTACTAGGGCTCCTGCAGACGAGGTACTTGCGCGAATAAAACCTTTAGCAAGTAGATCGTCCAGTGTTTTGTACAGTACTAGGAGTTCTCTAGAGGACATGCTGTACAGTAGGCCGTACAGTACTTCGGGCAGACTCCTATCCCGACAGGGCTCTAGCTGGATATTATAGTTAGTTCCTTCTCCTTAGTATAGTAGCAGTTTCAAGGCCGACTTTAGCTCGAAGAGGTCTAGGTATTCTGCATATTCTGCTAGGAGCTTCGTATAGGGGTCCGTCGCCTTCTTAGGCGCTAATATATTCTTAATGTCTGTAGTCGCAGTATTGATTTCGGCCTTAGCATTGCCGCCCTACAGAACCCTCCCTTAGTCTCGGAGCCTCTGCTTCGCTACTGCTAGGTACAGCCGTCCTTGTCCAACGTCTAGCTTGCCCTGCTAGCGCTCTATCTATAGCTTCCCTAATATTAGGTTATACTCCAACTTGTCCTGTACGATATAGAGGTATAAGTCCTGCTCGTAGTGTCCCTGTAGCTCTATCGTTACTTTTACTATATAGGTAATGTCCGGTCCTTGCCCGGTAATGCCTAGCATGCGTACAGGTACAGTAGGGGTCGTCTTAATATAGTGTCTCTGTACGAAGTCTTCGCTGATTACTCCGTACACCAAACATCCTATATCAATTAATGTCCGCGCTGTAGCGGTCCTGTTCAGTATAGGTCGTACAATAAACGGCGTAGTCGTTATGTAGTTGCTCTTAAAAGATAGCTAAATAGTGCTTTTATTTAGCAATCTATCTTATATACGCCTCTAGCTAAGCCTTCGCCTAGAGGCTATTCTTTTCCTAACTTGTTGTTATCTAAGGAGGACTCTTAGTTCTCTTGTTAGGGCGCTGCAGTTGCTACCCTTGCAGTGGTCGGCCGTCCCCTAGGTCTCTCTGCTAGCAAAAGCCTGCAATTCTGGACAGTATAGCCTATCTTGCTATACCTGTAGCAGCTCCCTTCTGCTTGCCTCTTGTTAAGGGTAGCTATATCTACCTACTGTGCCCTTTTGGCAGCGGCCCTTGGCCATACAGTAACGGCTGCCGCTACTCTCGTCGTTATTGGTTCCTAGTCTATAGCGTCCGTCTGCTACTAGAGGGGTTGTCCTATCTCGTAGACGCAGCTTATCTGTCCGAGCCTGCACTGCTAGTCGTTAACTATTATAAGGAGATTACAGAATTCCTTGTACGTAGCTGGTCGCATTATGCCTACTAGTCCTGTTATAATCTCCTTAGAGAAGCCTACCTCTAAGGTAGTAATTTTTACCCTGTCCTCCTATTAGAGTCCTCCTGCCTCTGCTAGGGTCTAGTCGTATTCTGCGAGGAACTCTCGTACAGTCTTGCGCCCTTGCTTTATTATATTAACCTATAGGAGTGCTCGGCTCTCGCAGTCTAGGTCCTTGTAGCTCCTATTAAGAGCTGCCTAGAGCATCGTCGTAGTTGCTATTGCTAGGTTAGCAATAGCCGTCTCGTAGTACGGCAGAATCTGTGCTACCGCCCTACCCTTTAACCTCCTAAAGAGGTATACTACCTTGTCTAGCTCGGTTAGGTATGCTCCTAAGTTAACTAGAACCTTAGAGCGTATCTAGGTAGCCTAGGAGGGGTACTCGGCCAGAGCCTTACTATCGTAAGTAGTAACGTTAGGGAGTTTGCTCTTGGGGGCCGGGGTGTAGGCCGTCGTGCCCGTCGTCGTCGTCGTCGTAGGGGTCGGATCGCAATTAGACGCCCTTAGCTGTCGTAGCTCCTGTTCCCGTTAGGAATTTATTGTAGCCTAGTAGCTTACTTGCTGTTCGAGCTGCCTCTTGTGTGCTAGCAGCTCCTCGTACGCGCAGTGCATCTGATCCTGCATAGCTGTAGGTTCTATAGGGATATCGCTGTCTATCTTTATTGTATTACTGTAGTTACTAATAGTAAGATCAGTTCCTAATATAAGGGCTTAAGAATCTTAGTTTAAAAACTTAAGGTTAGGTATCTACATAAAGGAACTAATAGGCAGTTCCTTCGTCGTCTGCTGCTGTACAATTTGTACCTATAAAGCTAAGCTAGCAATTTCCCTCTATATAGGGGTACAAGGTTTATACTCTTTATAGAGGATCGGGAGTTTCCCTCTATATAGTAGTATAGAGTTTTCCCTCCGTTTAGAGGGGCGGCAATTCCCCTCTATGTAGGGCTATAGGATTCTCCCTCCCTATAGGAGTAGGGTCATATCGGTAACTCCGTATAGAGGGTAGGGTCGTGCTAGCGCTGCTAAGTCGCAGTCCTTAGGGCGACGGCTAGCTCAGGTCTAGGACCTGGGCTGGGCAGCGCCCCCTAACACTTTTGCTGCTAATTAAGCCGTTCCACTTTCTCGTAGAGCGTCTCTTCTTCTGTCGGCGGTTCCATCGCGCAGGTCCCTACTTCTTTTAACACCTTAGCGTCTACTATCCGTTCGGTTAACACCTTCTAGAACATGTTCGGATCTTCTTTCGCGCGGCTGGTCTTTCCTTCTCTTCTCGTTAGTGCAATAGCCTTTCTATTTTAAGCTCTGGGTCGATAGGTAATCTTGAAGTTGAATCCAGATAAGTAGGCGGCCTACCGGGCTTAACGGCGCGAAAGCTTCTGCGTCTTTATAAGGTAGGTAAGTAACTAGTGGTCCGTAAGGACCTGGACCGTGCTCTCTCCGGCTATAAGCTCCAGTTTCCATTCCTTGAAAGCCTAAATAATAGCTAACAGCTCTTTGTCGTAAATAGCGTAGTTCCGCTTAGCCTCGTTTATAGACTTGCTAAAGAAAGCCACTAGATAGAGAGTTTCGTCGTCGCTATATTAAGAAAGGACTCCTACAGTTACTGTATCGGAAGCGTCCGTCTCTAGATAGATCGTCTTTTCTAGCCGGAAGTGCGCTAGGACTGGCGCCGAGGCTACTGCTTCTTTTAGCCTGTTAAAAGCCTCTGTGCACCTCTTATTCTATAGGCTAGCAGCCTCCTTCTTTAATGCTTCGTTTAGGGGTCTCGCTATCTTGCTCAATTCCTTAATTGACTGTCGATAATAGCTGCAGAATCTGAGAAACGCTCTGATTTGTGTAGTGTTTCCGGATTTCGGCTGCTTCCATTCTGCGACGGCGGCGACCTTTAAGGGGTCTATCTGAATTCCTTCCCTTCCGACGATAAGACCGAGATATTTGACCTCGGTCTAATAGAACTTGCTCTTCTTCGTGTCCGCGTTTAGCCCGACCTCGCGGAGCCTCGTTAGCACTCTCTCGATGTAGTCCGTATGCTGTTCTCTTATTCTATTAGTATAGATAAGAATGTCGTCTAAGTAAATAGACACGAACCGTTCTAGCATGTCTATAAAGGTGTAGTTTATAAAGCGTTGCCACACTGCCGGTGCGTTGGTTAGTCCGAAAGGCATTACCAACTACTTAAAATTGCCTATGCGCGTAGCGAATGTCGTAAGGTCTTCTGTTTGCCCTTCCTTATTCCTTAGTTAGTAGAACACTTAGCAAATATCCAGCTTGCTAAACTACTTAGCTTTGGCTACTTGTTGTATAGTCTCGTCTATTAGCGGCAGCGGATACACATCTCTCTTAGTAACCTTATTAAGGCCTCTGTAGTCTACGCACAGTCGGAGGCTACCTCCGAGTTTCTGCATAAAAAGAATTAGTAACGCATACTCGGCAGAGCTTAGCGTAATAAACTTCTTCGCTAGGTTTTCTCGAATAAACACCTCTACTTAGTCTAGCTCGGCTAGCGATAGCCTTCTTAGAGGCTCGGTTCTTGGCAGCGTAGCTCCTTCTTTTAGTTGGATCTTGTTGTCGTATTCCGGTCGGTGGAGCAGCAGGAGGTTGGAGTTAGCTTTTAAGAACACATTAGTATAGCTATAGAGCTCCTTCGGCAACACCTCTAATAGGTCCGCATCTTCTTCGGCTATTATCTTTCGGTAATCCTTAATGTCTTTTATCGAGATAGCGTAGATCTTATTGTCTAGCGATCTCGCGAGGGTCGTTAAAGCTTCCGAGCTTATTATTCCGAGCGTGTCTAGACAGTCGGACCGGTTGATCGGCACCGCTCCAGTGGTTGTAACACTCTGTTCTATAGCAACAGCGGTTGATCCGAGCGCGCAGATAAGTTTCAATACGGCTGTTTTGATAACTATATCTCGAACTGAGGAGGGAAAGGAACCTATGTAGTGGTGGTGGTGGGCTTTCGTAGTGGTGGTGCCAAGGCCCGGCTCGGTCCGTTCCGGAACCTAAATCCCGGAAGGGGCCGAGCCGAAATCCAGGGTCCACCCCATCAATCTGTCCCACCTCTTTCCACCGCCGCAACAGCGGTGACCGATTCGACAGCAGCGACGCCACTCTGCAGGGTTTTGAATCCGAGTGTGCCTTTACCTACGTTAATAACGGCTTTCTGGTTCTTTATCTATTTCTGTCCTATAATAATGTTAAACCTTCTAATATCTATAATTCGGAACGTCGCTTCTGTAGTGCGACCAGCCAGGGTAGTCCTTAGTGGCACATAATGCGTAACACTCTCTGTGTCTTGTCCGTTGTATGCCGAAATTCGCGTCGGCGATGCTAATTCCACTGGATAACTATATCCGTTTATTAGCTTCGAAACCAATCGATAGTAGATCGCCGCTCTAATAAGCGCTCCTATGTCGATAAAGGCCCTTAACTAAAGGGGGCTGTGCGATCTATTAAGGGGGTAGACAGTAATCGAAAGGATAATAGCAGTTTCCGTATTTACTTCTACAGCCGCCGATAGCGGATCGCTACAACTGTTAATACTCCCTTCTTCCAGCGACGTAGTTCGTAGCGGTGCCCTATTGTCTATGCTAGATAGGGGGCCTATCCGTCCAGCTGGTCTTTTCCTAAGATTCGCAGTAGCACTCTACTATCTACACTATCAGTGTCGTTCGGAGCTGGCTCGATAGCTTGGATAGTCTTTCTCGGCGGCTGCGGCTTCGTAGCATAATACCCCTGCTTCTGTTAAGCCGTCGCTTAGTGCACGAAGTTCTTAAGGTCTTTGTCTTCTACCAAAGCTATAGCTGCGGCTAGTTTAGGGTTCAGCTTCTGCCTTAGTAGGTAGAGCTGCTTATCTTCTAACACTCTGGCTCTAATAGCATATTTTCAGAACAGTCTGTAGAATTCCTTAAACGTTAGCTGGTTTTGATTAATCTTGTCTAGCTGTTTACGGGCTGTCTTCTTTTAGAAGGGGTCTCTAAAGCGTTGGTCCAGCGCTTTAATTGCTTCTTCAGCGGTTACCCTTTCTAGGTCCGCTACTAGCGAAAAAGCTTTACCTTCTAGCCGCGACTCTAGGTAGGCCAGCCTGTCTTCTTTACTGTTTCCGGCATAATCGCGGTCTATCTTGTTCTTTATCTTTTTCTTAAATGCCTCCCAGTCTTTAGGGTCTCCGCCTCTAAACGCTAGTAGGTTAGGTAGTAACGTTATCGAGGTGCCGCCTTAACTGTAGGCTGCCGGTAAGGCGGTCTCTGCTTGTTCTTCTTAATGTAGTAGCAGCGCCGACGACGTCGCTGCTTCTATCTTAGCTAACTGAGTCTTTATCGCCTTTAGTTGTGCTAGTCGATTCGCTGCCTTGTTTTCTAGCAGATCGATAATAGTTTCCGCCGACTCCTTCTTAGCTATTACCGCTTCTATTTCTTCTCTTAGTCGCCTGTTCTCTTCTATATTCTAATAAAACTTCTTTTTAACGAAGGTAATAATATCGAACATCTTCTCGGCTCTATATTCTGTAAGATATTCTCCTATTTTATCTGGCGTACGTACGTACAGCTCGGTATAGCCCGTTATGCCCTTCTTTTCTTCTTCTATCTCTTCTTCTGTAAGGCCCTCTGTAGCTGTTCTATCGTCGAGGATGCTAGTGCGCCTATCCCTCGGTCTGTTAGTCTTTCTCTTTCCGCTGCAGCCTGTAATGTCGCCCTTAACTGTTAAGAAGCTCTCTATAGCTGTCTTATAGTGCTAGTGTTTTGGTTTGGTTTGTAGTGTGCGCATGCATTATTCGGGTAGCCGGATAGTTTAACGGACCCTTTCGCGCAGCGCGGAGATGGTGTAGTAAGTGAGTTCGAGATATAATAATCTGAGCACGCAGATATAATTCAATATAGCTGTTTTAATAACTATATCTCGAACTGAAGAAGGAAAGGAATCTATACGGCAGTAGGTAAGGGCTTTAGGGATAGTGTGCCAAGGCCCGGCTCGGTCTGGAAGGGCCAAGCCGAAATTCCGAGGATCTACCCTATTACTTAGTCCCACCCCTTTCTGCCGCTGCAACACTTCCGACCAGAAAAGACGAACTACCTAGAAACGGACGCATCCGATATAGTAACGGCAGGGGTCCTTTCTTAATATAATAACGACGACGAGACCCTCTATCTAGTAGCTTTCTTTAGCAAGTCTATAAATAAGGCTAAACGGAACTACGCTATTTACGACAAGGAGCTGTTAGCTATTATCTAGGCTTTCGAGGAGTAGAAGCCGGAGCTTCTAGCCGGAAAGAGCACAGTCCAGGTCCTTACAGACTATTAGTTACTAACCTACTTTAAAAAGACGTAGAAGCTATCGCTTTGCCAAGCTCGGTAGGCCGCCTACTTATCTAGGTTTGACTCTAAGATTACTTATCGATTAGGAGCTTAGAACGGAAAGGCTAATGCACTAACGAGAAGAGAGGGGAAGACAAGCTGCGCAAAAGAAGATCCGAACATGTTCTAGAAGGTGTTCACTAAACGGATAGTAGACGCCGACGTGTTAAAAGAAGCAGAGATCTGCGCGATAGAGCAGCCGACTAAAGAAGAGACGCTCTACAAGAAAGTAGAGCAGCTTAATTAGTGTTAGGGGGCGCCGTCCAGCCCAGGTCCTTGTTAGGGGGCGCCGCCTAGCCCAGGTCCTGAACCCGACCTAAGCCGACCGTCGCCCTAGGGACTGCGACTTAGCGGCGCCAGCACGACCCTACCCTCCGTACGGAGCCACCGACAGGACCCCACTCCCGTACGGAGGGAGAACACCGCGGTCCTGCACAAAGGGGAGCTACCGCCCCTCGGATTAGGGGAAAGACCCCGCACTACTGTACAGAGAAGGTAACTCCCGATCCTCCGTACGGAGGGTGAAACTTGCACCCCTACACAGAGGGGAAATTGCTAGCTTGGCTTCGTGGATACAAATCGTACAGAGCAGACGACGAAGGAACTGCCTATCAGTTCCTTTATGTAGATACCCGACCTTAAGTTTCTAAACCAAGATTCTTAAGCCCCTTACATTAGGAACTAATCGCACTGTCGGTAACTGCGGTGATAGAACGGAGATAGACGGCGACATCCCTATAGAACCTACGGCCATAGGGGGACATATGCACTGCATATACGAGGAGCTGCTAGAAAGCAAGAGGCAGCTCGAACAACAAGTAAGCCACTAGGCTGCGATAATTTCCTAACAGGAACAGGAGCTACGACAGCTTAGGGCGTCCGATCGCGATCCGACCCCTACGACGACGACGAGCACAATAATCCACACCCTGACCCCTAAGAGCAAACTCCCCGACGTCTCTACGTACGATAGTAAGGCTCCGGCCGAGTACCCCTCCTAGGCGGCTTAGATACGCTCTAAGCTCCTAGTCGACTTAGGAGCATACCCGACCGAGCTAGACAAGGTAGTCTACCTCTTTAGGAGATTAAAGGGCAGGGCGGCAGCACGGATTCTGCTGTACTACAAGACAGCTATTGCCAACCCAGCAATAGCTACGACGACGATGCTCTAGGCAGCTCTAGACAAGAGCTACAAGGACCCGGACCGCGAGAGCCGAGCACTCCTACGGGTCAATACGATAAAACAAGGACGCAAGACTGTACGAGAATTCCTCGCGGAATTTAACTAGACTTTGGCAGAAGCAGAGGGCCTCCAATAGGAAGACAGGATAAAGATTACCTCTTTAGAGGTAGGCCTCTCTAAGGAGATTATAACGGGGCTAGTAGGTATAATGCGGCCAGCTACGTACGAGGAATTCTGTAACCTTCTTAGGATAGTCGACGACCAGCAACACAGGCTAGGACGGATAGGCCGCGCTTAGGAGATAAGACAACCCCCCTAGCGACAGACAGACGCTATAGACTAGGAACCAACGACGACGAGGGTAGCGGCAGCAACCACTGTACGGCCAAGGGCCGCCACCAAAAAGGCGCAATAGGTAGATACGGCCACCCTTAACAAGAGACGAGCAGAAGGGAGCTGCTACTGGTGTAGCAAGATAGGCTACACCGTACGGAACTGCGGGCTTCTGCCAGCAGAGAGACCTAGTAGACGGCCGACCACTGCGAGAGTAGCAACTGCAGCGCCTTAACGAGAAGATTAGGTATCCTATTCGGACGACGACGAGTCGGGAAAAGAGTAGCCTCTAAGCGAAGACTCTGCTAGAGGCGGGTGCGAGATAGACTGCCAAATCAAAGCATTACTTAGCTATATTTTAAGAGCAATCACATAACGACGACGCTGTTTATCGTACGGCCGACGTTGAACGGGTCCGCAACGGCGCGGACATTGATTAACACAGGATGTTTGGTGTATAGAGTAATTAGCGAAGACTTCGTACAGAGACATCGGATTAAGACGACCCCTACAGTACCTGTACGCATGCTGGGCATTACCGGGCGAGGACCGGACATTACCTACATAGTAAAAGTAACAATAGAGGTACAGGGACACTACGAGCAAGACTTATACCTCTATGTCGTATAGGACAAGTTAGGGTATAACCTGATACTAGGAAAGCCCTGGATAGAGCGCTGGCAGGGCAAGCTAGACGTCGGACGAGGACGGCTGTACCTGGCAGCAACGAAGCGGAGAATCCGGGACCAGGGGAGGCTCCCGCAAGGTAGCAATGCTAAGGCCGAAATTAACACAGCAACGGCGGACATTAAGAAGGCATTAGCACCTAAGGAGGCGACAAACCCCTGTACGAAGCTCCTAAGAGAGTATATAGGGTACCTGGACCTCTTTAAACCAAAGTCAGCCTCGAAGCTGCTACTACACTAAGGGGAAGGGATTGACTATAACATCCAGCTGGAACCCCGTCCGGATAGGGGCCTGCTGGAGGTACCGTACGGACCGCTGTACGGAATGTCCTCTAGAGAACTCTTAGTATTGCGCAAGACGCTGGACGACCTGCTTGCTAAAGGATTTATTCGGGCCAGTACGTCGTCCGCGGGAGCCCTAGTGCTGTTTGTCTACAAGGAGGGGAAGGCCGGATTGCGCTTCTGCGTAGACTATAGAGGCATCAACGCGATTACTAAGAAGGACTAGTACCCCCTACCCCTTATTAAGGAAACCCTCGGACGAATTAGCAAGGCGAAGTAGTTTACCAAGCTTGACGTAGTCTCGGCCTTCTACAAGATACGGATCAAGGAGGGCTGTAAATAGATGACGGCCTTCCGTACGAGATATAGTCTTTTTAAGTGGCTTGTTACCCCCTTCGGCCTTGCCAATGCACCGGCAACCTTCTAAAGGTACATTAACAAGTCCCTACAGGGGTTATTAGACGACATCTGCTCGGCATACCTCGACGACACCCTGGTTTTTACGGACGGCACTTACGCAGATTACGTACGAGATGTCAAGAAGGTGCTAGACTGGCTGCAGCAGGCTGGCTTGTACCTCGACATCGACAAATGCGAATTCGGTGTCCAACGTACGAAATACCTAGGTTTTATTATCGAGGCAGGGAAGGGCATTAGCATAGATAGGAAGAAGATTAACGCTATTAAGCAATAGAAGCCGCCTACGAACGTTAAGGGCGTACAAGAATTTCTTAGGTTTGCTAACTTCTATCGCCAGTTTATACGGAACTACTCGGAGATCGTACGACCCCTAGTTGAGCTAACGTACAAAGACAAGCAGTTCAAATAGACGGACGAATGCGATAAGAGCTTTAACAAGCTAAAGGTACTCTTTACTACAGGACCAACGCTTGCTGCTTTCGACCCGGAGCGTACGACAATACTGGAAACTGACTCCTCGGGGTACTGCATTAGGGGTATCCTGTTACAGGTAGGCTCGGACAGACTCCTACACCTATGCGCGTATTTCTCTAAGAAGAACTCCCCAGCTAAGTGCAACTACCCTATCTACGACAAAGAATTGCTGGCAGTCGTACAGTGTTGTAAAGCCTAGGATAGAGAACTCCGCTTAGTACCCGAGTTCCTCGCCCTAACGGACTATAAGAACTTGGAATACTTTACTTAACCCCGGAAGCTGTCTAAGAGGCACGTACGATAGGCAATGTACCTAAGCCGTTTCAACATTAAACTCCAGTACTGCAAGGGTAAGGACAACAGCAGAGCCGATGCTCTGTCCAGACAGGACCAGGACATGCCAACGACGTACGAGGACGACCGGCTGAAGTTACGAACATTCCAGATGTTTAAAGGGGAGCCGGGCAGGGAGACTATCTGCCTAGCAGCGACACACCTATAGGAACCCTAACTGCAAGCATAGGAAGAAGCAGTGGAAAAGGACGAGGTATACCGAGGGGCCCGTACAGCGATCTAGGGAGGGCAACGAAAGCTCCCAGCCGAGCTCTACCTTAAGGTGTCGACAGCCGAGTGCTCGGTGGACGAGGAGAACAACCTAAGGTTCAGGAATCGGATATAGGTCCCGGAGGACGGGAAGCTCTATACGAACCTAATACAACGGGCATATAACTCCGTAGCTACCGGGCACCTAGGGCGCGAGGAGACGTACAGCATTATCGCCCGGGACTACTACTGGCCGGCGATAGCGAAAGACATTCGCAGGTTCGTACGGAACTGCGATGTGTACAGACAGACGAAGCCCTGGCGCGAGCTGAAACACGGGCTGCTAAAGCCCCTGCTGATACCGGACTGTCCCTGGCAAGATCTAACCGTAGACTTTATTACTGACCTCCCTAAGAGCGACGGACGGCAAAACATTATAGTAGTTACGGACAAGCTAACGAAGGGGGTAATACTGGAGGGGATAGACTCCATTACGGCTAAAGATACTGCCTAGGCCTTTATCCGGACGACGTTCAGCAAGCACGGTTTCCCTAGGTCTATTGTATTAGACTAGGGGACGCAGTTTACGAGCCAGCTCTGGGCACGGATCTGCCAGTTGCTAAAGGTAGAGCATCGCCTGTTAACCGCATAGTACCTGCAGACGGACGGGGCGACGGAGAGGGTCAATTTAACCTTGGAAGCGTACCTCCGAGCGTACGTCGACTATAACCAGACGAACTGGAACCGCCTCCTCCTAATAGCAGAGCTAGCTATTAATAGCCGTACAGCCGATGCTACAGGACTGTCCCCCTTCTTTACGACCTATAGATATAACTATTCCCCGCTCCTACCGACCCTAAGTAGTAACACCCCGTGCCCCGTACGATCCCCAATCCAGCAAGGAGAGGCTATCGTACAGACGATTACGAACGCCTACCAATAGGCAAAGGCGAGCCTGGCTATAGCTTAGCAGAATGCGGAAGAGCAGGCGAACAAGGGACGACAGGCTGCACTAAGGTACGAGGCAGGGGACGAGGTCTAGCTAAACCAGCAGAACATCCGTACGGACCGGCCGAGCAAGAAGCTAGATTGGAGGAACAGGAGGTTTACAGTAATCCGACTAGTAGGGACACACGCCGTACAACTAAACACCCCCCTAGGGATTTACCCAGTCTTCTACGTAGACCTCGTACGACCGGCGAACACGGACCCCCTGCCGCACCAGACGACTAACGACGCGCGCCTACCCGCAATTATCACCGACGGCTAGGAAGAGTATAAAGTAGAGGGGATCATTAAGGGTCGGAAGAAGCAGGGGAAGGTAGAGTACTTAGTAAAATGGAGAGGATAGGCAGAGCCTATATAGGAACCGTACGAGGCTCTGCAGGAAACAACCGCGCTAGACAGATAGGAGGAGAACCATCCCCCTGCCTAGTAACAGTAACACTGCATCGTACAGCGGAAGGGGGCACGATCCACCCTAAGGCAGGGTAGCCGCAGACAGACCTGGGTTGTCAAAGGATCGAATACTACGACGTAGGACACTACGAGGCCCTACTAACACAATATCGTACAACACTATACGGGATAAGGGCTGGAAGGAAGGAACAGCCAAGGGACAAATAGGAGGGGGAGTGGAAATAAGACGAGCTAAGAGGGACACTGTCCGAAATTTCTTACACTATCTGGGGGGGGGGGGGGGGGGGTGGCTTACTGACCACTACCCCCCCCGGGGACCAGAACCACCTACTTATTATCTGACACCTCCACTACCTCGGGCCCGGCCGGGCCCCCACCCCCACTAGGGCCAGCCCCAGGAAGCAGAGGCACCCCCCCACCCCTACGTGCCTCCCCTAGACAGCAGAAGGGGCAGTAGAAGGAGCTATCCTTCCACTTACACAAGGCACATACCCCCGCCTAGAAACCTGGGAGGCGGTATAGGCTAAGTGTAGGCTAGGGGGAGTTAGGGCAGGGGGCACAAAGCTAGCTCCGGGTAGCAATAAGGAGGGCGTTGACGTACGACAGGCAGGCCGTAGCCACCCGCTGTAGTATAACCCGGGCGGAGTTATACTAGAAGGCGTAGAAGGGGAGCCCGGCCGCATCCTACTGCTCGCAAGTGTGGCACCTAGAACGTTAGCTAAGACTGTACAGAAGACGAGAATCCGTATAAACCGGAAGCGCAGCTGCCGGTCAAGTTAAGGGTCCTACTGCACGAGCTCGAAGTAGGGGGGGACCCTAGCCAGACGAGGGGGCGTAGCGGGGCCAGCAACGACGAGGGAAGCACCGGACAGGGCGGACGACATAGTGGCTAGTAGTAGATAGTAGCTAGTAGTAGTTGGTAGCTAGTTGGTAGTTAGTAGTTAGCGGTTGGTAGATAGTAGCGGATAGTAGTGTACGGTATACAGGGAGAAGAGAAGGGGGAAGGGAAGAAGAGAGAGAGGGATTAAGCAGACTGCCTGCTATAGGGGACGGTGCCTGCCAGAGGGGGAGTAGCAAGCAGGGCAGCTGCTGCAAACAAGTAAAATAGCAAGAGGCAACCGCGACCTAGGGGGAAGCGACGATGGACGACGACTCGGACGACCAAAAAAAAAAAATAGGAAGCCGCGACCTGCCAAAGGGACGGCGGGAGCTGGGTGGTGTAAGCACGCCGCAGTACGGAAGAAACACTACGAGAAGGGGAGGGAGGGGGGTATTGTTAGGGGACGCCGCCTAGCCCAGGTCCTAAACCCGACCTAAGCCGACTGTCGCCCCGAGGACTGCGACTTAGCGGCGCTAGCACGACCCTACCCTCCATACGGAGCCACCGACAGGACCCCACTCCCGTACGGAGGGAGAACACTGCGGTCCTGCACAAAGGGGAGCTACTGCCCCTCGGATTAGGGGAAAGACCCTGCACTACTGTATAGAGAAGGTAACTCCCGATCCTCTATACAGAGGGTGAAACTTGCACCCCTACACAGAGGGGAAATTGCTAGCTTGGCTTCGTAGATACAAATCGTACGGAGCAGACGATAAAGGAACTGCCTATTAGTTCCTTTATGTAGATACCCGACCTTAAGTTTCTAAACCAAGATTCTTAAGCCCCTTACAGTCCTGGACCTAAGCCAGCCGTCGCCCTAAGGACTGCGACTTAGCGGCGCTAGCACAACCCTACCCTCTGTACAGAGTTACCGATACGATCCCACTCCTATATAGAGGGAGAATCCTATAGCCCTGCATAGAGGGGAATTGCTGCCCCTTTAAATAGAGGGAAAACTCTGTATCCTATACAGAGGGAAACTCCCGACTCTCTGTACAGAGTTAGGAACCTTGCTCCTTGTTAGGGGACGCCGCCCAGCCCAGGTCCTGGACCCGACCTAAGCTAGCCGTCGCCCTAAGGACTGCGACTTAGCGGCGCCAGCATAACCCTACCCTCTATACAGAACTACTAACAGGACCCTACTCCTATACAGAGGGAGAACCCTATAGTCCTATATAGAGGGGAACTGCCGCCCCTCTAAATAGAGAGAAAACTCTGTATTACTGTATAGAGGGGGAACTCCCAATCCTCTGTACAGAGTGTAAACCTTGCACCCCTGTACAGGAGGAAATTGCTAGCTTAGCTTTATAGGTACAAATTGTACAGCAGCGGACGACGAAGGAACTGCCTATTAGTTCCTTTATGTAGATACCTAGCCTTAAGTTTCTAAACTAAAATTCTTAAGCCCCTTACATTAGGAACTAATCTTACTGTCGGTAACTGCAGTAATAAAACAAAGATAGACGGCGAAATCCCTATAGAAACTACGGCTATAGAGGGGCATATACACTGCGTATACGAGGAGCTGCTAGAAAGCAAGAGGCAGCTCGAGCAGCAAGTAAGCCACTAGGCTGCGATGATTTCCTAATAGGAACAGGAGCTACGACAGCTTAGGGCGTCCAATCGCAATCTGACCCCTACGACGACGACGAACATAATAGCCTATACCCCGACCCCTAAAAGCAAACTCCCCGACGTCTCTACGTATAATAGTAAGGCTCCGGCCGAGTACCCCTCCTAGGCTGCCTAGATGCGCTCTAAGCTTCTAGTCGACTTAGGAGCATACCCGACCGAGCTAGACAAGGTAGTTTACCTCTTTAGGAGGTTAAAGGGCAGGGCAGCAGTACGAATTCTGCTGTACTACGAGACGGCTATTGCTAACCCGGCAATAGCTACGACGACAATGCTCTAGGCAGCTCTAGACAAGAGCTACAAGGACCTAGACCGCGAGAGCCGAGCACTCCTACAGGTCAATACGATAAAGCAAGGACGCAAGACTATACGAGAATTCCTTGCAGAATTTGACTAGACTTTGGCAGAAGCAGGAGGTCTCTAATAGGAGGACAGGATAAAAATCACCTCTTTAGAGGTAGGCCTCTCTAAGGAGATTATAACGGGGCTAGTAGGCGTAATGCGACTAGCTACGTACGAGGAATTCTGCGATCTCCTTAGGATAGTTGACGACTAGCAGCGCAGGCTTAGACGGATAAGCTGCGCTTAAGAGATAAGATAACCCCTCTAGCGATAGACGGACGCTATAGACTAGGAACCAACGACGACGAGGGTAGCAGCAGCCGTTACCGTACAGCTAAGGGCCGCTACTAAAAGGGCGCAATAGGTAGATATAGCTACCCTTAACAAGAGACGAGCAGAAGGGAGCTGCTACTGGTGTAGCAAGATAGGCTACACTGTACAGAGTTGCGGGCTTTTGCTAGCAGAGAGACCTAGGGGACGGCCGACAACCGCAAGGGTAGCAACAGCGGCGCCCTAACGAGAAGATTAAGAGTCCTACTTAGACGACGACGAGTTGGGAAAAGAGTAGCCTCTAAGCGAAGGCTCTGCTAGAGGCGTGCACGAGATAGATTGCTAAACTAAAGCATTACTTAGCTACCTTTTAAGAGCAACTATATAACGACGACGCCGTTCATCGTACAGCCAACGTTAAACGGGTCTGCAACGGCGCGGACATTAATTGACACAGGATGTTTAGTGTACAGAGTAATTAGCGAAGACTTCGTACAGAGACATCAGATTAAGACGACCCCTACGGTACCTATATGCATGTTGGGCATTACCGGGCGAGGACCGGACATTACCTATATAGTAAAAGTAACGATGGAGGTATAGGGACACTATAAGCAGGACTTATACCTCTATGTCGTACAGGACAAGTTAGGGTATAACCTAATACTAGGGAAGCTATAGATAGAGCGCCAGAGGGGCAAGCTGGACGTTGGACGAGGACGGCTATACCTGGCAGTAACGAAGCAGAGGCTCCGAGACTAGGGGAGGATCCAGCAGGGCGACAGCGCTACGGCCGGAGCGTCGACAAAGCAGAGGCCCTAAGACGAAGGGAAGGCTCTGTAAGGGGACAATGCTAAGGCCGAAATCAACACGGCAACAGCGGACATTAAGAAGGCATTAGCACCTAAGAAAGTAACGGACCCCTATACGAAGCTCCTAAGGGAGTATGCTAGATACCTGGACCTCTTCGAGCCAAAGTTAGCCTCGAAGCTGCCGCTATACCGAGGAGAAGAGATTAACTATAACATCTAGCTAGAACCCCGTCCGGATAGGAGCCTGCCAGAGGTACTGTACGGACCGCTGTATAGAATGTCCTCTAGAGAACTCTTAGTACTGCGCAAGACACTGGACGACCTGCTTGCTAAAGGGTTTATTTAGGCAAGTACGTCGTCCGCAGGAGCCCTAGTACTGTTTGTCTATAAGGAGGGGAAGGCCGGATTGCGTTTCTGCGTAGACTATAGAGGCATTAACGCGATTACTAAGAAGGACCGGTACCCCCTACCCCTTATTAAGGAGACTCTCGGACGGATTAGCAAGGCGAAGTAGTTTACTAAGCTTAACGTAGTCTTAGCCTTCTACAAGATACAGATTAAGGAAGGCTGTAAATAGATAACTGCCTTCTGTACGAGATATAGTCTTTTTAAGTAGCTTGTTACCCCCTTCGGCCTTGCTAACGCACTAGTAACCTTCTAAAGGTACATTAACAAGTCCCTATAAGGGTTACTAGACGATATCTGCTCGGCATACCTCGACGATACCCTAGTCTTTACAGACGGCACCTACGCAGATTACGTACGGGACGTTAAGAAGGTGCTAGACCGACTGCAGCAGGCTTGCTTGTACCTCGACATCGACAAATGTGAATTCAGTGTCTAGCGTACGAAATACCTAGGTTTTATTATCGAGGCGGGGAAAGGCATCAGTATTAATAGGAAGAAGATTAATGCTATTAAGCAATAGAAGCTGTCTACGAACGTTAAGGGCGTACAGGAATTTCTTAGGTTTGCCAACTTCTACCGCCGGTTTATACGGAACTACTTAGAGATCGTACGCCCCCTAGTTAAACTGATATATAAGGACAAGCAGTTTAAGTAGACGGACGAGTACGACGGGAGCTTTAACAAGCTAAAGGAGCTCTTTACTACAGGACCAACGCTTGCTGCCTTTAACCTAGAGCGTACGACGATACTAGAAACCGACTCTTTAGGGTATTGCATTAGAGGTATCCTGTTATAGGTAGGTTCGGACGGACTCCTGTACCTATGCGCGTATTTCTCTAAGAAGAACTCCCTAGCTAAGTGCAACTACCCTATCTACAACAAGGAGTTGCTAGCAGTCGTATAGTGTTGCGAAGCATAGGATAGAGAACTCCGCTCGGTGCCCGAGTTCCTCGCCCTAACAGACTACAGGAACCTGGAGTACTTTACGCAGCCCTAGAAGCTGTCTAAGAGGCACGTACGATAGGCAATGTACCTAAGTCGGTTTAATATAAGGCTCTAGTACCGCAAGGGTAAGGACAATAGCAGAGCCGATGCGTTATCTAGACGGGACCAGGACATGCTAACGACGTATGAGGACGACCAGCTGAAGTTACGAACATTCTAGATGTTTAAGGAGGAGCCAGGCGAGGAGACTATCCGCCTAGCAGCAATACAGCTATAGGAACCCTAACTGCAAGTATAGGAAGAGGCAGTAGAAAAGGACGAGGTATACCGAGGGGCCTGTACAGCGATCTAAGGAGGGCAACGAAAGCTCCTAGCCGAGCTCTATCTTAAGGTGTCGGTAGCAGAGTGCTTAGTAGACGAGGAGAGCAACCTAAAGTTCAGGAATCGGATTTAGGTCCCGGCAGACGAGAAGCTCTGTACGAGCTTAATACAACGGATACATAACTCTATAGCTACTAGGCACCTAGGGCGCGAGGAGACGTACAGCATCCTCGCCCGGGACTACTACTAGCCGGCGATAGCGAAGGACATTCGCAGGTCCGTACGGAACTGCGATGTATGCAGACGGACAAAGCCCTAGCGCGAGCTAAAGTATAGGCTGCTAAAGCCCCTACTAATACTAGGCCGGCCCTAGCAAGATCTAACAGTGGACTTTATTACGGACCTCCCTAAGAGCGACGGACGGCGAAACATTATAGTAGTTACGGACAAGTTAACAAAGGGGGTAATACTAGAGGGAATAGACTCTATTACGGCTAAAGACACTGCCTAGGCCTTTATACGGACGACGTTCAGCAAGCACGGTTTCCCTAGGTCAATTGTATTAGACTAGGGGACACAGTTTACAAGCTAGCTCTAGGCAAGGGTCTGCCAGTTGCTAAAGGTAGAACGTCGTCTGTCAACTGCATAGCACCTGTAGACGGACGGGGCGACGGAGAGGGTCAATTCAACTTTAGAAGCGTACCTCTAAGCGTACGTCGACTATAACCAGACGAACTGGAACCGACTTCTCCCTATAGCGGAGCTAGCTATTAACAGCCGTACGGCTAATGCTATAGGACTGTCCCCCTTCTTTATAGCCTATAGGTACGACTATTCCCTGCTCCTACCGACCCTAAGTAGTAACACCCTGCGCCCTGTACGATCCCTAATTTAGCAAGGAGAGGCCTTTGTATAGACGATTACAAATGCCTACCAATAGGCAAAGGCGAGCCTAGCTATAGCTTAACAGAATGCGGAAGAGCAGGCCAACAAGGGACGACAGGCTGCACCAAGGTACGAGGCAGGGGATAAGGTCTAGCTAAACTAGCGAAACATCTATATAGACTAGCCGAGCAAGAAGCTAGATTAGAGGAACAGGAAGTTTACGGTAGTGCGACCAGTAGGGACATACGCTATACGACTAAACACTCCCCTAGGGATTTACCTAGTCTTCTATATAGACCTCGTACAGCTAGCGAACATAGACCCCCTACTGCACTAGACGACAGACGACGCGCGCCTACCGGTAATTATAACCGAAGGCTAGGAAGAGTATAAGGTAGAAGGAATCCTTTAGAGCCGAAGGAAGAAGAAGAGGGTAGAGTACCTAGTAAAGTAGAGAGGATAGGCAGAGCCTATATAGGAACTATACGAGGCTCTACAGGACACAACTGCACTAGACAGGTAGGAGGAGAACCATCCCCCTACCTAGTTACAGTAACACTGCGCTGTACGGCAAAGAGGGGCACGATCTACCCTAAGGACAGGGTAGCCGCTAGCGACCTAGGTTATTAAAGGATCGAGAGTTACAACGTAGGACACTACAGGATCCCACTAATATAACATCGTATAACACTATACAGGAAAAGGGCTAAAAGAGGGAAACAGCTAGGAACAGATAGGAAGGAGAGTAGGAATAGGAGGAGTTAGGAACAGAACCGTCCGAAATTTCTTACACTACCTAAGGGCGGGGGGGGGGGGGGTAGCTTACTAGCCACTACCCTAGGGGACCAGAGCAATCGACTCCTTATCTAAGATCTCAATTACCTCCTGCCTAGCAGGGCCTCCACCCCTACTAGGGCCAGCCCTAGGGAGCAGAGGCACCCCACTATCTCTACGCGCCTCCTCTAGACGGCGGTAGGGGCAGTAGAGGGAGCTTATCCTTCTACTTACAGGAGGCATACACCCTAGCCTAGAAGCCTAGGAGGCAGTATAGGCTAAGTAAGGGCTGGGGGGAGTTAGAGCAGAGGGCGCAGGGCTGGCCCTAGGTAGCGATAAGGATAGCGTTAACGTACGACGCCCAGGCTATAGCTAGCTGCTAGGGTGTAACCTAGGCAGGGTTACACTAGAAGGCGTAGTAGGGCAGCTCGGCCGCATCCTGCTGTTCGTTAGTGTAGCACCTAAGACGTTAGCTTAGACTGTACAGAAGACGGGAATCTGTACGAACTGGAAGCGTAGCTGTTAGTCAAATTAAGGACTCTACTACTAGAGGCAGAAATAGGAGGGGACCCTAGCTAGACGAGCGGAGGAGGAGGAACTAGCAACTACGAGGGAGCTACTAGACAGGGCAGACGACATAATAGTAGATAGTAGATAGTAGATAGTAGATAGTAGACAGTAGACAGTAGTAGACAGTAGTAGACAGTAGACAGCGCAGGAGGAGGAGGTAGGCAGGGAATAGAAAGAAAAGGGGGAGGGAAAGAGAAGGGAGAGGCTTGCAATTTAGGGGGTAACTGCCTACTATAAGAGGGAATAGCAACTAGGGCAGCTGCTACAACTAGGTAAAGTAGGAAGGAGGCAACTACGACCTAGTAGGCGACGAGCGTCGACTATATAGACGGCCGGACGAAAATAGGAAGTCGCGACCTGCTAAAGGAACAGCAGGAACTAAGGGTGTTCGGCACGCCACTGTACGAAAAGGGCACTACAAGAAGGGAGGGGGGGGTATTATTAGGGGGCGCCGCCCAGCCTAGGTTTTGGACCCGACCTAAGCTAGCCGTCGCCCTAAGGACTGCGACTTAGCGGCGCTAGCATAACCCTACCCTCTATACAGAACTACTAACAGGACCCTACTCCTATACAGAGGGAGAACCCTATAGTCCTATATAGAGGGGAACTGCTGCCTCTCTAAATAGAGGGAAAACTCTGCATTACTATATAGAGGGGGAACTCCCGATCCTCTGTACGGAGTGTGAACCTTGCACCCCTGTACAGGAGGAAATTGCTGGCTTAGCTTTATAGGTACAAATTGTACAGCAGCGGACGACGAAGGAACTGCCTATCAGTTCCTTTATGTAGATACCTAGCCTTAAGTTTCTGAACTAAAATTCTTAAGCCCCTTACACTCCTCTATATAGAGCGAAATTGCTAGCTTAGCTTCGTAGGTACAAATTGTACAGCAGCGGACGACGAAGGAACTGCCTAGCAGTTCCTTTATATAGATACCCAGCCTTAAGTTTCTAAACTAAGATTCTTAAGTCCTTATATTAGGAACTAATCTTACTATTAGTAACTGCAGTAGTATAACGAAGATAGACAGCGACATCCCTATAGAACCTACGGCTATGCAGGATTATATGCACTGTATATACGAGGAGCTGCTAGCATGCAAGGCCTAGCTCGAATAGCAAGTAAGCTACTAGGCTGCAATAATTTCCTAACGAGAACAGGAGCTCCGACAGCTTAGGGCGTCCGATTGCGATCCGACCCCTACGACGACGACAACGAACACGACGGCCTACACCCTGGCCCCTAAGAGCAAACTCCCTAACGTTACTACCTACAATAGTAAGGCTCTAGCCGAGTACCCCTCCTAGGCTACCCAGATACACTCTAAGCTTCTAGTCGACTTAGGAGTATACCCGACCGAGCTAGACAAGGTAGTGTACCTCTTTAAGAGGTTAAAGGGCAGGGCGGCAGTACGAATTCTGCTGTACTACGAGACGGCTATTGCTAACCCAGCAATAGCAACTATAACAATACTCTAGGCAGCTCTCGACAGGAGCTACAAGGACCTAGACTGCGAAAGCCGAGCACTTCTACAGGTTAACACTATAAAGCAAGGACGCAAGACTATATAAGAGTTCCTTATAGAATACTATCAGACCCTGGCAGAGGCAGGAGAACTCTAATAGGAGGACAGGGTAAAAATTACTACTTTAGAGGTAGGCTTCTCTAAGGAGATTATAACAGGACTAGTAGGTGTAATGCGACTAGCCTTATACGAGGAGTTCTGTAATCTCCTTAGGATAGTCGACGACTAATAGCGCAGACTCGGACAGATAAGCTGCGCCTACGAGATACGACAGCCCCTCTATCGGCAGTAGGACGCTATAGACTAGGAACTAACGACGACGACGAGAGTAGCAGCAGCTGTTACTATACGGCTAAGGGCCGCTGCTAGAAGGGCATAGTAGTTAGATATAGCTACCCTTAACAAGAGACGAGCAGAAGGGAGCTGCTACTAGTATAGCAAGATAGGGCATACTGTATAGAATTGCAGGCTTTTGCCTATAGAGAGACCTAGGGGACAGCCGACCACTGCAAGGTTAGCAACTGCAGCGCCCTAACAAGAGAACTAAGAGTTCCCCTTAGACGACAACGAATTAGGAAAAGAGTAGCCTCTAAGCGAAGACTCTACTAGAGGCATATACGAGATAGATTGCCAAATTAAAGCACTACTTAGCTATCTTTTAAGAGCAATTACATAACGACTACGCTGTTTATCGTACGACCTACGCTAAACGGGACCGCTATAGCGCGGACGCTAATTAATACAGGATGTTTAGTGTACAGAGTAATTAGCGAAGACTTCGTACAGAGACACTACATTAAGACGACCCCTACCGTACCTGTACGCATACTGGGCATTACCGGGCGAGGACCGGACATTACCTATATAGTGAAAGTAACGATAGATCTGCAAGGACACTACTAGCAAAACTTATACCTCTACGTCGTACAGGACAAGTTGGGGTATAACCTAATACTAGGGAAGCTATAGATAGAGCGCTAGCAGGGCAAGCTGGACGTTGGTTAAGGACGCCTGTACCTGGCAGCAATAAAGCAGAGGCTCTAAGACTAAGGGAGAGTTCCGCAGGGCGGCAATGCTAAGGCTAAAGCTAAAGCTGACGCGAAGGTTAACACTGCGACTACGGACATTAAGAAGGCATTAGCGCCTAAGAAGGCGACGGACCTCTGTACGAAGCTTCTATCGGAATATGCAGAATACCTAGACCTCTTCGAGCCAAAATCGGCCTCGAAACTGCCTCTACACTAAGGAGAAGGAATTGACTACGACATCTAGCTAGAGCCCCGTCTGGATAGGAGTCTGCCCGAAGTACCGTACAGCCCGCTGTATAGCATGTCCTCTAGAGAACTCCTAGTACTGCGCAAGACACTAGACGACCTACTTACTAAAGGTTTTATTTACGCAAGTACATTATCTATAGGAGTCCTAGTGCTGTTTGTCTACAAAGAAGGCAAGGCC
Source organism: Pseudocercospora ulei (assembly GCA_016165855.1). NCBI lineage: Eukaryota > Fungi > Ascomycota > Dothideomycetes > Mycosphaerellales > Mycosphaerellaceae > Pseudocercospora > Pseudocercospora ulei. Next base: position 3,193,491 of record JACWNB010000003.1, read on the forward strand.
GGCTTACGTTTTTGCGTAGACTATAGAGGCATTAACGCGATTACTAAGAAGGACCAGTACCCCCTGCCCCTAATTAAGGAGACCCTCGGACAGATTAGCAAGACAAAGTGGTTTACTAAGCTCGACGTAGTTTCGGCCTTCTACAAGATATAGGTTAAGGAAGGTTGTAAATGGATAACTGCCTTCTGTACGAGATATAGTCTTTTCGAGTAGCTTGTTACTCCCTTTAGCCTTGCCAACGCACTAGCGACCTTCTAGAGGTACATTAACAGGTCCCTATAAGGGCTACTAGACGACATCTATTCTACGTACCTCGACGACGTACTAGTATTTACAGACGGCACCTATACAGAGCACGTACAGGACGTTAAGAGGGTATTAGATCGACTGCAACAGGCTGGATTATACCTCGACATCGACAAATGTAAGTTCAGTGTATAGCGTACGAAATACCTAGGGTTTATTATTAACGCAGGGAAAGGCATTAGCATAGACAGGAAGAAGATTAATGCTATTAAGTAATAGAAGTCCCCTACAAGTGTTAAGGGCGTACGAGAATTCCTTAGGTTTGCTAACTTCTACTACTAGTTTATACAGAACTACTCGGAGATCGTACGCCCTATAGTCGAGCTAACATATAAGGACAAACAGTTTAAGTAGACGGACGAGTGCAATAGAAGCTTTAACAAGCTAAAGAAGCTCTTTACTATAGGACTAATGCTTGCTGCCTTCGACCTAGAACGTACGACGATACTAGAAACCAACTGCTTAGGGTATTACATAGGAGGTATCCTGTTATAGGTAGGGTTAGATAGACTCCTATACCTATACGCGTACTTCTCTAAGAAGACCTCCCTAGCTAAGTAGCAACTACCCTATCTACGACAAGGAATTGCTAGCAGTTGTACAGTGTTGCAAGGTGTAGGATAGAGAACTCCGCTTAGTTCCCGAGTTCCTCGCCCTAACCGACTACAAGAACCTCGAGTACTTTACGCAACCCTAGAAGCTTTCTAAGAGACACGTACGATAGGCGATGTACCTAAGCCGCTTTAATATAAGACTCTAGTACTGTAAAGGCAAGAACAATAGTAGGGCCGATGCACTATCGAGACAGGATTAGGATATACCAACGATATACGATAATAACTGGCTAAAATTACGGACATTCCAGATATTTAATCAGGAACCAGGCGAGGAGACTATCTGCCTAGCGGCGATATACATATAGGAACCCTAGCTACAGGCGTAGGAAGAGGCAGTAAAAAAGGAGGACGCTTACTAAGGGGCCTATACAGCGATCTAAGGGGGACAGTAGAAGCTCCTAGCAGAGCTTTACCTTAAGGTATTAGCAGCAGAGTGCACAGTAGACGAGGAGAACAACCTAAAGTTCAGGAATCGGATTTGGGTCCTAGCAGACGAGAAGCTCTGTACGAGCTTAATATAACGGGTGCATAATTCTATAGCTACTAGGCACCTAGGGCGCGAGGAGACGTACAGTATCGTTACTAGGGACTACTACTAGCCGGCGATAGCAAAGGATATCCGTAGGTTTATACAGAACTGCGACGTTTGTAGACAGACGAAGTCCTAGCGCGAACTAAAGCATAGGCTGCTGAAACCCCTACCAATACTGGACCGGCCCTGGCAAGACCTAACAGTAGACTTTATTACAGACCTCCCTAAGAGCGACAGACGGCAGAACATTATAGTAGTTATAGACAAGCTAACGAGGGGGGTTATACTAGAGGGAATAGACTCTATTACAGCTAAGGACACTGCTTAGGCATTTATACAGACAACGTTTAGTAAGCACGGATTCCCTAGGTTAATCGTATCGGACTAGGGTACACAGTTTACGAGCCAGCTCTAGGCAAGGGTCTGCTAGTTGCTAAAGGTAGAACGTCGCCTATTAACTGCATAGTGCCTACAGACGGACGGCGCGACAGAGAGGGTTAACTTAACATTAGAAGCGTACCTCCGAGCGTATGTCGACTACGACCAGACAAACTAGAACCGCCTCCTCCCTATAGCGGAATTGGCTATTAATAGCTGTACGGCTAACGCTACAGGACTGTCCCCCTTCTTTATAGCCTATAGACACGACTACTCCCTGCTCCTACTAACCCTAAGCCGCGCTACCTTACGCCCTGTACGATCCCTAATTCAGCAGAGAGAAGCTATCGTACAGACGATTACGAACGCCAATTAATAGGCGAAAGCGAGTCTAGCTAGAGCTTAACAGAATGCAGAAGAGCAGGCTAATAAGGGACGGCAGGCTATACTAAGGTACAAGGCAGGAGATAAGGTCCAGCTTAATTAGCGCAACATCCGTATAGACCGGCCGAGCAAGAAACTAGATTGGAAGAACCGGAAGTTTACAGTAATCCAGTTAGTAGGGACATACGCTATACGACTTAACACTCCCCTAGGGATCTACCTAGTCTTCTATATATACCTCGTACAGCCGGCATAGACAGACCCCCTCCTATATGTTAGGGGGCGCCGCCCAGCCCAGGTCCTAGACCTGAGCCAGCCGTCGCCCTAAGGACTGCGACTTAGCGGCGCTAGTACGACCCTACCCTCTGTACAGAGTTACCGATATAACCCTACTACTGTATAGAGGGAGAATCCTATAGCCCTGTACAGAGAGGAATTGCCGCCTCTCTAAACGGAGGGAAAACTCTGCACTACTATATAGAGGGAAACTCCCAATCCTCTATATAGAGTGTAAACCTTGTACCCCTATATAGAAGGAAATTGCTAGCTTAGCTTTATAGGTACAAACTGTACAGCAGCAGATAATAAAGGAACTGCCTATTAGTTCCTTTATATAGATACCTAACCTTAAGTTTCTAACCCAAGATTCTTAAGCCCTTATATTAGGAACTGATCTTACTGTCGGTAACTGCAGTAATATAACGAAGATAGACGGCGACATCTCTATAGAACCTACGGCTATGCAGGGACAGATGCACTGCGCGTACGAGGAGCTGCTAGAACACAAGAGGCAGCTCGAACAGCAAGTAAGCTACTAGGCTGCGATAATTTCCCAACGGGAACAGGAGCTACGACAGCTTAGGGCGTCCGATTGCAATCCGACCCCTACGACGACGACGAACACAATAGCCTACACCCCGACCCCTAAGAGCAAACTCCCTAACGTTGCTACCTACGATAGTAAGGCCCCGGCCGAGTACCTCTCCTAGGCTGCCTAGATACGCTCTAAGCTTCTAGTCGACTTAGGAGTATACCTAACCGAGCTAGACAAGGTAGTGTACCTCTTTAGGAGGTTAAAGGGCAGGGCGGCAGCACAGATTCTGCTGTACTACGAGACGGCTATTGCTAACCTAGCAATAGCTACGATAACGATGCTCTAGGCAGCTCTTAACAAGAGCTACAAAGACCTAGACTGCAAGAGCTAAGCACTCCTACAGGTCAGTACGATAAAGCAAGGACGTAAGACTATACGAGAGTTCCTCGCAGAATACGACTAGACCCTGGCAGAGGCAGGAGGACTCTAATAGGAGGACAGGATAAAAATTACTACCTTAGAGGTAGGCCTCTCTAAGAAAATTATAACGGGACTAGTAGGCGTAATGCGACTAGCTACGTACAAGGAATTCTGTAATCTCCTTAGGATAGTTAACGACTGGCAGCGCAGGCTCGGACAGATAAGCTGCGCTTATAAGATGCGACAACCTCTCTAGCGGCAGACGGACGCTATAGACTAGGAATTAACGACGACGAGAGTAGCGGCAGCCGTTACCGTACGGCTAAGGGCCGCTACTAAAAGGGCATAGTAGGTAGATATAGCTACCCTAGACAAGAGAAGGGCAGAAGGGAGCTGCTACAGGTGTAGCAAGATAGGCTACACTGTACGGAATTGCAGGCTTTTGCTAGTAGAGAGATCTAGGGGACGGCCGACTACCGCAAGGGTAGCAACTGCAGCGCTCTAACAAGAGAATCAGAAGTCCCCCTTAGATAACGACAAGTCAGGAAAAGAGGAGCCTCTAAGCGAAGGCTCTGCTAGAGGCATATACGAGATAGATTGCTAGATTAAAGTACTACTTAGCTATCTTTTAAGAGCAACTATATAACAACTACGCTGTTTATTGTACGACCTACGCTAAACGGGACCGCTACGGTGCGGACATTGATTAACATAGGATGTTTAGTGTATAGAGTAATCAGCGAAGACTTCGTACAGAGACACTGCATTAAGACGACCCCTACAGTACCTGTACGTATGCTAGGCATTACTGGGCGAGGACCGGACATTACCTATATAGTAAAAGTAACGATAGAGCTGCAGGGACACTATAAGCAGGACGTATACCTCTATATCGTATAGGATAAGTTGGAGTATAACCTAATATTAGGGAAGCTATAGATAGAGCGCTAGCGGGGCAAGCTGGACGTTAGGCGAGGACGGCTGTACCTAGCAGTAACAAAGCAGAGGCTCCGAGACTAAGGGAGGGTTCCGTAGGGCGGCAATGCTAAGGCCGAAATCAACACTGCAACTACGGACATTAAGAAGGTATTAGCGCCTAAGAAAACGACAGACCTCTATACGAAGCTCCTAGCAGAGTATGCAGAATACCTGAACCTCTTCGAGCCAAAGTCGGCCTTAAAACTGCCACTAAACCGAGGAGAGGGAATTGACTATAACATCTAGCTAGAGCCCTGTCTAGATAGGAGTCTGCCCGAAGTACTGTACGTCCTACTGTACGGCATGTCCTCTAGAGAACTCCTAGTACTGCGCAAGACACTAGACGAACTACTTGCTAAGGGTTTTATTTGCGTAAGTACCTCGTCTGTAGGAGCCCTAGTGTTGTTTGTCTATAAGGAGGGTAAGGCTAGCTTGCGTTTTGATCTGACTGCAGTAGACTCTAGGTCAATACCCGTCTTTAATAACTATATCCAAGGCTGGAGAGGGAAGAATCTACGTACAAGCGGAGGTGGAGGTATTTGAGTGTGCGCCAAGCCTGGCCCTGCCAGCTGTCCACATCTACATCCGTATCACTACCGCCCTCCCCAACCAGCGATTGCCCTCAATCGCAATCAGCTAATCAATCGCAATCAGCCCATCAATCGCAATCAGCTAAACCAGGTCGCGTCGTGCCAAACCAGGTCGCAGGTATCGAGTCAAACCAGGTCGCAGAGGTCGCATCAAAATAGGTCGTAGGGTTCGCAGATTCAGCTTTGCTATCAGCCAATCAGGTCGCTCCAAAACAGGTCGCTTTTAAGGTTGCTTTTGAGGTCGCTTTTGAGGTCGCTTTTGAGCTTCAATTTCCGTGCGTTTTCAGCCTCAATCTCGTGCCTTTTTGAGCCTTAATCTCGTGCCTTTTTGAGCCTTAATTGGTGCCTTGTTTGCTGCCTTGTTTGCTGCTACAGAGGTCGCAGAGTCGTCGAGGTTGCAGAGGTCGTTAGGGTCGCGGCTGCAGAGGTCGTTAGGGTCGCGGAGGTCGCGGAGGTTGTAGAGGCCGCGGAGGTTGTCGAGACTGCGGAGGTTGTCGAGGCTGCGGAGGTCGCAGAGGTCGCAGCCTACGTATGTCGCTTCTCGAGCCGTCGCTTCTCATTCTCGACAGTCGCTTCTCGACGGTCGCTTCTCAGACGGTCGCTCGCTTCTCAGACGCTCGCCTCGCTTCTCGAGCCGTCGCTCGCTTCTTAAGCTGTCGCTCGCTTCTCAAGCTGTCGCTCGCTTCTCAGACCGTCGCTTCTTAAGCCGTCGCTTCTCGAGCCGTCGCTTCTCGACGGTTGCAGGGGTCTCAGAGGTTGCGGAGGTTATAGAGCTCGCAGAGGTCGCGGAGCTCGCAGAGGTCGCAGAGCTCGCAGAGGTCGCAGAGCTCGTAGGGTCGCAGAGGCTGTAGAGGTCGCAGAGGTCGTTGCTGCAGAGGTCGTTAAGGCCGCAGAGGTCGCGGAGGTCGTTAAGGCTGTCTTTCAAACACATGCCGCTTCTCGAGACGGTCGCTTCTTAACAGTCGCTCGCTTCTTAACAGTCGCTCGCTTCTTGACGGTCGCTTCTTGACGGTCGCAGAGGTCTCGGAGGTCGCGGAGGTTGCAGAGGTCGCAGAAGGTCGTAGAGGCTTGTAGAGGTCGCTTTGCAAACACGTGCTGCTTCTGAACTGTCGCTTCTCGAGCTGTCGCTTCTCGACAGTCGCTTCTCGAGGGTCGCTTCTTAAGCTGTCGCTTCTCGACGGTCGCTTCTCGAGCTGTCGCTTCTCGACGGTCGCTTCTCGAGGGTCGCTTCTCAAGCTGTCGCTTCTCGACAGTCGCTCGCTTCTCAAGCCGTTGCTCGCTTCTCGAACCGTCGCTTCTCGACGGTCGCTTCTCGACGGTCGCTCGCTTCTTAAGCCGTTGCTCGCTTCTTAAGCCGTCGCAGAGGTTCTTAGACCATCGCTCGCTTCTTAGACCGTCGCTCGCTTCTCGAACCGTCGCTTCTTAAGCTGTTGCTTCTTAAGCTGTCGCTTTTCGAGCCGTCGCTTTTCGAGCCGTCGCTTTTCGACGGTCGCTTCTCAGACGGTCGCTCGCTTCTCAGACACTCGCCTCGCTTCTCGGACGCTCGCCTCGCTTCTCGACCGTCGCTTCTCGACCTGTCGCTTCTTAAGCCGTCGCTTCTCGAGCCGTCGCTTTTCGAGCCGTCGCTTCTTAGACGGTCGCTTTGCCTGTGCTCTGCTGCCTGTGTTGTCTATAGCAGCTGCCTTGTACCTGTGCCTCGGTGCTCTGCCTAGGGCTGGGTTGTCGGGGGCTGTGCCTGTGCCTTGCCTGTGTCTTGTCCTCGATTGCTGAATGTCCTAATTGGCCTTGTCCGAATAGAATGGTCTGTCAAAGACCTGAATTGGTCTGTTAAAGACCCGAAAAAAAACGAATGTCGTCGCCCTAGGTCCTGCTAGGTGCGCTCTCGTCCTCGTCGCTCCGTCGTCGTCGCTCTCGCTCCTCGCTCTCGCTTCTCGCTCTCGCTCCTCGCTCTCGCTTCTCGCTCTCGCTCTCGTCCTCGTCGCTCCTACATCGTCCTTTTCGACCTTCTCGTTCTTCTCGACCTTCTCGTCGCTCTCGTTCTCGTCGCTCTCGTCGTTCTCGTCGCTCTCGCTCTTCTTCAAAACTCGCGATCTACTCGTAGGGGCACTTTCTTCCCTAAAACTCTCTCTCTCTCTCTCTTCTTCTCGATAGGGGCACTTCTCTTCCCTAAAACTCTTCTCGATGTCCTCTGTAATGGACCTCTCTCTTTAAAACTCTTCTTCTCGATCAGGGGAGGGATAGAGTAGTATATACATGTACAATTAAGTAACCGGATATAAATCAACGGCCTCCTTCGTACATATACAGTACACACTCTGGGTTGGTTGCACGTACGTTAATCGAGTACCCGGATGTAATTCAACGGGCTCTTTCGCGTAGTGCGGGTTAGGTGTTGGAGCGAGCCTTGGATATAATGATCTGACTGCAGTAGACTCTAGGTCAATACCCGTCTTTGATAACTATATCCAAGGCTGGAGAGGGAAGAATCTACGTACAAGTGGAGGTGGAGGTATTTGAGTGTGCGCCAAGCCTGGCCCTGCCAGCTGTCCACATCTACATCCGTATCACGTTTCTGCGTAGACTACAGAGTCATTAACGCGATTACTAAGAAGGACCGGTACCCCCTACCCCTTATTAAGGAGACTCTCGGACGGATTAGCAAGGCAAAGTGGTTTACTTAGCTTAACGTAGTCTCGGCTTTCTACAAGATACAGATTAAGGAAGGCTGTAAATAGATAACCGCCTTCTGTACGAGATATAGACTTTTCGAGTAGCTTATTACCTCCTTTAGCCTTGCTAACGCACTAGCGACCTTCTAGAGGTACATTAACAGGTCCCTATAAGGGTTACTAGACGACATCTGTTCGGCTTACCTCGATAACATACTGGTTTTTACAGACGGCACCTATACAGATTACGTACAGGATGTTAAGAAAGTATTGGATCGACTGCAATAGGCTGGCTTGTACCTCGACATTAACAAATGTAAATTCGGTGTACAGCGTACGAAATACCTAGGGTTTATTATTAAGGCAGGGAAAGCTATTACTATAGATAGGAAGAAGATTAATGCTATTAAGCAATAGAAGCCGCCTATAAGCGTTAAGGGCGTATAGGAATTTCTTAGGTTTGCTAACTTCTACTGCCAGTTTATATAGAACTACTTAGAGATCGTACGCCCCCTAGTCGAGCTAATACATAAGGACAAGCAGTTTAAGTAGACGGACGAGTATAATAGGAGCTTTAACAGGCTAAAGGAGCTCTTTACAATAGGACTAACGCTTGCCGCCTTCGACCCGGAACGTATAACGATACTGGAAACTAACTCCTTAGAGTACTATATAGGGGGAATCCTGTTATAGGTAGGCTCGGACGGACTTCTGTACCTATACGTATACTTCTCTAAGAAGAACTCCCTAGCTAAGTGCAACTACCCTATCTATAACGAGGAATTGCTAGCAGTCGTATAGTGTTGCAAAGCGTAGGATAGAGAACTCCGCTCGGTTCCCGAGTTTCTCGCCCTAACCGACTATAAGAATCTCGAGTATTTTACGCAACCCTAGAAGCTTTCTAAGAGACACGTACAATAGGCAATGTACCTAAGCCGATTTAATATAAGGCTCCAGTATCGTAAGGGAAAGGACAACAGCAGGGCCGATACGCTATCTAGACGGGATTAGGACATGCTAACGACGTACAAGGACGACCGGCTAAAATTACGAATATTCCAGATGTTTAAGGAGGAGCTAGGCGAAGGGACTATCCGCCTAGCAGCGACATATATATAGGAACCCTAACTGCAGGCATAGGCAGAGGCAGTAGAAAAGGACGACGTTTACCGAGGGGCCTATACAGCGATCTAAGGAGGACAGCGGAAGCTCCTAGCAGAGCTTTACCTTAAGGTGTTAGCAGCAGAGTGCTTAGTAGACGAGGAGAACAACCTAAAGTTTAGGAATCGGATTTGGGTCCTAGTAGACGAGAAGCTCTGTACAAGCTTAATACAACGGGCGTACAATTCTATAGCAACTAGGCACCTAGTCCCTACTTAGGGTCGGTAGGAGCAGGGAGTAGTCGTATCTATAGGCTATAAAGAAGGGGGACAATCCTCTAGCATTAGCCGTACGGCTGTTAATAGCTAGCTCCGCTATAGGGAGAAGGCAGTTCCAGTTCGTCTAATTATAGTCGACGTACGCTTAGAGGTACGCTTCTAACGTCGAATTGACCCTCTCTGTCGCACTGTCTGTCTGCGGGTACTATACGGTTAACAGGCGACGTTCTATATTTAGCAACTAGCAGACCCTTGTCCAAAGCTGGCTCGTAAACTGCGTACCCTAGTCCGACACAATTAACTAAGGGAAACTGTGCTTGCTAAACGTCGTCCGTATAAAGGCCTAGGCAGTGTCCTTAGCTGTAATAGAGTCTATTCCCTCTAGTATTACCCCCTTCGTTAGCTTGTCCGTTACTACTATAATGTTCCTCTGTCCGTCGCTCTTAGGGAGGTCCGTAATAAAGTCTACTGTTAGGTCTTGCTAGGGCCGGTCCGGTATTGGTAATGGTTTTAGCAGCCTATGCTTTAGTTTACGCTAGGGCTTTGTCCTCCTGCATATATCGCAGTTCTGTATAAACCTGCGAATGTCCTTCGCTATCGCCGGCTAGTAGTAGTCCCTAGCGACAATGCTATACGTCTCCTCGCGCCCTAGGTGCCCGGTTGCTATAGAATTATGCGCCTGTTGTATTAAGCTTATATAGAGCTTCTCGTCTGCTAGGACCTAAATCCGATTCCTAAACTTTAGGTTGTTCTCCTTATCTACTAAGCACTCTGCTGCCGATACCTTAAGATAGAGCTCTGCTAGGAGCTTCTACTGTCCTTCTTAGATCGCTGTACAGGCCCCTCGGTACACCTCGTCCTTTTCTACTGCCTCTTCCTATGCCTGTAGTTAGGGTTCCTATATATATGCTGCTGCTAGGCGGATAGTCCCTTTGCCTGGCTCCTCCTTAAATATCTGGAATGTTCGTAACTTTAGCCAGTCGTCCTCGTATGTTGTTGGTATATCGTAGTCCTGTTCAGATAGCGTATCGGCCCAGCTGTTGTCCTTACCCTTGCGATACTAGAGTGTTATATTGAACCGGCTTAGGTACATTGCCTATCGTACGTGTCTCTTAGACAGCTTCTAAGGCTGCGTAAAGTACTACAGATTCTTGTAGTTAGTTAGGGCAAGGAACTCGGGAACTAAGCGGAGTTCTCTATCCTACGCTTTGCAACACTGTACGACTGCCAGCAATTCCTTGTCGTAGATAGGGTAGTTGCACTTAGCTAGGGAGTTCTTCTTAGAGAAGTACGCGTATAGGTATAGGAGTCCGTCCGAGCCTACCTGTAACAAGATGCCTCCTAATCCGGGCACGCAGATATAATTCAATACGGCCTTTTTAATAACTATCTCTCGAACTAAGGAGGGAAAGGAATCTAGGTAGTGGTAGTAGTAGGCTTTCGTAGTGGTAGTGCCAAGGCCCGGCTCGGCCCGTCCAGGCCGAGCCGAAATCCAGGGTCCACCCTATCAATCTGTCCCACCTCTTTCCACCGCCGCAATACTACCCCCCTCCCTTACCAGCGGTCGCCCTCGACCGCTTAGTCACCCCACCTATCCAAAAATCTCCGTTTTTTTTTGATTCCTTCTCGAAAATCCCCTCCAACATCGACCTTACTTCTTCCGTCTTCTATTAAAAACAAAGTTCTCTTTATCTCTTCTTCAATTTTTTACGTCGTCAGCGTCTAAGGTCCTTCACTTAGCGTTTATGTGATCGACGCCATCTGATCTGAGCTGTCCGGTTATCTGAGCTGCGGCTCGGGCGGTCTGTGCGCTGTTTCGGCGGTCTATATAGATCCGTCCGCAGCGCTGGTTCTTCTTTTTCTTTCTTTTCTACCAAAGCCTTTACCTACTACGGGGTCGGCGGTGCTGCTACGCCACGGCGTGCGCGGGCTACCGGCCGACGCGGTAGTGGGTAAAGCAATCACTTCCCGAAGCCTTACGATCGTTTTCATCGGCTTCCGCGCCAGTAGAGCGGACGCGGTTTTCTTCGTTTTCTTGCGGAAGGATCGGCTTTAGAGCTATTCCGGCTTCGGCTTCTTTGGGTTCCGCGCGTAAAAGTCTCTTAGCAGCCCCGCCGAATTCCGGAGATTCTCGATCGGATACCATTTATAATCTTCTGGCCACCCCTTCTACGAGATCCTCGCTTTAATGGACCCCCTTATCTTCTTTACGTCCATTACATCTTCTACCTCCCACTCTTCTTTATTACCGTCCATCTTAGCTAGTAGGGGTTCGGCGAAGCCCTGTTCCGGCAGGCCGTTCTTAGGGTCCAGGCTTAGCAGATCCGAATGGAAAACGTCGTAGATCCGGAACGATTTCGGTAGCTAGAGCCGATAAGTTACCGGCGACCTCTTTTCCACTATCGTAAACGGGCCTACGTAGCGCGGATTGAGCTTGGCGTTCCCTTTTAGCCTTAGGTTCCGCGTGTTGAGCCAGACCTTTTGACCTTCTTCGAATTCTATTGGCGACCGGCTTCTATTAGTTCGAGTTACTATCTTCTTCTGAGCCGATTCCATCGTTTCTTTCGCTACTTTAATCGCTTCTTCTATCTGAGATCGTAGTGCTTCTGCCGCCGCGGCGGCGACTCTCTTCGACGACGTAGCGGTGGATAGTTCCGCAGAGCTGGGTTCGTTTGGTGGCTGAAAGCTCATCCTCGGAAGATAGCTGTGCGTTATCTCGAACAGCGCCAGCGAGGTAGCCTTAGACAGTGCCGAGTTGGCGCAGAACTCGGCCATCGGCAACACCTTAACCCAATCTTCTTAATAATGGCCGCAGAAGGTTCGTAGGTATCGCTCTATCTTACGGTTAGCGACTTCAGACTGACTGTCGGTTTAAGGGTAAGCGGCTGTGCTGAGCTTTCTACGAATTCCGAGAGCTTGGTTGATGGCTTTCTATACGTCGGCAGTGAATTGAGGACCCCTATCCGTAGTGATAGTGTCCGGCAGGCCATAGTGCTTCTATACGTGTTGAATCAATATCCGTGCTGTCTCTTCTGCAGTAGTTCCTTCATCCTTAGCTCGGCAGGGGATAAAATGGCGCTCTTTGCTCAGTCGATCCACTACGTTTAGCGTGGCGTTATATCTATCTGATTCCGGTAGGCCGGTTACGAAATCCATCGTAATGTGTTGCCACAGTTTCTCAGGGATCAGAAGTGGCTTCAGTAGACCCGCTGGAAGACCGTAACGCGGTTTCGCGGCTCGGCACACGTAGCAATTAGCGATAAATCGGTGGATCTATTCGTAGATCCGCGGAAACCAGTAGATCGTCCTTATGGCTTCTATCGTCTTCTTTAAGCCGGCGTGGCCCACATCTACGGAACTATGGACCAGCTGGATGACCTCTGTGATTAGTTCTTCCGGAACTATTATCTTCCCTAAACCGGTTTCGCCGAGTTTCTGCTGCTAATTAAGCTGCTCTACCTTCTCGTAGAGAGTCTTTTCTTCGATCGGCGGCTCTATTGGTTCTGGTTCGGTCTGCAGTTCCGCCGCGCAGATCCCCGCTTCCTTTAACACCTCGGCGTCTACTATCCGTTCGGTTAGCACCTTCTGAAACATGTTCGGATCTTCCTTCGCGCGGCTCGTCTTCCCTTCTCTTCGCGTTAGCGCGTCAGCCTTTCCGTTTTAAGCCCCGGGTCGATAGGTAATCTTAAAGTCGAACCCGGATAAGTAGGCGGCCTACCGTGCTTAACGTCGTAAGAGCTTCTGCGTCTTTATAAAGTAGGTCAGCGACTGGTGGTCCGTAAGGACCTGGACCGTGCTCTTTCTAGCTATAAGCTCCGGTTTCCACTCCTCAAAAGCCTGAATAATCGCTAGCAGCTCCTTATCGTAGATAGCGTAGTTCCGCTTAGCTTCTGTTATGGATTTGCTGAAGAAGGCCACTAGGTAAAGGGTCTTACTATCGTCAGCGTATTAAGAAAGGACCCCTGCCGTTACTGTATCGGAAGCGTCCGTTTCTACGTAGATCGTCTTTTCCGGTCGGAAGTGCGCCAGAACCGGCGCCGAGGCCACTGCTTCTTTTAGCCGGTTAAAGGCTTCCGTGCACTTCTCGTTCTATAGGCCGGCGGCCTCTTTCTTTAGTGCTTCGTTTAGGGGTCTCGCTATCTTGCTGAAGTCCTTAATAAACTGTCGATAGTAGCTGCAGAATCCGAGAAACGCCCTGATCTGCGTAGTGTTGCCGGATTTCGGCTGCTTCTATTCCGCTACGGCAGCGACCTTTAAGGGGTCTATCCGAATTCTATCTCTTCCGACGATAAGGCTGAGATATTTAACCTCGGTTTGATAGAACTCGCTCTTTTTCGTGTCCGCGTTTAATCCGACCTCGCGGAGCCTGGTCAGCACCTTCTTAATGTAGTCCGTGTGCTGATCTCTCGTTCTATCCGTATAGATAAGAATGTCGTCCAAATAGATAGACACGAACCGTTCCAGCATGTCTATAAAGGTGTAGTTTATAAAGCGTTGCCACACCGCCGGCGCGTTAGTGAGTCCGAAAGGCATTACCAACTACTTAAAATTGCCTATACACGTCGCGAACGTCGTAAGGTCTTCTGTCTGCCCTTCTTTATTCCTTAGTCGATAGAACGCTTGGCGGATGTCCAGCTTGCTGAACCACTTAGCCTTCGCCACTCTTTGTATAGTTTCGTCGATTAACGGCAGTGGATATACGTCTCGCTTAGTGACCTCGTTAAGGCCTCGATAGTCTACGCAGAGTCGCAGACTACCCCCTAGTTTCCTTACGAAAAGAATCGGTAACGCGTATTCGGCCGAACTCGGCGTAATAAACTTCTTCGCCAGATTTTCGCGAACGAACACCTCTACCTAGTCCAGTTCCGCCAGCGACAGTCGTCTTAAGGGCTCGGTTCTCGGCAGCGCGGCTCCTTCTTTTAGTCAGATCTTATTGTTATATTCCGGTCGATAGAGCGGCAATAGGTTGGAGTCGGCTTTTAAGAAGACGTTAGCGTAACTATAGAGCTCGTTTAGCAGCACCTTTAGTGGATCCACTTCTTCTTCTGCTATTATCTTCTGGTAGTCTTCGATGTCTTTTATTAAGATAGCGTAGATCTCGTTGCTCGGCGACTTCGCGAGGGTCGTCATTGCTTCTGAACTTATTATTCCGATGGTAACCGGGGGTTCGAAACGATCGGACGGAGCCTCTTTCGCTGACTCCGTGTCTTCCGGCTCGGCGGCAGTGGCGACCGTTCTAACGGTCCCTGCTCCGCTACCCAGGTTTTTGAATCTTATCGTGCCTTTATCTACGTCAACGACAGTCTTCTGGTTCTTTATCCATTTCTGCCCTATAATAATGTCAAATCGTCCGAGATCCATAATCCGGAACGTCGCTTCCGTGGTTCGACCAGCTAGTGTAGTCTTTAGCAGCACGTAGTGCGTAACGCTTTCCGTGTCTTGTCCGTTGTATGCCGAAATCTTCGTCGGCGACGCCAATTCCACTGGATAACCGTACCCCTTTATTAGTTTCTGAACCAGTCGGTGGTGTATCGCCGCGCCAATAAGGGCTCCGGTGTCGATAAAAGCTTTCAACTGGAGGGGTTGGCGCGACTTCTTAACAGGGTGGATCGTAATAGGAAGGATAATCGCCGTTTCCGTGTTCACTTCTACAGCTGCCGAGAGCGGATCGCTGCAGCTGTTGATGCTTTCTTCTTGTGTCAATTTGCTCCAGTGCGGTGCCCTATTGTCAATGCTGGATAGGGGGCCTATCTGTCTAGCTGGTCTTTTCCTATAATTCTTAACTGAACCCTACTGTCTACGCTGTCAGTTTCGTTCTGAGCCGGCTCTATAGCTTGTATAGTCTTTCTTAGTAGCTGCGGCGGCTGCTTTATAACACGATACTCCTGCTTCTGCTTATCCGATGCTTGGCATCTCGTAGCGATGTAGCCAGGCTTGCTACACGCGAAACAGGTAGGGGCAAACGACGAACGCTGTAACTGATAAGGTAGCTGCTGTAGGGTTCGTCGAAAGGGCGCAGGGGCTCTTGTCGGCTGCGCCGACGGCTTCTGAATCAGTTTACGTATCGTCGGTTTTCCGTACGCGTTCAAGTTTCTAGCGGTGACTCTCGCTTAATGCACGAAGCTCTGAAGGTCTTCGTCTTCTACTGACGCTATAGCCGCAGCGAGCTTAGGGCTTAGTTTCTGTCTTAGTAGGTGCAGCTGCTTATCTTCTGCTACTCTTGCTCTAATAGCATATTTCCTGAACAGTCCGTAGAACTCTTCGAACGTCTGCTGGTTCTGGTTGATCTTATCTAGCTGCTTACAGGCCGTCTTCTTCCGGAAGGGGTCTCCGAAACGCTGGTCTAGCGCCTTAATAGCGTCGTCGGCTGTCACTTCTTCTAGGTCCGCCACTAGCGAAAAAGCTTTACCTTCTAATCGCGATTCCAGGTACGCCAATCTATCCTCTTCGCTGCTCGATGCGTGATCGCGGCTTATCTTATTCTTGATCTTCTTCTTAAACGCCTCCTACGCTTTAGGGTCTCCGCTACCGAAAGCCGGTGGGTCCGGCAGTGGCGTTATCGTAGTGCTACCTTGACTATAGGCTGCTAGTAAGGCGGTCTCTGCTTGTTCTTCTCGACGCGGTAGCGGCGACTTTGCTGCTTCTATATTAGCTAGTTGATCCTTCAGCGCCTTCAGCTGCGCTAGTCGATTCGACGCTTAGTGTTCTAACACGTCGACGATAGTCTCTGCCGATTCCTTTTCGGCCCTTACCGCTTCTACTTCCTCTCTTAGCTGTCTGTTTTCTTCCAGTGTTCTGTAGAACAGCGTCTTAATAAGGTCTATACCGTCGTAGACCTTTCCTATCCCGTTCTCGTTTATATAGTTCTCTAGTTCCTCGATCGTGCAGTCGTAGATCTTCTTGCATTCGCTTATTCGTTCCTTAATCTTAGCGGTCTCTTCTGCTGTAAAACCTCGAATAATAATCTCATTATTAATAACACTGGAGCGTCTACTCGCTCTGTCAGTCTTTCTCTTTCCGCGGCGGCCTGTTACGCCGCTCTCTACCGCTAAGAAGCCTTCCATCTTCTTACGGTGCTGGGGGTTGTTGTTAGTAGTGGTGCGCGTGCGTTATTCGGGTTTCCGGATAGTTTGACGGGCCCTTTCGCGCAGCGCGGGGTGTGTGTAGAGAGTGAGTTCGAGAGATAATGATCCGGGCATACAGATATGATTTAATACGGCCTTTTTGATAACTATCTCTCGAACTGAGGAGGGAAAGGAATCTATGTAGTGGTGGTGGTGGGCTTTCGTAGTGGTGGTGCCAAGGCCCGGCTCGGCCCGGACGGGCCGAGCCGAAATCCAGGGTCCACCCTATCAATCTGTCCTACCTCTTTCTACCGCCGCAACACCTCCTATATAGTACACTAAGGAGTCGGTTTCCAGTATCGTCGTACGTTCCGGGTCGAAGGCAGTAAGCGTTGGTCCTGTTGTAAAGAGCTCCTTTAGCCTGTTAAAGCTTCTATTACACTCGTCCGTCTACTTAAACTGCTTGTCCTTATATGTTAGCTCGACTAGGGGGCGTACGATCTCCGAGTAGTTCCGTATAAACTAGCAGTAGAAGTTGGCAAACCTAAGAAATTCCTGTACGCCCTTAACGTTCGTAGGCGGCTTCTATTGCTTAATAGCATTAATCTTCTTCCTATCTATGCTAATGCCTTTCCCTACCTTAATAATAAACCCTAGGTATTTCGTACACTGTATACCAAATTTACATTTGTCGATGTTAAGGTATAATCTAGCCTGTTGCAGTCGATCTAGTACCTTCTTAACGTCCTGTACGTAATCTGCATAAGTGCCGTCTGTAAACACCAGGATGTCGTCGAGGTACACCGAGCAGATATCGTCTAGTAACCCTTGTAGAGACTTGTTAATATACCTTTAGAAGGTTGCCAGTACGTTGGCAAGGCTAAAGGAGGTAACAAGCTACTCGAAAAGACTATATCTCGTACAGAAGGCAGTTATCTATTTACAGCCTTCCTTAATCTGTATCTTGTAGAAAGCCGAGACTACGTTAAGCTTAGTAAACTACTTTGCCTTGCTAATCCGTCCGAGAGTCTCCTTAATAAGGGGTAGGGGGTACTGGTCCTTCTTAGTAATCGCGTTAATGCCTTAGTAGTCTACGTAGAAACGCAAGCCGGCCTTCCCTTCCTTATAGACAAACAGTATAGGTGCTCCTACAGACGAGGTGCTTGCCTAAATGAAACCTTTAGCAAGTAGGTCGTCTAGTGTCTTGCGCAGTACTAGGAGTTCTCTAGAGGATATTCTATACAGCAGGCCGTACAGTACCTTAGGCAGACTCCTATCTAGACAGGGCTCTAGCTAGATATCGTAGTTAATCCCTTCTCCTTAGTGTAGCAGCAGTTTTAAGGCCGACTTTGGCTCGAAGAGGTCCAGGTATTCTACATATTCCTTTAGGAGCTTCGTATAGGGGTCCGTTGCTTTCTTAGGCGCTAATGCCTTCTTAATGTCTGCAGTCGCAGTGTTGATTTTGACCTTAGCATTGCCGCCCTGCAGGACCCTCTCTTAGTCTTAGAGCCTCTGCTTTGTCGCTGCCAGGTACAGCCGTCCTCGTCCGACGTCCAGCTTGCCTCGCTAGCGCTCTATCTATAGCTTCCCTAATATTAGGTTGTACTCTAACTTGTCCTGTACGACATAGAGGTATAAGTCGTGCTTATAGTGTCCCTGTATCTCTATCGTTCCTTTTACTATATAGGTAATGTCCGGTCCTCGCCTAGTAATTCCCAGTATGCGTACAGGTACAGTAGGTTATCTTAATGTAGTGTCTCTGTACAAAGTCTTCGCTAATTACTCTATACACTAAACATCCTGTATTAATTAATGTCCGCACTGTTGCGGACCCGTTTAGCGTAGGCTGTACGATAAACGGCGTAGTTGTTATGTAGTTGCTCTTAAAAGATAGCTAAGTAGTGCTTTGATTTAGCAATCTATCTTATATACACCTCTAGCAGAGCCTTCGCTTAGAGACTACTCTTTTCCCGACTCGTCGTCGTCTAAGTAGGACTCCTAATCCTCTTGTTAGGGCGCTGCAGTTGCTACCCTTGCAGTAGTCGGCTGTCCCCTAGGTCTCTCTACTAGCAAAAGCCTGCAATTCTGTACAGTATAGCCTATCTTGCTATACCGGTAGCAGCTTTCCTCTGTCCTTCTCTTGTCTAGGATAGCTATATCTACCTACTATGCCCTTTTAACGGCGGCCCTTAGCTGTACAGTAATAGCTGCCGCTACCCTCGTTGTCGTTATTAGTTCCTAGTCTATAGCGTCTGTCTGCTGCTAGAGGGGTTATTGCATCTTATAAGCGCGGCTTATCCGTCCGAGCCTATACTGCTAGTCGTTAACTATCCTAAGGAGATTACAGAATTCCTTATATGTAGCTAGTCGTATTACGTCTACTAGTCCTATTATAATCTCCTTAGAAAAGCCTACCTCTAAGGAGGTAATTTTTATCCTATCCTCCTATTAGAGTCCTCCTGCTTCTGCTAGAGTTTAGTCGTATTCTATAAGGAACTCTTATACAGTCTTGCATCCTTGCTTTATTGTATTAACTTGTAGGAGTGCTCGGCTCTCGCAGTCTAGGTCCTTGTAGCTCTTGTTAAGAGCTGCCTAGAGCATCGTCGTCGTAGCTATTGCTAGGTTAGCAATAGCCGTCTTATAGTACGGCAGAATCTGTGCTATCGCCCTGCCCTTTAACCTCCTAAAGAGGTAAACTACCTTGTATAGCTCGGTTGGGTATGCTCCTAAGTCGACTAGAAGCTTAGAGCGTATCTAGGCAACCTAGGAGGGGTACTCGGCTAGAGCCTTACTATCGCATATAGTAATGTTAGGGAGTTTGCTCTTAGGGGTCGGGGTGTAGGCTATCGTATTCGTCGTCGTAGGGGTCGGACCGCGATCGGACGCCCTAAGCTGTCGTAGCTCCTATTCCCGTTAGGAAATCATCGCAGCCTAGTAGCTTACTTGCTGCTCGAGCTACTTCCTGTGTTCTAGCAGCTCCTTGTATATACAGTGTATATGCCCCTATATAGCTGTAGGTTCTATAGGGATGTCGCTGTCTATCTTTGTTTTATTACTGCAGTTATCGACAGTAAGATCAGTTCCTAATATAAAGGGCTTAAGAATCTTAGTTTAGAAACTTAAGGTTAGGTATCTATATAAAGGAACTAATAGGCAGTTCCTTCGTCGTCTGCTGCTGTACAATTTGTACCTACGAAGCTAGGCTAGCAATTTCCCTCTATATAGGGATGCAAGGTTTACCCTCTATACAGAGGATCGGGAGTTCTCCCTCTAGATAGTAGTGCAGAGTTTTCCGTCTGTTTAGAGGGGCGGCAATTCCCCTCTATATAGGGCTATAGGGTTCTCCCTCTATACAGGAGTAGGGTCCTGTCGGTAATTCCGTACAGAGGGTAGGGTCGTGCTAGCGCCGCTAAGTCGCAGTCCTTAGGGCAACAGCTGGCTCAGGTCCAGGACCTAGGCTAGGCAGCGCCCCCTAACACTAACAAAGGACGACAAGCTGCGCTAAAGTACGAAGCAGGAGATAAGGTATAGTTAAACTAGCGCAACATCTATATAGACCGGCTAAGCAAGAAACTAGACTAGAAGAACTAGAAGTTTACAGTAATCAAGCCGGTAGGGACATACGCAGTACGACTTAACAACACTCCCCTAGGGATCTATCTAGTCTTCTATATAGACCTCGTCCAGCTAGCATATATAAACCCCCTTCCTTACTAGACGACAGACAATATACGCCCCCTAACAATTATAACTAAGACCTAGGAAGAGTATAAATTAGATGAAATCCTTAGGAGTTAGACAAAGTAAAATATTAGGGGGCGCCGCCCAGCCTAGGTCCTGGACCCGACCTAAGCCAGCCGTCGCCCTAAGGACTGCGACTTAGCGGCGCTAGCACGACCCTACCCTCTGTACGGAATTACCGACAGGACCCTACTCCTGTATAGAGGGAGAACTATATAGCTCTATATAGAGGGGAATTGCCGCCCCTCTAAACAGACAGAAAACTCTGCACTACTATCTAGAGGGAGAACTCCCGATCCTCTGTATAGAGGGTAAACCTTGCATCCCTATATAGAGGGAAATTGCTAGCCTAGCTTCGTAGGTACAAATTGTACAGCAGTAGACGACGAAGGAACTGCCTATTAGTTCCTTTATATAGATACCTAACCTTAAGTTTCTAAACTAAGATTCTTAAGCCCTTTATATTAGGAACTGATCTTACTGTCGATAACTGCAGTAATAAAACAAAGATAGACAGCGACATCCCTATAGAACCTACAGCTATACAGGGGCATATACACTGTATATACAAGGAGCTGCTAGAACACAGGAAGTAGCTCGAGCAGCAAGTAAGCTACTAGGCTGCGATGATTTCCTAACGGGAACAGGAGCTACGACAGCTTAGGGCGTCCGATCGCAGTCCGACCCCTACGACGACGAATACGATAGCCTATACCCCGACCCCTAAGAGCAAACTCCCTAACATTACTATATACGATAGTAAGGCTCTAGCCGAGTACCCCTCCTAGGTTGCCTAGATACGCTCTAAGCTTCTAGTCGACTTAGGAGCATACCCGACCGAGCTATACAAGGTAGTTTACCTCTTTAGGAGGTTAAAGGGCAGGGCGATAGCACAGATTCTGCCGTACTATAAGACGGCTATTGCCAACCTGGCAATAGCTACGACGACGATGCTCTAGGCAGCTCTTAACAAGAGCTATAAGGACCTAGATCGCAAGAGCCGAGCACTCCTACAAGTTAATACAATAAAACAAGGATGTAAGACTGTACGAGAGTTCCTTACAGAATACGACTAGACTCTAGCAAAGGCAGGAGGACTCTTGTTGCGGCGGTGGAAAGAGGTGGGACGGATTAATAGGGTGGACCCTGGATTTCGGCTCGGCCCTTCCGGACCGAGCCGGGCCTTGGCACCACCCTCCATTAAAGCCCACCACCGCCACTACATAGATTCCTTTCCCTCCTCAGTTCGAGATATAGTTATCAAAAAGGCCGTATTGAATCATATCTGCGTGCCCGGATCATTATATCTCGAACTCACTCTCCACACTACACCCTGCGCTGCGCGAAAGGGCCCGTTGAACCATCCGGAAACCCGAATAACGCACGCGCACTCAACAACACACCAACAACTACCAAGGCACTGTAAGAAGATAGAAGGCTTCTCAGCGGTAGACAGCGGCGTAACAGGCCGCCGAGGAAAGAGAAAGACTGACAGAGCGAGCAGACGCTCCAGCGTAGTTAAAGATAAGGTCGTTATTAGAGGTTTTACAGCGGAAGAGACCGCAGAGATTAAGGAACGAATAAAGGAATACAAGAAGATCTACGACTGCACGATCGAGGAACTGGAAGACTACGTAAACGAGAACGGAATAGGGAAGGTCTACGACGGTATAGACCTTATTAAGACGCTGTTTTATAGAACACTGGAAGAGAATAGACAGCTAAGAGAGGAAGTAGAGACAGTAAGGGCCGAAAAGGAATCGGCAGAGACTATCGTCGACGTGTTGGAACACCAAGCGGCGAATCGAATAGCGCAGCTAGAGGCGCTAAAGGATCAACTGGCTAATATAGAAGCAGCGAGATCGTCGCCGCTACCGCGGCGAGAAACCCAAGTGGAAACTACCTCGCCGGCGGCCTACAGTCAAGGTGGCACGTTGATGACGTCACTACCGGATCCACTAGTTTTCGGTGGCGGAGACTCTAAAGCGTAGGAGGCGTTCAAGAAGAAGATCAAGAATAAGATAAGCCGCGATTACGCATTAAGCAGCGAAGAAGACAGGTTGGCCTATTTAGAGGCGCGACTAGAAGGCGAAGCGTTCTCGTTAGTGGCGGACCTGGAAGAGGTAACCGCCGACGAAGCTATTAAGGCGCTGGACTAGCGTTTCGGAGACTCCTTCCGGAAGAAGACGGCCTGCGAGCAGCTGGATAAGATCAACCAGAACCGTCAGACATTCGAAGAGTTCTACGGACTGTTTAGGAAATACGCTATCAGAGCGAGAGTGGCAGAACATAAGCAGCTGCACCTACTGAGGCAGAAGCTGAGTCCTGAGCTCGCCGCCGCTATAGCGTCTGTAGAAGACGAAGGCCTTAAGAGCTTCGTGCACCAAGCGAGAGTCACCGCAAGAAACTTGAGCGCTTACGCGAAATTACGAGAATCGGTTCGGAAGCCGTCGCCGTCGCCGTCGCTAATGCGGACAACCAGAGCCCCTGCGCCCTTCCGACGCAGCCCCCAGCCGCCTTACGTGCCGCGACCGTCGTTCGTCCCCACCTGTTTCGCGTGCGGAAAGCCTGGCTACATCGCTACGAGCTGCCAGGCATCGGATAAGCAGAAGCAGGAGTATCGTGTTATAAAGCAGCCTCAGCCGCAGCCGCCGAGAAAGACGATTCAAGCCATCGAGCCGGCTCCGAACGATGCCGACAGCGTAGACGGCGGCGTGCAGCTAAGAATTATAGG
Organism: Pseudocercospora ulei; assembly: GCA_016165855.1. Classification (NCBI taxonomy): domain Eukaryota; kingdom Fungi; phylum Ascomycota; class Dothideomycetes; order Mycosphaerellales; family Mycosphaerellaceae; genus Pseudocercospora; species Pseudocercospora ulei. The sequence continues at coordinate 3,216,097 of JACWNB010000003.1, forward strand.
AAAAGACCAGCTGGACGGATAGGCCCCCTATCCAGCATTAACAATAGGGCACCGAATCGAAGCGAATCGCCGCGAGGAGAAAGCATTAACAGCTGCAGCGACCCGCTCTCGGCGGCGGTGGAAGTGAACACGGAAACAGCCATTATCCTTCCGATTACTGTCCACCCCCTTAACGGATTGAGCAAACCGCTTTAGCTGAAAGCTTTTATCGACACCGGAGCTCTTATCGGCGCGGCGATCCACTACCGACTAGTCCGGAAGCTGAAGAATGGATACGGTTATCCAGTGGAACTGGCGTCGCCGACGCGAATTTCGGCATATAACGGACAAGACACAGAAAGCGTTACGCACTACGTGCCATTAAGGACTACGCTAGCTGGTCGAACCACGGAAGCGACGTTCCGAATCATAGATATCGGAAGGTTTGACATCATTATATAGCAGAAATGGATAAAGAACTAGAAAGCCATCGTTGACATAGATAAAGGAACGATCAGGTTCAAAACCCCGGGTAGCGGAGCAGGGACCATCGGAGAGGTCGCTACCGTCGCCGCCAAGCCGAAAGCTACGGAGTCCGCGAGAGAGGCTCCGTCCGATCGTTCCGAACCCCCGGTTACCGTCGGAATAATAAGTTCAGAAGCTATAACGACCCTCGCGAAGTCGCCGGACAACGAGATTTACACTATCTTAATAAAAGACATCGAAGACCACTGGAAGATAATGGCGGAAGAAGAAGTGGATCCGCTAGAGGTGCTACCGGCGGAGCTCCACGATTACGCTAACGTGTTCTTAAAAGCCGACTCCAACCTCCTGCCGCTCTATCGACCGGAATATAACAACAAGATCCGACTGAAAGAAGGAGCTACGCTGCTAAGAACCGAGCCCCTAAGACGACTGTCGCCGGCGGAACTGGACTAAGTAGAGGTGTTTGTTCGCGAAAACCTAGCGAAAAAGTTTATTACGCCGAGCTCTGCCGAATATGCGTTACCGATTCTTTTCGTAAGAAAACCAGGGGGTGGTCTGCGACTCTGCGTAGACTATCGAGGCCTTAACGAGGTCACCAAGAGAGACGTCTATCCACTGCCGCTAATAGATGAGACTATACAGCGCGTAGCGAAGGCTAAGTAGTTTAGCAAGCTGGACATCCGCTAAGCGTTCTATTGATTAAGGAACGAGGAAGGGCAAACGGAAGATCTTACGACGTTCGCGACGCGTATAGGCAATTTCAAGTAGTTGGTAATGCCGTTCGGACTTACCAACGCGCCGGCAGTGTGGCAACGCTTTATAAACCACACCTTTATAGACATGTTGGAACGGTTCGTATCGATTTACCTGGACGACATCCTTATCTACACCGATAGAACGAGAGAGCAACACACGGACTACATCGAGAGAGTGTTAAAGAGACTCTGCGAGGTCGGATTGAACGCGGACACGAAGAAGAGCGAGTTCTATTAAACCGAGGTCAAATATCTCGGTCTTATCGTCGGAAGAGATAGAATTCGTATAGACCCCTTAAAGGTCGCTGCCGTCGCGGAGTGGAAGCAGCCGAAATCCGGAAACACTACGCAAATCAGAGCGTTTCTCGGCTTCTGCAGCTACTATCGACGGTTTATCAAGGACTTCAGCAAGATAGCAAGACCCCTGAACGAGGCGCTGAAGAAAGAGGCCGCCGGCCTATAGAATGAGAGGTGCACGGAAGCCTTTAACCGGCTAAAAGAAGCAGTGGTCTCTGCGCCAGTGCTGGCGTACTTCCAACCAGAAAAGACGATCTATATGGAAACGGACGCTTCCGACACGGTGACGGCCGGAGTCCTTTCTCAATTTAGTGACGACGAAACCCTCTATCCAGTCGCCTTCTTTAGCAAGTCAATAAGCGAAGCTAAACGGAATTACGCTATCTACGATAAGGAGCTACTGGCGATTATTCAGGCTTTCGAGGAGTGGAAACCGGAGCTTATAGCTGGAAAGAGCACGGTCCAGGTCCTTACGGACCACCAGTCGCTAACCTACTTTATAAAGACGCAGAAACTCTCAAGGCGTCAAGCTAGGTAGGCCGCCTACTTGTTAGGGTTCGATTTCAAGATTACCTATCGACTAGGGGCTCAAAATGGAAAGGCTAACGCGCTAACGAGAAGGGAAGGGAAGACGAGCCGCGCGAAGGAAGATCCGAACATGTTTCAGAAGGTGTTGACCGAACGGATAGTGGACGCCGAGGTGTTGAAGGAAGCAGGGATCTGCGCAGCGGAACCGCAGACCGAACCGGAACCAATAGAGCCGCCGATTGAAGAAAAGACTCTCTACGAAAAGGTGGAGCAGCTTAACTAGCAACAGAAACTCGGCAGAACCGGTTTAGGGAAGCTAATAGTTCCGGAAGAACTGGTTACAGAGGTCATCCAATTGGTCCATAACTCGAAGGACGTTAGTTACGCAGGCTCGAAGAAGACGATAGAAGCCGTGAGGACGATCTACTAGTTTCCGCGGATCTACGAACGGATCCACCGATTTATCGCCAATTGCTACGTATGCAGAGCCGCGAAGCTACGTTACGGCCTTCCGGCAGGCTTATTGAAGCTACTGCTGATCCCCGAGAAGCCGTAGCAGCACATTACGATGGACTTCGTAACCGGCCTGCCGGAATCCGATGGATACGACGCTACACTGAACGTAGTGGACCGATTAAGCAAAGAACGGCACTTTATCCCCTGCCGAGCAAGAGACGAAGGAACTACTGCGGAAGAGACCGCACGAATGTTGATTCAACACATATGGAAGCACTATAGCCTGCCGGACACTATCACTACAGATAGGGGTCCTTAATTCACCGCCGACGTATAGAGAGCTATTAACCGAGCTCTCGGAATTAGTAGAAAGCTCAGCACAGCTGCTCACCCGCAGACCGACGGTCAATCAGAAGTGGCCAATCGCGAGATAGAGCGATATCTGCGAACCTTCTGCAGCTACCATTAAGAAGAATGGGTTAAGGTGTTGCCGATGGCCGAGTTCTGCGCTAACTCGGCACCGTCTAAGGCCACCTCGCTGGCGCCGTTCGAGATAACGCATAGCTATCTTCCGAGGATGAGCTTTTAGCTACTGAACGAACCCAGCTCCGCGGAACTATCTACTACTGCTACGTCGTCGAAGAGAGTCGCTGCCGCGGCGGCAGAAGCGCTACGATCTCAGATAGAAGAAGCGATCAAAGTGGCGAAAGAAGCGATGGAATCAGCTCAGAAGAAGATAGTAACTCGGGCTAATAGAAAAAGGTCCCCAATAGAATTCGAGGAAGGCCAAAAGGTATGGCTCAACACGCGAAACCTAAGGCTAAAAGGAAACGCGAAGCTCAACCCACGCCACGTAGGTCCGTTCAAGATAATAGAAAAGAGGTCGCCAGTGACCTATCGGCTCCAGCTGCCGAAATCGTTCCAGATCCACGATGTCTTCTATTCCGATCTGCTAAGCCTGGACCCTAAGGACGGCCTTCCGGAACAGGGGTTCGCCGAACCCCCACCAGTTAAGATGGACGGTGAAGAAGAAGAGTGGGAGGTAGAAGACGTAATAGACGTAAAGAAGACGAGGGGGTCCATTAAAGCGAGGATCTCGTAGAAGGGGTGGCCGGAAGATTATAAGTAGTATCCGATCGAGAATCTCCGGAATTCGGCGGAGCTGCTAAGAGACTTTTACGCGCGGAACCCGAAGAAGCCAAAACCGGCGTGGCTCTAATGTCGACAATTCCGGAAGAGAGAAGAAAGCCACGTCCGCTCCACCGGCGCGGAAGCCGATAAAGGCGATCGTAATAGAATTGATAGCTCCAGGCAGTCGGTCGGCGACGGCGTGGAGGATCTGGTGGAAAAGAAGAAGAAGAAGAAAAACGACGCCGCGGAAAGATCTATATAGACCTCCGCGCCGGAGCACAGACCAACCACGCCGCAGCTCAGATAACCCACGACTCAGATCAGATAGCACAGATCAGGCGCACCGATTACATAAACGACTAAGTAAAGGACTTCAGATGTTGATAACGTAAGAGATTCAAGAAGCGATGGAAGAAGGAAGAGGTAATATCACCGTCGGAGGGGATTTTCGAGGAAGAGACGACGAATCAAAAAAAAAAAAAAAAAAGGAGGGGGAATAGTGAAAGGTTTTCGGATGAATAGGGTGACTAAGCGGTCGAGGGCGACCGCTGGTAAGGGAGGGGGGTAGTGTTGCGGCGGTGGAAAGAGGTGGGACGGATTAATAGGGTAGACCCTGGATTTCGGCTCGGCCCTTCCGGACCGAGCCGGGCCTTGGCACCACCCTCTATCAAAGCCCACCACCGCCACCACATAGATTCCTTTCCCTCCTCAGTTCGAGATATAGTTATCAAAAAGGCCGTATTGAATCATATCTGCGTGCCCGGATCAACTCTAATAGGAGGATAGGATAAAAATTACCTTCTTAGAGGTAGGCTTCTCTAAAGAGATTATAATAGGACTAGTAGGCGTAATACGACTAGCTACGTACAAGGAATTCTGTAATCTCCTTAGGATAGTCGACGACTAGCAGCGTAGGCTCGGACGGATAAGCCGCGCTTATAAGATACAACAACCCCTCTAGTAGCAGATAGACGCTATAGACTAGGAACTAATAACGACAACGAGGGTAGCAGCAGCTATTACTGTACAGCTAAGGGCTGCTACTAAAAGGGCGCAATAGGTAGACATAGCTACCCTTAACAAGAGGCGAGCAGAAGGGAGCTGCTACAGGGGTAGCAAGATAGGCTATACTGTATAGAATTGCGGGCTTTTGCTAGCAGAGAGACCTAGGGGACGGCCGACTACTGCAAGGGTAGCAACTGCAGCGCCCTAGCAAGAGGATTAGGAGTCCTACTTAGACGACGACGAGTTGGGAAAAGAGTAGCCTCTAGGCGAAGGCTCTGCTAGAGGCGTATACAAGATAGATTGCCAAATCAAAGCACTACTTAGCTATCTTTTAAGAGCAACTACATAACGACTACGCCGTTTATCGTACGGCCAACGTTAAACAGGTCCGTAACGGCGCAGACATTAATTAATACAGGATGTTTAATATACAGAGTAATTAGCGAAGACTTCGTACAGAGACACTAGATTAAGACGACCCCTACTGTACCTGTACGCATGTTAGGCATTACCAGACGAGGACTGGACATTACCTATATAGTAAAAGTAACGATAGAGGTACAGGGACACTATAAGCAGGACTTATACCTCTATGTCGTACAGGACAAACTAGGGTATAACCTAATACTAGGGAAGCTATAGATAGAGCGCTAGAGGGGCAAGCTAGACGTTAGACGAGGGCGGCTGTACCTAGTAGTAACGAAGCAGAGGTTCCGAGACTAAGGGAGAGTCCGGCAGGACGACAACGCTACAGCCGGAGCTAACATGTCGACGAAGCAGAGGCCCGAGACCAAGGGAAGGCTCTGTAGGGTAACAATGCCAAGGCCGAAATTAACACAGCGACGGCGGACATTAAGAAGGCATTAGCACCTAAGAAAGTAACGGACCCCTGTACGAAGCTCCTAAGGGAATACGCAGGATACCTCGACCTCTTCGAGCCGAAGTCGGCCTTAAAACTGCTGCTACACTAAGGAGAAGGGATTGACTACGACATCTAGCTAGAACCCTGTCCGGATAGGAGTCTGCTAGAGGTACCGTAAGGACCGCTGTATAGAATGTCCTCTAGAGAACTCCTAGTACTGCGTAAGACACTAGACGATCTGCTTGCCAAAGGGTTTATTTAGGCAAGTACCTCGTCTGTAGGAGCCCTAGTGCTGTTTGTCTATAAGGAGGGGAAAGCCGGCTTGCGTTTCTGCATAGACTACAGAGGCATTAACGCGATTACTAAGAAGGACCGGTACCTCCTAATGTAGCGCAGTACACTTGAGCTAAAAGGGACTGGTCAAGTAACTCGGAAGTGACTTGACTAATGTGTACCAGATATATGAACCTTGGCAAGGCATAGTAATGACACGGGCCAACCCACCCCGTATTACTACCCCCTGCGCTACAGGCTTACGACCTCGTAAGCTGCGCTTACTTACAGGCTACGTATGCCATTGCACAGCCCCCCTATGTATGCAGCATACGCAATTAACCCCCCCCCCGGCAGGTCTGCACACAGCCAGCTGGACCTTTACCGGGTCTGCCTTATTCTGTACGGAGTGGTGGACAAACGGACATACGTTAACGCTGCTTCTACTCTCCCGTTAAAAGATGCGCCCCCTAGGAATTGAACCCGGGCCTTTCATCGTACACTTTCAGCAGTCACTTCCGAGTTAAGTGATGTAGCGCGGTACACTTAAGCCAAAAGGGACTGGTTAAGTAACTCGGAAGTGACTTGACCAATGTGTACCAGATATATGAACCTTGGCAAGGCATAGTAATGACACGGGCCAACCCACCCCGTATCACCCCCTACCCCTTATTAAGGAGACTCTCGGACGGATTAGCAAGGCAAAGTGGTTTACTAAGCTTAACGTAGTCTTAGCCTTCTACAAGATACAGATTAAGGAAGGCTGTAAATAGATAACTGCCTTCTATACGAGATATAGTCTTTTTAAGTAGCTTGTTACCCCCTTTAGCCTTGCCAACGCACTAGCAACCTTCTAAAGGTATATTAACAAGTCCTTATAAGGGTTACTAGGCGACATCTGCTTAGCATACCTTAACGACACCCTGGTTTTTACAGACGGCACCTATACAGATTATGTACAGGACGTCAAGAAGGTGCTAGATCGACTGCAGCAGGCTGGCTTGTACCTCGACATCGACAAATGTAAAACCAGTGTCCAGCGTGCGAAATACCTAGGGTTTATTATCGAGGCAGGGAAAGGCATTAGCATAGATAGGAAGAAGATTAATGCTATTAAGCAATAGAAGCTGCCTACGAATGTTAAGGGCGTATAGGAATTTCTTGGGTTTGCCAACTTCTACTGCTAGTTTATACAGAACTACTTGGAGATTGTACGCTCCCTAGTCAAACTAACATACAAGGACAAGCAGTTTAAATAGACGGACGAGTGCGATAGGAGCTTTAACAAGCTAAAGGAGCTCTTTACTACAGGACCGACGCTTGCCGCCTTCGACCTAGAGCGTACGACGATACTAGAAACTAACTCCTTAGGGTATTGCATTAGAGGTATCCTGTTACAGGTAGGCTCAGACGGACTCCTGCACCTATGCGTATATTTCTCTAAGAAGAACTCCCTAGCTAAGTGCAACTACCCTATCTACGACAAAGAGTTGCTAGCAGTTGTACAGTGTTGCGAAGCGTAGGATAGAGAACTCTGCTCGGTTCCCGAGTTTCTCACCCTAACTAACTACAAGAATCTGGAGTACTTTACGCAACCCTGGAAGCTGTCTAAGAGATATGTATGATAGGCAATGTACCTAAGCCGCTTTAATATAAGACTCCAGTATCGCAAGAGTAAGGACAATAGCAGGGCCGACGCATTATCCAGACAGGACCAGGACATGCTAACGACGTACGAGGACGACCGTTTAAAGTTACAAACATTCCAGATATTTAAGGAGGAGCTAGGCGAGGAGACTATCCGTCTAGTAGCAACACACCTATAGGAACCCCAACTATAAGTATAGGAAGAGGCAGTAGAAAAGGACGAGGTGTACTAAGGGGCCCGTACAGCAATCTAAGGAGGACAGCGGAAGCTCCCAGCAGAGCTCTATCTTAAGGTGTCGGCAGCAGAGTGCTTAGTAGACGAAGAGAACAACCTAAAGTTCAGGAATTGGATTTGGGTCCTAGCAGACGAGAAGCTCCGTACGAGCTTAATACAACAGGCATATAACTCTATAGCAACCGGGCACCTAGGGCGTAAGGAGACGTACAGCATTGTCGCTAGGGACTACTACTAGCCAGCGATAGCGAAGGACATCTGCAGGTTCGTACAGAACTGCAATGTGTACGGACGGACGAAGCCCTAGCGTAAGCTAAAGCATAGGCTGCTAAAGCCCCTACCGATACCGGACCGGCCCTAGCAAGACCTAACAGTAGACTTTATAACGGATCTCCCTAAGAGCGACGGACAGCGGAACATTATAGTAGTTACGGACAAGTTAACGAAGGGGGTAATACTAGAGGGAACGGACTCTATTACAGCTAAGGACACTGCCTAGGCATTTATACAGATAACGTTCAGCAAGTACGGGTTCCCTTAGTCAATTGTGTCGGACCGAGGTACACAGTTTACGAGCTAGCTCTAGGCGAGGGTCTGCCAGTTGCTAAAGGTAGAACGTCGCCTGTTAACTGTATAGTACCTGCAGACGGCCGGGGCGACGGAGAGGGTCAATTCGACGTTAGAAGCGTACCTCCGAGCGTACGTCGACTATAACTAGACGAACTAGAACCGCCTCCTCCCTATAGCGGAGCTAGCTATTAACAGCCGTACGGCTAATGCTACGGGATTGTCCCCCTTCTTTTTAGCCTATAGATACGACCACTCCCTGCTCCTACCAACCTAAAGAGGTAACACTGCGCGCCCTATACGATCCCTAATTTAGCGAGGAGAAGCTATTGTACAGACGATTACGAACGCCTATCGATAGGCGAAGGCGAGTCTGGCTATAGCTTAACAGAATGCGAAAGAGCAGGCTAACAAGGGACAGCAGGCTACACTAAGGTACGAAGCAGGGGATAAGGTCTGGCTAAACTAGCGAAACATCTGTACAGACCAGCCGAGCAAGAAGCTAGATTAGAAGAACTAGAAATTTACAGTGGTCCGACTAGTAGGAACACACGCTGTATAATACGGATGTGGATGTAGACAGCTAGCAGCTAGGCTTGGCAGGGCCAGGCTTGGCGCATACTCAAATACCTCTACCTCCGCTTGTACGTAGATTCTTCCCTCTCCAGCCTTGGATATAGTTATTAAAGACGGGTATTGACCTTGCGTCTACTGCAGTCGGATTATTATATCCAAGGCTCACTTTAACAACACCCGCACTACGCGAAAGAGCCCGTTGAATTATATCCGGATACTCGATTAACGTACGTGCAACCAACCTAGAGTGTGTACTGTATATATACAAAGGAGGCCGTTGAATTATATCCGGTTACTTAATCGTATATATGCATACTACTCTACCCCCCCCCTCCCCCGATCGAGAAGAAGAAGAGAGTTTTTAAGGAAGAGAAGTGCCCCTATCGAGAAGAGAGAGAGTTTTAAAGAGAGAGAGTGCCCCTACGAGAGGGATGTTAGGAAGAGAAGTGCCCCTACGAGCAGATCGTACGAGTTTTGAAGTTCTAAGATAGGACGAGAAGGACGAGAGCGAGAACGACGATGTAGGAGCGACGGGGACGAGGAGCGAGAGCGAGGAGCGAGAGCGACGACGACGACAAGACGCACCTAGCAGGACCTAGGGCGACGACATTCGTTTTTTTCGGGTCTTTAACAGACTATTCTATTCGGCAGTACATTCAGCAATCGAGGCAAAGCACGAGCACCTAGGCTCAGCACCAGGCTCAGCACCAGGCTTAGCACAAGTACAAGGCTATTGCAGACAACAGGCAGTGCACCGTTGCAGACAACACTGCTGCAGACAAAACAAGGCAGAGCTGCAGACAAAACAAGGCAGAGCTGCAGACAACACAGGCAAAGCGACACGAGCAGCAAAGCGACACGAGCAGCAACGAGCACCTAGGCACGAGCACCCAGGCAGAGCACCAGGCAGAGCCCCTAGGCAGAGCCCCTAGGCAGAGCCCCTAGGCAGAGCCCCTAGGCAGAGCCCCTAGGCAGAGCCCCTAGGCAGACAGCTGCAGACAACAGAGGCACAGCTGCTGCAGACAATAGAGGCACAGCTGCTACAGACAACAGAGGCACAGCTGCTGCAGACAGGCATAGCAGCTGCAGACAACGCAGACAACACAGCTACAGACAACACAGATGCAGACAATACAGGCACTGCATGTTCAGAAAGGCAGCTGCAGACAACAGAGGGTACAGCTGCAGGCAACATAGGTGCAGACAATAAAGACTGCTGCATACAGGGCTGCTATATAGAGCAAAAGGCAGAGCACAAGGCAGAGCACCAGACAGGCAAAGCTGCAGGCAGGCAACTGCAGACAACAGAGGCACGGCAGCTATAGGCTGGCACAGCTGCTGCAGATAGGCAAAGCACAGGTAAAGCGACGGTCGAGAAGCGACCGTCGAGAATAAGAAGCGACGGCTTAAGAAGCGACGGCTCGAGAAGCGACAGTTCAGAAGCAGTACGTGTTTGCAAAGCGACCTCTACAAGCCTCTACGACCTTCCGCGACCTCCGCGACCTCTGCGACCTCTGCGACCCCGACGACCTCTGCGACAATCTGAGAATTCTGCAGCCTTATCAAGGCACCAAACAAGGCACTACGAGGCCGAAAGCGACGGCAAAACGCACAAGATTAAGGCACTAAAGCGACCGTCGAGAAGCGACGGCTCGAGAAGCAACGGCTCGAGAAGCGACGGCTCGAGAAGCGACATATGTTTGCAAGGCAACCTCTACGACCTCCGCGACCTCCGCGGCCCCGACGACCTCTGCAGCCGCGACCTCTAAGAATTCTACAGCCTTGGCAAGGCACCAATTGAGGCACCAAAGCGACGGCAAAAGGCACGAGATTAAAGCTCAAAAAGGGCACGAGATTAAGGCTCAAAAAGGCACGAGATTGAGGCTCAAAAAGGCACGAGATTAAGGCTTAAAAAGGCGCGAGATTGAGGCTCAAAAAGGCACGAGATTGAGGCTTAAAAAAAGGCACGAGATTGAGACTCAAAACGCACGGAAATTGAAGCTCAAAAGCGACCTTAAAAGCGACCTTAAAAGCGACCTGTTTTGGAGCGACCTGATTGGCCGATAGCGAAGCTGAATTTGCGACCCCTACGACCTGGTTTGGCACGACGCGACCTGGTTTGGCTGATTGCGATTGTGGGCAATCGCTGGTTGGGGAGGGCGGTAGTAATACGGATGTAGATTGATCCGGGCACGCAGATATGATTCAATACGGCCTTTTTGATGACTATATCTCGAACTGAGGAGGGAAAGGAATCTATGTGGTGGTGGTGGTGGGCTTTGATGGTGGTGGTGCCAAGGCCCGGCTCGGCCCGACCGGGCCGAGCCGAAATCCAGGGTCCACCCCATCAATCTGTCCCACCTCTTTCCACCGCTGCAACACTACCCCCCTCCCTCACCAGCGGTCGCCCTCGATCGCTTAGTCACCCCATCCATCCAAAAAACTTCACTCTCTCTTTTTTTTTTTTTTTTGATTTATCGTTTCCTTCTTGAAAATTCCCTCTAACGCCGACGTTACTTCTTCCGTCTTCTATCAAAAACAACGTTCTTTTCGTTGCTTCTTCTATTTTTCACATCGTCGGCATCTGAAGTCCTTCACTTAGCGTTTATGTAATCGACGCTATCTGATCTGTGCTATCTGATCTGAGCCGTAGGTCATCTGAGCTGCGGCGTGGCTGGTCTGTGCGCCGGCGCGGAGGTCTATATAGATCTTTCCGCGGCGCCGTTTTTCTTCTTCTTTTTCTCTTCTACTAAAGCCTTCACCTACTACGCGGTCGGCGGTGCTGGCACGCTACGGCGTGCGCGAGCTACCGGCCGACGTAGTAGTGCCTGGAGCTATCAATTCCAGACGCATCGCTTTCATCGGCTTCCGCGCCGGCAGAGCGGACGTGTCTCTATTGTCGGCATCAGAGCTACGCTGGCTTCGGCTTTTCCGGGTTCCGCGCGTAGAACTCTCTTAGCAGCTCCGCCGAGTTCCGAAGGTTTTCGACCAGATACTATTTATAGTCTTGCGGCCACCCCTTCTACGAGATCCTCGCTTTGATGGATCCCCTTATCTTCTTTACGTCTATTACGTCTTCTACCTCCTACTCTTCTTCCTTACTGTCCATCTCGACCGGCGGGGGTTCGGCGAAGCCCTGATCCGGCGGACCGTTCTCAGGGTCTAGGCTTAGCAGATCCGAATGGAAAACGTCGTAGATCCGGAACGATTTCGGCAGCTGGAGCCGGTAGGTTACTGGCGACCTCTTTTCCACTATCTTAAACGGACCTACGTAGCGTAGATTCAGCTTGGCGTTGCCTTTTAGCCTTAGGTTCTTCGTGTTGAGCTATACCCTTTGGCCCTCCTCGAATTCTATCGGTGACTGCTTCTTATTAGCCCGAGTTACTATCTTCTTCTGAGCCGATTCTATCGCGTCTTTCGCCACTTTGATCGCTTCTTCTATCTAAGATCGTAGCGCTTCTGCTGCTGCGGCGGCGACTCTCTTCGACGACGTAGCGGTGGATAGTTCCGCGGAGCTGAGTTCGTTTGGCGGCTGAAAGCTCATCCTCGGAAGATAGCCGTGCGTTATCTCGAACGGCGCCAGCGAGGTGGCCTTAGACGGTGCCGAGTTGGCGCAGAACTCGGCTATCGGCAACACCTTAACCCATTCTTCTTAGTGATGGCCGCAGAACGTTCGTAGATATCGCTCCATCTCTCAGTTAGCTACTTCGGACTGACCGTCAGTTTAAGGGTAAGCGGCGGTGCTGAGCTTTCTACGAATTCCGAGAGCTTAATTGATAGCTTTCCACACGTTGGAGGTGAATTGAGGACCCCTATCCGTAGTAATAGTGTCCGGCAGGCTATAGTGCTTCTACACGTGTCTAATCAGCATCCGCGCGGTCTCTTCCGCAGTCGTTCCTTCGTCTCTAGCTTAGCAGGGGATAAAGTAGCGCTCTTTGCTTAGCCAGTCCACTACGTTTAGCGTAGCGTTATATCCATCGGCTTCCGGCAGGCCGGTTACGAAATCCATTGTAATGTGTTGCTACAGTTTCTCGGGGATCGGAAGTAGCTTTAGTAGACCCGCTGGAAGACCGTAACGCAGCTTCGCGGCTCGGCATACGTAGCAATTGGCGATAAATCGGTGGATCCGTTCGTAGATCCGCGGAAACTAGTAGATCGTCCTTACGGCTTCTATCGTCTTCTTCGAACCGGCGTAACCAACGTCTACAGAGCTATGGACCAGCTGGATAACCTCTGTGATTAGTTCTTCCAGAACTATCAGCTTCCCCGAACCGGTTCTGCCTAGCTTCTGCTTCTGATTAAGCTGCTCTACCTTCTCGTAGAGAGTCTCTTCCTTAGGGGCCGGTTCTACTGCGCAGGCCCCTACCTCTTTTAACACCTTGGCGTCTACTATTCGCTCGGTTAGCACCTTCTGGAACATGTTCGGATCTTCTTTCGCGCGGCTGGTCTTTCCTTCCCTTCTCGTCAGCGCGTTAGCCTTTCCATTTTAAGCCCCTGGTCGGTATGTAATCTTAAAATCGAACCCTAATAAGTAGGCGGCCTACCGAGCTTGGCGACGTAAGAGCTTCTGCGTCTTTATAAAGTAGGTCAGCGACTAGTGGTCTGTAAGGACCTGAACTGTGCTCTTTCCAGCTATAAGCTCCGGTTTCCACTCCTCGAAAGCCTGAATGATCGCCAGCAGCTCCTTATCGTAGATGGCGTAGTTCCGCTTAGCTTCCGTTATAGACTTGCTGAAGAAGGCCACTAGGTAAAGGGTCTTATCGTCTCCGTATTAAGAAAGGACCCCTGCCGTTACTGTATCGGAAGCGTCCGTTTCTACGTAGATTGTCTTTTCCGGCCGGAAGTGTGCCAGAACCGGCGCCGAGGCCACTGCTTCTTTCAGCCGTACGAAAGCTTCCGTGCACTTCTTATTCTATAGGCCGGCGGCCTCTTTCTTTAGTGCCTTATTTAGGGGTCTCGCTATCTTGCTAAAGTCCTTAATAAACCGTCGATAATAGCTGCAGAATCCGAGAAACGCTCTGATTTGGGTAGTGTTTCCGGATTTCGGCTGCTTCCATTCCGCTATAGCGGCGATCTTTAAGGGGTCTATCCGGATCCCTTCTCTTCCGACGATAAGACCGAGGTATTTGACTTCAGTCTAATAAAACTCGCTCTTTTTCGTGTCCGCGTTCAATCCGACCTCGCAGAGCCTGGTCAGCACCTTCTTGACGTAGTCCGTATGCTGATCTCTCGTTCTATCCGTGTAGATGAGAATGTCGTCCAAATAGATAGACACGAACCGTTCTAACATGTCTATAAAGGTGTAGTTCATAAAGCGTTGCTATACTGCCGGCGCGTTAGTAAGTCCGAAAGGCATCACCAACTACTTGAAATTGCCTATACGCGTCGCGAACGTCGTAAGATCTTCCGTTTGCCCTTCCTCGCTCCTTAATCGATAGAACGCTTGGCGGATGTCCAGCTTGCTGAACCACTTAGCCTTCGCTACGCGCTGTATGGTCTTATCTATTAGCGGCAGTGGATAGACGTCTCTCTTAGTAACCTCGTTAAGGCCTCGATAGTCTACGCAGAGTCGCAGACTACCCCCTAGTTTCCTTACGAAAAGAATCGGTAACGCATATTCGGCAGAACTCGGCGTAATGAACTTCTTCGCCAGATTTTCGCGAACAAACACCTCTACCTAGTCCAGTTCCGCCGGCGACAGTCGTCTTAGGGGCTCGGTTCTCGGCAGCACGGCTCCTTCTTTTAGCCGGATCTTGTTGTTATATTCCGGTCGATAGAGCGGTAGGAGGTTGGAGTCGGCTTTTAAGAACACGTCAGCGTAACCGTAGAGCTCTTTTAGCAATACCTCTAGTAGGTCCGCTTCTTCTTCTGCCATTATCTTCCGGTAGTCTTCGATGTCTTTTATTAAGATAGCGTAAATCTCGTTGTCCGGCGACTTCGCGAAGGTCGTTATAGCTTCTGAACTTATTATTCCGACGGTAACCGGGGGTTCGGAACGATCGGACGGAGCCTCTTTCGCGGACTCCGTAGCTTTCGGCTCAGCGGTGGCGACCTTTCCGATGGTCCCTGCTCCGCCACTTAAGGTTTTGAATCCTATCGTGCCTTTGTCTACGTCAATGATAGTCTTCTAGTTCTTTATCCATTTCTGCCCTATAATAATGTCAAATCGTCCGAGATCTATAATCCGGAACGTCGCTTCCGTAGTTCGACCAGCTAGTGTGGTCTTTAGCGGCACGTAGTGCGTGACGCTTTCCGTGTCTTGTCCGTTGTATGCCGAAATCTTCGTCGGCGACGCCAGTTCCACCAGATAGCCGTATCCATTTATTAGCTTCTGAACCAGCCGGTGGTGGATCGCCGCGCCAATAAGAGCTCCGGTGTCGATAAAAGCTTTCAGCTGGAGGGTTCGGCGCGACTTCTTAACAGGGTGGATCGTAATAGGAAGGATGATAGCCGTTTCCGTATTCACTTCTACAGCTGCCGAGAGCGGATCGCTGCAGCTGTTAATGCTTTCTTCTCGTGCCGATTCGCTCCGGTGCGGTGCCTTTCGCAGGGGTGCCCTGTTCTTTACGCTGGATAGGGGGCCTATCCGTCTAGCTAGTCTTTTCCTATAATTCTCAACTGCACCTTACCGTCTACGCTGTCAGTGTCGTTCGGAGCCGGTTCCATAGCTTGTATGGTCTTCCTCGGTGGCGGCTGCTGCTGCGACTGCTTTATAACACGATACTCCTGTTTCTGCTGGGCCGTTGCTTGGCATCTCGTAGCGATATAGCCGGGTTTTCCGCACGCGAAACAGGTAGGGGCGAACGACGATCGTAGTGAATATGGCGACTGCTGGGGGGTTCGTCGAAAGGGCGCAGGGGCTTTCGCCGGCTGCGCCGACGGCTTCTGAATCAGTTTACGTGTCGTCGGTTTTCCGTACGCGTTCAAGTTTCTAGCGGTGACTCTCGCTTAATGCACGAAGCTCTAAAGGTCTTCGTCTTCTACTGACGCTATAGCCGCAGCGAGCTTAGGGCTTAGTTTCTGTCTTAGTAGGTGCAGCTGCTTATCTTCTGCTACTCTCGCTCTAATAGCATATTTCCTAAACAGTCCGTAGAACTCTTCGAACGTCTGCCGGTTCTAATTGATCTTGTCCAGCTGCTTACGGGCCGTCTTCTTTCGGAATAGGTCTCCGAAGTGTTGATCTAACGCTTTGATCGCTTCCTTAGCGGTCGCCTCTTCTAGGTCCGCCACTAGCGAAAAAGCTTCACCTCCTAATCGCGATTCCAAGTACGCCAATCTATCCTCTTCGCTGCTCGATGCGTAATCGCGGCTTATCTTGTTCTTGATCTTCTTCTTAAATGCCTCCTACGCTTTAGGGTCTCCGCTACCGAAAGCCGGTAGGTCCGGCAGTGGCGTTATCGTAGTGCTACCTTGACTATAGGCTGCTAGTAAGGCGGTCTCCGCGTGGGTTTCTCGCCGCAGTGGCGGCGACGACTTCGCTGCTTCTATATTAGCCAGTTGATCCTTCAGCGCCTTTAGCTGCGCCAGTCGATTCGACGCTTGGTGTTCCAACACGTCGACGATAGTCTCTGCCGATTCCTTCTCGGCCCTTACCGTCTCTACTTCCTCTCTTAGCTGTCTGTTTTCTTCTAGTGTTCTGTAGAACAGCGTCTTAATGAGGTCTATACCGTCGTAGACCTTTCCTATCCTATTCTCGTTTACGTAATCTTCCAGTTCCTCGATCGTGCAGTCGTAGATCTTCCTATATTCGCTTATTCGTTCCTTGATCTCTGCGGTCTCTTCCGCTGTAAAACCTCTAATAATAATCTCATTATTAATAACACTGGAGCGTCTACCCGCTCTGTTAGTCTTTCCTTTCCTACTTCTGCTGCGGCCTGTAACGCTGCTCTCTACTGCTGAGAAGCCTTCCATCTTCTTACGGTGCCTGGAGGTTGTTGTTGGTGCGCGTGCGTTATTCGAGCGTCCGGATGGTTTGACGGGCCCTTTCGCGCAGCGCGGGGTTGTGGAGAGTGAGTTCAAGATATAATGATCCAGGCACGCAGATATGATTCAATACGGCCTTTTTGATGACTATATCTCGAACTGAGGAGGGAAAGGAATCTATGTGGTGGTAGTGGTAGGCTTTGATGGTGGTGGTGCCAAGGCCCGGCTCGGCCCGGTCGGGCCGAGCCGAAATCCAGGGTCCACCCCATCAATCTGTCCCACCTCTTTCCACCGCCGCAACATAGATGTAGACAGCTGGCAGCTAGGCTTGGCAGGGCCAGGCTTGGCTTACACTTAAATACTTCCACCTCTGCTTGTACGTAGATTCTTCCCTCTCCAGCCTTAGATATAGTTATTAAAGACGGGTATTGACCTTGCATCTACTGCAGTCAGATTACTATACGGCTCGACACTCCCCTAGGGATCTACCTAGTCTTTTACATAGACTTTATACAGCTAGCGAACACGGACCCCCTGCCGCACTAGATAACAGACGACGCGCGCCTACTAGCGATTATAACTAAGGGCCAGGAAGAATACGAGGTAGAAGGAATCCTTAAGAGCCGAAGGAAGCGGGGGAAGGTAGAGTACCTAGTAAAATAGAGAGGATAGGCAGAGCCTACGTAGGAACCGTACGAGGCCCTATAGGACACAACTGCACTGGACAGGTAGGAAGAGAACCATCCCCCTGCCCAGTTACAGTAACGCTGCGCTGTATAGCGAAAAGGGGCACGATCTACCCTAAGGACAGGGTAGCTGCTAGCAACTTAGGTTGTTAAAGGGATCGAGAATTACGATATAGGACACTATAGGATCCTACTAATACTACACCGTACGACACTGTACAGAAGAAGGGCTAGAGGAAGGGAACAGCTAGGAGACAGGTAAGATAGGGGAAATAAAAAGGGAATAGGAACGACACTGTCTGAAAACTTTTATATACTACCTTAAGGTAGCTTACTAGCCACTACCCCTAGGACCCAGGACAGCCAACTCTATACCTATAATCTTAATCACCTCCTAGACGGAAGGGGCCCCAGCACTAGGAAAAGTAGAAGGGTAGCTTAGCAACACCCTGCTGCTAGTTAATGTAGCACCTAAGATGTTAGCTTAGACTGTACAGAGGACAGGAACCTGTACGAACCGGAAGCGAAGCTGCTAGTCGAATTAAGCACTCTACTGCTAAAGGTAGAAATAGGAGGAGACCCTAGCTAGACGAGCGGAGGGGGAGCCAGCGACTACGAGGGAGCTATAACGAGCACAGCCGGACAGGGCGGGTAGTGTAGTAGTAGTAACTGGTAGTAGCTAGTAGGTAGAGTTAACTAGTAATAGTAGTTAGTAGTAGTAATAGTAGTAGTAGTGGACGGCCGGGCAGACAGGTAGCAGGTAAAGAATAAAGAAGAAAGGGAAGAAGAGAGAGGGAGAAAAGGGAAGAGGTTTATATACAGGGTAGTAGCTGCCTGCCTTGTAGGGCAATAACAACTAAGGCAGCTGCTACAACTGTATAAAGGAGGACAAACGAGGCAACTACGACCTAGAGTCTGTACAAGCGACGGTCTACTAGACAACCGGACGGAGGCGGAAACATCTACCTAGGAGTGAAACTCCGGACGACGACTAAGGGACAGGGACAGAGCCAAATAGCCCAGTAGCGCCGGACTGTACGGTTAGGACGTAGAGTGCATAGCTAGAGCTCGAGGATAGGAGGGGAAAGAGCAGACGGGACCGAGTACCTGCGGCACCTTTATAACTGCTTGCAGGCCTCCTTAGCCTTAGCCTCGGCTTCGTTAAATTGGCAAACGGAACAGGCCAAGGTCAGGTAAACAGGCTAAGGTTAGGTAGAAGCGATCTAGCACTACCTGCCTTCCCTCCTATAAACCTAGGAGGACAAGTCTAAGGGTAAACCGGCGGAGAGGGAGGTTAACAGTTAAGTGCCTAGGTAAAGAAGGGAAGGCGCCGCCTAGCAAAGGAACACTAAGAGCTAAGAGTGTACAGTACGCTGCTGTACGAAAAGGGCACTACGAGAAGGGAGGGGGGGGTATTGTTAGGGGGCGCTGCCTAGCCTAGGTCCTAGACCTGACCTAAGCTAGCCGTCGCCCTAAGGACTGCGACTTAGCAGCGCTAGCACAACCCTACCCTCTGTACAGAATTACCGACAGGACCCTACTCCTGTACAGAGGGAGAACCCTATAGCCCTATATAGAGGGGAATTGCTACCCCTCTAAACAGAGGGAAAACTCTGCACTACTATACAGAGGGAGAACTCCCAATCCTCTATACGGAGGGTGAACCTTGCATCCCTATACAGAGGGAAATTGCTAGCTTGGCTTCGTAGGTACAAATTGTACAGCAGCAGACGACGAAGGAACTGCCTATCAGTTCCTTTATATAGATACCTAACCTTAAGTTTCTGAACCAAGATTCTTAAGCCCTTTACACAAAAGCAGAGACAATACCTAGTTAAATAGACAGGGTAGGCGGAGCTAACGTAGGAACTGTACGAGGCTCTATAAGATACAGTAGCATTAGATCAATAGGAGGAGAAGCTAACCCCTAAACTAACATTACAGTAAGACTGTACTGTCTAACACACTACAGTACGGACAGCAACCTCTTAATTACCGATCTCTACTACCGACAGCGACGCTACCGCACTATTATAATGCGAGACCTTAATAATCTCCGGCTCCCTGTCTGAAATATCGATAACCTCCGGACTGCTGTCCGAAACCTCGCTGACCTCCGAACTGTCGTCCGAGATCTCGATAACCTCTGGATCGTCGTCTGTAATCTCGATGACGTCCGGATCCGTCTCGTCGTCTGTGTCTGTTTGGCACACTACCACTACTGTAGATTCCTTGCTCTCCTTAGTTCGCGATATAGTCTTCAAAAGGGCCGTATCCAATAATATCTACGCGTTCTGAATATTTATGCTAAGAAAACTCTGCCATTCTAATAATAGTTCTAACCTAATGGTTATATACGTTATGACGTTAGATGTTAATGTGCAAGTGAGTTATGCCAAGGAATTTTGTCCAGCTCAGCGGTCAAACAGGTTGTTTGTGGAAAGATCGAGTGAGAGGATTTCCGTCGAGAGGAGATGAGGCTGCTGCTTCCGCACCGGCGTTCCAACTGCTCCGGGCGACGTCAAGGAAGATGATCACAGCAATGCACAGGCTTTGGGCGGCGCGATAAACAAGTCGTACAGGCACTATTCCATACAAGACGCTCGCCATCTGCGCTCCGCGGTAGCGAAAAAAAAGACTTCCGCCATCCATCGCTTCTTTCCCCACTCGGCCGGATCGATGACCCGAAGACGCAGTGTCTACTCGTCCTCGTCGACACCGATCTCCGTCTTCTTCCATTTCCGGGCAGGGATCTTGCGCTTGAACATGATGTCGATCTCGCGGTACGAGCGTCCCTTCATTTCGGGCAGCTGGAAGTATGCGACGAGCAAGCAGAGGGCGCCGGTGGCACCCCACACGTAGCCGCACTTGCCTCCAAGGTTTCCGCCGGTTGGGTTGAGCATGTATGATGCCACTGTGTGACGTGGTTAGTCGAGATGTTCGTTGAGAGAAGTGGGAGTGTAGTGGAGACTTACGGAAAATGCAAGGAATTTCGACAATGTAGTATGTGGCACGACCGATACCGGTGGTGAGAGGTCTGAGACGAATGGCGGACGTTTCGCCGATGACGACCCAGGAGGCTGGAGCCGGTCCAAGTGTGAAGAGCACCGAGACGATCAGACCCAGAGAAGCTTGTGCCAGAGAGGCCGCGTTGCTTGCGCCGACTGAAGCAGCGATGCCCAGCACGAAGAGAAGGATCGTATTGGCAGCGGAACCCCAGAGGTAAATGGATCGTCGACCAAAGTATGATGTCAGGATCCACGAAAGCATGACGAAGATCATCTGCAGTGCGGATGTGATGAGGCCCAAGGCGAAGGCGGTGTCGGTCGTTATGCCAGCTTGTCGGAAGAAGTAGACGGCCTGGTTGGCGATCAAGTTACCGGTGAGATTCTGTGCGGCGTAGACACCGCAAACGATGAGTGTACGGCGGAGATCGGTGCCCTTGAAGAGTTCAACGTGGGTAGGTTTCGTCTCGGTCTTTTCGAGTTCGATCACACGACGCATCATGGCAACGGTCTCGGAAGAGTTGACAATGTGTGACTTGCGACCGAGACGCTCGACGGCTTTTGCGGCTTGCTCGTGTTTCCCTTTTCGAACTAACCACCATGGAGATTCGGGCGCCAAGAAGATGGCGATCATCAGCGGAGTGGGGAACATCCATTGGAGAGCGACTGGGATTCTGTGGCATGTTAGCGAGGGCATCGTGGCAGTCATCAATGAGATGTATACCTGTAGGCGCTTTCGTGGTCAAGGGTGTTGTAGTGGTAAGTGACCGCACCAACAATGATCGAACCAATGGCCCAGAACATCTGCAGCATCTGAGTGGCAGGAGCTCTGAGCTTGATTGGTACAATCTCAGAGCAGTACGCTGGAGCATTGGCAATGAAGATTCCCCAAGGCACACCCTCCAAAAGCTGAGCGAGGAACATGACTGGGAGCGAATCGGCAAAGTAGAAGCTGAAGATGAA
The DNA here is from genome assembly GCA_016165855.1 of Pseudocercospora ulei. NCBI lineage: Eukaryota > Fungi > Ascomycota > Dothideomycetes > Mycosphaerellales > Mycosphaerellaceae > Pseudocercospora > Pseudocercospora ulei. The sequence continues at coordinate 3,237,471 of JACWNB010000003.1, forward strand.
GACGTTCAGCAGCATGAGGGCGATCAAGGTTGCCCACCGATATCCGATCCACGAAGTCAACGGTCCCGCAAGGAAAACACCGATCAGGGCACCGAGTTGTCCAGAAACTTGCAGGGCGGATTGCCACTTGGTCTCAATGACCCATTCTGCTTTGACCGCATTGTAAATTCCGTACCGCTTGGTGAAGGCGGGGAGAGCCATGAAATTCCCCATCAGGAACACATCGTATGATTCCATGATCTACATTTCTGTAATCAGCCGTGGTCCGCTTGTCACAAGGGGATGGACGCCTGCGGCTCACAATTGTGCATGACATGATGAATGCCCAGAAAGAAGCCATTGGGTACGCCTTGACGGCCTGGATGACCGTCATGTTGTGCTCGGCATTCTCGGCCTCGATGGCGTCCGCCTTGAAGTCGGCGACGGCTGCCTTCTCATGGTAGACGGCATCGTGTTCGACCTCGAGGTGCGTGGGATTCTTCTCGTCGGCGGGCAGAGACATGACGGGCGGGACCGTGCCTCTGGCAAGGAGGGCAGGGTCGGCGAGAGAGAGGTGGTGAAGCGGACAAGTCGCGCGAGGGCGAAGAGTCTTTCGGCGGGGCAAGGCGATCTACATGTATGCTTGTCGGTGGCCTGTCACGCTGGAGTCGGGATCTGGGGTGATATTGTCCGGGGAAGAACACGAGGCGCATCTTGCGGGACCAATCCCTGCCGAAGCCTCCCGGAGCTGGAAGGTCTTTCCAGCGGTCGTACGGTTCGTATTGCCAACACGACCAGGCAACGAAAGTCCCCGAGTGCGGTGCCACAAAGGCTGCACCGAAGCCTCGGCTTGAGCTTCTGTGGGTGGGACATGGAGCTTCTCTGGCGGGGACATGGAGCTTCTCTGGGTCGAGTGGAAAATGGAGTCCGGCCGGTGCCGCCGCAGGCCCATTCGTGGAATTCAAAATACCCCGAGGTTGTCGCCCCACAGACGCCATGCCCATCCTGGTCTTTGTCCGCGTGGGAGGCCACGTGAGCGCCGCACCGTGGTCTCACGACTTCACTCGGTGGGCGGAGAAATGCGGTACAATCCCGGACGGCCGCTCTTTGGCCGAACTTGACACCACGTGAGGATTGTGTCTTGGCAGCCGACCAGGTGGCTGTTCCTGCTGAACAGTGAGCTCGCAGGCTCAGACTGTCCGAAATTCTCAAAATGTATATGACCACTGGGCTGATCATAGCACAAACAAAGCCGGTTAAGTTTTCTTAGCATAACCAAGTTGTTCGAACATCAACACACAACTGTCTAATGATAAAGCAGAATTGTTCTTACTCTATCTACCTACTAAAAAGGCTAAATTGAAAGCCTCTGACATGCTATAAAGGTATATAGTATAACTCATACAATGCTAGCTTCTAGACACTATGGAATCCCTTCTGAGCAAAATAGTTTATCTTTACAATACAAAAATTCAAAGACTAAAGGGCAGACAATTGTTTGATATATTCTTAATCTATATTTATAAGGTTTTGTACTCTAGCTATACAAAGTAGTAGATAAAGTAGACAGACTACTTGGTATAAGAGGTAGACAGTAATCCGAGTGTGCAGACAGTTTAATACATCTTATTTAATAGCTATATAATAAGCTAGAGAAGAAATAATCAGATGTATATAACTATATACTTAGTAGTACTATGTACATAGCAGAATTTTCTTAATACTATTAACTTAACAATTAACGTAAAGTGTCTTAACAACAAGACAGTAGATAATCTAATTAATAAGGCAGACTGATTCTTGCCCTATCTGTTGTTAAGGGAGTGGCTTTAGTATGTCCTAAATTAAGCTAAAGAAGGAGTAGTTCGGCTAAGGCATTAGAGATTTAACTTAAACTAAAGACTAAAAAGGGTAGTTTTAAGATTAATACACAAGAAAAGCTATTAACAAGAAGAAGAGAAAGGTTAGAGGTGTTGCAGTAGTGGAAAGGAGTGGGACAGACTAATAGGTTGGACCCTGGAATTTCGGCTCGGTCCTTCCGGACCGAGCCGGGTCTTGGCACACTACCCCTCAAGTCTACATCTACTACTATATAGATTTCTTCCTTTCCTTACTTTGTAGTATAGTCTTTAAACAAGCTGTATCGAATTACATCTATATATTTAGAACATTATATTACAAAGTCAGCGCTTACTACACTTCGACGCTATGTAAAAGGGCCCGTTAAATTGCATCCGGCCACCTAAATAACGTATACGCAAAACACACATATATATACACCCTAGTGCACACGAAAGGACCTGTCAAATCGTATCCGGTTATCTAAGTAGTGTGCGCACCTTTACCCACTAACTATGCGCTGCAAGAGAGCTAGTATAGAAGTTTTTTTAGCAGTAGAAGAGACTAGCAGTGTTACCGACTGCAGCAGTAGAAGAAAGACAAGCCGAACGAAGGATTGGCGCACTAGCATTATTAACAATAAGACTACTAAGAGCCTTATAGAGGACGACCAAGAAGGAGCTAAGGCTTATATAACTTAATATTTAAAGCTTTATAGATGTACCCTAGACGAACTCAAAGACTACGTAACTGAACATAGCATTAAGAAGATTTACAAAGCTATAGCTAATCCGAGTGCATAGATATAATTCAATACGGCTGTTTTGAAGACTATATCTCGAACTGAAGAGCGGAAGGACTCTATATAGTAGTGGTGACGGCTTTGGTGGTGGTAGTGTGCTACGGCCCGGCTTAGCCCAGAAGGGCCGAGCCGAAATTCTAAGGGTCTACCCTATTACTTAATCCTACCTCTTTCTGCTACTGCAACACTACCCCCCTCCCTTATTAGCGGTCGCCCTCGACCGCTTACTTATCTTTCCTTCTGTCTATTCCATCTTATTCTAATTAATTAGGCCTTCTTATTTATTCCTTTCTTAATAGGCTTTCCTTCTATCGTTCTTCTGTCTCTCTCTCTTGTTTTTTTCAGTTCGCAGTTCTTTCTGCAAAAATTCCTCTTTCTTTATTGCAAAATCGACGTTACTTCTTCTTTTCTTCTATTTTCTATTATCCTTTGCTTTCTTCTTATATTGCTATATCGTTGTCTAGCTAACGTCGTTATTTGAAGCGCTTTATCTAGTGTCTATCTAATTCGTGCTATCTGATCCGTGTTTAGCTCTATATAGGTACAGACGCAACCTTCTAATTTCTTCTTACTAGGGCTAAAGCGACACTGCGCAAGGGGGGTGTCGCCTGTTGCAGCAGCAGAAAGGGGTGGGACTAAGTAATAGGGTGGACCCTTGGAATTTTAGCTCGGCCCTTCCGGACCGAGCCGGGCCTTAGCACGCCACCCCTAAAGCCCTTACCTACCGCCGCATAGATTCCTTTCCTTCTTTAGTTCGAGATATAGTTATTAAAACAGCCGTATTGAATCGCATCTGCGCGCTCGGATTATTATATCTCGAACTCACTTACTACACTAACTCTGCGCTGCGAGAAAGGGTCTGTTAAATTATCCGCCTACCTAAATAACGTACGCGCATACCAAACACTACACCAAACACTAGCACTGTAAGACAGCTATAGAGAGCTTCTCAACGGTAGAAGGCGGCGTTACAGGCTGCAGCAGAAAGAGAAAGACTAACAGACTGAGGGATAGGCGCACTAGCATCCTCGACGATAGAACGGCTACTAAGGGCCTTACGGAAGAAGAGACAGATAAAGCAAAGAAGGGAATAGCGGGCTACGCGGAGCTGTACGCACGTACGCTGGACGAAATAGGAGAATATCTAACAGAACATAGAGCTAAGAAGGTGTTCGACATTATTACCTTTGTCGAAAAGAAGTTTAATAGGAACATAGAAGAGAACAGGCGACTAAGAGAAGAAATGGAAGCAGTAATAGCCGAAAAGGAATCGGCAGAAACTATTATCGATGTGCTAGAAAACTAAGCGGCGAATCAACTAGCACAACTAAAGGCGATAAAGGCTTAGTTAGCTAACATAGAAGCAGCGATATCGTCGGCGTCGCCGCTATATCGAGAAGAACAAGCGGAGACCGCCTTACTGGCGGCCTACAGTTAAGGTGGCCCCTCGATAATGTTACTACCTAACCTACCGGCGTTTAAAAGCAGAGACCCTAAAGACTAGGAGGCCTTTAAGAAAAAGATAAAGAATAAGATAGACTGCGACTATACCGGAAACAGTGAAGAAGACAGACTGGCCTACCTAGAATTACGATTAGAAGGTAAAGCTTTTTTGCTAGTAGCGGACCTAGAAGAGGTAACTGCTAAAGAAGCAATTAAAGCACTAGACCAACGCTTCGGAGACCCCTTCTGGAAGAAGGCGGCCTGCGAGCAACTAGATAAGATCAACCAGAACCGGCTAACGTTTAAGGAGTTCTACGGACTGTTCAAAAAATATGCTATTAGAGCTAGAATGTTAGAAGACGAGCAGCTACACTTACTAAGGCAGAAGCTGAACCCTAAACTGGCCGCAGCTATAGCTTTGGTAGAAGACGAAGACCTTAAGAGCTTCGTGCACCAAGCGAGAGTCACTGCTAGAAACCTGAGCGCATACGCGAAATCGGCATTGCGCGAATCGAACTAGAAGCCGTCGACGACGCCAACAACACGACCCCCTGCGCCTTTCTGAGGAGCCCTCTAACAGCTATCTTATTCGCCGTACTCGTCGTTCGTCTCTACCTGCTATACGTACAGAAAGCCTAGCTACATCGCTACGAGATGCAAGCGACGGCTTAATAGAAGCAGGAGTATCGTGCTACGAAGCCGCAGCTGCTAAGAAAGACTATCTAAGCTATTAAGCCGGCTCCGAACGACACCGACAGCGTAGATAGTAGAGTGCTACTGCGAATCTTAGGAAAAGACCAGCTAGACGGATAGGCCCCCTATCTAGCAGGGACAATAGGGCACTGCTACAAACTACGTCGATAGAAGAAGGAAGTATTAACAGCTGTAGCGATCCACTCTCGGCGGTAGTAGAAGTGAATATAGAAACAGCTATTATCCTTCCGATTACTGTCTACCCCCTCGGTAGCTTACATAGCCCCCTTCAGTTAAGAGCTTTTATCGACACAGGAGCTCTTATCGGCACGGCAGTCCACTATCGACTGGTTCAGAAACTGATAAAAGGATACAGTTATCCTGTAGAGCTAGCGTCGCCGACGCGAATCTCGGCTTACAACAGACAAGACACTAAGAGTGTTACGCATTATGTGCCACTAAGGATTATGTTAGCTAGTCGCACTACGGAAGCGACGTTCCGAATTATAGACATCGGAAGGTTTAACATTATTATAGGGCAGAAATAGATAAAGAACCAGAAAGCCGTTATCAACGTAAGTAAAGGCACGCTCCGATTCAAAACCTAGCAGAGCGGAGTCGCCGCCGCCGGATCGGTCACTGTCGTCGTCGCAGAACTAAACGCTACGACTACGGGAGAGACTCCGCTCGATCGATCCGACCCTCCGGACACGATCAGAATAATAAACTCAGAAGCTTTAACGACCCTCGCGAAGTCGCTAGACAGCAAGATCTACGCTATCTTAATAAAAGACATTAAATATTACTGGAAGATAATAGCGGAAGAAGAAGTAAATCCGTTGGATGTGCTACCAAAAGAACTCTATAGCTACACGGATATGTTCTTAAAAGCCGACTCCAACCTCTTGCCGCTCTACCGACCAGAATACGACAATAAGATCCGGCTAAAAGAAGGAGCTACGTTGCCGAGGACCGAGCCCTTAAGACGATTATCTCCGGCCGAGCTGGACTAGGTAGAAGTGTTTGTACGAGAAAACCTGGCAAAGAAGTTTATTACGCCAAGCTCTGCTAAGTATGCGTTACCAATTCTTTTCGTACAGAAACCCGGAGGTAGCCTCCGACTGTACGTAGATTACCGAGGCCTTAATAAGGTTACTAAGAGAGATGTGTATCCGCTGCCGCTAATAGATAAGACTATATAACAAGTAGCTAAGGCTAAGTGGTTCAGCAAGCTAGATGTTCGCTAAGCGTTCCACTAACTAAGGAACAAGGAAGGACAAACAGAAGACCTTACGACATTCGCTACGCGCATAGGCAATTTTAAGCAGTTAGTTATGCCTTTCGGCCTTACCAATGCGCCGGCAGTGTAGCAGCGTTTTATAAATTACACCTTTATAGACATGCTGGAACGGTTCGTGTCTATTTACTTCGACGATATTCTTATCTATACTAATAGAACGAGAGAGCAACATACGGACTAAATTAAGAGGGTGTTAAAGAGACTCTGCGAAGTTAGATTAAACGCGGACACGAAGAAGAGCGAGTTTTATTAGACCGAAGTCAAATACCTCGGTCTTATCGTCAGAAGGGAAGGGATCCGGATAGACCCCTTAAGAGTCGCTGCCGTCGCGGAATGGAAACAGCCGAAATCAGGAAACACTACACAAATTAGAGCGTTTCTAGGATTCTGCAGCTACTATCGACAGTTTATTAAGGACTTTAGCAAGATAGCGAGACCCCTAAACGAAGCACCAAAGAAGGAGGCCGCTGGCCTATAGAATAAGAAGTGCACAGAAGCTTTTATCTAGCTAAAAGAAGCAGTGGCCTTAGCGCCGGTTCTAGCGCACTTCCGACCAGAAAAGACGATCTATGTAGAAACGGACGCTTCCGATACAGTAACAGCAGGGGTCCTTTCTTAATACGCTAACGACGACGAGACCCTCCATCTAGTAGCTTTCTTTAGCAAGTCTATAAATAAAGCTAAGAGAAACTACGCTATTTACGATAAAGAGCTAATAGCTATTATTCAGGCTTTTGAGGAGTAGAAGCCGGAGCTTATAGCTGGAAAGAGTACAGTCTAGGTCCTTACGGACCACCAGTCACTGACCTACTTTATAAAGATGCAGAAGCTCTTACGCCGCCAAGCTCGGTAGGCCGCCTACTTATTCGGATTCGATTTTAAGATTACCTATCGACCCGGAGCTTAAAATGGAAAGACTAATGCGCTAACGAGAAGAGAAGGAAAGACCAGCCGCGCGAAGGAAGATCCGAACATGTTCCAGAAGGTGCTAACCGAGCGAATAGTAGACGCCAAGGTGTTAAAAGAGGTAGGGGTCTGCGCAGTAGAGCCAGCGACCGAGGAAGAGACTCTCTACAAAAAAGTAGAGCGGCTTAACCAGCAACAGAAGCTCGGCAAAACCGGCTTAGGGAAGCTAATAGTTCCAGAAGAACTAATTACAGAGGTTATCCAGTCGGTCCACGGTTCTAAAGACATTGGTTACGCAGGCTCGAAGAAGACGATAGAAGCCGTAAGGACGACCTACTAGTTTCTGCGAATCTTCGAGCAGATCTACCAGCTTATCGCTAACTGTTACGTATGCCGAGCTGCGAAGCTACGTTACGGCCTTCCGGCCAGTCTGTTAAAGCCACTTCCGATCCCTAAGAAACCGTAGCAGCACATTACGATGGATTTCGTAACTGGCCTGCCGGATTCTGATAGATATAATGCTACGCTTAACGTAGTGGATCAACTTAGCAAAGAGTGCTACTTTATCCCCTGCCGAGCGAAGGATAAAGGAACTACTGTAGAAGAAACAGCGAGAATGCTAATCCAGTGCGTATAGAAGCACTATAGCCTGCTAGACACTATCACTACGGATAGGGGTCCTTAATTTACTGCTAATATATAGAAGGCCATCAACCAAGCTCTCGGAATTCGTAGAAAGCTTAGCACAGCCGCTTACCCTCAGACCGACTGCCAGTCTAAAGTAGCTAATTGCGAAATAGAGAAATATCTACAAATCTTCTGCAGTTATTATTAAGCAGAGTAGATTAATATGTTGCCAATAGCCGAATTCTACACCAATTTAGCACGGGCGGAAGCTACCTCGCTCGCGCCGTTTAAGATAACTTATAGTTATCTTCTAAGGATAAGCTTTCAACCGCTAAACGAACTTAGCTCTTCGGAACCTTCTACTGCTACCTCGTCGAAGAGAGTCGCCGCAGCCGCGGCAGAAGCGCTTAGATCTTAGATAGAAGAAGCAATCCAAGTAGCAAAGGAGGCGATAGAATCAACTCAGAAGAAGATAGTAACTCGAGCTAATAGAAAGCGGTCACTAATAGAATTCGAAGAAGACTAAAAAGTATAGCTTAACACGCGGAACCTAAGGCTAAAAGGCAACGCCAAGCTTAACCCCCGCTACGTAGGTCCGTTCAAGATAGTAGAAAAGAGGTCGCCGGTGACCTACCGGCTCCAGCTACCGAAATCGTTCCGGATCTACGATGTCTTTTATTCGGATCTGCTAAGCTTAGACCCTAAAGACGGTCTTCCGGATCAGGGGTTCGCCGAACCCCCACCAATCGAGATAGACGGTAAAGAAGAAGAATAGGAGGTAGAAGACGTAATAGATATAAGAAAAGTAAGAGGATCTATCGAAGCAAGGATCTCGTAGAAGGTATAGCCGGAAGATTATAAATAGTATCCAATCGAAAATCTCCGGAATTCGGTAGAACTGCTAAAGGAGTTCTATACGCGGAATCCGAAGAGGCCAAAGCCTAAGTAGCTCGGAAGTTAATAAAGAAGAAGAAAACCTACGTCCGCTCTATCAGTGCGGAAGCCGATAGAAACGATCGTAGAAATCGCTAGCCGGTGTCTTAGGCTCTACCGCCACTACTGCTAGCCAGGACCGGCGGATAATAGCGGTAAAGCCGAGGACGGCGCCACCGCGTCGGCGCGCTTTGTAACTGTCTTTGCTCTCTGTTACCGCTATCCGCCGACTTAGCCGGAAGGATAATAACGACGAAGAACGAAGCCGACGCTATTAAAGCAGCCTCGCGGTAGCGCTAAAAGCCTTAGTAGAGAAAGAAGAAGAAGGAGAAACGGCGCTGCAGACGAATCTATATAGACCTCTACGGCGGAGCACGGACCAGTTACGCTGCAGCTTAGGTAACTGCTAGCTCCGATTAGACGGCACGGATTAGATAGACGCTAAGTAAAGACGTTAGATAGCGACGATGTAAGAAGAAAGAAGATAAAGAAAGGGGATAGTTTCGAAATAGAAGAAAGCGAAGAGGTAACGACGGAATCAAAAAAAAAGAGACAGATAAATAAGTAAGCAGTCGAGGTCGACTGCTGGTAAGGGAGGGGAGTAGTGTTGCAGCGGCAGAAAGGGATAGGACTAAGTAATAGGGTGGACCCTCGGAATTTCGGCTCGGCCCTTCTGGACTGAGCCGGCCCTTGGCACACTACCCCTAAAGCTCTCACCTACTACTATATAGATTCCTTTCCCTCCTTAGTTCGAGATATAGTTATTAAAAAGGCCGTATTAAATTATATCTGCGTGCCCGGATTAAAAAGGTATAGCTTAACACGTAGAACCTAAGGCTAAAAGGCAATGCCAAGCTCAACCCCTGCTATATAGGCCTGTTCAAGATAGTAGAAAAGAGGTCGCCGGTAACTTATCGGCTCTAGCTACTAAAGCCGTTCCAGATCTACGATGTATTTTATTTAGATCTGCTAAGTTTGGACCCCGACGACAGTCTTCTAAAACAGGGGTTCGCTGAACCCCTACCAATCGAGATAGACAGTAAAGAAGAAGAGTAGGAGGTGGAAGATATAGTAGATATAAGAAAGATAAGAGGATCTGTCGAAGCAAGGATCTCGTAGAAAGGATAGCCGGAAGACTATAAATAGTATCCGGTTGAGAATCTCCGAAATTCGGCGGAGCTGCTAAGAGAGTTTTACGTCCGGAACCTGAGGAAGCCGAAGCCTAAGTGGCTCCGAAGTTAATAGCTCCAGAAGAAGAAGAAAAGCCGCGTCTGCTCTATCGGCGTAGAAGCTAATAGAAACGATCGTAGAGATCGCTTAGCTAGAGTCTTCGGCTCTACCACTACTACCGCCAACCGGCAAGGCCGGTCGGATGATAGCTATAAGGCCGAAGACGGCGCCACCGTCGGCGCGCTTTGTAACGGTCTTTGCTCTCTGTTACCACTATCCGCTAGCTTGGCCGGAAGGATAATAACAGCGAAGAACGAAGCTAATACTATTAAAGCAGCCTCGCGGTAGCGCCTAAGGCTATAGTAGAGAAGAAAAAAGAAGAAGAGATAGCGAGCAGCGGATAGATCTATATAGACCTCTGCGGCGGCGCACAGGCCAGCCTTGCTATAGCTTAGACAGCTGCCAGCTTAGATTAGATAGCTCTTCTGATCAGATAGAAGCAGAAGTAAGAGACGTTAGATAGCGACGATGTAAGAAGAAAGAAGATAAAGAAAGGGGATAGTTTCGAAATAGAAGAAAGCGAAGAGGTAACGTCGAAAAAAAAAAGGAGACAGATAAGTAAGCAGTCGAGGGCGACCGCTGGTAAGGGAGGGGGGTAGTGTTGCAGCGGCAGAAAGGGGTGGGACTAAGTAATAGGGTGGACCCTTGAAATTTCGGCTCGGCCCTTCTGGACCGAGCCGGGCCTTGGCACGCCACCCCTAAAGCCCTTAAAGCCCTTACCCACCGCTGTATAGATTCCTTTCCTTCTTCAGTTCGAGATATAGTTATCAAAACAGCTGTATTGAATCGCATCTGCGCGCTCGGATTATCGCCTACCTCGTTCTGTAAAGCCGAATAGCTTAGCTAAACGTCGTTGGCGACAGTTACTAAGCGTGCAGGTATAGTTGTTTCTTTAGTAATACTATAGTTGTTAAGAGCGTTTCCTTACTAATAGAACGGACGCAGCCTGGGTCCTTGCTTCTAGGGTCGCGGTTTTTCTTCTTTATCGTTTCCAGAGCTATCTAGGTCTCGGTCTTCTCGGGTTCTAGATATAGAACTCTTCTAGCAGTTCTACTAAATTCTGGAGATTTCTAATAGGGTACTATTTATAGTCTTCCAGCTACCCCTTCTATAAGATCCTTACTTTAATAGACTCCCTTACCTTCTTTATGTCTACGTCCTCTACCTTCTACTCTTCTTTTTTACTATCTATCTTAATTAGTAGGGGTTTAGTAATTCCTTGCCTTACTAGGCTATGCTTAGGGTCTAGACTTAGCAGATCCGAATAGAAGACGTCGTAGATCTAGAAAGACCTTAGTAGCTAGAGCCGATAAGTTACTAATAACCTCTTTTCTACTGTAGTAAACGGACCTATATGCCTAGAGTTAAGTTTGATGTTGCCTTTTAGCTAGAGGTTCCGCGTATTAAGCTATACCTTTTGACCTTCCTTAAATTCTATTAGTAACCGCTTCCTGTTTGCTTAGGTTACTATCTTTATTTAAGCTGATTCTATCGCCGCTTTTGCTACTCGGACTGCTTCTTCTATCTAGGCCCTAAGTGCTTCTGCTATAGCTGCGGCTACCCTTTTTAATAAGGTAGTAGCTGCAGCGGAAGGTTCTAAAGAGCCGATTGTATCCAGCGGTTGGAAACTTATCCTTAGAAGGTAGCTATAAGTTATCTTAAATAGCGCCAGTAAGGTAGCTTTAGATAGAGCAGAGTTAGTGCAGAATTTAGCTATTGGCAGCGTCGTAGTCCAGCTTTCCTAATAATGGCTGCAAAAGATCTGTAGATATTTTTCTATTTCGCAGTTAGCTACCTCCGACTGACTGTCCGTCTGGGGGTAGGCGGCTGTGCTAAGCTTTCTACGAATTCCGAGAACTTGGTTAATAGCCTTCTATACGTCGGCAGTAAATTAAAGACCCCTGTCTATAGTAATAGTATCCGGCAGGCTATAATGCTTCTATATGTACTGAATTAGCATCCGTGCTGTTTCTTCTGCAGTAGTGCCTTCGTCCTTTGCTCGACAAGGGATAAAATAGCGCTCTTTACTTAACTAATCTACTACGTTAAGCATAGCGTTACATCTATCAGAGTCTGGTAGGCCGGTTACGAAATCTATTGTAATGTGCTGCTACAGTTTCTTAGGTATCGGTAGCGGCTTTAGTAGTCTAGCCGGAAGTGCGCTAGCACTAGGGCTGCGGCTACGGCAGCGTTTAGTTAGTAGAAAGCCTCTATACACTTCTTATTCTAAAGGCCGGCTGCTTCCTTCTTTAATGCCTTATTTAAGGGCCTCGCGATCTTGCTAAAGTCCTTAATAAAGTAGCGATAGTAGCTGCAGAACCCCAGAAAAGCTCTAATTTAAGTAGTGTTTCTGGACTTCGGCTGCTTCCATTCCTCTATAGCCGCGACCTTCGAGGAGTCTATCCGAATGCCCTCCTTTCCGACAATAAGGCCGAGATATTTAACTTCGGACCGATAGAATTTACTGTTCTTTGTGTCTGCGTTCAATCCGGCTTCTTAGAGCCTAGTTAGTACTCGCTCGATGTGGTCCGTATACGGCTGTCTTGTTCCGTCTGTATAGATAAGGATGTCGTCTAGGTAGATAGACACAAACAGCTCTAGCATATCTATAAAGATGTAGTTTATAAAGCGTTGCTACACAGCTAGCGCGCTAGTAAGTCCGAAAGGTATAACCAAATACTTGAAATTGCCTATACGCGTAGCGAATGTAGTAAGGTCCTCGGTCTGTCCCTCTTTATTCCTTAGCCGACAGAAGGCTTGGCGAATGTCCAGCTTGCTGAACTATTAAGCTTTCGCTACTCGCTAAATAGTTTTGTCAATTAGCGGCAACAGGTACACATCTCTCTTTCTAACCTCGTTAAGGCCTCTATAGTCTACGTACAGCTGGAGACCGTCTCTAGGCTTTTGTACGAAAAGGATTGTCGACGCGTACTCGGCAGAGCTTAGTGTAATAAATCCCTTCGCTAGGTTTTTACGAATAAACACTTCTACCTAGTCTAGCTCGGCTAGTAACAATCGCCTTAGCAGTTCGGTTTTCGGCAGCGTAGCTCCCTCTTTTAGCTAAATCTTGTAATTATATTCCGGCTAGTAGAGCAGTAGAAGGTTGGAATCGGCTTTTAAGAACACGTCAGCGTAACGATAGAGTTCTTCTAGTAGCACTTTTAATAGGTCTATCTTATCTTCCGCTACTATCTTCCTGTAATCTTTGATGTCTTTTATAGAGATAGCGAACACTCATTTTCCAGGGACTTCGCGAGGGTAGTTAGGACTTCTAAACTTATTACTCCGATAGCCGCTAGAGGTAAGGCGGTGTCTCCAAAAGCAGCTGTAGCTTTTGGTTCGGTAGCGATTCCTTTCTTCTGCTAGATTTTGAATTTAATCGTACCTTTATCTACATTAATAATATCATTCTAGTTCTTTATCTGTTTCTGCCCTATAATAATGTTAAACTGCCTAATATCTATTACTCAAAGCGTCGCTTCCGTAGGTCGGCCAGCTAGGGTAGTCTTTAACGGCATGTAATGCATAACGCTCTTAGTGTCCTGTCCGTTATATAACGAAATCCGTGTCGGCAAGGCTAACTCTACTAGGTAAATGTATCCTTTTGCTAGCTTCCGAACTAATTGAGAATGAATTGCTGCGCTAATAAAAGCTCCTGTATCGATAAAGGCTTTTAGCTGTAGGGGCTGGTACGCTGAGCTCCCAAGGGGGTAGACAGTAATTGGAAGGATAATAGCGGTCTTAGTGTTTGCCTCCGTTGTAGCTAAGAGCGGGTCGTTGCAGCTATTAACACTTTCTTTTTCTGGCGCTATTCGAGATAACTTATAGCTACCTTCTAAGGATAAGTTTCTAACCGCTAAGTAGAATGGACCCTTTAGAATCCTCTACTGCAGCTACTACCTCATTAAAAAGGGTCGCCGCAGCTGCGGCTAAAGCACTTAGAGCTTAGATAGAAGAAGCAGTCCGAGTAGCAAAAGCGGCGATAGAATTAGCTTAAAGAAGAATAGTGACTTTAGCTAACAGAACGCGGTTACTAATAGAATTCGAGGAAGCCTAAAAGGTGTAGCTTAATACGCGGAACCTTAGGCTAAAAGGCAACGCCAAACTTAACCCTAGGCACGTAGGTCTGTTTACTATAGTGGAAAAGAGATTACTAGTAACTTATTGGCTCTAGCTGGCCGAGGTCTTTCTAGATCTACAATGTCTTTTATTCGGATCTGCTAAGTCTGGACCCTAAATATAGTCTGCTAGGACAGGGGTTTACTAATCTCCTACTAATTAATATAGACAGTAAGGAGGAAGAGTAGGAGGTAGAAGACGTAATAGACGTAAAAAAAACAAAGGGGTCTATTAAAGCGAGGATCTTATAGAAGGGGTGGCCGGAAGACTATAAATAGTACCCTAGTAAAAATCTCCGGAATTCGGCAGAACTGCTAGAAGAATTCTCTATCTAGAACCTAAGAAAACCGAAACCCGAATAGCTCTAGAAACGATAAAGAAGAAATAGCTTCAGAAACGATAAAGAAGAAAACTACGACTGTATCTGCGCGCTTTGTAACTGTCGCTAACGACATTTAGCCAAGCTATTAGACTTTACAGAACGAGGTTAGCGACGCCCCTTTTGCGTAGCGTTACTTTAGCCCTAGTAAGAAGAAATTGGAAGGTTGCGTCCGCACCTAAATAGAGCTAGGCACAGACTAGATAGCACAGATTAGATAGCACAGATTAGATAGACACTAGATAAAGTACTTTAGATAACAATGTTGGCTAGACAACGACGTAGCAGTAAGAAGGAAGCAAACAAGAAAAAGGATAATAGAAAATAGAAGAAAAAAAGAAGTAACGTTAATCTTACAATAAAGAAAGAGGAATTTTTGCAGAAAGAACTGTAAGCTGAAAAAAAAGAAAGTAAAAGAAGAAGAAAAAGAAGAGATAGAGACAGAAGAACGATAGAAGGAAAGCCTATTAAGAAAGGAATAAATAAGAAGGTCTAATTGGTTAGAATAAGACAGAATAGACAGAAGGAAAGATAAGTAAGCAGTCGAGGGTAACCGCTAATAAGGGAGGGGGGTAGTGTTGCAGTAGCGGAAAGTAGTAAGATTAAGTAATAGGGTGGACCCTTAGAATTTCGGCTCGGCCCTTCTAGACTAAGCCAGGTCTTAGCACACTACTCCTACGAAAGCTTACATCTGCGCATACATAGATTCTTCCCCTCTTTAGTTCGAGATATAGTTATCAAAACAGCCGTATCGAATTATATCTATATACTCGGATTATACTCAGTCTTACTAATACGCTAGTAGTATAGCAACACTTTATAAATTACATCTTTATAGACATGCTAGAACGGTTCGTATCTATCTACCTAGACGACATCCTTATCTATATAGAGGGCACGAAGCAACAGCATACGGACTACATCCGTAAGATGTTAACTAGGCTCTAAGAGGTCGGCCTTAACGCAGACACTAAGAAGAGCGAATTCTACTAGTATAAGGTTAAATATATTGGCCTTATCGTTAGAAAGAAGGATATTTAGATAGATCTATTAAAGGTTACTGCTGTAAAAGAATAGAAGCAACCTTAGCTAGGTAACACTACTTAAATTATGGCTTTTCTAGGATTCTATAGCTATTATTAGCGTTTTATTAACCATTTTAGCAAGATCGCTAAGCTATTCAACGAAACCCTTAAGAAGGATAGAGGTTTGTAGAACGAGAGGTGTACAGAAGCTTTTCTTTAGCTAAAGGAAGCCGTCGCTACAGCCCTGGTATTAGCTTTTTCCGATTTAACAAGACGATTTACTTAGAAACAGATACCTCGGGTTACTGTTACAGCCAGAGTCTTTTCTTAATATAGGGAAGACGAAGCGCTTTATCTAGTAGCTTTCTTTAGCAAGTTAACAAGCGAAGCGGAACAGAACACTATCTACGACAAAGAGCTCCTCGCTATTATTAAGATCTTTAAGGAATAGAAGCTAGAGCTTATAGCTAGCAGGAGCACAGTCTAGGTCCTTACTAACTTCTAGTTACTAGCCTATTTTATAAAGATACAGAAGCTATTACAACGTTAAGCACAGTAGGCTACTTACCTATCTAGGTTTAACTTTAAGATTATATATAGGCTCGGGGCTTAAAACGGAAAAGCAGATATACTAACTAGGCGTAAAGGGAGGATCTACAGAGCGAAGAAAGACACTAACATGTTTCAGAAGGTCCTTACTAAGAGAATAGTAGATAGTAAAGTGTTAAAGGAAGTAGGGATCTACACTGTAGACCCAGTTAAGGAATAAACCCTTTTTGAAAGCGTAAACAGGCTAAACAGTTAACAGAAGCTTAGCAGCACTAGATTAGGGAAGCTAATAGTGCGAGAAGAGTTAGTTACTAAAGTTATTAAGCAGGTGTACGGTTCTAAGGACGTAGGTTACACTAGAACGAGAAAAACAAAAGATGCAGTTAAGGCTACGTATTAGTTTCCCTGTATTTACAAACGAATCCACTGGTTTATAGCTAACTGCTATACCTGTAGGGCGGCGAAACTACGTTACGGGCTTCTAGCCAGACTGCTAACGCTATTACCGGCCTCTAAGAAACTGTAGTAGCATATTATAATAGATTTCGTAACGGGTTTGCTAGAGTCCAATAGGTACAACGCTACGCTTAATGTAGTAGATTAGTTAAGCAAAGAACGGTATTTTATCCCCTACTATACTAACAAAGGAGGCAACTCTGCTAAAGAAACGGCACTAATGCTAACTTATTATGTATAGAAGCATTATAGGTTGCTAGACACGATTACGACGGATAGGGGCCCCCGATTTACGGCAGATGTATAGAAGGCCTTTAACTAAGCACTCGGAATCTGTAGAAAGCTTAGCAGATCGATATACCTACAGACAGACGGCCAATCAGAAGTGATTAACTGCAAGATAGAGAGATATCTTAGGACCTTCTACAGGCAATATTAAGAAGAGTAGACGAGAGTGTTGCCGATAGCTGAATTATGTACTAATTCGGCCCCCTCTAAGTCTACGTCGTTAGCACTGTTCGAAATAATACGTAGCTACCTTCTACAAATAAGCTTCCAGCTACCGAGCAGAACTAACCTAGTAGAAGCGACGTTAGCTAAAAGGGTCGCTGCCGCTATAGCAGAAGCCCTTGGAAACCGGATAGAGGAAGCGGTCTAAGTAGCGAAAGCAGCGTTAGAAACTGCTTAGCAGAAGATAATAACTTAAGCTAATAAGAAGAGGTCGCTAACAGAATTCAAAGAAGGCCAAAAGGTATAGCTTAATGTATAGAACCTAAGGCTAAAGAGCAATGCCAAGCTTAACCCCTGTTATATAGACCCTCTTACTGTAATTAAGAAGAGGTTACTAGTAGTATATCGGCTCTAGTCACTAAAATCCTTTAGGATCTACGACATTTTCTATTTGGATATGTTAAGTTTAGACCCTAAAGATTGTTATAGAATCTCTAGCGAGGGGGTCTTGCAGGACCCTGGGGCTGCTCTAAGGGCACGGCTGCGAGCCTAAGGATAGTCTGCCGCTAAGGGCGACCTAAGCTGCCCTTACGTATATACAAAGGTGTTACGGCAGCAGAAAGGGGTAGGACTAAGTAATAGGGTAGACCCTTAGAATTTCGGCTCGGCCCGCCCGGACCGAGCCGGGCCTTGGCACACCACCCCTAAAGCCCTTACCTACCGCCGCATAGATTCCTTTCCTTCTTTAATTCGAGATATAGTTATCAAAACAGCCGTATTAAATTATATCTGCATGCTCGGATTATTATATCTTGAACTCACTACCTATACTAACCCTGCGCTGCGCGAAAGGGACCATTAAACAATCCGGCTACCTAAATAACGCACGCGCACACAACAAACTAAACCAAAACACTAGTACTGTAAGAGGACTATAGAGGGCTTCTTAACGGTAGAGGGCGGCTTTACAGGCTGCAGCAGAAAGAGAAAGACCAACAGACCGAGAGATAGGCGCACTAGCATCCTCGACGATAGAACGGCCACTAAGAGCCTTACAGAAGAAGAGACAGATAAAGCGAAGAAAGGAATAGCAGGCTATGCAGAGCTATACGCACGCATACCGGATAAAATAGGAGAATATCTAGCAGAACATAGAGCCGAGAAGGTGTTCGACATTATTACCTTCGTCGAAAAGAAGTTTTATAGGAACATAGAAGAAAACAGGCGACTAAGAGAAGAAATAGAAGCGGTGATAGCCGAGAAGGAATTAGTAGAAACTATTATCGACGTGCTAGAAAATTAAGCAGCGAATCGGCTAGTACAACTAAAGGCGTTAAAGACTTAGTTAGCTAACATAGAAGTAGCAGTGTCGTTAGCGCCGCCACTACATCGAGAAGAACAAGCAGAGACTACCTTACCGGCAGCCTATGTTGCAGCGGCAGAAAGGGGTGGGACTAAGTAATAGGGTAGACCCTCGGAATTTCGGCTCGGCCCTTCCGGACCGAGCCGGGCCTTGGCACGCTACCCCTAAAGCTCTCACCCACTACTACATAGATTCCTTTCCCTCCTTAGTTCGAGATGTAGTTATCAAAAAGGCTGTATTAAATTATATCTGCGCGTCTGGATTATTATATCTCGAACTCACTTACTACACTAACTCCGCGCTGCGCGAAAGGGACCATTAAACAATCCGGCTACCTGAATATCGCACGCGCACACTACAAACCAACAGTCACCAGCACCGTAAGACAGCTATAGAGAGCTTCTTAACGGTAGAAGGCGGCATTACAGGCCGCAGCGGAAAGAGAAAGACTAACAGACTGAGGGATAGGCGTACTAGCATCCTCGACGATAGAATGGCCGCTAAGGGCCTTACAGAAGAAGAGATAGACGAAGCGAAGAAGGGCATAGAGGGCTATGCCGAACTGTACGCGCGTACGCTGGATAAGATAAGGGAATATCTTATAGAACATGGAGCTAAGAAGGTGTTCGACATTATTACCTTCGTCGAAAAGAAGTTCTACAGGAACATAGAAGAGAACAGGCGACTAAGAGAAGAAATAGAAGCGGTAATAGCCAGGAAGGAATCGGCAGAAACTATTATCGACGTACTAGAAAACCAAGCGGCGAATTAACTAGCACAACTAAAGACGATAAAGGCTCAGTTAGCTGACACGGAAGCAGCGACGTCGTTGGCGCCGCCACCGCATTAAGAAGAACAAGCAGAGACCGCCTTACTGGCGGCCTACAGCCAAGGCGGCACCTCGATAACGTTACTACCTAATCCACTAGCGTTTAGAGGCAGAGACCCTAAAAACTGGGAGGCCTTTAAGAAAAAGATAAAGAACAAGATAGACCGCGACTACGCCGGAAACAGTAACGAAGACAGACTGGCCTACCTGGAATCGCGGCTAGAAGGTAAAGATTTTTCGCTAGTAGCGGACCTAGAAGAGGTAACCGCCGAAGAAGCGATTGAAGCTTTAGATTAACGCTTTGGAGACCCCTTCCAGAAGGAGACAGCCCGTAAACAGCTGGACAAGATCAATTAGAACCGGCTAACGTTTAAGGAGTTCTACGGACTGTTCTGAAAATATGCTATTAGAGCTAGAGTGTTAGAAGATAAGCAGCTCTACCTACTAAGGTAGAAGCTGAACCCTAAACTGGCTGCAGCTATAGCGTCGGTGGAAGACGAAGACCTTAAGAGCTTCGTGCACCAAGCGAGAGTTACCGCCAGACACCTAAGCGCCTACGCGAGATCGGCCTTACGTAAACTGATTTAGAAGCTATCGACGACGCCGACAACACGACCCCCTGCACTTTTCCGGAGAGCCCCACAGCAGCAATCTTATTCGCCGCGTTTGTCGTTCGTCCCTACCTGCTATACGTATAGAAAGCCTGGCTATATCGCTACTAGATGTCCAGCGACGGCCTAGCAGAAGCAGGAATATCGTACCGCAAAGCAGCAGCCGCCAAGAAAGACTATCCAAGCTATTAAGCCGGCTCCAAACGACACCGACAGTGTAGATAGCGGAGTGCTACTGCGGATCTTAGGAAAAGACTAGCTGGACGGATAGGCCCCCTATCTAGTATAGACAATAGGGCACTAACACGAACTACGTCGCCAGAAGAAGGAAGTATTAACAGCTGCAGCGATCCGCTCTTAGCGGCAGTAGAAGTGAACACGGAAACAGCTATTATCCTTCCAATTACTGTCTGCCCCCTCGATAGCTTAAGCAGACCACTTCAGCTAAGAGCTTTTATTAACACAGGAGCCCTTATCGGCGCGGCGATCTACTATCGATTGGTTTAGAAGCTAATAAACGGGTATAGTTACCTAGTGGAATTAGCGTTGCCGACGCGAATTTCGGCATATAACGGACAAGACACAGAGAGTGTCACGCATTACGTGCTACTAAGGACCACCCTGGCTGGTCGCACTACGGAAGCGACGTTCCGAATTATAGACATCGGAAGGTTTAACATTATTATAGGACAGAAATAGATAAAGAACCAGAAAGCCGTTATTAACGTAGGTAAAGGCACCCTTAGTTTCAAAACCCAGCAGAGAGGAGTCGCCACCGCCGAATCGGTTACTGCAGTCGCCTCGAAACCGAACGTTACGACCACCGAATCGGTTCCGATAGATCGGTCCAACCCTCTAGACATAATCAGAATAATAAGCTCGTAGGCTTTAACGACCCTCGCAAGGTCGCTGGACAACGAGATTTACGCTATCTTAATAAAAGACATCGAAGACTACAGGAAGATAATAGCAGAAGAAGAAGTGGACCTGCTAGAGGTGTTGCCAAAGGAACTCTATAGATACACTAACGTGTTTTCAAAAGCTAATTCCAACCTCCTACCGCTCTACCGACCGGAATATAACAACAAGATCTGGTTGAAAGAAGGGGCTACGCTGCCGCGAACCGAGCCTCTAAGACGATTATCGCCGGCGGAGCTAGACTAGGTAGAAGTGTTTCTTCGAGAAAACCTAGCAAAGAAGTTTATTACGCTAAGCTTAGCCGAATATGCGTTACCGATTCTTTTCGTATGGAAACCTAGAGGTAGTCTCCGACTGTGCGTAGATTACCGAGGCCTTAACGAGGTTACTAAGAGAGATGTATATCCGCTACCGCTAATCGATAAGACTATATAACGAGTAGCTAAAGCTAAGTAGTTAAGCAAGCTGAATATTCGCTAAGCGTTCCACTAATTAAGGAATAAGGAAGGGCAAACAGAAGATCTTACGACACTCGCTACGCGTATAGGCAATTTCAAGTAGTTAGTAATGCCCTTCGGACTTACCAATGCACTGGCAGTGTAGCAAAGCTTTATAAACTACACCTTTATGGACATGCTGGAACGGTTCGTGTCTATCTACTTAGACGACATTCTTATCTACACCTATAGGACAAGAGAACAGCATACGGACCACATCGAGAAGGTACTAACTAGGTTCCGCGAGGTCGGATTAAACGCAGACACAAAGAAGAGCGAGTTCTATTAGACTAAGGTCAAATATCTCGGTCTTATCGTCGGAAGAGAAGGAATTCGGATAGACTACTTAAAGGTCGCCGCCGTCGCGGAATAGAAGCAGCCGAAATCCGGAAACACTACACAAATTAGAGCGTTTCTAGGATTCTGTAGCTACTATCGACAGTTTATTAAGGACTTTAGCAAGATAGCGAGACCCCTAAACGAAGCGTTAAAGAAGGAGGCAGCTGGCCTATAGAATAAGAAGTGCACAGAGGCTTTCAATCGACTAAAAGAAGCGGTAGCCTCGGCGCTAGTGCTAGCGCACTTTCGACTGGAAAAGACGATCTACTTAGAAAAAGACGCATGCGATACAGTAACAGCAGGGGTCCTTTCGCAGTATAATAACGCCGACGAGATCCTCTATCTAGTAGCTTTCTTTAGCAAGTCTATAAACAAGGCTAAGCGGAACTACGCTATCTACGACAAAGAACTATTAGCTATTATTTAGGCTTTCGAGGAGTGGAAGCCAGAGCTTATAGCTAGACAGAGCACAGTCCAGGTCCTTACGGGCCACCAGTTACCAACCTACTTTATAAAGACGCAGAAGCTATCGCGCCGTTAGGCCCGGTAGGCCGCCTACTTATCCGGATTCGACTTTAAGATTACCTATTAACCCGGAGCTCAAAATAGAAAGGCTAATGCACTAACGAGAAGAGAAGGAAAAACCAGCTGCGCGAAAGAAGATCCGAGCATGTTTCAGAAGGTGTTAACCGAACGGATAGTAGACGCTAAGGTGTTAAAAGAAGTAGGGATCTATACGATAGAGCTGCTAACTAAGGAAGAGACGCTCTACGAGAAAGTGGAACGGCTTAACTAGCAGCAGAAGCTCGGCAAAACCGGCTTAGGAAAGATAATAGTTCTGGAAGAACTAATTACAGAGGTTATCCAGTTGGTCTACGGTTCTAAGGATGTTGGTTACGCCGGCTTAAAGAAGACGATAGAAGCCGTAAGGACGATCTACTAGTTTCCGCAGATCTTCGAGCGGATACACCCGTTTATCGCTAACTGCTACGTCTGCCGAGCTGCGAAGCTACGTTACGGCCTTCTGGCCGGTCTGCTAAAGCCACTTCCGATCCTTAAGAAACTGTAGCAGCACATTACAATAGATTTCGTAACCGGCCTGCCGGATTCCGGTGGATATAATGCCATACTTAACGTAGTGGATCGACTAAGCAAAGAACGCTACTTTATCCCCTGCCGAGCGAAGGATAAAGGAACTACTGCAGAAGAGACGGCGAGAATGCTAATTCAGCACGTATAGAAACACTACGGCCTGCCGGACACTATTACTACGGATAAGGGTCCTCAATTTACCGCCGACGTATAGAAGGCCATTAACTACGCTCTCGGAATTCGCAGAAAACTTAGCACGGCTGCTTACCCTTAAACCGACAGTTAATTAGAAGTAGCTAACCGCAAGATAGAGAAGTATCTACGAATCTTCTGCAGTTATTATTAAGCAGAGTAGGTTAAGGTGTTGCCTATAGGCGAATTCTGCGCCAATTCAGCACAGTTAGAGGCCACCTTACTGGCGCCGTTTAAGATAACTTATAGTTATCTTCCGAGGATAAGCTTTTAACCGCCGAACGAACCCAGCTCTTCGGAATCTTCTACCGGCACTTCGTTAAAGAGAGTCGCCGCCGCGGCGGCCGAAGCACTTAAGGCTTAAATAGAAGAAGCGATTAAGGCAGCAAAGGAGGCAATGGAATCGGCTTAGAAGAAGATAGTAACTCGAGCTAATAGAAAGCGGTTACTAATAGAATTTAAAGAAGGCTAAAAGGTATAGCTTAACATACGGAGCCTAAGGCTAAAAGGCAACGCCAAGCTTAACCCCCGCTACGTAGGTCCGTTCAAGATAGTAGAAAAGAGGTCGCTAGTAACTTATCGGCTCTAGCTACTAAGGTTATTCCGGATCTACAACGTCTTTTATTCAGATCTGCTAAGCTTGGACCCTGACGACGGCCTTCCAGAACAGGGGTTCGCTAAACCCCTGCCGGCCGAGATAGACGGTAAAGAAGAAGAGTAGGAGGTAGAAGATGTAAGGGATATAAGAAAGACAAGGGGGTCTATCGAAGCAAGGATCTTATAGAAGGGATAGCCAGAAGACTATAAATAGTATCTAGTCGAGAATCTCCGGAATTTGGTAGAGCTGCTAAAGGAGTTTTATATCCGGAACCCGAGGAAGCCGAAGCCTAGGTAGCTCCGAAGTTAATAGTTCCGGAAGAAGAAGAAGAGCCGCGTCCGCTCTATTAGTACGAAAGCCGACGGAAACAATCGTAGAAATCGCTGGCCGGGGTCTTAGGCTCTACTACCACTACCGCCAACCGGCAAGGCCGGTCGGATAATAGCTATAAGGCCGAAGACGGCGCCACTGTCAGCGCACTTTGTAACGGTCTTTGCTCTCTGTTACTACTATCCGCCGGCTTAGCCGGACGAATAATAACAGCGAAGAACGAAGCCGACGCCACTAAAGCAGCTCCGCGGTAGCGCTTAAGGCCTTAGTAGAGAAGAAAAGGAAGAAGAAACGGAGAGCTGCGGACAGATCTATATAGACCTCTGTAGCAGCGCACAGGCCAGCGACGTCGCAGCTCAGATAGCTGCCAGCTTAGATTAGATAGCTCTTCCGATCAGATAGAAACCGAAGTAAGAGACGTTAGAAGACGACGATATAAGAGGAAAGAAGATAAAGAAAGGGGACGGTTTTGAAATAGAAGAAAGCGAAGAGGTAACGTTGTATTAAAAAAAAAGAGACCACTACAGATAAGTAAGCGGTCGAGGGCGACCGCTAGTAAGGGAGGGGGGGGGGGTGTTGCAGCGGCAGAAAGGGGTAGGACTAAGTAATAGGGTAGACCCTTGGAATTTCAGCTCAGCCCTTCTGGACCGAGCTGGGCCTTAGCACACCACCCCTAAAGCTCTTACCCACCACTATATAGATTCCTTTCCCTCCTTAGTTCGAGATATAGTTATCAAAAAGGCTGTATTAAATTATATCTGCGCGCCCGGATCAGCCTACAGTTAAGGTAGCACCTCGATAACGTTACTACCTGACCTACCGGCGTTTAGAGGCGGAGACCCTAAAGACTAGGAGGCATTTAAGAAAAAGATAAAGAACAAGATAGACTGCGATTACGCCGGAAGCAGTAAAGGAGATAGATTGGCCTACCTAGAATCGCGGTTAGGAGGTAAAGCTTTTTCGTTAGTAGCGGACCTAGAAGAGGTAACCGCCGAAGAAGCAATCTGATCTAAGCACGTAGATGTAAATCAATACGGCTACTTTAATAACTATATCTCAGGCTAGAGAGGGAAGAATTTACGTACAAGCGGAGGTAAGGTATTTAAGTGTGCAGCTGCCAAGCCTGGCCCTGCCAAGCCTAGCTGCCAGCTGTCTACATCTACATCCGTATCACTACTGCCCTCCCCAACTAGCGATTGCCCTTAATCGCAATCAGCCAAACCAGAAGCTTTTTCGTTAGTGGCGGACCTAGAAAAGGTAACCGCCGAAGAAGCAATCTAATCTAAGCACGTAGATGTAAATCAATACGGCTACTTTAATAACTATATCTCAGGCTAGAGAGGGAAGAATTTACGTACAAGCAGAGGTAAGGTATTTAAGTGTGCAGCTGCCAAGCCTGGCCCTGCCAAGCCTAGCTGCCAGCTGTCTACATCTACATCCGTATCACTACTGCCCTCCCCAACTAGCGATTGCCCTTAATCGCAATCAGCCAAACCAGAAGCTTTTTCGTTAGTGGCGGACCTAGAAAAGGTAACCGCCGAAGAAGCAATCTAATCTAAGCACGTAGATGTAAATCAATACGGCTACTTTAATAACTATGTCTCAGGCTAGAGAGGGAAGAATTTACGTACAAGCAGAGGTAAGGTATTTAAGTGTGCAGCTGCCAAGCCTGGCCCTGCCAAGCCTAGCTGCCAGCTGTCCACATCTACATCTGTATCACTACCGCCCTCCCCAACTAGCGATTGCCCTTAATCGCAATCAGCCAAACCAGGTCGCAGGTATCAAGTTAAACCAGGTCGTAGGTGCCAAAACAGGTCGCATTGTGCCAGACCAGGTCGCAGAGGTCGCATTTTAAGCTCGCTTTTGAGGTCGCTTTGGAGCTTCAATTTCCGTGCGTTTTAAGCCTTAATCTTGTGCCTTTTGCCGTCGCTTTGGTGCCTTATCTGGTGCCTTGCCAAGGCTGCAGAATTCTCAGATTGTCGCAGAGGTCGTCGGGGCTGCGGAGGTCGTCGAGGTCGCAGAGGCCTGTGTTGTCTGCAGCTGCTGTGTCTGTCTGCAGCAGCTGTGCCTATTGTCTGCAGCAGCTCTGTCTGCACTATGTTTCCTATAGCTACTGTGTCTGCCTGTAGCTATACCTCTAAACGTGCTCTTCTGAACCTAAACAGTGTGTGTTGTCTGCCCTAAACAGTGTGTGTTGTCTGCAGCTGCCTGTTGTCTGCAGCAGCTGTCTGCCTGGTGCTCTGCCTAATGCTCTGCCTAGTGCTCTGCCTAGTGCTCTGCCTAGTAGCTCTGCCTCTGCTTTGCCTGTGCTGTCTACAGCAGCTCTGTGTCGTCTACAGCTGCCCTATATTGTCTGCAGCTGCCTGTTGTCTATAGCAGCCCTGTACTCTTGCTTAGTGCTCTTGCTATACATCTCGATTGTTGAACTGAACGTGTTGTCTGCAGCTGCTTGTCTTAATTGTACTGCCAGTTGCGCTGCCTGTGTCGCTTTGCTGCTCGTGTCGCTTTGCTGCTCGTGTCGCTTTGCTGCTCGTATCGCTTTGCTGCTCGTGCCTAGGTGCTCTACCTAGGGGCTCTGCAGCTAGGTGCTCTGCCTTGTATTGTCTACAGTAGCTGTACCTGCCTGCAGCAGCTTTGTATTGTCTGCAGCTGTATGTTGTCCCTATGTTGTCTGTAGCAGCTCTATGTCGTCTGTACCTATGTTGCCTGCAGCTGTACCTCTGTTGTCTGTAGCAGCTGTGCCTGTCTGCAGCTGTGCTTCTAAACGTGCTCTTCTAAACATAAACAGTATATGTTGTCTGCAACTGCCTGTTGTCCCTGTGTCTGCCTATAGCAGCTGTGCCTCTGTTGCCTGTCTGCAGCTGTACCTGTCTGCAGCTGTACCTGTCTGCAGCTATGTCTGCCTAGGTGCTCCGTACAGCTGGTGCTTGGGCTCGCTGGTGTTTGGGCTCGCTAGTGCTTCTGAACGTGCTAGGCTTCTAAACGTGCTGCCGTACCTCGTACTGAACGTGTCGCTTGTCTTGTCGCTAAACCAATTGCCGTATGTCTCGATTGCTAAATGTCCCGATTGCTGGCCGTACGCCTCGATCGCTGGCTGGCCGTACGTCTCGATTGTAGTGCCTCTCGATAGACAGATGTTGCTTTGTCTTGCTGAACTGTACCGATTGCTAAACTGTACCAATTGCTGTATATCTTGTCCTTAATTGCTGCGATTGCCTCTCGATAGGCGGTCGCTTGTTGTATACTCGATTGTGCTGCTAGTCGCGCTGCCTCGTACTGCCCGTTGTCTCTCGATTGCTAAACTGTCTTAATAGGCCTTGTCCGAATAGAATAGTCTGTTAAAGACCTAAAAAACGAATGTCGTCGCCCTAGGTCCTGCTAGGTGCGTCTCGTCGTCGTCGTCGCTCTCGCCCCTTGCTCTCGCTCCTCGCTCTCGCTCTCGTCCTCGTTGCTCCTACATCGTCGTCGCTCTCGTCCTTCTCGTCCTATCTCAAAACTTTCAAACTTGTACGATCTGCTCGTAAGGCACTTCTCTTCCCAATATCCCTCTCGTAGGGACACACTCTCTCTTGAA
This sequence comes from Pseudocercospora ulei, assembly GCA_016165855.1. Classification (NCBI taxonomy): domain Eukaryota; kingdom Fungi; phylum Ascomycota; class Dothideomycetes; order Mycosphaerellales; family Mycosphaerellaceae; genus Pseudocercospora; species Pseudocercospora ulei. Next base: position 3,264,544 of record JACWNB010000003.1, read on the forward strand.
AACTCTCTCTCTTCTCGATAGGGGCACTTCTCTTCCCTAAAACTCTTTCTCTTCTCGACAGGGGCACTTCTCTTCCCTAAAAATCTCTCTCTTCTCGATAGGGGCACTTCTCTTCCCTAAAACTCTTCTTCTTCTTCTTCTTCTTCTCGATCGGGGGAGGGGGAGGGTAGAAAAGTATGCACATGCACGATTAAGTAACTGAATATAATTCGACGGCCTCCTTCGTATATATACAGTACACACTCTGGGTTGTCGGTTGCACGTACGTTAATCGAGTACCTGGATATAATTCGACGGGCTCTTTCGCATAGTACAGGTATTGTTAAAGTAAGCCTTGGATATAATAATCTAAGTACGTAGATATAAATTAATACAGCTACTTTGATAACTATATCCAAGGCTAGAGAAGTAAGAATCTACGTACAAGCGGAGGTGCGGTATTTAAGTGTGCAGCTGCCGAGCCTGGCCCTGCCAAGCCTAGCTGCCAGCTGTCCACATCTACATCCGTATTACAATCAAAGCGCTGGATCAACGCTTCGGAGACCCCTTCCGAAAGAAGACGGCCTGTAAACAGCTAGACAAGATCAACTAGAACCGGCTAACGTTTAAAGAATTCTACAGCCTGTTTAGAAAATATGTTATTAGAGCTAAAGTGTCAGAAGATAAGCAGCTACACTTACTAAGGCAGAAGCTAAACCCTAAACTGGCTGCAGCTATAGCTTCGGTAGAAGACGAAGACCTCGAGAGCTTTATGCACTAAGCGAGAGTTACCGCCAGAAACCTAAGCGCCTACGCGAAATCGGCATCGCGCGAATCGAACTAGAAGCTATCGACGGCGCCAACAATACGACCCCCTGTACCTTTCCGAAGAGCCCCCCAGTAGCTATCTTATCCGCTGCGATTATCGTTCGTCCCTACCTGCTACACGTACAGAAAACCGGGCTATATCGCCACTAGATGCTAAGCGACAGCTTAACAGAGGTAGGAGTATTGCGCTGCTAAGCCACCGCTACTAAGGAAGACTATCCAAGCTATAGAGCCGGCGCCGAACGACACTAACAGTATAGATAGTAGGGTGCTACTAAGGATCTTAGGAAAAGACCAGCTAGACGGATAGGCCCCCTATCCAGTATAGACAATAGGGCACTGCTACGAACTACGTCGCTGGAAGAAGGGAGTATTAACAGTTGTAGCGATCCGCTCTCGGCGGCTGTAGAAGTAAATACGGAAACCGCTATTATCCTTCCGATTACTGTCTACCCTATCGATAGCTTACACAGCCCCCTTTAGTTAAGAGCCTTTATCGACATAGGAGCGCTTATCGGAGCAGCGATCCACTATCGATTGGTTCAGAAACTAATAAAAGGATACGGTTATCCTATAGAACTAGCGTCGCCGACATGAATTTTAGCTTACAACGGACAAGACACTAAGAGTGTTACGCATTATATGCTATTAAGAACTACCCTAGCCGGCCGCACTACAGAAGCGACGTTCCGAATTATAGATATCGGAAGGTTTAACACTATTATAGGACAGAAATAGATAAAGAACTAGAAAGCCGTTATTAACGTAGGGAAAGGTACACTCAGATTCAAAATCCTGCAGAGCGGCGTCGCCGCTGTAGAATCAGTCACTGTCGTCGCTGCAAGACCGAGCGACACGACTACTAGAGCGGCTCCGACTAATCGATCCGACCAGCTAGACACTATCGGAATAATAAGTTTAGAAGCTTTAACGACCCTCGCGAGGTCGGCGAACAATAAGATCTACGCTATCTCGATAAAAGACAATAAAGACTACTAGAAGATAATGGCGGAAGAAGAGGTAGACCCGCTAGAGGTTCTACTAAAAGAACTCTATAGCTATACTGACGTGTTCTCGAAAGCCGACTCCAACCTCCTGCCGCTCTACCGACTGGAATACGACAATAAGATCTGGCTAAAAGAAGGAGCTACGCTGCTAAGAACCGAGGCCCTAAGACGGCTATCGCCGGCCGAGCTAGACTAAGTAGAGGTGTTTGTTCGAGAAAACCTAGCGAAGAAGTTTATTACGCCGAGCTCTGCTAAGTATACGTTACTAATTCTTTTCGTACAGAAACCTGGAGGTAGCCTCCGACTGTACGTAGAGTACAGAGGCCTTAATAAAGTTACTAAGAGGGATGTGTATCCGCTGCCGCTAATCGACGAGACTATACAGCGAGTGGCCAAAGCTAAGTAGTTCAGCAAGCTGGATATTCGCTAAGCGTTCTACCGACTAAGGAATAAGGAAGGACAAACAGAAGATCTTACGACATTCGCTATACGTATAGGCAATTTCAAGTAGCTAGTAATGCCTTTCAGACTTACTAACGCACCGGCTATATAGCAACGCTTTATAAACTACACCTTTATAGACATGCTAGAACGGTTCGTGTCTATCTACTTAGACGACATTCTTATCTACACTAATAGAACGAGACAGCAGCATACGGATCACATCGAGAGAGTGCTAACGAGGCTCCGCGAGGTTGGACTAAATGCGGACACGAAGAAGAGCGAGTTCTATTAGACCGAGGTTAAATATCTCGGTCTTATCATCGGAAGAGAAGGAATTCGGATAGACCCTTTAAAGATCGCTACTGTCGCAGAATAGAAGTAGCCGAAATCCGGAAACACTACCTAAATCAGAGCGTTTCTCGGATTCTGCAGCTACTATCGACAGTTTATTAAGGACTTCAGCAAGATAGCGAGACCCCTGAACAAAGTATTAAAGAAGGAATCGATAGCTTACACAGCCCCCTTTAGTTAAGAGCCTTTATCGACATAGGAGCGCTTATCGGAGCAGCGATCCACTATCGATTGGTTCAGAAACTAATAAAAGGATACGGTTATCCTATAGAACTAGCGTCGCCGACATGAATTTTAGCTTACAACGGACAAGACACTAAGAGTGTTACGCATTATATGCTATTAAGAACTACCCTAGCCGGCCGCACTACAGAAGCGACGTTCCGAATTATAGATATCGGAAGGTTTAACACTATTATAGGACAGAAATAGATAAAGAACTAGAAAGCCGTTATTAACGTAGGGAAAGGTACACTCAGATTCAAAATCCTGCAGAGCGGCGTCGCCGCTGTAGAATCAGTCACTGTCGTCGCTGCAAGACCGAGCGACACGACTACTAGAGCGGCTCCGACTAATCGATCCGACCAGCTAGACACTATCGGAATAATAAGTTTAGAAGCTTTAACGACCCTCGCGAGGTCGGCGAACAATAAGATCTACGCTATCTCGATAAAAGACAATAAAGACTACTAGAAGATAATGGCGGAAGAAGAGGTAGACCCGCTAGAGGTTCTACTAAAAGAACTCTATAGCTATACTGACGTGTTCTCGAAAGCCGACTCCAACCTCCTGCCGCTCTACCGACTGGAATACGACAATAAGATCTGGCTAAAAGAAGGAGCTACGCTGCTAAGAACCGAGGCCCTAAGACGGCTATCGCCGGCCGAGCTAGACTAAGTAGAGGTGTTTGTTCGAGAAAACCTAGCGAAGAAGTTTATTACGCCGAGCTCTGCTAAGTATACGTTACTAATTCTTTTCGTACAGAAACCTGGAGGTAGCCTCCGACTGTACGTAGAGTACAGAGGCCTTAATAAAGTTACTAAGAGGGATGTGTATCCGCTGCCGCTAATCGACGAGACTATACAGCGAGTGGCCAAAGCTAAGTAGTTCAGCAAGCTGGATATTCGCTAAGCGTTCTACCGACTAAGGAATAAGGAAGGACAAACAGAAGATCTTACGACATTCGCTATACGTATAGGCAATTTCAAGTAGCTAGTAATGCCTTTCAGACTTACTAACGCACCGGCTATATAGCAACGCTTTATAAACTACACCTTTATAGACATGCTAGAACGGTTCGTGTCTATCTACTTAGACGACATTCTTATCTACACTAATAGAACGAGACAGCAGCATACGGATCACATCGAGAGAGTGCTAACGAGGCTCCGCGAGGTTGGACTAAATGCGGACACGAAGAAGAGCGAGTTCTATTAGACCGAGGTTAAATATCTCGGTCTTATCATCGGAAGAGAAGGAATTCGGATAGACCCTTTAAAGATCGCTACTGTCGCAGAATAGAAGTAGCCGAAATCCGGAAACACTACCTAAATCAGAGCGTTTCTCGGATTCTGCAGCTACTATCGACAGTTTATTAAGGACTTCAGCAAGATAGCGAGACCCCTGAACAAAGTATTAAAGAAGGAGGCCGCTAGCCTATAGAATAAGAGGTGCACGGAGGCTTTTAACCGGCTAAAAGAAGCAGTAGCCTCGGCGCTAGTGCTGGCGCACTTCCGACCGGAAAAGATAATCTATCTAGAGAAGGACGCTTCCGATACAGTAACTGCAGGGGTCCTTTCTTAACATAGCGACGATAAAACCCTCTATCTAGTGGCTTTCTTTAGCAAATCTATAAATTAGGCTGAGCGGAACTACGCTATTTACGATAAAGAGCTGTTAGCTATTATTCAGGCTTTCGAGGAGTAGAAACCGGAGCTTATAGCTAGAAAGAACACAGTCCAGGTCCTTACAGACTATTAGTTACTAACCTACTTTATAAAGACGTAGAAGCTGTTACGCCGCCAAGCTCGGTAGGCCGCTTATCTATCCGGATTCGACTTTAAGATTACCTATCGACCCGGAGCTCAAAATGGAAAGGCTAACGCACTAACGAAAAGAGAAGGGAAGACTAGCCGCGCAAAAGAAGATCCGAACATGTTCCAAAAGGTGTTAACCGAACGGATAGTAGACGCCGAGGTATTAAAAGAAGCAGGGATCTGCGCGATAGGGCAGCCAACCGAGGAAGAGACGCTCTTTAAGAAAGTAGAGCAGCTTAATTAGCAGCAGAAACTCGGCAGAACCGGCTTAGGGAAGCTAACAGTTCTGGAAGAACTAATTACAGAGGTCGTCCAGTTGATCTACAGTTCTAAGGATGTCGGTTACGCCAGCTTAAAGAAAACGATAGAAGCCGTAAGGACGATCTACTGGTTTCCGCGAATCTTTAAGCAGATCCACCGATTTATTGCCAATTGTTACGTATATCGAGCGGCGAAACTACGCTACGACCTTCCGGCCGGTCTATTAAAGCCACTCCCAATCCCTAAGAAACCGTAGCAGCATATTACGATAGATTTCGTAACCGGCCTGCCGGATTCCGATAGATATAATGCTACGCTTAATATAGTACATCGACTAAGCAAAGAACACTACTTTATCTCCTGCTAGGCTAAGGATAAAGGAACTACTACAGAAGAGACGGCGAGAATGTTAATCCAACACGTATAGAAGCACTATAGCCTACTGGACACTATCACTACGGATAGGGGTCCTTAATTTACTGCTAATGTATAGAAGACTATCAACTAAGCTCTCAGAATCCGCAGAAAGCTTAGCACAGCCACTTACCCTTAAACACAGTCAGTCTAAAGTAGCTAATTGTAAAATAGAAAAATATCTAGGAGTTTCCTGTAGTTATTATTAAGCAGAGTAGGTTAAGGTGTTGCCAATAGCCAAATTCTGCGCCAACTTAGCACAGTTAGAGGCCACCTTACTGGCGCCGTTCGAGATAACTTATAGTTATCTTCTAAGAATAAGCTTCCAACCGCTGAATGAACCTAGCTCTTCGGAAACCTCTACCGCCACTTCGTCGAAGAGAGTGGCTGCAGCTACGGCAGAAGCGCTTAGATCTTAGATAGAAGAAGCGGTTAGGGTAGCGAAGGAGGCGATAGAATCGGCTTAGAAGAAGATAGTAACTCGAGCTAATAGGAAGCGGTCGCTGATAGAATTTGAAGAAGGCCAAAAGGTATAGCTTAACACGCGGAACCTAAGGCTGAAAGGCAACGTCAAGCTTAACCCCTGCTACGTAGGTCCGTTTAAGATAGTGGAAAAGAAGTCGCCGGTAACTTATTAGCTTAGGCTACTGCAATCGTTCCGGGTCTACGACATCTTTTATTCGGACCTGCTAAGTTTGGACCCTAAAGACAGTCTTCCGGATTAGGGGTTCGCTAAACCCCTGCCAGTTAAGGTAGATAGTAAAGAAGAAGAATAGGAAGTAGAAGATGTAATAGATATAAGAAAGCTAAGAGGATCTATCGAAGCAAGGATCTTATAGAAAGGATAGCCGGAAGGCTATAAATAGTACCCGGCCGAGAACCTCCGGAATTCGGCGGAGCTGCTAAGAGAGTTTTATATCTGGAACCCGAGGAAGCCGAAGCCTAAGTAGCTCCGAAGTTAATAGTTCTAGAAGAAGAAGAAAAGCCGCGTCTACTCTATCGGTGCAGAAGCCGATAGAAACGATCGTAGAGATCCCTTAGCTGGAGTCTTTGGCTCTACTACTACTACTGCCGACCGGCTTCGCCAGTCGGATAATAGCTATAAGGCCGCAGACGGCACTACTGCTAGCGCGTTTGGTTAGGGTCTTTGCTCTCTGTTACTACTATCTACCGGCTTAGCCGGAAGGATAATAACGACGAAGAACGAAGCTAACACAACTAAAGCAGCCTCACGGTAGCACCTAAGGCTATAGTAGAGAAGAAAAAGAAGAAGAGATAACGAGCTATAGATAGATCTATATAGACCTCCGCAGCGGCGTACAGGCCAGCTACGCCGCAGCTTAGATAGCTGCCAGCTTAGATTAGATAGCTCCGATCAGATAGACGCTAAGTGAAAGACGTCAGATAGCGACGATGTAAGAAGAAAGAAGATAAAGAAAAGGGATGCTTTCGAGATAGAAGAAAGCGAAGAGGTAACGTAGGTAAAAAAAAAGAGAGATAAGTAAGCAGTCGAGGTCGACCGCTAGTAAGGGAGGGGGGTAGTGTTACAGCGGCAGAAAGGGGTGGGACTAAGTAATAGGCTAGACCCTTGGAATTTCGGCTCGGCCCGCCCGGACTGAGCCGGGCCTTAGCACACCACTCCTAAAGCCCTTACCTACCGCCGTATAGATTCCTTTCCTTCTTTAGTTCGAGATATAGTTATCAAAACAGCCGTATTGAATTATATCTACATGCTCAGATCAAAAAGTAGCGTAGGCGAGACTAGCAGATAGACACTTGTTAGTCTAAACATAATACTATTAGGTGCCCTATACACTGCTACAATCCAATCCTATAACAGTTCGAACAAGTCTACCTAAGGGTAGGGGTCTATAGGCACTATTATCGACCCTTAAGCAGAGTGTATATACTATAAGAAGCGTACAGGAGGCAAACTTAATAGACGTCTGCCTCTCTATAGAGGTCGAGGACACTGCGGCATATACGCAAGCTGCAGCGGACGAGGGGAGGCGCCTAGAAGCAGAGATTAGCCTGCTCGAGGCAGAGTAGCATATAAAGCTTATACAATACTGTCTCGACTATCTCGTAAGAGAGAAAACACCTCTAATCCAAATCCTAGTATATAGCGATACTCTACGCCCTAGAGAGACCTAAGACATATCTATTAGACGAGGAGTAGTCGTAACTCTAGCTAGTAATAGTAGCGTAAGTGCTACTTAAGTACTGTATAGGAGTCCTGTCTTAAGCCTTTTTGTCGATAATAAGGAGGCGGCGTTAGAGTACGCTAGCAACTTGCAACAAAGGAGCGAGGGTCCTGCAATAGACGACAAGGATAAATAGAGGCTTCTAAGCAACCTCGTTACTAAACCTTAAATCTTTGAAAAGGAGAACCAATAGTAGGCGAAGCACTAGCTCCTTAAGGTAGAAGCCTTCTTTAAGAGCAGCGATATCTGCTAGGACACTAACAAGCAGTTAATTACCTTTGCGTTAAGCTGCCTAGACAGAGTCTTAAAGGACTGCTAGTATAAGTGCAAGGGATCCGACGCACCTCCTATTACAATATAGAGGAAATTCGAGGACTTCCTGCTTAACTCTTATAGAGATCGAAACTAGGATCAAACAGACCTTTTTAGGGCCTAGATAGAGACGAAACAGCAACCCTACTAGTTAGTAGAGAACTTCGTCGATTATCTAGACTCCCTAGAAGACTAACTCTAGGAACTGCCTAAGGAGTAGTGCCTAAGAGCCTTGCTATAGAAGCTAAAACCAAGTGTACGAACTACTATCGAGAAGTGCTATATATTCCTAGCTACTAGGGCCGAGCTTATCGTCCTAGCGACCTGGATCGAGTGCCTAACCTTATAAGCGAGGCGCGCGCCAGACGTCTCTAGAAGGGTAGCCTACTAGGGGCAAGCTACTATAGGTAGACTAGTATAGCTCTACCTAGGCAGATTAAGGGCTAGGCCTAAGGTGCCTCTATAGCTTGTCCTGCTAGCAGCTAATTCGAAGCTACAGGCTGCAAGCAGGCCATAAGCGAGCTGCTAAACAGGTTCCGAAATTGCCCTTTTCTAGACCGGCTTACGAGGTGCTATAATTGCTAGCAACCTAGCTACCTAAGCTAACACTGCAACGCCTCTAGGGGCGCCGGCGGCAGCGGCACTATCTATAGCCTCTATAGCCCTCCTAGACGCCTCGCTATTAGCAGCTGCACAAGTAGGCTAGGCCCCTACAGCTATAGCAGTAGGGACTATAGAGGAGCTAATAGGGTCTCTATAGCTAGTATAGCTAGAAATCTAAACATAGGTAAACAAAGGTTAGGGAAAGACCTAGCACTGCCTTAGGGTTAGAGGTAGGCACTGTAGGTAAGGAGCAAGACCCGATTACGTGTCCTGTAGTCGTCCCTACTAAGCGGATATAAGCTATACTGCTTACGGGGGACTCGGACGTAGGTAAGGTAGAGTGTATACTAGATAACGCTACAGACATTAATATTATCTTCTATAAGTTAGTACTCTGCTACGACCTACTAAAGATATCTAGGACAGTCCTTCTAAGGGCCAATAGGTTTATAGGAGAACAGGGATACTGTTTCGGCATATATACAATATTACTATATATCGCAGATATAGCTAGTATAGTATGCTTAACGAAGGGTACCTTCTACTCCTTTAACATTCTGTCCCTAGGTTTTATCCTAGGTAGGCTGTAGAGGAGGGACTAAAAGGTTATCGTTAAGAGCGCTAGCGACCGCTAGGCCTATAGCGACAGCGACGAGTGTACTGCAGTATGTCTACAGACTACAAGGGAGCTTACAGAGGATCTTCTAGAGTTATTACTTGTCTATACAGTCCGTTTAAGGGCTGTAGAGAGGGCCTAAAGTTTACTAAAAGCCTAGAGGCCCCTACCTTAGGAGGTAGAAGGGCTCTCTAGGTAGGAGTTGCTCCCTGCTAAGTTTAGTAGCTTAAGCGATATGTTTACGATAGGTAAAGAACCGGGCCCTAAGCTGCCTGCTGTTAGGGGGCGCCGTCCAGCCTAGGTCCTGGACCTAAGCCAGCCGTCGCCCTAAGGACCGCGACTTAGCGGCGCCAGCACGACCCTACCCTCTGTACGGAGTCACCGACAGGACCCTACTCCTGTACAGAGGGAGAATCCTATAGCCCTATATAGAGGGAAATTGCCGCCCCTCTAAACGGAGGGAAAACTCTGCACTACTGTATAGAGTAAAACTCCCGACCCTCTATACGGAGTGCGAACCTTGTATCCCTATACAGAGGGAGATTGCTAGCTTAGCTTCGTAGGTACAAATTGTACAGCAGCAGACGACGAAGGAACTGCCTATCAGTTCCTTTATATAGATACCTAACCTTAAGTTTCTATATTAAGATTCTTAAGCCCTTATATTAGGAACTAATCTTACTGTTAGTAACTGCAGTAATATAACAAAGATAGACGGCGACATCTCTATAGAACCTACGGCTATGCAGGGACAGATGCACTGCGCGTACGAGGAGCTGCTAGAATACAAGAGGCAGCTCGAACAACAAGTAAGCCACTAGGCTGCGATAATTTCCCAACGGGAACAGGAGCTACAACAGCTTAGGGCGTCCGATTGCGATCCGACCCCTACAACGACGAATACGATAGCCTATACCCCGACCCCTAAGAGCAAACTCCCTAACGTTACTACTTACGATAGTAAGGCTCTGGCCGAGTACCCCTCCTAGGCTGCCTAAATGCGCTCTAAGCTTCTGGTCGACTTAGGGGCATACCTGACCGAGCTAGACAAGGTAGTGTACCTCTTTAGGAGGTTAAAGAGCAGGGCAGCAGCACAGATTCTGCCGTACTACGAGACGGCTATTGCCAACCCAGCAATAGCTACAACGACGATGCTCTAGGCAGCTCTTAACAAGAGCTACAAGGACCTAGACTGCGAGAGCCGAGCACTCCTATAGGTCAACACAATAAAGCAAGGACGCAAGACCGTACAAGAGTTCCTCGCAGAATACGACTAGACTCTAGCAGAGGTAGGAGAACTCTAATAGGAGGACAGGATAAAAATTACCTCCTTAGAGGTAGGCCTCTCTAAGGAGATTATAATAGGACTAGTAGGCGTAATACAACTAGCTATATACGAGGAATTCTGTAATTTCCTTAGGATAGTCGACGACTAGCAGCGTAGGCTCGGACAGATAAGCTACGCTTATAAGATACGACAACCCCTCTAGCGGCAGACAGACGCTATAGACTAGGAACTAACGATAACGAGGGTAGCGGCAGCCGTTACTGTACGGCTAAGGGTCGCTGCTAAAAGGGCGCAGTAGGTAGACATAGCTACCCTAGACAAGAGGCGAGCAGAAGGGAGCTGCTACCGGTGTAGCAAGACGGGCTATACTGTACAGAATTACGGGCTTTTGCTAGCAGAGAGACCTAGGGGACGGCCGACTACTGCAAGGGTAGCAACTGCGGCGCCCTAATAAGAGAATTAGGAGTCCTACTTAGACGACGACAAGTTAGGAAAAGAGTAGCCTCTAAGCGAAGGCTCTGCTAGAGGCGTATACGAGATAGATTGCTAAATTAAAGCACTACTTAGCTATCTTTTAAGAGTAACCACATAACGACTACGCCGTTTATCGTATAGCCTACGCTAAACGGGTCCGCAACGGCGCGGACGTTAATTAATACAGGGTGTTTAGTGTACAGAGTAATTAACGAAGACTTCGTATAGAGACACTATATTAAGACGACCCCTACTGTACCTGTACGCATGCTGGGCATTACCGGGCGAGGACCGGACATTACCTATATAGTAAAAGTAACGATAGAGCTGCAGGGACGCTATAATCAGGACTTATACCTCTACGTTATACAGGACAGGTTAGGGTATAACCTAATACTAGGGAAGCTATAGATAGAGCGCTAGCGAGGCAAGCTAGACGTTGGACAAGAACGGCTGTACCTAGCAGCGACGAAGCAGAGACTACGAGACCAAGGGAGGGTTCCGCAGGGTAGCAATGCTAAGGCCGAAATCAACACTGCGACTGCAGACATTAAGAAGGCATTAGCGCCTAAGAAAACGACGGACCCCTATACGAAGCTCCTAGCGGAATATACAGGATACCTAGACCTATTCGAGCTAAAGTCGGCCTCGAAACTGCTGCTATACCGAGGAGAAGAGATTAACTACGATATCTAGCTAGAGCCCCGTCCGGATAGGAGTCTACCTAAGGTACCGTACGGTCCGCTGTATAGAATGTCCTCTAGAGAACTCCTAGTACTGCGCAAGACACTGGACGACCTACTTGCTAGAGGTTTTATTTAGGCAAGTACCTCGTCCGTAGGAGCCCTAGTACTGTTTGTCTATAAGGAGGGCAAGGCAGGCTTGCGTTTCTGCATAGACTATAGAGGCATAAACGCGATTACTAAGAAGGACCGGTACCCCCTACCCCTTATTAAGGAGACTCTTAGACGGATCAGCAAGGCAAAGTAGTTTACTAAGCTTAACGTAGTCTCGGCTTTCTATAAGATACAGATTAAGGAGGGCTGTAAATAGAAAACTGCCTTCTGTACGAGATATAGTCTTTTCGAGTAGCTTGTTACCCCCTTTAGCCTTACTAATGCACCAGCAAACTTTTAGAGGTACATTAACAGGTCCCTACAAGGATTACTAGACGACATCTGCTCGGTATACCTCGACGACGCCCTGGTTTTTACAGACGGTACCTATACAGATTACGTACAGGACGTTAAGAAGGTACTAGATCGACTGCAACAGGCTAGATTTTACCTTAATAATAACAAATGCAAATTCGGTGTACACTGTACGAAATACCTAGGGTTTATTATTAAGGCAGGGAAAGGCATTAGTATAGATAGAAAGAAGATTGATGCTATTAAGCAATAGAAGCCGCCTACGAGCGTTAAGGGCGTACAGGAATTTCTTAGGTTTGCCAACTTCTACCGCTAGTTTATACAGAACTACTCGGAGGTCGTACGCCCCCTAGTCGAGCTAACATATAAGGACAAGCAGTTTAAGTAGACGGATAAGTACAATAAGAGCTTTAACAGGCTAAAGGAGCTCTTTACTACAGGACTAACGCTTGCCGCCTTCGACCTGGAACGTACGACGATACTAGAAACCGACTCCTTAGGGTACTATATAGGAGGCATCCTGTTATAGGTAGGCTTAGACGGACTTCTGCACCTATACGCGTACTTCTCTAAGAAGAACTCTCTAGCTAAGTGCAACTACCCTATCTACGACAAGGAATTGCTAGCAGTTATACAGTGTTGCGAAGCGTAGGATAGAGAACTCTGCTCGGTTCCCGAGTTTCTCACCCTAACTAACTACAAGAATCTGGAGTACTTTACGCAACCCTGGAAGCTGTCTAAGAGATATGTATGATAGGCAATGTACCTAAGCCGCTTTAATATAAGACTCTAGTATTGTAAGGGTAAGGACAACAGCCGGGCCGATGCGCTATCCAGACGGGACTAGGACATACTAGCGACGTACGAGGACGATCGGCTAAATCTGCGAACATTCTAGATGTTTAAGGAGGAGCTAGGCAAGGAGACTATCCGCCTAGCAGCGACACATATATAGGAACCCTAACTGCAAGTATAGGAAGAGGCAGTAGAAAGGGACGATGTATACTAAGGGGCCCGTACAGCGATCTAAGAAGGGCAGCGGAAGCTCCTAGCAGAGCTTTACCTTAAGGTGTTAGCAGCAGAGTGCACAGTAGACAAGGAGAACAATCTAAAGTTTAGGAATCGGATCTAGGTCCTAGCAGACGAGAGGCTCTGTACGAGCTTAATACAACGGGCATATAATTCTATAGCAAACGGGCACCTAGGACGCAAGGAGACGTACAGCATCGTCGCTAGGGACTACTACTAGCCGGCGATAGCGAAGGACATCTGCAGGTTTGTACAGAACTGCGATGTATACAGACAGACGAAGCCCTAGCGTAAACTAAAGCATAGGCTGCTAAAACCCCTACTAATACTGGACCGGTCCTAGCAAGACCTAACAGTAGACTTTATTACAGACCTCCCTAAGAGCGACGGACGGCAGAACATTATAGTAGTTACGGACAAGCTAACGAGGGGGGTAATACTAGAAGGAATAGACTCTATTACAGCTAAGGACACTGCCTACGCATTTATACAGACGACGTTTAGCAAGTATAGGTTCCCTAGGTCAATTGTATCGGACCGGGGTACACAGTTTACGAGCTAGCTCTAGGCTAGGGTGTGTTAGTTGCTAAACGTAGAACGCCGCCTGTCGACTGTATAGCACCTGCAGATAGACAGTACGACGGAGAGGGTCAATTTAACGTTAGAAGCGTACCTCCGAGTATACGTTAACTATAACTAGACAAACTGGAACCGCCTTCTCCCTATAGCGGAGCTAGCTATTAACAGCTATACGGCTAACGCTACAGGATTGTCCCCCTTCTTTATAACTTACAGATACGACTACTCCCTGCTGCTACCAACCCTAAGTAGCGCTACCCTATGCCCTGTACGATCCCTAATTTAGCAGGGAGAAGCTATCGTACGGACGATTACGAACGCCTACCAATAGGCGAAAGCTAGTCTAGCTATAGCTTAACAGAATGCAGAAGAGCAGGCTAACAAGGGACAGCAGGCTGCACTAAGGTACGAGGCAGGGGATAAGGTCTAGCTAAACCAGCGCAACATCTGTATAGACCGGCCAAGCAAGAAGCTAGATTAGAAGAACCGGAAGTTTATAGTAGTCCAACTAGTAGGGACATACACTGTACGACTTAACACTCCCCTAGGGATCTACCTAGTCTTCTATGTAGACCTCGTACAGCCAGCGAATACGGACCCTCTGCTGCACTAGACGACAGACGACACACGCCCCCTAGCAATCCTTACTAAAGGCTAAGAGGAGTACGAGGTAGAAGAAATCCTTAAGAGCTAGAGGAAGCGGAGCGGGGCAGAGTACCTAGTAAAATAGAGAGGGTAGGCAGAGCCTATATAGGAACTGTACAAGGCCCTACAGGACATAACTGCGCTGGATAGGTAGGAGGAGAACTATCCCCCTGCCTATTTATAGTAACACTGCGCCGTACAGCGAGAAGTAGCACGATCTACCCTAAGTACAGGGCAGCCGCTAGCAACTTAGGTTGTTAAAGGATCGAGAATTAAGATATAGGACCCTACTAGGTCCTGCCGACACGACACTATACGGAAGAGGGGCAGGAGGAAGGAAACGGTTAGGAGACAGGTAAGGTAGGTAGAAATAAGAAGGGGATAAGAGCAGAACTGTCCGAAAATTTCTTATACTACCTTAGGGAGGGGGGGGTAGCTTACTAGCTACTACCCCGTAGGACTAGGGCGGCCGACTCCCTATCTGAAATCTTAATTACCTCCTAGCCGGCAGGACCCCTACCTAGGCTAGCACTAGGGAGCAGAGGCACCCTCCTACCCCTACGCGCCTCCTCCAGACGGCAGTAGGAGCAGTAGAGGGAGCCGTCCTTCCATTTACAAGAGGCATAGACCCTAGCCTAGAAGACAGGAAGGCAGTATCGACTAAGTAAGCCTTAGGGGGAATTAGGGTAGGAGGCGCAGAGCTAGCCCTAAGTAGCAATAAGGATAGTATTAACGTACGACGCGCAGGCCGTAGCGACCTGCTAAGGCGTAACCCAGGCGGGGTTACACTAGAAGGCGTAGAAGGGTAGCTTGGCAGCATCCTGCTGCTTATTAGTATAGCATCTAAGACATTAGCTTAAACTGTACAGAAGACAGGGACCTGTACGAACTAGAAGCAAAGTTGCTAGTCGAGCTAGGCACTCTATTGCTAGAGGCGAAAATAGGAGGAGACACTAGCCGGACGGGCAGAAGAAGAGCTAGGAACTATAAGAGAAGAGCTAGCAGCTACGAGAGAACTACAGTAGGAACGGCCGGACAGGGTACGTAGCATAACGGTAGTAGCTAGTAGTAGTAGATAGTAGTAGTAACTAGTAGTCGTAGCTAGGCTAATAGTAATAGGACGTTGGTAGTAGACGGTAGACGGTAGACGTTAGTAGTAGACGATAGACAGTAGACGGTAGACGGTAGTAGGAGACGGCGTAGGCGGAGGGGTAGTAGGCAGGGGGAATAGAAGAGAAGGAGGGAAGGGAAAGAGAAGGGGGGAGTCTTGCTATCTAGGGGGTGGCTGCCTGCCAAACGAGGCAATAGCAACTAGAGCAGCTGCTACAACTGTGTAAAAAGGGAGCAAAGAAGGCAACTACGACCTAATAGGAGATAAGCAACGACCCTATAGACGACCGGACGGAGACGGGAAGTCGCGATCTGCCAAAGGAACACTAGGAGCTAAGGGTATACGACATGCCGTTGTACGAAAGAAGCACTATAAGAAGAGAGGGAGGTATTGTTAGGGGGCGCCGTCCAGCCCAGGTCCTGGACCTAAGCCAGCCGTCGCCCTAAGGACTGCGACTTAGCGGCGCCAGCACGACCCTACCCTCTATACGGAGTTACTAACAGGACCCTACTCCTGTATAGAGGGAGAATCCTATAACCCTATATAGAGGGGAATTGCCGCCCCTCTAAACAGAAGGAAAACTCTGCACTACTGTATAGAGGGAAACTCCTAACTCTCTATACAGAGTGCGAACCTTGCATCCCTGCATAGAGAGAGATTGCTAGCTTAGCTTCGTAGGTACAAATTGTACAGCAGCAGACGACGAAGGAACTGCCTATTAGTTCCTTTATGTAGATACCTAACCTTAAGTTTCTAAACCAAGATTCTTAAGTCCTTACACCTGCAGATACAGAGTACGTAAATAACTTAGTCCCTACGAAAAAGCCTCCGTTCTGCCCCCTCTACTAAGGAACTTAGAGAGCTCTAGGAGTACCTAGCGTAGGCCTTAGAGAACGAATAGATCTAGCCTAGCACGAGTAAGGCCAGAGTACCTATCCTGCTCGTCCCTAAGAAGGATAGCACACTACGCCTTGATATTAATTACTAGGGCCTAAACAAAATTACTGTTAAGAACCGACACCCCTTGTCGCTTATTAGCGAGACGCTAGATCGCCTTAGGGGTAACGTATAGTTTACGTCCTTAGACCTAAAAGACGCCTACTACCAGATCTGCATTAAGTAAGGTAATAAGTAGAAGA
The DNA here is from genome assembly GCA_016165855.1 of Pseudocercospora ulei. NCBI lineage: Eukaryota > Fungi > Ascomycota > Dothideomycetes > Mycosphaerellales > Mycosphaerellaceae > Pseudocercospora > Pseudocercospora ulei. The sequence continues at coordinate 3,281,015 of JACWNB010000003.1, forward strand.
CTGCGTTCTGTACCTATTACAGCTATTTAGAGCATAAGGTAATGCTTTTCGGCCTATGTATCTATCTAAATCCGGTAGACCAGTTACGAAATCTATTGTAATATGCTGCTACAGTTTCTTAGGGATCGGTAGTAGCTTTAGTAGACCGGCCGGAAGGCCGTAGCGTAGCTTCGCAGCTTAGTACGTATAGCAGTTAGCGATAAACCGGTAGATTCGCTCGTAAATTCGCAGAAACTAGTAGACTGTCCTAATAGCGTCTATCGTCTTCTTCGTGCTAGCGTAACCGACATCCTTAGAACTGTAGACTAGCTAAATAACCTCTGTAATTAGTCCTTCTAGAACTATTAGCTTCCCTAAACCAGTTTTGCCAAGTTCCTATTAGCAATTAGATCGCTCTACCTTTTCGTAAAGCGTCTCTTCTTCGGTAATCGGTTCTACAGCACAGATCCCTACTTCTTTTAGTACTTCGGCGTCTACTATCTGCTTAGTTAGCACTATCTGGAACATATTCGGATCTTCCTTTACGTAGCTAGTCTTCCCTTCTCTTCTCGTTAGTGTATTAGCCTTTCTGTTTTAAGCTCCTAGTCGATAAGTAATCTTAAAGTCGAACCCAGATAAGTAGGCGGCCTACTAAGCCTAGCAGCGTAAGAGCGTTTGCATCTTTATAAAATAGGTTGGTAACTAATAGTCTATAAGGACCTGGACTATGCTCTTTCTAGCTATAAGCTCTAGCTTCTACTCCTCGAAAGCTTAGATAATAGCTAATAGTTTCTTGTTGTAGATAGCGTAGTTCCGCTTAACTTTATTTATAGACTTACTAAAGAAAGCTACCAGATAAAGGGCCTCGTCGTTATCGTTATACTAAGAAAGGACCCCTGCTATAACTGTATTAGAGGCATCTGTCTCTAGGTAGATTGTCTTTTCTAGCCGGAAGTGTGCTAGCACTGGTACTGTAGCTATAGCAGCCTTTAATTAGTCGAAGGCTTCTATATACCTCTTATTCTAAAGGCTGCCTACTTCCTTCTTTACTATCTTGCTAAAGTCCTTAATAAAGTAGCGATAGTAGCTGCAGAATCTGAGAAAGGCTCTAATTTAGGTAGTGTTTCCGGACTTCAGCTGCTTCTATTCTGCTATAGCAGCGACCTTTAAGGGGTCTATCTAGATGCCTTCCTTTCTAATAATAAGGCTAAGGTATTTGACTTTAGACTAATAGAACTTACTCTTCTTTGTATTTGCGTTCAATCCGACCTCTTAGAGCCTAGTTAGCACCTGTTCGATATAGTCTGTATACTGTTGTCTTGTTCTATTAGTATAGATAAGGATGTCGTCTAGGTAGATATATATAAACTGCTCTAGCATATCTAAAAAGATATAGTTTGTAAAGCGTTGCTATATAGCCGGCGTGTTAATAAGTCCGAAAGGCATAACCAGCTATTTGAAATTGCCTATACGCGTAGCGAATGTCGTAAGGTCTTCCGTCTACCCTTCCTCGTTCTTTAGCTAATAGAACGCTTAGCAGATATCCAACTTGCTAAACTATTTAGCCTTCGCTACCCGCTGTATAGTCTTATTGATTAACCGCAACAGGTATATATCTCTCTTCGTAACTTCGTTAAGGCCTTTATAGTCTATATACAACCGGAGGCTACCTCCGGGTTTCTGTACAAAAAGGATTAGCGACGTATACTCGGCTAAGCTCGGTGTAATAAATCTCTTCGCTAGGTTTTCTTTAACGAACACTTCTACTTAGTCTAGCTTAGCTAGCGACAGTCGCCTTAGCAGTTCGGTTCTCGGCAGTGTAGCTCCTTCCTTCAGTCGGATCTTGTTATTATATTCTAGTCGGTAGAGCAGCAGGAGGTTGGAATCGGCTTTTAAGAATACGTTAGCGTAATAATAAAGTTCTTTTAGTAACACTTCTAATAGGTCCGCCTCTTCTTCTGCTATTATCTTTTAGTAGTCTTCGATATCCTTTATCGAAATAGCGAAGATCTTATTTTCTGGCGACTTCGCAAGGATAGTTAGGGCTTCTAAGCTTATTATTCCGATAGTAGCTAGAGGTGCGGCATATTCGGACGGTTCCGTAATAGCAGCCGTATCTTTCGGTCTAGTAGGGGCGATAGTAACCGGTTCGATAGCAGCAGTGCCTTTCTGCTAGGTTTTGAACTTAATCGTGCCTTTATCTACGTCGATAACAGCTTTCTAGTTCTTTATCTATTTCTGTCCTATAATAATGTTAAATCGTCCAATGTCTAGAACTCGAAACGTTGCTTCTGTAGTACAGCTAGCTAGGGTAGTCTTTAACGGCATATAATGCGTAACACTCTCTATGTCTTGTCTATTGTATGCTAGAATCTGCGTTAGCAACGTCAACTCTACTAGATAACTATATCCCTTCGTTAGTTTCCGAACTAGTCGGTAGTAGATTGCTACGCCGATAAGAGCTTCTATATCGATAAAAGCTTTTAGTTAAAGAGGCTAGCGCGAGCTTTTAAGGGAGTAGCCTGTAATTAGAGAATAATAGCGGTCTCTGCATTCGCCTCTACTGTAGCTAAAAGCGGATCGTTGCAGCTATTAATGCTTTCTTCTTCTTCCGGCAGTGTAGTTCGTAGTAGTGCCCTATCGTTTATGCTAGGTTAGGGGCCTATCCGTCTAGCTAGCCTTTTCCTAGGATCCTTAATAGCACTCTGCTGTCTATACTGTTAGTGTCGTTTAGTGTTAGTTTTATAGCCTATATAGTCTTCTTTAGTAGCAGTGTAGGTCTCGTAGCTCAATATTCTTACTTTTGTTAAGCGGTTACTTAGCATCTAGTAGCAATATAGCCGGAATTTCTATATATATAGCATATAGGGACGAATGTCGAACGCGGTACGTAAGACGGTTGCTAGGGGCTACGTTGAAAGGAGGAAGGAGACTAGGTCGATAGCGCGAACAGTAGTCGCTAGCCTAGTTCTTAGGTTGCTAGTTTTCTGTATTTATTTATGTTTCTAGCTGTAACTCTCGCTTAGTCTACAAAAGCTTAAAGATCTCTAGTTATTATAGAGACTAGGGCATTAGCTAGTTTAGGCCTTAACTTCTTTCTTAGTAGGTGTAGCTGTTCGCTCTCCGGCACCTTCGCTCGGATTGTGTATTTTCGGAACTGTCGATAGAACTCTTTAAACGATAGCCGATGTTGGTTAACCTTGTCTAGTTGTTTGCAAGCAGTCTGCTCGCGGAAGTAGTCTACGAAGCGCTAATCTAAGGCTTTAAGAGCTTCGGCAGCGCTAGCTTCTTCTAAGTCCGCTACTAACGTAAACGCCTTACCGTCTAACCGTAATTAAAGGTATGCTAACTTGTCGTCTTCGCTATTGTTAGCATAATCGCAGTTTATCTTATTTACTATCTTTTTCTTAAAGACTTTCTTTGTCTCCAGATTGCTGCTGCTAAAGACCTGTAGGTTAGGCAATAACGTTATCCAAATGCTACCTTAACTGTAGGCGGTAGGGGAAGCGTAGTCAGTATAGCCTTCTAGTAGCAGCAGCGCTGCCGAGGACGTTAATGCTGCTACATCAGCTAACTAAGCTTTTAGCCTATTTAGTTAAGCTAATTGTACTGTTGCCTAATTCTTAAGCACTTTAATAGTAGTTTCCGCTAACGCCCTCTTAGCGGCTATCGCTTCTACTTCCTCTTTTAACTGTCTATTTTCTTCTAACTTCTTATAGAACAGAGTCTCGACGAGGGCTATAGCGTCGTAGAACTTCTCGATTCCGTGTTCTATTACGTAGTTTTCGAGCTCGTTAGGGGTGTACTCGTATAGCTTTAGGTAGTTAGTCGCGCACTCTTTTACCTCTTAGGTCTCTTCTGCAGTAAGGCCCTCGATAAGGGTCTCAGCGTTAGAAATACTAGTGCGCCTATCTTTAGTTCTGTTAGTCGTTCTTCTTCTGCTATAGCCGGTAACACCGCCTTCTGCCGTTAAGAAGCTCTCTATAGCCTTCTTACAGTACTAGTTGGTTTGGTTTAGGTTATAGGGTGCGCGTACGTTATTTAGGCATCCGGATGTAATTCGACAGGCCCTTTCGCGCAGTGCACTAGTAGTGTAGATAGTAAGTTCGAGATATAATAATCTGAGTGTACAGATATAATTCAATTTTATTACAGCGGCAGAAAGGGGTAGGACTAAGCGATAGGGTAGACCCTTGGAATTTCGGCTCGGCCCTTCCGGACCGAGCCAGGCCTTAGCACACTACTCCTAAAGCCCTTACCTACCGATACATAGATTCCTTCCCCTCCTTAGTTCGAGATATAGTTATTAAACAGCCGTATTAAACTATATTTGCGCGCTCGGATTATTATATCTCGAACTCTCTAACTACACCCCTCTGCACTGCGCGAAAGGGCCCGTCGAAACATCCGGACACCCGAATACTGCACATGTACACTACAACCTAAACTAAACTAACCAGCACTACGAGAAGGCTTTAGAGAGCTTCTCTATAGTAGAAGGCGGCGTTCCTAGCTGCAGTACGAGGAGAAAGACTAACAGTGCAAAGGATAGACGTATTAGCGCTATCGACGATAGCACAGTTACCGAAGGCCTTATAGTAGAAGAGACGAATAAGGCAAAGGAGTAAATAGCTAGATACAAGGAGCTGTACGCTTGTATACCTAACGAGCTCGAGGATTATATAACAGAACACAGAGTCGAGAAGGTTAACGACACTATAACCTTTATCGAGAAAGTGTTTTACAAGAAACTAGAAGAGAAGTAGCAACTAAGAGAGGAAATAGAAGCAGTCACTGCTAAGAGGGCATTCGCAGAAACTACTATCGAAGCGCTAGAGAATTAGGCGACAGCAAGACTAGCTTAACTAAATGCGCTAAGGGCCTAGTTAGCCGCTATAGACCGCCAACGTCGTCATCGGCGGCTCTACTGCCTTACTGCGAGAAGAGCGAACCGAAAGCGCTTCCCCTACTGCCTACAGTTAAGGTAGCACTTTGATAACGTTAATACCTAACCTATAGGTTTTTAGCAGCGGCAATCCAGAAAAATAGGAAGTTGTTAAGATAAAGATAATAAATAAGATAAACTGCGATTATGCCAACAACAGCGAGGAAGACAGGTTAGTATACCTTTAATCGAGATTAGACAGTAAGGCGTTTACGTTAGTAGCAGACTTAGAAGGAGCTACCGCCGCCGAGGCTCTCGAAGCCTTAGACTAGCGCTTCGCAGACTACTTCTGTAAGCAGTCAGCTCGCGAACAACTCGATAAAGTTAGTTAGAATTGGCTATCGTTGAAAGAGTTTTATAGGCAATTCCGGAAGCACGCGATTTAAGCGAAGGTGTTAGAGAGCGAGCAACTACACCTACTAAGAAAGAAACTAAGGCCTAAACTACCCAACGCCCTAGTCTTTATAAGAACTAGAGACCTCTAAGCGTTCGTAGACTAAGCAAGGGTTACGGCTAGAAACATAAACGATTAAACAGCGGTATTGAACTATGTCTGCGCGCTTAGATCAAATACGGCTGTCTTAATAACTATATCTCGAACTAAGGAGAGAAAAGAACCTATGCAGCAGTAGGTAAGGGCTTTAGGGGTGGTGTGCCAAGGCCTAGCTTAGTCTGGAAGGGCCGAGCCAAAATTCTAAGGGTCTACCCTATCGCTCGGTCCTACCACTTTCTGCTGCTGTAACAGAGTACGGAACTGCTTATTAGTTCCTTCCTATATATACATAGCCTTAAGTTTCTCAACTAAGATACTGAAACCCCTAACACTAAACAATGTCGACATGCATAGCTACGCGTATTTAGCGCAGTTATTACAGCAGCTAGAGGGGCCCTTTGCGTACACAATAGCCGCAGCGTACCTATTAACGTATCTATTAATTAGCACGCTAGCTAATAGCGCCGGCATAGGGGTAAAGCCGATTCTATACCGTCCTCTAGGTATATATTGAAGGCCTAATAGCTAGCACTAGGTATTAATAAGCAGAGACTAGAGGATACTCTTAAGAGCTTGCTAAGCTGCCTATATACAGGTTTGCAAGTAATAGTATACAGACCCCTATAACGTACTAGCTACTTACCCTTTGTAGCGCTAAGGCGTATAGAAGTAAGCTAACAGAAGAGGGACTCCTAGTAGGCAGCTAGGGACATCTGCCTTAGGGAGGGGAGATAGTTGTTATTGAACAACTAGTAGGGAGGTCTAGTAGGAGCACAGAGGTGCTCTAGCAGTACGACTGCAGGACCTAAGGATAGCCTGCTACTAAGGACAGCTTACGCCGCTCTAGTATATAATCCGAGCACGTAGATAAGATTTAATACAGCTGTTTTAATAACTATATCTCGAATTAAGGAGGGAAAGGAATTTATATAGTAGTATATAAGGGCTTTAGGGATAGTGTGCCAAGGCCCGGCTTGGTCTAGAAGGGCCGAGCCGAAATTCTAAGGGTCTACCCTATTACTTAGTCCTACCCCTTTCTGCTACTATAACACTATCCCCCTCCCTTATTAGCAGTCGCCCTCGACTGCTTACCTATCCCTTCTGCGCTGTCTCTTTTTTTTTTTAATTTGCTCTCTTCTTCTTTTTCTTCTACTCTATTGTCTTCTTCTTCTATCTGATTCGCGGCTCTTTCTGCGGAAAATCCTTCTTAAAATCGACGTTACCTCTTCGTTTCTTCTATCTCGAAAACATCCTTCTTTCGTTATCTTCTTTCTTCTTATATTGTCGCTATCTAAAGTCCTTTCCTTAGCGTCTATCTAATCGGAGCTATCTGATCTAAGCTAACAGCTATCTAAGCTGCAGCGTGTCTAGTCTGTGTACAGCTACGGAGGGTCTATATAGATCTATCTGCAGCGCGCTATCTCTTCTTCTCTTTCTTCTTTACTAAGGCCTTAAGCGCTATCGCAAAGCCGCTTTGGTTGCGTCGGCTTCGTTCTTTGCCGTTATTATCCGACTGGCAGGTCCGGCAGTTAGTAACAGCGAAGACGAAGACTGTTACAAAGCGCGCCGAAGCAGTGGCGCTGTCCTCGGCCTTATCGTTATTATCTAACTAGCGAAGCCGGTCGGCAGTAGTAGTAGTAGAGCCGAGGACCCAAACCAAGTGCGTTACTGCGATTATTTCTATCGGTTGTCGTACTAATAGAGCGGATGCAGCCTTTCGTCTTCTTCTATCTTTTCTAGAGCTATTAACTTTAGAGCTACTTAGGCCTCGGCTTCTTTAGGTTCTATATGTAAAACTCTCTTAATAGCTCTGCCGAATTTCTGAGATTCTCGACCGCATACCATTTATAGTCTTCTAGCTACCCCTTCTATATGTTGCAGCGGCAGAAAGGGGTAGGACTAAGTAATAGGGTAGACCCTCGGAATTTCGGCTCGGCCCTTCCGGACCGAGCCGGGCCTTGGCACACTACCCTTAAAGCCCTTACCTACTACTATATAGATTCCTTTCCCTCCTTAGTTTAAGATATAGTTATTAAAAAGGCTGTATTGAATTATATCTGCGTGCCTGGATTATTATATCTCGAACTTACTTACTAAACCAACTCCGCACTGCGCGAAAGGAACCGTTAAACTATCCGGACACCTGAATAACGTACGCGCACCTTACACACTAAACCAAACACCAGCACCGTAAGACAGCTATAGAGAGCTTCTTAAAAGTAGAAGGCGGCGTTACAGGCCGCAGCAGAAGCAGAAGAGAAAAGACTGACAGAGCGAGTAGGCGCTCTAGCGTCGTTAATAGAAAGTTCATTATTAAAGGTTTTACAGCGGAAGAAACTATAGAGATTAAAGAACGAATAACCGAATACAAGAAGATCTACGACTGCACGCTCGAGGAACTTAAAGACTACGTAAACGAGAACGGAATAGGGAAGGTCTACGACGGTATAGACCTTATTAAGACGCTGTTTTACAGAACCCTAGAAGAGAAGAGGCAGTTAAGAGAGGAAAACGAAGCGGTAAGAGCCGAGAAGGAATCGGCAGAAACTATTATCGATATGCTAGAAAACTAAGCAGCGAATCGACTAGCACAACTAAAGGCGATAAAGACTTAGTTAGCTAAGATAGAAGCAGCGATGTCGTCGGCGCTGCTACTACATCGAGAAGAACAAGCAGAAACCGCCTTACCGGCAGCCTACAGTTAAGGCGGCACCTCGATAACGTTACTACCGGACCTACCGGCGTTTAGAGGCAGAGACCCTAAGGACTAGGAGGCATTTAAGAAGAAGATAAAGAATAAGATAGACTGCGATTACGCCGGAAACAGTAAAGAAGATAGGCTGGCCTACCTAGAGTTACAGTTAGAAGGTAAAGTTAGCGTAGAATTCGGCTATTAGCAACACCTTAACCTAATCTCTTCAGTAGTGACTACAGAAAATTCGTAGATATTTTTCTATCTCGCAGTTAGCTACTTTGGACTAATTGTCGGTTTAAGGGTAAGCGGCCGTGCTGAGCTTTCTACGAATTCCGAGAGCTTGGTTGATGGCCTTCTATATATTAGCTGTAAAAGAGTCACAGTTAGAAGGTAAAGCTTGTTCGCTAGTAGCGGACCTAGAAGAGGTAACCGCCGAAGAAGCAATCAAAGCGCTGGACCAACGCTTTAGGGATCTCTTCCGGAAAAAGACAGCCTATAAGCAACTAGATAAGATTAACCAGAACCGGCAGACGTTTAAAGAGTTCTACAGACTGTTCAGAAAATATGCTATTAGAGCCAGAGTGTTGGAAGATAAACAGCTCTACCTACTAAGGCAGAAGCTAAACCCTAAACTGGCTGCAGCTATAGCGTCGGTAGAAGACGAAGACCTCGAGAGCTTCGTACACCGAGCGAGAGTTACTGCCAGAAACCTATGCGCCTACGCGAAATCGCGCGAACCAATTTAGAAGCAGCCGACGCCGACAACACGACCCCCCGCACCTTTCCAGAGAGCACATTAGCAGCCATCTTATTCGCCGCGTTCGTCGTTCGTCCCTACCTGCTACACGTATAGAAAACCTAGCTACATCGCTACAAGATGCCAAGCAACGGATTAGCAGAAGCAGGAGTATCGTGCTACGAAGCAGCAGCCGCTAAGAAAGACTATCTAAGCGATCGAGCCGGCCCCGAGAGACACTGACAGTGTAGATAGCGGAGTGCCTCTGCGAATATTAGGAAAAGCCCAGCTAGACGGATAGGCCCCCTATCTAGCACAGACAATAGGGCACTAACGCGATCCGTGTTACTAAAGGAAGAGAGCATCAACAGCTGTAACGACCCGCTCTCGGCGATAGTAGAAGCAAACACAGAGACCGCTATTATCCTTCCGATTACTGTCCACCCCCTTAATAGATTAGACCGCCTACTTTAGCTAAGAGCTTTTATCGACATAGGAGCCCTTATCGGCGCGGCGATCCACTATCGACTGGTTTAGAAACTAATAAAAGGATACAGTTATCCTGTAGAACTAGCGTCGCCGACGCGAATTTCAGCATATAACGGACAAGACACTGAGAGTGTTACGCACTACGTGCTATTAAAGACTATCTTAGCTGGTCGCACTACGGAAGCGACGTTCCGAATTATAGATATCGGAAGGTTTGACATTATTACAGGACAGAAATAGATAAAGAACCAGTAAGCTGTTCTTAACGTAGGTAAAGGCACCCTTAGTTTCAAGACCTAGCAGAGCGGGGTCGCTGCCGCCAAATCGGCCACCGTCGTCGCTGCGAAGTCGAACGTTACGACTATCGAAGCGGTTCCGATAGATCGGTCTAACCCTCTAGACACGATCGGAATAATAAGCTCGGAAGCTTTGACGACCCTCGTAAGGTCGCTGGACAATAAGATTTACGCTATCTTAATAAAAGAGATCAAAGACTACCAGAAAATAATAGCGGAAGAAAAAGTGGATCCGCAGGAGGTGTTGCCAAAGGAGCTCTGAAGCTATACTAACGTATTCTCAAAAGCTGACTCCAACCTCCTGCCGCTCTACCTGTTGCAGCGGTAGAAAGGGGTGGGACTAAGCAATGGGGTAGACCCTCGGAATTTCGGCTCGGCCCTTCCGGACCGAGCCGGGCCTTGGCACACCACCCCTAAAGCTCTCGCCTACCACTACATAGATTCCTTTCCCTCCTTAGTTCGAGATATAGTTGATAAAAAGGCCGTATTGAATCTTATCTGCGTGCCCGGATCATTATATCTCAAACTCACTCACTACACCACTACCGCGCTGCGCGAAAGGGACCGTTAAACTATCCGGACACCCGAATAACGTACGCGCACTACACAAACCAAACAACAGCACCGTAAGATAGCTATAGAGAGCTTCTTAACGGTAGAGAGCGGCGTTACAGGCCAAAGCAGAAGCAGAAGAGAAAAGACTAACAGAGCGAGTAGGCGCTCTAGTGTTATCGATAATAAGTTTATTATTAGAGGTTTTACAGCAGAAGAGACTGCAGAGATTAAGGAACGAATAAACGAATACAAGAAAATCTACAACTGCATACTCGAGGAACTTAAAGATTACATAAACGAGAACGGAGTAGGAAAGGTCTACGACAGCATAGACCTTATTAAGAAGCTGTTTTACAGAACCCTAGAAGGAAAGAGACAGTTAAGAGAGGAAATCGAGGCAGTAAGAGCAGAGAAGGAATCGGCCGAGACTATTATAGACGTGCTAGAAAACTAAGCGGCAAACCGACTAGCACAACTAAAGGCAATAAAGGCTCAGTTAGCTGAGATAGAAGCAGCGATGTCGCCGCCACTGCGCTAAGAAGAACTAGTAGAGACTGTCTCGCCGGCGGCCTACAGTTAAGGTAGCACCTTAATAACATTACTACTAGACCTACCAGCGTTTAGAGACAGAGACCCTAAAGACAAGGAAGTGTTTAAGAAGAAGATGAAGAACAAGATAGACTGAGATTACGCCGGAAACAGTGCCGGGGATAGGTTGGCCTACCTAGAGTTACGATTAGAAGGCGAAGCTTTTTCGCTAGTAGCGGACCTGGAAGAGGTAACCGCCGAGGAAGCGATTAAAGCGCTGGATCAACGCTTCGGAGACCCCTTCCAAAAGAAGACGGCCTGCGAACAGCTAGATAAGATCAACTAGAACCGGCAGACGTTCGAAGAGTTCTACAGACTGTTTAGAAAATATGCGATGAGAGCCCGAGTGTCGGAAGATAAGCAGCTCTACCTACTAAGGCAGAAGCTGAACCCTAAACTGGCCGCAGCTATGGCCTCGGTAGAAGACGAAGACCTTAAGAGCTTCGTGCACTAAGCGAGAGTTACCGCGAGAAACCTAAGCGCTTACGCGAAATTACGCGAATCGAACTAGAAGCCGTTATTAACGCAGGCAACGCGACCCCCTACACCTTTCCGGAGAGCACCCTAGCAGCCACCTTATCCGTTACCGCGTTCGTCGTTCGTCCCTATATGCTACGCATGTAGAAAGCCTGGCTATATCGCTACGAGATGCCAAGCAACGGTCCAATAGAAGCAGGAGTATCGTGTTACGAAGCAGCTGCAGCTGCCGAGAAAGACCATACAGGCTATCGAGCCGGCTCCGAACGATACAGACAGTGTGGACGGTGGAGTGCTACTGAAAATCCTAGGAAAAGACCAGCTGGATAGATAGGCCCCCTATCTAGCATAGACGATAGGGCACTAACAAGAACTACGTTACCGGAAGAAGAGAGTATCAACAGCTGCAACGATCCGCTCTCGGCAGCAGTAGAAGTAAATACGGAAACAGCTATTATCCTTCTAATTACTGTCTACCCCCTCGATAGATCGAGCAAACCACTTTAGCTAAGAGCTTTTATCGACACAGGGGCCCTTATCGGAGCGGCGATCCACTATCGATTGATTCAAAAGCTAATAAAAGGATACGGCTATCCAGTAGAGCTAGCGTCGCCGACACGGATTTCGGCATATAACAGACAGGACACTAAGAGTGTTACGCACTATATACCATTAAAGACCACCTTAGCAGGTCGCACTACAGAAGCGACGTTCTGAGTTATAGATATCGGAAGGTTTAACATGATTATAGGACAGAAATAGATAAAGAACCAGAAAGCCGTTATTGACGTAGGTAAAGGCACCCTTAGATTCAAAAACCAGCAGACCGAGATAGCCGCTAAATCGGTCACAGTCGCCAACGCCAAACCGAATGTTACGACCATCGAAGTGGCTCCGAAGGATCAGTCCGACCCTTAAGACACGATCGGAATAATAAGTTTAGAAGCTTTAACGAACCTCGCGAGGTCGTCGGACAACGAGATTTATACTATCTTAATAAAGGATATTAAAGACTACTGGAAGATAATAGCGGAAGAAGAAGTGGATCTACTAGAGGTGTTACTAAAAGAACTCTATAGTTACACTAACGTGTTCTGAAAGGCTGACTCCAACCTCTTGCTGCTCTACTGACCGGAATATAACAACAAGATCCGGCTGAAAGAAGGAGCTAAGCTGCCGAGAACCGAGCCCTTAAGAAGACTGTCGCTAGCAGAGCTAGACTAGGTAGAAGTGTTTGTTAGAGAAAACTTGGCGAAGAAGTTTATTACGCCAAGCTTAGCAGAATATGCGTCGCCGATCCTTTTCGTATAGAAACCCAGGGGTAGTCTCCGACTGTACGTAGATTACCGAGGCCTTAACGAGGTCACTAAGAGAGACGTGTATCTGCTGCCTTTAATCGACGAGACTATACAGAGGGTAGCGAAGGCTAAGTAGTTTAGCAAGCTGGATATTCGCTAAGCTTTCTATCGATTAAGAAACGAAGAAGGACAAACCGAAGATCTTACGACATTCGCTACGCGCATAGGCAATTTCAAATAGCTGGTAATGCCTTTCGGACTTACCAACGCGCTGGCAGTATAGCAACGATTTATAAACTATACCTTTATAGACATGCTGGAACGGTTTGTGTCTATCTACCTAGACGATATTCTTATCTACACTAAGGGAACGAGAGAGCAACATACGGACTACATTAAGAGGGTGTTGAAGAGACTCCGCGAGGTCGGATTAAACGCGGACACGAAGAAGAGCGAGTTCTACCAGACCAAAGTCAAATACCTCGGCCTTATCGTCGGAAGAGAAGGAATTCGGATAGACCTATCGAAAGTGGCTGCCGTCGCAGAATAGAAGCAACCGACATCCGGAAACACTACGCAAATTAGAGCGTTCCTCGGATTCTGCAGCTATTATCGACAGTTTATTAAGGACTTTGGTAAGATAGCGAGACCCCTAAATAAGGCGTTAAAGAAGGAGGCCGCTGGCCTATAGAACGAGAAGTGTACGGAAGCTTTCAACCGACTAAAGGAAGCGGTGGCCTTAGCGCTAGTACTGGGGCACTTCCGACCAGAAAAGACGATCTACGTAGAAACGGACGCTTCCGATACAGTAACAGCAGGAGTCCTCTCTTAATACGCTAACGACGACGAGACTCTCTATCCAGTAGCTTTCTTTAGCAAGTCTATAAAAAATGCTAAGCGGAACTACGCTATTTATAACAAAGAGCTGCTAGCTATTATTCAGGCTTTCGAGGAGTGGAAACCAGAGCTTATAGCTAGACGGAGCACGGTCCAGGTCCTTACGGACCACCAGTCACTGACCTACTTTATAAAGACGCAGAAGCTATTACGGCGCCAGGCCCGGTAGGCTGCCTACTTATCCGGATTCGATTTTACGATTACCTATCGACTAGGAGCTTAAAATGGAAAGGCTAATGCGCTAACGAGAAGAGAAGGAAAGACCAGCTGCGCAAAAGAAGATCCGAACATGTTTTAGAAGGTGCTGACAGAACGAATAGTAGACGCCGAGGTGTTAAAAGAGGTAGGGATCTGTACGATAGAGCCGCCGATTAAAGAAGAGATGCTGTACGAGAAAGTGGAACTGCTTAATCAGCAGCAGAAGCTCGGCAAAACCGGCTCAGGGAAACTGATCGTTCTAGAAGAACTGATTACAGAGGTTATCTAGCTAGTCTATAGCTCTACGGATGCTGGTTACGCAGGATCGAAGAAGATAATAGAAGCAATAAGGACGACCTACTGGTTTCCGCGAATCTTCGAGCGGATACATCGGTTTATTACTAACTGTTACGTGTGCCGAGCAGCGAAGCCGCGTTACGGCCTTCCGGCCGGCCTGTTAAAGCCACTTCCGAGAACCGAGAAACTTTAGCAGCATATTACAATAGACTTCGTAATCGGCCTGCCGGATTCAGATAGATACGACGCTACGCTTAACGTAGTGGATCGACTAAGCAAGGAACGCCATTTTATCCCCTGCCGAGCTAAGGATAAAGGAACTATTGCAGAAGAAACGGCGAGAATGTTGATCCAGCACGTATGAAAGCACTACGGCCTGCCGGATACTATCACTACAGATAGGGGTCCTTAATTTACCGCCGACGTATAGAAAGCCATTAACTAAGCCCTTAGAATTCGTAGAAAGCTCAGCACGGCCGCTTACCCTTAGACCGACAGTCAGTCTAAAGTGGCCAACCGAGAGATAGAGAAATATCTGAGAATCTTCTGCGGCTATTATCAAGCAGAATAGGTTAAGGTGTTGCCGATAGCCGAATTCTGCGCCAATTCTGCACGATTAGAAGCTATATTACTGGCGCCGTTCGAGATAACCTACGGTTATCTTCCGAGGATAAGCTTTTAACTGCCAAACGAACCCGGCCCTTTAGAACCTTCTACTGCTACCTCGTCGAAGAGAATAGCTACAGCAGCGGCAGAAGCGCTTGGATCTTAGATAGAAGAAGCGATTAGGGTGGCAAAGGAGGCGATGGAATCGGCTTAGAAAAAGATAGTAACTCGAGCTAGAAGAAAGAGGTCACTGATAGAATTTAAGGAAGGCCAAAAGGTATAGCTTAACACGCAGAACCTGAGGCTAAAAGGCAACGCGAAGCTCAACCCTCGTTACGTAGGTCCGTTCAAGATAATGGAAAAGAGGTCGCCGGTAACATACAGGCTCCAGCTGCCGAAATCGTTCCGAATCTACGATGTCTTTTACTCAGATCTGCTAAGCCTAGACCCTGAAGATGGTCTTCCGGATTAGGGGTTCGCTGAACCCCCGTCGATCGAAATAGATAGTGAAGAAGAAGAATAGGAGGTGGAAGATGTTATAGATGTAAGAAGACGAAGAGGATCTATCGAAGCGAGGATCTTATAGAAAGGATAGCCGGAAGACTATAAATAGTATCTGGTCGAGAACCTCCGGAATTCGGTGGAGCTGCTAAGAGAATTTTACGTACGGAACCCGAAGAAGCCGAGGCCTAAGTAGCTCGACGACTGAGAAGAAAAGCTGCGTCCACTCTATCGATGCAGAAACCGATAAAGACGATCGTAGCAGCCGCTTCGCCGGAGTCTTCGACGCGGCCACTACCCACCGCGGCTGCGGCAGGAAGCTCGCCGACGCTGTAAAGCGGCGTCGACGCCGCTAGCCCTACAGTAGGTAAGGTCCTTAGTAGAGAAAGAAAAAAAGAAGAAGATAGCGAGCTGTAGATAGATCTATATAGACCTACGCAAGGGCGCACGGACCGGTCACGCCGCAGCTCGGGTAACCGCTGGCTCCGATCAGATAGAACGGATCAGATAGACAACAAGTAAAGACGTCAGATAGTAACGATGTAAATCTTTTAAAAAAAAGGAGGAACAGATAAGTAAGCGGTCGAGGGCGACCGCTAATAAGGGAGGGGGGTAGTGTTGCGGCAGTAGAAAGGGGTAGGACTAAGCAATAGGGTGGACCCTCAGAATTTCGGCTCGGCCCTTCCGGACCGAGCCGGGCCTTGGCACACTACCCCCAAAGCTCTCGCCTACCACTACATAGATTCCTTTCCCTCCTTAGTTCGAGATCTAGTTATCAAAAAGGCCGTATTGAATCTTATCTGCGTGCCCAGATCACTACCGACCAGAATATAACAACAAGATCCAGCTAAAAGACGGAGCTACGCTGCCAAGAACCCAACCCCTAAGAAGGCTGTCGCCAGCTAAGCTGGACTAGGTAGAAGTGTTTGTTAGAGAAAACTTAGCGAAGAAGTTTATTACGCCAAGCTTAGCTAAGTATACGTCGCCGATTCTTTTCGTACGAAAGCCTAGAGGTGGCCTCTGACTGTACGTAGATTAACGAGGCCTTAACGAGGTTACTAGGAGAGACGTATATCCACTGCCGCTGATCGATAAGACTATACAGCAGGTAGCGAAGGCTAAGTAGTTTAGCAAGTTGGATATTCGCTAAGCTTTCTATCGACTAAGGAACGAAGAAGGGCGAACAGAAGATCTTACGACGTTCGCTACGCGTATAGGCAATTTTAAGTAGTTGGTTATACCCTTCGGCCTTACCAACGCGCCGGCAGTGTAGCAGCGTTTTATAAATTATACCTTCATAGACATGCTGGAGCGGTTCGTATCTATTTACTTAGATAACATCCTTATCTACACTAATAGAACGAGAGAACAGCACACGGACTACATCGAGAAGGTGCTGATTAGGCTCTGCGAGGTCGGGTTAAACGCAGACACGAAAAAGAGCGAGTTCTATTAGACCGAAGTCAAATATCTCGGTCTTATCGTCGGAAGAGAAGGGATTCGGATAGACCCCTTAAAGGTCGCTGCTATAGCGGAATAGAAGCAACCGAAATCCGGAAACACTACATAAATTAGAGCGTTTCTCGGATTCTGCAGCTATTATCGACGATTTATTAAGGACTTTAGCAAGATAGCGAGACCCCTAAACGAAGCATTAAAGAAGGAGGCCGCTGGCCTATAGAATAAGAAGTGCACAGAAGCTTTTATCTAACTAAAAGAAGCAGTGGCCTCGGCGCCGGTTCTGGCGCACTTCTGACTAGAGAAAACGATCTATCTAGAAACGGACGCTTCCGACATAGTAACTGCAGGAGTCCTTTCTCAGTATAATAACGCAGACGAAACTCTCTACCTAGTGGCTGTCTTTAGCAAGTCTTTAAATGACACTAAGCGGAACTACGCTATTTACTTTAAAGAGTTATTAGCTTTTATTCAGGCTTTCGAGGAGTGGAAACTGGAGCTTATAGCCAGAAAGAGCACAGTCCAGGTCCTTACGGACCACCAGTTACTTACCTACTTTTTCAAAGATACAGAAGCTATTACAGCGCCAAGCTCGGTAGGCCGCCTACTTATCTAGATTCGACTTTAAGATTACCTATCGACCTGGAGCTCAAAATAGAAAGGCTAACGCGCTAACGAGAAGAGAGGAGAAGACTAGCCGCGCAAAAGAAGATCCGAACATGTTCTAGAAGGTGTTAACCGAACAGATAGTAGATACCGAGGTGTTGAAAGAAGCAGGGATTAGCACGATAGAACCGCCGACCAAGGAAGAGACGCTCTACGAGAAAGTAGAACGACTTAATTAGCAGCAGAAGCTCGGCAAAACAGGATTAGGGAAGCTAATAGTTCCAGAAGAGCTAATTACAGAGGTCGTCTAGCTGGTCTATAGTTCTAAGGATGTTGGCTACACTAGCTTAAAGAAGACGATAGAAGCAGTAAGGACGATCTACTAGTTTCCGCGAATCTTCGAGCGGATCCACCAGTTTATCGCCAATTGCTACGTCTGCCGAGCCGCGAAGCTACATTATGGCCTTCCGGCAAGCCTATTAAAGCTACTTCCGATCCCCGAGAAACTGTAACGACATATTACGATGGATTTCGTAACCGGCCTGCTGGATTCCGGTGGATATAATGCTACGCTTAACGTAGTAGATCGACTAAGCAAAGAGCGCCACTTCATCCCCTACTAAGCGAAGGGTAAAGGAACTACTACGGAAGAAACGGCGAGAATGCTAATTTAGTATATATAGAAGCACTACGGTCTGCCGGACACTATCACTACGGATAGAGGTCCTCAATTTACAGCTAATATATAGAAGACAATCAACCAAGCTCTCGGAATTCGTAGAAAGCTTAGCACGGCCGCTTACCCTTAAACCGACGGTCAGTCCAAAGTAGCTAACTGCGAGATTGAAAAATATCTACGAATTTTCTGTAGTTACTACTAAGGAGATTAGGTCAAGGTGTTGCTAATAGCTGAATTCTACGCCAATTCAGCACAGTCAGAAGCTACCTCGCTGGCGCTGTTCGAGATAACTTATAGTTACCTTCCAAGGATAAGCTTTTAACCGCCGGACGAACCCAGCTCTTCGGAATCTTCTACTGGCACTTTGTTATAGAGAGTCGCCGCCGAGGCGGCCGAAGCACTAAAGGCTTAAATAGAAGAAGCGATTAAGGTAGCAAAGGAAGCGATAGAATCGGCTTAGAAGAAGATAGTAACTCGAACTAATAGAAAACGGTCACTAATAGAATTCGAAGAAGGCCAAAAGGTATAGCTTAACACGCGGAACCTGAGGCTGAAAGGCAACGCCAAGCTCAATCCCTGCTATGTAGGTCCGTTTACAATAGTGGAAAAGAGGTCGCCGGTAACCTACTAGCTCTAGCTACTGAAGTCGTTCCAGATCTACGACGTCTTCCATTCGGATCTGCGAAGTTTAGACCCTGAAGACGGCCTTCCGAAACAGGGGTTTGCTAAACCCCTACTAATCGAGATAGACGGTAAGGAAGAAGAATAGGAGGTAGAAGACGTAATGGACGCGAAAAAGATAAGGGGGTCTATTAAAGCGAAGATCTTATAGAAAGGATAGCCAGAAGACTATAAATAGTATCTAGTCGAGAACCTCCGAAATTTGGCGGAGCTGCTAAGAGAGTTTTACGTCCAGAACCTAAGGAAGCCGAGGCCTAAGTGGCTTAATAGTTGATAATTCCAGAAGAGAAAGAAAACTGCGTCCGCTCTATCGGTAGAAAAACCGATAGAAACGATCGTAGCAACGTGCTTGGCCGAGTCCTCGACTTAGCCACCACCTACTACCGCTAGCGTACTTCGTTGGCGACCCCGCACTTCGCCTTCGCGCAGCACTACCCGCCGGCTTAGCCGGACGGGTTATAAAGGCGAAGAACGAAGCCGAAGCCACCAAAGCAGCCCCGTAGTGGCGCTAAAGGCTATAGTAGAAAAGAAAAAGATGAAGAGATAGCGAGCCGCAGATAGATCTATATAGAACTCTGCGGCAGCGTACAGGTCAGCCTCGCCGCAGCTCGGACGGCTGCCAGCTTAGATCAGATAGCTCTTCCAATCAGATAGAAGCCGAAGTAAGAGACTTTAGAAAGCGACAATGTAAGAAGAAAGAAGATAAAGAAAGGGGATAGTTTCGAAATAGAAGAAAGCAAAGAGGTAACGTCGAATCTTAAAAAAAAAAAAAAAAGAGAGACAGATAAGTAAGCGATCGAGGTCGATCGCTGGTAAGGGAGGGGGGTGGTGTTGCGGCGGCAGAAAGGGGTGGGACTAAGTAATAGGGTAGACCCTTGGAATTTCGGCTCAGCCCTTCCAGACCGAGCCGGGCCTTGGCAAACCACCCCTAAAGCCCTTACCTACCACTACATAGATTCCTTTCCCTCCTCAGTTGGAGATATAATTATTAAAAAGGCTGTATTAAATTATATCTGCGTGCCCGGATTTCTATAAGATCCTCGCTTCGATAGACCCTCTTATCTTTCTTATATCTATTATATCTTCTACCTCCTACTCTTCTTCCTTACTATCTATCTTGATCGGCAGGGGTTTAGCGAACCCCTGTTCTAGAAGACTGTCTTTAGGGTCCAGACTTAACAGATCCGAATAGAAGATATCGTAGACTCAGAACGATTTCGGTACCTAGAGCCGATAAGTTACCGGCGACCTCTTTTCTACTATCTTAAACGGACCTACGTAGCAGGGGTTGAGCTTGGCGTTGCCTTTTAGCCTTAGGTTCTGCGTGTATACCTTTTGGCTTTCTTTGAATTCTATCGGTAACCGCTTTCTATTAGCTTAAGTTACTATCTATTTCTAAGCCGATTCTATCGCCTCTTTCGCTACCTAGATCGCTTCTTCTATCTAAGATTTAAGCGCTTCTGCTGCAGCGGCGGCGACTCTCTTTAATGAGGTAGTAGAAGAGCTAGGTTCGTTCGGCAGTTGGAAGCTTATTCTCGGAAGATAGCTATAAGTTATCTCGAACGGCGCTAGTAAGGTAGCCTTTGACTGTGCCGAATTAGCGTAGAATTCGGCTATTAGCAACACCTTAACCTATTCTTCGTAATAATAGCTGCAGAAGATTCGTAGATATTTTTCTATCTTACAGTTAGCTACTTTAGACTAGCCGTCGGTCTAAGGATAAGCGGCTGTGCTAAGCTTTCTGCAAATTCCGAGAACCTAGTCAATAGCCTTCTATATATTAGCAGTGAATTAAGGACCCCTATCCGTAGTGATAGTGTCTAGCAGGCTATAGTGCTTCTATATATACTGAATCAGTATCCTCGCTGTCTCTTCTGCAGTTGTGCCTCTATGCTTTGCTTAATAGGGGATAAAGTAGCGTTCTTTGCTTAACTGGTCTACTACGTTAAGGGTGGCATCGTATCTATCGGAATCTAGTAGGCCGGTTACGAAATTTATCGTAATTTGCTGCTACGGTTCCTTAGAGATCGGAAGTGGCTTTAATAGACTGGCCAGAAGGCTATAACGTAGTTTCGCGGCTCGATATACGTAACAATTAGCAATTAACCGGTAGATCCGCTCGAAAATTCGCAGAAACCACTAGACTGTTCTTACGGCCTCTATTATCCTCTTTGTACTAGCGTAACCAACATCCTTAGAACTATAGATTAGCTAGATAACCTCTGTAATTAGTTCTTCCGGAACTATTAGCTTTCCTGAACCGGGTTTGGTAAGCTTCTGTTGCTAGTTTAGCTGTTCTACTTTCTCGTAGAGCATCTCTTCCTTAGTCGCCGGTTCTATTACGTAGATCCCTACTTCTTTTAACACCTTAGCGTCTACTATCCGCTCGGTTAACGCCTTCTGGAACATGTTCGGATCTTCTTTCCCGCAGCTAGTCTTCCCTTCTCTTCTCGTTAGCATATCGGCCTTTCTATTTTGAGCTCTGGGTCGATAGGTAATCTTAAAGTCGAACCCTATTAAGTAGGCGGCCTACCGAGCTTGGCGGCGCGATAGCTTCTGCGTCTTTATAAAATAGGTTAGTAACTAATAGACTGTAAGGACCTGGACCGTGCTCTTTCTAGCTATAAGCTCTAGCTTCCACTCCTCGAAAGCTTGGATAATAGCTAACAGCTCCTTATCGTAGATAGCGTAGTTCCGCTTAGCCCTATTTATAGACTTGCTAAAGAAGGCTACCGGGTAGAGGGTCTCGTCGTCGCTATATTAAGAAAGGACTCCTGCTGTTACAGTGTCGGAAGCATTCGTTTCTAGGTAGATTATCTTTTCTAGTCGAAAGTGCGCCAGCACTAGTGCTAAGGCCACCGCTTCTTTCAGTCGGTTAAAAGCCTCTGTACACTTTTTATTCTATAGGCCAGCGGCCTCCTTCTTTAATGCCTCGTTTAGGGGTCTTGCTATCTTGCTAAAGTCCTTAATAAATCGTCGATAGTAGCTGCAGAACCCGAGAAAGGCTCTGATTTATGTAGTGTTTCCGGACTTCGGCTGCTTCTATTCTGCAACAGCAGCGACCTTTAAGGGGTCTATCCGAATACCTTCTCTTCTAACGATAAGACTGAGATATTTAACTTCGGTCTAATAGAACTTGCTTTTCTTCGTGTCTGCGTTTAATCCGACCTCGTAGAGCCTAGTTAGTACTCTCTCGATGTAGTCTGTATGCTGCTCTCTCGTTCTATTAGTATAGATAAGAATATCGTCTAAGTAAATAGACACGAACCGTTCTAGCATGTCTATAAAGGTATAGTTTATAAAGCGTTGCTATACAGCCGGCGCGTTAGTAAGGCCGAAAGGCATAACTAACTACTTAAAGTTGCCTATACGCGTAGCGAATGTTGTAAGGTCTTTGGTCTGTCCTTCTTCGTTCCCTAGTCGATAGAATGCTTAGCGAATGTCTAGCTTACTAAACTACTTAGCTTTCGCCACTCGTTGT
The DNA here is from genome assembly GCA_016165855.1 of Pseudocercospora ulei. Lineage (NCBI taxonomy): Eukaryota > Fungi > Ascomycota > Dothideomycetes > Mycosphaerellales > Mycosphaerellaceae > Pseudocercospora > Pseudocercospora ulei. The sequence continues at coordinate 3,302,970 of JACWNB010000003.1, forward strand.
ATAGTCTTATCGATTAGCGGTAGAGGGTATACATCTCTCTTAGTGACCTTATCAAGGCCTCGGTAGTCTACGTACAGTCGGAGACTACCTCCGGGTTTCCGTACGAACAGGATCGGCAATATATACTCGGTAGAGCTTGGCGTAGAAAACTTCTTCGCTAGGTTTTCTCGAACAAACACTTCTACTTAGTCTAGCTCGGCCGGCGATAAGCGTCTTAGGGGTTCGGTTCTCGGCAGTGCGGTTCCCTCTTTTAGTTAGATCTTGTTGATATATTCTGGTCGATAGAGTAGCAGGAGGTTGGAGTCGGCTTTCAAGAACACATTAGCGTAGCTATAGAGTTCTTTTAGTAACACCTCTAACGGGTCTACTTCTTCTTCTGCTATTATCTTTTAGTAATCTTCGATGTCTTTTATCGAGATAGCGTAGATCTTATTCTCTAGCGACTTCGCGAGAGTCGTTAGAGCTTCTAAGCTTATTATTCTAACAGTATCTAGGGAATCGGAACAGATAGTCAGAACCGCGTTAACGGCCGCAGGTTTTGGTTCTACAGCGACGACAGTAACCGATTCGACGGCAGCGGCGCCGCTCTGCTAGGTTTTAAACCAAAGTGTGCCTTTACCTATATTAATAACGGCTTTTTAGTTCCTTATCTACTTATATAGATCTATCTGTAGCGCGCTATCTCTTCTTCTCTTTCTGCTTTACTAAGGCCTCAAGTGCTATCGCAAAGCCGCTTTAGTTACGTCGGCTTCGTTCTTTGCCGTTATTATCCGACCGGCAGGTCCGGCAGTTAGTAACAGCGAAGACGAAGACCGTTACAAAGCGCGCCAAAGCAGTAGCGCTGTCCTCGGCCTTATCGTTATTATCCGACTAGCGAAGCCGGTCGGCAGTAGTAGTAGTAGAGCCGAGGACCCCAACTAAGCGCGTTACTGCGATCGTTTCTATTGGTTTTCGTACTAATAGAGTGGATTTGGCCTTTTGTCTTCTTTGATCTTTTCCAGAGCTATTAACTTCAGAGCTACTTAGGCCTCGGCTTCTTTAGGTTCCGTATGTAAAACTCTCTTAATAGCTCTGCCGAATCTCTAAGATTCTTAACTAGATACTATTTATAGTCTTCTAGCTACCCCTTCTATAAGATCCTCGCTTCGATAGACCCTCTTATCTTTCTTATATCTATTATATCTTCTACCTCCTACTGTTCTTCCTTACTATCTATCTTAATCGGTAGGGGCTTAGCGAGCCCCTGTTCTAGAAGACCGTCTTTAGGGTCTAGACTTAGCAGATCCGAATAGAAGACATTGTAGATTTAGAACAACTTTGGTAGCTAGAGCCGATAAGTTTCTAGCGACCTCTTTTCTACTATCTTAAGCAGACCTACGTAGCAGGGGTTAAGCTTAGCGTTGCCTTTCAGCCTTAGGTTCTGCGTATTAAGCTATACCTTTTGGCCTTCTTCGAATTCTATTAGTAACCGCTTTCTATTAGCTCGAGTTACTATCTTTTTCTAAGCTGATTCTATCGCCTCTTTCGCTACCCGGATCGCTTCTTCTATCTGAGATTTAAGCGCTTCTGCCGCGGCGGCAGCGACTCTCTTTGACGAGGTAGTAGTAGAAGGTTCCGAAGAGCTAGGTTCGTTTAGCGGTTAGAAGCTTATTTTCGGAAGATAGCATTATATCTATCGGAATCCGGCAGGCCAGTTACGAAATCTATTGTAATATGCTGCTACAGTTTCTCGGGGATCGGAAGTGGCTTTGATAGACTAGCTAGAAGACTATAACGTAGTTTCGCGGCTCGACATATGTAATAGTTAGCGATAAACCGGTGGATCCGCTTAAAGATCCGCAGAAACTAGTAGATCGTTCTTACGGCCTCTATCGTCTTCTTCGTACTAGCATAGCCAAAATCCTTAGAACTATAGACTAGCTAGATAACCTCTGTAATTAGTTCTTCTAGAACTATTAGCTTCCCTAAGCCAGTTCTGCCAAGCTTCTGCTACTAATTAAGCTGTTCTACTTTCTCATAGAGCGTCTCTCCTTTAGTCGGCGGCTTTATCGCACAGATCCCTGCTTCTTTTAACACCTCGGCGTCTACTATCCGTTCGGTTAACATCTTCTAGAACATGTTCGGTTCTTCCTTCGCTCGGCTAGTCTTTCCTTCTCTTCTCGTTAGCGCGTTAGCCTTTCTATTCTAAGCTCTAGGTCGATAGGTATAAGGGCTTAAGAATCTTGGTTTAGAAACTTAAGGTTAGGTATCTATATAAAGGAACTAATAGGCAGTTCCTTCGTCGTCTGCTGCTATACAATTTGTACCTACGAAGCTAAGCTAGCAATTTCGCTCTGTATAGGGATGCAAGGTTTACACTCTGTACAGAGGATCGGGAGTTTCCCTCTATATAGTAATATAGAGTTTTCCCTCCGTTTAGAGGGGCGGCAATTCCCCTCTGTATAGAGCTATAGGAATCTCCCTTTATATAGGAGTAGGGTTATATCGGTAACTCCGTATAGAGGGTAGGGTCGTACTGGCACTGCTAAGTCGCAGTCCTTAGGGCGACGGCTAGCTTAGGTCCAGGACCTGGGCTGGGCGGCGCCCCCTAACAATAGGTAATCTTAAAGTCGAATCCGGATAAGTAGGCGGCCTACTAAGCTTAGCGACGCGATAGTTTCTGCGTCTTTATAAAGTAGGTTAGTAACTAATAGTCTGTAAGGACCTGGACCGTGCTCTTTCCGGCTATAAGCTCTAGTTTCTACTCCTCGAAAGCCTAAATAATAGCTAACAGCTCTTTATCGTAGATAGCGTAGTTCCGCTTAGCCTTATTTATAGACTTGCTAAAGAAAGCTACCGGATAGAGGGTCTCGTCGTCGCTATATTAAGAAAGAACCCCTACAGTTACTGTATCGGATGCGTCCGTCTCTAGGTAGATCGTCTTTTCTAGCTAGAAGTGCGCTAGCACTAGCGCCGAGGCTACCGCTTCTTTTAGCAAATGCTAGGGGGCGCCGTCTAGCCCAGGTCCTAGACCTGAGCCAGCCGTCGCCCTAAGAACTGCGACTTAGCGGCGCTAGCACGACCCTACCTTCTATACAGAGTTACTAATACGACCCTACTCCTGTACAGAGGGAGAACCCTATAACCCTTTATAGAGTGGAATTGTCGCCCCTCTAAACAGAGGGAAAACTCTGCGCTACTGTATAGAGGGAAACTCCTAACCGTCTGTATAGAGTGCGAACCTTGTATCCCTATACAGAGGGAAATTACTAGCTTAGCTTTGTAGGTACAAATTGTACAGTAGCAGACGACAAAGGAACTCCCTATCAGTTCCTTTATATAGATACCTAACCTTAAGTTTCTAAACTAAGATTCTTAAGCCCTTACATTAGGAACTAATCTTACTGTTAGTAACTATAGTAATACAACGAAGATAGACGGCGACATCCCTATAGATCCTGCGACTATACAGGATTAGATGCATCGCGCGTACGAGGAGCTGCTAGCATACAAGAGGCAGCTCGAACAGCAAGTAAGCTACTAGGCTAAGATAATTTCCTAACAGGAACAGGATCTACGACAGCTTAGGGCGTCTGATTGCGATCCGACCCCTACGACGACGACGACGACGAATACGACGGCCTACACCCTGGCCCCTAAGAGCAGACTCCCTAACATTACTACCTACAATAGTAAGGCTCCGGCCGAGTACCCCTCCTAGGCTGCCCAGATACGCTCTAAGCTTCTAGTCGACTTAGGAGTATACCCAACCGAGCTGGACAAGGTAGTGTACCTCTTTAGGAGGTTAAAGGGCAGGGCGGCAGCACGGATTCTGCTGTACTACGAGACGGCTATTGCCAACCTGGCAATAGCAACTACGACGATGCTCTAGGCACCTCTTAACAGGAGCTATAAAGACCTAGACCTCGAAAGCCGAGCACTCCTACAGGTTAATACGATAAAGCAAGGACGCAAGACTTTACGAGAGTTCCTCGCAGAATACGACTAGACCCTAGCAGAGGCAGGAGGTCTCTAATAGGAGGACAGGGTAGAAGTTATTACCTTAGAGGTAGGCCTCTCTAAGGGGATTATAACAGGACTAATAGGCGTAATGCGACCAGCTACGTACGAGGAGTTCTGTAATCTCCTTAGGATAGTCGACGACTAACAGCGCAGGCTTAGACGGATAAGCTGCGCCTATAAGATACGACAGCCCCTCTAGCAGCAGCAGGACGCTATAGACTAGGAACTAACGACGACGAGAGTAGCAGCAGCCTTTACTGTACGGCTAAGGGCCGCTGCCAAAAGGGCACAGTAGGTAGATATAGCTACCCTTAACAAGAGACGAGCAGAAGGGAGCTGCTACAGGTATAGCAAGATAGGCTATACTATACGGAATTGCAGGCTTTTGCGAGTAGAGGGACCTAGGGGACGGCCGACCACTGCAAGGGTAGCAACTGCGGCGCCCTAACAAGAGAATTAAGAGTTCCCCTTAGACGACAACGAGTTGGGAAAAGAGTAGCCTCTAAGCGAAGGCTCTACTAGAGGCGTATACGAGATAGATTGCTATATTAAAGCACTACTTAGCTATCTTTTAAGAGCAACTATATAACGACTACGCCGTTTATCGTACGACCTACGCTAAATAGGACCGCTACAGCGCGGACACTAATTAATACAGGATGTTTAGTGTACAGAGTAATTAGCGAAGACTTTACACAAAGACACTATATTAAGACGACCCCTACTGTACCTGTACGCATACTAGGCATTACCGGGTAAGGACCGGACATTACCTATATAGTAAAAGTAACGATAGAGCTGCAAGGACACTACGAGCAGGACTTATACCTCTACGTCGTACAGGATAAGTTAGGGTATAACCTAATATTAGGAAAGCTATAGATAGAGCGCTAGCAGGGCAAGCTAGACGTTGGACGAGGACGGCTGTACCTAGCAGTAACGAAGCAGAGGCTCTAAGACTAAGGGAGAGTTCTGCAGGGCGGCAATGCTAAGGCCGAAATTAACACTGCGACTATAGACATTAAGAAGGCATTAGCGCCTAAGAAAGCAACGGACCCCTGTACAAAGCTCCTAGCGGAATACGCAAAATACCTAGACCTCTTCGAGCCAAAGTCGGCCTCGAAACTGCCCCTATACCAAGGGGAAGGAATTAACTACGACATCTAGCTAGAGCCCTGTCTAGATAGGAGCCTGCCTAAAGTACTGTACGGTCCGCTGTACGGAATGTCCTCTAGAGAACTCTTAGTACTGCGCAAGACACTAGACGACCTACTTGCTAAAGGTTTTATTCGTGTAAGTATATTATCTGTAGGGGCCCTAGTGCTGTTTGTCTATAAAGAAGGCAAGGCCGGCTTGCGTTCTTGTATAGACTACAGAGGCATAAACGCGATTACTAATAAGGACCGGTACCCCCTGCCCCTTATTCAGGAGACCCTCGGACAGATTAGTAAGGCAAAGTAGTTTACTAAGCTCGACGTAGTCTTAGCCTTCTACAAGATAGAGGTTAAGGAGGGCTGTAAATAGATAACTGCTTTCTGTACGAGATAGAGTCTTTTCGAATAGCTTGTTACCCTCTTTAGCCTTACTAACGTACTGGCAACCTTCTAGAGGTACATTAACAGGTCCCTATAAGGGTTACTAGACGACATCTGCTTAGCGTACCTCGACGATACGTTAGTATTTATAGACGGTACCTATACAGACTACGTACAGGACGTTAAGAAGGTGCTAGATCGACTGCGATAGGCTGGCTTATACCTCGACATCGACAAATGTAAATTCGGCGTACAATATACGAAGTACTTAGGGTTTATTATCGAGGCAGGGAAAGGCATTAGTATAGACAGGAAAAAGATTAATGCTATTAAGCAATAGAAGCTACCTACAAGTGTTAAGAGCGTACAGGAATTCCTTAGGTTTGCCAACTTCTACTGCTAGTTTATACGGAACTACTTAGAGATCGTACGCCCCCCGGTCGAGCTAACATATAAGGACAAGCAGTTTAAGTAGACGGACGAGTGCAATAGGAGCTTTAACAGGCTAAAGGAGCTCTTTACTATAGGACTAGCGCTTGCTACCTTCGACCTAGAACGTACAACAATACTGGAAACCGACTCTTTAGGGTATTGCATAGGAGGTATCCTATTACAGGTAGGCTTAGACGGACTCCTATAACTATACGTATACTTCTCTAAGAAGAACTCCCTAGCTAAATGCAACTACCCTATCTACGACAAGGAATTGCTAGCAGTTATACAGTATTGCAAGGTATAGGATAGAGAACTCCGCTTGGTTCCTAAGTTCCTCGCCCTAAACGACTACAAGAACCTTAAGTACTTTACGCAACCCTAGAAGCTGTCTAAAAGACACGTACAATAGGCAATGTACCTAAGCCGCTTTAATATAAGACTCTAGTATCGCAAGGGAAAGGACAACAGTAGGGCCGATACGCTATCCAGACAGGATTAGGACATACTAATAACGTACGATAACGACCAGTTAAAATTACGGACATTTCAGATGTTTAAGGAAGAACTAGGCGAGGAGACTATCTGCCTAGCAGCGACACACCTAAAGGAATCCTAACTATAGGTATAGGAAGAGGCAGTAGAAAAAGACGACGTTTACTAAGGGGCCTATACAGCGATCTAAGGAGGACAGCGGAAGCTCCTAGCAGAGCTTTACCTTAAGATGTTAGCAGCAGAGTGCACAGTAGACAAGGAGAACAACCTAAAGTTCGGGAATCGGATTTAGGTCCTAGCAGACGAGAAGCTCTATATAAGTTTAATACAACGGGTATAAAATTCTATAGCAACCGGGCACCTAGAGCGCAAGGAGACGTACAGCATCGTCGCTAGGGACTACTACTAGCCGGCGATAGCAAAGGCCATCTATAGGTTTGTACAGAACTGCAATGTCTGCAGAAGGACGAAGCCCTAGCGTAAACTAAAGCATAGGCTGCTAAAACCCCTACTAATACTGGACCGGCCCTAGTAAGACCTAACAGTAGACTTTATTACAGATCTCCCTAAGAGCGACAGACAGCAGAACATTATAGTAGTTACGGACAAGCTAACGAAGGGGGTAATATTAGAAGGAATAGACTCTATTACAGCTAAGGACACTGCCTAGGTATTTATACGGACGACGTTTAGCAAGTACAGGTTCCCTAGGTTAATTGTATCGAACTAGGGTACATAGTTTACGAGTTAGCTCTAGGCAAGGATATGTCAATTGTTAGATGTAGAACGTCGCCTATTAACTGCATAGTACGTACAGACGGACGGCGCGACGGAGAGAGTTAATTCGACGTTGGAAGCGTACCTCTAAGCATACGTCGACTACGACCAGACAAACTGGAACCGACTCCTCCCTATAGCAGAGCTAGCTATTAATAGCCGTACGGCTAACGCTACCGGATTGTCGCACTTCTTTATAGCCTACAGATACGACTACTCCCTGCTCCTACCAACCCTAAGTAGCGCTACCCTACACCCTGTATAATCCCTAATTCAGCAGGGAGAGGCTATCGTACAGACGATTACGAATGCCTATTAATAGGCGAAAGCGAGTCTGCCTATAGCTTAACAGAATACGGAAGAGCAGGCTAATAAGGGATAGCAGGCTGCACTAAGGTACGAGGCAGGAGATAAGGTCTAGCTAAACTAGCGCAACATCTATATAGACCGGCTAAGCAAGAAACTGGATTAGAAGAACTGGAAGTTTACAGTAGTCCGACCAGTAAGGACATACGCTATACGACTTAACACTCCCCTAGGGATCTACCTAGTCTTCTACGTAGACCTTGTACAGCTAGTATATACAGACCCCCTGCTGCACTAGACGACGGACGACGCGCGCCCTCTAGCAATTATTACTAAAGGCTAGGAAGAGTACAAGGTAGAGGAAATCCTTAAGAGCCGAAGGAAGCAGAAGAGAGTAGAGTACCTAGTTAAATAGAGAGGGTAGGCAGAGCCTATATAGGAACTGTATAAGGCTCTATAGGACACAATCGCGCTAGACAGGTAGGAGGAGAATTATCCCCCTGCCTAGTTACAGTAACACTGCGCTATACAGCGAAAAAAGGGCACGATCTACCCTAGGTACAGGGCAGCCGCTGGCAACTGAGGTTGTTAAAGGATCGAGAATTAAGATATAGGACCCTGCCAGGTCCTACCGACACTACACTATACAGAAGGGAGCAGGAGAAAGGGAACAGCTAGGGGACAGGTAAGAATAAGAGTAAAAATAAGAAGGGGATAAGAGCAGAACTGTCCGAAAATTTTATACGCTACCTTAGGGGTAGCTTACTAGCTACTACCCCCCGGGACTAGGGCAGCCGACAACGAGGCCGCCGACTCCCTATCTGAAATCTCAATTACCTCCCGGCTAGCAGGACCTCTACCCGGGCCAGCACCAGGGAGCAGAGGCACCCCTATACCCCTATATGCCTCCTCTAGACAGCAGTAGGGGCAGTAGAGGGAGCTATCCTTCCACTTATATAAAGCGCAGACCCTAGCCTGGAAGCCAGGGAGGCGGTACAGGCTAAATAAGCCCTAGGGGGAGTTAGTACAGGCAGCACAGAGCTGGCCGCAGGTAGCTATAAGTATAGTGTTTATGTACGAGGGGCGGGCTGTAGCGACCTACTAAGGCGTAACCTAGACGGGGTTACACTAGAAGGCGCGTAGAAAGGCAGCTTAGCAGTATCCTGCTGCTTATTAGTATAGCATCGAGGACGTTAGCTTAGACCGTACAGAAGACAGAGATCTGTACGAACTGGAAGCAGAGTTGCTAGTTAAGTTAGGCATTCTATAGCTAGAGGTAGAAGTAAGGGGGGACACTAGCTAGACAGTAGGAGGAAGGGTCAGTAACTATAAGGGAGGAAGAGCTGGCAACTACAAGCGAGCTATAGCGGGAACGGGCGGACGGAGTGCGTAGCATAGTAGTAGTAGCTAGTGGTAGTAGCTAGTAGTAGTTGGGCGTTAGTAGTAGTAGACGGTGGATAGTGGACGCTAGTAGTAGACGTTAGACAGTGGACGGTAGACGGTAGTAGTAGCAGGCAGGGGAATAGAAGAGAAGGAGGGAAGGGAAAGAGATAGGGGGAGGCTTAATATTTGGGAGGTAGCTGCCTGCTATACAAGGCAATAGCAACCGGAGTAGCTGCTACAACTGTATAAAAGAGGGCAAAGAAGACAGCTACGGCCTAGTAGCAGGACAAGTAACAGCTTTATAGACGACTAGACAGAGACGGGAAATCGCAATCTGCTAGAGGAACACTAGGAGCTAAGGGTGTACGACACGCCGTCGTACGAAAGAAGCACTACGAGAAGGGAGGGGGGTATTATTAGGGGGCGCCGTCCAGCCTAGGTCCTGGACCTAAGCCAGCCGTCGCCCTAAGGACTGCGACTTAGCGGCGCTAGCACGACCCTACCCTCTATACGGAGTTACTGATACGACCCCACTCCTATATAGAGGGAGAACCCTATAGCCCTACATAGAGGGGAATTGTCGCCCCTCTAAACAGAGGGAAAACTCTGCGCTACTATACAGAGGGAAACTCCCGACCCTCTGTATAGAGTGCAAACCTTGTATCCCTATATAGAGGGAAATTGCTGGCTTAGCTTTATAGATACAAACTGTACAGCAGTAGACGACAAAGGAACTGCCTATTAGTTCCTTTATGTAGATACCCAGCCTCAAGTTTCTAAACCAAGATTCTTAAGCCCTTACAGCTAGTTAAAAGCCTCCGTGCACTTCTTATTCTATAGGCTAGCGGCCTCCTTCTTTAAAGCCTCGTTTAGGGGTCTCGCTATCTTGCTAAAGTCCTTAATAAATCGCCGATAGTAGCTGCAGAATCCGAGAAAAGCTCTAATCTAGGTAGTGTTTCCGGACTTCGGCTGCTTCCACTCTGCGACGGCAGCGACCTTAGAAGGGCCTATCCGAATTCCTTCTCTTCCGACAATAAGACCGAGATATTTGACCTCGGTCTAATAGAACTCGCTCTTCTTCGTGTCTGCGTTTAAGCCGACTTCGCAGAGCCTAGCTAGCACTCTCTCGATGTAGTCCGTGTACTGCTCTCTCGTTCTATTAGTATAGATAAGAATATTGTCCAGGTAAATAGACACGAACCGTTCTAGCATGTCCATAAAGGTGTAATTTATAAAACGCTGCTACACCGCCGGCGCGTTAGTAAGTCCGAAAGGCATTACCAACTACTTGAAATTGCCTATACGCGTAGCGAATGTCGTAAGATCTTCCGTTTGCCCTTTCTCGTTCCTTAATCGGTAGAACGCTTAGCGAATATCTAGCTTGCTAAACTACTTAGACTTAGCTACTCGTTGTATAGTCTTATCAATTAACGGCAGCGGATACACATCTCTCTTAGTAACCTTATTAAGGCCTCGGTTGTCTACGTATAGTCAGAGACTACCTCCGGGTTTCCTTACGAAAAGAATCGGTAGCGTATACTTAGCCGAGCTTAGCGTAATAAACTTCTTCGCCAGGTTTTCTCTGACAAACACTTCTACTTAGTCCAACTCTGCCGGCGATAGGCGTCTTAGTAGTTCGGTTCTCGATAGCACGGCCCCTTCTTTTAGTCGGATCTTGTTGTTATATTCTGGTCGGTAGAGCAGTAGGAGGTTAGAGTCTGCTTTTAAGAACACGTTAGTGTAACTATAGAGTTCTTTTAGTAACACCTCTAGCAGGTTTACTTCCTCTTCTGCTATTATCTTCCGGTAATCTTCGATGTCTTTTATTAAGATAGCGTAGATCTTATTGTTCGGCGACCTTGCGAGGGTCGTTAAAGCTTCTAAGCTTATTATTCCGATAGTGTCTAGCAGGTCGGATCGATTGGTCGGAACCGCCCCAGTGGTCGTAACGTTCGGTTCGCGCAGCGACGACGGTAACCAATTTGATGGCGACAACGCCGCTCTGCTGGGTTTTGAACCTAAGTGTGCCTTTACCTACGTTAATAACGGCTTTCTGGTTCTTTATCTATTTCTGCCCTATAATAATGTCGAACCGTCCAATTTCTATAATTCGGAACGTCGCTTCTGTAGTGCGGCCTGCTAGGGTAGTTCTTAATAGCATATAGTGTATAACGCTCTTAGTGTCTTGTCCGTTGTATGCCGAAATTCGTATCGGCGACGCTAACTCTACTGGATAGCTATATCCGTCTATTAGCTTCTGGACTAGTCGATAGTAGATCGCGGCGCCGATAAGCGCTCCTCTATCAATAAACGCTCTTAGCTAAAGGGGGCGGTATAAGTCGTTAAGAGGGTAGACAGTAATCGGAAGGATAATAGCGGTCTCCGTATTTACTTCCACCGCCGCCGAGAGCGGGTCGTTACAACTGTTAATACTCTATTCTTCTAGCGATGCTGATCGTATTAGTGCCCTTTTGTCTATACTAGATAGAGGGCCTATCCGTCCAGCTGGTCTTTTCCTAAGCTTCTTAGTAGTACTCTACTATCTATACTGTCGGTGTCGTTCCGTGCTGGCTCTATAGCTTAGATAGTCTTTCTTAGTAGCGGTGGCTTCGTAGCACGATATTCTTGCCTCTATTAAGCCGTCGCTTGGCATTCAGTAGCGATATAGCCAGGCTTTCTGTACGCGTAGCAGGTAGGGACGAACGACGAGCATAGCGAATAAGATAGCTGCTGGGGGACTCGTCGGAAGGGCGCAGAGGGTCGTGTTGTCAGCACCGATAGCTTCTAAATCGGTTCGCGCGCTGCCGATTTCGCATAGGCGCTTAGGTTTCTAGCGGTAACTCTCGCTTAGTGCATAAAACTCTCGAGATCTTCGTCTTCTACTGAAGCTATAGCTCCGGCCAGTTTAGGGCTTAGCTTCTGTCTTAGTAAGTGCAACTGCTTATCTTCAGACACTTTAGCTCTAATAGCATATTTCCAAAACAGCCTGTAGAACTCATTAAACGTTAACCAGTTCTAGTTTATCTTGTCTAGTTGCTCGCGGGCTATCTTCTTTTAGAATGGGTCTCCAAAACGCTGGTCCAGGGTTCTGATCGCCTCGTTGGCGGTTACATTTTCTAGGTCCGCTACTAGCGAGAACGCTTTACCTTCTAGTCGCGCTTTTAAATAGGCTAGCTTGTCTTCTTCGCTGCTTCCGGCGTAATTGCGACTTATCTTGTTTCTTATCTTCTTCTTAAAGGCCTCCTAATCTTTAGGGTCTCTACCCCTAAAGGCCGATAGGTTAGGCAGTAACGTTATCGAGGTGCTACCTTAACTATAAGCCGCCAGTAAGGCGGTTTCTGCTTAGTTTTCTCGCATTGGCGGCGGTAGCGACGACGTCGCTACCTCTATATTAGCTAATTAAGCCTTTAGCACCTTTAGTTGCACTAGTCGATTCGCCGCTTAGTTCTCCAATACGTTGATAATAGTCTCTGCCGATTCCTTCTCGGCTATTACCGCTTCTATTTCTTCTCTTAACTGCTTATTCTCTTCTATCTTCTTATAAAACGCCTTCTCGATAAAGGTAATAGTGTCTTACACCTTCCCTAACCTATGTTCCGCTAGGTGTTCTTCCAGTTTATCTGCTATACAGGCATATAGCTCCTTATAGTTGGCTATGCCCTTCTTCGCTTTATCTGTCTCTTCTTCTGTAAGACCTTCGACGACCGCTCCATCGTCGAGGAGGCTAGCTCGCCTGTCCTTTGCTCTGTTAGTCTTTCTTCTTCTACTATAGCTAGTAACGCCACCCTCTACTGCCGAGAAGCTCTCTATAGTCTTCTTACAGTGCTAATGTGTTTGGTTTGGTTTGTAGTGTACGCATGCGTTATTCGGGTAGTCGGATAGTTTAACGGTCCCTTTCGCGTAGCGCAGGGTTAGTGTAGATAGCGAGTTCGAGATATAATAGTCCGAGTACGCAGATATAATTCAATACGGCTGTTTTAATAACTATATCTCGAACTAAAGAGGGAAAGGAATCTATGTAGTAGTGTGTAAGGGCTTTAGGGGTAGGTGCGCCAAGGCCCGGCTCGGTCCGACAGGGGCCGAGCCGAAATTCTAAGGGTATACCCTATTACTTAGTCCCACCCCTTTCTGCTGCCGCAACACTAAGAGGGAAAAGCCAGGGAAGGTACGTTGGCCTATTTTAAGGGCTTGGATCTTTGCTAGATCTATGCATATGCCTTTGTCTAAAATAATCAGTCTAAGGAATTGGACTTCTTGCTTATAGAATTTACACTTGTTAATGTCTAGATGTAAGCCTGCTTCTTCCAGTTTAGCCAGTACCTTACGGACGTGTTCCAAGTGTTCTCTTAGTGTCTTGCTGTACACTGAGATTTCGTTAATGTAAGCCGTAACAAACTAATCCAAGCATTCTCTTAAGGTGTTATTTATATATTCCTAGAAGGTGCTAGGTATATTGTATATACTAAATGGCATAACTAAGGATTTAAATAAGCTGTATCTAGTCCTAAATGCAGTTATATATTCTTGTCCTTCTGCTATTCGAATCTTGTTGAATGCTGCAATTACATTAAGCTTAGTAAACTATTTTGCCTTCGAAAGGCAGTCTAGAGTTTCCTGTATTAGAGGGATTAAGTAGCAATTCTTCTGAGAAATAGCATTAAGGTTGCAGTAGTCGACACAGAAGCGTAGCCCTCTACTAGGTTTCTTAATAAACATAACAGGGTAGCTATAGGAGAGCGACTGGATCTAATAAAGCCTTTCTAAAGGTTCTGCTATAGGAAATTTCGCAGGACTTAGAGTTCTTCGTAAGATATCTAGTAAAGGGGGCTAAAGGGGGGTATCTTGCCTTCTTCTAGTTCAATCTTGTAGTCGTAGGGGCGAGAAGGAGACAGCTTATTAGCTTCTTTAACTAACTATATACTAAGTAAGTTGTAGTATTCTTCTAGTACTTTTGTCCCTAGGTTAGTAGCTTCTCTCTTCTTATTATACTTAGCAAGAGCCTTTTTAATGTCCTCTATTAACGTAGCAAAGATTTAAGCTCCTTTCTCCTTTGCAGCTGTATAGAAAGCAGCTGTAAATACTTAAAAGATTGAATCGTAATTGCTATATATAGGAGTAAGCTAAATAGAACGGTAGCAATAGTTTTGGCAGTGTTCTAAGTTTAGGCAAAGGATTCCAGTGTTCTAGTTAATCTGTAGGTTGTAAAGTTTCAACTAAGGCAGTCTAAGGATAAGGTTCTAGTTTAGCAGAGGGGTAACGAAGCAAGAGAAGTGTTCCTAGTAGTTGTTCCTAAGGTTAAGCTTAATATAGGCAATCTAAGCTAGGCCTCCTAAGGAGGCCTTACTACAGTTAAACATTCCTAAGGGTCTAGAGTACTTTCAGGTCTAAGTAGTAATTCCTAAAGAGTTAGCAAGTTTAGGGTTAATAAAGCTTTTGCCAGTTGCGCTACAGTCGATTATTGTAAGTACTAAGTGTACTATGTTCTTCTTTGTGTAGATTTCTGCTATAACAACTAAGAGAGGACAAGTTAGTTTATCCTCTGTCTTAGTATAGAATTGTACAGCAGAAGAAGAGATTGCATAATGTCGATCTAAGTGCCTGCCTGCTAGGCGTCTTATTAACAGGCTTAGGCGTTTCTCCAGTCCTTGTTGTTGTCTTATAGTATAGGAGCTGCTGGAGAGAAACCGAGAGGTGTGCCTATCTTAGTACGTCTTATAGCTAGTGTTAGACAGTTAACAGCAATGTAGTTTGGTTTACTACAGTATATATAGAGACGTAGGCGGCGGCGGCGTTCCTTCTTGTCCTGCGTAAGGCAGCCGTCTTGGAGCTTAGCTAAGCTTAAGTCTATAGGGTCTCCTTAGGTAACAACTAATTAAGGAGGGAGGCGTAAGGTTGGCCTATAAGTTTCTACATTTAGGTTAACGTTTGTAGGAGTTAAAACAGGGCGTTAACTGTTGCAGTTATTGCTCCTAGCCTTAATAATGTCTACAAACAGATTCCTATAGCTATTAAGGCGTTAGCAGAGGGTAACAAGTCCCTAGAAGGATAGTGCTTTATGTTCCTAATCCTTAAGTTTTATAAGGAGCTCTATGCTTAATCTAGTAACTAGAGCTAACTTCTGTGCCTCTATGTCGTATTTACAGTGTCCGATCTTTCGTAAGAACTATGCGTAATAGTCTGCAAAGGGCTTGTTAGTCTGCTTAAGTGTTCTAATAAATTGTTAAGCCGTAGACTTGCAGTATAGGGTTCTAAAGGCTAAGTCAAAAGAGGTAAGTAAAGCTTTAATGTCTAGACAAGTAACTTAGAGTGTCTGTAGGTTAAACTAGTGTAAGACTTGCTAAAGTGCTTTGCCTGCTAGGAGGGAGAATACGTAGGAGACCTTCTAATTTTTTCTAGGGAAATAGTCTGTATTAGCTAAGAGTTTAATAGACAGTTGTAGGCGGAATTTATTAAACGTTTCTTTGTCTGTATAGAACGTTTCTAGATTAGCTACTTTCTTGCTAGTAGATTCTCTAGTAGTAGTAGGTGTCCTTAATTTTAGGGCTTCTTGCAGTTGTCCTTAGGTTTGTGCCTTCTTAAGTGTAAGAGTAACTACCTTTTGTTTTATCTCTTTTAGCTAGTCCTTGCCTTTAGACAGCATTGCCTACAGACTATTAATGTAGTTGCTAAGATCTTTTATTTGCTCTGTTCCTGTGCGAACAATGTTTGCTGCTAAAAAAGGACTTGTAGGGCAAGGGTAGGGTTACTGTTTATTAAGTTGGAAGTGCCCTATACAGAAAAATCTAGTTTAGAGTAATCCTTAAAGGGAATCTCTTTAGGTAGTAGGTAGAAGACTATATTGATTGATAGTCTTAAGTTAGTTAATAGCTTGTAATGTAAAGGAAGAGGCTAAGGTATATATAGGTTGCTATAAGAACTAAGGTTAGGAGAAGGAGCTAAAGAACTAAAGTCTAAAGTATAGTTGCATATTAGGAGTTAGAAGGTTGTTCTAGGTTAAATGTATAAGACAAGCTATAAAGAAGGACAACAGAAAGCTAAGGGGGCGGCAGCTGCTTCTTATGTCCCTCTGCCCTAGCTGGTTGTTTGCCCTTTTGCTGCTAGATTTCCTAAGAAGTTTCTTAACAAACTTCTTTTCTTTGTTCTGCTAACTAAGTTACTTCTAAAACTTTCTTTTTCTTAAGGTTCTAGAACTAAAACAGAACCTTCTACAAGGCAGATCGAGTCGCTTCTAGCGTACCTAGAGGCTTCTTAGTTAGACTAGTAAGTGTTAAGTTGTAGGCTGTTAAGGGTAGTAGAGCTAGATAGGACCTTAGGACTGTTAGGGGGTTTCTACTCTCTGCTAGCTGTAGTTCTAATGCCTTTCCTAACCTAATTGTTTGTCCTTATAGAACCGATTATAGCGCTTCTAACGCAGCAGGAATTGTATTGGTTAAACCTTTGGTTGTTAAGATATAGCCTGTAAATTATAGTAGTGCTTAGTGGGACTTTAGTACTGTTATCCTTGCTCTTCCAGCTGCTGACCGTAACATAGAGACGGCATCGTATATGTTTTAGACGCCTCTCTGCCTCGAGAAGGCTAATCTCTGCCTAAAGGCGCCTCTCTTCGTCCTCTGTAGATTGCGTACGCGCCGCAGTGTCGTCGGCCTCTGTAGAGAGGTAAACGTCTATTAGGTTCGTCTCTTATTGTTAGGGGGCGCCGTCTAGCCCAGGTCCTGGACCTAAGCCAGCCGTCGCCCTAAGGACTGCGACTTAGCAGCGCCAGCACGACCCTACCCTCTGTACGGAGTTACCGACACGACCCTACTCCTGTATAGAGGGAGAATCCTATAGCCCTATACAGAGGGGAATTGCTGCCCCTCTAAACGGAGGGAAAATTCTGTATTACTGTATAGAGGGAAACTCCCGACGCTCTATATAGAGTGTAAGCCTTGCATCCCTGCATAGAGGGAAATTGCTAGCTTAGCTTTGTAGGTACAAATTGTACAGCAGCGTACGACGAAGGAACTGCCTATTAGTTCCTTTATATAGATACCTAGCCTTAACTTTCTAAACTAAGATTCTTAAGCCCTTATATTAGGAACTAATCTTACTATCGGTAATTGCAGTAATATAACGAAGATAGACAGCGACATCCCTATAGAACCTGCGACTATGTAGGATTAGATGCACTGCGCGTACGAGGAGCTACTAGCACATAAAAGGCAGCTCGAACAGCAAGTAAGCTACTAGGCTGCGATAACTTCCTAACGGGAACAGGAGCTACGACAGCTTAGGGCGTCCGATTGCGATCCGATCCCTACGACGACGAACACGACGGCCTATACCCCGGCCCCTAAGAGCAAACTCCCTAACGTTACTACCTACAATAGTAAGGCTCTGGCCGAGTACCCCTCCTAGGCTGCCTAGATGCGCTCTAAGCTTCTAGTCGACTTAGGAGCATACCCGACCGAGCTAGACAAGTTAGTGTACCTCTTAAGGAGGTTAAAGGGCAGGGCGGCAGCACAGATTCTGCTGTACTACGAGACGGCTATTGCCAACCTAGCAATAGCAACTACGACGATGCTCTAGGCAGCTCTTAACAGGAGCTACAAGGACCTAGACTGCGAAAGCCGAGCACTCCTATAGGTCAATACAATAAAGCAAGGACGCAAGACTATACAAGAGTTCCTCGCAGAATACGACTAGACCCTAGCAGAGGTAGGATAAAAATTACTACCTTAGAGGTAGGTCTCTCTAAGGAGATTATAACAGGACTAGTAGGCGTAATGCGACCAGCTATATATAAGGAGTTCTGTAATCTCCTTAGGATAGTCGACGACTAACAGCGTAGGCTCGGACGGATAAGCCGCGCCTATAAGATGCGACAACCCCTCTAGTAGCAGCAGGACGATATAGACTAGGAACTAACGACGACGACGAGAGTAGCGGCAGCTGTTACTGTACAGCTAAAAGCTGCTGCTAAAAGGGCACAGTAGGTAGACATAACTACCCTTAACAAGAGACGAGCAGAAAGGAGCTGCTATAGGTATAGCAAGATAGGCTATACTGCACGGAATTGCGGGCTTCTGCTAGCAGAGAGACTTAGAGGACGGCCGACCACCGTAAGGGTAGCAACTGCGGCGCCCTAACACAAGACCTAAGAGTCCCCCTTAGCTAACGACGAGTCGGGAAAAGAATAGCCTCTAGGCGAAGGCTTAGCTAGAGGCGTATACGAGATAGATTGCTAAATTAAAGTACTACTTAGCTATCTTTTAAGAGCAACTATATAAAGACTATACGGTTTATCGTACGACCTACGCTAAACAGGACCGCTACAGTGCGGACACTAATTAATACAGGATATTTGGTGTACAGAGTAATATGCGAAGACTTCGTATAGAGACACTATATTAAGACGACCCCTACTGTACCTGTACGCATACTAGGCATTACCGGGCGAGGACCGGACATTACCTATATAGTGAAAGTGACGATAGAGCTGCAAGGACACTACGAGCAGGACTTATAACTCTACGTCGTTTAGGACAAGTTGGAGTATAACCTAATATTAGGCAAGCTATAGATAGAGCGCTAGCAGGGCAAGCTAGACGTTGGACGAGGACGGCTGTACCTAGCAGCGACGAAGCAGAGGCTCCGAGACCAAGGGAGAGTTCCGTAGGGCGGCAATACTAAGGCCGAAATCAACACTGCGACTGCAGATATTAAGAAGGCGTTAGTACCTAAGAAAGCAACGGACCCCTATACGAAGCTCCTAGCGGAATACGCAGAATACCTGGACCTCTTCGAGCCAAAGTCGGCCTCGAAGCTGCTACTACACCGAGGAGAAGGAATTAACTACAACATCTAGCTAGAGCCCCGTCTAGATAGGAGTCTGCCCGAAGTGCTGTACAGCATGCTGTACGGCATGTCCTCTAGAGAACTCCTAGTACTGCGCAAGAGACTAGACGATCTACTTGCTAAAGGTTTTATTTGCGCAAGTACCTCGTCCGTAGGAGCCCTAGTACTGTTTGTCTACAAAGAAGGCAAGGCCGGCTTGCGTTTTTGCGTAGACTACAGATGCATTAACGCGATTACCAAAAAGGACCAGTACCCCCTGCCCCTTATTAAGGAGACTCTCGGACGGATTAGCAAGGCAAAGTAGTTTACTAAGCTTAACGTACTCTCGGCTTTCTATAAAATACAGATTAAGGAAGGCTGTAAATAGATAACTTCCTTCTATACGAGATATTGTCTTTTTGAATAGCTTATTACCCCCTTTAGCCTTGCTAACGCACCGGCAACCTTCTAGAGGTACATTAACAGGTCCCTATAAGGGTTACTAGACGACATCTGTTCGGCGTACCTCGATAACATACTAGTATTTACGGACGGCACCTATGCAGACTATATACAGGACGTTAAGAAGATACTAGATCGACTGCAACAGGCTAGCTTATACCTCGACATCGACAAATATAAATTCGGTATACAACATACGAAATACCTAGAGTTTATTATTAAGGCAGGGAAAGCTATTAGCCTAGACAGGAAGAAGATTAATGCTATTACGCAATAGAAGCCGCCTAGAAGTGTTAAGGGCGTACAGGAATTCCTTAGGTTTGCTAATTTCTACCGCTAGTTTATACAGAACTACTCTAAGATCATACGCCCCCTAGTCGAGCTAATATACAAGGACAAGCAGTTTAAGTAGACGGACGAGTATAACAGAAGTTTCAACAGGCTAAAGGAGCTCTTTACTATAGGACTAACGCTTGCTGCCTTTAATCTAGAATATACGACGATACTAGAAACCGACTCCTTAGGGTATTGTATAGGGGGTATCTTGTTATAGGTAGGCTCGGACAGACTCCTGTACCTATATACGTACTTCTCTAAGAAGAACTCCCTAGCTAAGTGCAACTACCCTATCTATAATAAGGAATTGCTAGCAGTCGTACGATGTTGCAAAGCGTAGGATAGAGAACTCTGCTTAGTTCCCGAGTTCCTCGCCCTAACTAACTACAAGAACCTTAAGTACTTTACGCAACCCTGGAAGCTGTCTAAGAGGTACGTACGATAGGCGATGTACCTAAGCTGCTTTAATATAAGACTCTAGTACTGCAAGGGTAAGGACAACAGTAGGGCCGACGCGCTATCTAGGCGGGATTAGGACATGCTAACAACATACAATAATAACCGGCTAAAATTACGGACATTCTAGATGTTTAAGGAGGAACCAGGCGAGGAGACTGTCCGCCTAGTGGCGACACACCTATAGGAACCCCAGCTATAGGCGTAGGAAGAGGCAGTAGAAAAGGACGACGTTTACCTAGGGGCCTATACAGCGATCTAGGGAGGACAGCGGAAGCTCCTAGCAGAGCTTTACCTTAAGGTGTTAGCAGCAGAGTGCACTGTAGACAAGGAGAACAACCTAAAGTTCAGGAATTAGATCTAGGTCCCTGCAGACGAGAAGCTCTATATAAGCTTAATACAACAGGCGCACGATTTATTAGCGACCGGACACCTAGGGCGCGAGGAGACGTACAGCATCGTCGCTAGGGACTACTACTGGCCGGCGATAGCAAAGGACATCTATAGGTTTGTACAGAACTGCGATGTCTGCAGAAGGACGAAGCCCTAGCGTAAACTAAAGCACAGGCTGCTAAAGCCCCTACTAATACTAGACCGGCCCTAGCAAGACCTAACAGTGGACCTTATTACAGACCTCCCTAAGAGCGACGGACAGCAGAACATTATAGTAGTTATAGACAAGCTAACGAAGGGGGTAATACTAGAAGGAATAGACTCTATTATAGCTAAAGACACTGCTTAGGCATTTATACAGACGACGTTTAGCAAGTACGGATTCCCTAGGTTAATTGTATTAGACCGGGGTATATAGTTTACGAGTTAGCTCTAGGCAAGGGTATATCAGTTGTTAAACGTAGAACGTCGCCTATTACCGTATAGTACCTGCAGACAGACGGCGCGACAGAGAGGGTTAATTCGACGTTAGAAGCGTACCTCCGAGCATACATCGACTACGACTAGACAAACTGGAATCGCCTCCTCCCTATAGCGGGGCTAGCTATTAACAGCTGTATAGCTAACGCTATAGGATTGTCCCCCTTCTTTGTAGCCTATAGATACGACTACTCCCTGCTCCTACCGACCCTAAGCGGCGCTACCTTACGCCCTATACGATCCCCAATTTAGCAGGAAGAAGCTATCGTACAGACGATTATAAACGCCTATTAGTAGGCGAAAGCGAGTCTAGCTATAGCTTAACAGAATGCAGAAGAGCAGGCCAACAAAGGACAGCAGGCTGCACTAAGGTACAAGGCAGGAGATAAGGTCTGGCTAAACTAGCGCAATATCTATATAGACCGGCCGAGCAAGAAACTAGATTAGAAGAACCGGAAGTTTATAGTAGTCCGACCGGTAGGGACATATACTGTACGACTTAACACTCCCCTAGGGATCTACCTAGTCTTCTATATAGACCTCGTATAGCTAGCAAACACGGACCTCCTACCGTACTAGACGACAGACGACGCGCGCCCCCTAGCGATCTGTACTAAAGGTTAGGAAGAGTATAAGGTAGAAGAAATCCTTAAGAGGTAAAGGAAGCAGAAGAGGATAGAGTACCTAGTTAAATAGAGAGGGTAGGCAGAGCCTATATAGGAACCGTACGAGGCCCTCTAGGACACAGCTGCGCTAGATAGGTAGGAGGAGAACTATCCCCCTGCTCGTTCGCAGTAACACTGCACTATATAGCGAAAAGGGGCACGATCTACTCTAGGTACAGGGCAGCCGCCGATAACTTAGGTTGTTAAAGGATCGGGATTAAGACGTAGGACCCTACCGGGGCCTACCGACACTGCACTGTACTATACTATACAGAAGGGACCCGGAGGAAGCGGAAGAAAGTAGAGTGCCAAGGCCCGGCTCGGCCCGGACGGGCCGAGCCGAAATTCCAGGGTCCACCCTATCAATCTGTCCCACCTCTTTCTACCACCGCAACACTACCCCCCTCCCTTACCAGCGGTCGCCCTCGACCGCTTAGTCACCTTATCCATCCGAAAATGTCCACCTTTTTTTTTTTTTTTTTTTTTTTTTTTGATTCGCCGCCTCTTTTCTCGAAAACTCCTTTTAACGTCGACGTCACCTCTTCCGTCTTCCATCAAAAACAATGTCCTCTTAGTCTCTTTCTTAACTTCTTACATTATCTGCATCCGAAGTCCTTCACTTAACGTTTATGTGATCGACGCCATCTGATCCGTGCTATCTGATCTGAGCCGTGGGTCATCTGAGCTGCGGCGTAGGTGGTCTGTGCGCTGCTTCGGAGGTCTATATAGATCCGTCCACGGCTCCGTTTCTTCTTCTTCTCTTTCTCTACCGGAGTCAGCACTCTATCGCAGGGGGGGGGGGGGGGCGGCGGCGCTGGCACGCTACGGCGTGCGCAGCCCACTGTCCCTCTACGATCTGAGCAGCGATCGTTTTCATCGGCTTCCGCGCCGGTGGAGCGGACGCTGCTTTCTTCGTTTGGCTTTAGAGCCATTCCGGCTTCGGCTTCTTCGGGTTCCGCACGTAGAAGTCTCTTAGCAGCTCCGCCGAATTTCGCAGGTTTTCGACCGGATACTATTCATAGTCTTCCGGCCACCCCTTCTACGAGATCCTCGCTTCGATGGACCCCCTTATCTTCTTTACGTCCACTACATCTTCTACCTCCTACTCTTCTTCATTACCGCCTATCTCAACTGGTAGGGGCTCGGCGAAGCCCTGCTCCGGAAGGCTGTCCTTAGGGTCCAGGCTTAGCAGATCTGAATGGAAAACGTCGTAGATCCGGAACGCCTTCGGCAGCTCGAGCCGATAAGTTACCGGCGACCTCTTTTCTATTATCTTGAATGGACCCACGTGGCGTAGGTTGAGCTTCGCGTTTCCTTTTAGCCTTAGGTTTCGTGTGTTGAGCCATACCTTTTGGCCTTTTTCGAATTCTATCGGTGACCGCTTTCTATTAGCTCGAGTTACTATCTTCTTCTAAGCCGATTCCATCGCTTCTTTTGCCACCTTGATCGCTTCTTCTATCTGAGATTGTAGCGCTTCTGCCGTTGTAGCGGCGACTCTCTTTAACGATGTAGCGGTAGAAAGCCCCTGCGAGTCTGCGTCGCTCGGCGGCTGAAAGCTCATTCTCGGAAGATAGCCGTGTGTTATCTCGAACGGCGCCAGCGACGTTGCTTCCGACTGTGTCGAGTTAGCGCAGAACTCAGCCATCGGCAACACCTTAACCTATTCTTCTTAATGGCGGCCGCAGAAGGTTCGCAGGTATCGCTCCATCTCGCGATTAGCCACTTCAGACTAACCGTCGGTTTGAGGGTGAGCGGCGGTGCTGAGCTTTCTACGAATTCCGAGAGCTTGGTTGATGGCTTTCTATACGTTGGCGGTGAATTAAGGACCCCTATCCGTAGTGATAGTGTCCGGCAGCCCATGGTGCTTCCATACGTGCTTAATCAGCATTCTCGCTGTTTCTTCCGCATTGGTTCCTTCGTCTCTCGCTCGACAGGGGATAAAGTGGCGTTCTTTGCTCAATCGGTCTACCACGTTCAGCGTGGCGTTATATCCATCGGAATCCGGCAGGCCGGTTACGAAATCCATCGTAATGTGCTGCCACGGCTTCTCGGGGATCGGAAGCGGCTTCAGTAAGCCTGCCGGAAGGCTGTGACGTAGCTTCGCCGCTCTGCATACGTAGCAATTGGCGATAAATCGATGGATCCGTTCGTAGATCCGTGGAAACCAGTAGACCGTCCTTATGGCTTCCATCGTCTTCTTTGAGCCGGCGTAGCCAACGTCTATAGAGCTATAGACCAGCTGGATGACCTCCGTAATTAGTTCTTCTGGAACTATTATCTTCCCTGAGCCGGTCTTGCCGAGCTTCTGTTGTTGATTGAGCTGTTTCACCTTTTCGTAGAGAGTTTCTTCCTTAGGGGCCGGTTCCACTGCGCAGACCCCTACCTCTTTCAACACCTCTGCGTCTACTATCCGCTCGGTCAACACCTTCTAGAACATATTCGGATCTTCTTTCGCTCGGCTGGTCTTCCCCTCTCTTCTCGTCAGCGCGTCGGCCTTTCCGCTTTAAGCCCCTGGTCGATAGGTGATCTTAAAATCGAACCCTAATAGGTAGGCGGCCTACCGTGCTTGACGTCGTAAGAGCTTCTGCGTCTTCATAAAGTAGGTCAGCGACTGGTGGTCCGTAAGGACCTGGACCGTGCTCTTTCCAGCTATAAGCTCCGGTTTCCACTCCTCGAAAGCCTGAATGATCGCTAGCAGCTCCTTATTATAGATAGCGTAGTTCCGTTCAGCTTCCGTTATGGATTTGCTGAAGAAGGCTACTGGGTAAAGGGTCTCGCCATCGTCAGCGTATTGAGAAAGGACCCCTGCCGTCACTGTGTCGGAAGCGTCCGTTTCTACGTAGATCGTCTTTTCCGGTCGGAAGTGCGCCAGAATCGGCGCCGAGGCCACTGCCTCTTTTAGCCGTACGAAAGCTTCTGTGCACTTCTCATTCCATATGCCGGCGGCCTCTTTCTTTAGCGCCTCGTTCAGGGGTCTCGCTATTTTGCTGAAGTCCTTAATGAACCGTCGATAGTAGCTGCAGAAGCCGAGAAACGCTCTGATTTGCGTAGTGTTTCCAGACTTCGGTTGCTTCCATTCGGCGACGGCGGCGACTTTCGACGGGTCCATCCGAATTCCATCCCTTCCGACGATAAGGCCGAGATATTTGACCTTAGTTTGATAGAACTCGCTCTTCTTCGTGTCCGCGTTCAGTCCTACCTCGCAGAGCCTCTTTAGCACTTTCTTAATGTAGTCTGTGTGTTGCTCTCTCGTTCTATCTGTATAGATAAGGATGTCGTCCAGGTAGATAGACACAAACCGTTCCAGCATGTCTATAAAGGTGTGATTTATAAAGCGTTGCCACACCGCCGGCGCGTTGGTGAGTCCGAAAGGCATCACCAACTACTTAAAATTGCCTATACGCGTCGCGAACGTCGTAAGGTCTTCTGTTTGCCCTTCTTCGTTTCTTAATCGATGGAACGCTTGGCGGATGTCCAGCTTGCTAAACTATTTAGCCTTTGCCACTCTTTAGATGGTTTCGTCAATTAACAGCAGTGGATATACGTCTCTTTTGGTGACCTTATTGAGGCCTCGATAGTCCACGCAGAGTCTTAGACCACCCCCTGGTTTTCTTACGAAAAGAATCGGTAACGCATATTCCGCGGAACTCGGCGTAATGAACTTCTTCGCCAGGTTTTCACGAACAAACACCTCCACTTGGTCCAATTCGGCCGGCGACAGTCGTCTTAGGGGCTCGGTTCTTGGCAATGTGGCCCCTTCTTTCAACCTGATCTTGTTATTATATTCCGGTCGATGGAGCGGCAGGAGGTTGGAGTCGGCCTTCGAGAAAACGTTAGCGTAACCGTAGAGCTCGTTTGGCAGCACCTCCAGTGGATCCACTTCTTCTTCCGCTATTATCTTCCTGTAGTCTTCGATGTCTTTTATTAAGATCGCGTAAATCTCATTGTCCGGCGACTTCGCGAGGGTCGTTATAGCTTCTGAACTTATCATTCCGACAGTAACCGGGGGTTCGGAACGATCGGGCGGAGCCTCTTTCGCGGACTCCGTAGCTTTCGGGTCGGTTGCGTTGCTTAGGGTTTTGAACCCTATCGTGCCTTCTTCTACGTTAATGATGGCTTTCTGATTCTTTATCTATTTCTGCCCTATAATAATGTCAAATCTTCCGATATCCATAATTCGGAACGTCGCTTCTGTGGTGCGACCAGCCAAGGTGGTCCTTAATGGCACATAGTGCGTAACGCTCTCCGTGTCTTGTCCGTTGTATGCCGAAATCCTCGTCGGCGATGCCAGTTCCACCGGATAACTATATCCCGTTATCAGTTTCTGAACTAGTCGGTGGTGGACCGCCGCGCCAATGAGAGCTCCGGTATCGATAAAAGCTTTTAGCCGAAGGGGTTTGCTCGATCCGTCAAAGGGGTGGACGGTGATCGGAAGGATAATAGCTGTTTCCGTGTTCACCTCTACCGCAGCCGATAGCGGATCGCTGCAACTATTGATGCTCTCTTTCGTCGGCGCGGTTCGCGTTAGTGCCCTGTTGTCCTCGCTGGATAGGGGGCCTATCCTTCCAGCTGGTCTTTTCCTATAATTCTTAACTGCACCCCGCCGTCTACGCTATCCGTGTCGTTCGGAACCGGTTCGATGGCTTGAATAGTCTTTCTCGGCGGCGGCGGCGGCTTCGTTGCTCAATATTCCTGCTTCTGCTTATCCGACGCTTGGCATCTCGTGGCGATGTGGCCAGGCTTTCCGCATACGTAGCACGTGGGGACAAATGACGGCCGCGGCGAATACGAAGATGGCTGGGGGTTTCGTCGGAAAGGCGCAGGGGGTCGTGTTGTCTGCACCGACGGCGACGGCTTCTGAACCGATTCGCGTGATTTCGCGTAAGCGCTTAAGTTTCTCCCAGTGACCCTCGCTCTGTGCACGAAGCTCTTAAGGTCCTCGTCTTCCACAGACGCTATAGCTGCAGCCAGCTCAGGGTTTAGCTTCTGCCTTAATAGGTGGAGCTGCTTATCTTCCGCCACTCGGGCCCTAATCGCGTATTTTCTGAACAGACCGTAGAATTCTTCAAACGTCTGCCGGTTTTGGTTGATCTTATCCAGCTGCTTACGGGCTGTCTTCTTCCTGAAGGGGTCTCCAAAGCGTTGATCTAACGCTTTGATCGCTTCTTCAGCGGTTACCTCTTCCAGGTCCGCTACTAGCGAAAAAGCTTCTCCTTCCAACCGCGATTCTAGGTACGCCAACCTATCTCCGGCGCTGTTCGATGCGTGATCGCGGCTTATCTTATTCTTAATCTTCTTCTTAAATTCTTCCCAGTCTTCGGGGTCTCTGCTCTTAAATGCCGGTAGGTCCGGTAATAACGTTATCAACGTGCTACCTTGACTGTAGGCCGCCGGTAAGGCGGTCTCTGCTGGTTCTTCTCGGCGCGGCGGCGGCGCTGGCATCGCTGCTTCCATATTAGCTAGTTGATCCTTTAGCGCCTTCAGTTGCGCCGTTCGATTCGCCGCTTGGTTTTCCAGCACATCTATAATGGTCTCGGCCGATTCCCTCTTAGCTCTTACCGTCTCTACTTCCTCTCTTAACTGTCTCTTTTCTTCCAGTGTTCTGAAAAACAGCGTCTCAATAAGGTCTATGCTATCGTAGACCTTTTTTATCCCATTCTCGTTTACATAGTCTTCCAGTTCCTCGATCGTGCAGTCGTGGATCTTCCTATATTCGGCTATTCGTTCCTTAAAGTCAGCGGTCTCTTCTTCTGTAAAGCCGCTGATAATGATCTTATCGTCAATGACACTGGAGCGCCTACTCGCTCTGTCAGTCTTTCTCTTTCCGCGGCGGCCTGTTACGCCGCTCTCTACCGCTGAGAAGTCTTCTATCTTCTCGCGGTGCCTGGGGTTGTTGTTGTTGTTTGTGTGTGCGCGTGCGTTATTCGGGTTTCCGGATGGTTCGACGGGCCCTTTCGCGCAGCGCGGGGGGGTTGTAGAGAGTGAGTTCGAGATATAATGATCCGAGCGCGCAGATGAGGTTCAATACGGCTGTTTTGATAACTATATCTCGAACTGAAGAGGGAAAGGAATCTATGTGGTGGTGGTGGTGGGCTTTGATGGTGGTGGTGCCAAGGCCCGGCTCGGCCCGGACGGGCCGAGCCGAAATTCCAGGGTCCACCCCATTAATCTGTCCCACCTCTTTCTACCACCGCAACATAGAGAGAGAATCCTATAGCCCTATATAGAGGGGAATTGCCGCCCCTCTAAACAGAGGGAAAACTCTATATTACTATATAGAGGGAAACTCCTAACCCTCTATACAGAGAGTAAGCCTTACATCCCTATATAGAGGGAAATTGCTAGCTTAGCTTCGTAGGTACAAATTGTACAGCAGCGTACAACGAAGGAACTGCCTATTAGTTCCTTTATATAGATACCTAGCCTTAAGTTTCTAAACTAAGATTCTTAAGCCCTTACACTTTGTACTGCTTCTAGTTCGTATAGTCTTTCCCCTTCGTACAGTCCTAGCTAACGTCTTAGGTGCTATATTAATAAGCAGCAGGATGTTGCTAAGCTACCCTTCTACTCCTTCTAGTGTTAGGGCCCCTGCCAGCCGGGAGGTAATTAAGATTTCGGGTATAGAGTCGGCTGCCCTAGTACTAGGAGGTAGTAGCTAGTAAGCCGCCCTAAGGTAGTATATCAGAAATTTTAGGACAGTGTTGCTCTTATCCCTTCTTATCCTTACTCTTATTCTTACCTGTCTTATAGCTGTTCCCCTCCTCCTGCCCCCTTTGCATACAGTGTAGTACAGTGTAGTGTCGGTAGGACCCGGTAGGGTCCTACGTCTTAATTCCCGATCCTTCGGCAGCCTGAGTTGCTAGCGGCTGCCCTGTATCTAGAGTAGATTATGCCCCTTCTCGCCGTACAGCGCAGTATTACTGTAACTGGGTAGGGGAATAGTTCTCCTCCTACCTGTCTAGCGCAGTTGTGTCCTGTAGGGCCTTATACAGTTTCTACGTAGGCTCTACCTACCCTCTCTATTTAACTAGGTACTCTACCCCTGTCTACTTCCTTTAGCTCTTAAGGATTTCCTTTACCTCGTACTCTTCCTAGCCTTTAGTAATAATCGCTAGAGGGCGCGCGTCGTCCGTCGTCTAGTACGGCAGGGGGTCTGTATATGCTAGCTATACGAGGTCTACGTAGAAAACTAGGTAGATCCCTAGGGGAGTGTTAAGTCGTATAGCGTATGTCCCTACCGGTCGGATTACTATAAACTTCTGGTTTTTCTAGTCCAGTTTCTTGCTTAGCCGGTCTGTACGGATATTGCGCTAGTTTAACTAGACCTTATCTCCTGCCTCGTACCTTAGTGCAGCCTACCGTCCCTTGTTAGCCTGCTCCTCTGCATTCTGTTAGGCTATAGCTAGACTCGCTTTTGCCTATTAATAGGCGTTCGTAGTCGTCTGTACAATAGCCTCTCCCTACTAAATCGGGGATTATACAGAGTGTAGGGAGTTACTATATAGGGTTAGTAAGAGCGGGGAGTAGTCGTATCTATAGGCTATAAAGAAGGGGGACAATCCTCCAGCGTTAGCTGTACAGCTGTAAATAGCCAGCTCTGCTATAGGGAGGAGGCGGTTCCAGTTTCTCTAGTTATAGTCGACGTACGCTTAGAGGTACGCTTCCAACGTCAAATTGACCCTTTCCGTCGCACTGTCCGTCTGTAGGTGCTATACAGTTAATAGGCGACGTTCTACGTTCAACAACTGGCAGACCCTTGCCTAGAGCTGGCTCGTAAAATGTGTGCCCTAGTCTAATACGATTGACCTAGGGAATCTGTACTTACTAATCGTCGTCTGTATAAATGCCTAAGTAGTGTCTTTAGCTGCAATAGAGTCTATTCCTTCTAATATTACCCCCTTCGTTAGCTTGTCCGTAACTACTATAATGTTCTGCTGTCCGTCGCTCTTAGGAAGGTCTGTAATAAAGTCCACCGTTAGGTCTTGCTAGGGCCGGTCCAGTATTAGTAGGGGCTTTAGCAGGCTATGCTTCAGTTTACGCTAGGGCTTTGTCCGTCTATAGACATCGCAGTTCTGTACGAAGCTACGGATGTCCTTTGCTATCGCTAGCTAGTAGTAGTCCTAGGCAACGATGCTGTACGTCTCCTTACGCCTAGGGTGCCTAGTTGCTATAGAATTATGCAGCTGTTGTATTAAGCTTATACAGAGCTTCTTATCTGCTAGGACCTAGATCCGATTCCTAAACTTTAGGTTGTTCTCCTCGTCTACTATGCACTCTGCTACTAATACCTTAAGGTAAAGCTCTGTTAGGACCTTCCGCTGTCCTCCTTAGATCGCTGTATAGGCTCCTCTATAGACTTTGTCCTTTTCTACTGCCTCTTCCTACGCCTATAGCTGGGGTTCCTATAGGTATGTCGCTGCTAGGCGGATAGTCTCCTTGCCTAGTTCCTCCTTAAACATCTAGAATGTCTGTAATTTCAACCAGTCGTCCTTATACATCGTTAGTATATCCTAATCCCGTCTAGATAGCACATCGGCCCTGCTGTTATCCTTTTCCTTACGATACTAGAGCCTTATATTAAATCGGCTTAGGTACATCGCCTACCGTACATATCTCTTAGAAAGCTTCTAGGGTTGCGTAAAGTACTCTAGGTTCTTGTAGTTAGTTAGGGCGAGGAACTCGGGAACTAAGCGGAGTTCTCTATCCTACGCTTCGCAACACTGTACGACTGCTAGCAATTCCTTGTCGTAGATAGGGTAGTTGCACTTAGCTAGGGAGTTCTTCTTAGAGAAGTACGTGTATAGGTATAGAAGCCCGTCTGAGCCTACCTATAACAGGATACCCTCTATATAGTACCCTAAGGAGTTAGTTTCTAGTATTGTCGTACGTTCTAGGTCGAAGGCGGCAAGCGTTAGTCCTGTTGTAAAGAGCTTCTTTAGCCTGTTAAAACTTCTATTACACTCGTCCGTCTACTTAAACTGCTTGTCTATGTATGTTAGCTCGACTAGGGGACGTACGATCTCCGAGTAGTTCCGTATAAACTGGCGGTAGAAGTTGGCAAGCCTAAGAAATTCCCGTGCGCCCTTAACGCTCGTAGGCAGCTTCTATTGCTTAATAGTCTTAATCTTCTTCCTATCTATACTAATACCTTTCCCTGCCTCGATAATAAACCCTAGGTATTTCGTACGCCGTATACTGAATTCACATTTGTCGATGTCGAGGTATAGGCTAGCCTATTGCAGTCGATCTAATACCTTCCTAACGTCCTGTATATAGTCTGCATAGGTGCCGTCTGTAAATACCAGTATATCGTTAAGGTACGCCGAGCAGATGTCGTCTAGTAACCCTTATAGGGACCTGTTAATATACCTCTAGAAGGTCGCTAGTGCGTTAGCAAGGCTAAAGAAGGTAACAAGCTACTCGAAAAGACTATATCTCGTACAGAAGGCAGTTATCTATTTACAGCCTTCCTTAATCCGTATCTTGTAGAAAGCTAAGACTACGTTAAGCTTAGTAAACTACTTTGCCTTGCTAATCCGTCCGAGAGTCTCCTTAATAAGGGGTAGGGGGTACCGGTCCTTCTTAGTAATCGCGTTAATGCCCCTGTAGTCTATACAGAAACGCAAGCCGGCCTTGCCCTCTTTATAGATAAACAACACTAGGGCTCCTACAGACGAGGTACTTACGCAAATGAAACCTTTGGCAAGTAGGTCGTCTAGTATCTTACGCAGTACTAGGAGTTCTCTAGAGGATATACTATACAGTAGGCTGTACAGTACTTTAGGCAGACTCCTATCCAGACAGGGCTCTAGCTAGATGTTATAGTTAATTCCTTCTCCTTAGTGTAGTAGCAGTTTCGAGGCCGACTTTAGCTTAAAGAGGTCTAGGTATTCTGCGTATTCTACTAGGAGCTTTGTACAGGGGTCTGTTGCTTTCTTAGGCGCCAATACCTTCTTAATGTCTGCAGTTGCAGTGTTGATCTCGGCCTTAGCCTTGCCGCCCTATAGAACCCTTCCTTAGTCTTAAAACCTCTGCTTCGTTACTGCCAGGTACAGCCGTCCCTGTCTAACGTCTAGCTTGCCCTACTAGCGTTCTATCTATAGCTTTCCTAATATTAGGTTATCCTCCAACTTGTCCTGTACGACGTAGAGGTATAAGTCCTGCTTATAGTGTCCTTGCAGCTCTATCGTTACTTTTACTATATAGGTAATATCCGGTCCTCGCCCGGTAATGCCCAGTATGCGTACAGGTACGGTAGGGGTCGTCTTAATGTAGTGTCTCTGTACGAAGTCTTCGCTAATTACTCTGTATACTAAACATCCTGTATTAATTAATGTCCGCGCTATAGCGGTCCTGTTTAGCGTAGGCCGTACAATAAACAGCGTAGTCGTTATGTAGTTGCTCTTAAAAGATAGCTAAGTAGTGCTTTGATTTAGCAATCTATCTTGTATACGCGTCTAGCAGAGCCTTCGCTTAGAGGCTACTCTTTTCCCAACTCGTTGTCGTCTAAGTAGGACTCTTGGTTCTCTTGTTAGGGCGCCGCAGTTGCTACCCTTGCAGTAGTCGGCCGTCCCCTAGGTCTCTCTGCTAGCAAAAGCCTGCAGTTCTGTACAGTGTAGCCTATCTTGCTATACCTGTAGCAGCTCCCTTCTGCTCGCCTCTTGTTAAGGGTAGCTATATCTACCTACTGTGCCCTTTTAGCAGCAGCCCTTGGCCGTACGGTAACGGCTGCCGCTACTCTCGTCGTCGTTGGTTCCTAGTCTATAGCGTCTGTCTGCTACTAGAGGGGTTGTCGTATCTTATAAGTGCAGCTTATCCGTCTGAGCCTACGCTACTAGTCGTCGACTATCCTAAGGAGATTACAGAATTCCTTATATATAGCTAGTCGCATTACGCCTACTAGTCCTGTTATAATCTCCTTAGAGAAGCCTACTTCTTAGGAGGTAATTTTTATCCTGTCCTCCTATTAGAGTCCTCCTGCCTCTGCTAGGGTCTAGTCGTATTTTACAAGGAACTCTTATACAGTCTTGCATGCTTGCTTTATTATATTAACCTATAGGAGTGCTCGGCTCTTGCAGTCTAGGTCCTTATAGCTCTTGTTAAGAGCTGCCTAGAGCATCGTCGTTGTAGCTATTGCTAGGTTGGCAATGGCCGTCTCGTAGTACGGCAGAATCTGTGCTACTGCCCTGCCCTTTAGCCTCCTAAAGAGGTACACTACCTTGTCTAGCTCGGTTGGGTATGCTCCTAAGTCGACTAGAAGCTTAGAGCGTATCTAGGCAGCCTAGGAGGGGTACTCGGCCGGAGCCTTACTATTGTAGGTAGTAACGTTAGGGAGTTTGCTCTTAGGGGCCGGGGTATAGGCCGTCGTGTTTGTCGTCGTCGTCGTAGGGGTTGGATCGCAATCGGACGCCCTAAGCTGTCGTAGCTCCTGTTCCTGTTGGGAAATTATCGCAGTCTAGTAGCTTACTTGCTGTTCGAGCTGCCTCTTGTGTGCTAGCAGCTTTTCGTACGCGCAGTGCATCTAATTCTGTATAGTCGCAGGATTTATAGGGATGTTGCCGTCTATATTCGTTGTATTACTGCAGTTACCGACAGTAAGATTAGTTCCTAATAAAAGGGCTTAAGAATCTTAGTTTAGAAACTTAAGGCTAGGTATCTATATAAAGGAACTAATAGGCAGTTCCTTCGTCGTCTGCTACTGTACAATTTGTACCTACAAAGCCAAGCTAGCAATCTCCCTCTATATAGAGATACAAGGTTTACACTCTGTACAGAGGATCGGGAGTTTCCCTCTATATAGTAATACAGAGTTTTCCCTCCGTTTAGAGGGGCAGCAATTCCCCTCTATATAAGGCTATAGGAATCTCCCTCTATACAGGAGTAGGGTTGTATTAGTAACTCTGTATAGAGGGTAGGGTCGTGCTGGCGCCGCTAAGTCGCAGTCCTTAGGGCGACGGCTGGCTTAGGTCTAGGACCTGGGCTGGCCGGCGCCCCCTAACACACTTATACACCTCTTATAGTGTTTCCGCTCTGCTCTAGGGTTGCTATTAGTGCCTATAGGCCGCTACCCTTAGGTAGACTTATTAGAACTGTTATAGGATTGGATTATAGCAGTATATAGGGCACCTAATACTAATAACTAGTATCGTATTTAAACTAATAAGTGTCCCTCTACTATTCTCGCCTACGTCCCTTTTGTATATATATAAGGGCAGTTCAAGCTGTTCTTAGCAGTAGGCTATCCTTAGGTCCGTAGTCGTGCTGCTAGAGCATCTCTGTGCTCCTGCCAGACCTCCCTAGTAGTTATTCTATAACAGTACGCTTGCTCCTGTTGTGCTATAGCTTAGCACTGTAGTAATATGTCGCCTAGCTTACTATATGCATAGAAAGTAGGGGTAAACGATAGCTACACGTTCCATTGGAAACGTAGCTAGGTAGTCTGCCGTTAAGACAGTCTCTAGTAGATGTTTCTTAGCTGCTAGGAGTTTTATGCTGCTGCTAGTGCTAGTGCTAACGTCGTAGGGGTCGACAACCTATATTTGCTCCTATTCCGATCTATTATCCTCGCCTAGTTAACGAACTTACTAAGGTTTCTCGTCTTCTTTAGTATAACTGTGTTAGCTATTTCCAGTCTTAATTTCTTCTTTAGCAAGTGCACCTGCTCTCTCTTAGCTACTCTAGTACAGATAGCGTGCTTTCTGAACTGGCTATAGAATTCGTCGAACGACAAGTAGTTTCTCTAGTGGATCCCGTCGAGTTGATCCCTCGCTGTCTGCTCTCTAAAATAGGTAGCGAAGCGTTGTTCTAACGCTTTAATAGCGTCTTTGGCAGTAGTGTTAGCAGGAAGGTCTATAACTAGCGTAAGCGCTTCTCCTTTAAGGCAGGCTTAGAGGTAGGCTCTTCTATTCTTCTTGCTACTAGTATAATAGTTATGTTCTATCTTATTCGTAATCTTAATACAAAATGCCTCCTATTCCTTAGGGTCGTCGCTTCTACGAAAAACCGGAGGTTTAGTAACAAGGTTATAGATAAGCTACCTTAAGATTAAGCAGCCGGCGATAGTTAATGCAGCGCTAGCGTCGACTGGTATGCCTGTTCTAGTAAGGCGAATTGTCTCTGTTTAGTTGGAAAGGCCTTTAGCGCCTTCTAAAATCGGCTAAGCTCTTTATTCTGCGCCTAGAGATCTTTGTTAATAGCCCTTAGTTCCTTTAGCTAGTTCAATCTTATAGCTCCTTGCTATTTATACACTTCTATTCTTCCTTTAGCAGTAGATTTGTCTTATAGTGCTTGTTTAATTTAAGACACTATTTTGTCTATAGCAGCAGTAAGTCTGCCTACCTTTGCTAACTGCTTGTTGTAGATCCTCTCTATAAAAGCTATAGCGTCGTATATCTTCTCGATTCTATGTTTAGCTATATGTTCCTCTAGCTTATCTAGGGTGCACCTATAAATATTTGTATAATTAGTTAGGTCCGCTTTTACTTCCTTACTTTCTTCTAATGTAAAACCCTTAAGGATCTTATTGTTTATAATGCTAGAACGCCTGTCTTTGGTTCTCTCTGTTTGTCTTCTTCTGCTGCAGCTAGTTATGCTGCTAGTGTCGTCTTCTACTGCTAGGAAAGCCTCTATAGTCCTCTTATAGTACTTAGTTAGTTGTGTGTTGTACGCGTACGTTATCTGGCTAGCTAGATATAATCCGACAGGCCTTTTCTCACAGCGCAGTATAGGTTAATCTGAGCACGTAGAATAATTTAATACAGCTTCTTTAATAACTATATCTGTTAGGGGGCGCCGTCCAGCCCAGGTCCTAGACCTAGGCCAGCCGTCGCCCTAAGGACTGCGACTTAGCAGCGCTAGCACGACCCTACCCTCTGTACAGAGTTACTAATACGACCCTACTCCTATATAGAGGGAGAATTCTATAGCCCTACATAGAAGGTAATTGCTGCCCCTCTAAACAGAGGGAAAACTCTGTACTACTATATAGAGGGAAACTCCCGAGCCTCTGTACAGAGTGTAAACCTTGCACCCCTATATAGAGGGAAATTGCTAGCTTAGCTTTATAGGTACAAATTGTACAGTAGCAGACGACGAAGGAACTGCCTATTAGTTCCTTTATATAGATACCTAGCCTTAAGTTTCTAAACTAAGATTCTTAAACCCTTATATTAGGAACTAATCTTACTGTCGGTAACTGTAGTAATACAACAAAGATAGACGGCGACATCCCTATAGAACCTACGGCTATACAGAGTCAGATGTGCTGCGCGTACAAGGAGCTGCTAGAACACAAGAGGCAGCTCGAACAGCAAGTAAGCCACTAGGCTACGATAACTTCCTAACAGGAACAGGAGCTACGACAGCTTAGGGCGTCCGATTGCGATCCGACCCCTACGACGACGAACACGATAGCTTACACCCTGGCCCCTAAGAGCAAACTCCCTAACGTTACTACCTACGATAGTAAGGCTCTGGCTAAGTACCCCTCCTAGGTTGTCTAGATATACTCTAAGCTTCTAGTCGACTTAGGAGCATACCTAACCGAGCTAGACAAGGTAGTATACCTCTTTAGGAGGTTAAAGGGCAGGGCGGCAGCACAGATTCTGCCGTACTACGAGACGGCTATTGCTAACCTGGCAATAGCTACTACGACGATGCTCTAGGCAGCTCTTAACAAGAGCTATAAGGACCTAGACCGCGAAAGCCGAGCACTCCTACAGGTTAATACGATAAAGCAAGGACGTAAGACTGTACAAGAGTTCCTTACGGAATATAACTAGACCTTAGCAGAGGCAGGATAACTCTAATAGGAGGACAGGGTAAAAATTACTACCTTAGAAGTAGGTCTCTCTAAGGAGATTATAACAGGACTAGTAGGCGTAATGCGACCAGCTACGTACGAGGAGTTCTGTAATCTCCTTAGGATAGTCGACGACTAACAGCGCAGGCTCGGACGGATAAGCCGTATGTATAAGATGTGACAACCTCTCTAGCGGCAGCAGGACGCTATAGACTAGGAACCAACGACGACGACGAGAGTAGCAGCAGCCGTTACTGTACGGCTAAGGGCTGCTGCTAAAAGGGCATAGTAGGTAGATATAGCTACCCTTAACAAGAGACGAGCAGAAGGGAGCTGCTACAGATATAGCAAGATAGGCTATACTGTACGGAATTGCAGGCTTTTGCTAGTAGAGCGACCTAGGGGACGGCCGACTACCGTAAGGGTAGCAACTGCAGCGCTCTAACAAGAGAACTAAGAGTCCCCCTCGGACGACAACGAGTCGGGAAAAGAGTAGCCTCTAAGCGAAGGCTCTACTAGAGGCGTATACGAGATAGATTGCCAAATTAAAGCACTACTTAGCTATCTTTTAAGAGCAACTACATAACGACTACGCTGTTTATTGTGCGGCCTACGCTAAAGAGGA
This sequence comes from Pseudocercospora ulei, assembly GCA_016165855.1. NCBI lineage: Eukaryota > Fungi > Ascomycota > Dothideomycetes > Mycosphaerellales > Mycosphaerellaceae > Pseudocercospora > Pseudocercospora ulei. The sequence continues at coordinate 3,339,933 of JACWNB010000003.1, forward strand.
CCGCTATAGCGCAGACACTAATTAACACAGGATGTTTGGTATACAGAGTAATTAGCGAAGACTTCGTATAAAGACACTATATTAAGACGACCCCTACTGTACCTGTACGCATACTAGGCATTACCGGGCGAGGGCCGGACATTATCTGCATAGTAAAAGTAACGATAGAGCTGCAAGGACACTACGAGCAGGACTTATACCTCTACGTCGTACAGGACAAGTTGGGGTATAACCTAATATTAGGGAAACTATAGATAGAGCGCTAGCAGAGCAAGCTAGACGTTGGATAAGGACGGCTGTATCTAGCAGCGACGAAGCGGAGGCTCCGAGACTAAGGGAGAGTTCTGTAGGGCGGCAGTACTAAGGCCGAAATCAACCTTGCAACTACAGACATTAAGAAGGCATTAGCGCCTAAGAAAGCAACGGACCCCTATACGAAGCTCCTAGCGGAATACGCAGAATACGTAGACCTCTTCGAGCCAAAGTCGGCCTCGAAACAGCCACTATACCGAGGAGAAGGAATTAACTACGACATCTAGCTAGAGCCCCGTCCGGACGGGAGTCTGCCCGAAGTGCCGTACAGCCTGCTATACAGTATGTCCTTTGGAGAACTCCTAGTATTGCGCAAGACAATAGACGACCTACTTACTAAAGGTTTTATTTGTGCAAGTACCTCGTCCGTAGGAGCCCTAGTGCTGTATGTCTATAAAGAAGGCAAGGCTAGCTTGCGTTTTTGCGTAGACTACAGAGGCATTAACGCGATTACTAATAAGGACCGGTACCCCCTGCCCCTAATTAAGGAGACCCTTAGACGGATTAGCAAGGTAAAGTAGTTTACTAAGCTTAACGTAGTCTCGGCTTTCTACAAGATACAGATTAAGGAAGGCTGTAAATAGATAACCGCTTTCTGTACGAGATATAGTCTTTTCGAGTAGCTTGCTACTCCCTTTAGCCTTGCTAACGTACCAGCAACCTTCTAGAGGTACATTAACAGGTCCCTGCAAGGGTTACTAGACGGCATCTGTTCGGTATACCTCGATAATACACTAGTATTTACGGACGGCACCTATACAGAATATATACAGAACGTTAAGAAGGTACTAGATCGACTACAATAGGCTGGCTTGTACCTCGACATCGACAAATGTAAATTCAGTATACAACGTACGAAATACCTAGGGTTTATTATCGAGGTAGGGAAGGGTATCAGTATAGACGGGAAGAAGATTAATGCTATTAAGCAATAGAAGCTGCCTATAAGTGTTAAGGGCGTACAGGAATTCCTTAGGTTTGCCAACTTCTACTGCTAGTTAATATAGAACTACTCGGAGATCGTACGCCCCCTAGTCGAGCTAACATACAAGGACAAGCAGTTTAAGTAGACGGACGAGTGCAATAGAAGCTTCGACAGGCTAAAGGAGCTCTTTACTATAGGACTAACGCTTGCCGCCTTCGACCTAGAACATATAACAATACTAGAAACCGACTCTTTAGGGTATTACATAGGAGGTATCCTGTTATAGGTAGGCTTAGACGGACTCCTGTACCTATATACATACTTCTCTAAGAAGAACTCCCTAGCTAAATGCAACTACCCTATCTACGACAAGGAATTGCTAGCAGTCGTACAGTGTTGCGGGGCGTAGGATAGAGAACTCCGCTTAGTTCCTAAGTTCCTTGCCTTAACCGACTACAAGAACCTCGAGTACTTTACGCACCCCTAGAAGCTGTCTAAGAGGCACGTACAATAGGCGATGTACCTAAGCCGCTTTAATATAAGACTCTAGTATCGTAAGGGAAAGGACAACAGCAGGGCCGACGCGCTATCTAGACGAGACTAGAACATGCCAACGACGTACGATAACAACCGGCTAAAATTACGGATATTCCAGATATTTAAGGAGGAACCAGGCAAGGAGACTATCTGCCTAGCAGCGACAAATATATATCGGAACTCTAGCTACAGGTGTAGGAAGAGGCAGTAGAGAAGTACGACGTTTACTAAGGGGCCTGTACAGCGATCTAAGGCAGGCAGCGGAAGCTCCTAGCAGAGCTCTAGCTTAAGGTATTAGCAGCAGAGTGCGCAGTAGACAAGGAGAACAATCTAAAGTTTGGGAATCGGATCTAGGTCCCAGCAGACGAGAAGCTCTGTACGAGCTTAATACAATAGGCATACGATTCAATAGTAACCGGACATCTAGGGCGCAAGGAGACGTACAGCATCGTCGCTAGGGACTACTACTAGCCGGCGATAGCAAAGGACATCTATAAGTTTGTACAGAACTGCGATGTCTGCAGAAGGACGAAGCCCTAGCGTAAACTAAAGCATAGGCTGCTGAAACCCCTACTAATACTGGACCGGCCCTAGCAAGACCTAATAGTAGACTTTATTACAGATCTCCCTAAGAGCGACGGACAGCGTAACATTATAGTAGTTACTAATAAGCTAACAAAGGGGGTAATATTAGAAGGAATAGACTCTATTGCACCTAAAGACACCGCTTAGGCATTTATACAGACGACGTTCGGCAAACACGGATTCCCAAAGTTAATTGTATCGGACTAGGGTACACAGTTTACGAGCTAGCTCTAGGCTAGGGTATGTTAGTTGTTAAACGTAGAACGTCGCCTATTAACCGCATAGCATCTGCAGACGGACGGCGCGACGGAGAGAGTTAATTCGACGTTGAAAGCGTACCTCTAAGCGTACGTCGACTACGACTAGACAAACTGGAACCGCCTCCTCCCTATAGCAGAGCTGGCTATTAACAGCCGTACGGCTAACGCTATAGGATTGTCCCCCTTCTTTATAGCCTACAGATACGACTACTCCCTGCTTCTACCGACCCTAAGTAGCGCTACCCTACGCCCTGTACGATCCCCAATTTAGTAGTGAGAGGCTATCGTACGGACGATTACGAACGCCTATTAATAGGCGAAAGCGAGTCTGGCTATAGCTTAACAGAATGCGGAAGAGCAGGCTAACAAGGGACAGCAGACTGCACTAAGGTACAAGGCAGGAGATAAGGTCTGGCTAAACTAGCGCAATATCCGTATAGACTAGCTAAGCAAGAAACTAGATTAGAAGAATCGGAAGTTTACAGTAGTCCGACTAGTAGGGACACATACTGTACGACTTAACACCTTCCTAGGGGTCTACCTAGTCTTCTATATAGACCTTGTACAGCCGGCATATACAGACCCCCTCCTGCACTAGACGACGGACGACGCGCGCCCTCTAGTGATTATTACTAAAGACTAGGAGGAGTATAAAGTAGAGGAGATCCTTAAGAGCTAGAGCAAGCGGAAGAAGATAGAATACCTAGTTAAATAGAGAGGGTAGGCAGAGCCTACGTAGGAACTATACGAGGCCCTATAGGACACAACTGCGCTAGACAGGTAGGTGGAGAACTATCCCCCTGCCTGGTCGCAGTAACACTGCGCTGTATAGCGAAAAGGGGCACGATCTACCCTAGGTACAGGGCACCCGCCGGCAACTTAGGTTGTTAAAGGATCGGGATCAAGACGTAGGACCCTGCCGGGGCCTACCGACACTACACTATATAGAAGGGGGCAGGAGGAAGGCAACAGCTAGGGGACAGGTAAGAATAAGAGTAAAAATAAGAAGGGGATAAGAGTAGAACTGTCCGAAAACTTTTATATACTACCTTAGGGTAGCTTACTAGCCGCCACCCCCTAAGACTAGGACAGCCGACTCTATATCCGAAATCTTAATTACCTACCGGCCGGCAGGGGCCCTACCTAGGCCAATACTGTAAAGCAGGGACAGGGTTACAGTAGAAGGAGTAGAAGAGCAGCTTAGCAGCATCCTGCTGCTTATTAGTATAGCACCTAAGACGTTAGCTAGGACTGTACGAAGGAAGGAGACTATACGAACCGGAAGCAGAGTTGCTAGCTAAGCTAAGCATCCTATAGCTAGAGGTAGAAGTGTAGGAGGACGGGCCGGCAACTACAAGAGAGCTACAGCAGCACCGGGCGGACGGAGTAGTAGCGTTAATAGTAGTAGTTGGAGACAGTAGTAGTAGTTGTGTTGGTAGTTGTAGTAGTTGTATTAGTAGTGGACAGCCGGGCGGACGAGTAGCAGGTAGGGAAATAGAAGAGAAAGAGAGGAAGAGAGAGAGAAGGGGGGAAGGCTTAATATATAGGGTAGTAGCTGCCTGCCGTATAAGGCAATAGCAACCAGGGCAGCTGCTACAACTGTATAAAGGAGGGCAAACGAGGCAACTACGACCTAGTGCCTAGACGAGCGACAGCTATATAGACGACTAGACGGAGGCGGGAACATCTACCTAGGAGCTAAACTCCGGACGACGACTAGGGCATAGGAACAGAGCTAGACGGCCTGCCGCTGCCAGACTGTACAGTTAGGACGCGGAGTGTACAGCTAGGGCTATAGGGCAGCAGGTAAACGGATAAGGGACAAGAGACAGGTAAATAGATAGACAGGACCGAGCACCTCCTGCACCTTCGTAACTGCTCGTAGGTCCTCCTCTACCTTAGCTTTAGTATCCTTAAAGTAGCAAACAGAATCGGTTAAGATTAGGTAGAAGCGATCTAGCACTACCTGCCTTCCCTGCTCGCAGATCCTCCTCTGCCTTAGCTATAGGATCCAGATAGACAGAGCTAAGGTTGCAGCAGCGTAGAGGGAGGGCATCTAGCAGGCATTGCCGACTAGCAAGTGCCTAGACAACGGCCCTATAGACGACTAGACGGAGACGGGAAATCGCAACCTGCTAGAGGAACCCTAGGAGCTAAGGGTGTACGATACGCTATCGTATAAAAGAAGCACTACAAGAAGGGAGGGGGGTATTGTTAGGGGGCGCCGTCCAGCCTAGGTCCTGGACCTAGGCCAGCTGTTGCCCTAAGGACTGCGGCTTAGCGGTGCTAGCACGACCCTCCCCTCTGTACAGAGTTACCAATACGACCCTACTCCTATACAGAGGGAGATTCCTATAGCCCTATACAGAAGGGAATTGCCGCTTCTCTAAAGAGAGGGAAAACTCTGTACTACTATATAGAGGGAAACTCCTAACCCTCTATACAGAGTGTAAACCTTATACCCCTATATAGAGGGAAATTGCTAGCTTGGCTTTAGGTACAAATTGTACAGCAGCAGACGACAAAGGAACTGCCTATTAGTTCCTTTATATAGATACCCAGCCTTAAGTTTCTGAACTAAGATTCTTAAGCCCTTACAATATCCAAGGCTAGAGAGGGAAGAATCGACGTACAAGCAAAGGTAGAGGTATTTTAGTGTACGCTAAGCCTAGTCCTACTGATCCGGGCACGCAGATATGATTCAATACGGCCTTTTTGATAACTATATCTCGAACTAAGGAGGGAAAGGAACCTATGTGGTGGTAGTGGTGGGCTTTCGTAGTGGTAGTGCCAAGGCCCGGCTCGGTCCGTTCCGGAACCTAAATCCGGAAGGGGCCGAGCCGAAATCCAGGGTCTACCCTATCAATCTGTCCCACCTCTTTCCACCGCCGCAACACTACCCCCCTCCCTCACCAGCGGTCGCCCTCGACCGCTTAGTCATCCTATCTATCCGAAAATCTCCGCTTTTTTTTTTTTGATTCGTCGTTTCCTTCTCGAAAATCCCCTCCAAAGCCGACGTTACTTCTTCCGTCTTCTATCAAAAACAACGTTCTCTTTATCGATTCTTCAATTTCTTACGTCGTCGGCGTCTAAAGTCCTTCACTTGGCGTCTATCTAATCCGTGCTATCTGATCTGAGCCGTGGGTCATCTGAGCTGTGGCGTAGCTGGTCTGTGCGTCGTCTCGGAGGTCCATATAGATCCGTTCGCGGCGTCGTTTCTTCTTCTTCTTTTTCTCTTCTACTAAAGCCTTTACCTACTACAGGGTCGGCGGCGCTGGCACGCTACGGTGTCGGCGAGCTGCCTGCCGACCCTGCGGTGGGTAGTGGCCGCGTCGAAGGCCTCCCCGAAGGCGACTGTTACGATCGTCTTTATCGGCTTCGGCGCCGATAGAGCGGACGCGGCTTTCTTCTTTTATCTCTTTCGGAGGTCGTTAGTTTCGGAGCTATCCTGGTTTCGGCTTCTTCAGGTTCCGTACGTAGAACTCTCTAAGCAGCTCCGCCGAATTCCGTAGGTTCTCGATCGGATACTATTCGTAGTCTTCCGGCTACCCCTTCTACGAGATCCTCGCTTTGATAGACCCCCTTATCTTCTTTACGTCCATTACATCTTCTACCTCCTACTCTTCTTCCTTACTGTCTATCTCGATAGGCGGGGGTTCGGCGAACCCCTGTTCCGGCAGACCGTTCTTAGGGTCCAAGCTCAGCAGATCCGAATAAAAGACATCGTAGTTCCGGAACGATTTCGGTAGCTGGAGCCGATAAGTCACCGGCGACCTCTTTTCCACTATCGTAAACGGACCTACGTAGCGCGGATTGAGCTTGGCGTTCCCTTTTAGCCTCAGGTTCCGTGTATTAAGCCAGACCTTTTGACCTTCCTCGAATTCCGTCGGCGACCGCTTTCTATTAGTTCAAGTTACCGTCTTCTTCTAAGCCGATTCTATCGCTTCGTTCGCTACTTTGATCGCTTCTTCTATCTGAGATCGGAGCGCTTCCGCCGCCGCGGCAGCGACTCTCTTTGACGACGTAGTGGTAGTGGAAAGCTCCGGCGAGCCGGCGTCGCTTAGCGGCTGGAAGCTCAGCCTCGGAAGATAACTGTAGGTAATCTCGAACGGCGCCAGCGACGTTGCTTCTGACCGTGCTGAGTTCGCGCAGAATTCAGCTATTGGCAGCATCTTAACCCACTTTTCTTGATAATAGCCGCAGAAGGTTCGCAGATATCGCTCTATCTCGCGATTAGCCACTTTAGACTGACCGTTAGTTTAAGGGTAAGCGGCGGTGCTGAGCTTTCTACGAATTCCGAGAGCTTGATTGTTAGCCTTCTACACGTCGGCAGTGAATTAAGGACCCCTATCCGTAATAATAGTGTCCGGCAGGCTATAGTGCTTCTACACGTGTCTAATTAGCATCCGCGCGGTCTCTTCTGCAGTCGTTCCTTCGTCTCTAGCTCGACAGGGGATGAAGTGGCACTCTTTGCTCAGCCGGTCTACTACGTTTAGCGTAGCGTTATATCTATTAGAGTCCGGCAGGCCGGTTACGAAGTCTATCGTAATGTGTTGCTACGGTTTCTCGGGGATCGGAAGTAGCTTCAGTAGACCCGCCGGAAGACCGTAACGCAGCTTCGCGGCTCGGCACACGTAGCAATTGGCGATAAATCGGTGGATCCGTTCGTAGATCCGCGGAAACTAGTAGATCGTCCTTATAGCTTCTATTATCTTCTTTGACCCTACGTAACCAACATCCTTGGAGCTATAGACCAGCTGGATAACCTCTGTGATCAGTTCTTCCAGAACTATCAGCTTCCCTGAACCGGTTTTGCCGAGTTTCTGTTGCTGGTTAAGCTGCTCCACCTTTTCGTAGAGAGTCTTTTCTTCGATCGGCGGCTCTATTGGTTTTGGTTCGGTCTGCAGTTCCGCTGCGCAGATCCCCGCTTCCTTCAACACCTCGGCATCTACTATCCGTTCGGTTAGCACCTTCTGAAACATGTTCGGATCTTCCTTCGCGCGGCTTATCTTCCCTTCTCTTCGCGTCAGCGCGTCAGCCTTTCCGTTTTGAGCCCCTGGTCGATAGGTAATCTTAAAGTCGAACCCTAATAAGTAGGCGGCCTACCGAGCTTGGCGACGTAAGAGCTTCTACGTCTTTATAAAGTAGATAAGCGATTGGTGGTCCGTAAGGACCTGAACCGTGCTCTTTCCAGCTATAAGCTCCGGTTTCCACTCCTCGAAAGCCTGAATAATCGCCAGCAGCTCCTTATCGTAGATAGCGTAGTTCCGCTTAGCTTCCGTTATAGATTTGCTAAAGAAGGCCACCGGGTTGAGGGTCTCGTCGTCGCTATATTGAGAAAGGACCCCTGCAGTTACTGTGTCAGAAGCGTCCGTTTCTACGTAGATTGTCTTTTCCGGTCGGAAGTGCGCTAGAACCGGCGCTGAAGCCACTGCCTCTTTCGGCCGTACGAAAGCTTCCGTGCACTTCTTATTCTATAGGCCGGCGGCCTCTTTCTTTAGCGCTTCGTTTAGGGGTCTCGCTATCTTGCTGAAGTCCTTAATAAATCGTCGATAGTAGCTGCAGAATCCGAGAAACGCCCTGATCTGCATAGTGTTTCCGGATTTCGGTTGCTTCCATTCCGCTACAGCGGCGACCTTCAAGGGGTCCATCTAGATCTCTTCTCTTCCGACGATAAGACCGAGGTATTTAACTTCAGTCTGATAAAACTCGCTCTTTTTCGTATCTGCGTTTAATCCAACCTCTCTAAGTCTTTTCAGCACCCTCTTAATGTAGTCCGTATGCTAATCTCTCGTTCTATCCGTATAGATAAGAATGTTGTCCAAATAGATAGACACGAACTGTTTAAGCATGTCTATAAAGGTGTAGTTTATAAAGCGTTGCTACACTGCCGGCGCGTTGGTAAGTCCGAACGGCATTACTAGCTACTTAAAATTGCCTATACGCGTAGCAAACGTTGTAAGATCTTCTGTCTGCCCTTCTTCGTTCCTTGGTCAGTAGAACGTCTGTCGAATGTCCAGTTTGCTGAACTATTTAGCTTTAGCTACTCGTTGTATAGTCTCGTCGATCAGCGGCAGCGGGTATACGTCTCTCTTGGTGACCTCGTTAAGGCCTCGATAGTCTACGCAGAGTCGCAGACCACCCCCTGGTTTCCTTACGAAAAGAATCAGTAACGCATATTCGGCAGAACTCGGCGTAATAAACTTCTTCGCTAGGTTTTCGCGAACGAACACCTCTACCTGGTCCAGTTCCGCCGGCGACAGTCGTCTTAGAGGCTCAGTTCTTGGCAGCGTAGCCCCCTCTTTCAGTCGGATCTTGTTGTTATATTCCGGTCGATAGAGCGGCAGGAGGTTGGAGTCGGCCTTTAAGAACACGTTAGCGTAACCGTAGAGCTCGTTTGGCAGCACCTCTAGTAGATCCACTTCTTCTTCCGCTATTATCTTCCGGTAGTCTTCGATGTCTTTTATTAAGATAGCGTAAATCTCGTTGTCTGGCGACTTCGCGAGGGTCGTTATAGCTTTTGAACTCATTATTCCGACGGTAACTAGGGGTTCGGAGCGGTCGGACGGGGTTACATTGACAGCCGCAACTTTCGATTCGGCTACGGTGGCGGCGGTCGTTCCAATGGTCCTTGCTCCGTTACCCGGGGTTTTAAATCCTATCGTGCCTTTATCTACGTTAATGATAGTCTTCTAGTTCTTTATCCATTTCTGCCCTATAATGATGTCAAATCGTCCGAGATCTATAATCCGGAACGTCGCTTCCGTAGTTCGACCAGCTAGTGTAGTCCTTAATGGCACGTAGTGCGTAACGTTTTCCGTGTCTTGTCCGTTATATGCCGAAATCCGCGTCGGCGACGCTATCTCTACAGGATAGCTGTATCCCTTCGTCAGTTTCTGAACTAGTCGGTAGTGGATCACCGCGCTAATAAGAGCTCTAGTATTAATAAATGCTTTTAGCTAGAGGGGTCTACTCGACTTCTTAATAGGGTAGATCGTAATAGGAAGGATGATCGCCGTTTCTGTATTCACTTCTACGGCTGCCGAGAGCGGATCGCTGCAGCTGTTAATGCTTTCTTCTCGTGTCGATTCGCTCCGGTGCTGTGCCCTATTGTCAATGCTGGATAGGGGGCCTATCCGTCTAGCTAGTCTTTTCCTATAATCCTTAACTGCACCCTACTGTCTACGCTCTCAGTGTCGTTCGGAGCCGGTTCTATAGCTTGTATAGTCTTTCTCAGTAGCTGCGGCTGCTGCTGCGGCTGCTTTATAACACGATACTCCTGCTTCTGCTGGGCCGTTGCTTGGCATCTCGTAGCGATATAGCCGGGTTTTCCGCACGCGAAACAGGTGGGGACGAACGCCGATCGTAGTGAATGCGACGACTGCTGGGGGGTTCGTCGGAAAGGCGCAGGGGGCCGCGTTGTCTGCGTTATCAACGGCTTCTAGTTCGATTCGCCTGATTTCGCGTAAGCGCTTAGGTTTCTCGCGGTAACTCTCGCTCGGTGTACGAAGCTCTTAAGGTCTTCGTCTTCTACAGACGCTATAGCGGCAGCCAGTTCAGGGTTCAGCTTCTGCCTTAATAGGTAGAGCTGCTCGTCTTCTGCTACTCTGGCCCTAATAGCATGTTTTCTAAATAGCCCGTAGAATTCTTCAAACATCTGCCGGTTCTGATTGATCTTGTCCAGCTGCTTACGGGCTGTCTTCGTTCGGAATAGGTCTCCGAAGCGCTGATCTAGTGCTCTGATCGCTTCCTCGGCAGTTACCTCTTCTAGGTCCGCTACTAGCGAAAAAGCTTTACCTTCTAATCGCGATTCCAGGTACGCCAATCTATCTCCGGCACTGTTTCCGGCGTAGTCGCGGTCTATCTTATTCTTTATCTTCTTCTTAAACGCTTCCTAGTCTTTAGGGTCCCTGCCTCTAAGCGCCGGCGGGTCCGGCAATAATGTTATTAAGGTGCCACCTTGACTATAGGCCGCTGGTAAGGCAGTCTCTGCTTGTTCTTCTCGACGCAGTAGCGGCGACTTTGCTGCTTCTATATTAGCTATCTAATTCTTCAGCGCCTTTAGCTGCGCTAGTCGATTCGCCGCCTGGTTTTCCAGCATATCTATAATAGTCTCAGCCGATTCCTTTTCGGCCCTTACTGCTTTAGTTTCTTCTCTTAGTTGTCTGTTCTCTTCCAGTGTTCTATAAAACAGCATCTCGATAAGGTCTATGCCGTCGTAGACCTTCCCTATTCTATTCTCGTTTATATAGTCCTTTAGTTCCTTAAGCGTACAGTCGTAGATCTTCTTATATTCGCTTATTCGTTCCTTAATCTCTGCGGTCTCTTCCGCCGTAAAACCGCTAATAATGATCTTATTATTAATGACACTGGAGCGCCTACTCGCTCTGTCAGTCTTTCTCTTTCTGCAGCGGCCTGTTACGCCGCTCTCTACCGCTGAGAAGCCTTCCATCTTCTTACAGTGCCCTAGGTGTTGTTTGGTTTGGTTGTGTGGGTGCGCGTGCGTTATTCGGGTTTCCGGATAGTTCGACGGGCCCTTTCGCGCAGCGCGGGGGTTTGTGTAGGGAGTGAGTTCGAGATATAATAATCCGGGCACGCAGATATAATTCAATACGGCCTTTTTGATAACTATATCTCGAACTGAGGAGGGAAAGGAACCTATGTAGTGGTGGTAGTGGGCTTTCGTGGTAGTGGTGCTAAGGCCCGGCTCGGTCCGTTCCGGAACCTAAATCCCGGAAGGGGCCGAGCCGAAATCCAGGGTCCACCCCATTAATCTGTCCTACCTCTTTCTACCGCCGCAACACCTACCAAGCCTGCTACCCTCTATATCTGTATTACGACCGCCCTTTCTAACTAGCGATTAACCTTAATCGCAATTAGCCTATTAATCGCATTGTGCTAAACTAGGTTGCAGAGGTCGCATTAAACCAGGTTGTAGGAGTTGCTAATTTAGCTTTGCTATTAGCCAATTAGGTTGCTCCAAACTAGGTCGCTTTTAAGTCTCTATTTGTGTGCCTTTTGCAGTGTCTCTTTTAAGCCTTAATCTCGTGCCTTTCGCCTTAATCTCGTGCCTTCTGCCTTAATCTTGTGCCTTTCGCCTTAATCTCGTGCCTTTTGCTAAACCTAACCGCACTATACAGAGTACGCATCGTATGTATCTTGTCCTCGATTGCTAAATAGTCTGTTAAAGACCCGAATTGGTCTGTTAAAGACTTAAAAAATGAGTGTTGTCGCCCTAGGACCTGCTAGGTGCGTCTCGTTGTCCTCGCGTCCTCTTCCTCGTCTCGTTGCTCTCGTCGTCCTTATATCCTAAAAACTTCAAAACTCGCGATCTGCTCGTAGGGGCACTTCTCTTCCCTAAAACCCTTCTTCTTCTTCTTCTTCTTCTTCTTCTTCTTCTTCTTCTTCTTCTTCTTCTTCTTCTTCTTCTTCTTCTTCTTCTTCTTCTTCTTCTTCTTCTTCTTCTTCTTCTTCTTCTTCTTCTTCTTCTTCTTCTCGATAGGAGGGGAGGGTAGAGTAGTATACATATGTATAAGTAAGTAACTGAATATAGTTTAACAGCCTCCTTTGTATATATATAGTATACACTCTAGGTTGTCGGTTATACGTACATTATTCGAGTACCTGGATATAATTCGACAGGCTCTTTCGCGTAGTGCAGGTGTTGTTAAAGTAAGCCTTGGATATAATAATCTAAGTACGTAGATATAATTTAATACAGCTTCTTTAATAACTATATCTAAGGCTAGAGAGGGAAGAATCTACGTATAAGCAGAGGTAGAGGTATTTAAGTATACGCTAAGCCTAGTCCTGCCAAGCCTGCTACTCTCTATATCCGTATTATAGATATGTATTAAGTTTACGATATAATTGTAAAGGGTTTAAGAATCTTGGTTTAGAAACTTAAAGCTAGGTATCTATACAAAGGAACTAATAGGCAGTTCCTTTATCGTCCGCTGCTGTACAATTTGTACCTATAAAGCTAAGCTAGCTATTTCCTATTGTATAGGGGTATAGGGATTTCGCTCTGTATAGAGGATTAGGAGTTTCCCTCTATATAGGGATACAGAGTTTTCTCTACGTGCAAAGGGGCAGCTATTTCCCTCTGTATAGGGCTATAGGGTTCTCCCTCTGTAAAGGGCTATAGGGTTCTCCCTCTGTATAGGGAGGGGTAGGGTCGTATTAGTAACTCTGTATAGAGGGTAGGGTCGTGCTGGCGCTGTTAAGTCGCAATCCTTAAGACGACGGCTAGTTTAGGTACAGGACCTAGCAGGGCGGTGTCCCTTAACAATACTCCCCTCCCTCCTTGTAGTCTCGTCCCTGTACGACGTTGTATTGCACAATCGCTCGTAGCGTTCCCTTTGCAAATAGTGTTTGCCTACACTTGTCTAGTTGTCTGTAAAGTCGACTGTTGTCTAGGCACTTGCTATTTAGCAATACCTGCTAGATGCCCTTCCTGTTGTTACTAGGGCCTCTAGTAGTAGTTGCCTTGTTCGCTGTTATGTAGTTACCCTACGTCCTAGGTCTCCCCCCTTCCTTAACGCCGCTGCAACCTTAGACATATCTATTAGGGTCCTAAAGCCAAGGCGGAGGAGGGCCTGCGAGCAGGGAAAGCAGGTAGTGCTAGATCGCTTCTACCTAATCTTAGCCGATTTCGGTTACTACTTTAAGGATGCTAAAGCTAAGGCAGAGGAGGACCTGCGAGTGGTTATAAAAGTGCAGGAGGCGCTCGGTCTCGTCTGTTTATTTACCTACCTTTTATCCCTCGTCCGTCTATCTCCTAGTCTATTGGTCTAGCTGTGCATTCCGTATCCTAACTGTACAGTCCGGCGGCGGCAGGCCGTCTGGCCGATCCTCTCGGTTCCTGCTTAGGAAGCCTTGTCCTAGTGCCTAAGTCGCTGTCCAGGGCTTAGCACTTAGGTAGATGTCCTAGCCTGCCGTCGTCTATAGGGTAAGGTAGTATGCGTCTACCTAGCGTCCTCTGTATAGTCCTATCCCCTAAAACTATCTTTATTCCCCTTCTTCTACCTCTCCCTACGTCCTGTACCTATACTATACTTCTTGTAGGCTCCCTAGTGTCGTCTCCTCTTCTATATCCCTAGGGATAGATGTCCTTAGTTCCCCTCTATTCCTGCTCTTCCTTTGCAGCTTCCTAGTCTTGCCTATAGCTGCCCAAGGTCTCTTATAGCTGCCTAGTCCTGGCTGCAGCTACCTAATGTTCCTTGCAGATGTCCAGTTCTATAGCTGCTATCTGTCCCTCCCCGTACAGTACAGTGTTATTGTAACCGTTCGCTAGGGTGTTTCTCCTCCTACTTGTCTAATACTTATATATCCTAGAGAGCCTCGTATAGTTCCTATATAGGTTCTGCCTAACCTGCCTACTTAACTAAGTATTCTATCTTCTTCTGCCTCCTTAGGCTCTTAGTGATTTCTTCTACTTTATACTCCTCCTAGTCTTTAGTTACGATTGCTAGGGGGCGTGCGTCGTCCGTCGTCTAGTGCAGTAGGGGGTCTGTATATGCTGGCTGTACGAGGTCTATGTAGAAGACCGGGTAGATTTTCAGGGGAGTGTTAAGTCGTACGGTATATGTGCGTACTGGCCGGACTACTGTAAACTTCTGGTTCTTCCAGTCTTGTTTCTTGCTTAGACGGTCTGTACAGATGTTACGTTAGTTTAGCTATATCTTATCTCCTGCCTCGTACCTTAGTGCAGCCTGTCGTCCCCTATTAGCCTGTTCTTCTGCCCTCTGTTAGGCTATAGCTAGGCTCGCTTTTGCCTATTAGTAAGCATTCGTAATTATCTATACGATAGCTTCCCCCTACTAAATTAGAGAGCGTACAGGGCGTAAGGTAGCGCTGCTTAGGGTCGATAGGAGCAGGGAGTAGTCGTATCTGTAGGTTATAAAGAAGGGGGACAGTCCTGTAGCGTTAGCCGTACGGCTATTAATAGCTAGCTCTACTATAGGGAGGAGACAGTTCCAATTCGTCTAGTCGTAGTTAACGTACGCTTAGAGGTACGCTTCTAATATTAAGTTAACCCTCTCTATCGCGCCGTCCGTTTACAGGTACTATACGGTTAATAGGCGGCGTTCTACGTTTAACAATTAACAGACCCTTGCCTAGAGCTAGTTCGTAAACTTTATACCCCGATTAGATACAATTAACCTAGGGAACCCGTACTTGCTAAACATTGTCCTTATAAATGCCTAGGCAGTGTCCTTAGCTGTAATAGAGTCTATTCCCTCTAGTACTACCCTCCTCGTTAGCTTGTCTGTAACTACTATAATATTCTGCTGTCCGTCGCTCTTAGGGAGGTCTGTAATAAAATCTACTGTTAGATCTTGCTAGGGCCGGTCTAGTATTAGTAAGGGTTTTAGCAGCCCGTGTTTTAGTTTACGCTAGGGCTTCGTCTGTCTACAGACATCGCAGTTCTGTACGAACCTACGGATATCCCTTGCTATCGCCGGCTAGTAGTAGTTCCTAGCAACGATGCTGTATGTCTCTTCGCGTCCTAGGTGTCTAGTTGCTATTAAATCGTGCGCCCGTTGTATTAAGCTCGTACAGAGCTTCTTATCTGCTAGGACCCAAATCCAATTTCTGAACTTTAGGTTGTTCTCCTCGTCTACTGTGCACTCTGCTGCTAATACCTTAAGGTAGAGCTCTGCTAGGAGCTTCTGCTGTCCTCCTTAAATCGCTGTATAGGCACCCTAGTAAACGTCGTCCCTTTCTACTGCCTCTTCCTACGCCTATAGCTAGGGTTCGTATATATGTGTCGCCGCTAGGCGGATAGCTTCTTTGCCTAGTTCCTCCTTAAACATCTAGAATGTTTGTAATTTCAGTCGGTCGTCGTCGTAGGTCGCTAGTATGTCTTAGTCTCGTCTGGATAGTACGTTAGCCCTGCTATTATCCTTGCCTTTGCAATACTAGAGTCTTATATTAAATTAGCTTAGTTACATCACCTATCGTATATGTCTCTTAGAGAGCTTCCAGGGCTGCGTAAAGTACTCGAGATTCTTGTAGTTAGTTAGGGCGAGGAACTTAGGAACTAAGCGGAGTTCTCTATCCTATACCTCGCAACACTGTACAACTGCTAGCAATTTCTTGTCGTAGATAGGGTAGTTGCATTCGGCTAGGGAGTTCTTCTTAGAGAAGTACGCATATAGGTGCAGGAGCCCCTCCGAGCCTACCTGTAACAGGATACCTCCTATGCAATACCCTAAGGAGTCGGTTTCTAGTACCGTTGTACGTTCTAGATCGAAGGCAGCAAGCGTTGGTCCTATAGTAAAGAGCTCCTTTAGCCTGTTAAAGCTTCTATTACACTCATCCGTCTACTTAAACTGTTTGTCCTTATATGTTAGCTTAACTAGGGGGCGTACGATCTCCGAGTAGTTCTATATAAACTAGCGGTAGAAGTTAGCATACCTAAGGAATTCTTGTACGCCCTTAGCACTTGTAGGGGACTTCTATTGCTTAATAGCATTAATCTTCTTCCCGTCTATACTAATGCCCTTCCCTGCCTTAATAATAAACCCTAAGTACTTCGTACAGCGTACGCCGAATTTACATTTATCGATGTCGAGGTACAACCCAGCCTGTTGCAGTCGGTCTAATACCCTCTTAACGTCCTATACGTAGTCCTTATAGGTGCTGTCTGTAAATACCAGTTTATTATCGAGGTACGCAGAGCAGATGTCGTCTAGCAGCCCTTGTAGGTGTTGCGGCGGTGGAAAGGGGTGGGACTAAGTAATAGGGTAGACCCTCGGAATTTCGGCTCGGCCCTTCCGGACTGAGCCGGGCCTTGGCACGCCACCCCCCCAAAGGTCTCGTCCACCACTACATAGATTCCTTTCCCTCCTTAGTTCGAGATATAGTTATCAAAAAGGCCGTATTAAATTATATCTGCGTGCCCGGATTATTATATCTCGAACTCACTCCCTACACCACTACCGCGCTGCGCGCAAGGGACCGTTAAACCATCCGGACCCCCGAATAACGCACGCGCACACACCAAACCAAACACCAGCACCGCAAGATAGCTATAGAGAGCTTCTTAACGGTAGAGGGCGGCGTTACAGGCCGCAGTGGAAAGAGACAGAATAATAGACTGAGGGATAGGCGTATTAGCATCCTCGATAACGGAATAGCTACTAAGGGCCTTACAGAAGAAGAGATAGATAAAGCGAAGAGGGGCATAGAGAGCTATGCCGAGTTGTACGCACGCACGCCGGAAGAAATAGAAGAGCATCTGGCAGAGAATAGAGCTAAGAAGGTGTTCGAGATTATCACCTTTATCGAGAAGAAGTTTTATAGAAACACGGAAGAGAACAGAAGATTTAGAGAGGAAATAGAGACGGTAAGAGCCGAGAAGGAATCGGCAGAGACTATTATAGATGTGCTGGAAAACTAAGCGGCGAACCGACTGGCACAACTAAAGGAGATAAAGGCTCAGTTAGCTAAGATAGAAGCAGCGATGTCGTCGGCGCTGCCACCGCATCGAGAAGAACAAGCAGAGACTGCCTTACCGGCGGCCTACAGTTAAGGCGGCACGTTAATAACGTTACTACCGGATCTACCGGCGTTTAGAGGCGGAGATCCTAAGGATTGGGAAGCATTTAAGAAGAAGATAAAGAACAAGATAGATCGAGACTATGCCGGAAACAGCGCCGGAGATAGATTGGCGTACCTGGAATCGCGATTAGAAGGCGAAGCTTTTTCGCTAGTAGCAGACCTAGAAGAGGTAACCGCTGAGGAAGCGATCAAAGCACTAGATTAACGCTTCGGAGACCCCTTCCGGAAGAAGACGGCGCGCGAACAGCTAGATAAGATTAACCAGAACTGGCAGACGTTCGAAGAGTTTTACAGACTATTTAGGAAATATGCGATTAGGGCCCGAGTAGCAGAAGATAAGCAGCTCTACCTACTAAGGCAGAAGCTAAACCCTGAACTGGCAGCAGCTATAGCGTCGGTGGAAGACGAAGACCTTAAGAGCTTCGTGCACCGAGCGAGAGTTACTGCGCAGAACCTAAGCGCTTACGCAAAATCACGCGAATCGAACTAGAAGCCGTTAATAACGCAGACAACGAGACCCCCTGCGCCTTTCCGGAGAGCACCCTAGCAGCCACCTTATCAGTCACCGCGTTCGTCGTTCGTCCCTACCTGTTACGCGTATAGAAAGCCTGGACATATCGCTACGAGATGCCAAGCATCAGATAAGCAGAAGCAGGAGTATCGCGTCACGAAGCAGCCGCAGCCGCCGGTAAAGACTATACAAGCTATAGAGCCGGCTCCGAACGACACCGACAGCGTAGACGGTGGAGTGCTACTGCGAATCCTGGGAAAAGACCAGCTGGAAGGATAGGCCCCCTATCCAGCGTAGAAAACAGGGCACTAACAAGAACTACGTTACAGAAAGATAAGAGCATCAACAGCTGCAGCGATCCGCTCTTAGCGGCGGTAGAAGTGAACACGGAAACAGCTATTATCCTTCTAATTACTGTCTACCCCCTTAACGGATCGAGCAAACCACTTCAGCTAAGAGCTTTTATCGACACGGGGGCCCTTATCGGAGCGGCTATCCACTATCGATTGGTTCAAAAGCTCATAAAAGGATACGGCTATCCAGTGGAGCTAGCATCGCCGACACGGATTTCGGCGTACAACGGACAAGACACGGAGAGTGTTACGCACTATATGCCATTAAAGACCACCTTAGCAGGTCGCACTACAGAAGCGACGTTCCGAATTATAGATATCGGAAGGTTTGACATTATTATAGGACAAAAACGGATAAAGAACCAGAAAGCTGTTATTAATGTAGGTAAAGGCACCCTTGAATTCAAAAACCAGCAGACCGAAATCGCCGCCAAATCAGTTACAGTGGCCAACGCCAAACCGAAAGTTACAACTATCGAAGAGGTTCCGAAGGATCGGTCCGACCCTTAAGACACGATCGGAATAATAAGTTTAGAAGCTTTGACGACCCTCGCGAGGTCGCCAGACAACGAGATTTACGCTATCTTAATAAAGGATATAGAAGACTACCGGAAGATAATAGCGGAAGAAGAAGTGGACCTACTGGAGGTGTTACCGAAAGAACTCTATAGTTACACTAACGTGTTCTTAAAGGCTGACTCCAACCTCTTGCCGCTCTACCGACCGGAATATAACAACAAGATCCGGCTAAAAGAAGGAGCCGTACTGCCGAGAACCGAACCCCTAAGACGCTTATCTCCGGCCGAGCTGGACCAGGTAGAAGTGTTTGTTAGAGAAAACTTGGCGAAGAAGTTCATTACGCCAAGCTCTACGGAATACGCGTTACCGATTCTTTTCGTACGGAAACCCGGAGGTAGTCTCCGACTGTGCGTAGATTACCGTAGCCTTAATAAGGTTACTAAGAGAGATGTGTATCCGCTGCCGCTAATAGACGAGACTATACAACGAGTAGCTAAGGCTAAGTAGTTTAGCAAGCTGGATATCCGCTAAGCGTTCTACCGGTTAAGGAACAAAGAAGGACAAACTAAAGATCTTACGACATTCGCTACGCGTATAGGCAATTTCAAGTAGCTAGTAATGCCTTTCGGACTTACGAACGCGCCGGCTGTGTAGCAACGCTTTATAAACTACACTTTTATAGACATGCTAGAACAGTTCGTTTCAATCTACTTAGACGACATTCTGATCTACACCGAAGGAACGAGAGAGCAATATACGGACTACATTAAGAGGGTTTTAAAGAGACTCCGCGAGGTCGGATTAAACGCAGACACGAAGAAGAGCGAGTTCTACCAGACCGAAGTCAAGTATCTCGGTCTTATCGTCGGAAGGGAAGGAATTTGGATAGACGCGTCGAAAGTGTTGCGGTGGTAGAAAGAGGTGGGACAGATTGATGGGGTGGACCCTGGAATTTCGGCTCGGCCCGTCCGGGCCGAGCCGGGCCTTGGCACCACCACTATCAAAGCCCACCACCACCACCACATAGATTCCTTTCCCTCTTTAGTTCGAGATATAGTTATCAAAAAGGCCGTATTGAATCATATCTGCGTGCCCGGATCATTATATCTCGAACTCACTCTCTACAACCCCGCGCTGCGCGAAAGGGCCCGTTGAACTATCCGGAAACCCGAATAACGCACGCGCACCCACCAACAACAACCAACCCCAGGCACCGTAAGAAGATGGAAGACTTCTTAGCGGTAGAGAGCGGCGTCACAGGCCGCAGCAGAAGCAGAAAAGGAAAGACTGACAGAGCGAGCAGGCGCTCTAGTGTAATTAACGATAAGATCGTTATTAGAGGTTTTACAGCGGAAGAGACCGCTGAGATCAAGGAACGAATGAGCGAATATAAGAAGATCTACGACTGCACGATCGAGGAACTGGAAGACTACGTAAACGAGAACGGAATAGGGAAGGTCTACGACGGTATAGACCTTATTGAGACGCTGTTCTACAGGACACTGGAAGAAAACAGACAGCTAAGAGAGGAAGTAGAGACGGTGAGGGCCGAGAAGGAATCGGCAGAGACTATCGTCGAAGTGTTGGAACACCAAGCGGCGAATCGAATAGCGCAGCTAAAGGCGCTGAAGGATTAACTGGCTGATATAGAAGCAGCGAGATCGTCGCCGCCACCGCGGCGAGAAACCCAAGTGGAAACCACCTCGCCGGCGGCCTACAGTCAAGGTAGCACGTTGATAACGTCATTACCGGATCCACCGGTTTTCGGTAGCGGAGACTCCGAAGCGTAGGAGGCGTTTAAGAAGAAGATCAAGAATAAGATGAACCGCGATCACGCATCAAGCAGCGAAGAAGACAGATTGGCCTATTTAGAGGCGCGACTAGAAGGTGAAGCTTTTTCGTTAGTGGCGGACCTGGAAGAGGTGACCGCCGAAGAAGCGATCAAAGCGTTAGATTAACGCTTCGGAGACCCATTCCGAAAGAAGACAGCCCGTAAGCAGCTGGATAAGATTAACCAGAACCGGCAGACGTTTAAGGAATTCTACGGTTTGTTCAGAAAATATGCGATCAGGGCCCGAGTGGCGGAAGATAAGCAGCTCCACCTATTGAGGCAGAAGCTGAACCCTGAACTGGCCGCCGCTATGGCGTCCGTAGAAGACGAAGACCTGGAGGGCTTCGTGCATCAAACGAGGGTCACCGCGAGAAACTTAAGCGCTTACGCGAAATTACGAGAATCGGTTCAGAAGCCGTCGCCGTCGCCGTCGCTGATGCGGACAACCAGAGCCCCCGCGCCCTTCCGACGCGGCCCCCAGCCGCCTTACGTGCCGCGACCGTCGTTCGTCCCTACCTGTTTCGCGTGCGGAAAGCCTGGCCACATCGCTACGAGCTGCCAAGCATCGGATAAGCAGAAGCAGGAGTATCGTGTTATGAAGCATTAGCCGCTACCGCCGAGAAAGACTATTCAAGCCATCGAACCGGAACTGAACGACACCGATAGCGTAGACGGTAGAGTGCAGCTGAGAATCATGGGAAAAGACCAGCTGGACGGATAGACCCCCTATCCAGCATGGACAACAGGGCATTAACGCGAACTACGTCGACGAAAGAAAGCATCAATAGCTGCAGCGATCCGCTATCGGCTGCGGTGGAGGTGAACACGGAAACAGCTATCATCCTTCTAATCACTGTCCACCCCCTTAACGGATCGAGCAAACCGCTTTAGCTGAAAGCTTTTATCGACACCGGAGCTCTCATCGGCGCGGCGATCCACCACCGACTGGTCCGGAAGCTAACGACGGGATACGGTTATCCAGTGGAACTGGCGTCGCCGACGCGGATTTCGGCATACAACGGACAAGACACGGAAAGCGTTACGCACTACGTGCCGCTGAGGACCACACTGGCTAGTCGCACCACGGAAGCGACGTTCCGAATCATGGATATTGGAAGATTTGACATCATTATAGGGCAGAAATGGATGAAGAACCAGAAAGCTGTTATTGATGTAGACGAAGGCACGATAGGGTTCAAAACCCTAGGCGACGCCACCGCCGCCGCCGAATTGAAAGTCACGGAGCCTGCCAAAGAGGCTCCGTCCGATCGTTCCGAACCCCCGGTTACCGTCGGAATAATAAGCTCAGAAGCTATAACGACCCTCGCGAAGTCGCCGGATAATGAGATCTACGCCATCTCGATAAAAGACATAGAAGACCACAGGAAGATAATGGCGGAAGAAGAAGTGGATCCGCTGGAGGTGTTGCCAAAGGAGCTCCATAGTTACGCTGACGTCTTCTTAAAAGCAGACTCCAACCTCCTGCCGCTCCACCGGCCGGAATACGATAATAAGATCAGGCTGAAAGAGGGGGCTACCTTGCCAAGAACTGAGCCCCTAAGGAGACTGTCACCGGCCGAACTGGACCAGGTAGAGGTGTTTGTCTGCGAAAACTTGGCGAAGAAGTTCATTACGCTAAGCTCCGCGGAATACGCGTTACCGATTCTTTTCGTAAGGAAACCGGGGGGTAGTCTGCGACTCTGCGTAGACTATCGAGGCCTCAATAAGGTCACCAAGAGAGACGTATACCCCCTGCCGCTGATAGATAAGACCATACAGCGCGTGGCGAAGGCTAAGTGGTTCAGCAAGCTGGACATCTGCCAAGCGTTCCATCGACTAAGGAATGAAGAAGGGCAGACGGAAGACCTTACGACGTTCGCGACGCGTATAGGCAATTTCAAGTGGCTGGTGATGCCGTTCAGACTCACCAACGCGCCGGCAGTGTGGCAACGCTTCATGAACCACACTTTTATGGACATGCTAGAACGGTTCGTGTCTATCTACTTGGACGACATCCTTATCTACACCGATGGATACGACGCCACGCTGAACGTAGTGGACCGATTGAGCAAAGAACGCCACTTCATCCCCTGCCGAGCGAGAGATGAAGGAACCACTGCGGAAGAGACAGCACGGATGTTAATCCAACACGTGTGGAAGCACCATGGCCTACCGGACACTATCACTACGGATAGGGGTCCTCAATTCACCGCCGACGTATGGAAATCCATCAACCAAGCTCTCGGAATTCGTGGAAAGCTCAGCACAGCCGCTTATCTACAGACCGACGGTCAGTCTAAAGTAGCTAACCGAGAGATGGAGCGATATCTACGAACCTTCTGCGGCCATCATCAAAAAGATTAGGTTAAGGTGTTGCCGATAGCCGAATTCTGCGCTAACTCGTCACCGTCCGAAGCAACCTCGCTGGCGCCGTTCGAGATAACGCATAGCTATCTTCCGAGGATGAGCTTCCAGCCGCCAAGCGACGCCGGCTCGCCGGAGCTTTCAATCACCCCCGCTACGTCGTCGAAGAGAGTCGCCGCCGCGGCGGCAGAAGCGCTACGATCTCAGATGGAAGAAGCTATCAAAGTGGCGAAAGAAGCGATAGAATCGGCTCAGAAGAAGATGGTAACTCGAGCTAATAGAAAGCGGTCACCGACGGAATTCGAGGAAGGCCAAAAGGTATGGCTTAACACGCAGAACCTGAGGCTGAAAGGGAACGCGAAGCTCAACCTACGTTACGTAGGTCCGTTTAAGATAATAGAAAAGAGGTCGCCGGTAACCTATCGACTCGAGCTGCCAAAGGCGTTCCGGATCTACGATGTTTTCCATTCAGATCTGCTGAGCCTCGACCCTAAGGACGGCCTTCCGGAACAGGGGTTCGCCGAACCCCCGCCAATCGAGATGGACGATAAGGAAGAATGGGAGGTAGAAGACGTAATAGACGTAAAGGAGACGAGGGGGTCCATTAAAGCGAGGATCTCGTAGAAGGGCTGGCCGGAAGACTATAAATGGTATCCAGTCGAAAACCTGCGGAATTCAGCGGAGCTGCTAAGAGAGTTCTACGTGCAGAACCCGGAAAAGCCGAAACCGGCGTGGCTCTGATGTCGACGACGCCGGAAGAAAGAAGAAAGCCGCGTCCGCTCCACCGGCGCGGAAGCCGATGAAAACGATCGTAGTGGAATTGATTGCTCCAGGCAGTCGCTCGGCGACTGCGTGGAGGCCTTGGTGGAAAAGAAAAAGAAGAAGAAAAACGACGCCGCGGACAGACCTATATGGACCTCCGAGCCGGAGCACAGACTACCCACGCCGCAGCTTAGATGACCTACGGCTCAGATCAGATAGCACGGATCAGATGGCGTCGATCACATAAACGCCAAGTGAAGGACTTCGGATGCAGATAACGTAAGAAGTTAAGAAAGAGACGAAGAGGACATTGTTTTTGATGGAAGACGGAAGAGGTAACGTCGACGTTGAAAGGAGTTTTCGAGAAAAGAGCGGTGAATCAAAAAAAAAAAAAAAAAAAAAAAAAAGTGGACATTTTCGGATGGATGAGGTGACTAAGCGGTCGAGGGCGACCGCTGGTGAGGGAGGGGGGTAGTGTTGCGGTGGTAGAAAGAGGTGGGACAGATTGATGGGGTAGACCCTGGAATTTCGGCTCGGCCCGTCCGGGCCGAGCCGGGCCTTGGCACCACCACCATCAAAGCCCACCACCACCACCACATAGATTCCTTTCCCTCTTCAGTTCGAGATATAGTTATCAAAAAGGCCGTATTGAATCATATCTGCGTGCCCGGATCAGAAAGTAGCCGCAGTCGCGGAATGGAAGCAACCGACATTCGGAAACACTACGCAAATCAGAGCGTTTCTTAGATTCTGCAGCTACTATCGACGGTTCATTAAGGACTTTAGCAAGATAGCGAGACCACTAAATAAGGCGTTGAAAAAGGAGGTCGCTGGCCTATAGAATAAGAAGTGTACGGAAGCTTTCAACCGACTAAAGGAGGCGGTGGCCTTAGCGCTAGTGCTAGCGCACTTCCGACCGGAAAAGACGATCTACGTAGAGACAGACGCTTCCGACACAGTAACAGCAGGGGTCCTTTCTTAATACGCTAACGACGACGAAACTCTCTATCTGGTAGCTTTCTTTAGCAAGTCTATAAATAATGCTAAGAGGAACTACGCCATTTATAATAAAGAGCTGCTAGCTATTATTCAGGCGTTCGAAGAGTGGAAACCGGAGATTATAGCTGGACAGAGCACGATTCAGGTCCTTACGGACCACCAGTTACTGACCTACTTTATAAAGACGCAGAAGCTATTACGCTGCCAAGTACGGTAGGCTACCTACCTGTCCGGATTCGATTTTAAGATCACCTATCGACCTAGAGCTCAAAATGGAAAAGCTAATGCACTAACGAGAAGAGAAGGAAAGGCCAGCCAAGCGAAAGAAGATCCGAGCATGTTCCAGAAGGTGTTGACCGAACGGATAGTAGACGCAGAGGTGTTAAGAGAAGTAGGGATTAGCACGACAGAACTTCCGACCGAAGAAGAGACGCTCTACGAGAGAGTGGAACGGCTTAATTAGCAGCAGAAACTCGGCAAAACCGGCTTAGGGAAACTAATCGTTCCGGAAGAACTGATTACGGAGGTTATCCAGCTAGTCTATAGCTCTACGGACGTTGGTTATGCAGGATCAAAGAAGACGATAGAAGCAATAAGGACGACCTACTGGTTCCCGCGAATTTTCGAGAGGATCCACCGGTTTATTACTAACTGCTACGCGTGCCGAGCAGCGAAGCCACGTTACGGCCTTCCGGCCGGCCTGCTGAAGCCACTTCCGATCCCCGAGAAACTATAGCAGCACATTACGATAGATTTCGTAACCGGCCTGCCGGATTCAGATAGATATAATGCTACGCTTAATGTAGTAGACCGACTGAGCAAGGAACGCTATTTCATCCCCTACCGAGCTAAGGATAAAGGAACTACTACGGAAGAAACGGCGAGAATGTTGATCCAGCACGTATAGAAGCACTACGGGCTGCCGGACACTATCACTACGGATAGGGGTCCACAATTCACCGCCGATGTATAGAAAGCCATCAACCAAGCCCTCGGAATTCGTAGAAAGCTCAGCACGGCCGCTCACCCTTAGACCGACGGCCAGTCTGAAGTGGCTAACCGAGAGATAGAGAAATATCTAAGAATTTTCTGCGGCCATTATCAAACAGAATGGGTTAAGGTGTTGCCGATAGCCGAATTCTGCGCCAATTCCGCACGATTAGAAGCCACCTTACTAGCGCCGTTCGAGATAACCTACGGCTATCTTCCGAGGATAAGCTTTTAACTACCGAACGAACCCAGCTCTTTAGAACCTTCTACCACCACTTCGTCGAAGAGAATAGCCGCAGCGGCGGCAGAAGCGCTCCGATCTCAGATAGAAGAAGCGATCAAGGTAGCGAAAGAAGCGATAAAATCAGCTTAGAAGAAGATAGTAACTCGAGCCAATAGAAAGAGGTTACTAATAGAATTCGAGGAAGGCCAAAAGGTATAGCTTAACACACGGAACCTAAGGCTAAAAGGCAACGCGAAGCTTAACCCTCGTTACGTAGGCCCGTTCAAGATAGTAGAAAAGAGGTCGCCGGTGACCTACAGGCTCCAGCTGCCGAAATCGTTCCGGATCTACGATGTCTTTTATTCGGATCTGCTAAGTTTGGACCCGGAAGACGGTCTTCCAGGTCAGGGGTTCGATAAACCCCTACTAATAGAAATAGAAGGAGAAGAAGAAGAGTAGGAGGTAGAAGACGTAATCGATATAAGAAAACAAAGAGGATCCATCGAAGCGAGGATCTTATAGAAAGGATAGCCGGAAGACTATAAATGGTATCCGGTCGAGAACCTCCGGAATTCAGCGGAGGTGCTAAGAGAATTTTACGTTCGAAACCTAAGGAAGCCGAGGCCTGTATAGCTCGAAAGCCGATAAAGAAGAAGGATATCTACGTCCGCTCCATCGACGCGGAAGCCGATAGAAACGATCGTAGAATCCTCTAGCCAGTGTCTTGGGCCTTACCACTACTACTACTGCTGGCTAGGACCGGCGGATGGAGCGGTAAGGCCAAGAACGGCGCCACCGTAGCGGCCTGCCTCGTGACCGTCTTTGCTCTCTGTTACCGCTATCCGCCGAAAGGATAGTAACGACGAAGAACGAAGCAGCCGCTATTAAGGGGGTCTCGCAGCGGCGCCGAAGGCCTTAGTAGAGAAGGAAGAAGAAGAAGATAGGGAACTGTAGATAGATCTATATAGATCCATGCAATAGCGCACGGACCGGTCACGCCGCAGCTCGGGTAACCGCTGGCTCGGATCAGATAGAACGGATCAGATAGACGCCAAGTGAAGACTTTAGATAGTAACGATGTAAATTATAAAAAAAAAAAAAAGAGAGGATAAACGGATGAGTAAGCGGTCGAGGGCGACTGCTAATAAGGGAGGGGGGTGGTGTTGCGGCAGTGGAAAGGGGTGGGACTAAGTAATAGGGTGGACCCTCAGAATTTCG
This sequence comes from Pseudocercospora ulei, assembly GCA_016165855.1. Lineage (NCBI taxonomy): Eukaryota > Fungi > Ascomycota > Dothideomycetes > Mycosphaerellales > Mycosphaerellaceae > Pseudocercospora > Pseudocercospora ulei. Next base: position 3,366,890 of record JACWNB010000003.1, read on the forward strand.
GCTCGGCCCTTCCGGACCGAGCCGGGCCTTGGCACGCCACCCCCCCAAAGGTCTCGTCCACCACTACATAGATTCCTTTCCCTCCTCAGTTCGAGATATAGTTATCAAAAAGGCCGTATTGAATCATATCTGCGTGCCCGGATCAGTAGGGACCTGTTAATGTACCTCTAGAAGGTTGCTGGTACGTTCGTAAGACTAAAGGAGGTAACAAGCTACTCGAAAAGGCCGTATCTCGTACAGAAGGCGGTTATCTATTTATAGCCTTCCTTAACCTATATCTTATAGAAGGCTAAAACAACGTTAAGCTTAGTAAACTACTTTGCCTTGCTAGTCCGTCCGAGGGTCTCCTTAATTAGGGGTAGGGGGTACCAGTCCTTCTTAGTAATCGCGTTAATGCCTCTGTAGTCTATGCAGAAATGCAAGCTAGCCGAGCCTTCCTTGTACACAAAAAGCACTAGGGCTCTGGCCAATAACGTACTCGCGCGAATAAATCCTTTAGCAAGTAGGTCGTCCAGCGTCTTGCGTAGCACTAGAAGTTCTCTAGAGGACATGCTATACAGCGGGCCGTACAGTACTTCGGGCAGGCTCCTATCCGGACAGGGCTCTAGCTAGATGTTATAGTTAATCCCTTCTCCTTGGTATAGGGGCAGTTTCGAGGTCGACTTTGGCTTAAAGAGGTCTAGGTACTCTGCGTATTCCGATAGGAGCTTCGTGCAGGGGTCTGTAATTCTCTTAGGTGCTAAGGCCTTTTCGATGTCTATAGTCGCAGTGTTGACCTCGGCGTTTAAGCTAGCCTTGTCCTCGGCTTAGGCGTTGCCGACTTAGGGAACTCTCCCTTAGTCTCGGAGTCTCTACTTCGTCGCTGCTAGGTACAAGCGTCCTCGTCCGATGTCGAGCTTGCCCTGCTAGCGTTCTATCTATGGTTTCCCTAGTATTAGGTTATACCCTAACTTGTCCCGTACGACGTAGAGGTATAAGTCCTGCTTGCAGTGTCCTTGCAGCTCTATTATTACTTTTACTATATAGGTAATGTCCGGCCCTCGTCTAGTAATGCCCAATATGCATATAGGTACAGTAGGGGTCGTCTTAATGCAATGTTTCTGTACGAAGTCTCCGCTAATTACTCTGTATACCAAACATCCTGTATTAATTAGCGTCCGTGCAGTAGCGGTCCCGTTTAGCGTAGGTCGTACGATAAACGGCGTAGTCGTTATGTAGTTGCTCTTAAAAGATAGCTAAGTAGTGCTTTAATTTAGCAATCTATCTTGTATATGCCTCTAGCTAAGCCTTCGCCTAGAGGCTATTCTTTTCCCGACTCGTCGTCGTCTAAGGGGGGCTCTTAGGTCTCGTATTAGGGCGCCGCAGTTGCTACCCTCGCAGTGGTCGGCCGTCTCCTAGGTCTCTCTGCTAGCAAAAGCCTGCAATTCTGTATAGTGTGCCCTATCTAGCTATACTAGTAGCAGCTCCCTTCTGCTCGTCTCTTGTTAAGGGTAGCTACGTCTACCTACTGCGCCTATTTAGCGCCGGCCCCTTAGCTATATAGTAACGGCTGCTACTACTCTGGTCGTCGTCGTTAGCTCCTAGTCTATAGCGTCCTGCTGCTAATAGAGGGGCTGTCGTATCTCGTAAGCGCAGCTTAATCTGACTGCAGTAGACGCAAGGTCAATACCCGTCTTTTGATAACTATATCTAAGGCTAGAGAGGGAAGAATCTACGTACAAGCGGAGGTAGAGGTATTTAAGTGTGCGCCAAGCCTAGCCCTGCCAAGCCTAGCTGCCAGCTGTCTACATCCACATCCGTATTACTACCGCCCTCCCTAACTAGCGATTGCCTACAATCGCAATCAGCCAAACCAGGTCGCGTCGTGCTAAACCAGGTCGTAGGGGTCGCAAACTCAGCTTCGCTATCGGCCAATTAGGTCACTCCAAAACAGGTCGCTTTTGAGGTCGCTTTTGAGGTCGCTTTTGAGTTCGCTTTTAAGCTTCAATTTCCGTGCGTTTTGAGTCTTAATCTCGTGCCTTTTTTTGAGTCTCAATCTCGTGCGTTTTTGAGCCTTAATTGGTGCCTTGTTTGCTGCCTTGTTTGCTACAGAGGTCGTCGAGGCCGCAGAGGTCGCAGAGGTCGCGGAGCTCGCAGAGGTTGTCTTGCAAACACGTGTCGCTTCTTAGACCGTCGCTTTCGGTCTCGATTGGTGCTTTGTTTAGTGCCTTGCCAAGGTTGCAGAGGTTGCCTTGCAAACACGTGTTGCTTCTCGACGGTCGCTTCTCGACAGTCGCTTCTCGAGCCGTCGCTTCGCTTCTCGGACGGTCGCTCGCTTCTTGACGGTCGCTCCTTAAGCAGTCGCTTCTCGAGCCGTCGCTTCGCTTCTCGGACAGTCGCTTCTCGACGGTCGCTCCTTAGACGGTCGCTTCTCGAGCCGTCGCTTCGCTTCTCGGACGGTCGCTTCTCGACAGTCGCAGAGGTCTCAGAGGTCGCGGAGGTTGTTGGGGGCGCAGAGGTCGTAGGGGCGCAGAGGCTTCCAGAGGTCGCAGAGGTCGCAGCCTACGCATGTCGCTTCTCGACGGTCGCTCGCTTCTCGAGCCGTCGCTTCTTAGACTGTCGCTTTGCCTTATGCTTTGCCTGTATTGTCTGCAGCTGTGTTGCTTGCCTGCTGACTATGTTGCCTTGTTGTCTGCAGCAGCTATGCCTCTGTACAGTGCCTAGTGCAGTGCCTAGTGCAGTGCCTAGTGCCCTGTCTCTGCTTTGCCTGTGCTGTCTGTGTTGTCTGCAGCTGTGCTGTCTGTAGCAGCCCTATCGACTCTGTATTGCCTGCAGCTGCTGTGCCTGTACCTAGGTGCTCTTGCTCTGTGCTCTTGCTCTGTGCTCTTGCTCTGTGCTCTTGCTCTATACTCTTGCCTAGGTACTCGTTGTAGCTAGGTACTCTGCAGCTACCTAGTAGCTCTGCCTAGGTTGTCTGCAGCAGCTCTGTGTTGTCTGTAGCTGTGCCTGCCTGCAGCTGCTGTGCCTTGTGCTCTGCCTAGTGCTCTACCTGGTGCTCTGCCTAGTGCTCGTACTCGCTAGTGCTTGGGCTGCCGGTCGCGCTCGTGTTGCTTGTGCTGCTCGTGTCGCTTTGCCTTGTTAAACTGTACTAATTGCTGTATGTCTTGTCTGTAAGAGGCTCAAGAATCCTGGTTCAGAAACTTGAGGTCGGGTATTTACATAAAGGAACTGATAGGCAGTTCCTTCGTTGTCTGCTCTGTACGATTTGTACCTACGAAGCCAAGCTAGCAATTTCCCCTTTGTGCCGGGGTGCAAGGTTTACCCTCTGTACGGAGGATCGGGAGTTACCTCCTCTGTACGGTGGTGCCGGGTTTCCCCCTAATCCAAGGGGCGGTGGTTCCCCCTTTGTGCAGGACCGTAGTGTTCTCCCTCCGTACGGGAGAGGGGTCTTGTCGGTGACTCCGTACAGAGGGTGGGATCGTGCTGGCGCCGCTAAGTCGCAGTCCTTAGGGCGACGGTCGGCTTAGGTCAGGTTCAGCACCTGGGCCGGGCGACGCCCCCTAACAATACCCCCCCCCTTCCCTTCTCGCAGTTTTCCTTCGTACAGCGGCGTGCCCAAATTACCCAGCTCCTGCTGTGTTAAGTTTTTTTTTTTTTTTTTTTTCCTTGGCAGTTTGCGGCGTCCCATTTCGTACAGTGCCGAGTCGTCGTCCCTCGTCGCTTCCTCCGGGTCGCAGTTGCCTCTTGCTATTTTACCCGTCTGTAGCAGTTGCCCTGCTTGCTATTCCCTATAGCAGGCAGTCAGCCTAAGCCTCCTCCCTCCTCTTCCCTTCCCCCTCCTTTTCTCCCTGTATACCGTCCGCCCTCCACTATCCACTATCCACTATCCACCAACTACCAACCACCAACCAACCACTATGTCGTCCGGTAGTTCCCTCGTCGCCGCTAGCCCCGCCCCTCCCCCTCGTCCGGCTAGGCTCCCCCCCTACTTTGTCCTTATACAGTAGGGCCCTTACCTTGACTGGCAGCTGCTCCTCCGGTTCGTACGGATTCTCGTCTCCTATACGGTCTAGGCTGACGTCTTAGGTGCTACACCTGCGAGCAGCAGGACGCGGCCGGGCTCCCCTTCTACGCCTTCTAGTATGACCCCGCCCGGGTTATACCAGAGCGGGTGGCTATAGCCCGGCCGTCGTACGTTAACGCCCTCCTTATCGCTACCCGGGGCTAGCTCTGTGCCCCCTGCCCCAACTCCCCCCGGCCCTTACTTAGCCTATACCGCCTCCTAGGCTTCTGGGCTAGGGTGTGTGCCTTGTGCAAGTAGAAGGATGGCTCCCTCTACTGCCCCTTCCGCCGGCCGGGGGAGGCACGTAGGGGTAGGGGGGTGCCTCTGCTCCCTAGGGCTAGCCCTGGGGGTAGGGGGGTGCCTCTGCTCCCTAGGGCTGGCCCTGGGGGTGGTCCTGGTAGGGGTGGGGGCCCGGCCGGGCCTAAGGTAGTGGAGATTTCAGATAATGAGTAGGGTGTTCTGGTCCCCTGGGGGGGGGGGGGGGGGGGTAGTGGCCAGTGAGCCACCCCCCCCCTTAGGTAGTGTGAGAAATTTCGGACGGTGTCCTTCCTAGCTCTTCTTATTTCCACTTCCCCTCCTATTTGTCCCTTAGCTGTTCCTTCTCTCCAGCCCTTATCTCGTACAGTGTCGTACGAAGTTGTGTTAGTAGGGTACTGTAGCGTCCTACGTCGTAGTGTTTGATCCTTTAACAACCTAGGTTTGTCTGCAGCTACCCTGCCCTTAGGGTGGATCGTGCTACCTTCCGCCGTACAGCGCAGTGTTACTGTAGCTGGGCAGGGGGGTGGTCCTCCTCCTATCTGTCCAGTGCGGTTGTGTCTTGCAGGGCCTCGTACGGTTCCTATATAGGCTCTGCCTATCCTCTCCATTTTACTAAGTACTCTGCCTTCCCCCGCTTCCTCCGACTCTTAAGGATCCCTTCTACCTTATACTCTTCTTGGCCCTCGGTTATAATTGCGGGTAGGCGCCCGTCGTTAGTCGTCTGATGCAGCAAGGGGTCCGTACTCGCCGGTCGTACGAGGTCTATATAGAAGACTGGGTAAATCCCTAGGGGAGTGTTTAGTCGTACGGCGTATGTCCCTACTGGCCGGATTACCGTAAACTTCCTGTTTCTCCAATCTAACTTCTTGCTCGGCCGGTCCGTACGGATGTTTCGCTGGTTTAGCCAGACCTTATCCCCTGCCTCGTACCTTAGTGCAGCCTGTCGTCCCTTGTTGGCCTGCTCTTCCGCGTTCTGCTAGGCTAGGGCCAGGCTTGCTTTTGCCTATTGGTAGGCGTTCGTAATCGCCTGTACGATGGCCTCTCCTTGCTGGATTAGGGATCGTACAGGGCGCGGGGTGTTGCTACTTGGGGTCGGTAGGAGCGGGGAATGGTCGTATCTATAGGTTATAAAGAAGGGGGACAGTCCTGTAGCATCGGCCGTACGGCTGTTAATAGCCAGCTCCGCTATTAGGAGAAGGCGGTTCCAGTTCGTCTGGTTATAGTCGACGTACGCTCGGAGGTACGCCTCTAGGGTTGAGTTGGCCCTCTCCGTCGCCCCGTCCGTCTGCAGGTGCCATGCGGTGGACAGGCGACGCTCTACCCTTAGTAACTGGCAGATCTGTGCCCAGAGTTGGCTCGTAAACTGTGACCCCCGGTCTAATACAATTGACCTGGGGAAACCGTGCTTGCTGAACGTCGTCCGGATAAAGGCCTAGGCGGTGTCTTTAGCCGTAATGGAGTCCATTCCCTCTAGTATTACCCCTTTCGTCAACTTGTCCGTAACCACTATAATGTTTCGCCGTCCGTCGCTCTTAGGGAGGTCCGTAATGAAGTCTACGGTCAGGTCTTGCTAGGGTCGATCCGGTATCGGCAGGGGCTTCAGCAGCCTATGCTTTAGCTCGCGCCAGGGCTTCGTTCGTCCGCACATATCGCAGTTCCGTACGAACCTGCGAATGTCCTTCGCTATCGCTGGCCAGTAGTAGTCCCGGGCGATAATGCTGTACATCTCCTCGCGCCCTAGGTGCCCGGTAGCTATAGAGTCATGTGCTCGTTGTATCAAGCCCGTACGGAGCTTCTCGTCCGCCGGGACCTATATCCGATTTCTGAACTTCAGGTTGTTCTCCTCGTCTACTGAACACTCGGCTGCCGATACCTTTAGGTGGAGCTCGGTTAGGAGTTTCCGTTGCCCTCTCTGGATCGCCGTACGGGCCCCTCGGTATGCCTCGTCCTTTTCCACTGCCTCTTCCTAAGCTTGCAGTTGGGGTTCCTATAGATGTGTCGCCGCCAGGTGGATAGTCTCCCTGCCTGGCTCTTCCTTAAACATCTGGAATGTCCGCGACTTCAGCCGGTCGTCCTCGTACGTCGTTGGCATGTCCTGGTCCCGTCTAGACAGTGCGTCGGCCCTGCTGTTGTCCTTACCCTTACGGTACTGGAGTCTTATGTTAAACCGGCTTAGGTACATTGCCTATCGTACGTGCCTCTTAGACAGCTTCCGGGGTTAAGTGAAGTATTCCAGGTTCTTGTAGTCCGTTAGGGCGAGGAACTTAGGCACCGAGCGGAGTTCCCTATCCCAGGCTTCGCAGCACTGTACGACTGCTAGCAACTCTTTGTCGTAGATAGGGTAGTTGCACTTAGCCGGGGAGTTCTTCTTGGAGAAATACGCGCATAGGTGTAGGAGTCCGTCCGGGCCTACCTGTAACAGGATACCCCTAATGCAGTACCCTAAGGAGTCGGTTTCCAGTATTGTCGTACGCTCTGGGTCAAAGGCGGCGAGCGTTGGTCCTGTAGTGAAGAGCTCTTTTAGCTTGTCGAAGCTCTTATTGCATTCGTCCGACCATTTGAACTGCTTGTCCTTGTGCGTTAGCTTAACTAGGGGGCGTACGATCTCCGAGTAGTTCCGTATAAACTGGCGGTAGAAGTTGGCAAACCCAAGGAATTCCCGTACGCCCTTGACGTTTATAGGCGGCTTCTATAGCTTAATAGCGTCAATCTTCTTCTTATCTATGCTGATGCCTTTCCCTGCCTCGATAATGAAACCTAGGTATTTCGTACGTTGGACACCGAACTCACACTTGTCGATGTCGAGGTACAAGCCTGCCTGCTGCAGACGGTCCAGCACCTTCTTGACATCTCGTACGTAGTCTGCGTAGGTGCCGTCCGTAAAAACTAGGGTGTCGTCGAGGTATGCCGAGCAGATGTCGTCTAGTAACCCTTGCAGGGACTTGTTGATGTACCTTTGGAAGGTTGCCGGTGCATTAGCAAGGCTAAAAGGGGTGACTAGCCACTTAAAAAGACCGTATCTCGTACGGAAGGCAGTCATCTATTTACAGCCTTCCTTAATCCGTATCTTGTAGAAGGCCGAGACTACGTCAAGCTTAGTGAACCACTTCGCCTTGCTGATCCGTCCGAGGGTCTCCTTAATAAGGGGTAGAGGGTACCGGTCCTTCTTAGTAATCGCGTTAATGCCTCTGTAGTCTACGCAGAAACGCAATCCAGCCTTCCCCTCCTTATAGACAAACAGTACTAGGGCTCCTGCGGACGACGTACTGGCCCGGATAAACCCTTTGGCGAGCAGGTCGTCCAGCGTCTTGCGCAGTACTAGGAGTTCTCCAGAGGACATCCCGTACAGCGGTCCGTACGGTACCTCCGGCAGGCTCCCATCCGGGCGGGGTTCTAGCTGGATGTTATAGTCAATCCCTTCCCCTTAGTGTAGCGGCAGTTTCGAGGCCGACTTCGGTTTAAAGAGGTCCAGGTACCTAACATACTCTCTTGGGAGCTTCGTACAGGGGTTTGTCGCTTCCTTAGGTGCCAATGCCTTCTCGATGTCCGCCGTTGCTGTGTTGATTTCGGCCTTGGCATTGCTACCTCGTAGGGACCTGCCCTGGTCCCGGATTCTCCGCTTTGTTGCTGCCAGGAACAGCCGTCCTCGTCCGACGTCCAGCTTGCCCTTCTAGCGCTCTATCCAAGGCTTCCCCAGTATCAGGTTATACCCCAACTTGTCCCGTACGACATAGAGGTACGAGTCTTGCTCGTGGTGTCCTTGTACCTCCATTGTTACTTTCACTATATAGGTAATGTCCGGTCCCCGCCCGGTAATGCCCAGCATGCGTACAGGTACCGTAGGGGCCGTCTTAATCCGATGTCTCTGTACGAAGTCTTCGCTGATCACTCTATACACCAAACATCCCGTGTCAATCAGTGTCCGCGCCGTTGCGGACCCGTTTAATGTCGGCCGTACGATAAACGGCGTCGTCGTTATGTAATTGCTCTTAAAAGATGGCCAAGTAATGCTTTGATTTGGCAGTCTATCTCGCACCCGCCTCTGGCAGAGTCTTCGCTTAGAGGCTACTCTTTTCCCGACTCGTCGTCGTCCGAGTGGGACACCTGATCTTCTCGTTAAGGCGCTGCAGTGGCCACCCTTGCGGTGGTCGGCCGTCCCCCAGGTCTCTCTGCTGGCAGGAGCCCGCAATTCCGTACAGTGTAGCCTATCTTGCTACACCTGTAGCAGCTCCCTTCTGCTCGCCTCTTGTTAAGGGTGGCTATGTCCACCTATTGCGCCTTCTTGGTGGCGGCCCTTGGCCGTACGGTGGCTGCTGCTGCCACCCTCGTCGTCGTCGGTTCCCAGTCTATAGCATCTGTCTGTCGCTGGGGAGGTTGTCTTATCTCCTGAGAAGGTCACAAAATTCCTCGTACGTAGCTGGCCGCATTACACCCACCAGCCCCGTTATAATTTCCTTGGAGAGGCCTACCTCTAGAGAGGTAATTTTCATCCTGTCCTCCTATTGGAGACCCCCTGCTTCTGCCAAAGTCTGGTCAAATTCCGCAAGGAATTCTCGTACGGTCTTGCGTCCTTGTTTTATCGTGTTGACCCGTAGGAGCGCTCGGCTCTCGCGGTCCGGGTCCTTGTAGCTCTTGTCTAGAGCTGCCCAGAGCATCGTCGTCGTGGCCATTGCCGGGTTGGCAATGGCCGTCTCGTAGTACGGCAGAATTCGTGCTGCCGCCCTGCCCTTTAACCTCCCAAAGAGGTAGACTACCTTGTCCAGCTCGGTCGGGTATGCTCCTAAGTCAACTAGGAGCTTGGAGCGCATCTGAGCCGCCTAGGAGGGGTACTCGGCCGGGGCCTTACTATCGTACGTAGAGACGTCGGGGAGTTTGCTCTTGGGGGTCGGGGTAGGGGTCATCGTGTTCGTCGTCGTAGGGGTCGGGTCGCGATCGGACGCCCTAAGCTGTCGTAGCTCCTGTTCCTGTTGGGAAATCATCGCAGCCTGGTAGCTTACTTGCTGTTCGAGCTGCCTCTTGCTTTCCAGCAGCTCCTCGTATACGCAGTGCATGTATCCCTCTATGGCCGTAGGTTCTATAGGGATGTCGCCGTCCATCTTGCTCTATTACTGCGGTCACCGACAGTAAGATCAGTTCCTAATATAAGAGGCTTAAGAATCCTGGTTCAGAAACTTAAGGTCGGGTATTTACATAAAGGAACTGATAGGCAGTTCCTTCGTCGTCTGCTCCGTACGATTTGTACCTACGAAGCCAAGCTAGCAATTTCCCCTTTGTGCCGGGGTGCAAGGTTCACCCTCCGTACGGAGGATCGGGAGTTACCTCCTCCGTACGGTAGTGCCGGGTTTCCCCCTAATCCAAGGGGCAGTAGTTCCCCCTTTGTGCAGGACCGTAGTGTTCTCCCTCCGTACGGGAGAGGGGTCTTATCGGTGACTCCGTACGGAGGGTGGGATCGTGCTGGCGCCGCTAAGTCGCAGTCCTTAGGGCGACGGTCGGCTCAGGTCGGGTTCAGCACCTGGGCCGGGCGACGCCCCCTAACATTGTCCTCGATTGCTGCGATTGCCTTAATTGCGGAACGTGTCGATTGTGCTGGACGTGTCGATTGTACTAGACGTCTCGATTGCTGATTGTCTTAATAGGCCTTGTCCGAATAGAATAGTCTGTTAAAGACCCGAAAAAACGAATGTTGTCGCCCTAGGTCCTGCTAGGTGCTCTTGTCGTCGTCCTCGCTCTCGCTCCTCGCTCTCCCTTCTCGCTCCTCGCTCCTCGTCCTCGTCGATCCTACATCGTTCTTCTCGACCTTCTCGTCGCTCTCTCGCTCTCGTCGCTCTCTTACTCTTCTTCAAAACTTGCGATCTGCTTATAGAGGCACTCTCTTCCCTAAAACTCTTCTTCTCTATAGGGGCACTTCTCTTCCCTGAAAACTCTCTCTTTTTCTCGATAGTGGCACTTCTCTTCCCTAAAACTCTTCTTCTCGATTGGGGGAGGGGGGGTAGAGTAGTATGCATATGCACAATTAAGTAACTAGATGTAATTCGACGGCCTCCTTTGTATATATACAGTACACACTCTAGGTTGGTTGCACGTACGTTAATCGAGTACCCGGATGTAATTTAACAGGCTCTTTCGCGTAGTGTAGGTGTTGTTAAAGTGAGCCTTGGATATAATGATCTGACTGCAGTAGACGCAAGGTTAATACCTGTCTTTTGATAACTATATCTAAGGCTGGAGAGGGAAGAATCTACGTACAAGCGGAGGTAGAGGGGCTAAGAAGGAATCGGCAGAGACTATTATAGATGTGCTGGAAAACCAAGCGGCAAACCGACTAGCACAACTAACGGCGATAAAGACTCAGTTAGCCGAGATGGAAGCAGCGATGTCGTCGGCGCTACTACATCGAGAAGAACTAGCAGAGACCGCCTTACTAGCAGCCTATAGTTAAGGTAGCACCCCAATAACGTTACTACTAGATCTACCGGCGTTTAGAGTTAGAGACCCTAAAGACTGGGAGGCATTTAAGAAGAAGATAAAGAGTAAGATAGACCGCGACTATGCCGGAAACAGTACGGGAGACAGGTTAGCATACCTGGAATCGCGATTAGAAGGTGAAGCTTTTTCGTTGGTAGCAGACCTAGAAGAGGTAACCGCCGAAGAAGCAATCAAAGCGCTGGATTAACGCTTCGGAGACCCCTTCCGAAGGAAGACGGCCCGTAAACAGCTAGACAAGATTAACCAGAACCGGCAGACGTTCGAGGAATTCTACAGACTGTTCCGGAAATATGCAATTAGAGCTAGAGTGTCAGAAGATAAGCAGCTCTACCTACTAAGGCAGAAGCTGAACCCCGAACTGGCTGCAGCTATAGCGTCGGTAGAAGACGAAGATCTCGAAAGCTTCGTGCACTAAGCGAGAGTTACTGCTAGAAACCTGAGCGCTTACGCGAAATCGCGCGAACAGAGCTAGAAGCTGTCTATAATGCAGACAATACGACCCCCTACACCTTTCCAGAGGGCACCTTAGCAGCTATCTTATCCGCCGCGTTCGTCGTTCGTCCCTACCTGCTACGCGTATAGAAAGCCTGGTTATATCGCTACAAGATACCAAGTATCGGATAAGCAGAAGCAGGAGTATCGTGTTATAAAGCAGCCGCAGCCGCCGAGAAAGACTATACAAGCTATCGAGCCGGCTCCGAACGACACCGACAGTGTAGATGGTAGAGTGCCACTAAGAATCCTAGGAAAAGACTAGCTGGACGGATAGGCCCCCTATCCAGCAAGGACAATAGGGTACCGAAACGAACTACGTCGCTAGAAGAAGGAAGTATTAACAGCTACAGCGATCCGCTCTTAGCGGCGGTGGAAGTAAACACGGAAACAGCTATTATCCTTCCGATTACTGTCTACCCCCTAGAAAGCTCGCACCGACCACTCTAATTGAAGGCCTTTATCGACACAGGAGCCCTTATCGGAGCCGCGATCTACTATCGATTAGTTCAGAAGCTGATAAACGGATATAGTTACCCAGTAGAATTAGCGTCGCCGACACGGATTTCGGCATACAACGGACAAGATACCGAGAGTGTTACGCACTATGTGCTATTAAAGACCACCCTAGCTAGTCGCACTACGGAAGCGACGTTCCGAATTATAGATATCGGAAGGTTTAACATTATTATAGGGCAGAAATAGAAAAAGAACCAGAAAGCCGTTATTAACGTAGGCGAAGGCACCCTCGAATTCAAAGACTAGCAGACCGTCGTCGCTGCCAAACCGAACGTTCGACTATCGAGGCAGTTCCGAAGGATCGGCCCGACCCTCCAGACACGATCGGAATAATAAGCTCGGAAGCCTTAACGACCCTCGCGAGGTCGCCGGACAATGAGATTTACGCTGTCTCGATCAAAGACATCGAAGACTACTAGAAGATAATAGCGGAAGAAGAGGTAGATCTATTAGAGGTGTTACTAAAAGAACTCTATAGCTACACCGACGTGTTCTCGAAGGCTGACTCCAACCTCTTGCCGCTCTACCGACCGGAATACGACAACAAGATCAGACTAAAAGAGGGAGCTACGCTGCCAAGGACCGAGCCCCTAAGACGACTGTCGCCGGCCGAGCTGGACTAGGTAGAGGTATTTGTTCGAGAGAATCTGGCGAAGAAGTTTATTAAGCCAAGCTTAGCTAAATATACGTTACCGATTCTTTTCGTAAGGAAGCCTAGAGGTAGCCTCCGACTATACGTAGACTACTGAGGCCTTAATAAGGTCACTAAGAGAGACGTGTATCCGCTGCCTCTAATCGATAAGACTGTACAGAGGGTAGCGAAGGCTAAGTAGTTTAGCAAGTTGGATATTCGCTAAGCTTTCTATCGACTAAGAAACGAAGAAGGACAAACCGAAGATCTTACGACGTTCGCTATATGTATAGGCAATTTCAAGTAGTTGGTAATGCCTTTCGGACTTACTAACGCGCCGGCAGTGTAGCAACGCTTTATAAACCACACCTTTATAGACATGCTGAAACGGTTCGTGTCTATCTACTTAGACGACATCTTTATTTACACCGAAGGAATAAGAGAGCAATATACGGACTACATTAAGAAAGTATTAACTAGGCTCCGCGAGGCCGGATTAAACGCGGACACGAAGAAGAGCGAGTTTTATTAAACCGAAGTTAAATACCTCGGTCTTATTGTCGGAAGAGAGGGGATTCGGATAGACCCCTTAAAAGTCGCCGCTGTCGCGGAATAGAAGCAGCTGAAATCCGGAAACACTACGCAAATCAGAGCGTTTCTCGGATTCTGCAGCTATTATCGGCGGTTTATTAAGAGCTTTAGCAAGATAGCGAGACCCCTAAACGAAGCGTTAAAGAAGGAGGCCGCTGGCCTATAGAATAAGAAGTGCATAGAAGCATTTAACCAGCTAAAAGAAGCAGTGGCCTCGGCGCCGGTTCTGGCGCACTTCCGACTAGAAAAGACGATCTACGTAGAGACGGACGCTTCCGACACAGTAACTGCAGGGGTCCTTTCTTAATATAGCGACGACGAAACCCTCTATCTAGTAGCTTTCTTTAGCAAGTCCATAAATAATGCTAAGAGGAACTACGCTATCTATAATAAAGAGCTGTTAGCTATTATTTAGGCTTTCGAGGAGTGGAAACCAGAGCTTATAGCCGGACAGAGCACGGTCCAAGTCCTTACGGACCACTAGTTACTGACCTACTTTATAAAGACGTAGAAGCTATTACGTCGCTAAGCCCGGTAGGCCGCCTACCTATCCGGATTCGATTTTAAGATTACCTATCGACCCGGAGCTTAAAATAGAAAGGCCGACGCGTTAACGAAAAGAGAAGGAAAGACCAGCCGCGCGAAAGAAGATCCAAACATGTTCCAGAAGGTGTTAACAGAACGGATAGTAGACGCCGAGGTGTTAAGAGAAGCAGGAATCAGCTCGATAGAACCACTAACCAAAGAAGAGACGCTCTACGAGAGGGTAGAACGGCTTAATTAGCAGCAGAAGCTCGGCAAACCCAGCTTAGGGAAGTTGATCGTTCTAGAAGAACTGATTACAGAGGTTATCTAGCTGGTTTATAGCTCTAAAGACGTCGGCTACGCAGGCTCGAAAAAGATAATAGAAGCCGTAAGGACGACCTACTAGTTTCCGCGAATTTTCGAGCGGATCCATCGGTTTATTGCTAACTGTTACGTATGCCGAGCCGCGAAGCTACGTTACGGCCTTCCGGCCGGTCTGCTAAAGCTACTTCCGATCCCTAAGAAACTGTAGCAGCACATTACGATAGATTTCGTAACCGGCCTGCCGGATTCCGATAGATATAACGCTACGCTTAACGTAGTGGATCGACTAAGCAAGGAGCGCTATTTCATCCCCTGCCGAACTAAGGATAAAGGAACTACAGCGGAAGAAACGGCGAGAATGCTAATCCAGTACGTATAGAAGCACTATAGCCTGCCGGACACTATTACTACTGATAGGGGTCCTCAATTTACCGCTAATGTATAGAAAGCCATCAACCAAGCTCTCGGAATTCGTAGAAAGCTCAGCACAGCCGCTTACCCTTAAACCGACGGTCAGTCTAAAGTGGCTAACCGAGAGATAGAAAAATATCTACGAATCTTCTGCGGCTATTATCAAGCTAAGTAGGTTAAGGTGTTGCCGAAAGCCGAATTCTGCGCCAATTCAGCACGATTGGAAGCCACCTCGCTGGCGCGGTTCGAGATAACCTATAGTTATCTTCCGAGGATAAGCTTTTAGCCACTGAACGAACCCAGCTCTTTAGAACCTTCTACCGCTACCTCGTCGAAGAGAGTCGCTGCAGCCGCAGCAGAAGCGCTTAGATCTTAGATAGAAGAAGCGATTAAGGTAGCGAAAGAGGCTATAGAATCGGCTTAGAAGAAGATAGTAACTCGAGCTAATAGAAAGCGGTTACTAATAGAATTTGAAGAAGGCCAAAAGGTATAGCTTAATACGCGGAACCTAAGGCTGAAAGGCAACGCCAAACTCAACCCCCGCTACGTAGGTCTGTTTAAGATAGTGGAAAAGAGGTCGCCGGTAACCTACTAGCTCTAGCTGCCGAAATCGTTCCGGATCTACGATGTCTTTTGTTCGGATCTGCTAAGCTTGGACCCTAAAGACGGCCTTCCCGAACAAGGGTTTGCCGAACCCCCACTAATTAAGATAGACGGTAAGGAAGAAGAATAGGAGGTAGAAGATGTAATAGATATAAGAAAGCTAAGAGGATCTATCGAAGCAAGGATCCTATAAAAAGGATAGCCGGAAGACTATAAATAGTATCCAGCTAAGAATCTCCGGAATTCGGCAGAGCTACTAAGAGAGTTTTATATCTAAAACCCGAAGAAGCCAAAGCCTAAGTGGCTCCGAAGTTAATTATTCCGGAAGAAGAAGAAAAGCCGCGTCCGCTCTATTGGTGCAGAAGCCGATAAAGACGATCGTAACAGTCGCTTCGCTGGAGTCTTCGACGCGGCCACTATCCACCGCCGGGTCGACGCGACAGTCGACGACGCTGCCCTGAACAAATAAAGCGGCGTCGGCGCTGCCGGCCCTGCGGTGTGTAAGGTCTTTAGTAGAGAAAGAAGAAGAAGAAGATAGCGAGCCGCGGACGAATCTATATAGACCTCCGCGGCGGAGCACAGACCGGTTACGCCGTAGCTTAGGTAACCGCCGGATCCGATTAAATAGCTCTTCCGATCAGATAGACGCGAGGTGAAGACGTTAGATAACGACGATGTAAGAAGAAAGAAGATAAAGAAAAGCGATAGTTTCGAAATAGAAGAAAGCGAAGAGGTAACGACACAAAAAAAAACACAGATAGATAAGTAAGCGGTCGAGGTCGACCGCTAGTAAGGGAGGGGGGTGGTGTTGCGACGGCAGAAAGGGGTGGGACTAAGTAATAGGGTGGACCCTGGGAATTTCGGCTCGGCCCTTCCGGACCGAGCCGGGCCTTGGCACACCACCCCTAAAGCTCTCACCTACTACTACATAGATTCCTTTCCCTCCTCAGTTCGAGATATAGTTATTAAAAAGGCCGTATTGAATTATATCTGCGTGCCCGGATCACCCTAAGCTATCGGAGCTCCTGTTCCTATTAGGAAATCATCGCAGCCTAGTAGCCTACTTATTGTTCGAGCTGGGTCTTGCGTGCTAGCAGCTCCGTATACATGCAGTGTATATAATCCTGTATAGCTGTAGGTTCTATAGGCATGTCGCTGTCTATCTTCGTTATCTTACTGCAGTTACTAACAGTAAGATTAGTTCCTAATATAAAGGGTTTAAGAATCTTAGTTTAGAAACTTAAAGCTAGGTATCTATATAAAGGAACTAATAGGCAGTTCCTTCGTTGTCTGCTGCTGTACAATTTGTACCTACGAAGCTAAGCTAGCAATTTCCTACTGTGTAGGGGTATAGGGATTTTGCTCTATATAGAGGGTTAGGAGTTTCCCTCTATATAGGGATGCAGAGTTTTCCCTGCGTGCAGAGGGGCGGCTATTTCCCTCTGTATAGGGCTGTAGGGTTCTCCCTCTGTACAGGGGTAGGGTCGTATTAGTAACTCCGTACAGAGGGTAGGGTCGTGCTGGCACCGCTAAGTCGCAATCCTTAGGACAACGGCCAGTTTAGGTACAGGACCTGGCGGGGAGGCGTCCCCTAACAATAATAATCTAAGATATAGATGTAATTTAATACAACTGTTTAATTACTATATTGTAAACTAAAGAGGGGAAGGAATCTATATAGTGGTAGTAGTGGGCTTTGTAAGGGTGGTGTGCCAAGGCCCGGCTCGGTCCGTAAGAGCCGAGCCAAAATTCTAGGATCTACTCTATTAGTCCGTCCTACCCCTTTCTACTGCCGTAACACAAAGTGCATCTTTTCTGGCCAAGTAGCCTAGTAGCAAAACCCAGCTCCACTTTGTTACAATAGTAGACCGGAATAGCGGCCTTATACTTCCTCCTTGTATTAAGGTTTAGGAAGGATTGTCCTAGCGTAGTATCTACTACTACTACAAAGCTAGTCTTATACTATCTATATAGATTTTTCCTTCTGCAATTTACGATATAGTAGCTGTATTGAACTATCTACAACTTAGATTAATTGATACCTTTTATATACTATAGGTGCGGCTTAAGCTGCCCTTAGCATCTAAGCTTGCAGACGTTTCTCGAAAGCCTCTTGCTAGACCATTATAGTAGTATACTATACTGACTACAGGTCTACTATAATAGCTTCTTACAGCTACGAACTATTTAACTAGAGGGGTAAGAAGAGTAGGAGGTAGAGGTTGTAATAGATGTAAGAAGAATAAGGGGATCACTCAAGATATAAATATTATAGAAGGGATATAAGAGGACTATAAATGGCACCCTATTAATAACCTTAGGAATTTAAGAGACCTACTAGTAGAGTTCTAGAACTGGAACCCTTACTGTACTACTTTCGCATTAGAAAGCAATATCTGAAACCACTATCTGAAGCCACTATCAGAAACCACTATCAGAAACCACTATCAGAAACCACTATCAGAAACCACTATCAGTAACCACTGGAGACCTCTGGCCACGTCAGTCTCAAGTCCATTGTGGGCTTGCCAAGACAACACGTGACAGAGTAGCACCAGAAACATGCGACATCAACCTGACACCTTTGATAACAGGCAGGCAGGCAGGCAGACATGCAGGCAGACATGCAGGCAGAGGAGCACCAGAACAAGACAACAGCTGGACCTTTGGCAACAAGCATAGGAGCACCAGAACAAGACATCAGCTGGACACCTCTGGCAACAGGGGAGCAACAGTACAAGGGCGCGGGGCCCACAGCAACGCTCGCGATTTTTGAAAGCCCCCTCAAAATGTTGACATCTTACTGCCTTGCAGCCGTCTTGCGTAGTCTTCCACTCAACCAACCAACCAACCAATAAACCACAGCGAGAACGGCATCTACCACCAACCAGTTACACTCGAGACGGTGCGTGCTCTCGTAAGCCTGTGACTGGTTGGTGTGCTCTCGCGAGCCTGTGCGAGGTTACAACACAACTGAAAACAAGCGAATCGTCGCAGGAGTATCGAATCTCTCGAAGCTCAGCCAAGGCCTATGATCGGGGAGGGTTCCTCTCCACGAGACCACGTCTGCGAACAGGAAAGTCGGCGTTTCAGACTCAACGGGCTGAGCACCATCCTCCCTGCCTGTGTACACTGTCCATCGAACAGGTTGCCTGTCGATAGCTTCGGCGAATATATACCATTGGCCCGTCTTCTCTGGCCCTATCGGACATGGATGGAAGTGAATGTATTGCGTGATCCTATTTTGTTTGAGGGTCGTGTCTGTCGTTTTTAGCGCCGTGCAGCCGCCCCATGTTGCAAGCTGTCCGGTCTCGAAGTTGCTTCCACGAAACGTCGTACATTGTGTCTCTGCAGGGCACACAAACGTCGTCTCGTGGGTGTTTGCTAGAGCGTCCTGGTTCCAGCCGAGGGGCGCGAATTCTCTCGGCAGCCTACAGGAGATTCGCACTGTTTTGCCGTTGCAGCCTCCGCCAACAGCCCGCCAAAATGAGAAGACGTGATAATTCGGGGTAAAAGGGCTATTAGGAGGTTGTGCGTTGGCACGGCGGCATCGGCCATTATAGTCACGGATCCGAACTTTGGTTACTTGATTGTTTTGAGATTCGGTCCGATAGAGATATGGATAGGTTTTCAGAGGCTTCTGCTGCCTTTGTTCCAAATTTGCGTGTTTGCCGCCAGCGGGGTGGTCCGGGTCAAGATGATATGTCACGGCCTGGACCTTGGACCGGACTGCGTCCTTAGAAAGCTGTCGCTTAGAGGCAATGTTTCCGATCCACGTATCGAGACGGTCGGAGAGGAGGGTCGAACGGAGGTCGGCTGTCGGCGCACATAAGGCTTGTTGGAGAAGAGCGAGAAGGACGAGGTTGAGCTTCATAGTCACAAAGGCCTCGATGTAGTGTCGACAGGGTACGCGGTCTGCGGCCTTATAACGAGTAGTTATCTGTAGGCAGTCTTACGAGGAAGTCCGAGCCAACGACAAGGGTAAGTCATATTACTATGTAGGGGTTAGAGAACTCTGGACAGGGGTAAGTAGTATAACTAGGCGTTTGAGGTTGAGCTTCATAGTTACAAAGGCGTCGATGTGGTTGCAAGCGCCGGACGGGGTTGGGCTTGCGCGATGCCTGCAATGGCGACGGCGCGATGCGACGACTATCGGTTCCGAAGGCTCTATATGCCGCTACGATTTGGTAGACTTGTGTGAAATGCCAAGGCCTTTTCTGAATGCCTCAGGCACCAGCCACTTCGGCTTCTATTCAGATATTGGTTTCAAGTGGTCACTATTCCGCTCAGAAATGGCCGCTTTTCTACTAGAAGTTTGCTGGCTTCTGATTGGCCAAAGCCGGAAGCCAGTCAACCAGGGTCCAAGCGCAGGGAGATTGGCTGCTGGCAACCCGGTTACAGGGGTCAGCTAACCAGCTAACCCAGATGGAGTAGAAGGGACCTTCTACACTACCTCCTATACATAGGGGCAACTTTCTAAATACTATCTTTCCTCCTTATTTTAGCAACTTAGTACTTACTTAAGCCTATTGTAAGACACTTCTATATAGGCCGTTATATTTTGCTAAATTTGTTTTCTCCTACAAAGCTAAGAGTAAAGGGTGGATCTTGTAGCAGAAGATAACACAGCTGTTAAACTAGTGTACAATTAGTTACAATAGTGTTGTAATTGGCGTAGTGTTACAGTCAACAGATAGAAGACAAAGTCTTACGCTAACAAGACCCTACCTAATACTACTATAATTGACAGACTACAACTATTAGTCCAACTAAGATAATTCTCTGCGCGTTAGAATCGCTACGATCTGTTCTATAAGGACAGATGGTTAAGTCCTGGAAGCTTCTAGAACTATAGTTAATATACAAAAGAGAAAACCTAACAACACCTAGAAGGACAACTAGTTAAGTCCTAGAAGCTTCTAGAACTACAACTAACAGACAGGGGAGAAAACTTAGTAATACCTAGAACTTACTATTAGCTAGCTCTACTACTACTAAGAGGTTATACCCTAACTAATTTATAAAAATACTAGCAAACCCTAGGAACAAGGATAGTACTAGCAATTTCTAGAAGATGCTAGCAAACTCTAAGAACAAGGAGGGCAACTAGCAAAGTACTGCAAAGGCAGAGGGCTATAAGAACCTATATTAGCCCTCTAACTATTCTCTTCTTCTTGTTTATAGCTTTTCTTATACATTAATCTTAGAACTACTCTTCCTAGTCTTTAATTAGTTAAATGTGATCTAAGCGAGTAGATATAATTTGTTACTGCTATTCAATTACTATATCGCGAACTAAAGAAGAAAGGAATCTATGTAGTAGTAGTAGTAGTAGTAGGCTTTCGTAGTAGTAGTACGCCAAGGCCTAGCTTGGTCTAGAAGGACCGAGTGTTATAGAATAACTAGTAGGGAGGTCTAGCAGGAGCACAAAGGTGCTCTAGTAGCACGACTGCGGACCTAAGGATAGCCTGCTGCTACAGACAGCTTACGCTGCTCCAGCATATATAGAAAAGGCATGTAGGTAAGAATAGTAGAGAGACACTTGTTAGTTTAAACACGATGCTAGTTATTCGTATTAGGTACTTTTTATACTGCTACAGTCCAATCCTGTAACAGTTCTAATAGGTCTACCTAAGGGTAGCAGCCTATAGGTAATCCGAGCGCGCAGATATAATTCAATACGGCTGTTTTGATAACTATATCTCGAACTAAGGAGGGAAAAGAATCTACGTATGCGCGGGTGTGAGTCCTCGTAGGGGTGGCGTGCCAAGACCCGGCTCGGTCCGGAAGGGCCGAGCCGAAATTCTGAGGGTCTACCCTATTGCTTAGTCCTACCCCTTTCTACCGCTGCAACACCACCCCCCTCTCTTATTAGCGGTCGCCCTCGACTGCTTACTTATCTGTTCCTCCTTTTTTTTTAAGATTTATATTGTTACTATCTGACGTCTTCACTTAGCGTCTATCTGATCCGTTCTATCTGATCGGAGCCAGCGGTCACCCGAGCTACGGCGTAACTGGTCCGTGCGCCCTCGCGTGGGTGCATCGATAGAGCGGACGCGGCTTTTCTTCTTAGCTGTCGAGCCACTTAGGCCTCGGCTTCTTCAGGTTCCGTACGTAAAATTCTCTTAGCAGCTCCACCGAATTCCGGAGGTTCTCGACCGGATACTATTTATAGTCTTCCGGCCATCCTTTCTATAAGATCCTCGCTTCGATAGATCCTCTTTGTCTTCTTATATCTATAATATCTTCCACCTCCTATTCTTCCTCTTTACTATCTATTTCGATTGACAGGGGTTTAGCGAACCCCTGATCCGGAAGACCATCTTCAGGGTCTAGGCTTAGCAGATCCGAGTGAAAGACATCGTAGATCCGGAACGATTTCAGCAGCTGGAGCCTATATGTTACCGGCGACCTCTTTTCTATTATCTTTAACGGACCTACGTAACGAGGGTTGAGCTTCGCGTTGCCTTTTAGCCTTAGGTTCCGCGTGTTAAGCTATACCTTTTGGCCTTCCTTAAATTCTATCGGTGACCTCTTTCTATTAGCTCGAGTTACTATCTTTTTCTGAGCCGATTCTATCGCCTCCTTTGCTACCCTGATCGCTTCTTCTATCTAAGATCTAAGCGCTTCTGCCGCTGCTATGGCTATTCTCTTCGACGAGGTAGCGGTAGAAGGTTCTAAAGGGCCGGGTTCGTTTAGCGGTTGAAAACTCATCCTTGGAAGATAACCGTAGGTTATCTCGAACGGCGCCAGTAATGTAGCTTCTAATCGTGCAGAATTGGCGCAGAATTCGGCTATCGGCAATACCTTAACCTATTCTGCTTAATAATAGCTGCAGAAGATTCTTAGATATTTCTCTATCTCTCGGTTAGCTACTTTAGACTGGCCGTCGGTCTGAGGGTAAGCGGCCGTGCTGAGCTTTCTACGAATTCCGAGGGCTTAGTTAATAGCTTTCTATACGTCGGCGGTAAATTGAGGACCCCTATCCGTAGTAATAGTATCCGGCAGGCCGTAGTGCTTCTATACGTGCTGGATTAACATTCTCGCCGTTTCTTCTGCAGTAGTTCCTTTATCCTTAGCTCGGCAGGGGATAAAATAGCGTTCCTTGCTTAATCGATCTACTACGTTAAGCGTAGCGTCGTATCTATCTAAATCCGGCAGGCCGGTTACGAAGTCTATTGTAATATGCTGCTATAGTTTCTCAGGGATCGGAAGTGGCTTTAACAGGCCGGCCGGAAGGCCGTAACGCGGCTTCGCTGCTCGGCATACGTAACAGTTAGTGATAAACTAATGTATCCGCTCGAAGATTCGCGGAAACCAGTAGGTCGTCCTTATTGCTTCTATTATCTTCTTCGATCCTGCGTAACCGACATCTGTAGAGCTATAGACCAGCTGGATAACCTCTGTAATCAGTTCTTCTAGAACAATCAGTTTCCCTAAGCCGGTTTTGCCGAGCTTCTGCTGCTGATTAAGCAGTTCCACTTTCTCGTACAGCGTCTCTTCTTTAATCGGCAGCTCTATCGTACAGATCCCTACCTCTTTTAACACCTCGGCGTCTACTATTCGTTTTGTTAGCACTTTCTGAAACATGTTCGGATCTTCTTTCGCGCAGCTGGTCCTTCCTTCTCTTCTCGTCAGCGCATTAGCCTTTCCATTTTGAGCTCCTAGTCGATAGGTAATCTTAAAATCGAATCCGGATAAGTAGGCGGCCTACCGGGCCTAGCGCCGTAATAGCTTCTGCGTCTTTATAAAGTAGGTCAGTAACTGGTAGTCCGTAAGGACCTGGACCGTGCTCCGTCCAGCTATAAGCTCTGGTTTCCACTCCTTGAAAGCCTAAATAATAGCCAACAGCTCTTTGTTATAAATAGCGTAGTTCCGCTTAGTATTATTTATAGACTTGCTAAAGAAAGCTACCAGATAGAGAGTCTCGTCGTCGTTAGCGTATTAAGAAAGGACCCCTGCTGTTACTGTGTCGGAAGCGTCTGTTTCTATATAGATTATCTTTTCCGGTCGGAAGTGCGCCAGCACTGGCGCTAAGGCTACCGCTTCCTTTAGTCGGTTAAAAGCTTCTGTACACTTCTCGTTCTATAGGCTAGCGGCCTCCTTCTTTAACGCCTTATTTAGGGGTCTCGCTATCTTACTAAAGTCCTTAATAAACCGTCGATAGTAGCTGCAGAATCTGAGGAACGCTCTGATTTGCGTAGTGTTTCCGGATGTCGGTTGCTTCTATTCCGCGACGGCGGCCACTTTCGATAGGTCTATCCGAATTCCTTCTCTTCCGACGATAAGGCCGAGGTATTTGACTTCGGTCTAGTAGAACTCGCTCTTCTTCGTGTCCGCGTTTAATCCGACCTCGCGGAGTCTCTTTAACACCCTCTTAATGTAGTCTGTATGTTGCTCTCTCGTTCCCT
Organism: Pseudocercospora ulei; assembly: GCA_016165855.1. Taxonomy (NCBI): domain Eukaryota; kingdom Fungi; phylum Ascomycota; class Dothideomycetes; order Mycosphaerellales; family Mycosphaerellaceae; genus Pseudocercospora; species Pseudocercospora ulei. The sequence goes on from JACWNB010000003.1 coordinate 3,390,183, forward strand.
TAGTGTAGATAAGAATGTCGTCTAAGTAGATAGACACGAACCGTTCCAGCATGTCTATAAAGGTGTGGTTTATAAAGCGTTGCTACACAGCCGGCGCGTTGGTAATTCCGAAAGGCATTACCAGCTATTTGAAATTGCCTATGCACAAAGCGAATGTCGTAAGATCTTCGGTTTGTCCTTCTTCGTTCCTTAACCGGTGGAACGCTTAGCGGATATCCAGCTTGCTGAACTACTTAGCCTTAGCTACTCATTGTATAGTCTTATCGATTAGAGGCAGCGGATACACATCTCTCTTGGTAACCTTATTAAGGCTACGGTAATCTACACACAGTCGGAGACCGCCTCTAGGTTTCTGCACGAAAAGAATCGGTAACGTATATTCCGCAGAGCTTAGCGTAATGAACTTCTTCGCCAAGTTTTCTCTAACAAACACTTCTACCTAGTTCAGCTCCGCTAGCGATAAGCGTCTTAGGGGCTCGGCTCTCGGCAGTGCGGCTCCTTCTTTCAGTTAGATCTTGTCGTCTTCCGGTCGGTAGAGCGGCAAGAGGTTGGAGTTAGCCTTTAAGAACACGTTAGTGTAACTATAGAGTTCTTTTAGTAACACCTCTAGTAGATCCACTTCTTCTTCTGCTATTATCTTCCAGTAGTCTTTAATATCCTTTATAGAGATAGCACAAATCTCGTTGTCCGACGACCTCGCGAGGGCCGTTAAAGCTTCTGAACTTATCATTCCGATCGTGTCTTAAGGGTCGGACTGATCCTTCGGAGCTACTTCGATAGTCGTAACGTTCGGTTCCACAGCGACCTCGGTGACTGATTTGACGGCGGCGGAGCCGTTGTATAGTGTTCTAAATCCGAGTGTACCTTTACCTACGTTAATAACTGCTCTCTGGTTCTTTATCTATTTTTGTCCTATAATAATGTTAAACCTTCCAATATCTATAATTCAGAACGTCGCCTCCGTAGTGCGGCCAGCTAGAGTGGTCTTTGATCCGGGCACGCAGATATAATTTAATACGGCCTTTTTGATAACTATATCTCGAACTAAGGAGGGAAAGGAATCTATGTAGTGGTAGTGGTGGGCTCTGATGGATAGTGGTGCCAAGGCCCGGCTCGGTCCGGAAGGGCCGAGCCAAAATCCAGGGTCTACCCCATTACTTAGTCCCACCCCTTTCCGCCGCCGCAACACTACCCCCCCCTTCACCAGCGGTCGCCCTCGACCGCTTAGTCAGTTCATTCTTTTAAAAATCTGTTTCTATCTTTTTTTTTGTCGTCTTCCTTTTAAAAATCCCTCTTAAAGTCAACGTTACCTCTTCTGTCTTCTATCAAAAACAACGTTCTTTTCGTCGCTTCTTCCATTTCTTACATCGTCGGCGTCTGAAGTCCTTCACTTGGTGTTTATGTGATTGTCGCTATCTGATCTGAGCTGTCCGGTTATCTAAGCTGCGGCTCGGGCGGTCTGTGCGCTGTTTCGGCGGTCTATATAGATCCGTCCGTAGCGCCGTTTCTTCTTCTTCTTTCTTTTCTACTAAAGCCTTTACCTACTACAGGGTCGGCGGCGCTGGCACGCTACGGCGTCCGCGGGCTACCGGCCGACGCGGTGGTAGGTGGTAGTGGAGCCGAAGGCCTCCCCAAAGGCGACCGTTACGATCGTTTTTATCAGCTTCCGCGCTAGTAGAGCGGACGCGGCTTTCTTCGTTTTCTTCCGGAAGGATCGGCTTTAGAGCCATTCCGGCTTCTGCTTCTTCGGGTTCTGCGCGTAAAAGTCTCTTAGCAGCTCCGCCGAATTCCGGAGATTCTCGATCGGATACTATTTATAATCTTCCGGCCACCCCTTCTAAGAGATCCTCGCTTTGATGGACCCTCTCGTCTTTCTTACATCTATTACGTCTTCTACCTCCTACTCTTCCTCTTTACTGTCCATTTTAACCGGCAGGGGTTCGGCGAACCCCTGCTGCGGCAGACCGTTCTCAGGGTCCAGGCTTAGTAGATCGGAATAGAAAACGTTGTAGATCCGGAACGCCTTCGGCAGCTCGAGCCGATAAGTTACCGGCGACCTCTTTTCTATTATCTTGAACTGACCTACGTAGCGTAGGTTAAGCTTCGCGTTTCCTTTTAGCCTTAGGTTCCGCGTGTTAAGTTATACCTTTTAACCTTCTTCGAATTCTATTGGCGACTGGCTTCTATTAGTTCGAGTTACCATCTTCTTCTAAGCCGATTCTATCGCTTCTTTCGCCACCTTAATCGCTTCTTCTATCTAAGATCGGAGCGCTTCCGCCGCCACGGCGGCGACTCTCTTTAACGACGTAGCGGTGGAAGGTTCTATAGAGTTGGGTTCGCTCGGCGGATAGAAACTCATTCTCGGAAGGTAGCTATAGGTTATCTTAAACGGCGCCAGCGACGTAGCTTCTGACTGTGCTGAATTGGCGCAGAATTCGGCTATTGGCAGCACCTCTACCCACTTTTCTTAATAGTGGCTGCAGAAGATCCGTAGATATTTCTCTATCTTACGGTTGGCTACTTCTGATTGACCGTCGGTCTAAGGGTGAGCGGCTATGCTAAGCTTTCCACGGATTCCGAGAGCTTAGTTGATGGCTTTCTATACGTCGGCGGTGAATTGAGGACCCCTATCCGTAGTAATAGTGTCCGGCAGGCTATAGTGCTTCTATACGTATTGGATCAACATTCTCGCCGTTTCTTCCGCAATAGTTCCTTCGTCTCTCGCTTAGCAGGCGATAAAGTAGCGTTCTTTGCTCAGCCTATCCACTACGTTAAGGGTGGCATCGTATCTATCGGAATCCGGCAGGCCGGTTACAAAATCCATCGTAATGTGCTGCTATAGTTTCTCGGGGATCGGCAGTAGCTTCAATAAGCCTGCCGGAAGGCCGTAATGTAGCTTCGCTGCTCTGCACACGTAGCAATTGGCGATAAATCGGTGGATCCGTTCGTAGATCTGCGGAAACTAGTAGATCGTCCTTATAGCTTCTATCGTCCTCTTCGAGCCGGCGTGACCAACTTCCTTAGAGCTATAGACCAATTGGATAACCTCCGTAACCAGTTCTTCCGGAACTATTAGCTTTCCTAAGCCGGTTTTGTCTAGCTTCTGCTGCTGATTAAGCTGCTCCACCTTCTCGTAGAGAGTCTTTTCTTCGATCGGCGGCTCTATTAGTTCTGGTTCGGTCTGCAGTTCCGCTGCGCAGATCCCCGCTTCCTTTAACACTTCGGCGTCTACTATCCTTTCGGTTAGCACCTTCTGAAACATGTTTGGATCTTCCTTCGCGCGGCTCGTCTTCCCTTCTCTTTGCGTTAGCGCGTTAGCCTTTCCGTTTTGAGCCCCTAGTCGATAGGTGATCTTAAAGTCGAACCCTAATAAGTAGGCAGCCTACCGTACTTAACGTCGTAAGAGCTTCTGTATCTTTATAAAGTAGGTCAGCGACTGGTGGTCTGTAAGGACCTGGACCGTGCTCTTTCTAGCTATAAGCTCTGGTTTCCACTCTTCGAAAGCCTGAATAATCGCTAGCAGCTCCTTATCGTAGATAGCGTAGTTCCGTTTAGCCTCCGTTATGGACTTGCTAAAGAAAGCTACCGGATGGAGGGTCTCGTCGTCGCTATATTAAGAAAGGACCCCTGCCGTTACTGTATCGGAAGCGTCCGTTTCTACGTAGATCGTCTTTTCCGGTCGGAAGTGCGCCAAAACCGGCGCCAAAGCCACCGCTTCTTTCAGCTGTACAAAAGCTTCCGTGCACTTCTTATTCTATAGGCCGGCGGCCTCTTTTTTTAGTGCTTCGTTCAGGGGTCTCGCTATCTTGCTAAAGTCCTTAATAAACCGTCGATAGTAGCTGCAGAAGCCGAGGAACGCCCTGATTTGCGTAGTATTTCCAGATTTCGGCTGCTTCCATTCGGCGACGGCGGCGACCTTTAAGGGGTCTATATAAATTCCATCTCTTCCGATGATAAGACCGAGATATTTAACCTTAGTTTAATAGAACTCGCTCTTTTTCGTGTCTACGTTCAGTCCGACCTCGCAGAGCCTAATCAACACCTTCTCGATGTGGTCCGTGTGTTGCTCTCTCGTTCTATCCGTATAGATAAGGATGTCGTCTAGGTAGATAGACACGAACCGTTCCAACATGTCTATAAAGGTGTAGTTTATAAAGCGTTGCTATACCGCCGGCGCGTTAGTGAGTCCGAAAGGCATTACCAGCTACTTAAAATTGCCTATACGCGTCGCGAACGTCGTAAGGTCTTCTGTCTGCCCTTCTTTATTCCTTAGTCGATGGAATGCTTAGCGGATGTCCAGCTTGCTGAACCACTTAGCCTTCGCTACCCGCTGTATAGTCTTATTAATTAGCGGCAGTGGATACACGTCTCTCTTAGTGACCTTATTGAGGCCTCGATAGTCTACACACAGTTAGAGACTACCTCCAGGCTTCCGTACGAAAAGGATCGGTAACGCGTATTCGGCAGAACTCGGCGTAATAAACTTCTTCGCTAGGTTTTCGCGAACGAACACCTCTACTTAGTCCAGTTCCGCCGGTGACAGTCTTCTTAGGGGCTCGGTTCTTAGCAATGTAGCCCCCTCTTTCAACCTGATCTTGTTGTCGTATTCCGGCCGGTGGAGCGGCAGGAGGTTGGAGTCTGCTTTTAAGAACACGTTAGCGTAACTGTAGAGCTCCGCCGGCAGCACCTCTAGTGGATCTACCTCTTCTTCCGCTATTATCTTCCGGTAGTCTTCGATGTCTTTTATTAAGATAGCGTAGACCTTAGTGTCCGGCGACTTCGCGAGGGTCGTTATGGTTTCTGAACTTATTATTCCGACTGTAACCAGGGGTTCGGAACAATCGGATGGAGCCTCTTTCGCGGACTCCGTAGCTTTCGGCTTAGCGGCGGCGGTGGCGTTGCCTAGGGTTTTGAACCCTATCGTGCCTTTGTCTACGTCAATAATGGCTTTCTGGTTCTTTATCTATTTCTGCCCTATAATGATGTCAAACTTTCCGATATCTATAATTCGGAACGTCGCTTCTGTAGTGCGACCAGCTAAGGTAGTCTTTAGCGGCACGTAGTGCGTAACGCTTTCCGTGTCTTGTCCGTTATATGCCGAAATCTTCGTCGGCGACGCCAGTTCCACTAGATAACCGTATCTATTTATTAGCTTCTGAACTAGCCGGTGGTGGATAGCTGCTCCGATAAGAGCTCCGGTATCGATAAAAGCTCTTAGCTAAAGTGGTTTGCTCGATCCGTTAAGGGGGTAGACAGTGATTAGAAGGATAATAGCTGTTTCCGTGTTTACTTCCATCGCAGCCGATAGCGGATCGCTGCAGCTATTAATGCTCTCTTTCGTCGACGTAGTTCGCGTTGATGCCCTGTTGTCTATGCTGGATAGGGGGCCTATCTTTCCAGCTGGTCTTTTCCCAAGATTCGCAGTAGCACTCTACCGTCTACGCTGTAAGTTTCGTTCGAAGCCGGCTCGATGGCTTAGATAGTCTTTCTCGGCGGCGGCGGCTTCGTTGCTCGATATTCCTGCTTCTGCTTGTCCGATGCTTGGCATTTCGTAGCGATGTAGCCAGGCTTGCTACACGCGTAGCAGGTAGGGACGAACGACGGCCGCGGCGAATACGACGATTGCTGGGGGTTTCGTCGGAAAGGCGCAAGGGCTCTGGTTCCCTACGGCGACGGCGACGGCTTCTGGTTCGATTCGCGTAATTTCGCGTAAGCGCTTAAGTTTCTCCTGGTAACTCTCGCTCTATGCACGAAGCTCTTAAGGTCTTCGTCTTCTACAGACGCTATAGCTGCGGCCAGTTCAGGGTTTAGCTTCTGCCTTAATAGGTGAAGCTGCTTATCTTCTGCTACCTAGGCCCTAATCGTATATTTTCTGAACAAACCGTAGAATTCTTCAAACGTCTGCCGGTTCTGATTGATCTTGTCTAGCTGCTTACCGGCTGTCTTCTTTCGGAATGGATCTCCGAAGCGTTGATCTAGCGCTTTAATTGCTTCTTTAGCGGTTACCTCTTCCAGGTCCGCTACTAGCGAAAAAGCTTCTCCTTCTAACCGCGATTCCAGGTACGCCAATCTATCTCCGGCGCTGTTCGATGCGTAATCGCGGCTTATCTTATTCTTGATCTTCTTCTTAAACTCTTCCCAGTCTTTAGGGTCTCCGCCTTTAAATGCCGGCGGGTCCGGCAATAATGTTATTAGGGTGCTACCTTAACTATAGGCCGCCGGTAAGGCGGTCTCTTCTTGTTCTTCTCGATGCGGTGGCAGCGGTGCTAACGACATCGCTGCTTCTATCTCAGCTAGTTGATCCTTTAGTGCCTTTAGCTGCGCCAGTCGATTCGCTGCCTGGTTTTCCAGCACATCTATAATAGTCTCGGCCGATTCCCTCTCGGCTCTTACCGTCTCTACTTCCTCTCTTAACTGTCTCTTTTCTTCCAGCGTTCTGAAGAACAGCGTCTTAATGAGGTCTATACTATCGTAGACCTTTCCTATCCTATTCTCGTTTACATAGTCTTCCAGTTCCTCGATCGTGCAGTCGTAGATCTTCCTATATTTAGCTATTCGTTCCTTGAACTCAGCGGTCTCTTCCGCTGTGAAACCGCTAATAACGATCTTATCGTTAATAACGCTTAAGCGCCTACTCGCTCTGTCAGTCTTTCCTTTTCTGCTTCTGCTGCGGCCTGTAACGCCGCTCTCTACCGCTAAGAAGTCTTCCATCTTCTTACGGTGCCTTGGGGGTTGTTGTTGGTGTGGGTGCGCGTGCGTTATTCGGGTTTTCGGATAGTTCGACAGGCCCTTTCGCGTAGCGCAGGGGTAGTGTAGAGAGTAAGTTCGAGATATAATGATCCGGGCACGCAGATATGATTCAATACGGCCTTTTTGATGACTATATCTCGAACTAAGGAGGGAAAGGAATCTATGTAGTGGTGGTGGTAGGCTCTGATAGATAGTGGTGCCAAGGCCCGGCTCAGTCCGGAAGGGCCGAGCCGAAATCCAGGGTCTACCCCATCACTCAGTCCCACCCCTTTCCGCTGCCGCAACAGTCTTCAATAGCACATAATGCGTAACACTCTCTGTGTCTTGTCCGTTGTACGCCGAAATCCGTATCGGTAATGCTATCTCTACCGGATAGCTATATCCCTTTATCAGCTTTTGAACCAATCGATAATGGATCGCCGCTCCGATAAGGGCTCCCGTGTCGATAAAAGCTCTTAGCTGAAGTGGTTTGCTCGAGCTATCTAGGGGGTAGACAGTAATTAGAAGGATAATAGCTGTTTCCGTGTTCACCTCTACTGCTGCCGAGAGCGGATCGCTACAGCTGTTAATGCTCTTATCTTTCGGTAACGTAGTTCTTGTTAGTGCCCTGTTGTCTATGCTGGATAGGGGGCCTATCTATCTAGCTGGTCTTTTCCTAGGATTCGCAGTAGCACTCCACCGTCTACGCTGTCGGTGTCGTTCGGAGCCAGCTCGATAGCTTGTATAGTCTTTCTCGGCTGCTGCGGCTGCTTTATAACACGATACTCCTGCTTCTGCTTATCTAATGCTTGGCACCTCGTAGCGATGTGGCTAGGCTTTCTATTTGCGTAACAGGTAGGGACGAACGACGAACGCGGTAACTAATAAGATGGCTGCGGAGGTGCTCTCCGGAAAGGTGCAGGGGGTCGCGTCGCCTACGTTAACAACGGCTTCTAGTTCGATTTGCGTAATTTCGCGTAAGCGCTTAGGTTTCTCGTAGTAACTCTCGCTCAGTGTACGAAGCTCTTAAGGTCTTCGTCTTCTACCGAGGCTATAGCTGCAGCCAGTTTAGGGTTCAGCTTCTGCCTTAGTAGGTAGAGCTGCTTATCTTCCGACACTCGGGCTCTGATCGCATATTTTCTAAACAGTCCGTAGAACTCTTCGAACGTCTGCCGGTTCTAGTTGATCTTATCCAGCTGTTCGCGGGCCGTCTTCTTTCGGAAGGGGTCTCTAAAGCGTTAATCTAGCGCTTTGATTGCTTCCTCAGCGGTTACCTCTTCTAGGTCCGCTACTAGCGAAAAAGCTTCGCCTTCTAATTGCGACTCTAGGTAGGCCAACCTATCCCCGGTACTGTTTCCGGCGTAGTCTCGGTCTATCTTGTTCTTTATCTTCTTCTTAAACGCTTCCTAGTCTTCGGGGTCTCCGCCTCTAAACGCTAGTAGGTCCGGTAGTAATGTTATTAAGGTGCTACCTTAACTGTAGGCCGCCGGCGAGACGGTCTCTACTGGTTCTTCTTGGCGCGGTAGCGGCGTTATCGCTGCTTCTATCTTAGCTAACTGAGCCTTTATCGCCTTTAGTTGTGCCAGTCGGTTTGCCGCTTAGTTTTCCAGCATGTCTATAATAGTCTCGGCCGATTCCTTCTTAGCTCTTACCGCCTCGATTTCCTCTCTTAACTGTCTCTTTTCTTCTAGGGTTCTGTAAAACAGCTTTTTAATAAGGTCTATGCTGTCGTAGACCTTTCCTACTCCGTTCTCGTTTACGTAATCTTTAAGTTCCTTAAGTGTGCAGTCGTAGATTTTCTTGTATTCGTTTATTCGTTTCTTAATCTCTGCGGTCTCTTCTGCTGTAAAACCTCCGATAATAAACTTGTTATCGATGACACTAGAGCGCCTACTCGCTCTGTTAGTCTTTTCTCTTCTGCTTCTGCTTCGGCCTGTAACGCCGCTCTCTACTGTTAAGAAGCTCTCTATAGCTATCTTACAGTGCTGTTGTTTGGTTTGTGTAGTGCGCGTGCGTTATTCGGGTGTCCGGATAGTTCAACGGTCCCTTTCGCGCAGCGCGGTAGTGGTGTAGTAAGTAAGTTCGAGATATAATAATCTAGGTATGCAGATAAGATTTAATACAGACTTTTTAATAACTATATCTCGAACTGAGGAGGGAAAGGAATCTATGTAGTGGTTGGCGAGAGCTTTGGGGGTAGTGTGCCAAGGCCCGGCTAGGTCCGGAAGGGCTGAGCCGAAATTCCGAGGGTCTACCCTATTGCTTAGTCCCACCCCTTTCTACTGCCGCAACACGGTTCGCAGCTCCTTCTACGAAAATTCTTCTTAAAATTGACGTTACTTCTTCTTTTCTTCTATCTTAAAAACATCTCCTTTTTTTGTCTCTTTCTTCTTTATATCCTCCTCGTCTAAAGTCTTTTACTTAGCGTCTATCTGATCTGCGCTATATAATCCTTGCTATATAATCCGAGCTGTCTAATTAGAGCTATCTGATCGGTGCTATAGCTCTATATAGGTCCGGACGCGACTTTCCGATTTCTTCTTACGAAGGCTTAAGCGACACCCCGAAAAAGGGGGCCGTTGTCGACTTCGTCTATAAAATCGATCGGACGAGCCCTTCGCTTTTATGGCGTCGTCGACAACCGTCGCACTAAAGGGGGCCGTCGTCGACTTCGTCTACAGAATCCGTCCGGCTAAGCTATTAGACTTTGTAGACGTCGTTAAAGACTATTACTAAGCGCGCCGCTACGATCGTTTCTTTAGCTTTCTCTTACCGATGGAACGGACGCGGCCCTTCTTCTTTTCTATCGCTTCCACAGCCTTCGTTTCCTTATTTCTGGAGCTATCTAGGTCTTGGTTTTCTCGGATTCCGGATATAGAACTCTTCTAGCAGCTCTGCCAAATTCTGGAGATTCTCGATCGGATACTATTTATAGTCTTCCAGCTACCCCTTCTATAAGACCCTCGCTTTAATGGACCCCCTTATCTTCTTTATATCTATTACATCTTCTACCTCCTATTCTTCTTCTTTACTGTCTATCTCGATTAGTAGGGGTTCGATAAATCCCTGACTTAGAAGGCCGTCTTTAGGGTCTAGGCTTAGCAGATCAAAATAGAAGACATCGTAGATCTGGAACAATCTCAGCAGCTGGAGCCGACAGGTTACTAGTGACCTCTTTTCTACTATAGTAAAAGGGCCTACGTAACAGGGGTTAAGCTTCGCGTTGCCTTTTAGCCTTAGGTTCTGCGTATTAAGCTATATCTTTTAGCCTTCCTCGAATTCTATTAGTAACCGCTTTCTATTAGCTCGAGTTACTATCTTTGTCTAAGCTGATTCCATTGCTTCTTTCGCTATTCGGACTGCTTCTTCTATCTGAGCCTTAAGTCCTTCCGCTGCAGCAGTGGCGACTCTCTTTAATAAGGTAGTAGAAGGTTCCGAAGGGCTGGGTCTATCTAGCAGTTAGAAGCTTATCCTCGGAAGATAGCTGTAAGTTATCTTTAATAGCACTAGCGAGGTTGCTTTAGATAGAACAGAATTAGCGCAGAATTCGGCTATTGGAAGCACCTTAGTCTAGTCTTCTTAATAATAGCTGCAGAAGATTCGTAGATATTTTTCTATCTTATAGTTAGCTACTTCCGATTGACCGTCCGTCTAAGGGTAAGCGGCTGTACTAAGCTTTCTACGGATTCTGAGAACTTAGTTAGTAGCCTTCTATACATCGGCAGTGAATTGAGGACCCCTATCCGTAGTAATAGTGTCTGGTAGGCTATAATGCTTCTATACGTGCTAAATTAGCATCCTTGCAGTCTCTTCTGCAGTAGTGCCCTTATTCTTTGCTTAACAGAGAATAAAGTAACGTTCTTTGCTTAACTGATCTAGTACGTTAAGTGTAGCATTGCATCTATCGGAATCCGGTAGGCCAGTTACGAAATCTATCGTAATGTGCTGCTACAGTTTCTTAGGGATTGGCAGTGGCTTTAGTAGACCGGCCGGAAGGCCGTAACGTAGCTTCGCAGCTCGGCACGCGTAGCAGTTGGTAATAGACCGGTGGATTCGCTTATAGATTCGCGGAAACTAGTAGACAGTTCTAATAGCGTCTATCGTCTTCCTTGTACTAGCGTAACCGACATCCTTAGAACTATAGACTAGCTAAATGACTTCTGTAACTAGTTCCTCTGGAACTATTAGCTTCCCTAAACCAGTTTTGCCGAGTTTCTATTAATAGTTAAGAGCGTCTCCTCGGATGCCGGTTCCACTGCGCAGATCCCTACTTCTTTTAGCACCTCGGCGTCTACTATCCGTTCGGTTAGCACCGTCTGGAACATATTTAGATCTTTCTTCGCGCGGCTAGTCATCTCTTCTCTTCTCGTTAGTGCATCGGCTTTTCCGTTTTCAGCTCCTAGTCGATAAGTAATCTTAAAATCGAAACTAGATAAGTAGGCAGCCTACCGGGCTTGGCAGCGCAAGAGCTTCTACGTCTTTATAAAATAGGTTAGTGACTAATAGTCTGTAAGGACCTGGACTGTGCTCTTTCTAGCTATAAGCTCCGGTTTCCATTCCTTAAAAGCTTAGATAATAGCTAATAGTTCCTTGTCGTAGATAGCGTAGTTCTGCTTAGGCTTATTTATAGACTTGCTAAAGAAAGCTACTAGATAGAGGGCCTCGTCGTTGTCGCTATACTAAGAAAGGACCCCTGCTGTAACTGTATTAGAAGCGTCCGTTTCTAGGTAGATTGTCTTTTCTGGTTAGAAGTGCGCTAGCACCAGCACTGTAGCTATAGCAGCCTTTAATTAGTAGAAGGCTTCTGTACACCTCTTATTCTAAAGGCCGCCTATCTACTTCTCTAACGCCTTATTTAAGGGTCTTGCTATCTTGCTAAAGTCCTTAATAAAGCGGCGATAGTAGCTGCAGAATCTGAGAAAAGCTCTAATTTAGGTAGTGTTTCCAGACTTCGGCTGCTTCTATTCCCCTATAGCGGCGACCTTTAAGGGGTCTATCCGGATGCCCTCCTTTCTAACAATAAGGCCGAGGTATTTGACTTCGGACCAATAGAATTTGCTCTTCTTCGTATCCGTATTTAATCCAGCCTTTTAGAGCCTAGTTAGTACCTGTTTAATGTAGTCTGTATACTGCTGTCTTGTTCTATTAGTATAGATAAGGATGTCGTCTAGGTAGATAGACACAAACCGCTCTAGCATGTCTATAAAGGTATAGTTTATAAAGCGTTGCTATACAGCTAGCGCGTTAGTAAGACCAAAAGGTATAACTAGCTATTTGAAATTGCCTATACGTATAGCAAATGTCGTAAGGTCTTCCGTCTGCCCTTCTTCGTTCCTTAGCCGATAGAACGCTTAGCGAATGTCCAGCTTGCTAAACTATTTAGCTTTCGCTACCCGCTGTATAGTCTTATCGATTAGCGGCAGCAGGTATACATCTCTCTTAGTAACTTCGTTAAGGCCTCTATAGTCTATATATAGTCGAAGGCTGCCTCTAGGCTTCTGTAAGGGCTTAAGAATCTTAGTTCAGAAACTTAAGGCTGGGTATCTATATAGAGGAACTAATAGGCAGTTCCTTCGTCGTACGCTACTGTATAATTTGTACCTACGAAGCTAAGCTAGCAATTTCCCTCTGTGTAGGGGTGCAAGGTTTACACTCTATACAGAGGGTCGAGAGTTTCCCTCTATACAGTAGTGCAGAGTTTTCCCTCTATTTAGAGGGGCAGCAATCCTCCTCTATATAGGGTTATAGGATTCTCCCTCTATATAGGAGTAGGGTCGTGTTAGTAACTCTGTATAGAGGGTAGGGTCGTGCTGGCGCCGCTAAGTCGCAGTCCTTAGGGCGACGGCTGGCTTAGGTCTAGGACCTGGGCTGGACAGCGCCCCTTAATAATACCCTCCTCCCTTCTCGTAGTGCTTCTTTCGTACGATAGCATGTCGTACGGCCTTAGCTCCTAGGGTTCCTCTTGCAGATTACGATTTCCGTCTCTGTCTAGTCGTCTATAGTCGACTGTCGTCTGGGCACTTGCTAGTCGGCAAGGCCTGCTAGATGCCCTCCCTGTTGTTGCTAAGGCCTCGGGTAGCAGTTGCCCGTTCGTCCTAGGTCTACCCCCTCCCTCTACGCTGCTGCAACCTTAGCTATATCTATCTGGATCCTGTAGCTAAGGTAGAGGAGGATCTGCGAGCAGGGAAGGCAGGTAGTACTAGATTGCTTCTACCTAATCTTAACCGATTCCGTTTGCTACTTTAAGGATACTGAAGCTAAGGCAGAGGAGGATCCGCGAGCGGTTACAAAAGTGCAGGAGGTGCTCGGTCCTGTCTGTCTATTTACCTGTCTCTTGTCCCTCCTCTGTTTACCTCCTATCCTATAGCCCTAGCTGTATACTCCGCGTCCTAACCGTACGGTCTAGCGGCAGCGGGCCGTCTAGCTCTGTCCCTGTACCTTAGTCGTCGTCCGGAGTTTAGCTCCTAGGTAGATGTTCCCGCCTGTTATCGTCTATAGGGTTAGGTAGTAGTCGTTTACCTAGCAGTCGTCTGTACGGTCTCGGGCAGGCTGGTTATCTCGTACGGTCCCGCCCCGCCCTGTACTAGCTCTATTCCCGTCCTTCTTCCTTTCCCTCTGTTGCAACGGCAGAAAGGGGTAGGACTAAGTAATAGGGTGGACCCTTAGAATTTCGGCTTAGCCCTTCCGGACCGAGCCGGGCCTTGGCATACTACCCCTAAAGCCCTTACCTACCGCCGCATAGATTTCTTTCCTTCTTTAGTTCGAGAGATAGTTATTAAAAAGGCCGTATTGAATTATATCTGCGTACCCGGATTATTATCTCTCGAACTCTCTTACTACACTAACTCCGCACTGCGCGAAAGGGCCTGTTGAACTATCCGGCTACCCAAATAACGCACGCGCACAATATACCAAACCAAACACCAGCACCGTAAGACAGCTATAGAGAGCTTCTTAACAGTAGAGGGCGGCGTTACAGGCCGCAGCGGAAAGCGAAAGACTAACAGACCGAGGGATAGGCGTACCAGCATCCTCGACGATAGGATAGCTACTAAGGGCCTTATAGAAGAAGAGATAGATAAAGCGAAGAAGGGTATAGAGGGCTATACCGAACTGTACGCACGTACGCCGGATAAAATAGAAGAGTATCTGGCAGAAGATAGAGCTAAGAAGGTGTTCGACATAATTACATTTGTTGAAAAGAAGTTTTATAGGAACATAGAAGAGAACAGGCAACTAAGAGATAAAGTAGAAGCGGTAATAGCCGAGAAGGAGTCGGCAGAAACTATTATCGATGTACTAGAAAACCAAGCGGCGAATCGACTAGCTTAACTAAAGGCGATAAAGGCTCAGTTAGCTAAGACGGAAGCAGCGAGGTTGTCGCCGCTACCACATCGAGAAGAACACGCAGAGACCGCCTTACCGGCGGCCTACAGTTAAGGCAGCACCTCGATAACGTTACTACCTGACCTACCGGCGTTTAGGGGCAGAGACACTAAAGATTGGGAAGCGTTTAAAAAGAAAATAAAGAATAAGATAGACCGCGATTACGCTGGAAGCAGTACAGGAGATAGATTGGCCTACCTGGAATCGCAGTTAGAAGGTAAAGCTTTTTTGTTAGTAGCGGACCTAGAAGAGGTAACCGCCGAAGAGGCGATCAAAGCGCTGAATTAACGCTTTAGAGACCCCTTCCAAAAGAAGACAGCCTAAGAACAGCTGGACAAGATCAATTAGAACCGGCTAACGTTTAAGGAATTCTACAGACTGTTCCAAAAATATGCTATTAAAGCTAAAGTGTTAGAAGATAAGCAGCTACACTTGCTAAGGCAGAAGCTGAACCCTAAGCTGGCCGCAGCTATAGCTTCAGTAGAAGACGAAGACCTTAAGAGCTTCGTGCACCAAGCGAGAGTTACCGCTAGAAACCTAAGCGCCTACGCGAAATCGCGCGAATCGAACCAGAAACCGTCGACTGCGCCAACAATACGACCCCCTGCACCTTTCCGAAGAGCCCCCTAGCAGCTATCTTATTCGCTGCGTTCGTCGTTCGTCCCTACCTACTACGCGTACAGAAAACCTAGCTACATCGCTACGAGATGCTAAGCGACAGATTAACAGAAGCAGGAATATCGTGCCGCAAAGCCGCAGCTGCCAAGAAAGGCTATCCAAGCTATTGAGCCGGTTCCGAACGACACCGACAGTGTAGATAGTAGAGTGCTACTAAGGATCTTAGGAAAAGACCAGCTAGACGGATAGACCCCCTATCTAGCATAGACAATAGGGCACCGACAAGAACTACCTCGCTAGAAGAAGGAAGTATCAACAGCTGTAGCGATCCGCTCTTAGCGGCGGTAGAAGTAAACGCGGAGACCGCTATTATTCTTCCGATTACGGTCCACCCCCCTCGAAGGCTCGCATCGACCACTCCAATTAAGAGCTTTTATCGACACAGGAGCTCTTATCGGAGCGGCGATCCACTATCGACTGGTTTAGAAGCTAATAAACGGATATCGCTACCTAGTGGAATTAACATCGCCGACGCGAATTTCGGCGTACAACGGACAAGACACAGAGAGTGTTACGCATTACGTGCCACTAAGGACTACCCTGGCCGGTCGCACTACGGAAGCGACGTTCCGAATTATGGATATCGGAAGGTTTAACGTTATTATAGGACAGAAATAGATAAAGAACTAGGAAGCCGTTATTAACGTAGGTAAAGGCACACTCGGATTCAAAACGCTACAGAGTGGCGTCGCTGCCGTCGAGTCGGTTACCGTCGTCGCCGCGAAACCGAACGTTACGACTATCGAAGCGGTTCCGATAGATCGGTCCGACCCTCTAGACACGATCGGAATAATAAGCTTAGAAGCTTTAACGATCCTTGCAAGGTCGCCAGACAGTGAGATCTACGCTATCTCGATAAAAGACATCGAAGACTACAGGAAGTTAATAGCGGAAGAAGAAGTAGATCCGTTAGAGGTGTTGCTAAAGGAGCTCTTTAGCTATACTAATGTATTTTCAAAAGCTGACTCCAATCTCTTGCTGCTCTACCGACCGGAATACGACAACAAGATCCGACTAAAAGAGGGAGCTACGCTGCTAAGAACCGAGCCCCTAAGACGATTGTCGCCGGCCGAGCTAGACTAAGTAGAGGTGTTTATTCGAGAAAACCTGGCGAAGAAGTTTATTACGCCGAGCTCCGCCGAGTATGCTTTACCGATTCTTTTCGTGCAGAAACCCGGAGGTAGTCTCCGACTGTGCGTAGATTACTAAGGCCTTAATAAGGTTACTAAGAGAGACGTGTATCCACTGCCGCTAATCGATAAGACTATACAGCGTATAGCGAAGGCCAAGTAGTTTAGCAAGCTGGATATTCGCTAAGCTTTCTATCGACTAAGGAACAAAGAAGGGCGGACAGAAGATCTTACGACGTTCGCTATGCGTATAGGCAATTTTAAGTAGTTGGTTATGCCCTTCGGCCTAACTAACGCACTAGCGGTGTCGCAGCGTTTTATAAATCATACCTTTCTGGACATGCTAGAGCGGTTCGTGTCTATTTACTTAGACAACATCCTTATTTACACCGAAGGGACGAGGGAGCAACACACAGACTATATCGAGAAAGTGTTAACTAGGCTCTGCGAGGTTGGCTTAAACGCCGACACGAAGAAGAGCGAGTTCTATTAGACCGAAGTTAAATATCTCGGTCTTATCGTTGGAAGAGAAGGCATTCGGATAGACCCCTTAAAGGTCGCCGCTGTAGCGGAATAGAAGCAAGCGAAATCCGGAAACACTACACAAATCAGAGCGTTTCTCGGATTCTGCAGCTACTATCGACAGTTTATTAAAGACTTTAGCAGGATAGCGAGACCCCTAAACGAAGCACTAAAGAAGGAGGCCGCTGGCCTATAGAATAAGAAGTGCACAGAAGCTTTTATCTAGCTGAAAGAAGCAGTAGCCTCGGCGCCGGTTCTAGCGTACTTCCGACTAGAAAAGACGATCTATATAGAAACGGACGCTTCCGACACAGTAACAGCAGGGGTTCTTTCTCAGTACAATAACGCCGACGAGACCCTCTATCTAGTGGCTTTCTTTAGCAAGTCTATAAATAAAGCTAAGCAGAACTACGCTATTTACGATAAAGAGCTATTAGCTATTATTTAGGCTTTCGAGGAATAGAAACTAGAGCTTATAGCTGGAAAGAACACAGTCCAGGTCCTTACAGACCACCAGTCACTCACCTACTTTATAAAGACGCAGAAGCTATCGCGGCGTCAAGCTCGGTAGGCTGCCTACCTATCCGGATTCGATTTTAAGATTACCTATCGACCTAGAGCTTAAAATGGAAAGGCTAATACACTAACGAGAAGAGAATGGAAGACCAGCCGCGCGAAAGAAGATCCGAATATGTTCCAGAAGGTGTTGACCGAACGGATAGTAGATGCCGAGTTGTTAAAAGAAGCAGGGATTAGTGCGATAGAACCGCCGACTAAGGAAGAGACGCTCTACAAGAAAGTAGAGCGGCTTAACTAACAACAGAGGCTTAGCAAAACAGGCTTAGGGAAGCTAGTAGTTCTGGAAGAACAAATTACAGAGATCGTCCAGCTAGTCTATAGTTCTACGGATGTTGGCTACGCTAGCTCTAAGAAGACAATAGAAGCCGTAAGGACGGTCTACTGGTTTCCGCGGATCTTCGAGTGGATCCACCGGTTTATTGCTAATTGTTACGTATGCCGAGTCGCGAAGCTACGTTACGGCCTTCCGGCCGGTCTGTTAAAGCCACTTCCGATCTCCGAGAAACTATAGCAGCATATTACAATAAATTTCGTAACCGGCCTGCCGGACTCCGATAGATGTAACGCCACACTTAATGTAGTAGACCGACTAAGTAAGGAGCGCCACTTTAGCCCCTACTGAGCTAAGGATAAAGGAACTACTGCAGAAGAAACGGCGAGAATGCTAATCCAGCACGTATAGAAGCACTACGGCCTGCCGGACACTATTACTACAGATAGGGGTCCAAAATTTACTGCTAATATATAGAAGGCTATTAACCAAGCTCTCGGAATTCGTGGAAAACTCAGCACAGCTGCTTACCCTTAAACCGACAGTTAGTCTAAAGTAGCTAACCGAGGGATAGAGAAATATTTACGAATCTTCTGTAGTTATTATTAAGCAGAATAGGTTAAGGTGTTGCCGATAGCCGAATTCTGCGCCAATTCAGCACAGTTAGAGGCTACCTTACTGGCGCCGTTTAAGATAACTTATAGTTATCTTCTGAGGATAAGCTTTTAACCGCCGAACGAACTTAGCTCTTCGGAATCTTCTACCGCCACTTCGTTAAAGAGAGTCGCTGCTGCCGCGGCCGAAGCACTTAAGGCTTAGATAGAGGAAGCAATCCGCGTAGCAAAGGAGGCGATAGAATCGGCTTAGAAAAAGATAGTAACTCGAGCTAATAGAAAGCGGTTACCGATAGGATTCGAGGAAGGCTAAAAGGTATAGCTTAACACGCGGAACCTAAGGCCAAAAGGCAACGCCAAGCTTAACCCCCGCTACGTAGGTCCGTTCAAGATAGTGGAAAAGAGGTCGCTGGTGACTTACCGGCTCTAGCTACCGAAATCATTCCGGATCTACGATGTTTTTTATTCGGATCAGCTAGGTTTGGACCCTAAAGACGGTCTTCCGGATTAGGGGTTCGCTGAACCCCTGCTAGTCGAAATAGATAGCGAAGAAGAAGAATAGGAGGTAGAAGATGCAATAGATATAAGAAAGCTAAGAGGATCTATCGAAGCAAGGATGTCGTAGAAGGGATAGCCGGAAGATTATAAATAGTATCCGATCGAGAATCTCCGAAATTCGGTAGAGCTGCTAAAGGAATTCTATACACAGAACCAGAAGAAGCTAAAGCCGGAGTAGCTCTAAAGCTAATAGTTAAGGAAGAAGAAGAAAAGCCACGTCTGCTCTATCGGCATAGAAGCCGATAAAGACGATCGTAGCGGTCGCTTTGCTAGAGTTCTCGGCTCCACTACCACTACCGCTGGCCAGGACCGGCGGATAGTAGCGGTAAGGCCGAGGACGGCGCTACTGCGTCGGCGCGCTTTGTAACAGTCTTTGCTCTCTGTTACTACTATCCGCCGGCTTGGCCGGACGGATAATAACGGCAAAGAAAGAAGCCGACGCTATCAAAGCAGCCTTGCGGTAGCGCTAAAGGCTATAGTAGAGAAGAAAAAGAAGAAGAGATAGCAAGCCGCGGATAGACCTATATAGACCTCCGCTGCGGCGCACAGGCCAGCCTCGCTACAGCTTAGATAGCTGCCAGCTTAGATTAGATAGCTCTTCTAATTAGATAGACGCCGAAGTAAAGACGTCAGATAGCGACAATGTAAGAAGAAAGAAGATAAAGAAAAAGGATGCTCTTAGGATAGAAGAAAGCGAGGAGATAACGTTAAAAAAAGACGAAGATAAGTAAGCAGTCGAGGTCGACCGCTAGTAAGGGAGGGGGGTGGTGTTGCGGCAGCAGAAAGGGGTAGGACTAAGTAATAGGGTAGACCCTAAGAATTTCGGCTCGGCCCTTCCGGACTAAGCCAGGCCTTGGCACACTACCCCTAAAGCCCTTACCTACTGCTGTATAGATTTCTTTCCTTCTTTAGTTCGAGAGATAGTTATTAAAAAGGCTGTATGAAATTATATCTGCGTGCCTGGATTACCCTCTTCCTGCACCTATGCTATACTTCTTGCAGGTCCCCTAGTGTCGTCTCTTCTTTTATATCCCTAGGGATGGGTGTCTCCGATTCTCCCCTATTCCTGTCCCTCCTTTGCAGCTTCCCAGTCTTGCCTGTAGCTGCCCAATCCTGTCTGCAGCTGCCCAAAGTCTCTTGTAGCCCAGTCCAGGCTGTAGTCGCCCAATATCGCTTGTAGCTGCCCTATCTTGCAGCTGCTATCTTTCCTACCTCGTACAGTATAGTGTTACTATAACCGTTCGCTAGGGTGCTTTTCCTCCTACTTGTCCAGTACCTGTGTCTCCTAGAGAGCCTTGTACAGCTCCTATATAGGCTCTGCCCAACCTGTCTATTTAACTAGGTATTCTATCTTGTTCTACTTTCTCCGGCTCCCTTCTGTACGGTGTAGTATAGTGTAGTATTAGTAGGCCCCAGTAGGGTCCTACGTCTTAATCCCGATCCTTTAACAACCGAAGTTGTTAGCGGCTGCCCTGTACCTAGTGTAGATCGTGCCCCTTTTCGCCGTACAGTGCGGTGTTACTGCGACTAAGCGGGGGGATAGTTCTCCTCCTACCTGTCTAGCGTAGTTGTGTCCTAGAGGGCCTCGTACAGTTCCTATATAGGCTCTACCTACCCTCTCTATTTAACTAGGTACTCTACCCTCTTCTGCTTCCTTTAGCTCTTAAGGATTTCTTCTACCTTATACTCTTCCTAACCTTTAGTAAGGATCGCTAGGGGGCGCGCGTCGTCCGTCGTCTAGTACAGCAGGGGGTCCGTATTTGCTAGCTGTACAAGGTCTACGTAGAAGACTAGGTAGATCCCTAGGGGAGTGTTAAGCTATACAGCATATGTCCCTACTGGTCGGACTACTGTAAATTCCAGTTCTTCTTATCTAGTTTTTTGCTTAGCCAGTCTGTACAGATATTGCGCTAATTTAGCTAGACCTTATCTCCTACCTCGTACCTTAGTGCAGCCTGCTGTCCCTTGTAAGCCTGCTCTTCTGTATTCTGTTAGGCTATAGCTAGACTCGCTTTCGCCTATTAATAGGCGTTGGTAATTGTCTGTATAATAGCTTCTCTCTGCTAAATTAGGGATCGTACAGGGCGTAAGGTAGCGCCGCCTAGGGTCGGTAGGAGCAGGGAGTAGTCGTATCTGTAGGACATAAAGAAGAGAGATAATCCTATAGCGTCGGCCGTACGGCTGTTAATAGCTAGTTCCGCTATAGGGAGGAGGCGGTTCTAGTTTCTCTAGTCGTAGTCGACATATGCTCGGAGGTACGGTTCTAATGTCGAGTTAACTATCTCTGTCGCGCCGTCCGTCTATAGGTACTATACGGTTAATAGGCAACGTTCTACGTATAACAACTAGCAGACCCTTGCCTAGAGTTAGCTCGTAAACTGTGTACCCTAGTCCGATACGATTAACCTAGGGAACCCGTACTTGCTAAACGTCGTCTGTATAAATGCCTAAGCAGTGTCCTCGGCCGTAATAGAGTCTATCCCCTCTAGTATAACCCCCCTCGTTAGCTTGTCTGTAACTACTATAATGTTCTGCCGTCCGTCGCTCTTAGGGACGTCTGTATTAAAGTCTACTGTTAGGTCTTGCTAGGGCTGGTCCAGTATTAGTAGGGGTTTTAGCAGCCTGTGCTTTAGTTTACGCTAGGGCTTCGTCTGTCCGCAAACGTCGCAGTTCTGTACAAACCTACAGATGTCTTTTGCTATCGCCGGCGAGTAGTAGTCTCTAGCGACGATGCTGTACCTCTCCTCGCGCCTAGGGTGCCCAGTTGCTATAGAATTATATACCCGTTGTATTAAGCTTATACAGAGCTTCTCGTCTGCTAGAACCTAAATCCGATTCCTAAACTTTAGGTTGTTCTCCTCGTCTACTGTACATTCTGCTGCTAATACCTTAAGGTAAAGCTCTGCTAGGAGCTTCCGCTGTCCCCTTTAGATCGCTGTACGGGCAGCTCTATAGACCTCGTCCTCTTCTACCGCCTCTTTATACGCCTATAGCTGGGGTTCCTATATGTGTGTCGCTGCTAGGCGGATAGTCTCCTCGCCTAGTTCCTCCTTAAACATCTGGAATATTCGTAATTTCAGTCGGTCGTCGTCGTACGTCGCTGGCATATCTTAGTCTCGTCTGGATAGTGCGTCGGCCCTGCTATTGTCCTTTCCCTTACGATACTGGAGTCTTATATTAAAACGGCTTAGATACATCGCCTATCGTACGTGCCTCTTAGACAGCTTCTGGGGTTGCGTAAAGTACTCGAGGTTCTTGTAGTCGGTTAAGGCGAGGAACTTAGGAACTAAGCGGAGTTCTCTATCCTACGCCTCGTAACACTGTACGACTGCTAGCAATTTCTTGTTATAGATAGGGTAGTTGCATTTAGCTAGGGAGTTCTTCTTAGAGAAGTACGCGCATAGGTGCAGGAGTCCGTCTAAGCCTACCTGTAACAGGATGCCTCCTATACAATACCCTAAAGAGTCGGTTTCTAGTATCGTCGTATGTTCTAGGTCGAAGGCGGCAAGCGTTGGTCCTGTAGTAAAGAGCTCCTTTAGCCTGTTAAAGCTCCTATTGCACTCGTCCGTCTACTTAAACTGCTTGTCCTTGTATATTAGCTCGATTAGGGGGCGTACGATCTCTAAGTAGTTCTGTATAAACTGGCGGTAGAAGTTAGCAAACCTAAAAAATTCCCGTACGCCCTTAACACTTGTAGGCAGCATTTATTGCTTAATAGCATTAATCTTTTACCCGTCTATGCCAATGCCTTTCCCTACCTTAATAATAAACCCTAAGTATTTCGTACATTGTATACCAAATTTACATTTGTTAATGTCGAGGTATAATCCAGCCTGTTACAGCCGATCTAGTACCTTCTTAACGTCTTGTACGTAGTCTGCATAGGTGCCGTCTGTAAATACCAATGTGTCGTCGAGGTACGCTAAGCAGATATCGTCTAGTAACCCTTGCAGGGACCTGTTAATGTACCTCTAGAAGGTCGCTAGTACGTTAGCGAGGCTAAAGGGGGTAACAAGCTACTCAAAAAGACTATATCTTGTACAGAAAGCGGTTATCTATTTACAGCCTTCCTTAACCTATATCTTGTAGAAGGCCGAGACTACGTTAAGCTTAGTGAACTACTTTGCCTTGCTAATCCGTCCGAGGGTCTCCTTAATTAGGGGCAGGGGGTACTGGTCCTTCTTAGTAATCGCGTTAATGCCTCTATAGTCTACGCAAAAACGCAAGCTAGCCTTGCCTTCTTTGTAGACAAACAGTACTAGGGCTCCTGCAGATAATGTGCTTGCGCAAATAAAACCTTTAGCAAGTAGGTCGTCCAATGTCTTACGCAGTACTAGGAGTTCTCTAGAGGAAATACTATACAGCAGGCTGTACGGTACTTTAGGCAGACTCCCGTCCGGACAGGGCTCTAGCTAGATGTCGTAGTTAATTCCTTCTCCTTAGTGTAGAGGCAGTTTCGAGGCTGATTTTAGCTCGAAGAGGTCTAGGTATCCTGCGTATTCTAATAGGAGTTTTGTATAGGGGTCCGTCGCCTTCTTAGACGCTAATGCTTTCTTAATGTCTATAGTCGCCGTGTTAATTTCGGCCTTAGCATTTCCGCCCTACGGAGCTCTCTCTTAGTCTCGGAGCCTCTGCTTCGTCGCTGCTAGGTACAGGCGTCCTTGTCCGACGTCTAGCTTGCCCTACTAGCGCTCTATCTATAGCTTCCCTAATATTAGGTTATATCCTAACTTTTCCTGTACGACATAGAGGTACGAGTCCTGCTCGTAGTGTCCTTGCAGCTCTATTGTTACTTTTACTATATAGGTAATGTCTGGCCCTCGCCCGGTAATGCCCAGCATGCATATAGGTACGGTAGGGGTTGTCTCTATATAGTGTCTCTGTACGAAGTCTTCGCTAATTACTCTATACACTAAACATCCTGTGTTAATTAGTGTCCGCGCTGTAGCGGTCCCGTTTAGTGTAGGTCGTACGATAAACAGCGTAGTCGTTATATAGTTACTTTTAAAAGATAGCTAAGTAGTGCTTTAATCTGGCAATCTATCTTATATATGCCTCTAGCTAAGCCTTCGCCTAGAGGCTATTCTTTTCCCGACTCGTTGTTATCTGAGGGAGACTCTTAGGTCTTATGTTAGGGCACTACAGTTGCTACCCTTGCAGTAGTCGGCCGTCCCCTAGGTCTCTCTATAATCCGGGCACGCAGATACGATTCAATACGGCCTTTTTGATAACTATATCTCGAACTAAGGAGGGAAAGGAATCTATGTAGTGGTAGGTAAGAGCTTTAGGGGTGGCGTGCCAAGGCCCAGCTCAGTCCAGAAGGGCCGAGCTGAAATTCCGAGGGTCTACCCTATTACTTAGTCCTATTCCTTTCTGCCGCCGCAACACTACCCCCCTCCCTTACTAGCAGTCGACCTCGACCGCTTACTTATCTGTTTCTCTTTTTTTTAATGTCGCTATTACCTCTTCGCTTTCTTCTATTTCGAAACTATGCCCTTTTTTTATCTTCTTTCTTCTTATATCGTCGCTATCTAACGTCTCTTACTTCGGCTTCTATCTGATCGGAAGAGCTATCTGATCTGAGCTGGCAGCCGTCTAAGCTGTGGCGAGGCTGGCCTATGCGCCGCTGCGGATGTCTATATAGATCTATCTGCAGCTCGCTATCTCTTCTTCTTTTTCTTTTCTACTATAGCCTTTGGCGCTACCGTAAGGCTGCTTTAATAGCGTCGGCTTCGTTCTTCGTCGCTATTATCCTTCCGGCTAAGTTAGCGGATAGCGGTAACAGAGAGCAAAGACTGTTACAAAGCGCGTCGACGCGGTAGCGCCGTCCTCGGCCTTACCGCTATTATCCGCCGGTCCTAGCTAGCAGTAGTGGTAGTGGAGCCGAGGACTCTAGTTAAGCGATCGCTACGATCGTCTTTATCGGCTTCTACGCCAATAGAGCGGACGCGGCTATTCTTTTTTTTTTTCTTCTGTAATTATCAGCTTCGGAGCCACTCCGGTTTTGGCTTCTTCTGGTTCCTTGTGTAGAATTCCTTTAGCAGCTCCACCGAATTCCGGAGATTCTCAATCGGATACTATTTATAGTCTTCCGGCTATCCCTTCTACGAGATTCTTGCTTTGATAGATCCTCTTAGCTTTCTTATATCTATTACGTCTTCTACCTCCTATTCTTCTTCTTCGCTGTCTATTTCGACTAGTAGGGGTTCAGCGAACCCCTAATCCGGAAGACCGTCTTTAGGGTCCAAACTCAGCAGATCCGAATGAAAGACATTATAGATCCGGAACGATTTCGGTAGCTAGAGCCGGTAGGTTACCGGCGACCTCTTTTCCACTATCTTGAACAGACCTACGTAGCGGGGGTTAAGCTTGGCGTTGCCTTTTGGCCTTAGGTTCCTCGTGTTAAGCTATACCTTTTAGCCTTCTTTAAATTCTATTAGTAAACGCTTTCTATTAGCTCGAGTTACTATCTTTGATCTGACTGCAGTAGACGCAAGGTCAATACCCGTCTTTGATAACTATATCCAAGGCTGGAGAGGGAAGAATCTACGTACAAGCGGAGGTAGAGGTATTTGAGTGTGCGCCAAGCCTGGCCCTGCCAAGCCTAGCTTCCAGCACCTTCCAGCCCTCTACATCCGTATCACTACTGCCCTCCCTAACCGGCGATTGCCTACAATCGCAATTAGCCTATTAATCGCAATTAGCCTATTAATCGCATCGTGCTAAACCAGGTTGCATGTGCCGAACTAGGTCGCAGAGGTCGCATCAAAACAGGTCGCTCCAAACCCGGTCGTAGGGGTCGCAGATTCAGCTTCGCTATCAGCCAATCAGGTCGCACCAAAACAGGTCGCTTTTGAGGTCGCTTTTAAGGTCGCTTTTAAGCTTCAATTTCCGTGCTTTTTGAGCCTCAATCTCGTGCCTTTTTGCCATCGCTTTCGGCCAATCAGGTCGCTCTAAAACAGGTCGCTTTTGAGGCCGCTTTTGAGCTTCAATTTCCGTGCGTTTTGAGCCTCAATCTCGTGCCTTTTTGAGTCTCAATCTCGTGCCTTTTGACGCCGCTTTCAGCCTCGATTGGTGCCTTGTTTGGTGCCTTGCCAAGGCTGCATAATTCGTAGAGGTCGCGGCTGCAGAGGTCGTCGGGGCCGCGGAGGTCGTAGCCTACGTATGTCGCTTCTCGACGGTCGCTTCTTGTCGGTCGCTTCTTGTCGGTCGCTTCTTGTCGGTCGCTTCTTGTCGGTCGCTCGCTTCTCAGACGCTCGCCTCGCTTCTCGACCGTCGCTTTCGGCCTTAATTAGTGCCTTGTTTGCTGCCTTGTTTGCTGCAGAGGTCGCGGAGTTCTCGGAGGTCAGCTTGCAGAGGTCGTCTTGCAAACACATATCGCTTCTCGACGGTCGCTTCTCGACAGTCGTAGAGGTCTCGGAGGTCGCGAAGGTTCTCAGAGCTGCAGAGGTCGTTGAGGCCGCGAAGGTCGCAGAGGTCGTCGAGGTCGTCTTGCAAACACATGTCGCTTCTCGACGGTCGCTCGCTTCTTAAGCCCTCGCTTGCTTCTCGACGGTCGCTTTGCCTGTGCTCTGCTGCCTGTGTTGTCTATAGCAGCTGTGCCTGCCTGCAGCTGCGCCTAGTGCTCTGCCTAGTGCTCTGCCTAGTGCTCTGCCTAGTGCTCTGCCTCTGGACTGTGCTGCTTCTGAACCTAAACAATGTGTATTGTCTGCAGCTGCTTTTCTGAACATGCAGTGCCTTTCTGAACATATAGTGCCTGTGTTGTCTGCAGCTGCCTGCCTTGTGCTCTTGCTCTGTACTCTTGCCTAGGTGCTTGTTGTCTGGGTGCTCGTGCCTAAATGCTCTGTCTTGTGCTGGCTGTACGCCTCGATTGCGAAAGGTCTGTTGGCCGAGTTGCTTCTAGTCGTCCTAAACGTCTCGATAGGCCTTGTCTGAATAGAATAGTCTGTTAAAGACCCGAAAAAAAACGAATGTCGTCGCCCTAGGTCCTGCTAGGTGCGTCTTGTCGTCGTCGCCGCTCTTACTTCTCGCTCTCGCTCCTCGTCCTCGTCGCTCCTACATCGTCGTTCTCGCTCTCGTCCTTCTCGTCCTATCTTAGAACTTCAAAACTCGTACGATCTGCTCGTAGGGGCACTTCTCTTCCTACTATCCCTCTTATAGGGGCACTCTCTCTCTCTTCAAAACTCTCTCTCTTCTCGATAGGGGCACTTCTCTTCCCTAAAAACTCTCTTCTTCTTCTTAATCGGGGGAGGGATAGAGTGGTATGCATATGTACAATTAAGTAACCGGATATAAATCAACGGCCTCCTTTGTACATATACAGTACACACTCTAGGTTGGTTGCACGTACGTTAATCGAGTACCCGGATGTAATTCAACGGGCTCTTTCGCGTAGTGCGGGTGTTGTTGAAGTAAGCCTTGGATATAATAATCTGACTGCAGTAGACGCAAGGTCAATACCCGTCTTTGATAACTATATCTAAGGCTAGAGAGGGAAGAATCTACGTACAAGCGGAGGTAGAGGTATTTGAGTGTGCGCCAAGCCTGGCCCTGCCAAGCCTAGCTTCTAGCACCTTCCAGCCCTCTATATCCGTATCAATCTTCTTCTAAGCCGATTCTATCGCCTCCTTCGCTACCTTGATTGCTTCCTCTATCTGAGTCTTAAGTGCTTCGGCCGCGGCAGCAGCGACTCTCTTTAACGAAGTGGCGGTAGAAGATTCCAAAGAGCTGAGTTCGTTCGGCGGTTAAAAGCTTATCCTCGGAAGATAACTATAAGTTATCTTAAACGGCGCCAGTAAGGTAGCCTCTAACCGTGCTAAATTGGTGCAGAATTCGGCTATAGGCAACACCTTAACCTACTCTGCCTAATAATAACTACAGAAGATTCGTAGATATTTCTCTATCTCGCAGTTAGCTACTTCGGACTGACTGTCGGTCTAAGGGTAAGCGGCTGTGCTGAGTTTTCTATAAATTCCGAGAGCTTGGTTGATAGACTTCTATATATCGGCAGTAAATTGAGGACCCCTATCTGTAGTAATAGTGTCTAGCAGACTGTAGTGTTTCTATACGTACTTAATTAGCATTCTCGCCGTCTCTTCTGCAGTAGTTCCTTTATCCTTTGCTTGGCAGGGGATAAAGTAGCGTTCTTTGCTTAGTCGATCCACTACATTAAGCGTAGCGTTATATCTACTAGAGTCCGCCAGGCCGGTTACGAAATCTATCGTAATATGCTGCTATAGTTTCCTGGGGATTGGAAGTGGCTTCAACAGACCGGCCGGAAGGCTATAACGTAGCTTCGCGACTCGGTACACGTAACAATTAGCAATAAACCGGTGGATACGCTCGAAGATTCGCGGAAACCAGTAGACCGTCCTTACGGCTTCTATCGTCTTCTTGGAGCCAGCGTAGCCAATATCCATAGAACTATAGACTAGCTAGACGACCTCTGTAATTAGTTCTTCCAGAACTATTAGCTTCCCTGAACTGGTTTTGCCGAGCTTCTGTTGCTGGTTAAGCCGCTCTACTTTTTCGTAGAGAGTATTTTCCTTAGTTGCCAGCTCTACTGCGTAGACCCCTACCTCTTTCAACACCTCGGCGTCTACTATTCGCTCGGTTAGCACCTTCTGGAACATGTTTAGATCTTCCTTCGCGCAGCTAGTCTTCCCTTCTCTTCTTGTTAACGCGTCGGCCTTTCTATTTTAAGCTCCAGGTCGATAGGTAATCTTAAAGTCGAATCCAGATAAGTAGGCAGCCTACCGAGCTTGGCGGCGTAACAACTTCTGCGTCTTTATAAAGTAGGTGAGCGACTGGTAGTCCGTAAGGACCTGGACTGTGCTCTATCTAGCTATAAGCTCCGGCTTCCACTCCTCGAACGCCTGTATAATAGCTAAAAGTTCTTTGTTATAGATAGCGTAGTTCCGTTCGGCCTTAGTTATAGACTTGCTAAAGAAGGCCACCGGATAGAGGGTCTCGCCATCGTCAGCGTATTGAGAAAGGACCCCTGCTGTTACTGTGTTAGAAGCATCCGTTTCTACGTAGATCGTCTTTTCCAGTCGGAAGTGCGCCAGAACTAGCGTCGAGGCTACTGCTTCTTTTAGCTAGATAAAAGCTTCCGTGCACTTCTTATTCTATAGGCTAGCGGCCTCCTTCTTTAGTACTTCGTTTAGGGGTCTCGCTATCTTGCTGAAGTCCTTAATAAACCGTCGATAATAGCTGCAGAATCTGAGAAACGCTCTGATTTGTGTAGTGTTCCCGGATTTCGGCTGCTTCTATTCCGCGACGGCGGCGACCTTCAAGGGGTCTATCCGAATCCCTTCTCTTCCGACAATAAGATCGAGATATTTAACTTCAGTCTAATAAAACTCGCTCTTCTTCGTGTCCGTATTTAATCCGACTTCGCGGAGTCTCTTTAGCACTCTCTTAATGTGGTCTGTAGGCTGTTCTCTCGTTCTATCTATGTAGATAAGGATGTTGTCCAAGTAGATAGATACGAATCGTTCTAGTATGTCTATAAAGGTATGGTTTATAGAACGCTGCTACACCGCCGTCGCGTTGGTAAGTCTGAAAGGCATTACTAACTACTTAAAGTTGCCTATGCGCGTAGCGAATGTCGTAAGGTCTTCCGTTTGTCTGTCTTCGTTCCTTAGTCGATAGAAAGCTTAGCGGATATCTAGCTTACTGAACTACTTAGCTTTTGATGTGACGCAGTACACTTAAGCCAAAAGGGACTGGTCAAGTAACTCAGAAGTGACTTGACCAATGTGTACCAGATATATGAACCTTGGCAAGGCATAGTAATAACACGGGCCAACCCACCCCGTATTACTACCCCCTGCGCTACAGGCTTACGACCTCGTAAGCTGCGCTTACTTACAGGCTACGTATGCTATTGCACAGCCCCCCTATGCAGTATACGCAATCAACCCCCCCCCCCGGCAGGTCTGCACACAGCCAGCTGGACCTTTACCGGGTCTGCCTTGTTGCAGCGGTGGAAAGAGGTGGGACAGATTGATGGGGTGGACCCTGGATTTCGGCTCGGCCCGACCGGGCCGAGCCAGGCCTTGGCACTACCACCATCAAAGCCCACTACCACCACCACATAGATTCCTTTCCCTCCTCAGTTCGAGATATAGTCATTAAAAAGGCCGTATTGAATCATATCTGCGTGCCCGGATCATTATATCTCGAACTCACCCTCTATACCAAACCCCGCGCTGCGCGAAAGGGCCCGTTGAACTATCCGGACGCTCGAATAACGCACGCGCACACACCACCAACAACAACCCCTAAGGCACCGTAAGAAGATAGAAGGCTTCTCAGCGGTAGAGAGCGGCGTAACAGGCCGCCGCGGAAAGAGAAAGACTAACAGAGTAAGTAGGCGCTCCAGTGTCATTAATGATAAGATTATTATTAGAGGTTTTACAGCGGAAGAGACCGCTAAGATCAAGGAACGAATAAGCGAATATAGGAAGATCCACGACTGTACGATCGAGGAACTGGATGACTATATAAACGAGAATGGGATAGGGAAGGTCTACGACGGTATAGACCTTATTAAGACGCTGTTCTACAGAACGCTGGAAGAGAACAGACAGCTAAGAGAGGAAGTAGAGACGGTAAGGGCCGAAAAGGAATCGGCAGAGACTATTATCGACGTGTTAGAAAATCAAGCGTCGAACCGACTAGCGCAGCTAAAGGCGCTAAAGGATCAATTTGCTGATATAGAAGCAGCGAAGTCGTCACCGCCACTGCAGCGAGAAACCTACGCGGAAACCACCTTACTGGCCGCCTACAGTTAAGGTGGCACCTTAATAACATCATTGCCGGACCCGCCGGTGTTTAGAGGCGGGGACCCTAAAGATTGGGAAGCGTTTAAAAAGAAGATAAAGAATAAGATGGACCGCGACCACTCCGGAAACAGCGCTGGAGATAGATTGGCGTACCTAGAGTCGCAATTGGAAGGTGAAGCTTTTTCGCTAGTAGCGGACCTAGAAGAGGCGACCGCCGAGGAAGCGATTAAAGCACTGGACCAGCGTTTCGGAGACCCCTTCCGGAAGAAAACGGCCTGCGAACAGCTGGATAAGATTAACCAGAATCGGCAGACGTTCGAGGAGTTCTACGGATTGTTCAGAAAATATGCTATTAGAGCGAGGGTGGCGGAAGATAAGCAGCTCCACCTATTGAGGCAGAAGCTGAACCCTGAACTAGCCGCCGCTATAGCGTCTGTAGAAGACGAAGACCTTAAGAGCTTCGTGCATTAAGCGAGAGTCACCGCCAGAAACTTGAACGCGTACAGAAAACCGACGACACGTAAACTGATTCAGCAGCCGTCGCCGCCAGCGCAGCCGACAAGAGCCCTTACGCCTTTTCGGAGAGCGCCAAAGCAGCCACCTTATCAGTTACCGCGTTCGTCGTTCGCCCCTACCTGTTACGCGTATAGAAAGCCTGGCTATATCGCTACGAGATGCCAAGCTTCGGATAAGCAGAAGCAGGAGTATCGCGTTATAAAGCAGCAGCCGCCACCGCCGAGAAAGACTATTCAAGCTATCAAACCGGCTCCGAACGACACTGACAGCATAGATAATAGGGTGCAGTTAAGGATTATAGGAAAAGACCAGCTGGACGGATAGGCCCCCTATCCAGCATAGACAACAGGGCATTAACGCGAACCACGTCGACGAAAGAGAGCATCAATAGCTGCAGCGATCCGCTATCGGCTGCGGTGGAAGTAAACACGGAAACAGCTATTATCCTTCTAATTACTGTCTACCCCCTTAACGGATCGAGCAAACCACTTCAGCTAAGAGCTTTTATCGATACAGGAGCTCTTATTGGCGCGGCGATCCACCACCGGCTGGTTCAGAAGCTAATAAATAGATACGGCTATCCGGTGGAACTGGCGTCGCCGACGAAGATTTCGGCATACAACGGACAAGACACAGAGAGTGTTACGCACTATGTGCCATTAAGGACCACTTTGGCTGGTCGCACTACGGAAGCGACGTTCCGAATTATAGATATCGGAAGATTTGACATTATTATAGGGCAGAAATGGATAAAGAACCAGAAAGCCATTATCAACGTAGATAAAGGAACGATCAGATTCAAAACCCCGGGTGGCAGAGCAGGGACCATCGGAAAGGTCGCCACCGCCGCCAAGCCGAAAGCTACAGAGTCCGCGAAAGAGGCTCCGTCTGATCGTTCCGAACCCCTGGTTACCGTCGGAATAATGAGTTTAGAAGCTATAACGATCCTCGCGAAGTCGCCGAGCAACGAGATCTACGCTATCTTAATAAAAGACATCGAAGACTACCAGAAGATAATAGCGGAAGCAGATGTAGATCCGCTAGAGGTGCTACCGGCGGAGCTCTACGATTACGCTGACGTGTTCTCAAAAGCCGACTCCAACCTATTGCCGCTCTATCGACCGGAATATAACAACAAGATCCGACTAAAAGAGGGAGCTACGCTGCTAAGAACCGAGCCCCTAAGAAGACTGTCACCGGCCGAACTGGACCAAGTAGAGGTGTTTGTTCGCAAAAATCTGGCAAAGAAGTTTATCGCGCCGAGTTCTGCCGAATACGCGTTACCGATTCTTTTCGTAAGGAAACTAGGGGGTAGTCTCCGACTGTGTGTGGACTATCAAGGCCTTAATAAGGTCACTAAGAGAGACGTGTATCCACTGCCGCTAATTGATAAAACTATACAGCGGGTGGCGAGGGCTAAGTAGTTCAGCAAGCTGGACATCTGCTAAGCGTTCTATCGACTAAGGAACGAAGAAGGGCAGACAGAAGACCTTACGACGTTCGCGACGCGAATAGGCAATTTCAAGTAGTTGGTAATGCCTTTCGGACTTACTAACGCGCCGGCAGTGTGGCAATGCTTTATAAACCACACTTTTATAGACATGCTGGAGCGGTTCGTATCTATCTACCTGGACGACATCCTTATCTACACTAATAGAACGAGAGAGCAATATACGGACTACATCGAGAGAGTGTTAAAGAGGCTCTGCGAGGTCGGATTGAACGCGGACACGAAGAAGAGCGAGTTCTATTAAACCGAGGTCAAATATCTCGGTCTTATCGTCGGAAGAGATGGAATTCGTATAGACCCCTTAAAGGTCGCCGCCGTCGCGGAATGGAAGCAGCCGAAATCCGGAAACACTACGCAAATCAGAGCGTTTCTCGGCTTCTGCAGCTACTATCGACAGTTTATTAAGGACTTTAGCAAGATAGCGAGACCCCTAAACGAGGCACTAAAGAAAGAGGCCGCTGGCCTATAGAATAAGAAGTGCACGGAAGCCTTTAACCGGCTAAAAGAAGCAGTGGCCTCTGCACCAGTTCTGGCACACTTCCGGCCAGAAAAGACAATCTACGTAGAAACGGACGCTTCCGACACAGTAACGGCAGGGGTCCTTTCTCAATACAGAGACGATAAAACCCTTTATCTAGTGGCTTTCTTTAGCAAGTCCATAACGGAAGCTAAGCGGAACTACGCGATCTACGATAAGGAGCTGCTGGCGATTATTCAGGCTTTCGAGGAGTGGAAACCGGAGCTTATAGCTGGAAAGAGCACGGTCTAGGTCCTTACGGACCACTAGTCGCTGACCTACTTCATAAAGACACAGAAGCTCTTACGACGTCAAGCACAGTAGGCCGCCTACTTATTAGGGTTCGATTTTAAGATTACTTATCGACTAGGGGCTCAAAACGGAAAGGCTAACGCGCTGACGAGAAGAGAAGGAAAGACCAGCTGCGCGAAAGAAGATCCGAACATGTTCCAGAAGGTGTTGACCGAGCGGATAGTAGACGCAGAGGTGTTGAAAGAGGTAGGGGTCTGCGCAGTAGAACCGGCCCCTAAGGAAGAGACTCTCTACGAGAAGGTAGAGCAGCTCAATTAGAAGCAGAAGCTCGGCAAAACCGGTTCAGAGAAGCTAATAGTGCCGGAAGAACTAATTACAGAGGTCATCCAGCTGGTCTACGGCTCCGTAGACGTTGGTTACGCAGGATCAAAGAAAACAATAGGAGCTATAAGGACGACATACTGGTTTCCGCGAATCTACGAGCGAATCCACTGATTTATCGCTAACTGCTACGTATGCCGATCGGCGAAGCCGCGTTACGGCTTTCCAGCAGGCTTATTAAAGCTATTGCCGATCCCCGAGAAACCGTAGCAACACATTACGATGGATTTCGTAACCGGCCTGCCAGAAGCCGATGGATATAACGCTACGCTTAATGTAGTGGATCGGCTAAGCAAAGAACGCCACTTCATCCCCTGTCGAGCTAAAGACGAAGGAACTACTGCGGAAGAAACGGCGAGAATGTTAATCCAATATGTATAGAAGCACTATGGCCTGCCGGACACTATCACTACGGATAGGGGTCCTTAATTCACCGCCGACGTATAGAAAGCCATTAACCGAGCTCTCGGAATTAGTGGAAAGCTCAGCACAGCTGCTTACCCGCAGACCGACGGTCAGTCTAAAGTAGCTAACCAAGAGATAGAGCGATATCTACGAACCTTCTGCAGCCATTACTAAGAAAAGTGGGTCAAGATGCTGCCGATAGCTGAGTTCTGCGCCAATTCAGCACGGTCAGAAGCTACGTTGCTAGCGCCGTTTAAGATAACGTACGGCTATCTTCCGAGGATGAGCTTTCAGCCGCCGAACGAACCCAGCTCCGCGAAACCATCCACCGCTACGTCGTTAAAGAGAGTCGCCGCCGCGGCGGCAGAAGCGCTACGATCTCAGATAGAAGAAGCTATTAAGGTGGCAAAAGACGCGATGGAATCGGCTTAGAAGAAGATAGTGACTCGAGCTAATAAGAAACAGTTACCGATAGAATTCGAGGAGGGCCAAAGGGTATAGCTCAACACGAAGAACCTGAGGCTGAAAGGCAACGCCAAGCTGAATCCACGCTACGTAGGTCCGTTTAAGATAGTGGAAAAGAGGTCGCCAGTGACCTACCGGCTCCAGCTGCCGAAATCATTCCGGATCTACGACGTTTTCCATTCGGATCTGCTAAGCCTGGACCCTAAGGACGGCCTTCCGGAACAGGGGTTCGCCGAACCCCCAGCAATCGAGATGGACGGTAATAAAGAAGAGTGGGAGGTAGAAGATGTAATAGACGTAAAGAAGATAAGGGGGTCCATTACAGCGAGAATTTCGTAGAAGGGGTGGCCGGAAGACTATAAATAGTATCCGATCAAGAATCTCCGGAATTCGGCGGAGCTGCTAAGAGATTTTTACGCGCAGAACCCGAAGAAGCCGAAGCCGGAATGGCTCTAAAGCCGATCCTTCCGGAAGAAAACGAAGAAAGCCACGTCCGCTCTACCGGCGCGGAAGCCGATAAAAACAATCGTAAGGTTGCTTCGGGAAGTGATTGCTTTACCTACAGCGGTCGGCAGGAAGCTCGCCGACGCTGTAGCGTGCCAGCGCTGCCGACCGCGCGGTAGGTGAAGGCTTTGGTGGAAGAGAAAAAGAAGAAGAAGAAACGACGCCGAGGACGGATCTATATAGACCTCCGAGACGACGCACAGACCAGCTACGCCGCAGCTTAGATAACCTACGGCTCAGATCAGATGGCACGGATCAGGCGCACCGATTACATAAACGCTAAGTAAAGGACTTCAGACGCTGACGATGTAAGATATGGAAAAAGCGACGAAAAGAACGCCGGTTGCGATAGAAGACGGAGGAAGTGACGTCGGCATTGGAAGAGATTTTCAAAGAAGGAGACGACAAACCAAAAAAAAAAAAGCGGAGATTTTCGGATAGATAGGGTGACTAAGCGGTCGAGGGCGACCGCTGGTAAGGGAGGGGGGTAGTGCTGCAGTGGTGGAAAGAGGTAGGACAGATTGATAGGGTAGACCCTGGATTTCGGCTCGGCCTGACCGGGCCGAGCCGGGCCTTGGCACCACCACTATCAAAGCCCACCACCACTACTACATAGATTCCTTTCCCTCCTCAGTTCGAGATATAGTTATCAAAAAGGCCGTATTGAATCATATCTGCGTGCCCGGATCATGCCTCATTCTGTACGGAGTGGTGGACAAACGGACATACGTCAACGCTGCTTCCACTCTCCCGTTAAAAGATGCGCCCCCTAGGAATTGAACCCGGGCCTTTCATCGTACACTTTCAGCAGTTACTTCCGAGTTAAGTAATGTGACGCGGTACACTTAAGCCAAAAGGGACTGGTCAAGTAACTCGGAAGTGACTTGACCAATGTGTACCAGATATATAAACCTTGGCAAGGCATAGTAATAACACGGGCCAACCCACCCCGTATCAGCTTTAGCTACTCGTTGTATAGTCTTATCGATTAGCAGCAGCGGGTACACATCTCTATTAGTAACCTTATTAAGGCCTCGGTAATCTACGCACAGTCGGAGGCTACCTCCGGGCTTTTATACGAAAAGAATCGGCGACGCATACTCGGCTAAGCTTGGCGTAATGAACTTCTTTGCCAAGTTTTCTCTAACAAACACTTCTACCTAGTCTAGCTCAGCTGGCGATAGTCTTCTTAAGGACTCGGTTCTTAGCAGCGTAGCTCCTTCTTTTAGCCGGATCTTGTTGTTATATTCCGGTCGGTAGAGTAGAAGGAGGTTGGAGTCGGCTTTCGAGAACACATTAGTGTAACTAGAGAGTTCTTTTAGTAACACCTCTAACGGATCTACTTCTTCTTCTGCTATTATCTTCCGATAATCTTCGATGTCTTTTATTAAGATAGCGTAAATCTCATTGTCTGGCGACCTCGCTAGGGTCGTTAAAGCTTCCGAGCTTATTATTCCGATCGTGTCTGGAGGGTCGGACCGATCTATCAGAGCCGCTTCAATAGTCGTAACGTTCGGCTAACGGTAACCGATTCCGCGGCAGCGACCCCACTCTACTAGGTCTTGAAACTAAGGATGCCTTTACCTACGTTAATAACGGCTTTCTGGTTCTTTATCTATTTCTGTCCTATAATAATGTTAACCCTTCCGATATCTATAATTCGGAACGTCGCTTCCGTAGTGCGACTAGCTAAGGTGGTCTTTAACGGCACGTAGTGCGTAATACTCTCGGTATCTTGTCTGTTGTATGCTGAAATTCGCGTTGGCGACGCTAGCTCTACAGGATAACTGTATCCTTTTATCAGTTTCTGAACCAGTCGATAGTGGATCGCCGCACTAATAAGGGCTCCTATGTCGATAAAAGCTCTTAGCTAAAGTGGGCAGTCTGGTCTATTAAGGGGGTAGACAGTAATCGGAAGGATAATAGCGGTCTCTGTGTTTACTTCTACCGTCGCCGAGAGCAGGTCGTTACAGCTGTTAATGCTCTCTTCTTTTGGTAACGCGGATCGCGTTAGTGCCCTATTGTCTGTGCTAGATAGGGGGCCTATCCGTCTAGCTGGTCTTTTCCCAATATTCGCAGAGGCACACCACTATCTACACTGTCGGTGTCTCTCGGGTCCGGCTCGATGGCTTAGATAGTCTTTCTCGGCGGCTGCTGCTTCGTAGTACGATACTCCTGCTTCTGCTAATCCGTTGCTTGGCATCTCGTAGCGATGTAGCCAGGTTTTCTATACGCGTAGCAGGTAGGGACGAACGACGAACGCAGCGAATAAATTGGCTGCTAAGGTGCTCTCCGGAAAGGTGCGGGGGTCGTATTGTTAGCGTCGGCTGCTTCTAAATCGGTTCGCGCGATTTCGCGTAGGCGCTTAGGTTTCTAGCGGTAACTCTCGCTCAGTGCACGAAGCTCTTAAGGTCTTCGTCTTCTACCGACGCTATAGCTGCGGCCAGTTCAGGGTTTAGCTTTTGCCTTAGTAGGTAGAGCTGTTTATCTTCTAACACTCTAGCTCTAATAGCATATTTTTGGAACAGTCCGTAGAACTCCTTAAACGTCTGCCGGTTCTAGTTGATCTTGTCCAGTTGCTTACAGGCTGTCTTCTTTTAGAAGGGGTCTCCGAAGCGTTAGTTCAGCGCTTTAATCGCTTCTTTAGCAGTTACCTCTTCTAGGTCCGCTACTAGCGAAAAAGCTTTACCTTCTAGCCGCGATTCTAGGTAGGCCAATCTATCTCCTGCACTGTTTCCGGCATAGTCGCGTTCTATCTTGTTCTTTATCTTCTTCTTAAATGCCTCCTAGTCTATAGGATCTCCGCCTCTAAACGCCGGTAGGTTAGGTAGTAACGTTATCGAGGTGCCGCCTTAACTATAAGCCGCTAGTAAGGCGGTTTCTGCTTGTTCTTCTCGATGTAGTAGCAGCGCCAACGACATCGCTGCCTCTATCTTAGCTAACTAAGTCTTTATCGCCTTTAGTTGTGCTAGTCGATTCGCCGCTTAGTTTTCTAGCACATCGATAATAGTCTCTGCCGATTCCTTCTTAGCCCTTACTGCTTCGTTTTCCTCTCTTAACTACCTCTTCTCTTCTAGGGTTCTGTAAAACAGCGTCTTAATAAGGTCTATGCCGTAGTAGACCTTCCCTACTCTGTTCTCGTTTACATAATCTTTAAGTTCCTTAAGTGTGCAGTCGTAGATCTTCTTATATTCGGTTATTCGTTCCTT
Organism: Pseudocercospora ulei; assembly: GCA_016165855.1. Classification (NCBI taxonomy): domain Eukaryota; kingdom Fungi; phylum Ascomycota; class Dothideomycetes; order Mycosphaerellales; family Mycosphaerellaceae; genus Pseudocercospora; species Pseudocercospora ulei. The sequence continues at coordinate 3,428,198 of JACWNB010000003.1, forward strand.
AATCTCTGTAGTCTCTTCCGCTGTAAAACCTCTAATAATAAACTTATTATTAATAACGCTAGAGCGCCTACTCGCTCTGTTAGTCTTTTCTCTTCTGCTTCTACTTCGGTCTGTAACGCCGCTCTCTACTGTTAAGAAGCTCTCTATGGCTGTCTTACAGTGCTGGTGTTTGGTTTAGTGTGTTGGTGCGCGTGCGTTATTTAGGTGTCCGGATAGTTTAACGGTCCCTTTCGCGCAGTGCGGAGTTAGTGTAGTAAGTGAGTTCGAGATATAATAATCCGGGCACGTAGATACGATTCAATACGGCCTTTTTAATAACTATATCTCGAACTAAAGAGGGAAAGGAATCTATGTAGTAGTAGGTAAGAGCTTTAGGGGTAGCGTGCCAAGGCCCGGCCCGGTCCGGAAGGGCCGAGCCAAAATTCCGAGGGTCTACCCTATTACTTAGTCCCACTCCTTTCTGCCGCTGCAACACTCTGCTAGCAAAAGCCTGCAATTCTGTGCAGTGTAGCCTATCTAGCTACACCTGTAGCAGCTCCCTTCTACTCGTCTCTTGTTAAGGGTAGCTATGTCTACCTACTGTGCCCTTTTAGCAGCGGCCCTTGGCCGTACGGTAACGGCTGCCGCTACTCTCGTCGTTCTCGTTAGTTCCTAGTCTATAGCGTCCTGCTGCCGCTAGAGGGGTTGTTATATCTTATAGGCGCAGCTTATCTGTCTAAGCCTGCACTGTTAGTCGTCGACTATCCTAAGGAGATTATAGAACTCCTCGTATATAGCTAGTCGCATTACGCCTACTAGTCCTATTATAATCTCCTTAGAGAAGCCTACCTCTAAGGTAGTAATTTTTACCCTGTCCTCCTATTAGAGTCCTCCTGCCTTTACTAGGGTCTGGTCGTATTCTGCGAGGAACTCTCGTACAGTCTTACGTCCTTGCTTTATTGTATTAACCTATAGGAGTGCTCGGTTTTCGCGGTCTAGGTCCTTGTAGCTCCTGTTAAGAGCTGCCTAGAGCATCGTCGTAGTTGCTATTGCTAGGTTGGCAATGGCCGTCTTATAGTACGGCAGAATCTGTGCTACCGCCCTGCCCTTTAACCTCCTAAAGAGGTACACTACCTTGTCTAGCTCAGTTAGGTATGCTCCTAAGTCGACTAGAAGCTTAGAGCGTATCTAGGCAGCCTAGGAGGGGTACTCGGCCGGAGCCTTACTATTGTAGGTAGTAACATCAGGGAGTTTGCTCTTAGGGGCCGGGGTGTAGGCCGTCGTGTTTATCGTCGTTATAGGGGTCGGATCGCAATTAGACGCCCTAAGCTGTCGTAGCTCCTGTTCCTGTTGGGAAATTATCGCAGCCTAGTAGCTTACTTGCTGTTCGAGCTGCCTCTTGTATGCTAGCAGCTCCTCGTACGCGCAGTGCATCTGATCCTGCACAGTCGCAGGTTCTATAGGGATGTCGCTGTCTATCTTCGTTATATTACTGCAGTTACCGACAGTAAGATTAGTTCCTAATATAAGTGCTTAAGAATCTTGGTTTGGAAACTTAAGGCTAGGTATCTATATAAAGGAACTAATAGGCAGTTCCTTCGTCGTCTGCTGCTGTACAATTTGTACCTACGAAGCTAAGCTAGCAATTTCCCTCTATATAGGGGTGCAAGGTTTACACTCTGTATAGGGGGTCGGGAGTTTCCCTCTATACAGTAGTTCAGAGTTTTCCCTCCGTTTAAAGGGGCGACAATTCCCCTCTGTACAGGGCTATAGGATTCTCCCTCTGTACAGGAGTAGGGTCGTATCGGTGACTCTGTATAGAGGGTAGGGTCGTGCTGGCGCTGCTAAGTCGCAGTCCTTAGGGCGATAGCTGGCCCAGGTCCAGGACCTGGGCTGGACGGCGCCCCCTAACACCAGCTTTAAGTTTCTAAACTAAGATTCTTAAACCCTTTACAATTTACTAAGAAGTTAACAAGGAGATAACTTACGCCTAAGCAGTCTACAAAGACTAGGCTAACTAGAAACGATAACTAGCCCTAAACTACTAAGTAGGGGACAGAGTATACTGTAACTCTAAGAATATTGTTACTAGAAGACCCTCTCGCAAACTTAACTAGAAGAAGCTTAGCCCCTTCCCTATTATAGAGAAGATTAGCTTATAATACAGATTAGTAGGTCTAGTTACAAAACCTAAGACCCAAAGGTTTATATATCTGGTACATATTAGTTAATTTACTTCTAAGTTACTTAAATAGTCCCTCTTATAGCTTAAGTATACTGCGTTACATTACTTAACTTAGAAGTACCTGCTAAACTGCTTACAGCAAAGGGCATAGGTTCGATTCCTACGTAGTGCAGCCTTTGTATAAGGGTAGAAGTCCTGCTACCTTATTTAGATAAGGCACCTAGTAGAGGTTGCTAGAGCAACCTGCTACAGAGGGGTTGATTGCGTACGCTGCACTAGGGGATGTAGCGATAATGTACGTAGCTTGTAAGTAAGCGCAGCTTACGAGGTCGTAAGCCGGTAGGGCAGGCAGTAGTAATACAGATTAGTGAGTCTAGTTACAAAACCCAAGACTCAAAGGTTTATATATCTGGTACACATTAGTTAAGTCACTTCTGAGTTACTTAATTAGTCCCTTTTATAGCTTAAGTGTACTGTGTTACATTAGCTTATACATATACTACCTCTAACTACTAGATAATTAGGACATCTACGACGTCTTCTACCCTATTAGGCTGCGACCCAAGAATAGAGACCCCTTCCTAATCTAAGCCTAAGACTAAGAACAAACTTATACCTGCCCTAAGACCAACGACGAAGATTAAGATATAGAATGCTATATATATAGCATTACCCACTATTAAACGATCAATAGACAAACAATATATAAAGTCTAATAGGAAGGCTACGAAGATTAGGACACGACCTAGGAACTACTTTGATACCTTATCTTTAACAGAGACATAATCGAAGTCTTCTACTAACAGGACTCTTAAGAACACTAACTGGAAGACTATTATAGTTAAGATAAACTGGACGCTACTTACTTTTAGAATATTAACTGTAACGTTAGGCCTGCTCCTAGGAACGAACAGGCCTACCCTTAGTATCTAGAGTTACTATAGCTTTGTAGGAACTTAGCCTTATCAAAGGGGGCTACTGTTACAGTTAACTAGTGTAAGAGTTGGAGAAGCAGGGCTAACAAAGAGATCTGTCTACAAGCTAGACAGAGAGAGTTTGTAGAGAAGCTTAGCAGCTAGCCTACTAGTATAAATCCTGCTAGAGAGAGAGAGTTTATAGAGAAGCTTAGCAGCTAGCCTACTAGTACAAATCCTGCTGCAGCCTTCTAACCTTTGTCTTCTCTTCTTTATAGCTTGTCTTGTAAATCAATTTAGGACTATTATTCTTAGTCTCAGAATTCAGTTTAGCTTATAGATCTTAGTTTAGTCTTTAGGCTCTAGCTTGTCTAGGCAAACCTAGGACATTTTGCAGCACATCTTAACACCTAGCACTTTAGCATACTTCACACTACCTTAGACCACCTTAATCTACCTTAGTACACCTTTGACATCCTGATACCCTGACACAATCTAATAGAGGCATAAGATTTAAGCATTACACTATTGATAGCTTCCAAAATAGATAATCTGTTGTATTGGATAGTTATGCTAAGAGAATTCTGCTAACTTTATGATACTGCTAAGCCAGTGGTTATATACGTTGAATGTCTTGTGCCCTAACAAACAAAGTGGCGTTTCGCAAAACTCCGCTGTCTCCATTTCCGGATATGACCTACAGCGACACGACACCACCCTTAACAGCGATGCTTTGCAGACAGGCATAATCAACAGACACATAATGCCAGGAGGCCTTGTCATATCACACACACGTATACACACAAGACCTGGCGACGATCAGTCATGGTCTGTCTACATTGGCTCGAGACCTCCATACTCGACAACTTCCTGGCACACCCCTGCTTTAAGCAAACAAATGAAACCAGCTGCCAGGAATAGACAGGTCAAGCGGCCGCACCATTTCAGACTGCGAATAGAGGCCAAATCTGCGGCAATGATATAATAGATTTGATGAGTCACGGTGTCTGCCCGGCAGGTATAATATTCTGTGTAGTCCTCAAGCTCGTTCGGTTAGGCTTCGCAGACGCGTACTGCTCGACCGTTCTTCGCCCCAAGCACCTACCAATCCATCGAGCATAACACCTTCAAACGCCGACCATGGGTCTCTTCAGCAAGAAGAAGCAAAGCGTCGGTCTCGCCGATCCAGCTACCGAGGGCGCAGCTGCGACTCCAGCTGCTTCTGTTCCACCAGCACCCCCAGCAACAGAACTTGACTCGACTGCCGGACCAGAGACGACAACAACACAGGCCGAGAAGGCTGACACCAAATCCCGCACCGAACAACAGGCAGCACGTGCGCGCACCGAATGCGCTGCAGCCAAGACCCATCTCAAGAACACTTGCAAGGAATGTCGAAGCGGTATCTGCGCAAGCGCAAGGGCGGTCCGGCTGCTGCCATACTGCTTGATGGAGCGTCTGCCGGGCAAAGACGGCAGGAAAGCAGGGAATGACGAAGCTGCGGCATAACTCAGTCGGTCATGCCTGATCATGTGAGCGAGGGTTACCCCCAAATCGAGCCAGAGAAGCAGGAGTCACGATGAGCCACGAATACGGGGAATGTGCGCGAGCGCGCCAGGTTGTGTTCACGAATGTACGGTCCAATCACATGGAAAATCAGCCTTCCTGAAATGAAGCAGCTTCAGCTAAATGCCATGCGCCGTGAATCTCGACCGACTGGAAGTCGTAGAGGTCGCGGTTGCCATATTCGCATGCGCCGCTCCAGATAAGCCATTGTCGTCGATGTGTAGCCCTGTCCGACATCTTGTATCCCAAACTATGGCTCCCGGCCACACAGAGGTGGGTAATGAGCAACGAACCCAAGGCCATCTGCAACCCAGTCCCCCAGATGGTTCTTGGAAACGCAGCAGCGGGGAGGTAAGGAGCAGCCAAACACGCCATGAACATGGCAGCACGCCAACAGCAGTGGAGCTTCGTCGTGTCGTGTCGTTGGCGAAGCACGCAGCATCTGCTCGGTCCAGGTCAGCGGCGGACCGACTCATGCCGAGTATGATGTTCTGCAGCGCTGGCGAGCTTCTCCGGCAAAGAGAGAAATTTGGGTTCGGGCGCGGCAACTAAAGTGGGATGCCTGTTGGCCCCGGCGTGATCTCCTTATCGCGCGCGCAATCCCGATCCCGCCGTGCAGCTGAAGCGCTTCGGACACCCACGGGCCGGCTTTCAGCGCGCAGCGGCGCTTCGGATGCAGACATCGGCGGCGGCGGCGGCGGCGAGGACGGAGGATTGCTTGCTGCCCGACGCAGGAGCCGCGGCGGTGTGGGCGGTGGTGGCAGGAGCACTATGCGGCGGCTGCGCGACCTGAATCCTCTGCGTATATTGCACGACCCGCGCTTCTCATACCAGCAGCTCCCGTCACGGTCTGTCGACAGTCTCAATGCGATCCGGCTGGATTGGTCGCCGAACGGCGTTCCCTGGCGAGATGGCACGCGCTGGACATGCCGCCGAGGCCGCTTGTCGCTCACCAAGAGCATTGTGCTGGCGATCGCAGCAGTGCTCGTGATTGCCTTGCTGGGCGGCCGCGGCTACCATCGCCACCGAATAAGGCTGCGCGAAGAGAAGGACAAGCCAGTGCCGTACTACTGGATGCACTACAACAGGCTGAAGGGAGTGTACAACGGGGTACGGACGCTAGTCTCGTACTCGCAGTGGCAGCCAGACAACGGATACAACAAGACAGAACCGACCACTTCGGTAAGCGCAGAGAGCATACATCCCGCTGGGCCTCCGATGTCCCCTGTCAAGTTCAGTCCATACCCGGACTATGGGTCGCAGAGGTACCTGACCCAGCATCAGGCAGTACATACCTGCCACCTGGACGAGGCTGAGACGACCGTAGTACCAGATGTGCATGCATATCCTGGGATACCACAGCACATGTCGGAGCCATTCTACGGGAGCTACGACGTGCTTCAAATGAATAGCGAGGTGTGCTTCGAGCGATTCGGAAGGTATGGGCCATATGGTTATGGCTATAACGAATCACATGGCGGCTTAGGACCAGGCATTGTCTCAGAACGTGCTGGCAGCGAAGAAGCTTTTGCCAAGATGGGTTTCGTCGACTACAGCAAGACGGACTGGGGCTCTGCACAGCAGAGATGCGCCAAGAAGAATGCGGCGCGATTTACGGAAGACAGGACGAGTGGCAAGAGGAAGGTGTCGCGGCAAGCCTACATACTGCGAAGCTGGACAGGCTTCGAATATGGCACCCACCAGATCTATGCTATGCGCGCCATGATTGCGGAGCTGGCACTGAAATCTGGCGGCGAATACGACGTGCATCTTCTGGTGCACGTCAAGAACAACAGTCATCCCATTTGGGCCGATCAAGGCCTCTACCAGCAGACGCTCCAGGACAACGTGCCAAGAGAGTTCTGGAACATGACCACTCTGTGGTCAGAGAAGCAGATGGAGCTTTACTATCCTGACCCGTTCCCGGACAATTTCGCGAACATGGTTGGAAGCAATCTGCATGGCGTGTACAGGAGCGCGCACTTTCCTCTGCAGTGGTTCGCTCAAGAACATCCCGAATATGACCACTTCTGGAACTGGGAAATGGACATTCGCTACTCTGGGCACTATTACGACTTCAATGACAAGATTGGTGAGTGGGCCAAGATGCAACCTCGAAAGGGCATGTGGGAACGAGCACGAAGATTCTACATCCCGAAATACCACGGGTCCTGGCAAAACTTCACCAAATTCGTCGAAGAAGAAACCATTCTTGACGTGGGGAAGAACAACGCCGAGCAGAGCGGCCCCGTCCCGATCTGGGGTCCTGTGCAAGATTTTGCTCATACGGGCATGCTACCACCACGTCCCGAAGTACTGCCTCCCACAACATACGATGCAGATAACTACGAATGGGGTGTGGGCGAAGACGCTGATCTTCTGACGTTCAATCCCATCTTCGATCCTTCCCTCACGAACTGGGTGTTCAGCTGGGACATCTCAGGGTATAACCGCACTCTCCCCGCACCTCCACGAAGAGCTGCCATTATTACCGTCGCGCGCCTTTCGAAGCGTTTGCTGGATACGATGCACAAAGAAGTCTGGATGATGAAGCACACCATGTTTCCCGAAATGTGGCCGCCGACCGTCGCCCTGCACCACGGCTTGAAAGCGGTGTACGTCCCGCACCCCGTCTTCTTTGACCGAGACTGGGACCTGGAGTATATGAACCAGGTCTTCAACTATCCCGCGAACACGTGGGATTCGCCATTTGGCTGGGGTGAGCACAACCTTCTCGGCAGCTCCTTCTACTACAACTCGGACTTCTCCGGCGCGCTGTGGAGACGATGGCTGGGGCAATCGGAGAATGGCGAAGGGGGAAAACAATTCGAAGAGGAGGGCACGGGACGGATGTGCTTGAGAGGGATTTTGCACCATCCCATCAAGCATGAGGACAGGCAGACCTGAAGGTGCGTGATCTAGATCGAGGACGAGGAATTGTGCGAGGGTTGTACATCATTTCTGGCGTGGAGCTTTGTATACCACATGACGCAGCATCTTGTTGATGGCGAGGCGTTCCTGGGGGAGATGTATGTATGCATCGGCGCGGCACGAACACCGGTTGGAAAGGAGACGGCAAACGACCGTCATGTAAATACGACACAAGTTATTTTGGAACGGACAGAAGGAGTGCCGACGCGCTGTCGACTGGCCGACACCTCGCGCCAAGGCCCGATTGCCACTAGCATCTCCACGGACATGAACCACGACCGCCCGTCGCCATGCAGCATCCCACTCCGCACAGCTGTCTGTTGAATGGGCTGTATCGCCCAGTCTTCTTGTCGGTGAAGCATTGATACTGCGGGCGGGTCGAGTCAGTCGCGACGTCACGCGCGGACGGGGGGATGGGTGGCCACGCACCAACTTGCTGTATTTCCCGCCGCACACGAAGGCTCCCTCGCCGTACGACTTCACTTGATCACAGGACGTCGCGCCCACGCCCTGCACTTGCTTGCCGCCCCCGAGGGAACAGAAGGGCGCGGTCCCGGCCTCTTCGCAGTCGGTGCCGCGGCAGGTCTCGATGAGCTGCAGGCGGTTCGTGGCGTCGCATCGGAGCTGCAGGTTTGGTGAGCGGAAGGATCAGGGCGGTGTGCGACGACGACGACGACGACGGTGCTGGCCGGCTGGCCGCGCACCCCGCACGCGGCTTACAATGCGTCTCCCGTCATGGCTGCAGAACTGGAACGGCCGTGTCAGTCTCCGTCGCGCGCCACGGCGTCTTGCTCGGCCACGCCCATACCGTATCAACGCCTGATTTGCTGGGGCATGTGTCGGCTGCGGGCGCCCGGGCGGCCGACATGTCGACGCTGCTGGAGGAGGCAATCGCGACAAGGGTCGTCAGGAGGACAACGAGTCCCGATCGTAGCATGTACATGGCGCCGGCGGGAGTAAAGAGGGTCACGGTGGATGGGGATGGCGTGTTCCAGCCGCCCGCGCTGTCGTACTTATCTTGGACCAGCCGTCACAGCAACTCCTGTGAGCACTGATCCTGGACGTGGCCGGTGCTGGCCATTACTCGGGCAAGACAGGTTGGTTGTCGGAGCTAACGATTCTGAAATTCGTGGGGCCGTGGTGAAAATAGAATGAGGCCATACAAGGGTCGTGGTCATCGCCCACGTGTCCGCATACAGGATAGTCGCCGTCGCTGGCGCGTACGCATGCCGAATCCGTGCCGGGATTGACGGCATACCCCAAACACGCTTGCGTGCAACCGCTTGGAAGCATACCGCCCGCAGCCGGGCGAAGCAGCAGCACGAGTAACCCGCACACGCATGAATAGCATCCTGGCACCGGATGGCGTTGAGGGGGGTGGTAGACTTTGTGACCCTGCTTGGGGGGTTGGAACGGAAGCGCGTGCCGTAACCCAACACCAGTGTGCCAGCCCTGGTCATGATCGATGTTGGTGAATGTGAGTGACTGGCGCCTAGAATAGCGTATCGCGGCATGGAACAAGCTTAGATAGGATCAGGGCTTGATCGGCCCACCAGAGGCTTAACTAGCTTGTCTATACATGAGAATAGAGCTGAAAGCACAGAGGACCAGCTGTGCCAGGTGTAAGCTAATCCTGTAATGGTGTGGAAAGACTCTAAGCGCAGTTATTTAAATCTTAGATAAGGTTGTTATAGGGTTGGTTTGTAGCAGCGTATAGTACACCCAATATTAATAAGTAGTATTACGTCTTAAATAACAAGTGCTCTTTTATTATTCTACAACGTATGTGTTACAGTCAACAGATAGAAGAGAAAGACTAACACTAACAAGACCCTACCTAGCACTACTGTAATTACCAGAGAAGAGAGAGACTAACACTAACAAGACCCTACCTAGCACTACTGTAATGTTAAGGGGGGAAGCTAAGTGGGCGGAAAAGGTCAATGTAAAAGTTAAAGTAAGTAGGAGGGGCTAGAAGAAACAAAGTCTAAAGGAAGGGATATAAAAGTGAGTGTTAGAGGGGGAAGCTAAAGTTAGAGGTAAGGGTTGTAAAAACTGAGTATTAGAAGGAAAGGCTAGAGTCTAAAGTGATATAGATGTGAATGTGGACAGCTGGCAGCTAGGCTTGGCAGGGCTAGGCTTGGCGCACACTCAAATACCTCTACCTCCGCTTGTACGTAGATTCTTCCCTCTCTAGCCTTAGATATAGTTATTAAAGACGGGTATTGACCTAGAGTCTACTGCAGTCAGATTATTAGTAATGTGACGCGGTACACTTGAGCCAAAAGGGACTGGTCAAGTAACTCGGAAGTGACTTGACCAATGTGTACCAGATATATGAACCTTGGCAAGGCATAGTAATGACACGGGCCAACCCACCCCGTATTATATGTTAGGGGGCGTCGCCCGGCCCAGGTGCTGAACCCGACCTGAGCCGACCGTCGCCCTAAAGACTGCGACTTAGCGGCGCCAGCACGATCCCACCCTCCGTACGGAGTTACCGACAAGACCCCTCTCCTGTACGGAGGGAGAACACTACGGTCCTGCACAAAGGGGGAACTACCGCCCCTTGGATTAGGGGGAAACCCGGCACCACCGTACGGAGGAGGTAACTCCCGATCCTCCGTACAGAGGGTGAACCTTGCACCCCGGCACAAAGGGGAAATTGCTGGCTTGGCTTCGTAGGTACAAATCGTACGGAGCAGACGACGAAGGAACTGCCTATTAGTTCCTTTATGTAGATACCCGACCTTAAGTTTCTAAGCCAAGATTCTTGAGCCTCTTACATTAGGAACTGATCTCACTGTCGGTGACCGCAGTGATAGAGCAAGATGGACAGCGACATCCCTATAGAACCTACGGCCATAGAGGGACACATGCACCGCGTGTACGAGGAGCTGCTAGAAAGCAAGAGGCAGCTCGAACAGCAAGTAAGCCACCAGGCTGCGATGATTTCCTAACAGGAACAGGAGCTACGACAGCTTAGGGCGTCCGATCGCGATCCGACCCCTACGACGACGAACACGATAACCCCTACCCCGACCCCTAAGAGCAAACTCCCCGACGTCTCTACGTACGATAGTAAGGCCCCGGCCGAGTACCCCTCCTAGGCGGCTCAGATGCGCTCCAAGCTCCTAGTTAACTTAGGAGTATACCCGACCGAGCTAGACAAGGTAGTCTACCTCTTTAGGAGGTTGAAGGGCAGGGCGGCAGCACGAATTCTGCTGTACTACGAGACGGCCATTGCCAACCCGGCAATAGCCACGACGACGATGCTCTAGGCAGCTCTAGACAAGAGCTATAAGGACCCGGACCGCGAGAGCCGAGCGCTCCTACGGGTTAACACAATAAAACAAGGACGCAAAACCGTACGAGAATTCCTTGCGGAATTTGACCAGACTTTGGCAGAAGCAGGGGGTCTCTAATAGGAGGACAGGATGAAAATCACCTCTCTAGAGGTAGGCCTCTCTAAGGAAATCATAACAGGGCTGGTAGGTGTAATACGGCCAGCTACGTACGAGGAATTTTGTAACCTTCTTAGGATAGTCGACGACTAGCAACGCAGGCTGGGACGGATAGGCCGTGCTTAGGAGATAAGACAACCTCCCTAGCGACAGACAGATGCTATAGACTAGGAACCGACGACGACGAGGGTGGCAGCAGCAGCCACCGTACAGCCAAGGGCCGCCACTAAGAAGGCGCAATAGGTAGACACAGCCACCCTTAACAAGAGGCGAGCAGAAGGGAGCTGCTACCGGTGTAGCAAGATGGGCCACACCGTACGGAATTGCGGGCTCCTGCTAGCAGAGAGACCTGGGGGACGGCCGACTACCGCAAGGGTAGCCACTACAGCGCCTTAACGAGAAGATCAGGTGTCCCACTCGGACGACGACGAGTCGGGAAAAGAGTAGCCTCTAAGCGAAGACTCTGCTAGAGGCGGGTGCGAGATAGACTGCCAAATCAAAGCATTACTTGGCCATCTTTTAAGAGCAATTACATAACGACGACGCCGTTTATCGTACGGCCGACATTAAACGGGTCCGCAACGGCGCGGACACTGATTGACACGGGATGTTTAGTGTATAGAGTAATTAGCGAAGACTTCGTACAGAGACATCGGATTAAGACGGCCCCTACGGTACCTGTACGCATGCTGGGCATTACCGGGCGGGGACCGGACATTACCTATATAGTGAAAGTAACAATAGAGGTACAAGGACACTACGAGCAAGACTCGTACCTCTATGTCGTACAGGACAAGTTGGGGTATAACCTAATACTAGGGAAGCCTTAGATAGAGCGCTAGAAGGGCAAGCTAGACGTCGGACAAGGACGGCTGTACCTAGCAGCAACAAAGCGGAGAATCTGGGACCAGGGCAGGTCCCTACAAGGTGGCAATGCTAAGGCCGAAATCAACACAGCAACAGCGGACATCGAGAAGGTATTGGTACCTAAGGAAGCGACAAACCCCTGTACAAAGCTCCTAAGAGAGTATGTTAGGTACCTAGACCTCTTTGAACCGAAGTCGGCCTCGAAACTGCCGCTATACCGAGGGGAAGGGATTGACTATAACATCTAGCTGGAACCCCGCCCGGATAGGAGCCTGCCGGAGGTACCGTACGGACTGCTGTACGGGATGTCCTCTAGAGAACTCCTAGTACTGCGCAAGACGCTGGACGACCTGCTTGCTAAAGGGTTTATCCGGGCCAGTACGTCGTCCGCAGGAGCCCCAGTACTGTTTGTCTACAAGGAGGGGAAGGCTGGATTGCGTTTCTGCGTAGACTATAGAGGCATTAATGCGATTACCAAGAAGGACCGGTACCCTCTACCCCTTATTAAGGAGACCCTCGGACGAATCAGCAAGGCGAAGTGGTTCACTAAGCTTGACGTAGTCTCGGCCTTCTACAAGATACGGATTAAGGAAGGCTGTAAATAGATAACTGCCTTCCGTACGAGATACGGTCTTTTTAAGTAGCTGGTTACCCCCTTTAGCCTTGCCAATGCACCGGCAACCTTCCAAAGGTACATTAACAAGTCCCTGCAAGGGTTACTAGACGACATCTGCTCGGCATACCTCGACGACACCCTGGTTTTTACAGACGGCACCTACGCAGACTACGTACGGGATGTCAAGAAGGTGCTGGACCGTCTGCAGCAGGCGGGCTTGTACCTCGACATCGACAAGTGTAAGTTTGGTGTCCAACGTACGAAATACCTAGGTTTTATTATCGAGGCAGGGAAAGGTATTAGCATGGATAGGAAGAAGATTAATGCTATTAAGCTATAGAAGCCGCCCATAAACGTTAAGGGCGTACGGGAATTCCTTGGGTTTGCCAACTTCTACCGCCAGTTTATACAGAACTACTTGGAGATCGTGCGCCCCCTAGTTAAGCTAACGCATAAGGACAAGCAGTTCAAATAGTCGGACGAATACAATAAGAGCTTCGACAAGCTAAAAGAGCTCTTTACTACAGGACCAACGCTCGCCGCCTTTGACCCAGAGCGTACGACAATACTGGAAACCGACTCCTTAGGGTACTGCATTAGGGGTATCCTGTTACAGGTAGGCCCGGACGGACTCCTACACCTATGCGCGTATTTCTCCAAGAAGAACTCCCTGGCTAAGTGCAACTACCCTATCTACGACAAAGAGTTGCTGGCAGTCGTACGGTGTTGCGAAGCCTAGGATAGGGAACTCCGCTTAGTGCCTAAGTTCCTCGCCCTAACGGACCACAAGAACCTGGAATACTTTACTTAACCCCGGAAACTGTCTAAGAGGCACGTACGATAGGCAATGTACCTAAGCCGGTTTAACATAAGACTCCAGTACCGCAAGGGTAAGGACAACAGCAGGGCCGACGCACTGTCCAGACGGGACCAGGACATGCCAACGACGTACGAGGACGACTGGCTAAAGTCGCGGACATTCCAGATGTTTAAGGAAGAGCCAGGCGGGGAGACTATCTACCTGGCGGCGACACATCTATAGGAACCCTAACTGCAAGCTTAGGAAGAGGCAGTGGAAAAGGACGAGGCATACCGAGGGGCCTGTACGGCGATCTAGGGAGGGCAACAGAAACTCCCAACCGAGCTCTACCTAAAGGTATCGGCAGCCGAGTGTTCAGTGGACGAGGAGAACAACCTGAAGTTCAGAAATCGGATATAGGTCCCGGCGGACGAGAAGCTCTATACAGGCTTAATACAACGAGCACATAACTCTATAGCCACCGGGCACCTAGGGCGCGAGGAGACGTACAGCATTATCGCCCGGGACTACTACTGGCCAGCGATAGCGAAGGACATTTGCAGGTTCGTACAGAACTGCGATATATACGGACGAACGAAGCCCTAGCGCGAGCTAAAGTATAGGCTGCTGAAGCCCCTGCCGATACCGGATCGACCCTGGCAAGACCTGACCGTAGACTTCATTACGGACCTCCCTAAGAGTGACGGACGGCGAAACATTATAGTAGTTACAGACAAGTTAACGAAGGGGGTAATACTAGAGGGGATGGACTCCACTACAGCTAAAGACACCGCCTAGGCCTTTATCCGGACGACGTTTAGCAAGCACGGTTTCCCCAGGTCAATTGTATTAGACCGGGGGTCACAGTTTACGAGCCAACTCTAGGCACGGATCTGCCAGTTACTGAGGGTAGAGCGTCGCCTGTCTACTGCATAGCACCTGCAGACGGACGGGGCGACGGAGAGGGCTAACTCAACCCTAGAGGCGTACCTCCGAGCGTACGTCGACTATAACCAGACGAACTGGAACCGCCTCCTCCTAATAGCGGAGCTGGCTATTAACAGCCGTACGGCCGATGCTACAGGACTGTCCCCCTTCTTTATAACCTATAGATACGACCATTCCCTGCTCCTACCGACCCTAAGTAGCAACACCCCGCGCCCCGTACGATCCCTAATCCAGCAAGGAGAGGCTATCGTACGGACAATTACGAACGCCTATTAATGGGCAAAAGCAAGCCTGGCCCTAGCCTAGCAGAACGCGGAAGAGCAGGCCAACAAGGGACGACAGGCTGCACTAAGGTACGAGGCAGGGGATAAGGTCTGGCTAAACTAGCGAAACATCTGTACGGACCGGCCGAGCAAGAAGTTGGATTAGAGAAACAGGAAGTTTACGGTAATCCGGCCGGTAGGGACATACGCCGTACGACTAAACACTCCTCCAGGGATTCACCCAGTCTTCTACGTAGACCTCGTACGACCGGCGAGCACGGACCCCTTGCCGCATCAGACGACTAACGACAGGCGCCTACCTGCAATTATAACCGAGGGCTAAGAAGAGTACGAGGTAGAGGGGATCCTTAAAAGCCGGAGGAAGCTGGGGAAGACAGAGTACTTGGTGAAATGGAAAGGATAGACAGAGCCTACGTAGGAACTGTACGAGGCTCTGCAAGATACGACTGCACTGGACAGATAGGAGGAGGACCATTCCCCTACCCAGTCGCAATAACCCCGCGCTGTACGGCGGAAAGAGGCACGATCTACCCTAAGGACAGGGTAGCTGCGGGCAGAACGGGGTTATCGAAGGATCGAGCACTACGACGTAGGACACTATAGGAGCCTACTGACACGACACTGTACGACGCCGTACGAGATAAGGGCTGGAAGAAAGGAACAGCCAAGGGACGAATAGGAGGGGGGAGCGGAGATAAGACAAGAGAGAAGACCGGCCGAAAATTCTTATATTCCCTAGGGGGAACCAAACTACCCTACTCATCATCTGAAATCTCCACTACCTTAGGCCCGGCCGGGCCCCCACCCCCACCAGGACCACCCCCAGGGCTAGCCCTAGGGAGCAGAGGCACCCCCCTACCCCTAGGTCCAGCCCTAGGGAGCAGAGGCACCCCCCCACCCCTACGTGCCTCCCCCGGCTGGCGGAAGGGGCAGTAGAGGGAGCTATCCTTCCACTTGCACGAGGCACATACCCCAGCCCAGAAGCCTAGGAGGCGGTATAGGCCAAGTAAGGGCTGGGGGGAGTTAGGGCAGGGGGCATAGAGCTGGCCCCAGGTAGCGATAAGGAGGGCGTTGACGTACGACGGCCAGGCCGTAGCTACCCGCTCTAGTGTAACCCGGGCGGGGTTACACTAGAAGGCGTAGAAGGGGAGCCCGGCCGCGTCCTGCTGCTCGCGGGTGTAGCACCTAAGACGTCAGCCCAGACTGTACAGGAGACGAGAATCTGTACGAACCGGAGGAGCAGCTGCCAGTTAAGGTAAGGGCCCTACTGTACGAGGACAAAGTAGGGGGGGAGCCCAGCCGGACGAGGGGGAGGGGCGGGGCCAGCGGCGACGAGGGAACCACCGGACGACATAGTGGTTAGTTGGTAGTTAGTGGTTAGTGGTTAGTAGCTGGTAGTAGCTAGTGGTAGACGGTAATAGTAGATAGTAGATAGTAGATAGTAGAGGGCGGACGGTATACGGGGAGAAAAGGAGGGGGAAGGGAAGAGGAGGGAGGAGGCTTAGGCTGACTACCTGCTATAGGGAATGGCAAGCAGGGCAGCTGCTACAGACAGGTAAAATAGTAAGAGGCAACTGCGACCCGGAGGAAGCGACGAGGGACGACGACTCGGCACCGTACGAAATAGGACGCTGCAAACTGCTAAGGAAAAAAAAAACTTAACACAGCAGGAGCTGGGTGATTTGGGCACGCCGCCGTACGAGGGAAACTGCGAGAAGGGAAGGGGGGGGGTATTGTTAGGGGGCGTCGCCCGGCCTAGGTGCTGAACCCGACCTAAGCCGACCGTCGCCCTAAAGACTGCGACTTAGCGGCGCCAGCACGATCCCACCCTCCGTACGGAGTCACCGACAAGACCCCTCTCCTGTACGGAGGGAGAACACTACGGTCCTGCACAAAGGGGGAACTACTGCCCCTTGGATTAGGGGGAAACCCGGCACTACTATACGGAGGAGGTAACTCCCGATCCTCTGTACGGAGGGTGAACCTTGCACCCCGGCACAAAGGGGAAATTGCTAGCTTGGCTTCGTAGGTACAAATCGTACGGAGCAGACGACGAAGGAACTGCCTATCAGTTCCTTTATGTAGATACCCGACCTTAAGTTTCTGAGCTAAGATTCTTGAGCCTCTTACATTATAAAGGGTAAAAGCTGAATTAGATGCATAAGACGAGCTATAAACAAGAAGAAGAGAAAGGTTAGAGGGCAGCAGCTGGTTCTTATATCCCCCTGCCCTAGCTAGTTATTTGCATGTTTGCTAGTAACTTTCTTAACAAACTCTGTTTCTTTATTCTGCAAACAAATTCATTTCCTAGACCCGCTTTTGCTAAAGGTTCTAGAACTAAGCTAGGGGCGTTTATAGGGCCAGTTGCGTTGCCTTTTACGCTCTTAGCATCTTCTTGCTCCAGCCTGTAGTTGTTAGGTTGTAGTCTGTAAATCTTAATAGTTCTTGTTAGGTCCTAGATGCTGTTGTTTTCCCTTTTATATATCTGTTAACCGTAACAGTAGCCCCCCTTAATATAGCGGAGTTCCTACGAAGCCTTAGTAGTTTAAGATACCAAGAGTAAGTCTACTTATTCCTAGGAGCAGGCCTAATCTTACAGTTAATATTCTATTAGTAAGCAGAGTCTAGTTCTCTTTAGCTGTACTGGGTTTCTAGGCGGTAGTCTCTAGAGTCTATATAAGGGGTTCAAGAATCTTAGTTCAGAAACTTAAAGCTAGGTATCTATATAAAGGAACTAATAGGCAGTTCCTTCGTCGTCTGCTACTGTACATTTTGTACCTACAAAGCAAGCTAGCAATTTCCCTCTGTATAGGGGTGCAGAGATTCCCCTCTGTACAGGGGTGCAGAGATTTCCCTCTGTATAGGGGTGCAGAGATTTCCCTCTATATAGGGGTGTAGAGATTTCCCTCTGTACAGGGTGTAGGGGGAGGGGATGCCGACTCGGCTAGGCCGGGTTAGGACTCGGTCTAGCTGGGTCTTGCTGGCGCTGCTAAGTCGTACCCCTAAGGACAACAGCCGGTCTAGGTCTAGGACTAATCCAACTAAGGTAGACTCTAGGTCAATACCCGTCTTTGATAACTATATCCAAGGCTGGAGAGGGAAGAATCTACGTACAAGCGGAGGTAGAGGTATTTAAGTGTGCGCCAAGCCTGGCCCTGCCAAGCCTAGCTGCCAGCTGTCCACATCTACATCCGTATTACTACCGCCCTCCCCAACCAGCAATTGCCCTTAATCGCAATCAATCTATTAATCGCAATCAGCCAATCAGGTCGCACCAATCCAGGTCGCTCCAAACCAGGCTGCTCCAAACCAGGCTGCTCCAAACCAGGTTATAGGGGTCGCAAATTCAGCTTTGCTATCGGCCAATCAGGTCGCTCCAAAACAGGTCGCTTTTGAGGTCGCTTTTAAGGTCGCTTTTAAGCTTCAATTTCCGTGCGTTTTGAGCCTAAATCTCGTGCCTTTTGACGTCGCTTTGGTGCCTTGTTCTTGTGCCTTTTGACATCACTTTGGTGCCTTAATTGGTGCCTTGTCAAGGCTGCAGAATTCTCAGAGGTCGCAGCTGCAGAGGTTGTCGGGGCTGCGGAGGTCGCGGAGGTCGTTAAGGCCGCGGAGGTCGCTGAGGTCGTTGAGGCCGCGGAGGTCGCGGAGGTCGTTAAGGCCGCGGAGGTCGCTGAGGCCGCGGAGGTCGCTGAGGCCGCGGAGGTCGCGGAGGTTGTCTTGCAAACACATGTCGCTTCTTGAGCCGTCGCTTCTTAAGCCGTCGCTTCTCAAGCCGTCGCTTCTCGAACAGTCGCAGAGGTCTCGGAGGTCGTTGGGGTCGCGGAGGTCGTCTTGCAAACACGTGTCGCTTCTCGGACGGTCGCTTTTCAGACGGTCGTTTCTCAGACGGTCGCTTCTCGAGCCGTCGCTTTTCGAGCCGTCGCTTTGCCTGCGCTTTGCCTGTCTGCAGCAGCTGTGCTAGCCTATAGCTGCTGTGCCTTTGTTGTCTGCAGCAGCTGTGCCTGTCTGCCCTGTGTTGTCTGCAGCAGCTCTGTGTCGTCTGTAGCTGCGTCTGTCTTGTGTTATCTGCAGCTGCCTGTAGCTGGGTGCTCGTGCCTGGGTGCTCTGCCTAGTAGCTCTGCCTAGTGCTCGGCCTGGGTGCTCGTGCTTTGCCGTACGTCTCGATTGTTAAACTGAACGTGTTGTCTGCGGCTGCTTGTCTCTGTTGTCTGCAGATGTACCTTGTGCTCGTACTCGTTGCTCTGCCTGTGCTCTTGCTCTGTGCTCTTGCCTAGGTGCTCGTCGTCTGGGTGCTCGTCGTCTAGGTGCTCGTGCCTCTAAACTGTGCTGCCTCTGCTTTGCCTGTGTTGTCTGCAGCTACTGTGCCTGGGTGCTCGTTGTAGCTAGGTGCTTGGGCTCGCTGGTGCTTGGGCTCGCTGGTGCTTCTGAACTGTACAGTGCAGTGCCCTTCTGAACGTACGGTGCCGTGTTGCTTGTCGCTAAACTAATTGCTATATGTCTCGATTGTTGAACGTACGCCTCGATCGCTGGCTGGCCGTACGTCTCGATAGGCCGGTGTCGCTTTGCCTTGCTGAACTGTCTCAATAGGCCTTGTCTGAATAGAATGGTCTGTTAAAGACCCAAAAAAAACGAATGTCGTCGCCCTAGGTCCTGCTAGGTGCGCTCTCGTCGTCGTCGCTCTGTTGTCGTCGCTCTCGCTCCTCGTCCTTCTCGTCCTCGTCGCTCTCTCCTATCTCAAAACTTCGAAACTCGTACGATCTGCTCGTAGGGGCACTTCTCTTCCTAACATCCCTCTCGTAGGGGCACTCTTCTCTCTTCAAAACTCTTCTTCTTCTCGATAGGGGCACTTCTCTTTCCTAAAACTCTTCTTCTCGATGTCCTCTGTAATGGACCTCTCTCTTCAAAACTCTTCTTCTCGATAGGGGCACTTCTCTTCCCTAAAACTCTCTCTTCTTCCTAATCAGGGCAGGGGGGGTAGAGTAGTATGCACATGTACGATTAAGTAACTGGATGTAATTTAACGGCCTCCTTCGTACATCTGCAGTACACACTCTGGGTTGTCGGTTGCACGTACGTTATTCGAGTACCTGGATGTAATTCAACGGGCTCTTTCGCGTAGTGCAGGTGTTGTTAAAGTTAGCCTTGGATATAATAATCCGACTAAGGTAGACTCTAGGTCAATACCCGTCTTTAATAACTATATCCAAGGCTGGAGAGGGAAGAATCTACGTACAAGCGGAGGTAGAGGTATTTGAGTGTGCGCCAAGCCTGGCCCTGCCAAGCCTAGCTGCCAGCTGTCCATATCTACATCCGTATCAAGGACCTAGCAGGACAGCGTCTCCTAAAAATACCTCCCTCCCCCCTCTTAACGCTACTACATCTCTAAGTCTGTTTAGCAAGGCTTAAACAGCGGCAGTGCACTCCTGTCTCTGCCTCGGTATACTTTAGTGCCTTAAAGCACTCCTTTAGCACAGGTCTAACCAAGGCGTTGCTACAGCGTCCCTAACTGTAGGTATACCCTTTTTAATGCTACTCTAGTCGTATATAGTTCCTCTAATACCTATACAGGCCGTCGTCTTCTGCATTAGGTCCCTTGTCTATATGTATCGACGATGTTCTTTAGTAGGAGGTAGCTAATTACAGGTAGAGTGTCGGCTATAGCTGTAAGGGCTTAGGAATCTTAGTTTAGAAACTTAAGGCTGGGTATCTATATAAAGGAACTAATAGGCAGTTCCTTTATTGTCTGCTGCTATACAATTTGTACCTACGAAGCTAAGCTAGCAATTTCCCTCTATATAGGGATGCAAGGTTTACACTCTGTATAGAGGATCGGGAGTTCTCCCTCTATACAGTAGTGCAGAGTTTTCCCTTCTGATGTAACGCGGTACACTTAAGCCAAAAGGGACTGGTTAAGTAACTCGGAAGTGACTTGACCAATGTGTACCAGATATATAAACCTTGGCAAGGCATAGTAATGACACGGGCCAACCCACCCTGTATCACTACCCCCTGCGCTACAGGCTTACGACCTCGTAAGCTGCGCTTACTTACAGGCTACGTATGCCATTGCACAGCCCCCCTATGCAGCATACGCAATCAACCCCCCCCGGCAGGTCTGCACACAGCCAGCTGGACCTTTACCGGGTCTGCCTTATTCTGTACGGAGTAGTGGACAAACTGATCTGACTGCGGTAGACTCTAGGTCAATACCCGTCTTTGATAACTATATCTAAGGCTGGAGAGGGAAGAATCTACGTACAAGCGGAGGTGGAGGTATTTGAGTGTGTGCCAAGCCTGGCCCTGCCAAGCCTAGCTGCCAGCTGTCTACATCTACATCAGTATTACTACCGCCCTCCCTAACTAGCAATTGCCCTCAATCGCTATCAATCTATTAATCGCAATCAGCCAATCAGGTTGCACCAAAACAGGTCGCTTTTGAGGTCGCTTTTGAGCTTCAATTTCCGTGCTTTTTGAGTCTCAATCTCGTGCCTTTTTGAGCCTCAATCTCGTGCCTTTTTGAGCCTCAATCTCGTGCCTTTTTGAGTCTCAATCTCGTGCCTTTTGACGTCGCTTTGGTGCCTTGTTTGGTGCCTTATTTGGTGCCTTGCTAAGGCTGCAGAATTCTTAGATTGTCGCAGCGGTCGTAGGGGTCGCAGAGGTCGTAGAGGTCGCAGAGGTCGCAGCCTACGTACATTGCTTCTCAGACAGTCGCTTCTCGAGCCGTTGCTCGCTTCTCGAACCGTCGCTTCTCAAGCCGTCGCTTCTGCCTTGCAAACACATGTCGCTTCTCGAGCCGTCGCTTCTCAAACGGTTGCAGAGGTCGCGGAGCTCGCTAAGGTCGCAGAGCTCGCTAAGGTCGCAGAGCTTAGGGTCGCAGAGTCGTAGAGGTTGTCTTGCAAGCACATGCCGCTTCTCGAGACGGTCGCTTCTCGACAGTCGGTCGCTTCTCAAGCCGTCGCTTCTTAAGCCGTCGCTTCTTAAGCGGTCGCAGAGGTCGCGGAGCTCGCTGAGGTCGCAGAGGTTCGCGAAGGTCGTAGAGGTCGCGGAGGTCGTCGGGGTCGTAGAGGTTGCCTTGCAAACACGTGTCGCTTCTCGAGCCGTCGCTTCTCAAGCCGTTGCTTCTCGGTAGGGTATGTCGCTTTTCGACGGTCGCTTCTCGACGGTCGCTCGCTTCTTGACGGTCGCTTCTCGAGCCGTCGCTTCTCGAGCCGTCGCTTCTTAGACGGTCGCTTCTTGACGGTCGCTCGCTTCTCGACGGTCGCTTCTTGTCGGTCGCTTCTCAGACGGTCACTTCTCGACGGTCGTTAGGGTCGCGGAGGTCGTAGAGGCTGCCTTGTAAAAACATGTCGCTTCTCGAGCCGTCGCGTCTTAAGCTGTCTTAAGCCGTCGCTCGCTTCTTAGACCGTCGCTTCTCGAGCCGTCGCTTCTTAAGCTGTCTCGAGCCGTCGCTTGCTTCTTAAGCGGTCGCAGAGGTCTCGGAGGTCGTCGGGGTCGCAGAGGCCTGCAGAGGTCGCAGCTGCAAAGGTCGCAGCTGCAGAGGTCGCTTCTCGACAGTCGCTTCTCGACGGTCGCTTCTCGAGCCGTCGCTTTGCCTGTCTGCAGCTGTCTGCCTAGGGGCTCTGCCTAGGGGCTCTGCCTGGTGCTCTGCCTGGGTGCTCGTGCCTAGGTGCTTTGCCTGCTTAGTGCTCTGCAGCTGGTGCTCTGCAGGTGCTGATTGCCGGTCGTCTTGATTGGTATGTCCGAATAGAATAGTCTGTTAAAGACCCAAAAAAACGAATGTCGTCGCCCTAGGTCCTGCTAGGTGCATCTTGTCGTTGTCGTCGCTCTCGCTCGTCGCTCTCGCTCCTCGTCCTCGTCGCTCCTACATCGTCGTCGCTCTCGTCCTTCTCGTCGCTCTCGTCCTTCTCGTCCTCGTCGCTCTCTCCTATCTCAAAACTTCGAAACTCGTACGATCTGCTCGTAGGGGCACTTCTCTTCCTAACATCCCTCTCGTAGGGGCACTCTTCTCTCTTCAAAACTCTTCTTCTTCTCGATAGGGGCACTTCTCTTCCCTAAAACTCTCTCTTCTTCTTCTCGATTAGGGGAGGGGGGGGTAGAGCAGCATGCATATATACGATTAAGTAACCGGATATAATTCAACGGCCTCCTTTGTATATATATAGTACACACTCTAGGTTGGTTGTACGTCCGTTAATCGAGTACCCGGATGTAATTCAACGGGCTCTTTCGCGTAGTGCGGGTGTTGTTAAAGTGAGCCTTGGATATAATAATCTGACTGCGGTAGACTCTAGGTTAATACCCGTCTTTAATAACTATATCTAAGGCTAGAGAGGGAAGAATCTACGTATAAGCGGAGGTAGAGGTATTTGAGTGTATGCCAAGCCTGGTCCTGCTAAGTCTGGCTGCCAGCTGTCTACATCCACATCCGTATTACAAACGGACATACGTTAACGCTGCTTCCACTCTCTCGTTAAAAGATGCGCCCTCTAGGAATTGAACCCGGGCCTTTTATCGTACACTTTCAGCAGTTACTTCCGAGTTAAGTAATGTAACGCGGTACACTTAAGCCAAAAGGGACTGGTTAAGTAACTCGGAAGTGACTTAACTAATGTATACCAGATATATAAACCTTGGCAAGGCATAGTAATAACACGGGCCAACCTACCCTATATTACCTTCGTTTAGAGGGGCAGCACTTCCCCTCTGTATAGGGCTGTAGGGTTCTCCCTCTATATAAGAGTAGGGTCCTGTTAGTAATCCCGTATAGGGAGTAGGATCTTTTCCCTTTGTTTAGAGGGGCGGCACTTCCCCTCTGTATAGGGCTGTAGGGTTCTCCCTCTATATAGGAGTGGGGTCCTGTTAGTGATCCTGTATAGGGGGTAGGGTCGTGCTAGCGCTGCTAAGTCGCAGTCCTTAGGGCGACGGCTGGCTTAGGTCGGGTCCAGGACCTGAGCTAGGCGGCGCCCCCTAACAATACCCCCCCCTTCCCTTCTCGTAGTGCTCCTTTTGTATAGCAGCCTGTCGTATACCCTTAGCTCCTAGTGTTCCTTTAGCAGGTTGCGATTCCCTATTTTCGTCCGATTGTCTATATAGTCGTTGCTCGTCGCCTACTAGGTCGTAGTTACCTCTTTGCCTTTTTACACAGCTGTAGCAGTTGCCCTAGTTGCCGTTGCCTCCTATAGTAGGCAGCTACCCCCCAAATTCCAAGCCTCTCTCTTCTCTTTCCCTTCCCCCTTTTCCTTTCCTTCCCTGCCTACCGTCTACTGTCTACTACTGTCTACCGTCCACTACTGTCTACTGTCTACTATCCACTATCTACTATCTACTATCCAACCCCGGCCCTACTACTAGCTACTACTAGTTACTACTACTACCTACTAGCTACTACTATGCCTCCCGCCCTGTCTGGCTGTACTCGCTGTAGCTCCCTTGTAGTCGCTAGGTCCACCTCTGCTCGTCCGGCTAGGGTCCCCTCCTATTTCCACCTCTAGCAGTAGAATGCTTAATTTGATTAATAGCTTCGCTTCTAGTTCGTACATGTTCCCTTCCTCTGTACAGTCTAAGCTAACGTCTTAGGTGCTACACTAACGAGCAGTAGGACGCGGCCGAGCTACCCTTCTACGCCTTCTAGTGTAACCCTGCCTAGGTTATACCTTAGTAGGTCGCTATAGCCTGTGCGTCGTACGTTAACGCTATCCTTATTGCTACCTAGGGCTAGCCCTACGCCCCCTGCCCTAACTCCTTCTAGCCTTTACTTAGCCTATACCGCCTCCCCGGCTTCTAGGCCAGGGTATGTGCCTTATGTAAGTAGAATAATAGCTCCCTCTACTGCCCCTACTGCTGTCTAGAGGAGGCGCGTAGGGGTAGGGGGGTGCCTCTGCTTCCTAGGGCTGGCCCAGGCAGGGGTCCTGCTAGGAGGGAGGTAATTAAGATCTTAGATAGGGAGTCGGCCGCCCTGGTCCCCTAGGGTAGTAGCTAGTAAGCTACTTCCCCCCCTCCCTAGGTAGTGTAAGGAATTTTCGGACAGTTCTGCTCCTAACCCCTCTTACTTCCCCTTCTCTTTCTACCTGTTTTCTCCCTGTTCCCTTCCTGCTGCCTTTCTTTTATACAGTGCTATATAGTGTAGTCTCGGTAGGGTCCTGCAGTGTCCTACGTTATAATTCTCGATCCTTTAGCAACCTAAGTTGTCGGCAGCTGCCCTGTCCTTAGGGTAGATCGCGCCTCTTTTCACTGTATAGTGCAGTGTTACTATAACTGGGCAGGGGGATAGTTCTCCTCCTACCTGTCCAGCGCGGTTGTATCTTGTAGGGCCTTGTATAGTTCCTATGTAGGCTCTGCCTATCCTCTCTATTTTACTAGGTACTCTACCTTCTTCCGCTTCCTTCGGCTCTTAAGGATTCCTTCTACCTTGTATTCTTCCTAGCTCTTAGTTATAATCGCTAGTAGGCGCGCGTTATCTGTCGCCTAGTGCAGTAGGGGGTCTGTGTTCGCTGGCCAGACGAGGTCTACGCAAAAGACTGGGTAGATCCCTAGGGGAGTGTTAAGCTGTATAGCGTATGTTCCTACTAGTCGGACTACCGTAAATTCCCGGTTCTTCCAATCTAGCTTCTTGCTTGGCTAGTCTGTACGGATGTTGCGCTAGTTTAACTAGACCTTATCCCCTAACTTATATCTCGGTGCAGCCTGCCGTACCTTGTTGGCCTGCTCTTCCGCGTTCTGTTAAGCTATAGCTAGACTTACCTTCGCCTATTAGTAGGCGTTCGTAATCGTCTGTACGATAGCCTCTCCCTGCTAAATAGGGGATCGTACAGGGCGCAGGGTGTCTCTACTTAGGGTCGGTAGGAGCAGGGAATAGTCGTATCTATAGGCTATAAAGAAGGGAGACAATCCTGTAGCATTAGCTATACGGCTGTTAATAGCTAGCTCTGCTATAGGGAGAAGACAGTTCCAGTTCGTCTAATTATAGTCGACGTACGCTTAGAGGTACGCTTCCAACGTCGAATTAACCCTCTCCGTCGCACCGTCTGTCTGCAGGTGCTATGCAGTTAACAGGCGACGTTCTATATTTAGCAACTAGCAGACCCTTGCCTAGAGCTGGCTCGTAAACTGCGTACCCTAGTCTAATACAATTAACTAAGGGAAACTGTGCTTGCTAAACGTCGTCTATATAAAGGCCTAGGCAGTGTCTTCGGCCGTAAAAGACTATATCTCGTACAGAAGGCGGTTATCTATTTACAGCCTTCTTTAATCTGTATTTTGTAGAAAGCTAAGACTATGTTAAGCTTAGTAAACTACTTTGCCTTGCTGATCCGTCCGAGAGTCTCCTTAATAAGGGGTAGGGGGTACCGGTCCTTCTTGGTAATCGCGTTGATGCCTCTGTAGTCTACGCAGAAACGCAAGCCGGCCTTCCCCTCCTTGTAGACAAACAGTACTGGGACTCTTATAGATAAGGTACTTGCCTAAATAAACCCTTTAGCAAGTAGGTCGTCTAGTGTCTTGCGTAGCACTAGGAGTTCTCTAGAGGACATTTCGTACAGCGGACTGTACGGTACCTTAGGCAGGCTCCTGTCCAGACGGGGCTCTAGCTAGATGTCGTAGTTAATCCCCTCTCCCTAGTATAGTAGTAGTTTTAAGGCCGACTTTGGCTTAAAGAGGTCTAGGTATCTAGCGTATTCCCTTAGGAGCTTCGTATAGGAGTCTGTCGCCTTCTTAGGCGCCAATGCCCTCTTAATGTCCGCAGTTGCTGTGTTGATTTCGGCCTTAGCATTGCTACCCTACAGAGCCCTCCCTTGGTCCTAGAGCCTCTGCTTCGTTGCTGCTAGGTACAGCCGTCCTCGTCCAACGTCCAGTTTGCTCTTCTAGCGCTCTATCTATAGCTTTCCTAGTATTAGGTTATACCCTAACCTGTCCTGTGCGATATAGAGGTATAAGTCCTGCTTATAGTGTCCCTGTATCTCTATTATTACTTTCACTATATGTGTAATGTCCAGTTCCCTCCCAGTAATGCCCAACATGCGTACAGGTACAGTAGGGGTCGTCTTAATACAGTGTCTCTGTACGAAGTCTTCGCTAATTACTCTGTACACTAAACATCCTGTGTTAATTAATGTCCGCGCCGTTGCGGACCTGTTTAACGTTGGCCGTACGATAAACGGCGTAGTCGTTATGTAGTTGCTTATAAAAGATAGCTAAGTAGTGCTTTGATTTAGCAATCTATCTCGTATACGCCTCTAGCAGAGCCTTCGCTTAGAGGCTACTCTTTTCCCGACTCGTCGTCGTCCGAGTAGGGCTCCTGTTCCTCTTGTTAGGGCGCCGCAGTTGCTACCCTTGCAGTGGTCGGCCGTCCCCTAGGTCTCTCTGCTAGCAAAAGCCTGCAATTCCGTACAGTATAGCCTATTTTGCTATACCTGTAGCAGCTCCCTTCTGCTCGCCTCTTATTAAGGGTAGCTATATCTACCTATTATGCCCTTTTAGTAGCGGCCTTTAGCCGTACAGTAACGGCTGCCGCTACCCTCGTCGTCGTTAGTTCCTAGCCTATAGCGTCCGTCTGCCGCTAGAGGTGTTGTCGTATCTTATAAGCGCAGCTTATCCGTCCGAGCCTGCGCTGCTAGTCGTCGACTATCCTAAGGAGATTACAGAATTCCTCGTATGTAGCTGGCCGTATTACGCCTACTAGTCCCGTTATAATCTCCTTAGAGAGGCCTACCTCTAAAGAGGTAATTTTTATCCTGTCCTCCTATTAGAGACCTCCTGCCTCTGCTAGTGTCTAGTCGTATTCTGTAAGGAATTCTCGTATAGTCTTGCGTCCTTGTTTTATTGTATTGACCTGTAGGAGTGCTCGGCTCTCGCAGTCTAGGTCCTTATAGCTCTTGTTAAGAGCTGCCTAGAGCATCGTCGTTGTAGCTATTGCTAGGTTAGCAATAGCCGTCTTATAGTACGGTAGAATCCGTGCTGCCGCCCTGCCCTTTAACCTCCCGAAGAGGTAAACTACCTTGTCTAGCTCGGTTAGGTAAGCTCCTAAGTTAACTAGAAGCTTAGAGCGTATCTGGGCAGCCTAGGAGGGGTACTCGGCCGGAGCCTTACTATTGTACGTAGTAACGTCGGGGAGTTTGCTCTTAGGGGTCGGGGTGTAGGCTATCGTGTTCGTCGTCGTCGTCGTAGGGGTCGGATCGCGATCGGACGCCCTAAGCTGTCGTAGCTCCTGTTCCTATTGGGAAATCATTGCAGCCTAGTAGCTTACTTGTTGTTCGAGCTGGGCCTTGTGTACTAATAGCTCCCCGTACGCGCAGTGCATCTGTTCCTGCATAGCTGTAGGTTCTATAGAGATGTCGCTGTCTATCTTTGTTGTATTACTGCAGTTACTAACAGTAAGATTAGTTCCTAATGTAAGGGCTTAAGAATCTTGGTTTAGAAACTTAAGGCTAGGTATCTATATAAAGGAACTAATAGGCAGTTCCTTCGTCGTCTGCTGCTATACAATTTGTACCTATAAAGCTAAGCTAGCAATTTCCCTCTATATAGGGATGCAAGGTTTATACTCCGTACAGAAGATCGGGAGTTCTCCCTCTATACAGTAGTGCAGAGTTTTCCCTTCGTTTAGAGGGGCGGCACTTCCCCTCTGTACAGGGCTATAGGGTTCTCTCTCTGTACAGGAGTAGGGTCCTGTCGGTAATCCCGTATAGGGGGTAGGGTCTTTTCCCTTCGTTTAGAGGGGCGGTACTTCCCCTCTGTGCAGGGCTATAGGGTTCTCCCTCTATACAGGAGTGGGGTCCTGTCGGTAATCCTGTATAGGGGGCGGGGTCGTGCTGGCGTCGCTAAGTCGCAGTCCTTAGGGCGACGGCTGGCTTAGGTCGGGTCTAGGACCTAAGCTGGGCGGCGCCCACTTACAATAGCCTAGTTAACTATCTTATATAGCTGCAGGCCTGGACTGTAGGTTATTAGCAGAAAACCCAGGGATGCGCCTCGATAGGGCTCTAGCCGTGTGCGAGTAAGCCGTCTAGTCTTTACCTGTCTATTTATCTACCTTCTATCCCTCCTCTGTCTATCTCCTATGTTATTACCCTAACTATGTATCCAGGATCTACCTTGTACAGTCTAGTAGCAGCAGGCTTCCAGGCCGACCGTCTTGGCCCTTAGGAAAGCCTTGTCCCAGATAATGTAGTTGGCGTAGATGGTTACTGTCCTCTACCCTACCTCTCTTATCTGGACGGAAGCCGCCGTCGTTGGATATAGGCGCAAGATCTACAATCCCGTAGTTTTCTAGAGCTTCTGTCGCTGTCCAGCGTTATTAAGGACTTAGGTAGCAATGTCCTAGCCTGTCGTTGTCTACAGAGGTAAGATAGTAGACGTTTACCTAGCAGTCGTCTATACAGCCTTAGGCGGCCTGGTTATCTCGTACAGCCCTACCCCTCCCTAAACTATTCCCTCTATTCCCTCTCTCTTATACCCTTCTACTTCCTGCAACTATGCTATGTATCTTGCAGGTTCCTAGTGTTGTCTATAGCTTTTCCTTTGCAGCTACCTAGTTCTGTCTACAGCTACCTAACGTCTCTTGCAGCTGCCTAGTCCTGCCTTCAGCTGCCTAATGTCTCCTACAGCTGTCCCCTATAGCTACCTAATGTCCCTTGCAGCTGCCTAGTCCTATAGCTGTTATCTGTCCTACCCTGTACAGTACAGTGTTACTGTAACTGGTTAATAGAGTGTTTCTCTTCCTACTTGTCTAGCGCTAATGTGTCCTAAAGAGCCTTGTATAGTTCCTATATAGGCTCTGCCTACCCTGTCTACTTAACTAGGTATTCTACTCTCTTCTACTTCTTCTAGCTTTTAAGGATTTCTTCTACCTCGTACTCCTCCTAGTCCTTAGTTATAATTGCTAGGGGGCGTATATTGTCTATCGTCTAGTATAGGAGGGAGTCTGTATATATTAGGGGACGCCGTCCTGCTAGGTCTCTGTAAAGGGCTTAAGAATCTTGGTTCAGAAACTTAAGGTTGGATATCTATATAAAGGAACTAATAGGCAGTTCCTTCGTCGTCTGCTACTGTACAATTTGTACCTACGAAGCCAAGCTAGCAATTTCCCTCTATGTAGGGGTGCAAGGTTTACCCTCTGTACAGAGGATCGGGAGTTCCCTCCCCTGTACAGTAGTATAGAGTTTTCCCTCTATTTAGAGGGGCAGTAGTTCCCCTTTGTGTAGGACTATAGGGTTCTCCCTCTGTACAGGAGTGGGGTTATGCTAGTGCCGCTAAGTCGCAGTCCTTAGGGCGACGGTTGGCTTAGGTCGGGTCCAGGACCTAGGCTAGGCGGCGCCCCCTAACAATACCCCCCCCCCCTTCCCTTCTCGTAGTGCTCTTTTTGTACAGCAGTGTGCCAAACTTACTTAGCTCCTGCTGTTCCTTTGGCAGGTCGCGACTTCCTATTTTGTCTAGCTGTCTAAGTCGTCGTCCCTCGTCGCCCCCTAGGTCGCGGTTGCCTCTTGCTATTTTACCTGTTTGTAGTAGCTGCCCTGCTTGCTATTTCCTCTTATAGTAGGCAGTTACCTTAACCCTCTCCCTTCTCTTTCCCTCTCCCTTTTCTTTCTATTCCCTGCCTGCCTTCTCCCCCTACGCTGTCTACTGTCTACTACTATCTACTACTGTCTACTATCTACTATCTACTATCTACTATCTACTACTACTACTAGCTACTATTATGTCGTCCGCCCTGTCTAGTGGCTCCCTCGTAGTTGCTGGCCCCTCCTCCTCCGCCCCTCTAGCTGGGGTCCCTTCCTATTTCTGCCTCTAGTAGTAGGGCCCTTAATTTAACTAGCAGCTACACTTCCAGTTCGTACAGATTCCCGTCTTCTGTACGGCCTTAGCTAACGTCTTAGGTGCTATACTAACGAGCAGTAGGATGCGGCCGAGCTGCTCTACTATACCTTGTAGTGTAATCCCGCCTAGGTTATACTCTAGCAGCTAGCTATAGCCTAGGCGTTGTACATTAACGCTCTCCTTATCGCTACCTAGGGCTAGCCTTATACCTCCTGCCCTAACTCCCCCTAGCCCTTACTTAGCCTATACTACCTGCTAGGCTTCTAGGCTAGGGTGTGTGCCTTATGTAAGTAGAAGGATAGCTCCCTCTACTGCCCCTACCGCCGTCTAGCAGAGGCCTGTAGGAGTAGGGGGGTGCCTCTGCTCCCTAGGGCTGGCCCTAGTAGGGGTGGGGGCCCTGCTAGGCGGGAGGTAATTGAGATCTTAGATAAGGAGTCGGTTGCTCTGGTCCCCTAGGGTGGTAGCTAGTGAGCTACCCCCCCCCCCCCCCCCCCCCCCCCCCCTCCCTAGGTAGTGTAAGAAATTTCGGACGGTTCTGCTCCTAACTCCTCTTATTTTTACTCTCCTTCCTATCTGTTCCCTAGCTGTTCCTTTCTTCTAGCCCTTATCTCGTACAGTGTCGTACGATGTCGTGTTAGTAGGATCCTGTAGTGTCCTATATTATAATTCTCGATCCTTTAACAACCTAGGTTGCTAGCGGCTACTCTGTCCTTAGGGTAGATCGTGCCTCCTTCCGCCGTAGAGCGTAGTGTTACTGTAACTAGGCAGGGGAATGGTTCTCCTCCTACCTGTCTAGTGCAATTGTGTCCTGTAGAGCCTCGTACAGTTCCTACGTAGTCTCTGCCTATCCTCTCTATTTTACTAGGTACTCTACCTTCCTGCGCTTCCTTCGGCTCTTAAGGATCCCTTCTACTTTATACTCTTCCTAGCCCTCGGTTATAATTGCGGGTAGGCGCGCGTCGTCTGTCGTCTGGTGCGGCAGGGGGTCTGTGTTCGCTAGCTGTACGAGGTCTACGTAGAAGACTGGATAAATCCCTAGGGGAGTGTTTAGTTATACAGCGTGTGTCCCTACTAGTTAGACTACTGTAAACTTCCTGTTCTTCTAATCTAGTTTCTTGCTCGGCCGGTCTGTACGGATGTGTTGCTAGTTTAGCCAGACCTTATCCCCTGCCTTATACCTAGGTGCAGCCTGTCGTCCCCTGTTAGCCTGCTCTTCTGCATTCTGTTAAGCTATAGCTAGGCTCGCCTTTGCCTATTGATAGGCATTCGTAATCGTCTGTACGATGGCCTCTCCCTACTGGATTAGGGATCGTACAGGGCGCAGGGTGTTATCCCTTAGGTTTAGTAGAAGCGGGGAATAGTCGTATCTATAGGCTATAAAGAAGGGGGACACTCCGGTAGCATCGGCCGTGCAGCTGTTAATAGCTAGCTCTGCTATAGGGAGGAGTCGGTTCCAGTTTATCTAGTTATAGTCGACGTACGCTCGGAGGTACGCTTCTAGCGTCGAATTGACCCGTTCCGTCGCCCTGTCTGTCTGCAGGTGCTATGCAGTTAATAGGCGACGTTCTACCTTTAGCAACTGGCAGACCCTTGCCTAGAGCTAGCTCGTAAACTGCGTGCCCTAGTCCGACACAATCGACCTAGGGAAACTATGTTTGCTAAACGTCGTCTATAGAAATGCCTAGGCAGTGTCCTTAGCCGTAACGGAGTCTATTCCCTCTAGTATTACTCCCTTCGTTAGCTTGTCTGTAACTACTATAATGTTCTGCCGTCTGTTGCTCTTAGGGAGGTCTGTAACAAAGTCTACTGTTAGGTCTTGCCAGGGCCGGTCCAGGATTAGTAGGGGTTTCAACAGCCTATGTTTTAGTTTACGCTAGGGCTTCGTCCGTCTGTATATATCGCAGTTCTGTACGAACCTGCGGATATCCTTCGCTATCGCCGGCTAGTAGTAGTCCCTAGCGACAATGCTGTACGTCTCCTTACGCCCTAGGTGCCTAGTAGCTATAAAGTCGTGCGCCTGTTGTATTAAGCTTGTATAGAGCTTCTTGTCTGTAGGGACTTACATCCGATTCCTGAACTTTAGGTTGTTCTCCTCGTCTACTAAGCACTCTGCTGCCGACACCTTAAGATAGAGCCCTGCTGGGAGCTTCCGCTGTCCTCCTTAGATCGCCGTACAGGCCCCTCGGTATACCTCGTCCTTTTCTACTGCCTCTTCCTATACTCGCAGTTAGGGTTCCTATAGGTGTGTCGCTGCTAGGCGGATAGTCTCCTCGCCTAGCTCCTCCTTAAACATCTGGAATGTTCGTAACTTTAGCCGGTCGTCCTCGTACGTCGTTAGTATGTCCTAGTCCTGTCTAGAGAGCGCATCGGCCCTGCTGTTGTCCCTACCCTTGCGATACTAGAGTCTTATATTAAACCGGCTTAGGTATATTGCCCAACGTACGTGCCTCTTGGACAGCTTTTAGGGCTGCGTAAAGTACTCTAGGTTCTTATAGTCCGTTAGGGCGAGGAACTCGGGCACCGAGCGGAGTTCCCTATCCTATGCTTTGCAACACTGTACAACTGCTAGCAACTCCTTGTCGTAGATAGGGTAGTTGCACTTAGCTAGGGAGTTCTTCTTAGAGAAATACGCGTATAGGTGCAGGAGTCCGTCCGAGCCTACCTGTAACAGGATACCTCTAATGCAATACCCTAAAGAGTCGGTTTCTAGTATCGTCGTACGCTCTAGGTTAAAGGCAGCGAGTGTTAGTCCTGTAGTAAAGAGCTCCTTTAGCTTGTTAAAGCTCTTGTCGCATTCGTCCGTCTATTTAAACTGCTTGTTCTTGTATATTAGTTTAACTAGGGGGCGTACGATCTCTAAGTAGTTCTGTATAAACTGGCAGTAGAAGTTGGCAAACCCAAGAAATTCCTGTACGCCCTTAACGTTCTTTGGCGGCTTCTATTGCTTAATAGCGTCAATCTTCTTCCTATCTATGCTGATGCCTTTCTCTGCCTTAATAATAAAACCTAGGTATTTCGTACATTGGACACCGAATTTACATTTGTCGATCTCGAGGTACAAGCTAGCCTGCTGCAGTCGGTCTAGCACCTTCTTGACTGTTGCGGCGGTGGAAAGAGGTGGGACGGATTGATGGGGTGGACCCTGGATTTCGGCTCGGCCCTTCCGGACCGAGCCGGGCCTTGGCACCACCCTCCATCAAAGCCCACCACCGCCACCACATAGATTCCTTTCCCTCCTCAGTTCGAGATATAGTTATTAAAAAGGCCGTATTGAATCATATCTGCGTGCCCGGATCATTATATCTCGAACTCACTCTCTACACCACACCCGCGCTGCGCGAAAGGGCCCGTTAAACCATCCGGAAACCCGAATAACGCACGCGCACCCACTAACACACCAACAACAACCCCCCCCTTAGGCACCGTAAGAAGATGGAAGGCTTCTCGACGGTAGAGAGCGGCGTTACAGGCCGCAGCAGAAGCAGAAGAGGAAAGACTAACAGAGCGAGCAGACGCTCCAGTGTAGTTAACGATAAGATCGTTATCAGAGGTTTTACGGCGGAAGAGACCGCTAAGATCAAGGAACGAATAAGCGAATATAGGAAGATCCACGACTGTACGCTCGAGGAATTGGAAGATTACGTAAATGAGAATGGAATAGGGAAGGTCTACGACGGTATAGACCTTATTAAGACGCTGTTCTACAGAACGCTGGAAGAGAACAGACAGCTAAGAGAGGAAGTAGAGACGGTAAGGGCCGAAAAGGAATCGGCAGAGACTATCGTCGACGTGTTAGAACACTAAGCGTCGAATCGACTGGCGCAGCTAAAGGAGCTAAAGGATTAACTGGCTAATATAGAAGCAGCGAAGTCGTCGCCGCCACTGCGGCGAGAAGCCCGCTACGTGGAAACCGCCTTACCAGCAGCCTATAGTCAAGGTGGCACCACGATAACGCCACTGCCGGACCCACCTGTTTTCGGTAGCGGAGACCCTAAAGCGTAGGAGGCATTTAAGAAGAAGATCAAGAACAAGATAAGCCGCGATTACGCATCGAGCAGCGAAGAGGATAGATTAGCGTACCTAGAGTCGCGATTGGAAGGTGAAGCTTTTTCGCTAGTGGCGGACCTAGAAGAAGTAACGGCCGACGAAGCTATCAAAGCGCTAGACCAGCGTTTCGGAGACCCCTTCCGGAAGAAGGCGGCCCGCGAGCAGCTGGATAAGATCAACCAGAACCGTCAGACATTTAAAGAGTTCTACGGACTGTTCAGGAAATACGCTATTAGAGCGAGAGTGGCAGAAGATAAGCAGCTGCACCTACTGAGGCAGAAACTGAGCCCTGAGCTCGCCGCGGCTATAGCGTCAGTAGAAGACGAAGACCTTTAGAGCTTCGTGCATCAAGCGAGAGTTACCGCTAGAAACTTGAACGCGTACGGAAAACTGACGACACGCGAACTGATTTAGAAGCCGTCAGCGCAGCCGACGAGAGCCCCCGCGCCCTTTCGACGAACCCCCCAGCAGTCGCCATATTCACCACGATCGTCGTTCGCCCCCACCTGTTTCGCGTGTGGAAAACCCGGCTATATCGCCACGAGATGCCAAGCAACGGCCCAGCAGAAGCAGGAGTATCGCGTTATAAGGCAGTCGCAGCTGCAGCCACAGTCGCAGCTACTGAGAAAGACCATACAAGCTATAGAGCCAGCCCTGAACGACACCGACAGCGTAGACGGCGGCGTGCAGCTAAGAATTATAGGAAAAGACCAGCTGGACGGATAGGCCCCCTATCTAGCATTAACAATAGGGCACCGAATCGAAGCGAATCGCTACGAGAAGAAAGTATCAACAGCTGCAGCGATCCGCTCTCGGCAGCAGTGGAAGTAAACACGGAAACAGCTATTATCCTTCCAATTACTGTCTACCCCCTTAACGGATCGAGCAAACCGCTTTAGCTAAAAGCTTTTATCGACACCGGAGCTCTTATCGGCGCGGCGATCCACCACCGACTGGTCCGGAAGCTGACGAATAGATACGGTTATCCAGTGGAACTGGCGTCGCCGACGCGAATTTCGGCATATAACGGACAAGACACGGAAAGCGTCACGCACTACGTGCCATTAAGGACTACGCTAGCTAGTCGAACTACGGAAGCGACGTTCCGGATTATGGATATCGGAAGGTTTGACATTATTATAGGGCAGAAATGGATAAAGAACTAGAAAGCTATCGTTAACGTAGATAAAGGAACGATCAGGTTCAAAACCCCGGGTAGCAGAGCAGGGACTATCGGAGAGGTCGCCACCGTCGCCGCTAAGCCGAAAGCCACGGAGTCCGCGAGAGAGGCTCCGTCCGATCGTTCCGAACCCCCGGTCACCGTCGGAATAATGAGTTCAGAAGCTATAACGACCCTCGCGAAGTCGCCGGACAACGAGATTTACGCTATCTTAATAAAAGACATCGAAGACTACCGGAAGATAATAGCGGAAGAAGAAGTGGATCCGCTGGAGGTGCTACCGGCGGAGCTCTACGATTACGCTAACGTGTTCTCAAAAGCCGACTCCAACCTCCTGCCGCTCTATCGACCGGAATATAACAACAAGATCCGACTGAAAGAAGGAGCTACGCTGCCAAGAACCGAGCCCCTAAGACGACTGTCGCCGGCGGAACTGGACTAAGTAGAGGTGTTTGTTCGCGAAAACCTAGCGAAAAAGTTCATTACGCCGAGCTCTACCGAATATGCGTTACCGATTCTTTTCGTAAGAAAACCAGGGGGTAGTCTGCGACTCTGCGTAGACTATCGAGGCCTTAACGAGGTTACTAAGAGAGACGTCTATCCACTGCCGCTAATAGATGAGACTATACAGCGCGTAGCGAAGGCTAAGTGGTTCAGCAAGCTGGACATCCGCCAAGCGTTCCATCGATTAAGGAACGAGGAAGGGCAAACGGAAGATCTTACGACGTTCGCGACGCGTATAGGCAATTTCAAGTAGTTGGTAATGCCGTTCGAACTCACCAACGCGCCGGCAGTGTGGCAACGCTTTATAAACTACACCTTTATGGACATGTTGGAACGGTTCGTGTTAATTTACCTGGACGACATTCTTATCTACACCGATAGAACGAGAGAGCAACACACAGACTACATAGAGAGAGTGTTGAAGAGGCTCTGCGAGGTCGGATTAAACGCGGACACGAAGAAGAGCGAGTTCTATCAAACCGAGGTCAAATATCTCGGTCTTATCGTCGGAAGAGATAGAATTCGTATAGACCCCTTAAAGGTCGCCGCCGTCGCAGAGTGGAAGCAGCCGAAATCCGGAAACACCACGCAAATCAGAGCGTTTCTCGGCTTCTGCAGCTACTATCGACGGTTTATTAAGGACTTCAGCAAGATAGCAAGACCCCTAAACGAGGCGCTAAAGAAAGAGGCTGCCGGCCTATGGAATAAGAGGTGCACGGAAGCCTTTAACCGGCTAAAAGAAGCAGTAGCCTCTGCGCCAGTGCTAGCGCACTTCCGACCAGAAAAGACGATCTATATAGAAACGGACGCTTCCGACACAGTAACGGCCGGAGTCCTTTCTCAATATAGTGACGACGAAACCCTCCATCCAGTCGCCTTCTTTAGCAAGTCAATAAGCGAAACTAAACGGAATTACGCTATCTACGATAAGGAGCTACTGGCGATCATTTAGGCTTTCGAGGAGTGGAAACCGGAGCTTATAGCTGGAAAGAGCACGGTCCAGGTCCTTACGGACTACCAGTCGCTGACCTACTTTATAAAGACGCAGAAACTCTCAAGGCGTCAAGCTAGGTAGGCTGCCTACTTGTCAGGGTTCGATTTCAAGATCACCTATCGACTAGGGGCTCAAAATAGAAAGGCTAACGCGCTGACGAGAAGGGAAGGGAAGACGAGCCGCGCGAAGGAAGATCCGAACATGTTTCAGAAGGTGTTAACCGAACGGATAGTGGACGCCGAGGTGTTGAAGGAAGCGGGGATCTGCGCGGCGGAACCGCAGACCGAACCGGAACCAATAGAGCCGCCGATTAAAGAAAAGACTCTCTACGAAAAGGTAGAGCAGCTCAACCAGCAACAGAAACTCGGCAGAACCGGTTCAGGGAAGCCAATAGTTCTGGAAGAACTGGTTACAGAGGCTATCCAATTGGTCCATAACTCGAAGGACGTTGGTTACGCAGGCTCGAAGAAGACGATAGAAGCCGTAAGGACGATCTACTGGTTTCCGCGGATCTACGAACGGATCCACCGATTTATCGCCAATTGCCACGTATGCAGAGCCGCGAAGCTATGTTACGGCCTTCCGGCAGGCTTATTAAAGCCACTGCCGATCCCCGAGAAGCCGTAGCAGCACATTACGATGGACTTCGTAACCGGCCTGCCGGAATCCGATAGATACGACGCCACACTGAACGTAGTAGACCGATTGAGCAAAGAACGGCACTTTATCCCCTGCTAAGCAAGAGACGAAGGAACTACTACGGAAGAGACCGCACGAATATTGATTCAACACGTATGGAAGCACTATAGCCTGCCGGACACTATTACTACGGATAGGGGTCCTGAATTCACTGCCGACGTATAGAGAGCTATCAACCGAGCTCTCGGAATTAGTAGAAAGCTCAGCACAGCTGCTTACCCGCAGACCGACGGTCAATCAGAAGTGGCCAATCGCGAGATAGAGCGATATCTGCGAACCTTCTGCGGCCACCATTAAGAAGAATGGGTTAAGGTGTTGCCGATAGCCAAGTTCTGCGCTAACTCGGCACCGTCTAAGGCCACCTCGCTGGCGCCGTTCGAGATAACGCATAGCTATCTTCTAAGGATAAGCTTTCAGCCGCCAAAAGAACCCAGCTCTGCGGAACTATCTACTACTGCCACGTCGTCGAAGAGAGTCGCCGCCGCGGCGGCAGAAGCGCTACGATTTCAGATGGAAGAAGCGATCAAAGTGGCGAAAGAAGCGATGGAATCAGCTTAGAAGAAGATAGTGACTCGGGCTAATAGAAAAAGGTCCCCAATAGAATTCGAAGAAGGCCAAAAGGTATAGCTCAACACGCGAAACCTAAGGCTAAAAGGAAACGCGAAGCTCAACCTACGCCACGTAGGTCCGTTCAAGATAATAGAAAAGAGGTCGCCGGTAACCTATCGGCTCCAGCTGCCGAAATCGTTCCGGATCTACGATGTCTTCCATTCCGATCTGCTGAGCCTGGACCCTAAGGACGGCCTTCCGGAACAGGGGTTCGCCGAACCCCTACCAGTTGAGATGGACGGTAAAGAAGAAGAGTGGGAGGTAGAAGACGTAATGGACGTAAAGAAGACGAGGGGGTCCATTAAAGCGAGGATCTCGTAGAAGGGGTAGCCGGAAGATTATAAGTAGTATCCGATCGAGAATCTCCGGAATTCGGCGGAGCTGCTAAGAGACTTTTACGCGCGGAACCCGAAGAAGCCAAAACCGGCGTAGCTCTGATGTCGACAATTCCGGAAGAGAGAAGAAAGCCACGTCCGCTCCACCGGCGCGGAAGCCGATAAAGGCGATCGTAATGGAATTGATAGCTCCAGGCGGTCGGTCGGCGACGGCGTAGAGGATCTGGTGGAAAAGAAGAAGAAGAAGAAAAACGACGCCGCGGAAAGATCTATATAGACCTCTGCGCTGGAGCACAGACCAACTACGCCGCAGCTCAGATAACCTACGACTCAGATCAGATAGCACAGATTAGGCGCACCGATCACATAAACGACCAAGTAAAGGACTTCAGATGTTGATAACGTAAGAGATTCAAGAAGCGATGGAAGAAGGAAGAGGTAACATTACCGTCGGAGGGGATTTTCGAGGAAGAGACGACAAAAAAAAAAAAAAAAAAAAAGGGGGGGAATAGTGAAAGGTTTTCGGATGGATAGGGTGACTAAGCGGTCGAGGGCGACCGCTGGTGAGGGAGGGGGGTAGTGTTGCGGCGGTGGAAAGAGGTGGGACGGATTGATAGGGTGGACCCTGGATTTCAGCTCGGCCCTTCTGGACCGAGCCGGGCCTTGGCACCACCCTCCATCAAAGCCCACCACCGCCACTATATAGATTCCTTTCCCTCCTCAGTTCGAGATATAGTTATCAAAAAGGCCGTATTGAATCATATCTGCGTGCCCAGATCATTGACATCCTGTACGTAATCTGCGTAGGTGCCGTCTGTAAAGACTAGGGTGTCGTTAAGGTATGCTAAGCAGATGTCGTCTAGTAACCCTTGCAAGGACTTGTTAATATACCTTTAGAATGTTGCTAGTGCGTTGGCAAGTCTAAAGGGGGTAACAAGCTACTTAAAGAGGCTATATCTCGTACAGAAGGCAGTTATCTATTTACAGCCTTCCTTAATCCGTATCTTGTAGAAGGCTAAGACTACGTTAAGCTTAGTAAACTACTTTGCCTTGCTGATCCGTCCGAGAGTCTCCTTAATAAGGGGTAGGGGGTACCGGTCCTTCTTAGTAATCGCGTTAATGCCTCTATAGTCTACGCAGAAACGCAATCCGGCCTTCCCCTCCTTATAGACAAACAGCACTAGGGCTCCTACAGACGACGTACTTGCCTAAATAAACCCTTTGGCAAGCAGGTCGTCTAGTGTCTTGCGCAGTACTAGGAGTTCTCTAGAGGACATTCTATACAGCGGTTCGTACAGTACCTCCAGCAGGCTCCTATCCGGACGGGGTTCTAGCTAGATGTTGTAGTCAATCCCTTCTCCTTGGTGTAGCGGCAGTTTTAAGGCCGAATTCGGCTCGAAGAGGTCTAGGTATCCTGCGTATTCCTTTAGGAGCTTCGTATAGGGGTCCGTTGCTTTCTTAGGTGCCAATGCCTTTTTAATGTCCGCCGTTGCCGTGTTGATTTTGGCCTTGGCATTGTTACCTTGCAGAGCCTTCCCTTAGTCTCGGAGCCTCTGCTTCGTTACTGCCAGGTACAGCCGTCCTCGTCCTACGTCTAGCTTGCCCCTCTAGCGCTCTATCTATAGCTTTCTTAGTATTAGGTTATACCCTAGCTTGTCCTGTACGATATAGAGGTATAAGTCCTGCTTATAATGTCCCTGTACCTCTATTGACACCTTTACTATATAGGTAATGTCCGGTCCTCGTCCGGTAATGCCTAACATGCGTACAGGTACAGTGGGGGTCGTCTTAATCCAGTGTCTCTGTATAAAGTCTTCGCTAATTACTCCGTACACTAAACATCCTGTGTTAATCAATGTCCGCGCCGTTGCAGACCCGTTTAACGTTGGCTGTATAATAAACGGCGTCGTCGTTATGTAATTGCTCTTAAAAGATAGCTAAGTAATGCTTTGATTTAGCAGTCTATCTTGCACCCGCCTCTGGCAGAGCCTTCGCTTAGAGGCTACTCTTTTCCCGACTCGTCGTCGTCTAAGTAGGACTCCTAATCTTCTCGTTAGGGCGCCGCAGTTGCTACCCTTGCAGTGGTCGGCCGTCCTCTAGGTCTCTCTACTAGCAAAAGCCTGCAATTCTGTACAGTATAGCCTATCTTGCTATACTGGTAGGAGCTCCCTTCTGCTCGTCTCTCGTTAAGGGTAGCTATGTCTACCTATTGCGCCTTTTTAGTAGCGGCCCTTGGCCGTACAGTAACGGCTGCTGCCACCCTCGTCGTCGTTGGTTCCTAGTCTATAGCGTCCGTCTACTGCTAGAGAGGTTGTCTTATCTCGTAAGCGCAGCTTATCCGTCTAAGCCTGCGCTGCTAGTCTTCGACTATCCTAAGGAGATTGCAGAATTCCTCGTACGTAGCTGGCTGTATTACGCCTACTAGCCCCGTTATAATCTTCTTAGAGAGGCCTACCTCTAAAGAGGTAAATTTTATCCTGTCCTTCTATTAGAGACCTCCTGCTTCTGCCAAAGTCTAGTCAAATTCTGCAAGAAATTCTCGTATAGTCTTGCGTCCTTGTTTTATCGTATTAACCTGTAGGAGTACTCGGCTTTCGCAGTCTGGGTCCTTGTAGCTCTTGTCTAGAGCTGCCTAGAGCATTGTCGTCGTAGCTATTGCCAGGTTAGCAATAGCCGTCTGGTAGTACGGTAGAATTCGTGCTGCCGCCCTGTCTTTTAACCTCCTAAAGAGGTAAACTACCTTGTCTAGCTTAGTCGGATATGCTCCTAAGTCGACTAGAAGCTTAGAGCGCATCTGGGCAGCCTAGGAGGGGTACTCGGCCAGGGCCTTACTATCGTACGTAGAGACGTCGGGGAGTTTGCTTTTAGGGGTCGGGGTGTAGGCTATTAAGTTCGTCGTCGTCGTAGGGGTCGGATTGCGACCGGACGCCCTAAGCTGTAGTAGCTCCTGTTCCTATTAGGAAATTATCGCAGCCTAGTAGCTCACTTGCTGCTCGAGCTGCCTCTTGCTTTCCAGCAGCTCCTTGTATATGCAGTGCATATGTCCCTCTATAGCTATAGTTTCTATAGGGGTGTCTCCGTCCATCCTTGTTTTATTACTGCAGTTACTAACAGTAAGATTAGTTCCTAATGTAAAGGGCTTAAGAATCTTAGCTTAGAAACTTAAGGTTGGGTATCTATATAAAGGAACTGATAGGCAGTTCCTTTGTCGTCTGCTGCTGTACAATTTGTACCTACAAAGCTAAGCTAGCAATTTCCCTCTGTGCAGGGGTGCAAGGTTTACCCTCTGTATAGAGAATCGGGAGTTCCCTCCTCTATATAGTAGTAT
Source organism: Pseudocercospora ulei (assembly GCA_016165855.1). Lineage (NCBI taxonomy): Eukaryota > Fungi > Ascomycota > Dothideomycetes > Mycosphaerellales > Mycosphaerellaceae > Pseudocercospora > Pseudocercospora ulei. Next base: position 3,470,254 of record JACWNB010000003.1, read on the forward strand.
AGAGTTTTCCCTCTATTTAGAGGGGCAGTAGTTCCCCTTTGTGCAGGACTATAGGGTTCTCTCTCTGTACAGGAGTGGGGTTATGCTAGCGCTGCTAAGTTGCAGTCCTTAGGGCGACGGTTAGCTTAGGTCGTGTCCAGGACCTGGGCCAGGCGGCGCCCCCTAACAGTCCCAGACCTGGACTGGCCGTCGTCCTAAAGAGTACGACTTAGCGGCGCTAGCAAGACCTAGCTAGACCGAGTCCTAACCCGGCCTAGCCGAGTCGGCTTCCCCTCCCTCTGCACCCTATATAGAGGGAAATCTCTATACCTCTATACAGAGGGAAATCTTTGCACCTATACCCCTGTACGGAGGGAAATTGCTAGCTTGCATTGTAGGTACAAAATGTACAGTAGCAGACGACGAAGAAACTGCCTATTAGTTCCTTTATATAGATACCTAGCTTTAAGTTTCTAAACTAAGATTCTTAAACCTATTCTATTAGGAACTGATCTTACTGTCAGTAACTGCAGTAATACAACAAAGATAGACAGCGACATCCCTATAGAAACCTCGGCTATGCAGGATTATATACGCAATATGTACGAATAGCTAGTAGAACGCAAGAACTAGCTCGACGAGCAAATAGGCTATTAGGCCTCGACGATTTCCCGACAGGAACAGGAGCTCCAACAGCTTAGGGCGTCTGGTTGCGACCCGACCCCTACAACGACGACGATAACTAACATAACGGCCTATACTGCAGTCCCTAAGAGCAAACTCCCTACCGTTACTACCTACAATAGTAAGGCACTAGCCGAGTACCCCTCCTAGGCTGCCTAGATATGCTCTAAGCTTCTGGTCGACTTAGGAGTATACCTAACTAAGCTTAATAAGGTAGTATATCTCTTTAAGAGGTTAAAGGGCAAGGCAGCAGTACAAATTCTGCTGTACTACAAAACGGCTATTGCCAACCTGGCAATAGCAACTACGACGATGCTCTAGGCAGCTCTCGACAGGAGCTACAAAGACCCAGACTGCGAGAGCCGAGTCCTTGTACAGGTTAACACTATAAAGCAAGGACGCAAGTCTATATAAGAGTTCCTTGCAGAATTCGACTAGACCCTAGCAGAGGCAGGAGGACTCTAATAGGAGGACAGGGGAAAGGTAACTATCCTAGAAGTTAGACTCTCTAGGGAGATTATAACAGGACTAGTAGGCGTAATGCAACCAGCCTCGTACAAGGTGTTCTATAATCTCCTTAGGATAGTCGACGACTAACAGTGCAGGCTTAGACAGATAAGCTGTACCTACGAGATACGACAACCCCTCTATCGGCAGCAGGACGCTATAGACTAGGAACTAACGACGACAACGAGAGTAGCAGCAGCCGTTACTGTACAACTAAGGGCCGGCGCTAAGAGGACACTATAGGTAGATGCAGCTACCCTTAACAAGAGACGAGCAGAAGGGAGCTGCTACTAGTATAGCCAGATAGGGCATACTGTACAGAATTGCAGGCTTTTGCTAGCAGAGAGACCTAGAGGACGGCCGGCTACTGCGAGGGTAGCAACTGCAGCACCCTAACAAAAGACCTAAGAGTTCCCCTCGGACGATAACAAGTTAGGAAAAGAGTAGCCTCTAAGCGAAGGCTTAGCTGGAGGCATATACGAGATAGATTGCTAAATTAAAGCACTACCTAGCTATCTTTTAAGAGCAACTATATAACGACTACGCCGTTTATTGTACGACCTACACTAAACAGGACTGCCACTGCGCAGACGCTAATCGACACAGGGTGTTTAGTGTACAGAGTAATTAGCGAAGACTTCGTACAGAAACACTATATTAAGACGACCCCTACTGTATCTATACGCATACTAGGTATAACTGGACAAGGACCGGACATTACCTATATAGTAAAAGTAACGATAGAGTTGCAAGGACACTACGAGCAGGACTTATACTTCTACGTCGTACAGGACAGGTTAGGGCATAACCTAATGTTAGGGAAACTATAGATAGAGCGCTAGCAGGGCTAGCTCGACGTCGGACGAGGACGCCTGTACCTAGCAGCGACAAAGCAGAGACTCCGAGACTAAGGGAGAGTCCTATTAGGCGGCAATGCCAAAGCCAAAGTTTACGCTAACGCTGAGGTCAACACTGCGACTACGGACATTAAGAAGGCATTAGCGCCTAAGAAAGCTACGGACCCCTGCACGAAGCTCCTACAGGAATACTCGGCATACCTGGACCTCTTTAAACCGAAATCGGCCTCGAAACTGCTCCTTTACTAGGGAGAAGGAATCGACTACGACATTTAGCTTAAGCCCCGTCTAGATAGAAGCCTGCCTAAAGTACTGTACAGCCTACTATACGGCATGTCCTCTAGAGAAATCCTAGTACTACGCAAGACGCTAGATGACCTACTTGCTAAAGGGTTTATTCGCGCAAGTACGTTATTAGCCAGAGCCCTAGTGCTGTTTGTTTACAAGGAAGGCTCGGCTAGCTTACGTTTCTGCGTAGACTACAGAGGCATTAACGCGATTACTAAGAAGGACAGGTACCCCCTACCCCTTATTAAGGAGACCCTTAGACGGATTAGCAAGGCAAAGTAGCTTACTAAGCTTAACGTTGTTTTAGCTTTCTATAAGATACAGATTAAGGAAGGATGTAAATAGATAACCGCCTTCTGTACGAGGTACGGACTTTTCAAGTAGCTTGTTACCCTCTTTAGCCTTGCGAACGCGCTAGCAACCTTCTAGAGGTATATTAATAGGTCTTTGCAAGGACTTCTAGACGATATCTGCTCTATATACCTTAACGATACCCTAGTATTTACAGACGGTACCTGCAAGGACTACGTACGAGATGTTAAGAAAGTGTTGGACTGTTTGCAGCAGGCTGGATTGTACCTCGACATCTGATCTGACTGCAGTAGACGCAAGGTCAATACCCGTCTTTGATAACTATATCCAAGGCTGGAGAGGGAAGAATCTACGTACAAGCGGAGGTGGAGGTATTTGAGTGTGCGCCAAGCCTGGCCCTGCCAGCTGTCCACATCCACATCTGTATTACTACCGCCCTCCCTAACCAGCGATTGCCCTCAATCGCAATCAATCTATCAATCGCAATCAGCCAATCAGGTCGCACCAATCCAGGTCGCAAATTCAGTCGCAGAGGTCGCTTTTTAAGCTCCAATTTCTGAGCCTTTTGCCATCGCTTTCGGCCAATCAGATCGCTCTAAAACAGGTCGCTTTTAAGGTCGCTTTTGAGCTTCAATTTCCGTGCGTTTTGAGCCTCAATCTGGTGCCTTTTTGAGCCTTAATCTCGTGCCTTTTGACGTCGCTTTGGTGCCTTGTTCTCGTGCCTTTTGACGTCGCTTTCAGCCTCGATTGGTGCCTTGTTTGGTGCCTTGCCAAGGCTGCAGAGGTCGTCAGGGCCGCGGAGGTCGCGGAGGTCGTCGAGGTCGCGGAGCTCGCAGAGGTTGCGGAGTCGCAGAGGTTGCAGCCTATAGATGTCGCTTCTTGATGGTCGCTCGCTTCTCGAGCCGTCGCTTCTTAAACGGTCGCAGAGGTCTCGGAGGTCGTCGGGGTCGCGGAGGCTTCCAGAGGTCGCAGAGGTCGCGGAGCTCGCAGAGGTTGTTGGGGGCGCAGAGGTTGTTAGGGGCGCAGAGGCTTCCAGAGGTCGCAGAGGTCGCAGCCTACGTATGTCGCTTCTCGACGGTCGCTTCTCGACCGTCGCTTCTTAGACTGTCGCTTCTTAGACCGTCGCTTCTCAGACGGTGAGCCGTCGCTTTGCCTGTGCTTTGCCTATGTTGTCTGCAGCAGCTCTGTGTTGTCTGCAGCTGTACCTCTGTTGTCTGCAGCAGCTGTGCCTCTGCTGTCTGCAGCAGCTGTGCCTGTCTGCAGTTGCCTTGTACTTGTGCCTAGGTGCTCGTGCCTAGGTGCTCGTGCCTGGTGCTCTGCCTAGTGCTCGTGCCTAGGTGCTCGTGCCTAGTGCTCGTGCCTGGGTGCTCGTGCCTAGTGCTCTGCCTAGCGCTCGGCCTGGATTGCTCGGCCTGGATTGCTCGGCCTGGATTGCTCGGCCTAGTGTTGTCTGTAGCAGCTCTGTGTTGCCTACAGCTGTGTTGTCTGCAGCAGCTGTGCCTGTCTTGTGTTATCTGCAGCTGCCTGTCTTAATTGTACTGCCAGTTGCGCTGCTTGTGTCGCTTTGCTGCTCGTGCCGCTTTGCCTCGTTTGCTGAACTTCTTGATAGGCCTTGTCTGAATAGAATAGTCTGTTAAAGACCTGAAAAAACGAATATCGTCGCCCTAGGTCCTGCTAGGTGCGCTCTCGTCGTCGCTCCCACTCCTCGCTCTCGCTCTCGTCCTTGTTGCTCCTACATCGTCCTTCTCGACCTTCTCGTCGCTCTCTTCGCTCTCTTCGCTCTCGTTGTACTCGTCGCTCTTGCTCTTCTTCAAAACTCGCGATCTGCTCGCGTAGGCACTCTCTTTAAAACTCTCTCTTCTTCTCGATAGGGGCACTTCTCTTCCCTAAGACTCTTCTTCTCGAAACTCTTCTTCTCGAAACTCTTCTTCTTAAAACTCTTCTTCTTAAAACTCTTCTTCTCGAAACTCTTCTTCTTAGTCGGGGGAGGGTAGAGTAGTATGCACACGCACAATTAAGTAACCGGATATAATTCGACGGCCTCCTTTGTACGTATACAGTACACACTCTGGGTTGATTGCACGTACGTTAATCGAGTACCCGGATGTAATTTAACGGGCTCTTTCGCGTAGTGCGGGTGTTGTTGGAGTGAGCCTTGGATATAATGATCTGACTGCAGTAGACGCAAGGTCAATACCCGTCTTTAATAACTATATCCAAGGCTGGAGAGGGAAGAATCTACGTACAAGCGGAGGTGGAGGTATTTGAGTGTGCGCCAAGCCTGGCCCTGCCAGCTGTCCACATCCACATCTGTATCAACATCGACAAATGTAAATTCGGTGTATAGCGTACGAAATACCTAGGGTTTATTATTAAGGCAGGGAAGGGCATTAGTATAGATAGGAAAAAGATTAATGCTATTAAGCAATAGAAGCCCCCTACGAGTGTTAAGGGCGTACAAGAATTCCTTAGGTATGCCAACTTCTACCGCCAGTTTATACAGAACTACTCGGAGATAGTACGCCCCCTAGTTAAACTAACATACAACGACAAGCAGTTTAAGTAGACGGACGAGTGTAATAGAAGCTTTAACAAGCTAAAGGAGCTCTTTACTATAGGACTAACGCTTGCCGCCTTCGATCTGGAACGTACGACGATACTGGAAACCGACTTCTTAGGGTACTGTATAGGAGGTATCCTCTTACAGGTAGGCCTAGATAGCCTCCTACACCTATATGCATACTTCTCTAAGAAGAACTCCCTAGCCAAATGCAACTACCCTATCTATAATAAGGAATTGCTAGCGGTCGTACAGTGCTGCAAGGCATAGGACAGAGAACTCTGCTCGGTTCCTAAGTTCCTCGCCCTAACTAACTATAAGATTCTCGAGTACTTTACGCAACCCTAGAAGCTCTCTAAGAGACACGTACGATAGGCGATATATCTAAGCCACTTTAATATAAGACTCTAGTACTGTAAAGGAAAGGACAGCAGTAGGGCCGACGCACTATCTAGACAAGACCAGGACATGCTAATAACGTACAACGACGAAAGACTGAAATTACGAAAATTCCAGATGTTTAAGGAAGAACTAGACGAGGAGACTATCCGCCTAGCGGCGACACATATATAGGAACCCTAGCTATAGGCGTAGGAAGAGGCAGTAGAAAAGGAGGACGTTTACCGAGGTACCTATACAGCGATTTAAGGAGGACAGCGGAAGCTCCCTGTAGAGCTCTACCTTAAGGTATTAGCAGCAGAGTGCTCGATAGACGAGGAGAACAACCTAAAGTTTAGGAATCGGATTTAGGTCCTAGCAGACGAGAAGCTCTATACGAGCTTAATACAACAGATATACGACTTAATAGCAACCAGACACCTAGGGCATAAGGAGACGTACAGCATCGTCGCTAGGGACTAGTACTAGCCGGTAATAGCGAAGGACATCCAAAGGTTCGTACAGAACTGCGATGTCTGCAGACAGACGAAGCCCTAGCGCAAACTAAAGCACAGGCTGTTAAAACTCCTACTAATACCAGACTGGCCCTAGCAAGATCTAACAGTGGATTTTATTACAGACCTCCCCGAGAGCGACGGACTGCGCAATATTATAGTAGTAACAGACAAGCTAACGAGGGGAGTAATACTAGAGGGAATAGACTCTATTACGGCCGAGGATACTATCTAGGCATTCGTATAGACGACGTTTAGCAAGTATAGATTCCCTAGGTTAATTGTATCTAACTAGGGTATACAGTTTACAATCTAGCTCTAGGCAAGAATCTGCCAATTGTTGAACGTAGAACGCTGCCTATCTACTGCATAGTACCTACAGATAGACAGCGCGACAGAGAGGGTTAATTCGACATTAGAAGCATACCTCTAAGTATACGTTAACTACGACTAGACGAATTGGAACCGCCTCCTTCCTATAGCAGAGCTATGTAAGGGCTTAAGGACCTTGGTTTAGAAACTTAAGGTTCGGTATCTATATAAAGGAACTAATAGGCAGTTCCTTTGTCGTCTGCTGCTGTACAATTTGTACCTATAAAGCTAAGCCAGCAATTCCCTCTATACAGGGATGCAAGGTTTACACTCTGTACAGAGGATCGGGAGTTCTCCCTCTGTACAGTAGTGCAGAGTTTTCCCTCTGTTTAGAGGGGCAGTAATTCTCCTCTATATAGGGCTATAGGGTTCCCCCTCTATACAGGAGTGTAGTCCTGTCGGTAACTCTGTACAGAGGGTAGGGTCGTGCTGGCGCTGATCCGGGCACGCAGATATAATTCAATACGGCCTTTTTGATAACTATATCTCGAACTGAGGAGGGAAAGGAATTTATGTAGTAGTAGTGGTGGTCTTTCGTAGTGGTGGTGCCAAGGCCCGGCTCGGCCCGGAAGGGCCGAGCCGAAATTATAAGGGTCCACCCTATTACTTAGTCCCACCCCTTTCTGCCGCCGTAACACCACCCCCCTCCCTTACCAGCGGTCGCCCTCGACCGCTTACTTATCCCTTCGCATCCTTCTCCTCTTTTTTTTTTTTGATTCGTCTTTATCTTAAGTCCTTTACTTTGCGTGTATGTAGTCTGTGCTATCTGAAGTCCCTACTATCTGACCTAAGCCAATAGTTATCTGAGCTGCGGCGTAGCTAGTCTGTGCGCCGGCGCAGAGGTCTATATAGATCTTTCCGCGGCGCTATTTTTCTTCTTCTTTTTCTCTTCTACCAAGGCCCTTACCTACTGCAGGGTCGGCGGCGCTGGCACGCTACAGCGTCGGCGAGCTGCCTGCCGAACCGGTGGTAGGTAGTGGCCGCGTCGAAGACCTCCCTAAGGCGACTGCTACGATTGTTTTTATCGGCTTCCGCGTTAGTAGGGCGGACGCGGCTTTCTTCTTTTTCCGGAACAATCAGCTTCGGAGCTATTCGGGTTTCGGCTTTTTCGGGTTCCGCCCGTAGAACTCTCTTAGCAGCTCCGCCGAATTCCGCAGGTTCTCGATCGGATACTATTCGTAGTCTTCCGGCCACCCCTTCTACGAGATCTTCGCTTTGATAGACCCCCTTATCTTCTTTACGTCCATTACATCTTCTACCTCCCACTCTTCTTCCTTACTGTCCATCTCGATAGGCGGGGGTTCGGCGAACCCCTGTTCCGGCAGACCGTTCTTAGGGTCTAGGCTTAGCAGATCTAAATAGAAAACGTCGTAGATCCGGAACGCCTTTGGCAGCTGGAGCCAATCAGTTACTGGCGATCTCTTTTCCACTATCTTGAACGGACCTACGTAGCGTAGGTTGAGCTTCGCGTTGCCTTTCAGCCTTAGGTTTCGCGTGTTAAGCTAGACCTTTTGACCTTCCTCGAATTCTATTAGCGACCGCTTTCTATTAGTTCGAGTTACTATCTTCTTCTAAGCCGATTCCATCGCTTCTTTCGCCACTTTGATCGCTTCTTCTATCTAAGATCGGAGCGCTTCCGCCGCCGCAGCGGCGACTCTCTTTAACGACGTAGTAGTAGAGGGCTCCGGCGAGCCGGCGTCGCTCGGCGGCTGGAAGCTCAGCCTCGGAAGATAACTGTAGGTTATCTTAAACGGCGCTAGCGAGGTGGCTTCTGACTGTGCTGAATTGGCGCAGAACTTAGCTATCGGCAGCATCTCGACTCACTTTTCTTGATAGTGGCTGCAGAAGATTCGTAGATATTTTTCTATCTTACGGTTAGCCACTTTAGACTGACTATCGGTCTAAGGGTAAGCTGCTGTGCTGAGCTTTCCACTAATTCCGAGAGCTTGGTTGATGGCTTTCTATACGTCGGTAGTGAATTGAGGGCCCCTATCTGTAGTGATAGTGTCCGGCAGGCTATAGTGCTTCTATACATATTGAATTAACATCCGTGCAGTTTTTTCCGCAGTGGTTCCTTCGTCTCTCGCTCGGCATAGGATGAAGTGTCGTTCTTTGCTCAGCCTATCTACTACGTTAAGGGTGGCATCGTATCTATCGGAATCCGGCAGGCCGGTTACGAAATCTATCGTAATGTGCTGCTATAGTTTCTCGGGGATCGGAAGTAGCTTTAATAAGCCTGCCGGAAAACCGTAACGCGGCTTCGCCGTTCGGCACATGTAGTAGTTGGTAATAAACCGGTGGATCCGTTTATAGATCCGCGGAAACTAGTAGATCGTCCTTACAGCTTCTATCGTCTTCTTCGAGCCGGCGTAACTAACGTCCTTAGAGCTATGGACCAGTTGGACGACCTCAGTAATTAGTTCTTCTAGAACTATTAGCTTCCCCAAACCTGTTTTGCCGAGCTTCTGCTTCTAATTAAGCCGTTCCACCTTCTCGTAGAGCGTCTCTTCCTTAGGGGCCGGTTCCACTGCGCAGACCCCTACCTCTTACAACACCTCTGCGTCTACTATCCGCTTGGTTAACACCTTCTGGAACATGTTCGGATCTTCTTTCGCGCGGCTGGTCTTCCCTTCTCTTCTCGTTAACGCGTCTGCCTTTCCATTTTAAGCTCCTAGTTAATAGGTAATCTTGAAATCGAACCTGGATAAGTAGGCAGCCTACCGGGCTTAGCGGCGTAAGAGCTTCTGTGTCTTTATAAAGTAGGTCAGCGACTAGTGGTCCGTAAGGACCTGGACCGTGCTTTTTCTAGCTATAAGCTCTGGCTTCCACTCCTCGAACGCCTGTATAATAGCCAGCAGTTCTTTATTATAGATAGTGTAGTTCCGCTTAGCTTCTGTTATAGATTTGCTAAAGAAGGCTACCGGGTGGAGGGTCTCGCTATCGTCAGCGTATTAAGAAAGGACCCCTGCTGTTACTGTGTCGGACGCGTCCGTTTCTACGTAGATCGTCTTTTCCGGTCGGAAGTGTGCCAGGACCGGCGCTGAAGCTACTGCTTCTTTTAGCTAGTCGAACGCTTCCGTGCACCTCTTATTCTATAGGCCGGCGGCCTCTTTCTTTAGTGCTTCGTTTAGGGGTCTCGCGATCTTGCTAAAGTCCTTGATAAACCTTCGATAGTAGCTGCAGAATCCGAGAAACGCTCTGATCTGTGTAGTGTTTCCGGATTTCGGCTGTTTCCATTCTGCAACGGCAGCGACCTTTAATGGGTCTATACGAATTCCGTCTCTTCCGACGATAAGACCGAGATACTTGAACTCGGTCTAATAGAACTCGCTCTTCTTCGTGTCCGCGTTCAATCCGACCTCGCAGAGCCTCTTTAACACTCTCTCGATGTGGTCTGTATGTTGTTCTCTCGTTCCCTTAGTATAGATAAGAATGTCGTCCAAGTAGATTAACACGAACCGTTCTAGCATATCTATAAAGGTGTGGTTTATAAAGCGTTGCTACACTGCCGGCGCGTTGGTAAGTCCGAAAGGCATCACCAACTACTTGAAATTGCCTATGCGTGTGGCGAATGTCGTAAGGTTTTCCGTTTGGCCCTCTTCGTTCCTTAGTCGATAGAACGCTTAGCGGATGTCCAGCTTGCTGAACCACTTAGCCTTCGCCACCCGCTGTATGGTTTTATCGATTAGCGGCAGTGGATACACGTCTCTCTTAGTAACCTTATTAAGGCCTCGGTAGTCTACACACAGTCGGAGACTACCTCCGGGCTTCCGTACAAAGAGAATCGGTAACGCATATTCTGCTAAGCTTAGCGTAATGAATTTCTTTGCAAGATTCTCTCGAACAAACACTTCTACCTAGTCCAGCTCCGCCGGCGACAGTCGTCTTAGGGGCTCGGTCCTAGGCAGCGTAGCCCCCTCTTTCAGTCGGATCTTGTTGTTATATTCCGGTCGATAGAGCGGCAGTAGGTTGGAGTCGGCTTTTAAGAAGACGTTAGCGTAACCGTAGAGCTCGTTTGGCAACACCTCTAGTAGGTCCACTTCTTCTTCCGCTATTATCTTCCTGTAGTCTTCGATGTCCTTTATAGAGATAGCGTAGATCTTATTGTCCGGCGACTTCGCGAGGGTCGTTATAGCTTCTAAACTCATTATTCCGACACTGACCGGGGGTTCGGAGCGGTCGGGCGGAGCTACGTTTGCGGCTGCTGCTTTCGATTCTGCTATAGTAGCGGCGGTTGGTTCGACGGCGGCAGTGTCTTTGCCCTGGGTTTTGAACCCTATTGTGCCTTCGTCTACGTCAATGACTACCTTCTGGTTCGTTATCCATTTCTGCCCTATAATAATGTCAAACCTTCCGATATCTATAATTCGGAACGTCGCTTCCGTAGTGCGACCAGCCAAGGTAGTCTTTAGCGGCACGTAGTGCGTAACGCTTTCCGTGTCTTGTCTGTTATATGCCGAAATCTTCGTCGGCGACGCTAATTCTACCGGATAGCCGTATCTATTCGTTAGCTTCTGGACCAGCTAATAGTGGATCGCTGCACCGATAAGAGCTCCGGTGTCGATAAAAGCTTTCAATTGGAGGGGTTAGCGCGACTTCTTAACAGGGTGGATCGTAATAGGAAGGATAATCGCCGTTTCTGTATTCACTTCTACGGCTGCCGAGAGCGGATCGCTACAGCTGTTAATGCTTTCTCCTTGTGTCGATTCGCTCCGGTGCGGTGCCCTATTGTTAATGCTAGATAGGGGGCCTATCCGTCCAGCTGGTCTTTTCCTATAATCCTTAACTGCACCCTACCGTCTACACTGTCAGTATCGTTCGGCGCCGGTTTGATGGCTTCAATAGTCTTTCTCGGTGGCTGCGGCTGCGGCTGCTTTATAGCGCGATGCTCCTGCTTCTGCTGGGCCGTTGCTTGGTATCTCGTAGCGATATAGCCCGGCTTTCCGCACGCGTAACAGGTGGGGACGAACGACGAACGCTGTGACTAATAAGGTGGCTGCTGGGGTGCTCTCCAGAAAGGCGCAGGGGGTCGTAGTGTCTGCGTTATCGACGGCTTCTGGTTAGGTTCTTGCGTCGTCGGTTTTCCGTATGCGTTAAGATTTCTTCCTGTTACTCTCGCCTAGTGCACGAAGCTCTGAAGGTCCTCGTCTTCTACCGACGCTATGGCCGCAGCGAGCTTAGGGCTTAGTTTCTGTCTTAGTAAGTGTAGCTACTTATCCTTAGCTACTCTCGCTCTAATGGCATATTTCCTAAACAGCCTGTAAAATTCTTCAAATGTTAGCCGATTCTAACTGATCTTGTCCAGTTGTTTGCAGGCCGTCTTCTTTCGGAATAGGTCTCCGAAGCGCTGGTCTAGTGCTCTGATCGCTTCTTTAGCGGTCACTTCTTCCAGGTCCGCTACTAGCGAGAACGCTTTGCCTTCTAGTCGCGCCTCTAAATAGGCCAGTCTGTCTTCTTCGCTACTTGCTGCGTAATTGCGGCTTATCTTATTCTTAATCTTCTTCTTGAACGCCTCCTACGCTTTAGGATCTCTGCCACCGAAGGCAGGTAGGTCCGGCAGTGGCGTTATCGTAGTGCTACCTTGACTACAGGCCGCTAGTAAGGCGGTCTCTGCGTAGGTTTCTCGCTGCACTGGCGGCGACGACTTTGCTGCTTCCATATCAGCCAGTTAATCCTTTAGTGCCTTTAGTTGCGCTAATCTATTCGCCGCCTGGTTCTCTAACACGTCGATAATAGTTTCTGCCGATTCCTTCTCGGCCCTTACCGCTTTGGTTTCTTCTCTTAGTTGTCTGTTCTCTTCCAGCGTTCTGTAAAACAGCATCTCGATAAGGTCTATGCCGTCGTAGACCTTCCCTATTCTATTCTCGTTTACATAGTCCTTAAGTTCCTCGAGCGTGCAGTCGTGGATTTTCTTGTATTCGCTTATTTGTTCCTTGATCTCTGCGGTCTCTTCCGCCGTAAAACCGCTAATAATGATCTTATTATTAATGATACTGGAGCGCCTACTCGCTCTGTCAGTCTTTCTCTTTCCGCAGCGGCCTGTTACGCCACTCTCTACTGCTAAGAAGCCTTCTATCTTCTTACGGTGCCGGGTTGTTTGGTGTGTGTGGGTGCGCGTGCGTTATTCGGGTGTCCGGATAGTTCGACGGGCCCTTTCGTGCAGCGCAGGGTTTGCTATAGTGAGTGAGTTCGAGATATAATGATCCGGGCACGCAGATATAATTCAATACGGCCTTTTTGATAACTATATCTCGAACTGAGGAGGGAAAGGAATCTATGTAGTGGTGGTGGTGGTCTCTCGTAGTAGTGGTGCCAAGGCCCGGCTCGGCCCGGAAGGGCCGAGCCGAAATTCCAAGGGTCCACCCTATTACTTAGTCCTACTCCTTTCTGCCGCCGTAACTGGCGCCGCTAAGTCGCAGTCCTTAGGGCGACGGCTGGCTTAGGTTAGGTCTAGGACCTGGCCTGGGCTGGGCGGTGCCCCCTAACAATACCCCCCGCTCCCTTCTTGTAGTGCCCTTTTTCTATACAGCAGCGTGCTGGAAACCCTTAGCTCCTGCTAGTTCTTTGCTAGGTCGCGACTTCCTATTTTCGTCTAGCTGTCTATATAGTCGTCGCTCGTTGCCTACTGGGTCGTAGTTGCCTCCTAGCTATTTTACCTAGTTGTAGCAGCTGCCCTAGTTGCTATTGCCTCTTATAGCAGGCAGCTACCTCCCTCCCTCCAAATTCCAAGCCTCTCCCCTCTCTTTCCCTCTCTCTTTTCTTTCTATTCCCGCCTGCCTCCCCCTTCTACACCGCCTACTGTCCACTACCGTCTACTGTCTACTACTGTCTACTGTCTACTGTCTACTCCGGCCCTACTATTAGCTACTACCTGTTACTACTAGTTACCCCTACCTACTAGCTACTATTATGCCGTCCGCACTGTCCGGCTATGCTCGCTGTAGCTCCCTCGTAGTGGCTAGCTCCTCCTCCTCTGCTCGTCTAGCCAGGGTCTCCTCCTATTTCTGCCTCTAGCAGTAGAATCCTTAATTTGATTAGCAGCTTCGCTTCCGGTTCGTATAGATTCCTATCTTTTGTACAGTCTAAGCTAACGTCTTAGGTGCTATACTAACGAGCAGCAGGACGCGGCCGAGCTACTATACTACGCCTTCTAGTGTAACCCTGCCTAGGTTACGCCTTAGCAGTTAGCTATAGCCTGTGCGTCGTACGTTAACGCTATCCTTATCGCTACCTAGGGCCAGCCCTACGCCCCCTGCCCCAACTCTCCCTGGCCCTTACTTAGCCTATACTGCCTCCTAGGCTTCTGGGCCGGAGTATGTGCCTTGTATAAGTGGAAGGATAGCTCCCTCTACTGCCCCTACTGCTGTCTAGAAGAGGCGCGTAGGGGTGGGGGGGTGCCTCTACTCTGTTGGGCTGGCCTAGGTAGGGGTCCTGCTAGGCGGGAGGTAATTAAGATTTCAGATAGGGAGTCGGCCGCCCTAGTCCTACAGGGTAGTGGCTAGTAAGCCCCCCCCTACAGGTAGTGTAAGAAATTTCGGACGGTTCTGCTCTTAACTCCCCTTATTCCTACTTTCCTTCCTACCTGCTTCCTGGCTGTTCCCTTCCTCTAGCCCTTCTTCTGTACAGTGTTGTACGATGTCGTGTTAGTAGGATCCTATAGTGTCCTACATTGTAATTCTCGATCCTTTAGTAACTTAAGTTGCTAGCGGCTACCCTGTCCTTAGGGTAGATCGCGCCCCTTTTCCGCTGTATAGCGCAGTGTTACTGTAACTGGGCAGGGAGGTGGTTCTCCTCCTACCTGTCTAGCGCAGTTGTGTCTTGTAGGGCTTCGTACAGTTCCTATATAGGCTATACCTATCCTCTCTATTTTACTAAGTACTCTACTATCCCCTGCTTCTTTCGGCTCTTAAGGATTTCTTCTACCTTGTACTCTTCCCAGCCCTTAGTTAATATCGCCGGTGGGCGCGCGTTATCCGTTGTCTAGTGCGGCAGGAGGTCTGTGTTCGCCGGCCGAACGAGGTCTATATAGAAGACTAGGTGTATCCCTAGGGGAGTGTTAAGTCGTATAGCGTGTGTCCCTACTGGTCGGACTACTGTAAACCTCCTGTTCTTCTAATCTCGCTTCTTGCTCGGCCGGTCTGTACGGATGTTTCGCTAGTTTAGCTAGACCTTATCCCCTGCCTCGTACCTTAGTGCGGCCTGTCGTCCCTTGTTGGCCTGCTCTTCTGCATTCTGTTAAGCTATAGCTAGGCTTGCCTTTGCCTATTAATAGGCGTTCGTAATTATCTGTACGATAGCCTCTCCCTACTGAATCGGGGATCGTATAGGGCGCGCAGTGTTAACACTTAGGGTCGGTAGGAGCGGGGAATAGTCGTATCTATAGGTTATAAAGAAGAAGGACAATCCTGTAGCATCGGCCGTACGGCTGTTAATAGCTAGCTCTGCTATAGGGAGAAGTCGGTTCCAGTTCGTCTGGTTATAGTCGACGTACGCTCGGAGGTACGCTTCTAACGTCGAATTAACCCTCTCTGTCGCCCCGTCCGTCTGCGGGTGCTATGCAGTTAATAGGTGACGTTCTACCTTTAGCAACTGGCAGACCCTTGCCTAGAGCTGGCTCGTAAACTGCATACTCTAGTCTGATACAATTAACTAAGGGAACCTATACTTGCTGAACGTCGTCTGTATAAAGGCCTAGGCGGTGTCTTTAGCTGTAATAGAGTCTATTCCTTCTAGTATAACCCCCTTTGTTAGCTTGTCTGTAACTACTATAATGTTCCGCCGTCCGTCGCTCTTAGGGAGATCCGTAATAAAGTCTATAGTTAGGTCTTGCTAGGGCCGGTCCGGGATCGGTAGAAGCTTTAGCAGTCTATGCTTTAACTTATGCTAGGGCTTTGTCCGTCCGTACACATCGCAGTTTCGTACAAACCTGCGGATGTCCTTCGCTATCGCTGGCTAGTAGTAGTCCCTAGCGACAATACTGTACGTCTCCTTACGCCCTAGGTGCCTGGTTGCTATAGAATCGTACGCCCGTTGTATTAAGCTTGTACAGAGCTTCTCGTCGGCCGGGACCTAAATCCGATTCCTAAACCTTAGGTTGTTCTCCTTGTCTACTAAGCACTCTGCTGCCGATACCTTAAGATAGAGCTCTGCTGGGAGCTTCCGCTGTCCTCCTTAGATCGCTGTACGGGCCCCTCGGTACACCTTATCTTTTTCTACTGCCTTTTCCTATACTTGCAGTTAGGGCTCCTATAGGTGCGTTGCCGCTAGGCGGATAGTCTCCTCGCCTGGCTCCTTCTTAAATACCTGGAATGTTCGTAACTTTAACCAGTCGTTCTTATACGTTGTTAGCATGTCCTAGTCCCGTCTAAATAACGCATCGGCCCTACTATTGTCCTTACCCTTGCGATACTGGAGTCTTATATTGAACCGGCTTAGGTACATTGCCTACTGTACGTGCCTCTTAGACAGCTTCTGGGGCTGCGTAAAGTACTCCAGGTTCTTGTAGTTAGTTAGGGCGAGGAACTCGGGCACTAAGCGGAGTTCTCTGTCCTATGCTTCGCAACACTGTACGACTGCTAGCAATTCCTTATTCTAGATAGGGTAGTTGCATTTAGCTAGGGAGTTCTTCTTAGAGAAATATACGTAGGGGTGCAGGAGTCCGTCTAAGCCTACCTGCAACAGGATACCTCTAATGCAATACCCTAAGGAGTCGGTTTCCAGTATTGTCGTACGTTCTAGGTCGAAGGCGGCAAGCATTGGTCCTGTAGTAAAGAGTTCCTTTAGCTCGTTAAAGCTCCTATCGCACTCGTCTATCTACTTAAACTGCTTGTCCTTGTGTGCTAACTTGACTTGGGGGCGCACAATCTCTAAGTAGTTCTGTATAAACTGGCGTTAGAAGCTGGCAAACCTAAGAAATTCCTGTACACCCTTAACGTTCGTAGGCAGCTTCTATTGCTTAATAGCATTAATCTTCTTCCTATCTATACTGATACCTTTCCCTACCTCGATAATAAACCCTAGGTATTTCGTACGCTGTATACCGAATTTACATTTGTCAATGTTAAGGTACAATCTAGCCTGTTGCAGTCGATCTAGTACCTTCTAAACGTCCTGTACGTAATCTGCGTAGGAGCCGTCTATAAAAACCAGTATGTTATTAAGGTATGCCGAGCAGATGTCGTCTAGCAACCCTTGCAGGGACTTGTTAATGTACCTTTAGAAGGTTGCCGGTGCGTTGGCAAGGCTAAAGGGGGTGATAAGCGACTTAAAAAGACTATATCTCGTACAGAAGGCAGTTATCTATTCGCAGCCCTCCTTGATCTGTATCTTATAGAAGGCCGAGACTACGTTAAGCTTAGTAAACTACTTTGCCTTGCTGATCCGTCTGAGAGTCTCCTTAATAAGGGGTAGGGGGTACCGGTCCTTCTTAGTAATCGCGTTGATGCCTCTGTAGTCTACGCAGAAACGCAAACCGGCCTTCCCCTCCTTATAGACAAACAGCACTAAGGCCCCTGCAGACGACGTACTTGCCTAAATGAAACCTTTAGCAAGCAGGTCGTCCAGTGTCTTGTGCAGTACTAGGAGTTCTCTAGAGGACATTCTATACAGCGGCCTGTATAGTACCTCCAGCAGGCTCCTATCTAGACGGGGTTCTAGCTAGATGTCGTAGTTAATCCCTTCTCTCTAGTGTAGCGGCAGTTTTAAGGCCGACTTTAACTCGAAGAGGTCTAGGTATCCCGCGTATTCCTTTAGGAGCTTCGTACAGGAGTCCGTTACTTTCTTAGGTGCTAACGCCTTCTTAATGTCTGCTATTGCTGTGTTGATTTCGGCCTCGGCATTGTTACCCTGCGCAGCCCTCCCTTGGTCCTGGAGCCTCTGCTTCGTTGCTGCCAGGTACAGCCGTCCTCGTCCGATATCTAGCTTGCCCTTCTAGCGCTCTATCTATAGCTTCCCTAGTATTAGGTTATACCCCAACTTGTCCTGTACGACATAGAGGTATAAGTCCCGCTTATAGTGTCCCTGTATCTCTATCGTTACTTTCACTATATAGGTAATGTCCGGTCCTCGCCCGGTAATGCCCAGCATGCATATAAGTATAGTGGGGGTCGTCTTAATCTAGTGTTCCTGTACGAAGTCTTTACTAATTACTCCGTACACTAAACATCCTGTGTTAATCAATGTCCGCACTGTTGCGGACCTGTCCAACGTTAGCTGTACAATAAACGGCGTAGTCGTTATGTAGTTGCTCTTAAAAGATAGCTAAGTAGTGTTTTGATTTGGCAATCTATCTCGTACGCGCCTCTGGCAGAGCCTTCGCTTAGAGGCTACTCTTTTCCTAACTCGTCGTCGTCTAAGTAGGACTCCTGTTCCTCTTATTAGGGCGCCGCAGTTGCTACCCTTGCAGTAGTCGGCTGTCCCCTAGGTCTCTCTGCTAGCAAAAGCCCGCAATTCCGTACAGTGTAGCCTATCTTGCTATACCTGTAGCAGCTCCCTTCTGCTTGCCTCTTGTTAAGGGTAGCTATGTCTACCTATTGCGCCCTTTTAGTAGCGGCCCTCAGCCGTACGGTAACGGCTGCCGCTACCCTCGTCGTCGTTAGTTCCTAGCCTATAGCGTCTGTCTGCTGCTAGAGGGGTTGTCTTATCTTGTAAGCGCAGCTTATCTGTCCGAGCCTGCGCTGCTAGTCGTCGACTATTCTTAGGAGATCGTAGAATTCCTCGTATGTAGCTAGTCGCATTATGCCTACTAGTCCTGTTATAATCTCCTTAGAGAGGCCTACCTCTAAAGAGGTAATTTTTATCCTATCCTCCTATTAGAGACCTCCTGCCTCTGCTAGAGTCTAGTCGTATTCTGCGAGGAATTCTCGTACAGTCTTGCGTCCTTGTTTTATTGTATTGACCTGTAGGAGTGCTCGGCTCTCGCAGTCTAGATCCTTATAGCTCTTATTAAGAGCTGCCTAGAGCATCGTCGTCTTGGCTATTGCTAGGTTAGCAATAGCCGTCTCGTAGTACGGCAGAATCTGTGCTGCCGCCTTGCCCTTTAACCTCCTAAAGAGGTTTACTACCTTGTCTAGCTTAGTCGGGTATGCTCCTAAGTCGACTAGAAGCTTAGAACGTATCTGGGCAGCCTAGGAGGGGTACTCGGCCAGAGCCTTACTATCGTACGTAGTAACGTTAGAGAGTTTGCTCTTAGGGGTCGGGGTGTAGGCTATTGTGTTCGTCGTCGTAGGGGTCGGATCGCGATCGGACGCCCTAAGCTGTCGTAGCTCCTGTTCCTGTTAGGAAATTATCGCAGCCTAGTGGCTTACTTGCTGCTTAAGCTAGGCCTTGTGTGCCAACAGCTCCTCGTACGCGCAGTGCATCTGTCCCTGCATAGCCGTAGGTTCTATAGAGATGTCGCCGTCTATCTCGTTGTATTACTGCGGTTACCAACAGTAAGATTAGTTCCTAATGTAAGGGCTAAAGGACCTTGGTTTAGAAACTTAAGGTTAGGTATCTATATAAAGGAACTAATAGGCAGTTCCTTTGTCGTCTGCTGCTGTACAATTTGTACCTACAAAGCTAAGCTAGCAATTCCCTCTATATAGGGATGCAAGGTTCACACTCTGTACAGAGGATCGGGAGTTCTCCCCCTGTACAGTAGTGCAGAGTTTTCCCTCCGTTTAGAGAGGCGGTAATCCCCCTCTGTATAGGCTATAGGGTTCCCCCTCTGTACAGGAGTGTAGTCCTGTTAGTAATTCCGTACAGAGGGTAGGGTCGTGCTAGCGCCGCTAAGTCGCAGTCCTTAGGGCGACGGCTGGCTCAGGTTAGGTCCAGGACCTGGCCTGGGCTGGGCGGCGTCCCCTAACAAGCTAGCTATTAATAGCTATACGGTTAACGCTACAGGACTGTCCCCCTTCTTTATAACCTATAGGTACGACTACTCCCTGCTCCTACCAACTCTAAGCAGCACTACCTTATGCCCTATACGCTCCCTTATTTAGTAGGGGGAAGCTATTGTATAGACAATTACGAATGCTTACTAATAGGCGAAAGCGAGCCTTGCTATAGCCTAACAGAGTACCAAAGAGCAGGCTAACAAGGGACGACAGGCTGCACCAAGGTACGAAGCAGGAGACGAGGTATAGCTAAACTAGCGCAACATCTGTACAGACCGGCTAAGCAAGAAACTAGATTAGAAGAACCGAAGTTTACAGTAGTCTAGCCAGTAGGAACATACACTGTACGACTCAACACCCCCCTAGGGATCTACCCGGTTTTCTATATAGACCTCGTACAGCCGGCATATACAGACCTCCTCCTATACTAGACGACGGACGATGCGCGCCCCCTAGCGATTATTACTAAGGGCTAGGAAGAGTACGAGGTAGAAGAAATCCTTAAGAGCTAGAAGAAGCAGAAGAGGATAGAATACCTAGTTAAGTAGACCAGGTAGGCAGTGTTGCAACGGCAGAAAGGGGTAGGACTAAGTAATGGGATAGACCCTCGGAATTTCGGCTCGGCCCTTCTGGACCGAGCCGGGCCTTGGCACACTACCCCTAAAGCCCTCGCCTACCACTATATAGATTCCTTTCCCTTCTTAGTTTGAGATATAGTTATTAAAAAGGCCGTATTAAATTATATCTGCACGCCCGGATTATTATATCTCGGACTCACTTACTACACCAACTCCGCGCTGCGCGAAAGGGACTGTTGAACTATCCGGACACCCGAATAACGCACGCGCACCCTATACACTAAACCAATAGCCCCTAGTACCGTAAGACAGCTATAGAGAGCTTCTTTACAGTAGAAAGCGTCGTTACAGGCCGAAGCAGAAGCAGAATAGAAAAGTCTAACAGAGCGAGAAGGCGCTCCAGTGTTATTAATAATAAGTTTATTATTAGAGGTTTTACAGCGGAAGAGACTGCAGAGATTCAGGAACGAATAACTAAATACAAGAAGATCTACGACTACACACTTAAGGAACTTAAAGATTACATAAACGAGAACGGAGTAGGGAAGGTCTACGACGGCATAGACCTTATTAAGGAGCTGTTTTACAGAACCCCAAAGAAAAGAGGCAGTTAAGAGAGGAAAACGAAGTGGTAAGGGCCGAGAAGGAATCGGCAGAGACTATTATTAACGTGTTAGAAAACTAAGCAGCAAACCGACTAGCACAACTAAAGGCAATAAAGGCTTAGTTAGCTAAGATGGAAGCAGCGATGTCGTCGGCGCTGCCACTACATTAAGAAGAACAAGCAGAGACTGCCTTACTGGCGGCCTACAGTCAAGGTAGCACCTTAATAACGTTACTACCGGATCTACCGGCGTTTGGAGGCAGAGACCCTAAAGACTAGGAAGCATTTAAGAAGAAGATAAAGAACAAGATAGACCGCGATTATGCCGGAAACAGTGCCGGAGATAGATTGGCCTACCTAGAATCGCGATTCGAAGGTAAAGCTTTTTTATTAGTAGCGGACCTAGAAGAGGTAACTGCCGAAGAAGCGGTTAAAGCGCTGGATCAACGCTTCGGAGACCTCTTCTGAAAGAAGACGGCCCGTAAACAGCTGGACAAGATCAACTAGAACTGGCAGACGTTCGAAGAATTTTACGGACTGTTCCAAAAATATGCTATTAGAGCTAGAGTGTCAGAAGATAAGCAGCTCTACCTACTAAGGCAGAAGCTGAACCCTGAACTAGCCGCAGCTATAGCTTCTGTAGAAGATAAAGACCTTAAGAGCTTCGTGCACTAAGCGAGAGTTACTGCTAGAAACCTAAGCGCTTATGCGTAATCGCGCGAATCGAACTAGAAGCTGTCGATAACGCAGACAATACGACCTCCTGCACCTTTTAGGAGAGCACCTTAGCAGCCGTCTTATTCGCTACATTCGTCGTTCGTCCCTACCTGCTACGCATATAGAAAGCCTGGCTACATCGCTACGAGATGCCAAGCTACGGATCAGTAGAAGCAGGAGTATCGGGCTACAAAGCAGCAGCAGCTACAGAGAAAGACTATCCAAGCCATCGAGCCGGCTCCGAACGACACCGACAGTGTAGATAGTGGAGTGCCTCTGCGAATCCTGGGAAAAGACCAGCTAGACGGATAGGCCCCCTATCCAGCATAAAAAATAGGGCACCGACAAGAACTACGTCGCTAGAAGAAGGAAGTATCAACAGCTGCAGCGATCCGCTCTTAGCGGCGGTGGAAGTAAACACGGAAACAGCTATTATCCTTCCGATTACTGTCCACCCCCTTAATAACTTAAGCAGACCACTTTAGCTAAGAGCTTTTATTAACACAGGAGCCCTTATTGGTGCAGCAATCTACTATCGATTAGTTTAGAAGCTAATAAACAGATATAGTTACCCAGTGGAGCTAGCGTCGCCGACACGGATTTCGGCATACAACGGACAAGACACAGACAGTGTTACGCATTATGTGCTATTAAAGACTACCCTCGCTAGTCGCACTACGGAAGCGACGTTCCGAATTACAGATATTAGAAGGTTTAACATTATTATCGGACGGAAATAGATAAAGAATCAGAAAGCCGTTATTAACGTAGGTAAAGGCACACTTAGATTCAAAACCCTGCAGAGTGGCGTCGCCGCCGTCAAACCGGTCGCTGTCGTCGCCGCGAAACCGAACGCTACAACCATTAAAGAGGTTCCTATAGATCGGCCCGACCCTCTAGACACGATCAGAATAATAAGCTCGGAAGCCTTAACGACCCTCGCGAGGTCTCCAGACAATAAGATTTACGCTATCTTAATAAAGGACATCAAAGACTACTAGAAGATAATAGTGGAAGAAGAAGTAGATCTACTGGAGGTGTTGCCAAAGGAACTCTACAGCTACGCTAACGTGTTCTTTGATACGGATGTGGATGTGGACAGCTGGCAGGGCCAGGCTTGGCGCACACTCAAATACCTCCACCTCCGCTTGTACGTAGATTCTTCCCTCTCCAGCCTTGGATATAGTTATTAAAGACGGGTATTAACCTAGAGTCTACTGCAGTCAGATCATTATATCCAAGGCTTACTTTAACAACACCTGCACTACGCGAAAGAGCCCGTTGAATTATATCCGGGTACTCGATTAACGTACGTGCAACCAACCCAGAGTGTGTACTGTATATGTACGAAGGAGGCCGTTGAATTATATCCGGTTACTTAATCGTACATGTGTATGCTACTCTACACCCCCCCCCTCCCCTGATCGAGAAGAAGAAGAAGAGAGAGTTTTAGGGAAGAGAAGTGCCCCTATCGAGAAGGAGAAGAGTTTTGAAGAGAGAGAGTGCCCCTATAAGAGGGATATTAGGAAGAGAAGTGCTCCTACGAGCAGATCGTACGAGTTTTGAAGTTTCGAGAAGGACGAGAAGAACGAGAAAGACGAGAAGAACGAGAAGGTCGAGAAGGACGATGTAGGAGCAACGAGGACGAGGAGCGAGAGCGAGGAGTAAGAGAGACAATAACGGAGCGACGACGACGAGAGCGCACCTAGCAGGACCTAGGGCGACGACATTTGTTTTTTCGGGTCTTTGACAGACTATTCTATTCGCATATACCAATTAAGACGACTGGCAATCAGCACCCAGGCACGAGCACCCAGGCACGAGTACCTAGGCACAGGCACAGCTGCTGCAGACAACCCAGGCACGAGCACATAAGCAGAGCACCTAGGCACGAGCACTAAGTACAAGCACAAGGCAGAGCACTAGCTGCAGAGCACCTAGGCCGAGCAAGAGCACCGAGCAAGAGCACCAAGCAGGCAGAGCACAAGGCACGAGCAAAAGGCAGAGCACCTAGGCACGAGCACCCAGGCACGAGTACAAGGCAGCTGCAGACAACAGGCAGCTGCAGACAATACACATTGTTCAGGTTCAGAGGCAGCACAGTTTAGAGACAGAGGCACATCTGCAGACAACAGGCAGCTGCAGACAACATAGGAACTGCATGTTCAGAAAGACACTGCATGTTCAGAAAGGCACTGCAAGTTCAGAAGCGACAGACCTCTACGACCTCTATAGCTCCAGCTGCTGCAGACAATAGGCAGCTACAGACAATATAGGCACAGCAGCTGCAGGCAATACAGGGCAGCTGCAGACAATATACACTGTTTAGGTTCAGAGGCAGCACAGTTCAGAGACAGCACAGTTTAGAGGTATAGCTGCAGGCAGGCACAGCTGCTGCAGACAATACAGCTGCAGATAGGCACAGCTGCTGCAGACAGGCATAGCTGCTGCAGGCAGGCACAGCTGCTGCAGACAGCAGAGCACCAGGCAGAACACCAGCAAGCCTAAGCACTAGCGAGCCCAAGCACCAGCTGTACAGAGCACTAGCTGCAGAGCACCAGCTGCAGAGCACCAGCTGCAAAGCACTAGCTGCAGAGCACCAAGCAGGCAGAGCACCTAAACACGAGCACCTAGGCATAGGTACAAGGCAATTGCAGACAATACAGGTGCAGACAACACACACTGTTTAGGTTCAGAAGAGCACAAGGCACGAGCGACAAGGAGCAGCACGAGCAACACGAGCAGCAAAGCGACATAAGCAGCACAGCGACACGTGTTTGCAAGACAACCTCTGCGACTCCGCGACCCCGAGCTCTGCGACCTCTGCGACCGCTTAAGAAGCGAGCAACGGCTCGAGAAGCAACCGTCGAGAAGCGACGGCTTGAGAAGCGACGGCTCGAGACAGCTTAAGAAGCGACGGCTCGAGACAGCTCAAGAAGCGACAGCTTGAAAAGCGACGGTCTGAGAAGCGAGCGACGGCTCGAAAAGCGACGGCTCGAGAAGCGAGGCGAGCGTCTGAGAAGCGAGCGACGGTCTAAGAAGCGAGCGACGGCTTGAGAAGCGAGCGACCGTCAAGAAGCGACCGTCTAAGAAGCGACCGTCTGAGAAGCGACCGTCTAAGAAGCGACCGTCTAAGAAGCGAGCGACAAAGCGACCGTCGAGAAGCGACATCCGTAGGCTGCGACACCTGCGACCCTAACAACCTCTGCGACAATCTGAGAATTCTGCAGCCTTAACAAGGCACCAATTAAGGCACCAAAGTAAGGGCAAAAAGACACGAGATTGAAGCTCAAAAAGGTATAAGATTGAGGCACCAAAGCAACAGCAAAAAGGCACGAGATTAAGGCTTAAAAAGGCACAGAAATTGAGGCTTAAAACGCACGGAAATTAAAGCTTAAAAGCGACCTCAAAAGCGACCTGTTTTGGTGCAACCTGATTAGCCGATAGCAAAGCTGAATCTGCGATCCCTACGACCTAGTTTGGTGCGAGCGACCTGGTTTGGTGCGAGCTGTTTTGATGCGACCTCTGCGACTGAATTTGCGACCTGGATTGGTGCGACCTGATTGGCTGATTGCGATTGATGGATTGATTGCGATTAAGGGCAATCGCTGGTTGGGGAGGGCGGTAGTAATACGGATGTAGATGTAGACAGCTGGCAGGGCCAGGCTTGGCGCACACTCAAATACCTCCACCTCCGCTTATACGTAGATTCTTCCCTCTCTAGCCTTGGACATAGTTATCAAAGACGGGTATTGACCTAGAGTCTACTGCAGTCAGATCATTCTTAAAGGCTGACTCCAATCTCCTGCCGCTCCACTAATCGAAATATAACAACAAGATCCGGTTAAAAGAAGGAGCCGCGTTGCCGAGAACCGAGCCCCTAAGACGATTGTCGCTGGCCGAGCTGGACTAGGTAGAAGTGTTTGTTCGAGAGACTCTGGCAAAGAAGTTCATTACGCTAAGCTTAGCCGAGTATACGTCGCCGATTCTTTTCGTACAGAAACCTGGAGGTAGCCTCTAACTGTGCATAGATTACAGAGGCCTTAATAAGATCACTAACAGAGACGTGTATCCGCTGCCTCTAATCGATAAGACTATACAGAGGGTGGCGAAGGCTAAGTGGTTTAGCAAGTTGGATATTGGCCAAGCTTTCTATCGACTAAGAAACGAAGAAGGACAAACCGAAGATCTTACGACGTTCGCTACGCGTATAGGCAATTTCAAGTAGTTAGTAATGCCTTTTAGACTTACCAACGCGCCGGCAGTATAGCAACGCCTTATAAACCACACCTTTATAGACATGCTGGAACGGTTCGTGTCTATCTACTTAGACGACATCCTTATTTACACTGAAGGAACGAGAGAGCAATACACAGACTACATCGAGAAAGTATTAACTAGGCTCTGCGAGGTTGGCTTAAATGCAGACACGAAGAAGAGCGAGTTCTACTAGACAGAAGTCAAATATCTCGGTCTTATTATCGGAAGAGAAGGAATTCGGATAGACCTATCAAAAGTCGCTGCCGTCGCGGAGTGGAAGCAGCCGAAATCCGGAAACACTACGCAAATCAGAGCGTTTCTCGGATTCTGCAGCTACTATCGACAGTTTATTAAGGACTTTAGCAAGATAGGGAGACCCCTAAACGAAGCACTAAAGAAAGAGGCCGCTAGCCTATAGAATAAGAGGTGCACAGAAGCCTTTAATCAGCTAAAAGAGGCGGTGGCCTTAGCGCTAGTGTTGGCACACTTCCGACCAGAAAAGACGATCTACGTAGAAACGGACGCGTCCGACATAGTAACAGTAGGGGTCCTTTCTTAATACGCTAACGACGACGAGACCCTCTGTCTAGTAGCTTTCTTTAGTAAGTCTATAAATAATGCTAAGCGGAACTACGCTATCTACGATAAAGAACTGTTGGCCATTTTACAGGCGTTCGAAGAGTAAAAGCCGGAGCTTATAGCTAGAAAGAGCACAGTCCAGGTCCTTACGGATCACCAGTTACTTACCTACTTTGTAAAGACGCAGAAGCTATCGCAGCGCTAAGCTCGGTAGGCCGCCTACTTGTCCGGATTCGACTTCAAGATTACTTACCGACCTGGAGCTTAGAATAGAAAGGCTAATGCACTAACGAGAAGAGAAGGAAAGACTAGCTGCGCGAAAGAAGATCCGAACATGTTCTAGAAGGTGTTAACAGAACGGATAGTAGACGCTAAGGTGTTAAGAGAAGCAGGAATCAGCTCGATAGAACTACTAATCAAAGAAGAGACGCTCTACGAGAGAGTAGAACGGCTTAATTGGCAGCAGAAGCTCGGCAAAACCGGCTTAGGGAAGTTGATCGTTCTAGAAGAACTGATTGCAGAGGTTATCTAGCTGGTTTATAGCTCTAAAGACGTCGGCTACGCAGGCTCGAAAAAGACGATAGAAGCCGTAAGGACGACCTACTGGTTTCCGCGAATTTTCGAGCGGATCCACCGGTTTATCGCTAACTGTTACGTGTGCCAAGCCGCGAAGCCACGTTACAGAACTAACATTCTTAAACCCTTTACACTAGGGACTACTACTAGCTAGCGATAGCGAAGGATATCTGTAGGTTTGTACAGAACTACAATGTCTGCGGATAGACGAAGCCCTAGCGTAAACTAAAGCACAGGCTGTTAAAACCTCTACTAATACCAGACCGGCCCTAGCAAGACCTAATAGTGGATTTTATTACGGACCTCCCCGAGAGCGACGGACAGTGCAACATTATAGTAGTAACGGACAAGCTAACGAGGGGGGTAATACTGGAGGGAATAGACTCTATTATAGCTAAGGACACTGCCTAGGCATTCGCACAGACGACGTTTAGCAAGTACGGATTCCCTAGGTTAATTGTATCTAACTAGGGTACGCAGTTTACGAGCTAGCTCTAGGCGAGGATCTGCTAATTGTTAAACGTAGAACGCCGCCTATCTACTGCATAGCACCTACAGATATACGGCGCAACAGAGAGGGTTAATTCGACATTGGAAGCATACCTCCGAGCGTATATTAACTACGACTAGACGAATTAGAACTGCCTCCTTCCTATAGCAGAGCTGGCTATTAATAGCTGTACAGCTAACACTATAGGACTGTCCCCCTTCTTTATAACCTATAGGTACGACTACTCCCTGCTCCTACTAACTCTAAGCGGCGCTACCTTACGCCCTGTACACTCCCTAATTTAGCAGAGGGAAGCTATTGTACGGACGATTACAAATGCTTACCGATAGGCGAAAGCGAGCCTTGCTATAGCTTAACAGAGTACAGAAGAGTAGGCTAACAAGGGACGACAGGCTGCACTAAGGTACAAGTCAGGGGACGAGGTATAGCTAAACTAGCGCAACATCTGTATAGACCAGCTAAGCAAGAAACTAGACTAGAAGAACCGGAAGTTTACAGTAGTCCAGCCAGTAGGGACATACGCCGTATAACTTAACACTCCCCTAGGAATCTATCTAGTGTTCTATATAGACCTTGTACAGCTAGTATATACAGACCCTCTCCCTTACTAGACAACGGACGACGTACGCCCTCTAGCAAACGTAACTAACAACTAAGAGGAGTATAAGGTAGAAGAAATCCTTAAGAGCTAGAAGAGGCAGAAGAGGATAGAATACCTAGTTAAGTAGACAGGTTAGGCAGAGCCTATATAGGAACTATACGAGGCTCTTTAGGACACATTAGCGTTGGACAGGTAGGAGGGAAGGCATCCCTCTAGAGGGTTACAGTAGCACTACGCTATATAGCGAGGGGAGATAGCAGCAGTAGGCAGGATTAGGCAGCTATATAGGAATAGGACTAAGAAGGGAAGAGAGGAGAGATCGTACGAATTACCTAGGACTACACAGCCTGGGGTTGCGTAGGCACTAGTTAGTAACCGTCCCGCTATCTTACTACTGCAGACGACAACGGGCCCGGCTCGTTGCTGTCTGATATCTCGACAATGGACAGGGCTAGGGCGTCGTTGTCCGAAATCTCAACGACCTCCCAGTCCTTATCGTCCGACTCTACTCGATAACTAGTAGCCCCCTAGCGCCTCTACAGCCCTCGCCCGGACGGCGTACAGAGCAGTACAGCGATCTATCCTTCTACCTGCAGAAAGCACAAACCCCGGCCTAGAACCCTACTAGACGATATAGTGCGAACGAGCCTTAGGGAGAGTTAGTACAGGCCCAGCAGGACTTGCTACAGCTAGCAATTAGGACTGCGTTAACGTACGAGGACTAGGCAGTATAGAGGCAGAGGGGGGTAATACAGCCAGGATTACACTAGAAAGAATAGAATAGGAGCTAAGCAGCGTCTCGCTGCTGCTAGGTAAAGCAGCTGCAATCGTAAGTTAGGAAGTACAGAGCGTAACAAGACTGTACGGACCGGTAGCGCAGTTCCTAGTCGTACTCGGCGTTCTACTCTAGGAGCTCGAAGCAGAGCGGAATCCCGGCTAGACAGGGGATAGCGACAGGGCCAGCGGCCGGAGCGTAGCTACTACAGGATCTTACGAGCTAGTTGCAGGGCATAACAGTTAATAAAACGTTGTAGGGACGGTAATAGATTAGTAGAGGGCTGTAAGACGGTAGCGGGTAGTTAGTCGTACAGTAGTTCGATAGACAATAAGAGGGGACAGGCGCTAACTATACGAGATAGGGGAAGGTAGGGCAGCTGCAGTCGCAGTTAGGCAGCTGCACACAGCGATAGGCAGGAGCACCTAGGTAGCGGGCGGAATTGCAGCTGGCCCTCCGGACGGCCACCCGGCACAGGTCTGTACAGGACGACAAACTGGCCCAATGCCAGACACACAGCCCTGCTAGACTGTACAAGTAGATACTAGGGAGTTAGTATAGTAAGATAGGGATAGGCAACTAAGGACGAAACGGGATAACGAAAACGATAGGCCCGACACACAGTTAGCTGTCTGCTATATAAAGCATAGCAGGTAAGGCTATAATTACTAGACAGTTTAATTTTACAGCAGTAACCGAACGATAATAGGAAACCGCTAGAATGCGACACAGGAATGCCAAGCCTCTACGAAGAGACTACTACAAGGGAGGGAGCGGGTATTGTTAGGGGACGCTGTCCTACTAGGTCCCAGACCTAGACCGGCCGTCGTCCTAAAGAGTACGACTTAGCGGCGCTAGCAAGACCTAGCTAGACCGAGTCCTAACCCGACCTAGCCGAGTTAGCATTCCCTCCCCCTATACCCTATACAGAGGGAAATCTCTGCACCTCTATATAGAGGGAAATCTCTGCACCTACACCCCTATACAGAGGGAAATTGCTAGCTTGTATCGTAGGTACAAAACGTACAGTAGCGGACGATAAAGGAACTGCCTATTAGTTCCTTTATATAGATACCTAGCTTAAAGTTTCTAAACTAAGATTCTTGAACCTATAACAGTATACGCTAGCTATACGAGGTCTATATAGAAAACCGGAAAGCCTCGAAAGCCTAGGAAATAGCTAACAGCTCCTTATCGTAGATAGCGTAGTCCCGCTTGGCCTTATTTGTAGACTTGCTAAAGAAGGCTACTGGAGGTAGGGTCTCGTCGCCGTTATTATATTAAGAAAGGACTCCTGCTGTTACTGTGTCGGAAGCGTCTATTTCTAGGTAGATCTTCTTTTCTAGTTAGAAATGCGCTAGTACTAGCGCTAGGGCCACTGCATCTTTTAGTTAGTTCAAAGCCTCTGTGCACTTCTTATTCTATAGGCCAGCGGCCTTCTTCTTTAATGTCTCGTCTAGGGGTCTTGCTATCTTGCTAAAGTCCTTAATAAATCGTCGATAGTAGCTGCAGAATCCGAGAAAAGCTCTGATTCAGGTAGTGTTTTCGGACTTCGGCTGCTTCTATTCCGCTATAGCGGCGACCTTTAAGGGGTCCATCCGAATTCCTTCTCTTCCAACAATAAGACTGAGATATTTAACTTCGGTCTAATAGAACTCGCTCTTCTTCGTGTCTGCGTTTAACCCGACCTCGCAGAGCCTAGTTAGCACTCTTACTAGATAGTTTGTATGTTGCTCTCTCGTTCTATTGGTATAGATAAGAATGTCGTCTAGGTAAATAGATACAAACTGCTCTAGTATATCTATAAAGGTATAGTTTATAAAGCGTTGCTATACAGCCGGCGCGTTAGTAAGGCCAAAAGGTATAACTAGCTACTTGAAGTTGCCTATGCGCGTAGCGAACGTTATAAGGTTTTCCGTCTGTCCTTCTTCGTTCCTTAGTCGATAGAATGCTTAGCGAATGTCAAGCTTGCTAAACTATTTAGCTTTTGCTATCTGTTATATAGTCTTATCGATTTGCAGCAGCGGGTATACATCTCTCTTAGTAATCTTATTAAGGCCTCGGTAATCTACGCATAGCCGGAGGTCACCTCCGGGTTTCTACACGAAAAGGATCGGCAACGCATACTCGTTAGAGCTTAGCGTAATAAACTTCTTTGCTAGGTTTTCTCGAACAAACACTTCTACTTAGTCTAGCTCGGCCAGCGATAGGCGTCTTAGGGGTTCGGTTCTCGGCAGCGCGGCTCCTTCTTATAGTCTAATCTTGTTATCGTATTCCAGCCGATAGAGTGGCAGGAGGTTGGAGTCGGCTTTTAAGAACACGTTAGCCCAGCTATAGAGCTCTTTTAGTAATACCTCTAGCAGGTCTACTTCTTCTTCTGCTATTATCTTTTAGTAATCTTTAATGTCTTTTATCAAAATAGCGTAAATCGTATTCTCTAGCGACTTCGCGAGAGCCGTTAGGGCTTCCGAGCTTATTATTCTAACGGTATCTAGGGGATTGGAACAGTCGCCCGGAACCGCATTAACGGACGTAACGTTTGGTTTCGCAGCGACGACGGTGACCGATTCGACGGCAGCGGTGCCGCTCTGCTAGGTTTTGAACCTAAGTGTACCTTTATCTACATTAATAACAGCCTTCTAGTTCTTAATCTATTTCTGCCCTATAATAGTGTTAAACCGTCCAGAGTCTATAATTCGGAACGTTGCTTCTGTAGTTCGACTAGCTAGGGTAGTCTTTAACGGTATATAATGTGTAACGCTCTCTATGTCTTGTCCGTTATACGCCGAAATTCGCGTCGGCGATGCTAGCTCTACTAGATATCCGTATCCCTTTGTCAGTTTCTAAACTAATCGATAGTAAATTGCTGCGCCGATAAGTGCCCCTGTATCGATAAAGGCTTTTTATTAGAGGGGGCGGTATAAGCCCTTAAGGGGGTAGACGGTAATTAGAAGGATAATGGCAGTCTCTGTATTTACTTCCACTGCTGCTAGGAGCGGGTCGTTACAGCTGTTAATGCTCTCTCCTTCTTCTAGCGATGCGGTTCGTAGCAGTGCCCTATTGTTTATGCTAGGTTAGGGGCCTATCCGTCTAGCTAGTCTTTTCTTAAGATTCTTAATAGCACCCTACCGTCTACACTGTCTGTGTCGTTCGGCGCCGGCTCTTTTGCTTAGATAGTCTTCCTCGGCAGCAGCGGCTTCGTAGTATAGTATTCCCGCTTGTTAGGGAGCGCTGCCTAGCCTAAGTCCTAGACCCGACCTAAGCCAGCCGTCGCCCTAAGGACTGCGACTTAGCGGCGCTAGCACGACCCTACCCTCTGTACAGAATCACCGACAGGACCCTACTCCTGTACGGAGGGAGAACCCTATAGCCCTATACAGAGGGGAATTGCCTCCCCTCTAAACGGAGGGAAAACTCTGTATTACTATATAGAGGGCAAACTCCCAATCCTCTGTACGGAGTATAAACCTTGCATCCCTGTATAGAGGGAAATTGCTAGCTTGGCTTCGTAGGTACAAATTGTACAGTAGCAGACGACGAAGAAATCGCCTATTAGTTCCTTTATATAGATACCTAGCCTTAAGTTTCTGAACCAAGATTCTTAAGCCCTTACATTAAGAACTAATCTCACTGTCGGTAACCGCAGTAATACAACAAAGATAGACGGCGACATCTCTATAGAACCTACAGCTATGCAGGGACAGATGCACCGCGTGTACGAGGAGCTATTGGCACACAAGGCCCAGCTCGAACAACAAGTAAGCTACTAGGCTGCAATGATTTCCCAATAGGAACAGGAGCTACGACAGCTTAGGGCGTCCGATCGCGATCCGACTCCTACGACGACGACGACGAACACGATAGCCTATACCCCGACCCCTAAGAGCAAACTCCCTGACGTCACTACGTACGATAGTAAGGCTCCGGCCGAGTACCCCTCCTAGGCTGCCTAGATGCGCTCTAAGCTTCTAGTTAACTTAGGAGCTTACCCAACTAAGCTAGACAAGGTAGTTTACCTCTTTAGGAGGTTAAAGGGCAGGGCGGCAGCACAGATTCTGCTGTACTACGAGACGGCTATTGCCAACCCGGCAATAGCTACAACGATAATGCTCTAGGCAGCTCTTAACAAGAGCTATAAGGACCTAGACCGCGAGAGCCGAGCACTCCTACAGGTCAATACGATAAAACAAGGACGCAAGACCGTACGAGAATTCCTTACAGAATACAACCAGACACTGGCAGAGGCAGGAGGTCTCCAATAGGAGGACAGGATAAAAATTACCTCTTTAGAGGTAGGCCTCTCTAAGGAGATTATAACAGGACTAGTAGGCGTAGTGCGACTAGCTATATACGAAGAATTCTATAATCTCCTTAGAATAGTCGACGACTAGCAGCGCAGGCTCGGACGGATAAGCTGCGCTTATAAGATGCGACAATACCTCTAGCAGCGGACGGACGCTATAGACTAGGAACTAACGACAACGAGGGTAGCGGCAGCCGTTACCGTACAGCTAAGGGCTGCTACCAAAAGGGCACATCAGGTAGATATAGCTACTCTTAACAAGAGGCGAGCAGAAGGGAGCTGCTACAGGTATAGCAAGATAGGCTACACTGTACAGAATTGCGGGCTTTTGCCAGCAGAGAGACCTGGGGGAGGGCCGACTACTGCAAGGATAGCAACTGCAGTGCCCTAACAAGAGGAATAGGAGCCCTACTCGGACGACGACGAGTCGGGAAAAGAGTAGCCTCTAAGCGAAGGCTCTACTAGAGGCGTGTACAAGATAGATTGCTAAATTAAAGCACTACTTAGCTATCTTTTAAGAGCAACTACATAACGACTACGCTGTTTATCGTACGGCCAACGTTAAACAGGTTCGCAACGGCGCGGACATTAATTAACATAGGATGTTTAGTATATAGAGTAATTAGCGAAGACTTCGTACAGAGACACTGTATTAAGACGACCCCTACTGTACCTGTACGCATATTGGGCATTACCGGGAGGGGACCGGACATTACACATATAGTAAAAGTAACGATAGAGATATAGGGACACTATAAGCAGGACTTATACCTCTATGTCGTACAGGACAAGTTGGGGTATAACCTAATACTAGGGAAGCTATAGATAGAGCGCTAGAAGGGCAAGCTAGACGTTGGACGAGGACGGCTGTACCTAGCAGCAACAAAGCAGAGGCTCCGGGACCAAGGGAAGGCTGCGCAGGGTAGCAATGCCAAGGCCGAAATCAACATAGCAACTGCAGACATTAAGAAGGCATTGGCGCCTAAGAAGGCAACGGACCCCTATACGAAGCTCCTAAGGGATTACGCTGGATACCTAGACCTCTTTAAGCTAAAGTCGGCCTTAAAATTGCCGCTACACTAAGGAGAGGGGATTGACTACGACATCTAGCTAGAGCCCCGTCTAGACAGGAGCCTGCCTAAGGTACCGTACAGTCCGCTGTACGAAATGTCCTCTAGAGAACTCCTAGTGCTACGCAAGACACTGGACGACCTACTTGCTAAAGGGTTTATTTAGGCAAGTACCTTATCTGTAGGAGTCCCAGTACTGTTTGTCTATAAGGAGGGGAAGGCCGGCTTGCGTTTCTGCGTAGACTACAGAGGCATTAACGCGATTACCAAGAAGGACCGGTACCCCCTACCCCTTATTAAGGAGACTCGCAGACGGATCAGCAAGGCAAAGTAGTTTACTAAGCTTAACATAGTCTTAGCTTTCCACAAAATACAGATTAAGGAAGGCTGTAAATAGATAACCGCCTTCTGTACGAGATATAGTCTTTTCGAGTGGCTTGTTACCCCCTTTAGCCTTGCCAACGTACCGGCAACCTTCTAGAGGTACATTAACAAGTCCTTGCAAGGGTTACTAGACGACATCTGCTCGGCATACCTCGATAAAATACTGGTTTTTACAGACGGCTCCTACGCAGATTGCGTACAGGACGTTAAGAAGGTACTGAATCGACTGCAACAGGCTAGATTGTACCTTAACATTGACAAATGTGAATTCGGTATACAGCGTACAAAATACCTAGGTTTTATTATTGAGGCAGGGAAAGGCATTAGTATAGATAGGAAGAAGATTAATGCTATTAAGCAACAGAAGCTGCCTACGAACGTTAAGGGCGTACAGGAATTTCTTAGGTTTGCCAACTTCTACCGCCAGTTTATACAGAACTACTCGGAGATCGTACGCCCCCTAGTCGAGCTAACATATAAGGACAAGCAGTTTAAATAGACGGACGAGTGCGATAGGAGCTTTAACAAGCTAAAGGAGCTCTTTACTATATAACCAACGCTTGCTGCCTTTGACCCGGAACGTATAACGATACTGGAAACCGACTCCTCGGGGTACTACATTAGAGGTATCCTGTTATAGGTAGGCTTAGACGGACTCCTGTACCTATGCGCGTATTTCTCTAAGAAGAACTCCCTAGCTAAGTGCAACTACCCTATCTACGACAAGGAACTGCTAGCGGTCGTACAGTGTTGCAAAGCGTAGGATAGAGAACTCTGCTCGGTCCCTAAGTTCCTCGCCCTAACTGACTACAAGAACCTGGAGTACTTTACATAGCCCCGGAAGCTGTCTAAGAGAAACGTACAATAGGCAATATACCTAAGCCGGTCTGATATAAGACTCCAGTATTGCAAGGGCAAAGACAACAGCAGGGCTAATGCGCTATCTGGACAGGACTAGGACATGCCAACGACGTACGAGGACGACCGGCTAAAGTTAAGAATATTCTGGATGTTTAAGGAGGAGCTAGGCGAGGAGACTATCTGCCTAGCAGCGAAACACCTATAGGAACCCTAACTGCAAGTATAGGAAGAGGCAGTGGAAAAGGACAAAGTGTACTAAGGGGCCCGTATAGCGATCTAAAGAGGACAGCGGAAGCTCCTAGCAGAGCTCTATCTTAAGGTGTCGGCAGCAGAGTGCTTAGTAGACAAGGAGAACAACCTAAAGTTTAGGAATCGGATCTAGGTCCCGGCAGAGGAGAAGCTCCGTACGAGCTTAATATAACAGGCGCATAATTCTATAGCTACTAGGCACCTAGGGCGCGAGGAGACGTACAGCATCGTCGCTAGGGACTACTACTAGCCGGCGATAGCAAAGGACATCCGCAGGTTCGTACAGAACTGCGACATATGCAGATAGATAAAGCTCTAGCGCAAACTGAAGCATAGGCTGCTAAAACCCCTACCGATCCTAGACCGGCCCTAGCAAGACCTAATAGTGGACTTTATTACGGACCTCCCTAAGAGCGACGGACAGAGGAACATTATAGTAGTAACGGACAAGCTAACGAGGGGGGTAATACTAGAGGGAATAGACTCTATTATAGCCGAGGATACTGCCTAGGCCTTTATACGGACGATGTTCAGCAAGTACGGTTTCCCTTAGTTAATTGTGTCGGACTGGGGTACGCAGTTTACGAGCCAGCTCTAGGCAAGGGTCTGCCAGTTGCTAAATATAGAACGTCGCCTATTAACTGTATAGCACCTACAGACGGACAGTGCGACAGAGAGGGTTAATTCGACGTTGGAAGCGTACCTCTAAGCGTACATCAGCTATAATCAGACGAACTGGAACCGTCTTCTCCCTATAGCAGAGCTAGCTATTAATAGCTGTACGGCTAATGCTATAGGATTGTCTCCCTTCTTTATAGCCTATAGATACGACTATTCCCCGCTCCTACTGACCTTAAGTAGAGACACCCTGCGCCCTATACGATCCCCTATTTAGCAGGGAGAGGCTATCGTACAGACGATTACGAACGCCTACTAATAGGCGAAGGCGAGTCTAGCTATAGCTTAACAGAATGCGGAAGAGTAGGCGAACAAGGGACAGCAGGCTGCACCGAGATATAAGGCAGGGGATAAGGTCTGGTTAAACCAGCGCAATATCTGTACAGACTGGCTAAGCAAGAAGCTAGATTGAAAGAACTAGAAATTTACAGTAGTCTAACTAGTATATAAGGGGCTCAAGAATCTTGATTCAGAAACTTAAGGTTGGGTATCTATATAAAGGAACTGATAGGCAGTTCCTTCGTCGTCTGCTGCTGTACGATTTGTACCTACGAAGCTAAGCTAGCAATTTCCCCCTTTGTGTAGGGGTGCCAGGTTCACCCTTCGTACAGAGGGTCGGGAGTTACCTCCTCTGTACAGTGGTGCATAGTTCACCCCCCCCTATTTAGAGGGGCGGTAGCTCCCCTTTGCGTAGGACTGTAGTGTTCTCCCTCCGTACAGGAGTAGGGTCCTGTCGGTGGTTCCGTACGGAGGGTGGGGTCGTGCTGGCGCCGCTAAGTCGCAGTCCTTAGGACGACGTTCGGCTTAGGTCGGGTTTAGGGCATGGGCCGGACGGCGGGCCCCTAACAATACCCCCCCCCTTCCCTTTTCGTAGTGTTTCTTCTGTACGGCGTCGCGCCTAAATCAACCAGCTCCCGTTGTTCCTTTGGCGGGTTGCGGCTTCCTATTCCGTCCGGTCGTCTGAGTTGTCGCCCCTCGCTACTTCCCTTAGGTCGTAGTTGCCTCTTGCTATTTTACCTGTTTGTAGCAGCTGCTTTGTTTGCTATTTCCCTTATAGCAGGCAGTTGGCTCTAGCCTTCTCCCTTCTTTTCCTTCTCTTACACCGTCTACCGTCTACTGTCTATCTACTACTGTCTACTATCTACTATCTACTATCTACTATTACTACTAGCTACCAACTACTAACTATTACTAGCTACTATCTACCAACTACTACCAGCTACTATCTACTATATCGTCCGCCCCGTCTAATAGCTCCCTTATAGTTGCTGGCCCCGCCTCCTCCCCTCGTCCGGCTAGGGTCCTACCCTACTTTGTCCTCTAGGAGTAGGACCCTTAACTTGACTAGCAGCTGCTCTTCCAGTTCGTACAGAATCCCGTCTTCTATACGGTCTGGGCTAACGTCTTAGGTGCTACACCTACGAGCAGCGGGATGCGGCTGGGCTCCCCTTCTACGCCTTCTAGTGTAACCCCGTCTAGGTTACACCTAAGTGGGTAGGCACGGCCCGGCCGTCGTACGTTAATGCCCTCCTTATCGCTACCTAGGGCCAGCTCTGTACTCCCTGCCCTAACTCCCCCTAGCCTACACTTAGCCTGTACCGCCTCCTAGGCTTCTGGGCTAGGGTGTGTGCCTCGTGTAAGTAGAAGGATAGCTCCTTCTACTGCCCCTTCCGCCGTCTAGGGGAGGTACGTAGAGGTAGGGGGGTGCCTCCGCTTCCTGGGGCTAGTTCTAGTAGGGGCGGGGGCCCGGCTGGGCCCGAGGTAGTAGAGGTTACAGATAATGAGTAGGTAGTTCTAGTTCCCCCTAGGGGGGGGTGGCCAGTAAGCCCCCCCCCCCCCCCCCCCCCCCCCCCCCCCCCCCCCCCCCTAGGTAGCGTAAGGAATTTCGGACAGTTTTCTTTTAACTCCTTCCGTTTCCACTTCCCCTCCTATTCGTCCCTTAGCTGTTCCTTTCTTCCAGCCTTTATTTCGTATAGTGTTGTACGATGTTATGTTAGCAGGGCCTGTAGAGTCCTACGTCGTAATGCTCGATCCTTTAACAACCCTGGTCTGCCTGCAGCTACCCTATCCTTAGGGCGGATCGTGCCTCCTTCTGTCGTATAGCGTAGTGTTACTGTAACTGGGCAGGGGGATGATTCTCCTCCTACCTGTCCAGTGCAGTTGTGTCTTGCAGAGCCTCGTACGGTTCCTACGTAGGCTCTGCCTATATCCTCTCTATTTTACTAAGCACTCTGTCTTCCCTCGCCTCCTTCGACTCTTAAGGATCCCCTCTACTTTATACTCTTCCTAGCCCTCGGTTATAATTGCGGGTAGGCGCGCGTCGTTAGTCGTCTAGTGCAGCAGGGGGTCCGTGTTCGCCGGTCGTACGAGGTCTACGTAAAAGACTAGGTAGATCCCTAGGGAGGTGTTTAGTCGTACAGCGTATGTCCCTACTGGCCGGACTACTGTAAACTTCCTGTTCCTCCAATCTAGCTTCTTGCTTAGCCGGTCTGTACGGATGTTCCGCTGGTTTAGCTAGACCTGATCCCCTGCCTTGTACCTTAGTGCCGCCTATCGTCCCTTGTTAGCCTGCTCTTCCGCATTCTGCTAGGCTATAGCTAGGCTCGCCTTTGCCTATTGGTAGGCGTTCGTAATCGTCCGTACGATGGCCTCTCCTTGCTGGATTAGGGATCGTATAGGGCGCAGGGTATTACCGCTTAGGGTTGGTAGGAGCGGGGAGTGGTCGTATCCGTAGGTTGTAAAGAAGGGGGACAGTCCTGTAGCATCGGCCGTACGGCTATTAATAGCCAGCTCCGCTATAGGGAGGAGTCGGTTCCAGTTCGTCTAGTTATAGTCTACGTATGCCCGGAGGTACGCTTCCAAAGTTAAATTAGCCCTCTCTGTCGCCCCGTCTGTTTGTAGGTACTATACAGTTAACAGACGACGTTCTACCTTTAGCAACTGGCAGATCCTTGCCTAGAGCTGGCTCGTAAACTGTGTCCCCCGGTCTAATACGATTGACCTAGGGAAACTGTGCTTGCTGAACGTCGTCCGTATAAAGGCCTAGGCAGTGTCCTTAGCTGTAATAGAGTCCATTCCCTCTAGTATTACCCCCTTCGTTAACTTGTCCGTAACTACTATAATGTTCCGCTGTCCATCGCTCTTAGGGAGGTCTGTAATAAAGTCTACTGTTAGATCTTGCCAGGGCCGGTCCGGTATCGGCAGGGGCTTTAGCAGCCTATACTTTAGCTCGCGCTAGGGCTTCGTTCGTCCGTATACATCGCAGTTCTATACGAACCTGCGAATGTCCTTTGCTATCGCCGGCTAGTAGTAGTCCCGGGCGATAATGCTGTACGTCTCCTCGCGCCCTAGGTGCCCGGTAGCTATAGAGTTATGCGCCTATTGTATTAAGCTCGTACGGAGCTTCTCGTCCGCCAGGACCTATATCCGATTCCTGAACCTTAGGTTGTTCTCCTCGTCTACTGAACACTCGGCTGTCGACACCTTAAGATAGAGCTCGGCTAGGAGCTTCTGTTGCCCTCCCTAGATCGCCGTACAGGCCCCTTGGTATACCTCGTCCTTTTCTACTGCCTCTTCCTATACTTGCAGTTAGGGTTCCTATAGGTGTGTCGCCGCTAGGCGGATAGTCTCCCCGTCCGGCTCCCCCTTAAACATCTGGAATGTTTGTAACTTCAGCCAGTTATCTTTGTACGTCGTTGGCATGTCCTGGTCCTGTCTAGACAGTGCATTAGCCCTGCTGTTATCCTTGCCCTTGCAGTACTGGAGTCTTATGTTAAACTGGCTTAGGTACATTGCCTATTGTATGTGCCTCTCGGACAGCTTCCGGGGTTAAGTGAAGTATTCCAGGTTCTTGTAGTCCGTTAGGGCGAGAAACTTAGGCACCGAGCGGAGTTCTCTATCCTAGGCTTCGCAACACTGTACGACTGCCAGCAACTCTTTGTCGTAGATAGGGTAGTTGCACTTAGCTAGGGAGTTCTTCTTAGAGAAATACGCGCATAGGTGTAGGAGTCCGTCCGAGCCTACCTATAACAGGATACCCCCGATGCAGTACCCTGAGGAGTAAGTTTCCAGCATTGTTGTACGCTCCGGGTCGAAGGCGGCGAGCGTTGGTCCTATAGTAAAGAGCTCCTTTAGCTTGTCGAAGCTCCTATTACATTCGTCCGTCTATTTGAACTGCTTGTCTTTGTGCATTAGTTTAACTAGGGGGCGTACGATCTCTAAGTAGCTCTGTATAAACTAGCGGTAGAAGTTGGCAAACCTAAGAAATTCCCGTACGCCCTTAACGTTTGTAGGTGGCTTCTATTGCTTGATAGCATTAATCTTCTTCCTGTCTGTACTAATGCCTTTCCCTACCTCGATAATAAAACCTAGGTATTTCGTACGTTGGACGCCGAATTCGCATTTGTCGATGTCGAGGTACAAGCCTGCCCGCTGCAGTCGGTCCAGCACCTTCTTGACATCTCGTACGTAATCTGCGTAGGTGCCGTCCGTAAAAACCAGGGTGTCGTCGAGGTATGCCGAGCAGATGTCGTCTAGTAACCCTTGTAGGGACTTGTTAATGTACCTTTAGAAGGTTGCCAGTGCATTGGCAAGGCCGAAGGGGGTAACAAGCTATTTAAAAAGGCCGTATCTTGTACAGAAGGCCGTTATCTATTTACAGCCTTCCTTAATCCGTATCTTGTAGAAGGCCGAGACTACGTTAAGCTTAGTAAGCCACTTCGCCTTACTGATCCGCCCGAGGGTCTCCTTAATAAGGGGTAGGGAGTACCGGTCCTTCTTAGTAATCGCGTTAATGCCCCTGTAGTCTACGCAGAAACGCAATTCGGCCTTCCCCTCCTTATAGACAAACAGTACTAGGGCTCCCGCGGACGACGTACTGGCCCGAATAAACCCTTTGGCAAGCAGGTCGTCCAGCGTCTTGCGCAGTACTAAGAGTTCTCTAGAGGACATTCCGTATAGCGGTCCGTACAGTACCTCCGGCGGGCCCCTATCCGGACGGGGTTCTAGCTGGATGTTATAATTAATCCCTTCCCCTCGGTGTAGCGGCAGCTTCGAGGCCGACTTTGGTTTAAAGAGGTCTAGGTACCTAACATACTCTCTTAGGAGCTTCGTACAGGGGTTTGTCGCCTCCTTAGGTGCTAATGCCTTCTCGATGTCCGCCGTCGTTGTGTTAATTTCGGCCTTGGTATTGCTACCTTGTAGGTACCTCCCCTGGTCCCGGATCCTCCGCCTCGTTACTGCCAGGTACAGCCGTCCTCGTCCGATATCTAGCTTGCCCCTCTAGCGCTCTATCTAAGGCTTTCCTAGTATCAGGTTATACCCTAACTTGTCCTGTACAGCATAGAGGTATAAGTCTCGCTTATAGTGTCCCTGTACCTCCAATGTTACTTTTACTATATAGGTAATGTCCGGTCCTCGACTGGTAATGCCTAGCATGCGTACAGGTACTGTAGGGGTCGTCTCGATCCGATGTCTCTGTACAAAGTCCTCGCTAATTACTCTATACACCAAACATCCTGTGTTAATCAATGTCCGCGCCGTTGCGGACCCGTTCAACGTCGGCCGTACGATAAACGGCGTCGTCGTTATGTGATTGCTCTTAAAAGATAGCTAAGTAACGCTTTGATTTGGCAGTCTATCTCGCGCCCGCCTCTAGCAGAGTCTTCGCTTAGAGGCTACTCTTTTCCCGACTCGTCGTCGTCCGAGTAGGACACCTGATCTTCTTGTTAAGGCGCCGCAGTTGCCACCCTTGCGGTAGTCGGCCGTCCCCTAGGTCTCTCTGCTAGCAGAAGCCCGCAATTCCGTACAGTGTAGCCTATCCTGCTATACCGGTAGCAGCTCCCTTCTGCTCGCCTCTTGTTAAGGGTGGCCGTATCTACCTATTGCGCCCTTTTAGTAGCGGTCCTTAGCCGTACAGTAGCTGCTGCTGCTACCCTCGTCGTCGTCGGTTCCTAGTCTATAGCATCTATCTGTCGCTAGGGGGGTTGTCTTATCTCCTAAGCACGGCCTATCCGTCCTAGCCTGCGTTGCTGGTCGTCGACTATCCTGAGAAGGTCGCAGAATTCCTCGTACGTAGCTAGCCGCATTACACCTACCAGCCCCGTTATAATCTCCTTAGAGAGGCCTACCTCTAAAGAGGTAATCTTTATCCTGTCCTCCTATTAGAGACCCCCTGCTTCTACTAAAGTCTAGTTAAATTCCGTAAGGAATTCTCGTACGGTCTTGCGTCCTTGTTTTATCGTATTGACCCGTAGGAGTGCTCAGCTCTCGCAGTCCGGGTCCTTGTAGCTCTTGTCTAGAGCTGCCTAGAGCATCGTCGTCGTAGCTATCGCCGGGTTGGCGATGGCCGTCTCGTAGTACGGCAGAATTCGTGCTGCCGCCCTGCCCTTTAAACTCCTAAAGAGGTAGACTA
Organism: Pseudocercospora ulei; assembly: GCA_016165855.1. Lineage (NCBI taxonomy): Eukaryota > Fungi > Ascomycota > Dothideomycetes > Mycosphaerellales > Mycosphaerellaceae > Pseudocercospora > Pseudocercospora ulei. The sequence goes on from JACWNB010000003.1 coordinate 3,512,739, forward strand.
CCTTGTCCAGCTCAGTCGGGTATGCTCCTAAGTCTACTAGGAGCTTAGAGCGCATCTGAGCCGCCTAGGAGGGGTACTCGGCCGGAGCCTTACTATTGTACGTAGAGACGTCGGGGAGTTTGCTCTTGGGGGTCGGGGTGTAGGTTATAGTGTTCGTCGTCGTCGTAGGGGTCGGATCGCGATCGGACGCTCTAAGCTGTCGTAGCTCCTGTTCTTGTTAGGAAATTATTGCAGCCTAGTGGCTTACTTGTTGTTCGAGCTGCCTCTTGCTTTCCAGCAGCTCCTCGTATACGCAGTGCATATGTCCCTCTATAGCCGTAGGTTCTATAGGGATGTCGCCGTCTATCTTTGTTCTATTACTGCAGTTACTAACAGTAAGATTAGTTCCTAATATAAGGGGCTTAAGAATCTTAATTCAGAAACTTAAGGTTGGGTATCTATATAAAGGAACTGATAGGCAGTTCCTTCGTCGTCTGCTGCCGTACGATTTGTACCTACGAAGCCAAGCTAGCAATTTCCCCCTTTGTGCAGGGGTGCCAGGTTCACCCTTCGTACAGAGGGTCGGGAATTACCTCCTCCGTACGGTAGTGCATAGTTCACCCCTCCCTATTTAGAGGGGCGGTAGCTCCCCTTTGCGCAGGACCGTAGTGTTCTCCCTCTATACGGGAGTGGGGTCCTGTCGGTAGTTCCGTACAGAGGGTAGGGTCGTGCTAGCGCTGCTAAGTCGCAGTCCTTAGGACGACGTTTGGCTCAGGTCGGGTTCAGGGCCTGGGCCGGACGGCGGGCCCCTAACATAGTAGGAACATACGCTGTCCGGCTTAACACTCCCCTAGGGATCTACCTAGTCTTTTACATAGACCTCGTCCAGCTAGCGAACACGGACCCCCTACCGCACTAGGCGACAGATAACGCGCGCCTACTAGCGATTATAACTAAGGGCTAGGAAAAATACGAGGTAGAGGGAATCCTTAGGAGCTAAAGGAAGCGGAAGAAGGTAGAGTACCTAGTAAAATAGAGAGGATAGGCAGAGCCTATATAGGAACTGTACGAGGCCCTGCAAGACACAACTACGCTGGACAGGTAGAAGGAGAACTATCCCCCTGCCTAGTTACAGTAACACTGCGCCGTACAGCGAAAAGGGGGATCGAGAATTACGACGTAGGACACTACAGGATCCCACTAACACTACACTGTACGGAAGAAGGGCAGGAAGAGGGGGACAGTTAGGAGGCAGGTAAGATAGGTAGAAATAAGAAGGAAACGAGAGCAACACTGTCCGAAAACTTCTATATACTACCTTAAGGTAGCTCGCTAGCCACTACCCCTAGGACCCAAGGCAGCCAACTCTACACCCGAAATCGCAATTACCCCCCGGCCGGCAGGGGCCCCAGCACTAGAGGAAGCGAAAGGGGGGCTTAACAACACCCTGCTGCTAGTTAATGTAGCACTTAAGTCGTCAGCTTAAACTGTATAGAAGGCGAGGACCTGTACGAACTGGAAGCGAAGCCGCTAATAGAGCTAAGTGCTCTATTGTTAGACGTAAATCAGGAGGGGACACTAGCCGAACAGGTAGAAGGAGAGCTAGCAACTATTAGAGAGACACAGCGGGAACGGCTGGACGAGACAGGTAGTATAACGATAATAGCTAGTAGTAGTAGTAGTTAGTAGATAGCTGGTAGTAACAGTAGTAACGGTAGTAATAGTAGTAGTAACAGACGGCTGGACGGACGGGTAGCAGATAGGGGATAAAGGAGAAAGAGAAGAAGAGAGAGAGGAAAGAGGCAAAGGGTTTACATACAGGGTAGTAGCTGCCTGCCTTGTAGGGCAATAACAACTAGGGCAGCTGCTACAACTGTATAAGGGAGGACAAGCGAGGCAACTACGACCTAGGACCTGTACGAGCGACGTCCTACTAGACGACCGGACAGAGGCGGGAACCTCTACCTAGAAGGAAAACTCCGGACGACGACTAAGGGACAGGGACAAAACCAAATAGCGCGGTGGCGCCAGACCGTACAGTTAGGACGCGGAGTGCATAGCTAAAGGCTGGAAGGTAGGAGGGGAGCAAACAGAGGGACCTAGTATCTAGTAGCGATATAGCTAGGCTTTCTGTATATATAGCGAGTAGGGACGAAAGGCGAATGCAGTGCATAGGGTAGCTGCTAGGGACCTCGTCGGAAAGAGCAGAAGGTCTCGTTGTCTGCCTTAGGAACGACTTCTAATTCGGTTTGCGTACCGCCGATTTTCTATACGCGTTCAAGTTTCTAGCGGTAACTCTCGCCTAGTGCACGAAGCTTTTAAGGTCTTCGTCTTCTATCGAAGCTATAGCTCCGGCTAGTTTAGGGTTCAACTTCTGTCTTAGTAAGTGTAACTGTTTATCCTTAGACACTTTGACTCTAATAGCATATTTCCTAAACAGTCCGTAAAATTCCTTAAACGTTAGCCGGTTTGGGCTGATCTTGCCCAGTTGTTTGCAGGCCGTCTTCTTGCAGAAAGGGTCTCCGTAGCGTTAGTTTAGGGCTTTAATAGCTTTGTCGGCGGTTATATCTTCTAGGTCTGCTACTAGCAAGAACGCTTTACCCTTAATCCGGGCACGCAGATATAATTTAATATAGCCTTTTTGATAACTATATCTCGAACTAAAGAAGAAAAGGAATCTATGCAGCGGTAGGTAAGGGCTTTAGGGGTAGTGTGCTAAGGCCTGGCTTAGTCCGGAAGGGCTAAGCCGAAATTCTAAGGGTCCACCCTATTACTTAGTCCTACCCCTTTCTGCTGCTGCAGCACCACCCCCCTCTCTCGCTAGCGGTCGACCTCGACCGCTTACTTATACTTCTCTCTCTCTTTTTTTTTGATTCGCTCTTCTTCCTTATTTTCCGCTTCTGATTTATCCTATTTTTCTTTCGTCCAATTCGCTGCTCCTTCTGTAAAAACCCTTTTTGAAACCGACGTTACCTCTTTGACTTCCATATCTCGAAAACATCCCCTTTTTCTATCTTCCTTCTTATATCGTTGCTATCTAATGTCTTTTACTTAGTGCTATCTAATCGGGGCTATCTAATCTAAGCTGGCCGCTATCTAAGCTACGGCGTAGCTAACCTGTACGTCGCTGTAGAGGCCTATATAGATCTATCCGTAGCGCGCTATTTCTTCTCTTTTTCTTCTCTACTAAGGCCCTAAGCGCTACCGCAAAGCCGCCGTCGCCGGCGCCGCTTTAGGAAATTGATCGGCTGCGAGCCTTTCTTGTTTAGGGCAGCGTCAGCGACCGTCGCGTCGAAGCAGTAGTAGATAGTAGTCGAGTCGAAGACTCTGACTAAGCGCGTTACTACGATCGTTTCTATCGAGTTTCCTACTAATAGAGCGAACACGGTTTATCTTCTTCTTTCAGAGCTATTAGCTTTACAGCTATTCAGGCCTTGGCTTCTTCGGATTCTGCGTATAAAACTCCTTTAGCAGCTCTACCAAATTCCGGAGATTCTCGACTGGATACTATTTATAGTCTTCTAGCTATCCCTTCTACGAGATCCTTGCTTCGACGGACGCTCTTATCTTTCTTATATCTACTACGTCTTCTACCTCCTACTCTTCTTCTTTACTATCTATCTCGATTGGTGGAGGTTCGGCGAACCCCTGTTCCGGAAGACTGTCGTCGGGGTCCAAACTTAGCAGATTCAAATAAAAGACATCGTAGATCCGGAACGATTTTAGTAGCTAGAGCCTATAAGTTACTAGCGACCTCTTTTCCACTATCTTAAACGGACCTACTTGGCAGGGGTTAAGCTTAGCGTTACCTTTTAGCCTTAGGTTTCGCGTGTTTAGCTATACCTTTTGGCCCGCTTCAAATTCTATTAGTAACCGCTTTCTATTAGCTCAAGTTACTATCTTCTTCTAAGCCGATTCCATTGCCTCCTTCGCTATACAGATTGCTTCTTCTATCTAAGATCTAAGCGCTTCTGCCGCAGCGGCAGTGACTCTCTTCGACGAGGTAGCAGTAGATATAGAAGGTTCTAAAGGGCTGGGTTCGTTTAGCGGTTGGAAGCTTATCCTTAGAAGATAGCTATAAGTTATCTCGAATAGCGCTAGCGAGGTGGCCTCTAACTGTGCTAAATTAGCGCAGAATTCGGCTATTAGCAACACCTTGATCCACTCTCCTTAATAGTGGCTGCAGAAGATTCGTAGATATTTCTCTATCTTACGGTTAGCTACTTCGGACTGGCCGTCGGTCTAAGGGTAGGCGGCTATGCTAAGCTTTCCGCGAATTCTGAGAGCATAGTTAATAGCCTTCTATACGTCGGCAGTAAATTAAGGACCCCTATCTGTAGTAATAGTGTCTGGCAGACTATAGTGCTTCTATACATTCTGAATTAGCATTCTCGCCGTCTCTTCCGTAGTAGTTCCTTTGTTCTTAGCTTAGCAGGGGATAAAGTAGCGTTCTTTGTAATCCGAGCATACAGATATAATTCAATACAGCTGTTTTAATAACTATATCTCGAACTAAAGAAGGAAAGGAATCTATGCAGCGGTAGGTAAGAGCTGTAGTATAAAGGGCTTAAGAATCTTGGTTTAGAAACTTAAGGTTGGGTATCTATATAACGGAACTAATAGACAGTTCCTTCGTCGTCTGCTAATGTACAATTTATACCTACAAAGCCAAGCCAGCAATTTCCCTCTGTATAGGGATGCAAGGTTTACACTCTGTACAGAGGATTAGGAGTTCTCCCTCTATGCAGTAGTATAGAGTTTTCCCTCTGTTTAGAGGGGCGGCAATTCCCCTCTATATAGGGCTATAGGGTTCTCCCTCTGTATAGGAGTAGGGTCCTGTCGGTAATTCCGTACAGAGGGCAGGGTCGTGCTAGCGCTGCTAAGTCGAAGTCCTTAGGGCGACGGCTGGCTTAGGTCGGGTTTAGGACCTGGACTGGGCGGCGTCCCCTAACAATACCCCCCCTTCCTTCTTATAGTGCCCTTTTCGTACACTCTTAGCTCCTAGTGTTCCTTTGCTAGGTAGCACTTTCCTATCTTCGTCTAGGCACTTAATTGTTGACCTCCCTTCCCGCTGTTTTAACCTTAGACTTGTCCTCCTAGGTTCGTAGGAGGGAAGGCAGGTAGTGCTAGATCGCTTCTACCTGACCTTAACCTGTTTCGTTTGCCAATTCAACGAAGCTAAGGCTAAGGCTAAGGAGGCCTGCAAGCGGTTATAAAGGTGCAGGAGGTGCTCGGTCCCGCCTGCTTCTTCCCCTCCTATCCTTAAGCTTTAGCTATATACTCTACGTCCTAACTGTACAGTCCGGCGCTACCGGGCTATTTGGTTCTGTTCCTGTCCCTTAGTCGTTGTCCGGAGTTTCACTCCTAGGTAGATGTTCCGGCCTCTGTCTAGTTGTCTAGTAGGCCGTTGCTCGTACGAACCTTAGGTCGTGGTTGCCTTATTTGTCCTCCTTTATACAGTTGTAGCAGCTGCCCTAGTTGTTATTGCCCTACAAGGCAGGCAGCTACTACTCTATATATAAACCCCTTCTCTTTTCTCCCTCTCTCTTCTTCTCTTTCTTCTTTATTCTCTACCTGCTACCCGTCTGCCTAGCCGTCTACTACTACTACTATTACTACTACCAACCGATATCTATTAGCTACTACTAGTTACTACTACTATGCTACCCGCCCCGTCCTGCTGTGCTTATCGTAACTCCCTTGTAGTCGATAGCTCCCCCTACGCTCGTCCGGCTAGGGTCTCCTCCTATTTCTACCTCTAGCAGTAGGATGCTCAATTTGACTAGCAGCTTCGCTTCCAGTTCGTACAGGTTTCCGTCCCTGTACGGTCTAAACTAACGTCTTAGGTGCTATATTAACTAGCAGTAGGGTGTTGCTAAGCCACCCTTCTACTTTTCCTAGTACTGGGGTCCCTTCCGTCTAGGAGGTAATTAAGGTTATAGGTAGGGAGTTTGCTGCCCTAGGTCCTAGGGGTAGTAGCTAGTAGGCTACCTTAAGGTAGTATATAAAAGTTTTTAGATAGTGTCACTCTTAACCCCTCTTACTTCTACTTTCCGTCCCTCCTGTTTTCTGGCTGTTCCCTTTCTCTAGCCCTTCTTCTGTACAGTGTCGTACGATGTCGTATTAGTAGGATCCTATAGTGTCCTACGTCGTAATTCTCGATCCTTTAACAACCTAAGTTGCTAGCAGCTACCCTGTCCTTAGGGTAGATCGTGCCCCTTTCCGCCGTACAGTGTATTGTTACTGTAGCTGGATAGGGGGATAGTTCTCCTCCTACCTGTCTAGTGCAGATGCGTCCTGTAGGGCCTCGTATAGTTCCTACGTAGGCTCTGCCTATCCTCTCTATTTTACTAGGTACTCTACCCTCTTCCGCTTCCTTCGGCTCTTAAGGATTCCTTCTACCTCGTACTCTTCCTAGCCCTTAGTTATAATCGCTAGTGGGCGCGTGTCGTCTGTCGTCTGGTGCAGCAGGGGGTCCGTGTTCGCCGGCTGTACGAGGTCTATATAGAAGACTGGATAAATCCCTAGGGGAGTGTTTAGTCGTATAGCGTATGTTCCTACTAGTCGGACTACTGTAAACTTCTTGTTCTTCTAGTCTAGCTTCTTGCTTAGTCGGTCTGTACGGATGTTGCGCTTATTTAGCTAGACCTTATCCCCTGCCTCGTACCTTAGTGAAGCCTGCTGTCCTTTGTTAGCCTGCTCTTCTGCATTCTGTTAAGCTATAGCTAGGCTCGCCTTTGCCTATTAATAGGCGTTCATAATCGTCCGTACGATGGCCTCTCCCTGCTAAATTAGGGATCGTACAGGGCGCAGGATGTTACTACTTAGGGTTGGTAGGAGCAGGGAATAGTCGTATCTATAGGCTATAAAGAAGGGGGATAATCCTGTAGCATTAGCTGTACGGCTGTTAATAGCTAGCTCTACTATAGCGAGAAGTCGGTTCTAGTTCGTCTAGTTATAGTCGACGTACGCTTGAAGGTACGCTTCCAACGTCGAATTAACCCTCTCCGTCGCCCTGTCCGTCTATAGGTGCTATGCAGTCGACAGGCGACATTCTACCTTTAGCAACTGGCAGACCCTTGCCCAGAGCTGGCTCGTAAACTGCGTGCCCCAGTCCGATATAATCGACTAAGGGAAACTGTGCTTGCTAAACGTCGTCCGTATAAATGCCTAGGCAGTGTCCTTAGCTGTAATAGAGTCTATTCCCTCTAGTATTACCCCCTTTGCTAACTTGTCTGTAACTACTATAATGTTCTGCCGTCTGTCGCTCTGTAGGAGGTCTGTAATAAAGTCTACTGTTAGGTCTTGCTAGGGCCAGTCCGGGATCGGTAGGGGTTTTAGCAGCCTGTGCTTTAGCTTACGCTAGGGTTTCGTCTGTCCGCATACATCGCAGTTCTGTACAAACCTGCAGATGTCCTTCGCTATCGCCGGCCAGTAGTAGTCCTAGGCGATAATGCTGTACGTTTCCTTGCGCCCTAGGTGCCTAGTAGCTATGGAATTATGTGCCCGTTGTATTAAGCTCGTACAGAGCTTCTCGTCTGCTAGGACCCAAATCCGATTCCTAAACTTTAGATTGTTCTCCTCGTCTACTAAGCACTCTGCTGCCGACACCTTAAGGTGGAGCTCTGCAGGGAGCTTCCGCTGTCCTCCTTAGATCGCCGTACAGGCCCCTCGGTAAGCCTCGTCCTTCTCTACTGCTTCTTCCTATACTTGCAGTTAGGATTCCTATAGGTGTGTCGCCGCTAGGCGGATAGTCTCCTCCCCTAGCTCCTCCTTAAATATCTAAAATAGTCGTAACTTTAACCGGTCGTCCTCGTATATTGTTAGCATGTCCTGGTCCTGTCTGGATAACGCGTCGGCCCTGCTGTTGTCCTTACCTTTGCGATACTAGAGTCTTATATTGAACCGGCTTAGGTACATTGCCTATCGTACGTGCCTCTTAGACAGCTTCCGGGGTTGTGTAAAGTACTCTAGGTTCTTGTAGTTAGTTAGGGCGAGGAACTTAGGAACTAAGCGGAGTTCTCTATCCTATGCTTCGCAACACTGTACGACAGCTAGCAACTCCTTGTCGTAGATAGGGTCGTTGCACTTAGCTAGGGAGTTCTTCTTAGAGAAATATGCGTATAGGTGCAGGAGTCCGTCCAAGCCTACCTGCGACAGGATGCCTCTAATGCAATACCCCGAGGAGTCGGTTTCCAGTATCGTCGTACGCTGTTAGGGGGCGCCGCCCGGTCCAGGTCCTAGACCCGACCTAAGCTAACCGTCGCCCTAAGGACTGCGACTTAGCGGCGCTAGCATAACTCTACCCTCTGTATAGAACTACTAACAGGACCCTACTCCTGTACAGAGGGAGAACCCTATAGTCCTGCATAAAGGGGAACTACTGCCTCTCTAAATAGAGGGAAAACTCTACACTACTGTACAGAGGAGGGAACTCCCGATCCTCTGTACAGAGGGTAAACCTTGTATCTCTGTATAGAGGGAAATTGCTGGCTTAGCTTCGTAGGTACAAATTGTACAGCAGCAGACGACGAAGGAACTGCCTATTAGTTCCTTTATATAGATACCTAACTTCAAGTTTCTAAACCAAGATTCTTAAGCCCTTTACAAAAACAGGTCGCTTTTAAGGTTGCTTTAGAGCTTCAATTTGTGTGCGTTTTGAGTCTTAATCTCGTGCCTTTTTAAGTCTTAATCTCGTGCCTTTTTGAGCTTCAATCTCGTGCCTCTTGCTGTTACTTTGGTGCCTTGTTTGCTGCCTTGTTTGCTGCAGAGGTCGCAGAGTTCTCAGAGGTTACAGAAGTCGCAGAGGTCGCAGAGGTTGCCTTGCAAACACATGTCGCTTCTCGAGCCGTCGCTTCTCGACAGTCGCTTCTCGGACGGTCGCTTCTCAACGGTCGCTTCTCGACAGTCGCTTCTCGACAGTCGCTTCTCGACAGTCGCTTCTCTATAGGCTGCGAAGGTTGCGGAGGCTGCAGAGGTTGCAGAGGTCGTCGAGGTTGTTAGAGTCGCTTTGCAAGCATATATTGCTTCTAAACTGCGTCGCTTCTCGAGCTGTCGCTTCTCGAGCTGTCGCTTCTCGAGCCGTCGCTTCTCGAGCCGTTGCTTCTCTAACGGTCGCTTTGGTATCTTGCTAAGGCTGCAGAATTCTCAGATTGTCGCAGAGGTCGTAGGAGCTGCGGAGGTCGTAGGGTCGCAGAGGCTGTAGAGGTCGCAGAGGTCGCAGCCTACGTACGTATGTCGCTTTTCGACGGCCGCTTCTTAGACGGTTACTTCTCGACGGTTGCTTGCTTCTTAAGCCGTCGCTCGCTTCTTAAGCCGCCGCTCGCTTCTTAAACGGTCGCAGAGGTCTTGGAGGTCATTAGGGTTGCAGAGGTCGTTAGGGCTGCAGAGGCTGCTGAGTTTTCGGAGGCTGCAGAGGCTGCAGAGGTCGCCTTGCAAACACGTATCGCTTCTCGACGGTCGCTCGCTTCTCGACGGTCGCTTCTTAAGCCGTTGCTTCTCGAGCCGTCGCTTCGCCTATACTTTGCCTATGTTGTCTGCAATTGCCTTGTACCTATGCCTAGATGCTCGTGCCTAGGTGCTCGTGCCTAGGTGCTCGTATTGTCTGCAGCTGCCTGTCTCTGTTGTCTGTAGCTGCCTGCGTTGTGCTCTGCTGTACGTCTTAATTGCTAAATGTGCCGAATGCTAAACGTACGCCTCGATCGCTAGCTGGTCGTATATCTCTCGATTGTAGTGCTACTCGATAGGCAGATATTGCTTGTTGTACACTCGATTGTGCTGCCGGTCGCGCCGCTCGTATTGCCTTGCTGCTCTTGTTGCTCGTGCCTAGGTGCTCGTTAGTGCTTAGGGCTCGCTGGTCGTGCTGCTTATGTTGCCGATTGCTAAACTGTCTCGATAGGCCTTGTCCGAATAGAATAGTCTGTTAAAGACCTAAAAAACGAATGTCGTCGCCCTAGGTCCTGCTAGGTGCGCTCTCGTCGTCGTCACTCCTGTCGTCGTCGCTCTCCTTGTCCTTACATCGTCGTCGTCGCTCTCTCGCTCTTGTCGCTCTCTCGATCTCGTCGCTCTCGTCGCTCTAGCTCTTCTTCAAAACTCGCGATCTACTTGTAGGGGCACTCTCTTCCCTAAAACTCTTCTTCGTCTTTTCGATTAGGGGAGGCGGGGTAGAGTAGTATGCATATGCACAATTAAGTAACCGGATGTAATTTGACGGCCTCCTTTGTACATATACAGTACACACTCTAGGTTGGTTGCACGTACGTTAATCGAGTACCCGGATGTAATTCAACGGGCTCTTTCGCGTAGTGCGGGTGTTGTTAAAGTGAGCCTTGGATATAATGATCTATGCACGTAGATAATTTAATACAGCTACTTTGAAAACTATATCCAAGGCTAGAGAGGGAAGAATCTACGTACAAGCGGAGGTGGAGGTATTTAAGTGTATGCCAAGCCTGGTTCTGCCAAGCCTGCCACCTTCTAGCACCTTCTAGCCCTCTATATCTATATTACTAGATGTCGTAGTTAATCCCTTCTCCTCGGTGTAGCGGCAGTTTTAAGGCCGACTTTGGCTCGAAGAGGTCCAGGTATCCAGCATATTCCCTTAGGAGCTTCGTATAGGGGTCCGTTACTTTCTTAGGTGCTAATGCCTTCTTAATGTCCGCCGTCGCCGTGTTGATTTCGGCCTTAGCATTGTTACCCTGCGGAGACTTCCCTTAGTCTCGGGGCCTCTGCTCTGTCGACGTGTTGGCTCCGGCCGTAGCGTTATCGTCCTGCTAGACCCTTCCTTGGTCTCGGAGCCTCTGCTTTATCGCTGCCAGGTACAGCTGTCCTCTTCCAACGTCTAGCTTGCCCCTCCAGCGCTCTATCTATAGCTTCCCTAGTATTAGGTTATACCCTAACTTGTCCTGTACGACATAGAGGTATAAGTCCTGCTTATAGTGTTCCTGTATCTCTATCTTTACTTTTACTATATAGGTAATGTCCGGTCCTCGCCTGGTAATGCCTAACATGCGTACAGGTACAGTAGGGGTCGTCTTAATCCGGTGTCTCTGTACGAAGTCTTCGCTAATTACTCTGTATAATAAGGGGTACGTTGGCCCGTGTTATTACTATGCCTTGCCAAGGTTTATATATATCTGGTACATATTGGTCAAGTCACTTCCGAGTTACTTAACCAGTCCCTTTTGGGTTAAGTGTACCGCGTTACATCACTTTACTCAGAAGTGACTGCTAAAAGTGTACGATAAAAGGCCCGGGTTCAATTCCTAGGGGGTGCATCTTTTAACAGGAGAGTGGATGCAGCGTTGACGTATGTCCATTTGTCCACTACTCTGTATAGAATGAGGCAGACCCGGTAAAGGTCCAGCTGGCTGTATGCAGACCTGCCGGGGGGGGTTAATTGCGTATACTGCATAGGGGGGCTGTGCAATAGCATACGTAGCCTGTAAGTAAGCGCAGCTTACAAGGTCGTAAGCCTGTAGCGCAGGGGGTAGTAATACAGGGTGGGTTGGCCCATGTTATTACTATGCCTTGCTAAGGTTTATATATCTGGTACATATTAGTCAAGTCACTTCCGAGTTACTTAACCAGTTTCTTTTAGCTTAAGTGTACTGCGTTACATTACTGTACACTAAACATCCTGTGTTAATCAATGTCCGCGCCGTTGCGGACCTGTTTAACGTTGGCCGTACGATAAACGGCGTAGTCGTTATATAGTTGCTCTTAAAAGATAGCTAAGTAGTGCTTCAATTTGGCAATCTATCTCGTATATGCCTCTGGCAGAGTCTTCGCTTAGAGGCTACTCTTTTCCTAACTCGTCGTCGTCTAAGTAGGACTCCTGTTCCTCTTGTTAGGGCGCCGCAGTTGCTACCCTTGCAGTGGTCGGCCGTCCCCTAGGTCTCTCTGCTGGCAAGAGCCTGCAATTCCGTACAGTGTAGCCTATCTTGCTATACCTATAGCAGCTCCCTTCTGCTCGCCTCTTGTTAAGGGTAGCTATATCTACCTATTGCGCCCTTTTAGTAGCGGCCCTTAGCTGTACAGTTACGGCTGCCGCTACCCTCGTCGTCGTTAGTTTCTAGTCTATAGCGTCCGTCTGCCGCTAGAGAGGTTGTCTTATCTCGTAAGCGCAGCTTATCCGTCTAAGCCTGCGCTACTAGTCGTCGACTATCCTAAGGAGATCGCAGAATTCCTCATACGTAGCTGGTCGTATTACGCCTACTAGTCCTGTTATAATTTCCTTAGAGAGGCCTACCTCTAAAGAGGTAATTTTTATCCTGTCCTCCTATTGGAGACCTCCTGCCTCTGCTAGAGTCTGGTTGTATTCTGCGATAAATCCTTGTACGGTCCTGCGCCCTTGCTTTATTATATTAACCTGTAAGAGTGCTCGGCTCTCGCGGTCTAGGTCCTTATAGCTCTTGTTAAGAGCTGCCTAGAGCATTGTTGTTGTAGCTATTGCCAGGTTGGCAATGGCCGTCTCGTAGTACGGCAGAATCCGTGCTGCTGCCCTGCCCTTTAACCTCCCGAAGAGGTAAACTACCTTGTCTAGCTTAGTCGGGTATGCTCCTAAGTCGACTAGAAGCTTAGAGCGCATCTGGGCAGCCTAAGAGGGGTACTTAGCCGGAGCCTTACTATCTTACGTAGTAACGTCTAGGAGTTTGCTTTTAGGGGTCGGGGTGTAGGCTATCGTGTTCGTCGTTGTAGGGGTCGGATCGCGATCGGATGCCCTAAGCTGTTGTAGCTCCTGTTCCCGTTGGGAAATCATCGCAGCCTAGTAGCTTACTTGCTGCTCGAGCTGCCTTCTGTGTTCTAGCAGCTCCTCGTACGCGCAGTGTATATGCCCCTGTATAGCCGTAGGTTCTATAGGGATGTTGCCGTCTATCTTCGTTATATTACTGCAGTTACTAACAGTAAGATCAGTTCCTAATGTAAAGGACTTAAGAATCTTGGTTTAGAAACTTAAGGTTAGGTATCTATATAAAGGAACTAATAGGCAGTTCCTTCGTTATCTACTGCTGTACAATTTGTACCTACGAAGCTAAGCTAGCAATTTCCCTCTGTGTAGGGATGCAAGGTTTACACTCTGTACAGAGGATTAGGAGTTCTCCCTCTGTATAGTAGTGCAGAGTTTTCCCTCTGTTTAGAGAGGCGGCAATTCCCCTCTATATAGGGCTATAGGGTTCTCCCTCTATATAGGAGTAGGGTCCTATTAGTGATTCTGTACAGAGAGTAGGGTCGTACTGGCGCCGCTAAGTCGCAGTGCTTAGGGCGACGGCTAGCTTCGGTCGGGTTTAGGACCTGGGCTGGGCGGCGCCCCCTAACATTTAGAGGTAGTGTGCTAAGGCCTAGCTCGGTCCAGAAGGGCTAAGCCGAAATTCTAAGGGTCTACACTATTACTTAGTCCCACCCCTTTCTGCCGCTGCAACACTACCCCCCTCCCTTAGCAGCAGTCGACCTCGACCGCTTACTTATCCTTGTCTCTTTTTTTTAACGTTACCTCTTCGCTTTCTTCTATCTCGAAAACATCCCCTTTCTTTATCTTCTTTCTTCTTATATCGTCGCTATCTAATATCTTTTACTTTAGTTTCTATCTTATTAGAGCTATCTAATCTAAGCCGGCAGCTATCTAAGCTTCGGCGTAGCTAGCCTGTACGTGTTGCGGCGGTGGAAAGAGGTGGGACAGATTGATAGGGTGGACCCTGGATTTCGGCTTGGCCCGTCCGGGCCGAGCCGGGCCTTGGCACACCACCCTCCATCAAGGCCCACCGCCACCACTACATAGGTTCTTTTCCCTCCTTAGTTCGAGATATAGTTATCAAAAAGGCCGTATTAAATCATATCTGCGTGCCCGGATTATTATATCTCGAACTCACTCTCTACACTACACCCCGCGCTGCGCGAAAGGGCCCGTTGAACCATCCGGAAACCCGAATAACGCACGCGCACCCAACAACACACCAACAACCACCAAGGCACTGTAAGAAGATAGAAGGCTTCTCAGCGGTAGACAGCGGCGTAACAGGCCGCTAAGGAAAGAGAAAGACTGACAGAGCGAGCAGACGCTCTAGCGTAGTTAACGATAAGGTCGTTATCAGAGGTTTTACGGCGGAAGAGACCGCAGAGATTAAGGAACGAATAAAGGAATACAAGAAGATCTACGACTGCACGATCGAGGAACTGGAAGACTACGTAAACGAGAACGGAATAGGGAAGGTCTACGACGGTATAGACCTTATTAAGACGCTGTTTTATAGAACACTGGAAGAGAACAGACAGCTAAGAGAGGAAGTAGAGACAGTAAGGGCCGAGAAGGAATCGGCAGAGACTATCGTCGACGTGTTGGAACACCAAGCGTCGAATCGACTGGTGCAGCTAAAGGCGCTGAAGAATCAGATAGCTGATATGGAAGCAGCAAAGTCGCCGCCACTGCGTCGAGAAGAACAAGCTAAGACCGCCTTACCAGCGGCCTACAGTCAAGGTAGCACGTTGATAACGTCACTACCGGATCCACCGGTTTTCGGTAGCGGAGACTCTAAAGCGTAGGAGGCGTTTAAGAAGAAGATCAAGAATAAGATAAGCCGCGATCACGCATCAAGCAGCGAAGAAGACAGGTTGGCCTATTTAGAGGCGCGACTGGAAGGCGAAGCGTTCTCGTTGGTAGCGGACCTGGAAGAGGTAACCGCCGAAGAAGCAATTAAAGCGCTAGATCAACGCTTCGGAGACCCATTCCGAAAGAAGACAGCCCGTAAGCAGCTAGATAAGATCAACCAGAACCGGCAGACGTTGAAGGAATTCTACAGTTTGCTCAGAAAATATGCGATCAGGGCCCGTGTAGCGGAAGATAAGCAGCTCCACCTATTAAGGCAGAAGCTGAACCCTAAACTGGCCGCCGCTATAGCGTCTGTGGAAGACGAAGACCTCGAGGGCTTCGTGCATCAAACGAGGGTCACCGCGAGAAACTTGAGCGCTTACGCGAAATTACGAGAATCGGCTCAGAAGCTATCGCCGTCGCTGATGCGGACAACCAAAGCTCCCGCGCCCTTCCGACGCGGCCCCCAGCCGCCTTACGTGCCGCGACTGTCGTTCGTCCCCACCTGTTTCGCGTGTGGCAAGCCTGGCCACATCGCTACGAGATGCCAAGCATCGGATAAGCAGAAGCAGGACTATCGTGCTATAAGGCAGCCGCAGCCGCAGCAGCAGCAACCACCGAGGAAGACTATACAAGCTATGGAGCCGGCTCCGAACGATACTGACAGTAACGGTAGGGTGCAGTTAAGAATTATAGGAAAAGACCAGCTGGACGGATAGGCCCCCTATCTAGCATAGACAACAGGGCATCAACGCGAACTACGTCGACGAAAGAGAGCATCAATAGCTGCAGCGATCCGCTCTCGGCGGCGGTGGAAGTGAACACGGAAAAAGCTATTATCCTTCCGATCACTGTCCACCCCCTTGACGGATCGAGCAAACCGCTTTAGCTGAAAGCTTTTATCGACACCGGAGCTCTTATCGGCGCGGCGATCCACCACCGACTAGTCCGGAAGCTGACGAATAGATACAGTTATCTAGTGGAACTGGCGTCGCCGACGCGAATTTCGGCATATAACGGACAAGACACGGAAAGCGTTACGCACTACGTGCCATTAAGGACTACGCTAGCTGGTCGAACCACGGAAGCGACGTTCCGGATCATAGATATCGGAAGGTTTAACATTATTATAGGGCAGAAATAGATAAAGAACTAGAAAGCCATCGTTGACGTAGATAAAGGAACGATCAGGTTCAAAACCCTAGGTAGCAGAGCAGGGACCATCGGAGAGGTCGCCACCGTCGCCGCCAAGCCGAAAGCTACGGAGTCCGCGAGAGAGGCTCCGTCCGATCGTTCCGAACCCCCGGTTACCGTCAGAATAATAAGTTCAGAAGCTATAACGACCCTCGCGAAGTTGCCGGATAATAAGATCTACGCTATCTTAAAAAAAGACATCGAAGACTACCGGAAGATAATAGCGGAAGAAGAAGCGGACCTACTGGAAGTGTTGCCAAAAGAGCTCTACAGTTACGCTAACGTGTTCTTAAAAGCCGACTCCAACCTCCTGCCGCTCTATCGACCGGAATATAACAACAAGATCCGACTAAAAGAGAGAGCTACGCTGCCAAGAACCGAGCCCCTAAGACGACTGTCACCGGCCAAACTGGACTAAGTGGAGGTGTTTGTTCGCGAAAACCTGGCGAAGAAGTTTATTACGCCGAGTTCGGCCGAATATGCATTACCGATTCTTTTCGTAAGGAAACTAGGGGGTGGTCTGCGACTCTGCGTAGATTATCGAGGCCTTAACGAGGTCACCAAGAGAGACGTATACCCGCTGCTGCTGATCGACGAGACTATCCAGCGCGTAGCGAAGGCTAAGTGGTTCAGCAAGCTGGACATCCGCTAAGCGTTCTATCGATTGAGGAACGAGGAAGGGCAAACGGAAGATCTTACGACGTTCGCGACGCGTATAGGCAATTTCAAGTAGCTGGTAATGCCTTTCGGACTCACCAACGCGCCGGCAGTGTGGCAACGCTTTATAAACTATACCTTTATAGACATGTTGGAACGGTTCGTGTCTATTTACCTGGACGACATCCTTATCTACACAGATAGGACGAAAGAACAGCATACGGACCACATTAAGAAGGTGCTAACCAGGCTCTGCGAGGTTGGATTAAACGCGGACACGAAGAAGAGCGAGTTCTATTAAACGGAAGTCAAGTATCTCGGTCTTATCGTCGGAAGAAACGGAATTCGTATAGACCCCTCGAAGGTCGCCGCCGTCGCGGAATGGAAGCAGCCGAAATCCGGAAACACCACGCAAATCAGAGCGTTTCTCGGCTTCTGCAGCTACTATCGACGGTTTATTAAAGACTTTAGCAAGATAGCCAGACCCCTAAACGAAGCGTTGAAGAAAGAGGCCGCTGGCCTATAGAACAAGAAGTGCACGGAAGCCTTTAACCGGCTAAAAGAAGCAGTGGCCTCGGCGCCGGTTCTGGCGCACTTCCGACCGGAAAAGACTATCTATATAGAAACGGACGCTTCTAATACAGTAACCGCAGGGGTCCTTTCTCAATATAGTGACGACGAAACCCTCTATCTAGTGGCTTTCTTCAGCAAGTCCATAACGGAAGCTAAGCGGAACTACGCGATCTACGATAAGGAGCTGTTGGCGATCATTCAGGCTTTCGAGGAGTGGAAGCCGGAGCTTATAGCTGGAAAGAGCACGGTCCAGGTTCTCACGGACCACCAGTCGCTAACCTACTTTATGAAGACGCAGAAGCTCTTACGACGTCAAGCACGGTAGGCCGCCTACCTATTAGGGTTCGACTTTGAGATCACCTATCGACTAGGGGCTCAAAACGGAAAGGCTAACGCGCTAACGCGAAGAGAAGGGAAGACGAACCGCGCGAAGGAAGATCCGAACATGTTCCAGAAGGTGCTAACCGAACGGATAGTGGACGCCGAGGTGTTGAAGGAAGCAGGGATCTGCGCGGCGGAACCGCAGACCGAACCGGAACCAACAGAGCCGCCGATTAAGGAAAAGACTCTCTACGAAAAGGTGGAGCAGCTCAACCAGCAACAGAAACTCGGCAGAACCGGTTCGGGGAAGCTAATAGTTCCGGAAGAACTGGTTACGGAGGTCATCCAATTGGTCCATAGCTCGAAGGACGTTGGTTACGCTGGCTCGAAGAAGACGATAGAAGCCGTAAGGACGATCTACTGGTTTCCGCGGATCTACGAACGGATCCACCGATTTATCGCCAATTGCCACGTGTGCAGAGCCGCGAAACCACATTACGGCCTTCCGGCAGGCTTATTAAAGCCACTGCCGATCCCCGAGAAACCGTAGCAACACATTACGATAGACTTCGTAACCGGCCTACCGGAATCAGATGGATATAACGCCACGCTAAACGTAGTAGATCGACTAAGCAAAGAGCGCTATTTCATCCCCTGCCGAGCTAAGGATAAAGGAACTACTGCGGAAGAGACCGCGCGGATGCTGGTTAGACACGTGTGGAAGCACTATAGACTGCCGGACACTATTACTACGGATAGGGGTCCTTAATTCACCGCCGACGTATAGAAAGCTATCAACCAAGCTCTCGGAATTCATAGAAAGCTCAGCACCGCCGCTCACCCTCAAACCGACAGTCAGTCTGAAGTCGCTAACCGTAAGATAGAACGATACCTACGAACCTTCTGCGGCCATTATCAAGAAGACTGGGTTAAGGTGTTGCCGATGGCCGAGTTCTGCGCTAACTCGGCACCGTCTAAAGCAACGTCGCTGGCGCCGTTCGAGATAACGCATAGCTATCTTCCGAGGATAAGCTTTTAGCTACCGAACGAACCCAGCTCCGCGGAACTATCTACCACTGCTACGTCGTCAAAGAGAGTCGCCGCCGCAGCGGCAGAAGCGCTAAGATCTCAGATAGAAGAAGCGATTAAAGTGGCGAAAGAAGCGATGGAGACGGCTTAGAAGAAGATAGTGACTCGAACTAATAGAAGCCGGTCGCCGATAGAATTCGAAGAAGGTCAAAAGGTCTAGCTCAACACGCGGAATCTGAGGCTGAAAGGGAACGCCAAGCTCAATCCGCGCTACGTAGGTCCGTTTACGATAGTGGAAAAGAGGTCGCCGGTAACTTATCGGCTCCAGCTACCGAAATCGTTCCGGATCTACGACGTTTTCCATTCGGATCTACTGAGCCTGGACCCTAAGAACGGCCTGCCGGAACAGGGCTTCGCCAAACCCCCACCAGTTAAGATGGACGGTAAGGAAGAAGAGTAGGAGGTAGAAGATGTAGTGGACGTAAAGAAGATAAGGGGGTCTATCAAAGCGAGGATCTCGTAGAAGGGGTGGCCGGAAGACTACGAATGGTATCCAGTCGAGAACCTGCGGAACTCGGCAGAGCTGCTAAGAGACTTTTACGCGCGGAACCCGGAAAAGCCGAAACCAGCGTAGCTCTAATGCCGACAATAGAGACACGTCCGCTCCACCGGCGCAGAAGCCGATAAAAACGATCGTGCTTCGGGAAGTGATTGCTTTAGGCACTACTACGCGGCCGGCGGCGCCGCCGACCGCGTAGTAGGTAAAGGCTTTGGTAGAAGAGAAAAAGAAGAAGAAGAAACGACGCTGCGGACGGATCTATATAGACCTCCAAGACGACGCACAGACCAGCTACGCCGCAGCTCAGATAACCCACGGTTCCGATCAGATGGCACGGATCAGGCGAACGGATCACATGAACGTAAAGTGAAGGACTTCAGATGCCGACGATGTAAAAAATGGAAAAAGCGACGAAAAGGACGCCGGTTGTAATGGAAGATAGAAGATAGAAGACGCGACGTCGGCGTCGGAGGGGATTTTCGAGAAGGAAACAAAAAAAAAAAAAAGTGGAGATTTCCGGATGGATGGAGTGACTAAGCGGTCGAGGGCGACCGCTGGTAAGGGAGGGGGGTAGTGTTGCGGCGGTGGAAAGAGGTGGGACAGATTGATAGGGTGGACCCTGGATTTCGGCTTAGCCCGTCCGGGCCGAGCCGGGCCTTGGCACACCACCCTCTATCAAGGCCCACCGCCACCACCACATAGGTTCTTTTCCCTCCTTAGTTCGAGATATAGTTATCAAAAAGGCCGTATTGAATTATATCTGCGTGCCCGGATCAGTACGCTGCTGTAGAGGTCTATATAGATCTGTCTACGGTTCGCTATTTCTTCTTCCTTTTCTTCTCTACTAAGGCCTTAAGCGCTACTGCAAGGCCGCTTTGTTTGCGTCGGCTTTGTTCTTTGCCGTTATTATCCTTCCGGCTAAGCCGGTAGATAGTAGTAATAGAGAGCAAAGACTCCAACCAAGCGCGCTAGCAGTAGTGCTACCTTCGGCCTTATAGCTATTATCCGACCGGCTTTGCCGGTCGGTAGTAGTAGTGGTAGAGCCGAAGACTCTAGCTAAGCGATCTCTACGATCGTTTTTATTAGCTTCTACGCTAATAGAGCAGACGCAGCTCTTCTTCTTCTTCTTCTAGAACAATCAGCTTTAGAGCCACTTAGGCTTCGGCTTCCTTAGGTTCTGGATATAAAACTCTCTTAGCAGCTCTGCCGAATTCCGAAGGTTCTCGGCCGGATACCATTTACAGTCTTCTGGCTATCCTTTCTATAAGATCCTTGCTTCGATAGATCCTCTTAGCTTTCTTATATCTATTATATCTTCTAACTCCTATTCTCCTTCTTTACCGTCTATCTCGACTGGCAGGGGTTTAGCGAACCCCTAATCCGGAAGACCGTCTTTAGGGTCTAAACTTAGCAGATCCGAATAAAAGACATCGCAGATCCGGAACGATTTTAGTAGCTAGAGCCGATAAGTTACTAGCGACCTCTTTTCCACTATCTTGGATGGACCTGCGTAGCGAGGGCTGAGCTTGGCGTTGCCTTTTAGCCTTAGGTTCCGCGTGTTAAGCTATACCTTTTGGCCTTCTTCGAATTCTATTAGCGACCGCTTCCTATTAGCTCGAGTTACTATCTTCTTCTAAGCCGATTCCATTGCTTCTTTCGCTACCTTAATCGCTTCTTCTATCTAAGATCGGAGAGCTTCTGCCGCGGCGGCGGCAACCCTCTTTAACAAAGTGGTAGTAGAAGGTTCCGAAGGGCTGGTTTCGTCTGGCGGTTAGAAGCTTATTCTCGGAAGATAACTCTAGGTTATCTCGAACGGCGCCAGCGAGGTGACTTCTAATCGTGCTGAATTAGCGTAGAATTCGGCTATTGGCAACACCTTTACCTACTCTCCTTAATAGTAACTACAGAAGATTCGTAGACATCTTTCTATCTCGCAGTTAGCTACTTTAGACTAACTGTCGGTTTAAGGGTAAGCTGCCGTGCTAAGCTTTCCGCGAATTCTGAGAGCATAGTTAATAGCCTTCTATACGTCGGCAGTAAATTGGGGACCCCTATCCGTAGTAATAGTGTCCGGCAGACTGTAGTGCTTCTATATATACTAAATTAGCATTCTCGCCGCTTCTTCTATAGCAGTTCCTTTATCCTTCGCTTAGTAGGGGATAAAGTAGCGTTCTTTGCTTAGTTGATCTACTATGTTAAGCATAGCATTATATCTACCGGAATCCGGCAGGCCGGTTACGAAATCTATCGTATTGTGCTGCTACAGTTTCTTAGGGATCAGAAGTGGCCTTAACAGACTGGCCGGAAGGCCGTAACGTAGCTTCGCAACGCGGCATACGTAACAATTAGCAATAAACCGGTGGATCCGCTCGAAGATTCGCGGAAACTAGTAGATCTTTCTTACGGCTTCTATCGTCTTCTTCAAGCTAGTATAGCTAACATCCTTAGAACTATAGACTAGCTAGATAACTTCTGTAATTAGTTCTTCCAGAACTATTAATTTCCCTAAGTCTGTTTTGCCGAGATTCTGCTGCTAATTAAGCCGTTCCACTTTCTCGTAGAGCGTATCTTCTTCTGTCGGCGGTTCTATCGCACAGATCCCTGCTTCTTTTAACACCTTAGCGTCGACTATCCGTTCGGTTAACACCTTCTGGAACATGTTCGGATCTTCTTTCGTACGGCTGGTCTTCCCTTCTCTTCTCGTTAGCGCATTAGCCTTTCTATTTTAAGCTCTGGGTCGATAGGTAATCTTGAAATCGAATCCGGATAAGTAGGCGGCCTACCGAGCTTGGCAGCGTAATGGCTTCTGCGTCTTTATAAAGTAGGTAAGTGACTAGTAGTCCGTAAGAACCTGGACTGTGCTCTTTCTAGCTATAAGCTCCGGTTTCCACTCCTCGAAAGCCTAAATAATAGCTAACAGCTCTTTGTCGTAAATAGCGTAGTTCCGCTTAGCCTTATTTATAGATTTGCTAAAGAAAGCTACTAGATAGAGGGTCTCGTCGGCGTTATTATACTAAGAAAGGACCCCTGCTGTTACTGTATCGGATGCGTCTGTTTCTAAGTAGATTATCTTTTCCAGTCGAAAGTGCGCTAGTACTAGTGCCGAGGCTACTGCTTCTTTTAGTCAATTGAAAGCCTCTGTGCACTTCTTATTCTATAGGCTAGCGGCCTCCTTCTTTAACGCTGCGTTTAGGGGTCTCGCTATCTTGCTAAAGTCCTTAATAAATCGTCGATAGTAGCTGCAGAATCTGAGAAACGCTCTGATTTGTGTAGTGTTTCCGGATTTCGGCTGCTTCTTTTCCGCGACGGCGGCGACCTTTAAGGGGTCTATCCGAATTCCTTCTCTTCTAACGATAAGACCGAGATATTTAACTTCGGTCTAATAGAACTTGCTCTTCTTCGTGTCCGCGTTTAATCCGGCCTTGCAGAGTCTCTTTAGTACCCTCTTAATGTAGTCTATATATTGCTCTCTCGTTCTATCGGTGTAGATAAGAATGTCGTCTAAGTAGATAGGCACGAATCGTTCTAGCATGTCTATAAAGGTGTAATTTATAAAACGCTCCTACACCGCCGGCGCGTTGGTAAGTCTAAAAGGCATTACTAACTACTTAAAGTTGCCTATGCGCATAGCGAATGTCGTAAGATCTTCCGTTTGTCCCTTCTCGTTCCTTAGTCGGTGAAACGCTTGGCGAATATCCAGCTTGCTAAACGACTTGGCTTTAGCCACTCGCTGTATAGTCTTATCGATCAGCAGCAGCGGATACACATCTCTCTTGGTAACCTTTTTGAGGCCTTAGTAATCTACGTACAGTCAGAGACTACCTCCGGGTTTCTGTACGAAAAGAATCGGTAACGTATATTTAGCTAAGCTTAGTGTAATAAACTTCTTCGCCAGATTCTCTCGAACAAACACTTCTACCTAGTCCAGCTCGGCTAGCAATAGTCTTCTTAAGGGCTCGGTTCTTAGCAGCGTAGCTCCTTCTTTCAATCGGATCTCATTGTCGTATTCCGGTCGATAGAGCAGCAGGAGGTTGGAGTCAGCTTTTCAGAATACATCCGCGTAGCTATAGAGCTCTTTCGGTAGCACTTCTAACAGATTTATTTCTTCTTCCGCTATTATCTTCTAGTAATATTTAATGTCTTTTATCGAGATAGCATAGATCTTACTGTCTGGCGACCTCGCGAGGGTCGTTAAAGCTTCTAAGCTTAGCATTCCGATCGTGTCCAGAGGGTCGGGCTGATCGGGTGCGAGCCTCTAAGCGGGTAGACTGTAATCGGAAGGATAATAGCAGTCTCTGTGTTTGCTTCTACTGCTGCTAAGAGCGGATCGCTACAACTGTTAATATTTCCTTCTTCCTATAATGTAGTTCGTAGCAGTGCCCTATTGTCTATACTAGATAGGGGGCCTATCCGTCCAGCTGGTCTTTTCCTAAGATTTGCAGAGGCACTCTACTATCTACACTGTCGGTGTCATTCAGAGCCGGCTCGATAGCTTAGATAGTCTTTCTTAGCGGCTGCGGCTTTGCGGCACGATATTCCTGCTTCTGTTAAGCCGTCGTTTGGTATCTCGTAGCGATATAGCCTAGCTTTCTGCACGTATAGCAGATAGGGACGAACGACGAACGCAGCGAATAAGATGTCTGCTAGGTAGGGCCTTAGCGGAGAGGAGCAGGGGGTCGTGTTGTCGGCACCGACTGCTTCTAAATCGGTTCGCGCAATGCCGATTTCGCGTAAGCGCTTAGGTTTCTAGCAGTAACTCTCGCTCGGTGCAGGAAGCTCTCGAGGTCTTCGTCTTCTACCAAAGCTATAGCTACAGCTAGTTTAGGGTTTAGCTTCTGCCTTAGCAAGTGTAGCTGCTTATCTTCTAACACTCTAGCTCTAATAGCATATTTTCTGAACAGTCTATAGAACTCCTTAAACGTTAGCCGGTTCTAGTTAATCTTATCCAGTTGCTTATAGGCTGTCTTCTTCCAGAAGGGATCTCCGAAGCGTTGTTCTAGCGCTTTAATTGCTTCTTCGGCGGTTACCTCTTCTAGGTCTGCTACTAGCGAAAAAGCTTTACCTTCTAATTGCGATTCCAGGTAGGCCAACCTGTCTTCTTTACTGTTTCCGGCATAATTGCAGTGTATCTTGTTCTTTATCTTTTTCTTAAACGCCTCCTAGTCTTTGGGGTCTCCGCCTCTAAATGCCAGTAGGTTAGGTAGTAACAGTATCGAGGTGCTGCATTAACTGTAGGCTGCTAGTAAGGCGGTCTCTGCTTCTTCTTCTCGGTGTAGTAGCGGCGCTGATAACATAGCTGCTTCTATCTTAGCTAACTGAGTCTTTATTGCCTTGAGTTGTGCTAGTCGATTTGCTGCTTAGTTTTCTAGCATATTAATAATAGTCTCTGCCGATTCCTTCTCGGCCCTTACCGCTTCGGTTTCCTCTCTTAACTGCCTCTTCTCTTCTAGAGTTCTGTAAAACAGCGTCTTAATAAGGTCTATGCCGTCGTAGACCTTCCCTATTCCGTTCTCATTTACGTAGGCTTTAAGTTCCTCGAGCGTGCAGTCGTAGATCCTCTTATATTCGGTTATTCGTTCCTTAATCTCTGCAGTTTCTTCCGCTGTAAAACCTCTAATAATGAATTTATTATTAATAACGCTAGAGCGCCTACTTGCTCTGTTAGTCTTTTCTCTCCTACTTCTGCTGTAGCCTGTAACGCCGCCTTCTACCATTAAGAAGCTCTCTATAGCTGTCTTACAGTGCTAGTGTTTGGTTTAGTGCGTAAGTGTGCGCGTACGTTATTCGAGTGTCCGGATAGTTTAACGGTCCCTTTCGCGCAGCGCAAAGTTGGTGTAGTAATTGAGTTCGAGATATAATAATCCGAGCACGCAGATATAATTTAATACGGCTGTTTTAACAACTATATCTCGAACTGAAGAAGGAAAGGAATCTATGCAGCGGTAGGTAAGGGCTTTAGGGGTAGTGTGCTAAGGCCCGGCTCGGCCCTTCCGGACCGAGCCGAAATTCCAAGGGTCCACCCTATTTCTTAGTCCTACCCCTTTCTGCTGCTGCAACACTTTGCTTAGCCGATCCACTACGTTGAGCGTAGCATTATATCTATCGAAATCCGGCAGGCCGGTTACGAAATCTATCGTAATATGCTGCTACGGTTTCTCGGGAATTGGAAGTAGCTTTAATAGGCCGGCCGGAAGGCTGTGACGTAGTTTCGTATTAGGGGGCGCCGCCTAGCCTAGGTCCTGGACCTAAGCCAGCCGTCGCCCTAAGGACTACGACTTAGCGGCGCTAGTACGGCCCTACCCTCTGTACGGAGTTACTGACATAACCCTCCTCCTATATAGAGGGAGAATCCTATAGCCCTATATAGAGGAGAATTGCTGCCCCTCTAAACAGAGGGAAAACTCTGCACTACTATATAGAGGGAAACTCCCGATCCTCTGTACAGAGTGTAAACCTTGCACCCCTATATAGAGGAAAATTGCTGGCTTAGCTTCGTAGGTACAAATTGTACAGCAGCAGACGACGAAGAAACTGCCTATTAGTTTCTTTATGTAGATACCTTAACTTAAGTTTCTAAACTAAGATTCTTAAGCCCTTATATTAGGAACTGATCTTACTGTCGGTAACTGCAGTGATATAACGAAGATAGACAGCGACATCCCTATAGATCCTGCAGCTATGCAGGATTCGATGCACTGCGCGTACGAGGAGCTGCTGGCACACAAGAGGCAGCTCGAACACCAAGTAAGCTACTAGGCTGCGATAATTTCCTAACAGGAACAGGAGCTACGACAGCTTAGGGCGTCCGATTGCGATCCGACCCCTATAACGACGACGACGAACACGACGGCCTACACCCCGGCCCCTAAGAGCAAACTCCCTAACGTTACTACTTACAATAGTAAGGCTCTAGCCGAGTATCTCTCCTAGGCTGCCTAGATATGCTCTAAGCTTCTAGTTAACTTAGGAGTATACCTAACTTAGCTAGACAAGGTAGTATACCTCTTTAAGAGATTAAAGGGCAGGGCGGCAGAACGGATTCTGCTGTACTACGAGATGGCTATTGCCAACCTAGTAATAGCAACTACGACGATGCTCTAGGCAGCTCTTAACAGGAGCTACAAGGAGCTAGACTGCGAGAGCGAAGCACTCCTACAGGTCAATACAATAAAGCAAGGGCGCAAGACTATATAAGAGTTCCTTGTAGAATATAACTATACCCTAGCAGAGGCAAGAGGACTCGCATAGGAGGACAGGGTAAAAATTACTACCTTAGAGGTAGGCCTCTCTAAGGAGATTATAATAGGACTAGTAGTCGTAATGCGACCGGCTACGTACGAGGAATTCTGTAATCTTCTTAGGATAGTCGGCGACTAGCAGCATAGGCTCGGACAGATAAGCTGCGCCTATAAGATGCGACAACCCCTCTAGTAGCAGACGGACGATATAGACTAGGAACCAACGACGACGAGAGTAGCAGCAGCCTTTACCGTACGGCTAAGAGCCGCTACTAAAAGGGCACAGTAGGTAGACATAGCTACCCTTAACAAGAGACGAGCAGAAGGGAGCTGCTACAGGTGTAGCAAGATAGGCTATACTGTACGGAATTGCAGGCTTTTGCTAGCAGAGAGACCTAGGGGACGGCCGACTACTGTAAGGGTAGCAACTACGGCGCCCTAACAAGAGAATTAAGAGTCCCCCTCGGATAACGACGAGTTAGGAAAAGAGTAGCCTCTAAGTAAAGGCTCTACTAGAGGCGTATATAAGATAGATTGCTAAATTAAAGTACTACTTAGCTATCTTTTAAGAGTAACTACATAACGACTATGCCGTTTATCGTACGGCCTACGGTAAACAGGACCGCTACAGCGCGGACATTAATTAACACAGGATGTTTTGTGTATAGAGTAATTAGCGAAGACTTCGTACAGAGACACTACATTAAGACGACCCCTACTAAACCTGTACGTATACTAGGCATTACCGGGCGAGGACTGGACATTACCTATATAGTAAAAGTAACGATAGAGCTATAGGGACACTACGAGCAGTACTTATACCTCTATGTCGTACAGGACAAGTTGGGGTATAACCTAATATTAGGGAAGCTATAGATAGAGCGCTAGTAGGGCAAGCTAGACGTTGGACGAGTACGGCTGTACCTAGCAGTAACGAAGCAGAGGCTCTAAGACCAAGGGAGGGTTCCGTAGGGCGGCAATGCCAAGGCCGAAATCAACACTGCGACTACAGACATTAAGAAGGCATTAGCGCCTAAAAAGGCGACAGACCCCTGTATAAAGCTCCTAGCAGAATACGTAGAATACCTGGACCTCTTCGAGCCAAAGTTGTTAGGGGACGCCGCCCAGCCCGGGTCCTAGACCTAAGCCAGCTATTACCCTAAGGACTGCGACTTAGCAGCGCCAGCACGACCCTATCCTCTGTACGGAGTTACCGACACGACCCTACTCCTATATAGAGGGAGAATCCTATGGCCCTGTATAGAGAGGAGTTGCCGCCCCTCTAAACGGAGGGAAAACTCTGCACTACTAGATAGAGGAAAACTCCCGATCCTCTGTACAGAGTGTAAACCTTGCACCCCTATATAGAGGAAAATTGCTGGCTTAGCTTCGTAGGTACAAATTGTACAGCAGCAGACGACGAAGAAACTGCCTATTAGTTCCTTTATATAGATACCTAACCTTAAGTTTCTAAACCAAGATTCTTAAGTCCTTATATTAGGAACTAATCTTACTGTCGGTAACTGCGGTAATAAAACGAAGATAGACAGCGACATCCCTATAGAACCTACGGCTATACGGGATTCGATGCACTGCGCGCATAAGGAGCTGTTAGCACACAAGGCCTAGCTCGAATAGCAAGTAAGCCACTAGGCTACGATAATTTCCTAACGAGAACAGGAGCTACGACAGCTTAGGGCGTCCGATTGCGATCCGACCCCTACGACGACGACGACGAACATGATAGCCCTTCCTCCGGCCTCTAGGAGCAAACTCCCCGACGTTACTACTTACGATAGTAAGGCTCCGGCTAAGTACCTCTCCTAGGCTGCCTAGATACGCTCTAAGCTTCTAGTCGACTTAGGAGCATACCCGACTAAGCTGGACAAGGTAGTAAACCTCTTTAGGAGGTTAAAGGGCAGGGCAGCAGCACGGATTCTGCCGTACTATAAGACAGCTATTGCCAACCTGGCAATAGCAACGACGACGATGCTCTAGGCAGCTCTTAACAGGAGCTATAAGGACCTAGACCGCGAGAGCCGAGCACTTATACAGGTTAACACAATAAAGCAAGGGTGTAAGACTGTACGAGAGTTCCTCGCAGAATACGACTAGACCCTAGCAGAGGCAAGAGGACTCTAATAGAAGGATAGAATAAAAATTACTACCTTAGAGGTAGGCCTCTCTAAGGAGATTATAACAGCACTAGGAGGCGTAATGCGACCAGCTACGTACGAGGAATTCTGTAATCTCCCTAGGATAGTCGACAACTAGCAGCGCAGGCTCAGACGGATAAGCTGCGCTTATAAGATGCGACAACCCCTTTTGTAGCAGACAGACGCTAGAGACTAGGAACTAACGACGACGAGAGTAGCAGCAGCCGCTACCGTACGGCCAAGGGCCGCCGCTAAAAGGGTACAGTAGGTAGACATAGCTACCCTTAACAAGAGGCAAGCAGAAGGGAGCTGCTACAGGTATAGCAAGATAGGCTACACTGCACAGAATTGCGGGCTTTTGCTAGTAGAGAGACTTAGAGGATGGCCGACTACTGCAAGGGTAGCAACTGCAGCGCCCTAACAAGAGAATTAGGAGTCCTCCTCGGATAACAACGAGTTAGGAAAAGAGTAGCCTCTGAGCGAAGGCTCTACTAGAGGCGTATATAAGATAGATTGCTAAATTAAGGTACTACTTAGCTATCTTTTAAGAGCAACTACATAACGACTATGCTGTTTATCGTACAGCCTACGCTGAACGGGTCTGCAACAGCGCAGACATTAATTAACATAGGATGTTTGGTGTACAGAGTAATTAGCAAAGACTTCGTATTAAGACAACCCCTACTGTACCTGTACGCATGTTGGGCATTACTGGGCGAGGACCGGACCTTACCTATATAGTGAAAGTAATGATAGAGCTACAGGGACACTATAAGCAGGACTTATACCTCTATATCGTACAGGACAAATTAGGGTATAACCTAATATTAGGGAAGCTATAGATAGAGCGCTAGTAGGGCAAGCTAGACGTTGGACAGGGACGGCTGTACCTAGTAGTAACGAAGCAGAGGCTCCGAGACCAGGGGAGGGTTCTACAGGGCGGCAATGCTAAGGCCGAAATTAACACTACGACTGCGGACATTAAGAAGGCATTAGCGCCTAAAAAAGCAACGGACCCCTATACGAAGCTCCTAAGGGAATATGCAGGATACTCAGACCTCTTCGAGCCAAAGTCGGCCTTAAACCTGCCACTATACTAAGGAGAAAGAATTAACTATAACATCTAGCTAGAGCCCTGTCCAGATAGGAGTCTGCCTAAAGTACTGTACAGTCCGCTGTACGGCATGTCCTCTAGAGAACTCCTAGTACTATACAAGACACTGGACGACCTACTTGCTAAGGGTTTCATTTGCGCAAGTACCTCGTCTATAGGAGCCCTAGTGCTGTTTGTCTACAAGGAGGGGAAGGCTAGCTTGCGTTTCTATATAGACTACAGAGGCATTAACGCGAGTACTAAGAAGGACCGGTACCCCCTACCCCTTATCAAGGAGACTCTTAGACGGACTAGTAAGGAAAAGTAGTTTACTAAGCTTAACGTAGTCTTGGCTTTCTACAAGATACAAATTAAGGAAGGCTATAAATAGATAACTGCCTTCTGTACGAGATATAGTCTTTTCGAGTAGCTTGTTACCTCCTTTGGCCTTGCCAACGCACTAGCGACCTTCTAGAGGTACATTAACAGGTCCCTGTAAGAGTTACTAGACAATATCTGTTCGGCGTACCTCGACAATATACTGGTTTTTACAGACAGCACCTATGCAGATTACGTACAGGACGTTAAGAAGGTACTAGATTAACTGCAACAGGCTGGATTGTACCTCAACATCGACAAATGTAAATTCAGTGTACAGCGTACGAAATACCTAGAGTTTATTATCGAGGCAGGGAAAGGCATTAGCATAGATAGGAAGAAGATTAATGCTATTAAGCAATAGAAGCTGCCTACGAGCGTTAAGGGCGTACAGGAATTTCTTAGGTTTGCCAACTTTTACTGCCAATTTATACAGAACTACTTAGAGAATGTGCGCCACCTAGTCGAGCTAACACACAAGGGCAAGCAGTTTAAGTAGACGGATAAGTGCAATAGTAGCTTTAACAAGCTAGAGGAGCTCTTTACTATAGGACTAACGCTTGCCGCCTTCGACCTAGAACGTACGACGATACTGGAAACTAACTCTTTAGGATACTATATAGGGGATATCCTGTTACAGGTAGGCTCGGACGGACTCCTGCACCTATATACGTACTTCTCTAAAAAGAACTCCTTAGCTAAGTGCAACTACCCTATCTATAACAAGGAATTGCTAGCAGTTATACAGTGTTGCGAAGCGTAGGATAGAGAACTCTTCTTAGTTCCTAAGTTTCTCGCCCTAACTGACTACAAGAACCTCGAGTACTTTATGCAACCCCGGAAGCTGTCCGAGAGACACGTACAATAGGCAATGTACCTAAGCCGCTTTAATATAAGACTCTAGTATTGTAAGGGAAAGGACAACAGCTAGGCCAATGCGCTATCTAGATAGGACCAGGACATGCCAACAACGTATAAGGACAATTAGCTAAAATTACAGACATTCTAGATGTTTAAGGAAGAGCCAGGCGAAGAGACTATCCGCCTAGCAGCAATATACATATAGGAACCCTAACTGTAGGTATAGGAAAAGGCAGTAGAAAAGGACGATGTATACTGAGGAGTCCGTATAGCGATCTAAGGAGGACAGCGGAAGCTCCTAGCAGAGCTTTACCTTAAGGTATTAGCAGCAGAGTGCACAGTAGACGAGGAGAACAACCTGAAGTTTAGGAACCGGATTTAGGTCCTAGCAGACGAGAAGCTCTGTACGAGCTTAATACAACGGGTGCATAATTCTATAGCAACCGGGCACCTAGGGCGCAAGGAAACGTACAGCATTATCGCTAGGGATTACTACTAGCCGGCGATAGCAAAGGATATCTGCAGGTTCGTACAGAACTGCGATATCTGCAGACGGACGAAGCCCTAGCGCGAACTGAAGTAGAGGCTGCTGAAACCCCTACCAATACTAGACCGGCCCTAGCAAGACCTAACAGTAGACTTTATTCCAGATCTCCCTAAGAGCGACGGACAGCGGAACATTATAGTAGTTATAGACAAGCTAACAAA
The DNA here is from genome assembly GCA_016165855.1 of Pseudocercospora ulei. Lineage (NCBI taxonomy): Eukaryota > Fungi > Ascomycota > Dothideomycetes > Mycosphaerellales > Mycosphaerellaceae > Pseudocercospora > Pseudocercospora ulei. Next base: position 3,544,069 of record JACWNB010000003.1, read on the forward strand.
GGGAGTAATATTAGAAGGAATAGGCTCTATTACGGCTAAGGACACTGCCTAGGCATTTATACGGACGACGTTTAGCAAGTACGGATTCCCTAGGTCAATTGTATCGGACTAGGGTACACAGTTTACAAGCTAGCTCTAGGGTAGGGTATGTTAGTTGCTAAACGTAGAACCTCGCCTATTAACTGCATAGTACCTGCAGACAGACAGTGCGACAGAGAGGATTAATTCGACGTTAGAAGCGTACCTCCGAGTGTACGTTAAATATAATTAGACTAACTGGAACCGCCTTCTCCCTACAGCGGAGCTAGCTATTAACAGCTGTACGGCTAACGCTACAGGATTGTCCCCCTTCTTTATAGCCTACAGATACGACCACTCCCTGCTCCTACCGACCCTAGGTAGTAATACCCTATGCCCTGTACGATCCCTATTTTAGCAGGGAGAGGCTATCGTACAGACGATTACAAATGCCTACTAATAGGCAAAAGCGAGCCTAGCTATAGCTTAACAGAATGCAGAAGAGTAGGCTTACAAGGGACGACAGGCTGCACTAAGGTACGAGGCAGGAGATAAGGTCTAGCTAAACTAGCGCAACATCCGTACAGACCGGCTAAGCAAGAAACTAGACTAGAAGAACCGGAGGTTTATAGTAGTTCGACTAGTAGGTACATATACTGTATAACTTACCACTCCCCTAGGGATTTACCTAGTCTTCTATATAGACCTCGTACAGCTAGTATATACAGACTCCCTATCGCACTAGACGACGGACGACGCGCGCCCTCTAGCGATCCTTACTAAAGGCTAAGAAGAGTACGAGGTAGAAGAAATCCTTAAGAGCTAGAGGAAGCAGAAGAGGGTAGAGTACCTAGTTAAATAGAGAGGGTAGGCAGAACCTACGTGGGAACTGTACGAGGCCCTACAGGACACAACCGTGCTAGACAGGTAGGAGAAGAACTACCCCCCTGCCTAGTTACAGTAACACTGCGCTATACGGCGAAAAGAGGCACGATCTACCCTAAGTACAGGGCAGCCGCTAGCAACTTAGGTTGTCAAAGGATCGAAAATCAAGACGCAGGACCCTACTAGGTCCTACCGACACTATACTATACAGAAGGGGGTAGGAGGAAGAGGACAGCTAGGAAACAGGTAAGAATAGGAGTAGAAGTAGGAGGGGAATAAGAGCAACACTGTCCGAAAGCTTTTATATACTACCTTAGGATAGCTTACTAGCCACTACCTCCTAGAACTAGGGCGGCTGACTCCCTACCTAAAATCTCAATTACCTCCTAGCCGGCAGGGGCCCTAGCACTAGAAAGAGTAGAAGGGTAGCTTAGCAACATCCTGCTGCTTATTAATATAGCACCTAGGATGTCAGCCAGGACCGTACGAAGGAGGAAGGCTGTACGAACTGGAAGCAGAGTTTCTAGTTAAGCTAAACACCCTAAGGCTAGAGGTAGGGGGTATAGGAGGACAAGCCGGCAACTACAAGAGAGCTACGACAGCGCCGGGCGGACGGAGTAGTAGTGTTAGTAGTAGTAGTTGTAGGTAGTTATAGTAATAGTAGTAGTAGTAGGCGGCTAGGCAGATAGGTAGCAAATAGGGGGAATAAAGGAGAAAGAGAAGAAGAGAGAGAGAGAAGGGGGAAAGTGTTTATATACAGGGTAGTAGCTGCCTGCTATATAGAGCAATAGCAACTAGGGCAGCTACTACAACTGTATAAGGGAGGACAAACGAGGCGACTACAACCTAGTGCCTGGACGAACGACGGCCCTCTAGATAACTAGACAGAGAGAGGAACATCTACCTAGGAGCTAAACTCTAGACGACGACTAAGGCATAGGGACAGAGCCAGACGGCCCGCTGGCGCCAGACTGTACAGTCGGGACGCAGGGTGTACAGCTAGGGGCTATAGGGTAGGAGGTAAACGAATAGACAAGACCGAGCACCTCCTACACCTTTATAACTGCTTGCAGGTCCTCCTCTGCCTTCGCCTTAGCATCCTTAAAGTAGCAAACAGAGTCAGTTAAGGTTAGATAGAGGCGATCTAGCACTACCTGCCTTCCCTGCCTGCAAGTCCTCCTCTGCCCTAGCTATAGGATCTAGGAGGACAGGTCGAAGGTTATAACAGTAGAGAGGGAGGTTAACTAGCAAGTGTCTAGGCAAAGATAGAAAAGTGCTAACTGCTAAAAGAACCCTAAGAGCTAAGGATGTACAATATACCGTTGTACAAAAGAAGTACTATAAGAAGGGAGGGCGGTAGTGTTAGGGGACGCGGCCTAGCCCAGGTCCTGGACCTAAGCTAGCCGTCGCCCTAAAGACTACGACTTAGCAGCGCTAGCACGACCCTACCCTCTATACGGAGTTACTAACACGACCCTACTCCTTTATAGAGAGAGAATCCTATAGCCCTATATAGAGGGGAGTTGCCGCCCCTCTAAACAGAGGGAAAACTCTGTACTACTATATAGAGGGAAACTCCTAATCCTCTATATAGAGTATAAACCTTGCATCCCTATATAGAGGGAAATTGCTAGCTTAGCTTTGTAGGTACAAATTGTACAGTAGCCGACAACGAAGGAACTGCCTATTGGTTCCTTTATATAGATACCTAACCTTAAGTTTCTAAACCAAGACTCTTAAGCCCTTACAAAAGTCAGCCTCGAAACTGTCCCTATACTAAGGAGAAGGAATTGACTACGACATCTAGCTAGAGCCCCGTCCGGATAGGAGTCTGCCCGAACTGCTGTACAGCCTACTGTACGGCATGTCGTCTAGAGAACTCCTAGTACTGCGCAAGACACTAGACGACCTACTTGCCAAAGGTTTTATTCGCGCAAGTACCTTATCTATAAGAGCCCTAGTGCTGTTTGTTTACAAAGAAGGCAAGGCCGGCTTGCGTTTTTGCGTAGATTATAGAGGCATTAACGCGATTACTAAGAAGGACTAGTACCTCCTGCCCCTTATTAAGGAGACTCTCGGACGGATTAGCAAGGCAAAGTAGTTTACTAAGCTTAACGTAGTTTCGGCCTTCTACAAAATACGGATTAAGGAAGGCTATAAATAGACAACTGTCTTCCGTACGAGATATAGTCTTTTCGAGTAGCTTGTTACCCTCTTTAGCCTTGCTAACCTACCGGCAACCTTCTAGAGGTACATTAACAGGTTCCTACAAGGGTTACTAGACGACATCTGTTCGGCGTACCTCGACGATACACTAGTATTTACGGACGGCACCTATGCAGATTACGTACAGGACGTTAAGAAGGTATTGGATTGTAAGGGCTTAAGAATCTTAGTTTAGAAACTTAAGGTTAGGTATCTATATAAAGGAACTAATAGGCAGTTCCTTTATCGTCTGCTGCTGTACAATTTGTACTTACAAAGCTAAGCTAGCAATTTCCCTCTATCTAGGGATATAAGGTTTACACTCTGTATAGAGGATCGGGAGCTTCCCTCTATATAGTAATGTCGAGTTTTCCCTCTGTTTAGAGGGGCGGCAATTCCCCTCTGTATAGGGCTATAGGATTCTCCCTCTATATAGGAGTAGGGTTATGTCGGTAACTCTGTACAGAGGGTAGGGTTGTGCTGGCGGCGCTAAGTCGCAGTCCTTAGGGCGACGGCTGGCTTAGGTCCAGGACCTAGGCTAGGCGGTGCCCCCTAACAATACCCCCCTCCCTTCTTATAGTACTTCTTTTGTACGACGGTGTGTCGTACACCCTTAGCTCTTAGTGTTCCTCTAGCAGGTAGCGCTTCCTGTCTTCGTCTAGGCACTTGCTACTTAGCAATGCCTGTTAGATGCCCTCTCTCTACGCTATTGCAACCTTGGCCCTATCTATCTAGATCCTGTAACTAAGGCAGAGGAGGACCTGCGAGCAGGGAAGGTAGGTAGTGCTAGATCGCTTCTACCTAATCTTAACCGATTCCGTTTGCTACTTTAAGGATGCCGAAGCTAAGGCGGACGAGGGCCTACGAGCAGTTAAGAAGGTGCAGCAGGTAATTGGTCCTGTCTAACTGTTTACCTCCTACCCTATAGCCCTAGCTATGTACTCTACGTCCTAGCCGTACGGTCTTCCCTGTGCCCTAGTCGTTGTCTAGAGTTTAGCTCCTAGGTAGATGTTCCCGCCCCCGTCCGGTCGTCTACAGGGCCGTCGCTTGTCCGGGCACTAGGTCGTAGTTGCCTCGTTTGCCCTCCCTTATACAGCTGTTGCAGCTGCCCTAGTTGCTATTGCCTTATATAGCAGGCAGCTACTACCCTGTATATTATGCCTTCCCCCCTTCTCTCTCTCTTCTTCTCTTTCTCCTCTATTCCCCTATTTGCTACCCGTCTGCCTAGTCGTCTACTACTACTACTATTACTACAACCTCTACTACTACTACTACTAACTACAACTACTACTACTAACGCTACTATTCCGTCTGCCCGGTGCTGTCGTAGCTCTCTTATAGTTGCCGGCTCGTCCTCCTACACCTCTACCTCTAGCTATAGGATGTTTAGCTTAACTAGCAACTCTGCTTTTGGTTCGTATAGTCTTCCTCCTTTTTATAGTCCTAGCTAACGTCTCAGGTGCTACATTAATAAGCAGCAGGATGCTGCTAAGCTGCTCTTTTACTCCTTCTAGTGTTGGGACCCCTATCGGCCGGGAGGTAATTAAGATTTCGGGTGTAGAGTTAGCTGTCCTGGTCCTCGGGGGTAGTAGCTAGTAAGCTACCCTAAGGTAGTATGTAAAAGCCTTTCGGACAGTGTTGTTCTTATCCCTTCTTATTCTTACTCCTATTCTTACCTGTCTCGTAGCTGTTCCCCTCCTCCTGCCCCCTTTCCGTACAGTGTAGTATAGTGTAGTGTTAGTAGGACCCGGTAGGGTCCTATGTCTTAATTCTCGATCCTTCGGCAACCCGAGTTGCCGGCAGCTGCCCTGTATCTAGGATGGATTATGCCCCTTCTCGCTATACAGCGTAGTGTTACTGTAACTGGGTAGGGGGATAGTTTTCCTCCTACCTGTCTAGCGCGGTTATGTCCTATAGGGCCTCGTACAGTTCCTACGTAGGTTCTGCCTACTCTCTCTATTTAACTAGGTACTCTATCCTCTTCTGCTTCCCTCGGCTCTTAAGGATTCCCTCTACCTCGTACTCTTCCTAGCCTTTAGTAATAATCGCTAGAGGGCGCACGTCGTCTGTCGTCTAGTGCAGTAGGGGGTCCGTATATACTAGCTATACGAGGTCTATATAGAAGACTAGGTAGATCCCTAGGGGATTGTTAAGTCGTACAGCGTATGTCTCTACCGGTCGGACTACTGTAAACTTCCAGTTCTTCCAATCTAGTTTCTTGCTTAGCCAGTCTATATAGATGTTACGCTAGTTTAGCTAGACCTTATCTCCTGCCTTGTACCTTGGTGCAGCCTGCTGTCCCTTGTTGGCCTGCTCTTCCGCATTCTGTTAGGCTATAGCTAGACTCGCTTTTGCCTATTAATAGGCGTTCGTAATCGTCTGTACGATGGCCTCTCCCTGCTAAATTAGGGATCGTATAGGGCGTAGGGTGTTACTACTTAGGGTTAGTAAGAGCAGGGAGTGGTCGTATCTGTAGGCTATAAAGAAGGGGGACAATCCTGTAGCGTTAGCCGTACGGCTGTTAATAGCTAGCTCCGCTATAGGGAGAAGGCGGTTCCAGTTTGTCTAATTATAGTCAACGTACGCTTAGAGGTACGCTTCCAGCGTTGAATTAACCCTCTCCGTCGCACCGTCTGTTTGCAGGTGCTATGCAGTTAACAGGCGACGTTCTATGTTTAGCAACTAATATACCCTAGCCTAGAGCGAGCTCGTAGACTGTGTACCCTAGTCCAATACAAATAACCTAGGGAATCTGTGCTTGCTAAACGTTATCTATATAAATGCCTAAGCAGTGTCTTTAGCTGCAATAGCGTCTATTCCTTCTAATATTACCCCCTTTGTTAGCTTGTCCGTAACTACTATAGGGTTCTGCCGTGCGTCGCTCTCGGAAAGATCCGTAATAAAGTCTACTGTTAGGTCCCGCTAGGGCCGGTCTGGTATTAGTAGGGGTTCTAGCAGCCTATGCTTTAGTTTACGCTAGGGCTTCGTCCGTCTGCAGACATCGCAGTTCTGTACGAACCTACAGATATCCTTTGCTATTGCCGGCTAGTAGTAGTCCCTAGCAACGATGCTGTACGTCTTCTCGCGCCCTAGGTGCCCGGTTGCTCTAGAATTATACGCCTGTTGTATTAAGCTCGTACAGAGCTTCTCGTCCGCTAGGACCCAAATCCGATTCCTAAACTTTAGATTGTTCTCCTCGTCTACTAAGCACTCTGCTGCTAACACCTTAAGGTAAAGCTCTGCTAAGAGCTTCCGCTGTCCTCCTTAGATTGCTCTATAGGCCCCTCGGTATACGTCGTCCTTTTCTACCGCCTCTTCCTATGCCTATAGTTAGGGTTCCTATATATGTGTCGCTACTAGGCGGATAGTCCCTTCGCCTAGCTCCTCCTTAAACATCTGGAATGTTCGTAATCCTAACTAGTCGTCCTCGTATATCGTTAGCATGTCCTAATCCCGTCTGGATAGCGCATCGGCCCTGCTGTTGTCCTTTCCCTTGTGATACTAGAGTCTTATATTAAACCGGCTTAGGTATATCGCCTATCGTACTTGTCCTTTAGAAAGCTTCCAGAGCTGCGTAAAGTACTCTAGGTTCTTGTAGTTAGTTAGGGCGAGGAACTTGGGAACTAAGCAGAGTTCTCTATCCTACGCTTTGTAACATTGTACGACTGCTAGCAATTCCTTGTTATAGATAGGGTAGTTGCACTTAGCTAGGGAGTTCTTCTTAGAGAAGTATGCGTATAGGTACAGGAGTCTGTCCGAGCCTACCTATAACAAGATACCTCCTATATAGTACCCTAAGAAGTCGGTTTCTGTTAGGGGGAGGTCCTGGACCCGACCTAAGCCAGCTGTCGCCCTAAGGACTGCGACTTAGCAGCGCTAGCATAACCCTACCCTCTATACAGAACCACCGACAGTACCCTACTCCTGTACGGAGGGAGAACCCTATAGTCCTGCATAGAGGGGAACTGCCGCCCCTCTAAACGGAGGGAAAACTCTGCACTACTGTACAGAGGGGGAACTCCCGATCCTCCGTATAGAGTGTAAACCTTGCACCCCTGCACAGAAGGAAATTGCTAGCTTGGCTTCGTAGGTACAAATTGTACAGCAGCGGATGATAAAAGAACTGCCTATTAGTTTCTTTATATAGATACCTAACCTTAAGTTTCTAAACTAAGATTCTTAAGCCCTTTATATTAGGAACTAATCTTACTATTAGTAACTGCAGTAATAAAACAGAGGTAGACAGCAACTTCCCTATAGAAACTACGGCTATAGAGGGACATATGCACTGCGCGTACGAGGAGCTGCTAGAACACAAGAGGCAGCTCGAGCAGCAAGTAAACTACTAGGCTGCGATAATTTCCCAACAGGAACAGGAGCTACGACAGCTTAGGGCGTCTGATCGCGATCCGACCCCTACGACGACGACGACGACGAACACGATAGCCTACACTCCGATCCCCAAAAGCAAACTCCCCGACGTCTCTATATACGATAGTAAGGCTCCGGCCGAGTACCCCTCCTAGGCTGCCCAGATGCGCTCTAAGCTTCTGGTCGACTTAGGAGTATACCCGACCGAGCTAGACAAGGTAGTTTACCTCTTTAGGAGGTTAAAGGGCAGGGCAGCAGCATAGATTCTGCTGTACTACGAGACGGCTATTGCCAACCCGGCAATAGCTACGACGACGATGCTCTAGGCAGCTCTAGACAAGAGCTACAAGGACCCAGACTGCGAGAGCAGGGCACTCCTATAGGTCAACACGATAAAACAAGGACGCAAGACTGTACGAGAATTCCTCGCGGAATTTAACTAGACTTTAGCAGAAGCAGGAGGTCTCTAATAGGAGGACAGGATCAAAATTACCTCTTTAGAGGTAGGCCTCTCTAAGGAGATTATAACAGGGCTAGTAGGCGTAATGCGACTAGCTACGTACAAGGAATTCTGCGATCTCCTTAGGATAGTCGACGACTAGCAGCGCAGGCTTAGACGGATAAGCTGCGCTTAAGAGATAAGACAACCCCTCTAGCGATAGACGGACGCTATAGACTAGGAACCAACGACAACGAGGGTAGCGGCAGCCGTTACTGTACGGCCAAGGGCCGCTACTAAAAGGGCGCAATAGGTAGACATAGCTACCCTTAACAAGAGACGAGCAGAAGGGAGCTGCTACCGGTATAGCAAGATAGGCTACATTATACGGAATTGCGGGCTTTTGCTAGCAGAGAGACCTAGGGGACGGCCGACTACTGCAAGGGTAGCAGCTGCAGCGCCCTAACGAGAAGATTAAGAGTCCTACTTAGACGACAACGAGTTAGGAAAAGAGTAGCCTCTAAGCGAAGGCTCTGCTAGAGGCGTATACGAGATAGATCGCCAAATTAAAGCATTACTTAGCTATCTTTTAAGAGCAACTATATAACGACGACGCCGTTTATTGTACGGCCAACGTTAAACGGGTCCGCAACGGCGCGGACATTGATTAACACAGGATGTTTAGTGCATAGAGTAATTAGCGAAGACTTCGTATAGAGGCACCGGATTAAGACGACCCCTACTGTACCTATACGCATGTTGGGCATTACCGGGCGAGGACCAGATATTACCTACATAGTAAAAGTAACGATAGAGGTACAGGGACACTATAAGCAGAACTTATACCTCTATGTCGTACAGGACAAGTTAGGGTATAACCTAATACTAGGGAAGCTATAGATAGAGCGCTAGAGGGGCAAGCTGGACGTTGGACGAGGACGGCTGTACCTAGCAGTAACGAAGCAGAGGCTCTAAGACTAGGGGAGGGTCCAGCAGGACGACAACGCTACGGCTAGAGCCAACACGTCGACGAAGCAGAGGCCCTAAGACCAAGGGAAGGCTCCGTAGGGTAACAATGCTAAGGCCGAAATCAATACAGCAACGGCGGACATTAAGAAGGCATTAGCACCTAAGAAAGTAACGGACCCCTATATAAAGCTTCAAAGGGAGTATGCTAGATACCTGGACCTCTTTAAGCCAAAGTTGGCCTTAAAGCTGCCGCTACACTAAGGAGAAGGGATTAACTACGACATCTAGCTAGAGCCCCGTCTGGATAGGAGTCTGCCGGAGGTACCGTACAGACCGCTGTACGGAATGTCCTCTAGAGAACTCCTAGTACTAGGCAAGACACTGGACGACCTGCTTGCCAAAGGTTTTATTTAGGCAAGTACGTCGTCTGTAGGAGCCCTAGTGCTATTTGTCTATAAGGAGGGGAAGGCCGGCTTGCGTTTCTGCATAGACTACAGACATTAACGCGATTACTAAGAAGGACCGGTACCCCCTACCCCTTATTAAAGAGACTCTTAGACGGATTAGCAAGGCAAAGTAGTTTACTAAGCTTAACGTAGTCTTAGCCTTCTACAAGATACGGATTAAAGAAGGCTGTAAATAGATAACTGCTTTCTGTACGAGATATAGTCTTTTTAAGTAGCTTGTTACCCCCTTTAGCCTTGCCAACGCACTAGCAACATTCTAAAGGTACATTAACAAGTCCTTGCAAGGGTTACTAGACGACATCTGCTTAGCATACCTCGACGACACCCTGGTTTTTACAGACGGCACCTATGCAGATTACGTACAGGATGTCAAGAAGGTGCTGGACCGACTGCAGCAGGCTAGCTTATACCTCGACATCGACAAATATAAATTCGGTGTCTAGCGTACGAAATACCTAGGTTTTATTATCGAGGCAGGGAAAGGCATCAGTATAGATAGGAAAAAGATTGACGCTATTAAGCAATAGAAGCCGCCAACGAACGTTAAGGGCGTATAGGAATTTCTTGGGTTTGCCAACTTCTACTGCTAGTTTATACAGAACTACTCGGAGATCGTACGCCCCCTAGTTGAACTGACATACAAGGACAAGCAGTTTAAATAGACGGACGAATGCGATAGCAGCTTTAACAAGCTAAAGGAGCTCTTTACTACAGGACCAACGCTTGCCGCCTTTGACCTAGAACGTATAACGATACTGGAAACCGACTCCTTAGGGTATTGCATTAGAGGCATCCTGTTACAGGTAGGCTTAGACGGACTCCTGCACCTATGCGCGTATTTCTCTAAGAAAAACTCCCTAGCTAAGTGCAACTACCCTATCTACAATAAGGAGTTGCTAGCAGTCGTACAGTGTTGCGAAGCATAGGATAGAGAACTCCGCTAGGTGCCTAAGTTCCTCGCCCTAACGGACTACAAGAATCTGGAGTACTTTACGCAGCCCTGGAAGCTGTCTAAGAGGCACGTACGTTGGGCAATATACCTAAGCCGGTTCAATATAAGACTTTAGTATCGCAAGGGTAAGGACAACAGCAGGGCCGATGCGCTATCTAGACGGGACTAGGACATGCCGACGACGTACGAGGACGACTGGTTAAAGTTACGAACATTCTAGATGTTTAAGGAGGAGCTATGCAAGGAGACTATCCGCCTAGCGGCGACGCACCTATAAGAACCCTAACTGCAAGCATAGGAAGATGCAGTAGAAAAGGACGAGGTGTACTAAGGGGCCTGTACGGCAATCTAAGGAGGACAGCGGAAGCTCCCAGCAGAGCTCTACCTTAAGGTGTTGGCAGCAGAGTGCTTAGTAGACGGGAAGAACAACCTGAAGTTCAGGAATCGGATTTGGGTCCCGGCAGACGAGAAGCTCCGTATGAGCTTAATACAACGGGCATACGACTCTATAGCAACCGGGCACCTAGGGCGGGAGGAGACGTACAGCATTGTCGCTAGGGACTACTACTAGCCGGCGATAGCGAAGGACATCTACAGGTTCATACAGAACTGCGATGTATACGGACAGACGAAACCCTAGCAGGAGCTAAAGCACGGGCTGCTAAAGCCCCTACTAATACCGGACCGGCCCTAGTAAGACCTAACAGTAGACTTTATTACAGACCTCCTAAAGAGCGACGGACGGCAGAATATTATAGTAGTTACAGACAAGCTAACAAAGGGGGTAATACTAGAGGGAATAGACTCTATTACAGCTAAAGACACTGCCTAGGCCTTTATACAGACGACGTTCAGCAAGTACGGTTTCCCTAGGTCAATTGTATTGGACTAGGGCATATAGTTTACGAGCCAGCTCTAGGCAAGGGTTTGCTAGTTGCTAAAGGTAGAACGTCGCCTGTTAACTGCATAGCACCTGCAGACGGACAGGGCGACAGAGAGGGTTAATTCGACGTTGGAAGCGTACCTCCGAGCATACGTCGACTATAACTAGACGAACTGGAACCGACTTCTCCCTATAGCGGAGCTAGCTATTAACAGCCGTACGGCTAATGCTACAGGTTTGTCCCCCTTCTTTATAGTCTATAGATACGACTATTCCCTGCTCCTACCGACCCTAAGTAGTAACACCCTGCGCTCTGTACGATCCCTAATTCAGTAGGGAGAGGCTATCGTATAGACGATTATAAATGCCTATTAATAGGCGAAGGCGAGTCTAGCTATAGCTTAACAGAATGCAGAAGAGCAGGCTAATAAGGGACAGCAGGCTGCACCAAGGTACGAGGCAGGAGATAAGGTCTAGCTAAACTAGCAAAACATCTGTACGGACCGGCTAAGCAAGAAGCTAGATTGGAAGAACAGGAAGTTTACAGTAGTCCGACCGGTAGGGACACACGCTATACGACTAAACACTCCCCTAGGGATTTATCTAGTCTTCTATATAGACCTCGTACCGCCAGCGAATACGGACCCGCTGCCGCACTAGATAACAGACGACGCGCGCCTACTAGCGATTATAACTAAGGGCCAAGAAGAGTACGAGGTAGAAGGAATCCTTAAGAGCCGAAAAAAGCGGAGGAAGGCAGAGTACCTAGTAAAATAGAGAGGATAGGCAGAGCCTACATAGGAACCGTACGAGGCCCTACAGGACACAACTGCACTCGACAGGTAGGAGGAGAACCATCCCGCTGCCCAGTTACAGTAACACTGCGCTGTACGGCAAAGAGGGTCACGATCTACCCTAAGGACAGGGTAGCCGCTAGCAACTTAAGTTGCCAAAGGATCGAGAATAACAATGTAGGACACTATAGGACCCTACTAACATAACACTGTACGACACTGTACGAAGGAAGGGCTAGAGGAAGGGAACAGCCAGAAAATAGGAGAGACGGAAAGTGGAAGTAAGAGCGGTTAAGAGCGACACCGTCTAAAAACTTTTATATACTACCTTAAGGTAGCCTACTAGCTACTAACCCTAGGACCTAGGGCAGCCAACTCTACACCTATAACCTTATTTACCTCCTAGACGGAAGGAGCCCTAGCACTAGGAAAGGTAGAAGGGTAGCTTAGCGACACCCTAATGCTAGTTAATGTCGCACCTAAGATGTCAGCTTAGACTGTACAGGGGACGGAAACCCGTACGAACCGGAAGCGAAGCTGTTTGTCGAATTGAGCATCCTACTGCCGGAGGTAGAAATAGGAGGAGACCCTAGCCAGACGAGCGGAGGGGAAGCCAGCGACTACGAGGGAGCCACGATAAGCATAGCTAGACGGGGCAGGTAGCATAGTAGTAGTAACTAGTAGTAGCTAGTAGATAGTAGTTGGTAGTAGTAATAGTAGTAGTGGTAGACGGCCGGACGGAAGGATAGCAGGGAGAGCATAAAGAAGAAAGAGAAGAAGAGAGGGAGGGGAAAGGGAAGGGGTTTATATATAGGGTAGTAGCTGCCTGCCTTGTAGGGCAATAACAACCAGGGCAGCTGCCACAACTGTATAAAGGGGGACAAGCGAGGCAACTACGACCTAAAGCTGGTACGAGCGACGGCCTACTAGACAACCAGACGGAGGCGGGAATATCTATCTAGGAGTAAAACTCCAGACGATAACCAAGGAACAGGGACAAAAACCAAATAGTCCGGTAGCACCAGACTGTACAGTTAGGACGTAGAGTGCATAGCTAGGGCTCGAGAGTAGGAGGAGAAGGAGCAGAGGAGACCGAGCCCCTCCTGCACCTTTATAACTGCGAGCAGGCCTCCTTAGCCTTAACCTCGGCTTCGTTGAATTAAGAAACGGAGCCAGCTAAGGTTATGTAGAAGCGATCCAGCACCCCCTGCCTTCCCTGCCTATAGACTTAGAAGGACAAGTCTAAGGTTAAACCGAAGGAGAGGGAGGCTAACAGTCAGGCGCCTAGGCGAGGACGGGAAAGCGCTACCAGGCAAAGGAACACTAGGAGCTAAGGGTGTTCGGCACGCCGCTGTACGAAAAGGGCACTACAAGAGGGGAGGGGGGGGTATTGTTAGGGGGCGCCGCCCAGCCTAGGTCCTAGACCCGACCTAAGCTAGCCGTTGCCCTAAGGACTGCGACTTAGCGGCGCCAGCATAACCCTACCCTCTGTTCGGAACTACCGACAGTACCCTACTCCTGTACAGAGGGAGAACCCTATAGTCCTATACAGAGGGGAACTGCCGCCCCTCTAAACAGAGGGAAAACTCTGCACTACTATATAGAGGGGGAACTCTTAATCCTCTGTACGGAGTGTAAACCTTGCACCCCTGCATAGGAGGAAATTGCTAGCTTGGCTTTATAGGTACAAATTGTACAGCAGCGGACGACGAAGGAACTGCCTATTAGTTCCTTTATATAGATACCCAACCTCAAGTTTCTAAACCAAGATTCTTAAGCCCTTTACAGTTTCCAGTATCGTCGTACATTCTAGGTCGAAGGCGGCAAGCGTTGGTCCTATAGTAAAGAGCTCCTTTAGTCTGTTAAAGCTCCTATTATATTCGTCCGTCTACTTAAACTGCTTGTCCTTGTATCTTAGCTTAACTAGGGGACGTACGATCTCCGAGTAGTTCCGTATAAACTGGCAGTAGAAGTTAGCAAACCTAAGGAATTCCTGTACGCCCTTAACACTTGTAGGCAGCTTCTATTGCTTAATAGCATTAATCTTCTTCCTATCTATACTAATGCCTTTCCCTGCCTCGATAGAAAACTCTAGGTATTTCGTAACCTGTACCCCAAATTTACATTTATCGATGTCGAGGTACAAGCCAGCCTGTTGCAGTCGATCTAATACCTTCTTAACGCCCTGTATATAGTCTGTATAGGTGCCGTCTGTAAATACCAGTATTACGTTGAGGTATGCCGAGCAGGTATCGTCTAGTAAACCTTGCAGGGACCTGTTAATGTACCTCTAGAAGGTTGCCAGTGCGTTGGTAAGGCTAAAGGGGGTAACAAGCTACTCGAAAAGACTATATCTCGTACAGAAGGCAGTTATCTATTTACAGCCTTCCTTAATCCGTATTTTATAGAAGGCCGAGACTATGTTAAGCTTAGTAAGCCACTTTGCCTTGCTGATCCGTTGGAGAGTCTCCTTAATAAGGGGTAGGGGGTACCGGTCCTTTTTTGTAATCGCGTTAATGCCTCTATAGTCTACGTAGAAACGCAAGCCGGCCTTGCCCTCCTTATAGACAAACAGTACTAAGGCTCCCGTAGAAGATGTACTTGCGCAAATAAAACCTTTAGCAAGTAGATCGTCCAGTGTCTTGCGCAGAACCAGGAGTTCTCTAGAGGATATACCGTACAGTAGGCTGTACGACACTTTGGGCAGACTCCCATCTGGACAGGGCTCTAGCTAGATGTCGTAGTCAATTCCTTCTCCTAGGTATAGGGGCAGTTTCGAGGCCAACTTTAGCTCGAAGAGGTCTAGGTATTCTGCGTATTCCGCTAGGAGCTTCGTATAGGGGTCTGTTGCCTTCTTAGGCGCTAATACCTTCTTAATGTCCGCAGTCGCAGTGTTGATTTCGGCCTTAGCATTGCCGCTCTGCAGAAACCTCCCTTAGTCTCGGGGCCTCTGCTTTGTCGCCGCCAGGTACAGCCGTCCTCGTCCAACGTCTAGCTTGCCCTACTAGCGCTCTATCTATAGCTTCCCTAATATTAGGTTCCACCCCAACTTCTCCTGTACAATATAGAGGTATAAGTCCTGCCTATAGTGTCCCTACAGCTCTATCGTTACTTTTACTATATAGGTAATGTCCAGTCCTCGCCCGGTAATACCCAGCATGTATACAGGTACGGTAGGGGTCGTCTTAATATAGTGTCTCTATACGAAGTCTTCGCTAATTATTCTATACACTAAACATCCTGTGTTAATTAATGTCTATACCGTAGCGGTCCCCTTTAGCGTAGGCTGTACGATAAACGGCGTAGTCGTTATATAGTTGCTCTTAAAAGATAGCTAAGTAGTGCTTTGATTTAGCAATCTATCTCGTACACGCCTCTAGCAGAGCCTCCGCTTAGAGGCTACTCTTTTCCTCACTTATCGTTATCCGAGGGGGACTCTTAATTCTCCGGGTAGGGCGCCGCAGTTGCTACCCTTGCAGTAGTCGGCCGTCCCCTAGGTCTCTCTGCTAGCAAAAGCCTGCAATTCTATATAGTGTAGCCTATCTTGCTATACCTATAGCAGCTCCCTTCTGCCCTTCTCCTGTCTAGGGTAGCTATGTCTACCTACTGTGCCCTTTTAGCAGCGGCCCTTAGCCGTATAGTAACGGCTGCTGCCAACCTCGTCGTCGTTAGTTCCTAGTCTATAGCGTCCGTCTGCCGCTAGAGGGGTTGTCGCATCTTATAAGCGCGGCTTATCCGTCCGAGCCTGCGCTGCTAATCGTTAACTATCCTAAGGAGATTATAAAATTCCTCGTACGTAGCTGGTCGCATTACGCCTACTAGTCCCGTTATAATCTCCTTAGAGAGGCCTACCTCCAGGGTAGTAATATTTACCCTGTCCTCCTATTAGAGTCCTCCTGCCTCTGCTAGGGTCTGGTTGTATTCTGCAAGGAGCTCTTATACAGTCTTGCACCCTTGCTTTATTGTATTAACCTGTAGAAGTCCTCGGCTCTCGCAGTCTAGGTCCTTATAGCTCCTGTTAAGAGCTGCCCAGAGCATCGTTGTTGTTGCTATTGCTAGGTTAGCAATAGCTGTCTCGTAGTATAGCAGAATCTGTGCTGCCGCCCTGCCGTTTAACCTCCTAAAGAGGTACACTACCTTGTCTAGCTCGGTCGGGTATGCTCCTAAGTCGACTAGAAGCTTAGAGCGTATCTAGGCAGCCTAGGAGGGGTACTCGGCCGGAGCATTACTATTGTAGGTAGTAACGTTAGGGAGTTTGCTCTTAGGGGCCAGGGTGTAGGCCGTCGTGTTCGTCGTCGTCGTTATAGGGGTCGGATCGCAATCGGACGCCCTAAGCTGTCGTAGCTACTGTTCCTGTTAGGAAATTATCGCAGCCTAGTAGCTTACTTGCTGTTCGAGCTGCCTCTTATACACTAGCAGCTCCTCGTACGCGCAGTGCATCTGATCCTGTATACCCGTAGGTTCTATAGGGATGTTGCTGTCTATCTTCGTTGTATTACTGTAGTTACTAACAGTAAGATTAGTTTCTAATGCAGGGGCTTAAGAATCTTAGTTTAGAAACTGAAGGTTAGGTATCTATATAAAGGAACTAATAGGCAGTTCCTTCGTTGTCTGCTGCTATACAATTTGTACCTATAAAGCTAAGCTACCAATTTCCCTCTATATAGAGAAACAAGGTTTACACTCTGTACAGAGGATCGGGAGTTTTCCTCTATATAGTAATACAGCGTTTTCTCTCTGTTTAGAGAGGCGGCAATTCCTCTCTATATAGGGCTATAGGATTCTTCCTCTATACAGGAGTAGGGTTATGTTAGTAACTCCGTACAGAGGGTAGGGTCGTGCTGGCGCCGCTAAGTCGCAGTCCTTAGGGCAACGGCTGGCTTAGCTCTAGGACCTGGGCTGGGCGGCGCCCTCTAGCATAGATTGACTGCAACAGGCTAGCTTGTACCTCAACATCGACAAATGTAAATTCAGTGTACAGCGTACGAAATACCTAGAGTTTATTATCAAGGCAGGGAAAGGCATTAGCATAGATAGGAAGAAGATTAATGCTATTAAGCAATAGAAGCCGGCTATAAGCATTAAGGGCATATAGGAATTCCTTGGGTTTGCCAACTTCTACTGCCAGTTTATACAGAACTACTTAGAGGTCGTGCGCCCCCTGGTCGAGCTAACATACAAGGACAAGCAGTTTAAGTAGACGGACGAGTGTAATAGGACCTTTAATAGGCTAAAGGAGCTCTTTACTACAGGACTAACACTTGCCGCCTTCGATCCGGAACGTACGACAGTACTGGAAACCGACTCCTTAGGGTACTATATAGATAGTATCCTATTACAGGTAGGCTCGGACAGACTTCTGTATATATATGCATACTTCTCTAAGAAGAACTCCCTAGCTAAGTGCAACTACCCTATCTACGACAAGGAATTGCTAGCAGTCGTACAGTGTTGCAAAGCGTAGGATAGAGAACTCTGCTTAGTTCCCGAGTTCCTCGCCCTAACTAACTGTAAGAACCTTAAGTACTTTACGCAATCCTAGAAGCTGTCTAAGAGACACATATAATAGGCGATATACCTAAGCTGCTTTAATATACGACTCTAGTATTGTAAGGGAAAGGACAGTAGCAGGGCTAATGCGCTATCCAGACGGGATTGGGACATACTAACGACATACGAGGACGACTGGTTAAAATTACGAACATTCCAGATATTTAAGGAGGACCTAGGCGAAGAGACTATCCGCCTAGTAGCGACACATATATAGGAACCCTAACTGCAGGCATAGGAAGAGACAGTAGAAAAGTACGACGTTTACCGAGGGACCTATACAGCGATCTAAGGAGGATAGCGGAAGCTCCTAGCAGAGCTTTATCTTAAGACGTTAGCAGCAGAGTGCACAGTAGACGAGGAGAACAACCTGAAGTTCAGGAATCGGATTTGGGTTCCGGCAGACGAGAAGCTCTGTACAAGCTTAATACAACAGGCGTATAATTCTATAGCAACCGGGCACCTAGGGCGCAAGGAGACGTACAGTATCGTTACTAGGGACGACTACTAGCCGGCGATAGCAAAGGACATCTGTAGGTTTGTATAGAACTGCGATGTATATAGAAGGACAAAGCCCTAGCGTAAACTAAAGTATAGGCTACTAAAACCCCTACTAATACTAGACTGGCCCTAGCAAGACCTAACAGTAGACTTTATTACAGACCTCCCTAAGAGCGACGGACAGCGGAACATTATAGTAGTTATAGACAAGCTAACAAAGGGAGTAATATTAGAAGGAATAGGCTCTATTACGGCTAAGGACACTGCCTAGGCATTTATACGGACGACGTTTAGCAAGTACGGATTCCCTAGGTCAATTGTATCGGACTAGGGTGAACAGTTTACAAGCTAGCTCTAGGCTAGGGTGTGTTAGTTGCTAAACATAGAACGTCGCCTATTAACTGCATAGTACCTGCAGACAGACAGTGCGACAGAGAGGGTTAATTCGACGTTAGAAGCGTACCTCCGAGTGTACGTTAAATATAATTAGACTAACTGGAACCGCCTTCTCCCTACAGCGGAGCTAGCTATTAACAGCCGTACGGCTAATGCTACAGGATTGTCTCCTTTCTTTATAGCCTACAGATACGACTACTCCCTGCTCCTACCAACCCCGAGTAGCACTACCTTACGCCCTATACGATCCCCAATTTAGCAGAGGGAGGCTATCGTACAGACGATTATAAATGCCTATTAATAGGCGAAAGCGAGTCTAGCTATAGCTTAACAGAATGCGGAAGAGCAGGCTAACAAGGGACAGCAGGCTGCACTAAGGTACAAAGCAGGAGATAAGGTCTAGTTAAACTAGTGCAACATCTGTACAGACCGGCCGAGCAAGAAACTAGATTGGAAGAACTAAAAGTTTACAGTAGTCCGACTAGTAGGGACATACACTGTACGACTTAACACTCCCCTAGGGATCTACCCAGTCTTCTATATAGACCTCGTATAGCCAGTATATACAGACCCCCTACCGCACTAGACGACGGACGACGTGCGCCTACTAGCGATTATTACTAAAGGCTAGGAAGAGTACGAGGTAGACGGAATCCTTAAGAGCCGAAGGAAGCGGAAGAGAGTAGAGTACCTAGTTAAATAGAGAGGGTAGGGAGAGCCTATATAGGAACTGTACGAGGCCCTCTAGGACATAACTGCGCTGGACAGGTAGGAGGAGAACTATCCCCCTACCTAGTTACAGTAACACTGCGCCGTACAGCGAAAAGGGGCATAATCTACTTTAGATATAGGGCAGCTGCCAGCAACTCGGGTTGCCGAAGGATCAGAATTAAGACGTAGGACCCTGCCGGGGCCTACCGACACTATACTGTACAGAAGGGGGCAGGAGAAAGGGAACAGCTAGGAGTTAGGTAAGATAGGTAGAAATAAGAAGGGGATAAGAGCAGAACTGTCCGAAAATTTGTTATACTACCTTAGGGGTAGCTTACTAGCTACTACCCCCTAGGACTAAGGCAGCTAACTCCCTATCTGAAATCTTAATTACCTCCTAGCTAGCAGGACCCCCTAGGCTAGCACCGGGGAGCAGAGGCACCCCCCTACCCCTACGTGCCTCCTCTAGACGGCAGTAGGGGCAGTAGAGAGAGCTATCCTTCCACTTATATAAGGCGCAGACCCTAGCCTACAAGCTAGGGAGGCGGTATAGGCCGAATAAGCCCTAGGGGGAGTTAGGACAGGCAGCATAGAGCTGGCCGCAGATAGCAATAAGCATAGCATTAACGTACGATAGGTAGGCCGTAGCGACCCACTAAGGCATAACCCGGACGGGGCTACACTAGAAGGCGTAGAAGGGTAGCTTAGCAGCGTCCTACTGCTTATTAGTATAGCATCTAAGACATTAGCCTAGACTGTACAGAAGACAGTAACCTGTACGAACTGGAAGCAGAGTTGCTAGTCGAGCTAGGCGTTCTATAGCTAGAGGTAAAAGTAGGGAGGGACACTAGCTGGACGAGGGGAAGAAGAGCTAGGAACTATAAGGGAGGAAGGGCTAGCAACTATAAGATAACTACAGCAGGAACGGCCGGACGGGGTGCGTAGCATAATAGTAGTAGCTAGTAGTAGTAGGTAGATGTTAGTAGTAGGCGGTAGACAGTGGATACTAGTAGTAGACAGTAGACGGTAGACGGTAGACAGTAGTAGTAGACAGCGGAATAGAGGAGTAGCAGGCAGAGAAATAGAAGAAAAGGAAGGAAGGGAAAAAGACAGGGGAGGCTTAATATTTAGGGAGTAGCTGCCTGCTATGCGAGGCAATAGCAACTGGAGCAGCTGCTATAAGCGTATAAAAGAGGGCAAAGAAGGCAACTACGACCTAGTAGCCGGACGAGCAACGGCCCTATAGACGACCGGACGAGATAGGAAATCGCGACCTGTTAGAGGAACACTAAGAGCTAAGGGTGTACAACACGCCGTCGTACGAAAGAAGTACTACAAGAGGGGAGGGGGGTATTGTTAGGGGGCGCTGCCCAGCCTAGGTCCTGGACCTAAGCTAGCTGTTGCCCTAAGGACTGCAACTTAGCAGCACTAGCACGACCCTACCCTCTGTACAGAGTTACCAATACGACCCTACTCCTGTACAGAGGGAGAATCCTATAGCCCTATATAGAGGGGAATTGCTGCCTCTCTAAACGGAGGGAAAACTCTGTACTACTATATAGAGGGAAACTCCCGATCCTCTGTATAGAGTGTAAACCTTATACCCCTTTACAGAGGGAAATTGCTGGCTTAGCTTTATAGATACAAATTATACAGTAGCAGACAACAAAGGAACCGCCTATTAGTTTCTTTATATAGATACCCAACCTTAAGTTTCTGAACTAAGATTCTTAAGCCCTTACATTTCGCTGCTCGACACACGTAACAGTTGGCGATAAACCGGTAGATCTGTTTGAAGATTTGCAGAAACTAGTGGATCGTCCTTACTGCTTCTATTGTCTTCTTGGAGCTGGCGTAGCCAACATCCTTAGAACTATAGACTTACTAGATAACCTCTGTAATTAGTTCTTCTAGAGCTGTTAGCTTCCCTAAGCCTGTTTTGCCGAGCTTCTGCTGCTAATTAAGCCGTTTCACTTTCTCGTAGAGCGTCTATTCTTCTGTTAGCAGTTCTATCGCGCAGATCCCTGCTTCTTTTAACACCTTAGCATCTACTATCCGTTCGGTTAACATCTTCTAGAACATGTTCGGATCTTCTTTCGCGCAGCTGGTCTTCCTATCTCTTCTCGTTAGTGCGTCGGCCTTTCTATTTCAAGCTCCGGGTTAATAGGTAGTCTTGAAATCAAATCCAGATAAGTAAGCGGCCTACCGAGCTTGGCGACGCGATAGCTTCTGCGTCTTTATAAAATAGGTTAGCGACTAATAGTCCGTAAGGACCTAAACCGTGCTCTTTCTAGCTATAAGCTCCGGCTTCCACTCCTCGAAAGCCTGGATAATAGCTAGCAGTTCTTTGTCGTAGATAGCGTAGTTCTGCTTAGCCTCGTTTATAGACTTGCTAAAGAAAGCTACTGGATAGAGGGTCTCGTCGGCGTTATTATACTAAGAAAGGACCCCTGCTGTTACTGTATCGGATGCGTCTGTCTCTAAGTAGATCGTCTTTTCTAGTCGAAAGTGCGCTAGCACTAGCGCCGAGGCCACTGCTTCTTTTAGTCGATTAAAAGCCTCTATGCACTTCTTATTCTATAGGCTAGCGGCCTCCTTCTTTAATACTTCGTTTAGGGGTCTCGCTATCTTGCTAAAGTCCTTAATAAATCGCCGATAGTAGCTGCAGAACCCGAGAAAAGCTCTAATGTAAGGGCTTAAGAATCTTAGTTTAGAAACTTAAGGCTAGGTATCTATATAAAGAAACTAATAGGTAGTTCCTTCGTCGTACGCTCCTGTACAATTTGTACCTACGAAGCTAAGCTAGCAATTTCCCTCTGTCCTAGGATAGAGGGCTTACACTCTGTATAGAGGGTCGGGAGTTTCCCTCTATACAGTAATATAGAGTTTTCCCTCTATTTAGAAGGGCGGCAATTTCCCTTTGTATAGGGCTATAGGGTTCTCCCTCTGTACAGGAGTAGGGTTATATTAGTAACTCCGTACAGAGGGTAGGGTCGTGCTGGCGCTGCTAAGTCGCAGTCCCTAGGGCGACGGCTGGCTTAGGACTAGGGCCTAGGCTGGACAACACTCCCTAACAATACCCCCCTCCCTTCCTGTAGGGCTTCCCCTATACTACGACGTATTGTATAGCCTTATCTTATAG
Organism: Pseudocercospora ulei; assembly: GCA_016165855.1. Lineage (NCBI taxonomy): Eukaryota > Fungi > Ascomycota > Dothideomycetes > Mycosphaerellales > Mycosphaerellaceae > Pseudocercospora > Pseudocercospora ulei. Next base: position 3,566,352 of record JACWNB010000003.1, read on the forward strand.
CGTTCTTCGTGCAGGTAGCGCTTTCTTGTCTTTGTCTAGGTCTATAGTTAGCTGTTGTCTAGGCACTTGCTAGTCGGCAATGCCTGCCAGATGCCCTCCCTCTACGCTGCTACAACCTTAGCTCTGTCTATCTAGATCCTGTAGTTAAGGCAGAGGAGGACCTACGAGCAGGGAAGGCAGGTAGTGCTAGATTGCTTCTACCTAATCTTGACTAATTTCGTTTGCTACTTTAAGGATGCTAAAGCTAAGGCAGAGGAAGACCTGCGAGCAGTTACGAAGGTGCAGGAGGTGCTCGGTCCTGTCTGTCTATTTACCTGCCTCTTGTCCCTCGTCCGTTTACCTCCTACCTTATAGCCCTAGCCGTATACTCTGCATCCTAGCTGTACGGTCTGGCAGCGGCGGGCCGTCTAGCTCTATCCCTATGCCCTGGTCGTCGTCCGGAGTTCAGCTCCTAGGTAGATGTTCCCGCCTCCGTCCAGTCGTCTATAGGGCTGTCGCTCGTCCGGGCACTAGGTCGTAGTTGCCTCGTTTGCCCTCCCTTATATAGTTGTAGCAGCTGCCCTAGTTGCTATTGCCTTATATAGCAGGCAGCTACTACCCTATATATTAAGCCTTCCCCCCTTCTCTCTCTCTTTCTCTCCTTCTCTTCTATTCCCCTACCTGCTACCTGTCTGCCTAGCCGTCTACTACTACTACTACTACTACTACTACTACTACTACTATCTACAACTACTACTACTAACGCTACTACTCCGTCCGCCTAGTGCCGTCGTAGCTCTCTTGTAGTTGCCGGCCTATCCTCCTACACTTCTACCTCTAGCTGTAGGATGCTTAGCTTAGCTAGCAACTCCGCTTCTAGTTCGTATAGTCTTCCTCCTTTGTACAGTTCTAGCTAACGTCTTAGGTGCTATACTAATAAGCAGCAGGATGCTGCTAAGCTGCCCTTCTACTCCTTCTAGTGTAACCCCGTCCCTGCTCTACAGTGTTGGCCTAGGTAGGGCCCCTGCCAGCCGGAAGGTAATTAAGATTTCGGATATAGAGTCGGCTGCCCTGTTCCTAGGGGGTAGCGGCTAGTAAGCTACCCTAAGGTAGCGTATAAAAGTTTTCAGACAGTGTTGCTCTCGTTCCCCTCCTACTTCTACTCTTATTCCTACCTGTCTCTTAGCTCTTCTCTTCCTCCTGCCCCCTTCTGTATAGTGTAGTACATTGCAGTGTCGGTAGGACCTGGTAGGGTCCTACGTCTTAATTCCTAATCCTTCGGCAATCCGAGATGCCGGCAGCTGCCCTATATCTAGGCTAGATCGTGCCCATTTTCGCTATACGGCACAGTGTTACTGTAACCGGGCAGGGGGATAGTTCTCCTCCTACCTATCTAGCGCAGTTGTGTCCTAGAGGGCCTCGTACGGTTTCTATATAGGCTCTGCCTACCCTCTCTATTTAACTAGGTATTCTACCCTCTTCTGCTTCCTTCGGCTCTTAAGGATTTCTTCTACCTCGTACTCTTCCCAGCCTTTAGTAATAATCGCTAGTAGACGCGCGTCGTCTGTCGTCTAGTGCAGTAGGGGGTCCGTGTTTGCTAGCTATACGAGGTCTATATAGAAGACTAGGTAAATCCCTACGGGAGTATTAAGTTATATAGCGTATGTCCCTACTAGTTAAACTACTATAAACTTCCGGTTCTTCCAATCTAGTTTCTTGCTTAGACGGTCTATACAGATGTTATGCTAGTTTAGCTAGACCTTATCTCCTGCCTCGTACCTTAGTGTAGCCTGCTGTCCCTTGTTAGCCTGCTCTTCCACATTCTGTTAAGCTATAGCTAGACTCGCTTTTGTGTATTAAAAGGCGTTCGTAATCGTCTGTACGATAGCCTCTCCCTGCTAAGATAGGGATCGTATAGGGCGTAGGGTAGCGCTACTTAGGATTAGTAGGAGCAGGGAATAGTCGTATCTATAGACTATAAAGAAGGGGGACAAACCTGTGGCATTAGCCTTACGGCTGTTAATAGCTAGCTCCGCTATAGGGAGAAGTCGGTTCCAGTTCGTCTAGTTATAGTCGACGTATGCTCGGAGGTACGCTTCCAACGTCGAATTAACCCTCTCTGTCGCCCCGTCCGTCTGCAGGTGCTATGCAGTTAACAGGCGACGTTCTACCTTTAGCAACTAGCAAACCCTTGCCTAGAGCTGGCTCGTAAACTGTATGCCCTAGTCTAATACAATTGACCTAGGGAAACCGTACTTGCTAAACGTCGTCTGTATAAAGGCCTAGGCAGTGTCTTTAGCTGTAATAGAGTCTATTCCCTCTAGTATTACCCCCTTCGTTAGCTTGTCTGTAACTACTATAATATTCCGCCGTCCGTCGCTCTTAGGGAGGTCTGTAATAAAGTCTACTGTTAGGTCTTGGTAGGGCCGGTCCAGTATTAGTAGGGGTTTTAGCAGTCTATGCTTTAGTTTACGCTAGGGCTTCGTCCTTCTGCAGACATCGCAGTTCTGTACAAACCTACCGATGTCCTTTGCTATTGCCGGCCAGTAGTAGTCCCTAGCAACGATACTGTACGTCTCCTTACACCCTAGGTGCCCGGTTGCTATAGAATTATACGCCTGTTGTATTAAGCTTGTACAGAGCTTCCTGTCTGCCAGGACCCAAATCCGATTCCTGAACTTTAGGTTGTTCTCCTCCTCTACTGTGCACTCTGCTACTAACACCTTAAGGTAAAGCTCTACTAGGAGCTTCTGCTGTCCTTCTTAGATTGCTGTATAGGCTCCTTTGTAAACGTCGTCCTTTTCTACTGCCTCTTCCTATGCCTGCAGTTAGGGTTCCTATAGGTGTGTCGCTACTAGGCGGATAGTCTCCTCGCCTAGTTCCTCCTTAAACATGTAGAATTTCTGTAATTTTAGCCGGTCGTTATCGTACGTCGTTAGCATGTCCTAATCCTGTCTAGATAGCGCATTGGCCCTACTGTTGTCCTTGCCCTTACAATACTGGAGTCTTATATTAAAGCAGCTTAGGTACATCGCCTATCGTACGTGTCTCTTACACAGCTTCTAGGGTTGCGTAAAGTACTTAAGGTTCTTGTAGTCGGATAGGGCGAGGAACTCGGGAACTAAGCGGAGTTCTCTATCCTACGCTTCGCAACACTGTACGACTGCTAGCAATTCCTTGTCGTAGATAGGGTAGTTGCACTTAGCTAAGGAGTTCTTCTTAGAGAAGTACGCGTATAGGTGCAGAAGTCCGTCCGAGCCTACCTATAATAGGATACCCTCTATATAGTACCCTAAGGAGTCGGTTTCTAGTATCGTTATACGTTCTAGATCAAAGGCAGCAAGTATTAGTCCTATAGTAAAGAGCTCCTTTAGCCTGTTGAAGCTCCTATTACACTCGTCCGTCTACTTAAACTGCTTGTTCTTGTATGTTAGCTTAACTAGGAGACGTACAATCTCTGAGTAGTTCTGTATAAACTGGTAGTAGAAGTTGGCAAACCTAAGGAATTCCTATACGCCCTTAACGCTCGTAGGCGGCTTCTATTGCTTTATAGCATTAATCTTCTTCCGATCCATGCTAATGCCTTTCCCTGCCCTAATAATAAACCCTAGGTATTTCGTACACTGTATACTAAATTCGCATTTGTCGATGTCCAGGTACAATCTAGCTTGCTATAGTCGATCCAATACCTTCTTAACGTCCTGTACGTAATCTGTAAAGGTGCCGTCCGTAAAGACCAGTATATTGTCGAGGTACGCCGAACAGATGTCGTCTAGTAATCCTTGTAGGGACCTGTTAATATACCTCTAGAAGGTTGCTAGTGCGTTAGTAAGGCTAAAGGGGGTAACAAGCTACTCGAAAAGACTATATCTCGTACAGAAGGCAGTTATCTATTTATAGCCTTCCTTAATCCGTATTTTGTAGAAAGCCAAGACTACGTTAAGCTTAGTGAACTACTTTGCCTTGCTTATCCGTCCGAGAGTCTCCTTAATAAGGGGCAGAGGGTACCGGTCCTTCTTGGTAATCGCGTTAATGCCTCTATAGTCTACGTAAAAACGCAAGCCGGCCTTGCCCTCCTTATAGACAAACAGCACTAGGGCTCCCGCAGACGAGGTACTTACGCGAATAAAACCTTTGGCAAGTAGATCGTCTAGTGTCTTGCGCAGTACTAGGAGTTCTCTAGAGGACATACTGTATAGTAGGCTATACAGTACTTCGGGCAGACTCCTATCCGGACAGGGCTCTAGCTAGACGTTATAGTCAATTCCTTCTCCTTGGTGTAGTAGCAGTTTCGAGGCCGACTTTGGCTTAAAGAGATCTGGGTATTCTGCGTATTCCGATAGGAGCTTCGTACAGGGGTTCGTCGCCTTCTTAGGCGCTAATGCCTTCTTAATGTCTGTAGTCGTAGTGTTGAATTCGGCCTTAGCTCTGCCGCCCTGCAGAACTCTCCCTTAGTCTCGGAGCCTCTGCTTTATTACTGCTAGGTACAGCCGTCCTCGTCCAACGTCTAGCTTGCCCTACTAGCGCTCTATCTATAGCTTCCCTAATATTAGGTTATACCCTAACTTGTCCTGTACGACATAGAGGTATAAGTCCTGCTCGTAGTATCCTTGCAGCTCTATCGTTACTTTTACTATATAGGTTATGTCCGGTCCTCGCCCAGTAATACCTAGCATGCGTATAGGTACAGTAGGGGTCGTCTTAATATAGTGTCTCTGTACAAAGTCTTCGCTGATTACTCTATACACTAAACATCCTGTGTTAATTAGTGTCCGCGCTGTAGCAGTCCTGTTTAGCGTAGGTCGTACGATAAACGGCGTAGTCGTTATGTAATTGCTCTTAAAAGATAGCTAAGTAGTGCTTTGATTTGGCAATCTATCTCGTATACGCCTCTAGTAGAGCCTTCGCTTAGAGGCTACTCTTTTCCCGACTCGTTGTCGTCTAAGGGGGACTCTTACCTCTTTTGTTAGGGCACTGCAGTTGCTACCCTTGCAGTAGTCGGCCGTCCCCTAGGTTTCTCTGCTGGCAAAAGCCTGCAATTCTGTGCAGTGTAGCTTATCTTGCTACACCTGTAGCAGCTCCCTTCTGCTTGTCTCTTGTTAAGGGTAGCTATGTCTACCTACTGTGCCCTTTTAGCAGTAGCCCTTAGCCGTATAGTAACGGCTGCTGCTACTCTCGTCGTCGTCGTTAGTTCCTAGTCTATAGCGTCCTGCTGCTGCTAGAGGGGTTGTCGCATCTTATAGGCGCAGCTTATCTGTCTAAGCCTGCACTGTTGGTTGTCGACTATCCTAAGGAGATTACAGAACTCCTCGTATGTAGCTGGTCGCATTACGCCTACTAGTCCTGTTTCAATCTCCTTAGAGAGGCCTACCTCTAAGGTATTAAATTTTACCCTGTCCTCCTATTGGAGTCCTCCTGCCTCTGCTAGGGTCTGGTCGCATTCTGCAAGGAACTCTCGTACAGTCTTGCGTCCTTGCTTTATTGTATTAACCTATAGGAGTGCTCGGCTTTCGCGGTCTAGGTCCTTGTAGCTCCTGTTAAGAGCTGCCTAAAGCATCGTTATAGTTGCTATTACTAGGTTAGCAATAGCAGTCTCGTAGTACGGCAGAATCCGTGCTGCTGCCCTGCCCTTTAACCTCCTAAAGAGGTACACTACCTTGTCTAGCTCGGTCGGGTATGCTCCTAAGTCGACTAGAAGCTTAGAGCGTATCTAGGCAGTCTAGGAGAGGTACTCGGCCGGAGCCTTACTATCGTAGGTAGTGACGTTAGGGAGTTCACTCTTAGGGGCTGGGGTATAGGCCGTTGTATTCGTCGTTGTCGTTATAGGGGTCGGATCGCGATCGGACGCCTTAAGCTGTCGTAGCTCCTGTTCCTATTAGGAAATTATCGCAGCCTAGTAGCTTACTTGCTGTTCGAGCTGGGCCTTGTATGCTAGTAGTGATCCGGGCACGCAGATATAACTCAATACGGCCTTTTTAATGACTATATCTCGAACTGAGGAGAGAAAGGAATCTATATGGTGGTGGTGGTGGTGGGCTTCCGTGGAGGTGGTGGTGCCAAGGCCCGGCTCGGCCCAGGCGGGCCGAGCCGAAATTCAAAGGGTCCACCCTATCAATCTGTCCCACCTCTTTCCACCGCCGCAACACTACCCCCCTCCCTTACCAGCGGTCGCCCTCGACCGCTTAGTCACCCTATCCATTCGAAAACCTTTCTTTATTCATTTTTTTTTTTTGATTTATCGTCTCCTTCTCGAAAATTCCCTCCAACGCCGATGTTACCTCTTCCGTCTTCTATTACGACTGACGTTCTTTTCGTCGCCTTTTTTTTTCGTTTTTTACATTGTCGGTGTCTGAAGTCTTTCACTTGGCGTTTATGTGATCGACGCTATCTGATCTGATCTGCGGTCTTCTGAGCTGTGGCGTGGCTGGTCTGTGCGTCGTCGCGGAGGTCTATATAGATCTTTCCGCGGCGCCGTTTTTCTTCTTCTTTTTCTCTTCTACCAAAGCCTTTACCCACTACGCGGTCGGCAGCGCTGCCGGCCGACGTGGTGGTCCCTGAAGCAATCACTTTAAGCACGATCGTTTTCATCGGCTTCCGCGCCGGTGGAGCGGACGTGTCTTTATTGTCGGCATCAGAGCTACGCTGGCTTCGGTTTTTTCGGGTTCTGCGCGTAAAAGTCTCTTAGCAGCTCCGCCGAATTCCGGAGATTCTCGATCGGATACCATTTATAGTCTTCCGGCCACCCCTTCTACGAGATCCTCGCTTTGATAGACCCCCTCGTCTTCTTTACGTCCATTACGTCTTCTACCTCCTACTCTTCTTCTTTACTGTCTATCTCGATAGGCAGGGGTTCGGCGAACCCCTGCTCCAGCAGACCGTTCTTAGGGTCCAGGCTTAGCAGATCTGAGTGGAAGACGTCGTAGATCCGGAACGATTTAGGTAGCTGGAGCCGATAGGTTACCGGCGACCTCTTTTCTATTATCTTGAACGGGCCTACGTGGCGCGGATTGAGCTTGGCGTTGCCTTTTAGTCTTAGGTTTCGCGTGTTAAGCCAGACCTTTTGACCTTCCTCGAATTCCCTTGGCGACCGTTTTCTATTAGCTCGAGTTACTATCTTCTTCTGAGCCGATTCTATCGCGTCTTTCGCTACTTTGATCGCTTCTTTTATCCGAGATTGGAGCGCTTCCGCCGCCGCGGCGGCGACTCTCTTCGACGACGTGGCGGTAGGTAGTTCCGCGGAGCTGGGTTCGTTTGGCGGCTGAAAACTCATCCTCGGAAGATAGCCGTGCGTTATCTCGAACGGCGCTAGCGAGGTGCCCTTAGACGGTGCCGAGTTAGCGCAGAACTCGGCTATCGGCAACACCTTAACCTATTCTTCCTGATAATAGCTGCAGAAGATCCGTAGATATTTCTCTATCTTACGGTTGGCCACTTCTAATTGGCCGTTAGTTTGCGGGTAAGCGGCGGTGCTGAGCTTTCTATAAATTCCGAGGGCTTGGTTGATAGCTTTCTACACATCAGCAGTGAATTAAGGACCCCTATCCGTAGTGATAGTGTCCGGCAGGCTATAGTGCTTCTACACGTGTTGAATCAACATTCTCGCCGTTTCTTCCGCAGTAGTTCCGTCGTCTCTCGCTCGATAGGGGATGAAGTGGCGTTCTTTGCTCAATCGGTCTACCACGTTCAGCGTAGCGTCGTATCTATCGGAATCTGGCAGGCCGGTTACGAAGTCCATTGTAATATGCTGCTATAGTTTCTCGGGGACCGGAAGTGGCTTCAATAAGCCTGCCAGAAGGCCGTAACGTGGCTTCGCGGCTCTGCATACGTAGCAATTAGCGATAAATCGATGGATCCGTTCGTAGATCCGCGGAAACCAGTAGACCGTCCTTATAGCTTCTATCGTCTTCTTTAAGCCGGCGTAACCAACTTCTATAGAGCTATGGACCAGTTGGATAACCTCCGTAATTAGTTCTTCCGGAACTATTAGCTTCCCTAAACCGGTTTTGCCGAGTTTCTGTTGCTGGTTAAGCTGCTTCACCTTCTCGTAGAGCGTCTCTTCTTCAATCGGCAGCCCCAGTTCCATCGGTTCCGGTTCGGTCTGCAGTTTTGCCGCGCAGATCCCCGCTTCTTTCAACACCTCGGCGTCTACTATCCGCTCGGTCAACACCTTCTGGAACATATTCGGATCTTCTTTCGCTCGGCTGGTCTTCCCTTCTCTTCTCGTCAGCGCGTTAGCCTTTCCGTTTTGAGCTCCGGGTCGATAGGTAATCTTGAAGTCGAACCCTGATAAGTAGGCTGCCTATCGAGCTTGGCGGCGTAAGAGCTTCCGCGTCTTTATAAAGTAGGTTAACGACTGGTGGTCCGTAAGGACCTGGACCGTGCTCTTTCTAGCTATAAGTTCCGGTTTCCACTTCTCGAAAGCCTGAATGATCGCTAGCAGCTCCTTATCGTAAATAGCGTAGTTCCGCTTAGCTTCGCTTATTGACTTGCTGAAGAAAGCGACTGGATAGAGGGTTTCGTCGTTACTATATTGAGAAAGGACCCCTGCCGTCACTGTGTCGGAAGCGTCCATTTCTACATAGATCGTCTTTTCCGGTCGGAAGTGCGCTAGCACCGGCGCCAAAGCTACTGCTTCCTTTAGCCGTACGAAAGCCTCTGTGCACTTCTCATTCTATAGGCCGGCGGCCTCTTTCTTTAGTACCTCGTTTAGGGGTCTCGCTATCTTGCTGAAGTCCTTAATAAACCGTCGATAGTAGCTGCAGAAGCCGAGGAACGCCCTGATTTGCGTAGTATTTCTGGATTTCGGCTGCTTCCATTCGGCGACGGCGGCGACCTTTAAGGGGTCTATACGAATTCTATCCCTTCCGACGATGAGACCGAGATATTTGACCTTAGTTTGATAGAACTCGCTCTTCTTCGTGTCCGCGTTCAGTCCGGCCTTACGGAGCCTGGTTAGCACCTTCTTAATGTGGTCCGTGTGCTGTTCTTTCGTTCTATCTGTATAGATAAGGATGTCGTCCAGGTAAATAGACACGAACCGTTCTAATATGTCTATAAAGGTGTAGTTCATAAAGCGTTGCTACACCGCCGGCGCGTTGGTAAGTCCGAAAGGCATCACCAACCACTTGAAATTGCCCATACGCGTCGCAAACGTCGTAAGGTCTTCTGTCTGCCCTTCTTCGTTCCTTAGTCGGTGGAACGCTTGTCGAATGTCCAGTTTGCTAAACTATCTAGCTTTAGCCACTCGTTGTATAGTCTCGTCGATTAGCGGCAGCGGGTATACGTCTCTTTTGTTAACCTCGTTAAGGCCTCGATAGTCTACACAGAGTCGCAGACCACCCCCTGGTTTTCTTATAAAAAGAATCGGTAACGCATATTCGGCAGAACTCGGCGTAATGAACTTCTTCGCCAGGTTTTCGCGAACAAACACCTCCACTTAGTCCAATTCGGCCGGCGACAGTCGTCTTAGGGGCTCGGTTCTTAGCAATGTGGCCCCTTCTTTCAACCTGATCTTATTATTGTATTCCGGCCGGTGGAGCGGCAGGAGGTTGGAGTCTGCTTTTAAGAAGACGTTAGCGTAACTATGGAGCTCGTTTGGCAGCACCTCTAGTAGATCTACCTCTTCTTCCGCTATTATCTTCCGGTGGTCTTCGATGTCTTTTATCGAGATAGCGTAGATCTTATTGCTCGGCGACTTCGCGAGGGTCGTTATTGCTTCTAAACTTATTATTCCGACGGTGACTGAGGGTGCGGAACGATCGGACGGAGTCGCTTCCATCGTTATAATGTTCGGTTTGGCGTCGGCCACCGTGACCGATTTGGCGATTGGTTGGACGGCGGCTAAGCCGCCGTCCGCTTTTCTGAATCCGAGTGTGCCTTCTCCTACGTCAATAATCGCCCCCTGGTTTTTTATCTATTTCTGCCCTATAATGATGTCAAACCTTCTAATATCTATAATTCGGAACGTCGCTTCCGTAGTGCGACCTGCTAGGGTAGTCTTTAGCGGCACGTAGTGCGTAACGCTTTCCGTGTCTTGTCCGTTGTATGCCAAAATCTTCGTCGGCGACGCTAGTTCCACTGGGTAACTGTATCTATTCGTCAGCTTCCGGACTAGTCGGTGGTGGATCGCTGCGCCGATAAGAGCTCCGCTGTCGATGAAAGCTTTTAGCTAGAGGGGTTTGCCCGATCCGTCGAGGGAGTGGACAGTAATTAGAAGGATAATAGCTGTTTCCGTGTTCACTTCTACCGCCGCCGAGAGCGGGTCGCTGCAGCTGTTGATGCTTTCTTCTTATAGCGATTCGCTTCGATTCGGTGCCCTATTGTTAGTGCTGGATAGGGGGCCTATCCTTCTAGCTGGTCTTTTCCTATAATTCTTAACTGCACCCCGCCGTCTACGCTGTCCGTGTCGTTCGGAGCCGGTTCGATAGCTTGAATAGTCTTTCTCGGCGGTGGCGGCTGCTTCGTTGCTCGATACTCTTGCTTCTGCTGTGCCGTTGCTTGGCATCTCGTGGCGATATGGCCGGGTTTTCTATATGCATAGCAGGTGGGGACGAACGCCGATCGTAGTGAATATAGCGACTGCTGGGAAGTTCGTCGAAAGGGCGCGGGGGCTCTCGTCGGCTGCGACGGCGGCAACGGCCTCTGAATCAGTTCGCGTGTCGTCGGTTTTCTGTACGCGTTCAGGTTTCTTGCCGTCACTCTCGCCTAGTGTACGAAGCTCTGCAGGTCTTCGTCTTCCACCGACGCTATCGCCGCAGCTAGCTTAGGGCTCAGTTTCTGTCTTAGTAAGTGCAGCTGCTTATCTTCTGCCACTCTCGCTCTAATGGCATATTTCCTAAACAGTCCGTAGAACTCTTCGAATGTCTGCCGGTTCTGGTTAATCTTATCCAGCTGCTTACGGGCCGCCTTCTTCCGAAAGAGGTCGCCGAAACGCTGGTCTAGCGCCTTAATGGCGTCGTCGGCGGTCACTTCTTCCAGGTCCGCCACTAGCGAAAAAGCTTCACCTTCTAGTCTCGATTCCAGGTACGCTAATCTATCCTCCTCGTCGCTCAATGCATAATCGCGGCTTATCTTATTCTTGATCTTCTTCTTAAACGCCTCCTACGCTTTAGGGTCTCCGCTACCGAAAGCAGGTAGGTCTAGCAGTAGCGTTATCGTGGTGCTACCTTAACTATAGGCCGCTAGTAAGGCGGTTTCCGCATAAGTTTCTCGCCGCGGCGGCGACGACTTTGCTGCTTTCATATCAGTCAGTTGATCCTTCAGCGCCTTTAGCTGCGCCGTTCGATTCGCCGCCTAGTTTTTTAACACGTCGATAATAGTTTCTGCCGATTCCTTCTCGGCCCTTACCGCTTTAGTTTCCTCTCTTAGTTGCCTGTTTTCTTCTAGCGTTCTGTAGAACAGCGTCTCAATAAGGTCTATACTATCGTAGACCTTTCTTATTCCGTTCTCGTTTACGTAGTCTTCCAATTCCTCGATCGTGCAGTCGTGGATCTTCCTGTATTTAGCTATTCGTTCCTTGATCTCTGCTGTCTCTTCCGCTATAAAACCGCTGATAATAATCTTATTATTAATGACACTAGAGCACCTACTCGCTCTGTTAGTCTTTCCTTTCCTACTTCTGCTACGGCCTGTAACACTGCTCTCTACCGCTAAGAAGCCTTCTATCTTCTCGCAGTGCCTAGGGGGTTGGTGTATATGTGTGTGTGTTGATGCGCGTGCGTTATTCGGGTTTCCGAATGGTTTAACGGGCCCTTTCGCGCAGCGCGGGGTTGGTGTAGAGAGTGAGTTCGAGATATAATGATCCGGGCACGCAGATATGACTCAATACGGCCTTTTTAATAACTATATCTCGAACTGAGGAGAGAAAGGAATCTATGTAGTGGTGGTGGTAGTGGGCTTCCGTGGAGGTGGTGGTGCCAAGGCCCGGCTCGGTCCGCCCGGGCCGAGCCGAAATTCCAAGGGTCCACCCTATCAATCTGTCCTACCTCTTTCCACCGCCGCAACAAGTAGCTCCTCGTACGCGCAGTGCATCTAATCCCGCATAGCTGTAGATTCTATAGGGATGTCGCTGTCTATCTTCGTTATATTACTGTAGTTACTTACAGGAAGATCAATTCCTAATATAAGGGCTTAAGAATCTTAGTTTAGAAACTTAAGGCTGGGTATCTATATAAAGGAACTAATAGGCAGTTCCTTTGTTGTGCGCTCCTGTACAATTTGTACCTACAAAGCCAAGCTAGCAATTTCCCTCTATGCTAGGATGCAAGGCTTACACTCTGTACAGAGGGTCGGGAGTTTCCCTCTATATAGTAATATAGAATTTTCCCTCCGTTTAGAAGGGCGGCAATTCCCCTTTGTATAGGGCTATAGGGTTCTCCCTCTGTACAGGAGTGGAGTCGTGTTAGCAACTCCGTACAGAGGGTAGGGTCGTGCTGGCGCTGCTAAATCGCGGTCCCTAGGGCGACGGCTGGCCTAGGACTAGGGCCTGGGCTGGACGGCGCCCCCTACTATCTGATTTAGGTAGTGTTTCCGGATTTCGGCTGCTTCCATTCCGCTATAGCAGCGACCTTTGTAGGGTCTATCCAAATTCCGTCTCTTCTAACGATAAGACCGAGATATTTAACTTTGGTCTAATAGAACTCGCTCTTCTTCGTGTCTGCGTTTAATCCGGCCTTGCAGAGTCTCTTTAGCACTCTCTTAATGTAGTCTGTGCGTTGCTCTCTCCTTCTATTGGTGTAGATAAGAATGTCGTCTAAGTAGATAGACACCAATTGTTCTAGCATGTCTATAAAGGTGTAATTTATAAATTGCTGCTACAACGCCGGCGTGTTGGTAAGTCCAAAAGGCATTACCAACTACTTAAAGTTTCCTATACGCGTAGCAAATGTCGTAAGGTCTTCCGTTTGTCCCTTCTCGTTCCTTCGTCGGTAAAACGCTTAGCAAATATCCAGCTTGCTAAACCACTTAGCTTTAGCCACTCGTTGTATAGTCTTATCGATTAGCGGCAGCGGATACATATCTCCCTTAGTAACCTTCTTAAGGCCTTAGTAATCTACGTACAGTCGGAGACTACCTCCGGGTTTCCGTACGAAAAGAATCGGTAACACATACTTAGTAGAGCTCGGCGTAATAAACTTCTTCGCTAGGTTTTCTCGAACAAACACCTCTACTTAGTCTAGCTCGGCCGGCGATAATCGTCTTAGGGGCTCGGTTCTCGGCAGTGTAGCTCCTTCTTTCAATCGGATCTTGTTGTCGTATTCCGGTCGATAGAGCGGTAGGAGGTTAGAGTCGGCTTTTAAAAACACGTTAGTGTATCTAAAGAGTTCTTTTGGTAACACCTCTAACGGGTCTACTTCTTCTTCCGCTATTATCCTTCGGTAGTCTTTAATGTCTTTTATTAAGATAGCGTAAATCCTATTGTCCGGCGACCTCGCGAGGGTCGTTAAAGCTTCTAAGCTTATTATTCCAATCGTGTCTAGAGGGTCGGGCCGATTGATCGGAACCGCCCCGGTGGTTGTAACGCTCGGTTCTACGGCGACGGCGGTGACCGATTTAGTAGCGGCGACGCCACTCTGCTAAGTTTCGAATCCGAGTGTGCCTTTACCTACGTTAATAACGGCTTTCTAGTTCTTTATCTATTTCTGCCCTATAACAATATTAAACCTTCCGATATCTATAATTCGGAACGTTGCTTCCGTAGTGCGACCAGCTATAGTAGTCCTTAATAGCATATAATGCGTAACACTGTCTGTGTCTTGTCCGTTGTATGCCGAAATTCGCGTCGGCGATGCTAATTCTACCGGGTAACTATATCCGTTTTTTAGCTTCTAAACTAGTCGATAGTGGATCGCGGCGCCAATAAGAGCTCCTGTATCGATAAAGGCCTTTAATTAGAGTAGTCGGTGCGAGCTGTTAAGGGGGTAGACAGTAATTGGAAGGATAATAGCAGTCTCTATACTTACTTCTACCGCTGCTAAGAGTGGATCGCTACAACTGTTAATGCTTCCTTCTTCCAGCGATGCGGTCCGTAGCGGTGCTCTATTGTCTATACTGGATAGGGGGCCTATCCGTCCAGCTAGTCTCTTCCTAAGATTCGCAGAGGCACTCCACTACCCACACTGTTGGTGTCGTTTAGAGCCGGCTCGATAGCTTGGATAGTCTTTCTTAGCGGCTGCGGCTTTGCGGCACGATATTCCTGCTTCTGTTAAGCCGTCGCTTGGCATCTCGTAGCGATATAGCCCGGCTTTCTGCACGTATAGCAGGTAGGGACGAACGACGAACGCAGCGAATAAGATAGCTGCTAGGTGGGACCTTAGCGAAAAGGCGCAGCAGGTGGGCGCGTTGTCGGTAATCCGGGCACGCAGATATAATTCAATACGGCCTTTTTGATAACTATATCTCGAACTAAGGAGGGAAAGAAATCTATACGGTAGTGGACAAGACCTTTGGGGGGGTGTGGCGTGCTAAGGCCCGGCTCGGTCCGGAAGGGCCGAGCCGAAATTCCAAGGGTCTACCCTATTACTTAGTCCCACCCCTTTCTGCCGCTGCAACACCACCCCCCTCCCTTATTAGCAGTCGCCCTCGACTGCTTACTTATCTGTTCCTCCTTTTTTTTCATATAGTTACTATCTGACGTCTTCACTTGGCGTCTATCTGATCCGTTCTACCTGATCGGAGCTATCTAATCGGAGCTAGCAGTCACTAGAGCTGCGGCGTAACCAGTCCGTACGCCGCTGCATAGGTCTATATAGATCCATCTGCGGCTCCCTATCTTCTTCTTCTTCTTTCTCTACCAAGGCCTCGAGCTCTACCGCGACACTGTTTCCTGTTGCGTCGGCTTCGTTCTTAGGCGAACCGGCGTTACTAAGAGCACCGGAACCAGTAGTTCCGTCCCGATCTCGACGTCGTTATTCTTTCGGCAAAGCCGACTAGTAAGGACGATGCTGACAAGGACGGTGGCCAGGCTCGCCAATCTCGATCGCTTTTACCGGTATCTATATCGATAGGGCGGACGCGGTTCTTCTTTTTCTTCCTAATCTGCTAGCTTTATAGCTACTCGGGCTGCGGCTTCTTCGGGTTCCGAACGTAAAACTCCCTTAGCAGCTCCGCCGAATTCCGGAGGTTCTCGACCAGATACTATTTATAGTCTTCCGGCTATCCTTTCTATAAGATCCTCGCTTCGATGGATCCCCTTCGTCTTCTTATATCTATAACATCTTCCACCTCCTATTCTTCTTCTTTACTATCTATTTCGATCGACGGGGGTTCGGCGAACCACTGATTCGGAAGACTATCTTCGGGGTCTAGGCTTAGCAGATCCGAATAAAAGACATCGTAGATCCGGAACGATTTCGGCAGCTAGAGCCGGTAGGTCACCGGCGACCTCTTTTCTACTATCTTGAACGGGCCTACGTAACGAGGGTTAAGCTTCGCGTTGCCTTTCAGCCTTAGGTTCCGCGTGTTTAACTATACCTTTTGGCCTTCTTCGAATTCTATCGGTGACCTCTTTCTATTAGCTCGAGTTACTATCTTCTTCTAAGCTAATTTTATCGCTTCTTTCGCTACCTTGATCGCTTCTTCTATTTAAGACCGGAGCGCTTCTGCCGCCGCCGCGGCGATTCTCTTCGACGAAGTGGTGGTAGAAGGTTCTAAAGAGCTAGGTTCGTTCGGTAGTTAAAAGCTTATCCTTAGAAGAAAGCTGTAGGTTATCTCGAACGGCGCTAGTAAGGTAGCTTCTAATCTTGCAGAATTGGCGCAAAATTCGTCTATCGGCAACACCTTAACCCATCCTTCTTAATAATAGCCGCAGAAGATTCTCAGGTATTTTTCTATCTCGCGATTGGCCACTTTAGACTGGCCGTCGGTCTGAGGGTAAGCGGCCGTGCTAAGCTTTCTACGAATTCCAAGGGCTTAGTTGATGGCTTTCTATACGTCTGCGGTAAATTGAGGACCCCTATCCGTAGTAATAGTGTCCGGCAGCCTATAGTACTTCTACACGTGCTGGATTAACATTCTCGCTGTTTCTTCTGTAGTAGTTCCTTTATCCTTAGCTCGGCAGGGGATAAAATAGCGCTCTTTGCTTAGCCAGTCCACCACATTGAGCGTAGCGTTATATCTATCTGAATCCGGTAGGCCGGTTACGAAGTCTATTGTAATGTGCTGCTATAGTTTCTCTAGGATCGGAAGTGGCTTTAGCAGGCCGGCCGGAAGGCCGTAACGCGGCTTCGCTGCTTAGCATACGTAACAGTTAGTAATGAACCGATGTATCCGCTCGAAGATTCGCGGAAACCAGTAGGTCGTCCTTATTGCTTCTATCGTCTTCTTCGATCCTGCGTAACCGACATCCGTAGAGCTATAGACCAGCTGGATAACCTCTGTAATCAGTTCTTCTAGAACGATTATTTTCCCTAAGCCCGTTTTGCCAAGCTTCTGCTGCTGATTAAGCCGTTCCACCTTCTCGTAGACTGTCTCTTCTTTGGTCGGAGGTTCTATCGCGCTGATCCCTGCTTCTCTTAATACCTCTGCGTCTACTATCCGTTCGGTCAACACCTTCTGGAACATGTTCGGATCTTCTTTCGCTCGGCTGGTCTTTCCTTCTCTTCTTGTCAGCGTATCAGCCTTTCCATTTTGAGCTCTAGGTCGATAAGTAATCTTAAAGTCGAACCCGGATAAGTAGGCTGCCTACCGGGCTTGGCGGCGTAATAGCTTCTGCGCCTTTATAAAGTAGGTCAGCGACTGGTGGTCTGTAGGGACCTGGATCGTGCTCTGTCCAGCTATAAGCTCCAGTTTCCACTCCTCGAAGGCCTGAATAATGGCCAGCAGTTCTTTATTATAGATAGCGTAGTTCCGTTTAGCATTATTTATAGACTTGCTAAAGAAAGCCACCGGATAGAGAGTTTCTTCATCGTTAGCGTACTGCGAAAAGACCCCTGCTGTTACTGTGTCGGAAGCGTCCGTCTCTACGTAGATCGTCTTTTCCGGCCAGAAGTGCGCTAGCACTAGCGCTAAGGCCACCGCTCCCTTTAGTCGGTTGAAAGCTTCTGTACACTTCTTATTCTATAGGCCAGCGGCGTCCTTCTTTAACGCCTTATTTAGTGGTCTCGCTATTTTACTAAAATCCTTGATAAACTGTCGATAGTAGCTGCAGAATCTGAGAAACGCTCTAATTTGCGTAGTGTTTCCGGATGTCGGTTGCTTCCGTTCCGCGACGGCGGCTACTTTCGACAGGTCTATCCGAATTCCTTCTCTTCCGACGATAAGACCGAGATATTTGACTTTAGTCTGGTAGAACTCGCTCTTCTTCGTGTCTGCGTTCAATCCGACCTCGCGGAGTCTCTTTAACACCCTCTTAATGTAGTCCGTATGTTGCTCTCTCGTTCCTTCTGTATAGATTAGAATGTCGTCTAAGTAGATGGACACAAACTGTTCTAGCATGTCTATAAAGGTGTAGTTTATAAAGCGTTGCTACACCGCCGGCGCGTTGGTAAGTCCGAAAGGTATTACTAGCTACTTGAAATTGCCTATGCGCGTAGCGAATGTCGTAAGGTCTTCCGTCTGTCCTTCTTCGTTCCTTAATCGATAGAACGCTTGGCAAATATCTAGCTTGCTAAACTACTTAGCCTTAGCTACTCGTTGTATAATCTCGTCTATTAGCGGCAGCGGATACACATCTTTCTTAGTGACCTTATTAAGGCCTCGGTAATCCACGCATAGGCGGAGACCTCCTCCTAGTTTCCGTACGAAAAGAATCGGCGACGCATATTCTGCTAAGCTTGGCGTAATGAACTTCTTCGCCAGATTCTCTTAAACAAACACTTCTACCTGGTCCAGCTCGGCCGGCGATAAGCGTCTTAGGGGTTCGGTTCTCGGCAGCACGGCTCCTTCTTTTAACTGGATCTTGTTGTTATATTCCGGTCCGTAGAGCGGCAGTAGGTTGGAGTCTGCTTTTGAGAACATATTAGTGTAGCTGTGGAGTTCTTTCGGTCACACCCCTAGGGAATCCACTTCTTCTTCCGCTATTACCTTCCGGTGGTCTTCGATGTCTTTTATTAAGATAGCGTAAATCTCGTTGTCTAGCGACCTCGCGAGGGTCGTTAGAGCTTCTGAACTTATTATTCCGATCGTGTCTTAAGGGTCGGGCCGATCTATCAGAGCCACTTCGACGGTCGTAACGTTCGGTTTGGCGTTGGCTACTGTAACCGATTTGGTGACTGATTTGACGGCAGCGGAGCCGCTGTATAGTGTTCTGAATCCGAGTGTGCCTTCGCCTATGTTAATAATTGCTCCCTGGTTTTTTATCTATTTCTGCCCTATAATAATGTCAAATCTTCCGATATCCATAATTCGGAACGTCGCTTCTGTAGTGCGACCTGCTAGAGTGGTCTTTAGTGGCATATAGTGCGTGACACTCTCGGTGTCTTGTCCGTTATATGCCGAAATCCGTGTCGGGGATGCCATCTCTACTGGATAGCTATATCCCTTTATTATCTTTTGAACTAATCGATAATGGATCGCCGCTCCAATAAGGGCCCCCGTGTCAATAAAAGCTCTCAGCTAAAATGGTTTGCTCGATCCATTAAGGGGGTAGACAGTGATTAGAAGGATAATAGCTGTTTCTGTGTTCACTTCCACCGCCGCCGAGAGCAGATCGCTGCAGCTGTTGATGCTTCCTTTCTCTAGTAACGTAGCTCGTGTTAGTGCCCTCTTGTCTATGCTGGATAGGGGGCCTATCCTTCCAGCTGGTCTTTTCCCAGGATTCTTAGTAGCACTCCACTGTCTACACTGTCGGTGTCGTTCGGAGCCGGCTCCATGGCTTGTATAGTCTTTCTCGGCGGCTGCGGCTGCTTTATAACACGATACTCCTGCTTCTATTAGGCCGTAGCTTGGCATTTCGTAGCTATATAGCCAGGCTTTCTATACGCGTAACAGGTGGGGACGAACGACGAACGCGGTGACTGGTAATATAGCTGCGGAGGCGCTCTCCGGAAAGGTGCAGGGGGTCGCGTCGCCTGCGTTATCGACGGCTTCTAGGTCGATTCGCGTAATTTTGCATAAGCGCTCAGGTTTATCGCGGTAACTCTCGCTTAGTGCACGAAGCTCTTAAGGTCCTTATCTTCTACTAAGACTATAGCTAAGGCTAGTTCAGGGTTCAGCTTCTGTCTTAGCAGGTGGAGCTGCTTATCTTCCGCTACTCAGGCCCTAATCGCATATTTTCTAAACAATTCGTAGAACTCCTTAAACGTCTGTCGGTTCTGGTTGATCTTGTCCAGCTGCTTACGTGCTGTCTTCTTTCAGAAGGGGTCTCCGAAGCGTTAATCCAGTGCTTTGATCGCTTCCTCGGCAATTACCTCTTCTAGGTCTGCTACTAGCGAAAAAGCTTCTCCTTCCAATTGCGACTCCAGGTAGGCCAATCTATCTCTAGCACTGTTTCCGGCGTAGTCGCGGTCTATCTTATTCTTTATCTTCTTCTTAAACACTTCCTAATCTTTAGGATCTCCGCCTCTAAACGCCGGTGGATCCGGTAGTAACGTTATTAGCATGCTGCCTTAACTGTAAGCCGCCGGTAAGGCGGTTTCTGCTAGTTCTTCTCGATGCAGTAGCGGCTCCGACGACATCGCTGCTTCTATCTTAGCTAGCTAAGTCTTTATCGCCTTTAGTTGTGCCAGTCGATTCGCCGCTTAATTTTCCAGCATATCTATTATAGTCTCGGCCGATTACTTCTCGGCTCTTACCGTCTCTATCTCCTCTCTTAACTGTCTCTTTTCTTCCAGGGTTCTGTAAAACAGCTTCTGGATAAGGTCTATACTGTCGTAGACCTTTCCTACTCCGTTCTCGTTTACGTAATCCTTAAGTTCCTCGAGCGTGCAGTCGTGGATTTCCTTGTATTTGCTTATTCGTTCCTTAATCTCTGCGGTCTCTTCCGCTGTAAAACCTCCGATAATAAACTTATTATCGATAACACTGGAGCGCCTACTCGCTCTGTTAGTCTTTTCTCTTCTGCTTCTGCTTCGGCCTATAACGCCGCTCTCTACCGCTAAGAAGCTCTCTATAGCTTTCTTACAGTGCTAGGGTTGTTGGTTTGGTGTGTTGGTGCGCGTGCATTATTCGGGGGTCCGGATGGTTCAACGGTCCCTTTCGCGCAGCGCAGAGTTGGTGTAGTAAGTGAGTTCGAGATATAATAATCCGGGCACGTAGATATAATCTAATACAGCTGTTTTAATAACTATATCTCGAACTAAGGAGGGAAAGGAATCTATACGGCGGTAGGTAAGGACTTTAGGGGTGGCATGCCAAGGCCCGGCTCGGTCCAGAAGGGCCGAGCCGAAATTCCAAGGGTCTACCCTATTACTTAGTCCTACGCCTTTCTGCTGCTGTAACAACCCTCTAGTCGCGCCTCTAGATAAGCTAGCCTGTCTTCTTTGCTGCTTACTGCATAATCGCGACTTATCTTATTCCTTATCTTCTTCTTAAATGCTTCCTAGGCCTTAGGGTCTCTGCCTCTAAAGGCTAATAGGTTAGGTAGTAACGTTATTGAAGTGCTACCTTAACTGTAGGCAGCGGGTAAGGCAGTTTCTGCTTAGTCTTCTTAATATAGCGGCAGTGCTAATAACGTCGCTGCCGCTATGTTAGCTAACTAAGCTCTTAGCGTTTTCAGTTGTGCTAGTCGTATCGCCGCTTAGTTCTCTAACACCTCGATAATAGTCTCTGCCGATTCCTTCTTAGCTATTACTGCCTCTATCTCCTCTCTTAGATGCTTGTTCTCTTTTTTTTCTTGTAAAACGTCTTCTCGATAAAGGTAATAGTGTCGTATACCTTTCTAGACCTGTGTTCCGCTAGGTGTTCCTCGAGTTCGTCGGGTATACAGGCGTATAGCTCTTTATAGCCAGCTATGCCCTCCTTCGCTTCGTTCGTCTCTTCCTCTGTAAGGCCTTAAGTAACTATCCTATTGTAAAGGATGCTAGCGCGCCTATCTCTTGCTCTGTTAGTCTTTCTCTTTCCGCTATAGTAGGTAACGCCGCTCTCTACTGTCGAGAAGCCTTCTATAGCTTTCTTATAGTGCTAATGTTTTTAGTTTAGGTTGTAGTGTGCGCGTACGTTATTCGGGTAACCTAATGTAGTTTAACGGGCCCTTTCGCGCAGCGCAGGGTTAGTGTAGTTATTAAGTTCGAGATATTATAATCCGAGCGCGCAGATATAATTTAATACACCTGTTTTAATAACTATATCTCAAACTAAGGAGGGAAAGGAATCTATACAGCGGTAGGTAAGGGCTTTAGGGGAGGCGTGCCAAGGCCCGGCTCGGTCCGGAAGGGCCGAGCCGAAATTCCAAGAGTCTACCCTATTCCTTAGTCCTACCCCTTTCTGCCGCTGTAACAGTATACAGGTAGGAATAAAAGAGGGACACTTGTTAGTTTAAACACGATACTAGTTATTGGTATTAGGTGCCCTATACACTGCTACAATCTAATCCTGTAACAGATTAACAACCTATAGAATTCTACAGAACTGCTAGAAGGCTTCTACTATTGGAATTTACGGAAACCGAGGCCTAAATAGCTTTAGAAACAATGAAGGAACTATCTAAAAACTAGAACGCCGGAACTGTCTATTCTAAGTAGTGTCTATTCGGCTTCTGTTGCTGTCGCTACTAACAGAATAGACGATGCCGGAATGCTAGAAGTGTCCTTCTTAAGTACTTTCTGCTTGGCTCTGTTAGTGCTAACAAAACTACTGTCTATTTAGCTTTCTCGCTGTTAGCACTTTTAGTTACAGTCTTAGCTAAAGTTTCTAGCTAAGCTATCCGACTTTATAGAAATCTCTTTAGAAGGGCTTAGAACCTTTTAAAAGATCTTATAAGTGTAACAGAGTCGCTAATAAAGACCTCTACTAACAGAAAGGCGTTACTAGCTAAAGCGACGACGGAATAGACAGCTTCTACTGCTAAGAAAAGATTTGAGAAGTGCAGTACGACGCGTATATAAAGTAATAACGAAATAGCTAGAAAGTTACTAACAAGAAGACAAAATAGACGAGAACAACGAGGCTAGAAGTACAGCAGAAAGCGAAGAACAATACCTTCTACTGCAGAAAGCAAGCTAAAGGACGAAGAAAGAAGCTAAAAGCAGAAGCAAATTTAGAGAGAAAATAAATAGTACGAATTTAATTAGAAAGACACGATATAGACTAAAAGTGTTAGGGGGCGGCGCCTAGCCCAGGTCCTGGACCCGACCTAAGCCAGCCGTCGCCCTAAGGACTGCGACTTAGCGGCGCTAACATAACCCTACCCTCTGTACGGAATTACTAACAGGACTCTACTCCTGTACAGAGGGAGAACCCTATAGCCCTGCATAGAGGGGAATTGCCGCCCCTCTAAATAGAGGGAAAACTCTGCACTACTGTATAGAGGAAGAACTCCCGATCCTCTATATAGAGTGTAAACCTTACACCTATGCATAGAGGGAAATTGCTAGCTTAGCTTCGTAGATACAAAGTATACAGCAGCAGACGACGAAGGAAC
The DNA here is from genome assembly GCA_016165855.1 of Pseudocercospora ulei. NCBI lineage: Eukaryota > Fungi > Ascomycota > Dothideomycetes > Mycosphaerellales > Mycosphaerellaceae > Pseudocercospora > Pseudocercospora ulei. The sequence goes on from JACWNB010000003.1 coordinate 3,588,847, forward strand.
TGCCTATTAGTTCCTTTATGTAGATACCTAGCCTTAAGTTTCTAAACCAAGATTCTTAAGCCCTTACATTAGGAACTAATCTTACTGTCGGTAACTGCAGTAATAAAACAAAGATAGACGGCGATATCCCTATAGAACCTACGGCTATAAAGGGGCATATGCACTGCGCGTACAAGGAGCTGCTGGAACACAAGAGGCAGCTCGAGCAGCAAGTAAGCTACTAGGGTGCGATGATTTCCTAACAGGAACAGGAGCTACTACAGCTTAGGGCGTCCGATCGCGATCCGACCCCTACGACGACGACGAACATAATAGCCTACACCCCGACCCCTAAGAGCAAACTCCCCGACGTTACTACGTACGATAGTAAGGCTCCGGCCGAGTACCCCTCCTGGGCTGCCTAGATGCGCTCTAAGCTTCTGGTCGACTTAGGAGCATACCTAACCGAGCTAGACAAGGTAGTTTACCTCTTTAGGAGATTAAAGGGCAGGGCAGCAGCACGGATTCTGTCGTACTACGAGACGGCTATTGCTAACCTAGCAATAGCTACGACGACGATGCTCTAGGCAGCTCTTAACAAGAGCTACAAGGACACAGACCGCGAGAGCCGAGCACTCCTACAGGTTAACACGATAAAGCAAGGATGTAAGACTGTACAAGAATTCCTCGCAGAATACGACCAGACTCTAGCAGAGGCAGGAGGTCTCTAATAAGAGGACAGGATAAAAATTACCTCTTTAGAGGTAGGCCTCTCTAAGGAGATTATAACAGGGCTGGTAGGCGTAATACGACTAGCTATATACAAGGAATTCTGCGATCTCCTTAGGATAGTCGACGACCAGCAGCGTAGGCTCGGACGGATAAGCCGCGCTTACGAGATAAGACAACCCCTCTAGCGACAGACGGACGCTATAGACTAGGAACCAACGACGACAAGGGTAGCGGCAGCCGGTACTGTACGGCCAAGGGCCGCTACCAAAAGGGCGCAATAGATAGACATAGCTACCGTTAATAAGAGGCGAGCAGAAGGGAGCTGCTAACGGTGTAGCAAGATAGGCTACACTGTACGGAATTGCGGGCTTTTGCTAGCAGAGAGACCTAGGAGACGGCCGACCCCTGCAAGGGTAGCAACTGCAGCGCCCTAGCAAGAGGATTAGGAGTCCTACTTGGACAACGACGAGTCGGGAAAAGAGTAGCCTCTAAGCGAAGGCTCTGCTAGAGGCGTATATAAGATAGATTGCCAAATCAAAGCATTACTTAGCTATCTTTTAAGAGCAACTATATAACGACGACGCCGTTTATCGTACGGCCAACGTTAAACGGGTCCGCAACGGCGCGGACATTGATTAACACAGGATGTTTAGTGCATAGAGTAATTAGCAAAGACTTCGTATAGAGACACTAGATTAAGACGACCCCTACTATACCTGTACGTATATTGGGCATTACCAGGCGAGGACCGGACATTATCTATATAGTAAAAGTAACGATAGAGATACAGGGACACTATAAGCAGGACTTATACCTCTATGTCGTACAGGACAAGTTAGGGTATAACCTCATACTAGGAAAGCTATAGATAGAGCGCTAGAAGGGCAAGCTAGATGTCGGACGAGGACGGCTGTACCTGGCAGTAACGAAGCAGAGGCTCCGAGACCAAGGGAGGGTACAGCAGGACGGCAATGCCGAGGCCGAAACCAAAAAGGCGATAAAGCAGAGGCCCCAAGACCAAGGGAAGGCTCCGTAGGGTAACAATTCAAAGGCTGAAGTTAACACAGCTACGGCGGACATTAAGAAAGCATTAGCGCCTAAGAAAGTAACAGACCTTTATACGAAGCTCCCAAAGGAATACGCAGGATACCTAGACCTCTTCGAGCCGATGTCGGCCTTAAAACTGCTGCTACACCGAGGAGAAGGAATTAACTACGACATATAGCTAGAACCCCGTCCGGATAGGAGTCTGCCGGAGGTACTATACGGACCGCTGTATAGAATTTCCTCTAGAGAACTCCTAGTACTGCGCAAGACACAGGACAACTTGCTTGCCGAAGGTTTCATTTAGGCAAGTACCTCGTCTGCGGGAGCCCTAGTGCTGTTTGTCTATAAGGAGGGGAAGGCCAGCTTGCATTTCTACGTAGACTACAGAGGCATTAACGCAATTACCAAGAAGGACCGGTACCCCTTACTCCTTATTAAAGAGACTCTCGGACGGATTAGCAAGGCAAGGTAGTTTACTAAGCTTGACGTAGTCTCGGCTTTCTACAAGATACGGATCAAGGAAGGCTGTAAATAAATAACCGTCTTCTGTACGAGATATAGTCTTTTTAAGAAGCTTGTTACCCCCTTTAGCCTTGCCAACGCACCGGCAACCTTCTAAAGGTATAATAACAAGTCCTTGCAAGAGTTACTAGACGATACCTGCTCGGCGTACCTCGACGACACTCTGGTTTTTACAGACGGCACCTATGCAGATTACGTACAGGACGTTAAGAAGGTGCTGAATCGACTGCAGCAGGCTGGCTTGTACCTCGATATCGACAAATGTGAATTTGATGTCCAGCGTATAAAATACCTAGGTTTTATTATTAAGGCAGGGAAAGGTATTAGCATAGATAGGAAGAAGATTAATGCTATTAAGCAATAGAAGCCGCCTACGAACGTTAAGGGCATACAGGAATTTCTTGGGTTTGCCATCTTCTACTGCCAGTTTATACAGAACTACTCGGAGATCGTACGCCCCCTAGTCGAGCTAACACATAAGGACAAGCAGTTTAAATAGACGGACGAGTGCAATAGGAGCTTTAACAAGCTAAAGGAGCTCTTTACTACAGGACCAACGCTTGCCGCCTTCGACCCGGAGCGTACGACGATACTGGAAACCGACTCCTTAGGGTATTGCATTAGAGGTATCCTGTTACAGGTAGGCTCGGACAGACTCCTGCACCTATACGCGTATTTCTCTAAGAAGAACTCCCTAGCTAAGTGCAACTACTCTATATACGACAAGGAGTTGCTAGCGGTCGTACAGTGTTGCGAAGCGTAGGATAGAGAACTCCGCTCGTTTCCTAAGTTCCTCGCCCTAACTAACTACAAGAATCTAGAGTACTTTACGCAGCCCCGAAAGCCGTCTAAGAGGTACGTACGATATGCAATGTAATATGGATGTAGAGGGCTGGAAGGTGCTAGAAGGTAGCAGGCTTAGCAGAACTAGGCTTGGCATACACTTAAATACCTCTACCTCCGCTTGTATGTAGATTCTTCCCTCTCCAGCCTTGGATATAGTTTTCAAAGTAGCCGTATTGAATTATCTACGTGCTCAGATCATTATATCCAAGGCTTACTTTATTAACACCTGCACTACGCGAAAGAGCCCGTTGAATTACATCCGGGTACTCGATTAACGTACGTGCAACCAACCCAGAGTGTGTACTGTATATGTACGAAGGAGGCCGTTGAGTTAAATCCGGTTACTTGATCGTACATGTGCATGCTACTCTACCCCCCCCCCTCCCCTAATCGAGAAGAAGAAGAAGAGAGAGTTTTAGGGAAGAAAAGTGCCCCTATTAAGAAGAGAGAGAGTTTTGAAGAGAGAGAAGTGCCCCTACGAGAGGGATGTTAGGAAGAGAAGTGCCCCTACGAGCAGATTGTACGAGTTTTGAAGTTTTAAGATAGGACGAGAAGGACGAGAGCGAGAACGACGATATAGGAGCGACGAGGACAAGAGCGAGAGCGACGACGACGAGAGCGTACCTAGCAGGACCTAGGGTAACGACATTCGTTTTTTCAGGTCTTTGATAGACTATTCTATTCGGACAAGGCCTATCGAGACAGTTTAGCAATCGGCAACATAAGCAGCACGACCAGCGAGCCCTAAGCACCAACGAGCACCTAGGCACGAGCAACAAGAGCAGCAAGGCAACTCAAGCAGCGCGACCGGCAGCACAATCGAGTGTACAACAAGCAACATCTGCCTATCGAGTAGCACTACAATTGAGAGACATACGGCCAGCCAGCAATCGAGGCGTATGTTCAGCATTCGGCATATTCAGCAATTAAGACGTATAGCAGAGCACAAGGCAGGCAGCTGCAGACAACAGAGACAGGCAGCTGCAGACAATACGAGTACCTAGGCACGAGCACCTAGGCACGAGCACCTAGGCATAGGTACAAGGCAATTGCAGACAACATAGGCAAAGCATAGGCGAAGCGACGGCTCGAGAAGCAACGGCTTAAGAAGCGACTATCGAGAAGCGAGCGACTGTCGAGAAGCGATACGTATTTGCAAGGCGACCTCTGCAGCCTCTGCAGCCTCTGAAAACTTAGCAGCCTCTGCAGCCCTAACGACCTCTGCGACCCTAACGACCTCCAAGACCTCTGCGACCGTTTAAGAAGCGAGCGGCGGCTTAAGAAGCGAGCGACGGCTTAAGAAGCGAGCAACCGTCGAGAAGTAACTGTCTAAGAAGCGACTGTCGAAAAGCGACATATATACGTAGGCTGCGACCTCTGCGACCTCTACAGCCTCTGTAACCCTACGACCTCTGCAGCTCCTACGACCTCTGCGACAATCTGAGAATTCTGCAGCCTTGGCAAGGTACTAAAGCGACCGTTAGAGAAGCGACGGCTCGAGAAGCGACAGCTCGAGAAGCGACAGCTCGAGAAGCGACGGCTCGAGAAGCGGCGCAGTTTAGAAGCGATATATGCCTGCAAAGCGACTCTAACAACCTCGACAACCTCTGCAACCTCTGTAGCCTCTGCAACCTTCGCAGCCTATAGAGAAGCGACTGTCGAGAAGCGACCGTCGAGAAGCGACCGTCCGAGAAGCGACTGTCGAGAAGCGACGGCTCGAGAAGCGACATATGTTTGCAAGGCAACCTCTAAGACCTCTGCGACCTCTGCAACCTCCGAGAACTCTGCGACCTCTGCAGTAAACAAGGCAGCAAACAAGGCACTAAAGTAACGGTAAGAGGCACGAGATTAAAGCTCAAAAAGGCACGAGATTAAGGCACCAAAGTAACGGCAAAAAGGCACGAGATTAAGACTTAAAAAGGCACGAGATTAAGACTTAAAACGTACAGAAATTGGAGCTCCAAAGCGACCTTAAAAGCGACCTGTTTTGGAGCGACCTAATTGGCCGATAGCAAAGCTAAATTTGCGACCCCTACGACCTGGTTTGGCACGACGCGACCTGGTTTAGCTGATTGCGATTGATAGACTGATTGCGATTAAGGGCAATCGCTAGTTAGGGAGGGCAGTAGTGATATAGATGTAGAGGGCTGGAGGGTGCTAGAAGGTGGCAGGCTTGGCAGACCAGGCTTGGCACACACTTAAATACCTCTACCTCTGCTTGTACGTAGATTCTTCTCTCTCTAGCCTTGGATATAGTTTTCAAAGTAGCCGTATTGAATTATCTACATGCTCAGATTACAATGTACTTAAGCCGGTTTAATATAAGACTCTAGTATCGCAAGGGTAAAGACAACAGCAGAGCCGATACGCTATCCAGACGGGACTAGGACATACCAACGACGTACGGGGACGACCGGCTGAATTTACGAACATTCTAGATGTTTAAGGAGGAGCCAGGCGAGGGGACTATCTACCTAGCAGCGACATACCTATAGGAACCCTAACTGCAAGTATATAAAGAGGCAGTAGAAAAGGACAAGGTATACTAAGGGGCCCGTACAGCGATTTAAGGAGGATAGCGGAAGCTCCTAGCAGAGCTCTATCTTAAGGTTTCGGTAGCAGGGTGCTTAGTAGACGAGGAGAACAACCTAAAGTTTAGGAATCGGATCTGGGTCCTAGCAGACGAAAAGCTCTATATAAGCTTAATACAACGGGTACATAATTCTATAGCTACTAGGCACCTAGGGCGTAAGGAGACGTACAGCATTATCGCTAGGGACTACTACTAGCCGGCGATAGCGAAGGACATCTGCAGGTTCGTACGGAACTGCGACATATGCAGACGGACGAAGCCCTAGCGGGAACTGAAGCATAGGCTGCTAAAGCCCCTACCGATACTAGACCGGCCCTAGCAAGACCTAACAGTAGACTTTATTACAGATCTCCCTAAGAGCGACAGACGGCGGAACATTATAGTAGTTATAGACAAGCTAACAAAGGGGGTAATACTAGAGGGAATGGACTCTATTACAGCTAAAGACACCGCCTAGGTATTTATACAGACGACGTTTAGTAAGCATAGTTTCCCTCGGTCGATAGTGTCGGACTAGGGTACGCAGTTTACGAGCCAGCTCTAGGCAAGGGTCTGCTAGTTGCTAAAGGTAGAACGTCGCCTGTCGACTGCATAGTACCTGCAGACGGACAGGGCGACAGAGAGGGTCAATTCGACGTTGGAAGCGTACCTCTGAGCGTACGTCGACTATAACTAGACGAACTAGAACCGACTTCTCCCTATAGCAGAGCTGGCTATTAATAGCCGTACGGCTAATGCTACAGGATTGTCTCCCTTCTTTATAGCCTATAGATACGACTATTCCCTGCTCCTACTGACCCTAAGTAGTAACACCCTGCGCCCTATACGATCCCTAATTCAGCAGGGAGAGGCTATCGTATAGACGATTACGAACGCCTATTAATAGGCGAAGGCGAGTCTAGCTATAGCTTAACAGAATGCGGAAGAGCAGGCCAATAAGGGACGGTAGGCTACACTAAGGTATAAGACAGGGGATAAGGTCTGGCTAAATTAGCATAACATCTGTACGGACCCTCTAAGCAAGAAGCTAGATTAGAAGAATAGGAAGTTTACAGTAGTCCGACTAGTAGGGACACACGCTGTACGACTAAACACTCCCCTAGGAATTTATCTAGTCTTCTACGTAGACCTCGTACAGCTAGCGAACACAGACCCCCTGCTATACTAGACGACAGACGACGCGCGCTTACCAGCGATTATAACCGAGGGCTAGGAAGAGTACGAGGTAGAAGGAATCCTTAAGAGCTAAAGGAAGCAGGGGAAGGTAGAGTACCTAGTAAAATAGAGAGAATAGGCAGAGCCTACGTAGGAACTATACAAAGCCCTACAAGGCACAACTGCACTAGACAGGTAGGAGGAGAACTATCCCCCTGCCCAGTTACAGTAACACTGCGCTGTATAGCGAAAAGGGGCACGATCTACCCTAAGGACAGGGTAGCTGCTAGCAACTTAGATTATTAAAGGATCGAGAATTACAACGTAGGACACTATAGAATCCTACCGACACTACATCGTACAACACTGTATAGGAAAAGGAGCAGAAGGAAGGGGACAGCTAGGAAACAGGTAGGAAGGAAAGTAGAAATAAGAGGAGCCAAGAGCAGAACTGTCTGAAATTTCTTACTACCTAGGGGGGGAGGGGGTAGCTTACTAGCTACCACCCCGGGGGACTAGGGCGGCCGACTCCCTATCCGAGATCTCAATTATCTCCTGCCTAGCAGGACCCCTACCCCTACCTAAGCCAGCCCTAAGAAGCAGAGGCACTCTCCTACCCCTCCGCACCTCTTCCGGACGGCGGTAGGGGCAGCAGAGGGAGCTATCCTTCTACTTACACAAGGCACACACCCTAGCCTAGAAGCCAGGGAGGCGGTATAGGCTAAGTAAGGGCTAGGGGGAGTTGGCGCAGAGGGTGCAGGGCTGGCCCTAGGTAGCAATAAGGATAGCATTAACGTACGACGCCCAAGCTATAGCTACCTGCTAAGGAGTAACCTAGGCAGGATCGCACTAGAAGGCGTAGTAGGGCAGCTCGGCTGCGTCCTGCTGCTCGTAGGTATAGCACCTAAGACATTAGCTTAGATCGTACAGAGGACAGGAACCTGTACGAACTAGAAGCGAAGCTGTTAGTCGAATTAAGCATTCTACTGCTAGAGACAGAAATAGGAGGGGACCCTAGCTAGACGAGCGGAGAAGGAGGAGCTAGCAACTACGAGGGAGCTACAGCGAGTACAGCTAGACAGGGCGGGTAGCATAATAGTAGCTATTAGGTAGTAGTAACTAGTAGTAGCTAGTAGTAGGGCCGGAGTAGACGTTAAATAGTAGATAGTGGACGGTAGACAGTAGACGGTAATAGACAGTAGACAGTATAGAAGGGGGGAGGCAGGCAGGGAATAGTAAGAAAAGGGAGAAGGAAAAGAGAAGAGAGAGGCATAGAATTTAGGGGGTAGCTGCCTGCTATAGGAGGCAATAGTAACCAGAGCAGCTGCTACAGCCGTATAAAAAGGCAAGGAGGCAACTACGACCCAGTAGGCGACGACTAACGACTGTATAGACAACCGGACGAAAATAGGAAGTCGCGACCTGCTAAAGGAACACTAGGAGCTAAGGGTGTACAGCACGCCGCTGTACGAAAAGGGCACAACGAGAAGGGAGGGGGGGGTATTGTTAGGGGGCGCCGCCCAGCCTAGGTCCTGGACCCGACCTAAGCTAGCCGTCGCTCTAAGGACTGCGACTTAGCAGTGCTAGCACGACCCTACCCTCTGTATAGAATTACCGACAGGACCCTACTCCTGTATAGAGGGAGAACCCTATAGCCCTGCATAGAGGGGAATTGCCGCTCCTCTAGATAGAGGGAAAACTCTGTACTACTGTATAGAGGAAGAACTTCCGATCCTCTGTACAGAGTGTAAACCTTACACCCCTGCATAGAGGGAAATTGCTAGCTTAGCTTCGTAGATACAAGTTGTACAGCAGCAGACAACAAAGGAACTGCCTATTAGTTCCTTTATATAGATACCTAGCCTTAAGTTTCTAAACTAAGATTCTTAAGCTCTTATAAAAAGCGACACAATAGAAGAGTAATCTAGGTACGCAGATATAATTCAATACAGCCTTTTTAATAACTATATCTCGAACTAAGGAGAGAAAGAAATCTATATAGTAGTAAGTAAGGGCTTTAGAGGTAGTGTGCTAAGGCCCGGCTCGGTCTAGAAGGGCCGAGCTAAAATTCCAAGGGTCTACCCTATTACTTAGTCCTATCCCTTTCTGCCGCTGTAACACTACCCTCCTCCCTTACTAGCGGTCGACCTCGACCGCTTACTTATCTATCTGTCTCTCTCTTTTTTTTGATTCTGTCGTTATATGTTCGCTTTCTTCTATTTCGAAACTATCCCCTTTCTTTATCTTCCTTCTTCTTATATTGTCGCTATCTAACGTCTTTACTTGGCGTCTATCTAATCCGTGCCGTCTAATTAGATCCAGCAGTTACCTAAGCTGTAGCGTAACCGGTCTGTGCTCTGCTGTAGAGGTCTATATTGTACCGGGGCTTAGGAATCTTAGTTTAGAAACTTAAGGCCGGGTATCTATACAAAGGAACTAATAGGCAGTTCCTTCGTCGTCTTCTGCTGTACAATTTGTACCTACAAAGCCAAGCTAGCAATTTCCTTCTGTATAGGGGTGCATAGTTTACTCTCTATATAGAGGATCGGGAGTTCCCTCCTCTATACAGTAGTATAGAGTTTTCCCTCTATTTAGAGGGGCAGTAGTTCCCCTTTGTATAGGACTATAGGGTTCTTCCTCTATACAGGAGTAGGGTCCTGTTGGTAGTTCCGTATAGAGGGTAGGGTTATGCTGGCGCCGCTAAGTCGCAGTCCTTAGGGCGACAGTTAGCTTAGGTCGGGTCTAGGACCTGGGCCGGGCGGCGCCCCCTAACAATATCCCCCCCCCTTCCCTCCTTATAGTGCCCCTTTACGTACAGCGGCGTGCTGAATACACTTAGCTCCTGCTGTTCCTTTGGCAGGTCGCGACCCCCTATTTCGTCCGGTCGTCTATGTCGTCGTCGCTCGTCGCCTACCGGGTCGCGGTTGCCTCTTGCTATTTTACCCGTTTGTAGTAGCTGCCCTGCTTGCTATTCCCTCTTATAGCAGGCAGTTACCTTAAGCCTCTCCCTTCTCTTTCCCTCCCCCTTTTCCTTTCTATTCTCTGCCTGCCTTCTCCCCCTACTCCGTCTATCGTCTACTACTATCTACTACTGTCTACTGTCCACTATCTACTATCTACTAGCTACTATCTACTACTACTAGTTACTAGCATTACTACTACTAGCTACTACTACTACTAGCTACTAGTATGTCGTCCGCCCTGTCTAGTGGCCCCCTTGTAGTTGCTGGCCCCTCTGCCTCTGCTCGTCCGGCCGGGGTCCCCTCCTATTTCCGCCTCTAGTAGTAGGGTCCTTATTTTGACTAGTAGCTACGCTTCCGGTTCGTACAGATTCCCGTCTTCTGTACAGTCTAAGCTAACGTCTTAGCTGCTTTACTAACGAGCAGCAGGATGCGGCCGAGCTACCCTTCTACGCCTTCTAGTGTAACTCTGCCTAGGTTACACCCTAGCGGCTAGCTATAGCCTGGGCGTCGTACGTTAACGCCCTCCTTATCGCTACCTAGAGCCAGCCCTATGCCCCCTGCTCTAACTCCCCCTAGCTCTTACTTAGCCTATACCGCCTCCTAGGCTTCTAGGCTAGGGTGTGTGCCTTGTGCAAGTAGAAGGATAGCTCCCTCTACTGCCCCTACCGCTGTCCGGCGGAGGCACGTAGGGGTAGGGGGGTGCCTCTGCTTCCTAGGGTTGGCCCTAGTAGGGGTAGGGGTGGGGGCCCTGCTAGGCAGGAGGCAATTAAGATCTTAGATAAGGAGTCGGTTGCTCTGGTCCCCTAGGGTAGTAGCTAGTAAGCTACCCCCCCCCTAGGTAGTGTAAGACATTTCGGACAGTTCTGCTCCTAACTCCTCTTATTTTTACTTTCCTTCCTATCTGTTCCCTAGCTGTTCCTTTCTTCTAGCCCTTATCTCGTACAGTGTTGTACAATGTTGTATTAGTAGGATCCTGTAGTGTTCTATGTCGTAATTCTCGATCCTTTAACAGCCTAGGTTGCTAGCGGCTACCCTGTCCTTAGGGTAGATCGTGCCCCTTTTCGCTGTACAGCGCAGTGTTACTGTAACTGGGCAGGGGGATAGTTCTCCTTCTACCTGTCTAGTACAGTTGTGTCTTGTAGGGCCTTGTATAGTTCCTACGTAGGCTCTGCCTATCCTCTCTATTTTACTAGGTACTCTACCTTCCCCTGCTTCCTTCGGCTCTTAAGGATTCCTTCTACTTTGTACTCTTCCTAGCCCTCGGTTATAATCGCTGGTAGGCGCGCGTCGTCTGTCGTCTAGTATAGCAGGGGGTCTGTGTTCGCTAGCTGTACGAGGTCTACGTAGAAGACTGGATAAATTCCTAGGGGAGTGTTTAGTCGTACAGCGTGTGTCCCTACTAGTCGGACTACTGTAAACTTCCTATTCTTCTAATCTAGCTTCTTGCTTAGAGGGTCCGTACAGATATTACGCTAATTTAGCTAGACCTTATCCCCTGTCTTATACCTTAGTGTAGCCTACCGTCCCTTGTTGGCCTGCTCTTCTGCATTCTGTTAAGCTATAGCTAGGCTCGCCTTCGCCTATTAATAGGCGTTCGTAATCGTCTGTACAATGGCCTCTCCTTGCTAAATTAGGGATCGTGCGGGACGTAGGGTGTTACTACTTAGGGTCGGTAGGAGCAGGGAATAGTCGTATCCGTAGGTTATAAAGAAAGGGGACAGTCCTATAGCATTAGCTGTACAGCTGTTAATAGCCAGTTCCGCTATAGGGAGAAGTCGGTTCCAGCTCGTCTAGTTATAGTTAACGTACGTACGGAGGTACGCTTCTAACGTCGAATTGACTCTCTCCGTCGCCCCGTCCGTCTGCAGGTGCTATACAGTTAACAGGCGACGTTCTACCTTTAGCAACTGGCAGACCCTTACCTATAGCTGGCTTGTAAACTGCGAGCCCTAGTCCGACACAATCGACTAAGGGAACCTGTGTTTGCTGAAAGTCGTCCAGATAAATGTCTAGGCAGTGTCTTTAGCCGTAATAGAGTCTATTCCCTCTCGTATTACCCTCTTCGTTAACTTGTCTGTAACTACTATAATGTTCTGCCGTCCGTTGCTCTTAGGGAGGTCTGTAATAAAGTCTATTATTAGGTCTTGCTAGGGCCGGTCTGGGATCGGTAGGGGTCTTAGCAACCTATGCTTTAGCTCGCACTAGAGCTTCGTCCGTCTGCACACATCGTAGTTCTGTACGAACCTGCAGATGTCCTTCGCTATTGCCGGCCAGTAATAGTCCCGGGCGACAATGCTGTACGTTTCCTCGCGCCCTAGGTAACTAGTAGCTATAGAATCGTGCGCCCGTTGTATTAAGCTCGTATAGAGCTTTTCGTCGGCCGGAACCCAAATCCGATTCCTGAACCTTAGGTTGTTCTCCTCGTCCACTAAGCACTCTGCTGCCGACACCTTAAGATAGAGCTCTACTAGGAGCTTCCGCTGTCCTCCTTAGATCGCTATACGGGCCCCTTAGTACACTTTGTCCTTTTCTACTGCCTCCTCCTATACTTGCAGTTAGGGTTCCTATAGGTGCGTCGCTGACAGGCGGATAGTCTCCTTGCCTAGCTCCTCTTTAAACATCTGGAATGTTTGTGACTTTAAGCGGTTGTCCTCGTACGTTGTTGGCATGTCCTAGTCCCGTCTGGATAGCGCATCGGCCCTGCTGCTGTCCTTCCCCTTATAGTACTAGAGTCTTATATTAAACTGGCTTAGGTACATTGCCTATCGTACGTGCCTCTTAGACAGCTTCCGGGGCTGCGTAAAGTACTCTAGGTTCTTGTAGTTCGTTAGGGCGAGGAACTTAGGCACCGAGCAGAGTTCCCTATCCTATGCTTCGCAACACCGTACAACTGCTAGCAACTCCTTGTCGTAGATAGGGTAGTTGCACTTAGCTAGGGAGTTTTTCTTAGAGAAATACGCGCATAGGTGCAGGAGTCTGTCCGAGCCTACCTGTAACAGGATACCTCTAATGCAGTACCCTAAAGAGTCGGTTTCCAGTATCGTTATACGCTCTAGGTTAAAGGCGGCAAGCGTTGGTCCTATAGTAAAGAGCTTCTTTAGCTTGTTGAAGCTGCTATCGCATTCGTCCGTCGATTTGAACTGCTTGTCCTTGTATGTTAGTTCAACTAGGGGGCGTACGATCTCTAAGTAGCTCTGTATAAACTGGCGGTAGAAGTTGGCAAACCCAAGAAATTCCTGTACGCCCTTGACGTTCTTTGGCGGCTTCTATTGCTTAATAGCGTCAATCTTCTTCCTATCTATACTAATGCCTTTCCCTGTCTCGATAATAAAACCTAGGTATTTCGTACGCTGGACACTAAATTTACATTTGTCGATGTCGAGGTACAAGCCAGCCTGCTGCAGTCGGTCCAGCACCTTCCTAACGTCCTGTACGTAATCTGCGTAGATGCCGTCCGTAAAAACTAGGGTGTTATCGAGGTATGCCGAGCAGATATCGTCTAGTAACCCTTGCAAGGACTTGTTAATATACCTTTGGAAGGTTGCCGGTGCGTTAGCAAGACTAAAGGGGGTAACAAGCTACTTAAAGAGACTATATCTCGTACAGGAGGCAGTTATCTATTTATAGCCTTCCTTAATCCGTATCTTGTAGAAGGCTGAGACTACGTTAAGCTTAGTAAACTACTTTGCCTTGCTGATCTGTCCGAGAGTCTCCTTAATAAGGGGTAGGGGGTACCGGTCCTTCTTAGTAATCGCGTTAATGCCCCTGTAGTCTACGCAGAAACGCAATCCGGCCTTTCCCTCCTTATAGACAAACAGTACTAGGGCTCCTGCGGACGACGTACTTGCCTAAATAAAACCTTTGGCAAGCAGATCGTCTAGGGTCTTGCAGAGCACTAGGAGTTCCCTGGAGGACATCCCGTACAGCAGTCCGTACAGTACCTCCGGCAGACTCCTATCCGGACGGGGCTCTAGCTAGATGTCGTAGTTAATCCCTTCTCCTTAGTGTAGCGGCAGTTTTAAGGCCGACTTCGGCTTAAAGAGGTCCAGGTATCCTACGTATTCCTTTAGGAGCTTCGTATAGGGGTCCGTTACTTTCTTAGGTGCTAATGCCTTCTTAATGTCCGCCGTTGCCGTGTTGATTTCGGCCTTGGCATTGTTACTCTGCGGAGCCTTCCCTTAGTCTCGGAGCCTCTGCTTCGTCGCTGCTAGGTACAGCCGCCCTCGTCTAACGTCCAGCTTGCCCCTCTAGCGCTCTATCTACAGCTTCCCTAGTATTAGATTATACCCCAGCTTGTCCTGTACGACGTAGAGATATAAGTCCCGCTTATAATGTCCCTGTACCTCTATCGACACTTTCACTATATAGGTAATGTCCGGTCCTCGTCTGGTAATGCCCAACATACGTACAGGTACAGTAGGGGTAATCTTAATCCTGTGTCTCTGTACGAAGTCTTCGCTAATTACTCTGTACACCAAACATCCTGTGTTAATCAATTTCCACACTGTTGCGGACCTGTTTAACGTTGGCCGTACGATAAACGGCGTAGTCGTTATATAGTTGCTCTTAAAAGATAGCTAAGTAGTGCTTTGATTTGGCAATCTATCTCGTATACGCCTCTGGCAGAGCCTTCGCTTAGAGGCTACTCTTTTCCTAACTCGTTGTTGTCTGAGTAGGACTCCTAATCTTCTCGTTAGGGCGCTGCAGCTGCTACCCTTGCAGTAGTCGGCCGTCCCCTAGGTCTCTCTACTGGCAAAAGCCCGCAATTCCGTACAGTGTAGCCTATCTTGCTATACCGGTAACAGCTCCCTTCTGCTCGTCTCTTGTTAAGGGTAGCTATGTCTACCTATTGCACTCTTTTAGTAGCAGCCCTTGGCCGTACGGCAACGGCTGCCGCCACCCTCGTCGTTGTTAGTTCCTAGTCTATAGCGTCCGTCTGCCGCTAGAGGAGTTGTCTTATCTCTTAAGCGCGGCTTATCTGTCCGAGCCTGCGCTGCTATTCGTCGACTATCCTAAGGAGATCGCAGAATTCCTCGTATATAGCTGGTCGCATTACGCCTACTAGCCCCGTTATAATCTCCTTAGAGAGGCCTACCTCTAAAGAGGTAATTTTTATCCTGTCTTCCTATTGGAGACCTCCTGCTTCTGCTAAAGTCTAGTTAAATTCCGCGAGGAATTCTCGTACAGTCTTGCGTCCTTGCTTTATCGTATTAACCTATAGGAGTGCTCGGCTCTCGCAGTCTGGGTCCTTGTAGCTCTTGTCTAGAGCTGCCTAGAGCATCGTCGTTGTAGCTATTGCTAGGTTAGTAATGGCCGTCTCGTAGTATAGCAGAATTCGTGCTACTGCCCTGCCCTTTAACCTCCTAAAGAGGTAAACTACCTTGTCTAGCTCGGTCGGGTATGCTCCTAAGTCGACTAGAAGCTTAGAGTACATCTAGGCAGCCTAGGAGGGGTACTCGGCCAAAGCCTTACTATCGTATATAGAGACGTCGGGGAGTTTGCTTTTAGGGGTCGGGGTGTAGGCTATCGTGTTCGTCGTCGTCGTCGTAGGGGTCGGATCGCAATCGGACGCCCTAAGCTGTCGTAGCTCCTGTTCCCGTTAGGAAATTATCGTAGCCTAGTAGTTTACTTGCTGCTCGAGCTGCCTCTTGTGTTCTAGCAACTCCTCGTACGCGCAGTGCATATGTCCCTCTATAGCCGTAGTTTCTATAGGGATGTCGCCGTCTGTCTTTGTTTTATTACTGCAGTTACCAATAGTAAGATCAGTTCCTAATGTACCGGGGCTTAGGAATCTTAGTTTAGAAACTTAAGGCTAGGTATCTACATAAAGGAACTGATAGGCAGTTCCTTCGTCGTCTGCTGCTGTACAATTTGTACCTACGAAGCCAAGCTAGCAATTTCCTTCTATGCAGGGGTGCAAGGTTTACCCTCTATATAGAGGATCGGGAGTTCCCTCCTCTGTACAGTGGTATAGAGTTTTCCCTCTATTTAGAGGGGCGGTAGTTCCCCTTTGTGCAGGACTATAGGGTTCTTCCTCCGTACGGGAGTAGGGTCCTGTCGGTAGTTCTGTACAGAGGGTAGGGTTATGCTAGCGCTGCTAAGTCGCAGTCCTTAGGGCAACGGTTGGCTTAGGTCGGGTCCAGGACCTGGGCCGGGCGGCGCCCCCTAATATATATAGATCTGTCTGCGGCACTGTTTCTTCGTCTTCTTTATTCTCTACTAAGGCCTTTGGCCCTACTGCTATTATCCGCCGGTCCTAGCTAGCAGTAGTAGTAGTAGAGCCTAAGACACCGGCTAGCGGATTCTACGATCGTTTCTATCGGCTTCCGCGCCGATGGACCAGACGCGGGTTTTCTTCTTCTTTATCGACTTTCGAGCTACTTAGGCCTCGGCTTCCTCAGGTTTCGGACGTAAAATTCTCTTAGCAGCTCCGCCGAATTTCGGAGATTCTCGACCGGATACTATTTGTAATCTTCCGCTATCCCTTCTACGAGATCCTTGCTTCGATAGATCCTCTTAGTTTTCTTATATCTATTACGTCTTCTACCTCCTATTCTTCTTCCTTACTGTCTATCTCGATTGGTAGGGGTTCGGCGAACCCCTAATCCGGAAGACCGTCTTTAGGGTCCAAACTTAGCAGATCCGAATAAAAGACATCGAAGATCCGGAACGAATTCGGTAGCTGGAGTCGATAAGTCACTAGCGACCTCTTTTCTACAATCTTGAACGGGCCTACATAACGAGGGTTGAGCTTAGCGTTGCCTTTTAGCCTTAGGTTCCGCGTGTTAAGCTATACTTTTTGCCCTTCTTCGAATTCTATTAATAACCGCTTTCTATTAGCTCGAGTTACTATCTTCTTCTAAGTCGATTCTATCGCCTCCTTTGCTACGCGGATCGCTTCTTTTATCTGAGATCTAAGCGCTTCTGCCGCGGCCGCAGCGACTCTCTTCGACGAAGTAGCGGTAGAAGATTCTAAAGAGCTAAGTTTGTTTAGCGGTTGAAAGCTTATCCTTAGAAGATAACTATAAGTTATTTTAAACAGCGCTAGTAAGGTCGCCTCTAACCTTGCTAAGTTAGCGCAGAATTCCGCTATCGGCAACACCTTAACCTATTCTGCTTAATAATAACTGCAGAAGATTCGTAGATATTTTTCTATCTCTCGGTTAGGCACTTTAGACTGACTGTCGGTTAAGGGTAAGCGGCTATGCTAAGCTTTCCCCGAATTCCGAGAGCTTAGTTAATAGCCTTCTATACATTAGCAGTAAATTAAGGACCCCTATCCGTAGTAATAGTGTCCGGCAGACTATAGTGCTTCTATATATACTGAATTAGCATTCTCGCCGTTTCTTCCGTAGTAGTTCCTTTATCCTTCGCTTAGCAGGGGATAAAGTAGCGCTCTTTGCTTAGTCGGTCCACTACGTTAAGCGTAGCATTATATCTATCGGAATCCGGTAGGCTAGTTACGAAATCTATCGTAATGTACTGCTACAGTTTCTTAGGGATCGGAAGTGGCTTTAACAGACCGGCCAGAAGGCAGTAACGTAGCTTCGCGGCTCGGTATACGTAACAGTTAGCAATAAACTAGTGGATCCGCTCGAAGATTTGCGGAAACCAGTAGGTCGTCCTTACGGCTTCTATCGTCTTCTTCGAGCCTGCGTAACCAACGTCTTTGGAACTGTAGACCGACTGGATAACCTCTGTAATCAATTCTTCCGGAACTATTAGCTTCCCTAAGCCAGTTTTGCCGAGCTTCTGTTGCTGGTTAAGCCGCTCTACTTTTTCGTAGAGAGTCTCTTCCTCGGTCGCCGGTGATGTAACGCGGTACACTTGAGCCAAAAGGGACTGGTCAAGTAACTCGGAAGTGACTTGACCAATGTGTACCAGATATATGAACCTTGGCAAGGCATAGTAATGACACGGGCCAACCCACCCTGTATTAGCCGGTTCCACTGCGCAGACCCCTACCTCTTTTAACACCTTGGCGTCTACTATTCGCTCGGTTAGCACCTTCTGGAACATATTCGGATCTTCTTTCGCGCGGCTAGTCTTCCCCTCCCTTCTCGTTAGCGCATTAGCCTTTCTATTTTAAGCTCCTAGTCGATAAGTAATCTTGAAGTTAAATCCGGATAAGTAGGCGGCCTACCGAGCTTGGCGCCGTAATAGCTTCTACGTCTTTATAAAGTAGGTAAGTGACTGGTGATCCGTAAGGACCTGGACTATGCTCTTTCCAGCTATAAGCTTATGTTTCCACTCCTCGAAAGTCTAAATAATAGCTAACAGCTCTTTGTTATAAATAGCGTAGTTCCTCTTAGCATTATTTATAGACTTGCTAAAGAAAGCCACTAGATAGAGAGTTTCGTCGTGGCCGTATTAAGAAAGGACCCCTACTTATACTGTGTCGGAAGCGTCTGTTTCTACATAGATTGTCTTTTCTAGTCGGAAGTGCGCTAGCACTAGCGCCAAGGCTACTGCGTCTTTTAGTCGATTGAAAGCCTTAGTGCACTTCTTATTCTATAGGCTAGCGGCCTCCTTCTTTAACGCTTCGTTTAGGGGTCTCGCTATCTTGCTGAAGTCCTTAATAAACCGTCGATAGTAGCTGCAGAATCCGAGAAACGCTCTGATTTGTGTAGTGTTTCCGGATTTCGGCTGCTTCTATTTCGCGACGGCGGCGACCTTAGAGGGGTCTATTCAAATTCCTTCCCTTCCTACGATAAGGCCGAGATATTTGACTTCGGTCTAATAGAACTCGCTTCTCTTCGTGTCCGCGTTTAATCCGACCTCGCGGAGGCTCTTTAACACCCTCTTAATGTGGTCCGTGTGTTGCTCTCTCGTCCCTTTGGTGTAAATAAGGATCTCGTCTAAGTAAATAGACACGAATCGTTCTAGCATGTCTATAAAAGTGTAGTTTATAAAACGCTGCTACACCGCCGGCGCGTTAGTGAGTCCGAAGGGCATTACCAACCACTTAAAATTGCCTAGACGCGTAGCGAATGTCGTAAGGTCTTCTGTTTGTCCTTCCTTGTTCCTTAATCAGTAGAACGCTTAGCGAATATCTAGCTTACTAAACTACTTAGCTTTAGCTACTCGTTGTATAGTCTTATCAATTAGTAGCAGCGGATACACATCTCTCTTAGTGACCTTATTAAGGCCTCGGTAATCTACGTACAGTCGGAGACTACCTCCTAGTTTCTGTACGAAAAGAATCGGTAACGCATATTCTGTAGAGCTTGGCGTAATAAACTTCTTCGCTAGATTCTCTCAAACAAACACTTCTACCTAGTCCAGCTCGGCCAGCGACAATCGTCTTAGGGGCTCGGTTCTTGGCAGCGTAGCTCCCTCTTTTAGTCGGATCTTGTTGTCGTATTCCGGTCGGTAGAGCGGCAAGAGGTTGGAGTCAGCCTTCGAGAACACGTTAGCGTAGCCGTAGAGTTCTTTTGGCAACATCTTTAGCAGATCTACTTCTTCTTCCGCTATTATCTTCTGGTAGTCTTCGATGTCTTTTCTCGAGATAGCGTAAATCTTATTGTCCGGCGACCTCGCGAGGGTTGTTAAGGCTTCCGAGCTTATTATTCCGATCGTGTTTGGAGGGTCGGACCGATCTATTAGAACCGCCTCGATAGTCGTAACATTCGGTTTCGCAACGGCGGCGGTGACTGATTCGGCAGCGACCCCTCTCTGCTAGTCTTTAAACCCTAGTGTGCCTTTACCTACATTAATAACAGCTTTCTGGTTCTTTATCCATTTCTGCTCTATAATAATGTCGAACCGTCTGATGTCTATAATTGAGAACGTAGCTTCCGTAGTGCGACCAGCCAGGGTAGTCTTTAATAGCATATAATACGTAACGCTCTCTGTGTCTTGTCCGTTGTATGCCGAAATCCGCGTCGGCGACGCTAGTTCGACTAGGTAACTGTACCCGTTTATCAGCTTCTGAACCAATCGATGGTTGATCGCCGCGCCGATAAGGGCTCCTATGTCGATAAAAGCCTTTAATTGGAGTAGTCGGTGCGAGCCTTTAAGGAGGTAGACTGTAATTGGAAGGATAATAGCAGTTTCCGTATTCACTTCTACAGCTGCCGGGAGCGGATCGCTATAACTGTTAATACTTCTATATTCCGGTAGCGCAGATCGCTCTAGTGCCCTATTGCCTATACTGGATAGGGGGCCTTTCTGTCCAGCTGGTCTTTTCCTAGGATTCGCAGTAGCACTCTACTATCTACACTGATAGTGTCTTTCGGAGCCGGCTCGAGGGCTTGGATAGTCTTTTTCGGCTTCTGCTGCTTCGTAGCTCGATACTCCTGCTTCTGCTAATCTATAGCTTAGTATCTCGTAGCAATGTAGCCAGGCTTTCTATACGCGTAGTAGGTAGGGACGAACGACGAACGCAGCGAATAAGATAGCTGCTAAGGTGCTCTCTGGAAAGGTGCAGAGGGTCGTGTTGTCGGCGTCGTCTATAGCTTCTAGTTTGATTCGCGCGATTTCGCGTAAGCGCTCAGATTTCTGGCGGTGACTCTCGCTCTGTATACGAAGCTTTCGAGGTCTTCGTCTTCTATCGACGCTATAGCTGCGGCCAGTTCAGGATTCAGCTTCTGCCTTAGTAGGTAGAGCTGCTTATCTTCTAACACTCTGGCTCTAATAGTATATTTCCAGAACAGTCTATAGAATTCCTCAAACGTCTGCCAGTTCTAGTTAATCTTGTCTAGCTGTTTACAGGCCGTCTTCTTTTGGAAGGGGTCTCCGAAGCGTTGATCCAGCGCTTTGATCGCTTCTTTGGCGGTTACCTCTTCCAAGTCCACTACTAACAAAAAAGCTTTACCTTCTAATCGCGATTCCAGGTATGCCAACCTGTCTTCTTTACTGTTTCTGGCGTAATCGCAATCTATCTTGTTCTTTATCTTTTTCTTAAACGCTTCCCAGTCTTTAGGGTCTCCTCCCCTAAACGCTAGTAGATCGGGTAGTAACGTTATCGGTATGCTATCTTAACTATAGGCCGCTAGTAAGGCGGTCTCTGCTTGTTCTTCTCGATGTAGTGGCGCCGACGACATCGCTGCTTCCATCTTAGCTAACTGAGTCTTTATCGCCTTTAGTTGTGCTAGTCGATTCGCCGCTTGGTTTTCTAGTACGTCGATAATAGTTTCTGCCGAATCCTTCTCGGCTATTACCGCTTCTATTTTATCTCTTAGTTGCCTGTTCTCTTCTATGTTCCTGTAAAACAGCATCTTAATAAGGTCTATGCCGTAGTAGACCTTCCCTACTCCGTTCTCGTTTACGTAATCTTTAAGTTCCTCGAGTGTGCAGTCGTAGATCTTCTTATACTCGGTTATTCGTTCCTTAATCTCCGCAGTGTCTTCTGCTGTAAAACCTCTAATAATAAACTTATTATTAATAACGCTGGAGCGCCTACTCGCTCTGTTAGTCTTTTCTCTTCTGCTTCTGCTTCGGCCTGTAACGCCGCTCTCTACTGTTAAGAAGCTCTCTATAGCTGTCTTACAGTACTAGGGGTCGTTGGTTTAGTGTGTTAGTGCGCGTGCGTTATTCGGGTGTCCGGATTGTTCAACGGTCCCTTTCGCGCAGCGCGGAGTTGGTGTAGTAAGTAAGTTCGAGATATAATAATCCGGGCACGCAGATATAATTCAATACGGCCTTTTTAATAACTATATCTCGAACTAAGGAGGGAAAGGAATCTATATAGTGGTGGGTAAGGGCTTTAGGGGTGGTGTGTCAAGGCCCGGCTCGGTCCGGAAGGGCCGAGCCGAAATTCCAAGGGTCCACCCTATTACTTAGTCCTACCCCTTTCTGCTGCTGCAACAAAGAGGTACGAGAACGACGAGATAAGAAGGTATATAAAAGGAATAAAATAAAGAAAAGATAAGATAACGTTAGAATAGAAGAAGAAAGATATAGGACTTAGGTACCTATAACTAGAAATTAGGCAGAAACAGGGCTGCTACACTATAGAAAAGAAAGACGAAAGGAAGATAAGGAGATAGCCAGAAAAGAGACATAGTAAAAAGAAAAAGAATACGACAACGTAATTGGCCGAGAAGATCAGAAACCGACGACAGAATAGACTAGAAGGCTTTTAAGAAGGGTAAGATAGAAGCGAAGAAATAAGAAGTGTACAGACAAAGAAAGGTAAGATAAAGTTAAAATAGGAGAGAAAAGATATAGAATTTAGATATTAATTAAACAGAAAGAGGCTGTTACAACACGAAAAAGAGGTAGAAAAAGAAGATGTAAAGGTAGATAGAAAAGAACCCTATTAAAATAGAAAAGAATAGAAGGATGTAATTAGTCAAAAAAGTTGGAAGTATAATTAGACTAGAAGGGTCTAATAAGTAAGCGGTCGAGGGCGACCGCTAGTAAGGGAGGAGGGTAGTATTGCAGCAGTAGAAAGAGGTAGGACGAGGTAATAGGATAGACCCTAGATTTCGGCTCGGCCCTTTCTGGGATTTAAGGTTCTAGAACGGACCGATCCGGGCCTTAGTGCACTACTATTACAAAGCCTACTACTACTACTAAATAGATTCCTTCCTTTCCTTAGTTCGCAATATAGTTATTAAACAGGCTGTATTAAATAACATCTACGTAAGCTTAGATTACTAGATAGAGGACCTATCCTTCTAGCTAGTCTTTTCCTAGAATTCGCAACAATGCGCTACTATCTACACTGTCGGTTTCCGCCGGTAACTATTCTATAGCCTAAACGCTTTGTCTTAGCAGCAGTGGCAGTCTCGTAGCCTGGTATACTTGCTTCTGCTAGGCAGTAGCTTGACATTATAGTAATATATAGCCTAGCTTGCTACATGCGTAGCAAGTAGTAGTAAAAGACTGCTATAGGAGTAACCGTCGCTAAGGGGGGGTTGGAAACGCTGCTAAGCAATCTGTTGCTAGAATAGTCGCTAGAAGGCGTTTCTTAAAAGTAGCAGTAGGAGGTTTTGTGCTGCAGCTTGTGCTATAGCTGTTAACAACCTATACTTGCTTCTGTTTTAGTCTATTATTCTTGCTTAATGAACGAACTTACTCAGGCTTCTAGTTTTCTTTAGCACAGGGCAGTTGCTATCTATTGCAGCAGCAGAAAGGGGTGGGACTAAGTGATAGAGTGGACCCTTGGAATTTCGGCTCGGCCCTTCTGGACTGAGCCGGGCCTTGGCGCACCCACCCCTAAAGCCCTTACCTACCGCTATATAGATTCCTTTCTCTCCTTAGTTCGAGATATAGTTATTAAAACAGCTGTATTAAGTTATATCTGCATACTCGGATTATTATATCTCGAACTTACCAACTACACTAACCCTGCGCTGCGCGAAAGGGACCGTTAAACTATATTCGGCTACCCGAATAATGCACGCGCACCAACACTAAACCAAACACATTAGCACTGTAAGAAGACTATAGAGAGCTTCTTAACAGTAGAGGCCGGCGTTACAGGCTGTAGCGGAAAGAAAAAGACTAACAGAGCGAGAGATAGGCGCACTAGCATCCTTAATAGGAGGACGACTATAGAAGGTCTTACAGAAGAAGAGACGGATAAAGCGAAGAAGGGCATAGCCGGCTATAAGGAGCTGTACGCCTGTACAGCCGAAGAACTAGAAGAACACCTAGCGGAACACAGGTCCGGAAAGGTGTACGACACTATTACCTTTATTCAGAAGACGTTCTATAAGAAGATAGAAGAGAACAAGCAGCTAAGAGAGGAGATAGAAGCAGTAATAGCCGAGAAGGAATCGGCAGAAACTATTATCGACGTATTAGAGAACTAAGCAGCGGTTCGACTAGCATAGCTAAAGGCGCTAAAGGCTTAGTTAGCTAACATAGAGGCAGCGACGTTGTCGGCATCGCTGCCGCTACTACGAAAAAACCAAGCAGAAACTGCCTTACCCGCGGCCTACAGTTAAGGTAGCACCTAGATAACGTTACTACCTAATCTATTAGCCTTTAGGAATAGAGACCCTAAAGATTAACAGGCCTTTAAGAAGAAGATAAAGAACAAGATAAGTCGTAATTATGCTGGAAGCAGCGAAGAAGACAAGCTGGCCTATCTGGAAGCGCGACTAGAAGGCGAAGCATTCTTAGTAGTAGCGGATCTAGAAGATGTAACCGCCGACAAAGCAATCAAAGCTCTGGACTAGCGCTTTAGAGACCTCTTCTAAAAGGAGACGGTCTGTAAGCAACTGGATAAAATCAACTAAAACCGGCTAATGTTTAAGGAGTTTTACGGACTGTTTAGGAAATATGCTATTAGAGCCAAAGTGTCTAAGAGTAAACAGTTACACTTACTAAGGCAGAAGTTAGGCCCTGAACTGGCCGGAGCTATAGCTTTAGTAGAAGACGAAGACCTCGAAAGCTTCGTACACTAGGCAAGAGTTACTGCTAGAAACTTGAACGCAGATAGAAAATCGGCAGTACGCGAATCGATCTAGAAGTTATCGTCGGCGCCGACAACACGACCCCCTGCTCCTTTCCAACAAGGCCCCTAGCAGCTATCCTATTCGCTGCGCTCGTCGTTCGTCCCTACCTGCTATACATACAGAAAGCCTACTTACATTGCTACTAGATGCCAAGCAACGGCTTAGCAGAAGCAGGAATAATGTACTACGAAGCTACCGCTGCCGAGGAAGACTATCCAAGCTATAAGTCCGGCGCGTAACAATACAGACAGTGTAGACGGCAGAGTGCTATTAAGGATTATAGGAAAAGATTAGCTAGACGAATAGACCCCCTATCCAGCATAGACAATAGGGCACTGCTACGAACCGCATCGCCAGAAGAAGAGAGTATTAACAGTTGTAACGATCTGCTCTTAGTAGCAGTGGAAGTAAATACAGAGACCGCTATTATTCTTCCGATTACTGTTTACTCCGTTAACGACTTACACCGCCCCCTTTAGTTAAGAGCCTTTATCGCTACAGGGGCACTTATCGGCGCGGCGATTTACTATCGACTAGTCCAAAAACTAATAAAAGGATACGGTTATCTAGTGGAATTAGCGTCGCCGACGCAGATTTCGGCATACAACGGACAAGATACGGAGAGTGTTACGCATTGAATGCTATTGAAAACCACCTTAGCTGGTCACACTACAGAAGCGACGTTCTAAATTATAGACATTGGACGGTTTAACATTATTATAGGGCAGAAATAGATAAAGAATCAGAAAGCCGTTATTAACGTAAGGAAAGGTACACTCTGATTCAAAACCCAGCAGAGCGGCGTCGTCGCCGCTGCCGAACCAGAAGCTACGACTATTAACGTGGTTCCAATTAACCGCTCTGATCCCCCGGATACTGTCGGAATAATAAGCTCAGAAGCCCTAACGACTAATGTAACACAGTACACTTAAGCCAAAAGGGACTGATTAAGTAACTCGGGAGTAACTTGACTAATGTGTACCAGATATATGAACCTTGGCAAGTCATAGTAATGACCCGGGCCAACCACCGCGTATTACTACCCCCTGCGCTACAGGCTTACGACCTCGTAAGCTGCGCTTACTTACAGGCTACGTATGCTATTGCACAGCCCCCCTATACAGCATACGCAATTAACCCCCCCCCGGCAGGTCTGCACACAGCCAGCTGGACCTTTACCGGGTCTGCCTTATTCTGTACGGAGTGGTGGACAAACGGACATACGTTAACGCTGCTTCCACTCTCCTGTTAAAAGATGCGCTCCCTAGGAATTAAACCCAGGCCTTTTATCGTACACTTTCAGCAGTTACTTCCGAGTTAAGTAATGTACTGCAGTACACTTAAGCTAAAAGGGACTAATTAAGTAACTCGGAAGTGACTTGACCAATGTGTACTAGATATATAAACCTTGGTAAGGCATAGTAATAACCAGGGCCAACTACCCTGTATTAACGACCCTGGCGAAGTCGCCGGAGAATAAGATCTACGCTATCTCGATAAAAGACATTAAAGATTACTAGAAGATAATAGCAGAAGAAGAAGTAGACTTGTTAAAGGTGTTACTAAAAGAACTCTATAGCTACACCAATATGTTCTTAAAAGCCGACTCCAATCTCCTGCCGCTCTACCGACCGGAATACGACAACAAGATCCAGTTAAAAGAAGGAGCTACGCTGCCGAGAACCGAACCCCGAAGACGCTTATCGCCGGCCGAGTTAGACTAGGTAGAAGTGTTTGTTTGAGAAAATCTAGCAAAGAAGTTTATTACGCCAAGCTCTGCTAAGTATACGTTGCCGATCCTTTTTGTACGGAAACCCGGAGGTAGTCTCTAACTGTACGTAGACTACCGCGATCTTAATAAGGTTACTAAGAGAGACGTGTATCTACTGCCGCTAATCGATAAGACTATACAACGAGTAGCGAAAGCTAAGTAGTTTAGCAAGCTGGACATTCGCTAAGCGTTCTATCGACTAAGGAACGAAGAAGGGCAGACCGAGGACCTTACGACATTCGCTACGCGCATAGGCAACTTCAAGTAGCTGGTTATACCTTTCGGCCTTACTAACGCGCCGGCTGCGTAGCAACGCTTTATAAACTACACCTTTATAGACATACTGGAGCGGTTCGTGTCTATTTACTTAGACAACATCCTTGTCTATACTAATAGAACAAGAGAACAACACACGGACTACATCGAGAGAGTGTTAACTAGGCTCCGCGAGCTCGGCTTAAATGCAGACACGAAGAAGAGTAAGTTCTATTAGACCGAGGCCAAATACCTCGGCCTTAACGTCGGAAGAGAAGGAATTCGGATAGACGCTTTAAAGGTCGCCGCTGTCGCGGAATAGAAGCAGCCAAAGTCCGGAAACACTACGCAAATCAGAGCCTTTCTCGGGTTCTGCAGCTACTATCGACGATGTATTAAGGACTTTAGCAAGATAGCAAGACCCCTGAACGAGGCAATAAAGAAGGAGGCCGCCGGCCTATAGAATAAGAAGTGCATAGAGGCTTTTAACTGACTAAAAGAAGCGGTAGCCTCGGCGCTGGTGTTGGCGCACTCCTGACTAGAAAAGACGATCTACCTAGAAACGAACGCATCCAATACAGTAACCGCAGGGGTCCTTTTACAATATAACGACGACGACGAGACCCTCTATCTAGTGGCTTTCTTCAGCAAGTCTATAAACGAGGCTAAGCGGAACTACGCTATCTACGACAAAGAACTGTTAGCTATTATCCAGGCTTTCGAGGAGTGGAAGCCGCAGCTTATAGCTAGAAAGAGCACGGTCTAGGTTCTTACAGACTATTAGTCACTGACCTATTTTATAAAGACGCAGAAGCTATCGCACCGCTAAGCTCGGTAGGCCGCCTACTTATTAGGGTTTGGCTTTAAGATTACTTATCGTCCTAGAGCTTAAAATAGAAAGGCTAACGCGCTAACAAGGAGAGAAGAAAAGACTAGCTAAGCGAAAGAAGATCCGAACATGTTCTAGAAGGTGTTAACCGAACGGATAGTAGACGCTAAGGTGTTAAAAGAAGCAGGGATCTGCGCGATAGAGCCGCTAACCAAGGAAGAGACGCTCTACGAGAAAGTAGAGCAGCTTAATTAGCAGCAGAAGCTCGGCAAACCCCGTTTAGCGAAACGAATAGTTCCAGAAGAACTAATTACAGAGGTTATCTAGCTGGTCTATAGTTCTAAGGATGTTGGCTACGCTAGCTTAAAGAAGACGATAGAAGCAGTAAGGACGATCCACTAGTTTCTGCAGATCTTTAAGCGGATCTACCGGTTTATCGCTAATTGTTACGCGTACAGAGCCGCGAAGCTGCGTTACGGCCTTCTAGCCGGTCTAGTAAAGCTACTTCCGATCCCTAAGAAACTATAGTAACATATTACGATAGATTTCGTAACCGGCTTGCCGGACTCCGATAGATACAATGCTACCCTTAACGTAGTAGATTGGTTAAGCAAAGAACGCTACTTTATCCCCTGTTAAGCTAAGGAAGAAGGCACTATAGCAGAAGAGACAGCGAGGATGCTAATTCAGCATATATAGAAGTACTACAGTCTGCTAGACACTATTACTACGGATAGGGGTCCTTAATCTACTGCTAATATATAGAAGGCTATTAACCAAGTTCTCGGAATTCGCAGAAAGCTTAGCACAGCCGCTTACCCTTAGACTAACGGTCAGTCCGAAGTAGCTAACTGTAAGATAGAAAAATATCTACGAATCTTCTGCAGTTATTATTAAGGAGTGTGGGTTAAAGTGTAGCCGAAAGCCGAATTCTGCGCCAATTCGGCACAGTCTAAGGCTACCTTACTAGCGCTGTTCGAGATAACTTATAGCTATCTTCCGAGAATAAGCTTTCAACCGCCTAGCTCTTTGGAATCTTCTACCGTTACTTCGTTAAAGAGAGTCGCCGCCGCTGCAGCAGAATCGCTTAAGTCCAAGATAGAAGAAGGGATCCAGGTAGCAAAAGAGGCGATAGAATCGGCTTAGAAAAAGATACTAACTCGAGCTAATAGAAAGCGGTTACTAATAGAATTCGAAGAAGGCCAAAAGGTATAGCTTAACACACGGAACCTTAGGCTAAAAGGCAACGCCAAGCTTAACTCCCGCTACGTAGGTCCGTTTAAGATAGTAGAAAAGAGGTCGCTAGTAACTTATTAGCTCTAGCTACCGAAGTCGTTCTAGATCTATAATGTCTTCTACTCGGATCTGCTAAGTCTAGACCCTAAAGACCGTCTTCTAGAACAGGGGTTCGCCAAACCCCTGCCAATTAAGATAGATAGTAAAGAAAAGGAATAGGAGGTAGAAGATATAGTAGATATAAGAAAGATAAGAGGGTCTATTAAAGCGAGGATCTTTGTAAGGGCTTAAGAATCTTGGTTCAGAAACTTAAGGCTGGGTATCTACATAAAGGAACTAATAGGCAGTTCCTTCGTCGTGTGCTGCTGTACAATTTGTACCTACGAAGCCAAGCTAGCAATTTCCCTCTATATAGGGATGCAAGGTTTATACTCTGTACAGAGGATCGGGAGTTCCCCCTCTATATAGTAGTGCAGAGTTTTCCCTCTGTTTAGAGGGGAGGCAATTCCCCTCTATGCAGGGCTATAGGGTTCTCTCTCTGTATAGGAGTAAGGTCCTGTCGGTAATTCTGTACAGAGGGTAGGGTCGTGTTGGCGCCGCTAAGTCGCAGTCCTGAGGGCAACGGCTAGCTTAGGTCGGGTCTAGGACCTGGGCTGGGCGGCGCCCCCTAACAATAACCCCCTCCCTTCTCGTTATAGTTCTTCTGTACAACGGCGAGTTGTATAGCCTTAGATGTTCCTCTAGCAGGTAGCGCTTCCTGTCTTCGCTTAGGCCTTGCCTATCGACCTCTCTCTCCGCTGGTTCAACCTTTGTGTTGTCCTCCTAGATCTGCAGGCAGGGAAGGCAGGTAGTGCTAGATCGCTTCTACCTACCTTAACCGATTCCGTTTGCCAATTTAGCGACGCTAGGGCCGAGGCTAAGGAGGCCTACGAGCGGTTATAAAGGTGTAGAAGGTGCCCAGTCCCTCTGTTCGCTCCCCTCCTACCTTCTAGCCCTTAGCTATGCACTCCGCGTCCTAACTGTACGGTCCGGCGCTACCGCGCTATTTGACTTTGTCCCTGTCCCTTGGTCGTCGTCCGGAGTTTTCCTCCTAGGTAGAGGTTCCCGCCTCCGTCCGGTTGTCTAGTAGGACGTCGCTCGTACAG
Source organism: Pseudocercospora ulei (assembly GCA_016165855.1). Classification (NCBI taxonomy): domain Eukaryota; kingdom Fungi; phylum Ascomycota; class Dothideomycetes; order Mycosphaerellales; family Mycosphaerellaceae; genus Pseudocercospora; species Pseudocercospora ulei. The sequence goes on from JACWNB010000003.1 coordinate 3,618,331, forward strand.
GTCCTAGGTCGTAGTTGCCTCGCTTGTCCTCCCTTATACAGTTGTAGCAGCTGCCCTAGTTGTTATTGCCCTACAAGGCAGGCAGCTACTACCCTGTATGTAAACCCTTTCCCCCTTTCCTCTCTCTCTTCTTCTCTTTCTCCTTTATCCCCTATCTGCTACCCGTCCGTCCAGCCGTCCGTTACTACTACTATTACTACTGTTACTACCGTTACTACCAGCTATCTACTAACTACTACTACTAGCTACTATCGTTATGCTACCTGTCTCGTCCGGCCGTTCCCGCCGTGTCTCTCTAACAGTTGCTGGCTCTCCTTCTACCTGTTCGGCTCGTGTCCCCTCCTATTTTACCTCTAATAATAGAGTGCTTAGCTCTATTAGCAGCTTCGCTTCCGGTTCGTACGGGTCCTCGCCTTCCGTACAGTTTAAGCTAACGACTTAAGTGCTATATTAACTAGCAGCAGGGTGTTGTTAAGCTACCCTTTTGCTTCCTCTAGTACTGGGGCCCCTGCCGGCCGGGGGGTAATTGAGATTTCGGGTATAGAGTTGGCTGCCTTGGGTCCTAGAGGTAGTGGCTAGCGAGCTACCTTAAGGTAGTATATAGAAGTTTTCGGACAGTGTTGCTCTCGTTTCCTTCTTATTTCTACCTATCTTACCTGCCTCCTAACTGTCCCCCTCTCCCTGCCCTTCTTCTGTACAGTGCTGTATAGTGTAGTGTTAGTAGGATCCTGTAGTGTCCTACGTCGTAATTCTCGATCCCCCTTTTCGCTGTACAGCGCAGTGTTACTATAACTAGGCAGGGGGATAGTTCTCCTCCTACCTGTCCAGCGCAGTTGTATCTTGCAGGGCCTCGTACAGTTCCTACGTAGGCTCTGCCTATCCTCTCCATTTTACTAGGTACTCTACCTTCTTCCGCTTCCTTCGGCTCCTAAGGATTCCTTCTACCTCGTATTCTTCCTGGCCCTTAGTTATAATCACTAGTGGGCGCGCGTTATCTGTCGCCTAGTGCGGTAGGGGGTCTGTGTTCGCTGGCTGTACAAGGTCTACGTAAAAGACTAGGTAGATCCCTAGGGGAGTATTAAGCTATACGGCGTATGTTCCTACTGGTTGGACTACTGTGAATTTCCGGTTCTTCCAATCTAGCTTCTTGCTTGGCCGGTCTGTATAGATGTTGCGCTAGTTTAACTAGACCTTATTCCCTGCCTTATATCTTAGTGCAGCCTGCCGTCCCTTGTTGGCCTGCTCTTCCGCGTTCTGTTAAGCTATAGCTGGACTCGCCTTCGCCTATTGGTAGGCGTTTGTAATCGTCTGTACGATGGCCTCTCTCTGCTAAATAGGGGATCGTACAGGGCGCAGGATGTCTCTACTTAGGGTTAGTAGGAGCGGGGAATGGTCATATCTATAGGCTATAAAGAAGGGAGACAATCCTATAGCATTAGCCGTACGGCTATTAATAGCCAGCTCCGCTATAGGAAGAAGACGGTTCTAGTTCGTCTAATTATAGTCAACGTACGCTTAGAGGTACGCTTCCAACGTTGAATTAACCCTCTCTGTCGCACTATCCGTCTGTAGGTGCTATACGTTTAATAGGCGACGTTCTATATTTAGCAACTAGCAGATCCTTGCCTAGAGCTGGCTCGTAAACTGCGTACCCCGGTCCGACACAATTAACTAAGGGAAACTGTACTTGCTGAACGACATCCGTATAAAGGCCTAGGCAGTGTCCTCGGCCGTAAGAGAGTCCATTCCCTCTAGTATTACCCCCCTCGTTAGCTTGTCCGTTACTACTATAATGTTCCTCTTAATCCGAGCGCGCAGATAAGGTTCAATACGGCTGTTTTGATAACTATATCTCGAACTGAGGAGGGAAAGGAATCTATGTAGTAGTGGCGGTGGGCTTTCGTGGAGGTAGTGCTGCCAAGGCCCGGCTCGGTCCGTTCCGGAACCTAAATCCTAGAAGGGGCCGAGCCGAAATCCAGGGTCCATCCTATTAATCTGTCCCACCTCTTTCCACTGCTGCAACACTACCCCCCTCCCTTACCAGCGGTTGCCCTCGACCGCTTAGTCACTCCATCTATCCAAAATCTCTACTTTTTTTTTTAATTCGTCGCCTCTTTCTTGAAAATCCCCTCCGACAGTAATGTTACCTCTTCCGTCTTCTATCGCTTCTTGAATTTCTTACGTTATCGGCATCTAAGGTCCTTCACTTGGCGTTTATGTAATCGGTGCGCCTGATCCGTGCTATCTAATCTGAGCCGTAGGCTATCTGAGCTGCGGCGTGGCTGGTCTGTGCACTAGCAGAAGGTCTATATAGATCTTTCTGCGGCTCTATCTCTTCTTCTTTTTCTTTCTCTACCAAAGCCTTTACCTACTACGGGGTCGGCGGCGCTGGCACGCTACGGCGTTAGCGAGCTGGCGGCCGAACCAGTAGTAGGTAGTGGCCGAGTCGAAGGCCTCCCTAAAGGCGACCGTTACGATCGTCTTTATCGGCCTTAGCGCCGGTGGAGCGGACGTGGCTTTCTTCTTTTATCTCTTTCAGAGGTCGTCAGTTTCGGAGCCATCCGGGTTTCGGTTTCTTCGGGTTCCGTATGTAGAACTCTCTAAGCAGTTCCGCCGAATTCCGCAGGTTCTCGACCGGATACTATTTATAGTCTTCCGGCTACCCCTTCTACGAATTTCTCGCTTTAATAAACCCTCGAGTCTTCTTTACGTCTATTACATCTTCTACCTCCTATTCTTCCTTATCGTCTATCTCGATAGGCAGTAGTTCGGCGAACCCCTGCTCCAGCAGGCCGTTCTTAGGGTCTAGGCTTAGCAGATCTGAATAGAAAACATCGTGGATCCGGAACGATTTCGGTAGCTGGAGCCGATAGGTCGTCGGCGATCTCTTTTCTACTATCGTAAACGGACCCACGTAGCGGGGGTTAAGCTTGGCGTTCCCTTTTAGCCTTAGGTTCCGCGTGTTGAGCTATACCTTTTGGCCTTCCTCGAATTCCATCGGTAACCGCTTCTTATTAGCTCGAGTTACTATCTTCTTCTAAGCCGATTCTATCGCGTCTTTCGCTACCTTGACCGCTTCTTCCATTTAAGATCGTAGTGCTTCTGCCGCCGCGGCGGCGACTCTCTTTAACGACGTAGCGGTGGAAAGCTCCGACAAGTCGGCGTCGCTTGGCGGATGGAAGCTTAATCTCGGAAGATAACCGTAGGTTATCTCGAACGGCGCCAGCGACGTTGCTTCTAACTGTGCTGAGTTCGCGCAGAATTCAGCTATTAGCAGCATCTCGACCTACTTTTCTTAATAGTAGCTGTAGAAGGTTCGCAGATATTGCTCTTTTTCTCGGTTAGCTACTTTAGACTAACCGTCGGTCTGCAGGTAAGCGGCTGTGCTGAGCTTTCTACGAATTCCAAGAGCTTGGTTAACAGCTTTCCAGACGTCGGCGGTGAATTAAGGACCCCTATCCGTAGTGATAGTGTCCGGCAGACTATAGTGCTTCTATACGTGTCTAATCAGCATCCGCGCGGTCTCTTCCGCAGTAGTTCCTTCGTTTCTAGCTCGACAGGGGATGAAGTAGCGTTCTTTGCTTAGCCGGTCCACTACTTTTAGCGTAGCATTATATCTATCGGAGTCGGGCAGGCCGGTTACGAAGTCTATCGTAATGTGTTGCTACAGTTTCTTAGGGATCGGAAGTGGCTTCAACAGACCGGCCGGAAGGCCGTAACGTAGCTTCGCGGCTCGGCACACGTAGCAATTGGCGATAAACCGGTAGATCCGCTCGTAAATCCGCGGGAACCAGTAGATCGTTCTTACGGCCTGCATCGTTTCCTTTGCTCTAGCGTAGCCAACGTCTATAGAGTTGTAGACCGATTGGATGACCTTCGTAACCAGTTCTTCCGGAACTATTAGCTTTCCTGAGCCTGTTCTGCTGAGCTTCTGTTGCTGGTTAAGCTGCTCCACCTTTTCGTAGAGAGTTTCTTCCTTAGGGGCCGGCTCTATCGGTTCCGGTTCGGTCTGCAGTTCGGCCGCGCAGATCCCCGCTTCCTTTAACACCTCGACATCTACTATCCGTTCGGTCAGCACCTTCTGAAACATGTTCGGATCTTCCTTCGCGCAGCTCGTCTTCCCTTCTCTTCGCGTTAGCGCGTTAGCCTTTCCGTTTTAAGCCCCTAGTCGATAGGTAATCTTAAAATCGAACCCTGATAAAAAGGCGGCCTACCGAGCTTGGCGACGTAAGTGCTTCTGCGTCTTTATAAAGCAGACCAGCGATTGGTGGTCCGTATGGACCTGAACTGTGCTCTTTCTAGCTATAAGTTCCAGTTTCCACTCCTCGAAAGCCTGAATAATCGCTAGCAGCTCCTTATTGTAGATAGCGTAGTTCCGCTCGGCCTCTGTTATAGACTTGCTACAGAAAGCCACTAGATAAAGGGTTTTATCGTTTCCGTATTGAGAAAGGACCCCTGCCGTTACTGTATCGGAAGCGTCCGTTTCTACGTAGATCGTCTTTTCCGATCGGAAGTGCGCTAGAACCGGTGCTGAGGCTACTGCTTCTTTTAGCCGGTTAAAGGCTTCCGTGCACCTCTTGTTCTATAGGCCGGCGGCCTCCTTTTTCAGCGCCTCGTTCAGGGGTCTCGCTATCTTGCTGAAGTCCTTAATAAACTGTCGATAGTAGCTGCAGAATCCGAGAAACGCCCTAATCTGCGTAGTGTTTCCGGATTTCGGTTGCTTCTATTCCGCTATAGCGGCGATCTTTAAGGGGTCTATCCGGATCCCTTCTCTTCCGACGATAAGACCGAGGTATTTAACCTTAGTCTGATAAAACTCGCTCCTTTTCGTATCCGCATTCAATCCGACCTCTCTGAGTCTTTTCAGCACCCTCTCTATGTGGTCCGTGTGCTGATCTCTCGTTCTATCCGTGTAGATAAGAATGTCGTCCAAATAGATAGACACGAACTGTTCTAGCATGTCTATAAAGGTGTGGTTTATAAAGCGTTGCCACACTGCCGGCGCGTTGGTAAGTCCGAAAGGCATTACTAGCTACTTAAAGTTGCCTATACGCGTCGCGAACGTCGTAAGGTCTTCTGTCTGCCCTTCTTCGTTCCTTAGTCGATGGAACGCTTGGCAGATGTCCAGTTTGCTGAACTACCTGGCCTTTGCTACGCGCTATATAGTCTTATCTATTAGCGGCAGTAGATATACGTCTCTCTTAGTAACCTCGTTAAGGCCTCGATAGTCTACGCAGAGTCGTAGACTACCCCCTGGTTTCCTTACGAAAAGAATCGGCGACGCGTATTCGGCAGAGCTTAGTGTAATAAACTTCTTCGCCAGATTTTCGCGAACGAACACCTCTACCTGGTCCAGTTCCGCCAGCGACAGTCGTCTTAGGGGCTCGGTCCTTAGCAGCGTAGCCCCCTCTTTCAGTCGGATCTTGTTGTTATATTCCGGTCGATAGAGCGGCAATAGGTTGGAGTCGGCTTTTGAAAACACGTTAGCGTAACTGTAGAGCTCGTTTGGCAACACCTCGAGCGGGTCTACCTTATCTTCCGCTATTATCTTCCTGTAGTCCTCGATGTCCTTTACAGAGATAGCGTAAATCTTGTTGTCCGGCAACTTCGCGAGGGTCGTTATAGCTTCTAAACTTATTATTCCGACGGTAACTGGGGGTTCGGAACGATCGGACGGAGCCTCTTTTACGGACTTCGTGGCTTTCGGCTCGGCGGCGGCGGTGGCGCTGGCGGCCGTTCCGACGGTCCCTGCTCTGCTACCGTTGGTTTTGAATCTGATCGTTCCTTTATCTACGTCGATAATGGCTTTCTGGTTCTTTATCTATTTCTGCCCTATAATAATGTCAAACCTTCCGATATCTATAATTCGGAACGTCGCTTCCATAGTGCGACCAGCTAGGGTAGTCTTTAGCGGCACGTAGTGCGTGACGCTTTCCATGTCTCGTCCATTATACGCCGAAATCCGCGTCGGCGACGCTAGCTCTACTGGATAGCTATATCCTTTTATTAGTTTCTGAACTAGTCGGTAGTGGATCGCCGCTCCGATAAGGGCTCCAGTATCAATAAATGCTTTTAGCTAGAGGGGTCTACGCGACTTCTCGACGGGGTAGATCGTAATAGGAAGGATAATCGCCGTTTCCGTATTCACTTCTACGGCTGCCGAGAGCGGGTCGCTGCAGCTGTTAATGCTTTCTTCTTGTAGCGATTCGCTTCGATTCGGTGCCCTATTGTCAATGCTAGGTAGGGGGCCTATCCGTCCAGCTGGTCTTTTTCTATAATTCTTAACTGCACCCCTCCGTCTACGCTGTTAGTGTCGTTTGGAGTCGACTCTATAGCTTGTATAGTCTTTCTCGGTGTCTGCGGCTGCTTTATAACACGATACTCCTGCTTCTGCTGGGCCGTTGCTTGGCATCTCGTAGCGATATAGCTAGGCTTTCTATACGCGTAGCAGGTAGGGACAAACGACGGACGCTGTGACTGATACTGTGGCTGCTGGGGGCGTTGTCGGAAGGGCGCAGGGGCTCTCGTCGGCTGCGCCGACGGCGACGGCTTCTGAATCGGTTTACGCGTCGTCGGTTTTCCGTACGCGTTTAAGTTTCTAGCGGTAACTCTCGCCTAGTGCACGAGGCTCTAAAGGTCTTCGTCTTCTACCGACGCTATAGCCGCAGCGAGCTTAGGGCTCAGTTTCTGTCTTAGTAAGTGTAGCTGCTTATCCTCAGCTACTCTCGCTCTAATAGCATATTTTCTGAACAATCCGTAGAACTCCTCGAACGTCTGCCGGTTCTGGTTGATCTTGTCTAGTTGTTCGCGGGCCGTCTTCTTCTGGAAGGGGTCTCCGAAACGCTGGTCTAGCGCCTTAATAGCGTCGTCGGCGGTCACTTCTTCCAGGTCTGCCACTAGCGAAAAAGCTTTACCTTCCAATCGCGATTCCAGGTACGCTAGTCTATCCTCTTCGCTGCTCGATGCGTAATCGCGGCTTATCTTATTCTTGATCTTCTTCTTAAATGCCTCCTACGCTTTAGGGTCTCCGCTACCGAAAGCAAGTAGGTCCGGCAGTGGCGTTATCGTAGTGCTACCTTGACTATAGTCCGCTAGTAAGGCGGTCTCCGCGTAGGCTTCTCGCCGCGGTAGCGGCGACTTCGCTGCTTCTATATCAGCTATTTGATGCTTCAGCGCCTTTAGCTGCGCCAATCGGTTCGCCGCCTGGTTTTCTAACACGTCGATAATAGTTTCTGCCAATTCCTTCTCGGCCCTTACCGCTTCAGTTTCTTCTCTTAGTTGTCTGTTTTCTTCTAGCGTTCTGTGGAACAGCGTCTTAATAAGGTCTATACTATCGTAGACCTTTCCTATCCTATTCTCGTTTACATAGTCTTCTAGTTCCTCGATCGTGCAGTCGTAGATCTTCTTGTATTCGCTTATTCGTTCCTTAATCTCTGCGGTCTCTTCCGCTGTAAAACCGCTAATAATGATCTTATTATTAATAACACTGGAGCGCCTACTCGCTCTGTCAGTCTTTCTCTTTCCGCAGCGGCCTGTTACGCCGCTCTCTACCGCTGAGAAGCCTTCTATCTTCTTACAGTGCCTTTGGGGGTTGTTGTTTTGGTGTGTGGGTGTGGGTGCGCGTGCGTTATTCGGGTTTCCAGATGGTTCGACGGGCCCTTTCGCGCAGCGCAGGGTTGGTGTAGAGAGTGAGTTCGAGATATAATAATCCGAGCGCGCAGATAAGGTTCAATACGGCTGTTTTAATAACTATATCTCGAACTAAGGAGGGAAAGGAATCTATGTGGTGGTAGCGGTAGGCTTTCGTGGAGGTGGTGGTGCCAAAGCCCGGCTCGGTCCGTTCTGGAACCTAAATCCCGGAAGGGGCCGAGCCGAAATCCAGGGTCCACCCTATTAATCTGTCCCACCTCTTTCCACCGCCGCAACACCTCTATCCGTTGCTCTTAGGGAGGTCTGTAACAAAGTCTACTGTTAGGTCTTGCTAGGGCCGGTCCGGGATCAGTAGGGGTTTGAGCAGCCTATACTTTAGTCCGCGCTAGGGCTTCGTCCGTCTGTATACGTCGCAGTTCTGTATAAACCTGCGGATGTACTTCGCTATCGCTGGCTAGTAGTAGTCCCTAGCGACGATGCTGTACGTCTCCTCGCGCCCTAGGTGCCTAGTAGCTATAGAATTATGCACCTGTTATATTAAGCTCGTACGGAGCTTCTCGTCTGCCGGGACCCAGATCCAATTCCTAAACTTTAGGTTGTTCTCCTCGTCTACTAAGCACTCTACTGCCGATACCTTAAGATGGAGCTCTGCTAGGAGCTTCCGCTGTCCTCCTTAGATCGCTGTACGGGTCCCTTGGTACACCTCGTCCTTTTCTACTGCCTCTTCCTATACTTGCAGTTAGGGTTCCTATATGTGTGCCGCTGCTAGGCGGATAGTCTCCTCGCCTCGCTCCTTCTTAAACATCTGGAATATTCGTAACTTTAGCCGGTCGTCCTCGTACGTCGTTGGCATGTCCTAGTCCTGTCTGGATAGCGCATCGGCCCTGCTGTTGTCTTTGCCCTTGCGATACTAGAGTCTTATATTGAACTGGCTTAGGTACATTGCCTGTCTTACGTGCCTCTTAGACATCTTCCGGGGCTGTGTAAAGTACTCTAGGTTCTTAGAGTCAGTTAGGGCGAGGAACTCGGGGACTAAGCGGAGTTCTCTATTCTACACTTCGCAACACTGTACGACCGCTAGCAATTCCTTGTCGTAGATAGGGTAGTTGCACTCGGCTAGGGAGTTCTTCTTAGAGAAATACGCGTATAGGTGCAGGAGTCCGTCTGAGCCTACCTGTAACAGGATACCTCTAATGCAGTACTCTAAGGAGTCGGTTTCCAGTATCGTCGTACGTTCCGGGTCGAAGGCGGCAAGCATTGGTCCTGTAGTAAAGAGCTCCTTTAGCTTGTTGAAGCTCCTATCGCACTCGTCCGTCTATTTAAACTGCTTGTCCTTGTATATTAGCTCGACTAGGGAGCGTACAATCTCCGAGTAGTTACATAAAAACTGGCAGTAGAAGTTGGCAAACCCAAGAAATTCCTGTACGCCCTTAATGTTCGTAGGCGGCTTCTATTGCTTAATAGCATTAATCTTCTTCCTATCTATGCTAATGCCTTTCCCTGCCTCGATAATAAACCCTAGGTATTTCGTACGCTATACACTGTATTTACATTGGTTGATGTCAAGGTACAACCCAGCCCGTTGTAGTCGATCCAGTACCTTCTTAACGTCCTGTACGTTATCTGCGTAGGAGCCGTCTGTAAAAACTAGTGTGTTATCGAGGTATGCCGAGCAGATGTCGTCTAGTAACCCTTACAAGGACTTGTTAATATACCTTTAGAAGGTTGCTAGTGCATTGGCAAGGCTAAAGGGGGTAACAAGCTACTCGAAAAGACTATATCTCGTACAGAAGGCGGTTATCTATTTACAGCCTTCCTTGATCCGTATCTTATAGAAAGCCGAGACTACGTTAAGCTTAGTAAACTACTTTGCCTTGCTGAACCGTCCGAGAGTCTCCTTAATAAGGGGTAGGGAGTACCAGTCCTTCTTAGTAATCGCGTTAATGCCTCTGTAGTCTACGTAGAAACGCAAGCTAGCCTTCCTCTCCTTGTAGACAAACAGCACTAGGGCTCCTACGAATAAGTCACTTGCCCGAATGAACCCTTTAGCGAGTAGGTCGTCTAGTGTCTTGCGCAGCACTAGGAGTTCTCTAGAGGACATTCCATACAGTGGACCGTACAGTACCTTAGGCAGGCTTCCGTCTGGACAGGGCTCTAGCTAGATGTCGTAGTTAATCCTCTCTCCTCGGTGTAGCGGCAGTTTTGAGGCCGACTTTGGCTCGAAGAGGCCTAGGTATCCAGCGTATTCCCTTAGGAGCTTCGTATAGAGGTCCGTCGCCTTCTTAGGCGCCAATGCCTTCTTAATGTCCGCAGTTGCCGTGTTGATTTTGGCCTTAGCATTGCCACCCTGCGGAGCCCTTCCTTGATCCCGGGGCCTCTGCTTCGTCGCTATGTTGATTTCGGCCTTAGCATTGCTACCCTACGGAGCCCTCCCTTAGTCCCGGAGCCCCTGCTTCGTCGCTGCCAGGTACAGCCGTCCTCGTCCAACGTCTAACTTGCCCTTCTAGCGCTCTATCTATAGCTTCCTAAGTATTAGGTTATGCCCCAACTTGTCCTGTACGACATAGAGGTATAAGTCCTGCTTATAGTGTCCCTGTATCTCTATCGTTACTTTTACTATATAGGTAATGTCCGATCCCCTCCCGGAAATGCCCAACATGCGTACACGTACAGTGGGGGTCGTCTTAATACAGTGTCTCTGTACGAAGTCTTCGCTAATTACTCTATACACCAAACATCCTGTGTTAATTAATGTCCGCGCCGTTGTAGACCCGTTTAACGTTGGCCGTATAATAAACGGCGTAGTCGTTATATAGTTGCTCTTAAAATATAGCTAAGTAGTACTTTAATTTAGCAATCTATCTCGTATATGCCTCTAGCAGAGCCTTCGCTTAGAGGCTACTCTTTTCCTAACTCGTTGTCGTCTAAGTAGGACTCCTGTTCCTCTTGTTAGGGCGCTGCAGTTGCTACCCTTGCAGTGGTCGGCCGTCCCCTAGGTCTCTCTGCTAGCAAAAGCCTGCAATTCCGTGCAGTGTAGCCTATCTTGCTACACCTGTAGCAGCTCCCTTCTGCTCGCCTCTTGTTAAGGGTAGCTATGTCTACCTATTGTGCCCTTTTGGTAGCAGCCCTTGGCCGTATAGTAACGGCTGCCGCTACCCTCGTCGTCGTTAGTTCCTAGTCTATAGCGTCCGTCTGCTGCTAGAGGGGTTGTCGCATCTTATAAGCGCGGCTTATCTGTCCGAGCCTGCGCTGCTAGTCGTCGACTATCCTAAGGAGATTATAGAATTCCTCGTACGTAGCTAGTCGCATTACGCCTACTAGTCCTGTTATAATCCCCTTAGAGAGGCCTACCTCTAAAGAGGTAATTTTTATCCTGTCCTCCTATTAGAGACCTCCTGCCTCTGCTAGTGTCTAGTCGTATTCTGTAAGGAATTCTCGTATAGTCTTGCGTCCTTGTTTTATCGTGTTAGCCTGTAGGAGTGCTCGGCTCTCGCAGTTTAGGTCCTTGTAACTCTTGTTAAGAGCTGCCTAGAGCATCGTCGTTATAGCTATTGCTAGGTTGGCAATGGCCGTCTCGTAGTACGGCAGAATCCGTACTGCTGCCCTGCCCTTTAACCTCCTAAAGAGGTAAACTACCTTGTCTAGCTCAGTTAGGTAAGCTCCTAAGTTAACTAGAAGCTTAGAGCGTATCTGGGCAGCCTAGGAGGGGTACTCGGCCAGAGCCTTACTATCGTACGTAGTAACGTCGGGGAGTTTGCTCTTAGGGGTCGGGGTGTGGGCTATCGTGTTCGTCGTCGTCGTCGTAGGGGTCGGATCGCGATCGGACGCCCTAAGCTGTCGTAGCTCCTGTTCCCGTTGGGAAATTATCGCAGCCTAGTAGCTTACTTGTTGTTCGAGCTAGGCCTTATATGCCAACAGCTCCTCGTACGCGCAGTGCATCTGTCCCTGCATAGCCGTAGGTTCTATAGAGATGTCGCCGTCTATCTTTGTTGTATTACCGGGGTTACCGACAGTGAGATTAGTTCCTAATATAAGGGCTGAACAATCTTGGTTTAGAAACTTAAGGCTAGGTATCTACATAAAGGAACTAATAGGCAGTTCCTTCGTCGTCTGCTGCTATACAATTTGTACCTACCCTCTGTACAGTGGTGCAGAGCTTTCCCTCCGTTTAGAGGGGAGGCAATTCCCCTCTGTGTAGGGCTATAGGGTTCTCCCTCTGTACAGGAGTGGGGTCCTGTCGGTGATTCCGTACAGAGAGTGGGGTCGTGCTAGCGCCGCTAAGTCGCAGTCCTTAGGGCGACGGCTGGCTTAGGTCGGGTCCAGGACCTAGGCTAGGCGGCGCCCCCTAACAATCTTATAGAAGGGATAGCCGGAAGACTATAAATAGTATCCAGTCGAGAATCTCCGAAATTCGGCGAAGCTGTTAAGAGAGTTTTATACCTGGAACCTAAAGAAGCCGAAGCCCAAGTAGCTTCGAAGTTAATAGCTCCGAAAGAGATAGAAGAAAAAGAGGGCTGCGTCCGCTCTATTAGTAGGAAAACCGATAGAAACGATCGTAGTAACGCGCTTGGTCGGAGTCTTCGACTCGACTACTACCTACTACTGCATCGACACGACGGTCGCCGACGCTGCCCTAAACAAGGAAGGCTGCAGCCGTTCGATTTTGTAGACAGCGCTAGCGACGGCGGCTTTGCAGTAGCGCTTAAGGCCTCAGTAGAGAAGAAAAAGAAGAAGAGATAGTGCGCTACGGATAGATCTATATAGACCTCTACAGCGGCGCACAGGCTAGCTACGCCGCAGCTTAGATAGCTGCTAGCTTAGATTAGATAGCTCCGATTAGATAGACAGCAAGTAAAGGACTTTAGATAGCGACGATGTAAGAGAAGAAAGAAGATAACGAAGGAACGACGTCCTCGAGGTAGAAGAAGCGATAAGGTAACGTCAGTCTTAAAAGGAATTTCAGCAGAAGAAGCAGCAAATTAGACGAAGGAAGAAAACGAAAAAAGAGAAGAAAACAAAGAGAAGGACGAATCAAAAAAAAGAAAGAGGAAGCAATAGATAAGATAAGTAAGCGGTCGAGGGCGACCGCTGGTAAGGGAGGGGGGTAGTGTTGCAGCAGCAGAAAGGGGTAGGACTAAGTAATAGGATAGACCCTTGGAATTTCGGCTCGGCCCTTCCAGACCGAGCCGGGCCTTGGCACACCCACTCCTAAAGCCCTTACCTACCGCTATATGGATTCCTTTCCTTCCTTAGTTCGAGATATAGTTATTAAAACAGCTGTATTAAAGCATATCTGCGTGTTCAGACTAGTCTTAATCTATTTTATTTGTTATTTTAATATAGAAAGCTTCCTACTCTTCAGGGTCGTTACTTTCTTAAAAAACTAGAGAGTCCCGCAATAGTGTTATCGAGGCGCTACCTTAAGAGTAAGCAGCTAGTGATAGTTAATAGTATAGCGCCAGTTTGGGCAAACAGCGTACGTCGTCTGCTTAGTGGTAGCAGAGTGCCTTATTCTAACTCTAAAGAATTTTGTTAATTACTCTTATTTCCCGTATCTGATTTAGTCTTATTGCCCCCTGCTCCTTATATACTTCTATTCTTGTCTTGGCAGCAGCCTTATCTTGTTGATCTGGACACGCAGATATAATTTAATACAGCCTTTTTAATAACTGTATCTCAAACTAAGGAGGGAAAGGAATCTATATAGTGGTGGGTAAGGGCTTTAGGGATAGTGTGCCAAGGCCCGGCTTGGTCCGGAAGGGCCGAGCCGAAATTCTAAGGGTCTACCCTATTACTTAGTCCCACCCCTTTCTGCCGCTGTAACACTACCCCCCTCCCTTACTAGCGGTCGCCCTCGACTGCGGACTCGTCTATCTCTCTTTTTTTTTATATCGTCGCTATCTGACGTCTTTACTTCGGTGTCTATCTGATCGGAGCTATCTGATCTGTGCTAGCGGCTATCTGAGCTTCGGCGAGGCTGGCCTGTGCGCCGCTGCAGAGGTCTATATAGATCTATCCGCGGCTCGCTATCTTCTTCTTCTTTTTCTTCTTTACTATAGCCTTTAGCGCCACCGCGAGGCTGCTTTGGTTGCGTCGGCTTCGTTCTTTGCTGTTATTTTTCGTCTAGCCAAGCCGGCGGATAGTGGTAACGGAGAGCAAAGACCGTTACAAAGCGCGCCGACGACGGTGGCGCCGTCTTTGGCCTTATAGCTATTATCTAACCGGCCTTGCCGGTTGGCAGTAGTAGTAGTGGAGCCGAAGACCCTAGCTAGCGATTTCTACGATCGTTTCTATCGGCTTCCGCGCCAATAGAGCGGACGCAGGTTTTCTTCTTCTTTATCAACTTCCGAGCTACTTAGGCTTCGGCTTCCTTAGGTTCTAGACGTAAACCTCTCTTAGCAGCTCTGCCAAATTTCGGAGATTCTCGACCGGATACTATTTATAGTCTTCTAGCTATCCTTTCTACGAGATCCTTGCTTCGACGGACCCTCTTTTCTTTCTTATATCTACTACATCCTCTACCTCCTACTCTTCTTCTTTACCGTCTATCTCGATTAGTAGGGGTTCAGCGAACTCTTGTTCCGGAAGGCTATCGTCAGGGTCCAAGCTTAGCAGATCCGAATAAAAGACATCGTAGATCCGGAATGACCTTAGTAGCTAGAGCTAATAAGTTACCGGTAACCTCTTTTCTACTATCTTAAACGGACCTACGTAGCGGGGGTTGAGCTTGGCGTTGCCTTTTAGCCTTAGGTTCCGCATGTTAAGCTATACCTTTTAGCCTTCTTTGAATTCCATTAGTAACCGCTTTCTATTAGCTCGAGTTACTATCTTCTTCTAAGCCGATTTATTTGCCTCTTTCGCTACCTTGACCGCTTCTTCTATCTGAGATTAGAGCGCTTCTGCTATAGCGGCAGCGACTCTCTTCGACGAGGTGGCAGTGTATATAGAAGGTTCCAAAGAGCTGGGTTCGTTCGGCGGTTGGAAGCTTATTCTCGGAAGGTAACTATAAGTTATCTCGAACGGCGCCAGCGAGGTGGCTTCTGATTGTGCTAAATTGGCGCAGAATTCGGCTATCGGCAACACCTTAACCTACTCTGCTTAATAATAAGTGCAGAAGATTCGTAGGTATTTTTCTATCTTACAGTTAGCTACTTTGGACTGATCGTCCGTCTAAGGGTAAGCGGCTACGCTAAGCTTTCCGTAGATTCCGAGAACTTGATTAATAGCCTTCTATAAATTGGCAGTAAATTAAGGACCCCTATCCGTAGTAATAGTGTCTGGAAGGCTATAGTACTTCTATATATGCTGAATCAGCATTCGCGCCGTCTCTTCCGCAGTGGTTCCTTTATCCTTAGCTTAGTAGGGGATAAAGTAGCGTTCTTTGCTTAGTAAATCTACTACATTAAGTGTAGCATTATATCTATCGGAATCCGGCAAGCCGGTTACGAAATCTATCGTAATGTGCTGCTACGGTTTCTTAGGGATTGGAAGTGGCTCTAACAGACTGGCCGGAAGGCTGTAACGTAGCTTCGCGGCTCGGCAGACGTAGCAATTGGCGATAAATCGGTGGATCCGCTCGAAGATTCGCGGAAACTAGTAGATCGTCCTTACTGTTACGGTCAACAGATGTAAAACGGAAAACACAGTTACTAGATATAAAACGGAAAACAACAGCATCTAGAACCTAACTAGAACTATTAAGATTTACAGACTACAGGCTAACAACTACTAGATAGAAGAAGACTCCAAGAGAGTAAAAGGCGAATTATCTCGCGATGCAAACACTCCTGGCTCAGTTCTGGAACCTTTGGAAAAAGCGGGTCTAGGAAATGAATTTGTTTGCAGAACAAAGAAACAGAGTTTGGTAAGAAAGTTACTAGAAAACGAGCAAACAACCAGCTAGGGCAGGGGGATATAAGAACTTGCTGCCGCCTACCTGATCTTTCTCTTCTTCTTGTTTATAGCTCGTCTTGTGCATTAATTTAGCTTTTACACCTTAGACTCTAGCCCTTCCTTTCTTTACTTAGTTTTTACATCCCTTACTTTAGACTTTAGCCTCCCCCTCTAATATTAACTTTTACATCCCTTCCTTTAGACTTTGTTTTATTCAACTCCTCCTACCTACTTCGACTTTTACATCGACCTCTTCCGACCTCTTAGCTCCCCCCTTAACATTATAAGCTATTAACTAAACACCAGACTATTAATATAGTCTTCTACACCCTACGAGAAGAGGTCCCCTTTAAGGAATACTTACAACTGGACCTATTGGTAGAAGGAATTATTAACCTAATAAACAACGATCCCAACCTTGCTCTCCGAGTCTTCTTTATAGCAACAAACATCGTCCGCACAGGCATTGAACAAGTGAAGGAACTAAACCAACACATTAATAGCCTAGAAGCAATGCTATTAGATAGCAAGGACTAGGTACAAGAGAAAGAACAAAAGATTGCCAATCTTACAATTGAGAAAGCCCAGACATAAGGACAATTGCAGGAAGCTCTGAACCTAAGGACACAGAACACTACTAGAGAACCTACTAGCAAGAGAGTGGCTAACCCAGAACTATTCTATAGAGACAAAGACAAGTTTGATGAATTTCGACTACGATTGTTAATCAAACTCTTAGCTAACGCAGACCACTTCCTAAACGAACAACAGAAGGTCTCGTACGCGTTCTCCCTCCTTGCTAGCAAGGCACTGCAACAGGTCTTACACTAGTTTGACCTAAAGACACTACAAGTTACTTGTCCAAACGTTACTACCTTGCTTACCGCTCTCGACTTAGCCTTTAGTAACCTATACCGCAAGTCTATAGCCCAGCAGCTAATCAGAACCCTTAAGCAAACCAACAAGCTATTCTCTAACTACTATGCACAATTCTTATAGGAAATCGGATACTGCGAATACGACACAGAAGCCTAAAAGTCGGCTTTGGTTGCTGGCCTAAGCACTGAACTTCTTACCAAACTAGAGGACTAAGAGCACGAATCTTTGTTATTCTATAAACTGGTTACCCTCTGCCAACGCCTCGACAGTCGTCGAAACCTGTTCTCAAACATTATTAAGGCACGCGGCAACCTACTTAACAACTGTACGAGCCAGCGTCCGGTTACGACTCTTCCTACCTTTACCCAAAACCAACCTAATCCGCCCTTAGCCCTACGACTTCCTCCTGTTAACGGCGAACCTATAGACCTTAGTTCAGCTAAGCTTTAAGACGGTCGACTTACACAAGAAGAAAAGCAGCGTTGCCGCAACCAACGTCCCTGCATGTACTGTAGAGAGCTAAACTACATTGCAATTAACTGCCTAACTCTGGTCAATTGCTGCAACAAGGCAGGCACCCCTCTCGGATTCTCTGTAGCCGTCCTAGCACTAAAGGACAACAGCAAAGACTAGGGAAACGCTTAGGCCTGTTAACAAGACGCCTAACAGGCAAGCATTTGGATTGACATCGTGCAATCTCTTCTTCTACAGTGCAATTCTGTACTAAGGCAGAGGATGAGTTAACTTGTCCTCCCTTTGTAGTTATAGTAAATATCCAAACTAAGAAGAATTCTACACACTTAGTACTTACGATAATCGACTGCAGTGCAACTGGCAAGAGTTTTATTAACCCTGGACTTGTTAACTCCCTAGGAATCCCTACTTAGAACTTGAAATACCCTAGACCCTTAAAGATGTTTAACGGCAGCGAGGCCTCTGTAGGAGGTATAACTTAGACTGCCTACGTCAACATTTAACTTAGGAACAACTACGAAGAACACCTCTCTTACTTTGTTATACCTTTACCTAACCAGAAAATGATCCTAGGATTGCCTTGGCTAAAACTCTATAACCCGCAGATTAACTGGGACACTGGAAGCCTCGACATAAACTTAGAACATTGCTGAAACTATTGCTACACTTTAACTTAGCTTACTCCTGCGAACAGCACAAAAGACTCGATCCTCCAAGTATCTGCAGCTGCTTTCTATACAGCTGCAAAGGAAAAAGGAGCTCAAATCTTTGCTGCGTTAATATAGATATTAAGAAAGCCCTTGCTAAGTTTAACGAAAACCGAGAAGCAACTAACCTAGAGACAAAAGTACTAATAGAATACTACGATTTCCTTAGTGTATAGTCAGTTAAAGAAGCTGACAAGCTACCTCTACACTGACCTTACGACTACAAGATCGAACTGGAAGAAGGCCAGTTACCCCCTTTTAGACCTCTCTATTAAATGTCCCGCGAAGAACTCCAAGTCCTGCAAAAGTTCCTATAACAAAACCTTTAGAAAGGCTTTATTCGATCTAGTCGCTCCCCTGCCGCCAGCCCTGTTATATTTGTTAAGAAGCCCGGCGGAGCGCTACGCTTCTGTGTTGATTACCGCAACCTTAACGCTATCTTAAAGAAGAACCGTTATCTAATCCCTCTGATCTAAGAAACACTAGAACGCCTCTTAAAAGCAAAATAGTTTACTAAGCTTAATGTAATTGCGGCCTTTAACAAGATTTGGATGGCTAGAGGACAAGAATAGTTAACAGCCTTTAGAACCCGGTACGGCCTGTTAAAATACCTAGTAATGCCCTTTAGAATATGCAATGCACCTAGCACTTTTTAAAAATATATAAACGACATACTAAGAGAGTACTTGGACCAATTCGTTACCGCTTACATTAACGACATCCTAGTCTACAGCACAACGCTAGAAGAACATCAGAAACACGTCCGAAAGGTACTGGCAAAACTGGAAGAAGCAGGCTTACATCTGGACATTAACAAGTACGAATTCTACTAATAAGAAGTTCAGTTCCTTAGCCTTATTATCTTAGACAAAGGCATCCGTATAGACCCAGCAAAGATTCAAGCAATCCTAGACTAGAAGATCGCAAAGACTGTCAAAGAAGTGCAAGGCTTCCTTAGGTTTGCCAACTTCTACCGTCGTTTTATTTAGGGCTTTAGCTTAATAGTAAAGCTACTAACTGCGCTAACAAAGAAAGAGGCTAAGTTTGACTAGACTAACTCTTGCCAACACGCATTTAACCTCCTACAGCAACGATTTACTAGAGACCCAATCCTTTAACACTTTGACTTTAACTTAGAAACCTGCGTAGAAACAGACGCTTCTAACAGAGCTATTAGAGCAGTCCTCCTTTAACGAAAGTCGTCCGACCAGCTATAGCTCCTAGTAGCTTACCTTTTAAAGAAGATGCTACCTGCCGAATGCATTTACGAGATTTACGACAAAGAGCTCCTTGCAATCGTTAAAGCATTTAAAGAGTGGCGCCCTAAACTCGAAGGCGCAGCCTACCTAACCCAAGTTAGTTTAGACTACAAGAACTTAATTTATTTTATAAAGAGCAAAATCCTTAATCGCAGACAAGCCCGATAGAGCGAATTCCTCTTAAGGTTTAACTTTGTTATTTAATACTCGCCTGGAAAACTTAATTCTAGGGCTAATGCCCTTACCCGGATGCCTGGAATCTATCTAGTGGACAGAAGAGAAGGCTAGGCAAAGTGTAACCAAACCATCCTAAAGGCTTACAACCTAAGCAAAGACCTGAAGACCTACTTAAGGGAAGGTACACTATCAATCGTTGCATCTTTTGCCCTGTGCCTCTTACCTGCCTTCCTAGAGGATAAAAATTCAGAAAGCGAACCAGACAACGAAACTATCGACACCGAAGGCTCTGAAATTAAAGGCTCTATTACCTCTAACAACGAACCGAACGATAAAGAATTGACTAAAGAAGCAAACTACTCTGGAGAACTGCTCCCAATAATTAGAGAAGCTTACGAATTAGACAAACAGGCTTAAGGACTGATCCAAGCCCTTAAAATAGGTCAGCGTACCTTCCCTGGCTTTTCTCTCTTAGAATGCGAACTTAGGGATAGACTAGTTTACTTCCAATCCCGTCTTTTTGTCCCTAAAGGTGCAGACGATTCAATACGACCCTATATCCTTAGGACAGTTCACAACTTAGCAGCAGGAGGCCACCTAGGACGATCGAAGCTTCACAAACTCACTTCCCGCTACTACTAGTGGCCGTCGATATAGAAGCACGTCCGCAGATATAGAAACAACTATCCGATCTGCAAGGCAGCTAAACACGACCGACAACGTCTATACGGATTGCTGAAGCCTCTCCCGGCCCCTAAACACCCTTAGAAACACATTACAATAGACTTTGTTACCTGTCTCCCTTAAGGAACTACTTAGGCGGGTATTAAGGCAAAGAACGTCTTTGTAGTAGTGGATCGGCACTCTAAGGACCGTTTCGTAGTACCCTGCTAGAGCATAACTTCTAAGGAAACCGCTCGACTCTTTTACGAATACGTCTGGCGCTACGTAGGCCTTCCGGATAGCATTACCTCTAACAGAGGCTCTCAGTTTATTGCTAAGTTCTAGAAACGCCTTTGCAAGCTTCTAAACATTGACTACTACATCTCGACGTCCTACTACCTAGAAACAGATAGACAAACAGAGATTGCGAATGCCCTGTTCGAACAGACACTACGTTGCTTTATCGATTAC
This sequence comes from Pseudocercospora ulei, assembly GCA_016165855.1. Classification (NCBI taxonomy): domain Eukaryota; kingdom Fungi; phylum Ascomycota; class Dothideomycetes; order Mycosphaerellales; family Mycosphaerellaceae; genus Pseudocercospora; species Pseudocercospora ulei. Next base: position 3,638,504 of record JACWNB010000003.1, read on the forward strand.
TACTAGAAGGACTGGCCAAAACACATCCCGACAGTAGAATTCTTAGCTTGCAACTAGGAGTTAGAGACTGATCCGGGCACGCAGATATAATTCAATACGGCCTTTTTGATAACTATATCTCGAGCTAAGGAGAGAAAGGAATCTATATAGTGGTGGACGAGACCTTTGGGGGGGGGTGGCGTGCCAAGGCACGGCTCGGTCCGGAAGGGCCGAGCCAAAATTCTAAGGGTCTACCCTATTATCCAGTCCCACCCCTTTCTGCCGCCGTAACGCTACCCCCCTCCCTTACTAGCAGTCGCCCTCGACCGCTTAGTCACCCCATCTATCCGAAAATCTTCACTTTTTTTTTTTTTGATTTGTCGTCTCCTTCTCGAAAATCCCCTCCAACGCCGATGTTACCTCTTCTGTCTTCCATCAAAAACAACGTTCTCTTTATCGCTTCTTCAATTTCTTACGTTGTCGGCGTCTGAAGTCCTTTACTTGGCGTTTATGTAATCGACGCTATCTGATCTGATCCGCGGTCTTCTAAGCTGCGGCTCGGCTGGTCTGTGCGTCGCCTCGGAGGTCTATATAGATCCGTCCGCAGCGTCGTTTCTTCTTCTTCTTTTTCTTCCACCAAAGCGCTTACCTACCGCAGCGTCGGCGGCGCTAGCACGCTACAGCGTCGGCAAGCTGCCTGCCGAACTGGTAGTAGGTAGTGGCTGCGTCGAAGACCTCCCTAAGGCGACTGTTACAATCATTTTTATCGGCTTCCGCGTCGGTAGAGCAGACGTGGCTTTCTTCTTTCTTTCTTCCGGCATAATTAGCTTTGGACCCACTCGGGTTTCGGCTTCTTTGGGTTCTGCACGTAGAACTCTCTTAGCAGCTCCGCCGAATTCTACAGGTTCTCGATCAGATACTATTCGTAGTCTTCCGGCCACCCCTTCTACGAGATATTCGCTTTAATAGACCCCCTTATCTTCTTTACGTCCATTATATCTTCTACCTCCCACTCTTCTTCCTTACTGTCTATCTTGATTGACAGGAGTTTGGCGAACCCCTGTCGTAGCAGACCGTTTTCAGGGTCTAAGCTCAGCAGATCTAAATGGAAAACGTCGTAGATCCGGAACGATTTCGGTAGCTAGAGCCGATAAGTCACTAGCGATCTCTTTTCCACTATCTTGAATGGACCTACGTGGCGTGGATTGAGCTTGGCGTTGCCTTTTAGCCTTAGGTTCTGCGTGTTAAGCCACACCTTTTGGCCCTGCTCGAATTCTATCGGTGACCGCTTCTTATTAGCTGGAGTTACTATCTTCTTCTAAGTCGATTCTATTGCCTTCCTCGCTACCTTAATGGCTTCTTCCATTTGAGCTTTAAGTGCTTCGGCCGCGGCGGCAGCGACTCTCTTTAACGACGTAGTAGTAGAAGGCTCCGGCGAGCCGGCGTCGCTCGGCGGCTGGAAGCTTAGCCTCGGAAGATAACCGTAGGTTATCTCGAACGGCGCCAGCGACGTTACTTCTGACCGTGCTAAGTTCGCGCAGAATTTAGCTATCGGCAACACCTCGACCTACTTTTCTTAATAATGGCTGCAGAAGGTTCGCAGATATCGCTCTATTTTACGGTTAGCCACTTTAGACTGGCCGTCGGTTTGAGGGTAAGCGGCAGTGCTGAGCTTTCTACGAATTCCGAGAGCTTGGTTGATAGCTTTCTATACGTCGGCGGTAAATTAAGGACCCCTATCTGTAGTAATAGTGTCCAGCAAGCTATAGTGTTTCTATACGTATTGGATCAACATCTGCGCGGTTTCTTCCGCAGTGGTTCCTTCGTCTCTCGCTCTGCATAGGATGAAGTGTCGTTCTTTGCTTAGCCTATCCACTACGTTAAGGGTGGCATTGTATCCACCGGAATCCGGCAGGCCGGTTACGAAATCCATCGTAAAGTGCTGCTATAGTTTCTCGGGGATCGGAAGTGGCTTTAATAAGCCTGCCGGAAAACCGTAACGCAGCTTCGCCGTTCGGCACACGTAGCAGTTGGCGATAAATCGGTGGATCCGCTTATAGATTTGCGGAAACCAGTATGTCGTCCTTATAGCTTCTATCGTCTTCTTTGACCCTGCGTAACCAACATCCTTGGAGCTATAGACCAGCTAGATAACCTCTGTAATCAGTTCTTCCAGAACTATCAGCTTCCCTAAGCCTGTTTTGCCGAGTTTCTGTTGCTAGTTGAGCTGCTCCGCCTTTTTGTAGAGAGTCTTTTCCTTAGGGGCCGGTTCCACTGCGCAGACCCCTACCTCTTTTAACACCTCTGCGTCTACTATTCGTTTGGTTAGCACCTTCTGAAACATGTTCAGATCTTCCTTCGCGCAGCTAGTCTTCCCTTCTCTTCGCGTTAGCGCGTTAGCCTTTCCGTTTTGAGCCCCTAGTCGATAGGTGATCTTGAAATTGAACCTGGACAAGTAGGCGGCCTACCGTGCTTAACGTCGTAAGAGCTCCTGCGTCTTTATAAAGTAGGTCAGTGACTGGTGGTCTGTAAGGACCTGGACTGTGCTCTTCCTAGCTATAAGCTCTGGCTTCTACTCCTCGAACGCCTGTATAATAGCTAGCAGTTCTTTATCGTAGATTGCGTAGTTCCGTTTGGCCTCCGTTATAGACTTGCTAAAGAAAGCCACCGGATGGAGGGTCTCTTCGTTGTCGGCGTATTGAGAAGGGACCCCTGCTGTTACTGTGTCGGAAGCGTCTGTCTCTACGTAGATCGTCTTTTCCGGTCTAAAGTGCGCTAACACTGGCGCTGAGGCCACTGCTTCTTTTAGCCGGTTAAAGGCCTCTATACACTTCTTATTCTATAGGCCGGCGGCCTCTTTCTTTAACGCTTCGTTTATAGGTCTTGCTATCTTGCTAAAGTCCTTAATAAACCTTTGATAGTAACTGCAGAATCCGAGAAACGCTCTGATCTGCGTAGTGTTTCCGGATTTCGGCTGTTTCCATTCCGCGACGGCGGCGACCTTTAAGGGGTCTATACGAATTCTATCTCTTCCTACAATAAGACCGAGATACTTGACCTTGGTCTGATAGAACTCGCTCTTCTTCGTGTCTGCGTTCAATCCGACCTCGCGGAGCCTGGTTAGCACCTTCTCGATGTGGTCTGTGTGCTGCTCTCTCGTTCTATCTGTATAGATAAGGATGTCGTCTAAGTAGATAGACACGAACCGCTCTAGCATGTCTATAAAGGAGTGGTTTATAAAGCGTTGCTACACCGCCGGCGCGTTGGTAAGTCTGAAAGGCATTACCAGCCACTTGAAGTTGCCTATGCGCATAGCGAATGTCGTAAGATCTTCCGTCTGCCCTTCCTCGTTCCTTAGTCGGTAGAACGCCTGTCGAATGTCCAGTTTGCTGAACTATTTAGCTTTAGCCACTCGTTGTATAGTCTCGTCGATCAGCGGCAGCGGGTATACGTCTCTCTTGGTGACCTCGTTAAGGCCTCGATAGTCTACGCAGAGTCGTAGACTACCCCCTAGTTTCCTTACGAGAAGAATTAGTAACGCATATTCGGCGGAGCTCGGCGTAATAAACTTCTTAGCTAGATTCTCTCGAACAAACACCTCTACTTAGTCCAGTTTAGCCGGCGACAATCTTCTTAGGGGCTCGGTTCGTAGCAACATAGCCCCCTCTTTCAACCTAATCTTGTTGTCGTATTCCGGCCGGTAGAGCGGCAGGAGGTTGGAGTCGGCTTTTGAGAACACGTTAGCGTAATTATAGAGCTCTACCGGCAGCACCTCCAACGGGTCCGCTTCTTCTTCTGCCATTATCTTCCTGTAGTCTTTGATGTCCTTTATAGAGATAGCGTAGATCTTATTGTCTGGCGACTTCGCGAGAGTCGTTATAGCTTCTGAACTTATTATTCCGACGGTGACTAGGGGTTCGGAACGATCGGACGGAGCCTCTTTCGCGGACTCCGTAGCTTTCGGCTCGGCGGCAGCGGCGGTAGCGGTCGTTCCGATAGTCCCTGCTCCGCTACCCGGGGTTTTGAATCCTATCGTGCCTTTATCTACGTCAATAATAGTCTTCTGGTTCTTTATCTATTTCTGCCCTCTAATAATGTCAAACCTTCCGATATCTATAATTCGGAACATCGCTTCCGTGGTGCGACCAGCTAAGGTAGTCTTTAGCGGCACGTAGTGCGTGACGCTTTCCGTGTCTCGTCCGTTGTATGCCGAAATCTGCGTCGGCGACGCTATCTCTACCGGATAGCCGTATCCTTTTATTAGCTTTTGAACCAATCGATAGTGGATAGCCGCTCCGATAAGGGCCCCTGTGTCGATAAAAGCCCTTAGCTAAAGTGGTTTGGTCGATCTGTCAAGGGGGTAGACAGTAATTAGAAGGATAATAGCTGTTTCTGTGTTCACTTCCACCGCCGCTGAGAGCGGATCGCTGCAGCTGTTGATGCTTTCGTCTCTCTGTAACGTAGCTCTTGTTGGTGCCCTGTCTTCTATGCTAGATAGGGGGCCTATCCTTCCAGCTAGTCTTTTCCCAGGATTCGCAGTAGCACTCTACCGTCTACGCTGTCAGCATCGTTCGGAGCCGGCTCTATAGCTTGTATAGTCTTTCTTAGTGGCTGCGGCTGCTGCTGCTTTATAACACGATACTCCTGCTTCTGCTAGGCCGTTGCTTGGCATCTCGTAGCGATATGGCCGGGCTTTCCGCACGCGTAGCAGGTGGGGACGAACGACGAACGCTGTGACTGATAAGGTGGCTGCTGTAGTGTTCTCCGGAAAGGCGTAGGGGGTTGTGTAGTCTGCGTTATTAACGGCTTCTAGTTTGATTCGCGTAATTTCGCGTAAGCGCTTAAGTTTCTCGTAGTGACTCTCGCTCTGTGTACGAAGCTCTTAAGGTCTTCGTCTTCTACAGACGCTATAGCAGCAGCCAATTCAGGGTTCAGCTTCTACCTTAGTAGGTGGAGCTGCTTATCTTCCGCTACTCGGGCCCTAATCGCATATTTTCTGAACAAACCGTAGAACTCCTCGAACGTCTGCCGGTTCTGGTTAATCTTGTCCAACTGCTTACAGGCCGTCTTCTTCCGGAATGGGTCTCCGAAGTGTTGATCTAGCGCTTTGATTGCTTCCTTAGCGGTTGCCTCTTCCAGGTCCGCTACTAGCGAAAAAGCTTTACCTTCTAATCGCGATTCTAGGTACGCCAATCTATCTCTGGCGCTGTTTCCGGCATAGTCTCAATCTATCTTGTTCTTTATCTTTTTCTTAAACGCTTCCCAATCCTTAGGATCTCCGCCTCTAAACGCTGGTAGATCCGGTAGTAACGTTATTAACGTGCTGCCTTGACTGTAGGCCGCCGGTAAGGCAGTCTCTGCTTGTTCTTCTCGATGCGGTAGCGGCGCCAACGACATCGCTGCTTCTATCTTATCTAGCTAAGCCTTTATTGTTTTCAATTGTGCCAGTCGGTTCGCTGCTTGGTTTTCTAATACGTCGATAATAGTCTCGGCCGACTCCTTCTCGGCCCTTACCGTCTCTATTTCCTCTCTTAGCTGTCTGTTTTCTTCAATGTTCCTATAGAATTTCCTTTCGACAAAGGTAATAATATCGAACACCTTCTCTGCCCCGTGTTCTGTAAGATATTCTCCTATCTCGTCCGGCGTGCGTGCGTATAGTTCGGCATAGCCCTCTATGCCCTTTCTTGCTTTATCTACCTTTTTTTCTATAAGGCCTTTATTGGTCGTTCCGTTGTCAAGGATGCTGGTACGCCTATCTCTCGGTCTGTCAGTCTCTCTCTTTCCGCTGCGGCCTGTAACGCCGCTCTCTGCCGCTAAGAAGCTCTCTATAGCTTTCTTACGGTGCTGGGGTTTGTTGTTGTTGGTGTGTGTGTGTGTGCGCGTGCGTTATTCGAGCGTCCGGATAGTTCGACGGGCCCTTTCGCGCAGCGCGGGGTTTGGTATAGTAAGTAAGCTTGAGATATAATAATCCGGGCATGCAGATATAATTCAATACGGCCTTTTTGATGACTATATCTCGAGCTTAGGAGGGAAAGGAATCTATGTAGTGGTGGACGAGACCTTTGGGGGGGGGGTAGCGTGCCAAAGCCCGGCTCGGTCCGGAAGGGCCGAGCCGAAATTCTAAGGGTCCACCCTATTATCCAGTCCCACCCCTTTCTGCCGCCGTAACAGAGACAACAGGACACTCTCCCTTTTACACTACTAGAGGCTACTACCCCTAAACAGGAGTAGAACCTTAAGACCTACTACCGCGACCTAACGACCTAGAAGAAGTCGATGCAGACAAATAGGCAACGCACCTCTCCCAGATCTATTAGGAAGTCCAAGAAGAGATAACTTACGCCTAGGCTATCTACGAAGAACAAGCTAATCGAAAACGACAACTAGCTCCAGACTACTAAGTAGGAGACAGAGTGTACCTAGACTCTAAGAACATTGTTACAGGAAGACCTTCTCGCAAACTTAATTAGAGAAAACTAGGCCCCTTCCCTATTATAGAGAAGATTAGCTCGCACGCATACCGCCTCTAACTGCCGGAAGACTAGGAAATCCACAACGTCTTCCATCCTGTTCAACTAAGACCTAAAGAAGGAGATCGCTTCCTAATCCAAGTGCAAGACTAAGAACGAACCCGCATTCTCCCTGTAGAAGACGACGACGAAGACGAAGAAGGAGAATACTACATACGCAAAATTACAGACTGTTAAGTGATTAATAGACAGACAAAGTACAAAGTTCAATAGCAAAGCTACGAAGACTAGGACACTACTTAGGAACCCCTTAGAAACATTATCTTCGACAAGGACAAGATTAAAGCCTTCTACCGTTGAAACCCTTTAGACTTTAGAGACTACCGTCTAGAAACCCGGTACAGCTAAAGAGAATTGGATTCTGCTTACTAGAAGAATATTGACTGTAACATTAGGCCTGCTCCTAGGAATAACCAGACTTACCCCTAGTATCTCGAACTACTAAGGCTTTGTAGGAACTCCGCTATATTAAGGGGGGCTACTGTTACGGTCAACAGATGTAAAACAGAAAACACGGTCACTAGATATAAAACGGAAAACAACAGCATCTAGGACCTAACTAGAACTATTAAGATTTACAGACTACAGGCCAACAACCACTAGATAGAAGAAGACTCCAAGATAGTAAAAGGCGAATCATCTCGCGATGCAAACACTCCTGGCTCAGTTCTGGAACCTTTGGAAAAAGCAGGTCTAGGAAATGAATTTGTTTGCAGAACAAAGAAACAGAGTTTAGTAAGAAAGTTACTAGCAAACGAGCAAACAACTAGCTAGGGTAGGGGAATATAAGAACCTGCTGCCGCCTACCTAATCTTTCTCTTCTTCTTGTTTATAGCTCGTCTTGTGCATTAATTCAGCTTTTACACCTTAGACTCTAGCCCTTCCTTTCTTTACTTAGTTTTCACATCCCTTACTTCAGACTTTAGCCTCCCCCTCTAACATTAACTTTTACATCCCTTCCTTTGGACTTTGTTTTATCTAACTCCTCCTACCTACTTCGACTTTTATATCGACCTCTTCCGACCTTTTAGCTCCCCTCTTGACACTTACGGCTTCTATTGTCTTCTTCGAGCCTGCGTAACCGACATCCTTGGAACTATAAACCAACTGGATAACCTCTGTAATTAGTTCTTCTAGAACTATTAGTCTCCCTAAGCCTATTCTGCCGAGTTTCTGCTGTTGATTAAGCTGCTCTACTTTCTCGTAGAGTGTCTCCTCCTCGGTTAACGATTTTATCGCGCAGATCCCTACTTCTTTTAACACCTTAGCGTCTACTATCCGTTCGGTCAACACCTTTTGGAACATGTTCGGATCTTCTTTCGCGCGGCTGGTCTTTCCTTCCCTTCTCGTTAGCGTATCGGCTTTTCCGTTTTGAGCTCTGGGTCAATAGGTAATCTTGAAGTTGAATCCGGATAGATAGGCAGCCTACCAAGCTTAGCGGTGTAATAGCTTCTGCATCTTTATAAAGTAGGTTAGTGACTAATAGTCTGTAAGGACCTAGACTGTGTTCTTTCCAGCCGTTAGTGTAGCCGTAGAGCTCTTTTAGTAACACCTCTAGCGGATCTACTTCTTCTTCTGCTATTATCTTCCAGTAGTCTTCGATGTCCTTTATTAAGATAGCGTAAATCTTATTGCCCGGCGACCTCGCGAGGGTCGTTAAAGCTTCCGAGCTTATTATTCCGATCGTGTCTAGACGGTCGGACCGATCTATCGGAACCGCTTTGATAGTCGTAACATTCGGTTTCGCAGCGACAGCGGTGACCGATTCGGCAGCGACTCCGCTCTGCTGGTTTTTGAACTCTAGCGTGCCGTTACCTATATCGATAACGGCTTTCTGGTTCTTTATCTATTTCTGCCCTATAATAATGTCGAACCGTCCGATGTCTATAATTCGGAACGTAGCTTCCGTAGTCCGACCAGCCAGTGTGGTCCTTAATAGCATATAGTGCGTAACACTTTCCGTATCCTGTCCGTTGTACGCCGAAATTCGCGTTAGCGACGCTAACTCTACTAGATAGCCGTATCCCTTTATTAGTTTCTAAACTAACCGATAGTGGATCGCTGCTCCGAAAAGAGCTCCAGTATTAATAAAAGCTTTTAGCTGGAGCAGTGGGCGTAACTTCTTAACGGGGTAGATCGTAATAGGAAGGATAATAGCAGTCTCTGTATTTACTTCTACCGCCGCTAAGAGTGGATCGCTACAACTGTTAATGCTTCCTTCTTCCGGTAGCGCGGATTGCGCTAGTGCCCTATTGTCTATGCTAGATAGGGGGCCTATCCGTCCAGCTAGTCTTTTCCTAAGATCCTTAGTAGCACTCTACTATCTATACTGTTAGTGTCGTTCGGAGCCGGCTCGATGGCTTAGACAGTCTTTCTCGGCGGCTGCAGCTTCGTAGCACGATATTCCTGCTTCTGCTAGGCTGTCGCCGGACATCTAGTGGCGATATAGCTAGGCTTTCCGTACGCGTAGCAGGTAGGGACGAACGACGAACGCGGCGAATAAGACAGCTGCTGGGCGGGGCCTCGTCGGAAAGGTGCAGGGGATCGTGTTGTTGGCGTCGTCGATAGTTTCTAGTACGATTCGCGCGATGCTGATTTCGCGTAAGCACTTAGGTTTCTGGTCGTTACTCTCGCTTGGTGCACGAAGCTCTCGAGGTCTTTATCTTCTACCGAAGCTATAGCTGCGGCCAGTGTAGGGTTTAACTTCTGTCTTAGCAAGTGCAGCTGCTTATCTTCTAACACTCTAGCTCTAATAGCATATTTTCTAAACAGTCTGTAGAACTCCTTAAACGTCTGCCGGTTCTGGTTGATCTTATCCAGTTGCTTATAGGCTGTCTTCTTTTGGAAGGGGTCTCCGAAGCGTTAGTCCAGCGCTTTAATTACTTCTTCGGCAGTTACCTCTTCTAGGTCCGCTACTAGCGAAAAAGCTTTACCTTCTAACTGCGACTCTAGGTAGGCCAGCCTGTCTTCTTTACTGTTTCTGGCATAATTGCAGTCTATCTTATTCTTTATCTTCTTCTTAAATGCCTCCTAGTCCTTAGGGTCTCTGCCTCTAAACGCTGGTAGGTTAGGTAGTAACGTTATCGAGGTGCCGCCTTAACTGTAGGCCGCCGGTAAGGCGGTCTCTGCTTGTTCTTCTCGATGTAGTGGCGGCGCCGACGACATCGCTGCTTCTATCTTAGCTAACTGAGCCTTTATCGCCTTTAGTTGTGCTAGTCGATTCACTGCTTGGTTTTCTAGCACATTGATAATAGTCTCTGCCGATTCCTTCTTAGCCCTTACTGCTTTGTTTTCCTCTCTTAACTGCCTCTTCTCTTCTAGGGTTCTGTAAAACAGCGTCTTAATAAGGTCTATGCCGTCGTAGACCTTCCCTATTCCGTTCTCGTTTACGTAGTCTTTAAGTTCCTCGAGCGTGCAGTCGTAGATCTTCTTATATTCGGTTATTTGTTCGTTAATCTCTGTGGTTTCTTCCGCTGTAAAAGCTCTAATAATAAACTTATTATTAATGACGCTAGAGCGCCTACTCGCTCTGTTAGTCTTTTCTCTTCTGCTTCTGCTTCAGCCTGTGACGCCGCTCTCTACCGTTAAGAAGCTCTCTATAGCTGTCTTACGGTGCTGGTGTTTGGTTTAGTGTGTGTAGTGCGCGTACGTTATTCGGGTGTCCAGATGGTTTAACGGTCCCTTTCGCGCAGCGCGGAGTTAGTGTAGTGAGTAAGTTCGAGACATAATAATCCGGGCACGCAGATATGATTTAATACAGCCTTTTTAATAACTATATCTTGAACTAAGGAGGGAAAGGAACCTATGTAGTAGTAGGTAAGGGCTTTAGGAGTAGTGTGCCAAGGCCCGGCCCGGTCCGGAAGGGCCGAGCCGAAATTCCAAGGGTCCACCCTATCACTTAGTCCCACCCCTTTCTGCCGCGGCAACACTTGTAATACTTGTTTATATTGTAATATAAGTTTATCCGCAGCAGCGGTTGGTCTGCATGTATCTACTACCTTCTTGTTGTAGAGTATCTTAATAAAGGCTATAGCGTTGTAGATCTTTGTAATTCTGTGTTTGGCTACGTAGTCTTTAAGCTTATTAGTGGGGCACCTGTACAGTCTTACGTAATCAGTTATCTGCGCCTGTACCTCTTTAGTTTCTTCCGCTGTAAGGCCCTCGATAGTCTTATTGTTAAACGCGCTGGTACGCCGGTCCTTGGTTCTCTTAGTTCTTCTTCGTCCGCGCCGGCCGGTAAAGCCGCCGATTGGCGCGCCGGTGTTATCTACCGATAAGAAGGCCTCTATAGTCTTCTTAGAGTGCGTGGGTGTCCAGTATTTATAGCTATATCGGTGCTTCTACTGTAGGCCTATGCGAGTTCCACGAGTACCGCTCCTGCCAGCGGGATCAGCAGGGTATGTTGGTCTTTCGGGAGTCGCACATGGCATGGCTGGCAGTCGTGAATAACGTTTTACATGGCACATGGTCAGATGTCGCCTGCTCAAGAAGATGACCCCAATCTTCCACCACGAATGTCATTTCAGCCATGCCAAACTTACATGCATGTTCAACTCTATAAACCTATGCCGGTGCCCCGATTGACCACAGAGGCTGGGGCCTGGTATCTATGCAAAGCGTATGCTACTGGGGCCTGGTATCTATGCAAAGCGTATGCTACTGTCATGCTCCGTTGCCCCCAAGACTCCAACACGCCTTCGCTTCCCAGAAAAAGAAAATACAAAAACAAACCAAAAACAAAAAAAACCGCACGCATCAATTCATGACACACCTCTTCTCTTCTCCCCTCACGTTTATTCATCTCGATAGAACTTTTTGAACACAAGGTGGAGCAGCAGATTGACGGCCAACTTGGCAGCACCATGGCTCTCCTCGAATATCGTCATTGCGTTTTTGTTCTCGAATTGGGCTTGCAGCAGGTCGTCGAGCAAGAGGTTGGCGCTCGCGCCGGGAAGCATCATGCTCCCACTGGAAGCCTCGAGATGGAAAACTCCAACTTCGTCGGAACTGATGACGACATTGAGATTGCCCCAATGCTCAGGAGAGTAGCCTTGCCATGACAGCAAGACGCCTTTGTCGGCCAGCTGTCGAGCAGAGTACTTGTACGAACCGAATTTCGGCTGCCGGCCCGCGCGTTCGAGTTCTCGTTCGTGAGACCATTGTTTGGTGAAGGGCATGACGAATCGGTGCTTGCCGGTCTTCTTGTTGGCCAGGGTGTGCAGACATTGTTCAATGTAATCATTGTAGCTCTGGAGCTGGCCGTCGAGGAACTGAGCTTTGCTGTCGAGCTGTGCAAGGGTGGCGCGTGTGGACTCTATTTCTCGTTGTCGCTCGAGGCGTCTTCGGTGCTTCTGGCGGATGTCGCCGGCAAGCGCATTGAGAATTTCTTGGTAGTTGTTATGCCGGCTGACACGAAATTGCGGCGCTACGTGACGCGACTCCAGCTTGAGGATGTTCTCGAGAGCAGTCGACTTCAGTTCGGCATACGTCATGCCTTGCAGGTCGAGCAGATCGCGGCGATCCTCCGACAAGTTCGATGGCGTCTCCGAGTACACAGACAGCGCCCTGGCCGACCGCAACGATCCACGGGGATCGAATGCCGAGGGTGTCCGACGATGGCTTCCTCGAGTCGACGTGGCTTCTTTCGCAGCAAGCTCTTCTTGCACCAGTCCTATCCATCGGTCGGCGTCTTCGTGTGTGATGGGCCGCAGCAGGATTTCCATGAGATTTGTGCCTGACTGCACACGAATGATGTAAAGCACCAGTCTCTTTGTGGCCGTGAAGAGCTGCCGTGCCTCTGCGTGAGGATCTTCTTCGACTGTAAACCTCGACTTAAGCGTCAAAGTGATCTCGTTGCCATTCGTCGCGCCGCCGAGATCGGTCTCATTACCCTTTGCCGTGCCCAGATCCGACAGTAGAGCCTTGATAGGGTCGTCTCTGGCCTGTGCAATGGCGGAGATATTGTCGGCGAGAAGGCTGTGGAGGGCGAAGATGTCCACAAGCTTGATGTACAGCGTCGGCTTTGTCGTTGCGTACAAGTCGCTGAACTGATCTGAATCGTAGTGCTCTTCTGGAGAAAGAGTATTGAAGAGGTGCTGTAGACAGTCTTGCCACCTGTCCAGCGACTCCGTGACCCAGCTGTTGAGCGGTTGCAAGTACAAATTCTCGGCTGCGAAAAGGCGACCCGCACTGCAGATCTGTCCTACCACCAAGATGACCTGTGACAGATTTCGCTTGTGCACAGGGCTCAGTCCACGATCGACGACTCCCCACATCTCAGGCTCTCGCATTGCAGGCAGGATGTATGACTTCCAGAGCCACGTTCCGACGAGCATAGCGAGGTTGCCCGGATCTTCGCGCGGGAACTGTTCGCAAAGGGCGCGATGTTGGTCGGTGGCAAGATACCGAAGACCATATGGCATGCGCTGCATTGATTCTTCGAAGCCAAGGAAGAAGCCGTCTCCAAGGTCGCGTAGATCTTCCAGGTGCTGCACATATCTCGGCCTCACATCTTCTTGCCGAATGACAACTTCTCTTGGCAGGTCGCGAGGTCTTGAGGAAGGTCGTCCAGTGGAAAGCTCTTCGTTGTTGAGAATGGCTCGATAGATCTGGAGAGGGTCGCTTTCGAGATCAAGATGGTCTTGTCCGCAAATGCCGTTCCTGACCATGCTGCCGAGGAGTGTCTTCAGCCATGCTCGTTCTCGCGGGTTGCGGACGTAGTTGAGGATGAGTCGCTGCTGAAAAGTGCCATTTTGCTGTCGCATGTACTCCTCGACGCTGGAGCAGTGCGAAATGGTCTGCTGAGTGCTTGCGGCGAGGATCTTCATGAAGCAGTATTCTTCCCTGCTTTTTTGAGCATAGCCGAACAGAGTGAGCATGAGCCGTTCATAGTTCTTGCTTTCCTTCTCCGGAAGACCACGGCTGGTAAGCACATTGAATGCTCGGGCGAGGTATTGAGGTTGCGTCTGAATCAAGAAGAAGAGTTCCTCATAGCTGGAAAGCTTCTTTCGTGAGTCCTTGTTCAGGGCCTTGAGGTCGAGACCGGATGAAGGTGCCAAGTTCGTTCCAGATCGCAACAGATGCGAGGCTGAACCACCAAAATGTTTTTGATGCTTGACAACTTCGTCCAACGTAATCTTGTTCTTGACTAGCAGCGCAATCTTGACATCCAGGCCCTCGACATAACTTTCCACCAGCTCGTTCCGGCGCACGCTCTCCACAACTTGTCTTCGGAGACGCTCGGATTCGTGCTCACCTTCGTAGTCCAGGTTCGAGTCCGTCAGGAGATGGAGATGGCGCCTGACCACAGGCAGAGGAGGGTTCTTGCCATTGACCAAGCTCTTGTAGCTCTCACCTTGCTGCTTCGCTCTCACGAAAGACTGCAGCTTGATGACCTTTTGCATGTTCTCGCAGTAATGCTTACGCTTGTCGGCAAATCGCTTCCGTACGGTAAAGCCACGGAAAACGCACTGCAGGTCTTCAATGGCTGCCTCGTGCTCTTCGACCTCAGCAAGAAGCTCGCCGATTCGCGCTCGCTCCAGCATGGCTCGTGCAAGTGATTGCAGGTCGATGATGCTTGCCTCCTCTTTCTCCATACCTACCAGCCGATCGAATATCCGTTTTCGCTCGACGTAAGCGCGTGCCATGGCTTGCACACTTGTGAGGTGGATCTCCTCTTGTTCAAGGCCGCCGAGCTGCTCGCCGATGCTCTTACGCTGCAGCATAGCTCGCGCACATGATTGAAGAGTCTTGATGCCTTCTCTGTGTGCTTGTAAGCTCTCCTGGACGTCCTGATGGAGCGACCGTGCCGCTTGGCCTCGCAAGAGAGCTTGAAAGTCCCGCACGTTACCGTGCTGAGCCTGCAGCTCTTCCTTGACATCCATATGCATTGACCGTGCAGCCTGTGCCCGCAGAAGTGTCTGGAAGCTGATGATGCCCGCTTCACGACCTTGAAGTGCGCCCTTGGTTCTGGCTTGACGTAGTCGTTCGGCGAGACCTCTCACAGCAGATTGCGCTTGAATGATGCTCCCCTCTTCGAATTTTCTCTGACCATGCTCTGTTGCTTGCTGCCGCCTTTGAATCATAGCTCGTGCAGCCGCTTGCAAGGAGACAAGCTCGACAGCCTGCTCTTTTGCGGCAGCATGTTGAGTGGCCTTTTGCCGTCGCGCCTGGGCGCCGCGAGCAAGACCTTGAAAGAGAGTGATATGATCTTCTGCATCCCAAAGCTGATTCATCAGGCCGCCCACCCTCATACGCTCAAGAGCGCCACGTGCTGCTGCTTGGAAGTCCGCGACTGCAGACTCTGTCCTCTCGTCTCGTGTCTCGTGCCACAAGTCCCCTGCCCTCCACCTGCCTATCGCTCCTCGTATCGCAGCCTGGAAGTCTTTGATACCATGCCGTGTCGCGCGGAGTTGGGTCTTGACTACTTTCGTCTGGGCCCTCTCCTTTCGGCCTCGCCACAGACTTTGCATCTTGACCACTGCTTCCTTGTTCTCGGTCCACACTTCCCGCTTGCGATTCAGCCTGCTTCTCACCAGAAAGCCTCTCGAAGCAGATTGCAGAGCTTTAGCATGAAGGTACATGCCGTACCTGAAGTCAAATACTTCACGAGCAAAGCCTCCACGCGCCACAGCTTGCAGATTTGCAGCCTGCTCCTCGGCGTCCCAGAGGTCTTGCATAACAGTGCCAAGACGTATCCGCACAAGAGCGCCACGAATCTGATTTTGGAGATCAATCAAGATGTCTTCTTGCTCGGCCAGCTGTTCTTCTGGCGTTGGGTCAGGGGGCGGAGGCTCTTCTTCGAGCTGCATGGCTTCTCTCATGCCTCCAAAGTTTGGCATTGCCACACCGCTTCTATCGATGCCCTTCTGTGTCTCCTCCAGCTCATGCTCTTCAAACTCCAGCTGGCCAACCAGATTGCCGATTCTGAAGTCTGTGATTCCTTTGCGGAAGAGCAGCCATGAAACAGCATGAATGCAGTAGATGACCTTGGGAATGTTTTTCTTCTCGTACAGATCAATCAGCTCGAATCTGAACAGCTCCGGAAGTTCTATCTCGGCCAGTAGTCGGAAGAAGAGGGCGGTGTTGTCGGTATGCCGATACGAAAGTGGTGATGCGCGCCAGATTCGTTTGTTTCCCAGCGCCTTCTGCTGTTCAGGAGGCAGTTTCGGCGCAAGACGGACCACGACTTCAGCGAGAGTCACACCATCTCGCAGATGCTCCTCGAGCTGAACAATGGGTGGCAATTTCTCGGGAACCAGCACATCCTCTATCCAAGCGCGAGCTTCTCCGATGTGACAAAGGTACTCGTATGCTGCGAGATGTTTTCGCTGCGTGTCCATCCACTTGGTGCTGGAATATTGTGAGGTAAAGCGGGACTGTTTCTGGACGTCAGGCCTGACAGAGCCAGATCGCTGAAGTTTTCTCCTCCCCATCAAGCCAGCAACCTGCTCGTCTGGAGAATGGACAGTGAGGACTTCGGTCGACTCATGCGAAGCAGCCATCTTGCTAAGATGGCGAAGCTGTGGCGTTGACGATTTCTGTAGAGCACCGATGTCTTCGCCATCGAGCTGAGGAGGAGATATCACATCAAGCGAATTGAATCGTACATGACTCCTCGACCGTGGCTTCGTGCTTGCACGCATAGAGTCTGATCTTGACAACGACGCAATACTGTTCTTGTTGGCAAAGATGGGCGAATGCGGTGGCTTCAGCTCGGGCGAGGCATATGGCAGGGTCGTATCTTCGCTATAGCCTCTTGAATGCAAAGGCGGCTTGGTAGGCGATGGCGATGGCGCTGGCGATGGCGCTGGCGATGGCGCTGGCGACAGTTGGCCATCCCGACTCCGCGGTCGTTGCCTGATGTTCTCCTTCGACTCTGTGCGCACGTGAGAGAAGCCGTTCGTAACGGGCGGCTCGCGCAATGATCTGGGGGGGCTCGCGTTTTCTGCCACTGGCTTCAATACAGTGCGACTCTCAGTCTTCCCGATGCCCTTCCGCCAGTCATCGTCGCGCACTTTCTTGGGCGAGACATCCATCTTGGACGGACTCCAGAACGGCTGCCTCGATTCCTGCTCAGCCTGCTCGCGCTGCTCCCACTGGGCGAAGGCAGCGTTCTTCTTGACAGGCGACTCTGACCGGTCCCGCTCCGCGCTGGTTGGAGTGCGCGTCACGACCGAGTCAGTGCTCGAGGTAGAGTCACGGCCACTGAGCCCTCCGCGAGTGCAGCCAGAGTCCGCATTGCTGCTGAGAGTGTCCTGCCGACTGAGCAGCGATGAACGATGGGTTTCGCTGTTGTTGGAGCGCGTAGAGACTGTGTGTCGGAGCGGCGACGACTTGGTCGGGCTGTGATCTCGGAAGCGATGGTGAGGAGGACTCGTCGGCGAGCTCAGGGCCGGATACGAAGGCATGGCCAGTGGTGCCTGCCGTGTGCCAGGCGTGACGGGTGGTGGCTGCCGTGTGCCAGGCGTAATGGGCGGTGACTGCCGTGTGCCAGGCCTGATGGGTGGTGGAAGAAGGCAGTTGCGTGTCTCAGGCGGAGGAAGTCGCGTTGCGATGGACTGCAGGCGCGATCAACATCCCACCGACCATGTCAGAGCAAGAACGCCGCAATGGTCGTTCAGGGCAGGACATGGGAGGACAGGAAGCAAACAAGTGAATGAGTGAATGAATGCCCAGACCCAGGAATCGAGAGGTGGTTGGGCGGTAGTGGCCGCGTGCGAGCGAAATGCTGAAGCTCCAGTGTTGATTCATTGTTTACTTGTCGGTCGAAGCCGAGCGGATCTTGGTGGCGGGAAGATCCGGTGGCGGGGAGATCCGGTGGCGGGAAGATCCGCTCTCGCGTGCGGCAAGGGTCTGCACGAAAAATCTACACCGAGTCGTCGCGCCTGCCTTTTCCTCCCTTCTCCCTTTTCTTGGGGTAAGTTCGCCGTCCCGATCGCGTGTCAGCTCGAATATCAGGCTCTAACAGCGCCCACAGGCTTCCGAATCACTCGACATGGCGACCACCAACGGAGGCACCGCCACCACCAACGGAGGCACCGCCGCCAACGGAGGCGCCGACACTGACGGCGGCGTGCACCTCCAGAAGCACATCCGCAAGGGCGCGGGGCTCAGCGGCCACGCCGAGCAGCACTACGACGACCCCTCACAGGCGCTGGAATCGTTGACGCAGTATGCGAGCAAGGATGGAATCTCCCTCGACCAACTCATGGACGAGACCAAGCAGGGCGGTCTCACATACAACGACTTCCTCATTCTGCCTGGGTACATTGGGTTCCCAGCCAGCCAGGTCGACCTCACGTCCAAGCTGACGCGCAGCATCACACTGAAGACGCCGTTCACTTCCTCCCCCATGGACACGGTGACCGAGGACAGCATGGCAATCCACATGGCACTGCTGGGCGGTGTCGGCGTCATCCACCACAACTGCAGCATCGACGACCAAGCAGCCATGGTGCGCAAGGTCAAGCGATATGAGAACGGCTTCATCACCGACCCCATTGTCATTTCACCTTCAACCACCGTCGGCGAAGCCGTCGCACTGAAGGACAAGTGGGGTTTTGGTGGTTTTCCCGTCACAGGTGAGCCGTACCCAATTTTGCCTGCTCCCCCGCGTGATGCCAACCAATCCATTAACTTTCGTTCAACCGTATTCTCTTGCGCCAGCGTGCCTCGAGTGCTGTGGAGACAATTACTACTGACTTTGCTTCATTCCGTCGCTCTACGTTGAAGATACCAAATTTGCGGCAGTTCTGACGTGCGCCACAGAAAACGGAAAGCTTCGCAGCAAGCTCCTTGGTATTGTCACGCCGCGAGACACTCAATTCCACTCCAACTACGATGCGCCAGTCACCGAGATCATGTCGACCGACCTTGTCACAGCATCCGAGGGCGTCAGCCTATCCGAGGCCAACAACATCCTCAGCAAGAGTAAGAAGGGAAAATTGCCCATCGTCGATGGCTCCAACAACCTCATTTCGCTCCTTAGCCGAAGCGATTTGATGAAGAACCTGAACTACCCACTCGCGACAAAGGTGCCGGGCACCAAGCAGCTTCTTTCCGCTGCAGCTGTCGGCACCCGTCCAGTCGACAAGGAGCGAATCGCTGCGCTTGTGGAGGCTGGCCTTGACGTGGTCGTTCTCGACTCGAGCCAGGGTAACTCCATGTACCAAATCGAGATGATCCAGTGGATCAAGCAAAATTACCCACGACTGCAGGTCATTGGTGGCAATGTGGTCACTCGCGACCAGGCAGCTTCGCTCATTGCCGCTGGCGTTGATGGACTGAGAATTGGCATGGGCGCTGGTAGTGCGTGCATAACTCAAGAAGTCATGGCTGTTGGACGGCCGCAAGCTACTGCTGTTTTCCGCGTTACCCAATTCGCCGCCAAGTTCGGCATTCCCTGCATTGCCGATGGTGGTATTCAGAACGTTGGTCACATCGTCAAGGCTATCGCGCTGGGTGCCAGCACCGTCATGATGGGCGGTCTACTCGCCGCGACCACGGAATCTCCAGGTGCCTACGCTGTTGGACCAGACGGCCAGCTTCGCAAGACCTACCGAGGCATGGGCTCGATTGATGCCATGGAAGACAAGAAGGCTGGCGGTGCTGGTGATAAGACCAACAACACCGCCAAGAACGCTGGTACTGCACGATACTTTTCCGAGGGTGACACGGTTCTCGTGGCACAAGGCGTCTCCGGCTCCGTTGTGGACCGCGGTTCCGTCACCAAGTTCATCCCATACCTCATTGCCGGTGTTCAGCACTCTCTCCAAGATGCAGGCATCACCAGTGTGCAGAGACTGCAAGAGGCTGCGCGCGGAGGTGACGTGAGGTTCGAGTTCCGCACTGCATCTGCTCAGGCAGAGGGTAATGTTCACGGCATGGTCGGCGTGGAGAAGAAGCTCTACAGCTAAGTGGTTCAAGAATCTCTACGATGCTACAGCTCAGGCGCAAGCCATTATTTTTAAAAACGACTCATCACGTGGAGTTATGGCAGGTGGCGGTGTCAACCGAAGGCGAAGGTCAAATATATGTATTATGAAGAAGGTCCTGTGGAAATGGCGATGGCACCGAATACCCTGCATGCTACTTTGAAAGCATCCTGACGATTACCTTCAAGTCACAGACTTCTGCAGGTATGTTGCTCCGTACTCAACACGCCAGAAATCGGAAGACTGAGACACCCCACTCAGCCTCTTCGCGTTTTCCCGCAATGGATGCTCTGCTCTTCAACCCAAGCTGTGGCAGCTTCTCGTGGCTTTGGAGCCATCTTCTGGGCAGCAGCGACCATCCCAGTAATGGACGTCTACAACCCCACAGTCCACGTTCTCATGCACGAGCTGAAGTCACACGATGGGAATTAATATGCCCCGGGCTGTGAATGTGTTATACATAATATCAGGGAAAACGTCAAGCAGCAACGGCCACTCCTCAACAAGACAGCCGCTTTCGAGCCGTGTTCCACCCCTCGGCACTTGATTCGGGCATAAGCTGTCGAAGCATATATAACCAATAGAGAAGTCATCATCGTCACATCATTATGAATGTTGCCACGCTTAGATCTTGTATGAGTGCAAGACATGAGCGTTGCAGTAGGCCTTGAGACCCTCCTTGCCCCACTAAAAGCAAACAGGAGAACAGCCGGTCAGCGAACGTCTCGGACACCAAGGGGCTGTGCCGATCCAACTTACCTCGCCACCAATGCCAGACTCCTTGTGGCCGCTGAAGAAGGCCTGTGGGGTTGGCTTCTCCCAGCTGTTGACGAAGACGGATCCGGCTTCGAGTCGTTTGCCGATAGCCTCCGCACGCTTGACGTCCTTGCCCCAGACGCAAGCACCAAGACCGGTGTTGCTCGCATTGGCGCGCTGGATGACTTCCTCTTCGTCTTCCCAAGGCTGAGTGGGCACGATCGGGCCGAAGGGCTCTTCTTGGATGATCTTGCTGTCGTTGGGCGGGCTATCGATGATGGCGGGCTGGACGAAGAAGCCCTTGCCCGACTTCACTTCTTCCGGGCCCACGGCGAACCTGTGGCCTTGGTCCCTGCTGTCCTCGAAGTAGCCGACAACCTTGTCGTACTGCATCTTGTTTTGGATTGGGCCGAGGGAAGCACCCTCGGATGGTGCGCCCACGGTGAGTGTCTTCGTGAAGTTGGCCATCTCTCGGACCATGTCCGTGTAGATGTCCTTGTGGATGTAGATGCGCTTGGTGGCAACGCACACTTGTCCGGAGTTCTGGAAAGCACCCAAGACGAGCTCGGGAGCAGTCTTTTTGACGTCAACATCTGGCAGGACGATGGCAGCGTCATTTCCGCCCAGCTCGAGGGTCACACGCTTGAGGGTCGGCGCGCAAGCGGCCATGATCCTCTTGCCTGTTGCGATGGAGCCGGTGAAGGAGATCTTGGCAATGTCGGGATGGGCGGTGAGCATCGGTCCGAGGCTGTCGTCACCGCCGATAGCCTGGACGACGCCCGGCGGGTAGAGCTGTTGCGCGAGCTCGACGACTTTCAGTGCGGTGTATGGGGTGAATGGGGATGGCTTGACAATGATGGTGTTCCCGGTCAGAAGCGCTGGAACGATCTTGCCGACGCTGAGAAGGATTGGGAAGTTCCACGGGCAGATCGCACCAACGACACCCAAAGGAGTGTATGTTGTGGTCACGGTCTTCTCGTGGTCCTCGAAAACCTCATCGGGAATCTGGAGCGAGCAGTGGTGGTCAAACCAGGCCGCAATCCCTTGGGTCTCCTTCCGAGCCATTCGTTTCTACGCTCATCAGCCGTCTGCGGTTCATTTCACCCCTCGAGCCCGCTTACCGGCTTGCCCGTCTCGGTGCAGAGCAGCTCAGTGATCTCGTCCGCGTGTGCGAGGATGAGTTCCTTGTACTTCTGGAGGAGCTCCTTCCTCAGCTCAACGGTCGTCTCTCGGTATGATTCGAATGCCTTCTTGGCGGATGCCACCGCGTCGTCGACATCCTTCCGGCCACCGATTGGCACAGGCCAGAGCTTGTCTCCCGTGGTTGGATCAACGCCGTGGTGCTGGTTCTTGCCACCTCTCGGCCTGCCATCGATCCAGTTGGAGAACTCGTCCCACCTGATCTCGGTGACTTTGCCGGGAGACATGATGGGGGGAACGTACAGAACTGCACCACCTACCGACGGGCGAACGGCAGACTTATAAGCAGATTCACTCACTCCCCGCGTGCACCATGCGGTGGCTCGAAACAACCCGGCGGACTCCAATGTCCGCCGTGCGTGACCTGATCTCGCGGAAGCCGATCCGGATATGGCGACCCTGCAGGCGCGCACGTGGGCCAAAACTCCCCCAAGCATTGGCGCCGCGTTTTAGGATCGGGGCATCTGCAGGAGAGACCGGTG
Organism: Pseudocercospora ulei; assembly: GCA_016165855.1. Lineage (NCBI taxonomy): Eukaryota > Fungi > Ascomycota > Dothideomycetes > Mycosphaerellales > Mycosphaerellaceae > Pseudocercospora > Pseudocercospora ulei. Next base: position 3,660,386 of record JACWNB010000003.1, read on the forward strand.
AAAGAGTCCCGATAGTTATGTACAGCCAGCCGACGATTGGACCCGACGTGGGAGCATGCCCCCGGCCCCTCCACCCCTCGATCTTGATCGCCACGGCGTGCGGAATCCAGCTTCGTAGCTAGCACTACGTACAGGCACTTCTCGTTGCTGGCCGCCCTAGGACGGAGAGCCTTCGCACGAGCTACGCTACTATCATCATTAAGCCCTACACGACGAGCGAAATATGTGAGTAGGGACGAGTACTATCACTGCCGTGAAAGACCGTTGTTGCTTACGACACGGGTCCTCGTTAAGGTTGCTTTGTAGCAGCGTACAGCACACCTTAATACCATGCAGCGGGATTGTGACTATGCCTTTTGTATGTGCCGCAAGCGCGGCAGCAGCCGGCTTTAGCAGTGCGAGCCTTGGTGCGAGCGCCGGCCCGGGCTGTACTAAGTTAGGAGCCTGCGAAGCCCGTCAGGTGCAAACCGTTCGGAACAACATTCCGAGACGGAACCTCGATTGCGGACCTTACGTAGAGCGAGGGGCCGGGGAGATATAAGCACGGGGCGCCTAAGGAGCAAAGGCACTTGTTAGTTTAACTAGAATCTTAGTAATTGCAAGGGTGTCCTGTACAATGCTATGAACTCTACTCTAACGGTTCTAATAAGTCTACCAAATCGTAGTGGCCTAATCTAGGCCGGCAGATATAGTAGTTTGATCTAAGCTTACGCAGATATTATTCGATACGGCCTTTTTGATAAGTATATCTCGAACTGAGGAGAGGAAGGAATCTATGTAGTGGCGATGGTAGGCTTTCGTAGTGTAGTGTGCCAAGGCCCGGCTCGGTCCGTTCCAGAACCTAAATCCTGGAAGTGTCACAGTCAACAGCTGGAAGAGCAAGGACAACAGTACCAAAGTGTTACGGCGGCAGAAAGGGGTGGGACTGAATAATAGGGCGGACCCTTGGAATTTTGGCTCGGCCCTTCCGGACCGAGCCGGGCCTTGGCACACTACCCCTAAAGCCCTTACACACTACTACATAGATTCCTTTCCCTCCTTAGTTCGAGATATAGTTATTAAAACAGCCGTATTGAATTATATCTGCGTGCTTGGATTATTATATCTCGAACTTATTAACTACGCTAACCCTGCGCTGCGCAAAAGGGCCCGTTAAACTACATCCGGCTACCCGAATAACGCACGCGCACACTACAACCTAAGACCAAACACATTAGCACTGTAAGAAGGCTATAGAAGGCTTCTTAACGGTAGAGGACAGCGTTACCGGCTGCAGCGGAAAGAGAAAGACTAACAGAGTGAGAGATAGGCGCGCTAGCATCCTCGACGATAGGACAGTTAGTAAAGGTCTTATAGAAGAAGAGACAGAAGAAGCGAAGGAGGGTGAAGTGTTAAGGATGGAGCTAAGTGGTCGGAAAGGGTTAATGTAAAAGTCGAAGTAAGTATAAGGGGCTGGAAGAAACAAAGTCTAAAGGAGGGGATGTAAAAGTTAATGTAGAAAGGGAAGCTAAAGTCTAAAGTAAGAAGTGTGAAAACTAAGTGTTAGAAGGAAGGGCTAAAGTCTGGAGTGTAAAAGCTAAATTAGATGTACAAGACAAGCTATAAACAAGAAGAAGAGAAAGATCAGTAGGCGGCAGCTAGTTCTTATATCCCTCTGCCCTAGCTGGTTGTTTGCGTGTTTGCTAGTAACTTTCTTACTAAACTCTGTTTCTTTGTTCTGCTAACAAATTCATTTCCTAGACCCGCTTTTGTTAAAGGTTCCAGAACTGAGCTAGGGGCGTTTGCAGGGCTAGTTGCATTGCCTTTTACGCTCTTGGCATCTTCTTGCTCCAGCCTGTAGTTGTTAGGTTGTAGTCTGTAAATCTTAATAGTTCTAGTTAGGTCCTAGATGCTGTTGGTTTCTGTTTTACATCTGTTAATCGTGTTTTCTGTTTTATATCCGTTGACCGTAAAAGTAGCCCCCCTTAATATAGCGGAGTTCCTACGAAGCCTTAGTAGTTCGAGATACCAGGGGTAAGTCCGCTTATTCCTAGGAGCAGGCCTGATGTTACAGTCAATATTCTATTAGTAAGCAGAATCCAGTTCTCTTTAGCTGTACCGAGTTTCCAGGCGGTAGTCTCTAGAGTCTAAGAGGTTTTAATAGTAGAAGGCTTCAATCTTGTCCTTGTCAAAGATAATGTTTCTAAGGAGTTCCTAAGTAGTGTCCTAGTCTTTGTAGCTTTGCTATTGAACTTTGTACTTTGTCTGTCTATTAATTACTTAACAGTCTGTAATTTTGCGTATATAGTATTCTCCTTCTTTATCTTCGTCGTCGTCTTCTGTAGGGAGAATGCGGGTTCATTCTTAGTCTTGCAATTAGATTAGGAAGGGATCTCCTTCTTTAGGTCTTAGTCGAACAGGATAGAAGACGTCGTAGATTTCCTAGTCTTCCGGCAGTTAGAGGCAGTATACGTGCGAGCTAATCTTCTCTGTAATAAGGAAAGGGCCTAGTTTTTTCCAATTAAGTTTGCAAGAAGATCTTCCTGTAACTGTTACAGCGGCAGAAAGGGGTGGGACTGGATAATAGGGTGGACCCTTAGAATTTCGTCTCGGCCCTTCCGGACCGAGCCGGGCCTTGGCACACCACTATCTATTAGAGCTCACTGCCGCTATATAGACTCCTTTCCCTCCTCAGTTCGAGATATAGTTATTAAAACAGCCGTATTGAACCTTATCTGCGCGCTCGGATCATTATATCTCAAACTTACTCACTACACCAAGCCCCGCGCTGCGCGAAAGGGCCCGTCGAACCATCCGGACGCTCGAATAACGCACGCGCACACACACACACCAACAACAACAAACCCTAGGCACTGTAAGAAGATGGAAGGCTTCTCGACGGTAGAGAGCGGCGTAACAGGCCGCTGCAGTAAGAGAAAGACTGACAGAATAAGTAGGCGCTCTAGTGTTATTGATAATAAGATTATTATTAGCGGTTTCACAGCGGAAGAGACCGCTAAGGTTAAGGAACGAATAGCCGAATATAGGAAGATCCACGACTGCACGATCGAGGAACTGGAAGACTATGTAAACGAGAATAGGATAGGAAAGGTCTACGATAGTATAGACCTTATTAAGACGCTGTTCCACAGAACGCTAGAAGAGAACAGACAGCTAAGAGAGGAAACGGAGGCGGTAAGAGCCGAGAAGGAATCGGCAGAAACTATTATTAACGTGTTAGAGAACTAGGCGGCGAATAGACTGGCGCAACTAAAGGCGCTAAAGGATCAACTGGCTGACATAGAAGCAGCGAGGTCGTCAGCGCCGCTACCGCGTCGAGAAGAACAAGCAGAGACCGCCTTACTAGCAGCCTACAGTTAAGGTGGCACGTTGATAACATTATTGCTGGACCCGCCGGCGTTTAGAGGCGGAGACCCCAAAGACTAGGAAGCGTTTAAGAAGAAGATAAAGAATAAGATAGACCGCGACTACGCCGGAAACAGCGCCGGAGATAGATTGGCGTACCTGGAATCGCGATTAGAAGGTAAAGCTTTTTTGCTAGTAGCGGACCTAGAAGAGGTAACCGCTAAAGAAGCAATTAAAGCGCTGGATCAACGCTTCGGAGACCCCTTTAGGAAAAAGACAGCCTATAAGCAGCTGGACAAGATCAACCAGAACCGGCAGACGTTCGAGGAGTTCTACGGATTGTTTAGAAAATATGCGATCAGGGCCCGAGTGGCGGAAGATTAGCAGCTCTACCTACTAAGGCAGAAGCTGAACCCTGAACTGGCCGCCGCTATAGCGTCGGTAGAAGACGAAGACCTTAAGAGCTTCGTGCACCGAGCGAGAGTCACCGCTAGAAACTTAAACGCGTACGGAAAACTGACGATACGTAAACTGATTCAGAAGCCGTCGCCGTCGGCGCAGCCGACAAGAGCCCCTGCGCCCTTCCGACAACGCCACTAGCAGCTATCCAGTTCGCAGCGTTCGTCGTTCGTCCCTACCTGCTACGCGTATAGAAAGCCTAGTTATATCGCTACGAGATGCCAAGCAACGGCCTAGCAGAAGCAGGAGTATCGCGCTATAAAGCAGCCGCAGCTACAGCCACCGAGAAAGACTATTTAAGCCATCGAACTGGCGCCGAACGATACTGAAAGTGTAGACGGGGGGGTGCAATTGAGAATCCTGGGAAAAGACCAGCTAGAAGGATAGGCCCCCTATCCAGCGTAGAAGACAGGGCACTAACAAGAGCTACGTTACAGAGAGACGAGAGCGTTAACAGCTGCAGCGATCTGCTCTTAGCGGCGGTGGAAGTAAATACGGAAACAGCTATTATCCTTCTAATCACTGTCCACCCCTTTAACGGATCGAGCAAACCACTTCAGCTAAGAGCTTTTATCGACACCGGAGCTCTTATCGGTATAGCGATCCACTATCGGCTGGTCCGGAAGCTAACGAATGGATACAGCTATCCGGTGGAATTAGCGTCGCTAACGAAGATTTTGGCATACAACGGACAAGACACGGAAAGCGTTACGCACTACGTGCCGCTAAAGACTACCTTGGCTAGTCGTACTACGGAAGCGACGTTCCGAATTATGGATATCGGAAGGTTTGACATTATAATAGGGCAGAAATAGATAAAGAACCAGAAAGCTATTATCGACGTAGATAAAGGAACGATCAGATTCAAAACCCCGGGTGGCGTAGCAGGGACTATCGAAACGGCCGCTGCCGCCGCCGAGCCGAAAGCTACGGAGTCTGCGAAAGAGGCTCCGTCCGATCGCTCTGAACCCCTAGTCACCGTCGGAATAATAAGTTTAGAAGCTATAACGACCCTCGCAAAGTCGCCGGACAATAAGATCTACGCTATCTTAATAAAAGACATCAAAGACTACCGGAAGATAATAGCGGAAGAAGAAGTAGATCTACTAGAGGTGCTGCCAAGCGAGCTCTATAGTTACGCTAACGTCTTCTTAAAAGCCGACTCTAACCTATTGCCGCTCTATCGACCGGAATATAACAACAAGATCCGACTGAAAGAGGGAGCTACGCTGCTAAGAACCGAGCCCCTAAGACGACTGTCGCTGGCGGAACTGGACCAAGTAGAGGTGTTTGTTCGCAAAAATCTGGCGAAGAAGTTTATTACGCTGAGTTCTGCCGAATATGCGTTACCTGATCCGAGCGCGCAGATGAGGTTCAATACGGCTGTTTTGATAACTATATCTCGAACTGAGGAGGGAAAGGAATCTATGTGGTGGTGGTGGTGGGCTTTGATGGTGGTGGTGCCAAGGCCCGGCTCGGCCCGGACGGGCCGAGCCGAAATTCCAGGGTCCACCCTATCAATCTGTCCCACCTCTTTCTACCACCGCAACACTACCCCCCCCCCTTACTAGCGGTCGCCCTCGACCGCTTAGGCATCCCATCTATCCTAAAAACCTCCACTGTTTTTTTTTTTTTTTTTAATCCCCTCCGATGGTGATGTTACCTTTTCCTTCTCTCATCGCTTCTTGAATCTCTTACGTTATCAACATCTGAAGTCCTTCACTTGGTCGTTCATGTAATGGACGCGCCTGATTCGTGCCATCTGATCTGAGCCGTAGGTCACCTGAGCTGCGGCGTGGCTGGTCTGTGCGTCGTCGCGGAGGTCTATATAGATCTTTCCGCAGCGCCGTTTTTCTTCCTCTTTTTCTCTTCCACCAAAGCCTTTACCCACTACGCGGGCGGCGGCGCTGCCGGCCGACGTAGTGGTCCCTGAAGCAATCACTTCCAGCACGATCGTTTTTATCGGCTTCCGCGCCGGTGGAGCGGACGTGTCTCTATTGCCGGCATCAGAGCCACGATGGCTTCGGCTTTTCTAGGTTCCGCGCGTAGAACTCTTTCAGCAGCTCCGCCGAATTCCGCAGGTTTTCAACCGGATACCATTTATAGTCTTCCGGCCACCCCTTCTACGAGATCCTCGCTTTGATGGACCCCCTTATCTTCTTTATGTCTATTACGTCTTCTACCTCCTACTCTTCCTTATCACCTTCCATCTCGACTGGTAGGGGCTCGGCGAAGCCCTGCTCCGGAAGGCTGTCCTCAGGGTCCAGGCTTAGCAGATCTGAATGGAAAACGTCGTGGATCCGGAACGCCTTCGGCAGCTCGAGCCGATAAGTCACCAGCGACCTCTTTTCTATTATCTTGAATGGACCTACGTAGCGTAGGTTGAGCTTCGCGTTTCCTTTTAGCCTTAGGTTTCGTGTGTTGAGCTATACCTTTTGGCCTTTTTCGAATTCCATCGGTAACCGCTTTCTATTAGCTCGAGTTACTATCTTCTTCTGAGCCGATTCCATCGCTTCTTTTGCTACCTTGATCGCTTCTTCTATCTGAGATTGTAGCGCTTCTGCCGTTGTGGCGGCGACTCTCTTTGACGATGTAGCAGTGGAAAGCCCCTGCGAGTCTGCGTCGCTCGGCAGCTGAAAGCTTATTCTCGGAAGATAGCCGTGTGTTATCTCGAACGGCGCCAGCGACGTTGCTTCCGACCGTGTCGAGTTAGCGCAGAACTCAGCTATCGGCAACACCTTAACCTATTCTTCTTGATGGCGGCTGCAGAAGGTTCGCAGGTATCGCTCTATCTCGCGATTAGCCACTTCAGACTGACCGTCGGTTTGAGGGTGAGCGGCGGTGCTGAGCTTTCTACGAATTCCGAGAGCTTGGTTGATGGCTTTCTATACGTCGGCGGTGAATTGAGGACCCCTATCTGTGGTGATAGTGTCCGGCAGCCCATAGTGCTTCTATACGTGCTTAATCAGCATTCTCGCTGTTTCTTCTGCATTGGTTCCTTCGTCTCTCGCTCGACAGGGGATAAAGTGGCGTTCTTTGCTCAATCGGTCCACTACGTTCAGCGTGGCGTTATATCTATCGGAATCCGGCAGGCCGGTTACGAAATCCATCGTAATGTGCTGCTACGGCTTCTCGGGGATCGGAAGCGGCTTCAGTAAGCCTGCCGGAAGGCCGTAACGTGGCTTCGCCGCTCTGCATACGTGGCAATTGGCGATAAATCGATGGATCCGTTCGTAGATCCGTAGAAACCAGTAGACCGTCCTTATGGCTTCTATCGTCTTCTTTGAGCTGGCGTGGCCAACGTCTATAGAGCTATAGACCAGCTGGATAACCTCTGTAATTAGTTCTTCTGGAACTATTATCTTCCCTAAGCCGGTCTTGCCGAGCTTCTGTTGTTGATTGAGCTGTTTCACCTTTTCGTAGAGAGTTTCTTCCTTAGGGGCCGGTTCCACTGCGCAGACCCCTACCTCTTTCAACACCTCTGCGTCTACTATCCGCTCGGTCAACACCTTCTGGAACATATTCGGGTCTTCTTTCGCTCGGCTGGTCTTCCCCTCTCTTCTCGTCAGCGCGTCGGCCTTTCCGTTTTGAGCCCCTGGTCGATAGGTGATCTTAAAATCGAACCCTGATAGGTAGGCGGCCCACTGTGCTTAACGTCGTAAGAGCTTCTGCGTCTTCATAAAGTAGGTCAGCGACTGGTGGTCCGTAAGGACCTGGACCGTGCTCTTTCCAGCTATAAGCTCCGGTTTCCACTCCTCGAAAGCCTGAATAATCGCCAGCAGCTCCTTATTATAGATGGCGTAGTTCCGTTCAGCTTCCGTTATGGATTTGCTAAAGAAGGCTACTGGGTGAAGGGTCTCGCCATCGTCAGCGTATTGAGAAAGGACCCCTGCCGTTACTGTGTCGGAAGCGTCCGTTTCTACGTAGATCGTCTTTTCCGGTCGGAAGTGCGCCAGAATCGGCGCCGAGGCCACTGCCTCTTTCAGCCGTACGAAAGCTTCCGTGCACTTCTCATTCTATATGCCGGCGGCCTCTTTCTTTAGCGCCTCGTTTAGGGGTCTCGCTATCTTGCTAAAGTCCTTGATAAACCGTCGATAGTAGCTGCAGAAGCCGAGAAACGCTCTGATTTGCGTAGTGTTTCCAGACTTCGGTTGCTTCCATTCGGCGACAGCGGCGACTTTCGACGGGTCCATCCGAATTCCATCCCTTCCGACGATAAGGCTAAGATATTTGACCTTAGTTTGATAGAACTCGCTCTTCTTCGTGTCCGCGTTTAGTCCCACCTCGCGGAGCCTCTTCAGCACTTTCTAAATGTGGTCTGTGTGTTGCTCTCTCGTTCTATCTGTATAGATGAGGATGTCGTCCAGGTAGATAGACACAAACCGTTCTAGCATGTCTATAAAGGTGTGATTTATAAAGCGTTGCCACACCGCCGGCGCGTTGGTGAGTCCGAAAGGCATCACCAACTACTTAAAATTGCCTATACGCGTCGCGAACGTCGTAAGGTCTTCTGTTTGCCCTTCTTCGTTTCTCAATCGATAGAACGCTTGGCGGATGTCCAGCTTGCTGAACCATTTAGCCTTTGCCACTCTTTGGATAGTTTCGTTAATTAACGGCAGTGGATATACGTCTCTTTTGGTGACCTTATTGAGGCCTCGATAGTCTACGCAGAGTCGCAGACCACCCCCTGGTTTCCTTACGAAAAGAATCGGTAACGCGTATTCGGCAGAACTCGGCGTAATGAACTTCTTCGCCAGGTTTTTACGAACAAACACCTCCACTTGGTCTAATTCGGCCGGCGACAGTCGTCTTAGGGGCTCGGTTCTTGGCAATGTGGCCCCTTCTTTCAACCTGATCTTATTATTATATTCCGGTCGATGGAGCGGCAGGAGGTTGGAGTCGGCCTTTGAGAAAACGTCAGCGTAACTATGGAGTTCTTTCGGTAGCACCTCCAGCGGATCCACTTCTTCTTCCGCTATTATCTTCCTGTAGTCTTCGATGTCTTTCATCGAGATAGCGTAAATCTCGTTGTCCGGCGACTTCGCGAGGGTCGTTATAGCTTCTGAACTCATTATTCCGACGGTAACCGGGGGTTCGTAACGATCGGACGGAGCCTCTTTCGCAGACTCCGTAGCTTTCGGCTTAGCGACGATGGTGGCGACCTTTCCGATGGTCCCTGCTCCGCTACCCGGGGTTTTGAACCTAATAGTTCCTTTATCTACGTCAACGATGGCTTTGTGGTTCTTTATCCATTTCTGCCCTATAATGATGTCAAACCTTCCGATATCCATAATTCGGAACGTCGCCTCTGTGGTGCGACCAGCCAGTGTGGTCCTTAGCGGCACGTAGTGCGTAACGCTTTCCGTGTCTTGTCTATTGTACGCCGAAATCCGCGTCGGCGACGCTAGTTCCACTGGATAACCGTATCTATTTATCAGCTTCCGGACCAGTCGGTAGTGGATCGCCGCGCCGATAAGAGCTCTGGTGTCGATAAAAGCTTTCAGCTGAAGCGGTTTGCTCGATCCGTCAAGGGGGTAGACAGTAATTGGAAGGATAATGGCTGTTTCCGTGTTCACTTCCACCGCCGCCGAGAGCGGATCGCTGCAGCTGTTGATGCTTTCTTCTCGTAGCGATTCGCTTCGATTCGGTGCCCTATTGTCAATGCTGGATAGGGGGCCTATCCGTCCAGCTAGTCTTTTCCTATAATTCTTAGCTGCACGCCGCTGTCTACACTGTCGGTGTCGTTCAGGGCTGGCTCCATAGCTTGTATGGTCTTCCTCGGTGGTTGCTGCGGCTGCGGCTGCCTTATAACACGATAGTCCTGCTTCTGCTTGTCCGATGCTTGGCATCTCGTAGCGATGTAGCTAGGCTTGCTATACGCGAAACAGGTAGGGACGAACGACGAGCGCTGTAACTGATAAGGTGGCTGCTGTGGCGCTCTCCGGAAAGGCGCGGGGGGTCGTGTGGTCTGCGTTATTAGCAGCTTCTGGTTCGGTTCGCGTGATTTCGCGTAAGCGCTCAAGTTTCTTGCGGTGACTCTCGCTTGGTGGACGAAGCTCTTAAGGCCTTCGTCTTCTACAGACGCTATAGCGGCGGCCAGCTCAGGACTCAGCTTCTGCCTTAATAGGTGGAGCTGTTCATCTTCCGCCACTTAGGCCCTAATCGCATATTTTCTGAACAAACCGTAGAATTCCTTAAACGTCTGCCGGTTCTGGTTGATCTTATCTAGCTGCTTACGGGCTGTCTTCTTTCGGAATGGGTCTCCGAAGCGTTGATCTAACGCTTTGATCGCTTCTTCGGCAGTTACCTCTTCCAGGTCCGCCACTAACGAAAAAGCTTCACCTTCTAGTCGCGCCTCTAAATAGGCCAATCTGTCTTCTTCGCTGCTTGATGCGTAATCGCGGTTTATCTTATTCTGGATCTTCTTCTTAAACGCCTCCTACGCTTCGGAGTCTCCGCTACCGAAAACCGGTGGATCCGGTAATAACGTTATCAACGTGCTACCTTGACTGTAGGCCGCCGGCGAGGTGGTTTCCACTTGGGTTTCTCGCCGCGGTAGCGGCGACGATCTCGCTGCTTCCATATTAGCCAGTTGATCCTTCAGCGCCTTTAGCTGCTCTATTCGATTCGCCGCTTAGTGTTCTAACACTTCGACGATAGTCTCTGCCGATTCCTTCTCGGCCCTTACCGTCTCTACTTCCTCTCTTAGCTGTCTGTTTTCTTCCAGTGTCCTGTAGAACAGCGTCTTAATAAGGTCTATACCGTCGTAGACCTTCCCTATTCCGTTCTCGTTTACGTAGTCTTCCAGTTCCTCGATCGTGCAGTCGTGGATCTTCTTGTATTCCTTTATTCGTTCCTTAATCTCTGCGGTCTCTTCAGCCGTAAAACCTCTAATAACGACCTTATCTTCAACTACGCTGGAGCGTCTGCTTGCTCTGTTAGTCTTTCCTTTTCTGCTTCTGCTGCGGCCTGTAACGCCGCTCTCTACCGCTGAGAAGTCTTCCATCTTCTTACGGTGCCTGGGGTTGGTTGTTGTTGGTGTGTTGGTGGGTGCGCGTGCGTTATTCGGGTTTCCGGATGGTTCAACGGGCCCTTTCGCGCAGCGCGGGGTTGTGGAGAGTGAGTTCGAGATATAATGATCCGAGCGCGCAGATGAGGTTCAATACGGCTGTTTTGATAACTATATCTCGAACTGAGGAGGGAAAGGAATCTATATAGTGGTGGTGGTGGGCTTTGATGGTGGTAGTGCTAAGGCCCGGCTCGGCCCGGACGGGCCGAGCCGAAATTCCAGGGTCCACCCCATCAATCTGTCCCACCTCTTTCTACTACCGCAACATTACCGATTCTTTTCGTAAGGAAACCAGGGGGTGGTCTGCGACTCTGCGTAGACTATCGAGGCCTTAACGAGGTCACCAAGAGAGACGTATATCCACTGCTGCTAATAGATAAGACTATACAGCGCGTAGCAAAGGCTAAGTGGTTTAGCAAGCTGGACATCCGCTAAGCGTTCTATCGACTAAGGAACGAAGAAGGGCAGACAGAAGACCTTACGACGTTCGCGACGCATATAGGCAATTTTAAGTAGTTGGTGATGCCTTTTGGACTCACTAACGCGCCAGCGGTGTGGCAACGCCTTATAAACCACTCCTTTATAGACATGTTAGAACGGTTCGTGTCTGTCTACTTGGACGACATCCTTATCTACACTAATAAGACGAGAGAACAGCACACGGACCACATCGAAAAGGTGCTAACCAGGCTCCGCGAGGTCGGATTAAACGCAGACACGAAGAAGAGCGAGTTTTACCAAACCGAGGTCAAATATCTCGGTCTTATCGTAGGAAGAAATGGAATTCGGATGGACCCCTTAAAGGTCGCCGCCGTCGCCGAATGGAAGCAGCCGAAGTCTGGAAATACTACGCAAATCAGAGCGTTTCTCGGCTTCTGCAGCTACTATCGACAGTTTATTAAGGACTTCAGCAAGATAGCGAGACCCCTGAACGAAGCACTAAAAAAAGAGGCCGCCGGCCTATAGAATAAGAGGTGCACGGAAGCCTTTAACCGGCTGAAAGAAGCAGTGGCCTCGGCGCCAGTTCTGGCACACTTCCGGCTGGAAAAGACGATCTACGTAGAAACGGACGCTTCCGACACAGTAACGGCAGGGGTCCTTTCTTAATACGGAGACAATAAAACTCTTTATCTAGTAGCTTTCTTTAGCAAGTCTATAACGGAGGCCGAACGGAACTACGCAATCTACGATAAAGAACTGCTGGCTATTATACAGGCGTTCAAGGAGTAGAAGCCAGAACTTATAGCTAGAAAGAGTACGGTCCAGGTCCTTACGGACCACTAGTCGCTGACCTACTTTATAAAGACGCAGAAGCTCTTACGACGCCAAGCACGGTAGGCTGCCTACTTATCTAGGTTCAATTTCAAGATCACTTATCGACTAGGGGCTCAAAACGGAAAGGCTAACGTGCTAACAAGAAGAGAAGGAAAGACCAGCTACGCGAAAGAAGATCCGAACATGTTCCAGAAGATGTTGACCGAGCGGATAGTAGATGCAGAGGTGTTGAAAAAGGTAGGGGTCTGCGCGATAGAACCGGCCCCTAAGGAAAAGATTCTCTACGAAAAGGTAGAGCAGCTTAACCAGCAACAGAAACTCGGCAAAACCGGTTCAGGGAAGCTGATAGTTCTGGAAAAACTAATCACTAAGGTCGTCCAACTGGTCCATAGCTCTAAGGACGTTGGTTACGCCAGCTCGAAGAAGACAATAGAAGCCGTAAGGACGATCTACTGGTTTCCGCGGATCTACGAACGGATCCACCGATTCATTGCCAATTGCTACGTGTGCCGAGCCGCGAAGCTACGTTACGGTCTTCCGGCCGGTCTGCTAAAGCCACTTCCAATCCCCGAGAAACTGTAGCAACACATTACGATAGACTTCGTAACCGGCCTGCCGGACTCCGATAGATATAACGCTACGCTAAACGTAGTGGACCGACTAAGCAAGGAACGCCACTTCATCCCCTGCTAAGCGAGAGACGAAGGAACCACTGCGGAAGAGACCGCACGGATGTTGATTCAACACGTATAGAAGCACTATAGCCTGCCGGACACTATTACTACGGATAGGGGTCCTCAATTCACTACCGACGTATAGAAAGCCATTAACCAAGCTCTCGGAATTAGTAGAAAGCTTAGCACAGCAGCTTACCCTTAGACCGATAGTTAGTCTAAAGTGGCCAATCGCGAGATAGAGCGATATTTGCGAACCTTCTGCAGCTATTATTAAGAAAAGTAGGTCGAGGTGTTGCTAATAGCTGAATTCTGCGCGAACTTAACACAGTTATAAGCAACGTCGCTGGCGCTGTTTAAGATAACCTACGGTTATCTTCCGAGGCTGAGCTTCCATCCGCTAAGCGACGCTGGCTTGCCGGAGCTTTCCACCACTCTTACGTCGTTAAAGAGAGTCGCCGCTGCGGTGGCGGAAGCGCTCCGATCTCAGATAGAAGAAGCGATTAAAGTGGCGAAAGAAGCGATGGAATCGACTTAGAAGAAGATACTAAATCGAGCTAATAAGAAGCGGTTACCGATGGAATTTAAGCAAGGCCAAAAGGTATAGCTTAACACGCGAAACCTAAGGCTAAAAGGCAACGCCAAGCTCAATCCGCGCCACGTGGGTCCGTTCACAATGATAGAAAAGAGGTCGCCGGTAACCTATCGGCTCTAGCTACCGAAATTGTTCCGGATCTACGATGTCTTCTATTCGGACCTGTTAAGCTTGGACCCTAAAGATGGCCTGCCGGAACAGGGGTTCGCCGAACCCCCGCCAATCGAGATAGACGATAAGAAAGAATAGGAGGTAGAAGACGTAATAGACGTAAAGAAGACGAGGGGGTCCATCAAAGCGAGGATCTCGTAGAAGGAGTGGCTAGAAGACTACGAATAGTATCTGATCAAGAACCTGCGGAACTCAGCGGAGCTACTAAGAGAGTTTTACGTCCGAAATCCGAAAAAGCCGAAACCCGAATGGCTCCGAAGCTGATCGTTCCGGAAAAAGAAGAAAGCCGCGTCCGCTCTACCGGCGCAGAAGCTGATGAAAACGATTATAGCGGTTGCCTTAGGGAGGTCTTCGACGCGGCCACCACCTACTGCCGGTTCTGCAGGCAGCTCGCCGACGCTGTAGCGTGCTAGCGCTGCCGACCCTGCAGTGGGTAAGGGCCTTAGTGGAGAAAGAAGAAGAAGAAGAGATAGAGCCGCGGAAAGATCTATATAGACCTCTGCGCCGGCGCACAGACCAGCTACGCCGCAGCTTAGATAACCTACAGCTTAGATTAGATAGCACGGATCAGGCGCACGGATCAGATAGACGTCAAGTAAAGGACTTCAGACGCCGACAACGTAAGAAATTGAAGAAGCAATAAAGAGAATGTTGTTTTTAATAGAAGACGGAAGAGGTAACATCGGCGTTAGAGGGGATTTTCGAGAAGGAGACGACGAATTATAAAAAAAAAAAAAGTGGAGATTTTCAGATGGATAGGGTGACTAAGCGGTCGAGGGCGACCGCTAGCGAGGAAGGAGGGTAGTGTTATAGCGGCAGAAAGGGGTGGGACTGGATAATGGAGTAGACCCTTGGAATTTCGGCTCGGCCCTTCCGGACCGAGCCGGGCCTTGGCACACCACCATCTATCAGAGCTCACCGCCGCTATATAGACTCCTTTCCCTCCTCAGTTCGAGATATAGTTATCAAAACAGCCGTATTGAACCTTATCTGCGCGCTCAGATCAGTAACAATGTTCTTAGAGTCCAGGTACACTCTGTCTCCTACTTAATAGTCCGGAGCTGGTTGTTGTTTTCGATTAGCTTGTTCTTTGTAGATAGCTTAGGCGTAAGTCATCTCTTCTTGGACTTGCTAATAGATCTAGGAGAGTTGCGTTGCCTATTTGTCTGCATCGATTTTGTCTAGGTTGTTAGGTCGCAGTAGTAGGTCTTAAGGTTCTATTCCTACTTAGGGGTAGTAGCCTCTAGTAGTGTAAAAGGGGGAGTGTCCTGTTGTCTCTAACTTCTAGTTGCGAGCTAAGAATTCTACTGTCGGGATGTGTTTTAGCCAGTCCTTCTAGTAGTAATCGATAAAGCAACGTAGCGTCTGTTCGAATAGGGCATTCGCAATCTCTGTTTGTCTATCTGTCTCTAGGTAGTAGGACGTTAAGATGTAGTAGTTAATGTTCAGAAGCTTACAAAGGCGTGTCTAGAACTTGGCAATAAACTAAGAGCCTCTGTTAGAGGTAATACTGTCCAGAAGGCCTACGTAACGCTAGACGTATTCGTAAAAGAGTCGAGCGGTTTCCTTAGAAGTTATGCTCTAGCAGGGTACTATAAAGCGGTCCTTAGAGTGCCGATCCACTACTACAAAGACATTCTTTGCCTTAATACCCGTCTAAGTAGTCCCTTAAGGGAGACAGGTAACAAAGTCTATCGTAATGTGTTTCTAAGGGTGTTTAGGGGCCGGGAGAGGCTTTAGTAATCTGTATAGACGTTGTCGGTCGTGTTTGGCTGCCTTGCAGATAGGACAGTTGTTTCTATATCTGCGGACGTGCTTCTACATTAACGGCTACCAGTAGTAGCAGGAGGTAAGCTTGTAAAGCTTCGATCGTCCTAGGTAGCCTCCTACTACTAAGTTGTAAACATTCCTAAAGATGTAGGGTCGTATTAAATCGTCTGCACCTTTAGGAACAAAAAGACGAGTTTGGAAGTAAACCAGTCTATCCCTACGTTCGCATTCTAAGAGGGAAAAGCCAGGGAAGGTACGCTGACCTATTTTAAGGGCTTGGATCAGTCCTTAAGCCTGTTCGTCTAATTCGTAAGCTTCTCTAATTATTAGGAGCAGTCCTCTAGGGTAGTTTGCTTCTTTAGTCAATTCTTTATTGTTCGGTTCGTTGTTAGAGGTAACAGAGCCTTTAATTTCAGAATCTTTAGTGTCGACAGTTTCGTTGTCTGGTTCGCTTTCTGAATCGTTATCCTCTAGGAAGATAGGTGCGAGGCACAAGGCAAAAGATGCAGCGATTGATAGTATACCTTTCTTCAATTAGGTCTTTAGGTCTTTGCTTAGGTTGTTGATCCGGGCACGCAGATATAATTCAATACGGCCTTTTTGATAACTATATCTCGAACTAAGGAGGGAAAGGAATCTATGTAGTAGTGGACGAGACCTTTTGGGGGGGGGGGGGGGGTGGCGTGCCAAGGCCCGGCTCGGTCCGGAAGGGCCGAGCCGAAATTCCAAGGGTCCACCCTATTACTTAGTCCCACCCCTTTCTGCCGCTGCAACAGTTGTAAGCCTTTAGGATTGTTTAGTTACACATTGTCTAACCTTCTCTTCTATCTACTGGATAGATTCCAGGTATCCGGGTAAGGGCATTAGCCCTGGAATTAAGTAATCTAGGCGCGTATTAAATAATAAAGTTGAACCTTAAGAGGAATTCGCTCTAGCAGGCTTATCTGCGATTAAGGATTTTGCTCTTTATAAATAAATGAAGTTCTTGTAGTCTAAACTGACTTAGGTCGGGTAGGCTGCGCCTTCGAGTTCTAGGCGCTACTCTTTAAATGCTTTAACTATTGCAAGGAGCTCTTTGTCGTAAATCTCGTAATTGTATTCGGCAGGTAGCATCTTCTTTAAAAGGTAAGCTACTAGGAGCTATAGCTAGTTAGGCGACTTTCATTAAAGAAGGACTGCTCTAATAGCTCCGTTAGAAGCGTCTGTCTCTACACAGGTTACCAAGTTAAAGTTAAAGTGTTAAAGGATTAGGTCTCTAGTAAATCGTTGCCGTAGGAGGTTAAATGCATATTGGCAGGAGTCAGTCTAGTTAAACTTAGCCTCCTTCTTTGTTAGCGCAGTTAGTAGCTTTACTATTAAGCTAAAGCCCTAAATAAAACGACAGTAGAAGTTGGCAAACCCAAGGAAGCCTTGCACTTCTTTAACAGTCTTAAGGATCTTCCAGTCCAGGATTGCTTGAATTTTTGCTAGGTCTATACGGATGCCTTTGTCTAAGATAATAAGACTAAGGAACTGAACTTCTTATTAGTAAAATTCGCACTTGTCAATGTCCAGATGCAAGCCTGCTTCTTCCAGTTTTGCCAGTACCTTCTGGATGTGTTTCTAATGTTGTTCCAGTGTTGTGCTGTAGACCAGGATGTCGTTAATGTAAGCGGTAACGAATTGGTCTAAGTACTCTCTTAGTGTATCGTTTATGTATTTTTAAAAAGTGCTAGATGCATTGCACATTCTAAAGGGCATTACTAGGGATTCAAACAGGCCGTACCGGGTTCTAGAGGCTGTTAACTATTCTTGTCCTTTAGCTATCCGAATCTTGTGAAAGGCCGCAATTACATTAAGCTTAGTAAACTATTTTGCTTTCGAGAGGCGTTCTAGTGTTTCTTAGATTAGAGGGATTGGATAACGGTTCTTCTTAGAGATAGCGTTAAGGTTGCGGTAGTTAACATAGAAGCGTAGCCCTCCGCCGGGTTTCTTAACAAACATAATAGGGCTGGCGGCAGGGGAGCGACTAGATCTTATAAAGCCTTTCTAAAGGTTTTGTTACAGGAACTTTTGCAGGACTTGGAGTTCTTCGCGGAACATTTAATAGAGAGGTCTAAAAGGGGGTAACTAGCCTTCTTCCAGCTCGATCTTGTAGTCGTAAGGTCGGTGCGGAGGTAGCTTGTCAGCTTCTTTAACTAACTATACACTAAGGAAATCGTAGTATTCTGTTAGTACTTTTGTCTCTAGGTTAGTAGCTTCTCGGTTTTTGTTAAACTTGACAAGGGCTTTCTTAATGTCTTCTATTAACGCAGCAACGATTTGAGCTCCTTTTTCCTTTACAGCTATATAGAAAGCAGCTGCAGATACTTAGAGGATCGAATCTTTTATGTTGTTCGCAAGAGTAAGCTAAGTCAAAGTGTAGCAGTGGTTTCGGCAATGTTCTAAGTCTATGTCGAGGCTTCTAGTGTCCTAGTTAATCTGTAGGTTGTAGAGCTTTAGCTAAGGCAATCCGAGGATTATTTTCTGGTTAGGTAGAGGTATAACAAAGCAAGAGAGGTGTTCTTTGTAGTTGTTCCTAAGTTGAAGTTTAACGTAGGCAATCTAAGTTATACCTCCTACAGAGGCCTCGCTGCCGTTAAACATCTTTAAGGGTCTGGGGTATCTTAAGTTCTAAGTATTGATTCCTAAGGAGTTGGCAAGTCTAGGATTAATAAAACTCTTGCTAGTTGCGCTGCAGTCGATTATCGTAAGTACTAAGTGTGTATAATTCTTCTTAGTGTAGATATTTGCTGTAACTACGCAGGGAGGACAAGTTAACTTATCCTCTGCCTTAGTACAGAATTGCACTATAGAAGAAGAGATTGCACGATGTCGATCTAAATGCTTGCCTGTTAGGCATCTTATTAACAGGCCTAAGCGTTTCTCTAGTCCTTACTGTTGTCCTTTAGTGCTAGAGCGGCTGCAGTAAATCCGAGAGGGGTGCCTGCCTTGTTGCGGTAATTAACTAGAGTTAGGCAGTTAATCGCAATGTAGTTTAGCTTACTACAGTATATGCAGAGGCGTTGGTTGCGGCGACGCTGCTTTTCCTCTTGTATAAGTCGACCGTCTTAAAGCTTATCTGAACTAAGGTCTATAGATTCCCTATTAATAGGAGGGAGTCGTAGGGCTAAGGGAGGATTAGGTTGGTTTTAGGTAAGGGTAGGAAGAGTCGTAACAGGACGCCAGCTCGTACAGTTATTAAGTGGGTTGCTGCATACCTTCATAATGTTTAAGAACAGGTTTTGACGACTGTCGAGGCGTTGGCAGAGGGTAACCAGTTCGTAAAATAACAAGGATTCGTGCTCTTAGTCCTCCAGTTTAGTAAGAAGTTCAGTGCTTAAACCAGCAACTAAAGCCGACTTTCAGGCTTCTGTGTCGTACTCGCAGTATTCGATTTCCTGTAAGAATTGTGCGTAGTAGTTAGAGAATGACTTGTTGGTTTGCTTAAGGATTCAAATTAACTGCTAGGCCGTAGACTTGCGGTATAGGTTACCAAAGGCCGAGTCGAGAGCGGTAAGCAAGGTAGTAACGTCTAGACAAGTAACTTATAGTGTCTTTAGGTTAAACTAGTGTAAGACCTGTTGCAGTGCCTTGCTAGCAAAGAGGGAGAACGCGTACGAGACCTTCTGTTATTCGTTTAGGAAGTAGTCCGCGTTAGCTAAGAGTTTAATTAACAATCGTAGTCGAAATTTATTAAACTTGTCCTTGTCTCTATAGAATAGTTCTAGGTTAGCCACTCTCTTGCTAGTAGGTTCTCTAGTGGTGTTCTGTATTCTTAGGTTTAGAGCTTCCTACAATTGTCCTTATGTCTAGACTTTCTTAATTGTAAGATTGGCAATATTTCGTTCTATCTCTTGTACCTGGTCCTTGCTATCTAATAGCATTGCTTCTAGGCTATTGATATATTGGTTGAGTTCCTTCACTTGTTCAATGCCTGTACAGACGATGTTCGTTGCTGTAAAGAAGACTCGGAGGGCAAGGTTAGGATCGTTGTTTATTAGGTTGATAATTCCTTCTGCTAATAGGTCCAGTTGTAAGTATTCCTTAAAGGGGACCTCTTCTCGTAGGGTGTGGAAGACTATGTTAACAGCCTAGTGTTTGGTTAATAGCTCGTAATGTTAAGGGTAGAGCTAAGTAGTTAGAAAGGGTTAATGTAAAAGTCGAAGTAAGTATAAGGAACTAGAAGAAACAAAGTCTAAAGGAGGGAATGTAAAAGTTAATGTAGAAAGCGAAGCTAAAGTCTAAAGTAAGGAGTGTAAAAACTAAGTATTAGAAGGAAGGGCTAAAGTCTAGAGTGTAAAAGCTGAATTGGATGCACAAGACGAGCTAAAAACAAGAAGAAGAGAAAGATCAGTAAGCGGCAGCTAGTTCTTATATCTCTCTGCCCTGGCTAGTTGTTTACGTGTTTGCTAGTAACTTTCTTACCAAACTCTGTTTCTTTGTTCTGCTAACAAATTTATTTCCTAGACCCGCTTTTGTTAAAGGTTCCAGAACTGAGCTAGGGGCGTTTGCAGGGCTAGTTGCATTGCCTTTTACGCTCTTGGCATCTTCTTGCTCCAGCCTGTAGTTGTTAGGTTGTAGTCTGTAAATCTTAATAGTTCTGGTTAGGTCCTAGATACTGTTGTTCTCCGTTTTACATCTGTTAACTGTGTTTTCCGTTTTACATCCGTTGACCGTAACATATAGCAGGCTATAAGGAGCTATACGTGTGCATATTAGATAAACTCGAGAAGCACCTAATAGAACATAGCGCTAGGAAAGTGTACGACACTATTACCTTTACTGAAAGGACGTTCTACAAGAAGATAGAAGAGAACAAACAGCTAAGAGAAGAGATAGAGGCAGTAATAGCCGAGAAGGAATCGGCAGAGACTATTATTAAGGTGTTAGAGAACTAAGCGGCGACACGAATAGCGTAACTAAAAGCGCTAAGGGCTTAGTTAGCTAACATAGTGTTACGGTCAACAGATGTAAAACGAAAAACATAGTTAATATATATAAAACGGAAAACACAGTGAACAGATATAAAACGGAAAACAAGGTTAACAGATATAAATGGCAAAACAACAGCATCTAGGACCTAACTAGAACTATTAAGATTTACAGACTACAACCCAACAACTACAGGCTAGAGCAAGAAGATGCCGAGAGCGTAAAAGGCAATGCAACCGGCCCTGCAAACACCCCTAGCTTAGTTCCAGAACCTTTAACAAAAGCAGGTCTAGGAAATAATTTTTTTTTGCAGAACAAAGAAACAGAGTTTAGTAAGAAAGTCACTAGCAAACACGCAAATAACTAGCTAGGGCAGGGGGATATAAGAACTAGCTGCCGCCTACTAATCTTTCTCTTCTTCTTGTTTATAGCTCGTCTTGTGTATCCAATTTAGCTTTTATACTCTAGACTTTAGCCCCTCTTTCTAACACTTAACTTTTATATCCCCTCCTTTAGACTTTGTTTCTTCTAGCCCCTCCTACTTACTTCGACTTTTACATCGACCCTTTCCGACTACTTAGCTCCACCCTCAACATTACAAGCTATTGACTAAACCCTAGACTATTGACATAGTCTTCTACACACTACAAGAAGAGATTACCTTTAAGGAATACTTACAACTAGACCTGTCTGCAGAAGGCATTATTAACCTAATAAACAGCGACCTAAACCTTGCCCTCCGAGTCTTCTTTACAGCAACAAATATCGTCCGTACGGGCGTTGTACAAGTAAAGGACCTTAACTAACACATTAATAGTTTAGAAGCAATACTATTAGATAGTAAAGACCAGTTACAAGAGATAGAACGAAAGATTGCTTATCTTACAATTAAGAAAGCCTAGATATAAGGACAATTGCAGGAAGCTCTAAAGCTAAGGACACAGAACACTACTAGAGAACCTATTAGCAAGAGAGTAGCTGACCTAGAACTATTCTATAGAGACAAGGACAAGTTTGATAAATTTTAACTACAATTGTTAAACAAGCTCTTAGCTAATGCGGACTACTTTCTAAACGAACAACAAAAGGTCTCGTATACGTTCTCCCTCCTTGCTAGCAAGGTACTGCAACAGGTCTTACACTAGTTTAACCTAAAGATACTACAAGTTACTTGTCTTAATGTTATTACCTTGCTTACCGCTCTCGACTTAGCCTTTAGCAACCTATACCGCAAGTCTACGGCCTAGTAGTTAATCTGAACTCTTAAGCAAACTAACAAGTTATTCTCTAACTACTACGCACAATTCTTACAGGAAATCGGATACTTCGAGTACAACATAGAAGCCCAAAAGTCGGCTTTGGTCACTGGCCTAAGCACTGAACTTCTTACTAAACTAGAGGACTAAGAGCATAAATCTTTGTTATTTTACGAACTGGTTACCCTCTGCCAACGCCTCGACAGTCGTCAAAATCTGTTCTTAAACATTATTAAGGCACGCGGCAGCCCACTTAACAACCGTACGAGCGAGCTGATGTAACGCAGTACACTTAAGCCAAAAGGGACTAGTTAAGTAACTCGGAAGTAACTTGACTAATGTGTACCAGATATATAAACCTTGGCAAAGCATAGTAATAACCCGGGCCAACCACCCCGTATTACTACCCCCTGCACTACAGGCTTACGACCTCTTAAGCTGCGCTTACTTACAGGCTACGTATGCTATTGCATAGCCCCCCTATGCAGCATACGCAATCAACCCCCCCCGGCAGGTCTGCACACAGCTAGCTGGACCTTTACCGGGTCTGCCTTATTCTGTACGGAGTGGTGGACAAACGGACATACGTTAACGCTGCTTCTACTCTCCTGTTGAAAGATGCGCCCTCTGGGAATTGAACCCGGGCCTTTTATTGTACACTTTCAGCAGTTACTTCCGAGTTAAGTAATGTAACGCGGTACACTTAAGCCAAAAGGGACTGGTTAAGTAACTCGGAAGTGACTTGACCAATGTGTACTAGATATATAAACCTTGGCAAGGTATAGTAATAACTTAGGCTAACTACCCCGTATTACTAGCGTCCTGTTACGACTCTGCCCTAACAAAGAAAGAGGCCAAGTTTGACTGGACTGACTCCTGCCAACACGCATTTAACCTCCTATAGCAACGATTTACTAAAGACCTAATCCTTTAACACTTTGACTTTAACTTAGAAACCTACGTAGAAACAGACGCTTCTAATGGAGCTATTAGAGCAGTCCTCCTTTAACGAAAGTCGCCTAACCAGCTATAGCTCCTAGTAGCTTACCTTTTAAAGAAGATACTACCTGCTTGTAAGGGCTTAAGAATCTTAGTTCAGAAACTTAAGGCTAGGTATCTACATAAAGGAACTAATAGGCAGTTCCTTCGTCGTCTGCTGCTGTACAATTTGTACCTATAAAGCCAAGCCAGCAATTTCCCTCTATATAGGGATACAATGTTTATACTCTATATAGAGGATCGGGAGTTTCCCTCTATATAGTAATGCAGAGTTTTCCCTCTGTTTAGAGAGGTGGCAATTCCCCCCTATGTAGGGCTATAGGATTCTCCCTCTGTATAGGAGTAGGGTCGTGTCGGTGACTCTGTATAGAGGGTAGGGTCGTGCTGGCGCCGCTAAGTCGTAGTCCTTAGGGCGACGGCTGGCTTAGGTCTAGGACCTAGGCTGGGCGGCGCCCCCTAACAATACCCCCCTCCGTTCTCGTAGTACTTCTTTCGTACGACAGCGTATTGTATACCCTTAGCTTATAGGGTTCCTCTAGTAGGTCGCGCTTTCCCGTCTTTGTCTAGGCACTTGCTAGTCGGCAATGCCTGCCAGATGTTCTCCCTCTACGCTGTTGCAACCTTGGCTCTGTCTATCTGGATCCTGTAACTAAGGCAGAGGAGGACCTGCGAGCAGGGAAGGTAGGTAGTGCTAGATCGCTTCTACCTAATCTTAACCGATTTCGTTTGCTACTTTAAGAATGCTAAAGCTAAGGCGGAGGAGGCCCTACGAGCGGTTACAAAGGTGCAGGAGGTGCTTAGTCCCGTCTAACTGTTTACCTTCTTCCCTATAGCCCTAGCTATATACTCTGCGTCCTAGCCGTACGGTCTTACAGCAGCAGGCCGTCTGGCTCTGTCCCTGTGCCCTGGTCGTCGTCCGGAGTTTAGCTTCTAGGTAGATCTTCCTGCCTCCGTCCGGTCGTCTACAGGGCCATCGCTTGTCCGGGCACTAGGTCGTAGTTGCCTCGTTTGCCCTACCTTATACAGTTGTAGCAGCTGCCCTAGTTGCTATTGCCTTACATAGCAGGCAGCTACCACCCTGTATATTAAGCCTTCCCCCCCTTCTCTGTCTCTTCTTCTCTTGCTCTTCTATTCCCCTATCTGCTACCCGTCTGCCTAGCCGTCCACTACTACTACTATTACTATAACTACTACTACTATTACTATAACTACTACTACTACCAACTACAACTACTACTACCTACGCTACCATTCCGTCCGCCTAGTGCTGTCGTAGCTCTCTTGTAGTTGCCGGCCCGTCCTCCTATACCTCTACCTCTAGCTGTAGGATGTTCAGCTTAACTAACAACTCTGCTTCCGGTTCGTACAGTCTTCCTCCTTCGTACAGTTATAGCTAACGTCTTAGGTGTTATATTAATAAGCAGCAGGATGCTGCTAAGCTGCTCTTCTACTCCTTCTAGTGTTAGGGCCCCTGCCGGCTAGGAGGTAATTAAGATTTCGGGTATAGAGTTAGCTGTCCTGGTCCTAGGGGGTAGTAGCTAGTAAGCTACCCTAAGCTAGTATATAAAAGCTTTCGGACAGTGTTGCTCTCGTTCCCCTCCCACTTCTACTCTTATTCCTACCTGTCTCCTAGCTGTTCTCTTCCTCCTGCCCCCTTCTATACAGTGTAATATAGTGTAGTGTCGGTAGGATCCGGTAGGGTCCTACATCTTAATTCCCGATCCTTCGGCAACCCGAGTTGCTGGCAGCTGCCCTGTATCTAGGGTAGATTATGCCCCTTCTCGCTGTACAGTGCAGTGCTACTGTAACTAGGCAGGGGGATAGTTTTCCTCCTACCTGTCCAGCGCAGTTGTGTCCTATAGGGCCTCGTACGGTTCCTACGTAGGCTCTGCCTACCCTCTCTATTTAACTAGGTACTCTGCCCTCTTCCGCTTTCTTTAGCTCTTAAAGATTCCCTCTACCTTATACTCTTCCTAGCCTTTAGTAATAATCGCTAGAGGGCGCGCGTCGTCCGTCGTCTAGTGCAGTAGGGGGTCCGTATATGCTAGCTGTACGAGGTCTACGTAGAAGACTAGGTAGATCCCTAGGGGAGTGTTAAGTCGTACAGCGTATGTCCCTACCAGTCGGACTACTGTAAACTTCCGATTCTTCTAATCTAGTTTCTTGCTTAGCCGGTCTATATAGATGTTGCGCTAGTTTAACCAGACCTTATCTCCTGCCTCGTACCTTAGTGCAGCCTGTCGTCCCTTGTTGGCCTGCTCTTCTGCATTCTGTTAAGCTATAGCTAGACTCGCTTTCGCCTATTAATAGGCGTTTGTAATCGTCCGTACGATGGCCTCTCCCTGCTAAACTGGGGATCGTATAGGGCGTAGGGTAGTGTTACTTAGGGTTAGTAGGAGCGGGGAGTAGTCGTATCTATAGGCTATAAAGAAGGGGGACAATCTAGTAGCGTTAGCTGTACGGCTGTTAATAGCCAGCTCCGCTATAGGGAGGAGGCGATTGCAGTTTGTCTAGTTATAGTCGATGTACGCTCAGAGGTACGCTTCCAACGTCGAATTAACCCTCTCCGTCGCGCCGTCCGCCTGCAGGTACTATACGGTTAACAGGCGACGCTCTACGTTCAGCAACTGACATACCCTAGCCTAGAGCTGGCTCGTAAACTGTATACCCCAGCCCGATACAATTGACCTAGGGAATCTGTACTTACTAAAAGTCGTCCGTATAAATGTCTAAGTAGTGTCTTTAGCCGCAATAGAGTCTATTTCTTCTAATATTACCCCCTTCGTTAGCTTGTCCGTAACTACTATAATGTTCCGCCGTCCGTCGCTCCTAGGGAGGTCTGTAATAAAGTCTACTGTTAGGTCTTGCTAGGGCCGGTCCGGTATTAGTAGGGGTTTTAGCAGCCTATACTTTAGTTTACGCTAGGGCTTTGTCCTTCTGCATATATCGTAGTTCTGTACGAACCTGCAGATGTCCTTTGCTATCGCCGGCTAGTAGTAGTCCCTAGCGACGATGCTGTACGTCTCCTTGCGCCCTAGGTGCCTGGTTGCTATAGAATTATACGCCTGTTGTATTAAGCTTATATAGAGCTTCTCGTCGGCTGGGACCTAAATCTGATTCCTAAACTTTAGGTTGTTCTCCTCGTCTACTTTGCACTCTGCTGCCGATACCTTAAGGTAAAGCTCTGCTAGGAGCTTCCGCTGTCCTCCCTAGATCGCTATACGGGCCCCTTAGTATACGTCGTCCTTTTCTACTGCCTCTTCCTATGCCTGCAGTTAGGGTTCCTATATATGTTTCGCTGCTAGGCGGATAGTCCCTTCGCCTGGCTCCTCCTTAAACATCTTGAATGTTTATAATTTTAACCGGTCGTCCTCTTACGTCGGTAGTATGTCCTAATCCCGTCTGGATAGCGTATCGGCCCTGCTGTTGTCCTTTGCCTTACGATACTAGAGTCTTATATTAAACTGGCTTAGGTATATTCCCTATCGTACGTGTCTTTTAGAAAGCTTCCAAGGCTGCGTAAAGTACTCGAGGTTCTTGTAGTCGGTTAGGGCGAGGAGCTCGGGAACTAAGCAGAGTTCTCTATCCTACGCTTGGCAATACTGTACAACTGCTGGCAATTCCTTGTTATAGATAGGGTAGTTGCACTTAGCTAGGGAGTTCTTCTTAGAGAAGTACGCGCATAGGTACAGAAGTCCGTCTAAGCCTACCTGTAATAGGATACTCCCTATACAGTACTCTAAGGAGTTAGTTTCTAGTATCGTCGTACGGTCTAGGTCGAAGGCGGCAAGCGTTGGTCCTGTCCTAAGGAGCTCCTTTAGCCTGTTGAAGCTCCTATTACACTCGTCCGTCTACTTAAACTGCTTGTCCTTGTATGTTAGCTCGACTAGGGGGCATACGATCTCCGAGTAGTTCCTCATAAACTAGTAGTAGAAGTTAGCAAACCTAAGGAATTCCTGTACGCCCTTAACGCTCGTAGGCGGCTTCTATTGCTTAATAGCATTAATCTTCTTCCTATCTATGCTAATGCCTTTCCCTGCCTCGATAATAAACCCTAGGTATTTCGTACGCTGTATACCGAATTCGCATTTGTCGATGTTAAGGTACAATCCAGCCTGTTGCAGTCGATCTAATACCTTCTTAACGTCCTGTACGTAATCTGCATAGGTGCTATCTGTAAAAACCAGTGTGTCGTCGAGGTACGCTAAACAGATGTCCTCTAGTAACCCTTATAGGGATCTGTTAATGTACCTCTAGAAGGTTGCCGGTGCGTTGGCAAGGCTAAAGGGGGTAATAAGCTACTCGAAAAGACTATATCTCGTACAGAAAGCAGTTATCTATTTACAGCCTTCCTTAATCTGTATCTTGTAGAAAGCCGAGAGTACGTTAAGCTTAGTAAACTACTTTGCCTTGCTGATCCGTCTGAGAGTCTCCTTAATAAGGGGTAGGGGGTACCGGTCCTTCTTGGTAATCGCGTTAATGCCTCTGTAGTCTATGCAGAAACGCAAGCCGGCCTTGCCCTCCTTGTAGACAAACAGCACTAGGGCTCCTGCAGACGATGTACTTACGCGAATAAAACCTTTGGTAAGTAGATCGTCCAGTCTCTTACGCAGTACTAGGAGTTCTCTAGATAATATGCTATACAGTAGGCTATACAGTACTTCGGGCAGGCTCCTATCCGGACAGGGCTCTAGCTAGATGTTATAGTTAATTCCTTCTCCTCGGTGTAATGGCAGTTTCGAGGCCGACTTTAGCTCGAAGAGGTCTAGGTATTCTGTGTATTCTGCTAGGAGCTTCGTATAGGGGTCCGGTACCTTCTTAGGCGCTAATGCCTTCTTAATGTCTGTAGTCGCAGTGTTGATTTTAGCCTTAGCATTACTGCCCTGCGGGACCCTCCCTTAGTCTCGGAGCCTCTGCTTCGTTACAGCCAGGTACAGCCGTCCTCGTCCAACGTCTAGCTTGCCCTGCTAGCGCTCTATCTATAGCTTCCCTAATATTAGGTTATACCCCAACTTGTCCTGTACAATATAGAGGTATAAGTCCTGCTTATAGTGTCCCTGTAGCTCTATTGTTACTTCTTCCTAGAGGATAACAATTCAGAAAGCGAACTAGACAACGAAACTGTCGACACCGAAGATTCTAACATTAAAGGCTCTGTTACTTCCGACAACGAACCGAACGATAAAGAATTGACTAAAGAAGCAAACTACCCTAGAGAACTGCTCCTAATAATTAGAGAAGCTTACGAATTAGACGACTAGGCTTAAGGGCTGATCTAAGCCCTTAAAATAGGTTAGCCTACCTTCCCTAGGTTTTCTCTCTTAGAATGTAAACTTAGGGATAGACTAGTTTACTTCCGATCTCGTCTTTTTGTTCCTAAAGATGCTGTAAGGGTTTAAGAATCTTGGTTCAGAAACTTGAAGCTAGGTATCTATATAAAGGAACTAATAGGCAGTTCCTTTATTGTCTGCTGCTGTACAATTTGTACCTACGAAGCCAAGCTAGCAATTTCCCTCTATGTAGGGGTATAGGGATTTCGCTCTATACAGAGGGTTAGGAGTTTCTCTCTATATAGGAATGCAGAGTTTTCCCTGCGTGCAGAGGGGCAGCTATTTCCCTCTATGTAGGGCCGTAGGATTCCCCCTCTATATAGGAGTAGGGTTATATTAGTAACTCCGTACTAAGAGTAGGGTTATACTAGTGCCGCTAAGTCGCAATCCTTAGGACGATAGCCAGTTTAGGTATAGGACCTAGCAGGGCGGCGTTCTCTAACATTACCCCCCTCCCTTCTCGTAGTCTTGTCCCTATACGTCGTCGTATCGCGCGATTGCTTTTAACGTTCCCTTTCCAAATAGTGCCCTCCCTCGTCTAGTTGTTCGTAAGTCGACTCTTGTCCAGGCACTTGCTAGTCGGCAATGCCTGTTACATCTCCTCCCTATTGTTACTAGTAATCCGGGCACGCAGATATAATTCAATACAGCCTTTTTGATAACTATATCTCGAACTAAGGAGGGAAAGGAATCTATGTAGTAGTAGGTAAGAGCTTTAGGGGTAGTGTGCCAAGGCCCGGCTCGGTCTGGAAGGGCTGAGCCGAGATTCCAAGGGTCCACCCTATTACTTAGTCCCACCCCTTTCTGCCGCTGCAACACCACTCCCCTCCCTTACTAGCAGTCGCCCTCGACCGCTTACTTATCTGTTCCTCTTTTTTTTTATTTCGAAGCTATCCTCTTTCTTTATCTTCTTTCTTCTTACATTATTACTATCTAACGTCTTTACTTGGCGTCTATCTAGTCGGAAGAGCTATCAAATCGGATCCGGCGGTTACCTAAGCTGCATCGTAACCGGTCTGTGCGCCGCTGCAGAGGTCTATATAGATCCGTCCGTAGTGCTGTTTCTTTATCTTTTTCTTCCTCTACTAAAGACCTTACCTACTGCAGGGCCGGCGGCGCCGACGCCGCTTTACGGCGTTGGCGAACTTCCTGCCGGAGCAGCGGTAGGTAGTGGCTGCGTCGAAGACTCTAGCAAAGCGACTGCTACGATCGTCTTTATCGGCTTCTGCGCTAATAGAGCAGACGCAGCTTTTCTTCTTCTTCCGGAATAGTTAACTTCGGAGCTACTTAGGCTTTGGCTTCCTCAGGTTCCGGACATAAAACTCTCTTAGCAGCTCTGCCGAATTCCGGAGGTTCTCGGCCGGATACTATTTATAGTTATCCGTCTATCCCTTCTATATAATCCTCGCTTCGATAGATCCTCTTAGCTTTCTTATATCTATTACATCTTCCACCTCCTATTCTTCTTCTTTACCGTATATCTCGATTAGTAGGGGTTCGGCGAACCCCTGTTCTGGAAGGCCGTCTTTAGGGTCCAAACTTAGCAGGTCCAAATAGAAGACATCGTAGATTCGGAACGATTTTGGTAGTTGGAGCCGATAAGTTATCGGCGACCTCTTTTCTACTATCTTGAACGGACCTACGTAGCAGGGGTTAAGCTTGGCGTTGCCTTTTAGCCTTAGGTTCTGCGTGTTAAGCTATACCTTTTGGCCTTCTTCCAATTCTATTAGTAACCGCTTTCTATAAGCTCGAGTTACTATCTTCTTCTAAGCCGATTCCATCGCCTTCTTTGCTACCTTGATTGCTTCCTCTATCTAGGCCTTAAGTGCTTCGGCTGCAGCGGCGGCGACTCTCTTTAACGAAGTAGCGGTAGAAGATTCCGAAGAGCTAAGTTCGTTCGGCGGTTGAAAGCTTATCCTCGGAAGATAACTATAAGTTACCTTAAACGGCGCTAGTAAGGTAGCCTCTAACTGTGCTGAGTTGGCGCAGAATTCGGCTATCGGCAATACCTTAACCCATTCTGCTTAATAATTGTAGAAAATTCGTAGATATTTCTCTATCTCTCGGTTAGCTACTTCGGACTAACTATCGGTGTGAGGGTGAGCTGCTATGCTGAGTTTTCTACGAATTCCGAGAGCTTGGTTAATAGCTTTCTATACATTAGCAGTCAATTGAGGACCCCTATCCGTAGTAATAGTGTCTAGCAGGCTATAGTGCTTTGATACGTGCTGGATTAGCATTCTCGCTGTTTCTTCTACAGTAGTTCCTTTATCCTTCGCTTAGCAGGGGATAAAGTAGCACTCTTTGCTTAGTCGATCTACTACATTAAGCGTAGCGTTATATCCACCAGAGTCCGGTAGGCCAGTTACGAAATCCATCGTAATATGCTGCTACAGTTTCTCGGGGATTGGCAGTAGCTTTAACAGACCGGCCGGAAGGCCGTGTCGTAGCTTCCTAGCTCGGCAGATGTAGGATTGGCGATAAACCGGTGTATCCGCTCGAAGATCCGTAGGAACTAGTAGATCGTCCCTACGGCTTCTATCGTCTTCTTTAAGTCTGCATAACCGACATCCTTAGAACTATAAACTAACTGGATAACCTCTGCGGTTAGTTCTTCTAGAACGATTAGCTTACTAAGCCTGTTCTGCCGAGTTTCTGCTGCTAATTAAGTCGTTCCACTTTCTCGTAGAGCGTCTCTTCTTCTTTCAGCGGTTCTATCGCGCAGATTCCTGCTTCTTTTAACACCTGGGCGTCTACTATCCGTTCGGTTAACAACTTCTAGAACATGTTCGGATCTTCTTTCGCGTAGCTAGTCTTCCCCTCTCTTCTTATTAGCGCATTCGCCTTTCCATTTTGAGATCCGGGTCGATAGGTAATCCTAAAGTCGAATCCGGATAAGTAGGCGGCCTACTAGGCCTGGCGACGTAATAGCTTCTGCGTCTTTATAAAGTAGGTAAGCGACTAGTAGTCTGTAAGGACCTGGACTGTGCTCTTTCCAGCTATAAGCTCCGGCTTCCACTCTTCGAATGCATGTATAATAGCTAACAGTTCTTTATCGTAGATAGCGTAGTTCCGTTCGGCCTCGTTTATAGACTTGCCAAAGAAAGCTACTGGGTAGAGGGTCTCGTCGGCGTTATTATACTAAGAAAGGACCCCTGCGGTTACTGTGTCGGAAGCGTCCGTCTCTACATAGATTGTCTTTTCTGGTCGGAAGTGCGCCAGTACTAGCGCTGAGGCTACTGCATCTTTTAGTCGATTGAAAGCCTCCGTGCACTTCTTATTCTATAGGCTAGCAGCCTCCTTCTTTAACGCTTTGTTTAGAGGTCTCGCTATCTTGCTAAAGTCCTTAATAAACCGCCGATAGGAGCTGCAGAATCCGAGAAACGCTCTGATTTGTGTAGTGTTTCCGGATTTTGGCCGCTTCCATTCCGCTACGGCGGCGACCTTCGAAGGGTCTATCCGAATTCCTTCTCTTCCGACGATAAGACCTAGATATTTAACTTCGGTCTAATAGAACTCGCTCTTCTTCGTATCCGCGTTTAGTCCGACCTTGCGGAGTCTCCTTAGCACCCTCTTAACGTAGTCCGTATATTGCTCTCTCGTTCTATTAGTATAGATAAAGATGTCGTCTAAGTAGATAGATACGAATCGTTCTAGTATGTCTATAAAGGTGTGGTTTATAAAGCGTTGCTACACTGCCGGCGCGTTAGTAAGTCCGAAAGGCATTACTAACTACTTGAAATTGCCTATATGCGTAGCGAATGTCGTAAGATCTTCGGTTTGTCCTTCCTCGTTCCTTAGTCGGTAGAACGCTTAGCGAATATCCAGCTTGCTAAACTATTTAGCCTTAGCTACTCGTTGTATAGTCTCGTCTATTAGCAGCAGCGGATACAAATCTCTCTTAGTAACCTTATTAAGGCCTCGGTAATCTACGTACAGTCGGAGGCCGCCTCTGGGCTTTTGTACGAAAAGAATCGGCGATGCATACTTAGCTAAGCTTAGCATAATTAACTTCTTCGCCAAGTTTTCTCTAACAAACTCTTCTCTCTAGTCCAGCTCTGCTAGCGATAGTCTTCTTAAGGGCTCGGTTCTTGGCAGCGTAGCTCCTTCTTTTAGCTGGATCTTGTTGTTATATTTTTCGGTTAGTAGAGCGGCAAGAGGTTAGAGTCAGCCTTTAAGAACACGTTAGCGTAGCCGTAGAGATCCTTTAGCAACACCTCTAGCGGATCTACTTCTTCTTCCGCTATTATATTGCAGTAATCTTCGATGTTTTTTATCGAGATAGCGTAAATCTTATTGTCCAGCGACCTCGCGAGGGTCGTTAAAGCTTCTGAGCTTATTGTTCGGATCGTATTTAAAGAGTCGGACCGATCTACCGGAACCGCTTCGATAGTCGTAACGTTCAGTTCCGCGGCGACGACGGTAACCAGTTCGACGGCGGCGGCTCCACTCTGATTGGTTTTGAACTCGAGCGTGCCTTTACCTATGTCAATAACGGCTTTCTGGTTCTTTATCTATTTCTGTCCTATAATAATGTCAAACCTTCCGATATCTATAATTCGGAACGTCGCTTCTGTAGTGCGACTAGCTAGGGTAGTCTTTAATAGCACATAATGCGTTACGCTCTCGGTGTCTTGTCCATTGTATGCCGAAATTCGCGTCGGCGACGCTAGTTCTACCAGATAGCCGTATCCCTTTATTAGCTTCTAAACCAACCAATAGGGGATCGCTGCTCCGATAAGAGCTCCGGTATTAATAAAAGCTTTTAGCTGGAGCGGTGGGCGTAACTTCTTAACAGAGTGGATCGTAATCCGAGCGCGTAGATAAGGTTCAATACGGCTGTTTTGATAACTATATCTCGAACTAAGGAGGGAAAGGAATCTATGTGGTGGTGGTGGTAGGCTTCCGTGGAGGTAGTGGTGCCAAGGCCCGGCTCGGTCCGTTCCGGAACCTAAATCCCGGAAGGGAGGGGGCCGAGCCGAAATCCAGGGTCCACCCTATCAATCTGTCCCACCCCTTTCTGCCGCCGTAACAGATCGTAATAGGAAGGATAATAGCTGTTTTAGTGTTTACTTCTACTGCCGCTGAGAGCGGATCGCTATAGCTGTTAATACTTCCTTCTTCTAGCGACGTAGTTCGTATCGGTGCCCTATTGTCTATGCTGGATAGGGGGCCTATCCGTCTAGCTGGTCTTTTCCTAGGATTTGCAGCGGCACTCTACTGTCTACACTATCAGTGTCGTTCGGAGCCGGCTCTATAGCTTGGATAGCCCTTCTCGGCTGCTGCTTCGTAGCTCGATACTCCTGCTTCTGCTTATCTGTAGCTTGGCATTTTGTAGCGATGTAGCTAGGCTTTCTGCATGCGTAGCAAGTAGGGACGAACGACGAACGTAGCGAATAAGACGGTTGCTAAGGTGCTCTCCTAAAAGGTGCAGGGGGTCGTATTGTCTGCGTTATTGACAGCTTCTGGCTTGATTCGCGCGATTTCGCGTAAGCGCTCAGGTTTCTAGCGGTAAATCTCGCTCGGTGTACGAAGCTCTTAAGGTCTTCGTCTTCTACAGAAGCTATAGCTGCGGCTAGTTTAGGGTTCAGCTTCTGCCTTAGTAGGTAGAGCTGCTTATCTTCTAACACCCTGGCTCTAATGGCATATTTTCTAAACAGTCTATAGAACTCCTTAAACATCTGCCGGTTCTGGTTAATTTTGTCCAGTTTCCTACAGGCTGTGTTCTTTCGGAATAGATCTCTAAAGCGTTGATCCAGCGCTTTGATTGCTTCTTCGGCAGTTACCTCTTCTAGGTCCGCTACTAACAAAAAAGCTTTACCTTCTAGTCGCGATTCCAGGTATGCTAATCTGTCTCCTACGCTGCTTCCGGCATAATCGCAGTCTATCTTATTCTTTATTTTTTTCTTAAATGCTTTCTAATCTTTAGGGTCTCTGCCCCTAAACGCTAGTAGATTAGGTAGTAACGTTATCGGTGTGCTACCTTAACTATAGGCTGCTAGTAAGGCGGTCTCTGCTTGTTCTTCTCGATGTAGTAGCGCCGACGACATCGCTGCTTCCATCTTAGCTAACTGAGCCTTTATCGCCTTCAATTGTGCTAGTCGGATCGCCGCTTGATTTTCTAATACGTTAATAATAGTTTCTGCTAACTTCTTCTCGGCTATTACCGTTTCCATTTCTTCTCTTAGTCTCCTGTTTTCTTCCGTGCTCCTCTAAAACTTCTTTTCGACAAAGGTAATAATGTCGAACAACTTCTTAGCTCTATTTTCTGCCAGATACTCTTCTATTTCCTCCGGCTTGCGTACGTACAGTTCGGCATAGCTCTCTATGCCCCTCTTCGCTTTATCTATCTCTTCTTCTGTAAGGCCCTTAGTGGCTATTCTATCGTCGAGGACACTAGTACACCTATCCCTCGGTCTGTGAGTCTTTCTCTTTCCGCTGCAGCTAGTAACGCCGCCTTCTACTGTCGAGAAGCTCTCTATAGCTGCCTTACAGTGCTGGGGGGGTTGTTGGTTTGGTGTGTATAGTGCGCGTGCGTTATTCGGGTGTCTGGATAGTTTAACAGTCCCTTTCGCGCAGCGCAGAGTTGGTGTAGTAAGTGAGTTCGAGATATAATAATCCGGGCACGCAGATATAATTCAATACAGCCTTTTTAATAACTATATCTCGAACTAAGGAGGGAAAGGAATCTATATAGTAGTGGGTAAGAGCTTTAGGGGTAGTGTGCTAAGGCCTGGCTTGGTCCGGAAGGGCCGAGCCGAGATTCCAAGGGTCCACCCTATTACTTAGTCCCACCCTTTCTGCCGCTAGAACAACTAGGGCCTCGGGTAGCTAGTGCCCGTTTGCCGTTACCCCCTATAGCCTGTAGTTACGTAGTTACTCTACGTTCTAGGTCCCCCCCTCCCTTAACGCTGCTGCTACCTTAGTCTTGTCCGTTTGGATCCTGAACTTAAGGCAGAGGGAGCCCTACGAGTATGGAAAACAGGTAGTGCTAGATCGCTTCTACCTAATCTTAGCCGAATTTGGTCGCTGCTTTAAGGATACCGAAGCTAAGGCGGAAGAGGACCTGCAAACGGTTATAGAGGTGCAGGAGGCGCTCGGTCCCGTCTGGTTTACTGTCTATTTACCTTAACTCTGTTATCCGGACAGGATTCCTGTCGTCCACATAGGGCATAAGTAATACAGATATAGGCTAGAAGGTGCTGGAAGGTGGCAGGCTTGGCAGGGCCAGGCTTGGCAGCTGCACACTCAAATACCGCACCTCTGCTTGTACTCTTCCCTCTCTAGCCTTAGATATAGTTTTTAAAGAAGCCGTATTGAATTACATCTACGTGCTCAAATTATTCTATCCAAGGCTTAAACCCAATACCCAACATGCACTACGCGAAAGAGTCCGTCGAATTATATCCGGGTACTCGATTAACGTACGTGCAACCTACAACCCAGAGTATGTACTGTATATATACGAAGGAGGCCGTTAAATTATATCCAGTTACTTAATCGTACATATGCATGCTACTCTACCCCCCTCTCTCCCGACTAAGAAGAAGAGTTTTAGGGAAGGGAAGTGCCCCTATTGAGAAGAAGAAGAGTTTTGAAGAGAGACAGTTTTGAAGAGAGTGCCTATGCGAGCAGATCGCGAGTTTTAAAGAAGAGCGAGAGCGACGAGAGAGCGACGAGAGCCAGAGAGCGACGAGAGCGAGAGAGCGACGAGAGCAAGAGAGCGACGAGAGCGGCAAGAAGGACGAGAAGGACAATGTAGGAGCGACGAGGACGAGGAGCGAGAGCAAGGAGCGAGAGCGACGACAACAGAGCGACGACGACGAGAGCGCACCTAGCAGGACCTAGGGCGACGACATTTGTTTTCTTTAGGTCTTTGACAGACTATTCTATTTGGACAAGGCCTATCGAGAAGTTCTGCAATTAAGGCAATCGCAGCAATCGAGGACAAGACATACAGCAATTAGTACAGTTTAGCAATCGAGAAGTTTAGCAATCGGCAGCACAAGCGACAAGAGCAGCACGAGCGACAAGAGCAGTACGAGCGACACGAGCAGCACAAGCGACACCAGCAAAGCGACCGGCAGTTTAGCAATCGAGACGGTTAGCAATTAAGACCTTTTGCAATCGAGAGGCACTGGTACTTTTAGCAATCGAGACAAGCAGCACCAGGCAGAGCACCTAGGCAGAGCAGCAGGCAGAGCAGCAGGCAGAGCACTATACAGCTGCTGTAGACAGAACACCAGGCAGCTGCTGCAGACAACAGGCAGCTGCTGCAGACAACAGGCAGCTGCAGATAACACAGGCAAAGCACAGGCAAAGCAACGGCTGGAGAAGCAACGGCTCGAGAAGCGACGGCTCGAGAAGCGACGGCTCGAGAAGCGACACGTGTTTGCAAGGCAACCTCTGCGACCTCTGCAAACTGAGCGACCCCGACCCCGACGACCTCTGAGAATTCTGCAGCCTTGGCAAGGCACCAAACAAGGCACCAATCGAGGCCAAAAGCGAGGCTCAAAAAGGCACGAGATTAAGACTTAAAACGCACAGAAATTGAAGCTTAAGAGCGACCTCAAAAGCGAACTCAAAAGCGACCTGTTTGGAGCGACCTAATTGGCCGAAAGCGGTAGCAAAACGTACAGAAATTGAAGCTCCAAAGCGACCTCAAAAGCGAGCTTAAAATGCGACCTCTGCAACCTCTGCGACCTCTGCAACTGAATTTGCGACCTAGATTGGTGCGACCTGATTGGCCAATAGCAAAGCTGAATTTGCGGCCTTCTGCGACCTGGTTTGGCACAATGCGATTGATGGGCTGATTGCGATTAATGGGCTGATTGTGATTAATAGGCTGATTGCAATTGATAGGCCAATTGCGATTGTAGGCAATCGCTAGTTAGGGAGGGCGGTAGTGATACAGATATAGGCTGGGAGGTACTGGAAGGTGACAGGCTTAGCAGGGCCAGGCTTGGCAGCTGCACACTTAAATACCGCACCTCCGCTTGTACTCTTCCCTCTCTAGCCTTGGATATAGTTTTCAAAGAAGCTGTATTGAATTACATCTACGTGCTTAGATTAATAAGATCCGCAATCTCGTAGTTTTCTAGTGCTTTAGACGCCGGCTGTAGTCTTAAGTACTTAGGTAGGTGTTCCCGCCTGTTATCGTCTGTAGGGTAGGGTAGTGGTCGTTTATCTAGCGGTCGTCTGTACAGCCTCGGGCAGGCTGGTTATCTCGTACAGTCCTGCCCCCCCTGTACTAGCTCTACTTTTATTCTTCTACCTTTTCCTACTCCCTGCACCTATACTATGCTTCTTACAGGTTCCCTAGTGTCGTCTCTTCTTTTATATCCTTAGGGATAGATGTCTCTAGTTCCTCTCTATTCCTGCTCCTCCTTTGCAGTTTTCTAGTCTTGCCTATAGCTGCCTAATCCTGTCTGCAGCTGCCTAACATCTCTTGTAGCTGCCCGGTCTAGGCTGCAGTCGCCTAATATTACTTGCAGCTGCCCTGTCTTATAGCTACTATCTGTTATACTCTGTATAGTACAGTGTTACTGCGACCGTTTACTAGGGTGTCTCTCCTCCTACTTGTCTAGTGCCTGTATGTCCTAGAGAGCCTCGTACGGTTCCTATGTAGGCTCTGCCTAATCTGTCCATTTAACTAGGTATTCTATCTTCTTCTGCTTCCTCCGGCTCTTAAGGATTTCTTCTACTTTATACTCCTTCTAGTCTTTAGTAATAATTGCTAGGGGGTGCGCGTCGTCCGTTGCCTAGTGCAGCAGGGGGTCCGTATATGCTGGCTGTATAAGGTCTATATAGAAAACCGGGTAGATCCCCAGGGAAGTGTTAAGTCGTACAGCGTATGTCCCTACCGGCCGGATTACTTTAAACTTCCAGTTCTTCCAATCCAGTTTCTTGCTTAGCCGATCTATACAGATGTTGCGCTGGTTTAGCTAGACCTTATCCCCTACCTCGTATCTTAGTACAGCCTGCCGTCCCTTGTTAGCCTGCTCTTCTGCATTCTGTTAAGCTATAGCTAGACTTGCTTTCGCCTATTAATAGGCGTTTATAATCGTGTACAACAGCTTCTCTCTACTAAATTAGGGATCGTACAGGCTGTAAGGTAGTGCTGCTTAGGGTCGGTAGGAGCAGAGAGTAGTTGTATCTGTAGGTTATAAAGAAGGGGGATAATCCTGTAGCATTAGCTATACAGCTATTAATAGCTAGCTCTGCTATAGGGAGGAGGCGGTTCCAATTCGTCTAGTCGTAGTTAACGTACGCTTGGAGGTACGCTTCTAATGTTAAGTTAACCCTCTCTGTAGCGCCGTCTGTCTACGGATGCTATACAGTTAATAGGCGACGTTCTACGTTTAACAACTAACAGACCCTTGTCCAGAGCTGGCTCGTAAACTGTGTACCCTAGTCTAATACAATTAACCTAGGGAATCTGTGCTTGCTAAACGTTGTCTATATAAATGCCTAAGTAGTGTCCTTAGCTGTAGTAGAGCCTATTCCCTCTAGTATTACCCCCTTCGTCAGCTTGTTAGTAACTACTATAATGTTTCGTCGTCCGTCGCTCTTAGGGAGGTCCGTAATAAAGTCCACTGTTAGGTCTTGCTAGGGCCGGTCCGGTATTAGTAGGGGTTTTAGCAGCCTGTACTTTAGTTTACGCTAGGGCTTCGTCCGTCTGCAGACATCGCAGTTCTGTACGAACCTACGGATGTCCTTTGCTATCGCCGGCTAGTAGTAGTCCCTAGCGACGATGCTATACATCTCCTCGCGCCCTGGGTGCCCAGTTGCTATAGAATTATACGCCTATTGTATTAAGCTCGTACAGAGCTTCTCGTCTGCTAGGACCCAAATCCGATTCCAAAACCTTAGGTTGTTCTCCTCGTCTACTGTGCACTCTGCTGCTAATACCTTAAGGCGGAGCTCTGCTAGGAGTTTCTGCTATCCTCCTTAAATCGCTGTATAGGCACCTTAGTAAACGTCGTCCTTTTCTACTGCCTCTTCCTACGCCTATAGCTAGGGCTCCTATATATATACTGCCGCCAGACAGATAGTCTCCTCCCCTGGTTCCTCCTTAAATATCTAGAACGTTCGTAATTTTAGTCGGTTGTCGTCGTACGTCGCTAGTATGTCTTAATCCTATCTAGATAGTGCGTTAGCCCTGCTGTTGTCCTTTCTCTTACAATACTGGAATCTTATATTAAATCAGCTTAGGTACATCGCCTATCGTACGTACCTCTTAGACAGCTTCCTAGGTTGCGTAAAGTACTCGAGATTCTTGTAGTCGGTTAGGGCGAGGAACTCGGGAACTAAGTGATCCGGGCACGCAGATATAATTCAATACAGCCTTTTTAATAACTATATCTCGAACTGAGGAGGGAAAGGAATCTATATAGTGGTGGGCGAGAGCTTTTGGGGTAGTGTGCCAAGGCCCGGCTCGGTCCAGAAGGGCCGAGCCGAAATTCCAAGGGTCTATCCTATTTCTCAGTCCCACTCCTTTCTGCCGCTGCAACACTACCCCCCTCCCTTACTAGCGGTTGACCTCGACTGCTTACTTATCTATCTGTCTCTCTTTTTTTTAATTCCGTCGCTATTTCTTCGCTTTCTTCTATTTCGAAACTATCCCCTTTTTTTATCTTCTTTCTTCTTACATTGTCGCCGTCTGACGTCTTCACTTAGCGTCTATCTGATCGGAAGAGCTATCTAATCGGATCCGGCAGTTACCTAAGCTGCAGCGTAATCGGTCTGTGCTCTGCTGTAGAGGTCTATATAGATCCGTCCGCTGCGCCGTTTCTTCTTCTTTTTCTTTCTCTACTAAGGCCTTTAGCGCTACCGCAAGGCTGCTTTGATAGCGTCGGCTTCGTTCTTCGTCGTTACTATCCTTCTAGCCGAGTTAGCGGATAGCGGTAACTGAGAGCAAAGACTGTTACTAAGCGCGCCGACGCAGTGGCGCCGTCCTTGGCCTTACTGCCTCTATCCGCTGGTCCTGGCCAGTAGTAGTAGGGGTGGAGCCTAAGACACTGGCCAGCGGATTCTATAATTATTTCTATTAGCTTCTGCGCTAATAGAGCGGACGTAGGTTTTCTTCTTCTTTATCGACTTTCGAGCCACTTAGGCCTCTGCTTCCTCGGGTTTTGAGCGTAAAATTCTCTTAGCAGTTCTGCCAAATTTCGGAGATTCTCGACTAGATACCATTTATAGTCTTCTGGCTATCCTTTCTACGAGATCCTTGCTTCGACGGACCCTCTTATCTTTCTTATATCTACTACATCTTCCACCTCCTATTCTTCTTCTTTACTGTCTATCTCGACCGGCAGGAGTTTAGTGAACCCCTGTTCCGGAAGGCCGTCTTTAGGGTCCAAGCTTAGCAGATCCGAATAAAAGACATCGTAGATCCGGAACGATTTCGGCAGCTGGAGCCGGTAGGTCACCGGCGACCTCTTTTCCACTATCTTAAACGGACCTACGTAGCGGGGGTTGAGCTTGGCGTTGCCTTTTAGCCTTAGATTCTGTGTGTTAAGCTATACCTTTTGGCCTTCTTCGAATTCTATTAGTAACCGCTTTCTATTAGCTTAAGTTACTATCTTCTCTAAGCCGATTCTATAGCCTCTTTCGCTACCTTAATCGCTTCTTCTATCTAGGTCTTAAGTGCTTCGGCCGCGGCGGCGGCGACTCTCTGTAACGAAGTAGCGGTGGATGTAGAAGATTCCGAAGAGCTGGGTTTGTTTAATAGTTGGAAGCTTATTCTCGGAAGATAACTATGCGTTACCTCGAACGGCGCCAGCGAGGTGGCTTCCGATCGTGCTGAATTGGCGCAGAATTCGGCTATCGGCAATACCTTAATCCACTTAGCTTAATAATAACTGCAGAAGATTCGTAGATATTTCTCTATCTCGCGGTTAGCTACTTCTAACTAACCGTCGGTTTGAGGGTAAGCGGCCGTGCTAAGCTTTCTACAAATTCCCAGAGCTTGGTTAATGGCTTTCTATACATTAGCGGTAAATTGAGGACCCCTATCCGTGGTTATAGTGTCCGGCAGGCTATAGTGCTTCTATATGTACTGGATTAGCATTCTCGCCGTTTCTTCTATAGTAGTTCCTTTATCCTTAGCTCTGTAGGGGATGAAATAGCGCTCCTTGCTTAGTCGATCCACTACGTTAAGCGTAGCGTTATATCTATCGTAATCCGGCAGGCCGGTCACGAAATCTATCGTAATGTGCTGCTACAGTTTCTTAGAGATCGGAAGTGGCTTTAACAGACCGGCCGGAAGGCCGTAACGTAGCTTCGCGGCTCGGCATACGTAACAGTTAGCAATAAACCGGTGGATCCGCTCGGAAATTCGCGGAAACCAGTAGGTCGTCCTTACAGCTTCTATCGTCTTTTTCGAGCCTGCGTAGCCGACGTCTTTAGAGCTATAAACTAGCTGGATAACCTCTGTAATCAGTTCTTCTAGAACGATTAACTTCCCTAAGCCGGTTTTGCTAAGTTTCTGCTGCTAATTAAGCCGTTCTACTCTCTCGTAGAGCGTCTCTTCTTTGGTCGGTAGTTCTATCGCGCTGATCCCTGCCTCTTTTAACACCTCGGCGTCTACTATCCGTTTGGTTAATGCCTTCTAGAACATGTTCGGATCTTCTTTCGCGTAGCTAGTCTTTTCTTCTCTTCTTGTTAGCGCGTTAGCCTTTCCATTTTGAGCTCCAGGTCGATAGGTACTCTTAAAGTCGAATCCGGACAGATAGACGGCCTACCGAGCTTAGCGACGTAATAGCTTCTGCGTCTTTACAAAGTAGGTCAGTGACTGGTGATCTGTAAGGACCTGGACCGTGCTCTGTCCGGCTATAAGCTCCGGTTTCCACTCCTCGAAAGCCTAAATAATAGCCAACAGCTCTTTATTATAAATAGCGTAGTTCCGCTTAGCCTCCTTTATAGACTTGCTAAAGAAAGCTACCGGATAGAGAGTTTCGTCGTTGCTATATTGAGAAAGGACCCCTGCTATTACTGTGTCGGAAGCGTCCGTTTCTACATAAATCGTCTTTTCTAGTTAGAAGTGCGCTAGAACCGGCGCCAAGGCCACTGCTTTTTTTAGTCGGATAAAAGCTTCTGTGCACTTCTTATTCTATAGGCCAGCGGCCTCCTTCTTTAATGCCTTATTTAGGGGTCTCGCTATCTTACTTGAGTCCTTAATAAACCGTCGATAGTAGCTGCAGAATCCTAGAAACGCTCTGATTTGCGTAGTGTTTCTGGATTTCGGCTGCTTCTATTCCGAGACTGCAGCGACTTTTAAGGGGTCTATCCAAATCCCTTCTCTTCTAACAATAAGACTAAGATATTTGACTTTGGTCTGATAAAACTCGCTCTTCTTCGTGTCCGCGTTCAATCCGACTTCGCAGAGTCTCTTTAATACCCTCTTAATGTAGTTCGTGTGTTGTTCTCTCGTTCTATTAGTATAGATAAGAATGTCGTCCAAGTAGATAGACACGAATCGTTCTAGCATGTCTACAAAGGTGTGGTTTATAAAGCGTTGCCACACTGCCGGCGCGTTAGTGAGTCCGAAAGGCATTACCAACTACTTAAAATTGCCTATACGCGTAGCGAACGTCGTAAGATCTTTGGTTTGTCCTTCTTCGTTTCTTAGTCGATAGAAAGCTTAGCGAATATCCAACTTGCTGAACTACTTAGCCTTCGCCACCCTCTGTATAGTCTTATCGATTAGAGGCAGCGGATACATATCTCTCTTATTAACCTTATTAAGGCCTCGGTAATCTACGCACAGTCGGAGGCTACCTCCGGGGTTCCTTACAAAAAGAATTGGTAACGCATATTCGGCTAAGCTCGGCTTAATAAACTTCTTCGCTAGATTTTCTCGAACAAACACTTCTACCTAGTCTAGCTCGGCTAGCGACAGCCTTCTTAGGGGCTCGGTTCTTAGCAGCGTAGCTCCTTCTTTCAGCCGGATCTTGTTGTTATACTCCGGCCAGTAGAGCAGCAGGAGGTTGGAGTCAGCTTTCGAGAACACGTTAGTGTAGCTGTACAGTTCTTTTGGTAACACCTCTAATAGATCTACTTCTTCTTCTGCTATTATCTTCCAGTAGTCTTCGATGTCTTTTATCGAGATAGCGTAAATCTTATTGTCCAGCGACCTCGCGAGGGTCGTTAAGGCTTCCGAGCTTATTATTCCAATCGTGTCTAGAGGGCCGGACCGATCTATCGGACCCGCTCTTCTGATTATAGCGTTCGGTTCTGTAGCGGCTGCGGTGACCGGTTTGACGGCTGCGACGCCACTCTGCAGGGTTTTGAATCCGAGTGTGCCTTTACCTACGTTAATAACGGGTTTCTGGTTCTTTATCTATTTCTGCCCTATAATAATGTCAAACCTTCTAATATCCATAATTCAGAACGTCGCTTTTGTAGTGCG
This sequence comes from Pseudocercospora ulei, assembly GCA_016165855.1. Lineage (NCBI taxonomy): Eukaryota > Fungi > Ascomycota > Dothideomycetes > Mycosphaerellales > Mycosphaerellaceae > Pseudocercospora > Pseudocercospora ulei. Next base: position 3,703,694 of record JACWNB010000003.1, read on the forward strand.
ACTAGCTAGGGTAGTCCTTAGCGGCATATAGTGCGTAACACTCTCTGTGTCTTGTCCGTTGTATGCCGAAATCCGCGTCGGCGACGCTAGCTCCACTAGATAGCCGTATCCTTTTATTACTTTCTGAACCAGTCGATAGTGGATCGCTGCGCCGATAAGGGCTCCTATGTTAATAAAAGCTCTTAGCTAGAGTGGTCTGCTCAAGCTATCGAGGGGGTGGACAGTAATCGGAAGGATAATAGCTGTTTCCGTGTTTACTTCCACTGCCGCTAAGAGCGGATCGCTGCAGCTGTTAATACTTCCTTCTTCTAGCAATGTTGTTCGTCTTAGTGCCCTATTGTCCTTGCTAGATAGGAGGCCTATCCATCCAGCTGGTCTTTTCCTAGGATTCTTAGTAGCACTCTACCGTCTACACTGTCGGTCTCGTTTGGAGCCGGCTCGATAGCTTGTATAGTCTTTTTCGGCGGCTGCGGCTGCGGCTGCTTTGTAATACGATACTCCTGCTTCTGCTTATCTGATGCTTGGCATCTCGTAGCGATATAGCTAGGCTTTCTACACGCGTAGCAGGTAGGGACTAACGACGAATGCGGCGAATAAGATAGCTGCTGCAGCGTTCTCCTAAAAGGTGCAGGGGGTGGTGTTATCGGCACCGGCTGCTTCTAAATCAATTTACGCGACTTCGCGTAAGCGCTTAGGTTTCTCGCAGTAACTCTCGCTTAGTGTACGAAGCTCTTAAGGTCTTCGTCTTCCACTAAAGCTATAGCTGCGGCCAGTTCAGGGTTCAGCTTCTGGCTTAGTAGGTAGAGCTGCTTATCTTCCGACACTCTGGCTTTGATAGCATATTTTCTAAACAGTCCGTAAAATTCCTCGAACGTCTACCAGTTCTGGTTAATCTTATCCAGTTGCTTACAGGCTGTCTTCTTTCGGAATGGATCTCCGAAGCGTTAATCCAGCGCTTTAATCGCTTCTTTAGCGGTTACCCCTTCTAGGCCCGCTACTAGCGAAAAAGCTTTACCTTCTAATCGCAATTCTAGGTAGGCCAATCTATCTCTAGCACTGTTTCCGGCATAGTCGCAGTCTATCTTGTTCTTTATCTTCTTTCTAAATGCCTCCTATTCTTTAGGGTCTCCGCCTCTAAACGCTAGTAGATCCAGTAGTAACGTTATTAGTGTGCTACCTTAACTATAGGCCGCTGGTAACGCGGTCTCTGCTTGTTCTTGTCAGTGCTGTAGCGGCGCCGACGACATCGCTGCCACGTCCATTTCAGCTAACTAAGCCTTTATCGCCTCCAGTTGCGCTAGCCGATTCGCCGCTTGATTTTCTAACACGTCGATAATAGTCTCTGCCGATTCCTTTTCGGCCCTTACTGCTTCGTTTTCCTCTCTTAACTGCCTGTTCTCGTTCAGGATTCTGTAAAACAGCCTTTTAATAAGGTCTTTGCCGTCGTAGACCTTTCCTACTCCGTTCTCGTTTACGTAATCTTTAAGTTCCTCGAGTGTGCAGTCGTAGATCTTCTTGTATTCGGTTATTTGTTCCTTAATCTCTGCGGTCTCTTCTACTGTAAAATGTTAGGGGGCGCCGCCCAGCCCAGGTCCTGGACCTGACCTAAGCCAGCCGTCGCCCTAAGGACTACGACTTAGCGGCGCTAGCACGACCCTACCCTCTGTACGGAATTACCGACAGGACTGCACTCCTGTACAGAGGGGGAACTCTATAGCCCTATATAGAGGGGAATTGCCGCCCCTCTAAACGGAGGGAAAACTCTGCACTACTGTATAGAGGGAGAACTCCCAATCCTCTGTACAGAGGGTGAACCTTGCATCCCTGTATAGAGGGAAATTGCTAGCTTAGCTTCGTAGGTACAAATTGTACAGCAGCAGACGACGAAGGAACTGCCTATTAGTTCCTTTATATAGATACCTAACCTTAAGTTTCTAAACCAAGATTCTTAAGCCCTTTACATTAGGGACTGATCTTACTGTTAGTAACTGCATTAATAAAACAAAGATAGACGGCAACATCCCTATAGAAACTACAGCTATAGAGGGATATATACTCTGCGCGTACAAGCAGCTGCTAGAACACAAGAGGCAGCTCGAGCAGCAAGTAAACTACTAGGCTGCGATGATTTCTCAACGGGAACAGGAGCTATAACAGCTTAGGGCGTCCGATCGCGATCCGACCCCTACGACAACGACGACGACGAACACAATGGCCTACACCCTAACCCCCAAAAGCAAACTCCCTAACGTCTCTACGTACAATAGTAAGGCTCCGGCTGAGTATCCCTCCTAGGCTGCCTAGATACGCTCCAAGCTTCTAGTCGACTTAGGAGCATACCCGACTGAGCTAGGCAAGGTAGTTTACCTCTTTAGGAGGTTAAAGGGCAGGGCAGCAGCACGGATTCTGCTGTACTACGAGACGGCCATTGCCAACCTGGCAATAGCTACGACAACGATGCTCTAGGCAGCTCTAGACAAGAGCTACAAGGACCTAGACTGCGAGAGCCGGGCACTCCTACAGGTTAATACAATAAAACAAGGACGCAAGACTATACAAGAATTCCTCGCAGAATTTGACCAGACTTTGGCAGAAGCAGGAGGTCTCTAATAGGAGGATAGGATAAAAATTACCTCTTTAGAGGTAGGCCTCTCTAAGGAGATTATAACGGGACTAGTAGGCGTAATGCGACTAGCTACGTACGAGGAGATCTGCGATCTTCTTAGAATAGTCGATAACTAGCAGCGCAGGCTTAGACAGATAAGCTGCACTTAAGAGATAAGACAACCCCTCTAGCGGCAGACGGACGCTATAGACTAGGAACCAACGACGACGAGGGTAGTAGCAGCCGTTACTGTACGGCCAAGGGCTGCTACTAAAAGGGCGCAATAGGTAGATATAGCTACCCTTAATAAGAGACGAGCAGAAGGGAGCTGCTACCGGTGTAGCAAGATAGGCTATACCGTACGGAATTGCGGGCTTTTGCTAGTAGAGAGACCTGGGGGACGGCCAACCACCGCAAGGGTAGCAACTACGGCGCCCTAACGAGAAGATTAGGAGTCCTACTCGGACGACGACGAGTCAGGAAAAGAGTAGCCTCTAAGCGAAGGCTCTGCTAGAGCCGTATACGAGATAGATTGCTAAATCAAAGCACTACTTAGCTATCTTTTAAGAGCAACCATAGGACCAACGCTTGCCGCCTTCGACCCGGAACGTACAACGATACTGGAAACCGACTCCTTAGGGTATTGCATTGGAGGTATCCTGTTACAGGTAGGCTCGGACGGACTCCTGTACCTATACGCATATTTCTCTAAGAAGAACTCCCTAGCTAAGTGCAACTACCCTATCTACGACAAGGAGTTGCTGGCAGTCGTACAGTGTTACAAAGCATAGGATAGAGAACTCCGCTTAGTGCCTAAGTTCCTCGCCCTAACAGACTACAAGAATCTAGAGTACTTTACGCAGCCCTGGAAGCTGTCTAAGAGGCACGTACGATGGGCAATGTACCTAAGCCGGTTTAATATAAGACTCTAGTATCGCAAGGGTAAGGACAACAGCAGGGCCGATACGCTATCTAGACGGGACTAGGACATGCCGACGACGTACGAGGACGACCGGTTAAAGTTACGAACATTCCAGATATTTAAGGAGGAGCCAGGCGAGGAGACTATCCGCCTAGCAGCGATGCACCTATAGGAACCCCAACTGCAAGTATAGGAAGAGGCAGTAGAAAAGGACGAGGTGTACTAAGGGGCCTGTACAGCGATCTAAGGAGGACAGCGGAAGCTCCTAGCAGAGCTCTACCTTAAGGTGTCGGCAGCAGAGTGCCTAGTAGACAGGGAGAACAACCTAAAGTTCAGGAATCGGATTTAGGTCCCGGCAGACGAGAAGCTCTATATAAGCTTAATATAACGGGCACACGACTCTATAGCAACTAGGCACCTAGGGCAGGAGGAGACGTATAGCATCGTCGCTAGGGACTACTACTGGCCGGCAATAGCGAAGGACATCCGCAGGTTCGTACAGAACTGCGATGTGTACAGACGGACAAAACCCTAGCGCGAGCTAAAGCATAGGCTGCTAAAGCCCCTACCGATACCGGACCGGCCCTAGCAAGACCTAACAGTAGACTTTATTACGGACCTCCCCGAGAGCGACGGACGGCGGAGTATTATAGTAGTTATAGACAAGCTAACGAAGGGGGTAATACTAGAGGGAATAGACTCTATTACAGCTAAAGACACTGCCTAGGCCTTTATACAGACGACGTTTAGCAAGCACGGTTTCCCTAGGTTAATTGTATTAGACTAGGGCACACAGTTTACGAGCCAGCTCTAGGCAAGGGTTTGCCAGTTGCTAAAGGTAGAACGTCGCCTGTTAACTGTATAGCACCTGCAGACGGACGGGGCGACAGAGAGGGTTAATTCGACGTTGGAAGCGTACCTCTAAGCGTACGTCGACTACGACTAGACAAACTGGAACCGCCTTCTCCCTATAGCGGAGCTAGCTATTAACAGCTGTACGGCTAATGCTACAGGATTGTCCCCCTTCTTTATAGCCTACAGTTACGACCATTCCCCGCTCCTACCGACTCTAAGTACCGATACCCCGCGCCCTGTACGATCCCCTATTTAGCAGGGAGAGGCTATCGTACGAACGATTACGAACGCCTATTAATAGGCAAAGGCGAGCCTAGCTATAGCTTAACAGAATGCAGAAGAGCAGGCCAACAAGGAACAGCAGGCTGCACTAAGGTATAAGGCAGGGGATAAGGTCTAGCTAAACTAGCGAACCCTCCGTACAGACCGGCCGAGCAAGAAGCTAGATTGGAGGAACAGGAAGTTTACAGTAGTGCGACCGGTAGGGACATACGCTGTACGACTAAACACTCCCCTAGGGATACACCCGGTTTTCTACGTAGACCTCGTACAGCTAGCAAACACGGACCCCCTGCTGCACTAGACGACGGACAACGCGCGCCCACTAGCGATTATAACTAAGGGCCAAGAAGAGTACGAGGTAGAAGAAATCCTTAAGAGCCGAAAGAAGCAGGGGAAGGCAGAATACCTAGTAAAATAGAGAGGATAGGCAGAGCCTACGTAGGAACCGTACGAGGCCCTATAGGACACAACTGCGCTGGACAGGTAGGAGGAGAACTATCACCCTGCCCAGTTACAGTAACACTGCGCTGTACGGCGAAGAGGGGCACGATCTACCCTAAGGACAGGGTAGCCGCTGGCAACTTAAGTTACTAAAGGATCGTAAATAACAATGTAGGACACTATAGGACCCTACTAACATTACACTATACAATACTGTACGAAAGAAGGGCTGGAGGAAGGGAACAGCCAGAAAACAGGAGAGACGGAAAGTGGAAGTAAGAGGAGTTAAGAGCGACACTGTCCGAAAACTTTTATATACTACCTTAAGGTAGCCTACTAGCCACTAACCCTAGGACCTAGGGCAGCCAACTCTACACCTATAACCTTATTTACCTCCTGGACGGAAGGAGCCCCAGCACTAGAAAAGGTAGAAGAGTGGCTTAGCGACACCCTGCTGCTAGTTAATGTAGCACCTAAGATATCAGCTTAGACCGTACAGGGGACAGAAACCTGTACGAACTAGAAGCGAAGCTGCGGGTCAAATTAAGCTTCCTACTACTAGGGGTAGAAATAGGAGGAGACCCCAGCCGGACGAGCGGAGGGGGAGCCAGCGACTACGAGAGAGCTACGATAAGCACGCCCGGACAGGGCGGGTAGCATAGTAGTAGTAACTGGTAGTAGCTAATAGATAGTAGTTAGTAGTAGTAATAGTAGTAGTAGTAGCTGCCTGCCTTGTAGGGCAATAACAACTAGGGCAGCTGCTACAACTGTATAAAGGGGGACAAACGACGCAACTACGACCTAGAGCCTGTACAAGCGGCGGCCTACTAGACAACCGGACGGAGGCGGGAACATCTACCTAGGAGTAAAACTCCAGACAACGACTAAGGGACAGGAACAGAGCCAAATGGCCCGGTGGCACAGGACTATATAGTTAGGACGTAGAGCATATAGCTAGGGCTCGAGGGTAGGAGGAGAAGGAGCAGACGGGACCGAGCACCCCCTGCACCTTTATACCCGCCTGCAGGCCCCCTTAGCCTTAGCCGCGGCTTCGTTAAATTGGCAAACGGAATTGGCCAAGGTTAGGTAGAAGCGATCGAGCACCCCCTGCCTTCCCTGCCTGCAGACTTAGGAGGACAAGTCTAAGGTTGAACTGGCAGAGAGGGAGGCTAACGGTTAGGTGCCTAGGTAAGGACGGGAAGGCGCTACCTAGCAAAAGAACACTAGGAGCTAAGGGTGTTCGGCATGCTACTATACAAGAAGGGCACTACAAGAAGGGAAGGGGGGGGTATTGTTAGGGGGCGCCGCCCAGCCTAGGTCCTGGACCCGACCTAAGCTAGCCGTCGCCCTAAGGACTGCGACTTAGCGGCGCTAGCACGACCCTACCCTCTGTACGGAATGACTAACAGGACTGCACTCCTGTACAGAGGGGGAACCCTATAGCCCTATATAGAGAGGAATTGCTACCCCTCTAAACAGAGGGAAAACTCTGCACTACTATATAGAGGGAGAACTCCCGATCCTCTATACAGAGGATAAACCTTGCATCCCTGCATAGAGGGAAATTGCTGGCTTGGCTTTGTAGGTACCAATTTTACAGCAGCAGATAACGAAGGAACTGCCTATTAGTTCCTTTATATAGATACCTAACCTTAAGTTTCTAAACTAAGATTCTTAAGCCCTTTACATAAAACCTCTAATAATGAACTTATTATTAACGACACTAGAGCGCCTACTCGCTCTGTTAGTCTTTTCTCTTCTGCTTCGGCTTCGGCCTGTAACGCTGTAAGAAGCTCTCTATAGCTGTCTTACAGTGTTAGTGTTTGGTTTAGTTTAGTGTTTTTGGTACGCGTGCGTTATTCGGGTGTCCGGATGGTTTAACGGTCCCTTTCGCGCAGCGCAGAGTTAGTGTAGTAAGTGAGTTCGAGATATAATAATCCGGGCACACAGATATAATTTAATACGGCCTTTTTAATAACTATATCTCGAACTAAGGAGAGAAAGAAATCTATGTAGTAGTAGGCGAGAGCTTTAGGTGTAGTGTGCCAAGGCCCGGCTCGGTCCAGAAGGGCCGAGCCGAAATTCCAAGGGTCCATCCTATTACTTAGTCCTACCCCTTTCTGCCGCTGCAACACTAAGCAGCGTTCTCTATCCTATACCTTATAATACTGTATAACTGCTAGTAATTCCTTGTCGTAGAAAGGGTAGTTGCATTTAGCTAGAGAGTTCTTCTTAGAGAAGTACGCGTATAGGTGTAGGAGCCTGTCTAAGCCTACCTATAACAGGATACCTCCTATGCAATACCCTAAGGAGTTAGTTTCCAGTATTGTCGTACGTTCTAGATTGAAGGCGGCAAGCGTTAGTCCTATAGTAAAGAGCTCCTTTAGCCTGTTAAAGCTTCTATTACACTCGTCCGTTTACTTAAACTGCTTGTCCTTGTGTGTTAGCTCGACTAGAGGGCGTACGATCTCCGAGTAGTTCTATATAAACTAGCACTAGAAGTTGGCAAACCTAAGGAATTCTCGTACGCTCTTAACGCTTATAGGGAGCTTCTATTGCTTAATAACATTAATCTTCTTTCTGTCTATACTAATGCCTTTCCCTGCCTTAATAATAAACTCTAAGTATTTCGTACGCTATATACTGAATTTACATTTATCGATGTCGAGGTACAGTCCAGCCTGTTGCAGTCGGTCTAATACCCTCTTAACGTCCTGTACGTAGTCCTTATAGGTGCCGTCTGTAAATACCAGTATATCGTCGAGGTACGCAGAGTAGATGTCGTCTAGTAGTCCTTATAGGGACTTGTTAACATACCTCTAGAAGGTTGCCTATAAGGGCTTAAGAATCTTAGTTTAGAAACCTAAGGCTGGGTATCTACATAAATGAACTGATAGGTAGTTCCTTCGTCGTCTGCTGCTGTACAATTTGTACTTACGAAGCTAAGCTAGCAATTTCCCTCTGTGCAGAGGTGCAAGGTTTACACTCTGTACAGAGGATTAGGAGTTTCCCTCTGTATAGTAGTGCAGAGTTTTCCTTCCGTTTAGAGGAGCAGCAATTCCCCTCTATATAGGGCTATAGGATTCTCCCTCTGTACAGGAGTAGGGTCGTGTCGGTAACTCTATATAGAGGGTAGGGTCGTACTAGCGCTGCTAAGTCGCAGTCCTTAGGGCGACGGTTAGCTTAGGTCTAGGACCTAGGCTGGACGGCGCCCCCTAACAATACCCCCCTCCCTTCTCGTAGTGCTTCTTTCGTACGACGGCGTGTCGTACACCCTTAGCTCCTAGTGTTCCTCTAGCAGGTCGTCTACCCTGTCTAGTCGTCTATAGGGCCGTTGCTCGTCCGGCTACTAGGTCGTAGTTGCCTTCTTTGCCCTCTTTTATACACTTGTAGTAGCTGCTCCGGTTGCTATTGCCTCGTATAGTAGGCAGCTACCCCTAAATATTAAGCCTCCCCGGTCTCTTTCCCTTCCTTCTTTTCCTTCTATTCCTCTGCCTACTACCCCTCTATTCCGCTGTCTACTACTACCGTCTACCGTCCACCGTCTACCGTCTACTACTAGTATCTACCGTCTACCGTCTACTACTAATATCTACTAACTACTACTAGCTACTAACATCTACTAACTACTACTAACTACTACTATTATGCTACGCACCCCGTCCGGCCGTTCTCGCTGTAGTTCTCTTGTAGTTGCTAGTCCTTCCTCCCTTGTAGTTCCTGGCTCTTCTTCCCCTTGTCTAGCTAGTGTCCTCTATACTTTTACCTCTAGCTATAGAACGCCTAGCTCGACTAGCAACTTCGCTTCCAGTTTGTACAGGTCTCTATCTTCTGTATAGTCTAAGCTAACGTCTTAGATACTATATTAATAAGCAGTAGGATGCTACTAAGCTGCCCTTCTACGCCTTCTAGTGTAACCCTATCTAGGTTACGCCTTAGCAGGTCGCTACGGCCTGCCTATTGTACGTTAATGCTATACTTACTGCTACCTGCAGCTAGGTCTATACTGCCTGTACCAACTCCCCCTAGGGCTTATTTAGCCTATACCGCCTCCCTAGCTTCTAGGCTAGGGTCTGCGCCTCGTATAAGTAAAAGGATAGCTCCCTCTACTGCCCCTACCGCTGTCCGAAGGAGGTATATAGGGGTAGGGGGGTGCCTCTGCTCCCTAGTACTAGCCTAGGTAGGGGTCCTACTAGGCGGGAGGTAATTAAGATTTCAGATAGGGAGTCGGCCGCCCTAGTCCTAGGGAGTAGTAGCTAGTAAGCCACCCTTCCTAAGGTAGTATAAGAAATTTTTAGATAGTTCTGCTCGTATCCCCTTCTTATTTCTACCTATCTTACCTGTCTTATAGCTATTCCCTTCCTCCTGCCCCTCTTCTATATAGTGTAGTATTAGCAGGACCTAGTAGGGTCCTACGTCTTAATTCTCGATCCTTCAACAACCTAAGTTAATAGCGGCTGCCCTGTATTTAGAGTAGATTATGCCCCTTTTCGCTATACAGCACAGTGTTACTGTAACTAGGCAGAGGGATGGTTCTCCTCCTACTTGTCCAGCGCAGCTGTGTCCTAGAGGGCCTCGTACGGTTCCTATATAGGCTCTGTCTAACCTCTCTATTTAACTAGGTATTCTACCCTCCTCTGCTTCCTTCTACTCTTAAGGATTTCTTATACCTCGTACTCTTCCTAGCCTTTAGTAATAATCGCTAATAGGCGCGCGTCGTCCGTCGTCTAGTGCGGCAGGGGGTCCGTATATGCCGGCTGTACGAGGTCTATATAGAAGACTAGGTAGATCCCTAGGGGAGTGTTAAGTCGTATAGCATATGTCCCTACCGGTCGGACTACTGTAAACTTCCGGTTCTTATAATCCAGTTTCTTGCTCGGCCGATCTGTATAGATGTTGCGCTGGTTTAGCTAGACCTTATCTCCTGCCTTATATTTTAGTACAGCCTGTCGTCCCTTGTTAGCCTACTCTTCCGCATTCTGTTAAGCTATAGCTAGACTCGCTTTCGCCTATTAATAGGCATTCGTAATTGTCTGTATAATAGCCTCTCCCTACTAGATTAGGGATCGTATAGGGCGTAGGGTAGTGTTACTTAGGGTCAGTAGGAGCGGGGAGTGGTCGTATCTATAGGCTATAAAGAAGGGGGACAATCCGGTAGCGTTAGCTGTACAGCTGTTAATAGCCAGCTCCGCTATAGGGAGGAGGCAGTTCCAGTTTGTCTGGTTATAGTCGACGTACGCTCGGAGGTACGCTTCTAACGTTGAATTGACCCTCTCCGTCGCGCCGTCTGTCTATAGGTGCTATACATTTAATAGGCGACGCTCTACGTTCAACAATTGACATACCCTTGCCTAGAGCTAACTTATAAACTGTATACCCTAGTCCGATACAATTGACCTAGGGAATCCGTACTTGCTAAACGTCGTCTGTATAAATGCCTAAGCAGCGTCTTTAGCCGCAATAGAGTCCATTCCTTCTAATATTACCTTCTTTGTTAGCTTGTCTGTAAATACTATAATGTTCCGCCGTCCGTCGCTCTTAGGGAGGTCTGTAATAAAGGCCCACTGTTAGATCTTGCTAGGGCCGGTCTAGTATTAGTAGGGGTGTTAGTAGCCCGTATTTCAGTTTACGCTAGGGCTTTGTCCTTCTATATACATTGCAGTTCTGTATAAACCTGCGGATGTCCTTTGCTATCGCCAGCTAGTAGTAGTCCCTAGCGACGATACTGTACGTCTCCCTTCGCCCTAGGTGCCTAGTTGCTATTAAATTATGCGCCCGTTATATTAAGCTCGTATAGAGCTTCTTGTCTGCCAGGACCTAAATCTGATTCCTGAACTTTAGGTTGTTCTCCTCGTCTACTAAGCACTCTGCTGCTAACACCTTAAGGTAAAGCTCTGCTAGGAGCTTCTGCTGTCCTCCTTAGATCGCTGTACAGGCCCCTTAGTAAACGTCGTCCTTTTCTACTGCCTCTTCCTATACCTACAGTTAGGCTTCCTATAGATATGTCGCTGCTAGGCAGATAGTCTCCTCGCCTGGTTCCTCCTTAAATATCTGGAATGTCCGTAATTTTAGCTGGTTATCTGTTAGGGGGCGCCGCCCGGCCCAGGTCCTGAACCCGACCTAAGCCGACCGTCGCCCTAAGGACTGCGACTTAGCGGCGCCAGCACGACCCCACCCTCTGTACGGAGCAACCGACAGGACCCCACCTCCGTACAGAGGGAGAACACTACGGTCCTGCTTAAAGGGAAGCTACCGCCCCTCGGATTAGGGGGGGGGGGGGTAGAAACCCGGCACTACCGTACAGAGGAGGTAACTCCCGATCCTCCGTACGGAGGGTGAACCTTGCACCCCGGCACAAAGGGGAAATTGCTAGCTTGGCTTCGTAGGTACAAATCGTACAGAGCAGACGTCGAAGGAACTGCCTATCAGTTCCTTTATGTAGATACCCGACCTTAAGTTTCGGAACTAAGATTCTTGAGCCTCTTACATTAGGAACTAATCTCACTGTCGGTGACCGCGGTAATAGAGCAAGATAGACGGCGACATCCCTATAGAACCTACGGCCATAGAGGGACACATGCACCGCGTGTACGAGGAGCTGCTAGAAAGCAAGAGGCAGCTCGAACAGCAAGTAAGCCACCAGGCTGCGATGATTTCCCAACAGGAACAGGAGCTACGACAGCTTAGGGCGTCCGATCGCGATCCGACCCCTACGACGACGAACACGATAACCCCTACCCCGACCCCTAAGAGCAAACTCCCCGACGTCTCTACGTACGATGGTAAGGCCCCGGCCGAGTACCCCTCCTAGGCGGCTTAGATGCGCTCCAAGCTCCTAGTTAACTTAGGAGCATACCCGACCGAGCTGGACAAGGTAGTCTACCTCTTTAGGAGGTTAAAGGGCAGGGCGGCAGCACGAATTCTGCCGTACTACGAGACGGCTATTGCCAACCCGGCAATAGCTACAACGACAATGCTCTAGGCAGCTCTGGACAAGAGCTACAAGGACCCGGACCGCGAGAGCCGAGCGCTCCTACGGGTTAACACGATAAAACAAGGACGCAAGACCGTACGAGAATTCCTTGCGGAATTTGACCAGACTTTGGCAGAAGCAGGGGGTCTCCAATAGGAGGACAGGATAAAAATCACCTCTCTAAAGGTAGGCCTCTCTAAGGAAATCATAACGGGGCTGGTAGGTGTAATGCGGCCAGCTACGTACGAGGAATTTTGTAACCTTCTTAGGATGGTCGACGACTAGCAACGCAGGCTGGGACGGATGGGCCGTGCTTAGGAGATAAGACAACCTCCCCAGCGACAGACAGATGCTATAGACTAGGAACCGACGACGACGAGGGTGGCAGCAGCAGCCACTGTACGGCCAAGGGCCGCTACTAAGAAGGCGCAATAGGTAGACACAGCTACCCTTAACAAGAGGCGAGCAGAAGGGAGCTGCTACCGGTGTAGCAAGATAGGCCACACTGTACGGAATTGCGGGCTCCTGCTAGCAGAGAGACCTGGGGGACGGCCGACCACCGCAAGGGTGGCCACTGCAGCGCCTTAACGAGAAGATCAGGTGTCCTACTCGGACGACAATAAGTCGGGAAAAGAGTAGCCTCTAAGCGAAGACTCTGCCAGAGGCGGGTGCGAGATAGACTGCTAAATCAAAGCATTACTTAGCCATCTTTTAAGAGCAATTACATAACGACGACGCTGTTTATCGTACGGCCGACATTAAACAGGTCCGCAACGGCGCGGACACTGATTGACACGGGATGTTTGGTGTATAGAGTGATTAGCGAAGACTTCGTACAGAGACATCGGATTAAGACGGCCCCTACGGTACCTGTACGCATGCTGGGCATTACCGGGCGGGGACCGGACATTACCTATATAGTAAAAGTAACAATGGAGGTACAAGGACACTACGAGCAAGACTCGTACCTCTATGTCGTACAGGACAAGTTGGGGTATAACCTAATACTAGGGAAGCCTTAGATAGAGCGCTGGAAGGGCAAGCTGGACGTCGGACGAGGACGGCTGTACCTAGCAGCAACAAAGCGGAGAATCCGGGACCAGGGCAGGTCCCTGTAAGGTAGCAATGCTAAGGCCGAAATCAACACAGCAACGGCGGACATCGAGAAGGCATTAGCACCTAAGGAAGCGACAAACCCCTGTACGAAGCTCCTAAGAGAGTATGTTAGGTACCTGGACCTCTTTAAACCGAAGTCGGCCTCGAAACTGCCGCTACACCGAGGGGAAGGGATTAACTATAACATCTAGCTGGAACCCCGCCCAGATAGGAGCCTGCCGGAGGTACCGTACGGACCGCTGTACGGGATGTCCTCTAGAGAACTCCTGGTACTGCGCAAGACGCTGGACGACCTGCTTGCCAAAGGGTTTATCCGGGCCAGTACGTCGTCCGCAGGAGCCCCAGTACTGTTTGTCTACAAGGAGGGGAAGGCTGGATTGCGTTTCTGCGTAGACTATAGAGGCATTAACGCGATTACTAAGAAGGACCGGTACCCTCTACCCCTTATTAAGGAGACCCTCGGACGGATCAGCAAGGCGAAGTGGTTTACTAAGCTTGACGTAGTCTCGGCCTTCCACAAGATACAGATCAAGGAAGGCTGTAAATAGATAACTGCCTTCCGTACGAGATACGGTCTTTTTGAGTAGCTAGTTACCCCCTTTAGCCTTGCCAATGCACCAGCAACCTTCTAAAGGTACATTAACAAGTCCCTACAAGGGTTACTAGACGACATCTGCTCGGCATACCTCGACGACACCCTAGTTTTTACAGACGGCACCTATGCAGACTACGTATAGGATGTCAAGAAGGTGCTGGACCGTCTGCAGCAGGCGGGCTTGTACCTCGACATCGACAAGTGTAAGTTCGGTATCCAACGTACGAAATACCTAGGTTTTATTATCGAGGCAGGGAAAGGCATCAGCATAGATAGGAAGAAGATTGATGCTATTAAGCTATAGAAGCCGCCTATAAACGTTAAGGGCGTACGGGAATTCCTTGGGTTTGCCAACTTCTACCGCCAGTTTATACGGAACTACTCGGAGATCGTACGCCCCCTAGTTAAGCTAACGCACAAGGACAAGCAGTTTAAATGGTCGGACGAATGCAATAAGAGCTTCGACAAGCTAAAAGAGCTCTTTACTACAGGACCAACGCTCGCCGCCTTTGACCCGGAGCGTACGACAATACTGGAAACCGACTCCTCAGGGTACTGCATTAGGGGTATCCTGTTACAGGTAGGCCCAGACGGACTCCTACACCTATGCGCGTATTTCTCTAAGAAGAACTCCCCGGCTAAGTGCAACTACCCTATCTACGACAAAGAGTTGCTAGCAGTCGTACGGTGTTGCGAAGCCTGGGATAGGGAACTCCGCTCGGTGCCTAAGTTCCTCGCCCTAACGGACCACAAGAATCTGGAATACTTTACTTAACCCCGGAAGCTGTCTAAGAGGCACGTACGATAGGCAATGTACCTAAGCCGGTTTAACATAAGACTCCAGTACCGCAAGGGTAAGGACAACAGCAGGGCCGACGCACTGTCCAGACGGGACCAGGACATGCTAACGACGTACGAGGACGACCGGCTGAAGTCATAGACATTCCAGATATTTAAGGAAGAGCCAGGCGGGGAGACTATCCACCTAGTGGCGACACATCTATAGGAACCCCAACTGCAAGCTTGGGAAGAGGCAGTGGAAAAGGACGAGGCATACCGAGGGGCCTGTACAGCGATCTAGGGAGGGCAACGGAAACTCCTAACCGAGCTCTACCTAAAGGTATCGGCAGCCGAGTGTTCAGTAGACGAGGAGAACAACCTAAAGTTCAGAAATCGGATATAGGTCCCGGCGGACGAGAAGCTCCGTACAGGCTTAATACAACGAGCACATAACTCTATAGCCACCGGGCACCTAGGGCGCGAGGAGACGTACAGCATTATCGCCCGGGACTACTACTGGCTAGCGATGGCGAAGGACATTCGCAGGTTCGTACGGAACTGCGATGTATGCAGACGAACGAAGCCCTGGCGCGAGCTAAAGCATAGGCTGCTGAAGCCCCTGCCGATACCGGATCGACCCTGGCAAGACCTAACCGTAGACTTTATTACAGACCTCCCTAAGAGCGACGGACGGCGAAACATTATAGTAGTTACGGACAAGTTGACGAAGGGGGTAATACTGGAGGGGATGGACTCCATTACGGCTAAAGACACTGCCTGGGCCTTTATCCGGACGACGTTCAGCAAGCACGGTTTCCCTAGGTTAATTGTATCAGACTAGGGGTCACAGTTTACGAGCTAACTCTGGGCACGGATCTGCCAGTTACTAAGGGTAGAGCGTCGCCTGTCCACTGCATAGCACCCGCAGACGGACAGGGCGACGGAGAGGGCCAACTCAACCCTAGAGGCGTACCTCCGAGCGTACGTCGACTATAACTAGACGAACTGGAACCGCCTTCTCCTAATAGCGGAGCTGGCTATTAACAGCCGTACAGCCGATGCTACAGGACTGTCCCCCTTCTTTATAACCTATAGATACGACTATTCCCCGCTCCTACCGACCCTAAGTAGCAACACCCCGCGCCCTGTACGATCCCTAATCCAGCAAGGAGAGGCTATCGTACAGACGATCACGAACGCCTACTAATAGGCAAAAGCAAGCCTGGCCCTAGCCTAGCAGAACGCAGAAGAGCAGGCCAACAAGGGACGACAGGCTGCACCAAGGTACGAGGTAGGGGATAAGGTCTGGCTAAACCAGCGAAACATCCGTACAGACCGGCCGAGCAAGAAGTTAGATTAGAGAAACAGGAAGTTTACGGTAATCCGGCCGGTAGGGACATACGCCGTACGACTAAACACTCCCCTAGGGATTCACCCAGTCTTTTATATAGACCTCGTACGACCGGCGAGCACGGACCCCTTGCCGCATTAGACGACTAACGACGGGCGCCTACCCGCAATTATAACCGAGGGCCAAGAAGAGTACAAGGTAGAGGGGATCCTTAAGAGCCGGAGGAAGCGGAGGAAGGCAGAGTACTTAGTAAAATAGAGAGGATAGGCAGAGCCTACATAGGAACTATACGAGGCCCTGCAAGACACAACTGCACTGGACAGATAGGAGGAGGACCATTCCCCTACCTAGCTACAGTAACACTGCGCTGTACAGCGGAAGGAGGCACGATCTACCCTAAGGACAGGGTAGCCGCAGACAAACCTAGGTTGTTAAAGGATCGAATACTACGACGTAGGACGCTACAGTACCCTACTAACACAACTTCGTACGACACTGTACGAGATAAGGGCTGGAGGGAAGGAACAGCTAAGGGACAAATAGGAGGGGAAGTGGAAATAAGAAGAGCTAGGAAGGACACCGTCCGAAATTTCTCACACTGCCTAAGGGGGGGGGTGGCTTACTGGCCACCACCCCCCCCCCCCCGGGACTAGAACACCCTACTTATTATCTGAGATTTCCACTACCTCAGACCCGGCCGGGCCCCCACCCCCACTAGGGCCACCCCTAGGGAGCAGAGGCACCCCCCTACCCCCACCAGGGCCAGCCCCAGGGAGCAGAGGCACCCCCCTACCCCTATGTGCCTCCCCTAGACAGCGGAAGGGGCAGTAGAGGGAGCCATCCTTCCACTTATACGAGGCACACACCCCAGCCCAGAAACCTAGGAGGCGGTATAGGCTAAGTAAGGGCTGGGGGGAGTTAGGGCAAGGGGCATAGGGCTGGCCCCAGGTAGCGATAAGGAGGGCGTTAACGTACGACAGCCGGGCTGTAGCTACCCGATCGGGTATAACCCAGGCAGGGTTACACTAGAAGGGGTAGAAGGGGAGCCCGGCTGCATCCTGCTGCTCGCGGGTGTAGCACCTAAGACGTCAGATCAGACCGTACGGAAGATAAGAATCTGTACGAACCGGAAGAGTAGCTGCTGGTTAAGTTAGGGGCCTCACTGTACGTAGTTAAAGTAGGGGGGGACCCCGGCCGGACGAGGGGGAGGGGCGGGGCCAGCAGCGACGAGGGGACCGGACAGGGCAGACATAGTGGCTAGTAGTAGTTAGCTGGTAGTAGTTAGTTGGTAGTTGGTGGTTGGTAGCTAGTAGTAGCAGATAGTGGACAGTAGTAGACGGTAGTAGATAGTGGACGTTGTATAGGGAAAAGAGAAAGGGGAAGGGAAGAGAAGGGAGAAGGCTTAGGCTGACTGCCTGCCATAGTAGGAATGGCAAGCAAGGCAGCTGCTGCAGATAGGTAAAATAGCAAGAGGCAACTACGACCCGGGGGAAGTGACGAGGGACAACGACTCGGACGACCGGACGAAATAGGAAGCTACAACCTGCTAAAGGAACAGCAGGAGCTGGGTAGTTTAGACACGCCGCTATGCGGACGAAGCACTACGAGAAAGGGAAAGGGGGGGGGGTATTGTTAGGGGGCGCCGCCCGGCCCAGGTCCTAAACCCGACCTAAGCCGACCGTCGCCCTAAGGACTGCGACTTAGCGGCGCTAGCACGACCCTACCCTCCGTACGGAGCAACCGACAGGACCCCACCTCCGTACGGAGGGAGAACACTACAGTCCTGCTTAAAGGGAAGCTACCGCCCCTCGGATTAGGGGGGGGGGGGTGGAAACCCGGCACTACCGTACAGAGGAGGTAACTCCCGATCCTCTGTACGGAGGGTGAACCTTGCACCCCGGCACAAAGGGGAAATTGCTAGCTTGGCTTCGTAGGTACAAATCGTACGGAGCAGACGTCGAAGGAACTGCCTATCAGTTCCTTTATGTAGATACCCGACCTCAAGTTTCGGAACCAAGATTCTCTCGTACGTCGTTGGTATATCCTAATCTTGTCTAGATAGCGCATCGGCCCTACTGTTGTTATTGCCCTTGCAATACTAGAGTCTTATATTAAAGCAGCTTAGGTATATCGCCTATCGGACGTGTTTCTTAGACAGCTTCTAGGGTTGCGTAAAGTACTCGAGGTTCTTGTAGTTAGTTAGGGCGAGGAACTCGGGAACCGAGCAGAGTTCTCTATCCTACACTTTGCAACACTGTACGACTGCTAGCAATTCCTTGTCGTAGATAGGGTAGTTGCACTTAGCTAGGGAGTTCTTCTTAGAGAAGTACGCGTATAGGTGCAGAAGTCCGTCTGAGCCTACCTATAAAAGGATACCCTCTATGTAGTACCCTAAGGAGTCAGTTTCCAGTATCGTCGTACGTTCTAGGTCGAAGGCAGCAAGCGTTGGTCCTGTAGTAAAGAGCTCCTTCAGCCTGTTAAAGCTCCTATTACACTTATCCGTCTACTTAAACTGCTTGTCCTTATATGTTAGCTCGACTAGGGGGCGTACAATCTCCGAGTAGTTCTGTATAAACTAGTGGTAGAAGTTGGCAAACCTAAGGAATTCCTATACGTCCTTAACACTTGTAGGCAGCTTCTATTGCTTAATAGCATTAATCTTTTTCCTGTCTATGCTAATGCCTTTCCCTGCCTTAATAATAAACCCTAGGTATTTCGTACGCTGTATACCGAATTTACATTTGTCGATGTCGAGGTACAAGCTAGCCTGTTGCAGTTGATCCAGTACCTTCCTAACGTCCCGCGTATAGTCTGCGTAGGTGCCGTCCGTAAAAACCAGTGTGTCGTCGAGGTACGGCGAGCAGATGTCGTCTAGTAACCCTTGTAGGGACCTGTTAATGTACCTCTAGAAGGTTGCCGGTGCGTTGGCAAAGCTAAAGGGGGTAACAAGCTACTCGAAAAGACTATATCTCGTACAAAAGGCAGTTATCTATTTATAGCCTTCCTTAATCCGTATCTTATAGAAGGCTGAAACTACGTTAAGCTTAGTAAACTACTTTGCCTTGCTGATCTGTCCGAGAGTCTCTTAAATAAGGGGCAGGGGGTACTGGTCCTTTTAAGTAATCGCGTTAATGCCCCTGTAGTCTACGTAGAAACGCAAGCCGGCCTTGCCCTCCTTATAGACAAACAGCACTAGGGCTCCCACGGACGAGGTACTTGCGCGAATGAAACCTTTGGCAAGTAGATCGTCTAGTGTCTTGCGCAGTACTAGGAGTTCTCTAGAGTACATGCTGTATAGTAGGCTATACAGTACTTCAGGCAGACTCCTATCCGGACAGGGCTCTAGCTAGACGTTATAGTCAATTCCTTCTCCTTAGTGTAGTAGCAGTTTCGAGGCCGACTTTGGCTCGAAGAGGTCCAGGTATTCTGCGTATTCTGCTAGGAGCTTCGTATAGGAGTCTGTTGCCTTCTTAAGCGCTAATGCCTTCTTAATGTCTGTAGTCGCAGTGTTGATTTCGGCCTTGGCATAGCCGCTCTGCAGGACCCTCCCTTAGTCTCGGAGCCTCTGCTTCGTTACGGCTAGGTACAGCCGTCCTCGTCTAACGTCTAGCTTGCCCTGCTAGCGCTCTATCTATAGCTTCCCTAATATTAGGTTATACCCAAACTTGTCCTGTACGATATAGAGGTATAAGTCCTGCTTATAGTGTCCCTACAGCTCTATCGTTACTTTTACTATATAGGTAATGTCTGGTCCTTGCCCGGTAATGCCCAGTATGCGTACAGGTACGGTAGGGGTTGTCTTAATATAGTGTCTCTGTACGAAGTCTTCGCTAATTACTCTGTATACTAAACATCCTATATTAATTAGTGTCCGCGCTGTAGCGGTCCTGTTTAGCGTAGGCCGTACGATTAACGGCGTAGTCGTTATATAATTACTCTTAAAAGATAGCTAAGTAGTGCTTTGACTTAGCAATCTATCTCGTACACGCCTCTAGCAGAGCCTTTGCTTAGAGGCTACTCTTTTCCCGACTCGTTGTTGTCCGAGGGGGACTCTTTCTTTTCCTAACTTATCGTTATCTGAGGGGGACTCTTAATTCTCTTGTTAGGGCGCCGCAGTTGCTACCCTTGCAGTTCTCGGCCGTCCCCTAGGTCTCTCTACTAGCAAAAGCCTGCAATACTGTACAGTATAGCCTATCTTGCTATACCTATAGCAGCTCCCTTCTGCTCTTCTCTTGTTAAGGGTAGCTATATCTACCTATTGTGCCCTTTTAGCAGCAGCCCTTGGCCGTATAGTAACGGCTGCCGCCTCTCTCGTCGTTGTTAGTTCCTAGTCTCTAGCGTCCGTCTGCCGCTAGAGGGGTTGTCGCATCTTATAAGCGCAGCTTATCTGTCCGAGCCTGCGCTGCTAGTCGTTGACTATCCTAAGGAGATTACAGAATTTCTTATACGTAGCTGGTCGGATTACGCCTACTAGTCCTATTATAATCTCCTTAGAGAGGCCTATCTCTAAGGTAGTGATTTTTACCCTGTCCTCCTATTAGAGTCCTACTGCCTCTGCTAGGGTCTGGTCGTATTCTGCGAGGAACTCTCGTACAGTCTTGCGCCCTTGCTTTATCGTGTTAACCTGTAGGAGAGCTCGGCTCTCGCAGTCTGGATCCTTGTAGCTCCTATTAAGAGCTGCCTAGAGCATTGTTGTCGTTGCTATTGCTAGGTTGGCAATAGCCGTCTTGTAGTACAGCAGAATATGTACTGCCGCCCTGCCCTTTGACCTCCTAAAGAGGTATACTACCTTGTCTAGCTCGGTCAGGTATACTCCTAAGTCGACTAGAAGCTTAGAGTGCATCTGGGCAGCCTAGGAGGGGTACTCGGCCGGAGCCTTACTATTGTAGGTAGTAACGTTAGGGAGTTTGCTCTTAGGGGCCGGGGTGTAGGCCGTCGTGTTCGTCGTTGCCGCCGTAGGGGTCGGATCGCAATCAGACGCCCTAAGCTGTCGTAGCTCCTGTTCCTGTTAGGAAATTATCGTAGCCTAGTAGCTTACTTGCTGCTCGAGCTGCCTCTTGTATGCCAGCAGCTCCTTGTACGCGCAGTGCATCTGATTCTGTATAGCCGCAGGATCTATAGGGATGTCGCCGTCCATCTTCGTTGTATTACTGCGGTTACCGACAGTAAGATTAGTTCCTAATGTAAGGGCTTAAGAATCTTAGTTTAGAAACTTAAGGCCAGGTATCTATATAAAGGAACTAATAGGCAGTTCCTTCGTTGTCTGCTATTGTACAATTTGTACCTACGAAGCTAAGCCAGCAACTTCCCTCTATATAGGGGTGCAAGGTTTGCACTCTGTACAGAGGATCGGGAGTTTCCCTCTGTATAGTAGTGCAGAGTTTTCCCTCTGTTTAGAGGGGCAGCAATTTACCTCTATATAGGGCTATAGGATTCTCCCTCTATATAGGAGTAGGGTCGTGTCGGTAACTCCGTATAGAGGGTAAGGTCGTGCTAGCGCCGCTAAGTTGCAGTCCTTAGGGTGACGGCTGGCTTAGGTCCAGGACCTGGGCTGGACAGCGCCCCCTAACATTGCTAGTGCGTTAGCAAGGCCAAAAGGGGTAATAAGCTACTCGAAAAGACTATATCTCGTATAGAAGGCGGTTATCTATTTACAGCCTTTCTTAACTTGTATCTTATAGAAGGCCGAGACTACGTTAGGCTTAGTAAACTACTTTGCCTTGCTAATCCGTCCGAGGGTCTCTTTAATAAGGGGTAGGGGGTACCGGTCCTTCTTAGTAATCGCGTTAATGTCTCTATGGTCTACGCAGAAACGCAAGCCGACCGAGCCTTCTTTATAGACAAACAGCACTAGGGCTCCTGCAGATAATGTACTTGTGCAAATAAAACCTTTAGCAAGTAGGTTGTCTAGTGTCTTGCGTAGTACTAGGAGTTCTCTAAAGGACATGCTGTACAGCAGGCCGTACAGTACTTTAGGCAGGCTCCTATGCGGACAGGGCTCTAGCTAGATGTTGTAGTCAATTCCTTCTCCTTAGTATAGGGACAGTTTCGAGGCCGATTTTGGCTTAAAGAGGTCTAGGTATTCTGCGTATTCCGTTAGGAGCTTTGTACAGGGGTCCGTCGCTTTCTTAGACGCTAAAGCCTTCTTAATATCTGCAGTCGCTATGCTGACCTCGGCGTTAGCGTTGGTTTCGGCCTTAGTGTTGCTGCCCTACGGAGCTCTCCCTTGGTCTCGGAGCCTCTGCTTCGTCGCTGCCAGGTACAGGCGTCCTCGTCCGACGTCTAGCTTGCCCCTCTAGCGCTCTATCTATAGCTTTCCTAATATTAGGTCGTACTCCAACTTGTCCTGTACGACGTAGAGGTATAAGTCCTGCTAGTAGTGTCCTTGCAGCTCTATCGTTACTTTCACTATATAGGTAATGTCCAGTCCTCGTCCGGTAATGCCTAATATACGTATAGGTACAGTAGGGGTCGTCTTAATGTAGTGTTTCTGTACGAAGTCTTCGCTAATTACTCTGTACACCAAACACCCTATTTCGATTAGCGTCCGCGCAGTAGCGGTCCTGTTCAACGTAGGTCGTACGATAAACAGCGTAGTCGTTATATAGTTGCTCTTAAAAGATAGCTAAGTAGTGCTTTAATTTAGCAATCTATCTCGTATACGCCTCTAGCTAAGCCTTCGTCTAGAGGCTATTCTTTTCCTAACTTGTTATCGTCCGAAGGGGACTCTTAGGTCTCGTGTTAGGGCGCCGCAGTTGCTACCCTCGCAGTGTTCGGCCGTCCCCTAGGTCTCTCTACTAGCAAAAGCCCGCAATTCTGTACAGTGTACCCTATCTAGCTATACTGGTAGTAGCTCCCTTCTACCCGTCTCTTGTTAAGGGTAGCCGTATCTACCTACTGTGCCCTTTTGGCGCCGGCCCTTAGCTGTACAGTGACAGCTGCCGCTACTCTCGTCGTCGTCGTTAGTTCCTAGTCTATAGCGTCCTGCTGCCGATAGATAGGTTTTCGCATCTCGTAGGCGTAGCTTATCCGTCTAAGCCTGCGCTGTTAGTCGTTAATTATCCTAAGGAGATTATGGAACACCTCGTACAAGGCTAGTCGCATTACGCCTACTAGTCCTGTTATAATCTCCTTCGAGAAGCCTACCTCTAAGGTAATAATTTTTACCCTGTCCTCCTATTAGAGTCCTCCTGCCTCTGCTAGGGTTTGATTATATTCTACGAGGAACTCTCGTATAGTCTTGCGTCCTTGCTTTATAGTGTTAACCTATACAAGGGCTCAGCTTTCGCGGTCTAGGTTCTTGTAGCTCCTGTCGAGAGCTGCCTAGAGCACTGTCGTAGTTGCTATTGCTAGGTTAGTAATAGCCGTTTCGTAGTACGGCAGAATCCGTACTACCGCCTTGCCCTTTAATCTCCTAAAGAGATACACTACCTTGTCTAGCTTAGTCGGGTATACTCCTAAGTCGACTAGAAGCTTAGAGCGTATCTAGACAGCCTAGGAGGGGCACTCGGCTAATGCCTTACTATTGTAGGTAGTAACGTCAGGGAGTTTGCTCTTTGTAACTGTAGTGTAGGCCGTTATGTTCGTCGTCGTAGGGGTTAGGTCGCAACTAGACGCCCTAAGCTGTTAGAGCTCCTATTCCTGTCGGGAAATTGTTAAGGCCTAGTAGCCTATTTAGTCCTTGAGCTAGGTCTTACGTGCTAGCAGCTCCTTATATATGCAGTGCATCTAATCCTGCATAGTCGCTGCTTCTATAGGGATGTCGCTGTCTATCTTCGTTGCATTACTGCAGTTACCGACAGCAAGATTAGTTCCTAATGTAAGGGTTTAAGAATCTTAGTTCAGAAAGTTAAAGCTAGGTATCTATATAAAGGAACTGATAGGCAGTTCCTTTGTCGTCCGCCACTGTACAATTTGTACCTACGAAGCTTAGACAACAATTTCCCTCTAGATAGAGGTATAGGGATTTCGCTCTGTATAGAGGGTTAGGAGTTTCCCTCTATATAGGAATGCAGAGTTTTCTCTGCGTACAGAGAGGCGGCCATTTCCCTCTGTGTAAGGCTATAGGATTCCCCCTCTATATAGGAGTAGGGTTATGTTAGTAACTCTATACGGAGGGTGGGGTTATACTCGCGCCGCTAAGTCGCAATCCTTAGGACAACAGCCAGTTTAGGTATGATCCGTGATGCGGCGCGGTACACTTGAGCCAAAAGGGACTGATCAAGTGACTCGGAAGTGACTTGATCAATGTGTACCAGATTATAAACCTTGGCAAGGCATAGCAGTGACCCGGGCACACCACCCCGGATCACTACCCCCTGCGCTACAGGCTTACGACCTCGTAAGCTGCGCTTGCTTACAGGCTACGCACCTTATGCACAGCCCCCCTGTAAATCGTGCGCAATTAACCCCCCCCCGGCAGGTCTGCATACAGCCAGCTAGACCTTTACCGGGTCTGCCTCATTTGTACGGAGTGGTGGACAAACGGACATACGTCAACGCTGCTTCCACTCGGCGTTGAAAGATGCGCCCCCTGGGAATTGAACCCAGGCCTTTTACGTACAGTTTCAGCAGTTACTTCCGAGTCAAGTGATGCGGCGCGGTACACTTGAGCCAAAAGGGACTGATCAAGTGACTCGGAAGTGACTTGATCAATGTGTACCAGATTATAAACCTTGGTAAGGCATAGCAGTGACCCGGGCACACCACCCCGGATCAATCCGGGCACGCAGATATGATTCAATACGGCCTTTTGATGACTATATCTCGAACTGAAGAGGGAAAGGAATCTATGTAGTAGTGGTGGTGGGCTTTGGTGGTAGTGGTGCCAAGGCCCGGCTCGGCCCGGACGGGCCGAGCCGAAATTCCAGGGTCCACCCTATCAATCTGTCCCACCTCTTTCTACCACCGCAACACTACCCCCCTCCCTTACCAGCGGTCGCCCTCGACCGCTTAGTCACCTCATCTATCCGAAAATGTCCACTTTTTTTTTTTTTTTTTTTTTTGATTCGCCGCCTCTTTTCTCGAAAACTCCTTTCAACGTCGACGTCACCTCTTCCGTCCTCTATCAAAAACAATGTCCTCTTCGTCTCTTTCTTAACTTCTTACGTTATCTGCCTCCGAAGTCCTTCACTTAGTGTTTATGTGATCGACGCTATCTGATCCGTGCTATCTGATCTGAGCCGTGGGTTATCTGAGCTGCGGCGTAGGTGGTCTGTGCGCTGCTTCGGAGGTCCATATAGATCCGTCCACGGCTCCGTTTCTTCTTCTTTTCTTTCTCTACTGGAGTCAGCACTCCATCGCAGGGGGGGGGGGCGGCGGCGCTGGCACGCTACGGCGTGCGCAGCCCACTGTCCCTCTACGATCTGAGCAGCGATCGTTTTCATCGGCTTCCGCGCCAGTGGAGCGGACGCGGCTTTCTTCTTTCTTCCGGCGTCGTCGACATCAGAGCTACGCCGGTTTTGGCTTTTCCGGGTTCCGCACGTAGAACTCTCTTAGCAGCTCCGCTGAATTCCGCAGGTTTTCGACTGGATACCATTCATAGTCTTCCGGCCACCCCTTCTACGAGATCCTCGCTTTGATGGACCCCCTTACCTTCTTCACGTCTATTACGTCTTCTACCTCCCATTCTTCCTTATCATCTATCTCGATTGGCGGGGGTTCAGCGAACCCCTGCTCCGGAAGGCTGTCCTTAGGGTCCAGGCTCAGCAGATCTGAATGGAAAACGTCGTAGATCCGGAACGCCTTCGGCAGCTCGAGCCGATAAGTCACCGGCGACCTCTTTTCTATTATCTTGAATGGACCCACGTAGCGTAGGTTGAGTTTCGCGTTTCCTTTTAGCCTTAGGTTTCGTATGTTGAGCTATACCTTTTGGCCTTTTTCGAATTCCATCGGTAACCGCTTTCTATTAGCTCGAGTTACTATCTTCTTCTGAGCCGATTCCATCGCTTCTTTCGCCACCTTGATAGCCTCTTCCATCTGAGATCGTAGCGCTTCTGCCGTTGCGGCGGCGACTCTCTTCGACGACGTGGCGGTAGATGGTTCCGCGGAGCTAGGCTCGTTTGGCGGATGAAAGCTTATCCTCAGAAGACAGCCGTGCGTTATCTCGAACGGCGCCAGCGAGGTGGCCTTAGACGGTGCCGAGTTAGCGCAGAACTCGGCTATCGGCAACACCTTAACCCATTCTTCTTGATGGTGGCCGCAGAAGGTTCGCAGATATCGCTCTATCTCGCGATTAGCCACTTCAGACTGACCGTCAGTTTGAGGATAAGCGGCGGTGCTAAGCTTTCTACGAATTCCGAGAGCTTGGTTGATGGCTTTCTATACGTCGGCGGTGAATTGAGGACCCCTATCCGTAGTGATAGTGTCCGGCAGCCTATAGTGCTTCCACACGTGTTGGATCAACATCCGTGCGGTTTCTTCCGCAGTGGTTCCTTCGTCTTTAGCTCGGCAGGGGATGAAGTGCCGTTCTTTACTCAGCCGATCCACTACGTTAAGCGTGGCGTTATATCTATCGGAATCCGGCAGGCCGGTTACGAAATCCATCGTAATGTGCTGCTACGGCTTCTCGGGGATCGGAAGCGGCTTCAGTAAGCCTGCCGGAAGGCCGTAACGTGGCTTCGCCGCTCTGCATACGTAGCAATTGGCGATAAATCGATGGATCCGTTCGTAGATCCGTAGAAACCAGTAGACCGTCCTTATGGCTTCTATCGTCTTCTTTGAGCCAGCGTAGCCAACGTCCATGGAGCTATAGACCAGCTGGATGACCTCCGTAATTAGTTCTTCTGGAACTATCATCTTCCCTGAGCCGGTCTTGCCGAGCTTCTGTTGTTGATTAAGCCGTTCCACCTTCTCGTAGAGCGTCTCTTCCTTAGGGGCCGGTTCTACTGCACAGACCCCTACCTCTTTCAACACCTCTGTGTCTACTATCCGCTCGGTCAACACCTTCTGGAACATATTCGGATCTTCTTTCGCTTGGCTGGTCTTCCCCTCTCTTCTCGTCAGCGCGTCAGCCTTTCCGTTTTGAGCTCTGGGTCGATATGTGATCTTGAAGTCGAACCCTGATAGGTAGGCAGCCCACCGTGCCTAACGTCGTAAGAGCTTCTGCGTCTTCATAAAGTAGATCAGTAACTGGTGGTCCGTAAGGACCTGGACCGTGCTCTTTCCAGCTATAAGCTCCGGTTTCCACTCCTCGAAAGCCTGAATAATCGCCAGCAGCTCCTTGTTATAGATGGCGTAGTTCCGCTCAGCTTCGCTTATCGACTTGCTGAAGAAAGCGACCGGATGGAGGGTTTCGTCGTCGCTATATTGAGAAAGGACCCCTGCCGTCACTGTGTCGGAAGCATCCGTTTCTACGTAGATCGTCTTTTCTGGCCTAAAGTGCGCCAGCACTGGTGCAGAAGCCACTGCTTCTTTCAGCTGCACGAAGGCTTCCGTGCACCTTTCATTCTATAGGCCGGCGGCCTCTTTCTTCAACGCCTCGTTCAGGGGTCTCGCTATTTTGCTGAAGTCCTTGATGAACTGTCGATAGTAGCTGCAGAAGCCGAGAAACGCTCTGATTTGCGTAGTGTTTCCAGACTTCGGTTGCTTCCATTCGGCGACGGCGGCCACTTTCGACGGGTCCATCCGAATTCTATCCTTTCCGACGATAAGGCCGAGATATTTGACCTTAGTTCGATAGAACTCGCTCTTCTTCGTGTCCGCGTTCAGTCCCACCTCGCGGAGCCTCTTCAACACTTTCTCAATGTGGTCTGTGTGTTGCTCTCTCGTTCTATCTGTATAGATAAGGATGTCGTCCAGGTAGATAGACACAAACCGTTCTAGCATGTCCATAAAGGTGTGATTCATAAAGCGTTGCCACACCGCCGGCGCGTTAGTGAGTCCGAACGGCATTACCAACCATTTGAAATTGCCTATACGCGTCGCGAACGTCGTGAGGTCTTCTGTCTGTCCTTCTTTATTCTGCAATCGATGGAATGCTTGACGGATGTCCAGCTTGCTAAACTACTTAGCCTTCGCCACTCTTTGGATAGTTTCGTCGATTAGCGGCAGGGGGTATACGTCTCTCTTGGTAACCTCGTTAAGGCCTCTATAGTCTACGCAGAGTCTTAGACCACCCCCTGGTTTTCTTACGAAAAGAATCGGTAACGCATATTCCGCGGAACTCGGCGTAATGAACTTCTTCGCCAGATTCTCGCGAACAAACACCTCTACTTGGTCCAGTTCGGCCGGCGACAGTCTTCTTAGGGGCTCGGTTCTTGGCAGCGTAGCTCCCTCCTTCAGTCGGATCTTGTTGTTATATTCCGGTCGATAGAGCGGCAGGAGGTTGGAGTCGGCTTTTGAGAAAACGTTAGCGTAACCGTAGAGCTCGTTTGGCAGCACCTCCAGTGGATCCACTTCTTCTTCCGCTATTATCTTCCTGTAGTCTTCGATGTCTTTTATTAAGATCGCGTAAATCTCATTGTCCGGCGACTTTGCGAGGGTCGTTATGGCTTCTGAACTCATCATTCCGACGGTAACCGGGGGTTCGGAACGATCGGGCGGAGCCTCTTTCGCGGACTCCGTGGATTTCGGGTCGGTTGCGTTGCTTAGGGTTTTGAACCCTATCGTGCCTTCTTCTACGTAAATGATGGCTTTCTGATTCTTTATCTATTTCTGCCCTATAATAATGTCAAATCTTCCGATATCCATGATTCGGAACGTCGCTTCCGTGGTGCGACCAGCCAAGGTGGTGCTTAATAGCACGTAGTGCGTAACGCTTTCCGTGTCTTGTCCGTTATATGCTGAGATTCGCGTCGGCGACGCCAGTTCCACTGGATAACCGTATCCATTTATCAGCTTCCGGACCAGTCGGTAGTGGATCGCCGCGCCGATAAGAGCTCCTGTGTCGATGAAAGCTTTCAACTGAAGTAGTTTGCTCGATCCGTTAAGGGGGTAGACAGTGATTGGAAGGATAATGGCTGTTTCCGTGTTTACTTCCACCGCCGCCGAGAGCGGATCGCTGCAGCTATTGATGCTCTCTTTCGTCGACGTAGTTCGTGTTGATGCCCTGTTGTCCATGCTGGATAGGGGGCCTATCCGTCCAGCTGGTCTTTTCCTATAATCCTTAACTGCACCCCACTGTTACTGTCAGTATCGTTCGGAGCCGGCTCCATAGCTTGTATGGTCTTCCTCGGTGGTTGCTGCGGCTGCGGCTGCCTTATAACACGATAGTCCTGCTTCTGCTTATCCGATGCTTGGCATCTCGTAGCGATGTGACCAGGCTT
This sequence comes from Pseudocercospora ulei, assembly GCA_016165855.1. Taxonomy (NCBI): domain Eukaryota; kingdom Fungi; phylum Ascomycota; class Dothideomycetes; order Mycosphaerellales; family Mycosphaerellaceae; genus Pseudocercospora; species Pseudocercospora ulei. Next base: position 3,732,879 of record JACWNB010000003.1, read on the forward strand.
GCCACACGCGAAACAGGTGGGGGCGAACGACGATCGCGGCACGTAAGGCGGCTGGGGGCCGCGTCGGAAGGGCGTAGGGGCTCTGGTTGTCCGCATCAGCGACGGCGACGGCTTCTGAATCGATTCTCGTAATTTCGCGTAAGCGCTCAAGTTTCTCGCGGTAACCCTCGTTTGATGCACGAAGCCCTCCAGGTCTTCGTCTTCTACGGACGCCATAGCGGCGGCCAGTTCAGGGTTCAGCTTCTGCCTTAATAGGTGGAGCTGCTCATCTTCCGCTACTCGGGCCCTAATCGCATATTTTCTGAACAAACCGTAGAATTCCTTAAACGTCTGCCGGTTCTGGTTAATCTTATCCAGCTGCTTACGGGCTGTCTTCTTTCGGAATGGGTCTCTGAAGCGTTGATCTAACGCTTTGATCGCTTCTTCGGCGGTCACCTCTTCCAGGTCCGCCACTAACGAAAAAGCTTTACCTTCTAGTCGCGCCTCTAAATAGGCCAATCTGTCTTCTTCGCTGCTTAATGCGTAATCGCGGTTCATCTTATTCTTGATCTTCTTCTTGAACGCCTCCTACGCTTCGGAGTCTCCGCTACCGAAAACCGGTGGATCCGGTAATGACATCATTAACGTGCCACCTTGACTGTAGGCCGCCGGCGAGGTGGTTTCCACTTGGGTTTCTCGCTGCGGTGGCGGCGACGATCTCGCTGCTTCCATATCAGCCAGTTGATCCTTTAGCGCCTTTAGCTGCGCCATTCGATTCGCTGCTTGGTGTTCCAACACTTCGACGATAGTCTCTGCCGATTCCTTCTCGGCCCTTACCGTCTCTACTTCCTCTCTTAGCTGTCTGTTTTCTTCTAGTGTCCTGTAGAACAGCGTCTTAATGAGGTCTATACCGTCGTAGACCTTCCCTATTCCGTTCTCGTTTACGTGGTCTTCCAGTTCCTCGATCGTGCAGTCGTGGATCTTCTTGTATTCGCTTATTCGTTCCTTAATCTCTGCGGTCTCTTCCGCTGTAAAACCTCTAATAATGATCTTATTATCAATAACACTGGAGCGCCTGTTCGCTCTGTCAGTCTTTCTCTTTCCGCAGCGGCCTGTTACGCCGCTCTCTACCGCTAAGAAGCCTTCCATCTTCTCACGGTGCCTGGGGTTGTTGTTGTTGTTGGTGCGCGTGCGTTATTCGGGTTTCCGGATGGTTCGACGGGCCCTTTCGCGCAGCGCGGGGTTGTGGAGAGTGAGTTCGAGATATAATGATCCGGGCACGCAGATATGATTCAATACGGCCTTTTGATGACTATATCTCGAACTGAAGAGGGAAAGGAATCTATGTAGTGGTGGTGGTGGGCTTTGGTGGTGGTGGTGCCAAGGCCCGGCTCGGCCCGGACGGGCCGAGCCGAAATTCCAGGGTCCACCCCATCAATCTGTCCCACCTCTTTCTACCACCGCAACAAGGTACAGGACCTGGCGGGGCGGCGTCCACTAACAGATGCAGACGATTCGATACGACCCTATATACTTAGGACAGTTTACAACTTAGCAGCAGGAGGCCACCTAGGACGATCGAAGCTTTACAAGCTTACTTCCTGTTACTACTAGTAGCTATTGATGTAGAAGCACGTCCGTAGATATAGAAACAACTGTCCTATCTGCAAGGCAGCTAAATACGACCGACAACGTCTACAAGGATTGCTAAAGCCTCTCCCAGCCCCTAAACACACTTAGAAACACATTATAATAGACTTTGTTACCTGTCTCCCTTAAGGGACTACTTAGGTAGGTATTAAGGCAAAGAACGTCTTCGTAGTTGTAAATCTATACTCTAAGAACCGCTTTGTAGTACACTGCTAGAGTATAACTTCTAAGGAAACCGCTCGACTCTTTTACAAATATGTCTAGCGTTACGTAGGCCTTCCGGACAGCATTACCTCTAACAGAGGCTCTCAGTTTATTGCCGAATTCTGGAAACGTCTTTGCAAGCTTCTAAATATTAATTACTACATCTTAACGTTCTACTACCTAGAAACAGATAGACAAACAGAGATTGCGAATGCCCTATTCGAACAGACGCTACGTTGCTTTATCGATTACTACTAGAAGGACTGGCTAAAACACATCCCGACAGTAGAATTCTTAGCTCGCAACTAGGAGTTAGAGACAATAAGACACTCCACCTTCTACACTACTAGAGACTACTACCTCCGAACAGGAATAGAACCTTAAGACCTACTACTGCGACCTAACGACCTAGACGAAGTCGATGCAGACGAATGGGCAACGCACCTCTCCTAGATCCATTAGGAAGTCCAAGAAGAGATAACTTACGCCTAGGCTATCTACAAAGAACAAGCTAATCGAAAACGACAACTAGCTCCGGACTATTAAGTAGGAGACAGAGTATACCTAGACTTTAAGAACATTGTTATAGGAAGACCTTCTCGCAAACTCAATTAGAAAACACTAGGCCCCTTCCCTATTATAGAGAAGATTAGCTCGTATGTATACCGCCTCCAACTGCCGGAAGACTAGGAAATCTACGACGTCTTCTATTCTGTTCGACTAAGACCTAAGGAAGGAGATCCCTTCCTAATTTAATTGCAAGACTAAGAACGAACCTGCATTCTCCCTGCAAAAGACGACGATAAAGACGAAGAAGGAGAATACTACGTACGCAAAATTACAGACTGTTAAGTGATTAATAGACAGACAAAGTACAAAGTTTAATAGCAAAGCTACAAAGACTAGGACACTACTTAGGAACCCCTTAGAAACATTATCTTGGACAAGGACAAGATTAAAGCCTTCTACTGTTAAAACCTCTTAGACTCTAGAGACTACTGCCTAGAAGCCTGGTACAGCTAAAGAGAACTGGACTCTGCTTACTGATAGAATATTAACCGTAACATTAGGCCTGCTCCTAGAAATAAGCAGACTTACCCTTAGTATCTCGAACTACTAAGGCTTCGTAGGAACTCCGCTATGTTAAGGGGGACTACTGTTACGGTTAACAGATATAAAACGGAAAACACAGTCAACAGATGTAAAACGGAAAATACAGTTAACAGATATAAAACGGAAAACAAGGTTAACAGATATAAAAGGCAAAACAACAGCATCTAGGACCTAACTAGAACTATTAAGATTTACAGACTACAACCTAACAACTATAGGCTAGAGCAGGAAGATGCCAAGAGCGTAAAAGGCAATGCAACCGGCCCTGCAAACGCCCCTAGCTTAGTTCCGGAACCTTTAACAAAAGTAGGTCTAGGAAAGAAATTTGTTTGTAGAACAAAGAAACAGAGTTTAGTAAGAAAGTTACTAGCAAATACGCAAACAACTAGCTAGGGCAGGGGGATATAAGAACTAGCTAACGCCTACTGATCTTTCTCTTCTTCTTGTTTATAGCTCGTCTTATGCATCTAATTTAGCTTTTACACTCTAGACTTTAGCCTATCTTTCCAATACTTAACTTTTACATCCCCTCCTTTAGACTTTGTTTCTTCCAGCCCCTCCTACCTACTTCGACTTTTACATCGAACCTTTCCGACCACTTAGCTCCACCCTTAACACATAGAAGCAGCGACGTCGTCGGCGCCGCCGCTACTACGAGAAGGCCAAGCAGAAACAGCCTTACCGGCTGCCTACAGTCAAGGTAGCACTTTAATAACGTTACTACCTAATCTACCTGCCTTTAGAGGCAGAGACCCTAAGGCCTAGGAAGCTTTTAAGAAGAAGATCAGGAGTAAGATAAGCCGCGATTGCGCAGCAAGTAGCAAAGAAGACAGACTGGCCTATCTAGAGGCGCGACTAGAAGGTAAAGCGTTCTCGCTAGTAGTAGACCTAGAAGATGTAACCGCCGACGAAGCTATTAAAGCCCTAGATCAACACTTCGGAGACCCTTTCCAAAAGAAGACGGCACGCGAACAACTAGACAAGATAAGCCAAAACCGGCTAACATTCGAGGAATTTTACAGACTGTTTAGGAAATATGCTATTAGAGCGAAAGTATCGGAGGATAAACAGTTACACTTACTAAGGCAGAAGTTAAACCCCGAACTGGCCGGAGCTATAGCTTTGGTAGAAGACGAAGACCTTAAAAGCTTCGTGCTCTAGGCGAGAGTTACTGCTAGAAACTTAAACGCGTACAGAAAAGCGACAGTATACGAACTGAACTAGAAGTCGTCGTTAGCGCCGACTGCGCGACCCCCTGCTGCTCCTTTCCGACGAGGACCCTAGCAGCTATCCTATTCGCCGCGTTCGCCGTTCGTCCCTACCTGCTACGCGTGCGGAAAGCCTAGCTATATTGCCACTAGATGCCAAGCGACGGCGCAACAGAAGCAGGAATACTGTGCTACGAAGCCGCCGCTACTAAGGAAGACTATCTAAGCTATAGAATCGGCGCCGAACGACACCGATAGCGTAGACGGTAGAGTGCTATTAAGGATCTTAGGAAAAGACTAGCTAGACGGATAGGCCCCCTACCTAGCAGGAACAATAGGGCACTGCTACGAACCGCGTTGCCAGAAGAAGAAGAGAGCATTAACAGTTGTAACGATCTGCTCTCGGCGGCGGTAGAAGTAAACACAGAGACTGCTATTATTCTTCTAATTACAGTCTACCCCCTTAACGGCTTACACCGCCCCCTTTAGTTAAAAGCCTTTATCGACATAGGAGCACTTATTGGCGCAGCGATCCACTATCGACTAGCCTAGAAACTGACGAAGGGATCTAGCTATCTAGTCGAGCTAGCGTCGCTAACGCGAATTTCGGCATACAATAGGAAAAGAAATAGAGAGCGTTACGCATTATATGCCGCTAAAGACCACCCTAGCTGGCCGAACAACTGAAGCAACGTTCTAAATTATAGACATCAGACGATTTGACATTATTATAGAGCAGAAATAGATAAAGAACTAGAAAGCTGTTATTAACGTAGGTAAAGGCAGACTCGGGTTCAAAACCTAGCAGAGCAGCGCTAATGCAGTTAAATTGGTTACTGTCGTCGCTGCTAAACCGAACGTTACGACCGCTAACGCGGTTCCGACTAACCGTTCCAATCCCCCGGATACCGTCGGAATAATAAGCTTAGAAGCCTTAACGACCCTTACGAAGTCTCTAGAGAATAAGATCTACGCTATCTCGATAAAAGATATCGAAGATTACCGAAAGATAATAGCAGAAGAAGAAATGGATCTGCTAGAGGTATTACTAAAAGAACTCTATAGCTACGCTAACGTGTTCTTAAAAGCCGACTCCAACCTCCGCTACTCTATCGACCAGAATACGACAGCAAGATCCGATTGAAAGAAGGAGCCGCGCTGCCGAGAACTGAACCCCTAAGGCGATTATCTCTGGCCGAACTGGACTAAGTAGAAGTGTTTGTTCGAGAAAACCTAGCGAAGAAGTTTATTACGCTAAGCTCTGCTAAGTATACGTTGCTAATCCTTTTTATGCGGAAACGCGGAGGTAGTCTCTAACTGTACGTAGACTACAGAGGCCTTAATAAGGTCACAAAGAGAGATGTATACCCGCTGCTGCTAATCGATAAGACTATACAACAAGTAGCGAGAGCTAAGTAGTTTAGCAAGCTAGACATTCGCTAAGCGTTCTATCGACGAAGGAACGAAGAAGGACAGACCGAAGACCTTATAACGTTCGCTACATATATAGGCAACTTTAAGTAGCTGGTTATGTTGCGGCGGTAGAAAGAGGTGGGACAGATTAATAGGGTGGACCCTGGATTTCGGCTCGGCCCCTTCCGGGATTTAGGTTCCGGAACGGACCGAGCCGGGCCTTGGCACTACCACCTCCACGGAAGCCCACTACCACCACTACATAGATTCCTTTCCCTCCTCAGTTCGAGATATAGTTATTAAAACAGCCGTATTAAACCTTATCTGCGCGCTCAGATTATTATATCTCGAACTCACTCTCTACACCAGCCCTGCGCTGCGCGAAAGGGCCCGTCGAACTATCCGGAAACCCGAATAACGCACGCGCACCTACATACACACACTAAAACAACAACCCCCAAAGGCACTGTAAGAAGATAGAAGGCTTCTTAGCGGTAGAGAGCAGCGTAACAGGCCGCTGCGGAAAGAGAAAGACTGACAGAGCGAGTAGGCGCTCCAGTGTTATTGATAATAAGATTATTATTAGCGGTTTTACGGCGGAAGAGACCATAGAGATTAAGGAACGAATAAGCGAATACAAGAAGATCCACGACTGCACGATCGAGGAACTGGAAGACTATGTAAACGAGAATAGGATAGGAAAGGTCTACGATAGTATAGACCTTATTAAGACGCTGTTCCACAGAACGCTAGAAGAGAACAGACAACTAAGAGAAGAAACTAAAGCAGTAAGGGCCGAAAAGGAATCGGCAGAGACTATTATCGACGTGTTAGAAAACCAGGCAGCAAATAGACTGGCGCAACTAAAGGCGCTAAAGGATCAACTGACTAATATAGAAGCAGCTAGGTCGTTAGCGCCGCCACCGCGCCGAGAAGAACAAGCAGAGACCGCCTTACCGGCAGCCTACAGTTAAGGTAGCACTACGATGACGCTATTGCCAGACCCACCTGCTTTCGGGGGCAGAGACCCTAAAGCGTAGGAGGCGTTTAAGAAGAAGATTAAGAATAAGATAAGCTGCGATTATGCATTAAGCTGCGCCGGAGATAGATTGGCGTACCTGGAATCGCGACTAGAAGGTAAAGCTTTTTCGCTAGTAGCGGACCTGGAAGAGGTAACCGCTAAAGAAGCAATCGAAGCGCTAGATCAACACTTCGGAGACCCATTCCGGAAGAAGACGGCCCGTAAGCAGCTGGACAAGATTAACCAGAACTAGCAGACGTTTAAGGAGTTCTACGGACTGTTTAGGAAATACGCTATTAGGGCGAGAGTGGCAGAAGATAAGCAGCTGCACTTACTAAGACAGAAACTGAGCCCTAAGCTCGCTGCGGCTATAGCGTCGGTAGAAGACGAAGACCTGCAGAGCTTCGTGCACCAGGCAAGAGTCACCGCTAGAAACTTGAACGCGTACGGAAAACCGACGACACGTAAACTAATTTAGAAGCCGTCGCCGTCGGCGCAGCCGACGAGAGCCCCTGCGCCTTTCCGACAAACCCCCTAGCAGTCGTCGTATCTGCAGCGTTCGTCGTTCGTCCCCACCTGCTACGCGTGCAGAAAGCCTGGCCACATCGCTACAAGATGCCAAGCAACAGCCTAGCAGAAGCAGGAGTATCGAGTTATAAAGCAGCAGTAGCCGCAGCTACTAAGAAAGACTATACAAGCTATAGAGCCGGCTCCGAACGATACCGACAGCGTAGACGGCGGAGTTCAGCTAAGGATTATAGGAAAAGACCAGCTGGACGGATAGGCCCCCCACCTAGCATTGACAATAGGGCACCGGATCGAAGTATATCACTACGAGAAGAAAGCATCAACAGCTGCAGCAATCCGCTCTCGGCAGCCGTAGAAGTAAATACGGAAACGGCGATCATCCTTCCTATTACGATCCACCCTATCGAGAAGTCGCGTAGACCCCTCTAGCTAAAAGCTTTTATCGATACTGGAGCCCTTATAGGTGCAGCAATCCACCATCGGCTGGTCCGGAAGCTGACGAGTGGATACGGCTATCTGGTGGAATTAGCGTCGCCGATACGGATTTTGGCGTACAACGGACAAGACACAGAGAGTGTCACGCACTATGTGCTATTAAGGACCACCTTAGCAGGCCGCACTACGGAAGCGACGTTCCGAATTATAGATATCGGAAGGTTTGACATTATTATAGGGCAGAAATAGATAAAGAACCAGGGAGCGATTATTGACGTAGGAGAAGGCACACTCGGATTCAGAAAATCGGTCAGCGGCTTAGCCGCCGTCAAATCAGTTACCGAACCGGTCGTAGTGGCCAAAGCCAAACCGAACGTTACGACAATCGAAGCGGCTCCGCCTGATCGTTCCGAACTCCCGGTTATCGTCGGAATAATGAGTTTAGAAGCAATAACGACCCTCGCGAAGTCGCCGAGCAATAAGATCTACGCTATCTCGATAAAAGACATCGAAGACCACTAGAAGATAATAGCGGAAGAAGAAGTAAATCCACTAGAGGTACTGCCAAACGAACTCTATAGTTACGCCGACGTCTTCTTAAAAGCCGACTCTAACCTATTGCCGCTCTATCGACCGGAATACGACAACAAGATTCGACTAAAAGAGGGAGCTACGCTGCCAAGAACCGAGCCCCTAAGACGACTGTCGCCAGTGGAACTGGATCAAGTAGAGGTGTTTGTTCGTAAAAATCTGGCGAAGAAGTTTATCGCGCCGAGTTCTGCCGAATATGCGTTACCGATTCTTTTCGTAAGGAAACCAGGGGGTGGTCTGCGACTCTGCGTAGACTATCGAGGCCTTAATAAGGTTACTAAGAGAGACGTATATCCACTGCCGCTAATAGATAAGACTATACAGCGGGTAGCAAAGGCTAAGTAGTTCAGCAAGCTGGACATCTGCCAAGCGTTCTATCGATTAAGAAACGAGGAAGGACAGACGGAAGATCTTACGACGTTCGCTACGCGTATAGGCAATTTTCAGTAGCTGGTAATGCCGTTCGGACTCACTAACGCGCCGGCGGTATAGCAACGCTTTATAAACCACTCCTTTATAGACATGCTAGAGCGGTTCGTGTCTATTTACCTGGATGACATCCTTATCTATACAGATGGAACGAGAGAGCAACACACGGACCACATCGAGAAGGTGTTGACTAGGCTCTGTAAGGTCGGACTGAACGCGGACACGAAAAAGAGCGAGTTCTACCAAACCGAGGTCAAATATCTCGGTCTTATCGTCGGAAGAGATAGAATTCGGATGGACCTATTAAAGGTCGCCGCCGTCGAGGAATGGAAGCAGCCGAAATCCGGAAACACTACGCAGATCAGAGCGTTTCTCGGCTTCTGCAGCTACTATCGACGGTTTATTAAGGACTTTAGCAAGATAGCGAGACCCCTAAACGAGGCACTAAAGAAAGAGGCCGCCGGCCTATAGAATAAGAAGTGCACGGAAGCTTTCGTACGGCTAAAAGAAGCAGTAGCCTCGGCGCCGGTCCTGGCGCACTTCCGACCGGAAAAGACGATCTACGTAGAAACGGACGCTTCCGATACAGTAACGGCAGGGGTCCTTTCTTAATATAGCGACGACGAAACCCTCCATCTAGTGGCCTTCTTTAGCAAGTCTATAAATAATGCTAAATGAAACTACGCTATCTACGATAAGGAGCTGCTGGCGATTATTCAGGCCTTCGAGGAGTGGAAGCCAGAGCTTATAGCTGGAAAGAGCACGGTCCAGGTCCTTACAGACCACCAGTCGCTGACCTACTTTCTAAAGACGCAGAAGCTCTTACGTCGCTAAGCTTGGTAGGCCGCCTACTTATTAGGGTTCGACTTTAAGATTACCTATCGACCAGGGGCTCAAAACGGAAAGGCTAACGCGCTGACGCGAAGAGAAGGGAAGACGAGCCGCGCGAAAGAAGATCCTAACATGTTCTAGAAGGTGCTGACCGAGCGGATAGTAGACGCAGAGGTGTTAAAAGAGGCAGGGGTCTGCGCAGTGGAACCGGCCCCTAAGGAAGAGACTCTCTACAAGAAAGTGAAACAGCTCAACCAGTAACAGAAGCTCAGCAAAACCGGCTCAGGAAAGCTAATAGTTCCGGAAGAACTAATTACGGAGGTCATCCAGCTGGTCCATAACTCTATAGATGTTGGCTACGCCGGAGCAAAGAAAACGACGTAGGCCGTAAGAACGATCTACTGGTTTCTGCAGATCTACGAGCGAATCCACCAGTTTATCGCCAATTGCTACGTATGTCGAGCCGCGAAGCCCCGTTACAGTCTTCCGGCGGGTCTACTGAAGCCACTTCCGATCTCCGAGAAGCCGTAGCAGCACATTACGATGGATTTCGTAACCGGCTTGCGGGATTCAGATGGATACGATGCCACCCTTAACGTAGTGGATAGGCTGAGCAAAGAACGCTACTTTATCTCCTGTCGGGCAAGAAACGAAGGAACGACTGCGGAAGAGACTGCAAGAATGCTAATTAGGCACGTGTGGAAGCACTATAGCCTGCCGGACACTATTACTACGGATAGGGGTCCTTAATTCACTGCCGACGTATAGAAAGCTATCAATCAAACCCTCGGAATTTGTAGAAAGCTCAGCACAGCAGCTTACCCTTAGACCGACGGCCAGTCTAAAGTAGCTAATCGCAAGATAGAGCGATATCTGTGAACCTTCTGCGGCCATTATTAAGAAAAGTGGGTCGAGGTGTTGCCGATAGCCAAATTCTGCGCGAACTTAGCAAGGTCGGAAGCAACGTCGCTGGCGCTGTTCGAGATAACGCGTAGATGTCTTCTAAGAATGAGCTTTCAGCCGCCAAACAAACCCAGCTCTACGGAACTATCCACCGCCACGTCGTTAAAGAGAGTCGCCGCCGCGGTAGCAGAAGCGCTACGATCTTAGATAGAAGAAGCGATCAAGGTAGCGAAAGAAGCGATAGAATCGGCTTAGAAGAAGATAGTAACTCGAGCTAATAGAAAAAGGACACTACTAGAATTCGAAGAAGGCCAAAAGGTATAGCTTAACACGCGAAACCTGAGGCTAAAAGGCAACACCAAGCTCAATCCACGCTACGTAGGCCCGTTCGCGATAGTGGAAAAGAGGTCGCTGGTAACCTATCGGCTCCAGCTACCAAAATCGTTCCGGATCTACGATGTCTTCCACTTAGACCTGTTAAGCTTGGACCCTAAAAACGGCCTGCCAGAACAGGGGTTCGCCGAACCCCTGCCAATCGAGATAGACAATAAAGAAGAATAGGAGGTAGAAGACGTAATAGACGTAAAGCAGACGAGGGAGTCCATCAAAGCGAGGATCTTGTAGAAGGAGTGGCCAGAAGACTATAAATAGTATCCAGTCGAGAACCTACGGAATTTGGCGGAGCTGCTAAGAGAGTTCTATGTACGGAACCTGAAGAAACCGAAACCCGGATGGCTCTGAAACTGACGACCTCCGAAAGAAAAAGAAGAAAGCCGCGTCCGCTCCACTGGCGCGGAAGCCAATAAAGACGATCGTAACGGTCGCTTTCGGGGAGGTCTTCGACTCCACCGCCACCTACTACCGGTTCAACGCGGCCACTACCCACTGTGGCGTGCCAGCGCCGCCGACCCCGTAGTAGGTAAAGGCTTTGGTAGAAGAGAAGAAGAAGAAGAAAAAACGGCGCTGCGGAAGAACCTATATAGACCTCCGTAATCCGGGCACGCAGATATGATTCAATACGGCCTTTTTGATAACTATATCTCGAACTGAAGAGGGAAAGGAATCTATGTGGTGGTGGTGGTAGGCTTTGATGGTGGTGGTGCCAAGGCCCGGCTCGGCCCGGACGGGCCGAGCCGAAATTCCAGGGTCCACCCTATCAATCTGTCCCACCTCTTTCTACCACCGCAACACTACCCCCCTCCCTCACCAGCGGTCGCCCTCGACCGCTTAGTCACCTCATTCATCCGAAAATGTGCACTTTTTTTTTTTTTTTTTTTTTTTTTTTTTTCAGATATGATTCAATACGGCCTTTTTTCTCGAAAACTCCTTTCAACGTCGACGTCACCTCTTCCGTCTTCCATCAAAAACAATGTCCTCTTCGTCTCTTTCTTAACTTCTTACGTTATCTGCATCCGAAGTCCTTCACTTGGCGTTTATGTAATCGACGCTATCTGATCCGTGCCATCTGATCTGAGCCGTGGGTCATCTGAGCTGCGGCGTAGGTGGTCTGTGCTCCGGCTCGGAGGTCCATATAGGTCTGTCCGCGGCGTCGTTTTTCTTCTTCTTTTTCTTTTCTACCAAGGCCTCTACGCAGTCGCCGAGCGACTGCCTGGAGCAATCAATTCCACTACGATCGTTTTTATCGGCTTCCGCGCCGGTGGAGCGGACGCGGCTTTCTTCTTTCCTCCGGCGTCGTCGACATTAGAGCTACGCCGGTTTCGGCTTTTCCGGGTTCTGCACGTAGAACTCTCTTAGCAGCTCCGCTGAATTCTGCAGGTTTTCGACTGGATACCATTTATAGTCTTCCGGCCAGCCCTTCTACGAGATCCTCGCTTTGATGGACCCCCTTGTCTCCTTTACGTCTATTACGTCTTCTACCTCCCATTCTTCCTTATCGTCTATCTCGATTGGCGGGGGTTCGGCGAACCCCTGTTCCGGAAGGCCGTCCTTAGGGTCTAGGCTCAGCAGATCTGAATGGAAAACATCGTAGATCCGGAACGCCTTTGGCAGCTCGAGTCGATAGGTCACCGGCGACCTCTTTTCTATTATCTTGAACGGACCTACGTAACGTGGGTTGAGCTTCGCGTTCCCTTTTAGCCTCAGGTTCCGCGTGTTGAGCTATACCTTTTGGCCTTCCTCGAATTCCGTCGGTAACCGCTTTCTATTAGCTCGAGTTACCATCTTCTTCTGAGCCGATTCCATCGCTTCTTTCGCCACTTTAATAGCTTCTTCCATCTAAGATCGTAGCGCTTCTGCCGCCGCGGCGGCGACTCTCTTCGACGACGTAGCGGGGGTGATTGAAAGCTCCGGCGAGCCGGCGTCGCTTGGCGGCTGGAAGCTCATCCTCGGAAGATAGCTATGCGTTATCTCGAACGGCGCCAGCGAGGTTGCTTCGGACGGTGACGAGTTAGCGCAGAATTCGGCCATCGGCAACACCTTAACCCAATCTTTTTGATGATGGCCGCAGAAGGTTCGTAGATATCGCTCCATCTCTCGGTTAGCCACTTCAGACTGACCGTCGGTCTGTGGATGAGCGGCTGTGCTAAGCTTTCCACGAATTCCGAGAGCTTGGTTGATGGATTTCCATACGTCGGCGGTGAATTGAGGACCCCTATCCGTGGTGATAGTGTCCGGTAGGCTATAGTGCTTCTACACGTGTTGGATTAACATCCGTGCTGTCTCTTCCGCAGTGGTTCCTTTATCTCTCGCTCGGCAGGGGATGAAGTGGCGTTCTTTGCTTAATCGGTCCACTACGTTTAGCGTAGCGTCGTATCCATCGGATTCCGGCAGGCCGGTTACGAAGTCCATCGTAATATGTTGCTACGGTTTCTCAGGGATCAGAAGTGGCTTTAGCAGACCGGCCGGAAGACCGTAACGTAGCTTCGCGGCTCTGCACGCGTGGCAGTTGGCGATAAACCGGTAAATCCGCTTATAGATCCGCGGGAACCAGTAGGTCGTTCTCAATGCCTGCATCGTTTTCTTCGCGCCTGCGTAGCCGATATCTACGGAGCCGTGGACCAGTTGGATAACCTCAGTAATTAGTTCTTCCGGAACTATCAGCTTCCCTGAACCGGTTTTGCCGAGCTTCTGCTTCTGGTTGAGCTGCTCCACCTTCTCGTAGAGAGTCTCTTCCTCAGGGGCCGGTTCTATTGGTTTTGGTTCAGTCTGCAGCTCCGCCGCGCAGATCCCCGCCTCCTTCAACACCTCGGCGTCTACCATCCGTTCGGTCAACACCTTCTGGAACATGTTCGGATCTTCTTTTGCGCGGCTGGTTTTTCCTTCTCTTCTCGTCAGCGCGTCAGCCTTTCCGTTTTGAGCCCCAGGTCGATAAGTGATCTTAAAGTCGAATCCTGATAAGTAGGCCGCCCACCGTGCCTAACGTCGTAAGAGCTTCTGCGTCTTCATAAAGTAGGCCAGCGACTGGTGGTCCGTAAGAACCTAGATCGGCCCTTTTCCAGCTATAAGTTCCGGTTTCCACTCTTCAAAGGCCTGAACGATGGCCAGCAGCTCCTTATCGTAGATGGCGTAATTCCGCTCAGCTTCGCTTATTGACTTGCTGAAGAAGGCGACTAGATAGAGGGTTTCGTCGTTACTATATTGAGAAAGGACTCCGGCCGTTACTGTGTCGGAAGCGTCCGTTTCTACGTAGATCGTCTTTTCTGGCCGGAAGTGTGCCAGAACTGGCGCAGAGGCCACTGCTTCTTTCAGCCGTACGAAAGCTTCTGTGCACTTCTCATTCCATAGGCCGGCGGCCTCTTTCTTTAGCGCCTCGTTTAGGGGTCTCGCTATCTTGCTGAAGTCCTTAATAAACCGTCGATAGTAGCTGCAGAAGCCGAGAAACGCTCTGATTTGCGTAGTGTTTCCGGATTTCGGCTGCTTCCACTCCGCGACAGCGGCGACCTTTAAGGGGTCTATACGAATTCCGTCTCTTCCGACGATAAGACCGAGATATTTGACCTCGATTTGATAGAACTCGCTCTTCTTCGTGTCCGCGTTCAATCCTACCTCGCGGAGCCTCTTCAACACTCTCTCGATGTGGTCCGTGTGTTGCTCTCTCGTTCTATTGGTGTAGATAAGGATGTCGTCTAAGTAGATAGACACGAACCGTTCCAGCATGTCCATAAAAGTGTAGTTCATAAAGCGTTGCCACACTGCCGGCGCGTTGGTGAGTCCGAACGGCATCACCAACTACTTGAAATTGCCTATACGCGTCGCGAACGTCGTGAGGTCTTCCGTCTGCCCTTCTTCATTCCTTAGTCGATAGAACGCTTGGCGGATGTCCAGCTTGCTGAACCACTTAGCCTTCGCCACGCGCTGTATGGTCTTATCTATTAGCGGCAGGGGGTATACGTCTCTCTTAGTGACCTCATTGAGGCCTCGATAGTCCACGCAGAGTCGCAGACTACCCCCCGGTTTCCTTACGAAAAGAATCGGTAACGCGTATTCCGCGGAGCTCGGCGTAATGAACTTCTTCGCCAGGTTTTCGCGAACAAACACCTCTACCTGGTCCAGTTCGGCCGGTAACAGTCTCCTTAGGGGCTCAGTTCTTGGCAAGGTGGCCCCCTCTTTTAGCCTGATCTTATTATCGTATTCCGGCCGGTGGAGCGGCAGGAGGTTGGAGTCTGCTTTTGAGAAGACGTTAGCGTAACTATGGAGCTCTTTTGGCAACACCTCCAGCGGATCCACTTCTTCTTCCGCCATTATCTTCCTGTAGTCTTCGATGTCTTTCATCGAGATAGCGTAAATCTCGTTGTCCGGCGACTTCGCGAGGGTCGTTATAGCTTCTAAACTCATCATTCCGACGGTAACCGGGGGTTCGTAACGATCGGACGGAGCCTCTTTCGCAGACTCCGTAGCTCTCGGCTTGACGGCAATGGCGTTGCCTCGGGTTTTGAACCCTATTATGCCTCTGTCTACATCGATGACGGCTTTCTGGTTCTTTATCCATTTCTGCCCTATAATGATGTCAAACCTTCCGATATCCATAATTCGGAACGTCGCCTCTGTGGTGCGACCAGCCAGTGTGGTCTTCAGCGGCACGTAGTGCGTAACGCTTTCCGTGTCTTGTCTATTGTATGCCGAAATCCGCGTCGGCGACGCCAGTTCCACTGGATAACCGTATCCATTTATCAGCTTCCTGACCAGTCGGTGATGGATCGCCGCGCCGATAAGAGCTCCTGTGTCGATGAAAGCTTTTAACTGAAGTGGTTTGCTCGATCCGTCAAGGGGGTGGACAGTGATTAGAAGGATAATAGCTGTTTCCGTGTTCACTTCCACCGCCGCCGAGAGCGGATCGCTGCAGCTATTAATGCTCTCTTTCGTCGACGTAGTTCGTGTTGATGCCCTGTTGTCTATGCTGGATAGGGGGCCTATCCGTTCAGCTAGTCTTTTCCCATAATCCTTAACTGCACCCTACCGTTACTGTCAGTATCGTTCGGAGCCGGCTCCATAGCTTGTATGGTCTTCCTCGGTGGTTGCTGCGGCTGCGGCTGCCTTATAACACGGTAGTCCTGCTTCTGCTTATCCGATGCTTGGCATCTCGTAGCGATGTGACCAGGCTTGCTACACGCGAAACAGGTGGGGACGAACGACGAGCGCTGCGACTGATAAGGTGGCTGCTGTAGCGCTCTCCGGAAAGGCGCAGGGGGTCGTGTGGTCTGCGTTATTAACTGCTTCTGGTTCGATTCGCGCGATTTCGCGTAAGCGCTTAAGTTTCTCGCGGTGACTCTCGCTTGGTGCACGAAGCTCTCAAGGTCTTCGTCTTCTACAGACGCCATAGCGGCGGCCAGCTTAGGGCTTAGCTTCTGTCTTAGTAAGTGCAGCTGCTCGTCTTCTGCCACTCTGGCCCTAATGGCATGCTTTCTGAATAGCCTGTAGAATCCTTTAAACGTCTGCCGGTTCTGATTGATCTTATCCAGCTGCTTACGGGCTGTCTTCTTTCGGAATAGGTCTCCGAAGCGCTAGTCCAGCGCTTTAATCGCTTCCTTAGCGGTCACTTCTTCCAGGTCCGCCACCAGCGAAAAAGCTTCACCTTCTAGTCGCGCCTCTAAATAGGCCAATCTGTCTTCTTCGCTGCTTGATGCGTAATCGCGGTTTATCTTATTCTTGATCTTCTTCTTGAACGCCTCCTACGCTTCGGAGTCTCCGCCACCGAAAACAGGTAGATCCGGTAATAACGTCATCAACGTGCCACCTTGACTGTAGGCCGCCGGCGAGGTGGTTTCCACTTGGGTTTCTCGCTGCGGTGGCGGCGACGATCTCGCTGCTTCCATATCAGCCAGTTGATCCTTTAGCGCCTTCAGCTGCGCTATTCGATTCGCCGCTTAGTGTTCCAACACTTCGACGATAGTCTCTGCCGATTCCTTCTCGGCCCTTACCGTCTCTACTTCCTCTCTTAGCTGTCTGTTTTCTTCCAGTGTCCTGTAGAACAGCGTCTTAATGAGGTCTATACCGTCGTAGACCTTCCCTATTCCGTTCTCGTTTACGTGGTCTTCCAGTTCCTCGATCGTACAGTCGTGGATCTTCTTATATTCGCTTATTCGTTCCTTAATCTCAGCGGTCTCTTCCGCTGTAAAACCTCTGATGACGATCTTATCGTCAATTACACTGGAGCGCCTGCTCGCTCTGTCAGTCTTTCCTTTTCTGCTTCTGCTGCGGCCTGTAACGCCGCTCTCTACCGCTAAGAAGTCTTCCATCTTCTTACAGTGCCTGGGGTTGGTTGTTGTTGGTGGGTGCGCGTGCGTTATTTGGGTTTCCGGATGGTTCAACGGGCCCTTTCGCGCAGCGCGGGGTTGTGGAGAGTGAGTTCGAGATATAATGATCCGGGCACGCAGATATGATTCAATACGGCCTTTTTGATAACTATATCTCGAACTGAAGAGGGAAAGGAATCTATGTAGTAGTGGTGGTGGGCTTTGATAGTGGTAGTGCCAAGGCCCGGCTCGGCCCGGACGGGCCGAGCCGAAATTCCAGGGTCCACCCCATCAATCTGTCCCACCTCTTTCTACCACCGCAACACTCCGAGACGACGCACAGACCAGCTACGCTGCAGCTTAGATAACCTACGGCCCAGATCAGATAGCACAGATCAAGCGCACTGATCACATAAACGCCAAGTGAAGGACCTCAGATGCTGATAACGTAAGAAATTCAAGAAGTGATAGAAGACGGAAGAGGTAACATCACCGTCGGAGGGGATTTGCGAGAAAGAGACAACAAAAAAAAAGTGGAGATTTTAGGATGGATAGGGTGACTAAGCGGTCGAGGGCGACCGCTCGTAAGGGGGGGGGGGGGGGTAGTGTTGCGGCGGTAGAAAGAGGTAGGACAGATTAATAGGGTGGACCCTGGATTTCGGCTCGGCCCCTTCCGGGATTTAGGTTCCGGAACGGACCAAGCCGGGCCTTAGCACCACTACCTCCACGGAAGCCCACCACTACCACTATATAGATTCCTTTCCCTCCTCAGTTCGAGATATAGTTATCAAAACAGCCGTATTGAACCTTATCTGCGCGCTCGGATCAGGTTATACCTTTCGGACTTACTAACGCGCTGGCAGTGTAGTAGCGTTTTATAAATCACACCTTTATAAACATGCTAGAGCGGTTCGTGTCTATTTACCTAGACGATATACTTATCTACATTAATAGAACGAAAGAGCAATATAAAGACTACATCGAGAGAGTGTTGACTAGGCTCTGCGAGGTCGGGCTAAACGCGGACACGAAGAAGAGCGAGTTCTATTAGACTTAAGTCAAATATCTTAGTGTTTTGTCAGAAGAGAAGGAATTCGGATAGACCTCTTAAAGGTCGCTGCCGTAGCAGAATAGAAGTAGCCGAAGTCTGGAAACACTACCTAAATTAGAGCTTTTCCTACCCCCCTCCCTTATTAGCAGTCGCCCTCTGTTAGGGGGCGCTGCCCAGCCCAGGTCCTGGACCTGACCTAAGCTAGCCGTCGCCCTAAGGACTGCAACTTAGCGGCGCTAGCATAACCCTACCCTCCGTACGGAACCACCGACAGGACCCTACTCCTATACAGAGGGAGAACCCTATAGTCCTGCACAGAGGGGAACTGCCGCCCCTCTAAACAGAGGGAAAACTCTGCACTACTGTACAGAGAGGGAACTCCCGATCCTCTATACAGAGTGTAAACCTTATACCCCTACATAGGAGGAAATTGCTAGCTTAGCTTCGTAGGTACAAATTGTACAGCAGCAAACGACGAAGGAACTGCCTATTAGTTTCTTTATATAGATACCTAACCTTAAGTTTCTAAACCAAGATTCTTAAGCCCTTTATATTAGGAACTAATCTTACTGTCGGTAACTGCAGTAATAAAACAAAGATAGACGGCGACATCCCTATAGAAACTACGGCTATAGAGGGACATATACACTGTGCGTACAAGGAGCTGCTGGAATATAAGAGGCAGCTCGAGCAGCAAGTAAACCACTAGGCTGCGATAATTTCCTAACGGGAACAGGAGCTACAACAGCTTAGGGCGTCTGATCGCGATCCGACCCCTACGACGACAACGACGACGAACACAATGGCCTACACCCTAACCCCCAAAAGCAAACTCCCTAACGTCTCTACGTACGATAGTAAGGCTCTGGCCGAGTACCCCTCCTAGGCTGCCCAGATACGCTCTAAGCTTCTAGTCGACTTAGGAGCAGACCTGACCGAGCTAGATAAAGTAGTTTACCTCTTTAGGAGGTTAAAGGGCAGGGCGGCAGCACAGATTCTGCCGTACTACGAGACGGCTATTGCTAACCTAGCAATAGCTACAACAACGATGCTCTAGGCAGCTCTAGACAAGAGCTACAAGGACCTAGACTGCGAGAGCCGGGCACTCCTACAGGTCAATACAATAAAACAAGGACGCAAGACTGTACGAGAATTCCTCGCAGAATTTGACTAGACTTTGGCAGAAGCAGGAGGTCTCTAATAGGAGGACAGGATAAAAATTACCTCTTTAGAGGTAGGCCTCTCTAAGGAGATTATAACAGGACTAGTAGGCGTAATGCGACTATCTATATACGAGGAATTCTGCGATCTCCTTAGAATAGTCGACGACTAGCAGCGCAGGCTTAGACGGATAAGCTGCGCTTAAGAGATAAGACAACCCCTCTAGCAGCAGACGGACGCTATAGACTAGGAACCAACGACGACGAGGGTAGCGGCAGCTGTTACTGTACAGCTAAGGGCTGCTACTAAAAGGGCGCAATAGGTAGACATAGCTACCCTTAACAAGAGACGAGCAGAAGGGAGCTGCTACTAGTGTAGCAAGATAGGCCACACTGTACAGAATTGCAGGCTTTTGCTAGCAGAGAGACCTGGGGGACGGCCGACCACTGTAAGGGTAGCAACTGCGGCGCCCTAACGAGAAGATTAGGAGTCCTACTTAGATAACGACAAGTCGGGAAAAGAGTAGCCTCTAAGCGAAGGCTCTGCCAGAGGCGTATGCGAGATAGATTGCCAAATCAAAGCACTACTTAGCTATCTTTTAAGGGCAACTATATAACAACGACGCCGTTTATCGTACGGCCAACGTTAAACGGGTCTGCAACGGCGCGGACATTGATTAACACAGGATGTTTGGTGTATAGAGTAATCAGCGAAGACTTCGTATAGAGACACTGGATCAAGACGACCCCTACTATACCTTTACGCATGTTAGGCATTACTAGGCGAGGACTGGACATTACCTATATAGTGAAAGTAACGATAGAGGTACAGGGATACTATAAGCAGGACTTATACCTTTATGTCGTACAGGACAAGTTAGGGTATAACCTAATACTAGGGAAGCTATAGATAGAGCGCTAGAGGGGCAAGCTGGACGTTGGACGAGGACGGCTGTACCTAGCAGTAACAAAGCAGAGGCTCCGAGACCAAGGGAGGGTCTAGCAGGACGACAACGCTATAGCTAGAGCCAACACGTCGACGAAGCAGAGGCCTTAAGACTAAGGGAAGGCTCCGCAGGGTAACAATGCTAAGGCCGAAATCAACACAGCGACGGCGGACATTAAGAAGGCATTAGCACCTAAGAAAGTAACAGACCCCTGTACGAAGCTTCTGATCTGACTGCAGTAGACTCTAGGTCAATACCCGTCTTTAATAACTATATCCAAGGCTAGAGAGGGAAGAATCTACGTACAAGCGGAGGTGCGGTATTTGAGTGTGCGCCAAGCCTGGCCCTGCCAGCTGTCCACATCTATATCCGTATCACTACCGCCCTCCCTAACCAGCGATTGCCCTTAATCGCAATCAGCCTATCGATTGCAATCAGCCCATCAATCGCAATTAGCTAAACCAGGTCGCAAATTCAGTCGCAGAGGTCGCTTTTCAAGCTCCAATTTCTGAGCCTTTTGCCATCGCTTTCGGCCAATCAGGTCGCTCTAAAACAGGTCGCTTTTGAGGTCGCTTTTAAGCTTCATTTTCTGTGCCTTTTTGACGTCGCTTTGGTGCCTCAATCTCGTGCGTTTTGCTGTCACTTTCGGCCTCGATTGGTGCCTTGTTTGGTGCCTTGTTTGCTGCAGAGGTCGCGCAGTTCTCGGAGGTTGCAGAGGTCGCTTTTGAGCTTCAATTTCCGTGCGTTTTGAGTCTTAATCTCGTGCCTTTTTGAGTCTCAATCTCGTGCCTTTTTGCCGTTACTTTGGTGCCTTAATTGGTGCCTTGTCAAGGCTGCAGAATTCTCAGAGGTCGCGGCTGCAGAGGTTGTCGGGGCCGCGGAGGTCGCAGAGGTCGTTAAGGTCGCAGGGGTCGCAGAAGGTCGTAGAGGCTGCAGAGGTCGCAGAGGTCGCGGAGCTCGCAGAGGTCGCAGAGCTCGCAGAGGTCGTCTTGCAAACACGTATCGCTTCTCGACGGTCGCTTCTCGAGCCGTCGCTTTGCTTCTCGGACGGTCGCTCGCTTCTCGACGGTCGCTTCTTAGACGGTCGCTTCTCGACGGTCGCAGAGGTCTCGGATGATCCGGGCACGCAGATATGATTCAATACGGCCTTTTTGATAACTAGATCTCGAACTGAGGAGGGAAAGGAACCTATGTGGTAGTGGTAGTGGGCTTTGATAGAGGGTAGTGTGCTAAGGCCCGGCTCGGCCTGGACAGGCCGAGCCGAAATCCAGGGTCCACTCTATTAATCTGTCCCACCTCTTTCTACCGCCGCAACACTACCCCCCTCCCTTACTAGCGGTCGCCCTTGACCGCTTAGTCATTCCATCCATCCGAAAATCTCCGCTTTTTTTTTTTTTGATTTATCATCTTCTTCGCGAAAATCCCCTCTAACGCTGACGTCACTTCTTCCGTCTTCTATCCAAAACAACGTTCTCTTTATCGTTTCTTCAATTTCTCGCGTTGTTGGCGTCTAAAGTCCTTCACTTGGCGTTTATGTGACCGGCGCTATCTGATCTAAGCTGTAGGTCATCTGAGCTGCGGCTTGGCTGGTCTGTGCGTCGTCTCGGAGGTCTATATAGGTCCGTCTGCGGCGTCGTTTCTTCTTCTTCTTTTTCTCTTCCACCAAAGCCTTTACCTACTACATAGTCGGCGGCGCTGCCGGCTGCGTAGTGGTGCCTGAAGCAATCACTTCCCGAAGTACGATCGTTTTTATCGGCTTCCGCGCCGGTGGAGCGGACGTGTCTCTATTGTCGGCATTAGAGCTACGCTGGTTTCGGCTTTTCCGGGTTCCGCGCGTAAAAGTCTCTTAGCAGCTCCGCCGAATTCCGGAGATTCTCGATCAGATACTATTTATAGTCTTCCGGCCACCCCTTCTACGAGATCCTCGCTTTAATAGACCCCCTTATCTTCTTTACGTCTATTACGTCTTCTACCTCCTACTCTTCTTCCTTACTGTCTATCTCGATAGGCGGGGGTTCGGCGAACCCCTGTTCCGGCAGACCGTTCTCAGGGTCTAGGCTTAGCAGATCCGAATGGAAAACGTCGTAGATCCGGAACGATTTCGGTAGCTGGAGCCGATAAGTCACCGGCGACCTCTTTTCCACTATCGTAAACGGGCCTACGTAGCGCGGATTGAGCTTGGCGTTCCCTTTTAGCCTTAGGTTCCGCGTATTAAGCCAGACCTTTTGACCTTCTTCGAATTCTATTGGCGACTGGCTTCTATTAGTTCGAGTTACTATCTTCTTCTGAGCCGTCTCCATCGCTTCTTTCGCTACTTTGATCGCTTCTTCCATCTGAGATTGTAGCGCTTCTGCCGCCGCGGCGGCGACTCTCTTCGACGACGTAGCGGTGGATAGTTCCGCAGAGCTGGGTTCGTTTAGCAGCTGAAAGCTCATCCTTAGAAGACAGCCGTGCGTTATCTTAAACGGCGCCAGCGACGTTGCTTCTAACTATGCTAAGTTCGCGCAGAATTCGGCTATCGGCAACACCTTAACCTAATCTTCTTGATAATAGCTGTAGAAGGTTCGTAGGTATCGCTCTATCTTACGGTTAGCGACTTTAGACTAACCGTCGGTTTGCGGGTAAGCGGCGGTGCTGAGCTTTCTACGAATTCCGAGAGCTTGATTGATAGCCTTCTATACGTCGGCGGTGAATTGAGGACCCCTATCCGTAGTAATAGTGTCCGGCAGGCTATAGTGCTTCTACACGTGTCTAATTAGCATCCGCGCGGTCTCTTCCGCAGTCGTTCCTTCGTCTCTGGCTCGGCAGGGGATGAAGTGGCGCTCTTTGCTCAGTCGATCCACTACGTTCAGCGTAGCGTTATATCTATCGGCTTCCGGTAGGCCGGTTACGAAATCTATCGTAACGTGTTGCTACAGTTTCTTAGGGATCGGAAGTGGCTTTAGTAGACCCGCTAGAAGACCGTAACGCGGTTTCGCGGCTCGGCACACGTAGCAATTGGCGATAAATCGGTGGATCCGTTCGTAGATCCGCGGAAACCAGTAGATCGTCCTTATAGCTTCTATCGTCTTCTTTAAGCCGGCGTGGCCCACATCTACGGAACTATAGACCAGCTGGACGACTTCAGTGATCAGTTCTTCCAGAACTATCAGCTTCCCTAAGCCTGTTCTGCCGAGCTTCTGCTGTTAATTGAGCCGTCCTACCTTCTCGTAGAGCGTCTCTTCCTTAGGGGCCGGTTCCACTGCGCAGACCCCTACCTCTTTTAACACCTCTGCGTCTACTATCCGCTCGGTCAACACCTTCTGGAACATGTTCGGATCTTCTTTCGCGCGGCTGGTCTTTCTATCTCTTCTCGTCAGCGCGTCGGCCTTTCCGTTTTGAGCCCCTAGTCGATAGGTAATCTTAAAATCGAACCCTAATAGGTAGGCAGCCTACCGTGCTTAACGTCGTAAGAGCTTCTGCGTCTTTATAAAGTAGGTCAGCGACTGGTGGTCCGTAAGGACCTGGACCGTGCTCTTTCCAGCTATAAGCTCCGGTTTCCACTCCTCGAAAGCCTGAATAATCGCTAGCAGCTCCTTATCGTAGATAGCGTAGTTCCGCTTAGCTTCGCTTATTGACTTGCTGAAGAAAGCGACTGGATAGAGGGTTTCGTCGTTACTATATTAAGAAAGGACCCCTACCGTTACTGTGTCGGAAGCGTCCGTTTCTACGTAGATCGTCTTTTCCAGTCGGAAGTGCGCTAGAACTGGCGCTAAGGCTACTGCCTCTTTCAGCCGTACGAAAGCTTCTGTGCACTTCTTATTCTATAGGCCCGCAGCCTCTTTCTTCAGCGCCTCGTTTAGGGGTCTCGCTATCTTGCTGAAGTCCTTAATGAACCGTCGGTAGTAGCTGCAGAATCCGAGAAACGCTCTGATCTGCGTAGTGTTTCCTGATTTCGGCTGCTTCCATTCCGCGACGGCGGCGACCTTCGAGGGGTCTATACGAATTCCGTTTCTTCCGACGATAAGACCGAGATACTTGACCTCCGTTTGATAGAACTCGCTCTTCTTCGTGTCTGCGTTTAATCCGACCTCGCGGAGCCTAGTTAGCACCTTCTTGATGTAGTCCGTATGCTGTTCTCTCGTTCCTTCGGTATAGATAAGGATGTCGTCTAAGTAAATAGACACGAACCGTTCCAGCATGTCTATAAAGGTGTGGTTTATAAAGCGTTGCCACACTGCCGGCGCGTTAGTAAGTCCGAAAGGCATTACCAACTACTTGAAATTGCCTATACGCGTCGCGAACGTCGTAAGGTCTTCTGTCTGCCCTTCTTTATTCCTTAGCCGATAGAACGCTTGGCGGATGTCCAGCTTGCTGAACTACTTAGCCTTCGCCACTCTTTGTATGGTTTCGTCGATTAACGGCAGTGGATATACGTCCCGCTTAGTGACCTCGTTAAGGCCTCGATAGTCTACGCAGAGTCGCAGACCACCCCCTAGTTTCCTTACGAAAAGAATCGGTAACGCATATTCGGCAGAACTCGGCGTAATGAACTTCTTCGCCAGATTTTCGCGAACAAACACCTCTACCTAGTCCAGTTCCGCCGGCGACAGTCGTCTTAGGGGCTCGGTTCTCGGCAGCGCGGCTCCTTCTTTCAGCTGGATCTTGTTGTTATATTCCGGTCGATAGAGCGGCAGGAGGTTGGAGTCGGCTTTTGAGAACACGTCAGCGTAACTGTAGAGCTCTTTCGGTAGCACCTCTAGCGGATCTACTTCTTCTTCCGCCATTATCTTCCTGTAGTCTTCGATGTCTTTTATCGAGATAGCGTAGATCTTATTATCCAGCGACTTCGCGAGGGTCGTTATAGCTTCTAAGCTCATTATTCCGACAGTAACCGGGGGTTCGGAACGGTCGGACAGGGCCTTTTTCGCAGGCTCTGTAGTTTTCGGCTTGGCGGCAGCGGTGGCGGCCTTTCCGATAGTCTCTGCTCCGCTACCCTGGGTTTTAAATCTAATCGTTCCTTTATCTACGTCGACGATAGCTTTCTGGTTCTTTATCTATTTTTGCCCTATAATAATGTTAAACCTTCCAATATCTATAATTCGGAACGTCGCTTCCGTAGTGCGACCAGCTAGTGTAGTCCTTAGCGGCACGTAGTGCGTAACGCTTTCCGTGTCTTGTCCGTTGTACGCCGAAATCTTCGTCGGCGACGCCAGTTCCACCGGATAGCCGTATCCCTTCCTCAGTTTCTGAACCAGTCGGTGGTGGATCGCTGCACTAATGAGAGCTCCGGTGTCGATAAAGGCTTTCAGCTAAAGTGGTTTGCTCGATCCGTTAAGGGGGTAGACAGTAATTAGAAGAATAATAGCTGTTTCCGTGTTTACTTCCACCGCCGCCGAGAGCGGGTCGCTGCAGCTGTTGATGCTTTCTTCTCGTAGCGATTCGCTTCGATTCGGTGCCCTATTGTCAATGCTGGATAGGGGGCCTATCCTTCCAGCTGGTCTTTTCCTATAATTCTTAACTGCACCTTACCGTCTACGCTCTCGGTGTCGTTCGGAGCCGGCTCTATAGCTTGTATAGTCTTTCTCGGTAGCTGCGGCAGCTGCGGCTGCTTTATAACGCGATACTCCTGCTTCTGCTAGGCTGTTGCTTGGCATCTCGTAGCGATATAGCCGGGCTTTCCGCACGCGAAACAGGTAGGGGCGAACGACGATCGTAGTGAATATGGCGACTGCTAGGGGGTTCGTCGAAAGGGCGCAGGGGCTCTTGTCGGCTGCGTCGACGGCTTCTAAATCAGTTTACGTGTCGTCGGTTTTCCGTACGCGTTCAAGTTTCTAGCGGTGACTCTCGCTTAATGCACGAAGCTCTAAAGGTCTTCGTCTTCCACTAACGCTATAGCTGCAGCGAGCTTAGGGCTCAGTTTCTGTCTTAGTAGGTGCAGCTGCTTATCCTTAGCTACTCTCGCTCTGATAGCATATTTCCTAAACAGCCTGTAAAATTCTTTAAATGTTAGCCGATTCTGACTGATCTTGTCCAGTTGTTCGCGGGCTGTCTTCTTCCGGAAGGGGTCTCCGAAACGCTGGTCCAGCGCCTTAATAGCTTCTTCCGCGGTCACCTCTTCTAGGTCCGCCACTAGCGAAAAAGCTTTACCTTCCAATCGCGATTCCAGGTACGCCAATCTATCCTCTTCGCTGCTCGATGCGTAATCGCGGCTTATCTTGTTCTTGATCTTCTTCTTAAATGCCTCCTACGCTTTAGGGTCTCCGCTACCGAAAGCAGGTAGGTCCGGCAGTAGCGTTATCGTAGTGCTACCTTGACTATAGGCCGCTGGTAAGGCGGTCTCTGCTTGTTCTTCTCGACGCAGTGGCGGCGACTTTGCTGCTTCTATATTAGCTATTTAATCCTTCAGCGCCTTCAGCTGCGCTAGTCGATTCGACGCTTAGTGTTCTAACACGTCGACGATAGTCTCTGCCGATTCCTTCTCGGCTCTTACCGCTTTAATTTCTTCTCTTAGTTGTCTGTTTTCTTCTAGTGTTCTGTAGAACAGCGTCTTAATAAGGTCTATTCCGTCGTAGACCTTTCCTATCCCGTTCTCGTTTACATAGTCTTCTAGTTCCACGATCGTGCAGTCGTAGATCTTCTTGTATTCGCTTATTCGTTCCTTAATCTCTGCAGTCTCTTCTGCCGTAAAACCTTTAATAATAATCTTATTATTAATAACACTAGAGCGCCTATTCGCTCTGTCAGTCTTTCTCTTTCCGCGGCGGCCTGTTACGCCGCTCTCTACCGCTGAGAAGCCTTCCATCTTCTTACGGTGCCTTGGGTGTTGTTGGTGGTGGTGCGCGTGCGTTATTCGGGTTTCCGGATGGTTCGACGGGCCCTTTCGCGCAGCGCGGGGTTGTGGAGAGGGAGTTCGAGATATAATGATCCGGGCACGCAGATATGATTTAATACGGCCTTTTTGATAACTATATCTCGAACTGAGGAGGGAAAGGAACCTATGTAGTAGTGGTAGTGGGCTTTGATAGAGGGTGGTGTGCCAAGGCCCGGCTCGGCCCGGACGGGCCGAGCCGAAATCCAGGGTCCACCCCATCAATCTGTCCCACCTCTTTCCACCGCCGCAACATCGGAGGTCGCGGAGGTTGTTAGGGTCGCAGGGGTCGCAGCCTACGGATGTCGCTTCTCGGACAGTTGCTTCTCGACGGTCGCTTCTCGAGCATATGCTTCTGAACTGCGCTCTTCTGAACCTGAACAGTATATGTTGTCTGCAGCTATGCCTGGAGCCAGCTGTGCCTAGCTGCAGCAGCCCTGTGTTGCCTACGGCAGCCGTACCTACCTATAGCTGCTGTGCCTATGTTGTCTCTGTAATGTCTGCAACAGCTGTGCCTTATACTGAACTGCTGCTCGTACTGGGTGCTTGTGCCTAGGTGCTCGTGCCTAGGTGCTCGTACCTAGTGCTCTGTTGTCTGCAGTAGCTGTGCCTGCCTGCAGCAGCTTCTGAACGTGCTCTTCTAAACCTAAACAGTGTATTGCCTGCCCTGTTGTGCCTGTATGCAGTAGCTCTGTGTTGTCTGCAGCTGTACCTCTGTTGTCTGCAGCAGCTGTGCCTGTCTGCAGCAGCTGTGCCTATATTGTCCGCAATTGCCTTGTACCTGTGCCTCGGTGCTCTGCCTAGGTGCTCTGCCTGGATTGCTTGGCCTAGTGTCGTCTGTAGCAGCTCTGTGTTGCCTGCAGCTGTGTCGTCTGCAGCAGCTCCGTGTCGTCTGCAGATGTTGCTCTGTGCTCTTGCTCTGCCTGTAGCTGTGCTGTTCCTGGTTGTAGCAGCCCTGTTGTGCCTGTATACAGTAGCTTTGTGTTGTCTGCAGCAGCTGCACCTGTGCCTAGGTGCTTGTTTCTGGGTGCTCGTGCTTTGCCGTACGTCTCGATTGTTAAACTGAACGTGTTGTCTGCGGCTGCTTGTCTCTGTTGTCTGCAGATGTGCCTGTCTGAATATACAGTGCCTGTCTGAACGTGCAGGGCCTTTCCAAATATGCAGTGCCTATGTTGTCTACAGCTCTGCCTTGTGCTGGCCGTACGCCTCGATTGCTGAATGTCCCGATTGCTGAATTGTACCTATTGCCGGTCGTCTTGATTAGGATGTCCGAATAGAATAGTCTGTTAAAGACCCAAAAAAAATGAATGTCGTCGCCCTAGGTTCTGCTAGGTGCGCTCTCGTTGTCGTCGCTCTTGTCGTCGTCGCTCTCCTTGTCCTTACATCCTCGTCGTCGCTCTCTCGCTCTCGTCGCTCTCTCGCTCTCGTCGCTCTCTCGCTCTCGTTGCTCTCTCGCTCTCGTCGTACTCGTCGCTCTTGCTCTTCTTCAAAACTCGCGATCTGCTCGCGTAGGCACTCTCTCTCTTCTTGATAGGGGCACTTCTCTTCCCTAAAACTCTCTCTTCTTCTTCTCGATCGGGGGGGTAGAGTAGTATGCATACGCACAATTAAGTAACCGGATGTAATTCGACGGCCTCCTTTGTACATATACAGTACACACTCTAGGTAGGTTACACATACGTTAATCGAGTACCTAGATGTAATTTAACGGGCTCTTTCGCGTAGTGCGGGTGTTGTTAAAGTAAGCCTTGGATATATTAATCTGACTGCAGTAGACTCTAGGTTAATACCCGTCTTTGATAACTATATCCAAGGCTAGAGAGGGAAGAATCTACGTACAAGCAGAGGTGCGGTATTTGAGTGTGCGCCAAGCCTGGCCCTGCCAGCTGTCCACATCCACATCCGTATCACTACCGAAATCGTTCCGGATCTACAATGTCTTCCATTCGGACCTGTTAAGCTTGGACCCTAAAGACGGCCTGCCGGAACAGGGGTTCGCCGGACCCCCGCCTATCGAGATGGACGGTAAGGAAGAAGAGTAGGAGGTAGAAGATGTAATGGACGTAAAGAAGATAAGGGGGTCCATCAAAGCGAGGATCTCGTAGAAGGGGTGGCCGGAAGACTATAAATAGTATCTGGTCAAAAACCTCCGGAATTCGGCGGAGCTGCTAAGAGAGTTCTACATACAGAACCTGGAAAAGCCGAAACCAGCGTGGCTCTAATGTCGACAATGCGGAAGAAAGAAGAAGAAAGCCGCGTCCGCTCCACCGGCGCGGAAGCCGATAAAGACGATTGTAACGGTCGCCTTAGGGAGGTCTTCGACGCGGCCACCACCCACTGGCGTAGTAGGTAAAGGCTTTGGTAGAAGAAAAAAAAGAAGAAGAAAAACGACGCTGCGGACGGATCTATATAGACCTCCAAGGCAACGCACAGGCCAGCCACGCCGCAGCTCAGATAACCCACGGTTCAGATTAGATAGCACGGATCAGGCGCACGGACCAGATAGGCGACGAAACAAGTAACGTCAAAAACAGCGAAATCAGCGACTGAAATCCGCAGAAAGGAACGAAAAGAAGACAGGAAGATCAGGCAAAACCTAAGGCAGAAAGACGAGGAAGCGGCCACCGCTGCAGCAAAGGAGCAGAAAGAAAGAAGAAAGAAGCCGAAAAGGGAAGTGGATATAGACAGAATTTGATAGTGCGTACGAGGCTTAGCGCGCACGTAGAATCGAGGGAAATAGATAGAAAAGAACGAAGGAAAGACGCGAAGGAAAGATAGATAGACGGAAAAATTGACGTTATTGGATAACGACAATGGAAGCCTATAGAAGAGATGAGTAAGCGATCAAGGGCGACCGCTGGTAAGGGAGGGGGGTAGTGTTACGGCAGTGGAAAGAGGTGGGACAGATTAATAGGGTGGACCCTGAATTTCGGCTCCGCCCTTCCGGGCCGAGCCGGGCCTTGGCACTACCACCACCACGAAAGCCCACCACTACCACCACATAGATTCCTTTCCCTCCTTAGTTCGAGATATAGTTATCAAAAAGGCCGTATTGAATTATATCTGCGTGCCCGGATCAGTAGACAGCGCTAGCGACAGCGGCTTTGCGATAGCGCTTAAGGCCTTAGTAGAGAAGAAAAAGAAGAAGAGATAGCGCACTGCGAATAGATCTATATAGACCCTCTGCAGCGGCGCACAGGCTAACTACGCCGCAGCTTAGATAGCTGCCGGCTCAGATCAGATAGCTCTAATCAGATAGACGCTAAGTAAAGGACTTCAGATAGCGACGATATAAGAAGAGAAAGAACATAACGAAAGGACAGTGTTTTCGAAGTAGAAGAAACAAAAAGGTAACGTCGATTTTAGGAAGATTTTCGCGGAAAGAGCCGCGAATTAGATAGAAGAAGAAGACAATAAAAAAGAAGAAAAAGAAGAAAAGAAGGACGAATCAAAAAAAAAAGAGAGAGAGAGAGGCAGATAAGATAAGTAAGCGGTTGAGGGCGACCGCTAGTAAGGGAGGGGGGTAGTGTTGCGGCATTAGAAAGGGGTGGGACTGAGTAATAGGGTGGACCCTTGGAATTTTGGCTCGGCCCTTCCGGACCGAGCCGGGCCTTGGCGCACCTACCCCTAAAGCCCTTACCTACCGCCGTATAGATTCCTTTCCCTCCTTAGTTCGAGATATAGTTTTTGCCGTATTGAATTATATCTGCGTGCTCGGATCAAAAACAGCTGTATTAAATTATATCTGCGTGCTCGGATCAAGAGGTAGTGTTACGGCGCAGTCCGGCTACCTGCCCAAGGTTATGATTAGACCGGCTCCTTTGCGCAGTGCAGATAGTGTGTGCAAAGAGTTCGAGATATAAGAATCTGAACACGCAGATATTATTCAATATAGCTTATTTGATAACTATATCTTAAGCTAAGGAGGGAAAGGAACCTATATAGTAGTAGTAGTAGGCTTTCGTGGTGGTGGTGTGCCAAGGCCCGGCTCGGTCCGTTTCAGAACCTAAATCCCAGAAGGGGCCGAGCCGAAATCCAGGGTCCACCCTATCCATTATCTACCCCTTCCACTACTGTAACACTATTAGGCCGGTGTATAGTTCTGTAGTATGAAGAGCTTGGTGTTAAACGAGAGGCATTGTACATTCTAGCAGTGCGTTTAAGGCTTTACATATTGCCTTACTGATAGGTAGATGGAGCGAGAACAATTCTGTCTTCCTAATTAGACGATCAACTGCCTTATTGTGAAGACATTGTGTGTCGATTAACAGGTTAATAATACTATGAAAATTCTGCTATTCCCATGATACTGCCAAGATTATGGTCATATACGTTACGTTATGGAAGAGCGCGACCTCCCGACTAGGTTTCGGACAGTCTTGGCCGTGGGCGGATGCCTTGTGCAGTGCAGCCTTTCGCGAAGCGTAGTGGTAAGCACGTGGTTCACGGCGGGACGGTTGGTCATGGGGTTGCGAGAACGAAGGTAGGTATGGGATATCAACGATCCGACTATGGGAGCGATCGAGTCAGTCAACAGCGAGCCACAACGAACGACGACATGGCTCGGGCATGGGCCAGCACTCAATCCCTGGCACCAGCGCTAGCAACCGCATGCGCAGGCTCGTCATCGGTGGTATCGGTGGTCATACTCATGCCACTCACGCTAGGCGTGTCATTGCCCTTCTTCCCCATACCGCGCATGAGCACGCTGCTCCAATTCCGGCCACTCCCTCGGCCGTTTTCCTTACTCTCGCGGCCCAACTTTTCCGACGACAGACTGGCGCTCAAGCAGCCCTCGTTCTCGTGCTCATCTTCCTCGGCGGGCACGGAAGTTGGTGCGACGCTCGCGTCCAAACGGCTCTTCTCTCTCTTGAAGGTTGGGAGCGTGAACTTGCTCGAGCTAGACTTTCGAGAAAGCTTCTGCATGAAGGACTCTTTGCCCGCCGATGTGCCGGGCACGAGGGGCGATGGGGTTGCAGGGTCAGAATTGTTGTTGTAAGAAGGCGTCCGGGCGAGGTATTCCTGGGAGTTGCGCCCGGACTCCGCAATGGAAGACTCGATCGTAGTCATGCTACGCGTGTCGCGAGTATCCCTGCTCTTTCGAGAGTTTGGAGGAGACACGTCTTCGTGATCTTCGTGCTGAAGAAGGTTCGGCGTTCCGGATGCTGATGAGGCGACAGCAGAAGCGTTGTCTTTGTCCTTGGTCTTACTCTTAGTTAATGACATGGCGGAAAAGAAACTCTTGAAGTCCTTCGCAGCTGGATTGAGCTTGATTGCGGACGTCGCTGGTGCTTTCTCTGCCCGCTTGGAGCCTGGTGCTGGTTTTGAGCCAATCGGGCCAAGGCTCGCAGCCTTGGAGGAGTCCAAGATGTCCGACTCGGACTCGGACTCCGATCCTTCGTCTTCCATGATGTCGTTGACTCCATGCTGTGCCGACGGGCGCCGAGAAGGATGCCGAGACCCAAACATTCGCGACTGCTGTGAGGCTGGCGCGTTCCAACCCGTGCCAAACGCCAAAGGACTGCTTCGGGCACCGCTGGCCGCATCACTAGACGGCCAAGCATCTGCACCCCACCGAGTACTGTCGAACGATGGCCGTGGCAGCTCGTTGGAATGCGTGGAATCCGGTCGCGGAGAGCCAGGACGGCGTCCGAATGCAGCAAAACTGGTCGGCCACGCAGCAGACGATTGTGCAGGTGCCCGGCTACTGAACGGATTGAACCTGCTCAATCGTGATGGAGGTGGCATGGGAAGCGCGTCGAAGGCATCACCCAGCGTGCCACTCAGCATAGACCCGGAGATACTACTGTTCCTTTTGCGCGACGCGGAGTCCAGGCCCGGGGTGCCTCCATCCTGCCGTGGCATCGAGTTGGCTTTGCTGAGAGCAGGCCCTTCATCTGTCGATGCTGTTTTCGCTCGTTGCTTGATGCCGAACATGCCACTGAAACGACTGCCAGCTGCCCCACCACTGGTGGCACGCGTGGAACGTGTTGAGCGAATCGATCGACCATCTGCTTCGACGATAGCAGCCTCGGGACATCCAATGGGCAGATTGGGCTGGCTCACTCGCGGACTAGCAAAGACACTTGCTGACCTGCTACTGCTATCCCCGGAGATAGGGGATGCTGGGACAGGGCCAGAAGCGTCGTCTGCTTTGCCAGCTGGAGCCCCCAGATTCGGTAGTCCAGGCAGCGCTCCTAGGCCTGGTAACGGCTGTGGCTTAACGAAGTCGCCGTCGCCGAACAAGTCGGTGGGAAGCAATTCAGCACCAGCACTCGGGCTCACGTAGGCACCACCTGTCAGTCCTTCTCTGTCCTCGGCTGACATTCTCAGCTCATCCGTGGGCCGGTTGAGCATCATGCCGTTGTAGAAGTTGATGTGTTGATTGCCTGAAAATATCGGAGCTGTGCTAGTCGCACCAGACGCGAACGGCGCGGAGGTCAATGCGAAGCTAGAAATGCTGGGGCTATCACAAGGGCTGTGTCCGCTTTGGGCGGGGCGACTTCGTTGACTGTCTCCTCGTCGCATCGGTCGGTCGGTCGTCGGTGGAGGAGAATCGAATTGCTGGGCTTCTTCCTGCCGTCGTCTGGCTCGGAGGGACTCCAAATGTGCGTGCTGTTCAGCGTGCATGCGCTTGGCCTTCTCGAGGTTCTGCGCAACCATAGAGTATTGGGCCTTAAGATTCTTGAACGATATCTCCCACTGCCGCTTCTCTTCGGCGTCCTGCTGCAACTGTTGTACGAGGCTTGGCTCAGGCTCGTTGCGGCTGGGCGAGTTGTTCTTGATTGCCCGTTCCAACTTCTTGATTTCCGTGCTCTTCTCACGAACCTCGTCGTCCAAAGCTTTGATCGCGGCTGCTTCATCGACCTGCTGCATGCGCAACTTCTCCTTCTCGCCCTCGGCGATCGTGACGCAATTCAACTTATCCTGGCGAAGACGTCTGTTAACCTCCTTCAGTTGTTCGGCCTCCCGTTCCCATCGAGCCACGTTCTCCTTGAGCTTCTTACGCTCCTGCTTCTTCTGCGCCAAGACGCGCTCCTGCTTGGTCCGCTCGTTCTGCGCGTTCGTATTCTGGCCTTCGAGCGTCTTCAGCTCCTTCTTCAGATTCCTGCTAATCCTCTCCTTCTCCATGGCCTCCGCTTTCAGCTCATCCCGCTCTTTGATCAATTCGTCCTTCTGCTGTAGTTCTTCCTCTTCCTCGTCTCTCGCCTGCCTCTCGGTCTCCTCCGTCTCCCTCCTGATTGCGTCGAGTTCCTCGGTCAACTGCGTGATCGTTTCGGCACCTTCGGCGGCCTCATTCTCGTCCGCAGCAGAATTGTGCCTCTCCAATTTCAGCGTGCTGGGCGAGGCGCGACGGCCAGTGAGGCTTCGCTTCGGACCACCTGTGCTGCCTTCCCTGGTCATCGGCACAGCGTCTGGAGAAGGAGACGTTATATCCTTCAGCCCTCGGTACGCCCTGACCCTCGGCACAGGCTCGTGAGACGCGTCGGGGTCGGAATCGTGGCCATCTGCTGTGGCAGCATAGAAATCTTTGCTTGTAGCCGGCCTCGTTCGAAGCCGAATCGGGGAGCTCTTGGAGGAGAACTCCATCTGGTTGACAAGTGAAACCCTGACGACATAGAAGCTCCCGGGCTGCAGCCCGACAATCATGGCGGCCGTCTCGTAGACAGACAGGGTGTCAATCAGCCTGCCATTCAAGTGGACCTGGAACTTGTACGTGCTCTTCTGCTTCAGCTTCTCCGGCAGACTCCAGTGCACAATGGCCCCATCGGCCTTGATCGCGGCCAAGTCGATCATCGGACAGGGGGGGATGTCGAAGCCCAGGAGGTCGGCGAGTTCTTCGAGCGGCTTGTTCAGGACGTGGTAGGCGCGGTAGAAAAGCCTGCGGAGACGCGGTCATTTTGGATGCCGACCAGGAGCGGGCGAGGGCAAGTGCGCGGCCTACCATGTCATAGCAATAAAAACAATGGCCGGCTTGAAGTAGAATGCGAGCGGCAGCGCGAACATCTGAGCCACCGTGACCGCACGCGACAGCCGTGCGCTGCTGGGAAGTGAGAGCCGGCCGTCGTGGCTCAGAGGCTCTGCGCAGGCGAACAGCTGCGCCTTCGAGGCCTGCCGTTTCGCCATGATAAGGCCAAGGATGACGACCACGACATCGAACAGCGGAAGGTGAAGTGGTGGGAGCGGAAGGTGAAGTGGTGGGAGCGGAAGGTGAAGTGGTGGGTGCGGAAGGTGAAGTGGTGAAATGGCGCGAACGGAAGGTGAAGTGACGGGCGCAGTACGAAGGAGTCAGCTCTATGTAGTTAACTAGTTATTGAGAAATCGACCCGAGACGCGGTTGTTTCTGTCCTGTCACGTGCAGAGTAAACATTGAAAGGCGTTCTTGCCTCAACTCTATCTCAGGCGTTCTTGCCTCAACCCCATCCCAGGACTCAGACCCTCCTTCCGCTTCTGCACCACCTCAACAGGTGTCAATGTGCTACGCCCTCATCTCGACGGTCAAAATCCATCGCCAAAACGCAGTGTTGAATGCCAAAATCTCCAACAGCAGAAATTCATCCACCCAAAGCCATCTATCATCAAAACCACCTGCCCTCTTCGTTGCCACCTGCCCTCTTCATCGCCACCTGCCCTCTTCATCGCCACCTGCCCTCTTCATCGCCACCTGCCCTCTTCATCTCCACCTGCCACTAGCTATCCAAGAACATCGCGGGATCCGCTTACCACTCCGTCGCTACATCGAATTCCACCAGCGTTTTCTTGGTCCACGCCAGAATACATAAACATTCGCTCCAGCCCAGTGTTCCCGTGTTCCTGCTTTCGAGCACCGAAGAGACGGCGACTTCGAGTTCGTCTTCGCTGAGCCTAGCAGGATCTAGCCTTGTTCCATCTGATCGCCTTCCCCCCTGGCCTTCAGCGATATGTGCGTACACCCCGACGGTGATTGCGGCCAGATACACTGCCCATTCCTGGAATAACACCGCACGTCCCTGGCCCTCCTGATGTATCGTCAGGATGTCGAATGCGTGTTCCAGTGCTTGGTTTACGTCCAGGTCGGCTATGGCCATCGTGACGCCCTGCCGTGCAGGCAGAGGCACGTCCTTCACCCATTGCAAAACCTCAGCCTGTGCTTCCGTATACTCCGCTTGACTGCCCATATCCTCGGCCACGATCCAGCTCTCACCAGCAACAGCCAGTAGCGCGCCAACGGGAGCGACGCGGCAAAGCCTGAAGGTGTGGTAGGTAATGCGAGTTTGTGGAGAACCTTTGGAAAACAGTGCTCTGACATGCTTATCGTTATCGTCAAAACGGGTAGTTTGTGTGTGCTCAAAATCGTTGCGAGCGTCGCAGAGACAGCTCAGCATTATCATATTCTTGAAATTGTCGTCCGCAGCATCATCGGGTCTCCTGATACGTGAGATGGACCTCATCGCGTCGTATAGGCGATCGAATGGCGGCACAGCGGCGCCGTAATCACACAGGTGTTCATCCCACTGACCTTGCGTGGTCGGGTAGGGGAGGTTGCCGGGTGGTATCGTAAGGCAGCCCAGGCTTGGTCGCCCAAAAAGGAGAGAATGCTGTTGCTCCAGCGCATAGCACGAGAGCAATATTCGCTGCTTGGTCGATCGTTCCAGAACCAGGTTCGTGTAGTCTTCCAGAATTGGGGCATCAGGTACGTTCAATTCAAGACCTAAAGCTTGAGGATGGTTCGAGATCTGCTCCTAGCCGTCAGCCATATTCTCGTAGCACTAAATGGGCGTACGCTCTCCACTCACATGACTGTACAGCAACTCGAAACTCTTTGATAGTTGTAGCGGTGGCCGTCGTGACTTGAACATGGAATAATGCTCGAGGAGCAGCATGGCCTGCATATCGCAGATTCGGAAAGTATGGGTACCCTGAACAGTGCGCTTCAGAGAGTCAGTGTTCATTCTAGCATTGCTATTCACCATAGCTCACCCTCTTCAAGATTTTGAGTGAACGCTCGTGCAAGTCGCGGGCGCTCATCACGGCGTCTCTCCCACCAATAGCCTGCGCGCCCAGTGCCAACACCGCAGCGCGGAGTAAGGGCGAGGCGGATGGCAGGTGGAAGGATGGTCTGTGGATAACGGGAATCTGGTCATGGCTCCAAGTCCAGTACCCCTCCAGATAAAGATGCTCGCAGCTGACCAATGACCCTTCTACGCAGTCTCCAACGACTAGGCTTTGAAAGGCGGTCAGCAGGTCTTGCAACTCCGTCAGGTCTCGTGCCTCCGCGGGGAGGAGCCTCGGTGCGGCATAGGGTATTGCTACCATGTTCCGAGAGTTCTCTGGCGAGAACTCAAGCGATGTGCCGTTGTAAGGAGTGCGACATCCAGTTGGCTGGAAAGCGTGAGGGTAAATGATCGAAGACCCCGTAGACACTGGCGATCGGGATGCGCTCTGAGCTTGGTAGTACACTGCGAAGCCCGCATCGGAGACTTGTCTGGCTGGCGAGAGTTGGGGCTGAAAGTAGGGTCCTAAATGCTCATCTGAAGATTCGTAATCGTAGCTTGGTGGAGCTGATGGTGATGCTGGATGCCACAAATTGTACGACTGTGCGAGGGGGGCGCCTACGGCAAGTGGCATAGCACCGAGACTCAACTCATTTGGTGGTATTGGCACACGTTTGGGCGGGCTGTAGGGTGCAAAATCAGCTAAGAAATCCTTCTCTAAAGCTGATGGGCTCGGCCGCGAGAAGGGCAGTGAAATTTGTTAATGTAAGAGGTTCATAAGCATGCCCTTTTTCGTAGCATGACTACCTCGGCGACACTCACAGAAGGTGCTCATGGTGAATTAGGGGTAGAGAATGCTCGATGATAGGAGACACGAATGAAAGTGGGTACCTGGAGGACTCAGTGGTTCGCTGGCCGTCGTCTTCCGATGCGTCTGCATGCAGTTCTGGTGCGACTGCGCTAGTATATGAGATTGTTGTGGATGGCAGTCGCGAGCTCTCCGGATGGTCTGTAAGGAGCAAAACGCCGGCGTCAGGTGCTGATGTCA
Source organism: Pseudocercospora ulei (assembly GCA_016165855.1). NCBI lineage: Eukaryota > Fungi > Ascomycota > Dothideomycetes > Mycosphaerellales > Mycosphaerellaceae > Pseudocercospora > Pseudocercospora ulei. The sequence goes on from JACWNB010000003.1 coordinate 3,770,906, forward strand.
CACTCTGCCGTCGAATTGGCGGGTCGTTCGCATCATTACTACGAGCAGGGTGTTACTATGTGCGCTTGTAGGGCTGGGGGCTGGGGCCAATTGAGGCCGTTTCCACCAGACTCACTGTCTTGCTTTGTGCCGAAGCAGGAGGTCTTCGCGATAGAATGAGCGTTCACAGCCCGAGATGTCACATGGATATGCACCAGGCTGGTGATTCTGTTGGTGCCGTCTGTTTGAGTGCTTAGTCTCATGGCTGCCTCCTACACGAACGATTCTGCGGACCTTAGGTGTTCTGCTCTAGTATATGTCTGAAGCTTGCGTCAGCCAAGACTGCGTGCTGGGAAGGTGGTTCACGCGGCGAGCGTGTCAGTACAGCCAGGCTCTGATCAAGATCCACAGCCGACATAGGACCTTACATCGTCGCCGCGACTGGACATACCTTCCCACACTCCTGGCAACGATGAACGCGCCGTCCCTTGGACGCCTTGCTCACTCTTCCCGTCCTCGTATACTTGATGGTTGCTGCGCTGGACGCCTCTGGAGGAGTAGTTGGCCCGTGCATCTCAGTTGTGTCCCGGGAGGAGCCGCGTTGCGATGGAGGCTGTTGCAAAGTCGGTCGACTCCTTGATCTTGAGGGCGCGCCGGTGGAGGCTTGATCAACGCTTCTCCTCGGGCATTGTCGTGATCTGCTGTTGTCGCGGGGCTGGCCGGCCTCTTGTTCTTGGCTCAAGCCTGGATCGCGCGTGGGGCCGGGTTCTTGCATGATGTCGCAAGAACGGACATGTATCTGGAAGTAGGCCGAGTGCTGAACAGAAGCATATGCAGATCCGCCTCGGCCTCAGCAAGCCCTGACCATCGAGGAGGGCAGGTACACAACACCAGACAGGCGCGTGGCAGGCGCGTGGCAGGCGCGTGGCAGGCGCTGCATTGCCGGAGAGGCCCAGAGCGACCGACGACGATCGACCCTCGATCGAAGGCCCGGCAGCGACATCAAGCCCCGCCGCGAGCATCCGCGATTCTCATGCATCAGGGCTGCCTCCTGCTCGCGTTTCGCAGCCGTCGATCGGAGAAGATGCTGCCGAAGGATCAGTAGGATTGTTTCCACAAATATGCGACGGCAAGCGCAACCGCCAGCCTGCCCGTCCCGAGTGGCGTGTGTCCGGGAGCGATGAGGTCATCTCTCTTTGTGTCCGTCCTGCTATTTCTGGACGCTTCTCAGCCTTGGCGACGTTGTTCGTCAAGCTCGGCGGGAAACAGCAAGTCCCAGACGATGTTTGACGCGAGCCTTGCTCCAAACGGTGCTAAAAATACAGTTCATGTAGATACAGGAAAGCACCAATACAGCGATGGACAGTAGACACCAATCTTTAGTCGTTATAACGTGGGCATTGTATATCGTATATGACCAATAGGCAGGCCGTACCAATAGACTGGTCGCTTTGTCTTAGCACGACCAACCTGCTAATCAACAGACAATATCTGAACAACTAAACATACAATAGCTAACTTAAGAAGGCAGAATTGTTCTTACTCGATCTGTGTAGCAGAATTGTTCTTACTCGATCTGTGTAGCAGAATTGTTCTTACTCGATCTGTGTAATGCGGTGGTGGAAAGGGTAGAGGGAGTGGTGGACCCTGGAGTGGCAGCCTTAGGCACACTTTCCTGAATTGAGGTTCCGGAACGGGCCGACCCGGCCTGGCTACCACTACTACGAAAGGCCACCACACTACCACTACGTAGATTCTTCCTTCCTCAGTTCGAGATATAGTCTTTAAATAAGATGTATTGATGGTTATCTGCACGCTCAGAACAGTTACCACGCCTGCATATGTCAAAACAGGGTAGAAACACCTGCTGAATCGAATACAGGGATTAGATTGGAGCATCATACAGTCAATAGCTTCTGAAATGGATAATTTGTTGTGCCAGTTAGTTGTGCCAAGAAAATTCTGCTACGTACATAGTACTGCCAAGTGTGTGGTTATAAACGTTATACCGAATAATTGATTCTACCTAGTAACTCGCCGCTATTCCTGGAACTACTGTATTGTCAATTCTGTGAGTGCAACGACGAACTGCATGGTGATGGAGGTGTGCAGTTCAGAGCGTGATGAAATCGAGTGCGAAGTGTCCAGGGCTGATGGCGAGTCATATCCCGTGACCGCTTGTCCACGTACGCCAATGCCTCCCTCCTATGCGCCATGGTCTCCCGGAGTGCTTGGCCATGCGAAGAGCAAAGTGGCCAAGGTCGAACATTCACCGCAAATTTCTCAGGCTTGGGTATGGTTGGCCACAGGTCTCTATCCTCGAGCCGCCGGCGATGGGTTTTGCTTCATTTTCGCCACAAAAGAATGATCGAGTATTGCGACAGTCTACATGCCCACTTCCCACTCCGAATCTGCCAGCCAGGTCGTCCAAGCAGCCGCAGTCACGCGATTGTCGCGATCCTTTTTCAATGCCATGCGACAACAATCCACAAGATCTTGACAAGCAGCCAGTCGTTTCGCAGGAACCGGCTCCATTTTTGCGAATCCAATAGGATCACCACTTTTGATCGCCTCACGCAGCATGAAAGTGTTTCCCCCACAAGCTGCTGTGTATGGCGAGCCGCCAACCATCATGGACAAAAGCGTGATCCCGAGACTCCATACATCACTGGCGAATGTCGGGGTACTGAGGTCGACCGGGACGCGCATCTGTTCTGGAGCCATAAAATCCCAGGTCCCGCCAGCATTGGAGGCGCAGTCACCCTTTCCTGGCATGAACGCGGCGGAGAAGTCGATGTACCTGGCCCGGATCACGGACTTGGGCTGTTTTGTATGTTGAGAAATGTCGAGCAACACGTTGCCGGGCTTTATGTCAGCATGGACGACTCCGTTCGAATGCAAGAACCCCAGCCCACTAATGAGATCGAAGGCTACGCCTGGAAAGAGACTGATAAGCTCCATGTGCCGTGCTACTTCCGGCATTACTCTGAGGCGACTGTTGAGATCTTCGAGAGAGCCTCCTATTACCGCATCGAACACCAAAGAATCGTGCCTCTCATCCAGGCCGTAGAACGGAACCATGTATAAACTTGACGCCGAACGACGCTGGAGATGCGACAATACTCGCGCTTCCTGCCGAAACACGTCCATGGCATCGTCTCGCGCCGGAGTCTTGACGGCGAATAGAAGCGGGCTCGATGGGGTTCGGGACTTTCTTCTGAAGCGTGGGCATGCCAGTGTCGAATTTCCCGTTGGCATCGACTTCTGCTCCGCCAAGTACACGGTCGACCACAGACCCCGGCCAATCACCTTTGCACGTTCCAACTCGTAGTCGATCTTGGAGAAATCGAACGTGATGAATTCCGGACCATCCACATCCAAAGAACTTCTCTGGCTCGAGAGTGAAGTCAGAGGCGTTTCTGGGCAAGCACCGAGGCTCGCTACGTCTGAGACATCATCAAGTTGGTCGTCGAAAGAGCTTCTGGTGCCATTATCCTCCATCGAGCCGTGCTCGCAATCGTCTAGGTGCTGCGTTGCTTCAGGACTTCGAGGACTAAGCTGTGAGTCGTCGAGAGTATGCGTATGAGATGTCGATTTGTGCCTGGCATGAGCTCCGACTTGATCCTCATCCAGCCCAGCACTTCTGCTTCCCGCCACGCTGTAGGTCCTGATGCGTACAGGCAAGGGCCGACTTCGTGCTTTCCGCTGCGCGACGGTCCCCTCTTCATACTGGAGCGTCAGAGACCGAGGAGGCCAGTTGACAGGAGCCATCGTGAACGGGTAATCCAACCGTATTCCCGTCGAGTGCAACAGAAGTGATGCCGAAATTCAACCCGCCCAAAATCTTTGTGGCAAATGAGATTTCCGTCCACGCCATCTCGCACCGTCCAGGGTTTCCGGTCCGATGTATATATGAGCAGCCGTCCTCGGAACCTGGCGCGAGGTATCGCTGCTGGCGTGGAAAGGTCGCGCGACCGAAAGGGAACCAGCGAGGCGTTCGCGGAAGAAAGAGGCATGAGGTCAACCAGGTAACTTTGTACGTGACCTGTCCACCAGGTCCCGGCAGCCCGCGGCCAAATACTTTGCGCTCGCTCCTGGGTGGCGTTTCATCTTTTCCGCCGCATCCGTGCCCTATCGCCCCGGGCGGAACTTGTCTTCGTTGACAAGGGTAAGCCAGCAGGAATAATTCATGACGAGAAGTTCATCAGGTCGGCAAATTGGTGGTGGAAAAACCCCTTGGGCTACTAGTACTCTTTCGTGCTCTCGATTAGTAGGTTAGATAGCTACTCCTGTAGGGGTTTAGTTAGCTGTAGATTTGGCCCACTATCGAGCTTCTCTTTATAGCTATATCTATATCTCGGCTTAGATACTACCTTTCTCTAGCTTAAACATATATAACGTGAAAAACTATATACTTGGCAGTACTATGTACGAAGCAGAATTTCCTTAGTACTAATCACTTGTTAATTAACACACAATATCTCAACAACAAGATAGTCAATTGTTGGGGGTTCAAGAATCTTGGTTCAGAAGCTTGAAGCCGGGTATATACATAAAGGAACTGATAAGCAGTTCCTTCGTCGTCCGCTACTGTACAATTTGTACCTACAAAGCAAGCTAGCAATTTCCGTACAGGGGGTGCAGGGAAGGGGCGCTAACTCGGCCAGGCTAAGTCAGTAATGTAACGCGGTACACTTAAGCCAAAAGGGACTGATCAAGTAACTCGGAAGTGACTTGACTAATATGTACCAGATATATAAACCTTGGCAAGGCATAGTAATAACCTAGGCTAGCTACCCCGTATTACTACCCCCTACGCTACAGGCTTACGACCTTGTAAGCTGCGCTTACTTACAGGCTACGTATACTATTGCACAGCCCCCCTGTACAGTATACGCAATTAACCCCCCCCAGCAGGTCTGCACACAGCTAGCTGGACCTTTACTGGGTCTGCCTTATTCTGTACGGAGTGGTGGACAAACGGACATGCGTTAACGCTGCTTCCACTCTCCTGTTAAAAGATGCGCCCTCTGGGAATTGAACCCGGGCTTTTTATCGTACACTTTCAGCAATTACTTCTAAGTTAAGTAATGTAACGCGGTACACTTAAGCCAAAAGGGACTGATTAAGTAACTCGGAAGTGACTTAACTAATGTGTACCAGATATATAAACCTTGGCAAGGCATAGTAATAACCTGGGCCAACCACTCTGTATCAGGTAGCACAGCATCGCTAGCTATAGTCGTAGCCTCTCCTCCAGTATAGCAGTCGTATATATAGGTGTCAGGTGTTGCAGTAGCGGAAAAGGGTAGGACTAAGTAATAGGGTAGACCCTTGGAATTTCGGCTCGGCCCTTCTGGACTGAGCCGGGCCTTGGCATACTACTACTACGAAGCACACTGCTACTACTATATAGATTCCTTTCCCTCTTTAGTTTGAGATTGATCCGGGCACGCAGATATGATTCAATACGGCCTTTTGATGACTATATCTCGAACTGAGGAGGGAAAGGAATCTATGTAGTGGTGGTGGTAGGCTTTGATAGTAGTGGTGCCAAGGCCCGGCTCGGCCCGGTCGGGCCGAGCCGAAATCCAGGGTCTACCCTATCAATCTGTCCTACCTCTTTCCACCGCCGCAACACTACCCCCCTCCCTTACCAGCAGTCGCCCTCGACCGCTTAGTCACCCTATCCATCCGGAAAACTGCACTCTCTCTCCTTTTTTTTTTTTTTTTTTTTGATTTATCGTTTCCTTCTTGAAAATTCCCTCTAACGCCGACGTCACTTCTTCCGTCTTCTATCAAAAACAACGTCCTCTTCATCTCTTTTTCAACCTCTTACGTTATCGGCATCTGAAGTCCTTCACTTGGCGTTTATATAATCGACGCTATCTGATCTGAGCTGTGGGTCATCTGAGCTACGGCGTAGCTAGTCTGTGCGCCGGCGCGGAGGTCTATATAGATCTTTCCGTAGCGCCGTTTTTCTTCTTCTTTTTCTTCTTCTACCAAAGCCTTTACCCTCTACGCGGTCGCCGACCGACGTAGTGGTGCCTGGAGCTATCAATTCCAGAGGCACGATCGCCTTTATCGGCTTCCGCGCCGGTAGAGCGGACGTGTCTCTATTGTTGGCATCAGAGCTACGCTGGCTTCGGTTTTTCCGGGTTCCGCGCGTAAAAGTCTCTTAGCAGCTCTGCCGAATTCCGGAGATTCTCAATCGGATACTATTTATAGTCTTCCGGCCACCCCTTCTACGAGATCCTCGCTTTAATGGACCCCCTCGTCTTCTTTACGTCCGTTACGTCTTCCACCTCCTACTCTTCTTTATTACTGTCCATATCGACTGGTAGGGGTTCGGCGAACCCCTGCTGCGGCAGACCGTTCTTAGGGTCCAGGCTTAGTAGATCGGAATGGAAAACGTCGTAGATCCGGAACGCCTTCGGCAGCTCTAGCCGATAAGTCACTGGCGACCTCTTTTCTATTATCTTGAACGGACCTACGTAGCGTGGGTTAAGCTTCGCGTTTCCTTTTAGCCTTAGGTTTCGCGCGTTAAGCCACACCTTTTGACCTTCCTCGAATTCTATTGGCGACCGGCTTCTATTAGTTCGAGTTAGCATCTTCTTCTAAGCCGTCTCTATCGCTTCTTTCGCTACCTTGATCGCTTCTTCTATCTAAGATCGTAGCGCTTCTGCCGCCGCGGCGGCGACTCTCTTTAACGACGTAGCGGTAGGTGGTTCCGCAGAGCTGGGTTCGTTTAGCGGCTAAAAGCTTATCCTCGGAAGATAGCCGTACGTTATCTCGAACGGCGCCAGCGAGGTGGCCTTAGACGGTGCCGAGTTAGCGCAGAACTCGGCCATCGGCAACACCTTAACCTATTCTTCCTGATAATAGCTGCAGAAGATCCGTAGATATTTCTCTATCTTACGGTTGGCCACTTCTGATTGGCCGTCAGTTTGAGGGTAAGCGGCAGTGTTGAGCTTTCTATGAATTCCGAGGGCTTAGTTGATAGCTTTCTATACATCGGCGGTAAATTGAGGACCCCTATCTGTAGTAATAGTGTCCAGCAGGCTATAGTGCTTCTATACGTGTTAAATCAACATTCTCGCTGTTTCTTCCGCAGTAGTTCCGTCGTCTCTCGCCCGACAGGGAATGAAGTAGCGTTCTTTGCTTAATCGGTCCACTACGTTCAGCGTAGCGTCGTATCTATCGGAATCCGGCAGGCCAGTTACGAAGTCCATCGTAATATGCTGCTATAGTTTCTCGGGGATCGGAAGTGGCTTCAATAAGCCTGCCGGAAGGCCGTAACGTGGCTTCGCGGCTCTGCATACGTAGCAATTGGCGATAAATCGATGGATCCGTTCGTAGATTCGCGGAAACCAGTAGACCGTCCTTATAGCTTCTACCGTCTTCTTTAAGCCGGCGTAACCAACGTCTATAGAGCTATAGACCAGCTAGATAACCTCCGTAATTAGTTCTTCCGGAACTATTAGCTTCCCTAAACCGGTTTTGCCGAGTTTCTGTTGCAGGTTGAGCTGCTTTACCTTCTCGTAGAGCGTCTCTTCTTTAGGGGCCGGCTCTACCGCACAGACCCCTACCTCTTTCAACACCTCTGCGTCTACTATCCGCTCGGTCAACACCTTCTGGAACATGTTCGGATCTTCTTTCGCGCGGCTTGTTTTTCCTTCTCTTCGCGTTAGCGCGTCCGCCTTTCCGTTTTGAGCCCCCGGTCGATATGTAATCTTAAAGTCAAATCCTGATAAGTAGGCGGCCTACCGAGCTTGGCGGCGTAAGAGCTTCTGCGTCTTTATAAAGTAGGTCAGCGACTGGTGGTCCGTAAGAACCTGGACCGTGCTCTTTCCAGCTATAAGCTCCGGTTTCCACTTCTTAAAGGCCTGAATAATAGCCAGCAGTTCTTTATCGTAGATCGCGTAGTTCCTTTCGGCCTCGCTTATTGACTTGCTGAAGAAAGCGACTAGATGGAGGGTTTCGTTGTCACTATATTGAGAAAGGACCCCCGCCGTTACTGTGTCGGAAGCGTCCGTTTCTATATAGATCGTCTTTTCCGGCCGGAAGTGTGCTAGAACCGGCGCCGAGGCCACTGCTTCTTTTAGCCAGTTAAACGCTTCCGTGCACCTCTTATTCTACAGGCCAGCAGCCTCCTTCTTTAATGCCTTATTCAGGGGTCTTGCTATCTTGCTGAAGTCTTTAATAAACTGCTGATAGTAGCTGCAGAAGCCGAGAAACGCTCTGATTTGCGTAGTGTTTCCTGATTTCGGCTGCTTCCACTCCGCGACGGCGGTGACCTTCGAGGGGTCTATACGAATTCTATCTCTTCCGACGATAAGACCGAGATATTTGACCTCTGTTTGATAGAACTCGCTCTTCTTCGTGTCCGCGTTCAATCCGACCTTGCGGAGCCTCTTTAACACTCTCTCGATGTGGTCCGTGTGTTGCTCTCTCGTTCTATCGGTGTAGATAAGGATGTCGTCCAGGTAAATTGACACGAACCGTTCCAACATGTCTATAAAGGTGTAGTTCATAAAGCGTTGCTATACTGCTGGCGCGTTGGTGAGTCCGAACGGCATCACTAGCTACTTGAAATTGCCTATACGCGTCGCGAACGTCGTAAGGTCTTCTGTCTGCCCTTCTTTATTCCTCAGTCGATAGAACGCTTGGCGGATGTCCAGCTTGCTGAACTACTTAGCCTTCGCTACCCGCTGTATAGTCTTATTAATTAGCGGCAGTAGATACACGTCTCTCTTAGTAACCTCGTTAAGGCCCCTGTAGTCTACGCAGAGTCGCAGACCACCCCCTGGTTTCCTTACGAAAAGAATTAGTAATGCATATTCCGCGGAGCTCGGCGTAATGAACTTCTTCGCTAGGTTTTCACGAACAAACACCTCTACTTAGTCCAGTTCGGCTGGCGACAGTCTTCTTAGGGGCTCGGTTCTCGGCAATGTAGCTCCTTCTTTCAGCCGGATCTTGTTGTTATATTCAGGTCGATAGAGCGGCAGGAGATTGGAGTCGGCCTTTAAGAAGACGTTAGCGTAACTATAGAGTTCTTTCGGTAGCGCCTCTAGCGGATCTACTTCTTCTTCCGCTATTATCTTCCTGTAGTCTTCGATGTCTTTTATCGAGATAGCATAGATCTTATTATCCAGCGACTTCGCGAGGGTCGTTATAGCTTCTGAACTCATTATTCCGACAGTGACCGGGGGTTCGGAACGATCGGGCGGAGCCTCTTTCGCAGGCTCCGTAGCTTTCGGCTCAGCGGCGGCGGCAACCTTTCCGATAGTCCCTGCTCCGCTACCCGGGGTTTTGAATCTTATCGTTCCTTTATCTACGTCGATAATGGCTTTTTGGTTCTTTATCTATTTCTGCCCTATAATAATGTCAAACCTTCCGATATCCATGATTCGGAACGTCGCTTCCGTGGTGCGACCAGCCAGTGTGGTCCTTAACGGCACGTAGTGCGTAACGCTTTCTGTGTCTTGTCCATTGTATGCCGAAATCCGTGTCGGCGACGCTAGTTCCACCGGATAGCCGTATCCCTTCTTCAGTTTCTGAACCAGTCGGTGGTGGATCGCCGCGCCGATAAGAGCTCCGGTGTCGATAAAAGCTTTCAGCTAGATCGGTGGGCGTTGCTTCTTAACAGGGTGGATCGTAATAGGAAGGATGATCGCCGTTTCCGCATTCACTTCTACGGTTGCCGAGTGCAGATTGCTACAGCTGTTAATGCTTTCTCCTTGTGGCGATTCGCTTCGATTCGGTGCCCTATTGTTAATACTAGATAGGGGGCCTATCCTTCCGGCTGGTCTTTTCCTATAATTCTTAACTGCACCCCGCCGTCTATGCTGCCCGTGTCGTTCGGAGCCGGTTCGATGGCTTGAATAGTCTTTCTCGGCGGTGGCGGCTGCTTCGTTGCTCGATACTCTTGCTTCTGCTGTGCCGTTGCTTAGCATCTCGTAGCGATATGGCCAGGTTTTCCATACGCGTAGCAGGTAGGGACGAACGCCGATCGTAGTGAATATAGCGACTGCTGGGAAGTTCGTCGAAAGGGCGCAGGGGCTCTTGTCGGCTACGCTAACGGCTTCTAAATCAGTTTACGTATCGTCGGTTTTCCGTACGCGTTTAAGTTTCTAGCGGTAACTCTCGCTTAATGCACGAAGCTCTGAAGGTCTTTGTCTTCTATTAACGCTATAGCTGCAGCGAGCTTAGGGCTCAGTTTCTGCCTTAGTAGGTGCAGCTGCTTATCTTCTGCTACTCTCGCTCTAATGGCGTATTTCCTAAACAGTCCGTAGAACTCTTCGAATGTCTGACGGTTCTGGTTGATCTTATCCAGCTGCTCGCAGGCCGTCTTCTTCCGGAAGGGGTCTCCGAAACGCTGGTCCAGCGCTTTAATGGCGTCGTCGGCCGTTACTTCTTCCAGGTCCGCCACTAGCGAAAAAGCTTTACCTTCTAATCGCGATTCCAGGTACGCCAATCTATCCTCTTCGCTGCTCGATGCGTAATCGCGGCTTATCTTGTTCTTGATCTTCTTCTTAAATGCCTCCTACGCTTTAGGGTCTCCGCCGCCGAAAGCAGGTAGGTCCGGCAGTAGCGTTATTGTAGTGCCACCTTGACTATAGGCCGCTAGTAAGGCGGTCTCCTTATGGGTTTCTCGACGCAGTAGCGGCAACGACTTCGCTGCTTCCATATCGGTCAGTTGATTCTTTAGCGCCTTCCACTGCGCTATTCGATTCGCCGCCTGGTTTTCTAACACGTCGATAATCGTTTCCGCCGATTCCTTCTCGGCCCTTACCGCTTTAGTTTCTTCTCTTAGTTGTCTGTTTTCTTCTAGCGTTCCGAGAAACAGCGTCTTAATAAGGTCTATACTGTCGTAGACCTTTCCTATCCCGTTCTCGTTTACATAGTCTTCCAGTTCCTCGATCGTGCAGTCGTGGATTTTCCTATACTTAGCTATTCGTTCCTTGAACTTAGCGGTCTCTTCTGCTGTAAAACCGCTAATGACAATCTTATCGTTAATGACACTTAAGCGCCTACTCGCTCTGTTAGTCTTTCCTTTTCTGCTTCTGCTACGGCCTGTAACGCCGCTCTCTACCGCTAAGAAGCCTTCCATCTTCTTACGGTGCCCTGGGTGTTGTTGTTGGTTTGTGTAGTGTGGTGCGCGTGCGTTATTCGGGTTTCCGGATAGTTCGACAGGCCCTTTCGCGCAGCGCGGGGTTGTTGTTGAGAGTGAGTTCGAGATATAATAATCCGGGTACGCAGATATGATTTAATACGGCCTTTTGATAACTATATCTCAAACTGAGGAGGGAAAGGAATCTATGTAGTGGTAGTGGTGGGCTTTGATGGTGGTGGTGCCAAGGCCCGGCTCGGCCCGGTCGGGCCGAGCCGAAATCCAGGGTCCACCCTATCAATCTGTCCCACCTCTTTCTACTGCCGCAACAGAGATATAGTTATTAAAACAGCTGTATTGAATTATATCTACACGCTCGGATTATTATATCTCGAACTTACTAACTATACTACTACTGCGCTACGCGAAAGGGCCTATCGAATTACATCCGGACGCCCAAATAACGTACGCGCACCCTACAACCTAAACTAAACCAACTAGCACTGTAAGAAGGCTATAGAGAGCTTCTTAACAGCAGACGGCAGCGTTACTAGCTGTAGCGGAAGAAGAAAGACTAACAGAACTCAAGACAGGCGCACTAGTATTATTAACGCGGAGACCCTTATCGAGGGCCTTACTGCGGAAGAAACCTATAAGGTAAAAGAATGCACGACTAACTACCTAAAGCTATATAAGTACACCCCTAACAAGCTCAAAAACTATATAATAGAACACAGAATCAAGAAGGTCTACAATGCTATAGCCCTCGTTAAGACCCTGTTCTATAAGAAGCTAGAAGAGAATAGACAGTTAAGAGAGGAAGTAGAAGCGATAGCCGCTAAGAGAGCGTCGGCGGAAACTACTATCAAAGTACTTAAGAATTAGGCCGTGGTACGATTAGCTTAACTAAATAGGCTAAGAGCTTGATTAGCTAATATAGCAGCGTTAACGTCGTTGGCAGCGCCGCTGCTACTACTAGAAGGCTACACTAACTATGTCTCCCCTGCTGCCTACAGTTAAGGTAGCGTTTTAATAACGTTATTGCCTAACCTATAGGTCTTTAGCAGCAGCAATCTAGAGATATAGGAAGTTTTTAAGAAAAAGATAATAAATAACATAAACTGCAATTATGCTAACAATAGCAAAGACGATAAGTTAGTATACCTTTAATTACGACTAGACGGTAAGGCGTTTACGTTAGTAGCAGACTTAGAAGAAGCTACTGCTACTTAGGCTATTAAAGCCTTAGATTAGCACTTCGCAGACCACTTCTGCGAGCAGACGGCTTCTAAACAACTAGACAAGGTTAACTAACATTAGCTGTTGTTAGGGGGCGCCGCCCAGCCCAGGTCCTGGACCCGACCTAAGCTAGCCGTCGCCCTAAGGACTGCGACTTAGCGGCGCCAGCATAACCCTACCCTCTGTACGGAACCACCGACAGGACCCCACTCCTATATAGAGGGAGAACCCTATAGTCCTACACAGAGGGGAACTGCTGCCTCTCTAAACAGAGGGAAAACTCTGCACTACCGTACAGAGGGGAAACTCCCAATCCTCTTTACAGATTGTAAACCTTGTACCCCTACAAAGGAGGAAATTGCTAGCTTGGCTTCGTAGGTACAAATTGTACAGCAGCGGACGACGAAGGAACTGCCTATCAGTTCCTTTATATAGATACCTAACCTTAAGTTTCTAAACCAAGATTCTTAAGCCCTTTACATTAGGAACTAATCTTACTGTTAGTAACTGCAGTAATAAAACAAAGATAGACAGCGACATCCCTATAGAAACTACGGCTATAGAGGGACATATGCATCGCGCGTACGAGGAGCTGCTAGAACATAAGAGGCAGCTCGAGCAGCAAGTAAACTACTAGGCTGCGATAATTTCCTAATAGGAACAGGAGCTACGACAGCTTAGAGCGTCCGATCGCGATCCGACCCCTATAACGACGACAACAACGAACACGATAGCCCACACCCCGACCCCTAAAAGCAAACTCCCCGACGTCTCTACGTACGATAGTAAGGCTCTGGCCGAGTTCCCCTCCTAGGCTGCCCAGATACGCTCCAAGCTTCTAGTCGACTTAGGGGCATACCCGACCGAGCTAGATAAGGTAGTTTACCTCTTTAGGAGGCTAAAGGGCAGGGCGGCAGCACGGATTCTGCCGTATTACGAGACGGCCATTGCCAACCTGGCAATAGCTACGACGACAATGCTCTAGGCAGCTCTAGACAAGAGCTACAAGGACCTAGACTGCGAGAGCCGGGCACTCCTACAGGTTAACACGATAAAACAAGGACGCAAGACTGTACAAGAATTTCTCGCAGAATTTAACCAGACTTTAGCAGAAGCAGGAGGTCTCTAATAGGAGGACAGGATAAAAATTACCTCTTTAGAGGTAGACCTCTCTAAGGAGATTATAACAGGGCTAGTAGGCGTAATGCGACCAGCTACAATCGAGGAATTCTGCGATCTCCTTAGGATAGTCGACGACTAGCAGCACAGGCTTGGACAGATAAGCTGCGCTTAAGAGATAAGACAACTCCTCTAGCGACAGATAGACGCTATAGACTAGGAACCAACGACGACGAGGGTAGCGGCAGCCGTTACTGTACGGCCAAGGGCCGCTACTAAAAGGGTACAATAGATAGATATAGCTACCATTAACAAGAGGCGAGCAGAAGGGAGCTGCTACTAGTGTAGCAAGATAGGCTACACTGTACGGAATTGCAGGCTTTTGCCAGCAGAGAGACCTAGAGGACGGCCGACCACCGCAAGGGTAGCAACTGCGGCGCTCTAATAAGAAGATTAGGAGTCCCCCTTAGATAACAACAAGTTGGGAAAAGAGTAGCCTCTAAGCGAAGGCTCTGCTAGAGGCGTATACGAGATAGATTGCCAAATTGAAGTACCACTTAGCTATCTTTTAAGAGCAATTATATAAAAACTACGCCGTTTATCGTACGACCTACGCTAAATAGGACTCCTACAGCGCAGACACTAATTAACACAGGATGTTTGGTGTATAGAGTAATTAGTAAAGACTTCGTACAGAAACACTATATTAAGACAACCCCTACAGTACCTGTACGCATGCTAGGCATTACCAGGCGAGGACCGGACATTAACTATATAGTGAAAGTAACGATAGAGCTATAGGGACACTACGAGCAGGACTTATACCTCTATATTGTACAGGACAAGTTGGAGTATAACCTAATATTAGGGAAGCTATAGATAGAGGGCTAGAGGGGCAAGCTGGATGTTGGACGAGGACGGCTGTACCTAGCAGTAACGAAGCAGAGGCTCCGAGACTAGGGGAGGGTCCAGCAGGACGACAACGCTACAGCTAGAGCCAACACGTCGACGAAGCAGAGGCCCTAAGACTAAGGGAAGGCTCTGTAGGGTAACAATGCTAAGGCCGAAATCAACACGGCAACGGCGGACATTAAGAAGGCATTAGCACCTAAGAAAGTAACGGACCCCTATACGAAGCTTCCAAGGGAGTATACTAGATACCTGGACCTCTTCGAGCTAAAGTCGGCCTTTAAGCTGCTGCTATACTAAGGAGAAGAGATTAACTACAACATCTAGCTAGAGCCCTGTCCGGATAGGAGTCTGCCGGAGGTACTGTACGGACTGCTATACGGAATGTCCTCTAGAGAACTCCTAGTACTGCGCAAGATACTGGACGACCTGCTTACCAAAGAGTTTATTTAGACAAGTACGTCGTCTATAGGAGCCCTAGTGCTGTTTGTCTATAAGGAGGGGCAGGCCGGCTTGCGTTTCTGCGTAGACTATAGAGGCATTAACGCGATTACTAAGATGGACCGGTACCCCCTACCCCTTATTAAGGAGACTCTTAGACGGATTAGCAAGGCAAAGTGGTTTACTAAGCTTAACGTAGTCTCGGCCTTCTACAAGATACAGACTAAGGAAGGCTGTAAATAGATAACTGCCTTCTGTACGAGATATAGTCTTTTTAAGTAGCTTGTTACCCCCTTTAGCCTTGCCAACGCACTGGCAACATTCTAAAGGTACATTAACAAGTCCTTGCAAGGGTTACTAGACGACATCTGCTTAGTATACCTCGACGACACTCTGGTTTTTACAGACGGCACCTATGCAGATTACGTACAGGACGTTAAGAAGGTGCTGGACCGACTGCAGCAGGCTGGCTTATACCTCGACATCGACAAATGTAAATTCGGTGTCCAGTGTACGAAATACCTAGGGTTTATTATCGAGGTAGGGAAAGGCATTAGTATAGATAGAAAAAAGATTGACGCTATTAAGCAATAGAAGCCGCTAACGAACGTTAAGGGCGTACAGGAATTTCTTAGGTTTGCCAACTTCTACCGCTAGTTTATACGGAACTACTCGGAGATCGTATACCCCCTAGTTGAACTAACATATAAGGACAAGCAGTTTAAATAGACGGACGAATGCGATAGCAGCTTTAACAAGCTAAAGGAGCTCTTTACTACAGGACCAACGCTTGCCGCCTTCGACCTAGAACGTACGACGATACTGGAAACCGACTCCTTAGGGTATTGCATTAGAGGCATCCTGTTATAGGTAGGCTTAGACGGACTCCTGCACCTATACGCATGTTTCTCTAAGAAGAACTCCCTAGCTAAGCGCAACTACCCTATCTACGACAAGGAGTTGCTAGCAGTCGTACAGTGTTGCAAAGCATAGGATAGAGAACTCTGCTCGGTGCCTGAGTTCCTCGCCCTAACGGACTACAAGAATCTGGAGTACTTTACGCAGCCCCGGAAGCTGTCTAAGAGGCATATACGATAGGCAATGTACCTAAGCCGGTTTAATATAAGACTCCAGTATTGTAAGGGTAAGGACAACAGCAGGGCCGATGCGCTATCCAGATAGGACAAGGATATGCCGACGACGTACGAGGACGACCGGTTAAAGTTACGAACATTCCAGATGTTTAAGGAGGAGCTAGGCGAGGAGACTATCCGCCTAGCGGCGACGCACCTATAGGAACTCTAACTGCAAGCATAGGAAGAGGCAGTAGAAAATGACGAGGTGTACTAAGGAGCCTATACAGCGATCTAAGGAGGACAGCAGAAGCTCCTAGCAGAGCTCTACCTTAAGGTGTCAGCAGCAGAGTGCTTAGTAGACAGGGAGAACAACCTAAAGTTCAGAAATCGGATTTAGGTTCCGGCAGACGAGAAGCTCCGTATAAGCTTAATACAACAGGCACACGACTCTATAGCTACCAGGTACCTAGGGCGTAAGGAGACGTATAGCATTGTCGCCAGGGACTACTACTGGCTGGCGATAGCGAAGGACATCCAAAGGTTTATGCAGAACTGCGACGTATACGGACAGACGAAGCCCTAGCGTAAGCTAAAGTATAGGCTGCTAAAGCCCCTACTAATCCCGGACCGGCCCTAGCAAGACCTAACAGTAGACTTTATTACAGACCTACCTAAGAGCGACGGACGGCAGAACATTATAGTAGTTACAGACAAGCTAACGAAGGGGGTAATACTAGAGGGAATAGACTCCATTATAGCTAAGGACACTGCCTAGGCGTTTATATAGACGACGTTCAGCAAACACGGATTCCCTCGGTCGATTGTGTCGGACTAGGGCACGCAGTTTACAAGCCAGCTCTGGGCAAGGGTCTGCTAGTTGCTAAAGGTAGAACGTCGCCTGTTAATCGCGTAGCACCTGCAGACGGACGGGGCGACAGAGAGGGTTAATTCGACGTTAGAAGTGTACCTCTAAGCGTACGTCGACTATAACTAGACGAACTGGAACTGACTTCTTCCTATAGTAGAGCTAGCTATTAACAGCTATACGGCTAATGCTACAGGATTGTCCCCCTTCTTTATAGCCTATAGATACGACTATTCCCCGCTCCTACTAACCCTAAGTAGTAACACCCTGCGCTCTGTACGATCCCTAATTCAATAGAGAGAGGCCATTATACGGACGATTACAAACGCCTATTAATAGGCGAAGGCGAGTCTAGCTATAGCTTAACAGAATGCAGAAGAGCAGGCTAACAAGGGACAGCAGGCTGCACTAGGGTATAAGGCAGGGGATAAGGTCTGGCTAAACTAGCAAAATATCCGCACAGACCGGCCGAGCAAGAAGCTAGATTGGAGGAACAGGAAGTTTATAGTAGTGCGTAATCCGAGCGCGCAGATAAGGTTTAATACGGCTGTTTTGATAACTATATCTCGAACTAAGGAGGGAAAGGAATCTATATAGTGGTAGTAGTGGGCTTCCGTAGAGGTGGTGGTGCCAAGGCCCGGCTCGGTCCGTTCCGGAACCTAAATCCCGGAAGGGGCCGAGCCGAAATTTAGGGTCCACCCTATCAGTTAGTCCTACCTCTTTCCACCGCCGCAACACTACCCCCCTCCCTTACTAGCGGTCGCCCTCGACCGCTTAGTCATCCTACCTATCCGAAAATTTCCGTCTTCTTTTTTTTTTTTTGATTCGTCGTCTCCTTCTCGAAAATCCCCTCTAATGCTGACGTTACGTCTTCCGTTTTCTATTAAAAACAACGTTCTCTTTATTGATTCTTTAATTTCTTACGTCGTCGGCGTCTGAAGTCCTTCACTTGCCGTCTATCTAATCCGTGCCATCTGATCTAAGCCGTCGGTTATCTGAGCTGCGGCGTAGCTAGTCTGTGCGTCGTCTCGGGGGTCTATATAGATCCGTCTGCAGCGTCGTTTCTTCTTCTTCTTTTTCTCTTCTACCAAAGCCTTCGCCCACTACCGGGTCGGCGGCGCTGGCACGCCATTGTGTCGGCGAGCTGCCTGCAGAACCGGTGGTAGCTAGTGGCCGCGTAGAAGGCCTTACTAAAGGCGACCGACACGATCGTTTTCTTCAGCCTCTGCGCTGGTAGAGCGGACGTAGCTTTCTTCTTTCTTCCGCATTATCGACATTAGAGCTACGCTGGTTTCGGCTTTTCTGGGTTCTGCACGTAGAACTCTCTTAGCAGCTCCGCCGAATTCCGCAGGTTCTCGATCGGATACTATTCGTAGTCTTCCGGCCACCCCTTCTACGAGATCCTCGCTTTAATAGACCCCCTTATCTTCTTTACGTCTATTACGTCTTCTACCTCCTATTCTTCCTTACCGTCTATCTCGATTGGCGGGGGTTCGGCGAACCCCTGTTCTGGCAGGCTGTCTTTAGGGTCCAAGCTTAGCAGATCTAAATAAAAGACATCGTAGATCCGGAACGATTTCGGTAGCTAGAGCCGATAAGTCACTGGCGACCTCTTTTCCACTATTGTAAACGGGCCCACGTAGCGCGGATTGAGCTTGGCGTTCCCTTTTAGCCTTAGGTTCCGCGTGTTAAGCCAGACCTTTTGACCTTCCTCGAATTCCTTTAGCGACCGCTTTCTATTAGTTCGAGTTACTATCTTCTCCTAAGCCGATTCCATCGCTTCTTTCGCCACTTTGATTGCTTCTTCTATCTAAGATCGGAGCGCTTCCGCCGCCGCAGCGGCGACTCTCTTTAACGACGTAGTAGTAGTAGAAAGCTCCGGCGAGCCAGCGTCGCGTAGCGGCTGGAAGCTTAGCCTCGGAAGATAACCGTAAGTTATCTCGAACGGCGCCAACGACGTCGCTTCTGACTGTGCTAAGTTCGCGTAGAACTCAGCTATTAGCAGCGTCTTAACCTACTTTTCTTAATAATAGCCGCAGAAGGTTCGTAGATATCGCTCTATCTCGCGATTAGCCACTTTAGACTGACCGTCCGTTTAAGGGTAAGCAGCGGTGCTGAGCTTTCTACGAATTCCGAGAGCTTAATTAATAGCTTTCTATACGTCGGCAGTAAATTAAGGACCCCTATCCGTAGTGATAGTGTCCGGCAGGCAATAGTGCTTCTATACGTGTCTAATCAGCATCCGCGCGGTCTCTTCCGCAGTCGTTCCTTCGTCTCTAGCTCGACAGGGGATGAAGTAGCGCTCTTTGCTCAGCCGGTCCACTACTTTTAGCGTAGCGTTATATCTATCGGAGTCCGGCAGGCCGGTTACGAAGTCTATCGTAATGTGTTGCTACAGTTTCTTAGGGATCGGAAGTGGCTTTAGTAGACCCGCCGGCAGACTGTAACGCGGCTTCGCGGCTCTGCACACGTAGCAATTAGCAATAAATCGGTGGATCTGTTCGTAGATCCGCGGAAACTAGTAGATCGTCCTTATAGCTTCTATTGTCTTCTTTGACCCTATATAACCAACATCCTTAGAGCTATAGACTAGCTGGATAACCTCTATAACCAGTTCTTCCAGAACTATCAGCTTTCCTAAGCCTGTTTTGCCGAGTTTCTGTTGCTAGTTAAGCTGCTCTACCTTTTCGTAGAGAGTCTTTTCTTCGATCGGCAGCTCTATTGGTTCCGGTTCGGTTTGCAGTTCCGCCGTGCAGATCCCCGCTTCCTTTAACACCTCGGCGTCCACTATCCGTTCGGTTAGCACCTTCTGAAACATGTTCGGATCTTCTTTCGCGCGGCTCGTCTTCCCTTCTCTTCGCATTAGCGCGTTAGCCTTTCCGTTTTGAGCCCCTAGTCGATAGGTAATCTTAAAGTCGAACCCTAATAAGTAGGCGGCCTACTGAGCTTGGCGACGTAAGAGCTTCTACGTCTCTATAAAGTAGACTAGCGATTGGTAGTCCGTAAGGACCTGGACCGTACTCTTTCCAGCTATAAGCTCTGGTTTCCACTCCTCGAAAGCCTAAATAATCACCAGCAGCTCCTTATCGTAGATAGCGTAGTTCTGCTTAGCTTCGTTTATTGACTTGCTAAAGAAAGCTACTGGATGGAGGGTTTCGTCGTTACTATATTAAGAAAGGACCCCTGCCGTCACTGTATCGGAAGCGTCTGTTTCTACGTAGATCGTCTTTTCCGGCTGGAAGTGTGCCAGAACTAGCGCAGAGGCCACCGCTTCTTTTAGCCGGTTAAAGGCCTCTGTGCACTTCTTATTCTATAGGCCGGCGGCCTCTTTCCTTAACGCTTTGTTTAGGGGTCTCGCTATCTTGCTAAAGTCTTTAATAAACCGTCGGTAGTAGCTGCAGAATCTGAGAAACGCTCTAATTGTTGCGGCAGTAGAAAGAGGTGGGACAGATTGATGGGGTGGACCCTGGATTTCGGCTCGGCCCGGATGGGCCGAGCCGGGCCTTGGCACTACCACTACGAAAGCCCTCTACCACCACTACATAGGTTCCTTTCCCTCCTTAGTTCGAGATATAGTTATTAAAACAGCTGTATTGAACCTTATCTGCGCGCTTGGATTATTATATCTCGAACTTACTCTCTACACCAACCCCCGCACTGCGCGAAAGGGCCTGTCGAACCATCCGGAAACCCGAATAACGCACGCGCACCTACACACACACTAAAACAACAACCCCCAAAGGCACTGTAAGAAGATAGAAGGCTTCTTAGCGGTAGAGAGCGGCGTTACAGGCCGCAGCAGAAGCAGAAAAGGAAAGGCTAACAGAGCGAGCAGGCGCTCCAGTGTCATTAATAATAAGATTATTATTAGCGGTTTTACAGCGGAAGAGACCGCAGAGATCGAGGAACAAATAAGTAAATACAAGAAGATCTACGACTGCACGATCGAGGAACTCGAAGACTATATAAACAAGAATAGGGTAGGAAAGGTCTACGACGGTATAGACCTTATTAAGACGCTGTTCTACAGGACGCTAGAAGAGAACAGGCAACTAAGAGAAGAAACTAAAGCAGTAAGGGCCGAAAAGGAATCGGCAGAGACTATTATCAACATGTTAGAAAACCAGGCAGCGAATAGACTAGCGTGTTAGGGGGCGCCGCCTGGCCCAGGTCCTGAACCCGACCCGAGCCGACCGTCGCCCTAAGGACTGCGACTTAGCGGCGCCAGCACGACCCTACCCTCCGTACGGAGCCACCGACAGGACCCCACTCCTGTACAGAGGGAGAACACAACGGTCCTGCACAAAGGGGAGCTACCGCCCCTCGGATTAGGGGGGAATTTACTACCGTACAGAGGAGGTAACTCCCGATCCTCCGTACGGAGGGTGAACCTTGCACCTTAGCACAAAGGGGAAATTGCTGGCTTGGCTTCGTAGGTACAAATCGTACAGAGCAGACGACGAAGGAACTGCCTATCAGTTCCTTTATGTAGATACCCAACCTTAAGTTTCTGAATTAAGATCCTTAGGCCCCTTACATTAGGAACTGATCTCACTGTCGGTAACCGCGGTAATAGAACAGAGATAGACGGCGACATCCCTATAGAACCTACGGCTATAGGGGGACATATGCACTGTATGTACGAGGAGCTGCTGGAAAGCAAGCGGCAGCTCGAACAACAAGTAAGCCACTAGGCTGCGATGATTTCCCAACAGGAACAGGAGCTACGACAGCTTAGGGCGTCCGATCGCGATCCGACCCCTATAACGACGACGAGTACAATAATCCACACCCCGACCCCTAAGAGCAAACTCCCCGACGTCTCTACGTACGATAGTAAGGCTCCGGCCGAGTACCCCTCCTGGGCGGCTTAGATGCGCTCCAAGCTCCTAGTCGACTTAGGAGCATACCTGACCGAGCTGGACAAGGTAGTCTACCTCTTTAGGAGATTAAAGGGCAGGGCGGCAGCACGGATTCTGCCGTACTACGAGACAGCCATTGCCAACCCGGCAATAGCTACGACGACGATGCTCTAGGCAGCTCTAGACAAGAGCTACAAGGACCCGGACTGCGAGAGCCGAGCACTCCTACGGGTTAATACAATGAAACAAGGACGCAAGACCATACGAGAATTCCTCGCGGAATTTGACCAGACTTTGGCAGAAGCAGGGGGCCTCCAATAGGAAGACAGGATAAAGATTACCTTATTAGAGGTAGGCCTCTCTAAGGAGATTATAACGGGGCTGGTAGGTGTAATGCGGCCAGCTACGTACGAGGAATTCTGTAACCTTCTCCGGATAGTCGACGACCAGCAACGCAGGCTGGGACGGATAGGCCGCGCTTAGGAGATAAGACAGCCCCCCTAGCAACAGACAGACGCTATAGACTAGGAACCAACGACGACGAGGGTGGCGGCAGCAACCACCGTACGGCCAAGGGCCGCTACCAAAAAGGCGCAATAGGTAGACGTAGCCACCCTTAACAAGAGACGAGCAGAAGGGAGCTGCTACCGGTGTGGCAAGATAGGCCACACCGTACGGAACTGCGGGCTTCTGCTAGCAGAGAGACCTGGTAGACGGCCGACTACTGCGAGAGTAGCAACTGCAGCGCCTTAACGAGAAGATTAGGTGTCCTATTCGGACGACGACGAGTCGGGAAAAGAGTAGCCTCTAAGCGAAGACTCTGCTAGAGGCGGGTGCGAGATAGACTGCTAAATCAAAGCATTACTTGGCCATCTTTCAAGAGCAATCACATAACGACGACGCCGTTTATCGTACGGCCGACGTTAAACAGGTCCGCAACGGCGCGGACATTGATTGACACAGGATGTTTGGTGTATAGAGTAATTAGCGAAGACTTCGTATAGAGACATCGGATTAAGACGACCCCTACAGTACCTGTACGCATGCTGGGCATTACCGGGCGAGGACCGGACATTACCTATATAGTAAAAGTAACAATAGAGGTACAGGGACACTACAAGCAAGACTTATACCTCTATGTCGTACGGGACAAGTTAGGGTATAACCTAATACTAGGGAAGCCCTAGATAGAGCGCTAGAGGGGCAAGCTAGACGTCGGACGAGGACAGCTATACCTAGCAGCGACGAAGCGGAGAATCCGGGACCAGGGGAGGCTCCTGCAAGGGGGCAATGCTAAGGCCGAAATTAACACAGCAACGGCGGACATTAAGAAGGCATTAGCACCTAAGGAGGCGACAAACCCCTGTACGAAGCTCCTAAGAGAGTACGTAGGGTACCTGGACCTCTTTAAACCAAAGTTAGCCTCGAAGCTGCTACTATACTAAGGGGAAGGGATTAACTATAACATCTAGCTAGAACCCTATCTAGATAGGGGCCTGCCGGAGGTACTGTACGGACCGCTGTACGGAATGTCTTCTAGAGAACTCTTGGTATTGCGCAAGACGCTGGACGACCTGCTTGCCAAAGGATTTATCCGGGCCAGTACGTCGTCTACGGGAGCCCTAGTGCTGTTTGTCTACAAGGAGGGGAAGGCCGGATTGCGCTTCTACGTAGACTACAGAGGCATTAACGCGATTACTAAGAAGGACCGGTACCCCCTACCCCTTATTAAGGAAACCCTCGGACGAATCAGCAAGGCGAAGTAGTTTACCAAGCTTAACGTAGTCTCGGCCTTCTACAAGATACGGATTAAGGAGGGCTGTAAATGGATAACGGCCTTCTGTACGAGATATGGTCTTTTTAAGTAGCTTGTTACCCCCTTCGGCCTTGCCAATGCACCGGCAACCTTCTAAAGGTACATTAACAAGTCCCTGCAGGGGTTATTAGACGACATCTGCTCGGCATACCTCGACGATACCCTGGTTTTTACGGACGGCACTTACGCAGATTACGTACGAGATGTTAAGAAGGTGCTGGACCGGCTGCAGCAGGCTGGCTTGTACCTCGACATCGACAAATGCGAATTCGGTGTCCAACGTACGAAATACCTAGGTTTTATTATCGAGGTAGGGAAAGGTATCAGCATAGATAGGAAGAAGATTAACGCCATTAAGCAATGGAAGCTACCTACGAACGTTAGGGGCGTACGGGAATTTCTTGGGTTTGCCAACTTCTATCGCTAGTTTATACGGAACTACTTAGAGATCGTACGCCCCCTTGTTGAGCTAACGCACAAAGACAAGCAGTTCAAATAGACAGACGAATGCGATAGGAGCTTCGACAAGCTAAAGGAGCTCTTTACTACAGGACTAACACTCGCCGCCTTTAACCCGGAGCGTACGACGATACTGGAAACCGACTCCTCGGGGTACTGCATTAGGGGTATCCTGTTATAGGTAGGCTCGGACGGACTCCTATATCTATGTGCGTACTTCTCTAAGAAGAACTCCCTAGCTAAGTGCAACTACCCTATCTACGACAAGGAGTTGCTAGCAGTCGTACAGTGTTGCGAAGCCTAGGATAGGGAACTCCGCTCGGTGCCCGAGTTCCTCGCCCTAACGGACTATAAGAACTTGGAATACTTCACTTAACCCCGGAAGCTGTCTAAGAGGTACGTACAATAGGCAATGTACCTAAGCCGTTTCAACATTAAACTCCAGTACCGCAAGGGTAAGGACAACAGCAGGGCCGATGCTCTGTCTAGACGGGACCAGGACATGCCAACGACGTACGAGGACGACCGGCTGAAGTTACGAACATTCCAGATGTTTAAAGGGGAGCCAGGCGGGGAGACTATCTGCCTAGCGGCGACACATCTATAGGAACCCTAACTGCAAGCATAGGAAGAGGCAGTGGAAAAGGACGAGGCATACCGAGGGGCCCGTACGGCAATCCAGGGAGGGCAACGGAAGCTCCTAGCCGAGCTCTACCTAAAGGTATCGGCAGCCGAGTGCTCAGTAGACGAGGAGAACAACCTAAAGTTCAGAAATCGGATATAGGTCCCGGCGGACGAGAAGCTCCGTACGGACTTAATACAACGAGCACATAACTCTATAGCCACCAGGCACCTAGGGCGCGAGGAGACGTACAGCATTATCGCCTAGGACTACTACTGGCCAGCGATAGCGAAGGACATTCGCAGGTTCGTACAGAACTGCGATGTATGCGGACGAACGAAGCCCTAGCGCGAGCTAAAGCATAGGCTGCTAAAGCCCCTGCCGATACCGGATCGACCCTGGCAAGATCTAACCGTAGACTTTATTACAGACCTCCCTAAGAGCGACGGACGGCGAAACATTATAGTAGTTACGGACAAGTTGACGAAGGGGGTAATACTGGAGGGAATGGACTCCATTACAGCTAAAGACACTGCCTAGGCCTTTATCCGGACGACGTTCAGCAAGTACGGTTTCCCCAGGTTAATTGTATTAGACCAGGGGTTACAGTTTACGAGCCAGCTCTAGGCACGGATCTGCCAGTTACTAAGGGTGGAGCGTCGTCTGTCCACCGCATAGCACCTGTAGACGGACGGGGCGACGGAGAGGGCCAATTCAACCCTGGAAGCGTACCTCCGAGCGTACGTCGACTATAACTAGATAAACTGGAACCGCCTTCTCCTAATAGCGGAGCTGGCTATTAACAGCCGTACGGCCGATGCTATAGGACTGTCCCCCTTCTTTACGACCTATAGATACGACTATTCCCCGCTCCTACCGACCCTAAGCGGCAACACCCCGCGCCCTGTACGATCCCTAATCCAGCAAGGAGAGGCCATCGTACAGACGATTACGAACGCCTACTAATAGGCAAAGGCGAGCCTGGCCCTAGCCTAGCAGAACGCGGAAGAGCAGGCCAACAAGGGACGACAGGCTGCACTAAGGTACAAGGCAGGGGATAAGGTCTAGCTAAACCAGCGAAACATCCGTACGGACCGGCTAAGCAAGAAGTTAGATTAGAGGAACAGGAAGTTTACGGTAATCCGGCCGGTAGGGACACACGCTGTACGACTAAATACTCCCCTAGGGATTTATCCAGTCTTCTACGTAGACCTCGTACGACCGGCGAGCACGGACCCCCTGCTGCATCAGACGACCGACGACAGGCGCCTACCCGCAATTATAACCGAGGGCTAAGAAGAGTACGAGGTAGAGGGGATCCTTAAGAGCTGGAGGAAGCGGGGGAGGGCAGAGTACTTAGTAAAATGGAAAGGATAGGCAGAGCCTACGTAGGAACCGTACGAGGCTCTGCAAGACACGACCGCACTGGACAGATAGGAGGAGGACCATCCCCCTGCCTAGTTATAGTAACACTGCACCGTACGGCGGAAGGAGGCACGATCTACCCTAAGGATAGGGTAGCTACGGGCAGACCTGGACTGTTAAAGGATCGAGCACTGCGACGTAGGACACTACGGGACCCTACCGACACGACACTATACGACACCGTACGAGATAAAGGCTGGAAGAAAGGAACAGCCAAGGGACAAATAGGAGGGAGAGTAGAAATAAGATAAGCTAAGAGAACACCGTCCGAAATTTCTTACACTATCTAGAGGGGGGAGGTAGCCTACCGGCCATTACCCCCCCCCCCGGGGACCAGAACCACCTACTTATTATCTAAGAGCTCCACCACCTTAGGCCCGGCCGGGCCCCCATCCCTACTAGGGCTAGCCCCAGGAAGCAGAGGCACCCCCCCACCCCTACGTGCCTCCCCCGGACGGCGGAAGGGGCAGTAGAAGGAGCTATCCTTCCACTTGCACGAGGCATACACCCCAGCCCAGAAACCTAGGAGGCGGTATAGGCCAAGTGCGGGCTAGGGGGAGTTAGGGCAGGGGGCACAGAGCTAGCCCCAGGTAGCAATAAGAAGGGCGTTAACGTACGACGGGCGGGCCGTAGCCACCCGCTCTAGTGTAACCCGGGCGGAGTTACACCAGAAGGCGTAGTAGGGGAGCCCGGCCGCATCCTGCTGCTCGCGGGTATAGCACCTAAGATGTTAGCTTAGACTATACAGAAGACGAGACCGTACGAACCGGAAGCGTAGCTGCTGGTCCAGTTAAGGACCCCACTGTACGTATTCAAAGTAGGGGGGGACCCTATCCGGACGAGGGGGGGAGGCGGGGCCAGCAGCGACGAGGGGACCGGACGGGGCAGACATAGTGGCTAGTAGTAGTTAGTAGCTATAGGTAGTTAGTAGCTAGTAGTAGTAGTGGTAGACGGTAGCGGATAGTAGTAGATAGTGGACGGTATACAGGGAAAAGAGAGAGGGGAAGGGAAGAGAAGGGCGAAGACTTAGGCTAACTGCCTGCTATAGTAGGAATAGCAAGCAGGGCAGTTGCGACAGGCAGGTAGAATAGCAAGAGGCAACTACGACCTAGGGGAAGCGACGAGAGACGACGACTTAGATAACCGAACGGAATAGGAAGCTACGACCTGCTAAAGGAACTGCAGGAGCTGGGTAGTTTGAGCATGCCGCCGTACGGAAGAAGCACTACGAGAAAGGGAAGGGGGGGGGGTATTGTTAGGGGGCGCCGCCTAGCCCAGGTCCTGAACCCGACCCGAGCCGACCGTTGCCCTAAGGACTGCGACTTAGCGGCGCCAGCACGACCCTACCGTCTGTACAGAGCTACCGACAGGACCCTACTCCCGTACGGAGGGAGAACACAACGGTCCTGCACAAAGGGGAGCTACCGCCCCTCGGATTAGGAGGGAAAACCCTTTACTACTGTATAGAGGAGGTAACTCCCGATCCTCCGTACAGAGGGTAAACCTTGCACCCTAGCATAAAGGGGAAATTGCTGGCTTAGCTTCGTAGGTACAAATCGTACAGAGCAGACGACGAAGGAACTGCCCATCAGTTCCTTTATATAGATACCCAACCTCAAGTTTCTGAATCAAGATCCTTGGGCCCCTTACATAGCGCAACTAAAGGCGCTAAAGGATTAACTAACTGATATAGAAGCAGCTAGGTCGTCAGTGCCGCTACCGCGCCGAGAAGAACAAGCAGAGACCGCCTTACCGGCGGCCTATAGTTAAGGTAGCACTACGATAACGCTATTGCTAGACCTACCTGCTTTCGGCAGCAGAGACCCTAAAGCGTAGGAGGCGTTTAAGAAGAAGATCAAGAATAAGATAAGCCGCGATTACGCATCGAGCAGCGCCGGAGATAGATTGGCGTACCTGGAATCGCGATTAGAAGGTAAAGCTTTTTCGCTAGTAGCGGACCTGGAAGAGATAACTGCTAAAGAAGCAATTAAAGCGCTAGATTAACGCTTTAGAGACCCATTCTGGAAGAAGACGGCCTGTAAGCAGCTGGACAAGATCAACCAGAACCGGCAGACGTTTAAGGAGTTCTACAGACTGTTTAGGAAATACGCTATTAGAGCGAGAGTGGCAGAAGATAAGCAGCTGCACTTACTAAGACAGAAACTGAGCCCTAAGCTCGCTGCGGCTATAGCGTCGGTAGAAGACGAAGACCTGCAGAGCTTCGTGCACCAGGCGAGAGTCACCGCGAGAAACTTGAGCGCCTACGCGAAATCACGCGAATCGAACTAGAAGCAGTTAATAACGTAGACTACACGACCCTCTGCGCCCTTCCGGAGAACACCACAGTAGCCACCTTATCAGCTACAGCGTTCGTCGTTCGTCCCTACCTGCTACGCGTACAGAAAGCCCGGCTATATCGCTACGAGATGCCAAGCAACGGCACAGCAGAAGCAGGAGTATCGAGCAATAAAGCCGCCGCCGCCACCGAGAAAGACTATACAAGCTATAGAGCCGGCTCCGAACAACACTAACAGCGTAGACAGTGGAGTGCAGTTAAGAATTATAGGAAAAGACTAGCTGGACGGATAGGCCCCCTATCCAGCATGGACGACAGGGCATTAACGCGAACTACGTCGACGAAAGAGAGCATCAATAGCTGCAGCGATCCGCTATCGGCTGCAGTAGAAGTAAACACAGAAACAGCTATTATCCTTCCAATCACTGTCCACCCCCTTAACGGATCGAGCAAACCACTTTAGCTAAGAGCTTTTATCGATACCGGAGCCCTTGTTGGAGCAGCCATCCACTATCGGCTAGTTCCGAAGCTGATGAATAGATACAGCTATCCGGTGGAACTAGCGTCGCCAACGAAGATTTCGGCATATAACGGACAAGACACGGAAAGCGTTACGCACTACGTGCCGCTAAAGACTACCTTGGCTGGCCGAACCACGGAAGCGACGTTCCGAATTATAGATATCGGAAGGTTTGACATTATTATAGGGCAGAAATAGATAAGGAACCAGAAAGCCATTATCGACGTAGATAAAGGAACGATTAGATTCAAAACCCTAAGTAACGGCACCGCCGCCGCCGGACCGACCGACGCCACTGTAGCCGAATCGAAAATCGCGGCTGCCAATGTAACCCCGTCCGATCGTTCCGAACCCCTAGTTACCGTCGGAATAACGAGTTTAGAAGCTATAACGACCCTCGCAAAGTTGCCGGACAATAAGATTTACGCTATCTTAATAAAAGACATCGAAGACTACTAGAAGATAATAACGGAAGAAGAAGTGGATCCCCTAGAAGTGCTGCCGAACGAGCTCTATAGTTACGCTAACGTCTTCTTAAAAGCCGACTCCAACCTATTGCCGCTCTATCGACCGGAATATAACAACAAGATCCGACTGAAAGAGGGAGCTACGCTGCTAAGAACCGAGCCCCTAAGACGACTGTTACCGGCGGAACTGGACCAAGTAGAGGTGTTTGTTCGCGAAAACCTGGCGAAGAAGTTTATTACGCTGAGTTCTGCTAAATACGCGTTACCGATTCTTTTCGTACAGAAGCCCGGAGGTGGCCTCCGACTGTGTGTAGACTATCGAGGCCTCAATGAGGTCACCAAGAGAGACATGTATCCACTGCCGCTAATTAATAAAACTATACAGCGGGTAGCGAAGGCCAAGTAGTTTAGCAAGCTGGACATCCGCTAAGCGTTCTATCGACTAAGGAACGAAGAAGGGCAGACGGAAGACCTTACGACGTTCGCGACGCGAATAGGCAATTTCAAGTAGTTAGTAATGCCTTTCGGACTTACTAACGCACCGGCGGTGTAGCAACGCTTTATAAACTACACCTTTATAGACATGTTAGAACGGTTCGTGTCTATCTACCTGGACGACATCCTTATCTATACAGATAGAACGAGAGAGCAACATACGGACTACATTAAGAAGGTGTTGACCAGGCTCCGCAAGGTCGGACTGAACGCGGATACGAAAAAGAGCGAGTTCTATCAAACCGAGGTCAAATATCTCGGTCTTATCGTCGGAAGAGATGGAATTCGTATAGACCCCTCGAAGGTCGCCGCTGTCGCCAAATGGAAGCAGCTGAAGTCTGGAAACACTACGCAAATTAGGGCGTTTCTCGGCTTCTGCAGCTACTATCGACGGTTTATTAAGGACTTTAGCAAGATAGCGAGACCCCTGAACGAGGCACTAAAGAAAGAGGCCGCCGGCCTATAGAATAAGAAGTGCACGGAAGCTTTCGTACGGCTGAAAGAAGCAGTAGCTTCGGCGCCGGTTCTGGCGCACTTCCGACCGGAAAAGGCAATCTACGTAGAAACGGACGCTTCTAATACAGTAACAGCAGGGGTCCTTTCTCAATATAGTAACGACGAGACCCTTCACCTAGTGGCCTTCTTCAGTAAATCTATAATGGAAGCTAAGCGGAACTACGCTATCTACGATAAGGAGCTGCTAGCGATTATTCAGGCCTTCGAGGAGTGGAAGCCAGAGCTTATAGCTGGAAAGAGCACGGTCCAGGTCCTTACGGACCACCAGTCGCTGACCTACTTTATAAAGACGCAGAAGCTTTCGCGACGTTAAGCACGGTAGGCTGCCTACTTATCTAGGTTCAACTTTAAGATTACCTATCGACTAGGGGCTTAAAACGGAAAGGCTAACGCGCTAACGCGAAGGGAAGGAAAAACTAGCCGCGCAAAAGAAGATCCTAACATGTTCCAGAAGGTGTTAACCGAGCGGATAGTGGACGCAGAGGTGCTAAAAGAGGTAAGGGTCTGCGCAGTGGAGCCGGCCCCTAAGGGAGAAACTCTCTACGAAAAGGTAAAGCAGCTTAACTAGCAACAGAAACTCGGCAAAACCGGCTTAGGGAAGCTGATAGTTCCGGAAGAACTAATTACCGAGGTCGTCCAACTGGTCTATAGCTCTAAGGACGTTAGTTACGCCGGCTCGAAAAAGACAATAGAAGCCGTAAGGACGATCTACTAGTTTCCGCGGATCTACGAACGGATCTATCGATTTATCGCTAATTGCCACGTCTGCAGAGCCGTAAAGCTACGTTACGGTCTTCCGGCCGGTCTGCTAAAGCCACTTCCGATCCCCGAGAAACCGTAGCAACACATTACGATGGACTTCGTAACCGGCCTGCCGGATTCGGATAGATATAACGCTACGCTAAACGTAGTAGATAGGCTAAGCAAAGAACGACACTTTATCCCCTGCCGAGCGAGAGACGAAGGAACCACTGCAGAAGAGACTGTACGGATGTTAATTCAACACATGTAGAAGCACTATAGCCTGCCGGACACTATCACTACAGATAGGGGTCCTTAATTCACCGCCGACGTGTAGAAAGCTATCAACCAAGCTCTCGGAATTTATAGAAAACTCAGCACCGCCGCTTACCCTTAAACTGACAGTCAGTCTAAAGTGGTTAATCGAGAGATAGAGCGATATCTGCGAACCTTCTGCGGCTACCATTAAGAAGAATAGGTTAAGGTATTGCCGATAGCCGAGTTCTGCGCCAACTCGGCACTGTCTAAGGCCACCTCGCTGGCGCCGTTCGAGATAACGCACGGCTATCTCCTAAGGATAAGCTTTTAGCCGCCAAACAAACCCAGCTCCGCGGAACTACCTACCGCTACGTCGTTAAAGAGAGTCGCCGCTGCGGCGGCAGAAGCGCTACGATCTAAGATAGAAGAAGTGATTAAGGTAGCGAAAGACGCGATGGAATCGGCTTAGAAGAAGATAGTAACTCGAGCTAATAAGAAGCGGTTACCGATAGAACTAAGGCTAAAAGGGAACGGTAAGCTCAACCCCCGCTACGTAGGTCCGTTTACGATAGTGGAAAAGAGGTCGCCGGTGACCTATCGACTCTAGCTACTGAAATCGTTCCGGATCCACGATGTCTTCCATTCGGACCTGTTGAACTTAGACCCTGAAAACGGCCTGCCGGAACAGGGGTTCGCTGAACCCCCGCCAATCGAGATAGACGATAAGGAAGAATAGGAGGTAGAAGACGTAATAGACGTAAAGAACACGAAGGGGTCTATCAAAGCGAGGATCTCGTAGAAGGGGTGGCTGGAAGACTACGAATAGTATCCGGTCGAAAATCTGGGAAACTCGGCAGAGCTGCTAAGGGAGTTCTACGCGCGGAACCCGGAAAAGCCGAAACCAGCGTAGCTCTAATGTCGACAATGCTAGAAGAAAGAAAGAAAAAAAAGCTACGTCCGCTCCACCAGCGTAGAAGCCGATAAAGACAATCGTGTCGGTCGCCTTCGGTAAGGCCTTCGACTCGGCCACTACCTACCACCGGTTCAACGCGGCCACTACCTACTGCAGTTCGGCCGCCAGCTCGCTGACGCCGTAGCGTGCCAGCGCCGCCGACCCCGTAGTAGGTAAAGGCTTTGGTAGAGAAAGAAAAAGAAGAAGAGATAGAGCCGAGGAAAGATCTATATAGACCTTTCGCACTAGCGCACAGACTAGCCACGCTGCAGCTCAGATAACCTACAGCTCAGATTAGATAGCACGGATCAGGCGCACTGATTACATAAACGCTAAGTAAAGGACCTTAGACGCCGATAACGTAAGGAATTCAAGAAGCGATAGAAGAAGGAAGAGGTAACATTACCGTTAGAGGGGATTTTCGAGAAAGAGACGACGAATCAAAAAAATAAAAATAAAAAAAAGTGGAGATTTTCGGATAGATGGGGTAACTAAGCGGTCGAGGGCGACCGCTGGTAAGGGAGGGGGGTAGTGTTGCGGCGGTGGAAAGAGGTAGGACAGATTAATAAGGTAGACCCTAGATTTCGGCTCGGCCCGGATAGGCCAAGCCGGGCCTTGGCACCACTACTACGAAAGCCCTCCACTACCACTACATAGGTTCCTTTCCCTCCTTAGTTCAAGATATAGTTATCAAAACAGCCGTATTGAACCTTATCTGCGCGCTCGGATCACTAATTTGCATAGTGTTTCCGGATTTCGGCCGCCTCCATTCCGCAACAGCGGCGACCTTTGATGGGTCTATACGAATTCTGTCTTTTCCGACGACAAGACCGAGATACTTGACCTCGGTTTGATAGAACTCGCTCTTCTTCGTGTCCGCGTTCAACCTGACCTTGCGGAGCCTTTTTAACACTCTCTCGATGTAGTCCGTATGTTGCTCTCTCGTTCTATCTGTATAGATAAGAATGTCGTCCAAATAGATAGACACAAACCGTTCCAGCATGTCTATAAAAGTGTAGTTTATAAAGCGTTGCCACACTGCCGGCGCGTTGGTAAGTCCAAAAGGCATTACTAGCTACTTGAAATTGCCTATACGCGTCGCGAACGTCGTAAGATCTTCCGTCTATCCTTCCTCGTTTCTTAGTCGGTAGAACGCTTAGCGGATGTCCAGCTTGCTAAACTACTTAGCCTTTGCTACGCGCTGTATAGTCTTATCTATTAGTAGCAGTGGGTATACGTCTCTCCTAGTGACCTCGTTAAGGCCTCGATAGTCTACGCAGAGTTGTAGGCCACCCCCTAGTTTCCTTACGAAAAGAATCGGTAATGCATATTCGGCAGAACTCGGTGTAATAAACTTCTTCGCTAGGTTTTCGCGAACGAATACCTCTACCTAGTCCAGTTCCGCCGGCGACAGTCGTCTTAGGGATTCGGTTCTCGGCAGCATAGCCCCCTCTTTCAGTCGGATCTTGTTGTTATATTCTGGTCGATAGAGCGGCAATAGGTTAGAGTCGGCTTTTAAGAACACCTTAGCATAATCGTAGAGCTCCGCCGGCAACACTTTTATTAGATCTACTTCTTCTTCCGCCATTATCTTCCGGTGGTCTTCGATGTCTTTTATTAAGACGGCGTAAATCTCGTTGTCCAGTAACTTCGCATAGGTCGACAAAGCTTCTAAACTCATTATTCCGACAGTGACCGGTGGTTCAGAACGGTCGTACGGGGTTACATTGGCAGCCGCGGCTTTCGATTCGGCTACAGTGGCGGCGGTCGGTTCGGCGGCGGCGGTGCCGTTGCCTAGGGTTTTGAACCTGATCGTTCCTTTATCTACGTCGACGATGGCTTTCTAGTTCTTTATCTATTCCTGCCCTATAATGATGTCAAACCTTCCTATATCCATGATCCGGAACGTCGCTTCCGTAGTTCGTCCAGCCAAGGTAGTCTTTAGCAGCAGGTAGTGCGTAACACTTTCCGTGTCTTGTCCGTTGTATGCCAAAATCTTCGTTAGCGACGCTAACTCCACCGGATAGCCGTATCCCTTCGTTAGTTTCTGAACCAGTCGGTAGTGGATCGCCGCGCCTATAAGAGCTCCGGTGTTAATAAAGGCTTTTAGCTAGAGCGGTTGGCGTTGCTTCTTAACAGGGTAGATCGTAATAGGAAGGATGATCGCTGTTTCCGTATTCACCTCTACAGCTGCCGAGAGCGGATCGCTGCAGCTGTTAATGCTTTCTTCTTATAGTAATATGCTTCGATTCGGTGCCCTATTGTCAATACTAGGTAGGGGGCCTATCCGTCCAGCTGGTCTTTTCCTATAATCCTTAGCTGAACTCCGCCGTCTACGCTGTCGGTGTCGTTCGGAGCCGGCTCTATAGCTTGTGTAGTCTTTCTTAGTGGCTGCGGCTGCTGCTGCTTTATAACACGATACTCCTGCTTCTACTAGGCTGTCGCTTGGCATCTTGTAGCGATGTAGCCAGGCTTTACGCACGCGTAGCAAGTGGGGACGAACGACGAACGCTGCGAATACGACGACTGCTGGGGGGTTCGTCGGAAAGGCGCAGGGGCTCTCGTCGGCTGCGCCGATAGCGACGGCTTCTAAATCAGTTTACGTGTCGTCGGTTTTCCGTACGCGTTCAAGTTTCTAGCGGTAACTCTCGCCTAGTGCACAAAGCTCTGCAGGTCTTCGTCTTCTACCGACGCTATAGCCGCAGCGAGCTTAGGGCTCAGTTTCTGTCTTAGTAAGTGCAGCTGCTTATCTTCTGCCACTCTCGCTCTAATAGCGTATTTCCTAAACAGTCTGTAGAACTCCTTAAACGTCTGCCGGTTCTGGTTGATCTTGTCTAGCTGCTTACAGGCCGTCTTCTTCCAGAATAGGTCTCTAAAGCGTTGATCTAGCGCTTTAATTGCTTCTTTAGCAGTTATCTCTTCCAGGTCCGCTACTAGCGAAAAAGCTTTACCTTCTAATCGCGATTCCAGGTACGCCAATCTATCTCCGGCGCTGCTCGATGCGTAATCGCGGCTTATCTTATTCTTGATCTTCTTCTTAAACGCCTCCTACGCTTTAGGGTCTCTGCCCCCGAAAGCAGGTAGGTCCGGCAATGGCGTTATCGTAGTGCTACCTTGACTGTAGGCCGCTGGTAAGGCGGTCTCTGCTTGTTCTTCTCGGCGCGGTAGCGGCGACGACTTCGCTGCTTCTATATTAGCCAGTTGATCCTTTAGCGCCTTTAGTTACGTTAGTCGATTCGCTGCCTAGTTTTCTAACATGTCGATAATAGTCTCTGCCGATTTCTTTTCGGCCCTTACCGCTTTAGTTTCTTCTCTTAGTTGCCTGTTCTCTTCTAGCGTCCTGTAGAACAGCGTCTTAATAAGGTCTATACTATCGTAGACCTTTCCTACCCTATTCTCGTTTACATAGTCTTCGAGTTCCTCGATTGTGCAGTCGTAGATCTTCTTGTATTCGCTTATTCGTTCCTTGATCTCTGCAGTCTCTTCTGCTGTAAGACCGCTAATAATGATCTTATTATTAATGACACTAGAGCGCCTGCTCGCTCTGTCAGTCTTGCTCTTTCCGCGCCGACCTGTTACGCCGCTCTCTACTGCTGAGAAGCCTTCTATCTTCTTACAGTGCCTTTGGGGGTTGTTGTTGTTAGTGTGTATAGGGGTGCGCGTACGTTATTCAGGTTTCCGGATGGTTCTACGGGCCCTTTCGCGCAGCGCGGGGTTGGTGTAGAGAGTGAGTTTAAGATATAAAAACCCGAGCGCGTAGATAAGGTTCAATACGGCTGTTTTAATAACTATATCTTAAACTAAGGAGGGAAAGGAATCTATATAGTGGTGGTAGTGGGCTTCCGTAGAGGTAGTAGTGCCAAGGCCCGGCTCGGTCTGTTCCGGAACCTAAATCCCGGAAGGGGCCGAGCCGAAATTCAGGGTCCACCCTATCAGTTAGTCCTACCTCTTTCCACCGCCGCAACAGTGCGACTAGTAGGGACACACGCTGTATAACTTAACACTCCCCTAGGGATACACCCGGTTTTCTACATAGACCTCGTACAGCCGGCGAACACAGACCTACTGCTGCACTAGACAACGGACGACGCGCGCCTACCAGCGATTATAACTAAGGGCCAAGAAGAGTACGAGGTAGAAGAAATCCTTAAGAGCTAAAAGAAGCAGGGGAAGGCAGAGTATCTAGTAAAATAGAGAGGATAGGCAGAGCCTATATAGGAACTGTACGAGGCCCTGCAGGACACAACTGCACTAGACAGGTAGGAGGAGAAATATTCCCCCTGCCAAGTTACAGTAACACTGCGCCGTACGGCGAAGAGGGGCACGATCTACTCTAAGGACAGGATAGCCGCTAGCAACTTAAGTTGCCAAAGGATTAAGAATAACGATATAGGACACTATAGGACCCTACTAACACGACACTGTACGACACTGTACGAAGGAAGGGCTAGAGGAAGGGAACAGCCAGAAAACAGGAGAGAGCGAAAGTAGAAGTAAGAGGGGTTAAGAGTGACACTGTCTAAAAACTTTTATATACTACCTTAAGGTAGCCTACTAGCTACTAACCCTAGGACCCAGGGCAGCCAACTCTACACCTATAATATTATTTACCTCCTGGACGGAAGGGGCCCTAGCACTAGCAAAATTGGAAGGGCGGCTTAGCAATACCCTGCTGCTAGTTAATATAGCACCTAAGATGTTAGCTTAGACTGTACGGAGGACGGAAACCTGTACAAACTGGAAGCGAAGCTGTTAGTCGAATTAAGCATCCTACTGCCAGAGTTAGAAATAGGAGGAGACCTTAGCCGGACGAGCAGAGGGGGAGCTAGCGACTACGAGGGAGCTACGATAAGCATAGCCGGACAGGGCAGGTAGCATAGTAGTAGTAACTGGTAGTAGCTAATAGATAGTAGTTAGTAGTAGTAATAGTAGTAGTAGTGGACGGCCGGACGGAAGGGTAGCAGGTAGAGGATAAAGAAGAAAGAGAAGAAGAGAGAGAGGGGAAAGGGAAGGGGTTTATATACAGGGTAGTAGCTGCCTGCCTTATAGGGCAATAACAACTAGGGCAGCTGCTACAACTGTATAAAGGGGGACAAGCGAGGCAACTACGACCTAAAGCCGGTACGAGCGACGGCCTACTGGACAACCGGACGGAGGCGGGAACATCTACCTAGGAGTAAAACTCCGGACGACGACTAAGAGACAGGGACAAAAACCAAATAACCTAGTAGCACTAGACCGCGAGCAGGCCTCCTTAGCCTTAACCTCGGCTTCGTTAAATTAAGAAACTGACCAGCCAAGGTTAGGTAGAAGCGATCGAGCACCCCCTGCCTTCCCTGCCTGCGGACTTAGGAGGACAAGTCCAAGGTTAAACCGAGGGAGAGAGAGGCTAACAGTTAGGCGCCTAGGCGAGGATAGGAAAGCGCTACCTAGCAAAGGAACACTAAGAGCTAAGGGTGTTCGACACATCGCTGTACAAAAAGGGCACTACAAGAGGGGAGGGGGGGGGGGGGGGTATTGTTAGGGGGCGCCGCCCAGCCCAGGTCCTAGACCCGACCTAAGCTAGCCGTTACCCTAAGGACTGCGACTTAGCGGCGCCAGCACGACCCTACCCTCTATACGGAATTACTAACAGAACTACACTCCTGTACAGAGGGAGAACTCTATAGCCCTATATAGAGGGGAATTGCCGCCCCTCTAAACAGAGGGAAAACTCTGCACTACTATATAGAGGGAGAACTCCCGATCCTCTGTACAGAGTATAAACCTTGCATCCCTGTACAGAGGGAAATTGCTAGCTTAGCTTCGTAGGTACAAATTGTACAGCAGCAGACGACGAAGGAACTGCCTATTAGTTCCTTTATATAGATACCTAACCTTAAGTTTCTAAACCAAGATTCTTAAGCCCTTTACATATACTAAGGTCCGGCTCGGTCTCGAAGGGCTAAGCCGAAATTCTAGGGGTCCATCCTATTACTTAGTCCTACCCCTTTCTGCCGCTGTAACACTACCCCCCTCCCTTATTAGCAGTCGCCCTCGACCACTTACTTATCTATTCTGCCTCTTTTATCTCATTTTAGCTAATTAAGTCCCCTTGTTATTCTATGTACTTATCTGCCTTTGCCTCTTTTTCTTCTTCTATTCGTCGTCTTTTTCTTTATCCTCTTCTTCTATTTCTTCTTCTTCTTTTTCCGTCTAGCTCGCGGCTTTCTTCGCGAAAATTCTTCTTAAAATCGACGTTACCTCTTCTTTTTCTTCTACTTTGAAAATATCTTCTTTTCTTTATCTGCTTCCGCTTTATATTGTCGCTATCTAAAGTCGTTTACTTAGCGTTTATCTGATAGGAGCTATCTGATCTGTAGCATAGCTAGTCTATATGCTACTGTAGACAGCCCTATATAGGTACGTCCGCAGCGGCGCTATCTCTTCTTCTTTTTCTTCCTTACTAAGGCCTTAAGCGCTATCGCAAAGCCGCTGTCGCTAACTCTATCTATAAAATCGATCGGCTGCAAGCCTTTCTCTTTCGTAGGCAGCGTCGGCGACTGTCGCGCTAAAGCGGTAGCGCCGTCCTCGACTTTATTGTTATTATCTGTCCGGCGAAGCCGTCGGCTAGTGTAGATATAGTCGAAGACAGTTACTAAGTGCGCTAACTACTGTTACAGTAGCAGAAAGGGGTAGGACTAAGTAATAGGGTAGACCCTTAGAATTTCGGCTTAGCCCTTCTGGACTAAGCCAGGCCTTGGTACACTACCCCTAAAGCCCTTACACACTACTACATAGATTCCTTTCCCTCCTTAGTTCGAGATATAGTTATTAAAACAGCTGTATTAAATTATATCTGCGTGCTCGGATTATTATATCTCGAACTTACTAACTATACTAGCCCTGCGCTGCGCGAAAGGGCCCGTTAAACTACATCCGGCTACCTAAATAACGTACGCGCACACTACAATCCAAACTAAACACCAGCACTATAAGATAGCTATAGAAGGCTTCTTAACAGCAGAGGGCAGCGTTACCGGCTATAGCAGAAAGAGAAAGACTAACAGAGCGAGGAATAGGCACGCTAGCATTCTCGACGATAGGACAGTTACTAAAGGTCTTACAGAAGAAGAGACAGACAAAGCAAAGGAGGGTATAGCCGGCTACAAGGAACTGTATGCCTGCACGCTAGATAAACTCGAGGAACACCTTGCAGAACACGGGTCTGGAAAGGTATACGACACTATTACCTTTATTAAGAAGGCTTTTTACAAGAAAATAGAAGAGAACAAGCAGCTAAGAGAAGAAATAGAAGCAGTAATAGCTAAGAAGGAATCGGTAGAGACTATTATCGATATATTAGAGAACCAAGCAGCGACTCGACTAGCGCAACTAAAGGCGCTAAAGGCTTAGTTAGCTAACATAGAGGCAGTAACGTTGCCGGCGCTGCTGCTACTATAAGAAGGCTAAGCAGAAACTATCTTACCGGCCGCCTACAGTTAAGGTAGCACCTCGATAATTTTACTACCTAATCTATCGGCCTTTAGGGGTAGAGACCCTAAAGACTGGGAGGCCTTTAAGAAGAAGATAAGGAACAAGATAAGTCGCGATTATGCTAGAAGCAGCGAAGAAGACAAGCTAGCCTATCTAGAAGCGCAACTAGAAGGTAAAGCGTTCTTACCAGTAGCAGACCTAGAGGATGTAACTACTAACAAAGCAATGAAAGCCCTAGACTAACGATTCGGAGAGCCTTTCCAAAAGAAGACGGCCTGTAAACAATTAGACAAGATTAACCAAAACCGGCTAACGTTTAAAGAATTCTACAGCCTGTTAAGGAAATATGCTATTAGAGCTAAAGTGTCTAAAGACAAGCAGCTACACTTACTAAGGCAGAAGTTAAGCCCTAAACTGGCTAGAGCTATAGCTTTGGTAGAAGACGAAGATCTCGAAAGCTTCGTACACTAGGCGAGAGTTACTACTAGAAACCTGAACGCGTACGGAAAATCGGCAGCACGCGAATCAATTTAGAAGTCATTATTAGCACTGACAACGCGAACCCCTGCTCGTTTCCGACGTAGCTGCCAACAGCTATTTTATTCGCCGCATTCGCTGCTCGTCCCTACCTGCTACGCGTACGGAAAGCCTAGTTATATTACTACTAGATACCAAGCAACAAATTAGCAGAAGCAGGAATACTATGCTACAAAGCGCCCGCCGCTGCCGAGGAAGACTATCTAAGCTATAGAGCTGGCGCCGAACGACACGGATAGTGTAGACAGCGGGGTGCTATTAAGGATTATAGGAAAAGATCAGCTAGACGGATAGGCCCCCTATCCAGTACCGATAATAGGGTACCGATACGAACCGCATCGCTAGAAGAAGAAAGCATTAACAGTTATAACGATCCCCTCTCGGCAGCAGTAGAAGTGAATTCGGAGACTGCTATTATCCTTCTAATTACTGTCTACTCCCTTAACGGCTCGTACCGCCCCCTTTAGTTAAAAGCCTTTATCGATACAGGAGCTCTTATTAGCGTGGCGATTAACTATCGACTAGTTCAGAAACTAACGAGAGGATATAGTTATCTAGTAGAATCAGCGTCGCCGACGCGAATTTTGGCATACAACGGACAAGACACAGAGAGTGTTACGCATTACGTGCTAATAAAGACTACTTTAGCTGGTCGCACTACAGAAGCAACGTTCTGGATAATAGATATCGGACGGTTTAACATTATTATAGGGCAGAAACAGATAAAGAACTAGAAAGCAGTTATTAACGTAGGTAAAGGTACACTCGGGTTCAAAACCCTGTAGAGTAGCGCCGCCTCTGCCGAATTAGTTATTGTCGTCGCTGCTAAACCGAACGTTACGACTGCTAACGCAGTTCCGTCCAACCGTTCCGATCCCCCGGATACTGTCGGAACGATAAGCTTAGAAGCTCTAACGACTCTCGCAAAGTCGCTAGAGAATAAGATCTACGCTATCTCGATAAAAGACATCGAAGACCACTGAAAGATAATAGCGGAAGAAGAAGTAGACCCGTTAGAGGTGTTGCCGAAAGAACTCTATAGCTACACTAACATGTTCTTAAAAGCCGAGTCCAACCTTCTACCGCTCTATCGACCGGAATATAATAACAAGATCCAATTAAAAGACGGAGCTACGCTACTAAGAACCGAACCCCTAAGACGCCTATCGCCGGCTGAGCTGGACTAAGTAGAGGTGTTTGTTCGAGAAAACCTAGCGAAGAAGTTTATTACGCTAAGCTCTGCCGAGTATACGTTGCTAATCCTTTTTGTACGGAAACCCGGAGGTGGTCTCTAACTGTACGTAGACTACCGATGCCTTAATAAGGTTACTAAGAGAGATGTATACCTGCTGCCGCTAATCGATAAGACTATACAACGAGTAGCGAAAGCTAAGTAGTTTAGCAAGCTAGACATTCGCTAAGCGTTCTATCGACTAAGGAACAAAGAAGGACAGACTAAAGACCTTACAACCTTCGCTACGCGCATAGGCAACTTTAAGTAGCTAGTTATGCCTTTCGGACTTGCCAACGCGCCAGCAATGTAGCAGCGTTTTATAAATTACACCTTTATAGACATGCTGGAGCGGTTTGTGTCTATTTACCTAGACGATATTCTTATCTATACCAATAGGACGAGAGAATAGCACACGGACTACATTAAGAGAGTGTTAACTAGGCTCCGCGAGGTCGGGTTAAACGCAGACACGAAGAAGAGCGAGTTCTATTAGACCAAAGTCAAATATCTCAGTCTTATTGTCGGAAGAGAAGGAATTTAGATAGACCTCTTAAACCAGCTGTCGCAGAATAGAAGCAGCCGAAGTCTGGAAACACTACCTAAATCAGAGCTTTTCTCGGATTCTGCAGCTACTATCGACGATTTATTAAGGACTTTAGCAAGATAGCAAGACCCCTAAACGAGGTATTAAAGAGGGAGGCCGCTAGCCTATAGAATAAGAAGTGCACAGAGGCTTTTAACCGACTGAAAGAAGCAGTGGCCTCGGCGCTAGTGTTGGTGCACTTCCGACTGGAAAAGACGATCTACTTA
Source organism: Pseudocercospora ulei (assembly GCA_016165855.1). Classification (NCBI taxonomy): domain Eukaryota; kingdom Fungi; phylum Ascomycota; class Dothideomycetes; order Mycosphaerellales; family Mycosphaerellaceae; genus Pseudocercospora; species Pseudocercospora ulei. Next base: position 3,813,133 of record JACWNB010000003.1, read on the forward strand.
GAAACGGACGCTTCCAATATAGTGACCGTAGAAGTCCTTTCTTAATACAGAAACGACAGCGAGACCCTTTATCTAGTAGCCTTCTTTAGCAAGTCTATAAATAAGGCTAAGCAGAACTACGCTATTTACGACAAAGAGCTATTAGCTATTATCCAAGCTTTCGAGGAATAGAAGCCGGAGCTTATAGCTAGAAAGAGCAGAGTCTAGGTCCTTACAGACTATTAGTTACTGACCTATTTTATAAAGACGCAGAAGCTCTCTCGCCGCCAAGCTCGGTAGGCCGCCTACCTATCCAGATTCGACTTTAAGATCACTTATCGACCCGGAGCTCAAAATGGAAAGGCTAATATGCTAACAAGAAGAGAGGGGAAGACTAGCTAAGCGAAAGAAGATCTAAACATGTTCTAGAAAGTGTTAACCGAGCGGATAGTAGACGCCAAGGTGTTAAAAGAAGCAGGGATCTGCGCGGTAGAGCTACCGACTAAGGAAGAGACGCTCTACAAAAAAGTAGAGCAGGTTAATTAGTAACAGAAGCTCAGCAAAACCGGTTCAGGCAAGCTAATAATTCTAGAAGAACTAATTACAGAGGTCGTCCAGCTAGTCTACAGTTCTAAGGATGTTGGTTACGCTAGCACGAAGAAGATAATAGAGGCTGTAAGGATGGTCTACTGGTTTCCGCAGATCTTCGAGCGGATTTACCGGTTTATCGCTAATTGTTACATATATCGAGCTGCAAAACTACGTTATAGCCTTCCGGCTAGTCTATAAAAGCCACTTCCGATCTCCGAGAAACTGTAGCAGCACATTACGATAGATTTCGTAACCGGCCTGCCGGATTCCGATAGATACAATGCTACCCTTAACGTAGTAGACCAGTTAAGCAAAGAACGCTATTTTATCCCCTATTAAGCAAAGGATAGAGGCACGACTGCGGAAGAGACAGCAAGGATGCTGATTCAGTATATATAGAAGCACTATAGCCTGCTAGACACTATTACTACGGATAGGAGTCCTTAATTTACTGCTAATATATAGAAGGCTATTAACTAAGTTCTCGGAATTCGCAGAAAGCTTAGCACAGCCGCTTACCCTTAGACCAACGGCCAGTCTAAAGTAGCTAACCGTAAGATAGAAAAATATCTACGAATCTTCTGTAGCTATTATTAAGACGAATAGGTTAAGGTGTTGCCAATAGCCGAATTCTGCGCCAATTTAGCACAGTCTAAGGCTACCTTACTAGCGCCGTTCGAGATAACGTATAGCTATCTTCCGAGAATAAGCTTCTAACTGCTGAACAAACCCAGCTCTTCGGAGCCTTCTACTACTACCTCGTTAAAGAGAGTCGCCGCCGCTGCGGCAGAAGCGCTTAAAGCTTAGATAGAAGAAGCGATCCGGGTGGCGAAAGAGGCGATAGAATCGGCTTAGAAAAAGGTAGTAACTCGAGCTAATAGAAAGCGTTTACTAATAGAATTTAAAGAAGGCTAAAAGGTATAGCTTAACATGCAGAACCTAAGGCTAAAAGGCAACGCCAAGCTTAACCCCCGCTACGTAGGTCCGTTTACGATAGTGGAAAAGAGGTCGCCGGTAACCTATTAGCTCTAGCTACTAAAATCGTTCCGGATCTACGATGTCTTCTATTCAGATCTCTTAAGCCTGGACCCTAAAGACGGTCTTCTAGAACAGGGGTTCGCTAAACTCCTACTAATCGAGATAGACATTAAAGAAGAAGAGCAGGAGGTAGAAGATATAATAGATATAAGAAGGATAAGAGAGGCTATCAAAGCGAGGATCTTATAGAAGGGGTAGCTAGAAGACTATAAATAGTATCCAGTCGAGAACCTCCGGAATTCGGCAGAGCTGCTAAAAGAGTTCTACCTCTGGAATCCGAAAAAGCCAAGGCCTAAGTAGCTCCGAAGTTAATAGCTCCGGAAGAGATAGAAGAAGAAGAAAGGCTGCGTCTACTCGAAGAAGAAAGGCCGCGTCCGCCCTACTAGTACAGAAACCGATAGAAACGATCGCAGCAATCGCTTAGCTAGAGTCTTCGGCTCTACTACTACTACTGCCGGCTTGGCAGGTCAGATAATAACAGTAAGGTCGAGGACGGCGCTACCGCTTCGACGCGACAGTCGTCGACGCCGCCCTAAACAAGAAAGGCTCACAGCCGATCGATCTAATAGACGGAGCTAACGACAGTGGCTTTACGATAGCGCTTAAGGCCTTAGTAAAGAAGAAAGAGAGAAAGAGATAGCGTACTGCTAATAGATCTATATAGACCCTCTACGGCTGCGTACAGACCAGACACGCCGCAGCTTAGATAGCTGCTAGCTTAGATTAGATAGCTCCGATTAGAAAGACGCTAAGTAAAGGACTTTAGATAGCAACAATATAAGAAAGAAGATAACGAAAGAAGGATGTTTTCGAGATAGAAGAAAAGAAGAGGTAACGTCGGTTTCGAGAAGGATTTTCTGCGGAAAGAGCCGCGAATTAGATAAAAGAAGAAGACAATAAAGCAGAAGAAAAAGATAAAGAGGGCGAATTAAAGAAAAAAAAGAGAAGAGACAGCGCAGAAGGGATAAGTAAGCAGTCGAGGGCGACCGCTAATAAGGGAGGAGGGTAGTATTACAGTAGCAGAAAGGGGTAGGACTAAGTAATAGGGTAAACCCTTGGAATTTCGGCTCGGCCCTTCTGGACCGAGCCGGGCCTTAGTACACCCACTCCTAAAGCCCTTACCTACTGCCGCATAGATTCCTTTCCTTCCTTAGTTCGAGATATAGTTATTAAAATAGCTGTATTAAATTATATCTGCGTGCTCGGATTATTATATCTCGAATTTACTAACTATACTAAGCCTGCGCTGCGCAAAAGGGCCCGTTAAACTACATCCGGCTACCCAAATAACGCACACGCATACCACAACTACAAACTAAACACCAGTACTGTAAGATAGCTATAGAAGGCTTCTCGACAGTAGAGGGCGGCGTTATAGGCTGCAGCAGAAAGAGAAAGACTAACAGAGCGAGGGATAGGCGTACTAGCATCCTTAACAATGTAACAGTTACTAAAGATCCTATAGAAGAAGAGACAGACGAGGCGAAAGAAGAAATAGCAGGCTACAAGAAGCTCTATACCTGTACACCAGATAAACTCGAAGAATATCCAGCAGAATATAGAGCTAGGAAGGTATACGACACTATTACCTTTATCGAGAAGAAATTTTATAAGAAGATAGAAGATGTTAGGGGGCGCCGCCCAGCCCAGGTCCTGGACCTAAGCTAGCCGTCGCCCTAAGGACTGCGACTTGGCAGCGCTAGCACGACCCTACCCTCTATACGGAGTTACCGACACAACTCTACTCCTATATAGAGGGAGAATCCTATATCCCTACACAGAGGGGAATCGCCGCCTCTCTAAACAGAGGGAAAACTCTGCATTACTGTATAGAGGGAAACTCCTAATCCTCTATACAGAGTGTAAACCTTGCATCCCTATACAGAGGGAAATTGCTAGCTTAGCTTCGTAGGTACAAATTGTAAAGCAGCAGACGACGAAGGAACTGCCTATTAGTTCCTTTATATAGATACCTAACCTTAAGTTTCTAAACTAAGATTCTTAAGCCCTTACATTAGGAACTAATCTTACTATTAGTAACTGCAGTAATACAACGAAGATAGACGGCGACATCCCTATAGAACCTACGACTGTGCAGGATCAGATGCACCGCGCGTACGAGGAGCTGCTAGCACACAAGAGGCAGCTCGAACAGCAAGTAAGCCACTAGGCTGCGATAATTTCCTAACAGGAACAGGAGCTACGACAGCTTAGGGCGTCCGATTGCGATCCGACCCCTACGACGACGACGAACACGACGGCATATACCCCGGCCCCTAAGAGCAAACTCCCTAACGTTACTACCTATAATAGTAAGGCTCTAGCCGAGTACCCCTCCTAGGCTGCCTAGATACGCTCTAAGCTTCTAGTCGACTTAGGAGTATACCCAACTGAGCTAGACAAGGTAGTGTACCTCTTTAGGAGGCTAAAGGGCAGGGCGGCAGCACAGATTTTGCTGTACTACGAGACGGCATTTGCTAACCTAGCAATAGCAACTACGACGATGCTCTAGGCAGCTCTTAACAGGAGCTACAAGGACCTAGATTGCGAGAGCCAAGCACTCCTACAGGTTAATATAATAAAGCAAGGCTGCAAGACTATACGAGAGTTTCTTATAGAATACGACTAGACCCTAGCCAAGGCAGGAGGACTCTAATAGGAGGATAGGGTAAAAATTACTACCTTAGAGGTAGGCCTCTCTAAGGAGACTATAACGGGACTAGTAGGCGTAATGCGACTAGCTATGTACGAGGAATTCTGTAATCTCCTTAGGATAGTCGACGACTAGCAGCGCAGGATCGGACGGATAAGCTGCGCCTATAAGATGCGACAACTCCTCTAGTAGCAGACGGACGCTATAGACTAGGAACTAACGACGACGAGAGTAGCGGCAGCCGTTACTGTACAGCTAAGGGCCGCTACCAAAAGGGCGCAATAGGTAGACATAGCTACCCTTAATAAGAGGCGAGCAGAAGGGAGCTGCTACCGGTGTAGCAAGATAGGCCACACTGTACGGAATTGCGGGCTTTTGCTAGTAGAGAGACCTAGGGGACAGCCGACTACTGCAAGGGTAGCAACTGCAGCGCCCTAACAAGAGGATTAGGAGTCCTACTTAGACGACGACGAGTTAGGAAAAGAGTAGCCTCTAAGCGAAGGCTCTGCCAGAGGCGTATACGAGATAGATTGCTAAATTAAAGCACTACTTGGCTATCTTTTAAGAGTAACTATATAACGACTACGCCGTTTTTCGTACAGCCAACGTTGGACAGGTCCGTAACAGCGCAGACATTAATTAACATAGGATGTTTAGTATACAGAGTGATTAGCGAAGACTTCGTACAGAAACACCGGATTAAGACGACCCCTACTGTACCTGTACGTATGTTGGGCATTACTAGGCGAGGACTGGACATTACCTATATAGTAAAAGTAATAATAGAGATACAGGGACACTATAAGCAGGACTTATACCTCTATGTCGTACAGGACAAGTTAGGGTATAACCTAATACTAGGGAAGCTATAGATAGAGCGCTAGAGGGGCAAGCTGGACGTAGGACAAGGACGGCTGTACCTGGCAGCGACGAAGCAGAGGCTCTAGGACTAAGGGAGGGCCCTACAGGGTAGCAATGCCAAGGCCGCAACCAACACAGCGACAAAGCAGAGGCCCCGAGACTAAGGGAGGGCTCCGCAGGGCGGCGATGCTAGGGCCGAGATCAATACGGTAACTGCAGACATTAAGAAGGTATTGGCGCCTAAGAAAGGATCAGACCCCTATACGAAGCTCCTAAGGGAATATACAGGATACCTAGACCTCTTCGAGCCAAAGTCGGCCTCGAAACTGCCGCTATACCAAGGAGAAGGGATTAACTACGACATCCAGCTAGAGCCCCGTCTAGATAGGAGTCTGCCTAAGGTACTGTATAGACCGCTATACGGAATGTCCTCTAGAGAACTCCTAGTACTGCGCAAGACACTAGACGACCTGCTAGCCAAAGGGTTTATTTAGGCAAGTACCTCGTCTGTAGGAGCCTTAGTTCTGTTTGTCTATAAGGAGGGGAAGGCCGGCTTGCGTTTCTGCATAGACTACAGAGGCATTAACGCAATTACTAAGAAGGACCGGTACCCCCTGCCCCTTATTAAGGAGACTCTCGGACGGATTAGCAAGGCAAAGTAGTTTACTAAGCTTAATGTAGTCTCGGCCTTCTATAAGATACAGATTAAGGAAAGCTGTAAATAGATAACTGCCTTCTGTACGAGATATAGTCTTTTTAAGTAGCTTGTTACCCCCTTTAGCCTTGCTAACGCACTGTAAGGGGCCCAAGAATCTTGGTTCAGAAACTTGCGGTTAGGTATCTATATAAAGGAACTAATAGGCAGTTCCTTCGTCGTCTGCTGCTGTACGATTTGTACTTACGAAGCCAAGCTAGCAATTCCCCTTTGTGCAGGGGTGCAAGGTTCACCCTCTGTACAGAGGATCGGGAGTTACCTCCTCTATACAGTAATGCAGAGTTTTCCCCCCCCTATTTAGAGGGGCAGTAGCTCTCCTTTGTGTAGGACTGTAGCGTTCTCCCTCTGTACAGGAGTAGGGTCCTGTCGGTAGTTCCGTACAGAGGGTAGGGTCGTGCTGGCGCTGCTAAGTTGCAGTCCTTAGGGCGACAGTCGGTTTAGGTCGGGTCCAGGGCCTAAGCCGGGCAGCGCCCCCTAACAATACCCCCCCCCTTCCCTTCTTATAGTGCTTCTTCTGTACGGCAGCGTATTTAAGTTAACTAGCTCCTGCTGTTCTTTTGGCAGGTCGCGGCTTCCTATTTTGTCTAGTCGTCCGAGTCGTCGTCCCTCGTCGCCCTCTCTAGGTCGTAGTTGCCTCTTGCTATTTTACCTGTTTGTAGCAGCTGCCCTGCTTGCTATTCCCCTTATAGCAGGCAGTTAGCTTAAGCCTTCCCCCTTCTCTTTCCTTCCCCCTTCTCTTTCCTTCCCCCTTCTCTCCTCCCCCTCCGTTGTCTACTGTCTACTACTATCTACTACTGTCTACCAACTACTATTACCTCTAGCTACCAACTACTACTAGCTACTATCCAACATGTCGTCTGCCCCGTCTAGTAGTTCCCTTGTAGTTGCTGGCCCTGCCTCCTCCCCTCGTCCGGCTAGGGTCCCCCCCTACTTCTACCTCTAGCAGTAGGGCCCTTAACTTAATTAGTAGCTACGCTTTCGGTTCGTGCAGATTCTTATCTTCTGTACGGTCCGAGCTAACGTCTTAGGTGCTATACCTGCGAGCAGCAGGATGCGGCCGGCCTTCCCTTCTATGCCTTCTAGTGTAACCCTGCCCGGGTTACACCTAAGTAGGTAGCTACAGCCCGGCCGTCGTATGTTAACGCCCTCCTTATCGCTACCTAGGGCCAGCTCTGTGCCCCCTGCCCTAACTCCCCCCAGCCCTTACTTGGCCTATACTGCCTCCTAGGCTTCTAAGCTAGGGTGTATGCCTCGTGCAAGTAGAAGGATAGCTCCTTCTACTGCCCCTTCCGCCGTCTAGGGGAGGCACGTAGGGGTAGGGGCCCGGCCGGGCCTAAGGTAGTAGAGGTCTTAGATAATAAGTCGGTTGCTCTGGTCCCCTAGGGTGGTAGCCAGTGAGCCCCCCCCCCCCCCCCCCCCCCCCCCCCCCCCCCCCCCCTCTAGATAGTAAGAAATTTCGGACGGTTTTCTCTTAACTTATCTTATTTCTACTCCCCCTCCTATTTGTCCCTTAGCTGTTCCTTTCTTCCAGCCCTTATTTCGTACAGTGTCGTACGATGTCGTATTAGTAGGGCCCTATAGTGTCCTACGTCGTAATGCTCGATCCTTTAACAACCTAGGTCCGCCTACAGCTACCCTGTCCTTAGGGTAGATCGTGCCTCCTTCCGCCGTACGGCGCAGTGTTACTGTAACTGGGCAGGGGGGTAGTTCTTCTCCTATCTGTCTAGTGCAGTTGTGTCTTGCAGAGCCTCGTACAGTTCCTACGTAGGCTCTGCCTATCCTCTCTATTTCACTAAGTACTCTGCCTTCCCCTGCTTCCTCCGACTCTTAAGAATCCCCTCTACTTTATACTCTTCCTAGTCCTCGGTTATAATTGCAGGTAGGCGCGCGTCGTTAGTCGTCTAGTGCAGTAGGGGGTCCGTGCTCGCCGGTCGTACGAGGTCTACGTAGAAGACTGGATAAATCCCTAGGGGGGTGTTTAGTCGTACAGCATATGTCCCTGCCGGCCGAATTACCGTAAACTTCCTGTTCCTCTAATCTAGCTTCTTGCTCGGCTGTTCTGTACGGATGTTTCGCTAGTTTAGCCAAACCTTATCCCCTGCCTCGTACCTTGGTGCAGCCTGTCGTCCCTTATTAGCCTACTCTTCTGCGTTCTGTTAAGCTATAGCTAGGCTCGCCTTTGCCTATCGGTAGGCGTTCGTAATTGTCCGTACGATGGCCTCTCCTTGCTAAATTAGGGATCGTACAGGGCGCAGGGTGTTACTACTTAGGGTCGGTAGGAGCAGGGAATAGTCCTATCTATAGGTCGTAAAGAAGGGGGACAGTCCCGTAGCATCGGCCATACAGCTGTTAATAGCTAGCTCTGCTATAGGGAGAAGTTGGTTCCAGTTCGTCTAGTTATAGTCGACGTACGCTTAGAGGTACGCTTCCAAAGTTAAATTGACCCTCTCCGTCGCCCTGTCTGTCTACGGGTACTATACAGTTAACAGGTAACGTTCTACCTTTAGCAACTGGCAGATCCTTGCCTAGAGCTAGCTTGTAAACTGTGTCCCCCGGTCTAATACAAATAACCTAGGGAAACCGTGCTTGCTGAACGTCGTCTGTATAAAGGCCTAGGCGGTGTCTTTAGCTATAATAGAGTCTATTCCCTCTAGTATTACCCCCTTCGTTAACTTGTCCGTAACTACTATAATGTTTCGCCGTCCGTCGCTCTCGGGGAGGTCTATAATAAAGTCTACTGTTAGATCTTGCTAGGGCCGGTCCGGTATCGGCAGGGGCTTCAGCAGCCTATGCTTTAGCTCGGGCTAGGGCTTCGTCCGTCTATATACATCGCAGTTCCGTACGAACCTGCGAATGTCCTTCGCTATCGCCGGCTAGTAGTAGTCCCGGGCGATAATGCTGTACGTCTCCTCGCGCCCTAGGTGCCCGGTAGCTATAGAGTTATGCGCCTGTTGTATTAAGCTCGTACAGAGCTTCTCGTCTGCCGGGACCTATATCCGATTTCTAAACTTTAGGTTGTTCTCCTCGTCTACTAAGTACTTAGCTGCCGACACCTTAAGATAGAGCTTAGCTGGGAGCTTCCGTTGCCCTCCCTAGATCGCCGTACGGGCCCCTCGGTATACCTCGTCCTTTTCTACTGCCTCTTCCTATACTTGCAGTTGGGGTTCCTATAGGTGTGTCGCCGCTAGGCGGATAGTCTCCCTGCCTGGCTCCCCCTTAAACATCTGGAATGTCCGTAACTTTAGCCGGTCGTCTTCGTACGTCGTTAGCATGTCCTAGTCCTGTCTAGACAGTGCATCGGCCCTGCTGTTATCCTTGCCCTTGCAGTACTAGAGTCTTATGTTAAACCGGCTTAGGTACATTGCCTATCGTACGTACCTCTCGGACAGCTTCCGGGGTTAAGTAAAGTATTCCAGGTTCTTGTAGTCCGTTAGGGCGAGGAACTTAGGCACTAAGCGGAGTTCTCTATCCTAGGCTTCGCAACACTGTACGACTGCTAGCAACTCTTTGTCGTAGATAGGGTAGTTGCACTTAGCTAGGGAGTTCTTCTTAGAGAAATACGCGCATAGGTATAGGAGTCCGTCCGAGCCTACCTGTAACAGGATACCCCTAATGCAGTACCCTAAGGAGTTAGTTTCCAGTATTGTCGTACGCTCTAGGTCGAAGGCGGCGAGCGTTAGTTCTATAGTAAAGAGCTCCTTTAGCTTGTCGAAGCTCCTATTACATTCGTCCGTCTATTTGAACTGCTTGTCTTTGTGCGTTAGTTTAACTAGGGGGCATACGATCTCTAAGTAGCTCTGTATAAACTGGCGGTAGAAGTTGGCAAACCTAAGAAATTCCTGTACGCCCTTAACGTTCGTAGGTAGCTTCTATTGCTTGATAGCATCGATCTTCTTCCTGTCTATACTAATGCCTTTCCCTGCCTCGATAATAAAACCTAGGTATTTCGTACGTTGGACGCCGAATTCGCATTTGTCGATGTCGAGGTACAAGCCTGCCCGCTGCAGTCGGTCCAGCACCTTCTTAACATCTCGTACGTAATCTGCGTAGGTGCCGTCCGTAAAAACCAGGGTGTCGTCGAGGTATACCGAGCAGATGTCGTCTAGTAACCCTTGTAGGGACTTGTTGATATACCTTTAGAAGGTTGCTAGTGCATTGGCAAGGCTGAAGGGGGTAACAAGCTACTCGAAAAGGCCGTATCTCGTACGGAAGGCCGTTATCTATTTACAGCCTTCCTTAATCCGTATCTTGTAGAAGGCTAAGAATATGTTAAGCTTAGTGAACCACTTCGCCTTGCTAATCCGCCTAAGGGTCTCCTTAATAAGGGGTAGGGGGTACCGGTCCTTCTTAGTAATCGCGTTAATGCCTATATAGTCTACGTAGAAACGCAATCCGGCCTTCCCCTCCTTGTAGACAAACAGCACTAGGGCTCCCGCAGACGACGTACTGGCCTAAATAAACCCTTTAGCAAGCAGGTCGTCTAGCGTCTTGCGCAGTACTAAGAGTTCTCTAGAGGACATTCCGTACAGCGGTCTGTACAGTACCTCCGGCAGGCCCCTATCTGGACGGGGTTCTAGCTGGATGTTATAATCAATCCCTTCCCCTCGGTGTAGCAGCAGCTTCGAGGCCGACTTTGGTTCAAAGAGGTCCAGGTACCTAATATACTCTCTTAGGAGCTTCGTACAGGGGTTTATCGCCTCCTTAGGTGCCAATGCCTTCTCGATGTCTGCCGTCGCTGTGTTAATTTCGGCCTTAGTATTGCCACCTTGTAGGTACCTCCCCTAGTCCCGGATCCTCCGCCTCGTTACTACTAGGTACAGCCGTCCTCGTCCGACATCTAGCTTGCCCCTCTAGCGCTCTATCTAAGGCTTTCCTAGTATTAGGTTATACCCTAACTTGTCCTGTACAACATAGAGGTATAAGTCTCGCTTATAGTGTCCCTATACCTCCAATATTACTTTCACTATATAGGTAATGTCCGGTCCTCGCCCGGTAATGCCTAGTATACGTATAGGTATTGTAGGGGTCGTCTTAATCCGATGTCTCTGTACGAAGTCCTCGCTAATTACTCTATACACTAAACATCCTGTGTTAATCAATGTCCGCGCCGTTGCGGACCCGTTTAACGTCGGCTGTACGATAAACGGCGTCGTCGTTATGTAATTACTCTTAAAAGATAGCTAAGTAACGCTTTGATTTAGCAGTCTATCTCGCGCCCGCCTCTGGCAGAGTCTTCGCTTAGAGGCTACTCTTTTCCCGACTCGTCGTCGTCCGAGTAGGACACCTGATCTTCTTGTTAAGGCGCCGTAGTTGCTACCCCCGCGGTGGTCGGCCGTCCTCCGGGTCTCTCTGCTAGCAGAAGCCCGCAATTCCGTATAGTGTAGCCTATCTTGCTACACTAGTAGCAGCTCCCTTCTGCTCGCCTCTTGTTAAGGGTAGCCGTATCTACTTATTGCGCCCTTTTAGTGGCGGTCCTTGGCCGTACGGTAGCTGCTGCTGCTACCCTCGTCGTTATCGGTTCCTAGTCTATAGCGTCTATCTGTCGCTAGGGGGGTTGTCTTATCTCCTAAGTACGGCCTATCCGTCCTAGCCTGCGTTGCTAGTCGTTAACTATCCTAAGAAGGTCGCAGAATTCCTCGTACATAGCTGGCTGCATTACACCTACCAGCCCCGTTATAATCTCCTTAGAGAGGCCTACCTCCAAAGAGGTAATCTTTATCCTGTTCTCCTATTAGAGACCCCCTGCTTCTGCTAAAGTCTGGTCAAATTCTGCGAGGAATTCTCGTACGGTCTTGCGTCCTTGTTTTATCGTATTAACCTATAGGAGTGCTCAGCTCTCGCAGTCCGGGTCCTTGTAGCTCTTGTCTAGAGCTGCCTAGAGCATCGTCGTCGTAGCTATCGCCGGGTTAGCGATAGCTGTCTCGTAGTACGGCAGAATTCGTGCTACCGCCCTGCCCTTTAACCTCCTAAAGAGGTAGACTACCTTGTCTAGCTTAGTCGGGTATGCTCCTAAGTCTGCTAGGAGCTTAGAGCGCATCTAAGCCGCCTAGGAGGGGTACTCGGCCAGAGCCTTACTATTGTACATAGAGACGTCGGGGAGTTTGCTCTTGGGGGTCAGGGTGTAGGTTATAGTGTTTGTCGTCGTCGTAGGGGTCGGATCGCGATCGGACGCCCTAAGCTGTCGTAGCTCCTGTTCTTGTTGGGAAATTATCGCAGCCTAGTAGCTTACTTGTTGTTCGAGCTGCCTCTTGCTTTCTAGCAGCTCCTCGTATACGCAGTGCATATGTCCCTCTATAGCCGTAGGTTCTATAGGGATGTCGCCGTCTATCTTTGTTCTATTACTGCAGTTACCGACAGTAAGATTAGTTCCTAATGTAAGGGGCTTAAGAATCTTAATTCAGAAACTTAAGGTTGGGTATCTATATAAAGGAACTGATAGGCAGTTCCTTCGTCGTCTGCTGCCATACGATTTGTACCTACGAAGCTAAGCTAGCAATTTCCCCCTTTGTGCAGGGGTGCCAGGTTTACCCTTCGTACAGAGGGTCGGGAGTTACCTCCTCCGTACGGTAGTGCATAGTTTACCCCCCCCCTCTATTTAGAGGGGCAGTAGCTCCCCTTTGCGCAGGACCGTAGTGTTCTCCCTCCGTACGGGAGTGGGGTCCTGTCAGTGGTTCCGTACGGAGGGTAGGGTCGTGCTAGCGCCGCTAAGTCGCAGTCCTTAGGACGACGTTCGGCTTAGGTCGGGTTCAGGGCCTGGGCCGGACGGCGGGCCCCTAACATGTACGGATGTTTCGCTAGTTTAGCTAGACCTTATCCCCTGCCTCGTACCTTGGTGCAGCCTGTCGTCCCTTGTTGGCCTGCTCTTCTGCGTTCTGTTAAGCTATAGCTAGGCTCGCCTTTGCCTATTAGTAGGCGTTCGTAATCGTCTGTACGATAGCCTCTCCTTGCTAAATTAGGGATCGTACAGGGCGCGGGGTGTTACTACTTAGGGTCGGTAGGAGCAGGGAATAGTCGTATCTATAGGTCGTAAAGAAGGGGGACAGTCCTGTAGCATCGGCCGTACAGCTATTAATAGCTAGCTCCGCTATAGGGAGGAGTTGGTTCCAGTTCGTCTGGTTATAGTCTACGTATGCTTAGAGGTACGCTTCCAAAGTTAAATTGACCCTCTCCGTCGCCCTGTCTGTTTGTAGGTGCTATACGGTTAACAGACGACGTTCTACCTTTAGCAACTGGCAGATCCTTGCCTAGAGCTGGCTCGTAAACTGTGTCCCCCGGTCTGATACGATTAACCTAGGGAAACTATACTTGCTAAACGTCGTCTGTATAAAGGCCCAGGCGGTGTCCTTAGCTGTAATAGAGTCCATTCCCTCTAGTATTACCCCCTTCGTTAACTTGTCCGTAACTACTATAATGTTTCGCTGTCCGTCGCTCTCGGAGAGGTCTGTAATAAAGTCTACTGTTAGATCTTGCTAGGGCCGGTCCGGTATCGGCAGGGGCTTTAGCAGCCTATACTTTAGCTCGCGCTAGAGCTTCGTCCGTCCGTACACACTGCAGTTCTGTACGAACCTACGAATGTCCTTCGCTATCGCCGGCCAGTAGTAGTCCTAGGCGATAATGCTGTACGTCTCCTCGCGCCCTAGGTGCCTGGTAGCTATAGAGTTATGCGCCTGTTGTATTAAGCTCGTATAGAGCTTCTCGTCTGCCAGGATCTATATCCGATTTCTAAACTTTAGGTTGTTCTCCTTGTCTACTAAGCACTCGGCTGCCGACACCTTAAGATAGAGCTCGGCTAGGAGCTTCCGTTGCCCTCCCTAGATCGCCGTACGGGCCCCTCGGTATACCTCGTCCTTTTCTACTGCCTCTTCCTATGCTTGCAGTTGGGGTTCCTATAGGTGTGTCGCCGCTAGGCGGATAGTCTCCCTGCCTGGCTCCCCCTTAAACATCTGGAATGTCTGTAACTTTAGCCGATCGTCCTCGTACGTCGTTAGCATGTCCTGGTCCTGTCTAGACAGTGCATCGACCCTGCTGTTGTCCTTACCCTTACAATACTGGAGTCTTATGTTAAACTAGCTTAGGTACATTGCCTATCGTACGTGCCTCTTAGACAGCTTCCAGGGTTAAGTAAAGTATTCTAGGTTCTTGTAGTCCGTTAGGGCGAGGAACTCGGGCACCGAGCGGAGTTCTCTATCCTAGGCTTCGCAACACTATACAACTGCTAGCAACTCTTTGTCGTAGATAGGGTAGTTGCACTTAGCTAGGGATTTCTTCTTAGAGAAATATGCGCAAGGGTGTAGGAGTCCGTCTAAGCCTACCTATAACAGGATACCTCCAATGCAGTACCCCGAGGAGTCAGTTTCTAGTATCGTCGTACGCTCTAGGTTGAAGGCGGCGAGCGTTGGTCCTGTAGTAAAGAGTTCCTTTAGCTTGTCGAAGCTCCTATCGCATTCGTCCGTCTATTTGAACTGCTTGTCCTTATGCGTTAGCTCTACTAGGGGGCGTACGGTCTCTAAGTAGTTCTGTATAAACTGGCGGTAGAAGTTGGCAAACCTGAGAAATTCCCATACGCCCTTAACGTTCGTAGGCGGCTTCTATTGCTTAATAGCATTAATCTTTTTCCTATCTATACTAATGCCTTTCCCTGCCTCGATAATAAAACCTAGGTATTTCGTACGTTAGACACCGAATTCACATTTGTCGATGTCGAGGTACAAGCTAGCCTGCTGCAGTCGGTCCAACACCTTCTTGACATCCCGTACGTAATCTGCGTAGGTGCTGTCTGTAAAAACCAGGGTGTCGTTAAGGTATGCTAAGCAGATATCGTCTAGTAACCCTTGTAGGGACTTGTTAATGTACCTTTAGAAGGTTGCCGGTGCATTGGCAAGGCCAAAGGGGGTAACAAGCTACTTAAAAAGGCTATATCTCGTACAGAAGGCAGTTATCCATTTACAGCCTTCCTTAATCCGTATCTTGTAGAAGACTGAGACTATATTAAGCTTAGTAAACCACTTCGCCTTGCTGATCCGTCCGAGAGTCTCCTTAATAAGGGGTAGGGGGTACCGGTCCTTCTTGGTAATCGCGTTAATGCCTCTATAGTCTACGTAGAAACGCAATCCGGCCTTCCCTTCCTTATAGACAAACAGAACTGGGGCCCCTGCGGACGACGTACCAGCCCGAATAAACCCTTTAGCCAGTAGGTCGTCCAGGGTTTTGCGCAATACTAGGAGTTCTCCAGAGGACATTCTATATAGCAGTCCGTACGGTACCTCCGGCAAGCCCCTATCCGGACAGGGTTCTAGTTAGATGTTATAGTCAATCCCTTCCCCTCGGTGCAGCGGCAGCTTCGAGGCCGACTTCGGCTCGAAGAGGTCTAGGTATCTAGCATACTCCCTTAGGAGGTTTGTACAGGGGTTCGTTACTTCCTTAGGTGCCAATGCCTTCTTAATGTCTGCCGTTGCTGTGTTGATTTCGGCCTTAGTATTACTACCTTACGAGATCTTTCCCTAGTCCTGGATTCTTTACTTCGTTACTGCTAGGTACAGCCGTCCTCGTCCGACGTCTAGCTTGCCTCTCTAGCGCTCTATCTAAGGCTTCCCTAGTATTAGGTCGTACCCTAACTTGTCCTGTACGACATAGAGGTATAAGTCCTGCTTATAGTGTCCCTGTACCTCTATCGTTACTTTTACTATATAGGTAATGTCTGGTCCTTGTCCGGTAATGCCCAGTATGCGTACGGGTACCGTAGGGGTCGTCTTAATCCGATGTCTCTGTACGAAGTCTTCGCTAATTACTCTATACACTAAACATCCTGTGTTAATCAATGTCCGCGCCGTTGCGGACCTGTTTAACGTCGGCCGTACGATAAACGGCGTTGTCGTTATGTAATTGCTCTTAAAAGATAGCTAAGTAATGCTTTGATTTGGCAGTCTATCTCGCACCCGCCTCTGGCAGAGTCTTCGCTTAGGGCCTACTCTTTTCCCGACTCGTTGTCGTCCAAGTAGAACTCCTAATCTTCTCGTTAAGGCGCTGCAGTTGCCACTCTCGCAGTGGTCAGCCGTCCCCCAGGTCTCTCCGCTAGCAGTAGCCTGCAACTCCGTACAGCGTAGCCTATCTTGCTACACTAGTAGCAGCTCCCTTCTGCTCGTCTCTTGTTAAGGGTAGCTGTATCTACTTATTGCGCCCTTTTAGTAGCGGCCCTTAGCCGTACAGTAGTTGCTGCCGCTACCCTTGTCTTCGTCAGTTCCTAGTCTATAGCGTCCGTCTATCGCTAGAGGGGTTGTCTTATCTCCTAAGTGCAGCCTATCCGTCCAAGCCTGTGCTGCTGGTCGTCGACTATCCTAAGGAGGTCGCAGAATTCCTCGTACGTAGTTGGTCGCATTACGCCTACTAGCCCTGTTATAATTTCCTTAGAGAGGCCTACCTCTAAAGAGGTAATTTTCATCCTGTCCTTCTATTGGAGTCCTCCCGCTTCTGCCAAAGTCTGGTCAAATTCTGCGAGGAATTCCTATACGGTCTTGCGTCCTTACTTTATCGTATTGACCTGTAGGAGTGCTCGGCTCTCGCAGTCTAGGTCCTTATAGCTCTTGTCTAGAGCTGCCTAGAGCATCGCCGTTGTAGCTATTGCTAGGTTGGCAATAGCTGTCTCGTAGTACGGCAGAATTCGTGCTGCCGCCCTGCCCTTTAACCTCCTAAAGAGGTAAACTACCTTGTCTAGCTCGGTCGGGTATGCTCCTAAGTCGACCAGGAGCTTAGAGCGCATCTAGGCAGCCTAGGAGGGGTATTCGGCCGGAGCCTCGCTATCGTATATAGAGACGTCGGGGAGTTTGCTTTTAGGGGTTGGGGTGTAGGTTATTGTATTCGTCGTCGTCGTAGGGGTCGGATCGCGATCGGACGCCCTAAGTTGTCGTAGCTCCTGCTCCTGCTAGGAAATCAACGCAGCCTAGTGGCTTACTTGCTGCTCGAGCTGCCTCTTGCTTTCCAGCAGCTCCTCGTATACGCAGTGCATATGTCCCTCTATAGCCGTAGTTTCTATAGGGATGTCGCCGTCCATCTTTGCTTTGTTACTGCGGTCACCGACAGTAAGATCAGTTCCTAATGTAAGGGGCCTAAGAATCTTGGTTTAGAAACTTGCGGTTAGGTATCTATATAAAGGAACTGATAGGCAGTTCCTTCGTCGTCTGCTGCTGTACGATTTGTACTTACGAAGCCAAGCTAGCAATTCCCCTTTGTGTAGGGGTGCAAGGTTTACTCTCCGTATAGAGGATCGGTAGTTACCTCCTCTGTACAGTAATGCAGAGTTTTCCCCCCCCTATTTAGAGGGGCGGTAGCTCCCCTTTATGTAGGACTGTAGCGTTCTCCCTCCGTACGGGAGTGGGGTCCTATTAGTAGTTTTGTACAGAGGGTAGGGTCGTGCTGGCGCTGCTAAGTCGCAGTCCTTAGGGCGACGGTCGGTTCAGGTCGGGTCCAGGGCCTAAGCTGGGCGGCGCCCCCTAACACGCACTGGCAACCTTCCAAAGGTACATTAACAAGTCCTTGCAAGGGTTACTAGACGATATCTGCTCGGCATACCTCGACGACACCCTAGTTTTTACAGATAGCACCTATATAGATTACGTACAGGATGTTAAGAAAGTGCTAGACCGACTGCAGTAGGCTGGCTTGTACCTCGATATCGACAAATGTAAATTCGGTGTCCAGCGTACGAAATACCTAGGGTTTATTATTAAGGTAGGGAAAGGTATAAGCATAGATAGGAAGAAGATTAATGCTATTAAGCAATAGAAGCCGCTTACAAATGTTAAGGGCGTACAGGAATTTCTTGGATTTGCTAACTTCTACTGCTAGTTTATACAGAACTACTCGGAGATTGTGCACCCCCTAGTCGAGCTAACATACAAGGACAAGCAGTTTAAGTAGACGGATAAGTGCGATAGGAGCTTTAATAAGTTAAAGGAGCTCTTTACTACAGGACCAACGCTTGCCGCCTTTGACCTAGAGCGTACGACGATACTAGAAACCGACTCCTCGGAGTACTGCATTAGAGGTATCCTGTTACAGTTAGGCTCGGACGGACTCTTGCACCTATACGCGTATTTCTCTAAGAAGAACTCCCTAGCCGAGTGCAACTACCTTATCTACGACAAGGAATTGCTAGCGGTCGTACAGTGTTGTAAAGCGTAGGATAGAGAACTTCGCTTAGTTCCTAAGTTCCTTGCCCTAACTAACTACAAGAACCTGGAGTACTTTACGCAACCCCGGAAGCTGTCTAAGAGGCATATACAATAGGCAATGTACCTAAGCTGGTTTAATATAAGACTCTAGTATCGCAAAGGCAAGGACAACAGCAGGGCTAATGCACTATCTAGACAGGACTAGGACATGCCAACGACGTACGAGGACGACCAGTTAAAGTTACGAACATTTCAGATATTTAAGGAGGAGCTAGGCGAGGAGACTATCCGCCTAGCGGCGAAATACCTATAGGAACCCTAACTGCAAGTATAGGAAGAGGCAGTAGAGAAGGACGAGGTGTACCGAGAGGCCTGTACAGCGATTTAAGGAGGGCAGTAGAAGCTCCTAGCAGAGCTCTATCTTAAGGTGTCGGCAGCAGAGTGCTTAGTAGATAAGGAGAACAACCTAAAGTTTAGGAATCAGATTTGGGTCCTAGCAGACGAGAAGCTCCGTACGAGCTTAGTACAACAGGCGTATAATTCTATAGCTACTGGGCACCTAGGGCATAAGGAGACGTACAGCATTGTCGCTAGGGACTACTACTAGCCGGCGATAGCAAAGGACATCTGCAGATTCGTACGGAACTGCGATGTATACAGACCGACTAAGCCCTAGCGGGAACTAAAGCATAGGCTGCTAAAGCCCCTACCGATCCCGGACCGGCCCTAGCAAGACCTAACGGTAGACTTTATTACAGACCTCCCTAAGAGCGACGGACGGCAGAACATTATAGTAGTTATAGACAAGTTAACGAAAGGGGTAAAACTAAAGGGAATAGACTCTCGACTATAACCAGACGAACTAGAACCGACTTCTCCCTATAGCAGAGCTGTCTATTAACAGCCGTACAGCTAATGCTACAGGATTGTCCCCCTTCTTTATAGCCTATAGATACGACTACTCCCTGCTCCTACCGACCCTAAGTAGTAACACGCCGCGCCCTGTACGATCCCTAATCCAGCAGGGAGAGGCCATTGTACGGACGATTACAGACGCCTATTAATAGGCAAAGGCAAGCCTAGCTATAGCTTAACAGAATGGAGAAGAGCAGGCCAACAAGGGACAGCAGGCTGCACCAGGGTACGAGGCAGGGGATAAGGTCTAGCTAAACTAGCGCAATATCCGTATAGACCGGCCGAGCAAGAAGCTAGATTGGAAGAACAGGAAGTTTACAGTAGTCCGACCAGTAGGGACATACACTGTACGACTTAACACTCCCCTAGGGATTTATCTAGTCTTCTATATAGACCTCGTACAGCCAGCGAATACGGACCCCCTACTGCACTAGACGACAGACGACGCGCGCCCACCCGCGATTATAACTAAGAGCTAGAAAGAATACAAGGTAGAAGGAGTCCTTAAGAGCTAAAGGAAGCAGGAGAAGGTAGAGTACCTAGTAAAATAGAGAGGATAGGCAGAGCCTATATAGGAACTATACGAGGCCCTGCAGGACACAACTGCGCTAAACAGGTAGGAGGAGAACTATCCCCCTGCCCAGTTACAGTAACACTGCGCCGTACAGCGAAAAGGGGCACGATCTACCCTAAGGACAGGGTAGCCGCTAGCAAGTTAGATTGTTAAAGGATCGAGAATTACGACGTAGGACACTATAGAATCCTACCGACACTACATCGTATAACACTGTATAGGAAAAGGGGCAGAAGGAAAGGGACAGCTAGGAAACAGGTAGGAAGGAAAGTAGAAATAAGAGGAGCTAGGAGCAGAACTGTCTAGAATTTCTTACTACCTAGGGGGGGGGGGGTAGCTTACTAGCCACCACCCTAGGAGACTAGGGCGGCCGACTCCCTATTAGAGATCTCAATTACCTCCTGCCTAGCAGGACCCCTACCTCTACCTAGGCCAGCCCTAGGAAGCAGAGGCACCTCCCTACCCCTACGCGCCTCCTCTAGACAGTAGTAGAGGCAGTAGAGGGAGCTATCCTTCTACTTATATAAGGTACACACCCTAGCCTAGAAGCCGGGGAGGCAGTATAGGCCAAGTAAGGGCTAGGGGGAGTTAGGGCAGGGGGCGTAGGGCTAGCCCTAGGTAGCAATAAGGATAGCGTTAACATACGACGCCCGAGCTGTAGCTACCTGCTAAGGGCTAACCTAGGCGGGGTCGCACTAGAAGGCGTAGTAGGGCAGCTTAGCTGCGTCCTGCTGCTCGTAGGTGTAGTACCTAAGACATTAGCTTCGATCGTATAGAGGACGGGAACCTGTACGAACTGGAAGCAAAGCTATTAGTCGAATTAAGCATTCTACTACTAGAGGCAGAAATAGGAGGGGACCCTAGCCGGACGAGCGGAGGAGGAGGAGCCAGCAACTACGAGGGAGCTACAGCAAGCACAGCTAGACGGAGCGGGTAGAATAATAGTAGCGAGTAGGTAGTAGTAACTAGTAGTAGCTAGTAGTAGGGCCGGAGTAGACGTTAGATAGTAGACGGTAGACGGGGGACGGTAGACGGTAATAGACAGTAGATAGTATAGAAGGGGGGAGGCAGGCAGGGAATAGTAGGAAAAGGGGGAAGGGAATAAGAAGGAAGAGGTTTGGAATTTAGGAGGTAGCTGCCTACTATAGAAGGCAATAGCAACTAGAGCAGCTGCTACAACTATATAAAAAGGCAAAGAGGCAACTACAACCCAGTAGGCGACGACCAACGACTGTATAGACGACTAGACGAAAATGGGAAGCCGCGACCTGCTAAAGGAACACTAGGAGCTAAGGGTATACAGCATGCTGCTGTACGAAAAGGACACTACGAGAAAGGAGGGGGGGGTATTGTTAGGGGGCGCTGCCCAGCCCAGGTCCTAGACCCGACCTAAGCCAGCCGTCGCCCTAGGGACTGCGACTTAGCAGCGCTAGCACGACCCTACCCTCTGCACGGAATTACCGACAGAACCCTACTCCTGTATAGAGGGAGAACCCTATAGCCCTATATAGAGGGGAATTGCCGCCCCTCTAAATAGAGAGAAAACTCTATACTACTGTACAGAGGAAGAACTCCCAATCCTCTGTACAGAGTATAAACCTTGCACCCCTATATAGAGGGAAATTGCTAGCTTAGCTTCGTAGGTACAAATTGTACAGCAGCAGACGACAACAAAGGAACTGCCTATCAGTTCCTTTATATAGATACCCAGCCTTAAGTTTGTAAACCAAGATTCTTAAGCCCTTATACTAGAGATAGATTGGCTAACCTGGAGTCGCGACTAGAAGGTAAAGCTTTTTCGCTAGTAGCGGACCTAGAAGAGATAACCGCCGAAGAAGCAATCAATGCGCTGGATTAACGCTTCGGAGATCCATTACGAAAGAAGACAGCCTGTAAGCAACTAGATAAGATTGACTAGAACCGGCAGACGTTTAAGGAATTCTACAGACTATTCCGAAAATATGCTATCCGAGCCAGAGTGTCGGAAGATAAGCAGCTCCACCTACTAAGGCAGAAGCTAAACCCTGAACTAGCTGCAGCTATAGCTTTTGTAGAAGATAAAGACCTTAAGAGCTTTGTGCACTAAGCGAGAGTTACCGCTAGAAACCTAAGCGCTTGCGCGAAGTCGCGCGCATCGAACTAGAAGCCGTCGATAACGCAGACAACGAGACCCCCTGCACCTTTTCGGAGAGCACCTTAGCAGCTATTGTATTTGCTGCGTTCGTCGTTCGTCCCTACCTGCTACGCGTATAGAAAGCCTGGCCACATCGCTACGAGATGCCAAGCGACGGATAAGCAGAAGCAGGAGTATCGAGCTACGAAGCAGCAGCCGAGAAAGGCTATCCAAGCTATAGAGCCGGCTCCGAACGACACCGACAGTATAGACAGTAGAGTGCTACTAAGAATTCTAGGAAAAGACCAGCTAGACGGATAGGCCCCCTATCCAGCAAGGATAATAGGGCACTAAGACGAACAACGTCGCCAGAAGAAGGAAGTATTAACAGCTGCAGCGACCCGCTCTTAGCGGCGGTAGAAGTAAATACGGAAACAGCTATTATCCTTCCAATTACTATCTACCCCCTCGATAGCTTAAGCAGACCACTTTAGCTAAGAGCTTTTATAGACACAGGAGCCCTTATCGGAGCCGCGATCCACTATCGACTAGTTCAGAAACTGATAAAAGGATATAGTTATCCAGTAGAGCTAGCGTCGCCGACGCGAATTTCGGCATACAACGGACAAGACACTAAGAGTGTTACGCATTATGTGCCGCTAAGGACTACCCTAGCTGGTCGCACTACGGAAGCGACGTTCCGAATTATAGATATCGGAAGGTTTGACATTATAGGACAGAAATAGATAAATAACTAGAAAGCCGTTATTAACGTAGGTAAAGGCACACTCGGATTCAAAACCCTGCAGAGTGGCGTCGCCGCCGTTAAACCGGTTACTGTCGTCGCTGCGAAACCGAACGTTACGACTATCGAAGAGGTTCCGATAGATCGGCCCGACCCTCTAGACACGATCGGAATAATAAGCTCGGAAGCTTTAACGACCCTCGCAAGGTCGCCAGACAATAAGATTTACGCTATCTTAATAAAGGACATCGAAGACTACTAGAAGATAATAGCAGAAGAAGAAGTAGATCCGCTAGAGGTGTTACCGAAAGAACTCTATAGTTACACTAATGTGTTCTCGAAAGCAGACTCCAACCTCTTGCCGCTCTACCGACCGGAATACGACAACAAAATCCAGCTAAAAGAAGGAGCTACACTGCTAAGAACCGAGCCCCTAAGAAGGCTGTCGCTAGCCGAGCTGGACCAGGTAGAAGTGTTTGTTCGAGAAAATCTAGCGAAGAAGTTTATTAAGCCAAGCTTAGCCGAATATACGTTACTAATTCTTTTTGTAAGAAAGCCTAGAGGTAGCCTCCGACTGTGCGTAGATTACAGAGGCCTTAATAAGGTCACTAAGAGAGACGTGTATCCGCTGCCTCTAATTGATAAGACTATACAGAGGGTAGCGAAGGCTAAGTAGTTCAGTAAGCTGGATATTCGCTAAGCGTTCTACTGACTAAGGAACGAGGAAGGACAAACCAAAGATCTTACGACATTCGCTACGCGCATAGGCAATTTTAAGTAGTTGGTAATGCCTTTCGGACTTAACAGCGCACCGGCAGTGTAGCAACGCTTTATAAACTACACCTTTATAGACATACTAGAACGGTTCGTGTCTATCTACTTAGACGACATTCTTATCTATACTAAAGGAACGAGAGAGCAACATACGGACTACATCGAGAGGGTGTTAAAGAGACTCTGCGAGGTCGGATTGAACGCGGACACAAAGAAGAGCGAGTTCTATTAGACCGAAGTCAAATATCTCGGTCTTATCCTCAGAAGAGAAGGGATTCCGATAGACCCCTTAAAAGTCGCTACAGTCGCGGAATAGAAGCAGCCGAAATCCGGAAACACTACGCAAATCGGAGCGTTTCTAGGATTCTGTAGCTACTATCGACAGTTTATTAAGGACTTTAGTAAGATAGCGAGACCCCTAAATAAGGCATAAAAGAAGGAGGCCGCTAGCCTATAGAATAAGAAGTGTACAGAAGCTTTTATCCGACTGAAAGAAGCAGTAGCCTCGGCGCCGGTTCTAGCGCACTTCCGACCAGAAAAGACGATTTACGTAGAAACGGACGCTTCCGATACAGTAACAGCAGGGGTCCTTTCTTAATATAGCGACGACGAAACTCTCTATCCAGTGGCTTTCTTTAGCAAGTCTATAAACGAGGCTAAGCAGAACTACGCTATTTATAATAAAGAGCTATTAGCTATTATTCAGGCTTTCGAGGAGTGGAAACTGGAGCTTATAGCTAGACAGAGCACGGTCCAGGTCCTTACAGACCACTAGTCACTGACCTACTTTATAAAGACGCAGAAGCCATTACGTCGCCAAGCCTAATAGGCTGCCTACCTATCTAGATTTGATTTTAAGATTCTCTATCGACCCGGAGCTCAAAATAGAAAGGCCGACGCGTTAACGAGAAGAGAAGGGAAGACTAGCCGCGCGAAGGAAGATCTAAATATGTTCTAAAAAGTGTTAACTAAACGGATAGTAGACGCCGAGGTGCGGAAAGAGGTAGGGGTCTGTGCGATAGAGCCGCCGACCGAGGAAGAGACTCTTTACGAAAAGGTAGAGCAGCTTAACCAGTAACAGAAGCTTGGCAAAACCGGCTTAGGGAAGCTAATAGTTCTAGAAGAACTAATTACAGAGATTATCTAACCAGTCTATAGCTCTACGGATGTTAGTTGCGCAGACTCAAAGAAGACGATAGAAGCAATAAGGACGACCTACTGGTTTCTGCGAATTTTCGAGCAGATCTACCGGTTTATCGCTAACTGTTACGTATACCGAGCGGCGAAGCTACGTTACGGCCTTCCGGCTAGTCTGTTAAAGCCACTTCCGATCCCTAAGAAACTGTAGCAGCATATTACGATAGATCTCGCAACCGGCCTGCCGGATTCCGATAGATATAATGCTACGCTTAACGTAGTGGATCGACTAAGTAAGGAGCGCTATTTCATCCCCTGCTAAGCTAAGGATAAAGGAACTACAGCAGAAGAAACGGCGAGAATGCTAATCTAGCACGTATAGAAGCACTATAGCCTGCCGGACACTATTACTACAGATAGGGGTCCTTAATTTACTACTAATGTATAGAAAGCTATTAACCAAGCTCTCGGAATTCGTAGAAAGTGTAAGGGGCTTAGGAATCTCAGTTTAGAAACTTAAGGCCGGGTATCTACATAAAGGAACTAATAGGCAGTTCCTTCGTCGTCTGCTGCTGTACAATTTGTACCTACGAAGCCAAGGTAGCAATTTCCTTCTATATAGGGATGCAAGGTTTAACCTCTGTACAGAGGATTGGGAGTTCCCTCCTCTGTACAGTAGTATAGAGTTTTCCCTCTATTTAGAGGGGCGGTAGTTCCCCTTTATGTAGGACTATAGGGTTCTTCCTCTATACAGGAGTAGGGTCCTGTCGGTAGTTCCGTACAGAGGGTAGGGTTATGCTGGCGCTGCTAAGTCGCAGTCCTTAGGGCGACGGTTAGCTTAGGTCCGGTCCAGGACCTGGGCCGGGCGGCGCCTCCTAACAGAAAGCTCAGTACGGCCGCTTACCCTTAAACCGACGGTTAGTCTAAAGTAGCTAACCGAGAGATAGAAAAATATCTGCGAATCTTCTGTAGCTATTATTAAGCAGAGTAGGTTAAGGTGTTGCCTATAGCCGAATTCTGCGCCAACTTAGCACAGTTAGAGGCCACCTTACTGGCACTGTTTAAGATAACCTATAGCTATCTTCTAAGGATAAGCTTTTAACCGCCAAGCGAACCCAGCTCTTTAGAACCGTCTACATCTACTGCTACCTCGTCGAAGAGAGTCGCCGCCGCCGCGGCAGAAGCTCTCCGATCTTAGATAGAAGAAGCGAACAAGGTAGTGAAAGAGGCTATAGAATCGGCTTAGAAGAAGATAGTAACTCGAGCTAATAGAAAGCAGTTACTAATAGAATTCGAAGAAGGCTAAAAGGTATAGCTTAACACGCGGAATCTAAGGCTAAAAGGCAACGCCAAGCTTAACCCCCGCTACGTAGGTCCGTTTAAGATAGTGGAAAAGAGGTCGCCAGTAACCTACCGCCTCCAGCTACCGAAATCGTTCCGAATCTACGATGTCTTCTATTCGGACCTGCTAAGTTTAGACCCTAAAGACGGCCTTCTAGAACAAGGGTTCGCCGACCCCCTACTAATCGAGATAGAGGGTAAAGAAGAAGAATAGGAGGTAGAAGATGTAATAGATATAAGAAAGCTAAGAGGATCTATCGAAGCAAGGATCTTATAGAGAGGATAGCCGGAAGACTGTAAATAGTATCCGGCCGAGAGCCTCCGGAATTCGGCGAAACTGCTAAGTGATATAACGCGGTACACTTAAGCCAAAAGGGACTGGTCAAGTAACTCGGAAGTGACTTGACCAATGTGTACCAGATATATGAACCTTGGCAAGGCATAGTAATGACACGGGCCAACCCACCCCGTATTACTACTCGCTGTGCTACAGGCTTACGACCTCGTAAGCTGCGCTTACTTACAGGCTACGTATACTATTGCACAGCCCCCCTATGCAGCATACGCAATTAACCCCCCCCCCCGGCAGGTCTGCATACAGCCAGCTGGACCTTTACCGGGTCTGCCTTATTCTGTACGGAGTGGTGGACAAACGGACATACGTTAACGCTGCTTCCACTCTCCCGTTAAAAGATGCGCCCCCTGGGAATTGAACCCGGGCCTTTTATCGTACACTTTCAGCAGTTACTTCCGAGTTAAGTAATGTAACGCAGTACACTTAAGCCAAAAGGGACTGGTGAAGTAACTCGGAAGTGACTTAACTAATGTGTACCAGATATATAAACCTTGGCAAGGCATAGTAATAACACGGGCCAACCCACCCTGTATCACTAAGAGAGTTATATTTCCGGAATCTGAGGAAGCCGAAGCCTAAGTAGCTCCGAAGTTGATTATTCTGGAAGAAGAAGAAAAAACCGCGTCTGCTCTATTAGTGCAGAAGCTGATAAAGACGATCGTAGCAGTCGCTTTGCCAGAGTCTTCGACTCGACCACTACCTACTACTGCCTCGGCAGGAAGCTCGCCGACACCGTACAGCGGCGTCGGCGCCGCCGGCCTTGCAGTATGTAAGGTCTTTAGTAGAGAAAGAAGAAGAAGAAGATAGCAAGCTGTAGATAAATCTATATAGACCTCTGCAGCAGAGCATAGACCGGTTACGCCGCAGCTCAGGTAACCGCCGGATTCGATTAGATAGCTCTTCCGATCAGATAGACGCCAAGTAAAGACGTTAGAAGGCAACGATATAAGAAGAAAGAAGATAAAAAAAGGGGATAGTTTCGAAATAGAAGAAAGCGAAGAAATAGCGACGGATTTTAAAAGAAAAGAGACACATAGAGAAGTAAGCAGTCGAGGTCGACTGCTGGTAAGGGAGGGGGGTGGTGTTGCAGCAGCAGAAAGGGGTGGGACTGAGTAATAGGGTAGACCCTTGGAATTTTGGCTCGGCCCTTCTGGACTAAGCTGGGCCTTGGCACACTACCCCTAAAGCTCTTACTTATTACTACATAGATTCCTTTCCCTTCTTAGTTCGAGATATAGTTATTAAAAAGGCCGTATTAAATCTTATCTGTATGCCCAGATTAGTCTCGGCCTTCTACAAAATACAGATTAAGGAAAGCTGTAAATAGATAACTGCCTTCTGTACGAGATAGAGTCTTTTTGAGTAGCTTGTTACCCCCTTTAGCCTTGCCAACGCACTGGCAACCTTCTAGAGGTACATTAACAGGTCCCTACAAGGGTTACTAGACGACATCTGTTTGGCGTTACTTGACGACATACTGGTTTTTACAGACGGCACCTATGCAGACTACGTGCAGGACGTTAAGAAGGTACTAGATCGACTGCAATAGGCTAGCTTATACCTCGACATCGACAAATGTAAATTCAGTATACAGCGTACGAAATACCTAGGGTTTATTATCGAGGAAGGGAAAGGCATTAGCATAGATAGGAAGAAGATTAAAGCTATTAAGCAATAGAAGCCGCCTACGAGCATTAAGGGCGTATAGGAATTCCGTAGGTTTGCCAACTTCTACCACTAGGTTATACGGAACTACTCGGAGATCGTACGCCCCCTAGTCGAGCTAATATATAAGGACAAGCAGTTTAAATAGACGGACGAGTGTAATAGGAGCTTTAACTAGCTAAAGGAGCTCTTTACTACAGGACTAACGCTTGCTGCCTTCGACCTAGAACGCACGACAATACTAGAAACCCACTCCTTAGGGTACTATATAGGAGGTATCCTGTTACAGGTAGGCTTAGACGGACTTCTGCACCTATGCGCGTACTTCTCTAAGAAGAACTCCCTAGCTAAGTGCAACTACCCTATCTACGACAAGGAATTACTAGTAGTCGTGCAGTGTTGCGAAGCGTAGGATAGACAACTCTGCTCAGTTCCCAAGTTCCTCGCCCTAACCGACTACAAGAACCTCGAGTACTTTACGCAACCCTAGAAGCTGTCTAAGAGACATGTACGATAGGCGATATACCTAAGCCGCTTTAATATAAGACTCTAGTATCGCAAGGGAAAGGACAACAGCAGGGCCGATGCACTATCTAGACAGGATCAGGACATGCTAACGACGTACGAGGACGACCGGCTGAAATTACGAACATTCCAGATGTTTAAGGAGGAGCTAGGCGAAGGGACTATCCGCCTAGTAGCGATACACAGATAGGAACCCTAACTGCAGGTATAGGAAGAGGCAGTAGAAAAGGACGACGTATACCGAGGGGCCTGTACAGCGATCTGGGGAGGACAGCAGAAGCTCCTAGCAGAGCTTTACCTTAAGGTGTCAGCAGCAGAGTGTACAGTAGATAAGGAGAACAACCTAAAGTTCAGGAATCGGATTTAGGTCCCAGCAGACGAGAAGCTCTGTACAAGCTTAATACAACAGGTGCATAACTCTATAGCAACTAGGCACCTAGGGTGCAAGGAGATATACAGCATCGTCGCTAGGGACTACTACTAGCTAGCGATAGCAAAGGATATCCGCAGGTTCGTACAGAACTGCGATGTCTACAGACGGACGAAGCCCTAGCGTAAACTAAAGCATAGGCTGCTGAAACCCCTACTAATACCGGACCGGCCCTAGCAAGACCTAACAGTAGACTTTATTACAGACCCCCCTAAGAGTAACGGATAGCAGAACATTATAGTAGTTATAGACAATCTAACGAAGAAGGTAATACTAGAAGGAATAGACTCTATTACAGCTCAAGACACTGCTTAGGCATTTATACAGACGACGTTTAGCAAGTACGGATTCCCTAGGTCAATTGTATTAGACTAGGGCATACAGTTTAAGCTAGCTCTAGGCAAGGGTCTGCCAGTTGCTAAACGTAGAGCGTCGCCTATTAACTGTATAGCACCTACAGACGGACAGCGCGACGGAGAGGTTTAATTCGACGTTGGAAGCGTACCTCTAAGCGTACGTCGACTACGACTAGACAAACTGGAACCGCCTCCTCCCTATAGCGGAGTTGGCTATTAACAGCCGTATGGTAGACACTACTGGATTGTCCCCCTTCTTTATAGCCTACAGATACGACTACTCCCTGCTCCTACCGACCCTAAGTAGCGCTACCCTACGCCCTGTACGATCCCTAATTTAGTATAGAGAGGCTATCGTACAGACAATTACGAACGTCTATTAATAGTCGAAAGCGAGTCTAGCTATAGCTTAACAGAATGCGGAAGAGCAGGCCAACAAGGGACGACAGGCTGCACTAAGGTATAAGGCAGGAGATAAGGTCTAGTTAAACTAGCGCAACATCCGTACAGACTGGCGAAGCAAGAAACTAGATTAGAAGAACCGGAAGTTTACAGTAGTCCAACTAGTAGGGACATACGCTATATAACTTAACACTCCCCTAGGGATTTACCCAGTCTTCTACATAGACCTTGTAGGGCCAGCACATACAGACCCCCTGCCGCACTAGACGACGGACGACGCGCGCCCTCTAGCGATTATTACTAAAGGCTAGGAAGAGTACGAGGTAGAGGAAATCCTTAAGAGCTAAAGGAAGCGGAAGAGGGCAGAGTACTTAGTTAAATAGAGAGGGTAGGCAGAGCCTATTTAGGAAATGTACGAGGCCCTACAGGACACAACCGCGTTGGACAGGTAGGAGGAAAACTATCTCCCTGCCTAGTTACAGTAACACTACGCTATACAGCAAGAAGGGGCATAATCTACCCTAGATACAGGGCAGCCGCCGGCAACTCGGGTTGCCGAAGGATCGGGAATCAAGACGTAGGACCCTACCGGATCCTACCGACACTACACTGTACTATACTGTACAGAAGGGGGCAGGAGGAAGAGAACAGCTAGGAGACAGGTAGGAATAAGAGTAGAAGCAGGAGGGGAACGAGAGCAACACTGTCCAAAAGCTTTTATATACTACCTTAGGGTAGCTTACTAGCCGCTACCCCTTAGTAATAGGGCAGCCGACTCTATACCCGAAATCTTAATTACCTCCTAGCCGGCAGGGGCCCCAACGCTAGAAGGAGTAGAAGAGCAGCTTAGCAGCATCCTGCTGCTTATTAATGTAGCACCTAGGACGTTAGCTAGGACTATACGAAGGAGGAAGACTGTACGAACTAGAAGCAGAGTTGCTAGTTAAGCTAAACATCCTACAGCTAGAGGTAGAGGTATAGGAGGACGAGCCGGCAACTACAAGA
Organism: Pseudocercospora ulei; assembly: GCA_016165855.1. Taxonomy (NCBI): domain Eukaryota; kingdom Fungi; phylum Ascomycota; class Dothideomycetes; order Mycosphaerellales; family Mycosphaerellaceae; genus Pseudocercospora; species Pseudocercospora ulei. Next base: position 3,843,474 of record JACWNB010000003.1, read on the forward strand.
GAGCTACGATAGCACTAGGCGGACGGAATGGTAGCGTTAGTAGTAGTAGTTGTATTTAGTAGTAGTAGTAGTAGTAGTAGTTATAGTAATAGTAGTAGTAGTAGACGGCTAGGCGGACAGGTAGCAGATAGGGGAATAGAAGAGAAAGAGAAGAAGAGAGGGAGAAGGGGGCAAGGCTTAATATACAGGGTAGTAGCTGCCTGCTATGTAAAGCAAAGGCAGCTAGGGCAGCTGCTACAGCCGTATAAGGGAGGGCAAACGAGGCAACTACGACCTAGTGCCTAGACGAGCGACGGCCCTATAGACGACCAGACGGAGGCAGGAACATCTACCTAGGAGCTGAACTCCGGACAACGACCAGGGCATAGGGACAGAGCTAGACAGCCCGCTACTGCAAGACTGTACGGCTAGGACGCAGAGTATATAGCTAGGGCTATAGGGTAGGAGGCGAACAGTTAGACAGGACTAAGCACCTCCTGTACCTTCGTAACTGCTCGCAGGTCCCCCTCCGCCTTAGCTTCGGCATCCTCAAAGTAGCAAACGGAATAAGTTAAGATTAGGTAGAAGCGATCTAGCACTACCTGCCTTCCCTGCTCGCAGGTCCTCCTCTGCCTTAGTTAAAGGATCTAGATAGACAAGGCTAAGGTTGCAACAGCGGGTAGGGAGGGCATCTAGCAGGCATTGCCGAGTAGCTAGTGCCTAGATAAAGACAGGAAGCGCTACCCGCCAGAGGAGCCCTAAGAGCTAAGGGTATACGACTCGCCGTTATATAAGAGAAGCACTACGAGAAGGGAGGAGGGTATTGTTAGGGGGCGCCGCCTAGCCCAGGTCCTGGACCTAAGCCAGCCGTTGCTCCAAGGACTGCGACTTAGCAGCGCCAGTACGACCCTACCCTCTGTACAGAGTTACTAATACGACCCTACTCCTCTATAGAGGGAGAATCCTATGTCCCTATATAGAGGGGAATTGCCGCCCCTCTAAGCAAAGAGAAAACTCTATATTACTATATAGAGAGAAACTCCTAATCCTCTGTACAGAGTGTAAACCTTGCATCCCTGCACAGAGGGAAATTGCTAGCTTGGCTTTGTAGGTACAAATCGTACAGCAGCAGACGACAAAGGAACTGCCTATTAGTTCCTTTATGTAGATACCCAACCTTAAGTTTCTAAACTAAGATTCTTAAGCCCTTACAGAAGAGAACAGGCAGCTAAGAGAGGAGATAGAAGCAGTAATAGCCGAGAAGGAATCAGCAGAGACTATTATCAATATATTAGAAAACTAAGCAGCAAATCGACTGGCGCAACTAAAGGTACTAAAGGCTTAGCTAACTAACATAGAGGCAGCGACGTCGTCGGCACTGCCGCTACTACGGGAAGAACAAGTAGAAACTGCCTTACTAGCGGCCTACAGTTAAGGTAGCACCTCGATAACGTTACTACCTAATCTAGCAGCCTTTAGGGATAGAGACCCTAAAGATTAGGAGGCCTTTAAAAAGAAGATAAAGAACAAGACAAGTCGTAATTATACCGAAAGCAGTAAAGAAGACAGATTGGCCTACCTAGAATTGCGACTAGAAGGCGAAGCGTTCTTACTAGTAGCAGACCTAGAAGATGTAACCGCCGACGAGAGAATTAAAGCCCTTAACTAACGCTTCGGAGACCCCTTCCAAAAGAAGACGGCCTGTAAGCAACTAGATAAAATTAACCAAGACCGGCTAACGTTTAAGGAGTTTTACGGACTGTTTAGGAAGTATGCTATTAGAGCTAAAGTGTCCGAAGACGAGCAGCTGCACTTACTAAGGCAGAAGTTGAACCCTAAACTAGCTAGAGCTATAGCTTTAGTAGAAGATAAAGACGTTAAGAGCTTCGTACATTAGGCGAGGATTACCGCTAGAAACTTAAACGCGTATAGGAAATTGGCGGCGCGCGAATCGAACTAGAAGCTATCGTTAGCGCTAACAACACGACCCCCTGCTCCTTTCCGGCAAGGCCCCTAGCAGCTATCCTATTTGCCGCGCTCGTCGTTCGTCCCTACCTACTACGCGTACGGAAAGCCTAGCTATATCGCTACTAGATGCTAAGCGACGGCTTAACAGAAGCAGGAATATCGTGCTACGAAGCCACCGCTACTAAGGAAGACTATCTAAGCTATAGAGACGGTACCGAACGACACTAACAGTGTAGATAGTAGAGTGCTACTAAGAATCTTAGGAAAAGACTAGCTAGACGGATAGGCCCCCTATCTAGCATAGACAATAGGGCACCGCTACGAACTACATCGCTAGAAGAAGGGAGCATTAACAGTTGTAACAATCCGCTCTTAGCGGCGGTGGAAGTAAATACAGAAACTGCTATTATCTTTCTAATTACTGTCTACCCCCTTAGCGGCTCGTACTGCCTACTTTAGTTAAAAGCCTTTATCGACATAAGAGCTCTTATCAACGCCGCGATCCACTATCGACTGGTCCAGAAACTAATAAACGGATATAGTTATCCAGTAGAGTTAGCGTCGCCGACGCGAATCTCGGCATACAACGGACAAGACACAGAGAGTGTTACGCATTATGTGCTATTAAAGACCACCTTGGCTGGTCGCACTATAGAAGCGACGTTTAGAATTATAGATATCGGACGGTTTGTTATTATTATAGAGCAGAAATAGATAAAGAACTAGAGAGCCGTTATTAACATAAGTAAAGGCACACTCGGGTTCAAAACCCAGCAGAGCGGCGTCGCTGCCGCCGAATCGGTCACTGTCGTTGCTACGAAACCGAACGTTACGACTACTAGAGCGGTTCCGATCAGATGCTCCGACGCCCTAGACGCTGTCGGAATAATAAGCTTAGAAGCCCTAGCGACCCTTGCGAGGTCCCCGGAGAATAAGATCTATGCTATCTCAATAAAAGACATCGAAGATTATTAGAAGATAATAGCGGAAGAAGAAGTGGACCCGCTAGAGGTGTTACTAAAAGAACTCTATAGTTACACTAACGTGTTCTTAAAAGCCGACTCTAACCTCCTACGGCTCTACCGACCGGAATACGACAACAAGATCCGACTAAAAGAAGGGGCCGTGCTACCGAGAACTGAACTACTAAGACGCTTATCGCTGGCAGAGTTAGACCAAGTGGAAGTGTTTGTTCGAGAAAACCGAGCGAAGAAGTTTATTATGCCAAACTCCGCCGAGTATATGTCGCCGATTCTTTTCGTACAGAAACCTAGAGGTAGTCTCTAACTGTGCGTAGATTACCGCAGTCTTAATAAGGTTACTAAGAGAGACGTATATCTACTGCCGCTAATCGATAAGACTATACAACGAGTAGCGAAAGCTAAGTAGTTTAGCAAGCTGGACATTCGCCAAGCGTTCTATCGACTAAGGAACGAGGAAGGACAGACCGAAGACCTTACAACATTCGCTACGCGCATAGGCAACCTCAAGTAGTTAGTTATGCCTTTTGGCCTTACTAACGCGCCGGCTATATAGCAACGCTCTATAAGCTACACCTTTATAGACATGCTAGAACGGTTCGTGTCTATTTACCTAGATAATATTCTTATCTACACCGATAGAACAAGAGAACAATATACAGACTACATTAAGAGAGTGTTAACTAGGCTCCGCAAGGTCGGCTTAAACGCAGACATAAAGAAGAGCGAGTTCTATTAGACCGAGGTCAAATATCTCGGTTTTAGTGTTAGAAGAGAAGAAATTCGGATAGACCCTTTAAAGGTCGCCGCTGTCGCAGGGTAGAAGCAGCAGAAGTCCGGAAACACTACCTAGATTAGAGCTTTTCTCAGATTCTGCAGCTACTATCGACGATTTATTAAGGACTTTAGCAAGATAGCAAGACCCCCAAACGAGTGTTAGGGAGCGCTGTCTAGCCAGGTCCTAGACCTAAGCCAGCCGTCGCCCTAAGGATTGCGACTTAGCAGCGCTAGTACGACCCCTTACCCTGTACAGAGGGAGAATCCTACAGCCCTGCACAGAGGGAAATTGCCGCCCCTCTGTACAGAGGGAAAACTCTGTATCCCTATACAGAGGGAAACTCCTAATCCTTTATACAGAGCGAAAACCTTATACCTCTACATAGAGGGAAATTGCTAGCTTAGCTTTGTAGGTACAAATTGTACAGCAGCGGACGACGAAGGAACTGCCTATTAGTTCCTTTATATAGATACCTAGCTTTAAGTTTCTAAACTAAGATTCTTAAACCCTTTATATTAGGAACTGATCTTACTATCGGTAACTGCAGTAATACAACGAAGATAGACAGCGACATCCCTATAGAAACTACAGCTATACAGGATTACATACGCAATACGTACGAAGAGCTGCTAAGGCGCGCGACCTAGCTCGAAGAACAAATAGGCTATTAGGCCTCGACGATTTCCTAACAGGAGCAGGAGCTCCGACAGCCTAGGGCGTCCAGTTGCGACCTAACCCCTACGACGACGACGACGAACACGACGGCCCGCACTACAGTTACAAAGAGCAAACTCCCTAACGTTACTACCTACGATAGTAAGGCACTAGCCGAGTACCCCTCCTAGGCTGCCTAGATACGCTCTAAGCTTCTAGTCGACTTAGGAGTATACCCAACCGAGCTTAACACAGTAGTGTATCTCTTAAGGAGGTTAAAGGGCAAGGCGGCAGCACGAATTCTGCCGTACTACGAAACGGCCATTGCCAACCTAGCAATAGCAACTACGACAATGCTCTAGGCAGCTCTAGACAGGAGCTACAAGGACCTAGACCATAAAAGCTGAGTCCCTGTACAGGTTAATACTATAAAGCAAGGACGCAAGACTGTACGAGAGTTCCTTACAGAATTTAACTAGACTCTAGCAAAGGCAGGAGGACTCTAATAGGAGGACAGGGTAAAGGTAACTACTCTAGAAGTTGAACTCTCTAGGGAGATTATAATAGGACTAATAGGCGTAATATAACTAGCCTCGTACGAGGCATTTTGCGATCTCCTTAGGATAATCGACGACTAGTAGCGTAGGCTTAGACCGATAAGCTGCGCCTACGAAATGCGACAACCCCTCTGTTAGTAGCAGGATGCTATAGACTAGGAGCTAACGACGACCACGAGAGTAGCACCAGCCGTTACCGTACGGCTAAGGGTCGGCACTAAGAGGGCGTAGTAGGTAGATACGGCTACCCTTAACAAAAGACGAGCAGAAGGGAGCTGCTACCAGTGTAGCTAGATAGGGCACACTATACAGAATTGCAGGCTTTTGCTAGCAGAGAGACCTAGGGGACGGCTAACTACTACAAGGGTAGCAACTACAGCACCCTAATACGAGACCTAAGAGTTCCCCTCGGACGATAACGAGTCGGGAAAAGAGTAGCCTCTAAGCGAAGGCTTAGCCAGAGGCATATACGAGATAGATTACTAAATTAAAGCACTACTTAGCTATCTTTTAAGAGTAACTATATAACGACTATACCGTTTATTGTACAACCTACACTAAACGGGACCGCTACTGCGCAGATGCTAATTAACACAGGATGTTTAGTATACAGAGTAATTAGCGAAGACTTCGTACAGAAACACTATATCGAAACGACCCCTACTGTACCTATACGCATACTAGGCATTACCGGACGAGGACCGGACATTACCTATATAGTAAAAGTGACGATAGGGCAGTAAGGACACTATAAGCAGGACTTATACTTCTACGTCGTACAGGACAAGTTAGGGTATAACCTAATATTAGGGAAACTATAGATAGAGCGCTAGCGGGGCAAGCTCGACGTTGGACGAGGACGCCTGTACCTAGCAGCTACGAAGCAGAGACTCCGAGATCAAGGGAGGGTCCTACTAGGCGGCAATGCCAAAGCCGAGGTCAACACTGCGACTACAGACATTAAGAAGGTTTTGATACCTAAGAAAGTAACGGACCCCTATACGAAGCTCCTATTAGAATACGCGGAATACCTAGACCTCTTCGAACGAAAATCGGCCTCGAAGCCGCCCCTGCACTAAGGAGAAGGAATTAACTCCAACATCTAGCTAGAGCCCCGTCCGGATAGGAGCCTGCCCAAAGTACCGTATAGCCTACTGTATAGTATGTCCTCTAGAGAACTTCTAGTACGACGCAAGACACTGGACGACCTACTTGCTAAAGGTTTTATTTGCGCAAGTACGTTATCTACAGGAGCCCTAGTACTGTTTGTTTACAAGGAAGGCTTGTCCCCCTTCTTTATAGCCTATAGGTACGACTACTCCCTGCTCCTACCGACCCTAAGCGGCACTTCCCTATACCCTGTACGTTCCCCGATTTAGTAAGGGGAAGCTATTGTACAGACGATTACGAACGCTTACTAATAGGCGAAAGCGAGCCTTGCTATAGTCTAACAGAGTACAGAAGAATAGGCTAACAAGGGACGACAGGCTACACTAAGGTACGAAGCAGGGGACAAAGTATAGCTAAACTAGCGCAACATCTGTACAGACCGGCCGAGCAAGAAACTAGACTGGAAGAACTAGAAGTTTACAGTAGTCTAGCTAGTAGGGACATACGCCGTACGACTTAACACTCCCCTAGGGATCTACCTAGTTTTCTATATAGACCTCGTACAGCTAGTATATACAGACCTCCTCCTACACTAGACAACGGACGACGAATATAAAGTGCATAGAGGCTTTTAATCAGCTAAAAGAAGCAGTAGCTTCGGCGCTAGTACTAGCGCACTTCCGACTGGAAAAGACGATCTACTTGGAGACAGACGCATCCAATACAGTAACCGCAGGGGTCCTTTCTTAATATAGCGATAACGAAACCCTCCATCCGGTAGCTTTCTTTAGCAAGTCTATAAACGAGGCTAAGCGGAACTACGCTATCCACGATAAAGAACTGTTGGCTATTATCTAGGCTTTCGAGGAGTGGAAGCTAGAGCCTATAGCTAGAAAGAGCACGGTCTAAGTCCTTACAGACTATTAGTTACTAACCTATTTTATAAAGACACAGAAGCTATCGCGCCGCCAAGCCTAGTAGGCTACCTACTTATCCGGATTTGACTTTAAGATTACCTATCGACCCAGAGCTTAAAATAGAAAAGCTAACGCGCTAATAAGAAGAGAAGGAAAGACCAGCTAAGCGAAAGAAGATCTGAACATGTTCCAGAAGGTGTTAACCGAGCGGATAGTAGACGCTAAGGTGTTAAAAGAAGCAGGGATCTACGCAGTAGAGCTGCCGACTAAGGAAGAGATGCTCTATGTTAGGGGACGCCGCCCCGCCAGGTCCTGTACCTAAACTGGCCGTCGTCCTAAGGATAGCGACTTAGCGGCGCTAGCAGGACCCTACTATCTGTACAAAGTTACTAATATAACTCTACTCCTATATAGAGGGAGAATCCTTTAGCCCTGCACAGAGGGGAATGGCCGCCCCTCTGCATACAGGGAAAACTCTGCATTCCTATACAGAGGGAAACTCCTAACCCTCTGTACAGAGCAAAACCCCTATACCCCTATATAAAGGGAAATTGCTAGCTTAGCTTCGTAGGTACAAATTGCACAGCAGCGGACGACGAAGTAACTGCCTATCAGTTCCTTTATATAGATACCTAGCTTTAAGTTTCTGAACTAAGATTCTTAAACCCTTATATTAGGAACTGAACTTACTGTCCGTAACTGCAGTAATATAACGAAGATAGACGGCGACATCTCTATAGAACCTACGGCTATACAGGATTATGTGCACCGCATGTACGAGGAGCTGCTGGCACGCAAGGCCTAGCTCGAACAGCAAGTAAGCTACTAGGCTGCGATAATTTCTTAATAAGAACAGGAGCTCCGATAGCTTAGGGCGTCCAATTGCGATCCGACCCCTACGACGACGACGACGAATACGACGGCCTAGAGCCCGGCCCCTCAGAGCAAACTCCCCGACGTTACTACCTACGATAGTAAGGCTCCAGCCGAGTACCCCTCCTAGGCTGCCTAGATGCGCTCTAAGCTTCTAGTCGACTTAGGAGCATACCCGACCGAGCTAGACAAGGTAGTATACCTCTTTAGGAGATTAAAGGGCAGGGCGGCAGCACAAATTCTGCTATACTACGAGACGGCCATTGCCAATCCGGCAATAGCAACTACGACGATACTCTAGGCAGCTCCTAATAGGAGCTATAATAACCTAGACTGCGAAAGCTGAGCACTCCTATAGGTCAACACTATAAAGCAAGGACGTAAGACTGTACGAGAGTTCCTCGCGGAATACGATTAGACCCTAGCAGAGGTAGGAGGACTCTAATAGGAGGACAGGGTAAAAATTTCTACCTTAAAGGTAGGCCTCTCTAAGGAGATTATAACAGGACTAGTAGACATAATGCGACCAGCCTCGTACAAGGTGTTCTGTAATCTCTTTAGGATAGTTGACGACTAACAACATAGGCTCGGACAGATAAGCTGCGCCTACGAGATGCGACAGCCCCTCTATAGGTAGTAGGATGCTATAGACTAGGAACTAACAACGACGACGAGAGTAGCGGCAGCCGTTACTATATAGCTAAGAGCCGGCGCTAAAAGGGAGCAGTAGGTAGACATAGCAACTCTCGACAAGAGAAGAGCACAAGGGAGCTGCTACCGGTATAGCAAGATAGGGAATACTGCACGGAATTGCAGGCTTTTACTAGCAGAGAGACCTAGGGGACGGCCGACTACTGTAAGGGTAGCAACTGCAGCGCCCTAACACGAGATCTAAGAGTCCCCCTCGAACGACAACAAGTCAGGAAAAGAATAGCCTCTAGGCGAAGGCTCAGCTAGCGGTATATACGAGATAGATTGCTAAATCAAAGCACTACTTAGCCATCTTTAAAGAGCAACTACATAACGACTACGCCGTTTATTCTACGACCTATACTGAACAGGACCGCTACAGCGCAGACGCTAATTAACACAGGATGTTTAGTGTACAGAGTAATTAGCGAAGACTTCGTACAGAGACACTACATTAAGACGACTCCTACTACAGACATTAAAAAGGCTTTGGCGCCTAAGAAAGCAACGGACCCCTGTATAAAGCTTCTATCGGAATAGGCAGAATACCTAGACCTTTTCGAGCCAAAATCAGCCTCGAAACTGCCCCTACACTAAGGAGAAGGAATTAACTACGACATCCAGCTAGAGCCCTGTCCGGATAGGAGTCTGCCCGAAGTACTGTACAGCCCGCTGTATAGAATGTCCTCTAGAGAGCTCCTAGTACTACGCAAGACACTAGACGACTTACTTACCAAAGGTTTTATTTACGTAAGTACGTTATCTATAGGAGCCCTAGTGCTGTTTGTCTACAAAGAAGGTAAGGCCGGCTTGCGTTTTTGCGTAGACTACAGAGGTATTAACGCAATTACTAAGAAGGACTAGTACCCTCTGCCCCTTATTAAGGAGACCCTTAGACGGATCAGTAAGGCAAAGTGGTTTACTAAGCTTAACATAGTCTCGTCTTTCTACAAGATACAGGTTAAGGAAGGCTATAAATAGATAACTGCCTTCCGTACGAGATATAGCCTTTTCGAGTAGCTTGTTACCTCCTTTAGCCTTGCTAACGTACTGGCAACCTTCTAAAGGTATATTAATAGGTTCCTGCAAGAGCTACTAGACGACATCTGCTCTGCTTACCTTAGTAACACACTGGTATTTACAGACGGCACCTATACAGACTACGTACAGGACGTTAAGAGGGTATTAGATCGACTGCAACAGGCTAGCTTGTACCTCGATATCGACAAATGTAAATTCAGTATACAGCATACCAAATACTTAGGTTTTATTATTAAGGCAGGAAAGGCATTAGTATAGACAGGAAGAAGATCGATGCTATTAAGCAATAGAAGCCCCCTATAAGTATTAAGGACATATAAGAATTCCTCAGGTTTGCTAACTTCTACCGCTAGTTTATACAGAACTACTCGGAGATTGTACGCCCCCTAGTCTAGCTAATATACAAGGACAAACAGTTTAAGTAGACGGACAAGTGTAATAGAAGCTTTAACAGGCTAAAGGAGCTCTTTACTACAGGACCAACGCTTGCCGCCTTCGATCCGGAACGTACGACGATACTAGAAACCGACTCCTTAGGGTATTGTATAGGAGGTATTCTGTTACAGGTAGGCTCGGACGGGCTCCTACACCTATACGCGTATTTCTCTAAGAAGAACTCTCTAGCTAAATGCAACTACCCTATCTACGACAAGGAATTCCTAGCGGTCGTACAGTGTTACGAGGCGTAAGACAGAGAACTCCGCTCAGTTTCGAAGTTCCTCGCCCAAACCGACTATAAGAACCTTAAGTACTTTACGCAGCCCCGGAAACTTTCTAAGAGACATGTACAATAGGCGATGTACCTAAGCTGCTTTAATATAAGACTCTAGTACTGTAAAGGCAAGGACAACAGCAGGGCCGACGCGCTATCTAGACAGGACTAGGACATACTAACAACGTACGATAACGACTAGCTGAACGGACATTCCAGATGTTTAAGGAGGAACTAGGCGAAGAGACTATCCGCCTAGCGGCGATGTATATATAGGAGCCCTAGCTATAGGCGTAGGAAGAGGCAGTAGAAAAGGACGACGTTTACCGAGGTGCCTGTACAGCGATCTAAGGAGGATAGCGGAAGCTCCTAGCAGAGCTCTACCTTAAGGTATTAGCAGCAGAGTGCACAGTAGACGAGGAGAACAATCTAGAGTTCAGGAATTAGATTTAGGTCCTAGCGGACGAGAAGCTCTGTACAAGCTTAATACAACGGGCGTACGACTTAATAACAACCGGACACCTAGGGCGCGAGGAGACGTACAGCATCGTCGCTAGGGACTACTACTAGCTAGCGATAGCAAAGAATATCTGTAGGTTTGTACAAAACTTCGATGTCTACAGACGGACGAAGCCCTAGCAGGAACTAAAGCATAGGCTGCTAAAACTCCTATTAATACCGGACCGGCCCTAGCAAGACCTAACAGTAGACTTTTCTACAGACCTCCCTAAAAGCGACGGACGGCGGAACATTATAGTAGTTACTAACAAGCTAACGAAGGGGGTAATACTAGAGGGAATAGGCTCTACTACAGCTAAGGACACTACTTAGGCATTTATACGGACGACGTTCAGCAAGCACAGATTCCCTAGGTTAATAGTATCGGACCGGGGTACACAGTTTACAAGCTAGCTCTAGGCAAGGGTCTACCAGTTGTTGAACGTAGAACGTCGCCTATTAACCACATAGCACCTATAGACAGACGGCGCTACAGAGAGGGTTAACTTGACATTGGAAGTGTACCTCTAAGCGTACGTTAACTACGACTAGACGAATTGGAACCACCTTCTCCCTATAGCGGAGCTAGCTATTAACAGCCGTACGGCTAACGCTAGAGGACTGTCCCCCTTTTTATAACCTACGGATACGACTACTCCCTGCTCCTACCAACTCTAAGCGGCGCTACCCTACGCCCTGTACGATCCCCGATTCAGCAGGGAGAAGCTATCGTATAGACGATTACGAACGCCTATTAATAGGCGAAAGCGAGTCTGGCTATAGCTTAACAGAATGCGGAAGAGCAAGCCAACAAGGGACAGCAGGCTGCACTAAGTTACAAGGCAGGAGATAAGGTCTAGCTAAACTAGCGCAACATTCGTATAGACCGACTAAGCAAGAAACTAGATTAGAAGAACTGGAAGTTTACAGTAATCTGGCCAGTAGGGACATATACTGTACGACTTAACACTCGCCTAGGGATCTGCCTAGTCTTCTATATAGACCTCGTACAGCCGGCATATACGGAGCCCCTGCCGCACTAGACGACAGACGAAGTACGCCCCCTAGCGATTGTAACTAAAGACTAGGAAGAGTATAAGGTAGAAGAAATCCTTAAGAGCTAGGTAAAGTGGAAGAAGGTAGAATACCTAGTTAAATAGACAGGTTAGGCAGAGCCTACGTAGGAACTGTACGAGGCTCTCTAGGACATACAGGCACTAGATAAGTAGGAAGAGGGACACCCTAGTAAACAGTCGCAGCAAGGCTCTACTATATAGGGTAGGACAGATAGTAGCTGCTAGATAAGGCAGCTGCAAGTAGTATTAGGCGACTGTAGCCTAGACCGGGCAGCTACAAGAGACGTTAGGCAGCTATAGACAGGATTAGGCAAGTGCAATAAGACTGGGAAGCTGCAAGGGAGGAGTAAGAATAGAGGGGAACTAGGGACATCTATCCCCAGGGATATAAAAGAGGAGACGATACTAGGGAACCTGCAAGAGGCATAGTACAGATGCAGGAAATAGGGATAGAGCCGGTATAGGGTAGGAAGGGACTATACGAGATAACCGGCCTAGGCGAGGCTGTACGGACGACTACTAGGTAAATAGCTACTATCCTACCCTATAGACAACGACGGACCGGAACACCTACCTAAGCCCTTAAGACTACGGCTAGCGTCCGAAGCACTAGAAGACTACAAGATTGCGGATCTTATACCCTAACCGGACGACGGGGATCCCGTCTAGATAATAGAGTTAAGGTAAATAGACAGGTAAGGACGTAACAGCTTACCTGCATACAGCAGGAACATCTACCTAGGAGCCGAACCCTGGACAGCGACCGAGGCACAGGGACGAAGTCGGACGGTCCGCCGCCGCCGGACTATACAGATAGGACGCAGAGTACACAGCTAGAGCAATAAAATAGGAGACTACAAACATAGAAATAGTAAACCAGACAGGACCGAGCGCCTCCTGCACCTTTATAACCGCTCGCAGTTTCTCTATTGCCTTAGCTTCAGCATCCTTAAAGTGGTAACCGGAACCGGTTAAGATTAGGTAGAAGCGATCTAGCACTACCTGCTTTCCCTGCTTACAGGTCCTCCTTCGCCTTAGCTTTAGCATCAAAATGGACAGGCCTAAGGTTGCAGCAGCGTAGAGGGAGGGCATTTAGCGGGCATTGCCGACTAGTAAGTGCCTGGACGACAGTCGACTTTACAGACAACCGGACGAGTATAGGCGAGCGCTATTTGGAAAGGGAACGCTACGAGCGATTGTGCGAAATAATAGCGTACAGAGACGAGACTTTAAGGAGGGAGGGGGGTGATGTTAGGGGACGCCGCCCCGCTAGGTCCTGTACCTAAACTGGCCGTCGTTATAAGGATAGCGACTTAGCGGCGCTAGTAGGACCCTACTATCTATATAGAGTTACCAATATAACCCTACTTCTATACAGAGGGAGAATCCTACAGCCCTATACAGAGGGGAATAGCCGCCCCTCTATACGTAGAGAAAACTCTGCATTCCTATATAGAGGGAAACTCCTAACCCTCTATACAGAGCGAAACCCCTATACCCCTATACAGAGGGAAATTGCTAGCTTAGCTTCGTAGCTACAAATTTCACAGCAGCGGACGACGAAGGAACTGCCTATCAGTTCCTTTATATAGATACCTAGCTTCAAGTTTTTAAACTAAGTTTCTTAAACCCTTACACTCTTCAAGAAAGTAGAACAGCTTAATTAGCAGCAGAAGCTTAGCAAAACCGGTTTAGGGAAGCTAATAGTTCTGGAAGAACTAATTACAGAGGTTATCTAGCTAGTCTATAGTTTTAAGGATGTCGTCTACGCTAGCACGAAGGAGACGATAGAGGCTGTAAGAACAATCTACTGGTTTCTGCGGATCCTTAAGCAAATTTACCGGTTTATCGATAACTGTTACATATGTCGAGCCGCGAAACTACGTTATAGTCCTCCGGCCAGTCTATTAAAGCCACTTCCGATCCCCGAGAAACTGTAGCAGCACATTACAATAGATTTCCCAACCGGCCTACCGCGTTCCGATAGATACAACGCTACCCTTAACGTAGTAGATCGGCTAAGCAAAGAACGCTACTTTATCCCCTACCGAGCAAAGGATAAAGGAACTACTATAGAAGATACAGCGAGAATACTAATCCAGCATATATAGAAGCACTGTAGCCTACTAGACACTATTACTACAGATAGGGGTCCTTAATTTACCGCTAATATATAGAAGGCTATTAACCAAGTTCTCGGAATTCGCGGAAAGCTTAGCACAGCTGCTTACCCTTAGACTAACGGTCAGTCCGAAGTAGCCAATCGTAAGATAGAAAAATATCTACGAGTCTTCTGCAGTTATTATTAAGGAGAGTAGGTTAAGGTACTGCCGCTGGCCGAATTCTGTACCAATTCGACACAGTTAGAAGCTACCTTACTAGCGCCGTTCGAAATAACTTATAGTTATCTTCTAAGAATAAGCTTTCAACTGCTAGAAGACCCCAGCTTTTCGGAATCTTCTACTGCTACCTTGTCGAAGAGAGTCGCTGCCGCTGCAGCAGAAGTGCTTAAATCTCAGATAGAAGAAGCGATCCGGGTAGCGAAGGAGGCAATAGAATCGGCTTAGAAGAAGATAGTAACTCGAGCTAATAGAAAGCAGTCACAAAAAGAATTCGAAGAAGGCCAAAAGGTATAGCTTAATACGCAGAACCTAAGGCTAAAAGGAAACGCCAAGCTTAACCCTCGCTACGTGGGCCTATTTATAATAGTGGAAAAGAGGTTGCTAGTAACTTATCGGCTCTAGCTAACGAAGTTGTTCCGGATCTACGACGTCTTCTATTCGGATCTGCTAAGTCTGGACCCTAAAGACAGCCTTCCAGAACAGGGGTTCGCTAAAACTCTACCAATCGAGATAGACAGTAAAGAAGAAGAGTAGGAGGTAGAAGATGTAGTAGATATAAGAAAGATAAGAGAGTCTATCGAAGCGAGGATCTTATAGAAAGGGTAGCCGGAAGACTATAAATAGTATCCGGTTGAGAATCTCCAGAATTCGGCAGAGCTGTTAAGAGAGTTTTATATCCAGGACCAGAAGAAGTTAAGGCCCGAGTAGCTTCGAAGTTAATAGCTCTAAAAGAGATAGAAGAAAAAGAAGGCCGCGTCCGCTCTATCGGTAGGAAAACTGATAGAAACGATCGTAGTAACGCGCTTAGTTAGGGTCTTCGGCTCTACTACTACTACTGCCGACCGGCTTCGCCGGTCGGATAGTAACAATAAGGCCGAAGACGGCGCTACCGCGTCGGCGCGCTTTGTAACGGTCTTTGCCTTCGCTATTATTAGCCGCCGAACCTGCTAGGTCGGATAATAACAGCGAAGAACAAAGCCGACGCCAACAGAGCGGCTTTACGATAGCACTTAAGGCCCTAGTAGAGAAGAAAAAGAAGAAGAGATAGTGCGCTACGGATAGATCTATATAGACCCTCTACAGCGGCGTACAGGCCAGCTACGCTGCAGCTCAGATAACTGCCGACTTAGATTAGATAGCTCCGATTAGATAGACGGCAAGTAAAGGACTTCAGATAGCGACGATATAAGAGAAGAAAGAAGATATCGAAGGAACGATGTTTTCGAGCTAGAAGAAACGATAAGGTAACGTCGGTTTAGAGATAGATTTTCTGCAGAAAGAGCCGTAAATCGGAAGGGAGAAGAAGACGAAGAGATAGAAAAGAAAGAAAAGAAGGACGAATTAAAAAAAAAAGAGAGAGCGAAAGGCAGGCGAGATAAGTAAGTGGTCGAGGGCGACCGCTAGTAAAGGAGGGGGGTGGTGTTACAGTAGCAGAAAGGGGTAGGACTAAGTAATAGGGTAGACCCTTAGAATTTCGGCTCGGCCCTTCTAGACTAAGCCGGGCCTTAGCATACCTACCCCTAAAGCCCTTACCTACCGCCGCGTAGATTCCTTTCCTTCCCTAGTTCGAGATATAGTTATTAAAACAGCTATATTGAATTATATCTACGTGCTTAGATTACTATCGGTTTTCGTACCAATAGAGCAGAGGCAGCCTTTCTTCTTCTTCTATCTCTTCTAGAGCTCTTAACTTTGGAGCTATTTAGGTCTCGGCTTCTTCGGGTTCCGGATATAGAATTCTTCTAGTAGCTCTGCCAAATTTTGGAGATTCTTAATTAAATACTATTTATAGTCTTCTAGCTACCCCTTTTATAAGATCCTTGCTTCGATAGACCCTCTTATCTTTCTTATATCTATTACGTCTTCTACCTTCTACTCTTCTTCCTTACTGTCTATCTTGATTAGCAGGGGTTTAGCGAACCTCTGTTCAGGAAGGCCGTCTTTAGGGTCTAGACTTAACAGATCCGAATAGAAAATGTTATAGATTCAGAACGACTTCGGTAGCTAGAGCCGATAAGTTACTAGCGACCTGTTTTCTGCTATCGTAAACGGACCTATATAGCAGGAGTTAAGCTTAGCGTTTCCTTTTAGCCTTAGGTTCTGCGTATTAAGCTATACCTCTTGGCCTTCCTGAAATTCTATCGGTAACCGCTTTCTATTAGCTCGAGTTACTACCTTCTTCTACGCCAATTCTATTGCCTCTTTCGCTACCCTAATTGCTTCTTCTATCTGAGATTTAAGTGCTTCTGCCGCGGCAGCAGCGACTCTCTTTAACGAAGTAGCGATAGAAGATTCCAAAGAGCTAGGTTTGTTTAGCGGTTAAAAGTTTATTCTCGGAAGGTAGCTATAAGTTCTCTCGAACAGCGCCAGCGAGGTAGCCTTAGACAGCGCCGCGTTAGCGCACAATTCGGCTATTGGCAACACCTTAACCTATTCTTCTTAATAATAGCTGCAGAAGATTCGTAGATATTTCTCTATCTTGCAGTTAGCTACTTTAGACTGGCTGTCGGTTTAAGGCTAAGCGGCTGTGCTAAGCTTTCCGCAAATTCCGAGAACTTGGTTAATAGCCTTATATACATTAGCAGTAAATAAAGGACCCCTATCTATAGTAATAGTGTCCGGCAGGCTATAGTGCTTCTATACGTGCTAAATTAGCATCTTCGCTGTCTCTTCTACAGTAGTGCCTTCGTCCTTTGCTTAACAGGGGATAAAGTAGCGTTCCTTGCTTAACCAATCTACTACGTTAAGGGTAGGATTGTATCTCTCGGAATCCGACAGGCTAGTTACGAAATCTATCGTAATGTGCTGCTACAGTTTCTTAGGGATTGGCGATAGCTTCAGTAGACTAGCTGGAAGGCCGTAGCGCAGCTTTGCGGCTCGATACGCGTAGCAATTAGCTATAAACTAGTAGATCCGCTTAAAAATCTGCAGGAACTAGTAGACCGTCCTTACAGCCTCTATTATCTTCTTTGTGCTAGTATAGCTAACATCCTTAGAACTATAGACTAGCTAGATAACCTCTGTAATTAGTTCTTCTAGAACTATTAACTTCCCTAAACCGGTTTTGCCAAGCTTCTGTTGCTAGTTAAGCTGCTCTACTTTTTCGTAAAGCGTCTCTTCCTCGGTCGCTGGCTCTACTGCGCAAATCCCTACTTCTTTGAACACCTCGGCGTCTACTATCCGCTCAGTTAACACCTTCTGGAACATGTTCGGGTCTTCTTTTGCGTAGCTAGTCTTCCCTTCTCTTCTCGTTAGCGCGGTATCCTTTCCGTTTTAAGCTCTAGGTCGATAAGTAATCTTAAAGTCAAACCTGGATAAATAGGCGGTCTACTAAGCCTAGCGGCGCGAGAGCTTCTGCATCTTTATAAAGTAGGTTAACGACTGATAGTCTGTAGGGACCTGGACTGTGCTCTTTCTAGCTATAAGCTCTAGCTTCTACTCTTTAAAAGCTTAGATAATAGCTAATAGCTCCTTATCGTAGATAGCGTAGTTCTGCTTGGTCTTATTTATAGACTTACTAAAGAAGGCTACCAGATAGAGGGTCTTACTGTCGTTGTCGTATTAAGAAAGGACCCCTGCTGTTATTGTGTCGGAAGCGTCTGTTTCTAGGTAGATCGTCTTTTCCGGCCGGAAGTGCGCTAGTACTAGCACTAAGGCTACCGCTTCTTTTAGCTAGTTAAAAGCCTCCGTATACTTCTCGTTGTATAGGCTAGCTGCCTCCTTCTTTAATGCCTCGTTTTGGGGTCTTGCTATCTTGCTAAAGTCCTTAATAAATCGACGATAGTAACTGCAGAACCCGAGAAAAACTCTGATTTAGGTAGTGTTTCTGGACTTCGGCTGCTTCTATTTCGCTATAGCGGCGACCCTTAAGGGGTCTATTTAAATGCCTTCTCTTCTAACAATAAGATCGAGGTATTTGACTTTAGTCTAATAAAACTCGCTCTTTTCCGTATCTGAGTTTAACCCGACCTCGCGGAGCCTAGTTAACACTCTCTCGATGTAGTCCGTGTGTTGCTCTCTCGTTCTATCGGTATAGATAAGGATGTCGTCTAAGTAAATAGACACGAACCGTTCTAGCATGTCTATAAAGGTATAATTTATAAAACCCTACTACACTGCCGGCGCGTTAGTGAGTCTAGAATGGTATAACTAGCTACTTAAAGTTGCCTATACGCGTAGCGAACGTCGCAAGGTCTTCCGTCTGTCTTTCTTCGTTCCTTAGTTAATAGAACGCTTAGCGAATGTCCAGCCTGCTAAACTACTTAGCTTTTACTACCCGCTGTATAGTCTTATCGATTAGCAGCAGCAGGTATACGTCTCTCTTAGTAACCTTATCAAGGCCTCGGTAGTCTACGTACAGCTAGAGGCCTCTTCCGGGTTTCTGTACTAAAAGGATCAGTAACGTATACTTAGCAGAGCTTAATGTAATAAACCTCTTCGCTAGGTTTTCTCGAACAAATACTTCTACTTAGTCTAGCTTAGCTAGCGATAGTCGTCTTAGGGGTTCGGTTCTCGGCAGCGCGGCTCCTTCTTTTAGTCGGATCTTGTTATCGTATTCTGGTCGATAGAGCAGCAGGAAGTTAGAGTCGGCTTTTAAGAACAAGTTAGTGTAGCTATAGAGCTCTTTCGGTAACACCTCTAGCAGGGCTACTTCTTCTTCTGCTATTATCTTTCGGTAATCTTCGATGTCTTTTATTAAGATAGCATGGATCTTATTCTCTAGCGACTTCGCGAGAGTTGTTAGTGCTTCCGAGCTTATTATTCTAACGGTATCTAGGAGATTGGAACGGTTAGCCAGAACCGCGTTAGTAGCCGCGACGTTTGGTTTTGCAGTAGCGACAGTGGCCGATTCGATAGCAGCGGTGCCGCTCTGCTAGGTTTTGAACCCTAGTACGCCTTTACCTACGTTAATAACGGCTCTCTAGTTCTTTATCTATTTCTGCCCTATAATAATTTCAAACCGTCCGATATCTATAATTCGGAACGTGGCTTCTGTAGTGCGGCTAGCTAGGGTAGTCTTTAACGGCATATAATACGTAACGCTCTCTGTAGCTTGTTCGTTATATACCGAAATTCGCGTCGGCGACGCTAGCTCTACTGGATAGCTATATCCCTTCGTTAGTTTCCAAACTAGTTAATAGTAAATCGCTGCGCTTATAAGTGCTCCTGTGTCGGTAAAGGCTTTTAATTAAAGAGGGCGGTGTAAGTCCTTAAGGGGGTAGACAGTAATTAGAAGGATAATAGCGGTCTCTGTATTTACTTCCACTGCTGCCGAGAGCAGCTCGTTACAGCTATTAATGCTCTCTCCTTCTTCCAGCGATGCGGTTTGTAGCAGTGCCCTATTGTTTATGCTTAGTAGGGGGCCTGTCTTTCTAGCTAGTCTTTTCCTAAGATTCGTAATAGCACCCTACTGTCTACACTGTCTCTGCCGTTCGGCGCCGGCTCTATAGCTTAGATAGTCTTCCTCGGTAGCGGCAGCTTCGTAGTATAGTATTCCTGCTTCTGCTAAGTTGTCGCTTAGCATCTAGTAGCAATGTAACTAGGCTTTCTGTACGCGTAGCAAGTAGGGACGAACGGCAAACGCAGTAAATAAGATAGCTGCTAGGGGCCTTGTCGGAAGGGGGCATAGGGTCGTGTCGTCTGCGCTAACGACGATCTCTAATTCGGTTTGCGCACTGCCAATTTTCTGTACGCGTTTAAGTTTCTAGCAGTAACTCTCGCCTAGTGCACAAACCTTTTAAGGTCTTTATCTTCTACCGAAGCTATAGCTCCGGCTAGTTTAGGGTTCAACTTCTGCCTTAGTAAGTATAACTTTTTATCCTTAGACACTTTAGCTCTAATAGTATATTTCCTAAACAGTCTGTAAAATTTCTTGAACGTTAGCCTGTTTTAGTTAATCTTGTCTAGTTGGTTGCAGGCCGTCCTCTTTTAGAAAGGGTGTCCGAAGCGTTAGTCCAGGGCTTTAATAGCTTCGTCGGCGGTTACGTCTTCTGGGTCTACTACTAGCGAGAACGCTTTACCTTCTAGTCGTACCTCTAGATAGGCTAGCCTGTCTTCTTTGCTGCTTGCTACGTAATTGCGACTTATCTTGTTCCTTATCTTGTTCTTAAATACTTTCTAGGCTTAAGGTCTCTATCCCTAAAGGCTAGTAGATTAGGTAGTAATGTTATCGAAGTGCTACCTTAACTGTAGGCATTAGATAAGGCAGTTTCTGCTTGAGCTTCTTATAGTAGCTGCCGTGCCGACGGCGTCGCTGCTGCTATGTTAGCTAACTAAGCCCTTAGCATCTTTAATTATGTTACAGCAGCAGAAAGAGGTAGGACTAAGTAAAGGGGTAGATCCTTGGAATTTCGGCTTAGCCCTTCTCGACCGAGCCGGGCCTTGGTATGCTACCCCTAAAGCCCTTATACACTACTACATAGATTTCTTTCCCCTGCTTAGTTCGAGACATAGTTATTAAAACAGCCGTATTGAATTATATCTGCGCGCTCGGATTATTATATCTCGAACTTACTTACTACACTAACCCTGCGCTGCGCGAAAGAGCCTATTAAACTACATCCGGCCACCTAAATAACGCACGCGTATACTACAACCTAAACTAAACATATTAGCACTGTAAGAAGGCTATAGAAGGCTTCTCGACGGTAGAAGGCGGCATTACTAGCTACAGCGGAAAGAGAAAGACTAACAGAGCAAGAGATAGGCGCGCTAGCATCCTTAACGATAGGACAGTTACTAAAGGTCTTACAGAGAAAGAGACGGACGAAGCAAAGGAGGGCATAGCCGGCTATAAGGAGCTGTATGCTTGCACACTAGATAAACTCAAGAAGCAACTAACAGAACATAGGGCTAGGAAGGTATACGACACTATTACCTTTATCGAGAAGACGTTTTACAAGAAAATAGAAGAGAACAAGCAGCTAAGAGAGGAGATAGAATCGGTATTAGCCGAGAAGGAATCGGCAGAGACTATTATTAAGGTGTTAGAGAACTAAGCAGCGACTTAACTAGCGTAACTAAAGACGCTAAGGGCTTAGTTAGCTAACATGGAGGCAGCGACGTCGTTAGCACCGCCGCTACTACGAGAAGACTAAGCGGAAACTGCTCTACCTAAAGCCTATAGTTAAGGTAGCACCTTAATATCGTTACTACCTAATCTAATGGCCTTTAGGGATAGAGACTCCAAAGCCTAGGAAGCCTTTAAGAAGAAGATAAGGAACAAGATAAGTCGCGATTACGCCAGAAGCAGCGAAGACGATAAACTGGCCTACCTAGAGGTACGATAAGAAGGTAAAGCATTCTCGCTAGTAGCAGACCTATAAGATGTAACTGTAGACGAAGCTATTAAAGCCCTAGATCAACGCTTCGGAGACCCTTTCCGAAAGAAGACGGCACGCGAACAAATAGACAAGATAAGCTAAAACCGGCTAACATTCGAGGAATTTTACAGACTGTTTAGGAAATATGCTATTAGAGCAAAAGTGTCTAAGGATAGACAGTTACACTTACTAAAGCAGAAGTTAACCCCTAAACTGGCTGGAGCTATAGCCTCAGTAGAAGACAAAGACCTTAAAAGCTTCGCGCATTAGGCGAGAGTTACTGCTAGAAACTTGAACGCGTACAGAAAATCGACATTACGCGAACCGATTTAGAAGTCGTCGTCGGCGCTAACTACGCGACCCCCTGCTGCTCCTTTCCGACGAGGACTACAGCAGCTATCTTATTTACTGCGTTTGCCGTTCGTCCCTACCTGCTACGCGTATAGAAAGCCTAGCTATATCGCTACTAGATGCCAAGCGACGACTTAGCAGAAGCAGGAATACTATACGACAAAGCCGCCGCCGCCGAGGAAGACTATCCAAGCTATAGAGCTGGCGCCGAACGATACTAACAGTATAGACGGCAGGGTGCTATTAAGGATCTTAAGAAAAGATTAGCTAGACGGATAGGCCCCCTACCTAGCATAAACAATAGGGCACTGCTACGAACTACATCGCTAGAAGAAGAAGAGAGCATTAACAGCTGTAACGATCTGCTCTTAGCAGCAGTAGAAGTAAATACAGAAACCGCTATTGTCCTCCTAATTACCGTCTATCCCCTTAAGGGCTTACACCGCTCCCTTTAATTAAAAGCCTTTATTGACATAGGAGCACTTATCGGCGCGGCAATTTACTATTAACTAGTGTAGAAACTAACGAAGGGATATAGCTATCTAGTAGAACTAGCGTCGCTAACGCGAATTTCGGCGTATAATAGACAAGACATAGAGAGCATTCCGTATTATATGCTGTTAAAGACTACCCTAGCTAGTCGCACTACATAAGCAACGTTCCCAATTATAGACATCGGACGGTTTGACATTATTATAGGTCAGAAATAGATAAAGAACTAGAAAGCCGTTATCGACGTAAATAAGGGCATACTAGGGTTTAAAACCTAGCAGAACGGCACCGCCGCTATCGAATCGGCCACTGTCGCTACTGCAAAGCCAAACGCCGCGGCTATTAGCGCGGTTCCGTCTAACCGTTCCAATCCCCTAGATACCGTCGGCATAATAAGCTCGGAAGCCCTAACGACTCTCGCAAGGTCGCTAGAGAATAAGATCTACGCTATTTCGATAAAAGACATCGAAGATTATAGAAAGAGAGGAGCAGAAGAAGAAGTGGATCCGCTAGAGGTGTTACTAAAAGAACTCTATAGCTACGCTAACGTGTTCTTAAAAGCCGACTCCAACCTCCTACTGCTCTATCGACTAGAATACGATAACAAGATCTGACTGAAAGAAGGTGCCGCGCTGCTAAGGACCGAACCCCTAAGACGACTGTCGCCGGCCGAACTAGACTAAGTAGAGGTGTTTATTCGAGAAAACCTAGCAAAGAAGTTTATTATACTAAGCTCTGCTGAGTATACGTCGCCGATCCTTTTTATACAGAAACCTAGAGGTAGCCTCCAGCTATGCGTAGATTACCGAGGCCTTAATAAGGTTACTAAGAGAGACGTATACCTGCTGCTGCTAATCGATAAGACTATACAGCGGGTAGTAAAAGCTAAGTAGTTTAGCAAGCTGGACATTCGCTAATCGTTCTATCGACATTAAGGAACGAAGAAGGACAGACCGAAGACCTTACGACGTTCGGTACGCGTATAGGCAACTTTAAGTAGCTGGTTATACCTTTCAGACTTACTAACGCGCTAGCGGTATAGCAGGGTTTTATAAATCACACCTTTATAGACATGCTAGAGCGGTTTGTGTCTATTTACCTAGACGATATCCTTATCTACACTAATGGAAGTAGAGAGCAATATACGGACTACATCGAGAGAGTGCTAACTAGGCTCCGCGAGGTCGGGCTAAACGCAGACACGAAGAAGAGCGAGTTCTATTAGACCGAAGTCAAATATCTCGGTCTTATTGTCGGAAGAGAAGGAATTCGGATAGACCCCTTGAAGGTCGCCGCTATAGCGGAATAGAAGCAGCCGAAGTCCGGAAACACTCCCTAAATCAGAGCTTTTCTCAGGTTCTGCAATTACTATCGACGATTTATTAAGGATTTTGGCAAGATAGCAAGACCCTTAAATAAGGCTTTAAAGAAAGAGGCAGCTGGCCTATAGAACGAAAAGTACACAGAGGCTTTTAACCAGCTCAAAGAAGCGGTAGCCTCGGCACTAGTACTAGTGCACTTCTGGCCGGAAAAGACGATCTACCTAGAAACGGACGCTTCTGACACAGTAACAGTAGGTGTTCTTTCTTAATATAACGACTACAACGAGACCCTCTATCTAGTAGCCTTCTTTAGCAAGTCTATAAATAAGGCTAAGCGGAACCACGCTATCTACGATAAGGAGCTATTAGCTATTATCTAGGCTTTCGAGGAGTGGAAGCTAGAGCTTATAGCTAGAAAGAGTACGGTCTAGGTCCTTACAGACTATTAGTTACTAACCTATTTTATAAAGACGCAGAAGCTCTCGCACTGCCAAGCTCGGTAGACTGCCTACTTATCTAGATTCGACTTTAAGATCACCTATCGACCTAGAGCTTAAAACGAAAAGGCTAATGCACTAACGAGAAGAGAAGGGAGGACCAGTCGCGCGAAAGAAGACCCGAACATGTTCCAGAAGGTATTAACTGAGCAGATAGTAGATGCCGAGGTGTTAAGAGACGTAGGGATCTGCACAGTAGAGCTAGCGACTAAAGAAGAGACGCTCTACAAGAAAGTAGAGCAGCTTAACCAGTAACAGCAGCTTGGCAAAACCAGTGCATAGAAGTTAATAGTTCTAGAAGAACTAATTACAGAGGTTATATAGCTAGTCTATAGTTCTAAGGATGTCGGCTACGCTAGCACAAAGAAGATGATAGAGGCTTCAAGAACAGTCTACTAGTTTCTACGAATCTTTGAGCGGATCTACTGGTTTATCGCCAATTGTTACATATGCCGAGCTGCGAAGCCGTGCTATGGCCTTCCAGCCGGTCTACTGAAGCTACTGCCGATCCCCGAGAAACCGTAGCAGCACATTACGATAGATTTCGTAACCGGCCTGCCGGATTCCGATAGATACAATGCTACCCTTAACGTAGTAGATTGGTTAAGCAAGGAACGCTACTTTATCCCCTATTAGGCAAAAGACGAAGGCACTACTACAGAAGAGACAGCGAGGATGCTAATTCAGCACGTATAGAAGCACTATAGCCTGCCGGACACTATTACTACAGATAGGAGTCCTTAATTTACTGCTAATGTATAGAAGGCTATTAACCAAGTTCTCGGAATTTGCGGAAAGCTTAGCACAGCCGCTTACCCTTAAACCAACAGCCAGTCTAAAGTAGCTAACCGCAAGATAGAGAAATATCTACGAATCTTCTGCAGCTATTGTTAAGAAGAATAGGTTAAGGTATTGCCAATAGCCGAATTGTGCGCTAACGCGGCGCTGTCTAAGGCCACCTCGCTAGCGCTGTTCGAGATAACTTATAGCTACCTTCCGAGAATAAGCTTTTAACTGCTAAACGAACCTAGCTCTCTAGAATCTTCCACCGCTACTTCGTTAAAGAGAGTCGCCGCTGCCGCGGCAGAAGTGCTTAAATCTTAGATAGAAGAAGCGATTAGAGTAGCGAAAGAAGCGATAGAATTGGCTTAGAAGAAGATAGTAACTCGAGCTAATAGAAAGCAGTTACTAATAGAATTCAAAGATAGGCAAAAGGTATAGCTTAATACGCAGAACCTTAGGCTAAAAGGAAACGCCAAGCTTAACCCCCGCTATATAGGTCCGTTTACGATAGTGGAAAAGAGGTCCCGGTAACTTATTAGCTCTAGCTACTAAAGTCGTTTCGAATCTACGATGTCTTCTATTCGGACCTGTTAAGCCTAGACCCTAAAGACGGTCTTTTAGAACAGAGGTTCGCTAAACCCCTACTAATCGAGATCGATAGTAAAAAAGAAGAGTAGGAGGTAGAAGACGTAATAGACGTAGAGGAGCTAAGGGGGTCTATTAAAGCGGGGATTTCGTAGAAGGGATAGCTAGAAGATTATAAATAGTATCTAATCGAGAATCTCCGGAATTCGGCGAAGCTGCTAGAAGAGTTCTACGTCCGGGATCCGAGAAAGCCGAGACCTAAGTAGCTCTAAAAAGTTGATAGCTCTAGAAGAAGAAGAAGAAGAAGAAGAAGAAGAAGAAGAAGAAGAAGAAGAAGAAGAAGAAGAAGAAGAAAGACTGCGTCCGCTCTATCAGTGCGAAAACTAATAGAAACGATCGCGGCAGTGCGCTTTGGTCTCCGATTACAACGTTACTATCTACCGGCTTCGCCAGTCGGATAATAACGATAAAATCGGAGACAGCGCCACCGCTTCGGTACTCCTAGTAACAGTCTTCGTCTTTGCTAACACTAACTACTAGTTCTGCCGGTTAGATAATAACAGCGAAGGTAAAGCCGACGCTACCAAAGCAGCTTTGCGATAGCGCTTAAGGCCTTGGTAAAGAAGAAAAAGAAGAAGAGATAGCGCGCTGTAGATAGATCTATATAGACCCTCTGCAGCAGTGCACAGGCCACTTACGCCACAGCTTGGATAGCTGTCGGCTTAGGTCAGATAGCTCCCATTAGATAGACGCCAAGTAAAGGAATTCAGATAGCGATAATATAAGAAGAAAGAAAATAACGAAAGAACAATGTTTTTAAGATAGAGGAAATAAAGAGGTAACGTTGATTTTAAGAAGGATTTTTCGTAGAAGAAGCCGCAAATCTAATAGAAGAAGAAGACGAAGAAGCAGAAGAAAAAGAAGAAAAGAAAGATAATTAAAAAAAAAGAGAAGAAGAGGCAGAAGAGATAAGTAAGCGGTCGAGGGCGACTGCTAACAAGAGAGTGGGGTAGTGTTACAGCAGCAGAAAGCGATAGGACTAAGTAATAGGATAGACCCTTAGAATTTCGGCTCGGCCCTTCCAGACAAAGCCGGGCCTTAGCGTGCCCACCCCTAAAGCCCTAACACACCACTACATAGATTTCTTTCCCTCCTCAGTTTAAGATATAGTTATTAAAACAGCTGTATTGAATTATATCTGCGTCCTCGGATAATATAGGCCCCCTAACTCGCACGAAAGAGAGGGCACTACTACGAACTACGACGCCAGAAGAAGAAGGAAGCATTAACAGCTATAGCGATCCGCTTTCCGCAGCAGTGGAAGTAAATACAGAAACTGCTATTATCCTTCTAATTACTGTCTACCCCCTTAAGAGCTTACGCTAACCCCTCTAGCTAAAAGCTTTTATTAATACAGGAGCGCTTATTGGCGCGGCAATACATTATCGATTGATCTAGAAACTAACAAAAGGGTACGGCTATCTAGTAGAATTGGCATCGCCGACACGAATTTCGGCATACAACGGACAAGAGACTGAGAGCGTTACGCACTACGTGCCGTTAAAGACTACCCTAGCCGGCCGAACTACTAAAGCGACGTTCTAAGTAATGGATATCGGATAATGTAACATTATTATAGGGTAGAAATAGATACAAAACTAGAAAGCTGTTATTAACGTAGACCAAGGCATACTTAGGTTTAAAACCTAGTTAAGCGGCACCGCTGCCGTCAAATCGCTTACCGTCGTCGCCGTAGAACCAAACGTTACAGCCACTAACGCAGTTCCGGCCGACCGTTCTGATCCCCCAGATACTGTTAGAATAATAAGCTTAGAAGCTCTAACGACTCTCGCAAAGTTGCTAGAGAATAAGATCTATGCTATCTCGATAAAAGATATTAAAGATTACTGAAAGATAATAGCGGAAGAAGAAGTAGACCTGCTAGAGGTGTTACTAAAAGAACTCTATAGCTACGCAGACGTGTTCTTAAAAGCCAACTCCAACCTCCTGCCGCTCTATCGACTGGAATATAATAACAGGATCCAGTTAAAAGAAGGAGCTACGCTGCCGAGAACCAAACCCCTAAGACGACTTTTGCCAGCTGAGCTAGACTAAGTAGAAGTGTTTATTCGAGAAAACCTAGCGAAGAAGTTTATTACGCTGAGCTCTGCCAAGTATGCGTCGCCGATCCTTTTTAGATAGAAACCTAGAGGAGGCCTCCGACTGTGCGTAGATTACCGAGGCCTTGATAAAGTCACTAAGAGAGACGTATACCCGCTGCTACTAATTGATAAGACTATACAACGGGTAGCAAAAGCTAAGTAGTTTAGCAAGCTAGACATTCGCTAAGCGTTCTATCGACTAAGGAACGAAGAAGGACAGACGGAAGATCTTACGACGTTCGCTACGCGCATAGGCAATTCTAAGTAGCTGGTTATGCCTTTTGGACTTACCAACGCGCTGGCGTTGTAGCAACGTTTTATAAATTATACCTTTATAGACATGCTAGAGCAGTTTGTGTCTATTTACTTAGACGACATTCTTATCTACACCAATAGAACGAGAGAGCAATATACGGACTACATCGAGAGAGTGCTAACTAGGCTCTACAAGGTCGGATTAAATGCAGCCACGAAAAAGAGTGAATTCTATCGGACCAAAGTTCAATACCTCAGTCTTATTGTTAGAAGAGAAGGCATTTAAATAGACCCCTTAAAGGTCGCCGCTATAGCAGAATAGAAACAGCCGAAGTCCGGAAACACTACCTAAATTGAAGCCTTTCTTAGGTTCTGCAGTTAACATCGTCGAATTATTAAGGACTTTAGCAAGATAGTAAGACCCCTAAACGAGGCATTAAAGAAGGAGGCAGCTGGCCTATAGAACGAGAAGTGCACAGAGGCTTTTAACCGGCTAGAAGAAGCGGTAGCCTCGGCGCCAGTACTAGCGCACTTCCGAGTGGAAAAGACGATCTACCTAGAAACGGACGCTTCTAATACAGTAACAGCAGGGGTCCTTTCTTAATACGACAATAACGGCGGGACCCTCTATCCGGTAGCCGTCTTTAGCAAGTCTATAAATAAGGTTAAGCAGAACTACGCTATCTACGATAAGGAGCTATTAGCTATTATCTAAGCTTTTCAGGAGTGGAAGCTAGAGCTTATAGCTAGAAAGAGCACGGTCTAGGTCCTTACAGACTATTAGTCGTTAACCTACTTTATAAAGACGTAGAAGCTCTCGCGCCGCCAGGCTTGGTAGACCGCCTATTTATCCATGTTCAACTTTAACTAGGTTGGACTCTAGGATTACTTATTAACCTAGAGCTTAAAACAGAAAAGCTAACGCGCTCATAAGAAGAGAAGGGAAGACTAGCTATACAAAGGAAGATCCGAACATATTCCAGAAAGTGTTAACCGAGCAGATAGTAGACGCCGAGGTATTAAAAGAAGTAGGGATCTACGCAGTAGAGCCGGCAGCTAAGGAAGAGATGCTTTACAAAAAAGTAGAGCAGCTTAACCAGCAACAGAAGCTCGGCAAAACCGGTTTAGGGAAGTTAATAGTTCTAGAAGAACTAATTACAGAGGTTATCCAGCTAGTCTATAGTTCTAAGGATATTGGCTACGCTAGCGCAAAGAAGATAATAGAGGCTGTAAGGACAGTCTACTAGTTTCCGCGGATCTTTAAGCAGATCTACCAGTTTATCGCTAATTGTTACGCGTATCGAGCTGCGAAGCCGCGTTACGACCTTCTGGCCGGTCTACTAAAGCTACTACCAATTCCTGAGAAACTGTAGCAGCATATTATATAAGATTTCGTAACCGGCCTGCCGGATTCTAATAGATACAATGCTACCCTTAATATAGTAGATTAGTTAAGCAAGGAACGCTACTTTATCCCCTGCTAAGCAAAGGACGAAGGCACTACTATAGAAGAGACGGCGAGGGTGCTAATTCAGTACGTATAGAAGTACTATAGCCTGCCGGACACTATTACTACGGATAGGGGTCCTTAATTTACTGCTAATATATAGAAGGCTATTAACTAAGTTCTCGGAATTCGCAGAAAGCTTAGTATAGCCGTTTACCCTTAGACCGACGGTTAGTCTAAAGTAGCTAACTGTAAGATAGAGAAATATCTACGAATCTTCTGTAGCTATTATTAGGAAGAATAGGTTAAGGTGCTGTAGATAGCCAAATTCTGCGCTAACTTAGCACTGTCTAAGGCTACCTTGCTGGCGCCGTTCGAGATAACTTATAGTTATCTTCTAGAAATAAGCTTTTAACTGCTAAACGATCCCGGCTCTTTAGAATCTTCTACTGCTACCTTGTTAAAGAGAGTCGCCGCGGCTGCGACAGAAGTGCTTAAATCTCAGATAGAAGAAGCAATTAGGGTAGCGAAAGAGACGATAGAACCGGCTTAGAAGAAGATAGTAATTCGTGCTAATAAAAAGCGGTTACTAATAGAAAAGGTATAGCTTAATACGCAGAACCTAAGGCTAAAACGAAACGCTAAGCTTAACTCCCGCTACGTAGGTCCGTTTACGATAGTGGAAAGGAGGTCGACGGTAACTTATCGGCTCCAGCTACTAAAGTCGTTCCGAATCTACGATGTTTTCTATTTAGATCTGTTAAGTCTGGACCCTAAAGACGGTCTTCCGCAACAGGGGTTCGCTAAACCTCTATTAATCGAGATAGACAGTAAAGAAGAAGAGTAGGTAGTAGAAGATATAATAGATATAAGGAGGATAAGGGGGTCTATCGAAGCAAGGATCTTATAGAAGGGGTAGCTAGAAGACTATAAATAGTATCCGGTCGAGAATCTCTGAAGTTTGGCAGAGCTACTAAGAGAGTTTTATCTCCAGAACCTAAAGAAGCCGAGACCTAAGTGGCTCTAAAGTTGATAGCTCTACTCAGATAGACGCTAAGTAAACAACTTCAGTTAGCGACGATATAAGAAGAGAGAAAATAGCAAAAGGACAATGTTTTTAAGATAGAAGAAATAAAGGGGTAACGTCAATTTTAAGAAGGATTTTCGTAGAAGAAGCCGCGAACCTGATAGAAGAAGAAGACGAAGAAGTGGAAGAAAAAGAAGAAAAGAAAGACGAGCGATAGAATAGGAAAAAGAGGCAAAAAAGATAAATAGATAGAAGAAGGAGGGGATCTAATTAGCCAGAATAAGATAAAGGGACAGAAGGGATAAGTAAGCGGTCGAGGGCGACCGCTAATAAGGAAGGGGGGTAGTGTTACAGTAGCAGAAAGGGGTGGGACTAAGTAAAGGGGTGTGTTGCGACTAATACGGGGTGGGTTGGCCCGTGTTATTACTATGCCTTGCCAAGGTTCATATATCTGGTACACATTAGTCAAGTCACTTCCGAGTTACTTAACTAGTCCCTTTTGGCTTAAGTGTACTGCGTTACATTACTTAACTCGGAAGTAACTGCTGAAAGTGTACGATAAAAGGCCCGGGTTCAATTCCTAGAGGGCGCATCTTTTAACGGGAGAGTAGAAGCAGCATTAACGTATGTCCGTTTGTCCACCACTCCGTACAGAATAAGGCAGACCCGGTAAAGGTCCAGCTAGCTGTGTGCAGACCTGCCGGGGGAGAGTTGATTGCGTATGCTGTATAGGGGGGCTGTGCAATAGCATACGTAGCCTGTAAGTAAGCGCAGCTTACGAGGTCGTAAGCCTGTAGCGCAGGGGGTAGTAATATAGGGTGGGTTGGCCCGTGTTATAACTATGCCTTGCTAAGGTTTACATATCTGGTACACATTAGTCAAGTCACTTCCGAGTTACTTGACCAGTCCCTTTTGGCTTAAGCATACTGCGTTACATTAGCGACAGCAGAAAGGGCTGGGACTAAGTAATAGGGTGGACCCTTAGAATTTCGGCCCGGCCCTTCCGGACCGAGCCGGGCCCTGGCACACCACCCCTAAAGCTCTTACTTACTACTACATAGATTCCTTTCCCTCCTTAGTTCGAGAT
Organism: Pseudocercospora ulei; assembly: GCA_016165855.1. Classification (NCBI taxonomy): domain Eukaryota; kingdom Fungi; phylum Ascomycota; class Dothideomycetes; order Mycosphaerellales; family Mycosphaerellaceae; genus Pseudocercospora; species Pseudocercospora ulei. The sequence goes on from JACWNB010000003.1 coordinate 3,874,979, forward strand.
ATAGTTATTAAAAAGGCTGTATTGAATTATATCTGCGTGCCCGGATTATTATATCTCGAACTCACTTACTACACCAACTCAGCGCTGCGCGAAAGGGTCCGTTAAACTATCCAGCAACCTAAATAACGCACGCGCACACACACACCAAACCAACAACCCCTAGCACTAGAAGACAGCTATAGAGAGCTTCTTGACGGTAGAAGGCGGCGTTACAGGCCGCAGCAGAAGCAGGAAAGAAAAGGCTAACAGAGCGAGTAGACGCTCTAGCATAATTAATAATAAGTTCATTATTAGAGGTTTTATAGCAGAAGAGACTACAGAGATTAAGGAACGAATAACCGAATATAAGAAGATCTACGACTGTACGCTCGAGGAACTCGAAGATTACGTAAACGAGAACGGGGTAGGGAAGGTCTACGACGGTATAGACCTTATTAAGACACTGTTTTACAGCACTCTAGAAGAGAAGAGGCAGTTAAGAGAGGAAAGCGAAGCAGTAAGAGCTGAGAAGGAATCGGCAGAGACTATTATTAATATACTAGAAAACTAAGCAGCGAATCGACTAGCACAACTGAAGGCGATAAAGACTTAGTTAGCTAAGATGGAAGCAGCAATGTCGTCCGCGCCGCCGCTATATCAAGAAGAACAAGCAGAGACCGCCTTACTAGCGGCCTACAGTTAAGGCGGCACCTCGATAACGTTACTACCTGACCCGCCGGCGTTTAGAGGCGGAGACCCCGAAGACTGGGAAGCGTTTAAGAAAAAGATAAAGAACAAGATAGACCGCGATTACGCCGGAAGCAGTACAGGAGATAGATTGGCCTACCCGGAATCGCGGTTAGAAGGTAAAGCTTTTTCGTTAGTAGCAGACCTAGAAGAGGTAACTGCCGAAGAAGCGATTAAAGCGCTAGATCAACGCTTCGGAGACCCCTTCCGAAAGAAGACAGCCTGTAAGCAACTAGATAAGATTAACTAGAACCGGCAGACGTTCGCAGAGTTCTATAGACTGTTTAGAAAATATGCTATTAGGGCCAGAGTGTTAGAAGATAAGCAGCTCTACCTACTAAGGCAGAAGCTAAACCCTGAACTGGCCGCAGCTATAGCGTCGGTAGAAGACGAAGACCTCGAAAGCTTCGTGCACAGAGCGAGAGTCAATGCCGGAAACCTGAGCGCTTACGCGAAATCGCGCAAATTAAACTAGAAGCTATCGACGACGCCGACAACACGACCCCCTGCACCTTTCTAAAGAGCACCTTAGCAGCTATCTTATTCGCCGGGTTCGTCGTTCGTCCCTACCTACTACGCGTATAGAAAGCCTGGCTACATCGCTACGAGATGCCAAGTGACGGATCGACAGAAGCAGCAATATCGTACCGCAAAGCTGCAGCTACCAAGAAAGACTATCCAAGCCATCGAGCCGGCTCCGAATGACACCGACAGTGTGGACAGTAGAGTGCTATTAAGGATCTTGGGCAAAGACTAGCTGGACGGATAGGCCCCCTATCTAGCATAGACAATAGGGCACTAGAGCGATCTGCGCCACCGGAAGATAGAAGCATTAACAGTTGTAGCGATCCGCTCTCGGCGGCTGTGGAAGTAAATACGGAAACTGCTATTATCCTTCTAATTACAGTCCACCCCCTCGACAGCTCGCACCGACCACTCCAATTAAAGGCTTTCATCGACATAGGAGCCCTTATCGGCGCGGCGGTCCACTATCGATTGGTTTAGAAACTAATAAACGGATATATTTACCTAGTGGAATTAGCCTCGCTAACGCGAATCTGAGCATATAACAGACAAGACACTGAGATTGTCACGTACTACGTGCTATTAAAGACCACCTTGGCAGGTCGAACCACAGAAGCGACGTTCTGAATTATAGATATCGGACGGTTCCACATTATTATAGGGCAGAAATAGATAAAGAACTAGGAAGCTGTTATTAACGTAGGCGAAGGCACGCTAGGGTTCAAAGACTAGCAGAGCGGAGTCGCCGCCGAATCGGTTACTGTCGTCGCCGCGAAATCGGACACTACGACTATCGAAGCGGTTCCGATAGATCGGCCCGACCCTCCAGACACAATCGGAATAACAAGCTCGGAAGCTTTAACAACCCTCGCCAGGTCACTAGACAATAAGATTTACGCTATCTTAATCAAGGAAATTAAATACTACTAGAAGATAATAGCAGAAGAAGAAGTGGATCCGCTAGAGGTGTTACTAAAATAACTCTACGCCTATACTAACGTGTTCTCAAAGGCTGACTCCAACCTCCTGCCGCTCTACTGACCGGAATATAACAACAAGATCCGGCCAAAAGAAGGAGCCGCGTTGCCGAGAACCGAACCCCTAAGACGCTTATCGCCAGCCGAGCTGGACCAAGTAGAGGTGTTTGTCCGAGAAAATCTAGCGAAGAAGTTCATTGCGCTAAGCTCTGCAGAATATGCGTTACTGATTCTTTTCGTACGGAAACCCGGAGGTAGTCTCCGACTGTACGTAGATTACCGTAGCCTTAATAAGGTTACTAAGAGAGATGTGTATCCGCTGCTGCTAATCGACGAGACTATACAACGAGTGGCTAAAGCTAAGTGGTTTAGCAAGCTGGATATTTGCTAAGCGTTCCACTAATTAAGGAACGAGAAAGGGCAAACAGAAGATCTTACGACATTCGCTACGCGCATAGGCAATTTCAAGTAGTTAGTAATGCCTTTCGGACTTACTAACGCGCCGGCGGTGTAGCAGCGTTTTATAAACTACACTTTTATAGACATGCTAGAACGATTCGTGTCTATTTACTTAGACGACATCCTTATTTACACCGAAGGGACGAGAGAGCAACACACGGACTATATTAAGAGGGTGCTAAGGAGACTCTGCGAGGTCGGACTAAACGCGGACACGAAGAAGAGCGAGTTCTATTAGACCGAAGTAAAATATCTAGGTCTTGTCGTTGGAAGAGAAGGAATTCGGATAGACTCCTCCAAGGTTGCTGCCGTCGCAGAATAGAAGCAGCCGAAATCCGGAGACACTACACAAATTAGAGCGTTTCTCGGATTCTGCAGCTACTATTAACAGTTTATTAAGGATTTTAGCAAGATAGCGAGACCCCTGAACGAAGCATTAAAGAAGGAGGCCGCTGGCCTATAGAATAAGAAGTGCACAGAAGCTTTTATCTGACTGAAAGAAGCAGTGGCCTCAGTGCCGGTTCTAGCGCACTTCCGACCAGAAAAGACGATCTACGTAGAAACAGACGCTTCCGACACAGTAACAGCAGGGGTCCTTTCTCAATATAGCGACGACGAAACACTCTATCCAGTAGCTTTCTTTAGCAAGTCTATAAATAATGCTAAGCGGAACTACGCTATTTATAATAAAGAGCTAGTAGCTATTGTTTAGGCTTTCGAGGAGTGGAAACTGGAGCTTATAGCTAGAAAGAGCACAGTCGAGGTCCTTACGGATTATTAGTCACTTACCTACTTTATAAAGACGCAGAAGCTATTACAGCACCAAGCTTAGTAGGCCGCCTACTTATCCGGATTCGACTTCAAAATTACCTATCGACTAGGAGCTCAAAATGGAAAGGCCGACGCGTTAATAAGAAGAGAAGGGAAGACCAGCCGCGCGAAGGAAGATCCGAACATGCTCCAGAAGGTGCTAACCAAGCGAATAGTAGACGCCGAGATGTTAAAAGAGGTAGGGGTCTGCGCAGTAGAGCCGGCGACCGAGGAAGAGACTCTCTACGAAAAAGTGGAGCGGCTTAACTAGCAACAGAAGCTCGGCAAGACCGGTTTAGGAAAGCTAATAGTTCTAGAAGAACTAATTACGGAGGTCGTCCAGCTGGTCTATAGTTCTACGGATGTTGGTTACGCAGGCTCGAAGAAAACAATAGAAGCAGTAAGGACGACCTACTAGTTCCTGCGAATCTTCGAACGGATCCACCGGTTTATTGCTAACTGCTACATCTGCTAAGCTGCGAAGCTACGTTACGGCCTTCCGGCCGGTCTATTAAAGCCACTTCCAATCCCCGAGAAACTGTAGCAGTACATTACGATAGATTTCGTAACTGGGCTACCGGATTCCGATAGATATAATACTACGCTCAACATAGTAGATCGACTAAGTAAAGAGCGCTACTTTATCCCCTGCTAAGCAAAGGATAAAGGAACTACTACAGAAGAAACAGCGAGAATGCTAATTCAGTATATATAGAAGCACTACAGTCTGCCGGACACTATCACTACGGACAGGGGTCCTTAATTTACCACTAATGTATAGAAGGCTATCAACCAAGCTCTTGGAATTAAGGGAGAGCTCAGCACGGCCGCTTACCCTCAAACCGACAGTCAGTCCAAAGTAGCTAACCGCGAGATAGAGAAATATCTACGAATCTTCTGCATTTATTATTAAGCAGAGTAGGTTAAGGTGTTGCCTACAGCCGAATTCTGCGCCAATTCAGCACGGTTAGAGGCTACCTTACTGGCGCCGTTTGAGATAACTTATAGTTACCTTCTGAGAATAAGCTTCCAACTGCCAAACGAACCTATCTCTTTAGAACCTTCTATATCTACCGCCACCTTATCGAAGAGAGTAGCAGCGGCTGCGGCAGAAGCGCTTAGATCTTAAATAGAAGAAGCAATCCGCGTAGCAAAGGAGGCGATGGAGTCGACCTAGAAGAAGATAGTAACTTAAGCTAATAGAAAGCGGTTACCGATAGAATTCGAAGAAGGCCAAAAAGTATAGCTTAACACGCGTAACCTAAGGCTAAGAGGCAACGCCAAGCTTAACCTACGCTACGTAGGGCCATTTAAGATAGTAGAAAAGAGGTCGCCGGTAATTTATCTGCTTAAGCTACCAAAATCGTTCTGAATCTACGATGTCTTTTATTCGGACCTGCTAAGTTTAGACCCTAAAGACGGCCTTCCAGAACAGGGGTTCGCCGAACCCCTACCAATCGAGATAGACGGAGAAAAAGAAGAATAGGAGGTAGAGGATGTAGTAGATATAAGAAAGATAAGAGGGTCTGTCGAAGCAAGGATCCCGTAGAAAGAATAGCCGGAAGTCTATAAATAGTATCTTGTTGCGGTAGTGGAATGCGGCGGTAGAAAGAGGTAGGACAGATTAATAGGGTGGACCCTGGATTTCGGCTCGGCCCCTTCTGGGATTTAGGTTCTAGAACGGACCGAGCCGGGCCTTGGCACACCACTATCTATCAAAGCCCACCGCCGCTATATAGATTTCTTTCTCTCCTCAGTTCGAGATATAGTTATTAAAAAGGCCGTATTGAATCATATCTGCGTGCCCGGATTATTCTATCTCGAACTCAACTTACTACACTAACCCCGCGCTGCGCGAAAGGGCCCGTCGAACTATCCAGAAACCCAAATAACGCACGCGCACTCACACCAACAACAACAACCCCTAGCACCGTAAGAAGATAGAAGGCTTCTTAACAGTAGACAGCGGCGTTACAGGCCGCAGCGGAAAGAGAAAGACTGACAGACCGAGAGATAGGCGTACTAGCATCCTCGACGACGGAACGTCTAATAAAGGCCTTACGGAAAAAGAGGTAGATAAAGCGAGAAAGGGCATAGAGGGCTACGCCGAACTCTACGCACGTACGCCGGATAAGATAGGAGAATATCTTACGGAACACGGAGCTAAGAAGGTGTTCGATATTATAACCTTCGTCGAAAAGAAGTTCTTTAGGAACATAGAAGAAAACAGACAGTTAAGAGAGGAAATAAAGACGGTAAGGGCCGAGAAAGAGTCGGCCGAGACCATTATAGATGTGCTGGAAAACCAAGCGGCAAACCGACTGGCACAACTAAAGGAGATAAAGACCCAGCTAGCTGAGATAGAGAGAGCGACGTTGCAGCCACCGCATCGAGAAGAACCAGCAGAGACCGCCTTACCGGCGGCCTATAGTTAAGGTAGCACCTTAATAACATTATTGCCGGACCCGCTAGCGTTTAGAGGCGGAGACCCTAAAGACTAGGAAGCGTTTAAGAAGAAGATAAAGAACAAGATAGATCGAGACTATGCCGGAAACAGCACCGGAGATAGATTGGCGTACCTGGAATCGCGATTAGAAGATAAAGCTTTTTCGCTAGTAGCGGACCTGGAAGAGGTAACCGCTAAAGAAGCGATTAAAGCGCTAGATTAACGCTTCGGAGACCTATTCCGGAAAAAGACGGCCTGTAAGCAGTTGGACAAGATCAACCAGAACCGGCAGACGTTCGAGGAGTTCTACGGTTTGTTTAGAAAATATGCGATTAGGGCCCGAGTAGCGGAAGATAAGCAGCTCTACCTACTAAGGCAGAAGCTAAACCCCGAACTGGCCGCCGCTATAGCGTCTGTAGAAGACGAAGACCTTAAGAGCTTCGTGCACCAAGCGAGAGTTACCGCGAGAAACCTGAGCGCCTATGCGAAATCACGCGAATCGAACCAGAAGCCGTTAACAACGCAGACGGTGCGGCCCCCTGCGCCTTTCCGACGAACCCCCCAGCAGTCGTCGTATTTACTACGATCGGCGTTCGTCCCTACCTGTTACGCGTACGGAAAGCCTAGCTATATCGCTACGAGATGCCAAGCATCGGATAAGCAGAAGCAGGAGTATCGTGTTATAAAGCAGCCGCAGCCACTAAGAAAGACTATACAAGCTATAGAGCCGGCTCCGAACGACACCGAGAGCGTAGACGGTAGGGTACAGTTAAGGATTATAGGAAAAGACCAGCTGGACGGATAGGCCCCCTATCTAGCATTAACAATAGGGCACCGCACTAGAGCGAATCGACACGAGAAGAAAGCATTAACAGCTGTAGCGATCCGCTCTCGGCAGCCGTAGAAGTGAATACGGAAACGGCGATCATCCTTCCTATTACGATCCACTCTGTTAAGAAGTCGCGCCAACCCCTCCAGTTAAAAGCTTTTATCGACACCGGAGCTCTTATTGGAGCAGCGATCTACTACCGACTGGTTCAGAAACTAACGAAGGGATACGGCTATCCGGTGGAAATAGCGTCGCCGACGCGGATTTTAGCGTATAACGGACCAGACACGGAAAGCGTTACGCACTACGTGCTGCTAAAGGCTACCTTAGCTAGTCGCACTACGGAAGCGACGTTCCGAATTCTAGATATCGGAAGGTTTAACATTATTATAGGGCAGAAATAGATAAAGAACCAGAAAGCTATCGCCGACGTAGATAAAGGAACGATCAGATCCAGAACCTAAGGTAACAGCGCCGTCACTACCGAATCGGTCGCAGCCGCGACAGCAAGATCAGAGGCGACTAGCGGCAAAACGGCTCTGCCTACCTCCACCGAGCCTGCGCCTACGATCGGAATAATAAGCTCGGAAGCTTTATTGACCCTTGCGAAGTCGCCGGACAATAAGATCTACGCTATCTCTATAAAGTACATCGAAGACTACAGGAAGATAATAGCGGAAGAAGAAGTGGACCTACTGGAGGTGTTGCCTAATCCGGGCACGCAGATATAATTTAATACAGCCTTTTTAATAACTATATCTCGAACTGAGGAGGGAAAGGAGTCTATGTAGTAGTAGTAGTAGGCTTTCGTAGTAGTAGTGCCAAGGCCCGGCTCGGCCCTTCTGGGCCGAGCCGAAATTCCAAGGGTCCACCCTATTACTTAGTCCCACCCCTTTCTGCCGCTGTAACACTACCCCCCTCCCTTACTAGCGGTCGCCCTCGACCGCTTAGTCACCCTATCTATCCGAAAATCTTTACTTTTTTTTTTTTTTTTTTGGATTCGTCGTCTCCTTCTCGAAAATCCCCTCTAACGCTAATGTTACCTCTTCCGTCTTCTATCAAAAACAACGTTCTCTTTATCGCTTCTTCAATTTCTTACATCGTCGGCGTCCGAAGTCCTTTACTTGGCGTTTATGTAATCGACGCTATCTGATCTGATCCGCGGTCTTCTAAGCTGCGGCTCGGCTGGTCTGTGCGTCGCCTTGGAGGTCTATATAGATCCGTCTGCGGCATCGTTTCTTCTTCTTCTTTTTCTTTTTTCTTCTACCAAAGCGCTTACCTACTGCAGGGTCGGCGGCGCTAGCACGCTACAGCGTTAGCGAGCTGCCTGCCGAACCGGTAGTAGGTAGTGGCCGCGTCGAAGACCTCCCCGAGGCGACCCTCGATCGTTTCTATCAGCTTCTATACCGATAGAGCGGACGCGGCTTTCTCCTTTCCGGAATAATCAGCTTCGGAGCTATTCGGGTTTCGGCTTCTTCGGGTTTCGCACGTAGAACTCTCTAAGCAGCTCCGCCGAATTCCGCAGGTTCTCGATTGGATACTATTCGTAGTCTTCCGGCCACCCCTTCTACGAGATCTTCGCTTTGATAGACCCCCTTATCTTCTTTACGTCTATTACATCTTCTACCTCCTACTCTTCTTCCTTACTGTCTATCTCGATCGGCGGAGGTTTAGCGAACCCCCGTTCCGGAAGGCCGTCCTTAGGGTCCAGGCTTAATAGATCCGAATAAAAGACATCGTAGATCTGGAACGATTTTGGCAGCTGGAGCCGGTAGGTCACTGGCGACCTCTTTTCCACTATCTTAAACGGACCTACGTAGCGTAGGTTAAGCTTCGCGTTGCCTTTTAGCCTTAGGTTTCGCGTGTTAAGCCAGACCTTTTAACCTTCCTCGAATTCTATCGGCGACCGCTTTCTATTAGTTCGAGTTACTATCTTCTTCTGAGCCGATTCCATCGCTTCTTTCGCCACTTTAATCGCTTCTTCTATCTATAATTGGAGCGCTTCCGCCCCCGCAGCGGCGACTCTCTTTGACGACGTAGTAGTGGTGGAAAGCTCCGGCGAGCCGGCGTCGCTCGGCAGCTAGAAGCTTAGCCTCGGAAGATAACTGTGGGCTATCTCGAACGGTGCCAGCGACGTTGCTTCTAACTGTGCTAAGTTCGCGCAGAATTCAGCTATTGGCAGCATCTCAACCCACTTTTCTTGATAATAGCTGCAGAAGATCCGTAGATATTTCTCTATCTTACGGTTGGCTACCTCGGACTGACTGTCGGTCTAAGGGTAAGCTGCTGTGCTGAGCTTTCTACGAATTCCGAGGGTTTGATTAATAGCTCTCTATACGTCAGCGGTAAACTAAGGACCCCTATCTGTAGTAATAGTGTCCGGCAAGCTATAGTGCTTCTATACGTGTTGGATCAACATCCGTGCGGTCTCTTCTGCAGTGGTTTCTTCGTTTCTCGCTCGGCAGGGGATAAAGTAGCGTTCCTTGCTTAGTCGGTCCACTACGTTCAGCGTAGCGTTATATCTATCGGAGTCCGGCAGGCCGGTTACGAAGTCTATCGTAATGTGTTGCTACGGTTTCTCGGGGATCGGAAGTGGCTTTAGCAGACCGGCCGGAAGACCGTAACGTAGCTTCGCAGCCCGGCACGCGTAGCAATTGCCGATAAACCGGTGGATCTGCTCGTAGATTCGCGGAAACTAGTAGATCGTTCTTATCGCCTGCATCGTCTTCTTCGCGCCTGCGTAGCCTACATCTACGGAGCTATGGACCAGCTGGATAACCTCTGTAATTAGTTCTTCTAGAACTATCAGCCTCCCTAAACCGGTTTTGCCGAGTTTCTATTGCTAGTTAAGCTGCTCTACCTTTTCGTAGAGAGTCTTTTCCTTAGGGGCCGGTTCCACTGCGCAGACCCCTACCTCTTTTAACACCTCTGCGTCTACTATCCGCTCGGTTAACACCTTCTGGAACATTTTCGGATCTTCTTTCGCGCAGCTGGTCTTTCCTTCTCTTCTCGTTAGTGCGTTAGCCTTTCCGTTTTGAGCTCCGGGTCGATAAGTAATCTTAAAGTCGAACCCGGATAAGTAGGCAGCCCACTGTGCTTAACGTCGTAAGAGCTTCTGCGTCTTTATAAAGTAGGTCAGCGACTGGTGGTCCGTGAGGACCTGGACCGTGCTCTTTCCAGCTATAAGCTCTAGCTTCCACTCCTCGAACGCTTGTATAATAGCCAGCAGTTCTTTATTGTAGATTGCGTAGTTCCGTTCGGCCTCTGTTATAGACTTGCTAAAGAAAGCTACCGGATAGAGGGTCTCTTCGTCGTCGGCGTATTGAGAAAGAACCCCTGCCGTAACTGTGTCGGAAGCGTCTGTCTCTACGTAGATCATCTTTTCCGGTCTGAAGTGCGCTAACACTGGCGCTAAGGCTACTGCCTCCTTTAGTCGGTTGAAAGCTTCTGTACACTTCTTATTCTATAGGCTAGCGGCCTCCTTTTTCAATGCCTTATTTAGGGGTCTTGCTATCTTGCTAAAGTCCTTATTGAACCGTCGATAGTAGCTGCAGAATCCGAGAAACGCTCTGATCTGCGTAGTGCTTCCGGATTTCGGCTGTTTCTATTCCGCGACGGCGGCGACCTTTAAGGGGTCCATCCAAATTCTATCTCTTCTAACGATAAGGCCGAGATACTTGACCTCGGTTTAATAGAACTCGCTCTTCTTCGTGTCCGCGTTAAATCCGACCTCGCAGAGCCTCTTTAACACTCTCTGGATGTGGTCCGTGTGTTGTTCTCTCGTTCCCTTAGTGTAGATAAGAATGTCGTCCAAGTAGATTGACACGAACTGTTCTAGCATATCTATAAAGATGTGGTTTATAAAGCGTTGCTACACTGCCGGCGCGTTGGTAAGCCCGAAAGGCATTACCAACTACTTAAAATTGCCTATGCGCGTAGCGAATGTCGTAAGGTCTTCCGTTTGTCCTTCTTCGTTCCTTAATCGATAGAATGCTTGGCGAATATCCAGCTTGCTAAACCACTTAGCCTTAGCTACTCGTTGTATAGTTTTATCGATTAGAGGTAGCGGATACACATCTCTCTTAGTGACCTTATTAAGGCCTCGGTAGTCTACACACAGTCGGAGACCACCTCCGGGCTTCCGTGCGAAAAGGATCGGCGACGCGTATCTGGCCGAGCTCGGCGTAATAAACTTCTTTGCCAGATTCTCTCGAACAAACACCTCTACTTGGTCCAGTTCCGCTGGCGACAGTCGTCTTAGGGGCTCGGTTCTTAGCAGCGTAGCTCCCTCTTTTAGTTAGATCTTGTTGTCGTATTCCGGCCGGTGGAGCGGCAGGAGGTTGGAGTCGGCTCTTAAGAACACGTTAGCGTAACCGTAGAGCTCGTTTGGCAACACCTCTAGTAGGTCCACTTCTTCTTCCGCTATTACCTTCCTATAGTCTTCGATGTCCTTTATAGAGATAGCGTAGATTTTATTGTCCGGCGACTTCGCGAGAGTCATTATAGCTTCTGAACTTATTATTCCGACAGTGACCAGGGGTTCGGGGCGGTCGGACGTGGTTACATTAGCAGCCGCGGCTTTCGATTCGGCTACGGTGGCGGCGGTGCCGTTGCCTAGGGTTTTGAACCCTATCGTGCTTTCGTCTACGTTAATAACCGTCTTCTGGTTCTTTATCCATTTCTGCCCTATAATGATGTCAAACCGTGCGAGATCCATAATCCGGAACGTTGCTTCCGTAGTTCGACCAGCTAGTGTAGTCCTTAATAGCACATAGTGCGTAACGTTTTCTGTGTCTTGTCCGTTATACGCCGAAATCCGCGTCGGCGACGCTATCTCTACTAGATAGCTGTATCCTTTTATCAGCTTTTGAACCAATCGATAGTGGATAGCCGCTCCGATAAGGGCCCCTATATCGATAAAAGCCCTTAGCTAAAGTAGTTTGCTCGATTCGTTAAGGGGGTAGACAGTAATTAGAACGATAATAGCTGTTTCTGTGTTCACTTCCACCGCCGCTAAGAGCGGATCGCTGCAGCCGTTAATGCTCTCGTCTCTCTGTAACGTGGCTCTTGTTAGTGCCCTGTCTTCTACACTGGATAGGGGGCCTATCCTTCCAGCTGGTCTTTTCCTAGGATTCGCAGTAGCACTCCACCGTCCACGCTCTCGGTGTCCGTTGGCACCGGCTCGATGGCCTGGATAGTCTTTCTTAACGGCGCCGGTTTCGTTGCGCGATACTCTTGCTTCTGTTAAGCCGTTGCTTGACATCTAGTAGCGATATAGCCGGCCGGGCTTTCAACACGCGTAGCAGGTAGGGACAAACGACGAGCGCTGCGAATTAAATGGCTGCTAGGGGCGTTGTCGGAAGGGTGTAGGGGCTCTGACTGTCTGCGCCGACGGCAATAGCTTCTGAATCGGTTCGCGTGTCGTCGGTTTTCCGTACACGTTTAGGTTTCTAGCGGTAACTCTCGCCTAGTGCACAAAGCTCTGAAGGTCTTCGTCTTCTACTAAGGCTATAGCTGCTGTCAGCTTAGGGCTCAGTTTCTGTCTTAGCAGGTGGAGCTGCTTATCTTCCGCCACTCGGGCCCTAATCGCATATTTCCTAAACAGCCCGTAGAATTCTTCGAACGTTAGCCGGTTCTGGCTGATCTTGTCTAGTTGCTCGCAGGCAGTCTTCTTTTGGAAGGGGTCTCCGAATCGCTGGTCTAGCGCTTTAATTGCTTCGTCGGCAGTTACCTCTTCTAGGTCTAATACTAACGAAAACACTTCTCCTTCTAGTCTCGACTCCAAATAGGCCAGTCTATCTTCTTTACTGCTTGCTGCGTAATCGCGGCTCGTCTTATTCTTGATCTTCTTCTTAAATGCCTCCTACGCTTTAGGGTCTCCGCTACTAAAGGCAGGTGGGTCCGGTAGTAGCGTTATCGTAGTGCCACCTTAACTGTAGGCGGCTAGTAAGGCCGAATGCGCGTAGTCTTCTTGTCGTAGTGGCGGCGATGACTTCGCTGCTTCCCTATTAGCTAGTTGGTCCTTTAGCGCCTTCAGTTGCGACAGTCGATTCGATGCCTGGTTTTCTAGTACGTCGATAATGGTTTCTGCCGATTCCTTCTCGGCCCTTACCGTTTCAGTTTCTTCTCTTAGCTGTCTGTTCTCTTCCAGCGTTCTGTAAAACAGTGTCTCGATAAGGTCTATGCCGTCGTAGACCTTCCCTATTCTATTCTCGTTTACATAGTCTTCTAGTTCCTTAAGCGTGCAGTCGTAGATCTTCCTATATTCGGCTATTTGTTCCTTGACCTCTGCGGTCTCTTCTGCTGTAAAACCGCTAATAATAAACTTATTATCAATTACACTAGAGCGCCTACTCGCTCTGTTAGTCTTTCCTTTCCTACTTCTGCTGCAGCCTGTAACGCCGCTCTCTAACGTCGAGAAGCCTTCTATCTTCTTACAGTGCCTTAGGGGTTGTTGTTTTGGTATGTGTGTGCGCGTGCATTATTCGAGTGTCCGGATGGTTTGACGGGCCCTTTCGCGCAGCGCGGGGTTTGGTATAGTAAGTAAGTTCGAGATATAATGATTCGGGCATACAGATATAATTTAATACGGCCTTTTTAATAACTATATCTCGAACTAAGGAGGGAAAGGAGTCTATGTAGTGGTGGTGGTAGGCTTTCGTAGTGGTGGTGCCAAGGCCCGGCTCGGCCCGGAAGGGCCGAGCCGAAATTCCAAGGGTCCACCCTATCTTGCCGCTGTAACACTAGCAAAAGCCCGCAATTCCGTACAGTGTAGCCTATCTTGCTATACTAGTAGTAGCTCCCTTCTGCTCGCCTCTTGTCTAGGGTAGCTATGTCTACCTACTGCGCCCTTTTGGTAGCGGCCCTTGGCCGTACGGCAACGGCTGCTGCTACCCTTGTCGTCGTTGGTTCCTAGTCTATAGCGTCCGTCTGCTGCTAGAGGGGTTGTCGCATCTTGTAAGCGCGGCTTATCTGTCCGAGCCTGCGCTGCTAATTGTCGACTATTCCAAGGAGATTACAGAATCCCTCGTACGTAGCGGGTCGCATTACGCCTACTAGTCCTGTTATAATCTCCTTAGAGAGGCCTACCTCTAAGGAGGTAATTTTTATCCTGTTCTCCTATTAGAGACCTCCTGCCTCTGCTAGAGTCTGGTCGTATTCTGCGAGGAACTCTTGTACGGTCTTGCGTCCTTGTTTTATTGTATTGACCTATAGGAGTGCCCAGCTCTCGTAGTCTAGGTCCTTGTAGCTCTTGTTAAGAGCTGTCTAGAGCATCGTCGTCGTAGCTATTTGGCAATAGCTGTCTCGTAGTACGGCAGAATACGTACTGCCGCCCTGCCCTTTAACCTCCTAAAGAGGTAAACTACCTTGTCTAGCTCAGTCGGGTATGCTCCTAAGTCGACCAGAAGCTTAGAGCGCATCTAGGCAGCCTAGGAGGGGTACTCGGCTGGAGCTTTACTATTATACGTAGTAACGTTAGGGAGTTTGCTCTTAGGGGTCGGGGTGTAGGCTATCGTGTTCGTTGTCGTAGGGGTCGGATCGCGATCGGACGCCCTAAGCTATTGTAAGGGGCCCAAGAATCTTGGTTTAGAAACTTGCGGTTAGGTATCTACATAAAGGAACTAATAGGCAGTTCCTTCGTCGTCCGCTGCCGTACGATTTGTACTTACGAAGCTAAGCTAGCAATTCCCCTTTGTGCAGGGGTGCAAGGTTTACCCTCTATACAGAGGATTGGGAGTTACCCCCTCTATACGGTAATGCAGAGTTTTCCCCCCCCTATTTAGAGGGGCGGTAGCTCCCCTTTATGTAGGACCGTAGCGTTCTCCCTCCGTACGTAGGTGGGGTCCTGTCGGTGGTTCCGTATAGAGGGTAGGGTCGTGCTAGCGCTGCTAAGTCGCAGTCCTTAGGGCGACGGTCGGTTCAGGTTAGGTCTAGGGCCTAAGCCGGGCGGCGCCCCCTAACAATACCCCCCCCCCTTCCCTTCTCGTAGTGCTTCTTCTGTACAGTAGCATGTTTAAGTTACCTAGCTCCTGCTGTTCTTTTAGCAGGTCGCGGCTTCCTATTTTGTCTAGTCGTCCGAGTTATCGTCCCTCGTCGCCCCCTCTAGGTCGTAGTTGCCTCTTGCCATTTTACCTGTTTGTAGCAGCTGCCCTGCTTGCTATTCCCCTTATAGCAGGCAGTTAGCTTAAGCCTTCCCCCTTCTCTTTCCTTCCCCTTTCTCTCCTCCCCCTCCGTCGTCTACTGTCTACTACTATCTACTACCGTCTACTAACTACTATTACCTCTAGCTACCAACTACTACTAGCTACTATCCAATATGTCGTCCGCCCTGTCTAGTAGTTCCCTTGTAGTTGCTGGCCCCGCCTCCTCCCCTCGTCCGGCTAGGGTCCCCCCCTACTTCTACCTCTAGTAGTAGGGTCCTTAACTTGACTAGCAGCTACGCTTTTGGTTCGTGCGGATTCTCGTCTTCTGTACAGTCTAAGCTAACGCCTTAGGTGCTATACCTATAAGCAGCAGGATGCAGCCGGCCTTCCCTTCTACGCCTTCTAGTGTAATCCTGCCTAGGTTATACCCGAGCGGGTAGCTACAGCCTAGCCGTCGTACATTAACGCCCTCCTTATCGCTACCTGGGGCCAGCTCTATGCCCCCTGCCCTAACTCCTCCTAGCCCTTACTTAGCCTATACTGCCTCCTAGGCTTCTAGGCTAGGGTGTGTGCCTTGTATAAGTAGAAGGATAGCTCCTTCTACTGCTCCTTCCGCTGTCTAGGGGAGGCACGTAGGGGTAGGGGGGTGCCTCTGCTCCCTGGGGCTGGCCCTGGTAGGGGTAGGGGCCCAGCCGGGCCTAAGGTAGTAGAGGTCTTAGATAATGAGTCGGTTGCTCTAGTCCCCTAGGGTAGTAGCCAGTGAGCCCCCCCCCCCCCCCCCCCCCCCTCTAGATAGTAAGAAATTTCGGACGGTTTTCTCTTAACTTATCTTATTTCTACTCCCCCTCCTATTTGTCCCTTAGCTGTTCCTTTCTTCCAGCCCTTATTTCGCACAGTGTCGTACGATGTCGTATTAGCAGGGCCCTATAGTGTCCTACGTCGTAATGCTCGATCCTTTAACAACCTAGGTCCGCCTGCGGCTACCCTGTCCTTAGGGTAGATCGTGCCTCCTTCCGCCGTACGGCGCAGTGTTACTGTAACTGGGCAGGGGGGTAGTTCTTCTCCTATCTGTCTAGTGCAGTTATGTCTTGCAGAGCCTCGTACAGTTCCTACGTAGGCTCTGCCTATCCTCTCTATTTTACTAAGTACTCTGCCTTCCCCTGCTTCCTCCGACTCTTAAGAATCCCCTCTACTTTATACTCTTCCCAGTCCTCGGTTATAATTGCAGGTAGGCGCGCGTCGTTAGTCGTCTAGTACAGTAGGGGGTCCGTGTTCGCCGGTCGTACGAGGTCTACGTAGAAGACTGGATAAATCCCTAGGGGGGTGTTTAGTCGTACAGCATATGTCCCTGCCGGCCGGATTACTGTAAACTTCCTGTTCCTCTAATCTAGCTTCTTGCTCGGCTGTTCCGTACAGATGTTTCGCTAGTTTAGCCAAACCTTATCCCCTACCTCGTACCTTGGTGCAGCCTGTCGTCCCTTATTAGCCTGCTCTTCCGCGTTCTGTTAAGCTATAGCTAGGCTCGCCTTTACCTATTAGTAGGCGTTCGTAATTGTCTGTACGATGGCCTCTCCTTGCTAAATTAGGGATCGTACAGGGCGCAGGGTGTTACTACTTAGGGTCGGTAGGAGCAGGGAATAGTCCTATCTATAGGTCGTAAAGAAGGGGGACAGTCCTGTAGCATCGGCCGTACAGCTGTTAATAGCTAGCTCCGCTATAGGGAGAAGTTAGTTCCAGTTCGTCTAGTTATAGTCGACGTACGCTTAGAGGTACGCTTCCAAAGTTAAATTGACCCTCTCCGTCGCCCTGTCTGTCTATAGGTACTATGCGGTTAACAGGTAACGTTCTACCTTTAGCAACTAGCAGATCCTTGCCTAGAGCTAGCTCGTAAACTGTGTCCCCTGGTCTAATACAATTAACCTAGGGAAACCGTGCTTGCTGAACGTCGTCTGTAGAAAGGCCTAGGCGGTGTCTTTAGCTATAATAGAGTCTATTCCCTCTAGTATTACCCCCTTCGTTAACTTGTCCGTAACTACTATAATGTTTCGCCGTCCGTCGCTCTCGGGGAGGTCTATAATGAAGTCTACTGTTAGATCTTGCTAGGGCCGGTCCGGTATCGGCAGGGGCTTCAGCAGCCTATGCTTTAGCTCGGGCTAGGGCTTCGTCTATCTATATACATCGCAGTTCCGTACGAACCTGCGAATGTCCTTCGCTATCGCCGGCTAGTAGTAGTCCCGGGCGATAATGCTGTACGTCTCCTCGCGCCCTAGGTGTCCGGTAGCTATAGAGTTATGCGCCTGTTGTATTAAGCTCGTACAGAGCTTCTCGTCCGCTGGGACCTATATCCGATTTCTAAACTTTAGGTTGTTCTCCTCGTCTACTAAGTACTTAGCTGCCGACACCTTAAGATAGAGCTTAGCTAGGAGCTTCCGTTGCCCTCCCTAGATCGCCGTACAGGCCCCTCGGTATACCTCGTCCTTTTCTACTGCCTCTTCCTATGCTTGCAGTTGGGGTTCCTATAGGTGTGTCGCTGCTAGGCGGATAGTCTCCCTGCCTAGCTCCCCCTTAAACATCTGGAATGTCCGTAACTTTAGCCAGTCGTCCTCGTACGTCGTTAGCATGTCCTAGTCCTGTCTAGACAGTGCATCGGCCCTGCTGTTGTCCTTACCCTTGCGATACTAGAGTCTTATGTTAAACCGGCTTAGGTACATTGCCTATCGTACGTACCTCCCGGACAGCTTCTAGGGTTAAGTAAAGTATTCTAGGTTCTTATAGTCCGTTAGGGCGAGGAACTCGGGCACTAAGCGGAGTTCTCTATCCCAGGCTTCGCAACACTGTACGACTGCCAGCAACTCTTTGTCGTAGATAGGGTAGTTGCACTTAGCTAGGGATTTCTTCTTAGAGAAATACGCATAAGGGTATAGGAGTCCGTCCGAGCCTACCTGTAACAGGATACCTCTAATGCAGTACCCCGAGGAGTCAGTTTCCAGTATCGTCGTACGCTCCGGGTCGAAGGCGGCGAGCGTTGGTCCTGTAGTAAAGAGTTCCTTTAGCTTGTCGAAGCTCCTATCGCATTCGTCCGTCTATTTAAACTGCTTGTCCTTGTGCGTTAGCTCTACTAGGGGGCGTACGGTCTCCGAGTAGTTCCGTATAAACTGGCGGTAGAAGTTGGCAAACCCGAGAAATTCCCGTACGCCCTTAACGTTCGTAGGCGGCTTCTATTGCTTAATAGCATTAATCTTCTTCCTATCTATACTAATGCCTTTCCCTACCTCGATAATAAAACCTAGGTATTTCGTACATTAGACACCGAATTTACATTTGTCGATGTCGAGGTACAAGCCAGCCTGCTGCAGTCGGTCTAACACCTTCTTGACATCCTGTACGTAATCTGCGTAGGTGCCGTCTATAAAAACTAGGATGTCGTCGAGGTATGCTAAGCAGATGTCGTCTAGTAACCCTTATAGGGACTTGTTAATGTACCTTTAGAAGGTTGCTGGTACATTAGCAAGGCTAAAGGGGGTAACAAGCTACTTAAAAAGGCTATATCTTGTACAGAAGGCAGTTATCTATTTACAGCCTTCCTTAATCTGTATCTTGTAGAAGGCTAAGACTACATTAAGCTTAGTAAACTACTTCGCCTTGCTGATCCGTCCGAGAGTCTCCTTAATAAGGGGTAGGGGGTACCGGTCCTTCTTAGTAATCACGTTAATGCCTCTATAGTCTACGCAGAAACGCAATCTAGCCTTCCCTTCCTTATAGACAAACAGAACTAGGGCCCCTACAGACGACGTACTGGCCCGAATAAACCCTTTGGCTAGCAGGTCGTCTAGGGTTTTGCGCAATACTAGGAGTTCTCTAGAGGACATTCTATACAGCGGTCCGTACAGTACCTCCGGCAAGCCCCTATCCAGACAGGGTTCTAGTTAGATGTTATAGTCAATCCCTTCCCCTCGGTGCGGCAGCAGCTTCGAGGCCGACTTCGGCTCGAAGAGGTCTAGGTATCCAGCATACTCCCTTAGGAGCTTCGTATAGGGGTTCGTTACTTCCTTAGGTGCTAATGCCTTCTCGATGTCCGCCGTTGCCGTGTTGATTTCGGCCTTAGCATTACTACCTTGCGAGATCTTCCCCTAGTCCCGGATTCTTCGCTTCGTTACTGCTAGGTACAGCCGTCCTCGTCCGACGTCCAGCTTGCCTCTCTAGCGCTCTATCTAAGGCTTCCCTAGTATTAGGTCGTACCCTAACTTGTCCTGTACAACATAGAGGTATAAGTCCTGCTTATAGTGTCCTTATACCTCTATCGTTACTTTCACTATATAGGTAATGTCCGGTCCTTGCCTAGTAATGCCCAGCATGCGTACAGGTACTGTAGGGGTCGTCTTAATCCGATGTCTCTGTACGAAGTCTTCGCTAATTACTCTATACACCAAGCATCCTATGTTAATCAGTGTCCGCGCCGTTGCGGACCCGTTCAACGTCGGCCGTACGATAAACAGCGTCGTCGTTATGTAATTGCTCTTAAAAGATAGCTAAGTAATGCTTTGATTTAGCAGTCTATCTCGTACCTGCCTCTAGCAGAGTCTTCGCTTAGAGGCTACTCTTTTCCCGACTCGTTATCGTCTAAGTAGGACTCCTAATCTTCTCGTTAAGGCGCCGCAGTTGCTACCTTCGCAGTAGTTAGCTGTCCCCTAGGTCTCTCCGCTGGCAGTAGCCTGAAACTCTGTACAGCGTAGCCTATTTTGCTACACTAGTAGCAGCTCCCTTCTGCTCGTCTCTTGTTAAGGGTAGCTGTATCTACCTATTGCGCCCTTTTAGTAGCGGCCCTAGGCTGTACGGTAGTTGCTGCCGCTACCCTCGTCGTTGTCGGTTCCTAGTCTATAGCGTCCGTCTATCGCTAGAGGGGTTGTCTTATCTCCTAAGTGCGGCCTATCCGTCTAAGCCTGCGCTGCTAGTCGTCGACTATCCTAAGGAGGTTGCAGAATTCCTCGTACGTAGCCGGTCGCATTACGCCTACTAGCCCCGTTATAATTTCCTTAGAGAGGCCTACCTCTAAAGAGGTAAATTTTTATCCTGTCCTCCTATTAGAGTCCTCCTGCTTCTGCCAAAGTCTAGTCAAATTCCGCGAGGAATTCCTGTATAGTCTTGCGTCCTTGCTTTATCGTATTAACCTGTAGGAGTACTCGGCTCTCGCAGTCTAGGTCTTTGTAGCTCTTGTCTAGAGCTGCCTAGAGCATCGCCGTCATAGCTATTGCCAGGTTAGCAATAGCTATCTTGTAGTACGGCAGAATTCGTGCTGCCGCCCTGCCCTTTAACCTCCTAAAGAGGTAAACTACTTTGTCTAGCTCGGTTAGGTATGCTCCTAAGTCGACTAGGAGCTTAGAGCGCATCTAGGCAGCCTAGGAGGGGTATTCGGCCAGAGCCTCGCTATTGTATGTAGAGACGTCGGGGAGTTTGCTTTTGGGGGTCGGGGTGTAGGTTATTGTGTTCGTTGTCGTCGTAGGGGTCGGATCGCAATCGGACGCCCTAAGCTGTTGTAGCTCCTGCTCCTGCTGGGAAATCAACGTAGCCTAGTAGCTTACTTACTGCTCGAGCTGCCTCTTGCTTTCCAGCAGCTCCTTATATACGCAGTGCATATGTCCCTCTATAGACGTAGTTTCTATAGGGATGTCGCTGTCTATCTTTGCTTTGTTACTGCAGTCACCGACAGTAAGATCAGTTCCTAATGTAAGGGGCCTAAGAATCTTAGTTCAGAAACTTGCGGTTAGGTATCTATATAAAGGAACTGATAGGCAGTTCCTTCGTCGTCCGCTGCTGTACGATTTGTACTTACGAAGCTAAGCTAGCAATTCCCCTTTGTGCAGGGGTGCAAGGTTCACCCTCTGTATAGAGGATCGGGAGTTACCCCCTCTGTACAGTAATGCAGAGTTTTCCCCCCCCTATTTAGAGGGGCGGTAGCTCCCCTTTGTGTAGGACCGTAGCGTTCTCCCTCCGTACAGGGGTAGGGTCCTGTTAGTAGTTCCGTACAGAGGGTAGGGTCGTGCTGGCACTACTAAGTCGCAGTCCTTAGGGCGACGGTCGGTTTAGGTCGGGTCCAGGGCCTAAGCCGGGCGGCGCCCCCTAACAGCTGTCGTAGCTCCTGTTCCCGTTGGGAAATTATCGCAGCCTAGTGGTTTACTTGCTGCTCGAGCTGCCTCTTGTGTTCTAGCAGCTCCTCGTACGCGCAGTGTATCTGTCCCTGCATAGCTGTAGGTTCTATAGAGATATCGCTGTCTATCTTCGTTATATTACTGCGGTTACCGACAGTAAGATCAGTTCCTAATGTAAGGGCTTAAGAATCTTAGTTTAGAAACTTAAGGTTAGGTATCTATACAAAGAAACTAATAGGCAGTTCCTTCGTCGTCTACTGCTGTACAATTTGTACCTACGAAGCTAACCTAGCAATTTCCCTCTATGCAGGGGTATAAGGTTTACACTCTGTACAAAGGATTAGGGGTTCTCCCTCTGTACAGTAGTGCAGAGTTTTCCCTTCGTTTAGAGGGGCGGCAATTCTCCTCTGTATAGGGCTATAGGGTTCTCCCTCTATACAGGAGTGGGATCCTGTCGATGATTCCGTACAGAGGGTAGGGTCGTACTAGCGCCGCTAAGTCGCAGTCCTTAGGGCTACAGCTAGCTTAGGTTAGGTCTAGGACCTGGGCTGGGCGGCGCCCCCTAATACTATACAGTAAAAAGGCGACGTTCTACATTTAACAACTAGCAGACCCTAGCCTAGAGCTAGCTTATAGACTGTGTACCCTAGTTAGACACAATTAACCTAGGGAACCTATACTTGCTAAACGTCGTTCTTATAAATGCCTAGGCAGTGTCCTCGGCCGTAATAGAGTCTATTCCCTCTAGTATAACCCCCTTCGTTAGCTTGTCGGTAACTACTATAATGTTCTGCTGTCCGTCGCTCTTAGGGAGGTCTATAATAAAGTCTACTGTTAGGTCTTGCTAGGGCCGGTCCAGTATTAGTAGGGGTTTTAGCAGCCTATGCTTCAGTTTATGCTAGGGCTTCGTCCATCTACAGACATCGCAGTTGTGTACGAACCTATAGATATCCTTTGCTATTACCGGCTAGTAGTAGTCCCTAGCAATAACGCTGTACGTTTTCTCGCACCCTAGATATCCGGTTGCTATAGAATTATGCGCCCGTTGTATCAAGCTTATATAGAGCTTCTCGTCTGCTAGGACCTAAATTCGATTCCTAAACCTTAGGTTGTTTTCCTTATCTACTGTGCACTCTGCTGCTAATACCTTAAGGCGGAGCTCTGCTAGGAGTTTCCGCTGTCCTCCTTAAATCGCTGTACGGGCACCTCGGTAAACGTTGTCCTTTTCTACTGCCTCTTCCTATGCCTATAGCTAGGGTTCCTATATATATATCGCCGCTAGGCGGATAGTCTCCTCGCCTAGTTCCTTGTTAGGGGGCGCCGCCCGGCCCAGGTCCTGGACCCGACCTAAGCCAACCGTTGCCCTAAGGACTGCGACTTAGCAGCGCTAGCACGACCCTACCCTCTGTACAGAACTACTAACAGGACCCTACTCCCGTACAGAGGGAGAACACTACGGTCCTGCACAAAGGGGAGCTACCGCCCCTCTAAATAGGGAGGAAAACTCTGTACTACTGTACAGAGGAGGTAACTCCCGATCCTCTATACAGAGGGTAAACCTTACACCCCTGCACAAAGGGGGAATTGCTAGCTTAGCTTCGTAGGTACAAATCGTACAGCAGCAGACGATGAAGGAACTGCCTATCAGTTGCTTTATATAGATACCTAACCTTAAGTTTCTAAACCAAGATTCTTAGGCCCCTTACATTAGGAACTAATCTTACTGTCGGTAACTATAGTAACAAAACAAAGATAGACAGCGACATCCCTATAGAAACTACGGCTATAGAGGGACATATGCACTGCGTGTACGAGGAGCTGCTCGAAAGCAAGAGGCAGCTCGAACAACAAGTAAGCTACTAGGCCGCGATAATTTCCCAACGGGAACAGGAGCTACGACAGCTTAGGGCGTCCGATCGCGATCTGACCCCTACGACGACGACGAACACAACGACCCCTAAGAGCAAACTCCCCGACGTCTCTACGTACGATAGTAAGGCTCCGGCCGAGTACCCCTCCTAGGCTGCTTAGATGCGCTCTAAGCTCCTAGTCGACTTAGGAGCATACCCGACCAAGCTAGACAAGGTATTTTACCTCTTTAGGAGGTTAAAGGGCAGGGCGGCAGCACGAATTCTGCCGTACTACGAGACGGCTATTGCTAACCTGGCAATAGCTACGACGACGATGCTCTAGGCAGCTCTAGACAAGAGCTACAAAGACCTAGACTGCGAGAGCCGAGCACTCCTACAGGTCAATACGATAAAGCAAGGACGCAAGACTGTATAGGGATTCCTCGCGGAATTTGACTAGACTTTGGAATTCCTCGCGGAATTTGACTAGACTTTGGCAGAAGCGGGAGGACTCCAATAGGAGGACAGGATAAAAATTACCTCTTTAGAGGTAGGCCTCTCTAAGGAAATTATAACGGGGCTAGTAGGCGTAATGCGACCGGCTACGTACAAGGAATTCTGCGACCTCCTTAGGATAGTCGACGACTAGCAGCGCAGGCTTGGACGGATAGGCCGCACTAAGGAGATAAGACAACCCCTCTAGCGACAGACGGACGCTATAGACTAGGAACCGACCACGACGAGGGTAGCAGCAGCAACTACCGTACAGCCTAGGGCCGCTACTAAAAGGGCGCAATAGGTAGATACAGCCACCCTTAACAAGAGACGAGCAGAAGGGAGCTGCTACCGGTATAGCAAGATAGGCTACACTGTACGGAATTGCGGGCTTCTGCTAGTAGAGAGACCTGGGGGACCAGGGCAGCAGCACGAATTCTGCCGTACTACGAGACGGCCATTGCCAACCTGGCAATAGATACGACGACGATGCTCTAGGCAGCTCTAGATAAGAGCTACAAGGACCCGGACTGCGAGAGCCGAGCACTCCTACAGGTTAATACAATAAAACAAGGACGCAAGACTATACAAGAATTCCTTACGGAATTTAACTAGACTTTAGCAGAAGCAGGAGGTCTCTAATAGGAGGACAGGATAAAAATTGCCTCTTTAGAGGTAGGCCTCTCTAAGGAGATCATAACAGGGCTAGTAGGCGTAATACGACCAGCTACGTACGAGGAATTCTGCGACCTCCTTAGGATAGTCGACGACTAGCAGCGCAGGCTTAGACGGATAGGCCGCGCTTAGGAGATAAGACAACCCCCCTAGCGACAGACAGACGCTATAGACTAGGAGCCGACGACGACGAGGGTAGCGG
The DNA here is from genome assembly GCA_016165855.1 of Pseudocercospora ulei. Classification (NCBI taxonomy): domain Eukaryota; kingdom Fungi; phylum Ascomycota; class Dothideomycetes; order Mycosphaerellales; family Mycosphaerellaceae; genus Pseudocercospora; species Pseudocercospora ulei. Next base: position 3,899,263 of record JACWNB010000003.1, read on the forward strand.
CAGCAGCTACTGTACGGCTAAGGGCCGCTACCAAAAAGGTGCAATATATAGACACAGCTACCCTTAACAAGAGACGAGCAGAAGGGAGCTGCTACTGGTGTAGCAAGATAGGCTATACTGTACAGAATTGCGGGCTTCTGCTAGTAGAGAGACCTAGGGGACGGCCGACTACTATAAGGGTAGCAACTGCGGCGCCTTAATAAGAAGATTAGGAGTCCTACTCGAACGACGACAAGTTAGGAAAAGAGTAGCCTCTAAGCGAAGACTCTGCCAGAGGCGGGTGCGAGATAGACTGCTAAATTAAAGCATTACTTAGCTATCTTTTAAGAGCGATTACATAACGACGACGCTGTTTATCGTACGACTAACGTTAAACGGGTCCGCAACGGCGCGGACATTGATTGTTACAGGATGTTTAGTGTATAGAATAATTAGCGAAGACTTCGTACAGAGACATTGGATTAAGACGACCCCTACGGTACCTGTACGCATACTAGGCATTACCGGGCGAGGACCGGACATTACCTAAATAGTAAAAGTAACGATAGAGGTACAGGGACACTATAAGCAGGACTTATACCTCTATATCGTACAGGACAAGTTAGGGTATAACCTAATACTAGGGAAACCTTAGATAGAGCGCTAGAGGGGCAAGCTAGACGTCGGACAGGGACGCTGTACCTGGCAGTAACGAAGCGGAGGATCCGGGACTAGGGGAGGATCCCGCAAGGTAGCAATACTAAGGCCAAAATCAATACGGCAACGGCGGACATCGAGAAGGCATTGGCACCTAAGGAAGTAACGGACCCCTATACGAAGCTCCTAAGGGAGTATGCTGGATACCTGGCCCTCTTCGAGCCGAAGTCGGCCTCGAAGATGCTGCTACACTAAGGAGAAGAGATTGACTATAACATCTAGCTAGAACCCCGTCCAGATAGGGGCCTGCCGGAGGTACTGTACAGACCGCTATATAGAATGTCCTCTAGAGAACTCTTAGTACTGCGCAAGACACTGGACGACCTGCTTGCCAAAGGGTTTATTTAGGCCAGTACGTCGTCCGCGGGAGCCCTAGTACTGTTTGTCTACAAGGAAGGGAAAGCCGGATTGCGTTTCTACGTAGACTATAGAGGCATTAACGCGATTACTAAGAAGGACCAGTACCCCCTACCCCTTATTAAGGAGACTCTTAGACGGATCAGCAAGGCGAAGTAGTTTACTAAGCTTAACGTAGTCTCGGCCTTCTACAAAATATAGATTAAGGAAGGCTATAAAGAGATAACTGCCTTCTGTACGAGATACAGTCTTTTTAAGTAGCTTGTTACCCCCTTCGGCCTTGCCAATGCACTAGCAACCTTCTAAAGGTACATTAACAAGTCCCTACAAGGGTTACTAGACGATATCTGCTCGGTATACCTCGACGACACTCTGGTTTTTACAGACAGCACCTACGCAGATTACATACGAGATGTTAAGAAGGTGCTGGACCGACTGCAGGAGGCTAGCTTGTACCTCGACATCGACAAATGCGAATTCGGTGTCCAACGTACAAAATACCTAGGTTTTATTATCGAGGCAGGGAAAGGCATTAGTATAGATAGGAAGAAGATTAATGCTATTAAGCAATAGAAGCCGCCTACGAACGTTAAGGGCATACAGGAATTTCTTAGGTTCGCCAACTTCTACCGCCAGTTTATACGGAACTACTGGGAGATCGTACGCCCCCTAGTTAAGCTAACGTACAAGGACAAGCAGTTTAAATAGACGGACGAATGCGATAGGAGCTTCGACAAGCTAAAGGAGCTCTTTACTACAGGACCAACGCTCGCCGCCTTCGACCCGGAGCGCACGACAATACTGGAAATTAACTCCTCGGGGTACTGCATTAGGAGTATCCTGTTATAGGTAGGCTTAGACGGACTCCTACACCTATGCGCGTATTTCTCTAAGAAGAACTCCCTAGCTAAGTGCAACTACCCTATCTACGACAAAGAGTTGCTAGCAGTCGTACAGTATTGCAAAGCCTAGGATAGAGAACTCTGCTCGGTGCCCGAGTTCCTTACCCTAATAGACTACAAGAATCTGGAATACTTTACTTAACCCCGGAAGCTGTCCGAGAGGCACGTACGATAGGCAATGTACCTAAGCCGGTTTAATATAAGACTCCAGTATCGCAAGGGTCAGGACAACAGCAGGGCCGATGCACTGTCTAGACAGGACCAAGACATGCTAACAACGTACAAGGACGACTAGCTAAAGTTACGAACATTCCAGATATTTAAGGGGGAGCCAGGCGAGGAGACTATCCGCCTAGCGGCGACACACCTATAGGAACCCTAACTGCAAGTATAGGAAGAGGCAGTAGAAAAGGACGAGGTATACTAAGGGGCCTGTACAGCGATCTAGGGAGGGCAACGGAAGCTCCTAGCCGAGCTCCACTTTAAGGTGTTAGCAGCCGAGTGCTTAGTAGACAAGGAGAACAACCTAAAGTTCAGAAATCGGATATAGGTCCTGGCAGACGAGAAGCTCTATACGAGCTTAATACAACGGGCGCATAACTCTATAGCTACCAGGCACCTAGGGCGCGAGGAGACGTACAGCATTATTGCCCAGGACTACTACTAGCCGGCAATAGCGAAGGACATTCGCAGGTTCGTACGGAACTGCAAAATATACAGAGGGACGAAGCCCTAGCGCAAGCTAAAGCATAGGCTGCTGAAGCCCCTGCCGATACTAGACCGGCCCTAGCAAGATCTAATAGTAGACTTTATTACGGACCTCCCTAAGAGCGACGGACAGCGAAACATTATAGTAGTTACGGACAAGTTAACGAAGGGGGTAATACTAGAGGGAATGGACTCTATTACAGCTAAAGACACTGCCTAGGCCTTTATACAGACGACGTTTAGCAAGTACAGTTTCCCTAGGTTAATTGTATTAGACTAGGGGACACAGTTTACGAGCCAGCTCTGGGCAAGGATCTGCTAGTTGCTAAAGGTAGAACGTCGCCTGTTAACCGTATAGCACCTACAGACAGACAGGGCGATAGAGAGGGTCAATTCAATTTTGGAAGCGTACCTCTAGGCGTACGTCGACTATAACTAGACGAACTGGAACCGACTTCTCCCTATAGCGGAGCTGGCTATTAACAGCCGTACGGCCGATGCTACAGGACTGTCCCCTTTCTTTACGACCTATAGATACGACTATTCCCCGCTCCTACTAACCCTAAGTAGTAACACCCTACGCCCTGTACGATCCCTAATTTAGCAAGGAGAGGCTATCGTACAGATAATTACGAACGCCTACTAATAGGTAAAGGCGAGCCTAGCTATAGCTTAACAGAACGCGGAAGAGCAGGCTAACAAGGGACAACAGGCTACACTAAGATACGAGGCAGGGGATAAGGTCTAGCTAAACTAGCGAAACATCCGTACAGACCAGCCAAGCAAGAAGCTAGATTAGAGGAACAGGAAGTTTACAGTAGTCCGGCTAGTAGGGACATACGCTGTATAACTAAACACCCCCCTAGGGATTTATCCAGTCTTCTACATAGACCTTGTACAGCCGGCGAACACGGACCCCCTACTACACTAGATAACTAACGATACGCGCCTACCTGCAATTATAACCGAGGGCCAGGAAGAGTATAAAGTAGATAGGATCCTTAAGAGTCGGAGGAAGTAGGGGAAGGCAGAGTACTTAGTAAAATAGGGAGGATAGGCAGAGCCTACGTAGGAACTATACAAGGCTCTACAAGACACAACCGCACTAGACAGATAGGAGGAGAACTATCCCCCTGCCTAGTTACAGTAACACTATACTGTACGGCAGAAGGAGGCACGATCTACCCTAAGGACAGGGTAGCTGCAGGCAGACCTAGGCTGTTAAAGGATCGAGAATTACGACGTAGGACACTACAGGGCCCTGCTAACACGACTTCGTAGGCTAGAAGAAAGGAACAGCCAAGGGACAAATAGGAGGGAGAGTAGAAATAAGATAAGTTAAGAGAAAACCGTCCGAAATTTCTTACACTATCTAGGGGGGAAGGGGGGGGTAGCTCACTAGCCACTACCCTAGGGGACCAGAGCAACCGACTTATTATCTAAGACCTCCACTACCTCCTGTCTAGCCGGGCCCCCACTCCTACCAGGGCCAGCCCTAGGAAGCAGAGGCACCCCCCTACCCCTACGTACCTCCCCTAGACGGTAGCAGAGGCAGTAGAGGGAGCTATCCTTCTACTTACACAAGGCACACACCCTAGCCTAGAAGCCTAGGAGGCGGTATAGGCCAAGTAAGGGCTGGGGGGAGTTGGGGCAGGGGGCGCAGGGCTGGCCCTAGGTAGCGATAAGGAGGGCGTTAACGTACGATACCCAGGCTGTAGCTAGCTGCTAGGGTGTAACCTAGACAGAGTTACACTAGAAGGCGTAGAAGGGGAGCCTAGCTGCATCCTGCTGCTCGCAGATATAGCACCTAAGACGTTAGCTTAGACCGTACAGAAGACGAGAATCTGTACAAACCAGAAGCGTAGCTGCTAGTCAAATTAGGGGCCCTACTACTAGAGGTGGAAATAGGAGGGGACTCTAGCTAGACGAGGGGAGGAGGCAGGGCCAGCAACTATAAGGGAGCCACTAAACAGGGCGGACAACATAGCTAGTTGTAGGTAGTAGCTAGATAGTAGCTAGTAGTTATAGTAATAGTAGATAGTAGACAGTAGTAGATAGTAGTAGACAGTAGACAGTATAGGGAGAGGAGAGAAGGGGGAAGGAAGGAGAAGGGAGAGGGCTTAAGGTAACTGCCTGCTATAAGGGGAATAGCAAGCAGGGCAGCTGCTACAAACAGGTCAAATGGCAAGAGGCAACTGCAACCTAGGGGAGGGCGACGAGGGACGACGACTAGGACGACTAGACAAAATAGGAAGCTGCGACCTGCTAAAGGAACAGCATAAGCTAGGTAATTTAAGCACGCTGCTGTACGGAAGAGGCACTACAAGAAGGGAAGGGGGGAGTATTGTTAGAGGGCGCTGCCTGGCCCAGGTCCTAGACCCGACCTAAGCTAACCGTCGCCCTAAGGACTGCGACTTAGCAGCGCCAGCACGACCCTACCCTCTGTACAGAACCACCAACAGGACCCTACTCCTGTACAGAGGGATAACACTACGGTCCTGCACAAAGGGGAGCTACCGCCCCTCTAAATAGGGGGGAAAACTCTGCACTACCGTACAGAGGAGGTAACTCCTAATCCTCTATATAGAGGGTAAACCTTGCACTCCTGCACAAAGGAGGAATTACTAGCTTAGCTTCGTAGGTACAAATTATACGGCAGCAGACAACGAAGGAACTGCCTATTAGTTCCTTTATATAGATACCTAACCTTAAGTTTCTAAACCAAAATTCTTAGGCCCCTTACATTCCTCCTTAAACATCTGGAATGTCCGTAATTTCAGCTAGTCGTTATAATACGTCGTTAGCATGTCCTGGTCCCGTCTAGATAGTACGTCGGCCCTGCTGTTGTCCTTGCCTTTATAGTACTAGAGTCTTACGTTAAAGCGGCTTAGGTACATCGCCTATCGTACGTGTCTTTTAGAAAGCTTCTAGGGCTGCGTAAAGTACTCGAGATTCTTATAGTTAGTTAGGGCGAGGAACTTAGGAACAGAGCGGAGCTCTCCGTTCTACGCTTCGCAGCACTGTACGACTACTAGCAATTCCTTGTCGTAGATAGGGTAGTTGCATTCGGCTAGGGAGTTCTTCTTAGAGAAGTATACGTATAGGTATAGAAGGCTGTCTAGACCTACCTAGGAGAGGATCCTCCCTATACAGTAACCCGAAGAGTCGGTTTCCAGTATCGTTGTAAGTTCCGGATCGAAGGCGGCAAGTGTTAGTCCTATAGTAAAGAGCTCCTTTAGTCTGTTAAAGCTTCTATTACACTCGTCCGTCTACTTAAACTGTTTGTCCTTGTGTATTAGCTTAACTAGGGGGGTGTACGATCTCTAAGTAGTTCTGTATAAACTAGCAGTAGAAGTTAGCAAACCCAAGGAATTCTCGTACGCCCTTAACACTTATAGGAGGCTTCTATTGCTTAATAGCATTAATCTTCTTTCTATCTATGCTAATGCCTTTCCCTACCTCGATAATAAACTCTAGGTATTTCGTACGCTGTATACTGAATTTACATTTATCGATGTCGAGGTACAATCTAGCCTATTGCAGTCGGTCTAATACCCTCCTAACGTCCTATACGTAGTCTTTATAGGTGCCGTCTGTAAATACTAGTATGTCGTTAAGGTACGCAGAGCAGATTTCGTCTAGTAGTCCTTATAGGAACTTGTTAATGTATCTCCAGAAGGTTGCTAGTACGTTAGCAAGGCTAAAGGGGGTAACAAGCTACTCGAAAAGACTATATCTCGTACAGAAGGCGGTTATCTATTTATAGCCTTCCTTAACCTATATCTTGTAGAAGGCCGAGACTACGTTAAGCTTAGTAAACTACTTTGCCTTGCTAATTCGTCCGAGGGTCTCCTTAATAAGGGGTAGGGGGTACCGGTCCTTCTTAGTAATTGCGTTAATGCCTCTGTAGTCTATGTAAAAACGCAAGCCGGCCGAGCCTTCCTTATAGACAAACAGCACTAGGGCTCCTATAGATAATGTACTTACGCGAATAAAACCTTTAGCAAGTAGGTCGTCCAGTGTCTTACGCAGTACTAGAAGTTCTCTAGAGGACATGCTATACAGCGACCTGTACGGTACTTCGGGCAAGCTCCTTTCTACACGAGGCTCTAGCTAGATGTCGTAGTTAATCCCTTCTCCTTAGTGTAGGGGCAGTTTCGAGGCCGATTTTGGCTCTAAGAGGTCTAGGTATTCTAAGTATTTCGATAGGAGCTTCGTATAGGGGTCCGTTGCTTTCTTAGGCGCTAAAGCCTTCTTAATTTCTGTAGTCGCAGTGTTAACCTTAGCGTTTGGGCTAGCCTTGCCCTTTGCTTTAGGATTGCCGCCCGGTCGGACTCTCCCTTAGTCTTGGAGTCTCTGCTTCGTCGCTGCTAGGTACAAGCGTCCTTGTCCGACGTCGAGCTTGCCCCCTACTAGCGCTCTATCTATAGCTTTTTCCTAATATTAGGTTATACCCCAACTTGTCCTGTACGACGTAGAGGTATAAGTCCTGCTCGTAGTGTCCTTGCAGCTCTATTGTTACTTTTACTATTGTTAGGAGGCGCCGCCTGGCCTAGGTCCTAGACCCGACCTAAGCCAACCGTCGCCCTAAGAACTGCGACTTAGCAGCGCCAGCATAACCCTACCCTCCGTACGGAATCACCAACAGGACCCCACTCCTGTACAGAGGAAGAACCCTATAGTCCTGCACAAAGGGGAACTACCGCCCCTCTAAATAGAGGGAAAACTCTACACTACTGTACAGAGGAGGGAACTCCCGATCCTCCGTACGGAGGGTGAACCTTGCATCCCTATATAGAAGGAAATTGCTAGCTTGACTTAGTAGGTACAAATTGTATAGCAGCAAACGACGAAGGAACTGCCTGTTAGTTTTTTTATATAGATACCCAGCCTTAAGTTTCTAAACTAAGATTCCTAAGCCCCTTATATTAGGAACTGATCTTACTGTCGGTAACTGCAGTAATAAAACAAAGATAGACGGCGACATCCCTATAGAAACTACGGCTATAGAGGGATATATGCACTGCGCGTACGAGGAGCTGCTAGAATACAAGAGGCAGCTCGAGCAGTAAGTAAACCACTAGGCTACGATAATTTCCCAACAGGAACAGGAGCTACGACAGCTTAGGGCGTCCAACCGCGATCCGACCCCTACGACGAACACGATAGCCTACACCCCGACCCCCAAAAGCAAACTCCCCGACGTCTCTATATACGATAGTAAGGCTCTGGCCAAGTACCCCTCCTAGGCTGCCCAGATACGCTCTAAGCTCCTAGTCGACTTAGAAGCATACCCGACCGAGCTAGACAAGGTAGTTTACCTCTTTAGGAGGTTAAAGGGCAGGGCGGCAGCACGAATTCTGCCGTACTACGAGACAGCTATTGCCAACCTGGCAATAGCTACAACGGCGATGCTCTAGGCAGCTCTAGACAAGAGCTACAAGGACCTAGACCGCAAGAGCCGAGCACTCCTACAGGTTAATACGATAAAGCAAGGATGCAAGACTATACAAGAATTCCTTACGGAATTTGACCAGACTTTAGTAGAAGCAGGAGGTCTCCAATAGGAGGACAGGATAAAAATTACCTCTTTAGAGGTAGGCCTCTCTAAGGAGATTATAACGGGGCTGGTAGGCGTAATGCGACCAGCTATATACGAGGAATTCTGCGATCTCCTTAGGATAGTCGACGACTAGCAGCGCAGACTTAGACAGATAAGCTGCGCTTAAGAGATAAGACAACCCCTCTAGCGGCAGGCGGACGCTATAGACTAGGAACTAACGACGACGAGGGTAGCGGCAGCCGTTGCTGTACAGCCAAGAGCTGCTACTAAAAGAGCGCAATAGGTAGACATAGCTACCCTTAACAAGAGACAAGCAGAAGGGAGCTGTTACCGGTATAGCAAGATAGGCTACACTGCACGGAATTGCAGGCTTTTGCCAGCAGAGAGACCTAGGGGACGGCCGACCACTGCAAGGGTAGCGACTGCAGCGCCCTAACGAGAAGATTAGGAGTCCTACTTGGACGATAACGAGTCGGGAAAAGAGTAGCCTCTAAGCGAAGGCTCTGCTAGAGGCGTATACGAGATAGATTGCTAAATTAAAGCACTACTTAGCTATCTTTTAAGAGCAACTACATAACGACTACGCTATTTATCGTACGGCCAACGTTAAACGGGTCCGCCACGGCGTAGACATTGATTAACACAGGATGTTTAGTTTACAGAGTAATTAGCGAAGACTTTATACAGAGACACAGGATTAAGATTACCCCTACTGTACCTGTACGTATATTGTGCATTACCGGACGAGGACTGGACATTACCTATATAGTAAAAGTGTCGATAGAGGTACAGGGACATTATAAGCAGGACTTATACCTCTACGTCGTACGGGACAAGCTGGGGTATAACCTAATACTAGGGAAGCTATAGATAGAGCGCTAGAGGGGCAAGCTGGACGTTGGACGAGGGCGGCTGTACCTGGCAGCGATAAAGCAGAAGCTCCGAGACTAAGGGAAGGCTCTGCAGAGTAACAATGCCAAGGCCAAAATCAACACAGCAACAGCGGACATTAAGAAGGCATTAGCACCTAAGAAAGTAACGGACCCCTATACAAAGCTCCCGAAGGAATACGCAGGATACCTAGACCTCTTCGAGCCGAAGTCGGCCTTAAAACTGCCGCTACACCGAGGAGAAGGGATTAACTACGACATCTAGCTAGAGCCCTGTCCGGATAGGAGTCTGCTAGAGGTACTGTACAGACTGCTGTACAGGATGTCCTCTAGGGAACTCCTAGTGCTCTGCAAGACCCTAGACGATCTGCTTGCTAAAGGTTTTATCCGGGCAAGTACGTCGTCCGCAGGAGCCCTAGTACTGTTTGTCTACAAGAAGGGAAAGGCCGGATTGCGTTTCTGCGTAGACTATAGAGGCATTAACGCGATTACTAAGAAGGACCGGTACCCCCTACCCCTTATTAAGGAGACTCTTGGACGGATTAGCAAGGGAAAGTGGTTTACTAAGCTTAACGTAGTCTTAGCCTTCTACAAGGTACGGATTAAGGAAGGCTGTAAATAGATAACTGCCTTCTATACGAGATATAGTCTCTTTAAGTAGCTTGTTACCCCCTTTAGTCTTGCTAACGCACTAGCAACCTTCTAAAGGTACATTAACAAGTCCTTGCAAGGGTTACTAGACGACATCTGCTCGGCATACCTCGATAACACCCTGGTTTTTACAGACGGCACCTACGAAGATTACGTACAGGACGTTAAGAAGGTGCTGGACCGACTGCAGCAGGCTAGCTTATACCTCGACATCGACAAATACGAATTCAGTGTCCAGCGTACGAAATACCTAGGTTTTATTATCGAGGCAGGGAAAGGCATTAGTATAGATAGGAAGAAGATTAACGCTATTAAGCAATGGAAGCCGCTAAAGAACGTTAAGGACGTACGGGAATTTCTTAGGTTTGCCAACTTCTACTGCTAGTTTATACAGAGCTACTTAGAGATCGTATGCCCCCTAGTTAAACTGACACACACGGACAAGCAGTTCAAATAGACGAACGAATGCAATAGCAGCTTTAACAAGCTAAAGGAGCTCTTTACTACAGGACCAACGCTTGCCGCCTTTAACCTAGAGCGTACGACGATACTGGAAACCGACTCTTTAGGGTACTGCATTGGAGGTATTCTGTTACAGGTAGGCTCAGACGGACTCCTATACCTATGCGCGTATTTCTCTAAGAAGAACTCCCTAGCTAAGTGCAACTACCCTATCTACGACAAAGAGTTGCTAGCAGTCGTACGGTGTTGCGAAGCCTAGGATAGAGAACTCCGCTTAGTGCCTAAGTTCCTCGCCCTAACGGACTACAAGAACCTGGAATACTTTACTTAACCCCGGAAGCTGTCCGAGAGGTACGTACGATAGGCAATGTACCTAAGCCGGTTTAACATAAGACTCTAGTACTGCAAGGGCAAGGATAACAGCAGGGCCGATGCACTGTCTAGACAGGACCAGGACATGCTAACGACGTACGAGGACGACTACTTAAAGTTACGAACATTCCAGATGTTTAAGGAGGAGCCAGGCGGGGAGACTATCCGCCTAGCGGCGACCTACCTATAGGAACCCTAACTGCAAATATAGGAGGAGGCAGTAGAGAAGGACGAGGTATACTAAGGGGCCTATACGGCGATCTAGGGAGGACAGCGGAAGCTCCCAGCAGAGCTCTATCTTAAGATGTCGGCAGCAGAGTGCTTAGTAGACGAGGAGAACAACCTAAGGTTTAGGAATCGGATTTAGGTTTCGACCGACGAAAACCTCTATACAAGCTTAATACAACAGGCGCACGATTCCATAGCTACCGGTTCCCTAGGGCGCGAGGAGACGTACAGCATTGTCGCCTAGGACTACTACTGGCCGGCGATAGCGAAGGACATTCGCAGGTTCGTACAGAACTGCAATATATGCGGACGGACGAAGCCCTAGCGCGAGCTAAAGCATAGGCTGCTAAAGTCCCTACCGATACTAGACCGGCCCTAGCAAGATCTAATAGTAGACTTTATTACGGACCTCCCTAAGAGCGACAGACAGCGAAACATTATAGTAGTTATGGACAAGTTAACGAAGGGGGTAATACTAGAGGGAATAGACTCTATTATAGCTAAAGACACTGCCTAGGCATTTATCCGGACGACGTTTAGCAAATACAGATTCCCTTAGTCGATTGTATCGGACTAGGGCTCGCAGTTTACAAGCCAGCTATAGTTAAGGGTCTGCCAGTTGCTAAAGGTAGAACGTCGCCTATTAGCTGTATAGCACCTGTAGACGGACAGGGCGACGGAGAGGGTCAATTCGACGTTAGAAGCGTACCTCTGTACGTACGTCGACTATAACCAGACGAACTGGAACCGACTTCTCCCTATAGTGGAACTGGCCATTAACAGCCGTACAGCTAATGCTATAGGACTGTCCCCTTTCTTTATAACCTACAGATACGACTATTCCCCGCTCCTACCGACCCTAAGTAGTAACACCCTACATCCTGCACGATCCCTAATTTAGCAAGGAGAGGCCATCGTACAGACGATTACGAACGCCTATTAATAGACGAAGGCGAGCCTAGCTATAGCCTAACAGAATGCGGAAGAGCAGGCTAACAAAGGACGATAGGCTACACTAAGGTACGAGGCAGGGGATAAGGTCTAGCTAAACTAGCGACACATCTGTATAGACTAGCTAAGCAAGAGACTGGACTGGAAGAACAGGAAGTTTACAGTAGTTAGACTGGTAGGGACACACGCTGTACGACTAAACACTCCCCTAGGGATCTATCCAGTCTTCTATATAGACCTCGTACAGCTAGCGAGCACGGACCCCCTGCTACACTAGACGACAGACGACGCGCGCCTACCTGCAATTATAACCGAGGGCCAGGGGGAGTATAAAGTAGAAGGGATCCTTAAGAGCCAAAGGAAGCGGAGGAAGGTAGAGTACCTAGTAAAATAGAGAGGATAGGCAGAGCCTACGTAGGAACTATACGAGGCTCTACAGGACATAACTGCGCTGGACAGCTAGGAAGAGAACTACCCCCCTACCTAGTTACAGTAACACTGCGCCGTACAGCAGAAGGAGGCACGATCTACCCTAAGGACAGGGTAGCCGCTAACAACCTAGGCTGTTAAAGGATCGAGAATTACGACGTAGGACACTACAGGATCCTATTAATACGACATCGTACGACACTATACAAGATAAGGACTAGAAGAAAGGGACAGCTAGGGAACAGATAGGAAGGAAAGTAAAAATAAGAGGAGTAGGGAGCAGAACTGTCCGAAATGTCTTACACTACCTAGGTAGGGGGGGGGGGGGGGGTAGCTTACTAGCCCCACCCTAGGGGACTAAAGCAACCGACTCCTTATCTAAGATCTCAATTACCTCCCGCCTAGAAGGGCCCCCACCCCTACTAGGGCCAGCCCTAGGAAGCAGAGGCACCCCCCTACCCCTACGTGCCTCCGCCGGACGGCAGTAGGGGCTGTAAAGGGAGCTATCCTTCTACTTACACAAGGCACACACCCTAGCCTAGAAGCCTAGGAGGCGGTATAGGCCAAGTAAGGGCTAGGGGGAGTTGGGGCAGGGGGCATAGGGCTGGCCCTAGGTAGCAATAAGGAGGGGGCGTTAACGTACGACGCCTAGGCTATAGCTAGCTGCTAGGGTGTAACCTAGGCAGGGTTACACTAGAAGGCGTAGAAGGGTAGCTCGGCCGCATCCTGCTGCTTGTTAGTATAGCAGCTAAGACGTTAGCTAAGACTGTCTAGAAGACGGGAATCCTGTACGAACTGGAAGCATAGCTGCTAGTTAAGGTAAGGGCCCTACTGCTAGAGGCGGAAATAGGAGGGGACCCTAGCCGGACGAGCAGAGGCAGAGGGGCCAGCAACTACGAGGGGGCCACTAGACAGAGCGGACGTTATAATAGTAGCTAGTAGTAGTAGTAGATAGTAGCTAGTAGTGCGGGTAACTAGTAGTAGTAGATAGTAGCTAGTAGATAGTAGATAGTAGACGGTAGACGGTAGTAGATAGTAGTAGACGATAGACAGGGTAGGGAGAGAGAAGGCAGGCAGGGGGAAAGGAAAAGGGGGAGGGAAAGAGAAGGGAGAGGCTTAAGGTAACTGCCTGCTATAAGAGGGAATAGCAAGCAGGGCAGCTGCGACCCGGAGGAATAATAGCAAGAGACAACTACGACCTAGTAGGCGACGAGCGACGACGACATAGACGACTGGACGAAATAGAGAGTCGCGACCTGCCAAAGGAACAGCAGGAGCTAAGTGTGTTCAGCACGCCGCTGTACGAAAACGGAAAACTACAAGGAGGAGGGAAGGGGGGGAATATTGCTAGGGGGCGTCGCCCGGCCCAGGCCCTAGACCCGACCTAAGCCAACGGTCGCCCTAAGAACTGCGATTTAGCGGCGCCAGCATAACCCCACCCTCTGTACGGAACCACTAATAGGACCCCTCTCCTGTACAGAGGAAGAACCCTATAGTCCTACACAAAGGGGGAACTACCGCTCCTCTAAATAGAGGAAAAACTCTACACTACTGTACGGAGGAGGTAACTCCCGATCCTCTATATAGAGAGTGAACCTCGTATCCCTGCACAGAAGGAAATTGCTAGCTAAGCTTCGTAGGTACAAAATGTACAGCAGCAGACGACGAAGGAACTGCCTATCAGTTCCTTTATGTAGATACCCGACCTCAAGTTTCTGAACCAAGATTCTTAAGCCTCTCACAACTACAAAGCAGTCCTTAGAGTGTCGGTCCACAACTACAAAGACGTTCTTTGCCTTAAACGCCTGCCTAAGTAGTCCCTTAAGGGAGACAGGTAACAAAGTCTATTGTAATGTGTTTCTACAGATGTTCGGGGGCCGGGAGAGGCTTTAGCAATCCTTGTAGACGTTGTCGGTCGTATTTGGCTGCCTTGCAGATAGGACAGTTGTTTCTATATCTGCGGACGTGCTTCTACATTGACGGCCACTAGTAGTAATAGGAAGTAAGCTTATAAAGCTTCGATCGTCCTGGGTAGCCTCCTGCTGCTGAGTTGTGAACTGTCCTAAGGATGTATAGTCGTATTAAATTATCTGCACCTTTAGGAACAAAAAAGGCGAGATCGAAAGTAAATCAGTCCGTCCCTAAGTTTGCATTCTAAGAGAGAAAAGCTAGGGAAGGTACGCTGACCTATTTCAAGGGCTTGGATCAGTCCTTAAGCTTGTTCGTCTAATTCGTAAGCTTCTCTGATTATTAGAAGCAGTTCTCCTAGTTAATTTGCGTCTTCCGTTAATTCATTATTGTTCTGTTCATTGTCAGAGGTAACAGAGCCTTCAATTTCAGAGTCTTTAGTATTAAATGTTTCGTTGTCTAGTTCACTTTCTAAATCGTTATCCTCTAGGAAGGCAGGTGCTAGACATAGAGCAAAAGAGACAGCGATTAATAGTGTACCTTCTTTTTAGGTAGGTCTTTCAAGTCTTTGCTTAGGTTATAGGCCTTTAGGATAGTTTGTTACACACTGTCTAGCCTTCTTTTCGGTCTACTGGACAGGTTCCAGGCATCTAGGTAAGGGCATTAGCCCTTAAATTAAGAGATCCAGGCGCGTATTAAATAACAAAGTTGGACCTTAACAGGAATTCGCTCTAGCAGGCTTGTCTGCGATTAAGGATTTTGCTCTTTATAAAATAAATTAAGTTCTTGTAGTCTGAACTAACTTAGGTCGGGTAGGCTGCACCTTCGAGTTCTAGTCGCTACTCTTTAAATGCTTTGACTATTGCAAGGAGCTCCTTGTCGTATATCTCGTAATTGCATTCGGCAGGTAGCATCTTCTTTGAAAGGTAAGCTACTAGGAGCTATAGCTGGTTGGGTGATTTTCGTTAAAGGAGAACTGCTCTAATAGCTCCGTTAGAGGCGTCGGTTTCTACGCGCAGGGTTTCTAAGTTAAAGTCAAAGTGTTAAAGGATTGGATCTTTAGTAAATCCTTGCCGTAGGAGGTCAAATGCGTGTTAGCAGGAGTTAGTCTAGTCAAACTTAGCTTCTTTCTTTGTTAGAGCAGTTAGTAGCTTTACTATTAAGCTAAAGCCCTAAATAAAACGACGGTAGAAGTTAGCGAACCTAAGGAAGCCTTGCACTTCTTTAACAGTCTTTAGGATCTTCCAGTCCAGGATTGCTTGAATCTTTGCTAGGTCTATGCAGATGCCTTTGTCTAAGATAATAAGGCTAAGGAATTGAACTTCTTATTAGTAAAATTCGCACTTGTTAATGTCCAGATGCAAGCCTGCTTCTGCCAGTTTCGCCAGTACCTTTCGGACGTGTTCCTAGTGTTCTTTTAGTGTAGTGCTGTAGACCAGGATGTCGTTAATATAAGCGGTAACAAATTGGTCTAAGTACTCTCTTAGTGTGTCGTTTATATATTTATAGAAAGTGCTAGATGCATTGCACATTCTAAAGGGCATTACTAGGGATTCAAACAGGCCGTATCGGGTTCTAAATGCGGTTAACTATTCTTGTCCTTTAGCTATTCGAATCTTGTTAAAAGCTGCAATTACATCGAGCTTAGTAAACCATTTTGCTTTTAAGAGGCGTTCCAGTGTTTCTTAGATCAGAGGGATCAGATACCGGTTCTTCTTAGAGATAGCGTTAAGATTGCGGTAGTTAACACAGAAGCGCAGCCCTCTACCGGGCTTCTTAACAAACATAACAGGGCTAGCGGCAGGTAAGCGACTAGATCAAATAAAGCCTTTCTAAAGGTTTTGTTACAGAAACCTTTGTAGGACTTAGAGTTCTTCGCAGGACATTTGGTAGAGAGGTCCGAAAGGGGGTGTCTAACCTTCTTCTAGTTTAATCTTGTAATCGTAAGGTCGATAAGGAGGTAGCTTGTTAGCTTCTTTAACTGACTATACACTAAGGAAGTTATAGTATTCTGTTAGTACTTTTGTCTCTAGATTCGTGGCTTCTCGGTTTTCGTCGAACTTAGCAAGGGCTTTCTCGATGTCTTCTATTAACGCAGCAAAGATTTAAGCTCCTTTTTCCTTTGCAGCTGTGTAGAAAGCAGCTGCGGATACTTGGAGTATCGAGTCTTTTGTGCCGTTCGCAGGAGTAAACTAAGTCAAAGTGTAGCAATAGTTTCGGCAATGTTCTAAGTTTATGTCGAGGCTTCCAGTATCCTAGTTAATCTGTAGGTTGTAGAGCTTTAGCTAAGGCAATCCTAGGATTATTTTCTAGTTAGGGAGAGGTGTAACAAAGCAAGAGAGGTGTTCTTCGTAGTTGTTCCTAAGTTGAAGTTTAACGTAGGCAATCTAAGTTATACCTCCTATAGAGGCCTCGCTACTGTCAAACATCTTTAAGGGTCTAGGGTATTTCAGGTTCTAAGTAGGGATTCCTAAGGAGTTAACAAGTCCAGGGTTAATAAAACTCTTGCTAGCTGCGCCGCAGTCGATTATCGTAAGTACTAAGTGTATAGAATTCTTCTTAGTGTAGATATTTGCTGTAACTACAAAGGGAGGACAAGTTAACTTATCCTCTGCCTTAGTACAGAATTGCACTGCAGAAGAAGAGATTGCACGATGTCGATCTAAATGCTTGCCTGTTAGGCGTCTTGTTAACAGGCCTAAGCGTTTCCCTAGTCCTTGCTGTTATCCTTTAGTGCTAGGGCAGCTGCAGAGAATCCGAGAGGGGTGCCTGCCTTGTTGCAGCGATTAACCAGAGTTGGGCAGTTAATTACGATGTAGTTTAGCTCCCTACAGTACATGCAGAGACGTTGGTTGCGGCGACGCTGCTTTTTTTCTTATGTAAGTCGACCGTCTTAAAGCTTGGCTAAACTAAGGTCTATAGGTTCGCTGTTAACAGGAGGAAGTCGTAGGGCTAAGGGAGGATTAGGTTGGTTTTAGGTAAAGATAGGAAGAGTCGTAACCGGACGCTAGCTCGTGCGGTTGTTAAGCGGGTTGCTGCGTGCCTTAATAACGTTTAAGAACAGGTTTCTACGACTGTCGAGGCGTTGGCAGAGGGTAACCAGTTCGTAAAATAACAAAGATTCGTGCTCTTAGTCTTCCAGTTTGGTAAGAAGCTTAGTGCTTAGACCAGCAGCTAGAGCCGACTTTTGGGCTTCTGTGTCGTATTCGCAGTATCCGATTTCCTGTAAGAATTGTGCGTAGTAGTTAGAGAATAGCTTGTTGGTTTGCTTAAGGGTTCGGATTAGCTGCTAGGCAGTAGACTTGCGGTATAGGTTACCAAAGGCTAAGTCGAGAGCGGTGAGCAAGGTAGTAATGTCTAGGCAAGTAACTTGTAGTGTCTCTAGGTCCAACCAGTGTAAGACCTGTTGTAGTGCCTTGCTAGTAAGGAGGGAGAACGCGTACGAGACCTTCTGTTGTTCGTTTGGGAAGTGGTCCGCGTTAGCTAAGAGCTTGATTAACAATTGTAGTCGAAATTTATCAAACTTGTCCTTGTCTCTATAGAATAGTTCTAGGTTAGCTACTCTCTTGCTAGTAGGTTCTCTAGTAGTGTTCTGTGTCCTTAGGTTTAGAGCTTCCTGCAATTGTCCTTATGTCTAAGCTTTCTTAATTTTTAGGTTAGCAATCTTTCGTTCTATCTCTTGTACCCAATCCTTGCCATCTAATAGCATTGCTTCCAGGCTATTAATGTGTTGGTTGAGTTCCTTCACTTATTCAATGCCTGTACGGACAGTGTTCGTTGCTATAAAAAAGACTTAGAGGGCAAGGTTAGGATCGTTGTTTATTAGGTTAATAATTCCTTCTGGTTATAGGTCCAGTTGTAAGTATTCCTTAAAGGGGACCTCTTCTCGTAGGGTGTAGAAGACTATGTTAATAGTCTAGTGTTTAGTGGATAGCTTATAATGTTAAGGGGGGAGCTAAGAGGTCGGAAGAGGTCGATGTAAAAGTCGAAGTAGGTCGGAGGAGTTGGATAAAACAAAGTCTAAAGGGAGGGATGTAAAAGTTATCATTAGAGAGTGTTGCAGCGGTGGAAAGAGGTGAGACAGATTGATGGGGTGGACCCTGGATTTCGGCTCGGCCCATTCTGGGATTTAGGTTCCAGAACGAACCGAGCCGGGCCTTGGAACCACTACCTCTACGGAAGCCTACCACCACCGCTATATAGATTCCTTTCCCTCCTCAGTTCGAGATATAGTTATTAAAACAGCCGTATTGAACCTTATCTGCGCGCTCGGATTATTATATCTCGAACTCACTCTCTACACTAACACCGCGCTGCGCGAAAGGGCCTGTCGAACTATCCGGAAACCCGAATAACGCACGCGCACCTACATATACACACCAAAACAACAACCCCCAAAGGCACTATAAGAAGATAGAAGGCTTCTCAGCGGTAGAGAGCGGCGTAACAGGCCGCTGCGGAAAGAGAAAGACTGACAGAGCGAGTAGGCGCTCCAGTGTTATTAATAATAAGATTATTATTAGTGGTTTTACAGCGGAAGAGACCGCAGAGATTAAGGAACGAATAAGCGAATACAAGAAGATCCACGACTGCACGATCGAGGAACTCGAAGACTATGTAAACGAGAATAGGGTAGGAAAGGTCTACGATAGTATAGACCTTATTAAGACGCTGTTCTACAGAATGCTAGAAGAGAACAGGCAACTAAGAGAAGAAACTAAAGCAGTAAGGGCCGAAAAGGAATCGGCAGAGACTATTATCGACGTGTTAGAAAACCAGGCGGCGAATCGACTAACGCAACTAAAGGCGTTAAAGGATCAACTGGCTAATATAGAAGCAGCGAAGTCGTCGCCGCTACCGCGGTGAGAAACCTATGCAGAGACCGCCTTACTAGCGGCCTATAGTTAAGGTAGCACCTTAATGACATTATTGCCGGACCTGCCGGCGTTTAGAGGCAGAGACCCTAAAGACTGGGAAGTGTTTAAGAAGAAGATAAAGAATAAGATAGACTGCGACTACGCCGGAAACAGTGCCAGAGATAGATTAGCGTACCTAGAATCGCGATTAGAAGGTAAAGTTTTTTCGCTAGTGGCAGACCTAGAAGAGGCGACCGCCGAGGAAGCGATCAAAGCACTGGACTAGCGCTTCGGAGACCCATTCCGAAAGAAGACAGCCTGTAAGCAGCTAGACAAGATCAATTAGAACCGGCAGATGTTTGAAGAATTCTACGGACTATTCAGAAAATATGCGATTAGGGCCGGAGTAGCGGAAGATAAGCAGCTCCACCTACTAAGGCAGAAGCTGAACCCTGAACTGGCCGCCGCTATAGCGTCGGTAGAAGACGAAGACCTTAAGAGCTTCGTGCACCAAGCGAGAGTTACTGCGAGAAACCTAAACGCATACGGAAAATCGACGATATATAAACCGGCTTAGAAGCTGTCGCCGTCACCAAATGAAACCAGAGCCCCCGTCCTATACCGACAACGCCCCTAGCAGCCATTTAATTCGCAGCGTTTGTCGTTCGTCCCTACCTACTACGCGTGCGGAAAGCCCGGCTATATCGCTACGAGATGCCAAGCAACGGCACAGCAGAAGCAGGAGTATCGAGCAACGAAGCAGCCGCCACCGCCGAGAAAGACTATTCAAGCTATCGAACCGGCTCCGAACAACACTAACAGCGTAGACAGCGGGGTGCAGTTAAGAATTATAGGAAAAGACCAGCTAGACGGATAGGCCCCCTACCTAGCATTAACAATAGGGCACAGAATCGAAACGAATCGCTACGAGAAGAAAGTATTAACAGCTGCAGCGACCCGCTCTCGGCGGCAGTAGAAGTGAACACGGAAACAGCTATTATCCTTCTAATTACTGTCCACCCCCTTAACGGATCGAGCAAACCACTTTAGCTAAAGGCCTTTATCGACACCAGAGCTCTTATTGGCGCAGCGATCCACTATCGGCTAGTCCGGAAGCTAACGAATAGATACGGCTATCCGGTGGAACTGGCGTCGCCAACGAAGATTTCGGCATACAACGGACAAGACACGGAAAACGTTACGCACTACGTGCCATTAAGGACCACACTAGCTGGTCGAACTACGGAAGCAATGTTCCGGATTATGGATCTCGGACGGTTTAACATTATTATAGGACAGAAATGGATAAAGAACTAGAAGACGGTCATTAACGTAGACGAAGGCACGATAGGGTTCAAAACCCTAGGCAACGGCACCGCCGTCGCCGAACCGACCGTCGCCACCGTAGCCGAATCGAGAGCCGCGGCTGCCAATGTAACCCCGTCCGACCGCCCCGAACCCCTAGTCACTGTCGGAATAATAAGTTCGGAAGCTTTATCGACCCTCGCGAAGTCACCGAACAATAAGATTTACGCTATCTTAATAAAAGACATCGAAGACCACCAGAAGATAATGGCGGAAGAAGAAGTGGATCCACTAGAGGTGCTGCCAAACGAGCTCTATAGTTACGCTAACGTCTTCTTAAAAGCCGACTCCAACCTATTGCCGCTCTATCGACCGGAATATAATAACAAGATCCAGCTAAAAGAAGGAGCCGCGCTGCCGAGAACAGAGCCCCTAAGACGCTTATCTCCGGCCGAACTGGACCAGGTAGAGGTGTTCGTTCGCGAAAATCTAGCGAAGAAGTTTATTACGCTAAGTTCTACTAAATATGCGTTACCGATTCTTTTCGTAAGGAAACTAGGGGGTAGTCTGCGACTCTGCGTAGACTATCGAGGCCTTAACGAGGTTACCAAGAGAGACGTATACCTGCTGCCGCTAATAGATAAGACTATACACCGCATAGCAAAGGCTAGGTAGTTTAGCAAGCTAGACATCCGCCAAGCGTTCTATCGACTAAGGAACGAAGAAGGGCAGACAGAAGACCTTACGACGTTCGCGACGCGTATAGGCAATTTCAAGTAGTTGGTAATGCCTTTCGGACTTACTAACGCGCCGGCAGTGTGGCAACGCTTTATAAACTACACCTTTATAGACATGCTAGAACGGTTCGTGTCTATCTATTTGGACGACATTCTTATCTATACAGATGGAAAGAGAGATCAGCATACGGACTACATCGAGAGGGTGCTAAAAAGACTCAGAGAGGTCGGATTAAACGCGGACACGAAAAAGAGCGAGTTTTATTAAACCGAAGTCAAATATCTCGGTCTTATCGTCGGAAGAGATGGAATTCGGATAGACCCCTTAAAGGTTGCCGCCGTCGCCGAATGGAAGCAGCCGAAGTCTGGGAATACTACGCAAATCAGAGCGTTTCTCGGCTTCTGCAGCTACTATCGACGGTTTATTAAGGACTTCAGCAAGATAGCGAGACCCCTAAACGAGGCACTAAAGAAAGAGGTCGCCGGCCTATAGAATAAGAAGTGCACAGAAGCTTTCGTACAGCTGAAAGAAGCAGTGGCTTCGGCGCTAGTTCTGGCGCACTTCCGACCGGAAAAGACGATCTACGTAGAAACGGACGCTTCTAATACTGTAACAGCAGGGGTCCTTTCTTAATATAGTAACGACGAAACCCTCTATCTAGTAGCTTTCTTTAGCAAGTCAATAAACGAAGCTAAGCGGAACTACGCTATCTACGATAAGGAGCTGCTAGCGATTATTTAGGCTTTTAAGGAGTGGAAACCGGAGCTTATAGCTAGAAAGAGCACGGTTCAGGTCCTTACGGACCACCAATCGCTGGTCTACTTTATAAAAACGCAGAAGCTCTTACGTCGCCAAGCTCGGTAGGCCGCCTACTTATTAGGGTTTGACTTTAAGATTACCTATTGACTAGGGGCTCAAAACGGAAAGGCTAACGCACTGACGCGAAGAGAAGGGAAGATAAGCCGCGCAAAGGAAGATCCGAACATGTTTTAGAAGGTGCTAACCGAACGGATAGTAGACGCCGAGGTGTTAAAGGAAGCAGGGATCTGCGCAGCGGAACTGCAGACCGAACCGGAACCAATAGAGCCGCCGATCGAAGAAAAGACTCTCTACGAAAAGGTAGAGCAGCTTAACCAGCAACAGAAACTCGGCAAAACCGGTTTAGGGAAGCTAGTAGTTCTGGAAGAACTGATTACAGAGGTTATCTAGCTAGTCCATAGCTCTAAGGATGTTGGTTATGCAGGGTCAAAGAAGACGATAGAAGCTATAAGGACGATCTACTGGTTTCCGCGGATCTACGAACGGATCCACTGATTTATTGCCAATTGCCACGTGTGCCGAGCCGCGAAGCCGCGTTACGGTCTTCCAGCAGGTCTACTAAAGCCACTTCCGATCCCCGAGAAACCGTAGCAACGCATTACAATAGACTTCGTAACCGGCCTGCTGGACTCCAATAGATATAACGCTACGCTAAACGTAGTGGATAGGCTAAGCAAAGAACGCTACTTTATCCCCTGTCGAGCGAGAAACGAAGGAACTACTGCGGAAGAGACCTCACGAATGCTGATTAGACACGTATAGAAGCACTATAGCCTGCCGGACACTATTACTACGGATAGGGGTCCTTAATTTACCGCCGACGTATAGAAAGCCGTCAACCAAGCTCTCGGAATTTGTAGAAAGCTCAGCACCGCCGCTTACCCTTAAACTGACAGTTAGTCTAAAGTGGCTAATTGCAAGATAGAGCGATATCTGCGAACCTTCTACAGCTATTATTAAGAAAAGTAGGTTGAGATGCTGCTAATAGCTGAATTCTGCGCGAACTTAGCACGGTTAGAAGCAACGTTGCTAGCGCCGTTCGAGATAACCTACGGTTATCTTCCGAGGCTAAGCTTCTAGCTGCTAAGCGACTCTAGCTCGCCGGAGCTTTCCACTACTACTACGTCGTTAAAGAGAGTCGCCGCCGCGGCGGCGGAAGCGCTCCGATCTCAGATAGAAGAAGCGATCAAAGTGGCGAAAGAGGCGATAGAATCGGCTTAGAAGAAGATAGTAACTCGAACTAATAGAAAGCGGTCGCCGACGGAATTCGAGGAAGGTCAAAAGGTCTAGCTTAACACGCAGAACCTAAGGCTAAAAGGGAACGCTAAGCTCAATCTGCGCTACGTAGGTCCGTTTACGATAGTGGAAAAGAGGTCGCCGGTGACTTATTGGCTCCAGCTACCGAAATCGTTCCGGATCTACGATGTCTTTTATTTGGATCTGCTGAGCTTAGACCCTAAGGACAGTCTGCCGGAACAGGGGTTCGCCGAACCCCTGCCAATCGAGATGGACGATAAGGAAGAATAGGAGGTAGAAGACGTAATAGACGTAAAGAAGACGAGGGGGTCCATTAAAGCGAGGATCTCGTAGAAGGGGTGGCTAGAAGACTACGAATAGTATCCGGTCGAAAATCTGCAGAACTCGGCAGAACTGTTAAGGGAGTTTTACGTCCGGAATCCGATGAAGCCGAAGCCTAAGTGGCTCCGAAGTTAATAGTTCGGAAAGAAGAAAGCCGCGTCCGCTCTACTAGCGCAGAAGCCGATAAAGACGATCGTAACAGTCGCTTTTAGGGAGGTCTTTGACGCGGCCACCACCTACCGCCGGTTCGGCCGCCAGCTCGCTGACGCCGTAGCGTGCCAGCGCCGCCGACCCTGTAGTAGGTAAAGGCTTTAGTAGAGAAAGAAAAAGAAAAAGAGATAGAGCCGCAGAAAGATCTATATAGACCTTCCGCCGGCGCACAGACTAGCTACGCCGCAGCTTAGATAACCTACGGCTCAGATCAGATAGCACGGATCAGGCGCACCGATTACATAAACGCCAAGTAAAGGACCTTAGATGCCGATAACGTAAGAAATTCAAGAAGCGATGGAAGACAGAAGAGATAACATTACCATCAGAGGGGATTTGCGAGAAAGAGACGACGAATCAAAAAAAAAAAAAGTGGAGATTTTAGGATGGATAGGGTGACTAAGCGGTCGAGGGCGACCGCTAGTAAGGGAGGGGGGTAGTGTTGCAGCAGTGGAAAGAGGTAGGACAGATTAATAGGGTAGACCCTAGATTTCGGCTCGGCCCCTTCCGGGATTTAGGTTCCGGAACGGACCGAGCCGGGCCTTGGCACTACCACCTCTACGGAAGCTTACTACAACCACTACATAGATTCCTTTCTCTCCTCAGTTCGAGATATAGTTATTAAAACAGCTGTATTAAACCTTATCTGCGCGCTCGGATCAGAGAGGGAGGCTGAAGTCTAAAGTAAGGGATTTAAAAACTAAGTAAAGAAAGGAAGGGCTGGAGTCTAGGGTGTAAAAGCTAAATTAATGCACAAGACGAGCTATAAACAAGAAGAAGAGAAAGATTAGGTAGGTAGCGGCAGGTTCTTATATCCCCCTGCCCTAGCTAGTTGTTTGCGTGTTTTCTAGTGACTTTCTTATTAAACTCTGTTTCTTTGTTCTACAAACAAATTTATTTCCTAGACTCACTTTTTCCCAAGGTTCCAGAACTGAGTTAGGAGTGTTTGCATCGCGAGATAATTCGCCTTTTACTCTCTTAGAGTCTTCTTCTATCCAGTGGTTGTTAGCCTGTAGTCTATAAATCTTAATAGTTCTAGTTAGGTCTTGGATGCTGTTGTTTTCCGTTTAACATCTATTGACTGTGTTTTCTGTTTTACATCTGTTGACTGTAATACCTGGCTGTTCCCTTTCTCTAGCCCTTCTTCCGTATAGTGTCGTACGATATCGTGTTAGTAGGATCCTATAGTGTCCTACGTTGTAATTCTCGATCCTTTAACAACCTAAGTTGCTAGCGGCTACCCTGTCCTTAGGGTGGATCGTGCCCCTTTCTGCTGTACAGCGTAGTGTTACTGTAGCTGGACAGGGGGATAGTTCTCCTGCTACCTGTCTAGTACAGTTGTGTCCTATAGGGCCTTGTACAGTTCCTACGTAGGCTCTGCCTATCCTCTCTATTTCACTAGGTACTCTACCCTCTTATGCTTCCTTCGGCTCTTAAGGATTCCTTCTACCTCGTACTCTTCTTAGCCCTCGGTTATAATTACTAGTAGGCGCGCGTCGTCTGTTATCTAGTGCAGCAGGGGGTCTGTGTTCGCCGGCTGTACGAGGTCTATGTAAAAGACTAGGTAGATCCCTAGGGGAGTGTCGAGCTATACGGCGTGTGTCCCTACTAGTCGGACTACTGTAAATTTCTAGTTCTTCCAATCTAGCTTCTTGCTTAGCCGGTCCGTACAGATGTTTCGCTAGTTTAGCTAGACCTTATCCCCTGCCTCGTACCTTAGTACAGCCTGCCGTCCCTTATTGGCCTGCTCTTCTGCATTCTGTTAAGCTATAGCCAGACTCGCCTTTGCCTACTAATAGGCGTTCGTAATCGTCTGTACGATGGCCTCTCCCTGCTGAATTAGGGATTGTACAGGGCGCAGGGTGTCACTACTTAGGGTCGGTAGGAGCAGGGAATAGTCGTATCTATAGGCTATAAAGAAGGGGGACAATTATCTAGCGTTAGCTGTACGGCTGTTAATAGCTAGCTCTGCTATAGGGAGAAGTCGGTTCTAGTTTGTCTAGTTATAGTCGACGTACGTACAGAGGTACGCTTCCAACGTCAAATTGACCCTCTCTGTCGCCCTGTCTGTCTGTAGGTGCTATACGGTCGAACGGCGACGTTCGACCTTTAGCAACTGGCAGACCCTTGCCTAGAGCTAGCTCGTAAATTGTATGCCCCGGTCTAATACAATTAACCGAGGGAAACTGTACTTGCTGAACGTCGTCCGTATAAATGCCTAGGCAGTGTCCTTAGCTGTAATGGAGTCCATTCCCTCTAGTATTACCCCCTTCGTTAACTTGTCTATAACTACTATAATGTTCTGCCGTCCGTCGCTCTCTAGGAGGTCTGTAATAAAGTCTACTTTTAGGTCTTGCTAGGGCCGGTCCGGGATCAGTAGGGGTTTTAGTAGCCTATGCTTTAGTTCCTGCTAGGGCTTCGTCTGTCTGTATATATCGCAGTTCTGTACGAACCTACGGATGTCCTTCGCTATTACTAGCTAGTAGTAGTCCCTAGCGACAATGCTGTACGTCTCCTTACGCCCTAGGTGCCTAGTAGCTATAGAATTATATGCCTGTTGTATTAAGCTCGTACAGAGCTTCTCGTCTGCCAGGACCCAAATCCGATTCCTAAACTCTAGGTTGTTCTCCTTGTCTACTAAGCACTCTGCTGCCAACACCTTAAGATAGAGCTCTGTAGGGAGCTTCCGCTGTCCTCCTTGGATCGCTATACAGGCCCCTTAGTACGCCTCGTCCTTCTCTACTGCTTCTTCCTATGCTTGCAGTCGGGGTTCCTATAGGTGTGTTGCCGCTAGGCGGATAGTCTCCTCGTCTAGCTCCTCCTTAAACATCTGAAATGTTTGTAACTTTAACTGGTCGTCCTCGTATGTCGTTGGCATGTCCTGGTCCCGTCTAGATAACGCGTCGGCTGTTGCAGCGGTGGAAAGAGGTGGGACAGATTGATGGGGTGGACCCTGAATTTCGGCTCGGCCCCTTCCGGGATTTAGGTTCCAGAACGGACCAAGCCGGGCCTTGGCACTACCACCTCTACGGAAGTCCACTACTACCACTACATAGATTCCTTTCCCTCCTCAGTTCGAGATATAGTTATTAAAACAGCCGTATTGAACCTTATCTGCGCGCTCGGATTATTATATCTCGAACTTACCCTCTACACTAACCCCGCGCTGCGCGGAAGGGCCCGTCGAACTATCCGGAAACCCGAATAACGCACGCGCACCTATATACATACACCAAAACAACAACCCCCAAAGGCACTGTAAGAAGATAGAAGGCTTCTTAGCAGTAGAGAGCGGCGTAACAGGCCGCTACGGAAAGAGAAAGACTAACAGAGCGAGCAGGCGCTCTAGTGTCATTGATAATAAAATTATTATTAGCAGTTTTACAGCGGAAGAGACCGCAGAGATTAAGGAACGAATAAGCGAATACAAGAAGATCCACGACTGCACGATCGAGGAACTCGAAGACTATATAAACGAGAATAGGGTAGGAAAGGTCTACGATAGTATAGACCTTATTAAGACGCTGTTCTACAGAACGCTAGAAGAGAACAGGCAACTAAGAGAAGAAACTAAAGCGGTAAGAGCCGAAAAGGAATCGGCAGAGACTATTATCAACGTGTTAGAAAACTAGGCGGCGAATCGACTAGCGCAACTAAAGGCGCTAAAGGATTAACTGGCTAATACGGAAGCAGCGAAGTCGTTGCCGCCACTGCGGCGAGAAACCTACGCAGAGACCGCCTTACTAGCGGCCTATAGTCAAGGTGGCACTTTAATAACATTATTGCCGGACCTGCTAGCGTTTAGAGGCGGAGACCCTAAAGACTAGGAAGCGTTTAAGAAGAAGATAAAGAATAAGATAGACTGCGACTACGCCGGAAACAGTGCCAGAGATAGATTGGCATACCTGGAATCGCGATTAGAAGGTGAAGCTTTTTCGCTAGTAGCGGACCTAGAAGAGGCGACCGCCGAGAAAGCGATCAAAGCACTAGACCAGCGCTTCGGAGACCTATTCCGAAAGAAGACAGCCTGTAAGCAGCTAGACAAGATCAATTAGAACCGGCAGACATTTAAAGAATTCTACGGACTATTTAGAAAATATGCGATTAGGGCCCGAGTGGCGGAAGGTAAGCAGCTCTACCTACTAAGGCAGAAGCTGAACCCTAAACTGGCCGCCGCTATAGCGTCGGTAGAAGACGAAGACCTTAAGAGCTTCGTGCACTGAGCGAGAGTTACCGCGAGAAACCTGAACGTATACAGAAAATCGACGACACGTAAACCGGCTTAGAAGCCGTCGCCAAATGGAACTAGAGCCCCCATCCTATACCGACAACGCCCCTAGCAGCCATTTAATTCGCAGCGTTCGTCGTTCGTTCCTACCTGCTACGCGTGCGGAAAGCTAGGCTATATTGCTACGAGATGCCAAGCAACAGCACAGCAGAAGCAGGAGTATCGAGCAACGAAGCAGCCGCCACTGCCGAGAAAGACTATTTAAGCCATCGAACCGGCTCCGAACGACACTAACAGCGTAGACAGCGGGATGCAATAAAGAATTATAGGAAAAGACCAGCTAGACGGATAGGCCCCCTACCTAGCACTAACAATAGGGCGCAGAATCGAAGCGAATTGCTACGAGAAGAAAGCATTAACAGCTGCAGCGACCCGCTCTTGGCAGCGGTGGAAGTAAACACAGAAACAGCTATTATCCTTCTAATCGCTGTCTACCCCCTTAACGGATCGAGCAAACTACTTTAGCTAAAGGCCTTTATCGACACTGGAGCTCTTATTAGTGCAGCGATCCACTATCGGCTAGTCCGGAAGCTGACGAATGGATACGGCTATCTGGTGGAACTAGCGTCGCCGACGAAGATTTCAGCATACAACGGACAAGACACGGAAAACGTTACGCACTACGTACTATTAAAGACTACGCTAGCTGGTCGAACTACGGAAGCAACGTTCCGGATTATGGATCTCGGACGGTTTAATATCATTATAGGACAGAAATAGATAAAGAACCAGAAGACGGTTATTGACGTAGATAAAGGAACGATCAGATTCAAAACCCCGGGTGGCGGAGCAGGGACCATTGGAACGGCCGCCACCGCCGCCGCCGAGCTGAAAGCTACGGAGTCTGTAAGAGAGGCTCCGTCCGATCGTTCCAAACCCCTGGTCACTGTCGGAATAATGAGTTTAGAAGCTATAACAACCCTCGCGAAGTCGCTGGACAATAAGATTTACGCTATCTCTATAAAGGACATCGAAGACTATAGGAAGATAATAGCGGAAGAAGAGGTAGACCTACTAGAGGTGTTGCCAAACGAGCTCTACGGTTACGCTAACGTGTTCTTAAAAGCCGACTCTAACTTCCTGCCGCTCTATCGACCGGAACATAACAACAAGATCCGACTAAAAGAGGGGGCTACGCTGCCAAGAACCGAGCCCCTAAGACGACTGTCGCCGGCGGAACTGGACCAGATAGAGGTGTTCGTTCGCGAAAACCTAGCGAAGAAGTTTATCGCGCCGAGTTCTGCTGAATACGCGTTACCGATTCTTTTCGTAAGGAAGCCTAGAGGTGGTCTGCGACTCTGCGTAGACTATCGAGGCCTTAACGAGGTCACTAAGAGAGACGTATACCCGCTGCTGTTAATCGACGAGACTATATAACGAGTAGCTAAGGCTAAATAGTTTAGCAAACTAGACATTCGACAGGCGTTCTACCGACTAAGGAATAAAGAAGGGCAAACAGAAGATCTTACGACGTTCGCTATGCGTATAGGCAACTTTAAGTAGCTGGTAATGCCGTTTAGACTTACTAACGCGCTGGCAGTGTAGCAACGCTTTATAAACCACTCCTTTATAGACATGCTAGAGCGGTTCGTGTCTATCTACTTGGACGACATCCTTATCTATACAGATAGAACGAGAGAGCAACACACAGACCACATCGAGAAGGTGCTGACTAGGCTCTGCGAAGTAGGATTGAACGCGGACACGAAGAAGAGCGAATTCTACCAAACCGAGGTCAAATATCTTGGTCTAATCGTCGGAAGAGATAGAATTTGGATGGACCCCTCGAAGGTCGCCGCTGTCGCGGAATGGAAGCAGCCGAAATCCGGAAACACTACACAGATCAGGGCGTTGCTCAGGTTCTGCAGCTACTATCGACAGTTTATTAAAGACTTCAGCAAGATAGCGAGACCCCTGAACGAAGCACTAAAGAAAGAGGCCGCCGGCCTATAGAATAAGAAGTGCACAGAAGCTTTCGTACGGCTAAAAGAAGCAGTAGCTTTAGCGCCGGTTCTGGTGCACTTCCAACCAGAAAAGACGATCTACGTAGAAACGGACGCTTCCGATACAGTAACGGCAGGGGTCTTTTCTTAATATAGCGACGACGAAACCCTCTATCCAGTGGCTTTCTTCAGCAAGTCTATAAATAATGCTGAACGAAACTACGCTATCTATAACAAGGAGCTGCTGGCGATTATTTAGGCCTTCGAGGAGTGGAAGCCAGAGCTTATAGCTGGAAAGAGCACGGTCTAGGTCCTTACGGACCACTAGTCGCTGACCCACTTTATAAAGACGCAGAAGCTTTTACGACGTTAAGCACACTTAGCTGCCTACTTATCTGGGTTTGACTTTAAGATTACCTATCGACTAGGGGCTAAAAACGGAAAGGCTAACGCGCTAACGCGAAGGGAAGGAAAAACCAGCTGCGCGAAAGAAGACCCGAACATGTTCCAGAAGGTGTTGACCGAACGGATAGTAGACGCAGAGGTGCTGAAAGAGGTAGGGGTCTGCGCAGTAGAGCCGGCCCCTAAGGAAGAAACTCTCTACGAAAAGGTAAAGCAGCTTAACTAGCAACAGAAACTCAGCAAAACTGGTTTAGGGAAGCTGATAGTTCCAGAAGAACTAATTACTAAGGTCGTCCAACTGGTCTATAGCTCTAAGGACGTTGGTTACGCCGGCTCGAAAAAGACAATAGAAGCCGTAAGGACGATCTACTAGTTTCCGCGGATCTACAAAAGGATCCACCAATTTATCGCCAATTGCTACGTGTGCCGAGCCGTAAAGCTACGTTACGGCCTTCTGGCCGGTCTGCTAAAGCCACTTCCGGTCCCCGAGAGACTGTAGCAACACATTACGATAGACTTCGTAACCGGCCTGCTGGACTCCAATAGATATAACGCTACGCTAAACGTAGTGGATAGGCTAAGCAAAGAACACTACTTTATCCCCTGTCGAGCGAGAAACGAAGGAACTACTGCGGAAGAGACCGCACGAATGCTGATTAGACACGTATAGAAGCACTATAGCCTGCCGGACACTATTACTACGGATAGGGGTCCTTAATTTACCGCCGACGTATAGAAAGCCGTCAACCAAGCTCTCGGAATTCGTAGAAAGCTCAGCACCGCCGCTTACCCTTAAACTAACAGTCAGTCTAAAGTGGCTAATCGAGAGATAGAGCGATATCTACGAACCTTCTGCAGCCATTATTAAGAAAAGTGGGTAGAGGTGTTGCCAATAGCCGAATTCTGCGCGAACTTAGCACAGTCAGAAGCAACGTCGCTAGCGCTGTTCGAGATAACCTACGGCTATCTTCCGAGATTAAGCTTCTATCCGCTAAGCGATGCCGGCTTGCCGGAGCTTTCCACTGCTACGTCGTTAAAGAGAGTCGCCGCTGCGGCAGCAGAAGCGCTCCGATCTCAGATAGAAGAAGCTATTAAGGTAGCGAAGAAAGCGATAGAGTCAACTTAGGAGAAGATAGTAACTCGGGCTAATAGAAAAAGGTCACTAATAGAATTCGAGGAAGGCCAAAAGGTATAGCTTAACACACAAAACCTAAGGATAAAAGGCAACGCCAAGCTCAATCTACGCTACGTAGGTCCGTTTAAGATAATAGAAAAGAGGTCGCCGGTAACCTATCGGCTCCAGCTACTGAAATCGTTCCGGATCTACGACGTATTCCATTCGGACCTGTTAAGCTTAGACCCTAAAGACGGCCTGCCGGAACAGGGGTTTGCCGAACCCCTGCCTATCGAGATAGACGGTAAGGAAGAAGAGTAGGAGGTGGAAGATGTAATAGACATAAAGAAGATAAGGGGGTCTATTAAAGCGAGGATCTCGTAGAAGGGGTAGCCAGAACACTACGAATAGTACCCGGTCGAAAACCTGCGGAATTCGGCGGAGCTGCTAAGAGAGTTCTACGTGCGGAACCCGGAAAAGCCGAAACCAGCGTAGCTCTAATGTCGACGATGCAGAAGAAAGAAGAAAGCCGCGTCCGCTCTATCGGTGCAGAGGCCGAAGAAAACGATCGTAACGGTCGCCTTTAGGGAGGTCTTCGACGCGGCCACTACCTACTGCCAGTTCGGCCGCTAGCTCGCTGACGCCGTAGCGTGCTAGCGCCGCCGACCCTGTAGTAGGTAAAGGCTTTGGTAGAGAAAGAAAAAGAAGAAGAGATAGAGCCGCGGAAAGATCTATATAGACCTTCCGCACTAGCGCACAGACCAGCTACGCCGCAGCTCAGATAACCTACGGCTCAGATCAGATAGCACGGATCAGGCGCACCGATTACATAAACGCTAAGTAAAGGACCTTAGACGCCGATAACGTAAGGAGTTCAGCGATAGAAGACCGAAGAGGTAACATTACTGTCGGAGGGAATTTTCGAGAAAGAGACGACGAATCAAAAAAAAGGAAAAAAAAGTGGGGATTTTAGGATGGATAGGGTGACTAAGCGGTCGAGGGCGACCGCTAGTAAGGAAGGGGGGTAGTGTTGCAGCAGTGGAAAGAGGTGGGACAGATTGATAGAGTAGACCCTAAATTTCGGCTCGGCCTCTTCTGGGATTTAGGTTCTGGAACGGACCGAGCCGGGCCTTGGCACCACCACCTCTACGGAAGTCCACTACCACCACTATATAGATTCCTTTCCCTTCTCAATTCGAGATATAGTTATCAAAACAGCCGTATTGAACCTTATCTGCGCGCTCGGATTATCGGCCCTGCTGTTGTCCTTACCTTTGCGATACTGGAGTCTTATGTTAAACCGACTTAGGTACATTGCCTACCGTACGTGCCTCTTAGACAGCTTCCAGAGTTGCGTAAAGTACTCCAGGTTCTTGTAGTTAGTTAGGGCGAGGAACTTAGGAACCGAGCAGAGTTCTCTATCCTATACTTCGCAACACTGTACAACAGCTAGCAACTCCTTATTGTAGATAGGGTAGTTGCACTTAGCTAGAGAGTTCTTCTTAGAGAAATACGCGTATAGGTGCAGGAGTCCGTCCGAGTCTAACTACGACAGGATACCTCTAATGCAATACCCTAAGGAGTCGGTTTCCAGTATCGTCGTACGCTCTAGGTCGAAGGCGGCAAGCGTTGGTCTTATAGTAAAGAGCTCCTTTAGCTTGTTAAAGCTGCTATCGCATTCGTCCGTCTATTTAAACTGCTTGTCCTTGTGTGTTAGCTCAACTAGGGGGCGTACGATTTCCGAGTAGTTCTGTATAAACTAGCAGTAGAAGTTGGCAAACCCAAGAAATTCCTGTATATCCTTAACGTTTGTAGGCAGCTTCTATTGCTTAATAGTATTAATCTTCTTCCTATCTATACTAATAGCTTTCCCTGCCTCGATAATAAACCCTAGGTATTTCGTAAGCTGGACACCGAATTTACATTTGTCGATGTCGAGGTATAAGCCAGCTTGCTGCAGTCGGTCCAGCACCTTCTTAACGTCCTGTATATTATCTGCGTAGGTGCCGTCTGTAAAAACCAGGGTGTCGTCGAGGTACACTGAGCAGATGTCGTCTAGTAACCCTTGTAGGGACTTGTTAATGTACCTTTTGAAGGTTGCTAGTGCGTTGGCAAGGCTAAAGTAGGCAACAAGCTACTTAAAAAGACTATATCTCGTATAGAAGGCGGTTATCTATTTACAGCCTTCCTTAATCTGTATCTTGTAGAAGGCCGAGACTACGTTAAGCTTAGTAAACCACTTTGCCTTGCTAATCCGTCCAAGAGTCTCCTTAATAAGGGTTAAGGGGTACTAGTCCTTCTTAGTAATCGCGTTAATGCCTCTGTAGTCTATATAGAAACGCAAGCTGGCCTTCCCCTCCTTATAGACAAACAGCACTAGGGCTCCTACAGATGAGGTACTTGCCTAAATGAAACCTTTGGCAAGCAGGTCGTCCAGTGTCTTGCGCAGTACTAGGAGTTCTCTAGAGGACATTCCGTATAACAGTCCGTACAGTACTTTAGGCAGGCTCCTATCTAGACGAGGCTCTAGCTAGATGTTGTAGTTAATCCCTTCTCCTTAGTGTAGCGGCAGCTTTAAGGCCGACTTTAGCTCGAAGAGGTCTAGGTATCTAGCATATTCCCTTAGGAGCTTCGTATAGGGGTCCGTTACTTTCTTAGGTGCTAATACCTTCTTAATGTCTGCCGTCGCTATATTGATTTCGGCCTTGGCATTGTTACTCTACAGAGCCTTCCCTTAGTCTCGGAGCCTCTGCTCTGTCGTTGTATTGGCTCCGGCCGTAGCGTTGTCGTCCTGCTAGATCCTCTCTTAGTCTCGGAGCCTCTGCTTCGTCGCTGCTAGGTACAGCCGTCCTCTTCCAACGTCTAGCTTACCCCTCTAGCGCTCTATCTATAGCTTCCCTAGTATTAGATTATACCCTAACTTGTCCTGTACGACATAGAGGTATAAGTCCTGCTTATAGTGTCCCTGTATCTCTATCGTTACTTTCACTATATAGGTAATGTCCGGTCCTCGCCCAGTAATGCCCAACATGCGTACAGGTACAGTAGGGGTCGTCTTAATCCAGTGTCTCTGTACGAAGTCTTCGCTAATTACTCTTTACACCAAACATCCTGTGTTAATTAATGTCTGCGCCGTTGCGGACCCGTTCAACGTTGGCCGTACGATAAACGGTGTAGTCGTTATATAGTTGCTCTTAAAAGATAGCTAAGTAGTGTTTTAATTTGGCAATCTATCTTATATATGCCTCTAGCAGAGTCTTTGCTTAGAGGCTACTCTTTTCCCGGCTCGTTATCGTCTAAGTAGGACTCCTAATCCTCTTGTTAGGACGCCGCAGTTGCTACCCTTGCAGTGGTCGGCCGTCCCCTAGGTCTCTCTACTAGCAAAAGCCTGCGATTCCGTACAGTATAGCCTATCTGGCTATACCTGTAGCAGCTCCCTTCTGCTCGCCTCTTGTTAAGGGTAGCTATGTCTACCTATTGCGCCCTTTTAGTAGCGGCCCTTGGCTGTACGGTAACAGCTGCTGCCACCCTCGTCGTTATTAGTTCCCAGTCTATAGCGTCCGTCTGCTACTAGAAGGGTTGTCTTATCTTGTAAGCGCGGCTTATCCGTCCAAGCCTGCGCTGCTAGTTATCGACTATTCTAAGGAGATCGCAGAATTTCTCGTATGTAGCTGGTCGCATTACGCCTACCAGTCCCGTTATAATTTCCTTAGAGAGGCCTACCTCTAAAGAGGTAATTTTTATCCTGTCCTCCTATTAGAGACCTCCTGCCTCTGCCAGAGTCTGGTCGTATTCTGCGAGGAATTCTCGTATAGTCTTGCGCCCTTGCTTTATCGTATTAACCTATAGGAGTGCTCGGCTCTCGCAGTCTGGGTCCTTGTAGCTCTTGTTAAGAGCTGCCTAGAGCATCGTTGTCGTAGCTGTTGCCAGATTAGCAATAGCTATCTCATTGTACGGCAGAATCCGTGCTACTGCCCTGCCCTTTAACCTCCTAAAGAGGTAAACTACCTTGTCTAGCTCGGTCGGGTATGCTCCTAAGTTAACTAGAAGCTTAGAGCGCATCTAGGCAGCCTAGGAGGGGTACTCGGCCAGAGCCTTACTATTGTATATAGTAACGTCCGGGAGTTTGCTCTTAGGGGTCGGGGTGTAGGCTATCGTGTTCGCTATCGTAGGGGTCGGATCGCGATCGGACGCCCTAAGCTGTTGTAGCTCCTGTTCCCGTTAGGAAATTATCGCAGCCTAGTGGCTTACTTGCTGCTCGAGCTGCCTCCTATGTTCTAGCAGCTCCTCGTACGCGCAGTGCATATGCCCCTACATAGCCGTAGGTCCTATAGGGATTTCGCTGTCTATCTTCGTTATATTACTGCAGTTACCGACAGTAAGATTAGTTCCTAATGTAAAGGGCTTAAGAATCTTAGTTTAGAAACTTAAGGTTAGGTATCTATATAAAGGAACTAATAGGCAGTTCCTTCGTTGCCTACTGTTGCGGCGGTAGAAAGAGGTAGGACAGATTGATAGGGTAGACCCTGGGATTTCGGCTCGGCCCGTCCGGGCCGAGCCGGGCCTTAGCACTACCACTACGAAAGCCCTCCACCACCACCCCATAGATTCCTTCCCCTCCTCAGTTCGAGATATAGTTATTAAAAAGGCCGTATTGAATTATATCTGCGTGCCTGGATTATTATATCTCGAACTCACTCTCTACACTAACCCCGCGCTGCGCGAAAGGGCCCGTTGAACTATCCGGAAACCCGAATAACGCACGCGCACCACACCACACACACCAACAACAACCCCTAAGGCACTGTAAGAAGATGGAAGGCTTCTTAGCGGTAGAGAGTAGCGTTACAGGCCGTAGCGGAAAGAGAAAGACTGACAGACCGAGGGATAGGCGTACCAGCATTCTCGACGACAGAACGACCGATAAAGGCCTTACGAAAGAAGAGGTAGATAAAGCGAGAAAGGGCATAGAGGGCTACGCCGAACTGTACGGACGCACGCCGGATAAGATAGGAGAATATCTTACAGAGCACGGAGCTAAGAAGGTGTTTAACATTATTACCTTTATAGAAAAGAAGTTTTATAGGAACATAGAAGAAAACAGACAGTTAAGGGAAGAAGTAGAGACGGTAAGGGCCGAGAAGGAATCGGCAGAAACTATTATCGACGTGTTAGAGAACCAGGCGGCGAATAGACTGGCGCAACTAAAGGCGCTAAAGGATCAACTGGCTAATATAGAAGCAGCGATGCCGCTGCCGCTACCGCATCGAGAAGAACAAGCAGAGACCGCCTAACCAGCGGCCTATAGTTAAGGTGGCACCTCGATAACATTATTACTGGACCCGCTAGCGTTTAGAGGTAGAGACCCTAAAGACTAGGAAGCGTTTAAGAAGAAGATAAAGAATAAGATAGACCGCGACTACGCCGGAAACAGCGCCGGAGACAGACTGGCGTACCTAGAATCGCGATTAGAAGGCGAAGCTTTTTCGCTAGTAGCGGACCTAGAAGAGACGACCGCCGAGGAAGTGATTAGAGCACTAGACCAGCGCTTCGGAGACCTATTCCGAAAGAAGACGGCCTGTAAGCAGCTAGATAAGATCAACCAGAACTGGCAGACGTTCGAGGAGTTCTACAGTTTGTTTAGAAAATATGCGATTAGGGCCCGGGTAGCGGAAGATAAGCAGCTCCACCTATTAAGGCAGAAGCTGAACCCTGAACTGGCTGCAGCTATAGCGTCGGTGGAAGACGAAGACCTCGAGAGTTTCGTATATAGAGCGAGAGTCACTGCGAGAAACTTAAGCGCTTACGCGAAATCACGCGAATCGGTTCAGAAGTCGTCGCCGTCGGCGCAGACGGCGCGGCCCCCTGCGCCTTTTCGACGAACCCTCCAGAAGTCGTCGTATCCACCGCGTTCGTCGTTTGTCCCCACCTGCTACGCGTATAGAAAACCTAGCTATATCGCAACGAGATGCCAAGCAACGGCATAGCAGAAGCAGGAGTATCGAGCAACGAAGCAGCCGCCGCTGTCGAGAAAGACTATTCAAGCTATCGAACCGGCTCCGAACAACACGGACAGCGTAGACGGCGGGGTGCAGTTAAGAATTATAGGAAAAGACCAGCTGGACGGATAGACCCCCCACCTAGCGTAAAAAATAGGGCATCCCCGCGAAAGGCACCGACGGAACGAGAGAGCATCAATAGCTGCAGCGATCCGCTATTAGCTGCAGTGGAAGTAAACACGGAAACAGCTATTATCCTTCTAATTACTGTCCACCCCCTTGATAGATCGAGCAAACCACTTTAGTTGAAAGCTTTTATCGACACAGGAGCTCTTATTAGCGCGGCGATCCACCACCGACTGGTCCGGAAGCTAACAAATAGATACGGCTATCCAGTGGAACTAGCGTCGCCGACGAGGATTTCGGCGTACAACGGACAAGACACAGAGAGTGTTACGCACTATGTGCCATTAAGGACCACTTTAGCTAGTCGCACTACGGAAGCGACGTTCCGAATTATAGATATCGGAAGATTTGACATCATTATAGGGCAGAAATAGATAAAGAACCAGAAAGCTATTATCGACGTAGACGAAGGCACGCTAGGGTTCAAAACCCTAGGCAATGGCACCGCTGTCGCCGAACCGACCGCCGCTAAACCGAAAACTACGGAGCCTGCGAAGGAGGCTCCGTCCGATCGTTCCGAACCCCCGGTTACTATCGGAATAATGAGTTTAGAAGCAATAACGACCCTCGCGAAGTTACCGAGCAACGAGATCTACGCTATCTCGATAAAAGACATCGAAGACCACCGGAAGATAATAGCAGAAGAAGAAGTGGATCTACTGAAAGTGCTGCCAAACGAGCTCTATAGTTACGCTAACGTCTTCTTAAGAGCCGACTCCAACCTATTGCCGCTCTATCGACCGGAATATAACAACAAGATCTAACTGAAGAAGGGAGCTACGCTGCCAAGAACCGAGCCCCTAAGAAGACTGTTACCGGCCGAACTGGACCAAGTAGAGGTGTTTGTTCGCGAAAATTTGGCAAAGAAGTTTATTACGCTAAGTTCCGCCGAGTACGCGTTACTGATTCTTTTCGTAAGGAAACCAGGGGGTGGCCTACGACTCTGCGTAGACTATCGAGGCCTCAATAAGGTCACTAAGAGAGATGTGTATCCGCTACCTCTAATCGATAAAACTATACAACGAGTAGCTAAGGCTAAGTGGTTCAGCAAGCTGGATATTCGCTAAGCATTCCATCGATTAAGGAACGAAGAAGGACGGACGGAAGACCTTACGACATTCGCTACGTGCATAGGCAATTTCAAGTAGTTGGTGATGCCTTTCGGACTTACCAACGCGCCGGCAGTGTGGCAACGCTTTATAAACCACACTTTTATAGACATGCTAGAGCGGTTCGTGTCTATCTACTTAGACGACATCCTTATCTACACCGATAGAACGAGAGAGCAACATACGGACCACATCGAGAGAGTGTTGAAGAGGCTCTGCGAGGTCGGATTAAACGCGGACAAGAAGAAGAGCGAGTTCTATTAAACCGAGGTTAAATATCTCGGTCTTATTGTAGGAAGAGATAGAATTCGTATAGACCCCTTAAAGGTCGCCGCCGTCGCGGAGTGGAAGCAGCCGAAATCCAGAAACACTATGCAAATTAGAGCGTTTCTCGGCTTCTGCAGCTACTATCGACGGTTTATTAAGGACTTTAGCAAGATAGCGAGACCCCTGAACAAGGCGCTAAAGAAAGAGGCCGCCGGCCTATAGAATAAGAGGTGCACGGAAGCCTTTAACTGGCTAAAAGAAGCAGTGGCCTCTGCGCCAGTTCTGGCACACTTCCGGCCAGAAAAGACGATCTACGTAGAAACGGACGCTTCCGACACAGTAACGGCAGGGGTCCTTTCTCAATATAGTAACGACGAAACCCTCTATCCAGTCGCTTTCTTTAGCAAGTCAATAAGCGAAGCTAAGCGGAATTACGCTATCTATAATAAGGAGCTGCTAGCGATTATTTAGGCTTTTAAGGAATGGAAACCGGAACTTATAGCTGGAAAGAGCATAGTCCAGGTCCTTACGGACCACTAGTCGCTAACCTACTTTATAAAGACGCAGAAGCTCTTACGCCGCCAAGCTCGATAGGCCGCCTACTTATTAGGGTTCGACTTTAAGATTACCTATCGACCTAGAGCTTAAAACGGAAAGGCTGACGCGCTAACGAGAAGAGAAGGGAAGACCAGCCGAGCGAAAGAAGATCCGAATATGTTCCAGAAGGTGTTGACCAAGCGGATAGTAGACGCCGAGGTATTGAAAGAAGCGGGGATCTGCGCGGGAGAACTGCAGACCGAACCGGAACCGATAGAACTAGGGCCGCCGATTAAAGAAGAAACGCTCTACGAGAAGGTAAAGCAGCTTAACCAGCAACAGAAACTCGGCAAAACCGGTTCAGGGAAGCTGATAGTTCCAGAAGAACTAGTTACTAAGGTCGTCCAACTGGTCCATAACTCCAAGGATGTTGGCTACGCTGGAGCGAAGAAAACGATGCAGGCCGTAAGAACGATCTACTGGTTTCCGCGAATCTACGAAAGGATCCACCGATTTATCGCCAACTGCCACGTATGCAGATTGGCGAAGCCGCGTTACGGCTTTCCAGCAGTCTTATTAAAGCCACTGCCGATCCCCGAGAAACTATAGTGGCACATTACGATAGATTTCGTAACCGGCCTGCCGGACTCCGATAGATATAACGCCACGCTCAATGTAGTAGATCGGCTAAGCAAAGAGCGCTATTTCATCCTATGTCGAGCTAAGGATAAAGGAACTATTGCGGAAGAAACAGCGAGAATGTTAATCCAATACGTGTAGAAGCACTATAGGCTGCCGGACACTATTACTACGGATAGGGGTCCTCAATTCACTGCCGACGTATAGAAAGCTATCAACTAAGCTCTCGGAATTTATAGAAAGCTTAGCACCGCTGCCCACCCTTAAACCGATAGTCAGTCTGAAGTCGCTAACCGTAAGATAGAACGATACCTACGAACCTTCTGCGGCCGTTATTAAGAAGATTGGGTTAAGGTGTTGCCGATAGCCGAATTCTGCGCAAACTCAACATAGTCGGAAGCGACGTCGCTGGCGCTGTTCGAGATAACCTACGGTTATCTTCCGAGGCTAAGCTTCCAGCCACCGAGCGACGCCGGCTCGCCGGAGCTTTCCACTACTACTACGTCGTTAAAGAGAGTCGCCGCCGCGGCGGCGGAAGCGCTACGATCTCAGATAGAAGAAGCGATCAAGGTAGCGAAAGACGCAATGGAATCGGCTTAGAAGAAGATAGTAACTCGAGCTAATAAGAAGCGGTCACTAATGGAATTCGAAGAAGGCCAAAAGCTATAGCTTAACACGCGAAACCTAAGGCTAAAAGGCAACGCCAAGCTCAATCCGCGCTACGTAGGTCCGTTCAAGATAATAGAAAAGAGGTCGCCAGTGACCTATCGGCTCCAGCTACTAAAATTGTTCCAGATCTACGATGTCTTTTATTCGGACCTGTTAAGCCTGGACCCTAAGAACGGTCTGCCGGAACAGGGGTTCGCTAAACCCCCGCCTATCGAGATAGATAGTGATAGAGAAGAGTAGGAGGTAGAAGATGTAATAGACGTAAAGAAGATAAGGGAGTCTATTAAAGCGAGGATCTCGTAGAAGGGGTAGCCGGAAGACTATAAATAGTATCCAGTCAAAAACCTACGGAATTCGGCGGAGCTGCTAAGAGACTTTTACGCGCAGAACCCGAAAAAGCCGAAGCCGGAATGGCTCTAAAGCCGATCCTTCCGGAAGAAAACGAAGAAAGCCACGTCTGCTCTACTAGCGCAGAAGCCGATAAAAACGATCGTAAGGTTTCTTTAGGAAGTGATTGTGCTCTACCACTACCGCGTCGGCCGGTAGCTCGCGCACGCCATAGCGTGCCAGCGCCGCCGACCGCGTAGTAGGTAGAGGCTTTAGTAGAAGAGAAAAAGAAGAAGAAAAACGGCGCTATAGAAAGATTGATATAGACCTCCGCGCCGGCGCACAGACTAGCTACGCCGCAGCTCAGATGACCTACGGCTTAGGTCAGATAGCACGGATCAGGCGCACCGATTACATAAACGCTAAGTAAAGGACTTTAGATACCGATAATGTAAGAAATTCAAAAAGCGATAAAGAGAACGTCGTTTTTAATAGAAGACGGAAGAGGTGACATTACAGTCGGAGGGGACTTTCGAGAAGGAGATAAAGAAACTCAAAAAAAAAAAGTGGAGATTTTCGGATAGATAATGTGACTAAGCGGTCGAGGGCGACTACTAGTAAGGGAGGGGGGTAGTGTTGCGGCAGTGGAAAGAGGTAGGACAGATTAATAGGGTGGACCCTAGAATTTCGGCTCGGCCCGGACGGGCCGAGCCGGGCCTTGGCACCACCACTACGAAAGCCCTCCACTACTACCCTATAGATTCCTTTCCCTCCTTAGTTCGAGATATAGTTATTAAAAAGGCCGTATTAAATTATATCTGCGTGCCCGGATTACCTGCTGCTGTACAATTTGTACCTACGAAGCTAAGCTAGCAATTTCCCTCTGTATAGGGATGCAAGGTTTATACTCTGTACAGAGGATCGGGAGTTCTCCCTCTATACAGTAGTGCAGAGTTTTCCCTCTGTTTAGAGGAGCAGCAATTCCCCTCTATGTAGGGCTATAGGGTTCCCTCTCTGTACAGGAGTGTAGTCCTGTCGGTAATTCCGTACAGAGGGTAGGGTCGTGCTGGCGCTGCT
This sequence comes from Pseudocercospora ulei, assembly GCA_016165855.1. Classification (NCBI taxonomy): domain Eukaryota; kingdom Fungi; phylum Ascomycota; class Dothideomycetes; order Mycosphaerellales; family Mycosphaerellaceae; genus Pseudocercospora; species Pseudocercospora ulei. The sequence goes on from JACWNB010000003.1 coordinate 3,941,443, forward strand.
AAGTCGCAGTCCTTAGGGCGACAGCTGGCTTAGGTCGGGTCTAGGACCTAGGCTGGGCGGCGCCCCCTAACACTAGCTAAGCGATCGCTATAATCGTTTTTATCGGCTTCTGTACTAATAGAGCGGACGCAGTTTATCTTCTTCTTTCCAAGCTATTAGCTTCGGAGCTACTTAGGCTTCGGCTTCCTTAGGTTCCGGACGTAAAATTCTCTTAGTAGCTCCGCTGAATTCTAGAGATTCTCGACCGGATACTACTTAAAATCTTCTAGCTACCCCTTCTATAAGATCCTTGCTTCAATAGACCCTCTTATCTTTCTTATATCTACTATATCTTCCACCTCCTATTCTTCTTCTTTACTATCTATCTCGATCGGTAGGGGTTCGGCGAACCCCTGTTTCGGAAGGCCGTCTTTAGGGTCTAGACTTAGCAGGTCTAAATGGAAGATGTCGTAGATCCTGAACAATTTCGGTAGCTAGAGCTAATAAGTTACTAGCGACCTCTTTTCTACTATTGTAAATGGACCTACGTAGCGGGGTTTAAGCTCGGCGTTTCCTTTTAGCCTTAGGTTCTGCGTATTAAGCTATGCCTTTTGGCCTTCTTTGAATTCCGTTAGCGACCTCTTTCTATTAGCTCGAGTTACTATCTTCTTCTGGGCCGATTCCATCGCTTCTTTCGCTACCCGAGTCGCTTCTTCTATCTGAGATCTAAGTGCTTCTGCCGCAGCGGCGGCGACTCTCTTTAACGAGGTAGTAGTAGAAAGTTCCAAAGAGCTTGGTTCGTCCAGCGGTTGGAAGCTTATTCTTAGAAGATAACTACAAGTTATCTCGAATGGCGCCAGCGAGGTGGCCTCTAACCGTGCCGAATTGGCGCAGAATTCGGCTATCGGCAACACCTTAACCTACTCTTCTTAATAATAGCTATAGAAGATTCGCAGATATTTTTCTATCTTACGATTAGCTACTTCGGACTGACCGTCGTTTTAAGGGTAAGTGGCTATACTAAGTTTTCTGCGAATTCCGAGAGCTTGGTTAATAGCCTTCTATACATTAGCAGTGAATTAAGGACCCCTATCTGTAGTAATAGTGTCCGGCAGACTATAGTGCTTCTATATATGCTGAATTAGCATTCTCGCCGTTTCTTCTGCAGTAGTTCCTTTATCCTTTGCTTAGTAGGGGATAAAGTGTTGCTCTTTGCTTAGCCTATCTACTACGTTAAGTGTAACGTTATATCTATCGGAATTTGGCAGGCCGGTTACGAAGTCTATCGTAATATGCTGCTACAGTTTTTCGGGGATCAGAAGTAGCTTTAGTAGGCCGGCCGGAAGGCCGTAACGGGGTTTCGCGGCCTAATATATGTAACAATTAGCGATAAACCGGTAGATCCGCTCGAAGATTTGCAGAAACCAGTAGATCGTCCTTACTGCTTCTATCGTCTTTTTAGAGCTAGCGTAGCTAACATCCTTAGAACTATAGACCAGCTAGATAACCTCTGTAATTAGTTCTTCTAGAACTATTAGCCTCCCCGAACCTGTTTTGCTGTGTTGCAGTAGCAGAAAGGAGTAGGACTAAGTGATAGGGTGGACCCTTGGAATTTCGGCTCGGCCCTTCTGGACCGAGCCGGGCCTTGGCACACTACCCCTAAAGCTCTTACCTACTACTACATAGATTCCTTTCCCTCCTTAGTTCGAGATATAGTTATTAAAAAGGCCGTATTGAATCTTATCTACATGCCCGGATTATTATATCTCGAACTCACTTACTACACCAACTCTGCGCTGCGCGAAAGGGACCGTTAAACTATCCGGACACCCGAATAACGCACGCGTACCAAAAACACTAAACACTAGCACTGTAAGACAGCTATAGAGAGCTTCTTAACAGTAGAGAGCGGCGTTACAGGCCGAAGCAGAAGCAGAAGAGAAAAGACTAACAGAGCGAGTAGGCTCTCCAGTGTTATTAATAATAAGTTTATTATTAGAGGTTTTACAGCAGAAGAGACTGCAGAGATTAAGGAACGAATAACCGAATACAAGAAGATCTACGACTGTACACTCGAGGAACTTAAAGATTACGTAGACGAGAACAGAGTAGGGAAGGTCTACGACAGCATAGACCTTATTAAGAAGCTGTTTTACAGAACCCTAGAAGAGAAGAGACAGTTAAGAGAGGAAATCGAAGCGATAAGGGCCGAGAAGGAATTGGCAGAGACTATTATTGACGTGTTAGAAAACTAAGCGGCAAACCGACTAGCGCAACTAAAGGCGATAAAGGCTTAGTTAGCTAAGATAGAAGCAGCGATGTCGTCGGCGCTGCTACTGCATTAAGAAGAACAAGCAGAGACCGCCTTACCAGCGGCCTACAGTTAAGGTAGCACCTTAATAACGTTACTACCGGATCTACCGGCGTTTGGAGGCAGAGACCCTAAAGACTAGGAGACATTTAAGAAGAAGATAAAGAATGAGATGGACTGCGACTATTCTGGAAACAGTGCCGGAGATAGATTGGCCTACCTGGAATCGCGATTAGAAGGTAAAGCGTTTTCGCTAGTAGCGGACCTAGAAGAGGTAACCGCTAAAGAAGTGGTCAAAGCACTGGACCAACGTTTTGGAGACCTCTTCCTAACGAAGACGGCCCGCAAACAGCTAGACAAGATTAACTAGAACTGGCAGACGTTCGAGGCATTCTACAGACTGTTCCGACAATATGCAATTTAGGCCAGGGTGTCGGAAGATAAGCAGCTCTACCTGCTAAGGCAGAAGCTGAACCCTGAACTGGCTGCAGCTATAGCTTCGGTAGAAGACGAAGACCTTAAGAGCTTCGTACACTAAGCGAGAGTTACTGTAAGTGTTGCGGCGGTGAAAAGGGGTGGGACTGGATAATGGGGTGGACCCTGGATTTCGGCTCGGCCCGTCCGGGCCGAGCCGGGCCTTGGCACACCACCCTCCATCAAAGCCCACCACCACCACTACATAGGTTCCTTTCCCTCCTCAGTTCGAGATATAGTTATCAAAAAGGCTGTATTAAATCATATCTGCGTGCCCGGATCATTATATCTCGAACTCACTCTCTACACTACACCCTGCGCTGCGCGAAAGGGCCCGTTGAACTATCCGGAAACCCGAATAACGCACGCGCACCCACCAACACACCAACAACAACCCCTACGGCACCGTAAGAAGATGGAAGGCTTCTTAGCGGTAGAGCGCAGCGTAACAGGCCGCCGCGGAAAGAGAAAGACTAACAGAGCGAGCAGACGCTCTAGTGTAGTTAACGATAAGATCGTTATTAGAGGTTTTACGGCGGAAGAGACTGCAGAGATTAAGGAACAAATAAGTGAATACAAGAAGATCTACGACTGCACGATCGAGGAACTGGAGAACTACGTAAACGAGAACGGAATAGGGAAGGTCTACGACGGTATAGACCTTATTAAGACGCTGTTCTACAGAACGCTGGAAGAGAACAGACAACTAAGAGAAGAAACTGAAGCGGTAAGGGCCGAAAAGGAATCGGCAGAGACCATTATCGACGTGTTAGAACACTAAGCGTCGAATCGACTAGCGCAACTAAAGGAGCTGAAGGATTAGCTAGCTAATATGCAAGCAGCGAAATCGTCGCCGCCACTGCAGCGAGAAACCCACGCTAAGACCGCCTTACCAGCGGCCTATAGTCAAGGTAGCACGTTAATGACGTTACTACCAGATCTACCGGTTTTCGGTAGCAGAGACTCTGAAGCGTAGGAGGCGTTTAAGAAGAAGATCAAGAATAAGATAAGCCGCGATTACGCATCAAGCAGCGAAGAAGACAGATTGGCCTATTTAGAGGCGCGACTGGAAGGCGAAGCGTTCTCGTTGGTAGCGGACCTGGAAGAGGTAACCGCTAAGAAAGCGATCAAAGCGTTAGATTAACGCTTCGGAGACCCATTCCGAAAGAAGACAGCCTGTAAGCAGCTGGATAAGATCAACCAGAACCGGCAGACGTTCGAAGAGTTCTACGGACTGTTCAGGAAATATGCTATTAGAGCGAAAGTGGCAGAAGATAAGCAGCTGCACTTACTGAGGCAGAAACTGAGCCCTAAGCTGGCCGCCGCTATAGCGTCTGTAGAAGACGAAGACCTTAAGAGCTTCGTGCACCAAGCGAGAGTCACTGCGAGAAACTTGAGCGCTTACGCGAAATCACGCGAATCAGTTCAGAAATCGTCGCCGTCGCTAATGCAGACAACCAGAGCCCCCGCACCCTTCCGACGCGGCCCTTAGCCGCCTTACGCGCCGCGACCGTCGTTCGTCCCCACCTGTTTCGCGTACAGAAAGCCTGGCCACATCGCTACGAGATGCCAAGCATCGGATAAGCAGAAGCAGGAGTATCGTGTTACGAAGCAGACGCAGCAGCAGCCGCAGCTGCCGAGAAAGACTATTTAAGCCATCGAGCCGGCTCCGAACGACGCTAACAGCGTAGACGGCGGGGTGCAGCTAAGAATTATAGGAAAAGACCAGCTGGACGGATAGGCCCCCTATCCAGCATAGACAACAGGGCATCGACGCGAACTACGCCGACGAGAGAGAGCATCAATAGCTGCAGCGATCCGCTCTCAGCGGCGGTGGAAGTGAACACGGAAACAGCTATTATCCTTCTAATCACTGTCCACCCCCTTAACGGATCGAGCAAACCTCTTTAGCTGAAAGCCTTTATCGACACCGGAGCTCTTATCGGCGCGGCGATCCACCACCGACTAGTCCGGAAGCTGACCAATGGATACGGCTATCCGGTGGAACTGGCGTCGCCGACGAAGATTTCGGCGTATAACGGACAAGACACAGAAAGCGTTACGCACTATGTGCTATTAAGGACCACCTTGGCTGGTCGCACTATGGAAGCGACGTTCCGAATTATAGATATCGGAAGGTTTAACATTATTATAGGGCAGAAATGGATAAAGAACCAGGGAGCGATTATTGACGTAGGAGAAGGCACACTCGGATTCAGAAAATCGACCAGCGGCTTAGCCGCCGTCAAATTAGTCACCGAATCGGTTATGGCAGCCGACGCTAAACCGAACGTCACGACGGTCAAAGAGGCTCCGTCCGATCGTTCCGAACCCTCGGTTACTGTCGGAATAATAAGTTCAGAAGCTATAACAACCCTCGCGAAGTCGCCGGACAACGAGATTTACGCTATCTTAATAAAAGACATCGAAGACTACTGGAAGATAATGGCGGAAGAAGAAGTGGATCCACTAGAGGTGCTGCCGGCGGAGCTCCAGGATTACGCTAACGTGTTCTCAAAAGCCGACTCCAACCTCCTGCCGCTCTATCGACCGGAATACGACAACAAGATCTGATTGAAAGAGGGGGCTACGCTGCTAAGAACCGAGCCCCTCAGACGACTGTCGCCGGCAGAATTAGACTAAGTAGAGGTGTTTGTTCGCGAAAATCTGGCGAAGAAGTTTATTACATCGAGTTCGGCCGAATACGCGTTACCGATTCTTTTTATAAGGAAACTAGGGGGTAGTCTGCAACTCTGCGTAGACTATCGAGGCCTTAACGAGGTCACTAAGAGAGACGTATACCTGCTGCCGCTAATCGACGAGACTATACAACGAGTGGCTAAGGCTAAGTAGTTTAGCAAGCTGGACATCCGCCAAGCGTTCTATCGACTAAGGAATGAAGAAGGGCAGACAGAAGACCTTACGACGTTCGCGACGTGTATAGGCAATTTTAAGTAGTTAGTAATGCCTTTCGGGCTTACTAACGCGCCGGCGGTGTAGCAACGCTTCATAAACCACACCTTTATAGACATGCTAGAACGGTTCGTGTCTATCTATTTGGACGACATTCTTATCTATACGGATAGAACAAGAGATCAGCACACGGACTACATTAAGAAGGTGCTGACCAGGCTCTGCGAGGTCGGATTAAACGCGGACACGAAAAAGAGTAAGTTCTATCAAACCGAGGTCAAATATCTCGGCCTTATCGTCGGAAGAGATGGAATTCGGATGGACCCCTTAAAGGTCGCCGCCGTAGCGGAATGGAAGCAACCGAAATCCGGCAACACTACGCAGATCAGGGCGTTTCTCGGATTCTGCAGCTACTACCAACGGTTTATTAAGGACTTTAGCAAGATAGCGAGACCCCTAAACGAAGCGTTAAAGAAAGAGGCCGCCGGCCTATGGACTAAGAGGTGCACAGAAGCCTTTAACCGGCTGAAAGAAGCAGTAGCCTTAGCGCCGGTTTTAGCGCACTTCCGGCTGGAAAAGACGATCTATGTAGAAACGGACGCTTCCGATACAGTAACGGCAGGGGTCCTTTCTTAATACGGAGACGATGAGACCCTTTACCTAGTGGCCTTCTTCAGCAAGTCTATAACGGAAGCTGAGCGGAACTACGCCATTTACGATAAGAAACTGCTAGCGATTATTCAGGCCTTTAAAGAATGGAAACTGGAGCTTATAGCCGGACAGAGCACGGTCCAGGTCCTTACGGACCACCAGTCGCTGACCTACTTTATAAAGACGCAGAAGCTCTTACGTCGCCAAGCACGGTAGGCTGCCTACTTATCCGGGTTCGACTTCAAGATTACCTATCGACCTGGAGCTTAAAACGGAAAAGCTAACGCACTGACGCGAAGAGAAGGAAAGACCAGCCGCGCGAAAGAAGATCCGAACATGTTCCAGAAGGTGTTGACCAAGCGGATAGTAGACGCAGAGGTGTTGAAAGAGGTAGGGGTCTGTGCAGCAGAGCCGGCCCCTAAAGAAGGGACGCTCTACGGAAAGGTAAAGCAGCTCAACCATTAACAGAAACTCGGCAAAACCGGTTTAGGGAAGCTGATAGTTCCGGAAGAACTAATTACAGAGGTCATCTAACTGGTCTATAGCTCTATAGACGTTGGTTACGCCGGCTCAAAGAAGATGATGGAAGCTATAAGGACAGTCTACTGGTTTCCGCGGATCTACGAACGGATCCATCGATTTATCGCCAATTGCCACATATGCAGGGCCGCGAAGCCACGTTACGGCCTTCCGGCAGGCCTATTAAAGCCACTTCCGATCCCTGAGAAACTATGGCAGCATATTACGATGGACTTCGTAACCGGCCTACCGGATTCCGATAGATACGACGCTACGCTAAACGTAGTAGACCGGCTTAGCAAAGAGCGCCATTTCATCCCCTGCCGAGCTAAGGATAAAGGAACTACTGCAGAAGAGACCGCACGGATGTTAATTAGACATATGTGGAAGCACTATAGCCTGCCGGACACTATCACTACGGATAGAGGTCCTTAATTCACCGCCGACGTATAGAAAGCCATTAACTACGTTCTCGGAATTCGTAGAAAGCTCAGCACAGCCGCTTACCCTCAAACCGACAGTTAGTCTGAAGTCGCTAACCGAGAGATAGAGCGATATCTACGAACCTTCTGCAGCTATTACCAAGAAAAGTAGGTCGAGATGCCGCCAATAGCCGAATTCTGCGCGAACTTAGCACGGTCAGAAGCAACGTCGCTTGCGCCGTTCGAGATAACGCACGGCTGTCTTCCGAGGATGAGCTTTCAGCCACTAAGCGACGCCGGCTCGCCGGAGCTTTCCACCACTACTACGTCGTCAAAGAGAGTCGCCGCTACAGCGGCGGAAGCGCTCCGATCTCAGATGCAAGAAGCGATCAAAGTGGCGAAAGACGCGATGGAATCAGCTTAGAAGAAGATAGTGACTCGGGCTAATAAGAAGCGGTTACCGATGGAATTCGAAGAAGGCCAAAAGGTATAGCTTAACACGAAGAACCTGAGGCTGAAAGGCAACGCCAAGCTCAATCCGCGCTACGTAGGTCCGTTCAAGATAATAGAAAAGAGGTCGCCGGTAACTTATCGGCTCGAGCTGCCGAAGGCGTTCTGGATCTACGACGTTTTCTATTCCGATCTACTGAGCTTCGACCCTAAAGACAGCCTGCCGGAACAGGGGTTCGCTAAACCCCCGCCAATCGAGATAGATAATAAGGAAGAATAGGAGGTAGAAGACGTAATGGACGTAAAGAAGATAAGGGGGTCCATTAAAGCGAGGATCTCGTAGAAGGGATGGCCGGAAGATTATAAATAGTATCCGATCGAGAATCTCCGGAATTCGGCGGAGCTGCTAAGAGACTTTTACGCGCGGAACCTGAAGAAGCCGAAACCGGCGTAGCTCTAATGTCGACAATTCCGGAAGAAAGAAAACACGTCCGCTCTACCGGCGCGGAAGCCGATAAAGGCGATCGTAATGGAATTAATAGCTCCAGGCACCGCCACGTCGCTCGGCGACCGCGTAGAGGGCGGAAGCTTTAGTGGAAGAGAAAAAGAGGAAGAAAAACGGCGCCGCGGAAAGATCTATATAGACCTCTGCGACGACGCACAGACTAGCTACGCCGCAGCTCAGATAACCTACGGATCAGATCAGATGGCACGGATCAGGCGCACCGATTACATAAACGCCAAGTGAAGGACTTCAGATGCCGATAACGTAAGGGCTGAAAAAGCGATAACGAGACGTTGTTTTTGATAAAGGACGGAAGAGGTAACGTCGACAGTAGAGGGGATTTTCGAGAAAAAGAAGACGAATCAAAAAAAAAAAAAGACGGAAAGAAGAGAGATTTTCGGATAGGTGGGGTGACTAAGCGGTCGAGGGCGACCGCTGGTAAGGGGGGGGGTAGTGTTGCAGCGGTGAAAAGGGGTGGGACTGGATAATAGGGTGGACCCTGGATTTCGGCTCGGCCCGTCCGGGCCGAGCCGGGCCTTGGCACACCACCCTCCATCAAAGCCTACCACCACCACCACATAGGTTCCTTTCCCTCCTCAGTTCGAGATATAGTTATCAAAAAGGCCGTATTGAATCATATCTGCGTGCCCGGATCAGTAAGAAACCTAAGCGCTTACGCAAAATAGCGCGAATCGAACTAGAAGCCGTTAATAACGCAGGCAACGCGACTCCCTGCACCTTTCCGGAGAGCACCTCTGCAGCTATCTTATTAGTTACCGCGTTCGTCGTTCGTCCCTACCTGCTACGCGTGTAGAAAGTCTGGCTACATCGCTACGAGATGCCAAGTATTAGATAAGCAGAAGCAGGAGTATCGTGTTACGAAGCAGCCGCAGCCGCAGCTGCAGCTGCCGAGAAAGACTATACAAGCTATCGAGCCGGCTCCGAACGACACCGACAGTGTAGACAGTGGAGTGCTACTAAGAATCCTAGGAAAAGACTAGCTAGACGGATAGGCCCTCTATCCAGCATAGACAATAGGGCACCGATACGAACTACGTTACCGGAAGATAAGAGTATTAACAGCTGTAGCGATCCGCTCTTAGTGGCAGTGGAAGTAAACACAGAAACAGCAATTATCCTTCCGATTACTGTCCACCCCTTCCATAGTTCGAGCAGACCACTCTAGCTAAGAGCTTTTATCGACATAGGAGCCCTTATCAGAGCGGCGATCCACTATTGATTAGTTTAAAAGTTGATAAACGGATATAGCTATCCGGTAGAGCTGGCATTACCGACACGGATTTCGGCCTACAACAGACAAGACACAGAGAGTGTTACGCATTATATGCCATTAAAGACTACCCTGGCTGGCCGCACTACAGAGGCGACGTTCCGAATTATAGATATCGGAAGGTTTGACATTATTATAGGACAAAAATAGATAAAGAACCAGAAGGCCGTTATCGATATAGGTAAAGGCACGCTAGGGTTCAAAAACTAGCAGAGCGGAGTCGCTGCCAAATCGGTTACCGTCGTCGCCGCGAAACCGATCGCTACGACCATCAAAGCGGTTCCAATAGATCGGCCCGACCCTCTAGACACGATCGGAATAATAAGCTCGGAAGCTTTAACGACCCTCACGAGGTCGCCGGACAATAAGATTTACGCTATCTTAATAAAGGACATTAAAGACTACCAGAAGATAATAGCGGAAGAAGAAGTAGATCTGCTGGAGGTGTTACTAGAAGAACTCTATAGTTACACTAACGTGTTCTTAAAGGCTGACTCCAACCTATTGCCGCTCTACCGACTGGAATACGACAACAAGATCCGGCTAAAAGAAGGAGCTGCGTTGCCGAGAACCGAACCCCTAAGACGCTTATCGCCAGCCGAGCTAGACTAGGTAGAAGTGTTCGTTCGAGGGAATCTAGCGAAGAAGTTTATTACGCCAAGCTCTACAGAATATGCGTTACCAATTCTTTTCGTACAGAAACCCGGAGGTAGCCTCCGACTGTACGTAGATTACAGAGGCCTTAATAAGGTTACTAAGAGAGACGTGTATCCGCTGTCTCTAATCGATAAGACTATACAGAGGGTAGCAAAGGCTAAGTAGTTTAGCAAGCTGGATATTTGCTAAGCGTTCTACTAACTAAGGAACGATAAAGGACAAACCGAAGACCTTACAACGTTCGCTATGCGCATAGGCAATTTTAAGTAGTTAGTAATGCCATTCGGACTTACTAACGTACCGGCAGTGTCGCAACGCTTTAAAAACCACATCTTTATAGACATGCTGGTTCGGTTCGTGTCTATCTACTTAGACGACATTCTTATCTACACTGAGGGAACGAGAGAGCAGCATACAGACTACATTAAGAGGGTGCTAAAGAGACTCTGCGAGGTTAGATTAAACACGGATACGAAGAAGAGCGAGTTCTACTAGACCAAAGTTAAATATCTTAGTCTTATTGTCGGAAGAGAAGGAATTCGGATAGACCTATCGAAAGTCGCCGCCGTCGCGGAATAGAAGCAGCCGAAGTCCGGAAACACTACGCAAATCAGAGCGTTTCTCGGATTCTGTAGCTACTATCGACAGTTTATTAAGGACTTTAGCAAGATAGCGAGACCCCTAAATAAAGCACTTAAGAAGGAGGCTGCTGGCCTATAGAATAAGAGGTGCATAGAAGCCTTTATCCGACTAAAAGAAGCAGTGGCCTTGGCGCCGGACCTAGCGCACTTCCGCCTAGAAAAGACAATCTACGTAGAAACGGACGCTTCCGACACAGTAACAGCAGGGGTCCTTTCTTAATATAGCGACGACGAAACCCTTTATCTAGTAGCTTTCTTTAGCAAGTCTATAAATAATGCTAAGAGGAACTATACTATCTATAATAAAGAGCTGTTAGCTATTATTCAGGCTTTCGAGGAGTGGAAACCGGAGCTTATAGCCGGAAAGAACACGGTTTAGGTCCTTACGGACCATTAGTCGCTAACCTACTTTATAAAGACGCAGAAGCTATCGCAGCGCCAAGCTCGGTAGGCTGCCTACTTGTCCGGATTCGATTTTAAGCGATCTAGAGCTCAAAATAGAAAGGCTAATGCGCTAATAAGAAGAGAAGAAAAGACCAGTCGCGCGAAAGAAGATCCGAACATGTTCTAGAAGGTGTTGACCAAACGGATAGTAGACACTAAGGTGTTAAGAGAAGCAGGGATTAGCGCGATAGAACTACTAACTAAAGAAGAGACGCTCTACGAGAGAGTGGAATGGCTTAATTAGCAGCAGAAGCTCGGCAAAACCGGCTTAGGGAAGCTGATCGTTCTAGAAGAACTGATCACTAAGGTTATCCAGCTAATTTATAGTTCTAAAGACGTCGGTTACGCAGGCTCGAAGAAGACGATAGAAGCTATAAGGACGACCTACTGGTTTCAGCGAATCTTCGAGCGGATCCACCGGTTTATTGCTAACTGTTACGTATGCCGAGCTGCAAAGCTACGTTACGGCCTTCCGGCCGGTCTGCTAAAGCCACTTCCGATCCCTAAGAAACTGTAGCAATACATTACGATAGATTTCGTAACCGGCCTACCGGATTCCGATGGATATAATACTACGCTCAACGTAGTAGATTGGCTAAGCAAAGAACGCTACTTTATCCCCTACCTAATCTGACTGCGGTAGACTCTAGGTCAATACCCGTCTTTAATAACTATATCCAAGGCTGGAGAGGGAAGAATCTACGTACAAGCGGAGGTGGAGGTATTTGAGTGTGCGCCAAGCCTGGCCCTGCCAGCTGTCTACATCCACATCCGTATCACTACCGCCCTCCCCAACCAGCGATTGCCCTCAATCGCAATCAATCTATCAATCGCAATCAGCCAATCAGGTCGCACCAATCCAGGTCGCAGGTATCAAGTTGAACCAGGTCGCAGAGGTCGCATCAAAATAGGTCGTAGGGTTCGCAGATTCAGCTTTGCTATCAGCCAATCAGGTCGCTCCAAAACAGGTCGCTTTTAAGGTTGCTTTTGAGGTCACTTTTAAGGTCGCTTTTGAGCTTTAATTTCCGTGCGTTTTGAGCCTCAATCTCGTGCCTTTTTGAGCCTCAATCTCGTGCCTTTTTGAGCCTCAATCTCGTGCGTTTTTGAGCCTTAATTGGTGCCTTGTTTGCTGCCTTGTTTGCTGCTACAGAGGTCGCAGAGTCGTCGAGGTTGCAGAGGTCGTTAGGGTCGCGGCTGCAGAGGTTGTAGAGCTCGCTAAGGTCGCAGAGCTCGGGGTCGCGGAGGTCGCAGCCTACATATGTCGCTTCTCTACGGTCGCTCGCTTCTTGACGGTCGTTCGCTTTTCGGACAGTCACTCGCTTTTCAGACGGTCGCTTCTCGACGGTCGCTTCTTAGACGGTCGCTTTTCAGACGGTCGCAGAGATCGCAGAGGTCGCGGAGGTCGCGGAGGTCGCGGAGGTTGTTGGGGTCGCAGAGGTCGTCGCTTCTGAACTTGCACCGCCTTTCTGAACATACAGTGTCTTTCTGAACATGCAGTGCCTGTGTTGTCTGCAGCTACCTGTTGTCTGCAGCTGTGTTGTCTGCCCCTATGTTGTCTGTAGCAGCTCCGTGTCTGGTTGCTCGTACCTAGGTGCTCGTGCAGGTACTTTGCCTGTGTCTTGTCCTCGATTGCTAAATGTCCCGATTGCTAAACGTACGCCTCGATTGCCGAGCTAAACGTGCCGCCTGTGTTGCTCTCGATTGTTGAACTGAACGTATTGTCTGCGGCTGCTTATGTCGTGCTTTGCCTCGTTTGCTGAACTTCTCGATAGGCCTTGTCCGAATAGAATGGTCTGTCAAAGACCTGAAAAAACAAATGTCGTTGCCCTAGGTCCTGCTAGGTGCGCTCTCGTCGTCGTCGCTCTCGTCGTCGTCGCTCTCGCTCCTCGCTCTCGTCGCTCCTACATCGTCGTTCTCGCTCTCGTCGCTCTCGTCGCTCTCTCGCTCTTCTTCAAAACTCGCGATCTGCTCGCGTAGGCACTCTCTTCAAAACTCTCTCTTCTTCTCGATAGGGGCACTTCTCTTCCCTAAAACTCTCTCTCTTCTCGATAGGGGCACTTCTCTTCCCTAAAAACTCTCTCTTCTTCTTCTCGATCGGGGGAGGGGGAGGGGGGGGTAGAGTAGTATGCATATATACGATTAAGTAACCGGATGTAATTCAACGGCCTCCTTCGTACATATACAGTACACACTCTGGGTTGTCGGTTGCACGTACGTTATTCGAGTACCCGGATGTAATTTAACGGGCTCTTTCGCGTAGTGTAGGTGTTGTTAAAGTGAGCCTTAGATATAATAATCTGACTGCGGTAGACTCTAGGTCGATACCCGTCTTTAATAACTATATCCAAGGCTGGAGAGGGAAGAATCTACGTACAAGCGGAGGTGGAGGTATTTGAGTGTGCGCCAAGCCTGGCCCTGCCAGCTGTCCACATCTACATCCGTATCACTGCCAAGTAAAGGATAAAGGAACTACTGCAGAAGAGACGGCGAGAATGCTGATCTAGCACGTATAGAAGCACTATAGCCTGCCGGACACTATTACTACGGATAGGGGTCCTCAATTTACCGCTAATGTATAGAAAGTTATTAACTAAGCTCTCGGAATTCGTAGAAAGCTCAGCACGGCCGCTTACCCTTAGACCGACAGTTAGTCTAAGGTAGCTAACCGCGAGATAGAGAAATATCTGCGAATCTTCTGCGGCTATTATTAAGCAGAGTGGATTAAGATGTTGCCGATAGCCGAATTCTGCACTAATTTAGCACAGTTAAAAGCTACCTTACTAGCGCTGTTCGAGATAACTTACAGTTACCTTCTAAGAATAAGCTTCCAACTACCGAACGAACCCAGCTCTTTGGAACCTTCTACATCTACCGCCACTTCGTCGAAGAGAGTCGCTGCCGCAGCGGCAGAAGCGCTCTGATCTTAGATAGAAGAAGCGATTAAGGTAGCGAAAGAGGCAATAGAATCAGCTTAGAAGAAGATAGTAATTCGAGCTAATAGAAAGCGGTTACCGATAGAATTCGAGGAAGGCCAGAAGGTATAGCTTAACACACGGAACCTAAGGCTAAAAGGCAACGCCAAGCTTAACCCCTGCTACATAGGTCCGTTTAAGATAGTAGAAAAGAGGTCGCCGGTAACCTACTAGCTCTAGCTGCTGTAATCGTTCCAGATCTACGATGTCTTTTACTTAGATCTGCTAAGCTTAGACCCTAAAGATAGTCTTCTGGGTTAGGGGTTCGCTAAACCCCTACTAATCGAAATAGACGGCAAAGAAGAAGAATAGGAGGTAGAAGATGTAATAGATGTAAGAAAGCGGAGAGGATCTATTAAAGCGAGAATCTTATATCAAGGATAGCTAGAAGACTATAAATAGTATCCGGCCGAGAACCTCCGGAATTCGGCGGAGCTACTAAGAGAATTTTACGTTCAAAACCTGAGTGATCCGGGCATGTAGATAAGATTCAATACGGCCTTTTTAATAACTATATCTCGAACTGAGGAGGGAAAGGAATCTATATAGTAGTAGGTAAAAGCTTTGGGAGTGGTGTGCCAAGGCCCGGCTCGGTCCAGAAGGGCCGAGCCGAAATTCCGAGGGTCTACCCTATTACTTAGTCCCACCCCTTTCTGCCGCTGCAACACCACCCTCCTCCCTTATTAGCAGTCGCCCTGGACCGCTTACTTATCTGTTCTCCCAATTTTTTTTTTTTACATTATTACTATCTGACTTCTTTACTTAGCATCTATCTGATCCGTTCTATCTAATTGGAGCCAGCGGTTACCCGAGCTGCGGCGTGACCGGTCCGTGCGCCGCCGCGTAGGTCTATATAGATCTATCTGCAGCTCGCTATCTTCTTCTTCTTCTTTATCGACTTTCGAGCCACTTAGGCCTCGGCTTCCTTAGGTTTTAAACGTAAAATTCTCTTAGCAGCTCTACCGAATTCTGGAGGTTCTCGGCCGGATACTATTTATAGTCTTCCGGCCATCCTTTCTATAAGATCCTTGCTTCGAGGAATCCTCTCTGCTTTCTTATATCTATAACATCTTCCACCTCCTATTCTTCCTCTTTACTATCTATTTCGATTAATAGGGGTTTATCGAACCCCTGATCTGGAAGACTATCTTTAGGATCTAAGCTTAGCAGATCTGAGTAAAAGACATCGTAGATCCGGAACGATTTCGGCAGCTAGAGCTAGTAGGTTACCGGCGACCTCTTTTCTATTATCTTAAACAGACCTACGTAGCAGGGATTGAGCTTGGCGTTGCCTTTTAGCCTTAGGTTCCGCATGTTAAGCTATACCTTTTGGCCTTCCTCGAATTCTATTAGTAACCTCTTTCTATTAGCTCGAGTTACTATCTTCTTCTAAGTCGATTCTATTGCCTCCTTTGCTACCTTGATCGCTTCTTCTATCTTAGATCTAAGCGCATCTGCCGCCGCCGCGGCGATTCTCTTTAATAAGGTAGCGGTGGAAGGTTCTAAAGAGCCGGGTTCGTTTAGCGGTTAAAAGCTTATCCTCGGAAGATAACTGTAGGTTATCTCGAACAGCGCTAGTAAGGTAGCTTCCGACTGTGCTAAATTGGCGCAGAATTCGGCTATCGGCAACATCTTAATCCACTCTGCTTAGTAATAGCCGCAGAAGATTCGCAGATATTTCTCTATCTCTCGTTTAGCTACTTTAGACTAACTGTCGGTCTAAGGGTAAGCGGCCGTGCTGAGCTTTCTACAAATTCCAAGGGCTCGGTTAATGGCTTTCTTACGTTAGCAGTGAATTAAGGACCCCTATCTGTAGTAATATTGTCTAGCAGGCTGTAGTGCTTCTATACGTACCGGATTAACATTCTCGACGTTTCTTCTGTAGTAGTTTCTTTATCCTTTGCTCGGCAGGGGATAAAGTAGCGCTCCTTGCTTAGTTGATCTACTACGTTAAGCATAGCATTATATCTATTGGAATCCGGCAGGCCTGTTACGAAATCTATCGTAATGTGCTGCTACAGTTTCTTAGGGATCGGAAGTGGCTTTAGCAGACCGGCCGGAAGGCCGTAACGTGGCTTCGCAGCTTAACATACGTAACAGTTAGCTATAAACCGGTGGATCCTCTCGAAGATTCGCAGGAACTAGTAGGTCGTCCTTACTGCTTCTATCGTCTTCTTTAAGCCTGCGTAGCCTACATCTGTAGAACTATAGACTAGCTAGATAACCTCTGTAATTAGTTCTTCTAGAACGATTAGCTTCCCTAAGCCGGTTTTTCCGAGCTTCTGCTGCTGATTAAGCCGTTCCACTCTCTTGTACAGCGTCTCTTCTTTAGGCGGCTCTATCGTACAGATCCCTACCTCTTTTAACACCTCGGCGTCTACTATTCGTTCTGTTAGCACCTTTTAAAACATGTTCGGATCTTCTTTTGCGCGGCTAGTATTTCCTTCTCTTCTCGTTAGCGCATTAGCCTTTCCATTTTAAGCTCTAGGTCGATAAGTAATCTTAAAGTCGAATCCGGACAGGTAGGCGGCCTACCTAGCTTGGCGGCGTAATAGCTTCTGCGTCTTTATAAAGTAGGTCAGCGACTGGTGGTCTGTAAGGACCTGGATCGTACTCTGTCTAGCTATAAGCTCCGGTTTCCACTCTTCGAACGCCTGTATAATAGCTAACAGTTCTTTATTATAGATAGCGTAGTTCCGTTTAGCATTATTTTTAGACTTGCTAAAGAAAGCTACTGGATAGAGAGTCTCGTCGTTGTTAGCGTATTAAGAAAGGACCCCTGCTGTTACTGTGTCGGAAGCGTCTGTTTCTACGTAGATCGTCTTCTCTGGTCGGAAGTGTGCCAGAACCAGCGCCGATGCTACTGCCTCTTTTAGCCGGTTAAAGGCTTCTGTGCACCTCTTATTCTATAGGCTAGCAGCCTCCTTCTTTAGCGCCTTGTTTAGGGGTCTCGCTATCTTGCTAAAGTCCTTAATAAACTGTCGATAGTAGCTGCAGAAGCCTAGAAACGCTCTGATTTGCGTAGTGTTTCCGGATGTCGGTTGCTTCTATTCTGCGACTGCAGCGACCTTTAAGGGGTCTATCCGAATTCCTTCTCTTCCGACAATAAGACCGAGGTATTTGACTTCGGTCTAGTAGAACTCGCTCTTCTTCGTGTCTGCGTTTAATCTGACCTCGCGGAGTCTCTTTAACACCCTCTCTATGTAGTCTGTATGTTGCTCTCTCGTTCCTTCGGTATAGATCGGAATGTCGTCTAAGTAGATAGATACGAACCGTTCCAGCATGTCTATAAAGGTGTGGTTTATAAAGCGTTGCTACATAGCCAGCGCGTTGGTAAGTCCGAAAGGCATTACTAAGTACTTAAAATTGCCTATACGCGTAGCGAATGTCGTAAGGTCTTCCGTTTGTCCTTACTTGTTCCTTAACCGGTAGAACGCTAAGCGAATATCTAGCTTGCTAAACTACTTAGCCTTCGCCACCCTCTGTATAGTCTTATCGATTAGAGGCAGCGGATACACGTCTCTCTTGGTGACCTCGTTAAGGCCTCTGTAATCTACGTACAGTCGGAGACTACCCCCTAGTTTCCTTACGAAAAGAATTAGCAACGCATATTCTGCCGAGCTTGGCGTAATGAAATCCTTCGCCAGATTCTCTCGAACAAACACTTCTACCTAGTCTAGCTCGGCTGGCGACAGTCTTCTTAAGGGCTCGGTTCTCGGCAGCGTAGCTCCTTCTTTTAGCTGGATCTTGTTGTTATATTCCGGTTAGTAGAGCGGCAAGAGGTTGGAGTTAGCCTTCGAGAGCACGTTAGTGTAACTATAGAGTTGTTTTAGTAACACCTCTAGCAGATCCACTTCTTCTTTCGCTATTATCTTCTAGTAGTCTTTAATATCCTTTATTAAGATAGTGTAAATCTCGTTGTCCAATAACCTCGCGAGGGTCGTTAAAGCCTCTAAGCTTAGCATTCCGATCGTGTTTCGAGGGTCGGACCGATCCTTCGGAACCGCTTCGATAGTCGTAGCGTTCGGTTCTACGGCGACCTTGGTAACTGATCTGACAGCGGCGGGGCCGCTGTATAGTATTTTAAATCCGAGTGTGCCTTTACCTACGTCAATAACTGCTCTCTGGTTCTTTACCTATTTTTGTCCTATAATAATGTCAAACCTTCCGATATCTATAATTCGGAACGTCACCTCCGTAGTGCGGCCAGCCAGGGTAGTCTTTAATGGCACGTAATGCGTAAGACTCTCTGTGTCTTGTCTGTTGTAGGCCGAAATCCGTGTCGGTAATGCCAGCTCTACCGGATAGCTATATCCGTTTATCAACTTTTAAACCAATCGATAGTGGATCGCCGCTCCAATAAGGGCTCCTGTGTCGATAAAAGCTCTTAGCTAGAGTAGTCTGCTCGAACCATCGAAGGGGTGGACAGTAATCGGAAGGATAATTGCTGTTTCTGTGTTTACTTCCACTGCCGCTAAGAGCGGATCGCTACAGCTGTTAATACTCTTATCTTCCAGTAACGTAGTTCTTGTTAGTGCCCTATTGTCTATGCTAGATAGGGGGCCTATCTATCTAGCTGGTCGTTTCCTAGGATTCGCAGTAGCACTCCACTGTCTACACTGTCGGTGTCGTTTGGAGCCGGCTCGATAGCTTGTATAGTCTTTCTCGGCGGCTGCAGCTGCTTTATAACACGATATTCCTGCTTCTGCTAGGCCGTTGCTTGGCATCTCGTAGCAATATAGCCAGGCTTTCTATACGCGTAGCAGGTAGGGACGAACGACGAACGCGGTGACTAATAAGGTAGCTGCTAGGGTGCTCTCCGGAAAGGTGCCGGGGGTCGCGTTGCCTGCGTTAACAACGGCTTCTAGTTCGATTCGCATAATTTTGCGTAACTGCTTAGGTTTCTCGCAGTAACTCTCGCTCGGTGCACAAAGCTCTTAAGGTCTTCGTCTTCTACCGAGGCTATAGCTGCAGCCAGTTCAGGGTTTAGCTTCTGCCTTAGTAGGTAGAGCTGCTTATCTTCCAACACTCTCGCTCTAATAGCATATTTTCTAAACAGTCTGTAGAACTCTTTGAACGTCTGCTAGTTCTAGTTGATCTTATCTAGCTGTTCGCAGGCCGTCTTCTTTCGGAAGGGGTCTCCGAAGCGTTAATCCAGCGCGTTAATCGCTTCTTTAGCAGTTACCTCTTCTAGATCCGCTACTAGCGAAAAAGCTTTACCCTCTAACCGCGATTCTAGGTAGGCTAATCTATCTCCAGCACTGTTTCTGGCATAATCGCGGTCTATCTTGTTCTTTATCTTCTTCTTAAACGCTTCCTAGTCCTTAGGGTCTCTGCCTCTAAACGCTGGTAGGTCCGGTAGTAATGTTATTAAGGTGCTACCTTAACTGTAGGCTGCTAGTAAGGCGGTCTCTGCTTGTTCTTCTTAGTGCTGCGGCGGCGCCGACAACATTGCTGCTTCTATCTTAGCTAACTAAGTCTTTATCGCCTTTAGTTGTGCCAGTCGGTTTGCCGCTTGGTTTTCCAGTATATCTATAATAGTCTCTGCCGATTCCTTCTCGGCTCTTACCGCTTCGTTTTCCTCTCTTAATCTCCTGTTATCTTCCGTGTTTCTATAAAATCTCTTCTCGATAAAGGTAATAATGTCGAACACCTTCTTAGCTCTATTTTCTGCCAGATACTCTTCTATTTCCTCTGGCTTGTGTGCGTACAGTTCGGCATAGCTCTCTATGCCCCTCTTCGCTTTATCTATCTCTTCTTCTGTAAGGCCCTTAGTGGCTATTCCGTCGTCGAGGATGCTAATACGCCTATCCCTCGGTCTATTAGTCTTTCTCTTTCCGCTGCGGCCTGTAACGCCGCCCTCTACCGTTAAGAAGCTCTCTATCGCTGTTTTACAGTGCTGGGGTTGTTGGTTTGGTGTATGTAGTGCGCGTGCGTTATTCGGGTGTCCGGATAGTTTAACGGTCCCTTTCGCGCAGTGCACGGATAGTAAGGTAAGTAAGTTCGAGATATAATAATCTGGGCACGCAGATAAGATTTAATACAGCCTTTTTAATAACTATATCTCGAACTAAGGAGGGAAAGGAATCTATGTAGTAGTAGGTAAGAGCTTTAGGAGTAGTGTGCCAAGGACTAGCTTAGTCCAGAAGGGCCGAGCCAAAATTCCGAGGGTCCACCCTATTACTTAGTCCTACCCCTTTCTGCTGCTGCAACACTGAGAAAGCCGAGGCCTAAGTAGCTTAAAAGTCGATAAAGAAGAAGAAAATCTACGTCCGCTCTATTAGCGCAGAAGCTAATAGAAACGATTATAGAATCCTCTAGCCAGTGTCTTAGGCTCCACTGCCACTACTGCTGGCCAGGACCGGCGGATAATAGCGGTAAGGCCGAGGACAGCGCTACTACGTTGGCGCGCCTTATAACCGTCTTCGCTCTCTGTTACCGCTATCTGCCGACTTGGCCGGAAGGATAATAACAAAGAAGAATAAGGCCGAGGCCATTAAAGCAGCCTGGCAGTAGCGCTAAAGGCCTTAGTAGAGAAAGAAAAAGAAGAAGAAACGGCGCAGCGGATAGATCTATATAGACTCCTGCAGCGGAGCACAGACCGGACATGTCGCAGCTTAGATAACCGCCGGACCCGATTAGATAGCTCTTCCGATTAGATAGACGCCGAGTAAAGACGTCAGATAACGATAATGTAAGAAGAAAGAAGATAAAGAAAGGGGGGGCTTCGAAATAAAAAAAAAAGGATAGTAACAGCCGAGTAAGCGGTCGAGGGCGACTGCTAGTAAGGAAGGAGGGTAGTGTTGCAGTAGCAGAAAGGGGTGGGACTAAGTAATAGGGTGGACCCTTAGAATTTTAGCTCGGCCCTTCTGGACTAAGCTAGTCCTTGGCACACTACCCCTAAAGCTCTTACCTACTACTACATAGATTCCTTTCCCTCCTTAGTTCGAGATATAGTTATCAAAAAGGCCGTATTGAATCTTATCTGCGTACCCGGATTATGCTAAGCTTCTGCTGCTAATTAAGCTGCTCTACCTTCTCGTAGAGTGTCTCTCCTTCCGTTAGCGACTCTATCGTGCAGATTATTACTTCTTTCAACACTTCTGCGTCCACTATCCGTTTGGTTAACTCCTTCTAGAACATGTTCGGATCTTCCTTCGCTTAGCTAGTCTTTCCTTCTCTTCTCCTTAGCGCATTAGCCTTTCTATTCTAAGCTCTAGGTCGATAGGTAATCTTAAAGTCGAACCTAGATAAGTAGGCGGCCTACCGAGCTTGGCAATGCGATAGCTTCTGCGTCTTTATAAAGTAGGTTAGTAACTGATAGTCTGTAAGGACCTGGACTGTGCTCTTTCTAGCTATAAGCTCTAGCTTCTATTCCTCGAAAGCCTAGATAATAGCTAGCAGCTCCTTATCGTAGATAGCGTAGTTCTGCTTAGCCTTATTTATAGATTTGCTAAAGAAAGCTACTGGATAGAGGGTCTTGTCGGCGTTATTATACTAAGAAAGGGCCCCTGCAGTTACTGTATCGAATGCGTCTGTCTCTAGATAGATTATCTTTTCTAGTCGGAAGTGCGCCAGCACTGGCGCCGAGGCCACCGCTTCTTTTAGTTAATTAAAAGCCTCTATGCACTTCTTATTCTATAGGCCAGCGGCCTCCTTCTTTAATGCTTCGTTTAGGGGTCTCGCTATCTTGCTAAAGTCCTTAATAAATTGCTAATAGTAGCTGCAGAATCTAAGAAAAGCTCTAATTTAGGTAGTGTTTCCGGACTTCGGTTGCTTCCATTCCGCTATTGCAGCGACCTTTAAGGGATCTATCCGAATTCCTTCTCTTCTAACTATAAGGCCGAGATATTTGACTTCGGTTTAATAGAATTTACTCTTCTTTGTGTCCGCGTTCAATCCAACCTCTCGGAGCCTAGTTAGCACTCTCTCGATGTGGTCTGTATGCTGCTCTCTCGTTCTATTAGTGTAGATAAGAATGTTGTCTAAGTAGATAGATACGAACTGTTCTAGCATGTCTTTAAAGGTGTAATTTATAAAATGCTGCTACACCGCCGGCGCGTTGGTAAGTCCGAAAGGCATTACTAACTACTTGAAATTGCCTATGCGCATAGCGAATATCGTAAGATCTTCTGTTTGTCCTTCCTGGTTCCTTAGTTAGTAGAACGCTTAGCGAATATCTAGCTTGCTAAACCACTTAGCTTTGGCCACTCGCTGTATAGTCTTATCGATCAGCGGCAGCGGATACACATCTCTCTTGGTAACCTTATTAAGGCCTCGGTAGTTTACGCACAGTCAGAGACTACCTCCGGGTTTCCGCACGAAAAGAATCGGTAACGCATACTTAGCAGAGCTTAGTGTAATAAACTTCTTTGCTGGGTTTTTTCAAACAAACACCTCTACTTAGTCTAGCTCGGCCGGCGATAATCGTCTTAGAGGTTCGGTCCTCGGCAGTGTAGCTCCTTCTTTTAGCCGGATCTTATTGTCGTATTCCAGTTGGTAGAGCGGTAGGAGGTTAGAGTCGGCTTTTAAGAACACGTTAGTGTAACTATAGAGTTCTTTTAGTGATACCTCTAACGGGTCTACTTCTTCTTCCGCTATTATCTTTCAGTAGTCTTTAATGTCTTTTATCGAGATAGCGTAGATCTTATTCTCTAGCAACTTCGCGAGAGTTGTTAGAGCCTCTAAGCTTATTATTCCGACGGTGTCCGGCGGATCGGAACGGTTAGTCGGAACCGCGTTAACAACTGCGGCTTTCGGTGCTGCAGCGGCGGCGACCGACTTAACAGTGGCAGCGATGCCGCTCTGCTGGGTTTTGAACTGAAGTGTGCCTTTACTTACGTTAATTACGGCTTTCTAGTTCTTTATCTATTTCTGCCCTATAATAATGTTAAATCGTCCGATATCTATAGTTCGGAACGTCGCCTCTGTAATGCGGCCCGCCAGGGTAGTTCTTAATAGCACATAATGTGAAACGCTCTTAGTGTCTTGTCCGTTATATGCCGAGATTCGCGTCGGCAATGCTAACTCTACTAGATAACTATATCCGTTTATTAGCTTCTGGACTAGTTGATAGTAGATCGCAGCACCAATGAGGGCTCCTGTGTCGATAAAGGCCTTCAATTAAAGTGGTCGGTACAAGCCGGCAAGTGGGTAAACCGTAATCAGAAGGATAATAGCGGTCTCCGTGTTTACCTCTACTGCTGCTAAGAGCAGATCGCTACAGCTGTTAATGCTTCTTTCTTCCGGCGATGCAGTCCGTAGTGGTGCCCTATTGTCTATGCTAGATAGGGGGCCTATCCGTCCAGCTAGTCTTTTCCTAGGATCCTTAACAGAACTCCGCCGTCTACACTATTAGTGTCGTTCGGCGCTGACTCGATAGCTTGGATAGTCTTTCTTAGCGGCGGCGGCTTCGTAGCGCAGTATTCCTGCTTCTGTTAAGCCGTCGCTTGGCATCTAGTAGCGATATAGCCAGGCTTTCCGCACGCGTAGTAGGTAGGAACAAAAGACGAGCGCAGCGAATAGGATAGCTGCAGGGGGCCTCGTCGGAAAGGAGCAGGGGGTCGTGTTGTTAGCGCCGACTGCTTCTAAATCGGATCGCGCAATGCCGATTTCGCGTAAACGCTTAGGTTTCTAGCGGTAATTCTCGCTTAGTGCACGAAGCTCTCGAGGTCTTCGTCTTCTACCGAAGCTATAGCTGCGGCCAGTTCAGGGTTCAGCTTCTGCCTTAGTAAGTGTAGCTGCTTATCTTCTAACACTTTGGCTCTAATAGTATATTTTCTAAACAGTCTGTAGAACTCCTTAAACGTTAGCCGGTTCTAGTTGATCTTGTCCAGTTGCTTACAGGCCGTCTTCTTCTGGAAGGGGTCTCCGAAGCGTTAATCCAGCGCTTTGATTGCTTCTTCGGCGGTTACCTCTTCTAGGTCTGCTACTAAAAAAAAAGCTTTACCTTCTAATCGCGATTCTAGGTAGGCCAATCTGTCTTCTTTACTGTTTCCGGCATAATCGCGGTTTATCTTGTTCTTTATCTTTTTCTTAAATGCCTCCTAGTCTTTAGGGTCTCTGCTCCTAAACGCTAGTAGGTCAGGTAGTAACGTTACCGAGGCGCTACCTTGACTGTAGGCCGCCAGTAAGGCGGTCTCCGCTTGTTCTTCTCGATGTAGCGGCGGCGCCGACGACATCGCAGCTTCTATATTAGCTAACTAAGCCTTCGTCGCCTTTAGTTGTGCTAGTCGATTCGCCGCTTAGTTTTCTAGCATATCGATAATGGTCTCTGCCGATTCCTTCTCGGCTATTACCGATTCTATTTGTTATAGTTAACGGATGTAAAACGGAAAACACAGTCAACGGATATGAAACGGAAAACACAGTTAACAGATGTAAAACGGAAAACAGCAGCGTCTAGGACCCAACCAGAACTATCAAGATTTACAGACTATAGGTCAACAACTACTAGATGGAAGAAGACTCTAAGAGAGTGAAAGGCGAATTATCTCGCAATGCAAACACTCCTAACTTAGTTCTGGAACCTTAGGAAAAAGCGGGTCTAGGAAATGAATTTGTTTACAGAACAAAGAAACAGAGTTTAATAAGAAAGTTACTAGCAAACGCGCAAACAACCAGCTAGGGCAGGGGGATATAAGAGCCTGCTGCTACCTACCTAATCTTTCTTTTCTTCTTGTTTATAGCTCGTCTTGTGCATTAATTCAGCTTTTACACCTTAGACTCCAGCTCTTCCCTTCTTTACTTAGTTTTTACATCCCTTACTTTAGACTTTAGCCTCCTCCTCTAATATCAACTTTTACATCCCTTCCTTTAGACTTTGTTTTATCCAACTCCTCCTACTTACTTCGACTTTTACATCGACCTCTTCCGACCTCTTAGCTCCCTCCTTAACATTATAAGCTATCTACCAAACACCAGACTATTGACATAGTCTTCTATATCCTACGAGAAGAGGTCCCCTTTAAGGAATACTTACAACTGGACCTATTAGCAGAAGGAATTATTAATCTAATAAACAACGATCCTAACCTTACCCTCCGAGTCTTCTTTATAGCAACGAACATCGTCCGTACAGGCATTAAACAAGTAAAGGAACTAAACTAACATATTAATAGCCTAGAAGCAATGCTATTAGATAGCAAGGACTAGGTACAAGAGATAGAACGAAACATTGCTAATCTTACAATTAAGAAAGCCTAGACATAAGGACAATTACAGGAAGCTCTAAACCTAAGGATACAGAACACTACTAGAGAACCTACTAGCAAGAGAGTGGCTAACCTAGAACCATTCTATAGAGACAAGGACAAGTTTAATAAATTTCGACTACGATTGTTAATTAAACTCTTAGCTAACGTAGACCACTTCCTAAACGAACAACAAAAGGTCTCGTACGCGTTCTCCCTCCTTGCTAGCAAAGCACTGCAACAGGTCTTACACTAGTTTGACCTAAAGAAACTACAAGTTACTTGTCTAGACGTTACTACCTTGCTTACCGCTCTCGACTCGGCCTTTAGTAACCTATACTGCAAGTCTACGGCCTAGCAGCTAATCCGAACCCTTAAGCAAACTAACAAGCTATTCTCTAACTACTACCTACAATTCTTAAGGGAAATCGGATACTGCGAATACGATACAGAAGCCCAAAAGTCGGCTTTGGTTGCTGGCCTAAGCACTGAACTTCTTACTAAACTGGAGGACTAAGAGCACGAATCTTTGTTATTTTACGAACTGATTACCCTCTGCTAACGCCTCGACAGTCGTCGAGACCTGTTCTTAAACATTATTAAGGCACGCGGCAACCTACTTAACAACCGTACAAGCTAGCATCCAGTTACGACTCTTCCTACCTTTACCTAAAACCAACCTAATCCTCCTTTAGCCCTACGACTTCCTCCTGTTAACAGCGAACCTATAGACCTTAGTTCAGCTAAGCTTCAAGACGGTCGACTTACATAAGAAGAAAAGCAGCGTTGCCGCAACCAACGCCTCTATATGTACTGTAGGGAGCTAAACTACATTGCAATTAACTGCCTAACTCTAGTTAATCGCTGCAACAAGACAGGCACCCCTCTCGGATTCTCTGCAGCTGCCCTAGCACTAAAGGATAACAGCAAGGACTAGGGAAACGCTTAGGCCTGTTAACAAGACGCCTAACAGGCAAGCATTTAGATCGACATCGTGCAATCTCTTCTTCTGCAGTGCAATTCTGTACTAAGGCAGAGGATAAGTTAACTTGTCCTCCCTTTGTAGTTACAGCAAATATCTATACTAAGAAGAATTCTATATACTTAGTACTTACGATAATCAACTGCAGCGCAACTGGCAAGAGTTTTATTAACCTTAGACTTGTTAACTCCTTAGGAATCCCTACTTAGAACTTAAAATACCCTAGACCCTTAAAGATGTTTAACGGTAGCGAGGCCTCTATAGGAGGTATAACTCGGATTGCCTACGTCAAACTTTAACTTAGGAACAACTACGAAGAACACCTCTCTTGCTTTGTTACACCTCTACCTAACTAGAAAATAATCCTAGGATTGCCTTAGCTAAAGCTCTATAACCTACAGATTAACTAGGACACTAGAAGCCTCGACATAAACTCATAACATTGCCGAAACTATTGCTACACTTTAACTTAGCTTACTCCTGCGAACAGTATAAAAGATTCGATCCTCTAAGTATCTGTAGCTACTTTCTATACAGCTGCAAAGGAAAAAGGAGCTCAAATCTTTGCTACGTTAATAGAAGACATCGAGAAAGCCCTTGCTAAGTTCGACGAAAACCGAGAAGCTACTAATCTAGAGACAAAGGTACTAACAGAATACTACAACTTTATTAGTGTATAGTTAGTTAAAGAGGCTAATAAGCTACCTCCTTACCGACCTTACAATTACAAGGTTGAACTAGAAGAAGGTTAGACACCCCCTTTCGGACCTCTCTACTAAATGTCCCGCGAAGAACTCCAAGTCCTGCAAAAGTTTCTGCAACAAAACCTTTAGAAAGGCTTTATTCAATCTAGTTGCTTACCTGCCGCTAGCCCTGTTATGTTTGTTAAGAAGCCTGGTAGAGGGCTACGCTTCTGTGTTAACTACCGTAATCTTAACGCTATCTCTAAGAAGAACCGGTATCCGACCCCTTTGATCTAAGAAACACTAGAACGCCTCTCGAAAGCAAAATAGTTTACGAAGCTCGATGTAATTGCGGCCTTTAACAAGATTCGGATAGCTAAAGGACAAGAATAGTTAACCGCCTTTAGAACCCGGTACAGCCTGTTCAAATCCCTAGTAATGCCCTTTAGAATGTGTAATGTACCTAGCACTTTCTATGAATATATAAACGACACACTAAGAGAGTACTTGGACCAATTTGTTACCGCTTACATTGACGACATCCTAGTCTACAGCACTACACTAAAAGAACACTAGGAACACGTCCGAAAGGTACTGGCGAAACTGGCAGAAGCAGGCTTGCATCTGGACATTAACAAGTGCGAATTTTACTAATAAGAAGCTCAATTCCTTAGCCTTATTATCTTAGACAAAGGCATCTGCATAGACCTAGCAAAGATTCAAGCAATCCTAGACTAGAAGATCCTAAAGACTGTTAAAGAAGTGCAAGGCTTCCTTAGGTTCGCTAACTTCTACTATTATTTTATTTAGGGCTTTAGCTTAATAGTAAAGCTACTAACTGCTCTAACAAAGAAGGAAGCTAAGTTTGACTAGACTAACTCCTACTAATACGCATTTGACCTCCTATAGCAACGATTTACTAAAGATCCAATCCTTTAACACTTTAACTTTAACTTAGAAACCCGCGTAGAAAAGGACGCCTCTAACGGAGCTATTAGAGCAGTTCTCCTTTAACGAAAATCGCCTAGCTAGCCGTAGCTCCTAGTAGCTTACCTTTTAAAGAAGATACTACCTGCCGAATGCAATTACGAGATATACGACAAGGAGCTCCTTGCAATCGTTAAAGTATTTAAAGAGTAGCGACTAGAACTCGAAGGTGCAGCCTACCTAACCCAAGTTATTTCAGACTACAAGAACTTAATTTATTTTATAAAGAGCAAAATCCTTAATCGCAGACAAGCCCTCTAGAGCGAATTCCTCGTAAGGTTTAACTTTGTTATTTAATACGCGCCTGGATCTCTTAATTTAAGGGCTAATGCCCTTACTAGGATGCTTAGAACCTATCTAGTAGACTGAAAAGAAGGCTAGACAATGTGTAACCAAACTATCCTAAAGGCCTATAACCTAAGTAAAGACCTGAAGACCTACCTAAAAGAAGGTACACTATTAATCGCTGTCTCTTTTGCTCTGTATCTAGTACCTGCCTTCCTAGAGGATAACGATTTAGAAAGCGAACTAGACAACGAAACATTTAGCACCAAAGACTTTAAAATTAAAGACTCTGTTACCTCCGACAACGAACAGAACGATTATAAATTAACTAAAGAAGCAGATTAACCTAGAGAACTGCTCCTAATAATTAGAGAAGCTTACGAATTAGACGAACAGGCTTAAGGACTGATCCAGGCCCTTAAAATAGGTTAGCGTACCTTCCCTGGCTTTTCTCTCTTAGAATGCGAACTTAGGGATAGACTAGTTTACTTTCAATCTCGTCTTTTTGTTCCTAAAGGTGCAGACGATTTAATACGACTATATATCCTTAGGACAGTTTACAACTCGGTAGCAGGAGGCTACCTAGGACGATCGAAGCTTTACAAGCTTACTTCCTGTTACTACTAGTAGCCGTCGATGTAGAAGCACGTCCGCAGATATAGAAACAACTGTCCTATCTACAAGGTAGCCAAACACGACTGACAACGTCTACAAGGATTGCTAAAGCCTCTCCCGGCCCCCGAACATCTGTAGAAACACATTATAATAGACTTTGTTACCTGTCTCCCTTAAGGAACCACTTAGGCAGGCGTTAAGGCAAAGAACGTCTTTGTAGTTATAGACCGACACTCTAAGGACCGCTTTGTAGTACCCTACTAGAGCATAACTTCTAAGGAAACCCCTTAACTCATTTACGAATACGTCTAGTGTTATGTAGGCCTTCCGGACAGCATTACCTCTAACAGAGGCTCTTAGTTTATTGCCAAGTTCTGGAAACGCCTTTATAAGCTTTTAAACATCGATTACTACATCTTAACGTCCTACTACCTAGAAACAGATAGTTAAACGGAAATTGCGAATGCACCGTTCGAACAGACGCTACGTTGCTTTATCGATTACTACCAAAGGGACTGGCCAAAACATATCCTAACAGTGGAATTCTTAGTGCGCAACTAGGAGTTAGAGACAACAGGACACTTACCCTTCTACACTACTAGAGGATACTACCCCCGAACAGGAATGGGGCCTTAAGACCTACTACTACGACCCGACGACCTAGACGAAGTCGATACAGACGACTAGGCAACGTACCTCTCCTAGATCCATTAGGAAGTCCAAGAAGAAATAACTTACGCCTAGGCTATCTACGAAGAACAAGCTAACTAAAAACGACAACCAGCCCTAGGCTATTAAGTAGGAGACAGAGTGTACCTAGACTCTAAGAACATTGTTATAGGAAGACATTCTCGCAAACTTAATTAGAAAAAACTAGGCCCCTTCCCTATTATAGAGAAGATCAGCTCGCATATATACTGCCTCTAACTGCTGGAAGACTGGGAAATCCACAACGTCTTCTATCCTGTTCGACTAAGACCTAAAGAAGGAGATCCCTTCCTAATCCAATTGCAAGACTAAGAACGAACCTGCATTCTCCCTATAGAAGATAATAACGAAGATAAAGAAGGAGAATACTACGTACGCAATAATCCGGGCACGCAGATATGGTTCAATACGGCCTTTTGATGACTATATCTCGAACTGAGGAGGGAAAGGAATCTATATAGTGGTGGGCGCGCGCTTTAAGGGGGGTGGCGGCGCGCGCGTGCCGAGACCCGGCTCGGTCCGGACGGGCCGAGCCGAAATTCCAAGGGTCCACCCCATCATCCAGTCCCACCCCTTTCTGCCGTCGTAACACTACCCCCCTCCCTCACCAGCGGTCGCCCTCGACCGCTTAGTCACCTCATCCATCCAAAAATCTCCACCTTTTTTTTTTTTTTTTTTTTTGAAAATTCGCTTTAAAGTCGACTTTAACCTCATCTATCTTTCATCAAAACAACGTCGTTCCTTCACATCGTCGGCGTCTAAAGTCCTTTACTTGGCGTTTATGTAATTGGCGCCATCTGATCTGAGCTGTTTGGTCATCTGAGCTGCGGTCTGGGCGGTCTGTGCGCTGCTTCGGAGGTCTATATAGATCCGTCCGCGGCTCCGTTTCTTCTTCTTTTCTTTCTCCACTGAAGTCAGCACCCTATCGCAGGGGGGTGGCGGCGCTGGCACGCTGCGGCGTGCTCGGCGTCGACACCTACGACCACGATCGATTTCGTCGGCTTTCGCGCCGGTGGAGCGGACGTGGTTTTCTTCCTTTTCTTCCGCATCGGCTTCGGAGCTATTCCAGCTTCGATTTCTTTCTGGTTCTGCACGCAAAAGTCCCTTAGCAGCTCCGCCGACGTCACCTCGTCGTCGTCCGTATCTGGAATCCCTCACTTGGCGTTTATGTGACCGGCTCCATCTAATCTGAGCCGTTCGCCATCCGAGCTGCGGTTTAGGCGGTCCGTGCATTGCCTCGGAGGTCTATATAGATCCGTCCGCGGCGCTATTTCTTTTTCTTCTTCTTCTTCCTTATCCTACAAAGTCATCGCCGCCGGACGGCGGCGGCGGCGTCCTCGAAGACCTCCCCGAAAGCGACGATCGCCTCTATCGGCTTCTGCGCCGGTGGAGCGGACGCTGCTTTCTTCTTCTTCTATAGGGATCGGCATCAGAGCTATTCCGGCTTCGGCTTCGTCGGATTCCGCGCGTAAAAGTCTCTTAGCAGCTCCGCCGAGTTCCGGAGGTTCTCGATCGGATACTATTTATAGTCTTCCGGCCATCCTTTCCATAAGATTCTTGCTTTGATGGACCCCCTTATCTTCTTTACGTCTATTACGTCTTCCACCTCCTACTCTTCTTTACTATCTTCTATCTTAACCGGCGGGGGTTCAGCGAACCCCTGCCTAGGCAGACCGTCTTTAGGGTCCAGGCTTAGCAGATCTGAATGGAAGACGTCGTGGATCCGGAACGCTTTTGCAGCTCCAGTCGATAGGTTACCGGCGACCTCTTTTCCACTATCTTGAAGGGACCTACGTGGCGTAGATTGAGCTTGGCGTTCCCTTTTAGCCTCAGGTTTCGCGTGTTAAGCTATACCTTTTGGCCTTCCTTAAACTCCATTGGCGATCGCTTTCTATTAGTTCGAGTTACTATCTTCTTCTAAGCCGACTCCATCGCTTCTTTCGCCACTTTGATGGCTTCTTCTATCTGAGATCGCAGTGCTTCCGCCGCTGCGGCGGCCACTCTCTTCGACGACGTAGCGGTGGAGGGCTCCGGCGAATCGGCGCTGCTTAGCAGATGGAAACTCAGCCTCGGAAGATAACCGTAAGTTATCTCGAACGGCGCCAGCGACGTAGCTTCCGACCGCGTCGAATTCGCGCAGAATTCCGCTATCGGCAGCATCCCAACCCACTTTTCTTAATGGTGGCCGCAGAAGATCCGTAGATATTTTTCTATCTTACGGTTGGCCACCTCCGACTAACTGTCAGTCTAAGGGTAAGCTGCCGTGCTGAGCTTTCCGCGGATTCCGAGGGCTTGATTGATTGACTTCTATACGTCGGCAGTGAACTGAGGACCCCTATCCGTAGTGACAGAGTCCGGCAGGCCGTGGTGCTTCTACACGTGCCTAATCAACATTCTCGCTGTTTCTTCCGCAGTGGTTCCTTCTTCTTTTGCTCAGCAGGAGATGAAGTAGCGTTCCTTGCTCAGCCTGTCTACTACGTTGAGCGTAGCGTTGTAACCGTCCGAATCCGGCAGTCCGGTTACGAAATCTATCGTAATGTGTTGCTACGGCTTCTCGGGGGTCGGAAGCGGCTTTAGTAGACCGGCTGGAAGACCGTAACGTAGCTTCGCGGCTCGGCACACGTGGCAGTTGGCGATAAATCGGTGGATCCGTTCGTAGATCCGCGGAAGCTAGTAGATCGTCCTTACGGCTTCCATCGTCTTCTTCGCGCCGGCGTAACCAACGTCCTTCGATCTATAGATCAGGTCGATAACCTCTGTGATAAGTTCTTCTGGAACTATCAGCTTCCCTAAGCCGGTTTTGCCGAGCTTCTGCTGTCGGTTAAGCTGCTCCACCTTCTCGTAGAGCGTCTTTTCTTCTTCTTCGGTCGGCGATTCCTTAACCGACGGTTCCACTGCGTGGATCCCTACCTCCTTCAACACTTCGGCGTCTACCGTCCGTTCGGTCAACACCTTCTGAAACATGTTTGGGTCTTCCTTCGCACGACTAATCTTTCCTTTACGTCTCGTTAGTGCGTCAGCCTTTCCGTTTTGAGCTCCGGGTCTATAGGTGATCTTGAAATCGAACCCTGATAAGTAGGCGGCCCACCGAGCTTGGCGACGTAAGAGCTTCTGCGTCTTTATAAAGTAGGTCAGCGATTGGTGGTCCGTAAGGACTTGGACTGTGCTCTTTCCGGCTATAAGCTCCGGCTTCCATTCCTCGAAAGCCTGAATAATGGCTAGCAGTTCCTTGTCGTAGATGGCGTAGTTCCGCTTAGCTTCATTTATTGATTTGCTGAAGAAAGCCACTGGATGGAGGGTCTCGCCATCGTCCGCGTACTAAGAAAGGACTCCTGCCGTTACAGTGTCTGAAGCGTCCGTTTCCACGTAGGTCGTCTTTTCCGGACGGAAATACGCCAGGACTGGCGCCGAAGCGACTGCCTCTTTCAGCTTGTTGAAAGCTTCCGTGCACTTCTCGTTCTATAGGCCGGAGGCCTCTTTCTTTAGCGCCTCGTTCAGGGGTCTCGCTATCTTGCTGAAGTCTTTGATAAACCGTCTGTAGTAGCTGCAGAATCCGAGAAACGCTCTGATCTGCGTAGTGTTTCCGGATTTCGGCTGCTTCCATTCGGCGACGGCGGCGACCTTTGATGGGTCCATCCGAATTCCTTCTCTTCCGACGATAAGACCGAGGTATTTGACCTCAGTCTGATAGAATTCGCTCTTCTTCGTATCCGCATTCAATCCTACGTCGCGGAGCCTCTTCAGCACCCTCTCGATGTGGTCCGTGTGCTGCTGTCTCGTTCCATCCGTGTAGATGAGAATGTCGTCCAAGTAGATAGACACGAACCGCTCCAGCATGTCCATAAAGGTGTGGTTTATAAAGCGTTGCTACACTGCAGGTGCGTTGGTGAGTCCGAAAGGCATTACCAGCTACTTGAAGTTGCCTATACGCGTCGCGAACGTCGTGAGATCTTCCGTCTGCCCCTCTTCGTTCCTTAGCCTGTGAAATGCTTGGCGAATGTCCAGTTTGCTAAACCATTTGGCTTTAGCCACTCGCTGTATAGTCTCGTCGATCAGCGGCAACGGGTATACGTCTCTTTTGGTGACCTCGTTGAGGCCCCTGTAGTCTACGCACAGCCGGAGACCTCCTCCGGGCTTTCTTACGAATAGAATCGGTGATGCGTACTTAGCTGAGCTCGACGTAATAAATTTCTTCGCAAGGTTTTCTCGGACGAACACTTCCACTTGGTCTAGCTCCGCCGGCGACAGTCGTCTTAGGGGCTCTGTTCGTAGCAGCGTAGCCCCTTCTTTCAGTCGGATCTTGTTGTCGTATTCCGGTCGATGGAGCGGCAATAGATTGGAGTCCGCTTTTGAGAACACGTCAGCGTAACTATAGAGCTCTTTTGGCAACACCTCTAGTAGGTCCACTTCTTCTTCCGCCATTAGCCTTCTGTAGTCTTCAATATCCTTTATTAAGATGGCGTAAATTTCACTGTCTGGCGACTTCGCGAGGGTCGTTAACGCTTCTAAGCTTATCATTCCGATCGTTGGCGCAGGCTTAGTAGAGGGTGGCGGAGCCGTTTCGTCGTTCGTCGCTTCGGGTCCAGCTCCGACGACAGTAACCGGTTCGCTGGCTTTGAATCCGATCGTTCCTTCACCTACGTCAATAATGGCTTTCTGGTTCTTCATCCACTTTTGCCCTATAATAATGTCAAACCTTCCGATATCTATAATTCGGAACGTCGCTTCCGTCGTGCGACTAGCCAAGGTGGTCTTCAGCGGCATGTAGTGCGTAACGCTTTCCGTTTCTTGTCTATTGTAAGCCGAAATTCGCGTCGGCGACGCCAATTCCACTAGATAGCCGTATCCTTTTATTAGCTTCCGAACCAGCCGATGATGGATTGCTGCTCCAATGAGCGCCCCTGTATCAATAAACGCTTTCAGCTTGAGGGGTCGGCTCGAGCCCTTACGCGGGTGGACTGTGATCGGTAGGATGATGGCTGTTTCCGTGTTCGTTTCTACCGTCGCCGACAACGGATCGTTGCAGCTGTTGATGCTCTCTTCGTTCTGCGGTGACGTGTGCAGGGGTGCCCTATCGTTTACGCTGGGTGGGGGGTCTATCCGTCTAGCTGGTCTTTTCCTATAATTCTTAATTGAACCCCCCCGTCTACACTGTCAGTATCGTTCGGTGCCGCTTCGATAGCTTAAATGGCCTTCCTCGGCGGCGGCTTCGTCGCCCTATACTCCTGCTTCTGCTGCGTCGTCGCTTGGCATCTAGTGGCGATGTAGCCAGGCTTTCTACATGCGTAGCACGTAGGGACGAATCCTGATCGTGGCGAATATGCTGACTGCAGTGGGGTTCGTCGAAGAGGGGCAGGGGCAGGGAACCGCTTCGCCGATAATGACTGCTTTTCTCGGTCGTCGGTCGCCGGTCTGCTGTACAGCTTCTGGTTTCTAGCTGTAACTCTCGCTCTGTGCACGAAGCTCTGTAGATCTTCGTCTTCTACTGAATCCAACCCCGCGACGAGCCGGGGGTTCATCTTCTTCCTCAGCAGGTGCATCTGCTCTTCTTCTGAAATTTTTCCCCTTATAGCATGTTTTCTGAATTCTCCGTAAAATTCCTCGAACGACAGCTTGTTCTGCGTGATTTCGTCCAGCTTGCTGCGAGCCGTCTTCTTTCGGAAGGGGTCGCCAAAACGCTGATCCAGTGCCTTGATCGCTTCGTCAGCAGTTACATCTTCTAGGTCGCCTACTAAAGAGAAGGCTTCGCCGCCTAGTCGAGCCTCTAGATAGGCCAATCTGTCTGCTTCGCTGTTGGTGGCGAGGTCGCGGTCCATCTTATTCCTTATCTTCTTCTTAAATTCTTCCCAATCTTCGGGGTCTCCGCTACGGAATGCCGGTGGGTCGGGTAATGGCGTCATCGACGTGCTACCTTAACTGAACGCGGCAGGTGAGCCGTAGTCAGTCTGTTCTTCTCGCTGGCGCTGCTGCGTCGACGGCGCTTAATGGCGTGCTTAGGGCGATAGCGACGTCGCTGGTTCCGCCGTCTGTGCTTCCTGCAGTTAAGTTCTTATTTCGTTCAGTTGAGCCAGCCTCTTCGCGGCTGCTTCTTCTATCACTTCGATGGTAGTGTCCGAAGCTGCCTTGTTAGCAGCTAATGCTTCGTTTTCTTCCCTTAACTGCCTGATCTCTTCTATGGTTCTGTAAAACTTCTTCTCGATGAAGGTGATGGTGTTGAACACCCTCCCTGCTCCGTGTTCAGTAAGATATTCTCCTATCTCGTCCGGCGTGCGCGCATATAGTTCGGTATAGTCTTTTATGCCCTTTCTCTCTTCGTTTGCCTCTTCTTCCGTGAGGCCTTTATCGATTTCTCCGGTATCGAGGATGCTAGTGCGTCTATCTCGCGGTCTGTCAGTCTTTCTCTTACCGCTGCGGCCTGTAACGCTGCCTTCTACCGTTAAGAAGCCCTCCATTGCCTTCTTACGGTGCTGATGTGATTTGGTTTGGTGTTGTTGGGTGCGCGTGCGTTATTCAGGTGGCCGGATGATTCAACGGGCCCTTTCGCGCAGCGCGGGTGGTGGTGTGATGAGTGAGTTCGAGATATAATGATCCGGGCACGCAGATATAGTTTAATACAGCCTTTTGATAACTATATCTCGAACTGAGGAGGGAAAGGAATCTATGTAGTGGTAGGCGCGCGCTTCAAGGGGGGTAGCGGCGCGCGCGTGCCGAGACCCGGCTCGGTCCGGACGGGCCGAGCCGAAATTCCAAGGGTCCACCCCATTATCCAGTCCCACCCCTTTCTGCCGTCGTAACACGCAAAATCACAGACTGTTAAGTAATTAATAGACAGACAAAGTACAAAGTTTAATAGCAAAGCTACAAAGACTGGGACACTACTTAGGAACCCCTTAGAAACATTATCTTCGATAAGGACAAGATTGAAGCCTTCTACTATTAAAACCTCTTAGACTCTAGAGACTACCGCCTGGAAACCCGGTACAGCTAAAGAGAACTAGATTCTGCTTACTAATAGAATATTAACCGTAACATTAAGACTACTCCTAGGAATAAGCAGACTTACCCCTAGTATCTCGAACTACTAAGGCTTCGTAGGAACTCTGCTATATTGAGGTGTGTTAGGGGGCGCCGCCTGGCCTAGGTCCTGGACCCGACCTAAGCTAACCGTCGCCCTAAGGACTGCGACTTAGCGGCGCTAGCACGACCCCACCCTCTGTACAGAACTACCGACAGGACCCTACTCCTATACAGAGGGAGAACACTACGGTCCTGCACAAAGGGGAGCTACTGCCCCTCTAAATAGGAGGGAAAACTATGCACTACTATACAGAGGAGTTAACTCCCGATCCTCTATACAGAGGGTAAACCTTGCACTCCTATACAAAGAGGGAATTGCTAGCTTAGCTTCGTAGGTACAAATCGTACGGC
Source organism: Pseudocercospora ulei (assembly GCA_016165855.1). Lineage (NCBI taxonomy): Eukaryota > Fungi > Ascomycota > Dothideomycetes > Mycosphaerellales > Mycosphaerellaceae > Pseudocercospora > Pseudocercospora ulei. The sequence goes on from JACWNB010000003.1 coordinate 3,978,552, forward strand.
AGCAGACGACGAAGGAACTGCCTATTAGTTCCTTTATGTAGATACCCAACCTTAAGTTTCTAAACCAAGATTCTTGGGCCCCTTATATTAGGAACTGATCTTACTATCGGTAACCGCAGTAATAAAACAAAGATAGACGGCGACATCCCTATAGAAACTACGGCTATAGAGGGACATATGCACTGCGTGTACGAGGAGCTGCTAGAAAGCAAGAGGTAGCTCGAGCAGCAAGTAAGCCACTAGGCTACGATGATTTCCTAGCAGGAACAGGAGCTACGACAGCTTAGGGCGTCCGATCGCGATCCGACCCCTACGACGACGACGAACACAATAACCTACACCCCGACCCTTAAGAGCAAACTCCCTAACGTCTCTACGTACGATAGTAAGGCTCCGGCCGAATACCCCTCCTAGGCTGCCCAGATGCGCTCTAAGCTCCTAGTCGACTTAGGAGTATACCCGACCGAGCTGGACAAGGTAGTTTACCTCTTTAGGAGGTTAAAGGGCAGGGCGGCAGCACGAATTCTGCCGTACTACGAGACGGCTATTGCCAACCCGGCAATAGCTACGACGACGATGCTCTAGGCAGCTCTAGACAAGAGCTATAAGGACCTGGACTGCGAGAGCCGAGCACTCCTATAGGTCAACATAATAAAACAAGGACGCTTAAGTGCCTAGACGAAGACAGGAAAGAGCTACCTAGCAAAGGAACACTAGGAGCTAAGAGAGTACAGCACGCTGCTATATAAAAAGGGCACTATAAGAAGGGAGGGAGGGGTATTGTTAGGGGGCGCTGCCTAGCCTAGGTCCTGGACCTGACCTAAGCCAACCGTCGCCCTAAGGACTGCGACTTAGCGGCGCTAGCACGACCCTACCCTCCGTATAGAACTACTAACAGGACCCTACTCCTATATAGAGGGAGAACACTACAGTCCTGCACAAAGGGGAGCTACTGCCCCTCTAAATAAGAGGGAAAACTATGCACTACTGTACAGAGGAGGTAACTCCTAATCCTCTATACAGAGGGTGAACCTTGTACCCCTGCACAAAGGGGAAATTGCTAGCTTGGCTTTGTAGGTACAAATCGTACAGCAGCAGACGACGAAGGAACTGCCTATTAGTTCCTTTATGTAGATACTCAACCTTAAGTTTCTAAACTAAGATTCTTGGGCCCCTTACAAGCAGAGGTAGAGGTATTTAAGTGTACGCCAAGCCTGGTCCTGCTAAGCCTGCTACCTTCTAGCACCTTCTAGCCCTCTACCTCTATATCCGTATTATCGACAACCTACAGAATTCTATAGAACTACTAGAAGACTTTTACTAGCAGAACCTACAGAAGCTAAGACCTATATAGATTTAGAAGAAGTAAACGAATTTTTAGAACCACAGAAGCATTGTTCTATATGCTTTCCGTTAGTAGAAGCATCGATGCTAGAGTCGAGACGCTACTACTAACAGATTAGTAGCTTTAACAGTAGTCGAGCTTCGCGCTTCGTAATAGTCAACAGCAGCCAAAGGGAAGGCCACTGTTGCAGCTGTTACAGGCTGCCAAAGCACTAAGAAGCCAGTTAGTTATAGCTACTACTGTTAGTGCTCTTAGTAATATTTAAAGCCCTTACCTACTAACAGTTTAGTTAGTTATAACTGCCAACGTTAGTACTCTTAGTAACGCTCTAGGCACTAACAGCACAGTTAATTAAGACTACAATTCAGTCTATTGCTACCGCTGCCTCGGACAATATTGCTAACTCTAGGACAGCAGTTGCGCTACTAATATAGAGATTACTATAGCGCGCTCGGTGACCTTTAAGTAGAGCAGCGTTAGATAAACAATAACAACGACAACGACGACGACAAGACGAAGGCTTCTAACAATAATGTAAGAAGGCACATAAAGCAATGCTAGAAGAAGGGCTATTAGATAAAGTAACGTTAGATAAAGTAACGTCTAATAAAGTAATATTAGATAAAGCGACGTCTAATAGAGTAACGTCTAATAAAGTAACGTCTAATAAAGTAACGTCTAATAAAGTAACGTCTAATAAAGTAACGTCTAATAAAGTAACATTAGAAGAGGTAACGTTAGAAGAGAAAAGAAAAACATATAAAATTCAGGCACCTAAAATAGAGAATTAGGCAGAAAGCAGCTGGCGCACTGCAAAAATAAGAGCAGAAACGAAGATAAGAAGATAGATAGAAAAGAAACATATTAGATTAAGATAGAATAGAAGGACCTAATTAGCTAAAAAAAATTTAAAGAAATAGAAGATATAGAGCCGGAATAGATAAGTAAGCGGACAAGGGCGACTGCTAGTAAGGGAGGGGGGTAGTATTACAGTAGTAGAACGCAGTAGAAAGGGGTAGGACAGACTAATAGGGTATACTCTAGAATTTCGGCTCGGCCCTTCTGGACTAAGCTAGGTCTTCGCATGCTACCCCTATAAGAGCCCAGATCTCCCACTATATAGATTCCTTCCTCTCCTTAGTTCGAGATATAGCTATTAAAAGAGCTGTATTAAATAATATCTGCGTAAGCTCAGATTATTAAATAGCTGTCCTTTTAGGTATTGTTAGGTTTTCTCTCCTATCTGTTAGCTGTAGTTCTAGAAGCTTCTAGGACTTAACTAGCTGTCTTTGTAGAACAGATTGTAGCGCTTCTAACGCGTAGAGACTTATCTTAATTAGACTAATAGTTGTTAAGATGTAGTCTGTTAACTATAGTAGTATTGGGTAGGATCTTGTTAGTGTAAGTCTTTCTCTTCTATCTGTTGACTGTAATACCTTTCTCTTCTTCTTGTTTATAGCTCGTCTTATACAATTATCTTAGAACTACCCTTTTTAGTCTTTAGTTTTAGTTAAGTCCCTTAAGCCTTAGTCTAACTACTCCTTCTTTAGTTCAATTTAGAACATATTACAGTCGCTCCCTCAACAGCCCTAGAAGTAGAGCTGGAACTGTAAATAAATTTATATAACGATCGATTTATCCATTAAATCTACTAATTAAGCTTCAGGTTTGAATATTCTAGGTTTTGGAGATAAAGAAGTCGACACACTTCAAACCTTGAAATCACTGTTGCTGAGAAATCCGGGGAAATGCAGAGAGGGTTAGTGGAAGATATCTCTCTATATGGACTGCTACTACGGCCAAGGTAGCACGCAAAGCGCTGGCTGCCTTGGGGCATCCGTAAGTGAGGGGACAGCGTCTGTTCTCAGGGACAAGGCGTCAAGCGTAGCTGGCAATGGAGCACAAGCACAAGGAGAAGCAGGTCGAGATGTCGGGCGAGCATAAGCATACGCGGCTGATTCAGAATGTGCCGGTGCAAGCAAGATATCCTCGCCATTGGGTAAGGATGCGGATTGGATCGACGGCTGAGTGAAGACTGACATTTATGCTCAAGGTTCGACGCACTATCCTGGCGACGGCCCTCGCCGTCCTGACCTGCGTCCTCTTCGCCGCTGGCCCGAAGGGAGACCAGGACGTGGTGGGAAAGGATGGGTGGCATCGTGCCCGTGTTCGGCTGCACGGGGCCTGGCCAGACTCCGAAGGCATCAGCTATGCACAGCTGACGCAGACACTCCTCGACACGCCGGATGGCAACCAGGCACGGGAATGGAGTCGCTACTACACCGCTGGGCCCCATCTGGCCGGCAGGAACTTGAGCCAGGCCGAGTGGACCAGGGACCGATGGCTCGATTTTGGCGTGCACTCGGCGGAAGTGGTGGCGTACGAGACGTACATCAATTATCCTGTCGACCACCGGCTTGCCCTCCTCAAGCATGGCCAGGTGGACTTCGAAGCCACGTTGGAGGAGGATGTTCTCGAGGACGACCCGACCACGAACTTGACCGATCGAGTGCCCGTCTTCCACGGCTACTCGGCCAGCGGCAATGTCACCGGGCGATTCGTGTTCGCCAACTACGGAACCTACCAGGACTTCGAAGAGCTGGCCCGTGCAGGCATTGATCTCCAGGGCAAGATCGCATTGGTCAAGTACGGAGCCATCTTCCGTGGCCTCAAGGTCAAGCGTGCCTCGGAGCTGGGCGCCATCGGGGTCGTCATGTACAGTGACCCTGGTGACGATGGCAACGTCACGGAGGAGAAGGGGCTGAAGGCGTATCCCGACGGGCCCGCGAGGAATCCAGGCAGCGTCCAGCGAGGCAGCGTCCAGTACCTGTCGGTGGCGCCTGGCGATCCGACGACTCCTGGTTACCCATCGAAGCCCGGCGCCCCTCGCGAGCCCGTCGACGGCAGGATCCCCGACATTCCATCTCTGCCCATCTCGTACCGCGAAGCCCTCCCTCTCCTCAAGGCTCTGAACGGCCACGGCCCGAACGTGTCGTCCTTCCCGGCCTCGTGGCAGACTGGCGGGCTCGAATACCAGGGTGTGGAGTACCATGTCGGCCCATCGCCGGAGTCCGTGACTCTCAACCTCTACAACGAGCAAGAATACGTCACCACGCCGCTTTGGAATGTGATTGCCGTCATCAACGGCACGTTGTCCGACCAGGTCATCGTCATTGGCAACCATCGCGATGCTTGGGTTGCAGGCGGCGCAGGCGATCCGAACTCGGGCAGTGCTGCCCTGAACGAAGTGATTCGCTCGTTCGGGACAGCGCTCGCCGCGGGCTGGAAGCCTCACCGGACCATCGTGTTTGCGTCGTGGGACGGGGAAGAGTATGGGCTGATCGGGAGCACGGAATGGGTCGAGGATCACCTGCCGTGGCTCGCAGGGACGACGGTCGCGTATATCAACGTGGATGTGGGCGCCTGTGGCCCTCGGTTCGCCACGTCTGCTGCACCCGTGCTGAACAAGGCCCTCTACGACGTCACGTCGCGGGTCCCAAGTCCCAACCAGACGATTCCCGGCCAGACCGTGCGAGACGTGTGGGACGGACATATCCACACCATGGGCTCCGGAAGCGACTTCACCGCCTTCCAAGACTTTGCGGGCATCTCATCCATCGATCTGGGCTTTGGCTCCGGTCGGACCGATGCGGTCTACCACTACCACAGCAACTACGATTCCTTGCACTGGATGGACACCTACGGCGACCCGGGCTTTCAATACCACGTCGCCATCGCCCAGGTCATCGCCCTGCTCGCTGCCAAGCTGGTCGAGGAGCCCATCGTTCCGCTGAACGCGACCGACTACGCGCTCGCGCTCGGCACGTATCTCGACCGCGTCAAAGCCACCGCCAGCGACGACGACGACGACGACGACGGCGGCGGCGACGACGGGCAACTCGCCGCTCTCTCCGACCCATTCCAGCAGCTCGACGAAGCCATCGCCTCCTTCAAGCATGCTGCCGTCGCCTTCGACGCCCGCGCCGAGCAGCTGACGGAGCTGATCCGCGCGCCGGCTTCGCTGGCCGGCACAGGCCAGCAGGAGCTGCACGACGCCGTCCAGACCGTCAACCACAAGTACAAATCGCTCGAGCGGCAGTTCCTGCACGGCGCGGGGCTGGACGGCCGGAGCTGGTTCAAGCACGTCGTCTTCGCCCCCGGCCTGTGGACGGGCTATGCGGGTGTCGCGTTCCCGGGCCTGGTCGAGGCGTTGGAAGCGCGTGATGGCATCGCCGCCAACAAGTGGGCCGGCATCATCGCCCGCCGAATCCACGCGGCGGCTCATCTGCTGCTCTCGCATGATGAGGGAGGAGGCGAAACCAGGGCCGAGCGGTCCCCGTAGCAGGGAGAGAGAGAAAGAGAGAGAGAGAGAGAGAGAGAGAGAGAGAGAGAGAGAGAGAGGTAGACAGAGAGAGAGGTAGACCGAGAGAGAGGCAGAGAGAGAGAAAGAGGTAGTAAATAGATAGGTAGATGATCCGCTAACATCTTGACATATTGCCGTTGGTCGATCCGTGATCCAAGCCCACACATGAAAAAAACCCCCTACGCGTGTGTCACATACACAAGAGGCGACATATTCTGATACTTCCCCAAGCATCCCCACGAAGCCTTTTTTTTCCCCCCGGCTGGCACGATGAGTCGGCAATCTTCCTTCCTTCCCAAGCCGTGTCGGTCCCGGCAAACCCGAGCCAGGATCAAAGCCCATCCAACCAACCAACCATCCATCCATCCCTCCCTCCATCCATCCCTCCATCCCAATCGGGTCGCATCGTCCCGTCGGTCGTGCAGACGTGCCAGAGATTGGTGGTCCAAGAGAGAGAGCCGGGGGATGGTGTCAGCCGTCGCGCTCGGAGAGCTGCTGGCTCTTGCACCCGCAGCGTTGGCCTTTCCCAAACGCCCAGCGAGCCGAGCAAGAAGAAGAAGAAGAAGAAGAAGAAGAAGAAGAAGAAGAAGAAGAAGAAGAAGAAGAAGAAGAAGAAGAAGAAGAAGAAGAAGAAGAAGAAGAAGAAGAAGAAGGAAGAAGAAAGAGGAAGAAGAAAAAGGTGGGAAGATCCACACCCGTGCCGTCCGCGGGTCGATGCAAGCCAGTATGATAACAATAAACATTACGCTTCGTGGGGATGACGTGTGATGGTGGTGGTGACGACGGGGTTGGGGGTGTGGGCCCCCGTGATGCGAGCCGGGTCACGAGACTAGCGGAACGGATCGTAATCACTTCCGCTGTCGTGGGAGGTCAACGAGCCGTGGTGGCTGTCGTGCACACTGTTGCCGGCGGTGGTGGTGGGTCTGGGCTTGGTCAGGGGAGGGCTGTGTGGCTGCGACGGCGCGGGGTGGTCGGGATGGCTGCCGTCGCCCCATTTGCCGGCCCAGCCAAACCAGCCGCCGCCGGCTTTCGGCGCCGAGCGGGCGGCGTCGGTGGGGGCGTCGGCGGACGGCGGCGGGGGGGCGCTCGCGGGGGGCGCGGCGTGCGGCACGGGGATGCGCAGCGTCTGGGTGCGCGCGGTGGGCGACGGGCGGTCGTCGTAGAAGGAATGCAGCTCGCCGGCGTCGTCCAGGGCCGCCAGCTCGCTCGGAGACGAGGGTCGGATCTTGACGGCCTTGATCAGCTCGACCACGGAGGCCGTCAGGTTGCTGGCCGCGGCGTCGAGGAGCGCGACCGGAGACAGGCCGTGCGATGCCGCGTGCTGCTTGGTGGCGGTGATGAGGCTGTTGGCAGTGCCCGTGACGCGGGCCCGGATCTTGCCCACGCTCGGGGCGAGGTGGACGTCGGCGGGGGCGGGGGCGGCGACGGGGGCGGCGGCGGGGGGGCCGTCGGCGTGCACGGCCGACGTGATGGACTGCACGCTGACGACCACCGCCTTGACGCTCTCCAGCATGGCGTCGGTGCTGCTCTGGCGGGCGACCCGGAGCAGCTCGTCCACCGCCAGCTGGAACCGGGTCACGTCCGTGTCCCGCACCAGGCCGGCGTCCGAGATGAGGCCTTCTTGCCGCACGAGGCTGCAGCCCGTGTCCAGCGCGGTGGAGAGGCCCAGCCCCATGGTGGAGGCGCGCAGGTGCTTGTTCTGCGCCTTGACCTGGGCGTAGCGCTGTCGCCAGCGGTCGTTTTCCTGCTCCAGCTGCGCCATCTTGGCCGCCATCTTCTCCTCCTGCTCGATGGCCTCGTCGGTGCGCCGACTGAGCTCCCTCATCTCCAGCAGGTTCTGCACCGCGTCGTCGCGCACCTGCACGTGGATGGCCTCCTGCCGCGCGAGCTGTTCGCGCAGCCGGGCCACCTCCGATCCCTCCCCCTCCCCCCCCCCTCCTCCTCCTCCTCCTCCTCCTCCTCCTCCTTCTCCTCCGCCACGGCGGTCGGGGCGGGACGGCGGTCGTGCAGCTGGCGTCGCAGTTGGTCCATCTCGCCGTGCAGCCGCTGCAGCTCGGCCGTCTGCTGCTGCGAGGCTTCTCCGAGCTGCCGCTGGAGCCGGCCCGTCTCCTCGTGCTTCTCGGCCAGCTGCTCCTGGAGGCGGTCCAGTTGCTCCCGCATGTCGCGCATGCTCTGTTCGTGCTGGTCTCGGTCCGTGTCGGCATCCTGCACCCGCGACCGGAGCACCGCCAGCTCCTGCTGGAGCGCGGTGGCCTGCCCCTGGGCGTCCAGGCGCTTCCGTTCCAGCTCGTCTCGCTCGCTCGCCCACTGCGCACCCGTCGCCGCCCGCTCCGCCGTGGCCTCGCGGAGCTTCGCCTCCAGATCCTGCACCTTGTCCTCCAGCTCGGCCCGTTCGGCCGCGTGAGCGGGCATCTTCTTCCCCTGGTCTTCGGCGCTGGCACGGGTGCTGTGGCGTTCGCCGAGCCCCGAGCCGACCACATGGTCCAGCCCGAACGCGTCTTCGTCTTCGTCGTCGTCGTCGTCGTCGTCGTCGTCGTCGCCGTCCATGTGTCGTCGTCTTCCACCATCGTGCTCTTGTTGGGGACCATGGTGTTGCTCTGGAGATGCTTGGGCAGCGGGCGGCCGAGCGATCCGGCTTCGTCCGGCCTCCGGGGCGGCCCCGCCGGCATACCGTTGGGCCCGGGCCCGGGCCCGTACGGCGACAGGGGGCCATGGGGGCCCGTTCTCGGCGGACCCCCTCGGCCTGCCGGCGGCGGATAGGGGTAGCCGGTCGGCCCGGGAGGCGATCGCATGCCACCAGCCACGGGCCCCATGCCGCCCATGCTGGGGGCTCGGTGTCGGCTGCTCGCGCTGCTGGTGGTGCTCATGGGGCGGGACACGTCGCCGCCCGCGAATCGGGGGATCCTCCGCTCCAGCTCGTAGAAGACGTCGGTGGCCAGCTGCCGGAAGCGGTCGGCCGGAAGGGTGCTAAGCTTCTGCCGCGCCTGGTTCCGCTTGGGGTGGAAGGTCGGCTTCGGGAGGAGGAAGCGCGGGACGTCGTGCGTGCGGCCGCCGCGCTCGTCTTCCCGCCGGATGAGCTCGTCGTAGACGTCGGTGCTGAGCTCCATGAACTGCGTGACGCTCAGGCGCAGCAGCTTGTCCCGCGCGCGGTTCGGCTTGAGGTTGCCCTTTTCGTCCTGCAGCGAGTCGGCCAGGTACGTTCTCAGGGTCACGTAGTGTCTCGACAGCGCCGCGTCGGCCGTCGGCGGGATCTGGCTCCGCGCGCTGTCCCGGTGGGGCGGGCGTGCGAAGGCCGAGCGCCCGTCGCTGGACATGGCCACGGAGCTGGCGGCCGACGGCGGCCGGGTGCTCGACCCCCGGGCCGACGGCCGCGACATGTCGCTGGAGGCGCTGGGGGGCTGCGACAGGCTCGGCGACGTCGGCGGCTGCGACCACGACGGCGATGGCGGCGGCGGCCGCGCGGCCCCGCCGGCGCCGCCGCCGTAGGGGAGGTGTTCGTGGGCGGAGCCGCCGGGCGGGCCGGGCGGACCGCCATATCGACCGACCAGGGACGACTCGTGGCTGCTCATGGACGACGGCGACGGCGACAGAGGCGGGCCCATGCCGGCGGCGGGGGCCATGGCGCGGACGTGGTCGGGCGGCGAGGGCGGCGAGGGCGCGAGGGGGCGGGGGCCGGCGGGTGGGCGGACGGCGGGGCGGAAGGGTTGATCGACGGCGGGTCGGGCTCGGGCGTGCTCGTGCATGCGGGCAATGGCAGGTGGAGGCTTGACGGCCCGGCCTGGAGAGGGAGGAGTCACGGAGCGGAGTGACGGTGTGGCTACGCACGACCGGCCGAGACGGGACGGTATGCTGGGCGCCGCATGTCGTGCGTGGATGGATGGATATGTATGCGATATGTCCGCGGCGCCTGGAATGCCCCGTCGCCACCCGCACGCCAAACGAAGAGCCTGGCCCCCCCTGTGCTGATGCGGGCGCCAACCCCGACCATGCCACTTTCGACCGCCATGTTCCACCCTGCCCGCGATGCGGTGGCATCGTTGTGGCTTCTTCGGGGCGTTCATGTACCCCTAGAGTTTAACCCGACCACCGCCCTCGCTCCCGTGCGCGGGCTCCATCAGATCATCTGTCCTCTCAGCTGCCATCCTTCGTCCCCTCAACTGCCATCCTCCGTCCCCCCAACTGCCATCGGCCGTCCTCCCAACTGCCACCCTCCGTCCTCTCAACTGCCATCCTCCCTTGCCTGCTCTCAATCGTGCGTGAATTGCCGATCGCAACCCACAGCCCAGCGGACGTACCACACAGAGAGAGAGGGAGCGAGGGAGCGAGGGGGCGAGGGGGATCGAGGGGGATCGAGGGAGAGAGAGGGGGAGAGAGTCCACGCTCCTTTGCGGACGCCACAGGGCAACGGGGACTTCGGCAGAACACACATCGCACCAGGCGAGATCGGGTCGAGGCGGGGTGCTGGGGTGTGGGTGATAGGCGCGAGGGGTCTTGTTCGGGAAGCGATGTCGTGGTGAGCTCCGGGGGGTGTTGATCCGGGCAGACACGGCACGGGCGAGGTATTCGGCGGCGGAGCTGTTTCGCTGTCCCGAACGGCGAGCCGTCGCTGGACGCCCGCTTGTGGCAAATGCAATCATTCCCGCCGCTCGCCTGGTCGGACCAAGCACACCCTCGGAGCAGGCTGCCGCCGACCAGAATGCCCCTGTCGCCAGACGCCGGCAGGTCGGACCGCGGTCTGCGATCCACGCCATTCTGGAACGTTAATGTTCCTGTGGACGAGCAGACCACGCACTGCCCGGGGTTCCTCAGATACGCGCTGCGCAATGAGAAGGACCAGGCCATCCTCGGCACCCCCGATGCAGTGTATAGGAGGCAGACGTGGGAAGAGGTGCAGGGCTTCGTTCGCGACCATCGCATCGATCGATTCCAGAGAGTGCCCAGCGCCTTGCGGCTGTACCGCCAGTACTGCTCGACGCTGGTGCGGGAGTATGGCAGCGTCGCGAGCTTTGTGGTGGAGGAGCGTCTCGGGTGGAGCGATCTGGCCCCGTCTGGTCCTCCGTTCTCGAACGCCGGTGAGTGTGGTCGGGGCTGGGAAAGGGTGTGGGGGTCGATCCGCTGACGGCTCGCGTGAGGGGACTACAAGGTCCTGCACAACGACTGGCCGTACGGCGTCGACGAGCGCATCGTGCACCTGGTGGTATGGTGCAAGTTCGAGCTGCCCGCCGACCCGGCCTCAGAGATCGGCCATCTGTCGCCGGACACGCAACAGGCGATCGAGCGCTTTGTGCACGACGTCTTCGTCGCGCGGTGTGGCGAGTCGAATGTGGTCTAGTTCAAGAACGGGACCAGCCTCAAGAGCGTCCACGCCGTCGAGCACTTCCACGTCATGCTCTTCGATCCCGACGCGGACTTCGTGCGCCGCATCACCGGCGGCGACGTGGCGCTGGCGCAGAAGCTGAGGCACAGGGCGTGAAGTGAAGCACCCTCACTCTATCGCAGTTGCGCGAGTGGAGCTCACAACGGTCGTTGCGGCAACGGTCGATGGCAACCTACATATGCGAACTCATTTCCCCCCAACACATCAACCAATCCGGGGCTGTGGTGCAATTGGTAGCACACTTGCGCGCTGGGGGAGTGGCGGATTATTCTTATCCGGGCAATATTTAAAAAAAAAACATCTAAAACAAATGATCTACAAAAAACGATCTATACAACATCTCCTACCACATAAATCGTCAGTTGTGTACGCGCGCAAGAGATACGGGTTCGAACCTCGTCAGTTCCACTATCTTTTTTGTTTTGTTTCGACTTTTTGCTTGGGCTTTGGCTGGTGCTGATGCTGGTGCTGATGCTGGTGCTGGTGGCATTTCGTTCAGCAGAAGTGTGCAATGGTATAGCATCTACCGGCACCATGATCCCCTCGGACCCCTCTGCCGATGAGCCTGGGGCTGGACACACCGTTGACGGTCGAGGGGCGACCGTCTTTTTCCGCCGCCCGTGGCGGATGAGATGGAGGGGGAGGAAGGGGGAGAAAGGGTGCGGTGGCGGATGCAGGTTCGTACGGCTCGAACGCGCGACCTGTGTGTGATTCCGCCGGCAATCCGCCTCAGCACCGCATTTCCTCCCATTACTCGTCCCCGTCGGTGTTCCACATGTCGGTGCAATGCTCTGCAGCCTCGCCGGTCAACTGTCTCCGCACCGCCCTCTATCCCCGATTACCTGGCTACCACGCTTCGGCTCTCGAGTCGAGAAAGATATGCCTACCGCTTTCTCGGGGAGAAAGATATGCCTACCGCTTTCTCGGGGAGAAAGATATGCCTACCGCTTTCTAAAGATATTATCGCCTACCGCTTTTTCGTCGAGAAAGATATCCCGACCACTTTCTAGTCGAGAATGATGTCGAGAATGATGTCGAGAATGATGTCGAGATCATATAATGTCGAGAATGATGTGCCTACCACGGCCTGGCCGAGAATGATATGTATGCCTGCCACTGTCTCGTCTACATGTCGGACTTGCCGTCGAGAACGATACACCTCGACTCGTGCATTGTACGCCTCCATTCCGACACAACACAAGACGCGACATAGTTATGTATGTGATATGAGGTCTATTTGCGGCACATCCAAGCTTTCTGGCGCCAGAGCTTGGGGCTGCCAAGTGCAGGGGGAGCGGGGGGAGCGGGTGCACAGATGGGGTATGATCAGGGGGGTGCATGGGATAAAAAGTTCGTCTTCTTTGTGCCCGTCCCCGCGAACAATCGCACCGGCAAGCTTCCACCCCCGTGACAGCGTCGCCATCGCATTCCCCGCGACGGCCACCCAGCGACACACATACCACCGCGAGCGACGCGGGCGAAGGCTGGCGGATCGGGGGAACGACGGCACTGGCATCGACGCGATATGGCCGCGCAGTAAACCACCCCCCCAAGCACCGCATCGTGCCCCCAAGCACCGCATCGTGCCCCCAAGCACCGCATCGTCCCCCCAAGCACCGCATCGTCCCCCCAGGCACCGCATCGCTGCTCCCGGCTCCCCATCCAACACCATGCGGGCCGTGGCGGAGAGCGTACTGCCGACGCGATGGCGCCGAACTCGCGACACCCCCCACGCACAGGCAGATGCAAACACGCCGCCCTCACCCGCGACCCTTCTCACCCCCTGGCTCGAGCGAGTGTCGGGGAAGGCCTGCACGCATCCCATCCGAACCATCACGCTGGTCGCCGTCCTGGGCAGCGCGCTCTACGTCAACCTGCTCGACCAAGGCTTCTTCCAGCCCTCGGTCGGCACGCGGGGCACGGTGGACTGGACGGCGCTCTCCGAAGGAAGCAGGACGCTGCACGTGGGCGCAGACACGGCGTGGACGTGGCAGGTGGTGGCGGCGCACGCCGGCCCGCGCATCGACGCGGACCTGTCGCTGGTGACGTTGGAGTTCCTGGATGCCGGGAACAGCTCGCCCAGCGCCGTGCCAGACGCGGACCACGTGCCTCTCCCACCCGGATCCTCCGCCGCCGCCGTGCCTCCGCGCGCCGACATGCTCTCCTCCCCCTCGTCCCCTCCCCAGATGGCCTTCTCCATGCCGCACGCCGAAACCGCCCTGTTCCTGGAAAGCGTGCAGGCCATCCCGACGCCGCCGGGCACGGGGCAGGAGGCCGACGGCCCCGGCGACGGGGCGCCGCGGAACCCGTGGCCCATGCGGGAGGGCCATGGCTCCGACGACGAGGTGAAGCAGAACCAGTCGCTCGTGAAGGGGGACGACGGCCCCGACGACGGGGCGGAGCGGAAGACGTGGCTCATGAAGACGGCAAAGACCGGCCCCGCCCGGCCGAGCGGCATGGCGGACTGGGCGGACTGGGCGCGGCGCTCGTGGCATGCGTTCGTGGACCTGGTCCGAACCGCCGAGACGCTGGATATCGTCATCATGTCCCTCGGCTACCTCGCCATGTACCTGACCTTCATCTCGCTCTTCCTGAGCATGCGCCGCATGGGCTCCAACTTCTGGCTCGCCACCACCACGCTCTTCAGCTCCGCCTTCGCCTTTCTCTTCGGCCTCGTGGTCACGCTCCGGCTGGGCGTGCCCGAGAGCGTCGTGCTCCTGTCCGAAGGCGTTCCCTTCCTGGTGGTCACCGTCGGATTCGAGAAGCCCATCATGCTCACCCAGGCCGTCCTCTCGGCATCCTACCGGGCCAAGAACGGCCACGGAAACGGCGACGCCTTCACCACCCAGAACGCCGTCCAGCACGCCATCCGCGAGCGGGGCTCCGAGATCATCCGCGACTATGCCATCGAGATCGCCATCCTCTCCGCCGGCGCCGTCTCCGGCATCCAGGGGGGGCTGCGGCAGTTCTGCTTCCTCGCCGCCTGGACCCTCCTCTTCGACTGCATCCTGCTCTTCACCTTCTACACCGCCATCCTGACCATCAAGCTCGAAATCAACCGGATCAAGCGCCACGTGACCATCAAGAAGGCGTTGGAGGAGGAGGGCGTGAGTCGGCGGGTGGCCGAACAGGTGGCCGCCAGCAACGACTGGCCCAACGGCCACAGCATCGCGCCGGGCACGCGCAACCTCTTGGGCATGAAGGCGCGCGAAAGGAGCATCCCCCGCTTCAAGGTGCTCATGGTGACCGGCTTCATCCTGATCAACGTCGCCAATCTCTGCAGCATGCCGCTGCGAGGCCCGCGCCACCGCACCCCGTCCGTCCCCACCCCAGCATTTTCCCCCGTCGTCCCCCCACCGCCCATCGACCCCTTCCAGGTGGCCGGCCACGCACTCGACCTCCTGTTCGCCCAGGCCCACGCCCAGCAGCAGCCGCTCACCGTGACCGTCTACCCGCCGGTCGAGTACGAGCTGCAGTATCCCTCGCGGCACTACGCCCCTCCCGAGCCGGCGGATTGGACCGCGGTCGACGGCCCCTACCGGCGAGGCCTCTTCTCCGCGCTGGGCGGGAGGGTGGTGGAGAGCCTGCTGAAGAGCTTCGAAGACCCCGTGCTCAGCAAGTGGGTCGTCATCCTGCTGGCCATCAGTCTGGTGCTGAACGGATACCTCTTCAACGCGGCTCGGTGGACGATCAAGGAGTCGACGCCCGACGCCGCCGCGCAGGGGCCCCCGACCACCGCCGGCCATGCCATCCCGCCGCCCCCCGTCCGCACCGACGCGCCGGAGCGGCCGACGCCGCCGACGGTCGATGCCGCCGCGCTGGACGGATCGCGCAAGCGGACCCGCGAGGAGTGCGAGGCGATCCTCGCCGCCCAGCAAGCCCCCGTCTTGGATGACGAAGAGCTGGTGGAGCTGGCGCTGCGCCACAAGATTCCCGCATACGCGCTGGAGAAGACGCTGGACGACAAGACCCGCGCGGTCAAGATCCGCCGCGGCGTGATCTCGCGCACGCCGGCCACCGCGGCGCTGACGTCGACGCTGGAGAGGTCGAAACTGCCGTACGAGCACTTCGACTACGACCGCGTGCACGGCGCGTGCTGTGAGAACGTGGTGGGATATCTGCCCCTCCCCCTCGGCGTGGCCGGCCCCATCACGATCGACGGCCGCAGCTACTTCCTCCCCCTGGCCACGACCGAGGGGGTTCTCGTGGCATCGACCAGCCGCGGCTGCAAGGCCATCACCGCCGGCGGAGGTGCCGTCACCGTCCTGACCGGCGACGGCATGACCCGCGGACCGTGCATCGGCTTCGAAACGCTCGCGCGCGCCGCCGCCGCCAAGGTCTGGCTGGACGGCGCCGAGGGCCAGAGGGTGATGAAGGCCGCCTTCGACTCGACCTCCCGCTTCGCGCGGCTGCAGCAGCTGAAGTCGTCCATCGCCGGCACGTACGTCTACGTCCGGTTCAAGACCACCACCGGAGACGCCATGGGCATGAACATGATCTCCAAGGGCGTCGAGCAGGCGCTGCGCGTCATGTCCACGGAGGCCGGCTTCAGCGACATGGCCATCATCTCGGTCTCGGGCAACTATTGCACGGACAAGAAGCCCGCGGCCGTCAACTGGATCGACGGCCGGGGCAAGTCGGTCGTCGCCGAGGCCGTCATTCCCGCCGACGTCGTGCGGACGGTGCTCAAGTCGGACGTGGATGCGTTGGTCGAGCTGAACATCAGCAAGAACTTGATCGGGTCGGCCATGGCGGGCTCCATCGGCGGCTTCAACGCCCACGCGTCCAACATCGTGACGGCCATCTTCTTGGCCACGGGCCAGGATCCGGCGCAGAACGTGGAGAGCAGCAACTGCATCACGGTCATGAAGAAGTACGTGTGTGTGTGTGGCGGCGGCGGCGGCGGCGGCGGTGACGCACCGTGTGCCGCGGGTGGATCGACGGATCGCATGCTGACCCTCCCTGTCTCCTCTAGCCTCCACGGGAACCTGCACATCTCCGTGTCCATGCCTTCCATCGAGGTGGGCACGCTGGGCGGCGGCACGGTTCTGGAGCCCCAGGCCGCCATGCTCGACATGCTCGGCGTCCGCGGCGCCCATCCCACCACCCCGGGCGCCCACGCCCGGCAGCTCGCCCGCATCGTCGCCGCCGCCGTGCTGGCGGGGGAGCTGTCCTTGTGCTCGGCCCTCGCGGCCGGCCATCTGGTGCGCGCCCACATGGCCCACAACCGCTCCGCCCAGCCCAGCCGAGCCCCGAGCCCCAAGCGCAGTCCCGTCGGCCTGACCATGACCAGTATCGCCCCCGGTGCCGGCCCGAGGGAGTAGTCGTCGATTTCTCGAGAGGTAGCAGTCGTCGTCGTCGTCGTCGTCGTCGTCGACTTCCCCAGAGGTAGTAGTAGCAGTAGCAGTCGACTTCCCCGGAGGTCGTAGTCGTAACGGTCGACTTCCCACGAGGGAGGAGAAGTCCCCGTCGACGTCCCACGAGGTGGTAGTCGTCGACTCCCCCGTCGGTGACCGACGTGACGAAACGTCCATGCCGCTCGACCCGGCCCGGGAAGCCTCTTCGAGCGGCGACCACAGAGCGAGGCATCGGGAAGCGTGGCTGCGAGGGATGAAGAGGGAGGGTGGATCCTCACTGCACGTGACTGAGAAGCTGACTTGGTCAAGCATATCGTCGCCGGGGGGGGGGGGGGGGGGGATTTCATGTTCTGGGACAGTCCACACGCGCTCTGACCGGTATAATTCTTCACTTCTGTTCCGCCCCTCTCGTTCACATCAGAGCGGGGGAAGACGTGATGTCGGATTCCCGCGCGGTGGTATTATTCGTGATGCCATCCATATCTCTCGGCTCCGGTTCGCTTCCAACCACCACCACCACCACCACCACCACCAGAAAAACAAGACACAAGAAACCAAACAACAAGAACAACGGCACGCAGCAATGCAATGCCATGCAATCGACCTCCCATGCAATGCAGGACCACAGCCCGCCCATATATGCAGCAACACCGGACGCGACTCATCGAGCAGGGCCGAGCAGAGGAAAGCAGGTCATCAGTGGCGTCACCATCTCCAACCAGGACGCCGCGCTCAAGGCCGGCGCAGAATGCCGGCCGCAGCATAATGTGTGTGTGTGTGTGTGTGTGTGTGTGTGTGTGTGTGTGTGTGTGTGTGTGTGTGTGTGTGTGTGTGTGTGTGTGTGTGTGTGTGTGTGTGTGTGTGTGTGTGTGGATGTGTATCACACGCGTGTGAAAACGAACAGGCGATGCCATGCCGTCGGGGAGACGGGGGCGGGCGACGGCTACGGGGGCGGGTGGTTGTCTCCACCGTTGTAATGGATCGGAGGCCACGGCGGCGGGCCGCTGGCATCGCCGGGGGGCAGCGGGGACATGGTGGCCATGCTCATGCCGGCCATGTCCACCGCGCCGTCGGCGGGCTTGCCGCCGCCGAGCGACGCCAGCGCGCCCGAGGGGAGGTTGTACTCTGGTCCGACGCTGGTCATCATGCTGTCGGCAAAGTGTCGCCACGCCGCGGGCCCCGACGGCGGATAGGCCGGCCCGTTCATCGGGCCGGTCGGCGGCGCCGCCGCCGGCGGGAAGCTGTTGGTGCCCGGGGGCGGTGGGGACGGGAAGGCGGCCATGAAGCTGGGGGGCGCGGGCGGGGGCGCCGGTTGTCGGGCCATGCTGGCGGCCAACTCGGCTTCCACGTTCGGCTTGGACTCTTCCGCGGCGTAGGACGGGCCGTCGTACGCCGCGCTGGCCGGGTTGTACAGGCCGTCGCCGCCTTCTCCTCCCGGGGGCTGCGCGTGCGTGTAGGCGAAGTTGGGCGGGGGATAGGTGTTGGGGGTCTGATCCGGGGTGTATCCGGGCGTGTGGTTGATGTCGCCGTTGCTCGGCGCGGGATACTCGCCGTTGTATCCGTTGGCGGCGGCGTACAAGTGTTGATCCGGACCGGCGGCGGGGGACGAGGCCGAGGCGACGGCCGCCGATGCCGTCTTGGCGGCGAGTTGTCGCTGGATGTTCCCGACGGAGGACTCGACGATGGCTCGGATGGCGCCCACCAGCTGAGGCGTGGCCCCTGGATCACGGTCAGCACGGGGTCTGGAGGCGCCCCTCGCGCGTCGACTCACCCAGCAGAGTAGACACTTCGCCCATGACATCGATCCACGCGTCCATGTCTTCCCTCAGCCGCCGCAGATCCTGAGAGGTCATCTGATCCCTCCGCTCCGTGTAGGCGAACAGCGTGGTGAAGATGGCGGCCAGGAAGTCGGTCGAGTAGTACCAGGTCGTGTCCAGACTCTTCAACGTCTTGAGCTGCACGGCCGACTCGAGCAGCTTGCCGCTCCAATGCAGGCAGGTGTCGATGTTCTGGTTCATCATCTGTGGCGAGGCCGAGCGGCACAGGGCGGGGTGGTGCAGCAGCAGCTGACACTCGGCGACCGACATGTCCAGGTAGAGCGCGGATATGCGGTCCTCGTCGGCAGTCTGGGGCCCGCACCGGAACTCGGCGGGGACCTGGTGGTGGAAGTTGGCGAGGTCTTGCTCCAGCTGGCGGACGTTCGTCTCGTACTGGCCGGTCGACCGGATGGAGTAGATGGTCGAGTAGACCTGCATCATGATCTTGAGCAGCTTGAAGCCCTCGATTCCCGCGCGGAACGAGCAGTTCTTCCACGTGCCCGCCGGCTCGCCCGGGAGGTTGTCCGGCTTCGCCTGGGGCATCTCGATGTCGAAGTCCTCCATGCGGAGAGGCATGGGGCGGCCCAGCTTGCCGCTGATGTGGACGTGGAACAGCAGCAGGCTCCAGAAGATGCGCTTGCGCATTTCGAGGTGGTGAGGGTCCTGGTCCACGCCCGAGTTCTGCCACGCTTTGGCGGAGCGGTGCAGCCCCGACTCGATGGCCAGGCCCATGACCAGGTTGGTGAACATCCACGCGGCGCCGGGCCGAGGCTGGTTGCGCAGCTGGGAGCAGATCAGCGCCAGGGCCTGGATGTCCTGGAGCGTGTGGCCGGTGATGAGGGCGGGGATCAGGCTGCAGGCGTAGTGGTAATGGGCCATCGAGTCCGAGCGGGCCTGCTCGTTGTCGCTCCGCGAGGAAAACTGGAAGTTCATGACGGCGAGCACCATGTGGACCATGACCGCCTCGGCCGGCTTGGCCTGGTAGTCCTGCTGGTAGATCTGGTCGAGCAGATGCATGAAGTGCGGCTTGTGCAGCAGCGGGATGAACTGCTGGACGGAGCGGAAGTACCAGGCCGCATACACCTTGCACTGCTCGTACGCCGGCAGGTCGGGGCGCTGCGGGTAGGCCTGGCCGAAGGCGTGGCCGAGAAAGGTGCGGTACGACATGGCGCTGGCGGCGTGGTCCGAGTCGGCCGGCATGAACTCGGCGAGGTCGATCTTGGTGCCGAACAGGGCCAGCGACGTGCCCTCGATCGGGCTCAGCCCGCCGTTCTCCGACGACACGCCCAGGTAGTTGTCGCCGATGCAGCCGGCGCGGAAGTGCGGCAGGAGAGCGCTCGGCGCGGGCGGGCGGTCGCCCAGCGGCGGACTGGTCGATGCGGTGCCCGCGCTGCCCGCGCTGCTCCACGCCGGCGGCTGCTGCCACCGCCGGCTCTGCCCCGGGCTGCCGTACGCGATCAGGGGCGCTGGGGGTGCGGGCCGGGGCTCGACGCCGTGGTCGCGCAGCTGCTGCTGCAGCTCGACCATGTACATCTTCAGGTGCGTGTTCTCGTTTTCGATCAGCTCCGTGTGGCCGCGCGAGGTCGCGCGGCCGGTGATGCGGTCGGTCGTCTTGCACTCGGTGTTGTTCTGGAGACACGGCGAGCAGCCGCCCGGCCGCGCGTCGCAGCGGATCTTGCGGATCTGGCACCGCGGTGAGCACTGTCCCTCTGTCACATGCGCCGTGGCGGCTGAGGCGTGCGCGTACCTTGCATCGATCGCAGGCCTGGCCGGTGCGCGTCGAGCCCGCCATCTTCTTCTTGACGCTGCCCGAAAAGTCGCCGTGGCCGTCGTTGCGCGCCATCTTGGCCAGGGGCGCGGCGACGGCGCTGTCGGGGTCGCCGGAGCCGTCGCCGCCGCCCGGCCGCTTGCTGCTGGACGCCGGCATGGCGGTATCGGCGTGCCGATGGTGGTGGTGGTGGAAGTTGCCGCCGAGACGGAGCGGAATGGCGGTGCGGCAGACGGATCGATCGTCAGTCGTCCCCCCATTCATCCGTCGCGTGGCTCCATCGCCCGGCAGCGCAGCGAACGAACCTCAGCTGCAGCGAAAATCACCGGCCCCGAACACACCCCGCGTCCGCACACACACACACCCACCCGCACGCTCGAGGCCGCCGGGCCACCGCCTCCAGCCACCGCCCGCCCGTGACTCCAGGAATGTGCCCCTGCTCCCAACAGCCGCTGAACCCATCACCTAGTCACCGGCCGGCCCTGCTTACGAGGCCGCGGCCGAGCTTGCACGGTAGTCAAAGGCTATGTGAAGCTGGTCTCGGCGCCTTGCCAATCTCCCGGCCGAGTTTCGACTCCCTATCCGATCCACCATATCTGCCCCCTTATACAGCTAGGGGACCAACCCTCGCTAATGGGGGTCGAGGAGCTTATAGTGATATCGTCACGCCAGAGCTTATAGAGCCGAGACATAGCCCCCTGTGAATGGCTCGGGTCGAGATGGACTCCCCGTATATATTGATTTATTAACCAAGTGCATACCTGCCACGGATGGAGACTGCATACCTGCCACACATGCCACAACACCCGCTCCACCTATGCCTTTTCACCCACCTGCAGAACGGCCCACTCCTGCGCCAGCAGTTGCTCGCCGGCCACCCGGATTTTGAGTATGCCTTTCTCGATGCCTCGCTCATCCTCTCCCGCGCCCACGTGCTGGCCGCCTGCTTCAGAGCGATCCACGACCAGCTCGCGCACCGGCTCACGACCAAGAACGTCCACTCGGAAATCGTATTGGCGCTGAACCCCACCAACAACGTCCGTATGAAGCCTGTTCCCCTGCCCCCCTTCCTCCCACGCTCATCCCCTGCCCCCCTTCCTCCCACGCTCATCCCCTGCCCCCTTCCTCCCACGCTCATCCCGCCGGCAGGTCGCCGAGGCATTTCGCCGCTTCGGGGTCCAGCCGGACACCCGGAACATCATCGCCGTCAAGGTGGGCGGGGACGGGGCTGCGGTCGAGCAGCACCTCCGGGCCCACGTTGCCGGATCGCCCGCCAGGCTCACGGACGACGCCCTGACGTCCATGCACGATGCGGCGAGGATCCGAACCATCTACCGCCTGGAGGCTCCGACCCACGCGGAGCAAGCGACGCTGCTGGGACCGGACGCCGAAGCGTCACTCCTGGGTCTCATGGCCGTGCGGACCTGACCCCGTCCGCTCCCAGACGCTCCCCACCTCGAACAATCGCCTCGGGCTCAACCCGACCGTGGACCAGCTGAGCGGCACGCATCGTCCGACGACGACGACGACGACGACGACGACGTCGTCGAGCATCGCGACGACCCATGTGGCGAGGGTATGTGGCGAAGGTCTGCAGGCGACTTGTCTGGCTTGGTGGGAAGGATGCGGGCACGTTGGTTGGGGAGGCGCAGATGTGACTTGACGAAGGAATTGGATGACGGGAAGGCCGCGCGGCCCAGGAGAAGGCGGTAGATTTTGGACATATATGGTCGGGAAGCGGATGTGAATACATGTACACGTCGGAGGTGGTCCGCCCCAAGCATGTCGCCCTGTCACCGGCGCATGTGGTGGACGGCCACGGTGGGTTGCCAGCGGTCCGTATATATCCATTCTGCAACCGAAGGAGAATTCCCCTCCGGCCTCGCGGTTCCCCTCCGACCTCGTTGTTCCCCTCCGACCCCGTTGTTCCCCTCCGACCCCGTTGTTCCCCTCCGACCCCGTTGTTCCCCTCCGACCTCGTCGCACTCCATGCCAAATCACTCCACATCTCGCGCTGGGAATCGGTCGGAGAGCCACGTCAGCCATCAGGACGACACGATCCCCATCGCAGTCAATCCGAGAAGCGCGAGAGATACTGGCGCAGGCGGTTCCGAGAGCGGGGACGGGGCTCGGATCTGCCTTGACCGTGTGATCGAGGCTCAGGGGCGGGTGTGCTGTACGCCGGGGGCGCCTCGTTGGGGGGGACGATGGTGTTGTAAGCAGGAGGGGCATCGGCATCGTCGGCCGCCCATCGGGGATGGAGGGGGCGAGGGGGCGGGAGGGTGCCGTTCTCGATATCATCCATATGGCGCGCATACAGCGAGACGAACGGCGTCTGGCCATGGCCTGGCGAGGCGGGTGGAGGCCCGGGAGGATCGGGCTGCCGGTGGCGTGTGTCTGGTGCCCCGGCGTCAGCTGCGTCGAATCGCGCCTCCTCTGCCTTGCCGTGCGCCGCCGGGCGGTCGACCGGTGCGCCGATGATGCTGCTCGAGCTGGCCGGACGGCCCCGGCGCCGTCTCGTGAAGTGCGCCATCCATCTCTCGCGCTCTCTTCCCTCCATGACCAGGAAGCAGACCCACTCGCTGGGACTCAGTTCGTCCGGCTCGATCTCGCGCATCCGCAGTTGACTGGCGGCGAGATGGCGGCGCTGGATCGACAACGGCCGGTTGGTCCTGGCTTCGACCTGCAGCGCGCCGAACCCGCCGGATCTGATCGGAGGGGTGTCGTACATAGCGGGCCTCCTGGCCCTGTTGCGCGAAGGCATCGTGGCGCTGCTGGTGCTTCCGGAGGCCTGGCACAGACACGGGCATCCCGAGGCCTCCTCCCGGCCCAACTCAAGCGGCACCATGCCCGCGAACGGAGGCCCGTCTGCGGCGACGTCCCCGGATATCTATGCATGTACGACGCCGCCGTGGGCGAGCGTCCAGATGATGGCGGGCCCATGGCGGGCCCACGGCGGGCACATCGGTGGCGGGGCACAGGGCGGGGGCACGGGGCGGGGGCACAGAACATGGAGGCATTCCGGCTTGACCGTACAACGACCCTCACTGCTCCAGACGTCCACATTTTTGTGTTCGGCCACTGTACAGTCCTCTCGGCCCCCTTCCCACCTCCCGATCCGACCACATTGCCTGCTGAGATGCCAAATTTAGCACCCGCATCTGGATCTCGATCGACGGAGGTTGGAGCCGTCCCGGGGGCACCGCGCCGCCAATAATCGAGCCGACGTTTCCGATGATGCTGTACCACGGCCGGGCGGCATGCACGGCTGAGGGCGGTGATGGTCTCGGTCGACATTGCTGCTCCCCTGAGCGGGCTGGCCCCTGTGTCTCTCTTGCCTCTCCTCCACTGCACCAGCACCCCACTGCACAAGCACCGCTCGACATCAGCCACCCCAACCGCTCGATACCAGCCACCCCACCCGCTTTGGATATCCCCAGGGACCAGCAGCAGCGATGGGCAAGTAGGTCGCCTCCCGCACTGTCTTGCTCGGCCGAAGCGGGCCAGCACCTGCTACCAGGCGTACGGCTGACCCCCTTCTTTTTCCCCCCCAGACCAGTCCATCCAGCGACCGTCCACTTCCCCATCTCCTTCCTCTTCCTCGGCTACGCTCTCGACACCCTGAACCATGTCCGCTTCAGCCTCCCCGATGCCATCAATTCCGCCCTCGCCCCGGCCCACGACATGACACGCGCGTCTTACTACCTCCTCTCCCTGGGCCTGATCACCGCCATCCCCGCCGTGCTCACCGGTGGTCGCGAACTCATGATGATGATCAACAAGCAGGGCATGAAAGACGCCGACGGCGCCGTCAAGCCCAAAGTCAAGGCGGCATTCGCCCACGCGGCCTTCAACGACATCGTTCTGGCCGTCAGCACGTACATCTGGTACCACAAGCGGTCGACGGCGCACCCAACCCTCCCGGGCACCGTTCCGGGCGCGGCCGAGGCGGCGTATGCACCCAGCAAAGGCATGGTCATTGCCGGTGTCATCGCCACCGTGCTCATGCTCATGGCCGCGAACATCGGATGCGTGCTCACATACAACTTCGGGGTCGGCTTCTCCACCCTCAGCAAGCCGAAAGAGGGTAAGAAGAGCACATGAGACCGACACGCCTGGACGTCCCTCGGACGAAGAGCTGACGGATGCGGAACGCACAGTCAACCTCCGAGCCGGACGGTACGCCGACGACATGCCATTGAAGAAGGAGGTCAAGGAGGCGGAAGTGGCGGGCTCACAATATGCGAACCTCGGTGCCTGGACCACGCGAGCGTCGGGTGCGCCGGCGTCGCACAGCAGCTAGCATCGCCGGGGAGAAGTGGACATGGAGAGGTGATGGAGCCAAAAAGAGGCGAAGAGGTGTGTGCACACTCGATTGGGAACGACAGGATATCTCTGGAGTCATCAGAACGACAGGAATTGCATGTATCAGAATGACAGGACTTGTATGTATCGGAATGACTGGAATTCTGTGCACCAACCCGACACGGCTTGTACGTATCAGAATGATCGGACACCTATGTATCCGAGCGACAGGACTTGTATGTATCCGAGCGACAGGATTTGCATGTGTCAAAATGACTGGAATTCTATGTATCAGAATGATCGGACCCCTAGCGACAGACAGGACTTGTATGCATCCGGGCGACCGGATTTCCATGTATCAACATGACTGGAATTCCATGTATCAAAACGACCGGATCGCTAGGTATCACAATGACTGGAATTCCATGGATCAGAACGACAGGACTTCTCTACATCAGAATGATCAGACACCTCTGTATCAGAATGACAGGACTTGGATGTACCAGAACGACGGGATTTCCATGTATCAGAATGTCCATGTATCAGAGCTTCGTTTCTCGTTTCGCGTCCCTCGTCCCTCCTTCTCTCGACACCACCTCCAGTCTCCGAGGCCCTTCTCGCGGGAAGTCAACCAGGACGCCCTGGTCGGTGTGCCCAGCCCGATCAGAATGCATGAGTTCCGGCCCGGGCGGGGGAAGAGCCCGGAGCTGTTTCCTGTCGTCGGGTTGCGTCCGCGGCGGCATCATCTGAGGCGGAAGGGGGGAAAGGAGATGTCGCTGGAATGGACCAGTCGATCGACGTCCCTGCTCGTGGACCACACGACCACACCCATTGTGGACGCATTCATGCTTACAGTGGTATCGTGGATGTGTCCGTGCCATGTACTCCCAAATGCGTCCATTGGTATCCTGGATTTCCCTGCCGTGTACTCATCGATGCTTCAATTGCTCACGCAACGGGCAGAAGCATCACCGATGCCCACCCACCGGCACTCCGCAAACTGGGGCCCAGATTGCTACGGCTGGAGCGCGTCGAGATGCCCCTGCCCATGCCAAAACGGCTGCGACGGCTTTCGCGTCACTCTCCTCGAGCCCCTGCGACTCGGGGCAGGATCCGAACCGGCGTCGTTGTCGGCCGCGCCAGACGCTCTTCGACTTCGCCGACCCGTTCGTGCGGCAGGCCCCGCAGACTCCATCTCACCGTCACTCATCATCGCCGGAGAAGCCGTGGTGCTGGTCGTGCGGCTCGGTGGCGCTATGCCTCCGTACGCGCGCCCTTCATGTTCCCCTTCCTCCTCCTGGTTCGTCGGTCTCGGAGCAGGTATGACGCCTTGCCCGGCAGCTTGCGCTCCGCCTTCCAGCGGAGCCGTGAGCAACGCGTCGACATGCACGTCGTCGTCCCGCTCACCACTGGCATCATCATCGTCGTCGTCGTCGTCGTCGTCGTCGTCGTCGCCGTCAAAGCCTTCGCCTTCTACAAGCCACCAGACGGGGATGGCGGCAATGATGGCAACCCCTGCGAGGAACCACCACGGCGCGACGACATAGCCCGCTTTGACCCCGGCAGACATGATCGCCCCAGCCATGGCGGGACCGGCAGCTCGGCCGACGGCCGACACGGAGGTTGCAAATCCATTGAGCGTGCCGAGCGTCCGAAGACTGGAGGCGGAGTTGGTGAGGAGGATGGTGCTGCAGGGGAATGCGAAAATGCCCATCACACACTTGAGCAGCATGGCGGTGAACATGCAGCCGACCTGAGCCCGCGTGGTGGGAAGCAGGGCGGTGAAGGGAGTGACGAAGTATATGATGGGGAAGCCGACCGCCACGACTTTGAGGCAAAAGAGGATGCCGTAGCGTCGGGCGAGAGGCGGGAACACGAAGAATTGGATGACGATTCCCACGATGCCGTAGCAGGTGGACAGGAGTCCGATCTGGAAGTGGTTCAGGCCGAAGCCTCCGGCGAACTTGAAAGGCGGCGTGAAGGGGGTCGAGTGGCCGCGGGAGTCATGGATGGAGTCGTGCTGCATGAAGACGGGAATGAGCTGGTCGAAGGCCATGCTGTGCATGGCCAGAAGGGTGTAGACGATCAAGTTCATGACGGCTTGCCGATCCAGGACTTCTCGCCAGCTGGGTGCCGCCAGCTTCGGCTTCGTCTCGAATGACACCGCGTCCTCCTCGTCGCTCACGGCGTTGGAGCGCGTGAGCAGGGGATCGGTTTCGTGGCGGGTGTGTGGTTCACGGCGGTTCCGTGGGCGCAGGTGCAACCTCTCTTCGACCGTGTGCCACACCGCCTTGGTGCTGCGGACCATCTGCCGCCCGGCCATCACGCCGTAGTCCCGCCGTCCCTGGACGCCGTGCAATGTCTCGTGCAAGAAAAGAAAGCCCACGCTGATCCCACACGCAAAGACGCACGCGCCGACCAGGTTTGGCAGCAAGTATGGGAACTGCTCCCACACGTTGGCCCCGGCCCGCTTCTCGCCGGGCTTGACGTTGAAGGGGTTGGCGAGCGCTCCGCCGATGATGGGCCCGAAAATGCTTCCAATGTTCCACACCAACGGCATCAGGCTGAATGCCCGAGGCTGCAGCTCCTTGAACGGCACCATCTCGGCCACTGTTGTCCGTATGATCCCCACGTTGCCATTCCCCGCCCCGGCCAGTGCTCGGACCACGATGGCCATGGGCAAGCTCGTGCTGCAGCCCCAGGCCAGCGACGTGAGCATGGTGGATGTGAGTCCGAGCAGAATGGCGGGTTTTCGGCCGTATGTGTCGCTGAAGCGGCCCCACGGAATGCCCGAGAAAGCTTGGAACAGGGAGAAGACGGCGGCGCAGATTCCAGCCCACGTTCCGACCTCGTTCTGGGGGATGTGGAAAGACTGGACCATCTCCGGGAGGTATGGGTAGAGGGAGGTGGAGGCGATGGGCTCGGCGAAGCGGCATATTGCTGTGGGTGACAGCGAGGGGCAGTGTGTTAGCACGGCGACGGTATGCTCGACGACTCGGGATTGGAGCGGGCAGCAGGACGGCTGGGAGGCGTGTGAGGGCAATGGAATGCTCGACGCTCACTTACCCAGAATGATCAATTGCTGCACCGGGAGCTTCCGCTCACGGCGTTTCCGTTTCGCCGCCGCCATGGTGTGCGGGCAGGACGGTCTGGAGGCGGATCCTGCACTTCGCCGGCCCAAGTCGGCGATGCCTCCGAAGCATTGAAGGAGGCGTGGACCCGGAGGCTGCGTGCCGTTTGACGTGCTGCTCCGCTGGGCTGCTGCATAAGCCCCCGCCGCAATCGGCCCCTGATAGACCTCTCGCGGTTCTTGGCCATTGTGGGAGCGAGGCACAAGCAGGCACACACCGCCTGGCCGGAGCGATCTCGGATGTGTGTGTGTGCGGACCAAGGAACCCAGCGTCGACCTTCGATCGTTGCGGCTAGTCGGTGGAGCCTGGTCGCTGGGGATATTGCTGCAATCGGACCCGGCCTCAGGTGCGGCAGCCAATGATCCCGCACCCCCATCGAACCTGGCCTGAGCCGCTCCGGGCGCCGGCCCCAAGCTTTCTTGTCATGCAAGGCTACGGCTCCCACGCTCCTTGTCGCGCAAGGCTATGGCTCCCAGCAACATCACTCCATGGCACGATCGTGAGGTAGTTGATGTACACCGAATTCGTCTCTGTTCGTGCCTAATACCTTCTACAACGTCCAGAATCGACGGCGCCTTGCACGCTTCGTCTCCCTCCACCCATCTCACCGCGCCCTTGCCGACCCTCACGTCGACCGGCTCCGCCGACAGGGCGCCTCTTTCGGTCTCTTCCATCCGCGCAGTATTGCCTTGGCCGTGTTGTCTAGAGCATGGGCTCATGGGCGGAGAAGGTGAAGGCAATGGCCTGAAGTTCGCTGCTTGGCTTCTACCTCTGATCAAGTTTGAGATATCCCCCCCTCCCCCCCCCTGATTGGAGCGCAGGAAAGTGCTGCCAGGGAAGAAAGTGCTGGTGCATCCTGCTACAGGTGGAATTGCTAGACGGTAATCATCGGCATTCAATGGCGCTGGCCTCGCGTTCGTGTTGACGCCATTCGATGTTGTCTCCCCTTCTTCTTCGTCAATCTTGTTCGGCGGCGTCAAGATGTTTTGCTGCAGGGTAATGAACCGTTCTGATCGCTGCGCCCATTCGCGCGAGTGGCGTCTGGCGCGAGGGCTGTCTCCAGCCCATGCGCAAGGGTTGAGTGTCCAGGCTGAAATACAGTTGCAGATGGCCGAGAGCTGGCAGCGCGGCGGCACCTGGACCCCAAGTGTCATTAGAGCTGCTGTTTCACGGTCAAGGCAACGGACATACCCTTTCTATAGAACTACTACCCCAAGTCTTTTTTGATGGCTTTCGTAGCAAAGATCCGACTGTAGCTACCGGTCCGTCAACAAACCCCATAGGTGTCACATGCGAACTGCAGCAAGAGAGCATGTGACGACGATGGTGCTCCAGAGGGAGCTGGAAGTAGATACATCGCCGGAAGTTGTATGTTCGGCAACGAGGTGTTGTCCAGGGCGAAAAGAGGATAGGCGAAGAGAGCTGGGTGTGAGTGTTCAATGCGTGGAAGGTGCAGATAATTGGCAACGGTGGCGAAAACGGCGGCGCATCAACAACAAATAAAAAGCTAAAGCTCGCACTTCGATTTCACACTCTCCATCCCCTTTCCATCATCCCCTCCCCATCATCCTCCCCCATCATCCCCTCCCCATCATCCTCCCCCATCATCCTCCCCCCCATCATCCTCTCCCCATCATCCTCTCCCCATCATCCTCTCCCCCATCATCCTCTCCCCACCGTCCTCTCCCCATCATCCTCGACCTCTCCCCCATCATCCTCTCCCCACCGTCCTCTCCCCATCATCCTCGACCTCTCCCCATCATCCTCTCCCCCATCATCCTCTCCCCCATCATCCTCTCCCCACCGTCCTCTCCCCATCATCCTCGACCTCTCCCCATCATCCTCTCCCCATCATCATCTCCCCCATCATCCTCCCCCATCATCCTCTCCCCATCATCCTCTCCTCATCATCCTCTCCCCACCGTCCTCTCCCCATCATCCTCGACCTCTCCCCATCATCCTCGACCTCTCCCCATCATCCTCTCCCCATCATCCTCTCCCCCATCATCCTCCCCCATCATCCTCTCCCCATCATCCTCTCCTCATCATCCTCTCCCCCATCATCCTCTCCCCACCGTCCTCTCCCCATCGTCCTCTCCACATCGTCCTCTCCCCATCGTCCTCTCCCCATCATACTCGACGCCTCCCCATCATCCTTTCCCCATCATGCACCGCGTTTCCCTTCCGCACGGTCAATGATGAAGCCTTCGGGCTAATATACAGATACTACAAACCTAGGGACCCAAGCCTCCAGCCTCCGTGGCTGGGGTGACTTGAGAGCCCAATGTGGTACAACTTGAGAAGCTCTGAGACCTTTTTTCCCCTTAATGATTCACGACTGGGAGATGTTCCAAGACATGCTAACAGTCACACACATACTGCAGACCGGAGCCGACTCAACAAAGCCGCACGCGGCGAGCAACACGAACACACCAGCAAGCCCCTACAGCAGCGACCATAACCGCCGCTGAACCGATGGGCGGGTGCATAAGCGCCTCGCTCTGACCGCCGCAACATGGCCTGTCCATCAAGAGGAGGAATACCCGCTCAGGGGCGGGCTTTGCCAGAACTGCTTGCCATCAACCAACTGACCGGCAAGACTCAAGTCAACACTGGCCTCCCGGGCGCAAGGTATGTGCTCGCCTCCCTCCACAGTCTCCAGCACTGCAATGATGATTTTCACATGCACCCGGGCAATAATCTTTCCAGTTATTGTTTCTTGCCATATGCCCGCCGAGCGATCCGGCCGCCTGCATCTCTGCGGTTGGACATGAAACAAGTAATGGTGTCATCCTTCTGAGCGCTATCCTCTCGCAAACCCTTCCCCATACGCAGGAGAAAGGATTTGTATTGTTTGCTGACGCTTATTCTTCCGAGATGTTACCAGGAATTGTCGCAGCCATCATCAGGCTGCTCTCCATATGCTCACCGCAGCGGGCAGGCAAGACTCAAGCCGGGCCTCCCGGGCGCAAGGTATGTGCTCAACTCCCTTCACAGTCTCGAACACTGGAATGATGATACAATACACTGGACGAGTGAGCCGGCCGCTCAGGCGATCAGGTTCAGCATGAGCCTAAACCTGTTAAGAACATCTGACATGCACAAAACACCATCACAGATGTTGTTAACTACACTGAGCTAAACTGACTTTTTTATCGGGCTGCTCTCCAGATGCCCACCGCAGCCGGCACGCAAGACTCAAGCCAATACTGGCCTCCCAGGCGCAAGGTATGTGCTCAACTCCCTTCACAGTCTCGAACACTGGAATGATGATACAATACACTGGACGAGTGAGCCGGCCGCTCAGGCGATCAGGTTCAGCATGAGCCTAAATCTGTTAAGAACATCTGACATGCACAAAACACCATCACAGATGTTGTTACCTACACCGAGCTAAACTGACTTTTTTATAGGGCAGCAGGAGGGGGGCAGGTTTGTGTGGAGACTACAGATGGACAACCGATCGCGCTTGGCTAAGGTCTCCCGGGAACGATGATGGTTGTCGGGAAACGGTGATGGTTGTCGGGGAACGGTGATGGTTGCCGGGGAACGGTGATGGTTGTCGGGGAACGGTGATGGTTGTCGGGGAACGGTGATGGTTGTCGGGAAACGGTGATGGTTGTCGGGGAACGGTGATGGTTGCCGGGGAACGGTGATGGTTGTCGGGGAACGGTGATGGTTGTCGGGGAACGGTGATGGTTGTCGGGGAACGGTGATGGTTGTCGGGGAACGGTGATGGTTGTCGGGGAACGGTGATGGTTGTCGGGGAACGGTGATGGTTGTCGGGGAACGGTGGTGGCCGTCAGGGAGCTAGGCTTGATCATGCTACTTGTTTTTCTTGTACATAAGACGATACGATGGCCGCTGAAATGCCGCAGAAACTCTTGCTAGTCAGTCTTGTCAGTAATGTTTCCAGAAAGCAACTTCGTGTTATGCATCGAAGGTTTTCTAAGTCGTTATATGTGTTCTGAACACATAGATATAGTTTAATACGGCTCATTTGAAGACTATATCTCGAACTGAAGAAGGAAGAATCTATGCAGCCTTTCGTAGTAGTGGATACCAAGCCGGGTCGGCCCGTCACTGAACCTAGATCCAGGGAAGCGTGCCCAAGGCCGCTACCCAGGGTCCACTACCCTTACTACCCTTTCTACTACCGTATTACTACTCTCTCTATTACTAGCGGTTGCCCTTAACAACTTAGTAATCCCTTCTATCCCTTCTATTTCTATTCTTTTAGCCAATTACATCGCTCTATTCTCGGCAGTTTTCTTAGTACTCTTTCTATCTATTCTGCACCTTTTTTATACTATTTTAAGCTTTAATTCTAGCTTCTTTTTCTATCTTAATTTGCTTCTATTCTGGCTTTAATCCGTGTAGTTTTAGCCTTATCCTCTTCTGTCTATCCTAGTACTATTCTAGTTGTTTGTTTCTTATCTATTTTAGTCTTAATTTGTAAGGGCTTAAGAATCTTAGTTTAGAAACTTAGGGCTAGGTATCTATATAAAGGAACTAATAGGCAGTTCCTTCGTCGTCTGCTGCTGTACAATTTGTACCTACGAAGCTAAGCTAGCAATTTCTCCCTATATAAGGGTGTAAGGTTTACACTCTGTATAGAGGATCGGGAGTTTCCCTCTGTATAGTAGTGCAGAGTTTTCCCTCTGTTTAGAGGGGCGGCAACTCCCCTCTATATAGGGCTATAGGATTCTCCCTCTGTATAGGAGGAGGGTCGTATTAGTAACTCTGTATAGAGAGTAGGGTCGTGCTAGCACTGCTAAGTTGCAGTCCTTAGGGCAACAGCTAGCTTAGGTCTAGGACCTAGGCTAGGCGGCGCCCCCTAACAATACCCCCCTCCCTTCTAATAGTGCTTCTTTCGTACGATAGCGTATTGTATACCCTTAGCTCTTAGGGTTCCTCTAGCAGGTAGCGCCTCCTGTCTTTGTCTAGGCACTTGCTAGTCGGCTATGCCTACTAGATGCCCTCCCTCTACGCTGTTGCAACCTTGGCCCTATCTATCTAGATCCTGTAGCTAAGGCAGAGGAGGACCTGCTAGCAGGGAAGGTAGGTAGTACTAGATCGCTTCTACCTAATCTTAACCGATTCCGTTTGCTACTTTAAGGATACTAAAGCTAAGGCAGAGGAGGACCTATAAGCAGTTATAAAGGTGCAGGAGGTGCTCGGTCCTGTCTGTCTATTTACCTCCTACCCTATAGCCCTAGCTATATACTCTGCGTCCTAGCTATACGGTCTGGCAGCAGCGGGCTGTCTAGCTCTGTCTCTATGCCCTAGTCGCTGTCCAGAGTTCAGCTCCTAGGTAGATGTTCCTACCTCTGTCTAGTCGTCTATAGGGCTGTCGCTCGTCTAGTGTAAGGGCTTAAGAATCTTAGTTTAGAAACTTAAGGCTAGGTATCTATATAAAGGAACTAATAGGTAGTTCCTTCGTCGTCTGCTGCTGTACAATTTGTACCTATAAAGCTAAGCTAGCAATTTCCCTCTATATAGGGGTATAAGGTTTACACTCTATATAGAGAATTGGGAGTTTACCTCTATATAGTAGTACAGAGTTTTCCCTCTATTTAGAGAGGTAGCAATTTCCCTCTATATAGGGCTATAGGATTCTCTCTCTATATAGGAGTAGGGTTATATTGGTAACTCTATATAGAGGGTAGGGTTGTGCTAGTACTGCTAAGTCGCAGTCCCTAGGGCGACGGCTAGCTTAGGTCTAGGACCTAGGCTGGACAGCGCCCCCTAACAATACCCTCCTCCCTTCTCGTAGTGCTTCTTTTGTATAGGTATGTCGTATACCCTTAGCTCCTAGTGTTCCTTTAGCAGATCGCGACTTCCTGTCTCTGTCCGGTCGTCTACAGGGCCGTTGCTCGTCGCCTACTAGGTTGTAGTTGCCTTCTTTGCTCCCTTTTTATATAGTTGTAGCAGCTACTCTAGTTGCTATTGCCTTATATAGTAGGTAGCTACCCCCTAAATATTAAACCTCCCTGCTTCTCTTTCCCTTCCCTCCTTCTCTTCTATTCCCCTGCCTGCTACCCCTCCCTCTACGCCGTCCCCTACTACTGTCTACTGTCTACTGTCTACTGTCTACTGTCTACTGTCTACTGTCTACTGTCTACTGTCTAACGTCTACTACTAACGTCTACTGTCTACCGTCTACTACTAACGTCTAACTACTATTAATCTAGCTACTACTAGTTACTACTACTAGCTACTACTACTAGCTACTACTATTATGCTACGTACCCCGTCCGGCCGTTCCTGCTGTAGTTCTCTTATAGTTACTAGCTCTTCTCTTGTAGTTCCTAGCCCTTCTTCTGCCTGTCTAGCTAGTGTCCCTCCTTCTTTTTACCTCTAGTAATAGAATGCCTAGCTCGACTAGCAACTTCGCTTCCAGTTCGTACAGGTCCCTGTCTTCTGTATAGTCCAAGCTAACGTCTTAGATGCTATACTAATAAGCAGTAGGATACTACTAAGCTACCCTTCTACGCCTTTTGGTATAACCCTGTCTAGGTTACGCTTTAGCAGGTTGCTATAGCCTGCGCGTTGTACGTTAACGCTATGCTTATTGCTACCTATAGCTAGCTCTGTGCTGCCTGTCCTAACTCCTCCTAGGGCTTACTTAGTCTATACTACCTTCTAGGCTTCTAGGCTAGGGTCTGCGCCTCTTATAAGTAGAAGGATAGCTCCCTCTACTGCCCCTACCGCCGTCTAGAGGAGGCGCGTAGGGGTAGGGGGGTGCCTCTGCTCCCTAGCGCTAGCCTAGGTAGGGGTCCTGCTAGCTAGGAGGTAATTAAGATTTTAGATAGGGAGTCGGCTGCCCTGTCTCCTAACTGTTCCCTTCCTCCTGCCCCTCTTCTATATAGTGTAGTGTTAGCAGGACCCGGTAGGATCCTACGTCTTAATTCTCGATCCTTTAACAACCTAAGTTGCTAGTAGCTACTCTGTACCTAGAGTAGATTATGCCCCTTTCTGCTATATAGTGCAGTGTTACTGTAACTAGGCAGGAGGATAGTTCTCCTCCTACCTGTCTAGCGCAGTTGTGTCCTGTAGAGCCTTATATAGTTCCTATATAGGCTCTGCCTACCCTCTCTATTTTACTAGGTGCTCTGCCCCCTTCCGCTTCCTTTAGCTCTTAAGGATTCCTTCTACCTTGTACTCTTCCTAGCTCTTAGTAATAATTGCTAGTAGGCGCGCGTCGTCTGTTGTCTAATGCAGTAGGGGGTCTGTATATACCAGCTGTATAAGGTCTATGTAGAAGACTAGGTAAATCCCTAGGGAAGTGTTAAGTCGTATAGCGTATGTGCCTACTAGTTAGACTACTGTAAACTTCTGGTTCTTCTAATCTAGTTTCTGGCTTAGCTAGTCTATATAGATGTTTCGCTAGTTTAGCTGGACCTTATCTCCTGCCTTATACCTTAGTATAGCCTACTGTCCCTTGTTGGCCTACTCTTCCGTATTCTGTTAAGCTATAGCTAGACTCGCTTTCGCCTATTAATAGGCATTCGTAATCGTCTGTACGATAGCCTCTCCCTACTAAATTAGGGATCGTATAGGGCGTAGGGTAGCACTACTTAGGGTTAGTAGAAGTAGGGAGTAGTCGTATCTGTAGGCTATAAAGAAGGGGGACAATCCTGTAGCATTAGCTATATAGCTGTTAATAGCTAGCTCCGCTATAGGGAGAAGGCGGTTCTAGTTTGTCTAATTATAGTCGACGTACGCTTGGAGGTACACTTCTAACGTCGAATTGACCCTCTCCGTCGTACCGTCCGTCTGTAGATGCTATATAGTTAATAGGCGGCGTTCTACGTTTAGCAACTAACATACCCTAGCCTAGAGCTAGCTTGTAAACTGTGTGCCCTAGTCCGATACAATTAACCTAGGGAATCTGTACTTACTAAACGTTATCTGTATAAATGCCTAGGTAGTGTCCTTAGCTGTAATAGAGTCTATTCCTTCTAATATTACTCCCTTCGTTAGCTTGTCTATAACTACTATAATGTTCTGCCGTCTGTCGCTCTTAGGGAGGTCTGTAATATAGTCTACTGTTAGGTCTTGCTAGGGCCGGTCCAGTATTAGTAGGGGTTTTAGCAGCCTATACTTTAGTTTAAGCTAGGGCTTCGTCTATCTATAGACATCGCAGTTCTGTACGAACCTGCAGATATCCTTTGCTATCGCTAGCTAGTAATAGTCCCTAGTAACAATGCTGTATGCCTCCTCGCGCCCTAGGTACCCGGTTGCTATAGAATTATGCACCTGTTGTATTAAGCTTATATAGAGCTTCTTGTCTGCTAGGACCTAAATCTAATTCCTAAACTTTAGGTTGTTCTCCTCGTCTACTAAGCACTCTGCTGCCGATACCTTAAGGTAAAGCTCTATACGGAGCTTCCGCTGTCCTCCTTAGATTGCTATATAGGCCCCTTAGTATACGTCGTCCTTTTCTACTACCTCTTCCTATACCTGCAGTTACGGTTCCTAGATATATATTGCTGCTAGGCGGATAGTCCCTTTGCCTAGCTCTTCCTTAAATATCTAGAATGTTCGTAATTTTAGCTAGTCGTCCTTATACGTTGTTAGTATATCCTAGTCCTGTCTAGATAGCGCATCGGCCTGGCTATTGTCCTTACCCTTGCGATACTAGAGTCT
The DNA here is from genome assembly GCA_016165855.1 of Pseudocercospora ulei. Classification (NCBI taxonomy): domain Eukaryota; kingdom Fungi; phylum Ascomycota; class Dothideomycetes; order Mycosphaerellales; family Mycosphaerellaceae; genus Pseudocercospora; species Pseudocercospora ulei. The sequence goes on from JACWNB010000003.1 coordinate 4,014,667, forward strand.
TATTTTAAAGCGGCTTAGGTACATCGCCTATTATAAATGTCTCTTAGACAGCTTTTAGGGTTGCGTAAAGTACTTAAGGTTCTTATAGTCGGTTAGGGCGAGAAACTCGGGAACTGAGCAGAGTTCTCTATCCTATACTTCGTAACACTGTACGACTGCTAGCAATTCCTTCTTACAGATAGGGTAGTTGCACTTAGCTAGGGAGTTCTTCTTAGAGAAGTACATATATAGGTACAGAAGTCTGTCTAAGCCTACCTGTAACAGGATACTCTCTATATAGTACCCTAAGGAGTTAGTTTCTAGTATTGTCGTACGTTCTAGGTCGAAGGCGGCAAGCGTTAGTCCTGTTGTAAAGAGCTCCTTTAGCCTGTTAAAGCTTCTATTACACTCGTCCGTCTATTGAAACTGCTTGTCCTTATATATTAGCTCGACTAGGGGGCGTATAATCTCCGAGTAGTTTTATATAAACTAGTAGTAGAAGTTAGCAAACCTAAGAAATTCCTATATGCCCTTAATACTCGTAGGCGGCTTCTGTTGCTTAATAGCATTGATCTTCTTCCTATCTATACTAATGCCTTTCTCTGCCTTAATAATAAACCCTAGGTATTTTATACACTATATACCGAATTTATATTTGTCGATGTCGAGGTACAAGCTAGCCTGTTGCAGTCGATCTAATACCTTCTTAACGTCCTGTATGTAATCTATATAGGTGCTATCTGTAAAAACCAGTATATCGTCGAGGTACACTAAATAGATATTGTCTAGTAACCCTTGTAGGGACCTATTAATATACCTCTAGAAGGTCGCTAGTGCATTAGCAAGGCTAAAGGAGGTAACAAGCTACTCGAAAAGACTATATCTTGTATAGAAGGCAGTTGTCTATTTACAGCCTTCCTTAATCTATATCTTGTAGAAAGCTAAGACTACGTTAAGCTTAGTAAACTACTTTGCCTTGCTAATCCGTCTAAGAGTCTTATTAACAAGGGGTAGGGGGTACTGGTCCTTCTTAGTAATCGCGTTAATGCCTCTATAGTCTACGCAGAAACGCAAGCTAGCCTTGCCCTCCTTATAGACAAACAGTACTAGGGCTCCTACAGACGAGGTACTTGCCTAAATAAAACCTTTAGCAAGTAGGCCGTCCAGTGTCTTGCGTAGTACTAGGAGTTCTCTAGAGGATATACTATATAGCAGACTGTATAGTACTTTAGGCAGACTCCTATCTAGGCAGGGCTCTAGCTAGATATTGTAGTCAATTCCTTCTCCTTAGTGTAGCAGCAGTTTCGAGGCCGACTTTAGCTTAAAGAGGTCTAGGTATCCTGTATATTCTACTAGGAGCTTCGTACAGGGGTCCGTTGCTTTCTTAGGCGCTAATGCCTTCTTAATGTCTGCAGTCGCAATGTTGATCTCGGCCTTAGCATTGCCGCCCTATAGAACCCTCCCTTGGTCTTGGAGCCTCTGCTTCGTTACTACTAGGTATAGCCGTCCCTGTCTAATGTCTAGCTTGCCCTGCTAGGGCTCTATCTATAGCTTCCCTAATATTAGGTTATACCCTAACTTGTCCTGTATAATATAGAGGTATAAGTCCTGCTCGTAGTGTCCTTACAGCTCTATCGTTACTTTTACTATATAGGTAATGTCCAGTCCTTGCCTAGTAATGCCTAGTATATATATAGGCACAGTAGGGGTCGTCTTAATATAGTGTCTCTATACGAAGTCTTCGTTAATTACTCTATATACTAAACATCCTATGTTAATCAATGTCTGCACTATAGCAGTCCTGTTTAGTATAGGCCGTACAATAAACAGCGTAGTCGTTATATAGTTGCTCTTAAAAGATAGCTAAGTAGTGCTTTAATTTAGAAATCTATCTCGTATACGCCTCTAGTAGAGCCTTCGCTTAGAGGCTACTCTTTTCCCAACTTGTCGTTATCTGAGGGGGACTCCTTATTCTCTTGTTAGGGCGCTGCATTTGCTACCCTTACAGTAGTCGGCTGTCCTCTAGGTCTCTCTATAGGCAAAAGCCTGCAATTCTGTATAGTGTAGCCTATCTTGCTATACCTATAGCAGCTCCCTTCTGCCCTTCTCTTGTCTAGGGTAGCTATATCTACCTACTGTACCCTTTTAGCAGCAGCCCTTAGCTGTACAGTAACAGCTGCTGCTACTCTCGTCGTCGTTAGTTCCTAGTCTATAGCATCTGTCTGCTACTAGAGGGGTTGTTGTATCTTATAAGCGTAGCTTATCTGTCTAAGCCTATGCTGCTAGTCGTCGACTATCCTAAGGAGATTACAGAATTCCTTGTATATAGCTAGTTGTATTACGCCTACTAGTCCTATTATAATCTCCTTAGAGAGGCCTACCTCTAAGGAGGTAATTTTTATCCTGTCCTCCTATTAGAGTCCTCCTGCCTCTACTAGGGTCTAGTCGTATTCTGTAAGGAACTCTCGTATAGTCTTGCGTCCTTGCTTTATCGTATTAACCTATAGGAGTGCTCGGCCCTTGCAGTCTAGGTCCTTATAGCTTATGTTAAGAGCTGTCTAGAGCATTGTTATTATAGCTATTGCTAGGTTAGCAATAGCTGTCTCGTAGTACGGCAGAATCTGTGCTGCCGCCCTGCCCTTTAACCTTCTAAAGAGGTACACTACCTTGCCTAGCTCGGTCGGGTATGCTCCTAAGTCGACTAGAAGCTTAGAGCGTATCTAGGCAGTCTAGGAGGGGTACTCGGCTAGTAACGTTAGGGAGTTTGCTCTTAGAGGCCTAGGTGTAGGCTATCGTGTCCGTCGTCGTCGTCGTCGTCGTCGTAGGGGTCGGATCGCAATTAGACGCCCTAAGCTGTCGTAGCTCCTGTTCCTGTTAGGAAATTATTACAGCCTAGTAGCTTACTTGCTGTTCGAGCTGTCTCTTGTATGCTAGCAGCTCCTTGTATACGCAGTGCATCTAATCCTATATAGCTATAGGATCTCTAGGGATGTCGCTATCTATCTTCGTTGTATTACTATAGTTACTAATAGTAAGATTAGTTCCTAATATAAGGGCTTAAGAATCTTAGTTTAGAAACTTAAGGCTAGGTATCTATATAAAGGAACTAATAGGCAGTTCCTTCGTCGTCTGCTGCTGTACTATTTGTACCTACAAAGCTAAGCTAGCAATTTCCCTCTATATAGGGATGTAAGGTTTATACTCTATATAGAGGATCGGGAGTTTCCCTCTATATAGTAATGCAGAGTTTTCCCTCTGTTTAGAGGGGCGGCAATTCCCCTCTATATAGGGCTATAGGATTCTCTCTCTATACAGGAGTAGGGTCGTATTAGTAACTCTATATAGAGGGTAGGGTCGTGCTAGCACTGCTAAGTCGCAGTCCTTAGGGCAACGGCTAGCTTAGATCTAGGACCTAGGCTAGGCAGTGTCCCCTAACAGTAGCGCTTTCTTGTCTTTGTCTAGGTCTATAGTTAGCTATCGTCTAGGCACTTGCTAGTCGGCAATACCTGCTAGATGCGCTCCCTCTATACTGCTGCAACCTTAGCTCTATCTATCTAGATCCTATAGCTAAGGCAGAGGAGGATCTGTAAGTAGGGAAGGCAGGTAGTGCTAGATCGCTTTTACTTAATCTTAACCGATTCTGTTTGCTACTTTAAGGATGCTAAAGCTAAGGCAGAGGAGTATCTATAAGCAGTTACGAAGATGCAGGAGGTGCTCGGTCCTGTCTGTCTATTTACCTATCTCTTGTCCCTTGTTTATTTACCTCCTATCCTATAGCCCTAGCTGAATACTCTACGTCCTAACTGTACAGTCTAGCAGCGGCAGGCTGTCTAGCTCTGTCCCTATACCCTACTCGTCGTCTAGAGTTTAGCTCCTAGGTAGATGTTCCTGCCTCTGTCTAGTTATCTATATAGCTGTCGCTCGTCTAGGCACTAGGTCGTAGTTGCCTTGTTTGCCCTCTTTTATATAGTTGTAGCAGCTGCCCTAGTTGCTATTGCCTTATATAGTACGTAGCCCCTACCCTATTTATTAAGCCTTCTCTCCTTCTCTCTCTCTTCCTCTCTTTCTCTTCTATTCCCCTACCTGCTACCCGTCTGCCCGGCTGTCTACTACTACTACAACTACTATAACTACTGTCTATAACTACTACTACTAATGCTACTACTCCGTCCGCCTAGTATCGTTGTAGCTCTCTTATAGTTGCCGGCCCGTCCTTCTACCCTTCTACCTCTAGCTATAGAATACCTAGCTTAGCTAGCAACTCTGCTTCTAGTTCGTATAGTCCCCTTCCTTTATATAGTCCTAGCTAACGTCTTAGATACTATACTAATAAGCAGCAGGATACTACTAAGCTGCCCTTCTACTCCCTCTAGTATAACCCTATCCCTGCCCTATAGTGTTGGCCTAGGTAGGGCTCCTACTAGCTAGGAGGTAATTAAGATTTCGGATAGGGAGTCGGCTGCCCTAGTCCTAAGGGGTAGCAGCTAGTAAGCTACTCTAAGGTAGTATATAAAAGTTTTTAGACAGTTCTGCTCTTATTTCCTTCTCGCTCTTACTCTTATTATTACCTGTCTCCTAACTGTTCCCCTCCTCCTAACCCCTTCTATATAGTGTAGTATTGGTAGGCCCCGGCAGGATCCTACGTCTTTATCCTAATCCTTTAACAACCTAAGTTGCTAGTAGGTGCCCTATACCTAGGGTAGATCGTGCCTCTTTTCGCTATATAGTCCAGTATTACTGCGACTAGGTAGGGGGATAGTTCTCCTCCTACCTGTCTAGTGCAGTTGTGTCCTATAGGGCCTTGTATAGTTCCTATATAGGCTCTGCCTACCCTCTCTATTTAACTAGGTACTCTACCTTCTTCTACTTCCTTTAGCTCTTAAGGATTTCTTCTACCTCGTACTCTTCCTAGCCTTTAGTAATAATCGCTAGGGGGCGCGCGTCGTCTGTCGTCTAATGCAGTAGGGGGTCTGTATATGCTGGCCGTACGAGATCTATATAGAAGACTAGGTAGATCCCTAGGGGAGTGTTAAGTCGTATAGTGTAGGTCTCTACTAGCTAGACTACTATAAACTTCTAGTTCTTCTAATCTAGTTTCTTACTTAGCCGGTCTGTATAGATATTATACTAGTTTAGCTAGACCTTATCTCCTGCCTTGTACCTTAGTGCAGCCTGCTGTCCCTTATTAGCCTACTCTTCCGTATTCTGTTAAGCTATAGCTAGGCTCGCTTTCGCCTATTAATAGGCATTCCTAATTGTCCGTACAATAGCTTCTCCCTACTAAATTAGAGATCGTACAGAGCGTAAAGTAGCGCTGTTTAGGGTTGGTAGGAGCAGGGAGTAGTCGTATCTATAGGCTATAAAGAAGGGGGACAATCCTATAGTATTAGCTGTATAGCTGTTAATAGCTAGCTCTGCTATAGGGAGGAGGCAGTTCCAGTTTGTCTAGTTGTAGTCGATATACGCTCGGAGGTACGCTTCCAATATCGAGTTAACCCTCTCTGTCGCACTGTCTGTCTATAGGTACTATACAGTTAATAGGCGACGTTCTACGTTTAGCAACTAGTAGACCCTTGCCTAGAGCTAGCTTGTAAACTGTGTACCCTAGTCCAATACGATTAATCTAGGGAATCTGTACTTGCTAAACATCGTCTGTATAAGTGCCTAAGCAGTGTCCTTAGCTGTAATAGAGTTAATTCCTTCTAGTATTACCCCCTTTTTTAGCTTGTCTGTAACTACTATAATGTTCTGCCGTCTGTCGCTCTTAGGGAGGTCTGTAATAAAGTCTACTGTTAGGTCTTGCTAGGGCCGGTCTAGTATTAGTAGGGGTTTTAGCAGCCTATGCTTTAGTTTACGCTAGGGCTTCGTCCTTCTATAGACATCGCAGTTCTATATAAACCTACGGATGTCCTTTGCTATCGCTAGCTAGTAGTAGTCCCTAGGGACGTTGCTATACGTCTCCTTACGCCCTAGGTGCCTAGTTGCTATAGAATCATATACCTATTGTATTAAGCTTATATAGAGCTTCTCGTCTACTAGGACCTAAATCCGATTCCTGAACTTTAGGTTGTTCTCGTCGTCTACTGTGCACTCTGCTACTAATACCTTAAGGTAAAGCTCTGCTAGGAGCTTCCGTTATCCCCCTTAGATCGCTGTATAGGCCCTTTAGTAGATGTCGTCCTTTTCTACTGCCTCTTCCTATACCTATAGCTAGGGTTCCTATATATGTGTCGCTGCTAGGCGGATAATCTCCTTGCCTAGTTCCTCCTTAAATATCTAGAATGTCCGTAATTTTAGCTAGTTATTATCGTACGTCGTTAGCATGTCCTAACCCTGTCTAGATAGCGTATTAGCCCTGCTGTTGTCCTTTCCCTTGCAATACTAGAGTCTTATATTAAGTCGGCTTAGGTATATCGCCTATTATACGTATCTCTTAGAAAGCTTCTAGGGTTGCGTAAAGTACTTAAGGTTCTTATTGTCGGTTAGGGCGAGGAACTCGGGAACCGAGCAGAGTTCTCTATTCTACGCTTTGCAACATCGTACAACTGCTAGCAATTCCTTCTTACAGATAGGGTAGTTGCACTTAGCTAGAGAGTTCTTATTAGAGGAGTATACGTATAGGTGCAGAAGTCCGTCTAAGCCTACCTATAACAGGATACTCCCTATATAGTAACCTAAAGAGTCGGTTTCTAGTACCGTCGTATATTCTAGATCGAAGGCGGCAAGCGTTAGTCCTATAGTAAAGAGCTTCTTTAGCCTGTTAAAGCTCCTATTACTCTCGTCCGTCTACTTAAACTGCTTTTCCTTATATATAAGCTTAACTAGAGGATGTATAATCTCTAAGTAGTTCTGTATAAACTGGCAGTAGAAGTTGGCAAACCTAAGGAATTCCTATATGTCCTTAACACTTGTAGGCAGCTTCTATTGCTTAATAGCATTAATCTTTTTCCTGTCTATACTAATACCTTTCCCTGCCTCGAAAATAAACTCTAAGTATTTCGTACATTGTATACTGAACTTACATTTGTTAATGTCGAGGTATAAGCTAGCCTGTTGCAGTCGATCTAGTACCTTCTTAACGTCCTGTACATAGTCTATATAGGTGCCGTCTGTAAATACTAGTATATCGTCGAGGTACGCTAAACAGATATTGTCTAGTAACTCTTATACGGACCTGTTAATGTACCTCTAGAAGGTTGCTAGTATATTAGCAAGGCTAAAAGGGGTAACAAGCTACTCGAAAAGACTCTATCTTGTACAGAAGGCAGTTATCTATTTATAGCCTTCCTTAATCTGTATTTTGTATAAAGCCAAGACTATATTAAGCTTAGTAAACTACTTTGCCTTGCTAATCCGTACGAGAGTCTTCTTAATAAAGGGCAGGGGGTACTAGTCCTTTTTGGTAATCGCATTAATGTCTCTATAGTCTATGCAAAAACGCAAGCTAGCCTTGCCTTCTTTATAGACAAACAGTACTAGGGCTCCTGTAGACAAGGTACTTGCGTAAATAAAACCTTTGGCAAGTAGGTCGTCTAGTGTCTTGCACAGTACTAGGAGTTCTCTAGAGGACGTACTGTATAGTAGGCTGTATAGCACTTTAGGCAGACTCCTATCTAGACAGGGCTCTAGCTAGATATCGTAGTTAATTCCTTCTCCTTAGTATAGTAGCAGTTTCGAGGCCGACTTTGGCTCGAAGAGGTCTAGGTATTCTGCGTATTCCGATAGGAGCTTTGTATAGGGGTCCGTCGCCTTCTTAGGCGCTAATACTTTCTTAATGTTAGTAGTCGCAGTGTTAATTTCGGCCTTAGTATTGCCGCCCTACGGAACTCTCCCTTAGTCTTAGAGCCTCTGCTTGGTTACTACCAGGTACAGCTGTCCTCGTCTAACGTCTAGCTTGCGCTGCTAGCGCTCTATCTATAGCTTCCCTAATATTAGGTTATACTCTAACTTGTCCTGTACGATATAGAGGTATAAGTACTGCTCGTAGTGTCCTTACAGCTCTATTATTACTTTTACTATATAGGTAATGTCTGGTCCTCGCCCGGTAATGCCTAGCATACGTACAGGTATAGTAGGGGTCGTCTTAATATAGTGTCTCTATACGACGTCTTTGCTAATTACTCTATATACTAAACATCCTATGTTAATTTGTGTCCGCGCTATAGCGGTCCCGTTTAGCGTAGGTCGTACAATAAACAGTGTAGTCGTTATATAGTTGCTCTTAAAAGATAGCTAAGTAGTGCTTTAATTTAGCAATCTATCTTGTATACGCCTCTAGCTAGGCCTTTGCCTAGAGGCTATTCTTTTCCCAACTCGCTGTTATCTAAGAGGGACTCTTAGGTCTTATATTAGAGCGTTGCAGTTGCTACCCTTATAGTAGTCGGCCGTCCCCTAGGTCTCTTTGCTAGTAAAAGCCTGCAATTCTGTGCAGTGTAGCCTATCTTACTATACCTATAGCAGCTCCCTTCTGCTCGTCTCTTGTTAAGGGTAGCTATATCTACCTACTGTGCCCTTTTAGCAGCGGCCCTTAGCTGTATAGTAACGGCTGCCGCTACTCTTGTTATTGTTGTTAGTTCCTAGTCTATAGCGTCCTACTGCTATTAGAGGGGCTGTCGCATCTTATAGGTACAGCTTATCCGTCTAAGCCTGCACTATTAGTCGTCGACTATCCTAAGGAGATTACAGAACTCCTCGTACGTAGCTAGTCGCATTATACCTACTAGTTCTATTATAATCTCCTTAGAGAGACCTACCTCTAAGGTAGTAGTTTTTACCCTGTCCTCCTATTAGAGTCCTTCTGCATCTGCTAGGGTCTAGTCGTATTCTATAAGGAACTCTTATACAGTCTTGCATCCTTGCTTTATCCTATTAACCTATAGGAGTGCTCGGCTTTCGCAGTCTAGGTCCTTATAGCTCCTGTTAAGAGCTGCCTAGAGCATTGTTGTAGTTGCTATTGCTAGGTTAGCAATAGCCGTCTTATAGTACAGCAGAATCTGTGCTACTGCCCTGCCCTTTAATCTCCTAAAGAGGTATACTACCTTGTCTAGCTCGGTCGGGTATACTCCTACGTCGACTAGAAGCTTAGAGCGTATCTGGGCAGCCTAGGAGGGGTACTTGGCTAGAGCCTTACTATTATAGATAGTAACGTTAGGGAGTTTGCTCTTAGCGGCTAGGGTGTAGGCCGTCGTATTCGTCGTCGTCGTTGTAGGGGTTAGATTGCAATTAGACGCCCTAAGCTGTCGTAGCTCCTGTTTCTATTAGGAAATTATCGCAGCCTAGTAGCTTACTTGCTGTTCGAGCTGCCTCTTGTATGCTAGCAGCTCCTCGTATACGTAGTGTATCTGATCCTGTACAGTCGCAGGTTCTATAGGGATGTCGCTGTCTATCTTTACTATATTACTGTAGTTACTAACAGTAAGATTAGTTCCTAATGTAAGGGCTTAAGAATCTTAGTTTAGAAACTTAAGGTTAGGTATCTATATAAAGGAACTAATAGGCAGTTCCTTCGTTGTGTACTGCTGTACAATTTGTACCTATAAAGCTAAGCTAGCAATTTCCCTCTATATAGGGATGCAAGGCTTACACTCTATATAGAGGGTTAGGAGTTTCCCTCTATACAGTAATACAGAGTTTTCCCTCTGTTTAGCAGGGCAGCAATTCTCCTTTACATAGAGCTATAGGGTTCTCCCTCTATATAGGAGTAGGGTTGTATCAGTAACTCTGTACAGAGAGTAGGGTCGTACTGGCGCCGCTAAGTCGCAGTCCCTAGGGCGACGGCTGGCTTAGGACTAGGGCCTAGGCTAGACGGCGCCCCCTAACATATATAGAGGGAAATTGCTAGCTTAGCTTTGTAGGTACAAATTGTACAGTAGCAGACGACAAAGGAACTGCCTATTAGTTCCTTTATACAGATACCTAGCTTTAAGTTTCTAAACTAAGGTTCTTAAACCCTTATATAGATATACTAAGTATATATTATATTTGCAATAGCATTTATCTATATACTACCTGTATATTTTGTTTCCTAAGATTATTTAAGATCTATCGCTATTGTTTAGTTATTCTAGAATCTATAAGTTACAATATTAGGAAGCCTAATACTTAGATCCTTATATAAGGCTATGTTTATTGTAGGAGATTTATAACTCTAACCTCTTTTATTAGTAACTAGAACAAGTATAATAGCTAGAAGCTTACCCTAAACTTTAAACTAGTAGGCAACAGTATCTATTACCTAATAGAATAGAAGAAAATAGTCTATGTTCTTGTCTTTCTCTACAACACTATACTATATTATGCTTATATTAACAATACTACTAGATCTATTATCCTTAATTCAATATTCGAGCTAACTAGATACTTAAACTTTATCTTTAGAGTTCTAGTAGGGTACTATACAATATTATCTCTACAAACTTAAGTAGAAAAACTAGACCTTTGTAGTCTATTATACTAGCTTTAATAACCTAGCTAGATACTAGGTACAACAACATAGCAAAGAATAGCCCGCTACTTCCTAGGATACTCTTTAATATATCTTAGGAGATTAGATCTCTACTATTATAGAATAAGAGCGGATAGAAGTACGGCAAGTATTATACACTCGCCTCCCTCTAAGCAGCGGCGACACGGGCAGGTTACTTCCTACGCGGTCGAGCCCATTCTCAATCGGCTTAGCGCAGTCGACGGGTTTTTATTGCGTACATCGCTTCTGAGTCGGCTGGCGCAGGAGGAGGCAGCTTGCTTGGATCCAATTGCTTGTACACTGACCCACTGATTCACCGGTGCGTCGAATAAGTGTCGTGGGTGCTGTTCAGGATCGAAATTGTGCTCGAGTTGGTTGGCAAGAACTGTCTTCCTGACTGCATGGCCACGTGCAATGTCTCATGTCTACGCACATGGGCAGGGTCACAGGGTCCCTACATGTCGGGGCCATCCGGTGCACAGGCTATCCATAGTGGGCGGAGGTCCGGGGAAGTGGAGAAAAACGAGTAAGCCAATGGCAGGGTGAATGGTTTGCTGCCCAGGCTGGATGGGGTGTAGCTTCGTCTCCGCGGGGTAGTAATGACTCTGTCCGCACGCATCGAACGACACACTGCTGTGCGAGGTATAGCTCTCGCGGTATGTCCGTGTCCGCGCGCTCCCCTTTCTCTTGTTCGCCGTCCGGCGCTCCATGCATTCCCCATAGCTGCACGCTTCCTTCCACGACAACGACAACGACACCCCAGCGACCATGAAGTTCCTCTCGCTCTCCTTCATGGCCGGTCTGGCCGCCGCCAACCTTGACGCTCTCCACGCGGACATCGCCAAGCGACAACAAGTCACCGTCGACAGGATAATCGTGGATATCCAGAACATTACCAACCAGACCATCGCACTGGACCAGAAGCTGCAGAACCTCACCGAAGTCATCCAAGCCCTCGCCGTGAACACAGCATCCCTGGGCGTGCAGGAAGCCATCAACATCTCCGTAGCAGACGCCATGGCACTACCAGAAGTCCCGGCCACAGCAATTGGCATCATTGCACCCACTCAGGCTCTCGCAAATGCGGTGAACCGGACGATTGCGAGCCTCATCTCCCAGAGACCATTTTTTGTGGGGCACGGCCTCCAGAGCCTTACACTGCAGAGTTTGGAACTCCAGAACCTGACCAGCACACGATTCAACGACATTCTGCTCAGCAAGACGTCGCCGCTGATCAAGGAGAACTCGAAAACGCTGGCCAAGCCTGCTCTGGACGCACTGGCCCTTGCTATCGCGGCGTATAGCAATAACGGAACCGGCGTGCCGGTTGAGTCGTTAACCATGAACTCGACAGCATCCAGCATGGCGATTGGCTGGACAGCGATGGCGGCCGTGGCACTGGGCGTTGCTGTCGTCTTGTAAGAGCGTTACATTCTTCGCGGTGAGGTTTTGAGACAAGATATGGCCCACGCGTCTTCAAGGCATTGGTCAAACGTCAAAATGGGTTCTTCCAGGGTGCCAAGCTCGCTCTGTCGCTGCGATGAACTTCCATAGGAGCCTTGATAGCGGTGCATATGGCACTAGGTTTAAGCCCACGATACCAAAGATGCGTTTATTTGCTCATCATCCGAATTGTCAGTGGTGTAAAAGCGTTTCGACTCCGTTCAATTTGTGGAAGTCGTTGCTCGATCTTGCGGCACTGTGTCGCTGTAATTACACTACTTATCTTTTCTTTGCATTGTATGCGGCATTTAGCGGTACCTCCACTTGTCGTCCAATGTTTAGGCTTCTACTTAGTAGGGGGTTCCCGCCTACGATGCTTCTTAGCAGCGTTTGCCTACCTATTAGTAAGGGCGATATATGCAGCCCTTACTAGGTCCTCTCTTAGGACCTAAGCATTTACTAAGTATATAGTTACTACTTCTAATGTGTCTTCTGTTAAGGTATTAGGGTGTTAAAGGTATACCAAAGTAGGCTAAAGTAGTCTAAGGTATACTAAAGTACTAGGTGTTAAGTTGTACTGCAAAATATCCTAGGTTTGCCTAGACAAGCTATAGCCCAAAGACTGAACTAAGATCTGAAAACTAAGCTAAATTCTAAGACTAAGAATAATAGTCCTAAATTAATTTATAAGACAAGCTCTAAAGAAGAAAGCAAAAGGATAGAAGGCTGTAGTAGGATTTGTACTAGTAGGCTAGCTGCTAAGCTTCTCTACAAACTCTCTCTCTCTAGCTTATAGACAGATATCTTTGTTAGCCTTGCTTCTCTAACTCTTGCACTTGTTAACTATAACAGTAGCTCTCCTTAATAAGGCTAAGTTCCTATAAAGCTATAGTAACTCTAGATACTAAGGGTAGGCCTGTTTATTCCTAGAAGCAGGCCTAATGTTACAGTTAATATTCCAAAGGTAAGCAGCATCTAGTTTGTCTTAGCTATAAGAATCTTCTAGTTGGTATCCTGAAGAGTCCTATTAGTAGAAAGCTTTAATCTTGTCCCTATTAAAGATAAGGTGTTTAAGTAATTCCTAGGTAGTGTCCCAATTATTGTAGCCTTCCTATTAGATCTAATACTTTGTTTGCCTATTAATTATTTAACAGTTAGTAATAGCGTATATATAGTAATCGTTGTCTTAGTCCTCTTTATTAACTACTAGGCTAACGTAGGTTTGTTCTTAGCCCTATACTTAAATTAGGTAAAGATCTCCTGCCTTAGGTCTTGGTCTTACTAGATAGAAGACGTTATAGATACTTTACTCCTTAGATTCTTAGAGACGATCGGTGTATAAACTAATCTTCTCTATAATTAGAAAGGGGCCTAGTTTTTTCTAGTCGAGTTCGCAAGAGGGTCTTCCTATAACAATATTCTTAGAGTTAAGGTATACTCTGTCTCTTATCTAAGCTTACGCAGATATTATTTAATACAGCTTATTTAATAACTATAGCTCGAACTAAGGAGAGAAAGGAATTTATATAGTACTAGTAGTAGGCTTTCGTAGTATAGTATACTAAGGCCTAGCTAAGTCTATTCTAGAACCTAAATCCTAGGAGAGGCTAAGCCGAAATCTAGAGTCTACTCTATCTATCTACTACTCCTTCTGCTACTGTAACACTACCCCTGTCCCTTACTAGGAGTTGCTCTTAACTGCTTACTTATCTATTCTACTTTCTTCTATTCTATTTCTATTCTTTTCTAGCTAATTAGAGCCCTTTATTCTTCTCTTTTTTAATAGGCTTCTTTTTAGTAGCTTTGCTGTCTTCTTTTCTGCCTTTATTTTTGTAGTGTACTAGTTCTATTTTTGCCTATTTTTCCTCTATTTATGCCTAAACCCTACTCCGTTCTTGCTCTATTTTGACCTTATATTATACCTTTCGCTATCTGTGCAATTTCTATTCTATTCTATTTCTGTTACGTACTCTTTGCTCTCTTTTGCTATTTGCTTCTATTCCTTTTAGCTAATTATGTTACTTTATTCTTTTTCTTCTTAATAGCTATCTTTTCGTCTACTTTCTTATCTTCTTTTTGCTTCTTAATTCCGTAGTGTAGCAGTCTCTTTCTGCCTAATATCTGTATTAGATACCTAAATCCTATATCTTTCTTCTTCTATTTTAACCTTATCTTATCTTTTTTTGTCTATATAGTCTTCTATCGCCTTCTTTATCTTCTTTAGCATTTCTTTATCTTGTCTTTCTTAATCCGAGTACGTAGATATAATTTAATACAGCTATTTTAATAACTATATCTCGAACTAAGAAGGGAAAAGAATCTATATATACGTAGATGTAAGCTTTTGTAGAGGTAGCACTAAGACCCGGCTTAGTCTAGAAGGGCTAAGCTAAAATTCTAAGAGTCTACTCTATTACTTAGTCCTACTACTTTCTATCGCTGCAACACTACCCCTCTCTCTTATTAGTAGTCGCCCTCGACTGCTTACTTATCTATATCTATTCTATCTTATTCTAGCTAATTAGGCCTTCTCTTTCTTCTATCTATCTTTCTTCTATTTCCGTCTCTTTTTCTTTTTCTTTTTTTTCTTTTTCTTTTTTTCTTCTTCTGTTTCGTCGTCTCTTTCTTCTTCTTTTTCTTCCACTTTTCGTCTTCTTTTTCCGTCTAGTTTGCAGCCCTTTCTGCAAAAATTCTTCTTAAAATTAACGTTACTTCTTCTTTTCTTCGATCTTAAAAACATTATCTTTTTCTTATTCGCTTTCTTCTTATATTGCTACGTCGTTGTCCAGCTAATATCGTTATCTAAAGTGCTTTACTTAGCGTCTATCTAACTCGCGCTATGTAACCCTTACTATATAATCCGAGCTGTCTAATTAGAGCTATCTAATCTAAGCTATTTAATTAGTACTATAGCTCTATACAGGTATAGACGCGGCCTTCCAATTTCTTCTTACTAAGACTTAAGCGACACTGCAGAAAAAGGTAATCTAGACACGTAGATAAGATTTAATACAGCCTTTTTAATAACTATATCTCGAACTAAGGAGGGAAAAAAATCTATATAGTAGTATGTAAGAGCTTTAGGGGTAGTATGCCAAGGCCTGGCTCGGTCTGGAAGGGCCGAGCCAAAATTCCGAGGGTCTATCCTATTACTTAGTCCTACTCCTTTCTACTGCTGCAACACTACCCCCCTCTCTTACTAGTAGTCGACCTCGACTGCTTACTTATCTATCTGTCTCTCTTTTTTTTTTTTTTTACATTGTCGCTATCTAACGTCTTTACTTAGCGTCTATCTAATCGGAAGAGCTATCTAATTAGATCTGGCAGTTACCTAAGCTACAGCGTAGCCGGTCTGTGCTCCGCTGTAGAGGTCTATATAGATCCGTCCGTAGTGCCGTTTCTTCTTCTTCTTCTTTCTCTACTAAGGCCTTTAGCGCTACTGCGAGGCTGCTTTAATAGTGTCGGCTTCGTTCTTCGTTGTTATTATCCTTCTGGCTAAGTCGGCAGATAGCAGTAACAGAGAGCAAAGACAGTTACAAAGTGCGCTAACGCAGTGGCGCCGTCCTTGGCCTTACTGCTATTATCTGCCGGTCCTAGCTAGCAGTGTAGTAGTAGAGCTTAAGACACTAGCTAGCGATTTCTATAATCGTTTCTATCGGCTTCTATGCTAATGGAACAGATGCAGGTTTTCTTCTTCTTTATTAACTTCCGAGCTACTTAGGCTTTGGCTTCCTTAGGTTTCGGACGTAAAACTCTCTTAGTAGCTCTGCTAGGTTCTAGAGGTTCTCGGCCGGATACTATTCGTAGTCTTCTAGCTATCCTTTCTATAAGATCCTCGCTTCGATAGATCCTCTTAGTTTTCTTATATCTATTATATCTTCCACCTCCTATTCTTCTTCTTTACTGTCTATCTCGACTAGCAGGGGTTTAGCGAACCTCTGTTCTAGAAGGCCGTCTTTAGGGTCTAAACTTAGCAGATCCGAATAAAAGACATCGTAGATCCGGAACGATTTCGGTAGCTAGAGCCGATAGGTTACTGGCGACCTCTTTTCTACTATCTTAAACGGACCTACGTAGCAGGGGTTAAGCTTGGCATTGCCTTTTAGCCTTAGATTCCGCGTATTAAGCTATACTTTTTAGCCCTCTTTGAATTCTATTAGTAACTGCTTTCTATTAGCTCGAGTTACTATCTTCTTCTAAGCCGATTCTATCGCCTCTTTCGCTACCTTAATCGCTTCTTCTATTAAAGATCGTAGCGCTTCTGCCGCGGCAGCAGCAACTCTCTTCGACAAAGTAGTAGTAGGAGGTTCTAAAGGGCTAGGTTTATCTAGTAGTTAGAAGCTTATTCTTAGAAGATAACTATAAGTTACCTCGAAGAGTGCTAGTAAGGTAGCCTCTAACTGTGCTAAGTTAGCGCAGAATTCGGCTATTGGCAACACCTTAACCTATTCTGCTTAATAATAGCTATAGAAGATTCGTAGATATTTTTCTATCTCTCGGTTAGCTACTTTAGACTAACTGTCGGTTTAAGGGTAAGCAGCCGTACTAAGCTTTCCCCAAATTCCGAGAGCTTAGTTAAAAGCCTTCTATACATTAGCAGTAAATTAAGGACCCCTATCTATAGTAATAGTGTCCGGCAGACTATAGTGCTTCTATATATGCCGAATTAGCATTCTCGCTGTTTCTTCTATAGTAGTTCCTTTATCCTTCGCTTAATAGGGGATAAAATAGCACTCTTTGCTTAGTCGGTCTACTACGTTGAGCATAGCATTATATCTATTAGAATCTGGCAGGCCGGTTACGAAATCCATTGTAATGTGCTACTACAGTTTCTTAGGGATTAGAAGTAGTTTCAACAGACTGGCCGGAAGGCCGTAACGTAGCTTCGCGGCTCGGTATACGTAACAGTTAGCAATAAACCGGTGGATCTGCTCGAAGATTCGCAGAAACTAGTAGGTCGTCCTTATTGCTTCTATCGTCTTCTTTAAGCCTATATAACCGACATCTGTAGAACTATAGACCAGCTAGATAACCTCGGTAATTAGTTCTTCTAGAAGTATTAGCTTCCCTAAACCGGTTTCGCCGAGCTTCTATTGCTAGTTAAGCCGCTCTACTTTTTCGTAGAGAGTCTCTTCCTCGGTCGCCGGCTCTACTGTACAGACCCCTACCTCTTTTAACACCTTAGCGTCTACTATTCGCTCGGTCAGTACCTTCTGGAACATGTTCGGATCTTCCTTCGCGTAGCTAGTCTTTCCTTCTCTTCTTGTTAGCGTATTAGCCTTTCTATTTTAAGCTCTAGGTCGATAGGTAATCTTAAAATTGAATCCAGATAAGTAGGCGGCCTACTAAGCTTAGCAGCGTAAGAGCTTCTACGTCTTTATAAAGTAGGTTAGTAACTAGTAGTCTGTAAGGACCTGGACTGTGCTCTTTCTAGCTATAAGCTCTAGCTTCTACTCCTTAAAAGCCTAAATAATAGCTAATAGCTCTTTATTATAAATAGTATAGTTTCGCTTAGCTTTATTTATAGACTTGCTAAAGAAAGCTACTGGATAAAGGGTTTCGTCGTCGCTATATTAAGAGAGGACCCCTGCTGTTACTGTGTCGGAAGCGTCCGTTTCTATATAGATCGTCTTTTCTAGTTAGAAGTGCGCTAGAACCGGCGCCGAGGCTACTGCTTCTTTTAGCTAGATAAAAGCTTCTGTACACTTCTTATTCTATAGGCTAGCGGCTTCCTTCTTTAGTGCTTCGTTTAGGGGTCTCGCTATCTTGCTAAAGTCCTTAATAAACTGTCGATAGTAGCTGCAGAATCCGAGAAACGCTCTAATTTGTATAGTGTTTCCTAATTTTGGCTGCTTCTATTCCGCGACAGCAGCGACTTTTAAGGGGTCTATCCAGATCCCTTCTCTTCTAACGATAAGACTAAGGTATTTGACTTCGGTCTAATAAAACTCGCTCTTCTTCGTGTCTGCGTTTAATCCGACTTCGTAGAGTCTCTTTAGCACCCTCTTAATGTAGTCTGTATATTGCTCTATCGTTCTATTAGTGTAGATAAGAATGTCGTCTAAGTAGATAGATACGAACCGTTCTAGCATGTCTATAAAAGTATAGTTTATAAAGCGTTGCTACACTGCCGGTACGTTAGTAAGTCCAAAAGGTATTACTAACTACTTAAAATTGCCTATACGCGTAGCAAACGTTATAAGATCTTCTATCTGCCCTTCCTTATTCCTTAGTCGGTAGAACGCTTGTCGAATATCTAGCTTGCTAAACTACTTAGCTTTAGCTACTTGTTGTATAGTCTCGTCGATTAGTAGCAGCGGATATACGTCTCTCTTAGTAACCTCGTTAAGGCCTTAGTAGTCTAAGCATAGTTAGAGACTACCTCTAGGTTTCCTTACGAAAAGAATCGGTAATGTATATTCGGCTAAGCTTAGTGTAATAAACTTCTTCGCTAGATTCTCTTAAACAAACACTTCTACCTAGTCTAGCTTAGCTAGCGACAATCGTCTTAGGGGCTCAGTTCTTAGCAGTATAGCTCCCTCTTTTAGTTGGATCTTGTTGTCGTATTCTGGTCGGTAGAGCAGCAAGAGGTTGGAGTTAGCCTTTGAGAACACGTTAGTATAGCTGTAGAGTTCTTTTGGTAACACCTCTAGCAGATCCACTTCTTCTTCCGCTATTATCTTCTAGTAGTCTTTAATGTTCTTTATTAAGATAGCGTAAATCTTATTGTCTAGCGACCTCGCAAGGGTTATTAAAGCTTCCGAGCTTATTATTCCGATCGTGTCTAGAGGGTCGGGCCGATCTATCTAAACTGCTTCAATGGTCGTAGCGTTCGATTTCGCGGCAACGACGGTAACCGATTCGGCGGCGACTCCGCTCTACTAGCTTTTGAACCCTAGCGTGCCTTTACCTATGTCGATAACTGCTCTCTAGTTCTTTATCTATTTCTGCCCTATAATAATGTCAAACCTTCCGATATCTCTAATTCGGAACGTCGCCTCTGTAGTGCGACCAGCTAGTATAGTCCTTAATAGCATATAGTGCGTAACACTTTCCGTGTCCCGTCCGTTGTATACTGAAATTCTCGTTAGCGACGCTAGTTCTACTAGATAGCCGTATCCCTTTATTAGCTTCTAAACCAACTAATAGTGGATCGCTGCTCCGATAAGAGCTCCGGTATCGATAAAAGCTTTTAGCTAGAGCAGTAGGCGTAACTTCTTAATAGAGTAGATTGTAATAGGAAGGATAATAGCTGTTTCTATGTTTACTTCTACTGCTGCCGAGAGCGGATTGTTATAGCTGTTAATACTTCCTTCTTCTAGCGACGTAGTTCGTATTAGTGCCCTATTGTCTATACTAGATAGGGGGCCTATCTGTCTAGCTAGTCTTTTCCTAGGATTCGGAGTAGCACTCTACTGTCTATACTGTTAGTGTCGTTCGGAGCCGGCTCTATAGCTTGGATAGCCTTTCTCGGCTGCTACTGCTTCGTAGCTCGATACTCCTACTTCTGCTAATCCGTAGCTTAGTATCTCGTAGCGACATAGCTAGGCTTTCTATACGCGTAGTAGGTAGGGACGAACGACGAGCGCAGCAAATAAGATAGCTGCTAAGGTACTCTCTGGAAAGGTGTAGGGGGTCGCATTGTCTGCGTTATTAACAGCTTCTAGTTTAATTTGCGCGGTTTCGCGTAAGTGCTTAGGTTTCTAGTAGCAACTCTTGCTTAGTATACGAAGCTCTTAAGGTCTTCGTCTTCTATAGAAGCTATAGCTGCAGCCAGTTTAGGGTTTAGCTTCTGCCTTAGTAGGTAGAGCTGCTTATCTTCTGACACTCTGGCTCTAATAGCATATTTTTAGAACAGTCTATAGAATTCCTTAAACGTCTGCCAGTTCTAGTTAATTTTATCTAGTTGCTTATAAGCTGTCTTCTCTCAGAATAGATCTCCGAATATAAGGGCTTAAGAATCTTGGTTTAGAAACTTAAGGTTAGGTATCTATATAAAGGAACTAATAGGCAGTTCCTTCGTCGTCTGCTACTGTATAATTTGTACCTACGAAGCTAAGCTAGCAATTTCCCTCTATATAGGGATGCAAGGTTTACACTCTGTACAGAGGATCGGGAGTTCTCCCTCTATATAGTAGTGCAGAGTTTTCCCTCTGTTTAGAGGGGCAGCAATTTCCCTCTGTATAGGGCTATAGGATTCCCCCTCTGTATAGGAGTGTAGTCCTGTTAGTAATTCTGTATAGAGGGTAGGGTCGTGCTAGCACTGCTAAGTTGCAGTCCTTAGGGCAACGGCTGGCTTAGGTCGGGTCTAGGACCTGGGCTAGGCGGCGCCCCCTAACAATACCCCCCCCTTCCTTCTTATAGTGCCCTTTTCTATACAGTAGCGTACTGTATACTCTTAGCTCCTGCTGTTCCTTTGCTAGGTCGTAACTTCCTATTTTCGTCTAGCCGTCTATATAGTCGTCGCTTGTTGCCTACTAGGTTGTAGTTGCCTCCTTACTATTTTACCTAGTTATAGTAGCTGCCCTAATTGCTATTGCCTCTTATAGTAGGCAGTTACCCGTCCTAAATTCCAAGCCTCTCCCTTCTCTTTCCCTTTACCTTTTCTTTCTATTCCCTCCCTGCCTCCTCCCTTCTATACTATCTATCGTCTACTACTGTCTACTGTCTAACATCTACTCCGGCCCTACTATTAGCTACTACTAGTTACTACTACCCTAGCTACTACTAGTTACTACTACCTACTAGCTACTATTATGCTGTCTGCCCTGTCTAGCTATGCTTACTATAGCTCCCTTGTATTCGCTAGCTCCTCCTCCTCTACTTGTCTAGCTAGGGTCTCCTCCTATTTCCGCCTCTAGTAGTAGAATCCTTAATTTAACTAATAGCTACACTTCTAGTTTATACAGATTCCCGTCTTCTATATAGTCTAAGCTAACGTCTTAGGTGCTATACTAACAAGCAGTAGGACGCAGCCGAGCTGCCCTACTATGCCTTCTAGTATAAATCTACCTAGGTTATACCTTCGTAGGTAGCTATAGCCTAGGCGTCGTACGTTAACGCTATCCTTATCGCTACCTAGGGCTAGCCCTACACTCCCTGCCCTAACTCCCCCTAGCCCTTACTTGGTCTATACTGCCTCCTAGGCTTCTAGGCTAGAGTATGTGCCTTGTATAAGTAGAAGGATAGCTCCCTCTACTGCCCCTACTACTGTCTAGAGAAGGCGCATAGGGGTAGGGGGGTGCCTCTGCTTCCTAGGGCTAGCCTAGGTAGGGGTAGGGGTCCTGCTAGGCAGGAGGTAATTAAGATCTTAGATAGGAAGTCGGCTGCTCTAGTCCCCTAGGGTAGTAGCTAGTAAGCTACTCCCTCCCCTTAGGTAGTATAAGAAATCCTAGATAGTTCTGCTCCTAACTCCTCTTATTGCTACTTTCCTTCCTATCTGTTTCCTGGCTGTCCTCTTCCTTCTGCCCTCTTTCTATATAGTGTCGTATAGTGTAGTGTCGGTAGGGTCCTATAGTGTCCTACGTCGTAATTCTCGATCCTTTAACAATCTAAGTTGCTAGCAGCTACCCTGTCCTTAGGGTAGATCGTGCCTCTCTCTGCTATATAGTATAGTGTTACTGTAGCTAAATAGGGGGATAGTTCTCCTCCTACCTATCTAGTGCAGTTGTGTCCTGTAGGGCCTTGTATAGTTCCTATATAGGCTCTGCCTATCCTCTCTATTTTACTAGGTATTCTACCCTCTTCTGCTTCCTTTAGCTCTTAAGGATTCCTTCTACCTTGTACTCTTCTTAGCCCTTAGTTATAATTGCTAATAGGCGCGCGTCGTCTGTCGTCTAGTATAGTAGGGGGTCTGTGTTCGCCGGCTGTACGAGGTCTATATAAAAGACTAGGTAGATCCCTAGGAGAGTGTCGAGCCATATAGCATATGTCCCTACTAGTTGGACTACTGTAAATTTCCGGTTCTTCTAATCTAGCTTCTTGCTTAGCCGGTCTATATAGATGTTTCGCTAGTTTAGCTAGACCTTATCCCCTGCCTTGTACCTTAGTGCAGCCTGCTGTCCCTTGTTGGCCTGCTCTTCCGTATTCTGTTAAGCTATAGCTAGACTCGCCTTTGCCTACTAATAGGCGTTCGTAATTGTCTGTACAATAGCCTCTCCCTGCTAAATTAGGGATCGTACAGGGCGTAGGGTATTACTACTTAGAGTTAGTAGGAGCAGGGAATAGTCGTATCTATAGGCTATAAAGAAGGGGGACAATCCTGTAGCGTTAGCTATATAGCTGTTAATAGCTAGCTCTACTATAGGGAGAAGTCGGTTCTAGTTCGTCTAGTTATAGTCGATATACGTATAGAGGTACGCTTCCAACGTCGAATTGACTCTCTCTGTCGCCCCGTCCGTCTGTAGGTACTATACAGTCGACAAGCGACGTTCTACCTTTAGCAACTAGCAGACCCTTGCCTAGAGCTAGCTTGTAAACTGTATACTCTAGTCTAATACAATTAACCTAGGGAATCTGTATTTGCTAAACGTTGTCTGTATAAAGGCCTTGGTAGTGTCTTTAGCTATAATAGAGTCTATTCCCTCTAGTACTACCCCCTTCGTTAGGTTGTCTGTAACTACTATAATATTCTGCTGTCCGTCGCTCTCTAGGAGGTCTGTAATAAAGTCTACTGTTAGGTCTTGCCAGGGCCGGTCCGGGATTAGTAGGGGTTTTAGCAACCTATACTTTAGCTTATACTAGGGCTTCGTCCGTCCGTATACATTGCAGTTTCGTACGAACCTGCAGATGTCCTTCGCTATTGCCGGCTTGTAGTAGTCCTAGGTAACAATGCTGTACGTCTCCTTGCGCCCTAGGTGTCTAGTAACTATAGAATCGTACGCCTATTGTATTAAGCTTGTATAGAGCTTCTCGTCGGCTAGGACCTAAATCCGATTCCTAAACTTTAGGTTGTTCTCCTCGTCTACTAAGCACTCTGCTGCCGACACCTTAAGGTAGAGCTCTACTAGGAGCTTCTGCTGTCCTCCTTAGATCGCTGTATAGGCCCTTCGGTATACCTCGTCCTTTTCTACTGTCTCTTTCTATACTTGTAGTTAGGGTTTGTAAGAGGCCTAAGAATCTTGGTTTAGAAACTTAAGGTTGGGTATCTATATAAAGGAACTAATAGGCAGTTCCTTCGTCGTCTGCTGCTGTACGATTTGTATCTACAAAGCTAAGCTAGCAATTCCCCCTTTGTGTAGGGGTGCAAGGTTTACCCTCTGTATAGAGGATCGGGAGTTACCTCCTCTATATAGTAGTACAGAGTTTTCCCTTCTATTTAGAGGGGCGGTAGCTCCCCTTTGTGTAGGACTATAGTGTTCTCCCTCTATACGGGAGTGGGGTCCTGTCGGTAGTTCTGTACAGAGGGTAGGGTCGTGCTAGCACTGCTAAGTTGCAGTCCTTAGAGCGACAGTTGGCTTAGGTCGGGTCTAGGACCTAGGCCGGGCAGCGCCCCCTAACAATACCCCCTCCCCCTTCCCTTCTTATAGTGCCTCTTCTGTATAGTAGCATACTTAAATTACCTAGCTCCTACTGTTCCTTTGGCAGGTCGCGGCTTCCTATTTCGTCTAGTCGTCCAAGTCGTCGTCCCTTGTCGCCCCTCCCCTAGGTTGCAGTTGCCTCTTGCTATTTTACCTGTTTGTAGCAGCTGCCCTGCTTGCTATTCCCCTTATAGTAGGCAGTTACCTTAAGCCCTCTCCCTTCTCTTTCCTTCCCCCTTCTCTCCTCCCTCTATACTATCTACTGTCTACTACTATCTACTACTGTCTACTATCTACTATTACTACTACTAGCTATGTCGTCCGCCCTATCTAGTAGCTCCCTTGTAGTTGCTAGCCCCGCCTCCTCCCCTCGTCTAGCTAGGGTCTCTCCCTATTTCTACCTCTAGTAGTAGGGCCCTTAATTTAACTAGTAGCTACACTTCTAGTTCGTATAGATTCTCGTCTTCTGTATAGTCTAAGCTAATATCTTAGGTACTATACCTACAAGCAGCAGGATGCAGCCGGACTCCCCTTCTATGCCTTCTAGTGTAACTCTGCCTAGGTTATACTCTAGCAGCTAGCTACGGCCTAGGCATTGTACGTTAACGCCCTCCTTATCGCTACCTAGGGCCAGCCCTGCGCCCCCTGCCCTAACTCCCCCTAGCCCTTACTTAGCCTATACTGCCTCCTAGGCTTCTAGGCTAGGGTGTGTGCCTTGTGCAAGTAGAAGGATAGCTCTCTCTACTGCCCCTACTGCTGTCTAGGGGAGGTATAGAGGGGTAGGGGGGTGCCTCTGCTTCCTAGGGCTAGCCCTAGTAGGGGTGGGGGCCTGGCCGGGCAGGAGGTAGTAGAGGTCTTAGATAATAAGTTAGTTGCTCTAGTCCCCTAGAGTAGTAGCTAGTAAGCTACTCTCCTCCCTCCCCTAGATAGTGTAAGAAATTTCGGACGGTTTTCTCTTAACTTATCTTATTTCTACTCCCCCTCCTATTTGTCCCTTAGCTGTTTCTTTCTTCTAGCCTACGATGTCGTGTTAGTAGGGCCCTGTAGTGTCCTACGTCGTAATTCTCGATCCTTTAACAACCTAGGTCTGCCTGCAGCTACCCTGTCCTTAGGGTGGATCGTGCCTCCTTCTACTGTATAGTATAGTGTTACTGTAACTAGGTAGGGGGATAGTTCTCCTCCTATCTGTCTAGTGCAGTTGTGTCTTGTAGAGCCTTATACAGTTCCTACGTAGGCTCTGCCTATCCTCTCTATTTTACTAAGTACTCTGCCTTCTCCTGCTTCCTCCGACTCTTAAGGATCCCCTCTACTTTATACTCTTCCTAGCCCTTAGTTATAATTGCAGGTAGGCGCACGTCGTTAGTTATCTAGTGCAGTAGGGGGTCCGTGTTCGCTAGCCGTACAAGGTCTATATAGAAGACTAGATAAATCCCTAGAGGGGTGTTTAGTCGTACAGCGTATATCCCTACTAGCTAGACTACTGTAAACTTCCTATTCCTCTAATCTAGCTTCTTGCTTAGCCGGTCTATACGGATGTTTTGCTAGTTTAGCCAGACCTTATCCCCTGCCTTGTACCTTAGTGCAGCCTGTCGTCCCTTATTGGCCTGCTCTTCTGCGTTCTGTTAAGCTATAGCTAGGCTCGCCTTAGCCTATTAGTAGGCGTTCGTAATTGTCTGTACGATAGCCTCTCCTTGCTAAATTGGGGATTGTATAGGGCGTAGGGTGTTACTACTTAGGGTTAGTAGGAGTGGGGAATAGTCGTATCTATAGGTCGTAAAGAAGGGGGACAGTCCTATAGCATCAGCCGTACAGCTGTTAATAGCTAGCTCTGCTATAGGGAGAAGTTGGTTCTAGTTTATCTAGTTATAGTCGACGTATACTCGGAGGTACGCTTCCAAAGTTGAATTAACCCTCTCTGTCGCTCTGTCTGTCTGCAGGTGCTATATAGTTAACAGGCGACGTTCTACCTTTAGCAACTAGCAGATCCTTACCTAGAGCTAGCTCGTAAACTGTGTCCCCTAGTCTAATACAATTAACCTAGGGAAACCGTACTTGCTAAACGTTATCTGTATAAAGGCCTAGGCAGTGTCTTTAGCTGTAATAGAGTCCATTCCCTCTAGTATTACCCCCTTCGTTAACTTGTCTATAACTACTATAATGTTTCGCTGTCCGTTGCTCTTAGGGAGGTCTGTAATAAAGTCTACTGTTAGATCTTGCTAGGGCCGGTCCAGTATCGGCAGGGGCTTTAGTAGCCTATACTTTAGCTTGCGCTAGGGCTTCGTCCGTCCGTATATATCGCAGTTCTGTACGAACCTGCGAATGTCCTTCGCTATCGCCGGCTAGTAGTAGTCCTAGGCGATAATGCTGTACGTCTCCTCGCGCTATAGGTGCCCGGTAGCTATAGAGTAATGCGCCTGTTGTATTAAGCTCGTACGGAGCTTCTTGTCTGCCAGGACCTATATCTGATTTCTGAACTTTAGGTTGTTCTCCTCGTCTACTAAGCACTCGGCTGCTGATACCTTAAGGTGGAGCTCGGCTGGGAGCTTCCGTTGCCCTCCCTAGATCGCTGTACAGGCCCCTCGGTATACCTCGTCCTTTTCTACTGCCTCTTCCTATGCTTGTAGTTAGGGTTCCTATAGGTGTGTCGCCGCTAGGCGGATAGTCTCCTCGCCTGGCTCCCCCTTAAACATCTAGAATGTTCGTAACTTTAGCTAGTCGTCCTCGTACGTCGTTGGTATGTCCTAGTCCTGTCTAGACAGTGCATCGGCCCTGCTGTTGTTCTAACCCTTCCAATACTAGAGTCTTATATTAAACCGGCTTAGATACATTTCCTATCGTACGTGCCTGTCGGACAGCTTCTAGGGTTAAGTAAAGTATTCCAGATTCTTGTAGTCCGTTAGGGCGAGGAACTTAGGCACTAAGCGGAGTTCTCTATCCTAGGCTTCGCAATACTATACGACTGCTAGCAACTCTTTGTCGTAGATAGGGTAGTTGCACTTAGCTAGGGAGTTCTTCTTAGAGAAATACGCGCATAGGTATAGGAGTCCGTCCGAGCCTACCTGTAACAGGATACCCCTAATACAGTACTCTAAGGAGTTAGTTTCTAGTATTGTCGTATGCTCTAGGTCGAAGGCGGCGAGCGTTAGTCCTGTAGTAAAGAGCTCCTTTAGCTTGTCGAAGCTCCTATTGCATTCGTCTGTCTATTTAAACTGCTTGTCCTTGTGCGTTAGCTTAACTAGGAGGCGTACGATCTCCGAGTAGTTCTGTATAAACTAGTAGTAGAAGTTAGCGAACCTAAGAAATTCCTATACGCCCTCAATGTTCGTAGGCAGCTTCTATTGCTTAATGGCATTAATCTTCTTCCTATCTATACTAATGCCTTTCCCTGCCTCGATAATAAAACCTAGGTATTTC
This sequence comes from Pseudocercospora ulei, assembly GCA_016165855.1. Taxonomy (NCBI): domain Eukaryota; kingdom Fungi; phylum Ascomycota; class Dothideomycetes; order Mycosphaerellales; family Mycosphaerellaceae; genus Pseudocercospora; species Pseudocercospora ulei. The sequence goes on from JACWNB010000003.1 coordinate 4,041,487, forward strand.
GTACGTTAGACACTGAATTCGCATTTGTCGATGTCGAGGTACAAGCTAGCCTGCTGCAGTTGGTCCAGCACCTTCTTAACATCTCGTACGTAATCTGCGTAGGTGCCGTCTGTAAAAACCAGGGTGTCGTCGAGGTATGCCAAGCAGATATCGTCTAGTAACCCTTGTAGGGACTTGTTAATGTACCTTTAGAAGGTTGCCAGTATATTGGCAAGGCCGAAGGGGGTAACAAGCTACTTAAAAAGACCGTATCTCGTACAGAAGGCAGTTATCTATTTATAGCCTTCCTTAATCCGTATCTTGTAGAAGGCTAAGACTACGTTAAGCTTAGTAAACTACTTCGCCTTGCTAATCCGTCCGAGAGTCTCCTTAATAAGGGGTAGGGGTTACTGGTCCTTCTTAGTAATCGCGTTAATGCCTCTATAGTCTATGTAGAAACGCAATCCGGCCTTCCCTTTCTTATAGACAAACAGTACTAGGGCTCCTGCAGACGACGTACTGGCCTGAATAAACCCTTTGGCAAGTAGGTCGTCTAGTGTCTTGCGCAGTACCAAGAGTTCTCTAGAGGACATTCTATATAGCAGTCTGTATAGTACCTCTAGCAGGCCCCTATCTAGACAGGGTTCTAGCTAGATGTTATAGTCAATCCCTTCCCCTTAGTATAGCAGTAGCTTCAAGGCTGCCTTCGGCTCGAAGAGGTCTAGGTATCTAGTATACTCCCTTAGGAGCTTCGTATAGGGGTCCGTTACTTCCTTAGGTGCTAATGCCTTCTCGATGTCTGCCGTTGCTGTGTTGATTTCGGCCTTAGCATTGCTACCTTGCAGGATCCTCCCCTGGTCCCAGATCCTCCGCTTCGTTACTACTAGGTACAGCCGTCCTCGTCCGACGTCCAGCTTGCCCCTCTACCGCTCTATCTAAGGTTTCCCTAGTATTAGGTTATACCCTAACTTGTCCTGTACGATATAGAGGTATAAGTCCTGCTTATAGTGTCCCTGTACCTCTATCGTTATTTTTACTATATAGGTAATGTCCGGTCCTCGCCTAGTAATGCCCAGTATACGTATAGGTACTATAGGAGTCGTCTTAATCCGATGTCTCTGTACGAAGTCTTCGCTAATTACTCTATATACTAAACATCCTGTGTTAATTAATGTCCGCGCCGTTGCGGACCCGTTCAACGTCGGCTGTACGATAAACGGCATCGTCGTTATGTAATTGCTCTTAAAAGATAGCTAAGTAATGCTTTAATTTAGCAGTCTATCTTGCACCTGCCTCTAGCAGAGTCTTCGCTTAGAGGCTACTCTTTTCCCGACTCGTTGTCGTCTAAGTAGGACTCCTAATCTTCTCGTTAAGGCGCTGCAGTTGCTACCCTTGCAGTAGTCGGCCGTCCCCTAGGTCTCTCTACTAGCAGAAGCCTGCAATTCTGTACAGTGTAGCCTATCTTGCTACACTAGTAGCAGCTCCCTTCTGCTTATCTCTTGTTAAGGGTGGCCGTATCTACCTATTGCGCCTTTTTGGTAGCGGCCCTTAGCCGTACAGTAGCTGCTGCCGCTACTCTCGTCGTCGTCGGCTCCTAGTCTATAGTATCTGTCTGTCGCTAGGGGGGTTGTCTTATCTCCTAAGTGCGGCCTATCCGTCTAAGCCTGCGCTGCTAGTCGTCGACTATCCTAAGGAGGTTGTAGAATTCCTTATACGTAGCTGGTCGCATTACGCCTACTAGCCCCGTTATAATCTCCTTAGAGAGGCCTACCTCTAAAGAGGTAATTTTTATCCTGTCCTCCTATTGGAGACCTCCTGCTTCTGCTAAAGTCTAGTTAAATTCCGTAAGGAATTCTTATACAGTCTTGCGTCCTTGTTTTATCGTATTAACCTATAGGAGTGCTCGGCTCTCGCGGTCCAGGTCCTTATAGCTCTTGTCTAGAGCTGCCTAGAGCATCGTCGTCGTAGCTATTGCTAGGTTAGTAATGGCCGTCTCGTAGTACAGCAGAATTTGTGCTGCTGCCCTGCCCTTTAACCTCCTAAAGAGGTAAACTACCTTGTCTAGCTCGGTCGGGTATGCTCCTAAGTCGACTAGGAGCTTGGAGCGCATCTAAGTAACCTAGGAGGGGTACTTAGCTGGAGCCTTACTATTGTACGTAGAGACGTCGGGGAGTTTGCTCTGCACCTATACGTGTACTTCTCTAACAAGAACTCCCTAGCTAAGTGCAACTACCCTATCTACGACAAGGAATTGCTAGTAGTTGTATAGTGTTGCGAAGTATAGGATAGAGAACTCTGCTTAGTTCCTAAGTTCCTTGCCCTAACTAACTATAAGAACCTTAAGTATTTTACACAACCCTAGAAGCTGTCTAAAAGACATGTACGATAGGCAATATACCTAAGCTGCTTTAATATAAGACTCTAGTATTATAAGGGCAAGGACAACAGTAGGGTTAATAAACTATTTAGACAGGATTAGGATATACTAACGACGTATAAGGACGACTATTTAAAATCCCGAATATTCTAGATATTTAAGGAGGAGCTAGGCGAGGAGACTATCCGCCTAGTAGCAATATACCTATAGGAACCCTAACTGCAGGCATAGGAAGAGGCAGTAGAAAAGGACGACGTTTACTAAGGGACCTATATAGCGATCTAAGAAGGATAGCAGAAGCTCCTAGCAGAGCTTTACCTTAAGGTTTTAGCAGCAGAGTGCTTAGTAGACAAGGAGAACAACCTAAAGTTTAGGAATCGGATTTAGGTCCTAGCAGACAAGAAGCTCTGTACGAGCCTAATATAACAGGTATATAATTCAATAGTAACTAGGCACCTAGAGCGAGAGGAGACATACAGTATCGTCGCTAGGGACTACTACTAGCCGGTAATAGCAAAGGACATCTGTAGGCTCGTACAGAACTGCGATATATATAGAAGGACAAAGCCCTAGTATAAACTAAAGCATAGGCTGCTAAAACCCCTACTAATACTAGACTAGCCCTAGCAAGATCTAATAGTAGACTTTATTATGGACCTCCCTAAGAGCGACAGACGGCAGAACATTATAGTAGTTACAGACAAGCTAACGAAGGGGGTAATATTAGAAGGAATAGACTCTATTGTAGCTAAAGATACTACTTAGGCATTTATACGGACGACGTTTAGCAAGTACAGGTTCCCTAGGTTAATTGTATTAGACTAGGGTATACAGTTTACGAGTTAGCTCTAGGCAAGGGTATGTTAATTGTTGAACGTAGAGCATCGCCTATTAACTATATAGTACCTATAGACAGACGGCGCGATAGAGAGGTTTAATTTAACATAATCTGGGCGCGCAGATATAATTTAATACGGCCTTTTTAATAACTATATCTCGAACTAAGGAGAGAAAGGAATCTATATAGTAGTGGTAGTAGGCTTCTGTAGAGGTAGTAGTGCCAAGGCCCGGCTCGGCCCGCCCGGGCCGAGCCGAAATTCCAAGGGTCCACCCTATTAATCTGTCCCACCTCTTTCTACTGCTGCAACACTACCCCCCTCCCTTACCAGCGGTCGCCCTCGACCGCTTAGTCACTCTATCCATTCGAAAACCTTTCTTCGATTTTTTTTTTTTTTTGATTTATCGTCTCCTTCTCGAAAATTCCCTCCAACGCTAATGTTACCTCTTCTATCTTCTATTACGACTAACGTTCTTTTCGTCGCCTCTTTTTTTTTTTTTTTTTCGCATCGTCGGTGTCTGAAGTCCTTCACTTGGCGTTTATGTAATCGACGCTATCTGATCTGATCCGCGGTCTTCTAAGCTGCGGCGTAACTAGTCTGTGCGTCGTCGCGGAGGTCTATATAGATCTTTCCGCAGCGCCGTTTTTCTTCTTCTTTTTTCTCTTCTACTAAAGCTTTTACCTACTACGCAGTCGGCAGCGCTGCCGGCCGACGTAGTGGTCCCTGAAGCAATTACTTTAAGTACGATTGTTTTTATCGGCTTCTGCGCCGGTGGAGCGGACGTGTCTTTATTGTCAGTATTAGAGCTACGCTAGCTTCGGTTTTTTCGGGTTCTGCGCGTAAAAGTCTCTTAGCAGCTCCGCCGAATTCCGGAGATTCTTGATCGGATACTATTTATAGTCTTCCGGCCATCCCTTCTACGAGATCCTTGCTTTAATGGACCCCCTCGTCTTCTTTACGTCCATTACGTCTTCTACCTCCTACTCTTCTTCTTTACCGTCTATCTCGATAGGCAGGGGTTCGGCGAACCCCTGCTCCGGCAGACCGTTCTTAGGGTCCAGGCTTAGCAGATCTAAGTAGAAGACGTCGTAGATCCGGAACGATTTAGGTAGCTGGAGCCGATAGGTTACTAGCGACCTCTTTTCTATTATCTTGAACGGGCCTACGTGGCGCGGATTGAGCTTGGCGTTGCCTTTTAGTCTTAGGTTTCGCGTATTAAGCCAGACCTTTTGACCTTCCTCGAATTCCCTTAGCGACCGCTTTCTATTAGCTCGAGTTACTATCTTCTTCTAAGCCGATTCTATCGCGTCTTTCGCCACTTTGATCGCTTCTTTTATCCGAGATTGGAGCGCTTCCGCCGCCGCTGCGGCGACTCTCTTCGACGACGTGGCGGTAGGTGGTTCCGCAGAGCTGGGTTCGTTTGGCGGCTGAAAACTTATCCTTAGAAGATAGCCGTGCGTTATCTCGAACGGCGCCAGCGAGGTAGCCTTAGACAGTGCCGAGTTAGCGCAGAACTCGGCTATCGGCAACACCTTAACCTATTCTTCCTAATAATAGCTGCAGAAGATCCGTAGATATTTCTCTATCTTACGGTTGGCCACTTCTGATTGGCTGTTAGTTTGAGGGTAAGCGGCGGTGCTAAGCTTTCTATAAATTCCGAGGGCTTGGTTAATAGCTTTCTATATATCGGCGGTGAATTGAGGACCCCTATCCGTAGTGATAGTGTCTAGCAGGCTATAGTGCTTCTATATGTGTTGAATTAACATTCTCGCCGTTTCTTCTGCAGTAGTTCCGTCGTCTCTCGCTCGACAGGGGATAAAGTGGCGTTCTTTGCTTAATCGGTCCACTACGTTTAGCGTAGCGTCGTATCTATTAGAATCCGGCAGGCCGGTTACGAAGTCCATCGTAATATGCTGCTATAGTTTCTTAGGGATCGGAAGTGGCTTTAATAAGCCTGCTGGAAGGCCGTAACGTAGCTTCGCGGCTCTGCATACGTAGCAATTGGCGATAAATCGATAGATCCGTTCGTAGATCCGCGGAAACCAGTAGACCGTCCTTATAGCTTCTATTATCTTCTTTGAGCCGGCGTAACCAACTTCCATAGAGCTATAGACTAGTTAGATAACCTCCGTAATTAGTTCTTCCGGAACTATTAGCTTCCCTAAACCGGTTTTGCCGAGTTTCTGTTGCTGGTTAAGCTGCTTTACCTTCTCGTAGAGCGTCTCTTCTTTAATCGGCGGCCCCAGTTCCATCGGTTCCGGTTTGGTCTGCAGTTTTGCCGCGTAGATCCCCGCTTCTTTCAACACCTCGGCGTCTACTATCCGCTCGGTCAACACCTTCTAGAACATATTCGGATCTTCTTTCGCTTAGCTGGTCTTCCCTTCTCTTCTCGTTAGCGCGTTAGCCTTTCCGGTTTGAGCTCCGGGTCGATAGGTAATCTTAAAGTCGAATCCTAATAAGTAGGCTGCCTATCGAGCTTGGCGGCGTAAGAGCTTCTGCGTCTTTATAAAGTAGGTTAACGACTAGTGGTCTGTAAGGACCTGGACCGTGCTCTTTCCAGCTATAAGTTCCGGTTTCCACTCCTCGAAAGCCTGAATAATCGCCAGCAGCTCCTTATCGTAAATAGCGTAGTTCTGCTTAGCTTCGCTTATTAACTTGCTGAAGAAAGCGACTGGATAGAGGGTTTCGTCGTTACTATATTAAGAAAGGACCCCTGCCGTTACTGTGTCGGAAGCGTCCGTTTCTATATAGATCGTCTTTTCCGGTCGGAAGTGCGCTAGCACCGGCGCTGAAGCTACTGCTTCCTTTAGCCGTACGAAAGCCTCTATGTACTTCTTATTCTATAGGCCGGCGGCCTCTTTCTTTAGTGCCTCGTTTAGGGGTCTCGCTATCTTGCTGAAGTCCTTAATAAACTGTCGATAGTAGCTGCAGAAGCCGAGGAACGCCCTGATTTGCGTAGTATTTCCGGATTTCGGCTGCTTCTATTCAGCGACGGCAGCGACCTTTAAGGGGTCTATACAAATTCCATCCCTTCCGACGATAAGACTGAGATATTTAACCTTAGTTTAATAGAACTCGCTCTTCTTCGTGTCCGCGTTTAGTCCGGCCTTACGGAGCCTAGTTAGCACCTTCTTAATGTGGTCCGTGTACTGTTCTTTCGTTCTATCTATATAGATAAGGATGTCGTCTAGGTAAATAGACACGAACTGTTCCAACATGTCTATAAAGGTGTAGTTTATAAAGCGTTGCTACACCGCCGGCGCGTTAGTGAGTCCGAAAGGCATTACCAACTACTTGAAATTGCCTATACGCGTCGCAAACGTCGTAAGGTCTTCTGTCTGCCCTTCTTCGTTCCTTAGTCGGTAGAACGCTTGTCGAATGTCCAGTTTGCTAAACTATTTAGCTTTAGCCAGTTATTATATGGTCTCGTCGATCAGCGGCAGCGGGTATACGTCTCTCTTAGTGACCTCGTTAAGGCCTCGATAGTCCACACAGAGTCGCAGACCACCCTCTGGTTTTCTTACGAAAAGAATCGGTAACGCATATTCGGCAGAACTCGGCGTAATAAACTTCTTCGCCAGGTTTTCGCGAACAAACACCTCTACTTGGTCCAATTCGGCTAGCGACAGTCGTCTTAGGGGCTCGGTTCTTGGCAATGTAGCCCCTTCTTTTAACCTAATCTTATTATCGTATTCTGGCCGGTGGAGCGGCAGGAGGTTGGAGTCTGCTTTTAAGAAGATGTTAGCGTAACTATAGAGCTCATTTGGCAGCACCTCTAGTAGATCTACCTCTTCTTCCGCCATTATCTTCCAGTAGTCTTCGATGTCTTTTATCGAGATAGCGTAGATCTTATTGCTCGGCGACTTCGCGAGGGTCGTTATTGCTTCTAAACTTATTATTCCGACAGTGACCGAGGGTGCGGAACGATCGGACGGAGTCGCTTCTATCGTTATAACGTTCGGTTTGGCGTCGGCCACCGTAACCGATTCGGCGATTGGTTGGACAGCGGCTAAGCCGCTGTTCGCTTTTCTGAATCCGAGTGTGCCTTCTCCTACGTCAATAATCGCCCCCTGGTTTTTCATCTATTTCTGCCCTATAATAATGTCAAACCTTCCGATATCTATAATTCGGAACGTCGCTTCCGTAGTGCGACCTGCTAGGGTAGTCTTTAACAGCACGTAGTGCGTAACGCTTTCCGTGTCTTGTCCGTTGTATGCCGAAATCTTCGTCGGCGACGCTAGTTCCACTAGATAACCGTATCTATTCGTCAGCTTCCGGACCAGTCGGTAGTGGATCGCCGCACCGATAAGAGCTCCGGTGTCGATAAAAGCTTTTAGCTAGAGGGGTTTGCCCGATCCGTCGAGGGAGTAGACAGTAATTAGGAGGATAATGGCTGTTTCTGTGTTTACTTCCACCGCCGCCGAGAGCGGGTCGCTGCAGCTGTTAATGCTTTCTTCTCGTAGCGATTCGCTTCGATTCGGTGCTCTATTGTTAGTGCTGGATAGGGGGCCTATCCTTCTAGCTAGTCTTTTCCTATAATTCTTAACTGCACCCTGCCGTCTATGCTGTCCGTGTCGTTCGGAGCCGGTTCGATGGCTTGAATAGTCTTTCTTAGTGGTAGCGGCTGCTTCGTTGCTCGATACTCTTGCTTCTGCTGTGCCGTTGCTTGGCATCTCGTAGCGATATAGCCGGGTTTTCTACACGCGTAGCAGGTAGGGACGAACGCTGATCGTAGTGAATATAGCGACTGCTAGGGAGTTCGTCGAAAGGGCGCGGGGGCTCTTGTCGGCTGCGCTGACGGCTTCTAAATCAGTTTACGTATCGTCGGTTTTCCGTATACGTTCAAGTTTCTAGCGGTAACTCTCGCTTAATGTACGAAGCTCTAAAGGTCTTCGTCTTCTACTAACGCTATGGCTGCAGCGAGCTTAGGGCTTAGTTTCTGCCTTAGTAGGTGCAGCTGCTTATCTTCTGCTACTCTCGCTCTAATAGCGTATTTCCCTCCGCAGAACTCTTCGAACGTCTAACAGTTCTGGTTGATCTTATCCAGCTGCTCGCAGGCCGTCTTCTTCTGGAAGGGGTCTCCGAAACGCTGGTCCAGCGCTTTAATAGTGTCGTCAGCCGTTACTTCTTCCAGGTCCGCTACTAGCGAAAAAGCTTCACCTTCTAATCGCGATTCTAGGTACGCCAATCTATCCTCTTCGCCGCTCGATGCGTAATCGCGGCTTATCTTGTTCTTGATCTTCTTCTTAAATGCCTCCTACGCTTTAGGGTCTCCGCTACCGAAAGCAGGTAGGTCCGGCAGTGGCGTTATCGTAGTGCTACCTTAACTATAGGCCGCTGGTAAGGCGGTCTCCTCGTGGGTTTCTCGGCGCAGTGGCGGCGACGACTTCGCTGCTTCTATGTCGGTCAGTTGATCCTTTAGCGCCTTTAACTGCGCTATTCGATTCGCTGCCTAGTTTTCTAATACGTCGATAATCGTTTCCGCCGATTCCTTCTCGGTCCTTACTGCTTTAGTTTCTTCTCTTAGTTGTCTGTTTTCTTCTAGCGTTCTGAGAAACAGCGTCTCAATAAGGTCTATACTATTATAGACCTTTCCTATCCCGTTCTCGTTTACGTAGTCTTCTAGTTCCTCGATCGTGCAGTCGTAGATCTTCCTATACTTAGCTATTCGTTCCTTGAACTTAGCGGTCTCTTCTGCTGTAAAACCTCTAATAATAATCTCGTTATTAATGACACTAGAGCGCCTGCTTGCTCTGTCTGTCTTTCTCTTTCTGCAGCGGCCTGTTATGCCGCTGTCTACCGTTAAGAAGCCTTCTATCTTCTTACAGTACCTTCGGGGGTTGTTGTTAATGTTGGTGCGCGTGCGTTATTCGGGTTTCCAGATAGTTCGACGGGCCCTTTCGCGCAGCATGGGTGTTGGTGTAGAGAGTAAGTTCGAGATATAATGATCTAGGCGCGCAGATATAATTCAATACGGCCTTTTTAATAACTATATCTCGAACTAAGGAGAGAAAGGAATCTATGTAGTGGTGGTGGTGGGCTTCCGTAGAGGTAGTGGTGCCAAGGCCCGGCTCGGCCCGCCCGGGCCGAGCCGAAATTCTAAGGGTCCACCCTATTAATCTGTCCTACCTCTTTCCACTGCTGCAATATAACATTAGAAGCGTACCTCTAAGCATACGTCGACTATAACTAGACAAACTAGAACCGACTCCTCTCTATAGCAGAGCTAGCTATTAATAGCTATATAGCTAACGCTACTAGATTGTCCCCCTTCTTTATAGCCTATAGATACGACTACTCCCTGCTCCTACTAACCCTAAGTAACACTACCTTACGCCCTGTACGATCCCTAATTTAGCAGGGAGAGGCTATTATACAGACAATTACGAATGCCTATTAATAGGAGAAAGCGAGTCTAGCTATAGCTTAACAGAATATAGAAGAGTAGGCTAACAAGGGACGACAGGCTGTACCAAGGTACGAGGCAGGAGATAAGGTCTAGCTAAACTAGCGCAATATCCGTACAGACCGGCTAAGTAAGAAACTAGATTAGAAGAACTGGAAGTTTACAGTAGTCCGACTAGTAGGGACATATACTATATAACTTAACACTCCTCTAGGAATCTACCTAGTCTTCTATATAGACCTTATATAGCTAGTATATACAGACCCCCTACTGCACTAGACAACGGACGATGCGCGCCCTCTAGCGATTATTACTAAGGCTACAAAGAGTACGAAGTAGAGGAAATCCTTAAGAGCTAAAGGAAGTAGAAGAAGTCAGAGTACCTAGTTAAATAGAGAGGTTAGGCAGAGCCTATATAGGAACTATACAAGGCACTATAGGACACAACTGCGCTAGATAGGTAGGAGGAGAACTATCCCCTTGCCTAGTTATAGTAACACTGCGCCGGACAGTAAGAAGGGGCACGATCTACCCTAGATACAGGACAGCTAGCAGCAACTCGGGTTGCCGAAGGATTAGGAATTAAGACGTAGGACCCTACTAGATCCTACCGATACTACACTATACTATACTATATAGAAGGGGGCAGGAGGAAGGGAACAGCTAGGAGATAGGTAGGAATAAGAGTAAAAGTAGGAGGGGAACAAGAGCAACACTGTCTGAAAGCTTTTATATACTACCTTAGGATAGCTTACTAACTACTACTCCCTAGGACTAGGGCAGCCGATCCTATACCCGAAATCTTAATTACCTCCTAGCTAGCAGGGGCCCTAACACTAGAAGGAGTAGAAGAGCAGCTTAGCAACATCCTGCTACTTATTAATATAGTACCTAAGACATTAGCTAGGACTATACAAAGGAGGAAGACTATACAAACTAGAAGCAGAGTTGCTAGCTAAGCTAAACATCCTATAGCTAGAGGTAGAGGTATAGGAGGACAGGCCGGCAACTATACAAAAGCTACGATAGCACTAGGCGGACGGAATAGTAGCATTAGTAGTAGTAGTTGATCCGGGCATGCAGATAAGATTCAATACGGCCTTTTTGATAACTATATCTCGAACTAAGGAGGGAAAGGAACCTATGTAGTGGTAGTAGTGGGCTTTAATAGAGGGTAGTGTGCCAAGGCCCGGCTCGGCCTGGACAGGCCGAGCTGAAATTCAGGGTCCACCCTATTATCCAGTCCTACCCCTTTTTACTGCTGCAACACTACCCCCCCCCCTTACTAGCGGTCGCCCTCGACCGCTTAGTCACCCTACCTATCCGAAAATCTCTCTTCTTTCCGCCTTTTTTTTTTTTTTTTTTTCTTTGATTCATCTTCTTTTTCTCGAAAATCCCCTCTACTGTCGACGTTACCTCTTCCGTCCTTTATCGAAAACAACGTCTTATTATCGCTTTTTCGGCCCTTACGTTATCGGCATCCGAAGTCCTTTACTTGGCGTTTATGTAATCGGTGCCCCTGATCCGTGCTATCTAACCTAATCTGTAGGTTATCTAAGCTGCAGCATAGCTGGTCTGTGCATCGTCGCAGAGGTCTATATAGATCTTTCCGTAGCGCCGTTTTTCTTCCTCTTTTTCTCTTCCACTAAAGCTTCCGCCCTCTACGCGGTCGCCGAGCGACGTGGCAGTGCCTGGAGCTATCAATTCCATTACGATCGCCTTTATCGGCTTCTGCGCTAGTAGAGCAGACGTGTTTTCTTTCTTCTGGAATTGTCGACATTAGAGCCACGCCGGTTTCGGCTTCTTCGGGTTCCGCGCGTAAAAGTCTCTTAGTAGCTCCGCTGAATTCCGGAGATTCTCGATCGGATACTATTTATAATCTTCTGGCTATCCCTTCTACGAGATCCTCGCTTTAATAGACCCCCTTATCTTCTTTACGTCTATTACGTCTTCTACCTCCTATTCTTCCTTATTATCTATCTCGATTGGCAGGGGTTTAGCGAACCCCTGTTCCGGCAGGCCGTCTTTAGGGTCGAAGCTTAGTAGATCGGAATGGAAAACGTCGTAGATCCGGAACGCCTTCGGCAGCTCGAGCCGATAAGTTACCGGCGACCTCTTTTCTATTATCTTGAACGGACCTACGTAGCGCGGATTGAGCTTGGCGTTGCCTTTCAGCCTTAGGTTCTTCGTGTTAAGCTATACCTTTTGGCCTTCTTCGAATTCTATCGGTAACCGCTTCTTATTAGCCCGAGTTACTATCTTCTTCTAAGCTGATTCTATCGCGTCTTTCGCTACTTTGATCGCTTCTTGCATCTGAGATCGGAGCGCTTCCGCTGCTGTAGCAGCGACTCTCTTTAACGACGTAGTAATGGTAGAAAGCTCCGGCGAGCTGGCGTCGCTTAGTAGCTGAAAGCTCATCCTCGGAAGATAGCCGTGCGTTATCTCGAACGGCGCAAGCGACGTTGCTTCTAACTGTGCTAAGTTCGCGCAGAATTCGGCCATTGGCAGCATCTTAACCTACTTTTCTTAATAATGTCCGCAGAAGGTTCTTAGATATCGTTCTATCTCGCGATTAGCTACTTTAGACTAACTGTCGGTCTGCGGGTAAGCCGCAGTGCTGAGCTTTCCATAAATTCCGAGGGCTTAGTTAATAGCTTTCTACACATCGGCGGTGAATTAAGGACCCCTATCCGTAGTAATAGTGTCCGGCAGGCTATAGTGCTTCCACACGTATTAAATTAACATTCTCGCCGTTTCTTCTGCAGTAGTTCCGTCGTCTCTCGCTCGACAGGGGATGAAGTAGCGTTCTTTGCTTAGCCTATCCACTACGTTAAGGGTGGCGTCGTATCTATCGGAATCCGGCAGGCCGGTTACGAAATCTATCGTAATATGCTGCCATAGTTTCTCGGGGATCGGAAGTAGCTTTAATAAGCCTGCCAGAAGGCCGTAACGTAGCTTCGCGGCTCTGTATACGTAGCAATTGGCGATAAATCGATGGATCCGTTTGTAGATCCGCGGAAACCAGTAGACCGTCCTTATAGCTTCTATCGTCTTCTTTAAGCCGGCGCAACCCACTTCTATAGAGCTATAGACCAGTTGGATAACCTCTGTAATTAGTTCTTCCAGAACTATTAGCTTCCCTGAACCGGTTTTGCCGAGTTTCTGCTGCTGGTTAAGCTGCTTTACCTTCTCGTAGAGCGTCTCTTCTTTAGGGGCCGGCTCTACTGCACAGACCCCTACCTCTTTCAACACCTCTGCGTCTACTATCCGCTTGGTCAACATCTTCTGGAACATGTTCGGATCTTCTTTCGCACGGCTTGTCTTTCCTTCTCTTCGCGTTAGCGCGCTAGCCTTTCTATTTTGAGCCCCTGGTCGGTAGGTGATCTTAAAGTCGAATCCTAATAAGTAGGCGGCCTACTAAGCTTGGCGGCGTAAGAGCTTTTGCGTCTTTATAAAGTAGGTCAGCGACTGGTGGTCCGTAAGGACCTAAACCGTGCTCTTTCCAGCTATAAGCTCCGGTTTCCACTCCTTAAAGGCCTAAATAATGGCTAGCAGTTCTTTATTATAGATAGCGTAGTTCTGCTTAGCTTCCGTTATAGATTTGCTAAAGAAGGCTACTAGGTAAAGGGTCTCGCTGTCGTTAGCGTATTGAGAAAGGACCCCTGCCGTTACTGTATCGGAAGCGTCCGTTTCTACGTAGATCGTCTTTTCCGGTCGGAAGTGCGCCAGAACCGGCGCCGAAGCCACTGCTTCTTTTAGCCGTACAAAAGCTTCTGTGCACTTCTTATTCTATAGGCCGGCGGCCTCTTTCTTTAACGCCTTGTTTAGGGGTCTCGCTATCTTGCTAAAGTCCTTAATAAACCGTCGGTAGTAGCTGCAGAATCCGAGAAACGCCCTGATCTGCGTAGTGTTGCCGGATTTCGGTTGCTTCCATTCCGCTACGGCGGCGACCTTTAAGGGGTCTATCCGAATTCTATCTCTTCCGACAATAAGGCCGAGATATTTGACCTCGGTCTAATAGAACTCGCTCTTTTTCGTGTCCGCGTTTAATCCGACCTCGCGGAGCCTGGTCAGCACCTTCTTAATGTGGTCTGTATGCTGATCTCTCGTTCTATCTGTATAGATAAGAATGTCGTCCAAATAGATAGACACGAACCGTTCTAGCATGTCTATAAAGGTGTAGTTTATAAAGCGTTGCTACACCGCCGGCGCGTTGGTGAGCCCGAAAGGCATTACTAACTACTTGAAATTGCCTATACGCGTCGCGAACGTCGTAAGGTCTTCTGTCTGCCCTTCTTTATTCCTTAGTCGATAGAACGCTTAGCAGATGTCCAGCTTGCTAAACTACTTAGCCTTAGCCACTCGTTGTATAGTCTCGTCGATTAGCGGCAGCGGGTATACGTCTCTCTTAGTGACCTCGTTAAGGCCTCGATAGTCTACGTAGAGTCGCAGACCACCCCCTGGTTTCCTTACGAAAAGAATCGGTAACGCGTATTCGGCTGAACTCGGTATAATAAACTTCTTCGCCAGATTTTCGCAAACAAACACCTCTACTTAGTCCAATTCTGCCGGCGACAGTCGTCTAAGGGGCTCGGTTCTTAGCAGCGTAGCCCCCTCTTTCAATTAGATCTTGTTGTCGTATTCCAGTCGATAGAGCGGCAGGAGGTTGGAGTCGGCTTTTAAGAACACGTTAGCGTAATCCTGGAGCTCTGCCGGCAGTACCTCTAGTAGATCCACTTCTTCTTCCGCTATTATCTTCCAGTAGTCTTCGATGTCTTTTATTAAGATAGCGTAAATCTCGTTATCTAGCGACTTCGCGAGGGTCGTTATAGCTTCTGAACTTATCCTTCCGACAGTAACCAGGGGTTCAGAACGATCGGACGGAGCCTCTTTGACCGTCGTAACGTTCGGTTTAGCGTCGGCCGCCATAACCGATTCGGTAACTGATTTGACGGCAGCTAAGCCGCTGGTCGATTTTCTGAATCCGAGTGTGCCTTCTCCTACGTCAATAATCGCTCCCTGGTTCTTTATCTATTTCTGCCCTAGAATAATGTCAAACCTTCCGATATCCATAATTCGGAACGTCGCTTCTGTAGTGCGACCAGCCAAGGTGGTCCTTAATAGCACATAGTGCGTAACGCTTTCCGTGTCTTGTCCGTTGTATGCCGAAATCTTCGTCGGCGACGCCAGTTCTACCGGATAGCTGTATCTATTCGTTAGCTTCCGGACCAGTCAGTGGTAGATCGCCGCGCCGATAAGAGCTCCGGTGTCGATAAAGGCTTTTAGCTAAAGAGGTTTGCTCGATCCGTTAAGGGGGTAGACAGTAATTGGAAGGATAATAGCTGTTTCCGTGTTCACTTCCACCGCCGCCGAGAGCGGATCGCTGCAGCTATTGATGCTCTCTTTCGTCGGCGTAGTTCGCGTCGATGCCCTGTTGTCTATGCTAGATAGGGGGCCTATCCGTCCAGCTAGTCTTTTCCTATAATTCTTAGCTGCACCCTGCTGTCTACGCTGTTAGCGTCGTTTGGAGCCGGCTCGATAGCTTGAATAGTCTTTCTTAGCGGCTGCGGCTGCTGCTGCGTCTGCTTTATAACACGATACTCCTGCTTCTGCTTATCCGATGCTTAGCATCTCGTAGCGATGTAGCCAGGCTTTCCGTACGCGAAACAGGTAGGGACGAACGACGGTCGCGGCGCGTAAGGCAGCTAAGGGCCGCGTCGGAAGGGTGCGGGGGCTCTGGTTGTCTGCATTAGCGACGGCGACGGCTTCTGAACTGATTCGCGTAATTTCGCGTAAGCGCTTAAGTTTCTCGCAGTAACTCTCGCTTAGTGCACAAAGCTCTTAAGGTCTTCGTCTTCTACAGATGCTATAGCAGCGGCCAGCTCAGGGCTTAGTTTCTGCCTTAGCAAGTGCAGCTGCTTATCTTCTGCCACTTTCGCTCTAATGGCATATTTCCTAAACAGTCCGTAGAACTCTTCGAACGTCTGCTGGTTCTGGTTGATCTTATCCAGCTGCTTACGGGCTGTCTTCTTTCGGAATAGGTCTCCGAAGCGTTGATCTAACGCTTTGATCGCTTCCTTAGCAGTTACCTCTTCTAGGTCTGCTACTAGCGAGAACGCTTCGCCTTCTAGTCGCGCCTCTAAATAGGCCAGTCTGTCTTCTTCGCTGCTTGTCGCGTAATCGCGGCTTATCTTATTCTTGATCTTCTTCTTAAACGCCTCCTACACTTTAGGGTCTCCGCTACCGAAAGCAGGTAGGTCCGGCAGTGGCGTTATCGTAGTGCCACCTTAACTATAGGCCGCCGGCGAGGTGGTTTCTACGTAGTGGGCTTCTCGCTGCAGTGGCGGCGACGATCTCGCTGTTTCCATATTAGCTAGCTGATCCTTTAGCGCCTTTAGCTGCGCCAGTCGATTCGCCGCCTAGTTTTCTAACACTTTGATAATCGTCTCTGCCGATTCCTTCTCGGCTCTTACCGCTTCGGTTTCTTCTCTCAGTTGTCTGTTTTCTTCCAGTGTTCTGTAGAACAGCGTCTTAATAAGGTCTATACCGTCGTAGACCTTTCCTATCCTATTCTCGTTTACATAATCTTCCAGTTCCTCGATCGTGCAGTCGTGGATCTTCCTATATTCGCTTATTCGTTCCTTAATCTCTACGGTCTCTTCCGCTGTAAAACCTCTAATAATAATTTTATTATTAATAACACTGGAGCGCCTGTTCGCTCTGTTAGTCTTTCTCTTTCCGCGGCGGCCTGTTACACTGCTGTCTACTGCTAAGAAGCCTTCTATCTTCTTACGGTGCCTTTAGGGTTTGTTGTTAATGTTAGTGTTGGTGCATGTGCTTTATTCGGGTTTCCGGATGGTTTAACGGGCCCTTTCGCGCAGCGCGGGGCGTAGTGTAGAGAGTAAGTTCGAGATATAATAATCCGGGCATGCAGATAAGATTCAATACAGCCTTTTTAATAACTATATCTCGAACTGAGGAGGGAAAGGAACCTATATGGTAGTAGTAGTAGGCTTTGATAGAGGGTGGTGTGCCAAGGCCCGGCTCGGCCCGGACGGGCCGAGCCGAAATCCAGGGTCCACCCTATTATCCAGTCCCACCCCTTTTTACTGCTGCAACAGTAGTTGTAGTTAGTGGTAGTAGTAGTAGTTATAGTAATTGTAGTAGTAGTAGGCAGCTAGGCAGACAGGTAGCAGATAGGGGAATAGAAGAGAAGGAGAAGAAGAGAGAGAGAAGGAGGGAAGGCTTAATATATATTGCGGCGGTAGAAAGAGGTAGGACAGATTAATAGGGTGGACCCTGGAATTTCGGCTCGGCCCGTCCGGGCCGAGCCGGGCCTTGGCACCACTACTACGAAAGCCCTCCACTACTACTACATAGGTTCCTTTCCCTCCTTAGTTCGAGAGATAGTTATTAAAAAAGGCTATATTGAATTATATCTACGTGCCCGGATTATTATCTCTCGAACTCTCTCTTAACACTAACCCCGCGCTGCGCGAAAGGGCCCGTTGAACTATCCGGAAACCCAAATAACGCACGCGCACCCAAACCAACACTAACAACAACCCCTAAGGTACTGTAAGAAGATAGAAGACTTCTTAGCAGTAGAGAGCGGCGTTACAGGCCGTAGCAGAAGCAGAAAAGGAAAGACTAACAGAGCGAGTAGGCGCTTAAGCGTTATTAACGATAAGATCGTTATTAGCGGTTTTACAGCAGAAGAGACTGCTAAGTTCAAGGAACGAATAGCTAAATATAGGAAGATCCACGACTGCACGATCGAGGAACTAGAAGACTATATAAACGAGAATAGGATAGGAAAGGTCTACGATAGTATAGACCTTATTAAGACGCTGTTCTTCAGAACGCTAGAAGAAAAGAGACAGTTAAGAGAGGAAGTAGAGATAGTAAGAGCCGAGAGGGAATCGGCCGAGACCATTATAGATATACTGGAAAACTAGGCAGCGAATCGACTAGCGCAGCTAAAGGCACTAAAGGATCAACTAGCTAAGATAGGAGCAGCGATGTCGTCGGCACCGCCGCTACCGCATCGAGAAGAACAAGAAGAGACCGCCTTACCGGCGGCCTATAGTTAAGGTAGCACCCTAATAATATTATTGCCGGACCTACTAGCATTTAAAGGCGGAGACCCTAAAGACTGGGAAGAGTTTAAGAAGAAGATTAAGAATAAGATAAGCCGCGATTACGCATCGAACAGCGCCAGAGATAGATTGGCGTACCTGGAATTGCAGTTAGAAGGAGAAGCTTTTTCGCTAGTAGCAGACCTGGAAGAGGTAACTGCTAAAGAAGCGATCAAAGCGCTAGATTAACGCTTCGGAGATCTATTCTGAAAGAAGACAGCCTGTAAGCAGCTGGACAAGATCAATCAGAACCGGCAGACGTTTAAAGAATTCTACAGTTTGTTTAGAAAATATGCGATTAGGGCCCGGGTAGCGGAAGATAAGCAGCTTTACCTATTAAGGCAGAAGCTAAACCCTGAACTGGCCGCAGCTATAGCGTCTGTGGAAGACGAAGACCTTAAGAGCTTCGTGCATAGAGCGAGAGTTACTAGGAGAAACTTAAGCGCTTACGCGAAATTACGGAAATCGGTTCAGAAGCCGTCGCCGTCGGCGTAGACAACACGACCCCCTGCGCCTTTCCGGAGAGCACCCCAGCAGCCACCTTATTAGTCGCAGCGTTCGTCGTTCGTCCCTACCTGCTACGCATGCGGAAAGCCTAGCTATATTGCTACGAGGTGCCAAGCAACAGCCTAGCAGAAGCAGGAGTATCGCGCTATAAAGCAGCCGCAGCCACCGAGAAAGACTATTCAAGCCATCGAACCGGCGCCGAACGATACTAACAGTGTAGACAGTGGGGTGCAGTTAAGGATTATAGGAAAAGACCAGCTAGACGGATAGGCCCCCTATCTAGCACTAACAATAGGGCACTGCACCGGAGCGAATCGGCACGAGAAGAAAGCATTAACAGCTGCAGCGATCCGCTCTCGGCAGCTGTAGAGGTGAATACGGAAACGGCTATTATCCTTCCTATTACAATCCACCCTGTTAAGAAGTCGCGCCAAACCCTCTAGCTAAAAGCTTTTATCGACACCGGAGCTCTTATTGGCGCGGCGATCCACTACCGGCTGGTTTAGAAGCTAATAAATGGATACGGCTATCCGGTGGAACTGGCGTCGCTAACGAAGATTTTGGCATACAACAGACAAGACACGGAAAGCGTTACGCACTATGTGCTGCTAAAGACTACCCTAGCTGGTTGCACTACAGAAGCGACGTTCCGAATTATAGATATCGGAAGGTTTAACATTATTATAGGGCAGAAATGGATAAAGCACCAGAAAGCTATCGTCGACGTAGATAAAGGAACGATCAGATTCAAAACCAAAGGCGACAGCGTCGCTACTACCAAATCGGTCGCAGCCGCGACAGCAAGATCAGAGGCGACCTGCGGCGAAACGGCTCTGCCTACCTCGACCGAGCCTGCGCCTACGATCGGAATAACGAGCTCGGAAGCTTTATTAACCCTCGCGAAGTTACTAGACAATAAGATCTACGCTATCTCTATAAAGGACATTAAAGACTACAGGAAGATAATAGCAGAAGAAGAAGCAGACCTGCTAAAGGTGCTACTGGCGGAGCTCTACGATTACGCTAACGTGTTCTTAAAAGCCGACTCTAACCTATTGCCGCTCTATCGACCGGAATATAACAACAAGATCTGACTAAAAGAGGGGGCTACGCTGCCAAGAACTGAGCCCCTAAGACGACTGTCGCTGGCTGAATTGGACTAAGTAGAGGTGTTTGTCTGCGAAAACCTGGCGAAGAAGTTTATTATACCGAGTTCTTCCGAATATGCGTTACCGATTCTTTTCGTAAGGAAACTAGGGGGTAGTCTGCGACTCTGTATAGACTATCGAGGCCTTAACGAGGTCACTAAGAGAGACGTATACCTACTGCTGCTAATTGATAAAACTATACAGCAGGTAGCGAAGGCTAAGTAGTTTAGCAAGCTGGACATCCGCCAAGCGTTCTATTAACTAAGGAACGAAGAAGGGCAGACAGAAGACCTTACGACGTTCGCGACGCGTATAGGCAACTTCAAGTAGTTGGTAATGCCTTTCGGACTTACTAACGCGCCGGCAGTGGACTAACGCTTTATAAACCATACCTTTGTAGACATGCTGGAACGGTTTATATCTATCTATTTGGACGACATTCTTATCTACACAGATAGAATAAGAGACCAGCATACGGACCACATCGAGAGGGTGCTAAAGAGACTCTGCGAAGTAGGATTGAACGCGGACACGAAAAAGAGCGAGTTCTACCAAACCGAGGTCAAATATCTCGGTCTTATCATTAGAAGAGATGGAATTCGGATGGACCCCTTAAAGGTCGCCGCTGTGGCGGAATAGAAGCAACCGAAATCCGGAAACACTACGCAAATTAGAGCGTTCCTCGGCTTCTGCAGCTACTATCGACGGTTTATTAAGGACTTTAGCAAGATAGCGAGACCCCTGAACGAGGCGCTAAAGAAAGAGGCCGCCGGCCTATAGAATAAGAGGTGCATAGAAGCCTTTAACCGGCTAAAAGAAGCAGTGGCCTCTGCGCCAGTTCTAGTACACTTCCGGCCAGAAAAGACGATCTACGTAGAAACGGACGCTTCCGACATAGTAACAGTAGGGGTCCTTTCTTAATATAGTAACGACGAAACCCTCTATCCAGTCGCTTTCTTTAGCAAGTTAATAAGCGAAGCTAAGCGGAATTACGCTATCTATAATAAGGAGCTACTAGCTATTATTTAGGCTTTCGAGGAGTGGAAACTGGAACTTATAGCTGGAAAGAGCACGGTCCAGGTTCTCACAGACCACCAGTCGCTGACCTACTTTATAAAGACACAGAAGCTCTTACGTCGCCAAGCTCGGTAGGCCGCCTACTTATTAGGATTCGACTTTAAGATTACCTATCGACTAGGGGCTTAAAACGGAAAGGCGGACGCGCTAACGCGAAGAGAAGGAAAAACAAGCCGCGCGAAAGAAGATCCTAACATGTTCCAGAAGGTGCTAACCGAGCGAATAGTAGACGTAGAGGTGCTAAAAGAGGTAGGGGTCTGTATAGTAGAACCGGCCCCTAAGGAAGAAGCTCTCTACGAAAAGGTAAAGCAGCTTAACTAGCAACAGAAACTCGGCAAAACCGGCTTAGGAAAGCTAATAGTTCTGGAAGAACTAATTACAGAGGTTATCCAGCTAGTCTATAGCTCTATAGACGTTGGTTACGCCAGCTTAAAGAAGACGATAGAAGCTATAAGGAAGGTCTACTAGTTTCCGCGGATCTACGAACAGATCTATCGATTTATCGCTAATTGCTACGTATGCAGAGCCGCGAAGCTACGTTACGGCCTTTCGGCAGGCTTATTAAAGCCACTGCCGATCCCCGAGAAACTATAGCAGCATATTACAATGGATTTCGTAACCGGCCTGCCGGATTCCGATAGATACGATGCCACCCTTAACGTAGTAGATAAGCTAAGCAAAGAACGACACTTTATCCCCTGCTAAGCGAGAGATAAAGGAACTACTATAGAAGAAACTGCACGGATGTTAATTCAATATGTATAGAAGCACTATAGCCTGCCGGACACTATTACTACGGATAGGGGTCCTTAATTCACTGCCGACGTATAGAAAGCTATCAACTAAGCTCTCGGAATTCGTAGAAAGCTCAGCACCGCCGCTTACCCTTAAACTGACGGTTAGTCTAAAGTAGCTAATCGCGAGATAGAACGATATCTGCGAACCTTCTACGGCCATTATTAAGAAAAGTGGGTCGAGGTGTTGCCGATAGCTAAATTCTGCGCGAACTTAATACGGTCGGAAGCCACCTTACTAGCGCCGCTCGAGGTAACGTACAGTTATCTTCCGAGGATAAGTTTCTAGCCGCTAGACGAACCTAGCTCTGCGGAACTATCTACTGCTACGTCGTCAAAGAGAGTCGCCGCTGCAGCGGCAGAAGCGCTACGTTCTTAGATAGAGGAAGCGATCAAGGTAGCGAAAGACGCGATGGATTCAGCTTAGAAGAAGATAGTAACTCGAGCTAATAAGAAGCGGTTACTAATAGAATTCAAGGAAGGCTAAAAGGTATAGCTCAATACGCGGAACCTAAGGCTAAAAGGGAACGTTAAGCTTAACCCCTGCTACGTAGGTCCGTTTACGATAGTAGAAAAGAGGTCGCCAGTAACCTATCGACTCTAGCTACCGAAATCGTTCTGGATCTACGATGTCTTCTATTCGGACCTGTTAAGCTTAGACCCTAAAGACGGCCTGCCGGAACAGGGGTTCGCTAAACCCCTGCCAATCGAGATAGACGATAAGGAAGAATAGGAGGTAGAAGACGTAATAGACGTAAAGAAGACGAGGGGGTCCATTAAAGCAAGGATCTCGTAGAAGGGGTGGCCGGAAGACTACGAATAGTATCTAGTCGAAAATCTGCGAAACTCGGCAGAGCTGTTAAGGGAGTTCTACGCGCAGAACCCGGAAAAGCCAAAGCCGGAATAGCTCTAAAGCCGATCCTTCCAGAAGAAAACGAAGAAAGCTACGTCCGCTCTACTAGCGCGGAAGCCGATAAAAACGATCGTAAGGTTGCCTTAGGAAGTAATTGCTTTACCTACTACTGCGTCGGCCGGTAGCTTGCGCACGCTGTAGCGTGCTAGCGCCGCCGACCGCGTAGTAGGTAAAGGCTTTAGTAGAAGAGGAAAAGAAGAAGAAAAACAGCGCTACGGAAAGATCTATATAGACCTCTAAGACGACGCACAGACCAGCTACGCCGCAGCTCAGATAACCTACGGCTTAGATCAGATAGCACGGATTAGGCGCACCAATTACATAAACACTAAGTAAAGGACGTTAAATGCCGATAACGTAAGAAATTTAAGAAGCGATAGAGAGAATGTCGTTTTTGATAGAAGAAGGAAGAGGTAACATTACTGTCGGAGGGGATTTTCGAGAAGGAGACGATAAAACACAAAAAAAAAAAAAAAGTAGAGATTTTCGAATAAATAATGTAACTAAGCAGTCGAGGGCGACCGCTAGTAAGGGAGGAGGGTAGTGTTGCAGCAGTGGAAAGAGGTAGGACAGATTAATAGGGTGGACCCTAGAATTTCGGCTCGGCCCGTCCGGGCTAAGCCGGGCCCTGGCACCACTACTAAGAAAGCCCTCCACTACTACTATATAGGTTCCTTTCCCTCCTTAGTTCGAGAGATAGTTATTAAAAAAGGCTGTATTGAATTATATCTACGTGCCTAGATTAATATACAGAGTAGTAGCTGCCTGCTATATAAGGCAATAGCAACTAGGGCAGCTACTACAGCTATATAAGGAAGGGCAAACAAGGCAACTACGACCTAGTGCCTAGATATTAGGAGTCGCCGTCCAGCCTAGGTCCTAGACCTAAGCTAGCTGTCGTCCTAAGGACTGCGACTTAGTAGTGCTAGCACGACCCTACTCTCTATACAGAGTTACCGATACGACCCTACTCCTATATAGAGAGAGAATCCTATAGTCCTATATAGAGGGGAATTGCTGCCCCTCTAAACAGAGGGAAAACTCTGTACTACTATATAGAGGGAAACTCCCGATCCTCTATATAGAGTATAAACCTTGCACCCCTATATAGAGGGAAATTACTAGCTTAGCTTTGTAGGTACAAATTGTACAGTAGTAGACAACGAAGGAACTGCCTATTAGTTCCTTTATATAGATACCTAGCCTTAAGTTTCTAAACCAAGATTCTGAAGCCCTTATATTAGGAACTAATCCTACTATTAGTAACTGTAGTAATACAACGAAGATAGACAGCGACATCCCTATAGAACCTACAACTATGCAGGATTAGATGCACTGTGTATACAAGGAGCTACTAGCATATAAGAGGCAGCTCGAACAGCAAGTAAGCTACTAGGCTGCGATAATTTCCTAATAGGAATAGGAGCTACGACAGCTTAGGGCGTCCGATTGCGATCCGACCCCTACGACGACAACGACAGACACGATAGCCTACACCCCGGCCTCTAAGAGCAAACTCCCTAACGTTACTACTTACAATAGTAAGGCTCTAGCTAAGTACCCCTCCTAGGCTGCCTAGATACGCTCTAAGCTTCTAGTCGACTTAAGAGTATACCTAACTACGCTAGACAAGGTAGTATACCTCTTTAGGAGGTTAAAGAGCAGGGCGACAGCACGGATTCTGCCGTACTACAAGACGGCTATTGCCAACCTAGTAATAGCAACGACGACGATGCTCTAGGCAGCTCTTAACAAGAGCTATAAGGACCTAGACTGCGAGAGCCGAGCACTTATACAGGTTAATACGATAAAGCAAGGGCATAAGACTATATAAGAGTTCCTTACAGAATACGACTAGACCCTAGCAGAGGCAGGAGGACTCTAATAGAAGGACAGGATAAAAGTTACTACCTTAGAGGTAGGCCTCTCTAAGGAGATTATAATAGGACTAGTAGGCGTAATGCGACTAGCTATATATAAGGAATTCTGTAATCTCCTTAGGATAGTCAACGACTAGCAGTATAGGCTTAGACAGATAAGCCGCGCTTATAAGATGCGACAACCCCTCTAGTAGCAGACAGACGCTATAGACTAGGAACTAACAATAACGAGAGTAGCAGCAGCTATTACTGTACAGCTAAGGGCTGCTACTAAAAGGGCGCAGTAGGTAGACATAGCTACCCTTAACAAGAGGCAAGCAGAAGGGAGCTGCTATAGATATAGCAAGATAGGCTATACTGTACAGAATTGCAGGCTTTTACTAGTAGAGAGACCTAGGGGACGGCCGACTACTATAAGGGTAGCAACTGCAGCGCTCTAACAAGAGAACTAAGAGTCCCCCTTAGATAACAACAAGTTAGGAAAAGAGTAGCCTCTAAGCAAAGGCTCTACTAGAGGCGTATACGAGATAGATTACTAAATCAAAGTACTACTTAGCTATCTTTTAAGAGCAACTATATAACGACTACACTGTTTATCGTACGACCTACGCTAAACAGGACCGCTACAGCGCAGCTATTAATTAATATAGGATGTTTAGTATATAGAGTAATTAGCGAAGACTTCGTATAGAGACACTATATTAAGACGACCCCTACTATACCTGTACGCATATTAGGCATTACTAGGCAAGGACTGGACATTACCTATATAGTAAAAGTAATAATAGAGCTATAGGGACACTATAAGCAGGACTTATACCTCTATATCGTATAGGACAAGTTACAGTATAACCTAATATTAGGAATGCTATAGATAGAGCGCTAGTAGGGTAAGCTAGACGTTAGGCGAGGACGGCTGTACCTAGCAGTAACGAAGCAGAGGCTCCGAGACTAAGGGAGGGTTCCGTAGGGCGGCAATACTAAGGCCAAAACTAACACTACAACTGCAGACATTAAGAAGGCATTAGTGCCTAAGAAAACGACGGACCCCTATACAAAGCTCCTAGCAGAGTAGGCAGAATACCTAGACCTCTTCGAGCTAAAGTCGGCCTCGAAACTGCTACTACACTAAGGAGAAGGAATTAACTATAACATCTAGCTAGAGCCCTATCTAGATAGGAGTCTGCCTAAAGTACTATATAGCCTACTGTATAGTATGTCCTCTAGAGAACTCCTAGTACTGTACAAGACACTAGACGACCTACTTGCTAAGGGTTTTATTTGTGCAAGTACCTCGTCTATAGGAGCCCTAGTATTGTTTGTCTATAAGGAGGGCAAGGCCGGCTTGCGTTTCTATATAGACTATAAAGGCATTAACGCGATTACTAAAAAGGACCAGTACCCCCTACCTCTTATTAAGGAGACTCTTAGACGGATTAGCAAGGCAAAGTAGTTTACTAAGCTTAACGTAGTCTTAGCTTTCTACAAGATATAGATTAAGGAAGGCTGTAAATAGACAACTGCCTTCTATACAAGATATAGTCTTTTCGAGTAGCTTGTTACCCCCTTTAGCCTTGCTAATGCACTAGCGACCTTCTAGAGGTATATTAATAGGTCCCTACAAGGGTTACTAGACAATATCTATTTAGTGTACCTCGACGATATACTGGTTTTTACAGATAGCACCTATATAGATTACATACAGGACGTTAAGAAAGTATTAGATCGACTGCAACAGGCTAGCTTGTACCTCGACATCGACAAATATAAATTCGGTATATAGTGTATAAAATACCTAGGGTTTATTATTAAGGCAGGGAAAGGCATTAGTATAGATAGGAAGAAGATCAATGCTATTAAGCAACAGAAACCGCCTACGAGTATTAAGGGCATATAGGAATTTCTTAGGTTTGCCAACTTCTACTACTAGTTTATATAGAACTACTTGGAGATTATACACCCTCTAGTCGAGCTAATATATAAGGACAAGCAGTTTCAATAGACGGACGAGTGTAATAGAAGCTTTAACAGGCTAAAGGAGCTCTTTACAACAGGACTAACGCTTGCCGCCTTCGACCTAGAACGTACGACAATACTAGAAACTAACTCCTTAGGGTACTATATAGAGAGTATCCTGTTACAGGTAGGCTTAGACAGACTTCTGTACCTATATATATACTTCTCTAAGAAGAACTCCCTAGCTAAGTGCAACTACCCTATCTGTAACAAGGAATTGCTAGCAGTCGTACAGTGTTACGAAGTATAGGATAGAGAACTCTGCTCAGTTCCCGAGTTTCTCGCCCTAACCGACTATAAGAACCTTAAGTACTTTACGCAACCCTAAAAGCTGTCTAAGAGACATTTATAATAGGCGATGTACCTAAGCCGCTTTAAAATAAGACTCTAGTATCGCAAGGGTAAGGACAATAGCCAGGCCGATGCGCTATCTAGACAGGACTAGGATATACTAACAACGTACAAGGACGACTAGCTAAAATTACGAACATTCTAGATATTTAAGGAAGAGCTAGGCAAAGGGACTATCCGCCTAGCAGCAATATATATCTAGGAACTGTAACTGCAGGTATAGGAAGAGGTAGTAGAAAAGGACGACGTATACTAAGGGGCCTATATAGCAATCTAAGGAGGACAGCGGAAGCTCCGTATAGAGCTTTACCTTAAGGTATCGGCAGCAGAGTGCTTAGTAGACGAGGAGAACAACCTAAAGTTTGGGAATTAGATTTAGGTCCTAGCAGACGAGAAGCTCTATATAAGCTTAATACAACAGGTGCATAATTCTATAGCAACTGGGTACCTAGGGCGCGAGGAGGCGTACAGCATTGTTACTAGGGACTATTACTAGCTAGCGATAGCAAAGGATATCTGCAGGTTCGTACAGAACTGCGATGTCTATAGATAGACGAAGCCCTAGCTTAAACTAAAGTATAGGCTGCTAAAACCCCTACTAATACTAGACCGGCCCTAGCAAGACCTAACAGTAGACTTTATTACAGACCTCCCTAAGAGCGACAGACGGCAGAACATTATAGTAGTTATAGACAAGCTAACGAAGGGAGTAATATTAGAAGGAATAGACTCTATTACAGCTAAGGACACTACCTAGGCATTTATACAGATAACGTTTAGTAAGTACAGATTCCCTAGGTTAATTGTATCGGACTAGGGCACACAGTTTACAAGCTAGCTCTAGGCTAGGGTATGTTAGTTGCTAAACGTAGAACTCCGCCTATTAACTATATAGCATCTACAGACGGACGGTACGACAGAGAGGGTTAATTCGACGTTAGAAGTGTACCTCTAAGCGTACGTCGACTATAATTAGACAAACTAGAACTGCCTTCTCCCTATAGCAGAGCTAGCTATTAACAGCTATATAGCTAATGCTACAGGATTGTCCCCCTTCTTTATAGCCTACAGATACGACTACTCCCTACTTCTACTAACCCTAAGTAACACTACCCTACGCCCTATACGATCCCTAATTTAGTAGGGAGAGGCTATTGTACAGACGATTACGAATGCCTATTAATAGGCGAAAGCAAGTCTAGCTATAGCTTAACAGAATACGGAAGAGCAGGCCAACAAGGGACAGCAGGCTATACTAAGGTATAAGGCAGGAGATAAGGTCTAGCTAAACTAGCGAAACATCTATATAGACTAGCTAAGCCAGAGACTAGATTAGAAGAACCAGAAGTTTACAGTAGTCTAACTGGTAGGCATATACGCTATACGACTTAACACTTCCCTAGGGATTTACCTAGTCTTCTACATAGACCTTATAGAGCTAGTATATACAGACCCCCTACTGCATTAGACAACAGACGACGCGCGCCTACTAGCAATTATTACTAAGAGCTAGGAAGAGTACAAGGTAGAAGGAATCCTTAAGAGCTAAAGGAAGCAGAAGGGGGCAGAGTACCTAGTAAAATAGAGAGGGTAGGCAGAGCCTATATAGGAACTCTACGAGGCCCTATAGAACATAACTGTACTAGACAGGTAGGAGGAGAACTATTCCCCTACCCGGTTATAGTAACACTACGCTATATAGCAAGAAGGGGCATAATCCACCCTAGACATAGGGCAGCTACTAGCAACTCGGGTTGCCGAAGGATTAGGAATTAAGACGTAGGACCCTACTAGGTCCTACTAATACTACACTATACTATACTGTACAGAAAGGGGGCAGGAGGAGGGGAATAGCTATAAGACAGGTAAGAATAAGAGTAGGAATAAGAAGGGATAAGAGCAACACTGTCCGAAAATTTCTTATATACTACCCTAGAGTAGCTTACTAGCTACTACCCTCTAATACTAGGCCAGCCGACTCGATACCCGAAATCTTAATTACCTCCTAGCTAGCAGGGGCCCCAATACTAGAAGGAGTAGAAGGGTAGCTTAGCAACATCCTGCTGCTTATTAATGTAGTACCTAAAACGTTAGCTAGGACTATACAAAGGGGGAAGACTATACAAACTAAAAGCGGAGTTATTAGTTAAGCTAAACGTCCTATAGCTAGAGGTAGAGGTATAGGAGGACAGGCCGGCAACTACAAGAAAACTACAGCAGTACTAGGCAGACGGAATAGCAGCATTAGTAGTAGTAGTTATAGTTAGTAGTAGTAGTAGTAGTTATAGTAATAGTAGTAGTAGTAGTAGTAGACAGCTAGACGGACAGGTAGCAGATATATAAATAGGAGAGAAAGAGAAGAAGAGAGAGAGAGAGGAGGGAAGGGTTAATATATAGAGTAGTAGCTGCCTGCTATATAAGGCAACAGCAACTAGGGCAGCTACTACAACTATATAAGGAAGGGCAAACGAGGCAACTACGATCCAGTGCCTAGACGAGCGACGCGAGGCAACTACAATCTAGTGCCTAGACGAGCAACGGCCCTCTAGACGACTGGACGGAGATAGGAACATCTACCTATAAGCTAGACTCCGGACGACGACTAGGGTATAGTAACAGAACTAGACGGCCTGCTGCTATAAGACTATATAGCTAAGAGGCAGAGTATATAGCTAGGGCTATAGGATAGGAGGTAAATAGTTAGACAGGACTAAGCACCTCCTATACCTTCGTAACTGCTTGCAGGTCCTCCTCTGCCTTAGCCTTAGCATCCTTAAAGTAGCAAACGGAATCGGTTAAGATTAGGTAGAAGCGATCTAGCACTACCTGCTTTCCCTACTTGTAGGTCCTCCTCTGCTTTAGCTATAGGAACTAGAGGGACAGGTCCAAGGTTGCAACAGTATAGAAGGAGGGCATCTAGTAGGCATTCCCGACTAGCAAGCGCCTAGACGAAGACAGGAAAGCACTATCCGCTAGAGGAGCCCTAAGAGCTAAGGGTATACAATATACTGTCGTCTAAAAGAAGTACTATAAGGAGGGAGGAGGGTATTGTTAGAGGGCGCTGCCTAGCCTAGGTCCTAGACCTAAGCTAGCTGTTGCCCTAAGGACTGCAACTAAGCAGCGCTAGCATAATCCTACCCTATATACAGAGTTACTAATACGACCCTACTCCTATATAGAGAGAGAATCCTATAGCCCTATATAGAGGAGAATTGCTGCCCCTCTAAACAGAGAGAAAACTCTATATTACTATATAGAGGGAAACTCCTAATCCTCTATATAGAGTGTAAACCTTGCATCTATATATAGAGGGAAATTGCTAGCTTAGCTTTATAGGTACAAATTATACAGCAGTAGACAATAAAGGAACTGCCTATTAGTTCCTTTATATAGATACTTAACCTTAAGTTTCCAAACTAAGATTCTTAAGCCCTTATAGCTACCTATATAAGGAACGCTATAAGATAAGGCTATATAACACATCGTTATATAAGGGAAGTACTATAGGAAGGGGGAGGGGTATTATTAGGAGACACTGTCTAGCCTAGGCCCTAGTCCTAAGCTAGCTGTCGCCCTAGGGACTGCGACTTAGTAGCACTAGCACAACCCTACCCTCTATATAGAGTTACTAATACGACCCTACTCCTGTATAGAGGGAGAACCCTATAGCTCTATACAAAGAGGAATTACTGCTCTTCTAAACAGAGGGAAAACTCTATATTACTATATAGAGGGAAACTCCTAACCCTCTATATAGAGTATAAACCTTGCATCCCTATATAGAGGGAAACTGCTAGCTTAGCTTCGTAGGTATAAGTTATATAGCAGTACACAACGAAGGAACTGCCTATTAGTTCCTTTATATTAATACCTAACCTTAAGTTTCTAAACTAAGACTCTTAAGCTCTTGCAATATAGGAATGTAGAGTTCTCCCTATATATAGAGAGGCAGTTATTTCCCTCTATATAGGGCTGTAGGATTCTCCCTCTATTTAGGAGTAGAGTTATATTAGTAACTCTATATAGAGGGTAGGGTCGTACTAGTGCTACTAAGTTGTAATCCTTAGGACAACAGTCAGTTTAGGTATAGGACCTAGTAGGACAGCGTCCCCTAACATTACCCCCGTCCCTCCTTATAGTCTCGTCCCTATATACTATTGTGTCGCGCGATCGCTTATAACGTTCTCTTTCTAAATAGCGCCTACCCTCGTCTAGTTGTCTATAAGTCGACTCTTATCTAGGCACTTACTAGTTAGCAATGCCTATTATATCTCCTCCCTATTTTTACTAGGGCCTCGAGTAGCTAGTACCTATTTGCTATTACCTCCTATAGCCTATGGTTATATAGTTACTCTACGTTCTAGGTCTCCTCCCTCCCTTAATACTGCTACTACCTTAGTCTTGTCTATTTAGATCCTAAACTTAAGGCAGAGGGGGCCCTATAAGTAGGGAAAGTAGGTAGTACTAGATTGCTTCTACCTAATCTTAGCCGAATTCGGTCGCTACTTTAAGGATGCCGAAGCTAAGGCAGAGGAGGACCTGCGAGCAGTTATAAAGGTACATAAGGTGCTCGGTCCTGTCTAGTTTACTATTTTCTACAGTTATAGTCTACACTATAGGTTAGTAGTAGAGACTTCGTATATAGGCCTCTATAGGGCTCCTACTGTATACAGGTAAGCTATTATGTCCTTACCTGTCTATTTACCTTAACTCTATTATCTAGACAGAATCCCTATTGTCTAGTTAGAGTGTAAGATCCGCAATCTTGTAGTTTTCTAGTGCTTCGGACACTAGCTATAGTCTTAAGGGTTTACGTAGATGTTTTAGTTTGTTGTTGTCTATAGGGTAGAGTGGTAGCTATTTATCCAGTAGTTGTCTGTATAGTCTCGGGCAGGCCGGTTATCTCGTATAGTCTCTCCCTACCCTATACTAGCTCTATCCCTATTCTTCTACCTTTCCCTATTTCCTGTATCTATACTATGCTTCTTATAGGTTCCTATTAGGGGGCGCCGCCTAGCCCAGGTCCTAAACCCGACCTAAGCTAGTCGTCGCCCTAAGGACTGCGACTTAGCAGTGCTAGCACGACCCTACCCTCTATACAGAAGCACTAACAGGACCCTACTCCTATATATAGGGAGAACTCTATAGCCCTATATAGAGGGGAATTGCCGCCCCTCTAAACAGAGGGAAAACTCTGTACTACTGTATAGAGGGAGAACTCCCAATCCTCTATACAGAGTATAAACCTTACATCCCTATATAGAGGGAAATTGCTAGCTTAGCTTTATAGGTACAAATTGTATAGCAGCAGACGACAAAGGAACTGCCTATTAGTTCCTTTATATAGATACCTAATCTTAAGTTTCTAAACTAAGATCCTTAAGCCCTTATATTAGGAACTAATCTTACTATTAGTAACTGTAGTAATATAACGAAGATAGACAGCGACATCCCTATAGAACCTACAGCTATATAGGGGCAGATGAAC
Source organism: Pseudocercospora ulei (assembly GCA_016165855.1). Lineage (NCBI taxonomy): Eukaryota > Fungi > Ascomycota > Dothideomycetes > Mycosphaerellales > Mycosphaerellaceae > Pseudocercospora > Pseudocercospora ulei. Next base: position 4,073,400 of record JACWNB010000003.1, read on the forward strand.
TGCGCGTACGAGGAGCTGCTAGAACATAGGAGGCAGCTCGAGCAGCAAGTAAGCTACTAGGCTGCGATAATTTCCTAATAGGAACAGGAGCTACGACAGCTTAGGGCGTCCGATCGCGATCCGACCCCTACGACGACGAACACGATAGCCTACACCCTAACCCCTAAGAGCAAACTCCTAGACGTTACTATATACGATAGTAAGGCTCTGGCCGAGTACCCCTCCTAGGCTGCCTAGATACACTCTAAGCTTCTAGTCGACTTAGGAGCATACCTAACTAAGCTAGACAAGGTAGTTTACCTCTTAAGGAGGTTAAAGGGCAGGGCGGCAGCACGGATTCTGCTGTACTACAAGACAGCTATTGCTAACCTGGCAATAGCTACAACGACAATGCTCTAGGCAGCTCTTAACAAGAGCTACAAGGACCTAGACTGCAAGAGCTAAGCACTCCTAGAGGTTAATACAATAAAGCAAGGACGCAAGACTATACGAGAATTCCTTATAGAATACGACCAGACTCTAGCAGAGGCAGGAGGTCTCTAATAGGAGGACAGGATAAAAATTACCTCTTTAGAGATAGGCCTCTCTAAGGAAATTATAACATAACTAGTAGGCGTAATGCGACTAGCTACGTACGAGGAATTCGACGATCTCCTTAGGATAGTCGACAACTAGCAGTATAGGCTTAGACAGATAAGCTGCGCTTACAAGATAAGACAACCCCTCTAGCGGCAGACAGATACTATAGACTAGGAACTAACGACGACGAGGGTAGCGGCAGCTGTTACTGTACGGCTAAGGGCCGCTACTAAAAGGGCGCAATAGGTAGATATAGCTACCCTTAACAACAGTCGAGCAGAAGGGTGCTGCTATAGGTATAGCAAGATAGACTACACTGCACAGAATTGCAGGCTCTTGCTAGTAGAGAGACCTAGGGGACGGCCGACCACTGTAAGGGTAGCAACTGCAGCGCCCTAACAAGAGGATTAGGGGTCCTACTTAGACGATAACGAGTTGAGAAAAGAGTAGCCTCTAAGCAAAGGCTCTGCTAGAGGCGTATATAAGATAGATTGCCAAATTAAAGCACTACTTAGCTATCTTTTAAGAGCAACTATATAACGACTATGCTGTTTATTGTACAGCTAACATTAAACAGGTCCGCAACAGTGCGGAGACTTATTAACACAGGATGTTTAGTATATAGAGTAATTAGCGCAGACTTCGTACAGAGACACTAGATTAAGACGATTCCTACTATACCTATACGCATGTTAGGCATTACTAGGGGAGGACCGGACATTACTTATATAGTAAAAGTAACAATAGAGATACAGGGACACTATAAGCAGGACTTATACCTCTATGTCGTATAGGACAAGTTAGGGTATAACCTAATACTAGAGAAGCTATAGATAGAGCGCTAGAGGGGCAAGCTAGACGTTAGAAGAGGACGGCTGTACCTAGCAGCGACGAAGCAGAGGCTCCGAGACTAAGGGAGGGTCTAGTAGGACGACAACGCTACAGCCGGAGCTAACACGTTAACGGAGTAGAGGCCCTAAGACTAAGGGAAGGCTCTGTAGGGTAACAATGCTAAGGCCGAAATTAATACAGCGACAGCGGACATTAAGAAGGTATTAGCACCTAAGAAAGTAACGGACCTCTATACAAAGCTCCTAAAGGAATATACTAGAACCTAGACCTCTTCGAGCTAAAGTCGGCCTTAAAACTGCCGCTACACTAAGGAGAAGGGATTAACTACGACATCTAGCTAGAGCCCCGTCCGGATAGGAGCCTACCTAAGGTACTGTACAGACTGCTATATAGAATGTCCTCTAGAGAACTCCTAGTACTGTGCAAGACACTAGACGACCTACTTGCTAAAGGTTTTATTTAGGCAAGTACCTCGTCTGTAGGAGCCCTAGTGCTGTTTGTCTATAAGGAGAGGAAGGCCGGCTTGCGTTTCTGTATAGACTACAGAGGCATTAACGCGATTACTAAGAAGGACCGGTACCCCCTACCCCTTATTAAGGAGACTCTTAGACGGATTAGCAAGGCAAAGTAGTTTACCAAGCTTAACGTAGTTACAGCCTTCTATAAGATATAGATTAAGGAGGGCTGTAAATAGATAACTGCCTTCTGTACAAGATATAGTCTTTTTAAGTACCTTGTTACCCTCTTTAGCCTTGCCAACGCACTAGCAACCTTCTAAAGGTACATTAACAAGTCCCTATAAGGGTTACTAGACGACATCTGCTCGGCGTACCTCGACGACACCCTGGTTTTTACAGACAGGACCTACGCAGATTATATACTAGACGTTAAGAAGGTGCTAGACCGATTGCAGTAAGCTAGCTTGTACCTCGACATTAACAAATGTAAATTCAGTATCTAGTATACGAAATACCTAGGGTTTATTATCGAGGCAGGGAAAGGCATTAGTATAGATAGGGAGAAGATTAATGCTATTAAGCAATAGAAGCTACCTACAAACGTTAAGGGTATACGGGAATTTCTTAGGTTTGCTAACTTCTACTACTAGTTTATACAGAACTACTCGGAGATCGTATGCCCCCTAGTCGAGCTAACATATAAGGACAAACAGTTTAAATAGACGGACGAATGCGATAGCAGCTTTAACAAGCTAAAGGAGCTCTTTACTATAGGACTAACGCTTGCCGCCTTCGACCTAGAGCATACAACGATACTAGGAACCGACTCCTTAGGGTATTGTATTAGAGGTATCCTGTTGCAGGTAGGCTCGGACGGACTCCTGCACCTATACGCGTATTTCTCTAAGAAGAACTCCCTAGCTAAGTGCAACTACCCTATCTACAACAAGGAGTTGCTAGCTGTTATACAGTATTATAAAGTATAGGATAGAGAACTCTGCTTAGTTCCTGAGTTCCTCGCCCTAACTAACTACAAGAACCTAGAGTACTTTACGCAACCCTAGAAGCTGTCTAAGAGGCACGTACAAAAGGCAATATACCTAAGCCGGTTTAATATAAGACTCTAGTATTGCAAAGGTAAGGACAATAGCAGGGCCGACGCATTATCTAGACAGGACTAGGACATACTAACGATATATAAGGACGACCAGTTAAAGTTGCAAACGTTTCAGATGTTTAAGGGGGAGCCAGACGAGGAGACTATCCGCCTAGTAGCAACACACCTATAGGAACCCTAACTGCAAGTATAGAAAGAAGCAGTAGAGAAGGACGAGGCGTACCGAGGGGCCTGTACAGCGATCTAAGGAGGACAGCGGAAGCTCCCTACAGAGCTCTACCTTAAGGTGTCGGCAGCAGAGTGCTTAGTAGACGAGGAGAACAACCTAAAGTTTAGGAATCGGATTTAGGTCCTAGCAGACAAGAAGCTCTATATAAGCTTAATACAACAGGTATATAATTCTATAGCTACTAGGCACCTAGGGCGTAAGGAGACGTACAGCATTGTCGCTAGGGACTACTACTAGCTAGCGATAGCGAAGGACATCTGCAGGTTTGTACAGAACTGCGATGTATACAGACAGATAAAGCCCTAGCAGGAACTAAAGCATAGGCTGCTAAAACCCCTACCGATCCTAGACTAGCCCTAGCAAGACCTAACAGTAGACTTTATTACAGACCTCCCTAAGAGCGACAGACGGCGGAACATTATAGTAGTTACAGACAAGCTAACGAAGGGGGTAATACTAGAGGAAATAGCCTCTATTATAGCTAAAGACACTGCCTAGGTCTTTATACAGACAACGTTTAGCAAATACGGTTTCCCTAGGTCAATTGTATTAGACTAGGACACACAGTTTACGAGCCAGCTCTAGGCAAGGGTCTGCTAGTTGCTAAAGGTAGAACGTCGCCTATCGACTACATAGTACCTATAGATAGACAGGGCGACGGAGAGGGTCAATTCGACGTTAGAAGCGTACCTCTGTATATACGTCGACTATAACCAGACGAACTAGAACCGACTTCTCCCTATAGCAGAGCTAGCTATTAATAGCTATACAGCTAACGCTACAGGATTGTCTCCCTTCTTTATAGCCTATAGATACAACTATTCCCTGCTCCTACTAACCCTAAGTAGTAACACCCTACACTCTATACAATCCCTAATTTAGTAGGGAGAGGCTATCGTACGGAAGATTACGAATATCTATTAGTAGGCAAAGGCGAGTCTAGCTATAGCTTAACAGAATACAGAAGAGCAGGCTAATAAGGGAGGGCAGGCTGCACTAAGGTACAAGGCAGGGGATAAGGTCTAGCTAAATTCGTACAATATCTGTATAGACTAACTAAGCAAGAAGCTAGACTAGAAGAACAGGAAGTTTACAGTAGTCTAACTAGTAGGGACATATACTATACGACTAAACACTCCCCTAGGGATTTATCTAGTCTTCTATATAGACCTCGTACAGCTGGCGAACACGGACCCCCTACTACACTAGACAATAGACAACGCGCGCCTACTAGCGATTATAACTAAGAGCTAGGAAGAGTATAAGGTAGAAGGAATCCTTAAGAGCTAAAGGAAGCAGAAGAGGGTAGAGTACCTAGTAAAATAGAGAGGATAGGCAGAGCCTATAAAGGGACTATACAAGGCCCTACAGGACATAACTACACTAGATAGGTAGGAGGAGAACTATCCCCCTGTCCAGCTACAGTAACACTACGCTGTATAGCGGAAAGGGGCACGATCTACCCTAAGGACAGGGTAGCTGCTAGCAACTTAGGTTGTTAAAGGATCGAGAATTATAACGTAGGACACTATAGGTTCCTACTAATACGACATCGTACAACACTATATAGAGGAAGGGCTAGAGAAAAGGAACAGCTAGAAAACAGGAGGGACGGAAGGTAGAAGTAAGAGGGGTTAAGAGCGACATTGTCTAAAAACTTTTATATACTACTTTAAGGTAGCCTACTAGCTACTACCCCTAGGACCTAGGGCAGCCAACTCTATACCTATAACCTTAATCGCCTCCTGGACAGAAGGAGCCCCAGTACTAGGAAAAGTAGAAGGGTAGCTTAGCAACACTCTACTGCTAGTTAATGTAGCACCTAAGACGTTAGTTTAGACTATATAGAGACGGAAACCTGTATAAACTAGAAGTAAAGCTACTAGTCGAATCGAGCATCCTACTGCTAGAGGTAGAAATAGGAGAAGACCCTAGCCAGACGAGCGGAAGGGGAGCTATCGACTACAAGGAAGCTATAATAAGCATAGCCGGACGGGGCAGGTAGCATAGTAGTAGTAACTAGTAGTAGCTAATAGATACTAGTTAGTAGTAGTAATAGTAGTAGTAGTAGACGGCCGGGCAGACGGGTAGCAGGTAGAGAATAAAGAAGAAAGAGAAGAAGAGAGAGAGAGAAAAGAGAAGGGGTTTATATACAGGGTAGTAGCTGCCTGCCTTAGAGGGCAATAACAACTAGGGCAGCTGCTATAACTATATAAAGGAGGACAAACGAGGCAACTACAACCTAAGGTCTATACAAGCGACAGCCTACTAGACAACCGGACAGAGGCAGGAACATTAACCTAGGAGTGAAACTCTAGACGACGACTAAGAGACGGGAATAGAGCCAAATAGCCTAGTAGCGCCAGACTATATAGTTAGGATATAGAGTGCATAGCTAAAGCTCGAGGATAGAAGGAGAAGGAGCAGACAGGACCAAGCACCTCCTATACCCTTATAACTGCTTATAGGCCTCCTTAGCCTTAGCCTTAGCTTCGTTAAATCGGCAAACGAAACAGGCCAAGGTCAGGTAGAAGCGATCTAGTACTACCTGCCTTCCCTTCTACGAACCTAGGAGGACAAGTCTAAGGTTAAAACAGTAGGGAGGGAGGTTAACAGTTAAGTACCTAGGCGAAGATAGGAAAGCACTACCTAGCAAAGGAACACTAGGAGCTAAGAGTATACAGTATACTGCTGTACGAAAAGGGCACTATAAGAAGGGAGGGGGGGTATTGTTAGAGAGCGCCGCCTAGCCTAGGCCCTAAACCTGACCTAAGCTAGCTGTCGCCCTAAGGACTGCGACTTAGCAGCGCTAGCACGACCCTACCCTCTATACGAAATTACCGATAGGACCCTACTCCTACACAGAAGGAGAACCCTATAGCTCTATATAGAGGAGAATTGCCGCCCCTTAGAACAGAGGGAAAACTCTATACTACTATATAGAGAGAGAACTCCCAATCTTCTATATAGAGTATAAACCTTGTATCCCTATATAGAGGGAAATTGCTAGCTTAGCTTCGTAGGTACAAATTGTACAGTAGTAGACGACGAAGGAACTACCTATTAGTTCCTTTATATAGATACCCAACCTTAAGTTTCTAGACTAAGATTCTTAAGCCCTTATAGGAGTCTTACTATCTTACTAAAGTCCTTAATAAATCGGCAATAGTAGCTGCAGAATCTAAGAAAAGCTCTAATTTAGGTAGTGTTTCTAGATTTCGGCTGCTTCTATTCTGCTACTATAGTAACCTTTAAGGGGTCTATCTAGATGCCTTCTCTTCTAATAATAAGGCCGAGGTATTTAACTTTAGACTAATAGAACTCGCTCTTCTTTATGTCTGTATTTAATCCGACCTCTTAGAGCCTAGTTAGCACCTGCTTAATGTAGTCTATATACTGTTCTTTCGTTCTATTAGTATAGATAAGGATATCGTCTAGGTAAATAGATACAAACTGCTTTAATATATCTATAAAGGTATAGTTTATAAAGCGTTGCTATACGGCTAGCGCGTTAGTAAGCCTAAAAGATATAACTAACTACTTAAAGTTGTCTATATATATAGCGAATGTCGTAAGGTCTTCTGTCTGCCCTTCTTCGTTCCTTAGACAGTAGAATGCTTAGCAAATATCTAGCTTGCTAAACTACTTAGCTTTTGCTACCTGCTGTATACTCTTATCGATTAGTAGCAGCAAGTATACGTCCCTCTTAGTAACCTTATTAAGGCCTCTATAGTCTATATAAAGCTAGAGGCTGCCTCTAGGTTTCTAGACAAAAAGGATTAGCAACGTATTCTTAGTGCAACTTAGTATAATAAACTTCTTCGCTGGGTTTTCTTAAACAAACACTTCTACTTAGTCTAGCTCGGCCGGCGATAGTCGCCTTAGTAGTTTGGTTCTCGGCAGTATAGCTCCTTCTTTTAGTTAGATCTTATTATCGTATTCTAGTTAGTAGAGCAGTAGGAGGTTAGAGTCGGCTTTTAAGAACACGTTAGTGTAACTATAGAGTTCTTTTAGTAACACCTTTAGCAGGTTTACTTCTTCTTCTACTATTATCTTTTAGTAGTCTTTAATATCTTTTATCGAGATAGTGTAGATCTTATTTTCTAGCGACTTTGCGAGGGTAGTTAGGGCTTCTAAGCTTATTATTCCAATAGTAGCTAGAGGCGTAGCACTATCGTCTGGATCCTTAATAGCAGCCGTACCTTTCGGTCTAGCAGGAGTTATAGCGACCGGATCGACAGTAGCAGTGCTGTTATACTAGGTTTTGATTTCGATCGTGCCCTTATCTATATTAACAACGGCCTTCTAGTTCTTTATCTACTTCTGTCCTATAATAATGTCGAATCGTCCGATATCTATAACTCGAAACGTCGCTTCTATAGTGCAGCTAGCTAGGGTAGTCTTTAATAGCATATAATACGTAATGCTCTCTATATCTTGTCTATTGTATGCCGAAATCTGCGTCGGCGACGCCGACTTTACTAGATAACTGTATCTCTTTATTAGTTTCTGAACTAGTTAATAGTAAGTCGCTGCGCTAATAAGGGCTCCTATATCGATAAAGGCTTTTAGTTAGAGGAGCTAGCGCGAGCTCTTAAGGGGGTAGACAGTAATTAGAAGAATAATAGCAGTCTCTGTATTTGTCTCTACTGTAGGCGAAAGCGGATCGTTGTAGCTATTAATACTTTCTCCTTCTTCTAGCGATATAGTTCGTAGTAGTAGTGCCCTATTGCTTATACTAGGTAGGGGGCCTATCTGTCTAGCCAGTCTTTTCCTAGGATCTGTTGCGGCGGTTAAAAGAGGTGGGACGGATTGATGGGGTGGACCCTGGATTTCGGCTCAGCCCTTCCGGACCGAGCCGGGCCTTGGCACCACCCTCTATCAAAGCCCACTACCGCCACCACATAGATTCCTTTCCCTCCTCAGTTCGAGATATAGTTATTAAAAAGGCCGTATTGAATTATATCTGCGTGCCCGGATCATTATATCTCGAACTTACTCTCTACACTACACCCGCACTGCGCGAAAGGGCCCGTTGAACTATCCAGAAACCCGAATAACGCACGTGCACCCACCAACACACTAACAACAACCCCCCCCCAAGGCACTATAAGAAGATAGAAGGCTTCTCGACGGTAGAGAGCGGCGTTATAGGCCGCAGCAGAAGCAGAAGAGGAAAGACTAACAGAGCGAGCAGACGCTCCAGTGTAGTTGACGATAAGATCGTTATCAGAGGTTTTACAGCGGAAGAGACCGCTAAGATCAAGGAACGAATAAGCGAATATAGGAAGATCCACGACTGCACGCTCGAGGAATTGGAAGATTACGTAAATAAGAATAGAATAGGGAAGGTCTACGACGGTATAGACCTTATCGAGATGCTGTTCTACAGAACGCTGGAAGAGAACAGACAGCTAAGAGAGGAAGTAGAGACAGTAAGGGCCGAAAAGGAATCGGCAGAGACTATCGTCAACGTGTTAGAACACTAAGCGTCGAATCGACTAGCGCAGCTAAAGGAGCTAAAGGATCAACTAGCTGATATAGAAGCAGCGAAGTCGTCGCCGCCACTGCGGCGAGAAGCCTACTACGTAGAAACCACCTCGCCGGCAGCCTATAGTCAAGGTAGCACTACGATAACGCCACTGCTGGACCTACCTGCTTTCGGTAGCAGAGACCCTAAAGCGTAGGAGGCATTTAAGAAGAAGATCAAGAACAAGATAAGCCGCGATTACGCAGCAAGCAGCGAAGAAGACAGACTGGCCTATTTAGAGGCGCGACTGGAAGGCGAAGCGTTCTCGCTAGTAGCGGACCTGGAAGAGGTAACCGCAGAAGAAGCGATCAAAGCGTTAGATCAACGCTTCGGAGACCCCTTTAGGAAGAAGACAGCCCGTAAGCAGCTAGATAAGATCAACTAGAACCGGCAGACGTTCGAAGAGTTCTACGGACTGTTCAGGAAATATGCTATCAGAGCGAGAGTAGCAGAAGATAAGCAGCTGCACTTACTAAGGCAGAAACTGAGCCCTAAGCTGGCCGCCGCTATAGCGTCTGTAGAAGACGAAGACCTTAAGAGCTTCGTGCACCAAGCGAGAGTTACCGTAAGAAACTTAAGCGCTTACGCGAAATTACGCGAATCGAACCAGAAGCCGCTAATAACGCAGACTACACGACCCCCTGCGCCTTTCCGGAGAGCGCCACAGCAGCCACCTTATCAGTCACAGCGCTCGTCGTTCGTCCCCACCTGTTTCGCGTGTAGCAAGCCTAGCTACATCGCTACGAGATGCCAAGCATCGGATAAGCAGAAGCAGGACTATCGCGTTATAAAGCAGCCGTAACCGCCGCAGCCACCGAGAAAGACTATACAAGCTATGGAGCCGGCTCCGAACGATGCTGACAGCGTAGACAGCGGCGTGCAGCTGAGAATTATAGGAAAAGACTAGCTGGACGGATAGGCCCCCTATCTAGCATAGACAACAGGGCATCAACGCGAACTACGTCGACGAAAGAAAGCATTAACAGCTGCAGCGATCTGCTCTCGGCGGCGGTGGAAGTGAACACGGAAACAGCTATTATCCTTCTAATTACTGTCTACCCCCTTAACAGATCGAGCAAACCACTTTAGCTGAAAGCCTTTATCGACACCGGAGCTCTCATTGGCGCAGCGATCTACCACCGACTAGTCCGGAAGCTAATAAATGGATACGGCTATCTAGTGGAACTGGCGTCGCCGACGCGGATTTCGGCGTACAACGGACAAGACACGGAAAGCGTTACGCACTACGTGCCGCTAAGGACTACACTGGCTGGTCGCAGCACGGAAGCGACGTTCCGAATTATAGATATCGGAAGGTTTGACATCATTATAGGGCAGAAATGGATAAAGAACCAGAAAGCTATCGTTGACGTAGATAAAGGAACTATTAGGTTCAAAACCCTAGGTAGCGGAGCAGGGACTATCGGAAAGGTCGCCACTGTCGCCGCCAAGCCGAAAGCTACGGAGTCCGCGAAAGAGGCTCCGTCTGATCGTTACGAACCCCCGGTTACTGTCGGAATAATAAGTTTAGAAGCTATAACGACCCTCGCGAAGTCGCCGGACAATAAGATTTACGCTATCTCGATAAAAGACATCGAAGACTACAGGAAGATAATAGCGGAAGAAGAAGTGGATCCGCTAGAGGTGCTACCGAAAGAACTCTATAGTTACGCTAACGTTTTCTCGAAGGCCGACTCTAACCTCCTGCCGCTCTATCGACCGGAATATAACAACAAGATCCGGCTAAAAGAAGGAGCTACGCTGCCAAGAACCGAGCCCCTAAGACGACTATCGCCGGCGGAACTGGACCAAGTAGAGGTGTTTGTTCGCGAAAACCTGGCGAAAAAGTTTATTACGCCGAGCTCTGCCGAATATGCGTTACCGATTCTTTTCGTAAGAAAACTAGGGGGTGGTCTGCGACTCTGCGTAGACTATCGAGGCCTTAACGAGGTTACCAAGAGAGACGTCTATCCACTGCCGCTAATAGATGAGACTATACAGCGCGTAGCGAAGGCTAAGTGGTTTAGCAAGCTGGACATCCGCCAAGCGTTCCATCGATTAAGGAACGAGGAAGGGCAAACAGAAGATCTTACGACGTTCGCGACGCGTATAGGCAATTTCAAGTAGTTGGTGATGCTGTTCGGACTTACCAACGCGCCGGCAGTGTAGCAACGCTTTATAAACCACACCTTTATAGACATGCTGGAACGGTTCGTGTCCATTTACTTGGACGACATCCTTATCTACACCGAAGGAACGAGAGAACAGCATACGGACTACATTAAGAAGGTGCTGACTAGGCTCCGCGAGGTCGGATTGAACGCGGACACGAAGAAGAGCGAGTTCTATTAAACGGAGGTCAAGTATCTCGGTCTTATCGTCGGAAGAAACGGAATTCGTATAGACCCCTCGAAGGTCGCCGCTGTCGCAGAATGGAAGCAGCCGAAATCCGGAAACACTACGCAGATCAGAGCGTTTCTCGGATTCTGCAGCTACTACTAACAGTTTATTAAGGACTTTAGCAAGATAGCGAGACCCCTAAACGAGGCGCTAAAGAAAGAGGCCGCGGGCCTATAGAATAAGAAGTGCACAGAAGCTTTCGTACGGCTGAAAGAGGCAGTGGCCTCGGCGCCGGTTCTAGCGCACTTCCGACCAGAAAAGATAATCTACGTAGAAACGGACGCTTCCGACACAGTAACGGCAGGGGTCCTTTCTTAATACGCTGACGATGGCGAGACCCTTTACCCAGTGGCCTTCTTTAGCAAGTCCATAACGGAAGCTAAACGGAACTACGCTATCTACGATAAGGAGCTGCTAGCGATTATTCAGGCTTTCGAGGAGTAGAAACCGGAGCTTATAGCTGGAAAGAGCACGGTTCAGGTCCTTACGGACCACCAGTCGCTAACCTACTTTATAAAGACGCAGAAGCTCTTACGTCGCTAAGCACAGTAGGCCGCCTACTTATTAGGGTTTGATTTCAAGATTACCTATCGACTAGGGGCTTAAAACGGAAAAGCTAACGCGCTGACGCGAAGAGAAGGAAAGACCAGCCGCGCGAAAGAAGATCCGAACATGTTTCAGAAGGTGTTGACCGAGCAGATAGTAGACGCAGAGGTGCTGAAAGAGGTAGGGGTCTGCGCGGTGGAACCGGCCCCTAAGGAAGAGACTCTCTACGAGAAGGTGGAGCAGCTCAATCAGCAGCAGAAGCTAGGCAAAACCGGCTTAGGGAAGCTAATAGTTCTAGAAGAACTAATTACGGAGGTTATCCAACTGGTCTATAGCTCTATAGACGTTGGTTACGCCGGCTCAAAGAAGACGATAGAAGCCATAAGGACGGTCTACTGGTTTCCGCGGATCTACGAACGGATCTATAGATTTATCGCTAATTGCCACGTATGCAGGGCTGCGAAGCTACGTTACGGCCTTCCGGCAGGCTTATTAAAGCTACTTCCGATCCCCGAGAAACCATAGCAACACATTACGATAGACTTTGTAACCGGCCTGCCGGAATCCGATAGATACGACGCTACACTGAACGTAGTAGACCGATTAAGCAAAGAACGCCACTTCATCCCCTGTCGAGCGAGAGACGACGGAACCACTGCAGAAGAAACAGCGAGAATGTTGATTCAATACGTGTGGAAGCACTATAGCCTGCCGGACACTATTACTACGGATAGGGGCCCTTAATTCACCGCCGACGTATAGAAAGCTATTAACCGAGCTCTCGGAATTAGTGGAAAGCTCAGCACAGCTGCTTACCCGCAGACCGACGGTCAATCAGAAGTGGCCAACTGTAAGATAGAGAAATATCTACGGATCTTCTGCAGCCACCACTAAGAAAAGTAGGTAAAGGTGCTGCCAATAGCCGAATTCTGCGCCAATTCAGCGCAGTCAGAAGCGACGTCGCTGGCGCCGTTCGAGATAACGCGCGGTTATCTTCTGAGGCTGAGTTTCCATCCGCCGAGCGACGCCGATTCGCTAGAGTTTTCCACGTCGTCAAAGAGAGTCGCCGCCGCAGCAGCAGAAGCGCTACGATCTCAGATGGAAGAAGCAATCAAAGTGGCGAAAGAAGTGATGGAATCGGCTCAGAAGAAGATAATAACTCGAACTAATAGAAGCCGGTCGCTAATAGAATTCGAAGAAGGTCAAAACATATAGCTTAATACGCGAAACCTAAGGCTGAAAGGAAACGCGAAGCTTAACCTGCGCTACGTGGGTCCGTTCAAGATAATAGAAAAGAGGTTGCCGGTAACCTATCGGCTCCAGCTGCCGAAATCGTTCCGGATCTACGATGTCTTCCATTCCGATCTGCTAAGCCTAGACCCTAAGGACGGCCTTCCGGAACAGGGGTTCGCCGAACCCCCACTAGTTAAGATGGACAGTAAAGAAGAAGAGTAGGAGGTAGAAGACGTAATAGACGTAAAGAAGACGAGGGGGTCCATTAAAGCGAGGATCTCGTAGAAGGGGTGGCCGGAAGATTATAAGTGGTATCCGATCGAGAATCTCCGGAATTTGGCGGAGCTACTAAGAGACTTTTACGCGCAGAACCCGAAGAAGCCAAAACCGGCGTAGCTCTAATGTCGACAATTCCGGAAGAGAGAAGAAAGCTACGTCCGCTCCACCGGCGCGGAAGCCGATAAAGGCGATCGTAATGGAATTTATAGCTCTAGGCGGTCGGTCGGCGACAGTGTAGAGGATCTAGTAGAAAAGAAGAAGAAGAAGAAAAACGACGCTGCGGAAAGATCTATATAGACCTCCGCGCCAGAGCACAGACCAACTACGCCGCAGCTCAGATAACCCACGACTCAGATTAGATAGCACAGATCAGGCGCACCGATCACATAAACGACTAAGTAAAGGACTTCAGATATTAATAACGTAAGAGATTCAAGAAGCGATAGAAGAAGGAAGAGGTAACATTACTGTTAGAGGGGATTTTCGAGGAAGAGACGACAGATCAAAAAAAAAAAAAAAAGGGGGAATAGAGAAAGGTTTTCGGATAGATAGGGTGACTAAGCGGTCGAGGGCGACCGCTGGTAAGGGAGGGGGGTAGTGTTGCGGCAGTGGAAAGAGGTAGGACGGATTAATAGGGTGGACCCTGGATTTCGGCTCGGCCCTTCCGGACCGAGCCGGGCCTTGGCACCACCCTCTATCAAAGCCTACCACCGCCACCACATAGATTCCTTTCCCTCCTCAGTTCGAGATATAGTTATCAAAAAGGCCGTATTAAATCATATCTGCGTGCCCGGATCAGGATCCTTAATAGCACTCTACTATCTACGCTATTAGTGTCGTTTGGTGTTCGTTCTATAGCCTGTATACTCTTCCTTAGTAGCAGCTTAGGTCTCGTAGCTTAATATTCTTACTTTTGCTAAGCAGTTGCTTAATATCTAGTAGCGATATAGCTAGGCTTTCTATATACGTAACATATAGGGACGAACGTCGAGCGCGGCAGATAGAATAGTAGTTAGGGGCTGCGTTGGAAAGATCAAGAAGGCCTAGTTAATAGCGTAAACGACAGCCGCTAACCCAACTCCGAGATTGCTAGCTTTCTGTATTTGTTTATGTTTCTAGTAGTAACCCTAGCTTAGTCTACGAAGGCCTAGAGGTCTCTGGTTTATATAGAGACTAAGGCGTTAGCTAGTTTAGGTCTTAACTTCTTTCTTAGCAGGTGCATTTGTTTGCTCTCTAGCACCTTCGCTTAGATCGCATACTTCTAGAATTGTCTATAAACCTCTTCGAATAATAGCTAGTGCTAGTTAACTTTATTAAGTTGTTTACAGGCTAACTTTTTACAGAAGTAATTAGCGAAACGCTAAATTAAGACTTTAAGAGCCTTAGTAGCAGTAGCTTCTTCTAAGTCTGCTACTAGCGTAAACGCCTTACTGTCTAGCTGTAATTAAAGGTATGCTAACCTGTCCTCTTCGCTGTTGTTAGCATAATTACAATTTATCTTATTTATTATCTTTATCTTAAAACCTTTCTATATCTCTAGATTTCTGCTGCTAAAGATCTATAGGTTAGGTAATAACGTTACCAAGATACTACCTTAACTGTAGGCAGTCGGAGAGGTGTCCTTATTTCGATCTTCTTATAGTAGCAGTGCTGCTAACGAGGTTAGCGGTACTATATTAGCTAACTAGGCCCTTAGTGCGTTTAGTTAAGCTAGTTGTATCGCTACCTAATTCTCTAGAACTTCGACAGTAGTTTCCGCTTATACCCTCTTAGCAGTAACTGCTTCTATTTCCTCTCTTAGTTGCCTATTTTCTTCTACTTTCCTGTAAAACATCTTCTCGATAAAAGTTATAGTATCGTAGATCTTCTCGGTCCTGTGTTCCGTTATATGCTCCTTAAGCTCGTTAGGTGTATAGGTATATAGCTCCTTGTAATTAGCTATTCGCTCCTTTACCTCGTTTGTCTCTTCTACTATAAGGCTCTTAATAGCCGTACCCTTGTCTATAGTGCTAGTACGCCTGTCTCTCTTCTTGTCTGTCTTTCTTCTGCTTCTACTTCGGCTAGTAACGCCGCTTTCTACTGTTAAGAAGCTCTCTATAGCCTTCTTATAGTACTAGTTAGTTCGGTTTAGGGTTATAGTATATATGTACAGTATTTAGGTACCTAGATGTAATTCGACAGGCCCTTTTGCATAGTGCAGGGGTTATATAGTTAAAGAGTTCGAGATATAATAATCCGAGCGCGTAGATATAATTTAATACAGCTATATAATAACTATATCTCGAACTAAAGAGGGAAAGGAATCTATACAGCAGTAGGTAAGGGCTTTAGGAGTAGAGTGCTAAGGCCCGGCTTAGTCTAGAAGGGCCGAGCCGAAATTCCAAGAGTCTACCCTATTACTTAGTCCTACCCCTTTCTGTCTATAAGGACTTAAGAATCTTGGTTTAGAAACTTAAGGCTAGGTATCTATATAAAGGAACTAATAGGCAGTTCCTTCGTCGTCTGCTACTGTATAATTTGTACCTACAAAGCTAAGCTAGCAATCTCCCTCTATATAGGGATATAAGGTTTATACTCTATATAGAGGATTAGGAGTTTCTCTCTATATAGTAGTATAGAGTTTTCCCTCTGTTTAAAGAGGCGGCAGTTCCCCTCTATATAGGGCTATAGGAGTCTCTCTCGGTATAGGAGTAGGGTCGTGTTAGTAACTCTATATAGAGAGTAGAGTCGTGCTAGTACTGCTAAGTCGCAGTCCTTAGGGCGACAGCTAGCTTAGGTCTAGGACCTAGGCTAGACAGTGCCTCCTAATAATATCTCCCTCCCTCCTTATAGTACTTCTTTTATATAATAGCGTATTGTATATCCTTAGCTCTTAGGGTTCCTCTAGTAGGTAGCGCTTTCCTGTCTTCGTCTAGTCGTCTATAGAGCTATTGCTTGTCCGGCTACTAGGTCGTAGTTGCCTCCTTTGCCCTCTTTTATATACTTATAGCAGCTGCTCTAGTTGCTATTGCCTTATATAGTAGGCAGCTACTCTCTAAATATTAAGCCTCCTTTGTCTCTTTCCCTTTATTCCTTTTCTTCTATTCCCCTACCTACTACCCCTCTCTTCCGCTATCTACTACTAATGTCTACTGTCTACTGTCTACTATCTACTGTCTACTATCTACTACTAGTATCTACTGTCTACTATCTACTACTAATATCTACCTACTACTACTAGCTACTCCTATTATACTACGTACTCTGTCTAGCCGTCTCTGCTATAGTTCTCTTATAGTTGCTAGCCCTTCCTCCCTTGTAGTTCCTAGCTCTTCTTTCCCTCGTCCGGCTAGTATCTCCCCCTACTTTTACCTCTAGCTATAGAACGCCTAGCTCGACTAGTAACTCTGCTTCTAGTTCGTATAGGTTACTGTCTTCTATATAGTCTAAGCTAACATCTTAGATACTATACTAATAAGTAGTAGGACGCTACGAAGCTACCCTTCTACGCCTTATAGTGTAACCCTGTCTAGGTTACGCCTAAGTAGGTCGCTACGGCCTGCCTGTCGTACGTTAATACTACGCTTATTGCTACCTATAGCTAGCTCTATACTGCCTGCCCTAACTCCTTCTAGGGCTTATTCGGCCTATACTGCCTCCCTAGCTTCTAGGCTAGAGTCTGCGCCTTATATAAGTAGAAGGATAGCTCCCTCTACTGCCCCTACTACTGTCTAGAGGAGATGTATAGGGATAGGGGGGTGTCTCTACTCCCTAGTACTAGCCTAGGTAGGGGTCCTACTAGCTAGGAGGTAATTGAAGATTTTAGATAGAGAGTCGGCTGCCCTAGTCCTAGAGTGTAAGGGCTTAAGAATCTTAGTTTAGAAACTTAAGGTTAAGTATCTATATAAAGGAACTAATAGGCAGTTCCTTTATTGTCTACTGCTGTATAATTTGTACCTATAAAGCTAAGCTAGCAATTTCTCTCTATATAGGGATATAAGGTTTATACTCTATATAGAGGATTAGGAGTTTCCCTCTATATAGTAGTAAAGAGTTTTCCCTCTGTTTAGAGAGGCAGCAATTCCCCTCTATATAGGGCTATAGGATTCTCCCTCTGTATAGGAGTAGGGCTATATTAGTAACTCTATATAGAGGGTAGGGTCGTACTAGTGCTACTAAGTTGCAGTCCTTAGGGCGACGGCTAGCTTAGGTCTAGGACCTAGGCTAGGCAGCGCTCCCTAACAATACCCTCCTCCCTTCTTATAGTGCTTCTTTTATACAATAGTATATCGTATACCCTTAGCTCCTAGTGTTCCTTTAGTAGGTCGCGACTTCCTGTCTCTGTCCGGTCGTCTATAGAGCTAATACTTATTGCCTACTAGGTTATAGTTGCCTTCTTTGCTCCCTTTTTATATAGTTGTAGCAGCTGCTCTAGTTGCTATTACCTTGTATAGCAGGCAGCCACTCTCTAAATATTAAGCCTCCTCTCTTCTCTTTCCCTTCCCTCCTTCTCTTCTATTCTCCTCTGCCTGCTATCCCTCTACCTACGCTATCCTCTACTACTGTCTACTGTCTACTGTCTACTGTCTAACGTTAACCTAGCTACTACTACTAGTTACTACTACTAGCTACTACTACTAGCTACTACTACTATTATGCTATGCACCCTGTCCGGCCGTTCCTACTGTAGTTCTCTTGTAGTTGCTAGCTCTTCTCTTGTAGTTCCTAGCCCTTCTTCTGCCTGTCTAGCTAGTGTCCCCCCCTATTTCTACCTCTAGCAATCGAATGTTTAGCTCGACTAGCAACTTCGCTTCCAGTTTATATAGGTCCCTGTCTTCTGTATAGTCTAAGCTAACGTCTTAGATACTATACTAATAAGCAGTAGGACGCTACTAAGCTACCCTTCTACGCCTTCTAGTGTAACCCTGCCTAGGTTACGCCTTAGCAGATTGCTATAGCCTGCGTATCGTACGTTAACACTATCCTTATTGCTACCTATAGCTAGCTCTATACTGCCTGTCCTAACTCTCCCTAGGGCTCCTTTAGTCTATACCGCCTCCTAGGTTTCTAGGCTAGGGTCTACGCCTTATATAAGTAGAAGGATAGCTCTCTCTACTGCCTCTACTACTGCCTAGAGGAGGTGCGTAGGGGTAGGGGGGTGCCTCTACTCTCTAGCACTAGCCTAGGTAGGGGTCCTGCCAGCTAGGAGGTAATTAAGATTTTAGATAGGGAGTCGGCCGCCCTAGTCCTAGGGGGTAGTAGCTAGTAAGCTACTCCCTAAGGTAGTATAGGAAATTTTTAGACGGTTTTGGTCTTATCCCTCTCTTATTTCTACCTATCTTACCTGTCTCCTAACTGTTCCCTTCCTCCTACCCCTCTTCTGTATAGTGTAGTGTTAGTAGGGCCTAGTAGGGTCCTACGTCTTAATTCTCGATCCTTCGACAACCTAAGTTGCTAGCAGCAGTCCTATACCTAGGGTAGATCGTGCCCCTTTTTACTATATAGTATAGTGTTACTGTAGCTAGGCAGGGGGATAGTTCTCCTCCTACCTATCTAGTATAGTTGTATCCTGTAGGGCCTTATACAGTTCCTATATAGGCTCTGCCTACCCTCTCTATTTTACTAGGTACTCTGCCCCCTTCTGCATCTTTTAGCTCTTAAGGATTTCTTCTACCTTATACTCTTCTTAGCCTTTAGTAAGGATCGCTAGGGGGCGCGCATTGTTAGTTGTCTAGTGCAGTAGGGGGTCTGTATATACTAGCTGTATAAGGTCTATATAGAAGACTAGGTAAATCTCTAGGGGAGTATTAAGTCGTATAGTATATGTCCCTACTAGTAGAACTACTGTAAACTTCTAGTTCTTCCAGTCTAGTTTCTTGCTTAGTTGGTCTGTATAAATGTTGCGCTAGTTTAACTAGACCTTATCTCCTGCCTCGTATCTTAGTGCAGCCTACTGTTCCTTATTAGCCTACTCTTCTGCATTCTGTTAGGCTATAGCTAGACTCGCTTTCGCCTATTAATAGGCATTCGTAATCGTCTGTACAAAAGCCTCTTCCTGCTAAATTAGGGATTGTACAGGGCGTAGGGTGTTACTACTTAGGGTTAGAAGGAGCAGGGAGTAGTCGTATCTATAGGCTATAAAGAAGGGGGACAATCCTATAGTATTAGCTATATAGCTACTAATAGCTAGCTCTGCTTTAGGGAGAAGACGGTTCTAGTTTGTCTAATTATAGTCGACGTATACTTAGAGGTACACTTCCAACGTCGAATTAACCCTCTCTGTTGTATTGTCTGTCTATAGGTGCTATATAGTTAATAGGCAACGTTCTACGTTTAGCAACTAACAGACCCTTTCCTAGAGCTAGCTTATAAACTGTATACCCTAGTCTAATACAATTAACCTAGGGAATCTGTACTTGCTAAATGTCGTCTATATAAATGCCTAGGCAGTGTCTTTAGCTGTAATAGAGTCTATTCCCTCTAGTATTACTCCCTTTATTAGCTTGTCCGTTACTACTATAATATTCTGCCGTCCGTCGCTCTTAGGGAGGTCTGTAATAAAGTCTACTGTTAGGTCTTACTAGGGCTAGTCCGGTATTAGTAGGGGTTTTAGCAGCCTATACTTTAGTTTATACTAGGGCTTCGTTCGCCTATAGACATTGCAGTTCTGTATAAACCTGTAGATGTCCTTTGCTATTGCCAGCTAGTAGTAGTCCCTAGCGACAATGCTGTACGTCTCCTCGCGCCCTAGGTGCCTAGTTGCTATAGAGTTATATGCCTGTTGTATTAAGCTTATACAGAGCTTCTTGTCTGCTAGGACCTAAATCCGATTCCTAAACTTTAGGTTGTTCTCCTCGTCTACTAAGCACTCTGCTACTAACATCTTAAGGTAAAGCTCTACTAGGAGCTTCTGCTGTCCTCCTTGGATTGCTGTATAGACCCTTTAGTAAATGTCGTCCTTTTCTACTGCCTCTTCCCATGCCTGCAGTTAGGGTTTCTATATGTATATCGCTGCTAGGCAGATAGTCCCTTCACCTAGCTCTTCCTTAAATATCTGGAATGTCCGTAATTTTAGCTAATCGTCCTTATACGTTGTTAGTATGTCCTAGTCCTGTCTAGATAGCGTATTAGCCTAGCTATTGTCCTTTCCCTTGCAATACTAGAGTCTTATATTAAAGCGGCTTAGGTATATTGCCTATCGTACGTATCTCTTAGACAGCTTCTAGAGTTGTATAAAGTACTTAAGGTTCTTATAGTTAGTTAGGGCGAGAAACTTAGGAACTAAGCAGAGTTCTCTATCCTACACTTCGCAACACTGTATAACTGCTAACAATTCCTTATTATAGATAGGGTAGTTACACTTAGATAGGGAGTTCTTTTTAGAGAAGTATATATATAGGTATAGGAGTCCGTCTAAGCCTACCTATAATAGGATACCTCCTATATAGTACCCTAAGGAGTTAATTTCCAGTATCATCGTATGTTCTAGATCGAAGGCGGCAAGCGTTAGTCTAGTAGTAAAGAGCTCCTTTAGCTCTTAAAGCTTCTATTGCACTTATCTGTCTACTTAAACTGCTTGTCCTTATATGTTAGCTCGACTAGGGAGTATACGATCTCTAAGTAGTTCTGTATAAACTAGTAGTAGAAGTTAGCAAACCTAAGAAATTCCTGTACGCCTTTAACGCTTGTAGGCAGCTTCTATTGCTTAATAGCATTAATCTTCTTTCTATCTATGCTAATGCCTTTCCCTGCCTTAATAATAAACTCTAGGTATTTTATACAGTATATACCGAATTCGCATTTGTTAATGTTAAGGTACAATCTAGCCTGTTGCAGTCGATCTAGTACCTTCTTAATGTCCTGTACGTAATCTGTATAGGTGCTGTCTATAAAAACTAGTATATCGCTAAGGTATACTAAAAAGATATTGTCTAGTAACCCTTATAGGGACCTGTTAATGTATCTCTAGAAGGTTGCTAGTGCGTTAGCAAGGCTAAAGGAGGTAACAAGCTACTTAAAGAGACTATATCTTGTATAGAAGGCAGTTGTCTATTTATAGACTTCCTTAATCTATATCTTGTAGAAAGCCAAGACTATATTAAGCTTAGTAAACTACTTTGCCTTACTAATCCGTCTAAGAGTCTCCTTAATAAGGGATAGGGGGTACTAGTCCTTCTTAGTAATTGCGTTAATGCCTCTATAGTCTATATAGAAACGTAAGCCGGCCTTCCCTTCCTTATAGACAAACAGCACTAGGGCTCCTATAGATAGGGTATTTGTACGAATAAAACCTTTGGCAAGTAGGTCGTCTAGTGTCTTGCGCAGTACTAGGAGTTCTCTAGAGGATATACTATATAGCGGACTATACAGTACTTTAGGCAGGCTCCTATCTGGACAGGGCTCTAGCGAGATGTTATAGTTAATTCCTTCTCCTTAGTGTAGTAGCAGTTTCGAGGCCGACTTTGTCTTAAAGAGGTCTAGGTATTCTGCGTACTCTGCTAGGAGCTTCGTATAGGGGTCTGTCGCTTTCTTAGGTGCTAATGCCTTCTTAATATCTGCGGTCGCAGTGTTAATTTCGGCCTTAGTATTGCTACCCTGCGGGACTCTCCCCTAGTCTTAGAGCCTCCGCTTTGTCGTTGCCAGGTACAGCCGTCCTCGTCCAACGTCTAGCTTGCCTCGCTAGCGCTCTATCTATAGCTTCTCTAGTATTAGGTTATATCCTAACTTGTCCTATACGACATAGAGGTATAAGTCCTGCTTATAGTGTCCCTATAGCTCTATCGTTACTTTTACTATATAGGTAATGTCCAGTCCTTGCCTAGTAATGCCTAGTATGCGTACAGGTACGGTAGGGGTCGTCTTAATGCAGTGTCTCTATACAAAGTCTTTGCTAATTACTCCGTATACTAAACATTCTATATTAATTAATGTCCGCACTATTGCAGACCCGTTTAGTGTAGGCTATACGATAAACGGCGTAGTCGTTATATAGTTACTCTTAAAAGATAGCTAAGTAGTGCTTTGATTTAGCAATCTATCTCGTATACGCCTCTGTTAGAGCCTTCGCTTAAAGGCTACTCTTTTCCCGACTTGTCGTTATCTAAGGGGGACTCCTAATTCTCTTGTTAGGGCGCTGCAGTTGCTACCCTTACAGTAGTCGGCTGTCCCCTAGGTCTCTCTACTAGCAAAAGCCTACAATTCTGTATAGTATAGCCTATCTTGCTATACCTGTAGCAGCTCCCTTCTGCTTGCCTCTTGTTAAGGGTAGCTATATCTACCTACTATGCCCTTTTAGTAGCAGCCCTTAGCTATATAGTAACGGCTGCTGCTACTCTCGTTATCGTTAGTTCCTAGTCTATAGTATCTATCTACTGCTAGAGGGGTTGTCGCATCTTATAAGTATAGCTTATCCGTCCAAGCCTATGCTACTAGTTGTTAACTATCCTAAGGAGATTACAGAATTCCTTGTATATAGCTAGTCGCATTACGCCTACTAGCCCTGTTATAATCTCCTTAGAGAAGCCTACCTCTAAGGTAGTAATTTTTATCCTGTCCTCCTATTAGAGTCCTCCTGCCTCTGCTAGGGTCTAGTCGTATTCTATAAGGAACTATCGTACAGTCTTGCGCCTTTGCTTTATTGTATTAACCTATATAAGTTCTTAGTTCTCGCAGTCTAGGTCCTTATAGCTCTTGTTAAGAGCTGCCTAGAGCATCGTTATCGTTGCTATTGCTAAGTTAGCAATAGCTGTCTCGTAGTACAGCAGAATCCGTGCTACTGCCCTGCCCTTTAACCTTCTAAAGAGGTACACTACCTTGTCTAGCTCGGTTAGGTATGCTCCTAAGTCGACTAGAAGCTTAGAGCGTATCTAGGCAGCCTAGGAGGGGTACTTAGCTAGAGCTTTACTATTGTAAGTAGTAAGGTCAGGGGGTCTGCTCTTAGAGGCCGGGGTATAGGCTATCGTATTCGTTATTATTATTGTTATAGGGGTCGGATCGCAATCGGACGCCCTAAGCTGTCGTAGCTCCTGTTCCTATTAGGAAATTATCGCAGCCTAGTAGCTTCCTTGCTGTTCGAGCTAGGCCTTATATACTAACAGCTCCTCGTACGCGCAGTGCATCTAATCCTATATAGCTATAGGTTCTATAGGGATGTCGCTATCTATCTTCGTTTTATTACTATAGTTACTAATAGTAAGATTAGTTCCTAATGTAAGGGCTTAAGAATCTTAGTTTAGAAACTTAAGGTTAAGTATCTATATAAAGGAACTAATAGGCAGTTCCTTCGTCGTCTACTACTGTACAATTTGTACCTACGAAGCTAAGCTAGCAATTTTCCTCTATATAGGGATATAAGGTTTACACTCTATACAGAGTATTAGGAGTTTCCCTCTATATAGTAATGCAGAGTTTTCCCTCTATTTACAGGAGCAGCAATTCCTCTCTATATAAGGCTATAGGATTCTCCCTCTATTTAGGAGTAGGGTCGTATTAGTAACTCTATATAGAGGGTAGGGTCGTGCTAGTGCCGCTAAGTCGCAGTCCTTGGGGCGACAGCTAGCTTAGGTCTAGGACCTAGGCTAGGCGGCGCCCCCTAATATAGGGAGTAGTAGCTAGTAAGCTACCCCTAAGGTAGTGTAAGAAATTTTCGGATAGTTCTGCTCTTATCCCCTTCTTATTTCTACCTATCTTACCTATCTCCTAGCTGTTCCCTTTCTCCTGCCCCCTTCTGTATAGTGTAGTATCGGTAGGCCCTAGCAGGGTTCTATATCTTAATTCTAATCCTTTAACAACCTAGGTTGCTAGCAGGTGCCCTATACCTAGAGTAGATCGTGCCCCTTTTCGTTATACAGTGCAGTGTTACTGCGACTAGGTAGGGGGATAGTTCTCTTCCTACCTGTCTAGCGTAGTTGTGTCCTAGAGGGCCTCGTACAGTTCCTATATAGGCTCTGCCTACCCTCTCTATTTAACTAGGTACTCTACTCTCTTCTACTTCCTTTAGCTCTTAAGGATTCCTTCTACCTTATACTCTTCCTAGCCTTTAGTAATAATAGCTAGTAGGCGCGCGTTGTCTGTTATCTAGTATAGTAGAGAGTCTGTATATACTAGCTATACGAGGTCTACGTAGAAGACTAGGTAGATCCCTAAGGGAGTATTAAGTCTTATAGTATATGTCCCTACTAGTCGGACTACTATAAACTTCTAGTTCTTCTAATCTAGTTTTATACTTAGCTAGTCTGTATAGATATTGCGCTAGTTTAGCTAGACCTTATCTCCTGTCTCGTACCTTAGTGCAGCCTGTCGTCCCTTATTAGCCTACTCTTCTGTATTCTGTTAAGCTATAGCTAGACTCGCTTTCGCCTATTAATAGGCATTCGTAATCGTTAGTACGATAGCCTCTCCCTGCTAAATTAGGGATCGTATAGTGCGTAGGGTAGTATTACTTAGAGTTAGTAGAAGCAGGGAGTAGTCGTATCTGTAGGCTATAAAGAAGTAGGACATTCCGGTAGCGTTAGCTATACAGCTATTAATAGCTAGCTCTGCTATAGGGAGGAGGCAGTTCCAGTTTGTCTTGTTATAGTCGACGTACGCTTAGAGGTACGCTTCTAACGTCGAATTAACTCTCTCTGTCGCGTTATCTGTCTATAGGTGCTATACAGTTAATAGGGGACGCTCTACGTTTAACAATTAATATACCCTTGCCTAGAGCTAACTCGTAAATTATGTACCCTAGTCCGATACAATTAACCTAGGGAACCTATACTTGCTAAACTTTGTCTATATAAATGCCTAAGCAGTGTCTTTAGCTGTAATAGAGTCTATTCCTTCTAATATTACCCTCTTTGTTAGCTTGTCTATAACTACTATAAAGTTCTGCTGTCCGTCGCTCTTAGGGAGGTCTGTAATAAAGTCTACTGTTAGGTCTTGCTAGGGCCGGTCTAGTATTAGTAGGGGTTTTAGCAGCCTATACTTTAGTTTACGCTAGGGCTTTGTCCTTCTGTATATATCGCAGTTCTATACAGACCTACAGATGTCCTTTGCTATCGCCGGCTAGTAGTAGTCCCTAGCGACAATGCTATACATCTCCTCTTACCCTAGGTGCCTAGTTGCTATAGAATTATATACCTGTTATATTAAGCTTGTATAGAGCTTCTCGTCTGCTAGGACCTAAATCTAATTCTTAAACTTTAGGTTATTCTCCTCGTCTACTAAGCACTCTGCTGCTAACACCTTAAGGTAAAGCTCTGCTAGGAGCTTCTGCTGTCCTCCTTGGATCGCTATATAGGCCTCGTAGTAAACGTCGTCCTTTTCTACTGCCTCTTCCTATACCTGCAGTTAGGGTTCCTATAGGTATATTGCTGCTAGGCGGATTGTCTCCTTACCTAGTTCCTCCTTAAATATCTAGAATGTCCGTAATTTTAGCTAGTTGTCCTTGTACGTTGTTAGTATATCCTAATCCTGTCTAGATAGCGTATCGGCCCTGCTGTTGTCCTTTCCCTTGCGATACTAGAGCCTTATATTAAAGCGGCTTAGGTATATCGCCTATCGTATATGTCTCTTAGAAAGCTTCTAGGGTTGTATAAAGAACTCGAGGTTCTTGTAGTTAGTTAGGGCAAGGAACTCGGGAACTAAGCAGAGTTCTCTATCCTATACTTTGCAACACTGTATAACTGCTAGCAATTCCTTATTATAGATAGGGTAGTTGCACTTCGCTAGGGAGTTCTTCTTAGAGAAGTACATGAATAGGTGCAAAGGTCTGTCTAAGCCTACCTGTAACAGGATACCCCCTATATAGTACTCTAAGGAGTTAGTTTCTAGTATCGTTATATATTCTAGATCAAAGGCAGTAAGTATTAGTCCTATAGTAAAGAGTTCCTTTAGCCTGTTAAAGCTCCTATTACACTCGTCCGTCTACTTAAACTGCTTATCCTTATATATTAGCTCGACTAGGGGGCGTACGATCTCCGAGTAGTTCTATATAAACTAGTAGTAGAAGTTAGCAAACCTAAGGAATTCTCGTATGTCCTTAACACTTATAGGCAGCTTCTATTGCTTAATAGCATTAATCTTCTTCCTGTCTATGCTAATGCCTTTCCCTACCTCGATAATAAACTCTAGGTATTTTATACAGTATATACCGAATTCGCATTTGTCGATGTTAAGGTACAATCTAGCCTGTTGCAGTCGATCTAGTACCTTCTTAACGTCCTGTACATAGTCTGTATAGGTGCCGTCTGTAAAAACTAGTATATTGTCGAGGTACACTAAATAGATGTTGTCTAGTAACTCTTATAGGGACCTGTTAATATATCTCTAGAAGGTTGCCAGTACGTTAGCAAGGCTAAAGGGAGTAACAAGCTACTTGTTACAGCAGCAGAAAGGGGTGGGACTTAGTAATAGGGTGGACCCTTAGAATTTTGGCTCGGCCCTTCTAGACTAAGCTAGGCCTTGGCATACTACCCCTAAAGCTCTTACCTACTACTATATAGATTCCTTTCCCTCCTTAGTTCGAGGTATAGTTATTAAAAAGGCCGTATTAAATCATATCTGCGTGCCTAGATCATTATACCTCGAACTTACTTACTACACTAATTCTGCACTATGCGAAAGGGTCCATTAAACTATCCAGCAACCCGAATAACGTACGCGTACACATATACTAAACCAATAACCTGCAGTACTATAAGACAGCTATAGAGAGCTTCTTAACAGTAGAAGGCGGCGTTACAGGCCGCAGCAGAAGTAGGAAAGAAAAGGCTAACAGAGCGAGTAGACGCTCTAGCGTAATTAATAATAAGTTTATTATTAGAGGTTTTACAGCAGAAGAGACTGCAGAGATTAAGGAACGAATAACCGAATATAAGAAGATCTAAAACTATATACTCGAGGCACTTAAGGATTATATAAACGAGAACGGAGTAGGGAAGGTCTACGACGGTATAGACCTTATTAAGATCCTGTTTTACAGCACCCTAGAAGAGAAGAGGCAGTTAAGAGAGAAAAATAAAGCAGTAAGAGTCGAGAAGGAATCGGTAGAGACTATTATCAATATGCTAGAAAACTAAGCAGCGAATCGACTAGTACAACTAAAGGCGATAAAGACTTAGTTAGCTAAGATAGAAGCAGCGATGTCGCTAGCGGAGCCGCTACATTAAGAAGAACAAGCAGAGACTCCCTTACTAGCGGCCTACAGTTAAGGCGGCACATTAATAACATTACTACCTACTCTACTAGCATTTAGAGGCAGAGACCCTAAAGACTAGGAGGCGTTTAAGAAAAAGATAAAGAACAAGATAGACTGCGATTACGCCGGAAGCGGTGCAAAAGATAGATTGGCCTACCTAGAATCGCAGTTAGAAGGTAAAGCTTTTTCGTTAGTAGCAGACCTAGAAGAGGCGACTGCCGAAGAAGCGATCAAAGCGCTAGATTAACGCTTCAGAGACCCCTTCCGAAAGAAGACGGCCTGTAAACAGCTAGACAAGATTAACTAGAACTGGCAGACGTTCGAGGAATTCTATAGACTATTCCAGAAATATGCTATTAGAGCTAGAGTGTTGGAAGATAAGCAGCTCTACCTACTAAGGCAGAAGCTAAATCCTAAACTGGCTGCAGCTATAGCGTTAGTAGAAGATAAGCACCTCGAAAGCTTCGTGTATAGAGCGAGAGTTACTGCTAGAAATCTAAGCACTTACGCGAAATCGCGCGAATCAAACTAGAAGCTACTAACGACGCCGACAACACGACCCCCTGCACCTTTCCAGAGGGCACCTTAGCAGCTATCTTATTCGCAGCGTTCGTTATTCGTCCCTACCTGCTATGTATATAGAAAGCCTAGCTATATCGCTACAAGATACTAAGCAACAGACAAGCAGAAGCAGGAGTATTAGGCTACAAAGCAGCAGCCGCTAAGAAAAACTATCCAAGCTATCGAGCCGGCTCCGAACGACACTAACAGTGTAGACAGTAGAGTGCTACTAAGGATCTTGGGAAAAGACTAGCTAGACGGTTAAGCCCCCTATCTAGTATAGACAATAGGGCACTAATACGAACTACGTCGACAGAAGAAGGAAGTATTAACAGCTGTAGCGATCCGCTCTTGGCAGCAGTAGAAGTGAACACAGAAACAGCTATTATCCTTCTAATTACTATCTACTCCCTCGATAGCTTAAGTAGACCAATTTAGCTAAGGGCTTTTATCGATATAGGAGCCCTTATTAGAGCCGCGATCCACTATCGATTGGTTTAGAAACTAATAAAAGGATACAGTTATCTAGTAGAGCTAGCGTCGCTAACGCGAATTTCGGTATATAATAGACAAGATACCGAGAGCATTACATATTATATACTATTAAAGACTACCCTAGCTAGTCGCACTATAGAAGCGACGTTCCGAATTATAGATATTAGAAGGTTTGACATTATTATAGGACAGAAAAAGATAAAGAACTAGAAAGCCGTTATTAATATAGGTAAAGGCACCCTCGGATTCAAAACCTAGCAGAGCAGAGGTGCCGCTGCTAAGTCGGTCACTGTCGCCGTCGCGAAACTGAACGTTACGACTATCGAAGCAGTTCCGATAGAGCGGTCCGACCCTCTAGACACGATCGGAATAATAAGCTCGGAAGCTTTAACAACCCTTGCGAGGTTGTCGGACAATAAGATTTACGCTATCTTAAGAAAGGACATCGAAGACTACTAGAAGATAATAGCGGAAGAAGAAGTGGATCCGCTAAAGGCGTTACTAAAAGAACTCTACAGCTACGCTAAAGTGTTCTCGAAGGCTAACTCTAACCTCTTGCTGCTCTACTAACCGGAATACGACAACAAGATCCGACTAAAAGAGGGAGCTACGCTGCTAAGAACCGAGCCCCTAAGACGATTGTTGCCGGCCGAGCTAGACTAGGTAGAAGTGTTTGTTCGAGAGAATCTAGCGAAGAAGTTTATTACACTAAGCTTAGCTAAATATACGTTACCAATTCTTTTCGTAAGGAAACCTAGAGGTAGTCTCTAACTATACGTAGATTACCGAGGCCTTAACGAGGTTACTAAGAGAGATGTATACCCACTGCTGCTAATCGATAAGACTATATAACGAGTCGCTAAAGCTAAGTAGTTTAGTAAGCTAGATATTCGACAAGCGTTCCACCGACTAAGGAATAAGGGCAAACGGAAGATCTTACAACGTTTGCTATGCGCATAGGCAATTTTAAGTAGTTGGTAATACCTTTCGGACTTACTAACGCACTAGCAGTGTAGCAACGCTTTATAAACTACACCTTTCTAGACATGCTAGAACAGTTCGTATCTATCTACTTAGACGACATTCTTATCTATACTAATAGAACGAGAGAGCAACATACGGACTATATTAAGAGAGTGTTAAAGAGACTCTGCGAAGTCGGATTAAACACAGACACGAAGAAGAGCGAGTTTTATTAGACTAAAGTTAAATACCTTAGTCTTATAATTAGAAGAGAAGGGATCTGGATAGACCTCTTAAAAGTCGCTACTATTGCAGAATGCAAACAGCCGAAATTAGGAAACACTACACAAATCAGAGCGTTTCTCGGATTCTGTAGCTACTATCGACAGTTTATTAAGGACTTTAGCAAGATAGCGAGACTCCTAAACGAAGCACTAAAGAAGGAGGCTACTAGCCTATAGAATAAGAAGTGCACAGAAGTTTTTTATCTAGCTAAAAGAAGTAGTAGCCTTAGCGCTGGTTCTAGCGCACTTCCGACCAGAAAAGACGATCTATATAGAAACGGACGCTTCTAATATAGTAACAGTAGGGGTCCTTTCTTAATATAGCGACAACGAAACCCTTTATCTAGTAGCTTTCTTTAGTAAGTCTATAAACGAGGCTAAGCGCAACTACGCTATTTACGATAAGGAGCTATTAGCTATTATCTAGGCTTTCGAGGAGTGAAAACTAGAGCTTATAGTTAGAAAGAACACAGTTTAGGTCCTTACAGACTATTAGTCGCTAACCTATTTTATAAAGACGCAGAAGCTATTGCAGCGCCAAGCTTAGTAGGCTGCCTACTTATCCGGATTCGACTTTAAGATTACCTATAGACCCGGAGCTTAAAATAGAAAGGCTAATATACTAACAAGAAGAGAGGGGAAGACTAGCTGTACGAAAGAAGATCTGAACATGTTCTAGAAGGTGTTAACCGAACGGATAATAGACGCCGAGGTGTTAAAAGAAGCAGGGATCTGCACAATAGAATTGCTAAAAGAAGAAGAGATGCTCTGTAAGAAAATAGAACGACTTAATTAGCAGCAGAAACTCAGTAGAACAGGCTTAGGAAAGCTAATCGTTCTAGAAGAACTAATGGCAGAGGTTATCTAGTTAGTTTATAGTTCTAAGGATGTCGGTTACGCAGACTCGAAGAAGACGATAAAAGCAGTAAGAACGATCTACTGGTTTCTGCAAATCTTTGAACAGATCTACTAGTTTATCGCTAATTGTTATATATACCGAGTCGCGAAGCCCCATTACAGCCTTCTAGCCGGTCTGCTAAAGCCGCTTCTAATCCCTAAGAAACTATAGCAGCACATTACGATGGATTTCGTAACCGGCCTGCCGGATTCCGATAGATATAATGCTATACTTAACGTAGTGGATCGACTAAGCAAGGAGCGCTATTTTATCTCCTACTAAGCTAAGGATAAAGGAACTATAGCAGAAGAAACGGCGAGAATGCTAATCTAGTACATATAGAAGCAATATAGTCTGCTAGATACTATTACTACAGATAGGGGCCCTTAATTTACTGCTAATGTATAGAAGGCTATTAACTAAGCTCTCGGAATTTGCAGAAAGCTCAGCATAGCAGCTTACCCTTAGACCGACGGCTAGTCTAAAGTAGCTAACCAAGAAATAGAAAAATATCTACGAATCTTCTGCAGTTATTATTAAGCAGAGTGGATTAAGATGTTGCCGATAGCCGAATTCTGCGCCAATTTAGCACAGTCGGAAGCTACCTCGCTCGCGCCGTTTAAGATAACTTATAGTTATCTTCTAAGAATAAGCTTCCAACTGCCGAACGAACCTAGCTCTTTAGAACCTTCTATATCTACTGCTACCTCGTCGAAGAGAGTTGCTGCTGCAGCAGCAGAAGCGCTCTAATCTTAGATAGAAGAAGCGATTAAGGTAGCGAAAGAGGCGATAGAATCGGCTTAGAAGAAGATAGTAACTCGAGCTAATAGAAAGTAGTTACTATTAGAATTCGAAGAAGGCCAAAAAGTATAGCTTAATATGCAGAACCTAAGGCTAAAAGGCAACGCCAAGCTTAACCCCTACTATATAGGTCCGTTTAAGATAATAGAAAAGAGGTCGCTAGTAACTTATCGGCTCTAGCTACTAAGGTTATTCTGGATCTACGATGTCTTTTATTCAGATCTGCTAAGCTTGGACCGTAACGACGGCCTTCTAGAACAGGGGTTCGCTAAACCCCTGTCGGTCGAGATAGACAGTAAAGAAGAAGAGTAGAAGGTAGAAGACGTAATAGACGTAAGAAAGATAAGGGGGTCTATTAAAGCAAAGATCTCGTAGAAGGGGTAGCTAGAAGACTATAAATAGTATCTAGTCGAGAACCTCCG
This sequence comes from Pseudocercospora ulei, assembly GCA_016165855.1. NCBI lineage: Eukaryota > Fungi > Ascomycota > Dothideomycetes > Mycosphaerellales > Mycosphaerellaceae > Pseudocercospora > Pseudocercospora ulei. The sequence continues at coordinate 4,105,208 of JACWNB010000003.1, forward strand.
GAATTCGGCGGAGCTGCTAAGAGAGTTTTATGTCTAGAACCTAAGGGGGCCGAAGCCTAAGTAGCTCCGAAGCTAATAGTTATAGAAGAAGAAGAAAAGCTGCATCCGCTCTATTAGTACAGAAGCTAATAAAGATAATTGTAGCAATAGCTCTACTAGAGCCTTCGACGCGGCCACTACCTACCGCCGGTTTGACGCGACGGTCGACGACGCTGCCCTAAACAAATAAAGCGGCGTTAGCGCTGCCGGCCCTACGATAGGTAAGGTCTTTAGTAGAGAAAGAAAAAGAAGAAGAAAAGGCGCTACGGACGGATCTATATAGACCTCTGCAGCGGAGTACAGACCGGCTACGCTGCAGCTTAGGTAACTGCCAGATCCGATTAGATAGCTCTTCCGATTAGATAGACGCTAATTAAAGATGTTAGAGGGCGATAATATAAAAAAAAAAAAGAGAGAGACAGATAGATAAGTAAGCGGTTAAGGTCGACTGCTAGTAAGAGAGGAGGGTAGTATTGCGGCAGTAGAAAGGGGTGGGACTAAGTAATAGGGTAGACCCTTAGAATTTCGGCTTAGCCCTTCTAGACCGAGCCGGGCCTTAGTACACTACCCCTAAAGCTCTTACCTACTACTATATAGATTCCTTTCCCTCCTTAGTTCGAGGTATAGTTATTAAAAAGGCTGTATCAAATTATATCTGCGTGCCCGGATTACTACTCGAAAAGACTATATCTTATATAGAAGGCAATTATCTATTTATAGCCTTCCTTAATCTATATCTTATAGAAAGCCGAGACTATATTAAGCTTAGTAAACTACTTTGCCTTACTAATCCGTCCAAGAGTCTCCTTAATAAGGAGTAGGGGGTACCGGTCCTTCTTAGTAATCGCGTTAATGCCTCTATAGTCTATATAGAAACGCAAGCCGGCCTTGCCCTCCTTATAGACAAACAGCACTAGGGCTCCTATAGACGAGGTACTTGCGCGAATAAAACCTTTAGTAAGTAGATCGTCTAGTGTCTTGCGCAGTACTAGGAGTTCTCTAGGGGACATGCTGTATAGTAGGCTATATAGTACTTTAGGCAGACTCCTATCTAGATAGGGCTCTAGCTAAATGTTATAGTTAATTCCTTCTCCCTAGTATAGTAGCAGTTTTAAGGCTAACTTTAGCTTAAAGAGGTCCAGGTATTCTGCGTATTCCGCTAGGAGCTTTGTATAGGAGTCTATCGTCTTCTTAGGCACTAATGCCTTCTTAATGTCTGTAGTCGCAGTGTTGATTTCGGCCTTAGTATTGCTAATCTGCAGAACCCTCTCTTAGTCTTAGAGCCTCTGCTTCGTTACTGCTAGGTATAGCCGTCCTTATCTAACGTCTAGCTTACCCTACTAGCGCTCTATCTATAGCTTCCCTAATATTAGGTTATACCCTAACTTGTCCTGTACGATATAGAGGTATAAGTCCTGCTCGTAGTGTCCCTATAGCTCTATTATTACTTCTACTATATAGGTAATGTCCAGTCCTCGCCTAGTAATACCTAGTATATATATAGGTATAGTAGGGGTCGTCTTAATATAGTGTCTCTGTACGAAGTCTTCGCTAATTACTCTATATACTAAATATCCTATATTGATTAGTGTCCGCACTGTAGCAGTCCTGTTTAGCGTAGGTCGTACGATAAACGGTATAGTCGTTATATAGTTGCTCTTAAAAGATAGCTAAGTAGTACTTTAATTTAGTAATCTATCTTATATACGCCTCTGGCAGAGCCTTTGCTTAGAGGCTACTCTTTTCCCGACTTGTCGTTATCTAAGGAGGACTCTTAATTCTCTTGTTATGGCGCTACAGTTGCTATCCTAGCAGTAGTCGGCTGTCCCCTAGGTCTCTCTGCTAGCAAAAGCCTGCAATTCTGTACAGTATAGCCTATCTTGCTATATCTATAGCAGCTCCCTTCTGCTCTTCTCTTATTAAGGGTAGCTATATCTACCTACTATGCCCTTTTAGTAGCAGCCCTTAGCTATATAGTAACGGCTGCCGCCGCTCTTGTTGTCGTTAGTTCCTAGTCTATAGCATCTGTCTGCTGCTAGAGGGGTTGTTGCATCTTATAGGCGTAGCTTATCTGTCCGAGCCTATACTACTAGTCGTCGACTATCCTAAGGAGATTACAGAATTCCTCGTATATAGCTAGTCGCATTATGCCTACTAGTCCTGTTATAATCTCCTTAGAGAAGCCTACCTCTAAGGTAGTAATTTTTACCCTGTCCTCTTATTAGAGTCCTCCTGCCTCTGCTAGGGTCTAGTCGTATTCTGCAAGGAACTCCTGTACAGTCTTGCGCCCTTGCTTTATCGTATTGACCTGTAGGAGTACTTAGCTTTTGCAGTCTAGGTCCTTATAGCTCCTATTAAGAGCTACCTAGAGTATCGTTGTAGTTGCTATTGCTAGGTTAGCAATAGCCGTCTCGTAGTACAGCAGAATCTATGCTGCTGCCCTGCCCTTTAACCTCCTAAAGAGGTACACTACCTTGTCTAGCTTAGTTAGGTATGCTCCTAAGTCGACTAGAAGCTTAGAGCGTATCTAGGCAGCTAGGAGGGGTACTTAGCTAGAGCTTTACTATTGTAAGTAGTAACGTTAGGGAGTTTGCTCTTAGGGGTTAGGGTGTAGGCCGTCGTGTCCGTTGTCGTCGTTGTTATAGGGGTCGGATCGCAATCGGACGCCCTAAGCTGTCGTAGCTCCTGTTCCTATTAGGAAATTATCGCAGCCAAGTAGCTTACTTGCTGTTTGAGCTGCTTCTTGTGTGCTAGCAGCTCCTCGTACGCACAGTGTATCTAGTCCTATATAGCTGCAGGATCTATAGGGATGTCGCCGTCTATCTTTATTATATTACTGCAGTTACTAACAGTAAGATTAGTTCCTAATATAAGGACTTAAGAATCTTAGTTTAGAAACTTAAGGTTAGGTATCTATATAAAGGAACTAATAGGCAGTTCCTTCGTCGTCTGCTACTGTACAATTTGTACCTACGAAGCTAAGCTAGCAATTTCCCTCTATATAGGGGTGCAAGGTTTACACTCTATACAGAGGATCGGGAGTTTCCCTCTATACAGTAGTGCAGAGTTTTCCCTCCGTTTAAAGGGGCAGCAATTCTCCTCTATATAGGGCTATAGGAGTCTTCCTCTATATAGGAGTAGGGTTGTATTGGTAACTCTGTATAGAGGGTAGGGTCGTGCTAGCGCTGCTAAGTCGCAGTCCTTAGGGCGACAGCTGGCTTAGGTCCAGGACCTAGGCTGGACGGCGCCCCCTAACACTGCCGCTGTAACACTAAGCACGTAGATGTAATTTAATACAGCTGCTTTAATAACTCTATCTAAGGCTAGAGAGGGAAGAATCTACGTACAAGCAGAGGGAGGTATTTAAGTGTGTGCCAAGCCTGGCCCTGCGAAGCCCGGCTGCTAGCTGTCTATATCTATATCCGTATTAGTAGATAACTAACTACCTACTCAATAAAATCTACTTTATTACTAAGTAGCTAGGGTATACTAGTAGCTATAGTAGTGTCTGTTCTTAGGAAGTCCAAGCCTATAGGTTTTATATATATTAGTATAGTAGTACGTAATGCTATCGTCTAAGGCTAGGAGAATAGATGTTAGGAATCTAAAGACTTAGTTGGTTTTAGCTACAGAATATACTTTAGCTCTAGAGAGAGAAGGAAGAAGAATAGATTTTATAGAGCTAGAAAACAGATATAGCTACTAAGAATGGAACAGCCTATATCTGTCTCTAGAGAAAGTTATAACTATAACTTATCGGCTGCCTTAGATTCTGTGCAGATTTCTCGGCCACGCATGCCTCTTCTTTAAACCTCAGGCGCAACACCTTCTCGATTATGCATCCGCTCACGCTCAAAGCCATTAAGCCGAGAGCATCGATGCATCATTCGAGCACAAAGAATCAGAACGAACCCGCATCGTGACCGAGAACATTCAAGAACCCTGGAGTCAGCCCAGGATGGCTTGCCCTTAGGACCAGATGGCTGCTCTGGCAGTCCGTCAGCTTCACGCCTCTGTTCTCGTTTCGATCCACATGGTCAACGTCTCGCTCCGCCTCGCGTTTTTTCGCATTCGTCCCACTAATGACATGGTCATTTCTACCAGACCATTCTCAATATATCACTTGTTCACACAAGAAGGCTGGTATTTTGTTTTTTGAAGAAATTCGAGCTCAGGCTTCATAACGTGTATCTTGACGCAAGGATCATCTTCCGGCATTGAATTAGCACATGTGACCCATAAAACAATCGCCGTTCTTGTATTTTGTCATGTGTCAGTACTCGCTCACGACCATGTGCTCCCCCTTATCGCTGAATCACTGGGCTTTCTCCCAAAGTTTAACGGTACTCTTGACTTGAACTCCTTTGCCCTTGCGTGGTATACACACTTGTTGACGAGGCCACCAACCTTAGCTCCTGAGTCCCCCTCCGCACCCTGAATGTCCCCCGTCACCTCATCACTCTTGACATCCTCGAAGGGCAAGAAGAAGGCATAGGTGTAGCGTGGCTTTCAGCAAGCCAGGCAACTCCTCGTCCCTTACACTAGCCAGTCTCGCGGAGCGGTTGGTGCAGATACCCGCTGCGGTGCAATGTTCTGGGAACGTATTTTCCGTGGAATGCATGCCGTGGCAAGTGTTTTGGGGCTGATCATATCTGTATGCTCTGGGAAGTGGGTGTAGGGACTCGTGGTTGGCTGTTGCAGGAGGTCGTGTAAAGTGCCTCCTACGCGTCGAGAACTTTGAGTGAGCGTTTGTCCTTCATTACATGCCCGCCATTCTCAACAACTTCATTCCCGTGCTTGGAAGCATGTGTGGCAGCAGCTTGTTTGGTACAAAGAAGCTCAATCAGGACTTCTGGGGAGAGCCCCACGATGTCGAAAAAGCGAGCGGCTGGCGTGTTCATTTGTCAGTTGACATCTGGCAGAGCAGTTATCTGGCGTGTTTAAGTCGTTCGAGACGACAGTGGTGCTGAGGGCCATGCGGTCTTGAGGTGAACATGCGAAAACTTGCGGCGGGGGCACAGGGGCAGAGATTTTCGTGCTTGCCAAAGGATCTGAGTCTGCCAGATTTGCGTCAAACGTTGATGCAGAGTGTATACAGAGTTGGGTCTCAGCCAGTAGGAATGCTTATAGCTGCGTGCTTCAGATGACACTGGCAACTCCTCTCTCCATGGACGCGGCCCCCAAATTCTCGTCAGCAGGAATGCGTATAGCCGCGTGCTTCAGATGACACTGGCAACTGCTCTCTCCATGGGCGCAGACCCCCAAATTCTTGTCAGCAGAGTGAATGCGCGCTGCTTTAATGGAAGCCCCATACCGAGACCCAAGAATCTCCTGATGTTGGCACGGCTTCTCAAAATAAATGTCACTACGATCGGTCGAACTATCTTACATTGGTACAGTGACTCCACGAATGAGTGAATCCGATTAGTGATCTCCCAATGGACCACTGCTTCTCAAGATACCCCCGTTCTCAGCTATTTCGTATCCCTTGGTACCTTAGTACCGACCAACCGCCTTTTCTCCCCCCTGGTGGTATGAATTGCCCTGGCTGCCCTTGTCACCATCCTCTTTGCCATAGCTGATGCTGGTGGTTTGATTGATTCGGTGGCAGCGAGGGTATTTGTTGTATCGATCGTAGTTGTTGCCCGTCGTGGGCGCGTCCTGCTGACCTCCATTCTTTTCTGTCATCCTGAGCTTATCCATTGTTCTTTGGATCTGAGTGATTCTTGTCATCTTGGCTATAGCCATGGCTCGTCTGCGGATCGGATTGCTCTGGGTGGTTCTGGCTGAATATCTCTCGAGTGCTTGTCACCTATCCTATCTGTTCAATCGATGCTCCTTCCTCATATAGAACTTTCACATGCGAAAGTGGGTAAGCTCAAGCATGTTCGACATGCACATATTCGGCTTGCTGAAGGAGGGCAGTTGAGGGTGTCTGGGCTTTCCAGGCGTCAAACAGGACCCGGATAGAAGGACTCCGGGCACAGAACGATGTCTTCGCAGTCCAAGTTCTGGCGAAGCCGTGCCCACCTTGATTTGTTCTTGTGATTTTTGAACATTGGCGAATTGAAGATCAGGCAGACGATCCATCGCGCTCTCCAAGGGACCGCTATGGGGCATGTTTTTGTCTTCATATTTTTGTCACACGAATGTCCCTGTAAGGGGCAATGCGATGACTGGCATATCTTGTTGCATTTCATCGGCGAGACATATAGACGCCATGGAAGCTATTGTCACTGAGGATATACAATGGGGACTCTGAGAGTGACACACGTATATACGTCAGTTCAGGCAGCAGACCGTTGTCCCTGCCTGCCTAGCGTGTCGTACAGATAATGCCCTTTCTGCGAAAGAAACCGGCTCTATACACTTTCCACGCGAACAAGACGGTGCCACCACCCGCAAATCTCTCTCGTATGTGTACGAGAGTGCTAGTATTTAGAGTCAATGGTGGACTAATGCGTTGCTGACAGAAACAAACAAATTTTACACAATTCCGCCGCCGCCATCACCACGACCACCATGACCACCACCAGCACCACCACCATCACCACCACCGCCATCACTACCACCACCATCACCACCACCACCACCATCACCACCCCCATGCCGTCCGACGATGGCCCCGACTTTTCTCTGTGTGAGACGGTCAAGGAAGTGAAGGAGAAGGTGGAGGAGGTGGTGAAGGGGATGGTGGAGTGGGTCGAGCAGAAAGCAACGACGATGAAGGAAGACGAGGGCGACGACGCCGACCAATGGTTCACTCGGCGCGCCCGCGAGCACCCTCCGTGCTTCGAGTCGGGGTAAAACTTTTCCCCTGATTTTTTTTTTCCGCTACCATACCGAACGCCGCTGGCCGGCTAGTAGGTCAGAATGAAAACGATTGAGAACCAAGTGTGAATTTGCCAGTGCTCTACCGCTGCTGTCGCAGTCTTCCGCCCCTTACGCGCCTCCGTGCGGTCACCTCAACCTTGCTGTCTACGTTTCTGCTTGTGGGTTGTGGAAGTATGGTGCCTGCAGAGCTGCAAAGGATGACACGTATGAGAAGTGCGCGTGCAATACTTCACCGTCTTTCTCGCTGCCGACCGGTGGTACACGCTGCGCTTCTTGATGTTGGTTCGTACGAGCCCAGATCACATGAGCCCGCGGAGTCACAGGCGGCGGCAGAAGCAAGACATGAGTTCCCCAGCCATTGATCCCTTTGCGTTGTTCTTGGGGATAGTTCTCTAGCAATCTGATGGCTTTGCTCCTCTTCTCCGTGACTGCGCTTCGAGAATGTGATATGAAGGCAGAGTGCAACAAAGCCATGAAAGATCTCGACGTCGTGCCGGTGAGCGTTGCGGCCACATGCAGCAGCCTTGTTGACGGAGTGAGCTTTGGTTGTCGTGTACAGTGCGACAGACCGCTCGCGGTGGGTCAGCAGCGGGCAGAGTGGATTGCGGGCGGTCGATTGTCGCGGTTGCAGGAATGATGACCGTGTGCTCGCTCGAACTTGCTGCATGGTTTTGGTTGAGAGGGAATCGGGGCTCTCCTTTGATGAGCATATCGACAGTCATTTACGGATTGCCACAGACCTTTGCTCCTTGATGCAGCCGTCCTCTGCCCTATGAGACTTCTCCCCTTTTGCCCTATGAGACTTCTCACCTGGCTTGGGGGCAGATCCTGTCATGCAGCGGTAGGCGAGGGCACACTAGTGCGCCTCATCCTGCAAGAGGGTCTGTGCTTTGCGCGAGCGAGCATAAAAGGTCGACTCTTCTTCCGCTTTCTCTTCCTTCTTCTTTCTCCAGTCCCCCTTACCCGTGGATACTGTCAGTCACCCACGCACCCCAACCTCCCCCATTAATCTTACATGGCTAACATCCTTCGCAGAAACCATCGCTAACTTTTCTTCTCCTGCGCAGGTTTCGGGGCAGACCCGGCGGCAGCTGATCTCCGGCCAGTGAAGCATTCGCCTGAGGGTGGATGTCTGAGGCCGGATGTCGGCGCCGCCGGTAGTCGCTGTCTTGCAGCCCCAATAATGCAGGCAATTTTTGGAACCGCTATGGGCGTAGGCGTCCTTTTTTTGAGCACTTTGGCTAACTTTTCTTCTCTTCCGCAGGTTTTGGGGTAGACCGCCGGCGGCAGCTGATTTTTGGCCAGTGAAGCATTCGTGGGAGCTGGATGTCTGAGGCTGGATTTCGGCGCCGCTGGTGGTCACCGTCCTGCCGGCCCAAGTCATGCACGCAGGTTTTTTGAGCACTTTGGCTAACTTTTCTTCTCTTCCGCAGGTTTTGGGGTAGACCCCCGGCGGCGGCTGATTTTTGGCCAGTGAAGCATTCGTGGGAGCTGGATGTCTGAGGCTGGATTTCGGCGCCGCTGGTGGTCACCGTCCTGCCGGCCCAAGTCATGCATGCAGGTTTTTTGAGCACTTTCGCTAACTTTTCTTCTCTTGCGCAGGTTTTGGGGTAGACCCCCGGCGGCAGCTGATATTTGGCCAGTGAAGCGTTCGTCTGAGGCTGGATGTCGGCGCCGCTGATGGTCGCAGTCTTGCAGCCCCAGCAATGATGCAGGCAATTTTTGGCACAAACTCACTTTTCATCATGTCGTTGCTTCTGCAGCGATCCTCTATTTGGCCAGTGAAGCGTTCGTCTGAGGCTGGATATCGGCGCCGCTGATGGTCGCAGTCTTGCAGCCTCAGAAATGGTGGTCGCAGTCTTGCAGCCTCAGTAATGGTGCAGGCAATTTTTGGTACAAACTCACTTTTCATCATGTCGTTGCTTCTGCAGCGACTTGGAGACGAATGGGGTTTTCGCGCAACTTTGAGCTCACCAGCAGCTTGCCTTCAGTGATGATCTTCAGGCCTTACAGCAGCTTGCCTTCCCTTCAGTGATGGTCCTGAGGCAGCAGCTTGCGGTGGCACAGGAAACGGTTGCTTGGCAAGTCGTGCACGTGACCCACACCGACCACTGGCAGAAAGCACGGGCCAAGCCGGCAGAGCATAAAACTTCGCCAGCTGCCCCTAAAATTTTCTCTTCCTTTCTCTCCATGCCCATGAGCAATCGATTTGGGGTCACTGCTGGAAGCCACTCGGCTTTGACCAAAGATCTGCTCAGAGAACAAACACCATGGAAGTCGTCTTGAAGCCACCGCCAGGTGCCTTGCTCTCTAATAGCATGTGTACGGAAAGGCGGTTGGTTGGGGTGGTGGATGGTAAGCTGCCATGGATGGGTCCTTCCAACAGACACTTTTTTCATCACGTTGTTGCTCTCTGCAACAGCTTGGAGAAGAATCCTCCATCCACCGTCACTGTCCACATCGTGTCCTGTGTCCTGTGTCCTGTTGTTGTTGTTGTTGTTGTTGTTGTTGTTGTTGTTGTTGTTGTTTTTGTTGTTGTTGTTGTTGTTGTTGTCGTCGTCGTCGTCGTCGTCGTCGTCGTCGTCGTCGCGCCCGCCCGCTGCCACTGCCGCCGAAGTCTGAGATTGCGACCGGTGTTGATGCTTCAAGGAGGGTCACCGCGACACGTCGAGATACAGCCCGATCACAACGAGCTCTATCATCTGATGCTCAGCAGAACGGTCGCGCTCATCAAGGCATAGACGCCAGCCCAGACAGATGATGCCTCGTGACGCATACCACGTTGGGCGCCGCGCTGGTGATGGCAGTGCTGACGCGAGAAACTCCTCACCAAGCTCCATAGATTGCCCTCGCAACCTACAGGCCAGAGATTCGGGCCTCCAGCGCAAGACTGACAAGACTCCGAGCCCACGAAGCTGCAGAAGTGCCCTTGTCCGTCGCTCAAAGAGTGGCGTGAGGGCATCGGAGGCGACGGTACAAGTCTGAACTCACACAGATGAGCAATCGACCACCAGAACTAACTCGAGAGCGGCACGATCGATCGAGCATTCCACGAGCTGGAGAGGCGGGATGGGTGCTTGAGTCGAATGGCCGCTGGCCACGAGCAAAGCCTGCTTCAAGCGCTTTCTTTCCCGGGCGAGATCAATCTTCCCCCCCCCCCCCCCCGCCCCCAACAACCAACGGACTCGATCCATGAACGTGGAGAGAAACACAGGCGCGTCTTGCATACCGACCACATCGGACCGCCTTCTCAGCGGCGATGCAAGACGCCGTGTGGGGGTCGATGGAGCTTCTTTGGTGCGCCTACCAGACCGGAGACTGCGGACAGGCCGATTCCTGGTGCAAGTCGAACCACGCATTCAATGAATTCCATCCCTCGAACCAAGCCGCACGGCGCGCTCACGGCTCCCCGCCGAAGATCCCATCCGCTCCTCGCAAGGGCTCGTGGGCCGAGGAAGCAATTCCTGGCTGTGTAAGAGGCGGCGCGCTGAGGACAAGGTCGGCACAAACACCCAACAAGACGCGGTTGAGTCTTCAGTGCGTGCGTCACCGCATCGTCGTCGTGGTCTCTCGGGCTGGATGTGATGTCGGCCACAAATGCCTTGCAAAGCCAGACTCGACTGGCCCGGGACGAGCACTCAGATGGGAACGAAGAATGCTGCCGGATATTCACACGTCACCCAATGTTTACAGCCGGGCGAGGCAATTACAGCAAGGTCCCAATCCTGGAGGCGTGCAGGTTTTCTGGGTTGCGAACGTGCCACTCGGGGGTAGTTAGACTTGAGGTGACAATCCCACTCGCGAAGACTGGGGGCTCCTCAAGAAAACCACGTGGAGACTAGGAATCGCTAGGTCTAGTTAACGCCAGACGACTAAGTGATATCAACTCGGCCGTGCTGTTTCGTAGTTATGTCAAGAGATGACTATAACTGTCCACGTCCCATCGGTGCCAAGCATGCTTCTCCGGGCCGACCACGAGCGAGCGCGGCCGAGGCTGGCTGTAGCGAGCGCAGACGGTCGACACGCTGCATTTCCTCCACCGCATGCTCCAGAAATGCCCTCGCCGCGCCGGCCCGACAATGGCCGTCCGCAGCCCCGTGGCCGTCAACTCCTCCCCCGACGCCTTCCGTGTGCCGAGGGGGACGCCCCGGAGCAGCCGGGAACGGACGAGTCCGGCGCAGTCTTCGTCTCCCGGTCTGCCGTCGCCCTCGACCTTCTTTGGCTATGCAGCTGTGCCGGGTCTGGTCGCCGGTCCCGGCAGACCCCGGGTCCATGTCGCGGGAGGGGCAGCGGGAAGGGGGAGGAGGGATGGCGTCGAGGGTGTTGATGGCGTCCAGGACATTGATGGCGCCCACGATATTGATGGCGTTCAATATATTGATGGCGTCCAGGATATTGACGGCGGGGGGGCCAAGGGCGCCGGCGGGGTCTCACGGGCGGAGAAGCCAGAGGCGGTGACAACATTGCGGCGGGAGCGGCAGAGAAGCATTACTCCGTTCGACGACTTGGCCTACCTCACCCCGTCGCCAGCAGCAAGCCGACCATCCCGAAGTCCTGCACGGGCGAGTGCGGTGGTTGTGAAGCCGCTCCGCCAGTTTTCACCGCGGAAGCCGAGCACACCAAGCATCGCCCTACCCGAAGTCGACGACGGACCCGCGCAGCAGTCGCCCCGCCGGACCATTCCCCCCGCTGCCAGACGGGCCAAGAAAGCACCAAAGCCCAAGAACGACGACGACGACGGCGGCGGCGGCGGCGGCGGCGGCGGCGGCAGCAGCAGCAGCAGGGGACAAGGCAGAAAAGCCGGCCAGGCAGCCGCGCCAGAAGGCTGTGAAAGCGGGCCGCGAGAAGAAGAGCGAAAAGTCGGCAAGCTTCATCCTCAACTCGGATGATCTGGCTTCGACGCAATTTGCCGCCCTCGACGCGAGGGAAGTGCAGGGGGAGAGGCCGGGCGGTGTCGAGAAGTCCAGGCATCAGTCGAGGAGGCCTGCCAAAGGCACCGATGGCGACGAGAAGACGTCGGCAGCCACGTCTGGCTCCAAGTCCGGCTCCACGTCTGGCTCCACGGCTGGCTCCACGTCTGGCATGGAGTCCTCCCAGGACAAAAGAACCAAGGCAGCAGAAGACATAGGACTTGCACAAGACCAGCAGTCAGCCTTCTTCGCCGCTCCCGCCGATCGGACCAGCACCGACTTGAACACGGAAAACCAAGCAGCAGCCGCCATCATTGTCAGCCCCGTCAGGGCGCACCGTCGCCGACTGAGCTGGACGCCGGCGAGGAACACATCCCAGGCGACGCTGGCACCCGCCAAACGATTCGGCGGCAGTGCTTCTCCCGACTCCGAGGAGCCCGCGGTTTCCTTGGTCGATGTGGTGGGCCATTTTGAGTACGCCAGGTTGCATCAGCCGCCGCCGCTCCAACGCACCGATGCGGGAGAGGCGCCGACGAAACGCAGGCGCGTCGGCCTCGCAGACGATGCTGCACGAGCACCAACACGCCGGGCGGAGGCTGCAGCGACGGCAGCACCAGTCAAGAAGAGAGAGGAAGCCGTCAAGAAGAGAGAGGAAGCCGTCAAGAAGAGAGGGGAAGCCGTCAAGAAGAGAGAGAAAGTAGTCAAGAAGAGAGAGAAAGCAGGCAAGAAGAAGCCACAGACCATCACCGACCTCGCCACCAAGGCCTACCGCCCCGAACAACCCCCTGCACCAGCAGCAACTCACCCGACCGTGTCATCCTTCTGCTGCGACCCGGATACCGCCAGCATCCGGGCAGAAGAACCGCCGAAAGCCCAGAAGCCCCGTAAAGCGCGAGTGAAGAAAGCAGACGCCGGTCAGGGGGCAGATGTTGCCCGACCCAAGAAGGCCAAAGCAACGAGGGCCAAGGTGCGCTTCGACGGACCCGACTGTCTCGCGACCTTGTACCAGCCCGAACGAGCGAGGGCGGAGGAGAAGCGCCAGGAGTTCTTGTTTGGCACGTCCAGCCAGCTCGGCTGCGACGACTCTCCCACCTCCATCCGCCAGATGCAGGCAGCCATGTACGAATCGGAGAGCGTCTCTGCTGCACGGCGTGCCATCAGTCCGACGCCGACCAGCTGCGTCCGCGTGCCCTCCGCGCCCCACGGGGCCAGTGGGTGTTCAGCCGCAAGCAAGCAGCATTGGCGTTCAGCTGCAAGAGATGACGATGGAGACACGCTGCTGGCCAGCTACACGTGGAGCCACGCCCCAGCAGGAGATGTCACGGCTGATGCGCAGCCCGCCGAAATGCACGCACAGCCAGCGGAATCGCACGCACAGCCCGCGGCCGGCGATTCTCACGACGGCATCGATGACGCGGCATTGCCTCCGCCCGGATCCACGACCAATGCCGCTGGTGCAGCCCGTGCCGGCGCCCATACTCGGTGTCCGCCGCCACTCAATCACAGCACGCCCCCTCCCAAGCGCGCCGCCCCTTCGCTCGTTCGTCCTGCGCTGCAGAGGCTCGACGGTAACATCCGCCATGCGGCCCATCTCTCACCCTCTCGTCATCGTCGACCGGGGAAAGAGAAGGTGGCAAATGTTGACACCGATACGGCTTCCCCTCGACGACGAGGACGTGCTCTCGAGCCGACACGGACACTTTCCGAAAAACGCACTGGCCCCCGGCTCTCTCCCGCGTCCACATCAGCCTCTCCACCGGTCGTCTCGTCCGACTTTGTCAACATCGATGACATCTCCGACTCCGATTCTCCCCAGACCCCTTCCCCGCCACGCAGACGCGCCCGGTGTTCGCCGCCCGCCGGGCCGTGGCTCGACGGCGCCGTGGTCGGATCGGCTTCGGTCGAAGCCCCAGCGCCTGCCGTCGCGGCCACCAAGCTCAGGGTGGGTGATTCTGCCTGGCCATCGGTCGCCGTGGACCTCTTCCCCCGGATATCTGCCGCCATTCGATCCCCCGCGCCGAGCACCGACCTCCACCGTCCGACCTGGCACGAAAAGATGCTCCTCTACGACCCCATCGTGCTCGAGGATCTGACGGCATGGCTCCGCGGCCAGGGTGTCCGTGTGGAGGTGCGACAAGCGAAGGCGGAGGCCCGGCCGAAGAAGGGTCGAACCCCGACGGCCGACGGTGTCGATGGAAGGGGAGCGGCGGCAGCCGGCCGGGTGGAATATGAAGTGGTGCAGGTCGAGCTCATGCCGTGGATGGTGCAGAAATGGTGCGAGGAGCGGAGCGTCTGCTGTCTGTGGAAGGAGGGGCTGAGAGGTGGTGTTCGGATTCGGTACTGAGAGGGGGGGGGGGGGCGAGAGGAGTGGTGCTCGGACTGGAGGTAATGAGTCGTGGACTATGAAGCCATATGTACGTGGGAAGAAGTAAGGACACGATGCATCCCGTGCCCATTCGCACGTCTTCACCGTCACCTGCCCAACAGAACTCGGCTCACCAAGTGCTTGACGGCGCCCAGCCACGAGATGGTGGTGGCGCTGGCCGGATGCGATGGGAGGAGGCGTCTCCGCCGACGGCGGTCCGGGCATGCCCCCCTCGCCGCACGTCGATCGCGCGGCATCCGGGCACGCCCTCCGTTCGCCTCGTCGGACACGTCGCGCGCAGGCCGAGTGGTAGGCAAGGAGGTGCCGCCGCTACTCGCCCACACGCGCTGGGGGTGGAGCCGGGCGGTGTGGTCGGCCCCGACAACATCGTTCCACCGCACCGCCACGAGCATGGCGGCCATCAGCGCATATGCCGCATCGTTGCTGGCGTTGTGGACGCCGCGCAGGCCCGAATTCCGGCCCAAGATGTCTTTCGTGGCCGTGTGGTAGCGAGGGTCGATGCCGAAGAGTCGGGCGATGCGGCCCAGTGTCCTGTTCTCGAACCACACACCCCGAACGGCGGCCTCGTGTGCGAGCGTGCGGGTGTCGACGATGGAGCGGAATGGCAGGTTGGACGCCGCGCGCGCGCAGGTCGATGGCCAGTTCCGGGTCCCGTTTGAGCTTGACGAGATCCTGCTCCACCGCCTGCCCCCCACGACGACCAGGTGCCCACTTCCCTCGCGGGGGGTCAAGGCGTGCAGGACAGCGAGGATGCGTGCGCGGGCGTCGACCTTGCGGGCCGAGAGGCTGGCGGTGAAGAGGGCGGACTCCATGCACCACCGCGCCACCGGGGAGGTGGAGGGGGCGATGACGATGTGGCCTGTCCGCGGCGTCAGTGGTGTCGATGCTCGCATACAGCGTTGACGTCAGGCTCACGGTGCTCCATCGTCTCGAACCAGCCCGCTCCGTGCGCACCGAAGGGCAGGCCGGTGACATGGCGGGCGCGCAGGGTGGACAGGCCGATTTCGGTGATGTGCTCGGCGCCGTCCGGGCCCGTCCAATCCAGGTCGAGCGAGACGCATGTGGCGTTGGCGATGCTGTCTTCGGCCCTTCGCATGCCCAGCATCGCCTGCAAGGTGTGGATGCTACTGTGGGGGGCGGGCCCGGGGCCCAGCCGGACTCCTCCCCCCGGCCTGGAGAGCGCACGCTGCCGGGCTTTCGTCGTGGCATGTTGGGGGCACGTTGGTCGGGACCAAAGCCGGCGCTGTCGTATGATGGGCGATGTATTCAGATTGGGCGGTTGAATGTATCTCGGCCCCTGGCCGTCCTGAGCCTGAGCCTGAGCCTGAGCCTGAGCCTGAGCCTGACCGGCCCTCCGTCCCCCTTCACTCGACACCACCAGTCTTTCGCGCGGCCGGGGAGGCGGCCGGGGAGGAGGCCGGACAATCTGGTGGCTTCCCAGTATGGGCCTGGAGAGCAGCGGCGCAGAGACGTCTGGATTGACTTGCGGGCGTGGAATATGCCCCGTACCCGCCCGTGCTATCCTTGCAGCCGTGGTCGCGCTTGAAACGACGACGGCCTTGGGTGCACAGCGTCTCAAAATCTTCAGCTTCTGCTTTGCTTTGAGCGAGACCATATCATTCCATCACTCGGGGGCAGGAAAGCCCAGCAGGGGAACGAATCGATCCCCTCTCTCGATCTGTCTCTCCCCCTGGCCACAATCAAGGGACCAACCCAGCCCTTCGACTCTTCCCCCGCCCCCGCCCCCGCCCCCGCCACTGCCACCATGCCTCCTCCCGCCGCGCCGCCCCCTGTGCCTCCCAAGCGCAGAGCCGCTTCGCCGGTGCGGCCGGCGGCCAAGAGAGCCAAGCACCACCCGGAGCCGGCGGCGGAGCAAGTCGGCATCGTCCAGCGCCAGTTCTACCCGGCCGAGATATCGGCGGAACGATGCAAGCAGTACAACGACGGAGACATCCCCCGACCCATCGGCGTCCTCGAGCACACGATGGCGGCGACGGAGGCCGAGCGCGCACAGGTCACGGCGGGGGACAGCGTGGTGCACTGGTTCCGGCGAGATCTGCGGCAGTCCGACAACCGGGCGCTGAGGGCGGCGAGCGAGCTGGCGCGGAAGCACCAGGCCCACCTGGTGTGCATCTTCATCGTCAGCCCCGAGGACCACCAGGCCCACTGCACCAGCAAGGCGCGGGTGGACCTGGAGCTGAGGAGCCTGCACGTGCTGAAAGAAGACCTGGCCCGGAAGAACATCCCGCTGCACGTGCAGACGGTGGCCCGGCGGGAGCAGGTGGGCCCGCACGTGCTCGCCAAGTGCGCGGAGTGGAAGGCGAGGCACCTGTTTGCCAACATCGAGTACGAGGTCGACGAGCTGCGGCGCGACGCCCGCCTGGTCCGCCACGGCCTGGCCCGGGGCATCGCGGTCCAGTGTCTGCACGACGACGTCGCCGTGCCGCCGGGCCGTCTCACCGCCGGCAGCGGGCGGCAGTATGCCGTCTACAGCCCCTGGTACCGGGCGTGGGTGCGCCACCTCCACCAGCACCCCGAGCTGCTGGCCGCCAGCGAGCCGCCCGACGCCAACCCCGAGAGTGCGCAGCAAGCCTTCCACGACGTCTTCCGCGCCGCCGTGCCGCCCGCGCCCGCCCACCGCCGCCTGGCCGACGACGACCAGGCCCGTCTGGCCTCCCTCTGGCCCGCCGGCGAGCACGAAGCCCACCGGCGGCTCCGCGGCTTTCTCGCCGACAAAGTCACCCGCTACAAGGACACCCGCGACCTCCCCTCGGCCTGCTCCACCTCCGCTCTGTCGCCACACCTCGCCGTCGGCTCCCTCGCCGCCCGCACCGCCATCCGCGCCGCGCGCCAGGCCAACACCGCCCACGCCCTCGACGCCGGCGAGCCGGGCATCGTCACGTGGATCGCGGAGGTGGCGTGGCGGGACTTCTACCGGCACGTCCTGGCCCACTGGCCGTACGTCTGCATGTCCAAGCCCTTCAAGTACGAATACAGCCACGTCGAGTGGGACCACGACGACCACCGCTTCGAGAAGTGGACCCAGGGCCGCACCGGCTTCCCCATCGTCGACGCGGCCATGCGGCAGTGCGCGCACACGGCCTACATCCACAACCGGTGCCGCATGATCGTCGCGTCCTTCTTGGCCAAGGATCTCCTCCTCGACTGGCGTCGGGGCGAGAAGTACTTCATGGAGAACCTGATCGACGGAGACTTTGCGAGCAACAACGGCGGCTGGGGCTTTTCCGCGAGCACCGGCGTCGATCCTCAACCCTACTTCCGCATCTTCAACCCGCTGCTCCAGAGCGAGAAGTTCGACGCGGGGGGCGACTATATCCGGCGGTGGGTGCCGGAACTGCGCCATGTCACGGGCAAGGCCATCCACGACCCTTACGGAAGGGGTGCCGCGCGCGAGGCGGAGCAGGGAGGATATCCGCGGCCCATGGTCGATCATGCCCAGGCGCGACTCCAGGCTTTGGAGAGGTACAAGGCCGGGCTGGCCAGGGCCAAGGCCCATGTCGGCGGCGGCGCGCACGATTGAGGACCCATTTCCCACACAATCAACGATTGAAGACCCGTTTCCCTCGCAATCAACGATTGAAGACCCGTTTCCCTCACAATCAACGATTGAAGACCCATTTCCCGCACAATAATCAACGATTGAAGACCCGTTTCCCTCACAATCAACGATTGAAGACCCATTTCCCGCACAATAATCAACGATTGAAGACCCGTTTCCCTCACAATCAACGATTGAAGACCCATTTCCCGCACAATAATCAACGATTGAAGACCCATTTCCCACACAATCAACGATTGAAGACCCATTTCCCGCACAATAATCAACGATTGAAGACCCGTTTCCCTCACAATCAACGATTGAAGACCCATTTCCCGCACAATAATCAACGATTGAAGACCCATTTCCCACACAATCAACGATTGAAGACCCATTTCCCGCACAATAATCAACGATTGAAGACCCGTTTCCCTCACAATCAACGATTGAAGACCCATTTCCCGCACAATAATCAACGATTGAAGACCCATTTCCCACACAATCAACGATTGAAGACCCATTTCCCGCACAATAATCCACGAAGACCCATTTCCCACACAATCAACGATTGAAGCCCCATTTCCCATGACCGTTTCCCGCACAATCAACGATTGAAGACCCTTTTCACACACAATCAACGATGAAAGACCGTTTCCCGCACAATCACCATTGAAGACCATATGTCTAGTATCAACGACACGGCTCCGGGGAGGGGAAGGGGGGCAGGGTACATGCTTCTTCCCCCCGGCGGCGGCGGCAAAGGCACGTCACACACCGGGGTGCCTGGTGGAGGAAGACTCGGGAAGGTGATGAGCGTGAGCGGCCGGTCGGCACGTATGAGCGCACACACCGGCCAGCGGCGTGAGCACCGGTCCGTGTCGCCGGTGGCGCTCGAGGACTGGATCAGGCCCACACCGGAACATTCCATTGTTCTCCGCATCTTTCCGTCTTTGCCGTCTCCTCCTCCTTGCACGCTTCCACTCGCTGCCTTGGCCAAGCCCCAACGGAGCGCGTCCTTCAACACGGACATGGAGATGCTGCCTCCGTCTCGCTCGCTGGCGCAAATGGCACTGACTGTCCTGTCCCGTCCGCGTTCCAACATCGGCGGCATCAACCGTCATGCAACGGGGACGCGTGTTTTCAATGTCGTCTCTGGAGGAACTGGGTCGCGCCCAGGGGATCGATGGTGGCGATTGCGACCTTTGGGGTTCGGGGGCGAATGGAAGTCGATGGTGGCGATTGCGACCTTGGGGCCGGGGAGCGAATGGAAGACGATGACGTGGTGGTGTGTGCGACCGTGCCTGCAGCGATGCCACCGTGCCGTTGATCCGGCGACGCTGGGTGGAGAGGTTGGTGAGAAGCAGAGGGCGACGAGATAGCGAGCGGAGGAACAGCTCAGGTCAATACGCAAACGCCGTTGAGCTGCGCCGTGGCCTGGGCGTGGAAGGATATGGCACCGGCACCATATCAATTCCGCCCAGCAGAACTTTCTACAATCATACTGTTGGTCGGGGAATGGCCTCGCCGCGACGTTCTTCGCGGCATTGTCCTGCAATGGACGGTCGAGACTCGGTTCATGGGCGTGAGGGGGGTGGGATGCTGCACGATGGGGGCTCGAACGCCGGTCACGCAGCTCTCATCGAAGGGCGTGAGTGTGGGGGTTGTGGTGCTCCACGATGGGGGTTCGAACGCCGGTCAGTCAGCTCTGGGGGGCCGTGATGCTCCCCGATAGGGGTTCGAACGCCGGTCAGTTAGCTCATGATCGAACAACGAACAAGTATGGATTGCCTAACAGTTGATGACGATCAGTCAAATTCCAATGGCCGTGACCAGTTCCAACGGTGGAAAGGATGAGAAGGCGAATCGCCATCGTGTCAGCATTGAACTGGCACATGGGCTTGGCATATTCCAACGTTTCTTTTTTTGTTTGCTTGCTGAACCCATGTGTCAAAAATGACGGATGGAGACAGATACAACACCACCATGCAGCAAAAAAGAAGGACAAAAAAGAATTCCGACTAGCCCGGTGTGCCGCGCACAGCCGTACTCGCTCGAGGCTAGGTACTGGACCTGTTCACGTTCAACGGGGGTTGTTCGGAAAAGGAGTCTTGCGCCTCGACCACGCCGGGTGGAAGCACTCATCCTTGGCCGAGAGCGCACGGAGGCTGTCCCCGTGCCTCCCGGCGAAAACCAGGCTTTTACTCCCCTATATAAATGTTCACTTCGGATCGTGCCGGGCCCGGGACATGGTGCCTCCCATCGTCTCGCCGTCCGGGACATGACTGACCAGCCTTCCCGTCGTCGTGCTGCTGGTCGCGCCGGCGAGCTTCCTTGCAGTCGTTGCACCCATTGTTCGTTGTTGCACCCATTGTTCGTTGTTGCACCCATTGTTCGTTGCACCCATCGTGTTCCGCCGGGGCGGCGATTTGTCGTCTGACGAGTCATGTGTTGCCGTCGTCCAGCATTCCTTCTCGACTGGTCCATAGCCATCGTGCGCGCTCACGGCCACCGACGCCGCTGCGCCTGCGAGCACCACGCACCCCCAACCACCGAGCCACGAGCAGCACAGGAAGGTATGCCCACCACCATTCACCCGTCACCATCGCAACCGTGGAAGGCGACGCGAGGAGATCGACCCGTCGTCGAGGACCTGGCCGTGAAGCAGGATGCACATTGATCTCCATGCCATCGAGTCGCGCGAAGCATCGTGGGCGACGCCGCGCTGAAGGGGCCAGCGCCTTCGAGACGGGGACGGCAGACCAACATCCATTCCGCAGCCCGGCGCGCACATCCACCGCGTTGCAATCGAGGCCGTCGGCGTGCTTCACGGGCCCGCGGTTCATCCATCGTGCACGACACTGCCATCACACGTGGACCATGGCAGCGAAGGAAGCACGCTGCCGCCACCCGACGGCTCAGATGTCGGGTGCCTGGAACCCAGAGCGCCTCAGGCCTGCTCATGCCGTGGAGCACGAAGACATGGTCACCGAGCAGTTCACGGGCACAGACAGCTGCAGGCAGGAACTGGCTGGCGCCGGCTCTGCGCAGGATGGGCCGGGTGTGATCCTGCCCGGCTCAAGGCGGTGGGGACGAGGGGTTTGCACGGCGGACGCATGTCATACGGGAACCATCGCAATCGACATTCCTCGGGGCGCGGAGGACAACGACCCAGAGAATACCACGAGGAAGAGTGCCAACACGGGTCGGTCGGCCGCCGCGGGAGAGCACAGAGGGTCGAAGCATGACGACGGGTCGAGGCACTTCGGTGAGCAGCGCGGCCCTGCCGCTGGAGCGGATGATGCTGACTCTGTGCGCGAGACCGGAAGACGCGATCGCTGACCCAGCCGTGAAGGCCACCCGGGTTCGTCGGAATGATGGATTGGAGAGAAGAGGGCCCAGCGTCATGGATTAAACCGTTCCACCGACTTGGTCCATGGCCGCCGGCGCTCATCACCCTCTCCCATCTTCGGTGGCCCACACTCGCTGGCCCGTTCCGCCATCGCGTCCCCCAAACTGTGCCATTTCGCCCGGAGGGATCAACGGAACCACGCTCGCATCCACCGTCCCCACAGACCCTTCCGCGCCCGTCCACGACACCACCACCGTGGTGCTCGGGTCAGCATGGCAAACGTGCCGCAAGGGCGACGCTCGGGTTGCGAGAGTCGAGCTTGCAGTGGCCCGGCTGATCGGCGGTGCCCCCTTTGTCCACACACGCCGGTTGCGGAGTGGTTGGGTCATGGCGACGATTTGGAGCTGCAGAGCGTGTGCTGAAAGGAGCCTGATATCGCGGGAATGCGAAGCGTACGGAGGATGGAGGGGGGGGGGGGGGGGGCGGGAAATGCTCCCCCCCTCCCCCCTCCCCTCCAGCCAGAGCGTGGAGGTTGCCAGGAGCGGTGGCGAGGAAGAGCTTCCTGCTATCGTGGGGGCATTGCGGGCTCATGCCAGCCAGCATGGCGGTATCCTGAGCCACGGCCTGAGAGTTTGTCGACAAGGGAGGTCATGCTGAGCGGTCAGGCGGGAGGGGAGGGGGGCGAACGAAGCAACAATGGCCCTTGTGGTGGTGGTCGAAAACTCCTCGAGGGAAGCCTTCCGACTTCTCCAAGCTGAGGGCTTAAGCAGCAGCGAGGCCTTCCATGACCTCTGCACGGATGTCGATTGCTTTGCGGGCGTGCACCGCCTGTACACGCTTCTCTTCCGTGTGAAAAGGAGATATCAATATACGGTCGGTGGGCACCGACACCGACACCGACACCGACACCGGCACCGACACCGACCCCCCCTCAGCGACTACAGAGCAGGGATTCACGACTCAGTGGCTCCACGATATACCCAGTTAACTAAATACTGATAGTTGAGCGAGTCGCCGATAATTAGTCACGAAGCTGCTGGTCGCTCGGTAAGCGACTCTGTATGTAGAATGGTGCTGTAGCGTTCATGCGTTCAACTTGTATTATGATCTGGGAAGGTCGAATGCAGCTTGTCTTCTGGTTGATCCTGTGAGCCGTAATGACCATCGTCTCTCCAAAGAAGCATTGCGATATGTATAACCCGACGAACGATACTGCTCTCGGCCGGCAAGGGAACCAGATAAGTTCTGGTTAAGGTTGCCGGTTGATCTATGTATATATCAACCGGGGCTGCAAGGGACGAACAGTAGGAGTCTGACAAGATTAGCAACACTGCGGACGCGCATGCAACGAGTGGAGTATGCCGACTCCCTAACTCATGCGTCGGCGCTCGAAAATGTCTGCATAGCACTCGGTCCATGACAGCACCACCATGACGGCGCTCTCGCGCAGCGTCGCCCCCGCGGCCGCAGCAAGCCCCCTCCTCCGCCCCCTCCTCCTCCTCCTCCTCCTCCTCCGCCTCCTCCCCGCATGGGTGCAGGCGGCCTTCATCCCCTTCGAAGACTGCCTCCCCGACAGCACCAAGGACTCCAGTCCGAAGCTCCTCCAGTTCACGCCCTACTTCGTCGACGCCTCGTTTGGCGCCCGTCCCCCCCACCGGCTCAACCTGACCATCTACGGCAACGTGTCGGGCGCGCAGTTCGACAGTGCGCTCCCGCCCGCCAGCGACGGCGCGTACTGGAACGACCGCGACGAGGAGAACGGGAAGATCGTCGCCGTGGGCAGCGCGAACAAATACGCCACCCTGACGGCCGAGTACCGGGTGCTGAGCTACACCGCCTACGACGACCGCGGCCAGGAGTTCTGCCCGGCGCTGGTCCAGGGGTCGTGTCCCCTGGGCCCGGCCTTCGACGCCGACGGCCGCAACCCGTACGCGCTGCCGGCCGTGTCCGTGGCGCACGACCTCGGCGGCTCCTACGCGTTCGGCACCATCTCGGCCACGGTGCGCGTCATCAGCGGCGATGCCAGCGGCCTGGGCGTGGCCTGCATCAGCGCGCAGATCACGCCGGATCTCGGGCCGGACATCGCCGGCCTGCTGACCTGGCTGCCGGCCGCCATCTTGCTCCTCAAGGGCGTCGCCACCCTGGCCGCCGCCGTCTGGTCGCCGTGGGGCAGCTCCGACGTGTTCCGGTGGAGCAGCAACTACGGCCGGGACGAGGACCTGCTCCGGCTGGTGACGCCGGGCTTCGGCGCCTGCTTGCAGTACATCCAGTTCGTCGTGCTCACCGGCAGCCTGACCCTGCAGTATCCCGGCTTCTTCCAGCCCGCCGTCAGCCACGCCGCCTGGTCGGCGCTGCTCTTCAACCACAGCTTCGTCAGCCGGGGCGGCGGCACCCCGAGCCTGGTGGACGGGCTGTACGGGGCCGACGCCCCCTACGGCCTGGCCCGCATGAGCCAGCTCGTCGGCATGTCGGACAGCCAGGACATCTGGGCCGGCATGGCCGTCTGGCTGCTGGTCATGGCCGTCGTCGTCGTCCTGCTCTGCCAGGCCGGCTTCCTGGCTCGCTGGCTGTTCCACATGGCCACCCAGACCCCCGAGCAGGATCTGCGCCAGAAGAACCTGCCCTTCACCCTGGGCAACGTGATCCGCCTGCTGTTCACCTACTTCGTCCTGCCCATCGTCGCCCTGAGCCTCTTCCAACTCGTCATCGCCCCGCACTCGCCCGCCCGCGTCGTCGTGGGCGCCGCCGTGCTCCTGCTCGTCATGATCGCCTGGGCCGGCTGGATCCTCACCGTCATATTCCGCACCCGGCCGCGAACCCTGCTCTTCGACGACATGCCCACCGTCCTGTTCTACGGCCCGCTCTACAACACCTACAGCGACCGCGCCGCCCCCTTCGCCCTCGTGCCCGTCTTCATCACCTTCATGCGCGGCGTCGCCATCGGCGCGGTGCAATCGTCCGGCATCGGCCAGATCATCATCCTCGCCATCTGCGAAGTCATCCTCATCCTCACCCTGAACGGCTTCCGGCCGTTTCAGGGCCAGACCAGCATGAACCTCTACCACACCTTCTTCGCCGGCGTGCGCGTGATGACGGTCCTGCTCATGATTGCGTTCGTGCCGTCGCTCGGCGTGACCGAGGCCCCGAAAGGCTGGATCGGCTACGTGATCTTGCTCCTGCACGCCGGCGTGCTGGTGTTCGGCTTCTTCCTCAACGCCGCGCAAACCATCATCGAAGTCGTTGCGCGGGCGGGCGGCGCCGGCGGCGATTCGAGCGGTGCTGTCAGGGGCAGCATCCTCAATTGGCGCATGCTGAAGAAACGTCAAGACCGCGCCGACGCCGATCGCCGCAGCATGATCAGCAGTGCGGCCATGATCAAAGCCGACGCCCGAAGCCAAGGCTACGGAGGCCGGAGCAGGTCCATATCCGCGAGCAGCCAGCAGCTGCTGAACGGAACGGGCGGCTTCGAGAACTTCAGTCAGGGCGGCGAGGCGGTCAGTTCGCCGGACATGGAGCTCGAGCGCGAGCAACCGGCCACGCTTTCGAACGGCCGGACCTCACTTGCCAAGGGCGAGGCCGACAACTTCTACCGACCCCCGAGACCGAGGAAGGCCACGGTGGACACGCTCGCCAACCCCGGGGCCAAGACCAGAAGCACCGGCGACCTTCCGTACACCGACTCCCCTCCGAACGGACCGGGAGGCCACCGACATGACACCGGCTACGACAGTGCCGCCGTGCACGAATGCCCTTCGCCGGCCCATCTCCACGACCGTCAGGGCTCTGGCGACGAGACCGGGCCTCGCACCGACTACGCCGTGCGCGAAGTCGACCAGTACTACCGCGGACCCCCGCTCAAGGAGCAACCGGGTCGGAAGCTGAAGACCGGCCCGGCCGACCCCGAAGGCCCGGCGTCTGCGGCGACGAGCTGGCTGCAGAAGTGGTTTGCCGGACGGGGGGGCAAGCCGAAGAAGGACCACGGGAAAGGCTTCGAAGTGGTGCGCTCCGCCCGCATGCCCCCGGGCATGCGGCAAGGCCCGGCCGCGGACGACGTCGAGATGCAACCCAGCGCCGCGAGGCACGACGAACCGTACCGCGATGCCCCCGACACGCCCCGGGTGGACGAGGGGGCCAAGTCCAGCGTGGACAGATCCGTCAGTCCGACCGACGACATGTCACGGCGACCGTCCACCACCACCCACTTTGACTCGGGCTTCGGGGGCGGGCGCGCCAGCTCTCGTGCCGGCCGCAACACCAGCCTCCGGCCGGACAGCGACGGGCTGGGCGCGCCCGGCGTCGACCCGATCGGCCACGAACATGCCGAGCGCCGCCCGAGCTCAGCCACGACGGCGACCGCCCGACGGCCATCCGAAGACAGCGACCGAGCCACGCACGGCGACCCCGTCCGATACTCCGACCAGCCCATCCCGTCGCTCGCGCCGATCGACCCGGTCGGCGGCATCGATCTGCCGTCTCGCTTCGACTCCACGGCGTCTCGCTCCCATGGGGATCCGTTCTCACCCGCGCATGGCGATCGATCCTGGCTCCGCGCCGTCGACCAGCTCTCCTGGCCCAACCACAGCCGGCAGGCCAGCACCGGGAGCGGTCCATCCGCCGCACCGTCGCATCACGGCAGTCGGGCGTCCACCCACCCCGTCCGCTCCCCGCCGCCGTCTGTGCCGCGGCGCCACTCCCGACGCACGATTTCCCCGGCGCACGCCGCCGTCCGGTACCAGCCGCACACGGACGACATGTTCGAGGCCTTGGAGTCCACCCCCGATCCGTCTCTGGGCGCGGACCGTGGGCCACGCCCGCCCCTCCAGCGAGTCTCGCACCACCGCGCCGGGGACAGCATCTCGCGGAAGACCTGGGGGGCGGCGGCCGCTCCGAGGGAGAGCTCCGGCCACGTCGAGCATTGCACGCCGTCGAGGCGCGGCAGCTTTCTCGACCACCCCGAGGTGCCCGGGAGAAGCCGGCGGGGGTGAGCGCTTGTGTCTTTCCGTCCGTTCGGGAGTTCGGGATGATGTCGGTGGGATTAGCGCGGCGTTGCGAGAAGGACGTGTATAGTTGCTCTGGCTCACGCAGAACAGAAGTGAGGTCACGAAGGCTCATGAGCAAAACGTAGTTATCGCATAGGCAGGTGGAGCACGAACCACTCGCGGCGTGCTCCATCGATCGTCGGGCACGCATATCAGGCATCCCCCATCGTCCCTCGGGAGTCGGATCAGGCATCCCATATTCGTTCTTCCGTCCCTCGGGAGTCGGATCAGGCATCCCCGATTCGAATAGTCCGTCCGGGCCCACGGCCCGCATGTGAGCGTCGAACCCGTCGTCATGGCCTCTCTCATCGCGCGACTCCTGCGACCCTTTCCCTCCTCCTCCTCCGCCCGCACGCCGCTGACGGCCGACACGGCGTCGCCCATGACACTCCCCGACGGCGCACGCCGCGCCACCGTCGCCGCCGGATGCTTCTGGGGCGTGGAGCACCTGTACCGACGCGATTTCCAGGGCAAGGGCCTGCTGGACGCCCGCGTGGGCTACATGGGCGGCGACACCGCCCGCCCCAGCTACCGCGCGGTGTGCAGTGGACAGACCGGGCGTAAGCCAGCGACGTCGCCACCCACCGCTTCGTCACCTCTTCCCCCCCTTCCCCCCGCCCCGCCCCGCCCCGCCCCGCCGCCGCCCCTGTGCGCTGACTGACCCTGCTCGTCCCCCGCCCCCAGACGCCGAAGCGTGCCAGATCGTCTACGACCCCGCCCGGCTCTCCTACCAAACCCTGATCGAATACTTCTACCGGATGCACGACCCCACCACCGCCAACCGACAGGGGCCCGACGCCGGCCCGCAATACCGATCGGCCATCTTCTGCCACGACGACGAGCAGCGGCGCGTTGCGGACCAGGTCACCCGGGCGGCCGGTGATCAGTGGTGGCACGGCAAGATTGCCACCGACGTCCGGCCGGCCGGAGAGTGGTGGGACGCGGAAGAATATCATCAGCTGTACCTGCACAACAACCCCGGCGGCTACGAGTGTCCGAGTCACTTTGTGAGGGACTTGCCCCGTCTCACGTATGATGGATGATCACGTATGATGGATGATCACGTACGATGGATCATCACGTATGATGATGGATGATCACGTATGATGGATGAATGTGGGCTACCGACACAACCCCCCCCCGGCGGCGACGAGGGTCCGAGTGACCGTTGCGGGAGATTGGCCCCGTCTCTCAAGTATGATGGATGGATATGGGAGGGCGGGGCCGGCATCATGCCCGTCCTGAAGCGATACGCATCATCATCATCATCATCAGAAGCATCATCCCGCCCGTCGTGAAGCGATATTATGCATCATGATCATGATCCTCATTATCATCGTCATCGTCGTCGTCGTCGTCGTCGTCATCGTCATCATCGTCGTAAGCACAATCTGTACATTCAAGACGAAGCGCTTCCTCCCACTCCGGCGGCCATCAGAGCATACACAATCCATCCCCTCGAGAGAGTGATTCCCAGCGCCTAGACGTGATAGGTGAGCGTCATGGGGTCGTTGCCGCCGAAGAGCCCATGGCTCCCCAGCCCGGCAATGTTGCCGTCAAGAGCCCAGCTGAGAGGGTCAAAGACCGCGTTCCCGCCAAACGTGGCATCCATGCTCATGGCATCGAGGTCGGTGTGCGGACCGACGGTCAGGCCGGAACTGGTGTGGGCCATGGCAATGTCGTGGATGCCGTTGGGCGGGACGGGGGTGTTGCGGTTCGTTTCGGGCAGCTTGGTTGGATTCTGGATGTCGTTGACGAGGTTGTCGCGACCCGCGTGTCCTGCTTTCTCCCGCCATCGCCATATCGCGTCGTACACCACCGACAGGGACGAGCGACAGCGCACTTTGAGCTGCAACTCGTCGCCCGAGTGTGCCTGGGGCTCCGACTTGAACAACTCGTGCTCGCCCGCCCCGCTGGACAGCCACAGCTGGGCCATGACTTCGGCGAGTCGTTGTGGCAGGTCGTTGCATCGAACGCTGAGCGCGCGCAGGGAGCCCACGGCGCGGCTGAACAACATGCGGCCGTGGACGTTATCGACGTGCTTCGCGTAGAACGAGTTCAGGATCTTCAGCAGCGTCACGCACGCGGCCAGCATCATCTGCTCAATATACCGGGGCAGGCAGGCGAATTGGTCGGGCGGCATGTCGCCGACGTGCTCGAGGAGGGCGGCGGCAGCGATGTAGACATTGCGAAGGTCGGCGTGATAGTTGGGCTGCGTGGGCTTGTCGAAGAAGGCGGTCAAGCGGAGATGGAGCGCTGCGGACTTGAGGAAGAGAAGCTCGATGGCGGCTGCTCTCGTCAGTTCCGGGCGTGGTGTGGTTGGTGATGGCAGGGGGGAGGGGCGGAAGTGGGAGGAATGGGGGGGGGGGGGGGGGCGGAAGGGGGCGGAAGGGGGAGGAATGGGGACAGCTTACAACAGGTGCTCGTGGAGAGCACCGTGACCTCGAGTTCGCCCAGCTCGCGGGCATACATGTCGATCTGCAGGCCGCGCTGGGCCTGATCGACCTCGACAACGTGGTCGCGCTGCATGGTGAAGAGGGTGCGGGTGACGGTGTCGCAGAACTTTTCAATCTGACAGCGAGTCTGCAGTTCGGGCTTCATGCGGTCGAGGTGCACGCCGTACGTGAACCACGCCCACCGCGACAGCGGCGGCTGGCCCATGCCGGTGCTGACGTACTGTGCCACGACGTTGACCGCGGCCCAGGTGTTGAGTCGGTCGGCGATGTCCTCCTCGCGCAGCTCGACGCGGTATCGACTGAAGTCCTGCGCGTGCGAGGGGCGGTGCAGGCCGTACTGCATCGCCAGCTGGAACATGACGCCACAGATCATCATGGTCGGCTCTTGCGAGGTGGATGCGCTGGGGAAGGGCCAGGCGCACAGCAGGGCGAGTGCCTTGACGACATGGTACGTCTGGGGCACGTGGGACAGCGTGGTCCAGACCAGCTGTTCGAGCGGCCGCTGCAGCTCGGCGAACAGCGCCGGGCGGGTGTGGTAGCGGCGCGCGGCGACGGCCACGATGGTCCAGTGCAGCAGCGGGTGGTGGTCGTAGACGTCGTGGTAGGTGGCGGCGGCGTTCAGGACGGGGACGAAGGGGTGGTAGTGGGCGAAGTAGGCGCGGTACAGGTCGTGGACCTGCGGCTCCGTCAGCGTCACGCCGGCGAGGCATGTGGGCGATGTGCCGGGCGACGACGGCGGGTGGCTGGCGGCGGCCGTCTCGCGGTATCCGGCCTGGCTGAGGTCGAGCAGGCTCCGCGATGCCGCCGCCTCGTTGGCGCCCACCAAGCCGCTTCCGCCGGCCTCGGGCGATGCGTGGTAGCTGGCCGCCGTGTAGCCTGACGCGGGCGTCTCCTCCGGCAGGTACATGCCCAAGGCCTCGTAGCGCGCCAGCTGAGCCCTGGCCTTGTCCAGCTCCTTGACCATCTCCTCGTGGGCCGCCCGCTTGCCCAGCCGCTTGAAGCCGTCGTCGATGCTGCAGGTCAGCTTGTGCTTCTTGCACCGATCGCACGCCGCGTAGTGGTCGCCGGGCCCGGCCACCACGTTGCACCGAAGCTGTCGCCCGTGAGCCAGCGCCAAGCACGGGGCAGGGGGACGGGGAGGGGGAGGGGGAGGGGGACGGGGACGGGGGGACGGGGACGGGGACGGGGACGGGGACGGGGACGGGATGGGGCGGGGGGCTCGCCTCACCTTTTGCTGCCGACAGTCGTTGCACGCCCGCTTCACCCCCGGCTGATGTCTCTGCTTGCCACTGCTCGTCGTCGGACTGCTCGCCCCTCCTCCTCCGCCGCCGCCGCCGCCGCCGCCGCCGCCATGTTCCGTCGCGATCGAGCTGCGCTTCCTCTTCCTCGCCCCGCCGTCGTCGTCCGACGCGTGCGTGCGTGCTCGATCCGCTCCCAGCAGCCCGCCGGCCGGTGCATCGAAGCTGGTCCCGCCGTGCCAGGACATTTGGGCTCGAAATGTATCGCCCCAACACCCGATGCCGGAGCGCCACGGTACCGGAAGACGGAGTGGAAGTGGCTTCGCCAAGAGATGAAGGAATCCTTATGTCAGCAGCAAAGAGAACACTTTGTTAACTCGTTCAATAACATGTCAGCGTGTCAGCGTGTCAGCGTGTCAGCGTGGAGAGAGCGTGGAGAGACGAATGAATGATCACATCAGCGTGAAAGCCGCAGTGTGGCATTCTGCAGTCCCCGACATACCTCTATACTTCTACGTACTCTTCTCTGCCCCCCCCTACCGCCTGCTCTATGCTACGCTCCCCTTCGTGCCCGGATGCTGGGCACGGTACACGTCCCCCGTCCGAGAGATCTCGTACCCGCTGTCCTTCCCCCGCCCTTCCGCCTCGAGCTGGCGCACCAGCGGCAGCACCTCTCTCCCGAACTGCTCCAGCTCGTCCTCGTAGTGCAAAAACGCGGTCAGGATGATGTTCACCCCCAAGCTCTTGAGCAACACGATGCGCTCGGCGATCTGCTCCTTGGTGCCGATGAGCTTGGTCTTGAAGCCGTCGTTGTACTGCACCAGATCCTCCAGCTTGCTGTCTGCCCACATGCCGCTCCGGTTCGACGTCGCCGAGCCCGCGTTCTGCACCTGCTGTCGGAAGCCTTCGACGGCCTCGGCGTCGGCTTTGCCCTGAATCTCCTGCAGCACGCGGATGGCCTCCTCTTCGCTCTCCCGGCAGATGACGAAGGCATTCAGCGCGAAGCCGACCTGCCCTTCCCGGTCCCTCTGCTTGGCTTGCTCCTTCACGTCGCGGATTTGATCCTGCAAGCCTTGGAGAGTGTTGCCGTTCATGAAGTAGTAGTCCGCCACCGAGCCCGCGTTCTCCTTCGCGTCGTCAGAGTTGCCCCCCTGGAAAATCTCGGGGTGTGGACGGCCGGGCAGGTTCAGTGGCTTCGGCTTGAGCGGGTAGTCGTGGAATTGATAGAAGTCGCCGTGGAAGGAGAACTTCTCGTTGGTCCAGATCCCCTTCAAGCACTGCATGAACTCCCGCGATCGACGGTACCGCTCGGCGTGGTCGAGCCACCACTGACCGATCGAGGTGAACTGGAAGGCAGTCAGGGTACAGTCGGTGCCGGGGACGGACAACATCGACAGCATCAGCGGGGAGCGCTCACCTCGGCACGGAACCAGCCCGAGACCACGTTGACGCAGACGCGGCCCTCGCAGTAGTGGTCGATGGAAGCGATCTGCTTGGCCGCCACGGCGGGGTTCCAGGGGCCCGGAAGGAGGGCCGCAATGACTTTGAGGCGTTCGGTGGCCATCAACAATGCTTGGGAGAAGGAGACCGGCTCGTGCTGGTTCTCCGCCCCGTAACCCGCCATGAAGCGGATCTGGGACAAGGCATATTCAAAGCCGACCTGCTCAGCCGTGCGGGCGTAGCGCACGTTGGACTTCAGGTCCCAGCTGGTCTTCTGCTGGACCTTGGAGATGACCAGTCCGCCCGATACATTCGGAACCCAGTACGCGAAGCGCACACGGTCGGGGTCGGAGTTCAAGGCGTCGGCGTAGCTGAGGTCGCTGTGGTCGCGGCTGCTGGTGCCCATGCCGTTGGGCCCCGTGCCGTGTGCAGCCGAGCACGCCTCGTGCTTGTCCTTCTCACCCCCAACCCGCACCACCACACGCTTCCCGCCGATGCTGCCCGTGCGCATCCGGTCGAGGGCGTCGTTGATGCCCGCCAATCCACCTTCGGCGATTTCGACTTCTGGCAGTTGCAGGGAACGGGCCAGCAGAAGATCCTCCAGCCAGACCGACAGAGCCTCGCCGAGCGGCGGGAGTTCGTGGAAGAGCTTGATGGGGACTTGGTGGTGGATGACTCCGCGCCCGACACTCTGCGGCAATCCCGTCAGGCCGAGCAGGTGTGACTTCACGCCGCTGTCGGACTGGGTGAGGGCGGCTTGCAGCGAGGCGGCAGAATCTTTGCCGTTGCAATCGATGCCAAACCGAAGCTGGCCACTGGTGACGGCCTTCAGGATGTCGATGGCGCGCTGCTCGTCGTATTTGTCGACGAGGAAGTCGGCCCCCAGCGCAGAAAGGCGGGCCCCCCCTCGGGCAATGTCTGCAATGCAAGCAACCTTGAGGCCCGCCAGTTTGGCAATCTGGAGCGCGAGCTGACCCGTCATGCTGTTGGCGCCCCAGATGGCAAGCCACTCGCCCGGCCGAGGTCGTTCGCACCGGGCGATGCCGCCAAAGACCTCATTCCTGACATCTTCCGACACCTCGCGCGGATCCAGCTGCTTGGTCAAGTCGAAGAGATCGGGTCCCCTGGGCCCATTCCGCACCTTGGTGAAGTCCAGGCCGAAGCTGACGCCCAGGGCGATTGTGGCTGCAACGTACGCCACACCCAGGGCCGCACCCTCCTTGACGCCGACGCCTTGCGGTATGCGCGCGACATTGTAGTCCGTGGTGACCACATACTCCTGATATGCTGCTTTCCTCACGTCGCGATAGTCTGTCGACGGACCAAAGACAACGTCGCCCGATTGGATGCGACTGCTGTTCCGTGGTGCTCGAACCACGATGCCGGCGAAGTCACGGCCGTTGATCCACGGGTAGCGAGGTTGACCGAAGCCGTAGTCCGCACCTTTCCAGTCGACTGGGTTGAGTCCAATGGCCAGGACTTGGACCAAGATCTCGCGATCGCCCTTCAGGTCTGGAATCTCACTTGACTTCTCCAGCCTGTACTTCTGCCGGGGCCCATGCAGCAGCAGGAGATCTTGCTGTGGTGCATCCAGTCGAAGGAATTCGTCGTCGGACTGAGCCTGTGCGCCGTTGCCGTTCACACGGCCGCAGACGTTCTGGGGTGCAGAGCCATTGGCGCCGTTGCTCGTTGGACGGCCGGCACTGGCCCTGCCACAGGAGGAATCCGGCTTGAGCGAGAGGAAGGGGGAGTTGCCATACGAGGACGGCATATCTATGTGTGTTGTGTCTTGCCTACCCGAGCACCTGGGTGGATGAAGAGAGGTCGAGGATGCTGCATATGTGCATCGTCCACGCCCAATCGATGGCCCCGTTCGTGCCGGGCACATCTGGTCAACCAGCTGAAGGTTGCGGCCGCAACCATCACGTCACAAGGATAATACGGACACCGGTCCATACCGCATTCACAAGAACGCGTACCATCAACCGCTTCGGAGCGATCTCAGTTATCGATATATAAGCGGCAGCCCATAAATAGCCGGCCTAACCGCTACCAGAAATCCGCGTGCTTCACCGAACCCCCGCATCGATTGCATCTGACACATCTGGCCGCAGTAGTAGCAATGGCGTGCTCACTGCGGCGGCGTGCGAGGAAGCTTATCGTGTAAGGCTCTGGCTTCATCCCTCAAATCTCGAGCACGCCAATACGCCCCGAATTGCACCATTGTAACCGACCGCAAATGGCAGCGTCCATTGGTCCATCGAGAGCCCATATCGTCGTCCATGCTGTCGTGCTCGGCAATGCCGGTGACCTGCCGACGCCTGCACCCAAGCCCCGAGCGGTCACCTGAAGCCCCGAGCGATCACATGCCATTCTCACGTGCTTGAAGCTAAGTACAAGAATACCATTGGTATAACGACAAGACGATATCCCGTCTGCCGTTCTGCCACCACCTCCTTTGACTGATCCTACTCCGTAGCAATTCGAATCAGACACTGAAATTAGGCAGCCTTGCTACGGCGAGGAAGAATCTCGTTCAACAAGATCCTATTTCTACCTTACATTTGTAAGACTAGATTGCAACTATTCAATATTACCAAAGCACTTTTTGCTGTAGTAAATATTGTTACTAATATAATAGATAGTTGGTGTTACAAGTGTTACGGTGGCGGGAGGGGTAGTGGATAGACAGGATGGACCCTGGATTTCGGCTCGGCCCCTTCCAGGATTTAGGTTCCGAAACGGACCGAGCCGGGCCTTGGCATACTACACTACAAAAGCCTACCACTACTACCACATAGAGCTTTCCCTCCTTAGTTTGTAATATAGTTATTAAAAGGGCTGTATTAAATAATATCTACATAAGCTTAGTTTATTATATTACGAACTTATCTTACACACTACTGCGCTGCGTCAAAAGGGCCTGTCGAATTACATCCGGTCGCTGGAATAACGCACGTGCACCCACATATACACTAACTAACTACAGCCTATTTAGATAGCAAATTTAACAGTAGAGGCTATATTAGAGGCCTTAGCAGCCGGTGTCACTAGTTGCTTAGAGAGAAGAACAACTAAGCAGAAGGAGAGGCGCACTAGCGCCCTTTAGTATATAACTGTTAAAGGTATAACTAGGGAAGAAACTAAAGAAATAAGAGCTTAAGTAAAAGAATACACTAACCTCTTTACCTATAGCTTAGCTAAACTCGAAGGCTATATAGCTAAGCATAGAATTAAGAGGGTTTACAAGGCTATAGCCTTTGTCGACATAATGTATTACTGCAAGGTAGCGGAACTTAAGCACTTAACAAAGAAGCTTAAATTGTCTAAAGCGACAGTAGATAAACTAACTTAACAGTATAAAGAAGCCCTAAACAACTAGGCGATAGTAGAAGGAAAAGTAGAAACGTTTAAAGAACAGGCAACAATAAGGCTAAATTAGGTAAGAGACCTCTAGGTGCAGCTAGCAGGACTCTGCGATAGAAGCGCGATGCCTATACTGCCTTAGAGAGATACTCGCGGATCTTTAGCACTAATCTAAGTGCGCAGATATAATTTAATACAGCTGTTTTAATAACTATATCTCGAACTAAGGAGGGAAAGGAATCTATACGGCAGTAGGTAAGGGCTTTAGGGGTGGTATACTAAGGCCCAGCTCGGTCTGGAAGGGCTAAGCCGAAATTCTAAGGGTCTACCCTATTACTTAGTCCCACCCCTTTCTGCCGCTGCAACACTACCCCCCTCCCTTATTAGCAGTCGCCCTCGATCGCTTACTTATCTGTTCCTCCTTTTTCCTTTTTTTTATATAGTTACTATCTGACGTCTTTACTTAGCGTCTATCTAATCCGTTCTACTTAATCGGAGCTATCTAATTAGAGCTAGCGGTTACTAGAGCTGCAGCGTAACCGGTCTGTGCGCTATCGCGTAGGTCTATATAGATCTATCTATAGTTCCCTATCTTCTTCTTCTTCTTTCTCTACTAAGGCCTCGAGCTCTACTGCGACGCTGCTTCCTGTTGCGTCGGCTTCGTTCTTAGACAAACCGGCGTTACTAAGAGCACCGGAACTGGTGGTTCTGTCCCGATCTCGACGTCGTTATCCTTTTAGCAAAGCCGACTAGTGCGGACAATGCTAACGAGGACGGTGGCTAGGCCCGCCGATCTCGATCGCTTTTACCGGTATCTATATCGATAGAGCGGACGCAGTTCTTCTTTTTCTTCCTAATCTGCTAGCTTTATAGCTACTTAGGCTGCGGCTTCTTCGGGTTCTGGACGTAAAACTCCCTTAGCAGCTCCGCCGAATTGCGGAGGTTCTCGACCGGATACTATTTATAGTCTTCCGGCTATCCTTTCTATAAGATCCTCGCTTCGATAGATCCTCTTTGTCTTCTTATATCTATAACATCTTCCACCTCCTATTCTTCTTCTTTACTGTCTATTTCGATTAATAGGGGTTCGGCGAACCCCTAATCCGGAAGACTATCTTTAGGGTCTAGGCTTAGCAGATCCAAATAAAAGACATCGTAGATCCGGAACGATTTCGGCAGCTGGAGCCGGTAGGTTACTGGCGACCTCTTTTCTACTATCTTAAACAGGCCTACGTAACAAGGGTTGAGCTTCGCGTTGCCTTTCAGCCTTAGGTTCCGTGTGTTAAGCTATACCTTTTGGCCTTCCTCAAATTCTATTAGTGACCTCTTTCTATTAGCTTAAGTTACTATCTTCTTCTAAGCTAATTCTATCGCCTCTTTCGCTACCTTAATCGCTTCTTCTATCTGAGATCGGAGCGCTTCTGCCGCCGCCGCAGCGATTCTCTTCGACGAGGTAGCGGTAGAAGCTTCTAAAGGGCCGGGTTCGTTTAGTAGTTGAAAGCTTATCCTCGGAAGATAACTGTAGGTTATCTCGAACAGCGCCAGTAAGATAGCTTCTAATCGTGCAGAGTTAGTGCAGAATTCGGCTATCGGCAACACCTTAACCTATTCTGCTTAATAATAGCTACAGAAGATTCTTAGATATTTCTCTATCTCTCGGTTAGCTACTTTAGACTAGCCGTCGGTCTAAGGGTAAGCGGCTGTGCTAAGCTTTCTACGAATTCTAAGGGCTTGGTTAATGGCTTTCTATACATCGGCAGTAAATTAAGGGCCCCTATCCGTAGTAATAGTGTCCGGCAGTCTATAGTGCTTCTATACGTACTGGATTACTATTCTCGCCGTTTCTTCTACAGTAGTTCCTTTATCTTTAGCTCGGTAGGGAATAAAATAGCGCTCTTTGCTTAGCCGGTCCACTACATTAAGCATAGCGTTATATCTATCTGAATCCAGTAGGCCGGTTACGAAGTCTATTGTAATGTGCTGCTATAGTTTCTTAGGGATCGGAAGTGGCTTTAACAGGCCGGCCGGTAGGCCGTAACGTGGCTTCGCTGCTCGGTACACGTAACAGTTAGTTATAAACCGGTAGATCCTCTCGAAAATTCGCGGGAACCAGTAGGTCGTCCTTACTGCTTCTATCGTCTTCTTTGATCCTACGTAGCCTATATTTGTAGATCTATGGACCAGCTGTATAACCTCTGTAATTAGTTCTTCTAGAACAATCAGTTTCCCTAAGCCGGGTTTGCCGAGCTTCTGCTGCTAATTAAGCCGTTCCACTCTCTCGTAGAGCATCTCTTCTTCGGTCGGAGGTTCTATCGCGCTAATCCCTGCTTCTCTTAACACCTCTGCGTCTACTATCCGTTCGGTTAACACCTTCTGGAACATGTTCGGATCTTCTTTCGCCCGGCTAGTCTTTCCTTCTCTTCTCGTTAGCGCATTAGCCTTTCCATTTTAAGCTCCAGGTCGATAGGTAATCTTAAAATCGAATACGGATAAGTAGGCAGCCTACTAGGCTTGGCGGCGTAATAGCTTCTGCGTCTTTATAAAGTAGGTCAGCGACTGGTAGTCCGTAAGGACCTGGATCGTGCTCTGTCCTACTATAAGCTCCAGTTTCCACTCCTCGAAGGCCTGAATAATAGCTAGCAGTTCTTTATTATAGATAGCGTAGTTCCGTTTAGCATTATTTATAGACTTGCTAAAGAAAGCTACCAGATAGAGAGTTTCTTTATCGTTAGCGTACTGCGAAAGGACCCCTGCTGTTACTGTATCGGAAGCGTCTGTCTCTACGTAGATCGTCTTTTCCGGCTAGAAGTGCGCTAGCACTGGCGCTAAGGCTACCGCTTCCTTTAGTCGGTTAAAAGCTTCTGTACACTTCTTATTCTATAGGCTAGCGGCCTCCTTCTTTAACGCCTTATTTAGTAGTCTCGCTATCTTACTAAAATCCTTAATAAACCGTCGATAGTAGCTGTAGAATCCAAGAAACGCTCTGATTTGCATAGTGTTTCCGGATGTCGGTTGCTTCTATTCTGCAATAGCGGCCACTTTCGATAGGTCTATCCGAATTCCTTCTCTTCCGACAATAAGACCGAGGTATTTGACTTCGGTCTAGTAGAACTCGCTCTTCTTCGTGTCTGC
This sequence comes from Pseudocercospora ulei, assembly GCA_016165855.1. Taxonomy (NCBI): domain Eukaryota; kingdom Fungi; phylum Ascomycota; class Dothideomycetes; order Mycosphaerellales; family Mycosphaerellaceae; genus Pseudocercospora; species Pseudocercospora ulei. The sequence goes on from JACWNB010000003.1 coordinate 4,142,956, forward strand.
ATTCAATCCGACCTCGCGGAGTCTCTTTAACACCCTCTTAATATAGTCCGTGTATTGCTCTCTCGTTCTCTTAGTGTAGATAAGAATGTCGTCTAAGTAGATTAAAACGAATCGTTCTAGCATGTCTATAAAGGTGTAGTTTATAAAGCGTTGCTATATAGCCGGCGCGTTAGTAAGTCCGAAAGACATTACCAACTACTTAAAATTACCTATACGCGTAGCGAATATCGTAAGGTCTTCCGTCTGTCCTTCCTCGTTCCTTAACTAATAGAACGCTTAGCGAATATCTAACTTGCTAAACCACTTAGCCTTAGCTACTCGTTGTATAGTCTCGTCTATTAGCGGCAGCGGATACACATCTCTCTTAGTAACCTTATTAAGGCCTCGGTAGTCCACATACAGTCGGAGACTGCCTCCTGGTTTCCGTATAAAAAGAATTAGTAACGCATATTCCGCAGAGCTTAGCGTAATAAACTTCTTCGCCAAGTTTTCTCGGACAAACACTTCTACCTAATCTAGCTCCGCTAGCGACAGTCTTCTTAAGGGCTCGGTTCTTAGCAGTGCGGCTCCTTCTTTCAACCGGATCTTGTTGTTATATTCCGGTCGGTAGAGCGGCAAGAGGTTGGAGTTAGCCTTCGAGAACACGTTAGTGTAACTATAGAGTTCTTTCGGTAACACCTCTAGTAGATCTACTTCTTCTTCTGCTATTATCTTCCTGTAGTCTTCGATGTCTTTTATTAAGATAGCGTAAATCTCGTTGTCTAGCGACCTCGCGAGGGTCGTTAGAGCTTCTAAACTTATTATTCCGATCGTGTCTTAAGGGTCGGGCCGATCCTTTGGAACCTCTTCGATAGTCGTAACGTTTGGTTTGGCGTTGGCGACTATAACCGGTTTAGCAGCGATTTCAGTCTGCTGGTTTTTGACTCTAAGGGTGCCTTTACCTACGTTAATAACGGCTTTCTAGTTCTTTATCTATTTCTGTCCTATAATAATGTCAAATCTTCTAATAGCTATAATTCGGAACGTCGCTTCTGTAGTGCGACCTGCTAAGGTAGTCTTTAATAGCATATAATGCGTAACATTCTCTGTGTCTTGTCCGTTGTTCGCTGAAATCGGTGTTAGGGATGCTATCTCTACTGGATAGCTATATCTCTTTATCAGCTTTTGGACCAATCGATAGTGGATCGCCGCTCCGATAAGGGCCCCTGTGTCGATAAAAGCTCTTAGCTAAAGTGGTTTGCTCGATCCATTAAGGGGGTATACAGTGTTGCGGTAGTGGAAAGAGGTGGGACAGATTAATAGGGTAGACCCTGGAATTTCGGCTCGGCCCGTCCGGGCCGAGCCGGGCCCTGGCACCACCACTACGAAAGTCCTCCACCACCACCCTATAGATTCCTTTCCCCCCTTAGTTCGAGATATAGTTATCAAAAAGGCCGTATTGAATTATATCTGCGTACCTGGATCATTATATCTTAAACTCACTCTCTACACCAACACCTGCGCTGCGCGAAAGGGCCCGTCGAACTATCCGGAAACCCGAATAACGCACGCGCACTAACACCAACATCAACAACAACCCCCAAAGGCACTATAAGAAGATAGAAGGCTTCTCGACGGTAGAGAGCGGCGTAACAGGCCGCCGCAGAAAGAGAAAGACTAACAGAGCAAGCAGGTGCTCCAGTGTCATTAATAACGAGATTATTATTAGAGGTTTTACAGCGGAAGAGACTGCAGAGATTAAGGAACGAATAAGTAAATATAAGAAGATCTACGACTGTACGCTCGAGGAACTGGAAGACTATGTAAACGAGAATAGAATAGGAAAGGTCTACGACGGAATAGACCTTATTAAGACGCTGTTCTACAGAACGCTAGAAAAGAACAGACAACTAAGAGAAGAAACTAAAGCAGTAAGGGCCGAAAAGGAATCGGCAGAGACTATTATCGACGTGTTAGAAAACTAGGCGGCGAATCGACTGGCGCAGCTAAAGGCGCTAAAGCATTAAATAGCTAATATAGAAGCAGCAAAGTCGCCGCTACCGCGTTAAGAAGAACAAGCGGAGACCGCCTTACCAGCGGCCTATAGTTAAGGTAGCACTACGATGACGCTACTGCCGGACCTACCTGCTTTCGGTAGCAGAGACCCTAAAGCGTAGGAGGCGTTTAAGAAGAAGATCAAGAATAAGATAAGCCGCGATTATACATCGAGCAGCAAAGAGGATAGATTGGCGTACCTGGAATCGCGATTAGAAGGTAAAGCATTTTCGCTGGTGGCGGACCTAGAAGAAGTGACTGCCAACGAAGCTATTAAGGCGCTGGACCAGCGTTTTAGCGACCCCTTCCAGAAGAAGACGGCCCGTAAGCAGCTAGATAAGATCAACCAGAACCGGCAGACGTTCGAAGAGTTCTACAGACTGTTCAGGAAATATGCTATTAGAGCGAGAGTGGCAGAAGATAAGCAGCTGCACCTACTAAGACAGAAACTGAGCCCTAAGCTCGCTGCGGCTATAGCGTCGGTAGAAGACGAAGACCTCCAGAGCTTCGTGCACTAGGCGAGAGTAACAGCAAGAAACCTGAACGCATACGGAAAATCGACAACACGTAAACCGGCTCAGAAGCCGTTGCCGTCGCCGCAGGGAACCAGAGCCCCTGTCCTATACCGACAACGCCCCCAGCAGCCATTTAATTCGCAGCGTTCGTCGTTCGTCCCTACGTGCTATACGTGCAGAAAGCCTGGCTACATCGCTACTAGGTGCCAAGCAACGGCCTAACAGAAGCAGGAGTATCGTGTTATAAAGCAGCTGCAGCTGCAGACGCCGAGAAAGACTATTCAAGCCATCGAACCAGCGCCGAACGATACTGACAGCGTAGACGGTAGGGTGCAGTTAAGGATTATAGGAAAAGACTAGCTGGACGGATAGGCCCCCTATCCAGCAAGGACAACAGGGCACTAACGCGAACTACGTCAGCGAAAGAGAGTATCAACAGCTGCAGCGACCCGCTCTCGGTGGCGGTAGAAGTAAATACGGAAACAGCTATTATCCTTCCAATCACTGTCCACCCCCTTAACAGATCAAGCAAACCACTTTGGCTAAAAGCCTTTATTGACACCGGAGCTCTTATTGGCGCAGCGATCCACTACCGACTAGTTCAGAAACTGAAGAAGGGATACGGTTATCTAGTGGAACTGTCGTCGCCGACGAAGATTTCGGCGTACAACGGACAAGACACGGAAAGCGTTACGCACTATGTGCCGCTAAAGACTACCCTAGCTAGTCGCACTACAGAAGTAACGTTCCGAATTATAGATATCGGAAGGTTTGATATTATTATAGGGCAGAAATAGATAAAGAACCAGAAAGCTATCGTCGACGTAGATAAAGGAACGATCAGATTCAAAACCCTGGGTGGCGGAGCAGGGGCCGTCGGAAAGGTTGCCGCCGCTGCCGCCGAGCCGAAAGCTACGGAGTCCGCGAAAGAGGCTCTGTCCGATCGTTCCGAACCCCTAGTTACCGTCGGAATAATAAGTTTAGAAGCTATAACGACCCTCGCGAAGTTACTAGATAATAAGATCTACGCTATCTCGATAAAAGACATCGAAGACTATAGGAAGATAATAGCGGAAGAAGAAGCAGACCCACTAGAGGTGTTGCCAAAAGAGCTCTACAGTTACGCTAATGTGTTCTCAAAAGCAGACTCCAACCTCCTACCGCTCTACCGGCCGGAATACGACAATAAGATCAGGCTAAAAGAAGGGGCTACATTGCCAAGAACCGAGCCCCTAAGACGACTGTCGCTGGCCGAATTGGACCAAGTAGAGGTGTTTGTTCGCGAAAACCTAGCAAAGAAGTTTATTACGCCGAGTTCTGCCGAATATGCGTTACCGATTCTTTTCGTAAGAAAACTAGGGGGTAGTCTGCGACTCTGCGTAGACTATCGAGGCCTTAACGAGGTCACTAAGAGAGACGTATACCTACTGCCGCTAATTAATAAAACTATACAGCAGGTAGCGAAGGCTAAGTAGTTCAGCAAGCTGGACATCCGCTAAGCGTTCTATCGACTAAGGAACGAAGAAGGGCAGACAGAAGACCTTACGACGTTCGCGACGCGTATAGGCAATTTTAAGTAGTTGGTAATGCCTTTCGGACTTACTAACGCGCCGGCAGTGTAGCAACGCTTTATAAACTACACCTTTATAGACATGTTGGAACAGTTCGTGTCTATTTACCTGGACGACATCCTTATCTATACAGATAGAACGAGAGAGCAACACACAGACCACATCGAGAAGGTGTTGACTAGGCTCCGTAAGGCCGGACTGAACGCGGACACGAAGAAGAGCGAGTTCTATCAAACTAAGGTCAAATATCTCGGTCTTATCGTCAGAAGAGATAGAATTCGTATAGACCCCTTAAAGGTCGCCGCCGTCGCCGAATGGAAGCAGCCGAAATCCGGAAATACTATGCAAATCAGGGCGTTCCTCGGCTTCTGCAGCTACTATCGACGGTTTATTAAGGACTTTAGCAAGATAGCGAGACCCCTGAACGAGGCACTAAAGAAAGAGGCCGCCGGCCTATAGAATAAGAAGTGTACGGAATCTTTCGTATAGCTGAAAGAAGCAGTGGCCTCTGCGCTAGTGCTAGCGCACTTCCGACTGGAAAAGACGATCTATATAGAAACGGACGCTTCCGACACAGTAACGGCAGGGGTCCTTTCTTAATATAGTGACGACGAAACCCTCTATCCAGTCGCTTTCTTCAGCAAGTTAATAAGCGAAGCTAAGCGGAACTACGCCATCTACGATAAGGAGCTGCTGGCGATTATTTAGGCTTTCGAGGAGTGGAAGCCAGAGCTTATAGCTGGAAAGAGCACGGTCCAGGTTCTTACGGACTACCAGTCGCTAACCTACTTTATAAAGACGCAGAAGCTCTTACGTCGCTAAGCTCGGTAGGCCGCCTACTTATCCGGGTTCAACTTTAAGATCACTTATCAACCCGGAGCTTAGAATAGAAAGGCTAACGCGTTGACGAGAAGGGAAGGAAAAACCAGCTGCGCGAAAGAAGATCCTAACATGTTCCAGAAGGTGCTGACCGAGCGAATAGTAGACGCAGAGGTGCTAAAAGAGGTAGGGGTCTGCGCAGTGGAACCGGCCCCTAAGGAAGAAGCTCTCTACGAAAAGGTAAAGCAGCTTAACTAGCAACAGAAGCTCGGCAGAACCGGCTTAGGAAAGCTAATAGTGCTAGAAGAACTAATTACAAAGGTTATCTAGCTAGTCTATAGCTCCATAGATGTTGGCTACGCCGGAGCGAAGAAAACGACATAGGCCGTAAGAACGATCTACTGGTTTCCGCGGATCTACGAACGGATCCACCGATTTATCGCTAACTGCTACATGTGCCGATTGGCGAAGCCGCGTTACGGCTTTCCAGCAGGCTTATTGAAGCTACTTCCAATCCCCGAGAAACCGTAGCAGCACATTACAATAGACTTCGTAACCGGCCTACCGGACTCCGATAGATACGACGCCACACTAAACGTAGTGGATCGACTGAGCAAAGAGCGCTATTTCATCCCCTGTCGAGCTAAGAATAAAGGAACTACTGCGGAAAAAACGGCGAGAATGTTAATCCAACACGTATAGAAGCACTATAGGCTGCCGGATACTATTACTACGGATAGAGGCCCTTAATTCACCGCTAACGTATAGAAAGCTATTAACCAAGCTCTCGGAATTTATAGAAAGCTTAGCACCGCCGCTTACCCTTAAACCGACAGTTAGTCTAAAGTCGCCAACTGTAAGATAGAGAAATATCTACGGATCTTCTGCAGCTACTATTAAGAAAAGTGGGTAGAGGTGCTGCCAATAGCCGAATTCTGCGCCAATTTAGCACGGTTAGAAGCGACGTCGCTAGCGCCGTTCGAGATAACACACGGCTATCTTCTAAGGCTAAGCTTCTATCTGCCGAGTGACGCCGATTTGCCAGAGCTTTCTACGTCGTCAAAGAGAGTCGCCGCTGCGGCGGCAGAAGCACTACGATCTCAGATAGAAGAAGCGATCAAAGTGGCGAAAGAAGCGATGGAGACGGCTTAGAAGAAGATGCTAACTCGAACTAATAGAAGCCGGTCGCTAATAGAATTCGAGGAAGGTTAAAAGGTGTAGCTTAACGCGCGAAACCTAAGGCTAAAAGGAAACGCAAAGCTTAACCTACGCTACGTAGGTCCGTTTAAGATAATAGAAAAGAGGTCGCCGGTAACTTATCGGCTCGAGCTGCCGAAGGCGTTCCGGATCTACGACGTTTTCCATTCGGATCTGCTAAGCCTGGACCCTGAGAATGGCCTGCCAGAACAGGGCTTCGCCGAACCCCCACTAGTCGATATAGACAGTAATAAAGAAGAGTGGGAGGTGGAAGACGTAATGGACGTAAAGAAGACAAGGGAGTCTATCAAAGCAAGGATCTCGTAGAAGGGGTGGCTAGAAGACTATGGATGGTATCCGATCGAGAACCTCCGGAATTCAGCGGACCTGCTAAGGGACTTCTACGCGCAGAACCCGCTAAAGCCAAAACCAGCGTAGCTCTAATGCCGACAATAGAGACACGTCCGCTCCACCAGCGCGGAAGCCGATAAAAACGATCGTACTTTAGGAAGTGATTGCTTTAGGCACTACTGCGTCGGCCGGCGGCGCCGCCGACTGTGTAGTAGGTAAAGGCTTTAGTAGAAGAGAAAAAGAAGAAGAAAAACGGCACTGCGGAGAGATCTATATAGACCTCTAAGACGACGTACAGACCAGCTACGCTACAGCTTAGATCAGATAGCGTCGATTACATAAACGCCAAGTAAAGGACTTCAGATGCCGATAATGTAAGAAGTTAAAGAAGAGATAAAGAGGACGTTGTTTTTAATAAAAAACGGAAGAGGTAACATTACTGTCGGAGGGGATTCTCGAGAAAGAGACGATGAATCAAAAAAAAAAAGTGGAGGTTTGGGATAGATGCGGTAACTAAGCGGTCGAGGGCGACCGCTAGTAAGGGAGGGGGGTAGTGTTGCAGTAGTGGAAAGAGGTAGGACAGATTAATAGGGTGGACCCTGGAATTTCGGCTCGGCCCGTCCGGGCCGAGCCGGGCCTTAGCACTACTACTACGAAAGTCCTCCACCACCACCCTATAGATTCCTTTCCCTCCTTAGTTCGAGATATAGTTATTAAAAAGGCCGTATTGAATCATATCTGCGTACCCGGATTATACAGTAATTAGAAGGATAATAGCTGTTTCCGTGTTTACTTCCACTGCTGCCGAGAGCGGATCACTGCAGCTGTTAATGCTTCCTTTCTCTAGTAACATAGTTCGCTTTAGTGCCCTGTTGTCTACGCTAGATTGGGGGCCTATCTATCCAGCTAGTCTTTTCCTAGGATTCTTAGTAGCACTCTACCGTCTACACTGTCGGTGTCGTTCGGAGCCGGTTCGATGGCTTGTATAGTCTTTCTCTGCGGCTGCGGCTGCAGCTGCTTTATAACACGATACTCCTGCTTCTGCTTATCTAACGCTTGGTATCTCGTAGCGATATAGCTAGGCTTTCTATACGCGTAGCAGGTAGGGACAAACGACGAACGCAGTAACTGATAAGGTGGCTGCTAGGGTGCTCTCCAGAAAGGCGCAGGGGGTCTCGTTGTCTGCATTATTAACGGCTTCTAGTTCAATTCGCGTAATTTTGCGTAAGCGCTTAGGTTCTGCGTAGTAACTCTCGCTCGGTGCACGAAGCTCTTAAGGTCCTTATCTTCTACCAAGGCTATAGCTAAGGCCAGTTTAGGGTTTAGCTTCTGCCTTAGTAGATAGAGCTGCTCGTCTTTGGCTACTCTAGCCCTAATAGCATATTTTCGGAATAGCCTATAGAACTCTTTAAACGTCTGCCGGTCCTGGTTGATCTTATCTAGCTGTTCGCAGTCTGTCTTCTTCTGGAAGGGGTCTCCGAAACGTTAATCCAGCGCTTTGATCGCCTCTTTAGCAGTTACCTCTTCTAGGTCTGCTGCTAGCGAAAAAGCTTTACCTTCTAATCGCGATTCTAGGTAGGCCAATCTGTCTCTGGCACTGTTTCCGGCATTGTCTCGATCTATCTTGTTCTTTATCTTCTTCTTAAATGCTTCCTAGTCTTTAGGGTCTCTGCCTCTAAACGCCAGTAGGTCCGGCAGTAATGTTATTAACGTGCTGCCTTAACTGTAGGCCGCCAGTAAGGCGGTCTCTGCTGGTTCTTCTCGATGCAGTAGCGGCAGCGTCGCTCTCTCTATCTTAGCTAGCTAAGTCTTTATCTCCTTTAGTTGTGCTAGTCTGTTCGCCGCTTGGTTTTCTAGTATATCTATAATAGTCTCGGCCGATTCCTTCTCGCCTCTTACTGTCTCTATTTCCTCTCTTAACTGTCTCTTTTCTTCTAGGGTTCTGTAAAACAGCTTCTTAATAAGGTCTATACTGTCGTAGACCTTTCCTACTCCGTTCTCGTTTACGTAATCTTTAAGTTCCTCGAGCGTACAGGCGTAGATTTTCTTGTATTTGCTTATTCGTTGCTTAATCTCTGTAGTCTCTTCTGCTATAAAACCTCTAACGATAAACTTATTGTTAATAACACTGGAGCGCCTACTCGCTCTGTTAGTCTTTTCTCTTCTGCTTCTGCTTCAGCCTGTAATGCTGCTCTCTACCGTTAAGAAGCTCTCTATAGCTATCTTACGGTGCTAGGGTTGTTGGTTTGTGTAGTGCGCGTGCGTTATTCGGGGGTTCGGATAGTTCAACAGTCTCTTTCGCGTAGCGCAGTAATAGTATAGGGAGTAAGTTCGAGATATAATAATCCAGGCACGCAGATAAGATTTAATACAGCCTTTTTAATAACTATATCTCGAACTAAGGAGGGAAAGGAATCTATGTAGTAGTAGGCGAGAGCTTTGGGGGTAGCGTGCCAAGGCCTGGCTCGGTCTAGAAGAGCCGAGCCAAAATTCCAAGGGTCTACCCTATTACTTAGTCCTACCCCTTTCTGCCGCTGCAACAGATATAAGGTTTATACTCTATATAGAGGATCGGGAGTTCTCCCTTTATATAGTAGTATAGAGTTTTCCCTCTGTTTAGAGAGGAGGCAATTCCCCTCTATATAGGGCTATAGGGTTCTCCCTCTGTATAGGAGTAGGGTCCTGTCGGTAATTCTGTACAGAGGGTAGGGTCGCACTAGCGCTGCTAAGTCGCAGTCCTTAGGGCGACAGCTGGCTTAGGTCGGGTCTAGGACCTGGGCTAGGTAGCGCCCCCTAACAATACCCCCTCCCTTCTTGTTATAGTTCTTCTGTACAACAGCGAGTTGTATAGCCTTAGATGTTCCTCTAGTAGGTAGCGCTTCCTGTCTTTGCTTAGGCCTTGCCTGTCGACCTCTCTCTCCGCTAGTTTAACCTTTGTACTGTCTTCCTAGATCTGTAGGTAGGGAAGGCAGGTAGTGCTAGATCGCTTCTACCTACCTTAACCGATTCCGTTTGCCAATTTAGCGATGCTAGGGCTAAGGCTAAGGAGGCCTACGAGCAGTTATAAAGGTGTAGGAGGTGCCTAGTCCCTCTGTTCGCTTCCCTCCTACCTTCTAGCCCTTAGCTATGCACTCTGCATACTAACTGTATAGTCTAGCGCTACTGCGCTATTTGGCTTTGTCCCTGTCCCTTAGTCGTCGTCTAGAGTTTTACTCCTAGGTAGAGGTTCCCGCCTCTGTCTAGTCGTCTAGTAGGACGTTGCTCGTACGGGTCCTAGGTCGTAGTTGCCTCGCTTGTCCTCCCTTATACAGTTGTAGCAGCTGCCCTAGTTGTTATTGCCCTACAAGGCAGGCAGCTACTACTCTGTATATAAACCCTTTCCCCCTTTTCTCTCTCTCTTCTTCTCTTTCTCCTTTATCCCCTATCTGCAACCCGTCTGTCTAGCCGTCTGTTACTACTACTATTACTACTGTTACTACTGTTACTACTAGCTACCTACTAACTACTACTACTAGCTACTATCGTTATGCTACCTGTCTTGTCCGGCCGTTCCTGCTTTATCTCTCTAATAGCTGCTAGCTCTCCTTCTACCTGTTCGGCTAGTGTCCCCTCCTATTTTACCTCTAACAATAGAGCACTTAGCTCTATTAGCAGCTTCGCTTCTAGTTCGTACAGGTCCTCGCCTTCCGTATAGTTCGAGCTAACGACTTAAGTGCTATAATAACTAGTAGCAGGGTATTGTTAAGCTACCCTTTTGCTTCCTCTAGTGCTGGGGCCCCTGCTAGCCGGGGGGTAATTAGGATTTCGGGTATAGAGTTGGCTGCCCTAGGTCCTAGGGGTAGTAGCTAGCGAGCTACCTTAAGGTAGTATATAGAAGTTTTCGGACAGTGTTGCTCTCGTTTCCTTCTTATTTCTACCTATCTTACCTGCCTCCTAACTGTCTCCCTCTTCCTGCCCTTCTTCCGTACAGTGCTGTATAGTGTAGTGTTAGTAGGATCCTATAGTGTCCTATATTGTAATTCTCGATCCCCCTTTTTACTATATAGTGTAGTATTACTGTAACTAGGCAGGGGGATAGTTCTCCTCCTACCTGTCTAGCGCAGTTATGTCTTATAGGGCCTTATACGGTTCCTATATAGGCTCTGCCTATCCTCTCTATTTTACTAGGTACTCTACCTTCTTCCGCTTCCTTCGGCTCCTAAGGATTCCTTCTACCTTATATTCTTCCTAGCCCTTAGTTATAATTGCTAGTAGGCGCGCGTTATCTGTCGCCTAGTGCAGTAGGGGGTCTGTGTTAGCTAGCCGTACAAGGTCTATATAAAAGACTAGGTAGATCCCTAGGGGAGTGTTAAGCTATATAGCGTATATTCCTACTAGTCGGACTACTGTAAATTTCCGGTTCTTCTAATCTAGCTTCTTGCTTGGCCAGTCTGTACGGATGTTGCACTAGTTTAACTAGATCTTATCCCCTGCCTTATATCTTAGTGCAGCCTGCCGTCCCTTATTGGCCTGCTTTTCCGCGTTCTGTTAAGCTATAGCTAGACTCGCCTTCGCCTATTGGTAGGCGTTCGTAATTGTCTGTACGATGGCCTGTCCCTACTAAATAGGGGATTGTATAGGGCGCAGGATGTCTCTACTTAGGGTCGGTAGGAGCAGGGAATAGTCGTATCTATAGGCTATAAAGAAGGGAGACAATCCTGTAGTATTAGCTATATAGCTGTTAATAGCCAGCTCCGCTATAGGGAGAAGACAGTTCTAGTTCGTCTAATTATAGTCGACGTACACTTAGAGGTACGCTTCCAACGTCGAATTGACCCTCTCTATCGCACCGTCCGTCTATAGGTGCTATAAAGTTAACAGGCGACGTTCTATATTTAGCAACTAGCAGACCCTTACCTAGAGCTAGCTTGTAAACTGCGTACCCTAGTCCGACACAATTAACCGAGGGAAACCGTACTTGCTAAACGTCGTCTGTATAAAGGCCTAGGCAGTGTCCTCGGCTGTAATAGAGTCTATTCCCTCTAGTATTACCCCCCTCGTTAGCTTGTCCGTTACTACTATAATGTTCCTCTGTCTGTTGCTCTTAGGGAGGTCTGTAATAAAGTCTACTGTTAGGTCTTGCTAGGGCCGGTCTGGGATCGGTAGGGGTTTCAGTAGCCTATGCTTTAGTTTACGCTAGGGCTTCGTTAGTCTATATACGTTGCAGTTTTGTATTGACCTGCAGATATCCTTTGCTATCGCTAGCTAGTAGTAGTCCCTAGCGACAATGCTGTACGTCTCCTTGCGCCCTAGGTGCCTAGTAGCTATAGAGTTATGCGCCCGCTGTATTAAGCTCGCATAGAGCTTCTCGTCTGCCAGGACCCAGATCCGATTCCTAAACTTTAGGTTGTTCTCCTCGTCTACTAAGCACTCTGCTACCGACACCTTAAGATAGAGCTCTGCTAGGAGCTTCCGCTGTCCTCCTTAGATCGCTGTACAGGCCCCTTAGTACACCTCGTCCTTTTCTACTGCCTCTTCCTATGCTTGCAGTTAGGGTTCCTATATGTGTACCGCTACTAGGCGGATAGTCTCCTTGCCTAGCTCCTCCTTAAACATCTGGAATGTTCGTAACTTTAGCCAGTCGTCCTCGTATATTGTTAGTATGTCCTAGTCCTGTCTAGATAGCGTATTAGCCCTGCTATTGTCTTTGCCCTTGCGATACTAAAGTCTTATATTAAACCGGCTTAGATAAATTGCCTATCGTACGTACCTCTTAGATAGCTTTTAGGGCTGTGTAAAGTACTCTAGGTTCTTGTAGTTAGTTAGGGCAAGGAACTCGGGGACTGAGCAGAGTTCTCTATCCTACACTTTGCAACACTGTACGACCGCTAGCAATTCCTTGTCGTAGATAGGGTAGTTGCACTCGGCTAGGGAGTTCTTCTTAGAGAAATACACGTATAGGTGCAGGAGTCCGTCCGAGCCTACCTATAACAGGATACCTCTAATGCAATACCCTAAGGAGTCGGTTTCCAGTATCGTCGTACGTTCTAGGTTAAAGGCGGCAAGCGTTGGTCCTGTAGTAAAGAGCTCCTTTAGCTTGTTAAAGCTCCTATCGCACTCGTCCGTCTATTTAAACTGCTTGTCCTTATATGTTAGCTCGACTAGGGGGCGTACGATCTCTAAGTAGTTCTGTATAAACTAGTAGTAGAAGTTAGCAAACCTAAGAAATTCCTGTACGCCCTTAACGTTCGTAGGCGGCTTCTATTGCTTAATAGCATTAATCTTCTTCCTATCTATGCTAATACCTTTCCCTGCCTCGATAATAAACCCTAGGTATTTTATACACTATACACCGAATTGACATTTGTTGATATTAAGCTATAATTTAGCCCGTTGCAGTCGATCTAGTACCTTCTTAACGTCCTGTACGTAATCTGTATAGGAGCCGTCCGTAAAAACTAGTATGTTATCGAGGTATACTAAGCAGATGTCGTCTAGTAACCCTTGCAAGGACTTGTTAATGTACCTTTAGAAGGTTGCTAGTGCATTAGCAAGGCTAAAGAGGGTAACAAGCTACTCGAAAAGACTATATCTCGTACAGAAGGCAGTTATCTATTTATAGCCTTCCTTAATCCGTATCTTGTAGAAAGCCGAGACTATATTAAGCTTAGTAAACTACTTTGCCTTGCTAATCTGTCTGAGAGTCTCCTTAATAAGGGGTAGGGGGTACTGGTCCTTCTTAGTAATTGCATTAATGCCTCTATAGTCTATATAGAAACGTAAGCCGGCCTTCCCCTCCTTATAGACAAACAGCACTAGGGCTCCTATAGATAAGGTACTTGCCTAAATAAACCCTTTGGCAAGTAGGTCGTCCAGTGTCTTGCGCAGTACTAGGAGCTCTCTAGAGGACATTCTGTACAGCGGACCGTACAGTACCTTAGGCAGGCTCCTGTCCGGACAGGGCTCTAGCTAGATATCGTAGTCAATCCCCTCTCCTTAGAGTAGCAGCAGTTTTAAGGCCGACTTTAGCTCGAAGAGGTCCAGGTATCCAGCGTATTCCCTTAGGAGCTTCGTATAGGGGTCCGTCGCCTTCTTAGGCGCTAATGCCTTCTTAATGTCTGCAGTTGCTGTGTTACTTTCAGCCTTGGTATTGCCACCCTACAGAGCCCTCCCTTAGTCCTAGAGCCTCTGCTTCGTCGCTGCCAGGTACAGCCGTCCTTGTCCAACGTCTAGCTTGCCCTTCTAGCGCTCTATCTATAGCTTCCCTAGTATTAGGTTATACCCTAACTTGTCCTGTACGACATAGAGGTATAAGTCCTGCTTATAGTGTCCCTGTATCTCTATCGTTACTTCTACTATATAGGTAATGTCCGGTCCTCTCCTGGTAATGCCTAACATACGTATAGGTACAGTAGGAGTCGTCTTAATATAGTGTCTCTGTACGAAGTCTTCGCTAATTACTCTATATACCAAACATCCTGTGTTAATTAATGTCGGCGCCGTTGCGGACCTGTTCAACATTGGCCGTACGATAAACACTGTAGTCGTTATGTAGTTGCTCTTAAAAGATAGCTAAGTAGTGCTTTAATTTGGCAATCTATCTTATATACGCCTCTAGTAGAGCCTTTACTTAGAGGCTACTCTTTTCCCGACTCGTTGTCGTCTAAGTAGGACTTCTGTTCCTCTTGTTAGGGCGCTGTAGTTGCTACCCTTGCAGTAGTCGGCCGTCCCCTAGGTCTCTCTACTAGCAAAAGCCTGCAATTCCGTGCAGTGTAGCCTATCTTACTACACCTATAGCAGCTCCCTTCTGCTCGCCTCTTGTTAAGGGTAGCTATGTCTACCTATTGTGCCCTTTTAGTAGCAGCCCTTAGCTGTATAGTAACGGCTGCCGCTACCCTCGTCGTTGTTAGTTCCTAGTCTATAGCATCTGTCTACTGCTAGAGGGGTTGTCGCATCTTATAAGTGCAGCTTATCCGTCCGAGCCTATACTGCTAGTCGTCGACTATCCTAAGGAGATTATAGAATTCCTTGTATATAGCTAGTCGCATTACGCCTACTAGTCCTGTTATAATTTCCTTAGAGAGGCCTACCTCTAAAGAGGTAATTTTTATCCTGTCCTCCTATTGGAGACCTCCTGCCTCTGCTAGTGTCTAGTTGTATTCTGCGAGGAATTCTCGTACAGTCTTATATCCTTGTTTTATTATATTAACCTATAGGAGTGCTCGGCTCTCGCAGTCTAGGTCCTTATAGCTCTTGTTAAGAGCTGCCTAGAGCATTGTCGTTGTAGCTATTGCTGGTTTGGCAATAGCCGTCTCGTAGTACAGTAGAATCTGTGCTGCTGCCCTGCCCTTTAACCTTCTAAAGAGGTAAACTACCTTGTCTAGCTCGGTTGGGTATGCTCCTAAGTTAACTAGAAGCTTAGAGCGTATCTAGGCAGCCTAGGAGGGGTACTCGGCTAGAGCCTCGCTATCGTACGTAGTAACATTAGGGAGTTTGCTCTTGGGGGTTGGGGTGTAGGCTATCGTGTTCGTTGTAGGGGTCGGATCGCGATCGGACGCCCTAAGCTGTTGTAGCTCCTGTTCCCGTTAGGAAATTATCGCTGCCTAGTGGCTTACTTGTTGTTCGAGCTAGGCCTTGTGTGCTAACAGCTCCTCGTACGCGCAGTGCATCTGTCCCTGTATAGCCGTAGGTTCTATAGAGATGTCGCTGTCTATCTTTGTTATATTACTGCAGTTACTAACAGTAAGATTAGTTCCTAATATAAGGGCTTAAGAATCTTAGTTTCGAAACTTAAGGCTAGGTATCTATATAAAGGAACTAATAGGCAGTTCCTTCGTTGTCTACTGCTATACAATTTGTACCTACAAAGCCAAGCTGGCAATTTCCCTCTATATAGAGATACAAGGTTTATACTCTATACAGAGGATCGGGAGTTCCCCCTCTATACAGTAGTGCAGAGTTTTCCCTCTGTTTAGAGGGGAGGCAATTCCCCTCTGTATAGGGCTATAGGGTTCTCCCTCTATATAGGAGTAGGGTCCTGTTAGTAATTCTGTACAGAGGGTAGGGTCGTGCTGGCACTGCTAAGTCGCAGTCCTTAGGGCGACGGCTAGCTTAGGTTAGGTCCAGGACCTGGGCTAGGCGGCGCCCCCTAACAGAGGAGACATATAGCATTGTCGCTAGGGACTACTACTAGCCAGCGATAGCAAAGGACATCCGCAGATTTATATAGAACTGTAATGTCTATAGACGTATAAAGCCCTAGCGTAAACTAAAGCATAGGCTGCTAAAACCCCTACTAATACTAGACCAGCCCTAGCAAGACCTAATAGTAGACTTTATTACAGACCTCCCTAAGAGCGACGGACGGCAGAACATTATAGTAGTTATAGACAAGCTAACGAAGGGGGTAATATTAGAAGGAATAGACTCTATTATAGCTAAGGACACTGCCTAGGTATTTATATAGACGATGTTTAGCAAGCACGGATTCCCTAGGTTAACTGTATCGGACTAGGGTACATAGTTTACGAGCTAGCTCTAGGTAAGGGTCTGCTAGTTATTAAATATAGAACGTCGCCTATTAACTATATAGTACCTACAGACGGACGGCGCGACAGAGAGGTTAATTCGACGTTAGAAGCGTACCTCCGAGCGTATATCGACTATAATTAGATAAACTAGAACTGCCTTCTCTCTATAGTAGAGCTAGCTATTAACAGCTATATAGCTAACGCTATAGGATTGTCCCCCTTCTTTATAGCCTATAGATATAACTACTCCCAGCTACTACTAAACCTAAGTAGTAATACTCTACGCCCTATACGATCCCTAATTTAGTAGGGAGAGGCTATTATACGGATAATTACGAACGCCTACTAATAGGTAAAAGCAAGTCTAGCTATAGCTTAATAGAATGCAGAAGAGTAGGCCAATAAGGGACGACAGGCTGCACCAAGGTACAAGGTAGGAGATAAGGTCTAGCTAAACCAGTGCAACATCTGTATAGACTGGCTAAGCAAGAAGCTAGATTAGAAGAACCAGAAGTTTATAGTAGTCCGACTAGTAGGGATATACACTATATAACTTAACACTCTCCTAGGGATCTATCTAGTCTTCTACGTAGACCTTATCCAGCTAGTAAACACGGACCCCCTACTGCATTAGATAACGGACGACGCACGCCTACTAGCGATAATTACTAAGGGCTAGGAAGAGTACGAGGTAGAAGGAATCCTTAAGAGTAGAAGGAAGCAGAAGAGGGTAGAGTACCTAGTAAAATAGAGAGGGTAGGCAGAGCCTATATAGGAACTGTACGAGGCCCTACAGGGCACAAATACGCTAGATAGGTAGGAGGAGATCTATCCCCCTGCCTAGTTACAGTAAAACTGCACTATATAGCGAAAAAGGACACGATCTACCCTAGGTACAGGGCAACCGCTAGCAACTTAGGTTGTCGAGGGATCGAAAATTAAGACGTAGGACCCTACTAGGTCCTACCGACACTACACTATACAGAAGGGGGTAGGAGGAAGAGGACAGCTCGGAGACAAGTAAGAATAAGAGTAGAAGTAGGAGGGGAATGTTAGAGAAGAGGCTAAGGTGTGTATAGGTTGTTGTAAGAGCTAAAGTTAAGAGGAGGAGCTAGAGAACTAAAGTCTAAAGAGTAGTTATATATTAGGAGTTAGAAGGTTGTTCTAAGTTAATTATATAAGACAAGCTATAAAGAAGGAAAACAGAAAAATAAGGGGGCGGCAGCTGCTTCTTATGTACCTCTGCCCTAACTAGTTGTTTGCCCCTTTACTACTAGATTTCCTAAGAAGTTTCTTAACAAACTTCTCTCCTTTGTTCCGTTAACTAAGTTACTTCTAAAACCTTCTTTTCCTAAAGGTTCCAGAACTGAAACAGAACATTCTTAAGAGCGGGTCGAGTCGCTTCTAGTGTGCCTAGAAGCTTCTTAGTCAGACTAGTAAGTGTTAAGTTGTAGGCTATTAGGGGTAGTAAAGCTAGATAGGACTTTAGGACTGTTAGGGGTTTTCCACTATCTGCTGGCTGTAGTTCCAGTAGCTTTCTTAACCGGATTGTTCGTTCCTATAGAACCGATTGTAGCGCTTCCAACGCGGCCAGAATTGTCTTAGTTGGACCTCTAGTTATTAAGATATAGTCTGTAAACTATAGTAGTACTTAGTAGGACTTTGGTACTATTGTCCTTATTCTTCCAGCTGTTGACCGTAACAGTAGACCTCCTTAATATAGCTGAGTTCCTACGAAGCCTAAGTAGTTCCAGATACTAAGGGTAAGCCTGTTTATTCCTAGGAGCAGGTCTAATATTACAGTTAATATTCTGTTAGTATGCAGCATCCAGTTCCTCTTTGCTGTACCTGTTTTTAAGGTAATGTCCTTAAGAGTCTAAGAGGTCCTGTTAGTGGAAATCTTTAATATTGTCCTTGTTAAAGATAATGTTCCTAAGGAGTTCCTAAGTAGTATCCTAGTCTTTATAGCTTTGCTATTGGACTTTATACTTGGTTTGTCTATGTACAACTTAACAGTCTATAATGTTACGTATATAGCACTCTTCTTCCTTATCTTTATTATTATCTACTGCAGGGAGGATGTAAGTTTATTCCTAATCCTGTACTTAAATTAGGAAGGGATCTCCTTCTTTAGGCCTTAGCCTAACAGGATGGAAGACGTTGTAGATTTCCTATTCTTTGGGCAGTTGGAGACGGTATGCGTGCCAGCTAATCTTTTCTGTAATAGTAAAGGGGCCTAGTCTTTTCTAGTCGAGTTTGCGAGAAGGTCTTCCTATAACAATGTTCTTAGAGTCTAGGTACACTTTGTCTCCTACTTGATAGTTAGGAGCTAGCTGTCTTTTTCGATTAGCTTAATCTTTGTAGACAGCCTAAGTGTAAGTTATTTCTTCCTAGACTTCTTAGTAGATCTGGGAAAGGTGTATTGCCCAGTCGTCTGCATTAACTTTATCTAGGTTGTTAGGTCGTAGTAGTAGGTCTTAAGGTTCCATTCCTGTTCTAGGGTAGTAGCCTCTAGTAGTGTAGAAGGGGGAGTGTCCAGTTGTCTCTAATTCCTAGTTGTAAGCTAAGAATTCCATTATAGGAATGTGTTTTAGCTAATCCGTCTAGTAGTAGTTAATAAAGCAACGCAGCGTCTGTTCGAACAGGGCATTAGCAATCTCTGTCTGTCTATCTGTTTCTAGGTAGTAGGAGGTCGAAATATAGTAGTTAATATTTAGAAGCTTATATAGGCGTTTCCAGAATTTAGCAATAAAATAAGAGCCTCTGTTAGAGGTAATACTGTCTAGGAGGCCTACGTAGCGCTAGACGTATTCGTAAAAGAGCCTAGCGGTTTCCCTAGAAGTTATGCTCTAGCAGGGTACTATAAAGCGGTCCTTAGAGTATCGATCTACAACTACAAAGACATTCTTTGCCTTAAAACCTGCCCAAGTAGTTCCTTAAGGGAGACAGGTAACAAAGTCTATCGTGATGTGTTTCCAAGGGTGTTTAGGAGCCGGCAGAGGTTTCAGTAAGCCCTGTAGAGGTTAACGATTATGTTTGGCTGCTTTACAGATAGGACAGTTGTTTCTATACCTATGTACATACTTCCACATTAATAGCTACCAGTAGTAGCGTAAGGTAAGCTTGTAAAGCTTTGAGCGTCCTAGGTAGCCTCCTGCTGCTAAGTTGTAAACTTCCCTAAGGATGTAGGGTCGTATTAAGTTGTCTGCTCCTTTAGGAATAAAAAGGCGAGAGCAAAAGTAGACTAGTCTATCCCTAAGTTTATATTCTAAGAGGGAAAAGCTAGGGAAGGTACGTTGGCCTATCTTAAGGGCTTAGATCAACTCTTAAGCTTGCTGGTCGAATTCGTAAGCCTCTCTAATTATTGGGAGCAGTCCTCTAGGGTAGTTTGCTTCTTTAGCTACTTCTTTATCTTCTAAGTTAGTGTTAGAGGTAACAGAGCCTTTAGTTTCAGAGTCTTTAGTATTGTCTGTTGTGCTTTCTAAATCGTTATCTTCCAGGAAAGCAGGCGCAAGACACAGGGCAAAAGAGGCAGCAATTAATTGGTTGCCTTCCTATAAGTAGGTCTTTAAGTCTTTACTTAGGTTGTAGGCCTTTAGGATAGTCTAGTTACAAATTGCTTAACCTTCTCCTCTGTCTACTAGATAGATTCTAGGTATCCTAGTAAGGGCGTTAGCTCTTAAATTAAGGGATCCTAGTGCGTGTTAAATAACAAAGTTAAACCTAGAAAGGAATTTACTCTATCTAGCTTGTCGCCTGTTAAGGATCTTGTTCTTTATAAAGTGGACCAAGTTCTTGTAATTAGAGCTAACTTAAGTTAGAAAGGCTGTACCTTTAAGTTCTGGACGCTATTCTTTAAAGGCCTTTACAATAGCTAGGAGTTCCTTGTCGTAAATTTCGTAATTGCATTTAGCTAGAATTATCTTCTTAGAGAGGTAGGCTACTAGAAGCTATAGTTGGTTAGGTGCTTTTCTTTAAAGAAGGACAGCTCTAATAGCTCTATTAGAGGCGTCTGTTTCTACACGGGTTTCTAAATTAAAGTCGAAGTGTTAAAGGATAGGATCCTTAGTAAACCTTCGTCGTAGGAGGTTAAAGGCTTATTGGCATGCTCTAGTCTATTCAAACTTAGCTTCTTTCCTTGTTAGAGCTATTAGAGGCTTTACAATTAAGCTAAAGCCTTAAATAAAGCGGCAATAGAAATTAGCAAACCCAAGGAAGCCTTGTACTTCCTTAACTGTCTTTAGAACCTTCTAGTTAAGAATTGCTTAGATCTTTGCTAGGTCTATGCATATGCCTTTGTCTAAAATAATAAGCCTAAGGAATTGGACTTCTTGCTTGTAGAATTTACACTTGTTAATATCTAGATATAAGCCTGCTTCTTCTAGTTTGGCCAGTACTTTGCAGACATGTCCCTAGTGTTCTCTTAGTGTCTTGCTGTACACTAAGATATCGTCAATGTAAGCCGTAACAAACTAATCTAAGTATTCTCTTAGGGTATCGTTTATATATTCCTAGAAGGTGCTAGGTACATTGCATATACTAAAGGGCATAACCAAGGATTCAAACAAGCTATATCGAGTCCTAAATGCAGTTATCTATTCTTGTCCTTCTACTATTCGAATCTTGTTAATTGCTGCAATTATATCCAGCTTAGTAAACTATTTTACCTTCGAAAGGCGTTTTAGAGTTTCCTATATTAGAGGGATTAGGTAGCGATTCTTCTTAGAAATAGCATTAAGGTTGCGATAGTCGACATAGAAGCGTAGCCCTCTACTAGGTTTCTTAACAAACATAACCGGACTAGCTATAGGAGAGCGACTGGATCTAATAAAGCCTTTCTAGAGGTTCTGCTATAGGAACTTTTGCAGGACTTGGAGTTCTTCGCAAGACATCTAGTAAAGGGGGCTAAAGGGGAGTGTCTTGCCCTCTTCTAGTTTAATCTTATAGTCGTAGGGGCAGTAAGGAGGCAGCTTGTTAGCTTCTTTAACTAACTAGACACTAAGGAAGTCATAGTATTCTTCTAGTACCTTTGTCTCTAGGTTAGTAGCTTCTCTTTTGTTATTATACTTAGCAAGAGCCTTCTTAATGTCCTCTATTAACGCAGCAAAGATTTAAGCTCCTTTCTCTTTTATAGCTATATAGAAAGCAGCTGCAGATACTTAGAAGATTAAATTATAATTGCTATGTGTAGGAGTAGGCTAAATAGAAGAGTAGCAATAGGTTTGGCAGTGTTCTAAGTTTAGGCAAAGGGTTCCAGTGTTCTAGTTAATATGTAGGTTGTAAAGCTTTAACTAAGGCAGTCTAAGGATAAGCTTCTAGTTAGGCAGAGAGGTAACAAAGCAAGAGAGGTGTTCCTAGTAGTTTCCAAGGTTAAGCTTAATATAGGCGATCTAAGTTACGCCTCCTAAGGAGGCCTTACTGCTATTAAACATTCTTAAGGGTCTAGGGTACTTTAAGGTCTAAGTAGTAATTCCTAAAGTGTTAGCAAGTTAGGGGTTAATAAAGCTTTTGCCAGTTGCGCTGCAGTCGATTATCGTAAGTACTAAGTGTACTGTGTTCTTCTTTGTGTAAATTTCTGCTGTAATAACTAAGGGAGGACAAGTTAGTTTATCCTCTGTCTTAGTATAGAATTGTACAGCAGAAGAAGAGATTGTATAATGTCGATCTAAGTGTCTGCCTGTTAGGCGTCTTGTTAACAGGCTTAGGCGTTTCCTTAGTCCTTGTTGTTGTCTTGTAGCGTAGGAGCTGCTACAGAGAAGCCAAGAGGGGTGCCTATCTTAGTACGTCTTGTAGCTAGTGTTGGACAGTTAACAGCAATGTAGTTTGGTTTACTACAGTATATGCAGAGGCGTAGGCGGCGTCGTCGTTCTTTCTCGTCCTACGTAAGGCGGCCGTCTTGGAGTTTAGCTAAGCTTAAGTCTATAGAGTCTTCTTAGGTAATAACTAGTTAAGGGGGAAGGCGTAAGGTTAGTCTATAGGTTCCTGCATTTAGAGTAACGTTTGCAGGAGTCGAAATAGGGCGTTAACTGTTACGGTTGTTGCTTCTAGCCTTAATAATGTCTGCAAACAAATTCCTATAGCTGTTAAGGCATTGGCAGAGAGTAACAAGTTCCTAGAAGGATAGGGCTTTATGTTCCTAATCCTTAAGTTTCGTAAGGAGTTCTGTGCTTAACCCAGCAACCAGAGCTTACTTCTAAGCCTCTATGTCGTGTTTACAGTGTCTAATCTCTTATAAGAACTGTACGTAATAGTCTGCAAAGGGCTTGCTAGTCTACTTAAGTGTTCTAATAAATTGTTAAGCCGTAGACTTACGATATAGGTTTCCAAAGGCTGAATTAAGAGAGGTAAGTAAGGCCTTAATGTCTGGACAAGTGACTTAGAGTATCTGTAGGTTAAACTAGTATAAGACTTGCTAAAGTGCCTTGCCTACTAGGAGGGAGAATAAGTAAGAGACCTTCTAATTTTTATTAGGGAAATAGTCTGCATTAGCTAAGAGTTTAATAGATAGTCGTAGGCGAAATTTATAAAACTTTTCTTTGTCTCTATAGAATGTTTTAGGATTAGCCACTTTCTTGCTAGTAGATTCTCTAGTAGCAGTAGATGTCCTTAGGTTTAGGGCCTCTTGTAGTTGTCCTTATATTTGTGCCTTCTTAAGTATAAGAGTAGCTATCTTTTGTTCTATCTCTTGTAGCTGTTCCTTGTCTTTAGACAGCATTGCCTCTAGACTATTAATGTAGTTGCTAAGGTCTTTTATTTGTTCTGTTCCTATACGAATAATGTTTGCTGCTGTAAAAAGAACTCGTAGGGCAAGGGTAGAGTTACTATTTATTAAATTAGAAGTGCCTTATACAGAAAGATCCAGTTTAGAGTATTCCTTAAAGGGAATCTCTTAAGGTAGTGTATAGAAGACTATATTAATTAATAGTCTTAGGTTGGTTAATAGCTTGTAATGTTAGAGAAGAGGCTAAGTTGTATATAGGTTGTTATAAGAGCTAAAGTTAAGAGGAGGAGCTAGAGAACTAAAGTCTAAAGAGTAGTTATATATTAGGAGTTAGAAGGTTGTTCTAAGTTAATTGTACAAGACAAGCTATAAAGAAGGAAAACAGAAAGATAAGGGGGCGGCAGCTGCTTCTTATATCCCTCTGCCCTAAATGGTTGTTTGCCCCTTTGCTGCTAGATTTCCTAAGAAGTTTCTTAATAGACTTCTCTCCTTTGTTCTTTTAACCAAGTTACTTCTAAAACCTTCTTTTCCTAAAGGTTCCAGAACTGAAACAGAACATTCTAAATAGCAGGTCGAGTCGCTTCTAGTGTGCCTAGAAGCTTCTTGGTTAGACTAGTAAGTATTAAGTTGTAGGCTGTTAGAGGTAGTAGAGCTAGATAGGACCTTAGGACTGTTAGGGGTTTTCTACTGTCTGCTAGCTGTAGTTCTAGTAGCTTTTTTAACCGGATTGTTCGTTCCTATAGAACCGATTGTGGCACTTCCAACGCGGCTAGAATTTTCTTAGTTAGACCTTTAGTTGTTAAGATATAGCCTGTAAACTATAGTAGTACTTAGTAGGACTTTAGTACTATTGTCCTTGTTCTTCCAGCTATTAACCGTAACAGGGAACAAGAGCAACACTGTCCGAAATCTTTTATATACTACCTTAGAGTAGCTTACTAGCTACTACCCCCTAGAACTAGGGCGGCCGACTCCCTATCTAAAATCTTAATTACCTCCTAGCTAGTAGAGGCCTTAGTACTAGAAGGAGTAGAAGGGTAGCTTAGCAACATCCTGCTGCTTATTAATATAGTACCTAGGATGTTAGCTAGGACTGTACGAAGGAGGAAGGCTATACGAACTAGAAGCAGAGTTGCTAGTTAAGCTAAACACCCTAAGGCTAGAGGTAGGGGAGTATAGAAGGACAAGCCGGCAACTACAAGAGAGTTACGACAACGCCGGGCGGACGGAATAGTAGTGTTAGTAGTAGTAGTTGTAGGTAGTTATAGTAATAGTAGTAGTAGCAGACAGCTAGGCGGACAGGTAGCAGATAGAGGGAATAAAGAAGAAAGAGAAGAAGAGAGAGAGAGAAGGGGGAAAGGGTTTATATATAAGGTAGTAGCTGCCTGCTATATAGAGCAATAGCAACTAGGGCAGCTACTACAACTGTATAAGGGAGGACAAACGAGGTAAATACGACCTAGTGCCTAGACGAACGACAGTCCTCTAGACGACCGGACGGAGACGGAAACATCTACCTAGGAGCTAAACTCTAGGCGATAACTAAGGCATAGGGACAGAGCTAGACGGCCCGCTAGTATTAGACCGTATAGTCGGGACGCAGGGTGCATATCTAGGGGCTATAGGGTAGGAGGTAAACGAACAGATAGGACCGAGCACCTCCTATACCTTTATAACTACTTGCAGATCCTCCTCTGCCTTAGCCTTAGCATCCTTAAAGTAGCAAACAGAGTCGGTTAAGATTAGGTAGAAGCGATCTAGTACTACCTACCTTCTCTGCCTACGAGCCCTCCTCTGCCCTAGCTATAGGATCTAGGCAGATAGGTCCAAGGTTGCAACAGTAGGGAGGGAGGTCGACTAGCAAGTACTAAGGCAAATATAGGAAAGCGCTACCTGCCAGAGGAACCCTAAGAGCTAAGGGTATACGATATGCTATCGTACGAGAGAAGTACTATAAGAAGGGAGGGGGGTAGTATTAGGGGACGCTGCCTAGCCTAGGTCCTAGACCTAAGCTAGCCGTTGCCCTAAGGACTACGACTTAGCAGTACTAGCATAACCCTACCCTCTATACAGAGTTACTAATACGACCCTACTCCTATATAGAGGGAGAATCCTATAGCCCTATATAGAGAGGAGTTGCCGCCCCTCTAAACAGAGGGAAAACTCTATACTACTATATAGAGGGAAACTCCCGATCCTCTATATAGAGTGTAAACTTACATCCCTATATAGAGGGAAATTGCTAGCTTAGCTTTGCAGGTACAAATTGTACAGTAGCTAACGACGAAGGAACTGCCTGTTAGTTCCTTTATATAGATACCTAACCTTAAGTTTCTAAACTAAGATTCCTAAGTCCTTATAGGCAGCGCTAGTAAAACCTAGCTAGACTAAGTCCTAACCTAGCCTAGCTAAGTCGGCATCCCCTCCCCTTGTACTCTATATAGAGGGAAATCTGTATACCCCTATATAGAGAGAAATCTCTATACTCCTATATAGAGGGAAATTGCTAGCTTGCCTTATAGATACAAAATATATAGTAGCAGACGACAAAGGAACTGCCTATTAGTTTCTTTATATAGATACCTAGCCTTAAGTTTCTAAACTAAGATTCTTAAGTGTATTATATTAGGAACTAATCTTACTGTTAGTAACTATAGTAATATAACGAAGGTAGACAATGCTATCCCTATAGAAACTATAGCTATATAGGATTATATATAGCGTAAATATAAGGAGCTAATAGCTTGTAAGAACTAGCTCGAATAGCAAGTAGGCTACTAGGCCTCGATAATTTCCTAATAGGAACAGGAGCTCCGAAAGCTTAGGGCATCCACTTGCGATCTAACCTATAATAGGTTTAAGAATCTTAGTTTAGAAACTTAAAGCTAGGTATCTATATAAAGGAACTTATAGGCAGTTCCTTCGTCGTCTACTACTGTACATTTTGTACCTATAAAGCAAGCTAGCAATTTCCCCCAACATAAGGATATAGAGATTTATCTCTATATAGGAGTGTAGAGATTTCTCCCTAGGCAGGGAGTAGGGTTTTTTCCCTCTATATAGGGTTGTAGGATTTTCCTCTATATAGAGGGTAGGGTCGTACTAGTGCCTCTATATAGAGAGTAGGGTCGTGCTAGCGCTACTAGGTCGCAATCCTTAGGACGACAGCCAGTTTAGGTATAGGACCTAGTAGGGCAGTGTCCTCTAATATTACCCCCCTCTCTTCGTACAGTGTTGTCCCTATACGTCGTCGTGTCGTACGCTCGCTTATAGCGTTCCCTTTGTAACTAAGGTTTCCTACACTTATCTAGTCGTCTATAAAGTTGTCTATTGTCTAGGCACTTGCTATCTAGCGATGCCTGCTAGGTACTCCTATCTCGTAGGTAACTAAGGCCTCTATGTTAGAGGGCGCCGCCCGGCCCAGGTCCTGGACCCGACCTAAGCCAACTATCGCCCTAAGGACTGCGACTTAGCAGTGCTAGCATAACCCTACCCTCCGTACAGAACTACCGACAGGACCCTACTCCTGTACAGAGGGAGAACCCTATAGTCCTATACAAAGAGGAACTACCGCTCCTCTAAATAGAGGGAAAACTCTGCACTACTATACAGAGGAGGAAACTCCCGATCCTCCGTACAGAGGGTGAACCTTGTATCCCTGTATAAAGGGAAATTGCTAGCTTAGCTTTGTAGGTACAAATTGTACAGTAGCAGACGACGAAGGAACTGCCTATTAGTTCCTTTATATAGATACCCAGCCTTAAGTTTCTAAACTAAGATTCTTAAGCCCCTTATATTAGGAACTAATCTTACTGTCGGTAACTACAGTAATAAAACAAAGATAGACGGCGACATCCCTATAGAAACTACAGCTATAGAGGGATATATGCATTGTGCGTACAAGGAGCTGCTAGAACATAAGAGGCAGCTCGAGCAGTAAGTAAACTACTAGGCTACGATAATTTCCCAATAGGAACAGGAGCTACGACAGCTTAGGGCGTCCGATCGCGATCCGACCCCTACGACGACGACGACGAACACGATGGCCTACACCCCGACCCCTAAGAGCAAACTCCCTAACGTCTCTACGTACAATAGTAAGGCTCCGGCCGAGTACCCCTCCTAGGCTGCCCAGATACGCTCCAAGCTTCTAGTCGACTTAGGAGCATACCCGACTAAGCTAGACAAGGTAGTTTACCTCTTTAGAAGGTTAAAGGGCAGGGCGGCAGCACGAATTCTGCTGTACTACGAGACGGCCATTGCTAACCTAGCAATAGCTATGCCGATAATGCTCTAGGCAGCTCTAGACAAGAGCTATAAGGACCCAGACTGCAAGAGCTAGGCACTCCTACAGGTTAACACAATAAAGTAAGGACGCAAGACCGTACGAGAATTCCTCGCAGAATTTGACTAGACTTTGGCAGAAGCAGGAGGTCTCTAAAAGGAGGACAGGATAAAAATTACCTCTTTAGAGGCAGGCCTGTCTAAGGAGATTATAACAGGGCTAGTAGGCGTAATGCGACCAGCTATATACGAGGAATTCTGCGATCTCCTTAGGATAGTTAACGATTAGCAGTGCAGGCTTGGACAGATAAGCTGCACTTAAGAGGCAAGACAACCCCTCTAGCAGTAGACAGACGCTATAGACTAGGAACCAACGACGACGAGGGTAGCAGCAGCCGTTACCGTACAGCTAAGGGCTGCTACCAAAAGGGCGCAATAGGTAGATATAGCTACCCTTAACAAGAGACAAGCAGAAGGGAGCTGCTACTAGTATAGCAAGATAGGCTATACTGTACGGAATTGCAGGCTTTTGCTAGCAGAGAGACCTAGGGGACAGCCGACCACTGCAAGGGTAGCAACTACGGCGCCCTAATGAGAAGATTAAGAGTCCTACTTAGACGACGACAAGTTGGGAAAAGAGTAGCCTCTAAGCGAAGGCTCTACTAGAGGCGTATACGAGATAGATTGCTAAATCAAAGCACTACTTAGCTATCTTTTAAGAGCAACTATATAACAACTACGCTGTTTATCGTACGGCCAACGTTGAACGGGTCCGCAACGGCGCAGACATTAATTAACACAGGATATTTGGTGTACGGAGTAATTAGCAAAGACTTCGTATAGAGACACTAGATTAAGACGACCCCTACTGTACCTGTACGCATATTAGGCATTACTAAACGATAACCGGACATTACCTACATAGTGAAAGTGTCGATAGAGGTACAGGGACATTATAAGCAGGACTTATACCTCTATGTTGTACAGGACAAGCTAGGGTATAACCTAATACTAGAGAAGCTATAGATAGAGCACTAGAGGGCCAAGCTAGACGTAGGACAAGGACGGCTGTACCTAGCAGTAATAAAGCAGAGGCTCCGAGACCAAGGGAAGGCTCTGTAGAGTAACAATGCTAAGGCCGAAATCAATACGGCAACAGCGGACATTTAGAAGGCATTAGCACCTAAGAAAGTAACGGACCCCTATACAAAGCTCCTAAAGGAATATGCGGGATACCTGGACCTCTTCGAGCCGAAGTCGGCCTTAAAACTGCCGCTACACTAAGGAGAAGGGATTGACTACGACATCTAGCTAGAGCCCCGTCCAGATAGGAGTCTGCTAGAGGTACTGTACGGACTGCTGTACGGAATGTCCTCTAGGGAACTCCTAGTGCTCTGCAAGACCCTGGACGATCTGCTTGCCAAAGGTTTTATTTAGGCAAGTACGTCGTCTGCAGGAGCCCTAGTACTGTTTGTCTATAAGGAGGGAAAGGCCGGATTGCGTTTCTACGTAGACTATAGAGGCATCAACGCGATTACTAAGAAGGACTAGTACTCCCTACCCCTTATTAAGGAGACTCTTAGACAGATTAGCAAGGCAAAGTAGTTTACTAAGCTTAACGTAGTCTTAGCCTTCTACAAGATACGGATTAAGGAAGGCTATAAATAGATAACTGCCTTCTATACGAGATATAGTCTCTTTAAGTAGCTTGTTACCCTCTTTAGCCTTGCTAACGCACCGGCAACCTTCCAAAGGTACATTAATAAGTCCTTACAAGGGTTACTAGACGACATCTGCTTAGTATACCTCGAGAACACCCTAGTTTTTACAGACGGCACCTACGCAGATTACGTACAGGACTTAAGAAGGTGCTGGACCGACTGCAGCAGGCTGGCTTGTACCTCGACATCGACAAATATAAATTCGGTGTCTAGCATACGAAATACCTAGGTTTTATTATTAACGTAGGGAAAGGCATTAGCATAGATAGGAAGAAGATTGACGCTATCAAGCAATAGAAGCTGCCAAAGAACGTTAAGGGCGTACAGGAATTTCTTAGGTTTGCTAACTTCTACCGCTAGTTTATATAGAACTACTTAGAGATCGTATACCCCCTAGTTAAACTAACATATAAGGACAAGCAGTTCAAATAGACGGACGAATACAATAGCAGCTTCAACAAGCTAAAGGAGCTCTTTACTACAGGACCAACACTTGCCGCCTTTAACCTAGAGCGTACGACGATACTGGAAACCGACTCTTTAGGGTACTACATTAGAGGTATCCTGTTACAGGTAGGCTCGGACGGACTCCTGCACCTATACGCGTATTTCTCTAAGAAGAACTCCCTAGCTAAGTGCAACTACCCTATCTACAACAAGGAGTTGCTAGCAGTCGTATAGTGTTACGAAGTATAGGATAGAGAACTCCGCTTAGTGCCTAAGTTCCTCGCCCTAACGGACTACAAGAACCTAGAGTACTTTACGCAGCCCTAGAAGCTGTCTAAGAGGCACGTACGATAGGCAATGTACCTAAGCCGGTTTAATATAAGACTCTAGTACCGCAAGGATAAGGACAACAGTAGGGCCGATGCGCTATCTAGATAGGACTAGGACATGCCAACGATGTACGAGGACGACCGCTTAAAGTTACAAACAATCCAGATATTTAAGAAGGAGCTAGGCAAGTAGACTATCCGCCTAGCAGCAACGCACCTATAGGAACCCTAACTGCAAGCATAGGAAGAGGCAGTAGAGAAGGACGAGGTATACTAAGGGGCCCGTACAGCGATTGTTAGGGGCGCGCCGTCCGGCCTAGGCTCTAAACCCGACCTAAGCCGAACGTCGCCCTAAGGACTGCAACTTAGCGGCGCTAGCACGACCCTACCCTCTGTACGGAACCACCGACAGGACCCTACTCCCGTATAGAGGGAGAACACTACGGTCCTGCGCAAAGGGGAGCTACTGCCCCTCTAAATAGGGGGGGTAAACTATGCACTACTGTACAGAGGAGGTAACTCCCGACCCTCTATACAGAGGGTAAACCTGGCACCTCTACACAAAGGGGGAAATTGCTAGCTTAGCTTCGTAGGTACAAATCGTACAGCAGCAGACGACGAAGGAACTGCCTATTAGTTCCTTTATATAGATACCCAACCTTAAGTTTCTAAATTAAGATTCTTAAGCCCCTTATATTAGGAACTGATCTTACTGTCGGTAACTGCAGTAATAGAACAAAGATAGACAGCGACATCCCTATAGAACCCACAGCTATAAAGGGACATATGTACCGCGTATACGAGGAGCTGCTAGAAAGCAAGAGGCAGCTTAAACAACAAGTAAGCCACTAGGCTGCGATAATTTCCTAACAAGAACAGGAGCTACGATAGCTTAGGGTGTCCGATCGCGATCCGACCCCTACGACAACGACGAACACTATAACCTACACCCTGACCCCCAAGAGCAAACTCCCTAACGTCTCTACATACGATAGTAAGGCTCCGGCCGAGTACCCCTCCTAGGCAGCTTAGATGCACTCTA
Source organism: Pseudocercospora ulei (assembly GCA_016165855.1). Taxonomy (NCBI): domain Eukaryota; kingdom Fungi; phylum Ascomycota; class Dothideomycetes; order Mycosphaerellales; family Mycosphaerellaceae; genus Pseudocercospora; species Pseudocercospora ulei. The sequence continues at coordinate 4,173,496 of JACWNB010000003.1, forward strand.
AGCTCCTAGTAGACTTAGGAGCATACCCAACTAAGCTAGACAAGGTAGTCTACCTCTTTAGGAGGTTAAAGGGCAGGGTGGCAGCACGAATTCTGCCGTACTATAAGACGGCCATCGCCAACCTGGCGATAGCTACGACGACGATGCTCTAGGCAGCTCTAGACAAGAGCTATAAGGACCTAGACTGCGAAAGCCGAGCACTCCTACAGGTTAATACGATAAAACAAGGATACAAGACCGTACGAGAATTCCTCGCGGAATTTGACCAGACTTTGGCAGAAACAGGGGGTCTCTAATAGGAGGACAGGATAAAGATTACCTCTTTAGAGGTAGGCCTCTCTAAGGAGATTATAACAGGGCTAGTAGGTGTAATGCAGCCAGCTATATACGAGGAATTCTGCGACCTTCTTAGGATAGTCGACGACTAGCAACGCAGGCTAGGACAGATAGGCCGTACTTAGGAGATAAGACAACCCCCCTAGCGACAGATAGACGCTATAGACTAGGAACCGACGACGACGAGGGTGGCAGCAGTAGCTATCGTATAGCTAAGGGCCGCTACTAAAAAGGCGCGATAGATAGATACAGCTACCCTTAACAAGAGGCGAGCAGAAGGGAGCTGCTACTAGTGTAGCAAGATAGGCTATACTGTACGGAATTGCAGGCTTCTGCTAGCAGAGAGACCCGGGGGACAGCCAACTACTGCAAGGGTAGCAACTGCAGCGCCTTAACAAGAAGATTAGGTGTCCTACTTAGACGACGACGAGTCGGGAAAAGAGTAGCCTCTAAGCGAAGACTCTGCTAGAGGCGGGCGCGAGATAGACTGCCAAATCAAAGCGTTACTTGGCTATCTTTTAAGAGCAATTACATAACGACGACGCCGTTTATCGTACGGCCGACGTTAAACAGGTCCGTAACAGCGCGGACATTGATTAACACAGGATGTTTAGTGTATAGAGTAATTAGCGAGGACTTCGTACAGAGACATCGGATTAAGACGACCCCTACGGTACCTGTACGCATGCTGGGTATTACTAAGCGAGGACTGGACATTACCTATATAGTGAAAGTAACAATAGAGGTACAGGGACACTACGAGCGAGACTTATACCTCTATGTTATACAGCACAAGTTAGGGTATAACCTAATACTAGGAAAGCCTTAGATAGAGCGCTAGAGGGGCAAGCTAGATGTCGGACGAGGACGGCTATACCTAGTAGTAACGAAGCAGAGGATCCGGGACCAGGGGAGGTCCCTATAAGGTAGCAATACTAAGGCCGAAATTAACACAGCAACGGCGGACATCGAGAAGGCATTAGCATCTAAGGAGACGACAAACTCCTGTACGAAGCTCCTAAGAGAGTTTGTTAGGTACCTGGACCTCTTTAAACCAAAGTCGGCCTCGAAGCTGCTGGTACACCGAGGGGAAGGGATTGATTATAACATCTAGCTAGAACCCCGTCTAGATAGGGGCCTGCTAAAGGTACTGTATAGACCGCTATACAGAATGTCCTCTAGAGAACTCTTAGTACTGCGCAAGACGCTAGACGACCTACTTACTAAAGGGTTTATTCGGGCCAGTACGTCGTCCATAGGAGCCCTAGTGCTGTTTGTCTATAAGGAGGGGAAGGCCGGATTGCGTTTCTGCGTAGACTACAGGGGCATTAACGCGATTACTAAGAAGGACCGGTACCCCCTACTCCTTATTAAGGAGACCCTCGGGCGGATCAGCAAGGCGAAGTAGTTTACTAAGCTTAACGTAGTCTCGGCCTTCTATAAGATACGGATTAAGGAAGGCTATAAATAGATAACGGCCTTCTGTATAAGATACGGCCTTTTTAAGTAGCTTGTTACCCTCTTCGGCCTTGCCAATGCACCGGCAACCTTCTAAAGATACATTAACAAGTCCCTACAAGGGTTACTAGACGACATCTGCTTAGCATACCTCGACGACACCTTGGCTTTTACAGACAGCACCTACGCAGATTACGTACGAGATGTTAAGAAGGTGCTGGACCGACTGCAGTAGGCAGGCTTGTACCTTGATATCGACAAATGCGAATTCGGCGTCCAACGTACGAAATACCTAGGTTTTATTATCGAGGCAGGGAAAGGCATTAGTATAGACAGGAAGAAGATTAACGCTATTAAGCAATGGAAGCTACCTACGAACGTTAAGGGCATACAGGAATTTCTTAGGTTTGCCAACTTCTACCGCTAGTTTATACGGAGCTACTTAGAGATCGTACGCCCCCTAGTTAAACTAACGCACAAAGACAAGCAGTTTAAATAGACGGACGAATGTAATAGGAGCTTCGACAAGCTAAAGGAGCTCTTTACTATAGGACTAATGCTCGCCGCCTTCGACCCGGAGCGTATAACAATACTGGAAACTGACTCCTCGGGGTACTGCATCGGGGGTATCCTATTACAGGTAGGCTCGGACGGACTCCTACACCTATACGCGTATTTCTCTAAGAAGAACTCCCTAGCTAAGTGCAACTACCCTATCTACGACAAAGAGTTGCTAGCAGTCGTACGGTGTTGCGAAGCCTAGGATAGAGAACTCTGCTCGGTGCCTAAGTTCCTCGCCCTAACAGACTACAAGAACCTAGAATACTTCACTTAACCCCGGAAGCTGTCTAAGAGGTACATACGATAGGCAATGTACCTAAGCCGGTTTAATATAAGACTCTAGTACTGCAAGGGTAAGGATAACAGCAGGGCCGATGCACTGTCTAGACAGGACTAGGATATGCTAACGACGTACGAAGACGACTAGCTAAAGTTACGAACATTCTAGATGTTTAAGAGGGAGCCGGACAGGGAGACTATCCGCCTAGCGGCAACGCACCTATAGGAACCCTAACTGCAAGCATAGGAAGAGGCAGTAGAGAAGGACGAGGTATACCGAGGGGCCTGTATAGCGATCTAGGGAGGGCAACGGAAGCTCCTAGCCGAGCTCTATCTTAAGGTGTCGACAGCCGAGTGTTTAGTAGACGAGGAGAACAACCTAAGGTTTAGGAATCGGATATAGGTCCCGGCGGACGAGAAGCTCTGTATAAGCTTAATACAACAGGCGCATAACTCTATAGCTACTAGGCACCTAGGGCGCGAGGAGACGTACAGCATTATCGCCTAGGACTACTACTAGCTAGCGATAGCAAAGGACATTCGCAGGTTCGTACAGAACTGCGATATATGCAGACGAACGAAGCCCTAGCGCGAGCTAAAGCATAGGCTACTAAAGCCCCTGCCGATACCGGACCGGCCCTAGAAAGATCTAACAGTAGACTTTATTACGGACCTCCCTAAGAGCGATAGACAGCGAAACATTATAGTAGTTACAGACAAGTTAACGAAGGGGGTAATACTAGAGGGAATAGACTCCATTACAGCTAAGGACACTGCCTAGGCCTTTATACGGACGACGTTTAGCAAGTACGGTTTCCCTAGGTCAATCGTATTAGACTAGGGGATACAGTTTACGAGCTAGCTCTAGGCAAGGATCTGCCAGTTACTAAAGGTAGAACGTCGTCTGTTAACTGCATAGCACCTACAAACAGACAGGGCGACGGAGAGGGTCAATTCAACTTTAGAAGCGTACCTCCGAGCGTATATAGACTATAACCAGACGAACTAGAACCGACTCCTCCCTATAGCGGAGCTAGCTATTAACAGCTATACGGCCGATGCTATAGGACTGTCCCCCTTCTTTACGACCTACAGATACGACTACTCCCTGCTCCTACTAACCCTAAGTAGTATTACCCTACGCCCTGTACGATCCCTAATCTAGCAAGGAGAGGCTATCGTACAGACGATTAAGAACGCCTACTAATAGGCAAAGGCGGGCCTAGCTATAGCCTAGCAGAATGCGGAAGAGTAGGCCAATAAGGGACGACAGGCTGCACTAAGGTACAAGGTAGGGGATTAGGTCTAGCTAAACTAGCAGAACATCCGTATAGACCAGCTAAGCAAGAAGCTAGATTGGAGGAACAGGAAGTTTACAGTAATCCGGCTAGTAGGGACATACGCTGTATAACTAAACACCTCTCTAGGGATTTACCTAGTCTTTTACGTAGACCTCGTACGACCGGCGAACACGGACCCCCTGCTGTACTAGACGACTAACGACGCGCGCCTACCTGCAATTATAACCAAGGGCCAGGAAGAATATAAAGTAGAGGGGATCCTTAAGAGTCGAAGGAAGCGAGAGAAGACAGAGTACTTAGTAAAATAGAGAGGATAGGCAGAGCCTACGTAGGAACTATACAAGGCTCTACAAGACACAACTGCACTAGACAGGTAGGAGGAGAATCATCCCCCTGCCCAGTTACAGTAACACTACGCTGTACGACGGAAGGAGGCACGATCCGCCCTAAGGATAGGGTAGCTACAGGCAGACTAGGGTTGTTAAAGGATCGAGCATTACGACGTAGGACACTATAGGGCCCTACTAACACGACATCGTACGACACTATACGAAATAAAGGCTGGAAGAAAGGAACAGCTAAGGGACGAATAGGAGGGGAAGTGGAAACAGAAGGAGTTAAAAGAAAACTATCCGAAATTCCTTACGCTACCTAGGGGGGGGGGGGCGGCCTAGCTACCCCCCCCTAGGGGGAACCAGAACTACCTACTTATTATCTATAACCTCTACTACCTCAGGCCTAGCCAGGCCCCCGCCTCTACCAGAACCAGCCCTAGGAAGCAGAGGCACCCCTCCACCCCTATATGCCTCCCCTAGACAGCAGAAGGGGCAGTAGAAGGAGCTATCCTTCCACTTGTATAAGGCATACACCCTAGCCCAGAAGCCTAGGAGGCGGTATAGGCCAAGTGTAGGCTAGGGGGAGTTAGGGCAGGGGGCACAGAGCTGGCCCTAGGTAGCGATAAGGAGGGCATTAACGTACGACGGCCGGGCCGTGCCTACCCGCTTAGGTATAACCTAGACAAGGTTACACTAGAAGGCGTAGAAGGGGAGCCCGGCCGCATCCTACTGCTTGCAGGTATAGCACCTAAGACGTTAGCCTAGACTGTACAGAAGACGGGATTCTGTACGAACTGGAAGAGTAGCTGCTAGTTAAGTTAAGGGTCCTACTCCTAGAGGACGAAGTAGGGTAGGACCCTAGCTAGACGAGGGGAGGAGGCGGGGCTAGCAACTACAAGGGAGCTATTAGACAGGGCAGATAACATAGTGGATAGTAGCTAGTAGTAGTTAGTAGTTAGTAGCTAGTAGTAGTAGTAATAGTAGATAGTAGATAGTAGACGGTAGTAGATAGACGGTAGACAGTAGACAGTGTAAGGGAAGGAAAAGAAGGGAGAAGGCTAGAGCCAACTGCCTACTATAAGGGAAATAGCAAACAAGGCAGCTGCTACAAACAGGTAAAATAGCAAGAGGCAACTACGACCTAGGGAAGTAGTAAGGGGCGACGACTTAGACGACTAGACGGAATAGGAAGCCGCAACCTGCTAAAGAAACAATAGGAGCTGGTTAATTTAGGCGCGACGCTGTATAGAAGAAACACTATAGGAAGGGAAGGGGGGGGGGGGTATTGTTAGGAGCGCGCCGTCCGGCCTAGGCCCTAAACCCGACCTAAGCCAAACGTCGTCCTAAGGACTGCGACTTAGCGGCGCTAGCACGACCCTACTCTCTGTACGGAACCACTGACAGGACCCTACTCTTGTACAGAGGGAGAACACTACAGTCCTGCGCAAAGGGGAGCTACTGCCCCTCTAAATAGGGGGGGTAAACTATGCACTACTATATAGAGGAGGTAACTCCCGACCCTCTATATAGAGGGTGAACCTAGCACCCCTGCACAAAGGGGGAAATTGCTAGCTTGGCTTCGTAGGTACAAATCGTACAGTAGCAGACGACGAAGGAACTGCCTATCAGTTCCTTTATGTAGATACCCAACCTTAAGTTTCTGAATCAAGATTTTTAAGCCCCTTACAGCGATCTAAGGAGGACAGCGGAAGCTCCTAGCAGAGCTCTATCTTAAGGTGTCGGCAGCAGAGTCCTTAGTAGACGAGGAGAACAACCTAAAGTTTAGGAATCGGATTTGGGTTCCGGCCGACAAAAAGCTCTGTACGAGCTTAATACAACGGGTGCACAATTCTATAGCTACTAGTACCTAGGGCGCGAGGAAACGTACAGCATTGTTGCCTAGGACTACTACTGGCTAGCAATAGCGAAGGACATCTGCAGGTTCGTACAAAACTGCGATGTATATAGACGGACGAAGCCCTAGCGCAAGCTAAAGCATAGGTTGCTAAAACCCCTACCGATCCCGGACCGGCCCTAGCAAGACCTAACAGTAGACTTTATTACAGACCTCCCTAAGAGCGACGGACGGCAGAACATTATAGTAGTTACGGACAAGTTAACAAAGGGGGTAATACTAGAGGGAATGGACTCTATTATAGCTAAAGACACTGCCTAGGCATTTATACAGACGACGTTTAGCAAACACGGTTTCCCTAGGTCGATAGTGTTAGACTAGGGCATGCAGTTTACGAGCTAGCTCTAGGCAAGGGTCTGCTAGTAGCTAGAGGTAGAACGTCGCCTGTTAACGGCATAGCACCTACAGACGGACAGGGCGACGGAACGGGTTAATTTGACGTTAGAAGCGTACCTCCGAGCGTACGTCGACTATAACTAGACGAACTGGAACCGACTTCTCCCTATAGCGGAACTAGCTATTAACAGCTGTACGGCTAATGCTACAGGACTGTCCCCCTTCTTTATAACCTACAGATACGACTATTCCCCGCTCCTACCGACCCTAAGTAGTAACACCCTACGTCCTGTACGATCCCTAATTTAGTAAGGAGAGGCTATCGTACAGACGATTACGAATGCCTATTAATAGGCGAAGGCGAGCCTAGCTATAGCTTAACAGAGTGCAGAAGAGCAGGCCAACAAAGGACAGCAGGCTGCACTAAGGTACAAGGCAGGGAATAAGGTCTAGCTGAACTAGCGATATATCCATATAGACTGGCTAAGCAAAAAACTAGACTAGAAGAACAGGAAGTTTACAGTAGTTAGACTAGTAGGGACATACGCTATATAACTAAACACTTACCTAGGGATCTATCTAGTCTTCTACGTAGACCTCGTACAGCCGGCAAACACGGACCCCCTACTACACTAGACGATAGACGACGCGCGCCTACCTGCAATTATAACTAAGGGCTAGGAAGAGTATAAAGTAGAAGGGATCCTTAAGAGCCGAAGGAAGCAGAGGAAGGTAGAGTACCTAGTAAAATAGAGAGGATAGGCAGAGCCTATATAGGAACTGTACGAGGCTCTACAGGACACAACTGCACTAGACAGGTAGGAGGAGAACCATCCCCCTGCCTAGTTACAGTAACACTGCACTATATAGCAGAAGGAGGCACGATCTACCCTAAGGACAGGGTAACCGCTAGCAACCTAGGTTGTTAAAGGATCGAGAATTACGACGTAGGACACTACGAGATCCTACTAATACGACATCGTATAACACTGTACGAGATAAGAGCTAGAAGAAAGGAACAGCTAGGGAACAGATAGAAAGGAAAGTAAAAATAAGAGGAGTTAGGAGCAGAACTGTCCGAAATTTCTTACACTACCTAGGGAGGGGGGTAGCTTACTAGCTACCACTCTAGGGGACTAGAGCAACCGACTCCTTATCTAAGATCTTAATTACCTCCCCCCTAGTAGGGCCCCTACCCCTACTAGGGCTAACCCTAGGAAGCAGAGGCACCCCCCTACCCCTATATGCCTCTACTAGACAGCAGTAGGGGCAGTAGAGGGAGCTATTCTTCCACTTACACAAGATACACACCCTAGCCCAGAAGCTACACCCTAGCCTAGAAGCCTAGGAGGCAGTATAGGCCAAGTAAGGACTAGGGGGAGTTAGGGCAGGGGGCATAGGGCTGGCCCTAGGTAGCGATAAGGAGGGTATTAGTATACGATACCCAGGCTATAGCTAGCTGCTAGGGTGTAACCTAGGCAAGGTTACACTAGAAGGCGTAGTAGGGTAGCTCGGCTGCATCCTGCTGCTTGTTAGTATAGCAGCTAAAATGTTAGCTTAGACTGTACAGAAGACAGGAATCTGTACAAACCGGAAGTGTAGCTACTAGTCAAATTAAGGGCCCTACTACTAGAGGCAGAAATAGGAGGGGACCCTAGCTAGACAAGCAGAGGAGGAGGGGCTAGCAACTAGGAGGGAGCTACTAGACAGGGCAGATGACATAATAGTAGCTAGTAGTAGTAGTAGCTAGTAGTAGTAGTAACTAGTAGTAGTAGATAGTAATCCGGGTATGCAGATATAATTTAATACAGCCTTTTTAATAACTATATCTTAAACTAAGGAGGGGAAGGAATCTATATAGTAGTAGTAGGCTTTCGTAGTAGTAGTGCCAAGGCTCGGCTCGGTCCGTTCCGGAACCTAAATCCTAGAAGGGGGGCTAAGGCGAAATCCAGGGTCCACCCTATTAATCTGTCCTACCTCTTTCTACTGCCGCAACACTACCCCCCTCCCTTACTAGCGGTCGCCCTTGACCGCTTAGTCACCCCAATTATCCGAAAATCTCTACTTTTTTTTTTTTTTTTTGGGTTTGTCGTCTCCTTCTTAAAAATCCCCTCTAACCCTAATGTTACTTCTTCTGTCTTCTATCAAAAACAACGTTTTCTTTATTGCTTCTTTAGTTCCTTACGTCGTCGGCGTCTGAAGTCCTTTACTTGGCGTTTATGTAATCGACGCTATCTAATCTGATCTGCAGGTCGAGCTGCAGCTAGTCTGTACATCGCCTTAGGGGTCTATATAGATCTTTCGTAGCGCCGTTTTTTCTTCTTCTTTTTCTCTTCTACTAAAGCCTTTACCTACTACAGGGTCGGCGGCGCTGGCATGCTACAGTAGGTAGTGGCCGCGTCGAAGACCTCTCTAAAAGCGACCGTTACGATCGTCTTTATTAGCTTCTGCGCCGGTAGAGCGGACGCGGCTTTCTTCTTTTTCTTCTATCTCTTTTGGAGGTCGTTAGTTTCGGAGCTATCCGGGTTTCGGCTTCTTCGGGTTCTGTACGTAAAACTCTCTTAGCAGCTCTGCCAAAATCCGGAGGTTCTTAATTGGATACTATTTATAGTCTTCCGGCTACTCTTTCTACAAGATTTTCGCTTTAATAGACCCCCTTATCTTCTTTACGTCTACTACGTCTTCTACCTCCTACTCTTCTTTATTACTGTCTATATCGACAGGCGGGGGTTCGGCAAACCCCTGTTCCGGAAGGCTATCCTTAGGGTCTAGGCTTAGCAGATCTAAATAGAAAACGTCGTAGATCCGGAACGATTTCGGCAGCTGGAGCTAATAGGTCACCGGCGACCTCTATTCTATTATCTTAAACGGACCTACGTAGCGTAGATTAAGCTTGGCGTTCCCTTTTAGCCTAAGGTTCTGCGTGTTAAGCCAGACCTTTTGACCTTCCTCGAATTCCATTAGCGACCGCTTTCTATTAGTTCGAGTTACTATCTTCTTCTAAGCTAATTCCATCGCTTCTTTCGCCACTTTAATCGCTTCTTCTATCTTAGATCGGAGCGCTTCCGCCGCCGCAGCGGCGACTCTCTTTAACGACGTAGTAGTAGTGGAAAGCTCCGGCGACCCGGCGTCGCTCAGTGGCTGGAAGCTTAACCTCGGAAGATAGCTATGCGTTATCTCGAACGGCGCTAGCGAGGTGGCTTTAGACAGTGCCGAGTTGGTGCAGAACTCGGCTATTAGCAACACCTTAACCTATTCTTCTTAATAGTAGCTGCAGAAGGTCCGTAGATATTGTTCTATCTTACGGTTAGCTACCTTAGATTGACCGTTAGTTTGAGGGTAAGCGGCTGTGCTAAGCTTTCTACGAATTCCGAGGGCTTGGTTAATAGCTTTCTATACGTCGGCTGTGAATTGCGGACCCCTATCTGTAGTAATAGTGTCCGGCAGCCTATAGTGCTTCTAGACGTGTTGGATCAACATTCTCGCCGTTTCTTCCGTAGTAGTTCTGTTATCTCTCGCTTAGCAGGGGATAAAGTAGCATTCCTTGCTTAGTCAGTCCACTACATTTAGCGTAGCGTTATATCTATCGGAGTCTGGTAGGCCGGTTACGAAGTCCATCGTAATGTGTTGCTACAGTTTCTCAGGGATCGGAAGTGGCTTCAACAGACTGGCTAGAAGACCGTAACGTAGCTTCGCGGCTCGGCATATATAGCAATTGGCGATAAACCAGTGGATCCGCTCGTAAATCCGCGGAAACTAGTAGATCGTTCTTACAGCCTGCATTGTTTTCTTCGCTCTAGCGTAGCTAACATCCATAGAGTTATAGACCAATTAGATAACCTTCGTAACCAGTTCTTCCGGAACTATTAGCTTTCCTAAGCCTGTTCTGCCTAGCCTTTGTTGCTAGTTAAGCTACTCTACCTTTTCGTAGAGAGTTTCTTCCTTAGGGGCCGGCTCTATCGGTTCCGGTTCGGTCTGCAGTTCGGCCGCGCAGATCCCTGCTTCCTTTAACACCTCGGCGTCTACTATCCGTTCGGTCAGTATCTTCTGAAACATGTTTAGATCTTCCTTTGCGCAGCTCGTCTTCCCTTCTCTTCGCGTTAGTGCATTAGCCTTTCCGTTTTAAGCCCCTAGTCGATAGGTAATCTTAAAGTCAAACCCGGATAGGTAGGCAGCCTACCGTGCTTAACGTCGTAAGAGCTTCTGCGTCTTTATAAAGTAGGTCAGCGACTGGTAGTCCGTAAGAACCTAGACCGTGCTCTTTCTAGCTATAAGCTCTGGCTTCCACTCCTCGAACGCCTGTATAATAGCTAGCAGTTCTTTATCGTAGATCGCGTAGTTCCGTTCGGCCTCTGTTATAGACTTGCTAAAGAAAGCCACTGGATAGAGGGTTTCGTCGTTGCTATATTAAGAAAGGACCCCTACCGTTACTGTATCCGAAGCGTCCGTTTCTACATAGATCGTCTTTTCCGGTTGGAAGTGCACCAGAACCGGCGCCGAAGCTACTGCTTCTTTCAGCTGTACAAAAGCTTCCGTGCACTTCTTATTCTATAGGCCGGCGGCCTCTTTCTTTAGTGCTTCGTTTAGGGGTCTCGCTATCTTGCTAAAGTCTTTAATAAACCGTCGATAGTAGCTGTAGAATCCGAGAAACGCCCTAATCTGCGTAGTGTTTCCGGATTTCGGCTGCTTCCATTCCGCGACAGCGGCGACCTTTGATAGGTCTATCCGAATTCCGTCTCTTCCTACGATAAGACCGAGATATTTGACCTCGGTTTGGTAGAACTCGCTCTTTTTCGTGTCCGCGTTCAGTCCGACCTCGCGGAGCCTAGTCAACACCTTCTCGATATGGTCCGTATGCTGCTCTCTCGTTCTATCTGTATAGATAAGGATATCGTCCAGGTAAATAGACACGAACCGTTCTAACATGTCTATAAAGGTATAGTTTATAAAGCGTTGCTACACTGCCGGCGCGTTAGTAAGTCCGAAAGGCATTACTAACCACTTGAAATTGCCTATATGCGTCGCGAACGTCGTAAGATCTTCCGTCTGTCCTTTCTCGTTTCTTAGTCGATAGAACGCTTGGCGGATGTCCAGCTTGCTAAACCACTTAGCCGTTGCTATGCGCTGTATAGTCTTATCTATTAGCAGCAGTAGGTATACGTCTCTCTTGGTAACCTCGTTAAGGCCTCGATAGTCTACGCAGAGTCGCAGACTACCCCCTAGTTTCCTTACGAAAAGAATCGGTAACGCATATTCGGCAGAACTCAGCATAATAAACTTCTTTACTAGGTTTTTACGAACGAACACCTCTACTTAGTCCAGTTCTGCTAGCGACAGTCGTCTTAGGGGCTCGGTTCTTAGCAGCGTAGCCCCCTCTTTCAATCGGATCTTGTTGTCGTATTCTGGACGATAGAGCGGCAATAGGTTGGAGTCGGCTCTTAAGAACACGTTAGCGTAATCGTAGAGCTCCGCTAGTAACACTTCCAGTAGATCCACTTCTTCTTCTGCTATTATCTTCCAGTAATCTTCGATGTCTTTTATTAAGATAGTGTAAATCTCGTTGTCTAGTAACTTCGCGAGGGCCGATAAAGCTTCTAAACTTATTATTCCGACGATGGCCAGGGATTCGGAACGATCGGACGGAGCCTCTTTCGCGGACTCCGTAGCTTTCGGCTCGGCGGCGGCAGTAGCGGTCGTTCCGAAGGTCCCTGCTCCGCCACTCTAGGTTTTGAATCTAATCGTTCCTTTATCTACGTCGATAATGGCTTTCTGGTTCTTTATCTATTTCTGCCCTATAATAATGTCGAACCTTCCGATATCTATAATTTGGAACGTCGCTTCTGTAGTGCGACCAGCCAAGGTAGTCTTTAGCAGCACGTAGTGCGTGACGTTTTCCGTGTCTTGTCTATTATACGCCGAAATCCGCGTCGGCGACGCTAGCTCTACTAGTTAGCTATATCCTTTTATCAGTTTCCGAACCAGTCGGTAGTGGATCGCCGCTCCGATAAGGGCTCCAGTATCAATAAATGCTTTCAGCTAGAGGGGTCTACTCGACTTCTCGACAGGGTAGATCGTAATAGGAAGGATAATCGCCGTTTCCGTATTCACTTCTACAGCTGCCGAGAGCGGATCGCTGCAGCTGTTAATGCTTTCTTCTCGTAGCGATTCGCTCCGATTCGGTGCCCTATTGTCTATGCTAGGTAGGGGGCCTATCCGTCCAGCCGGTCTTTTTCTATAATTCTTAACTGCATCCCGCCGTCTATGCTGTTAGTGTCGTTCGGAGCCGACTCTATAGCTTGTATAGCCTTTCTCGGTGTCTGTAGCTGCTTTATAACACGATACTCCTGCTTCTGCTAGGCCGTTGCCTAGCATCTCGTAGTAATATAGCTAGGCTTTCTATACGCATAGCAGGTAGGGACGAACGACGAACGCTGTAACTGATATAGTGGCTGCTGGGGGCGTTGTCGGAAGGGCGCAGGGGCTCTCGTCGGCTGCGCCGACGGCGACGGCTTCTGAATTAGTTTACGTGTCGTCGGTTTTCCGTACGCGTTCAAGTTTCTAGCGGTGACTCTCGCCTAGTGCACGAAGCTCTGAAGGTCCTCGTCTTCTACCGACGCTATAGCTGCAGCGAGCTCAGGGCTCAGTTTCTGTCTTAGTAAGTGTAGCTACTTATCCTTAGCCACTCTCGCTCTAATAGCATATTTTCTAAACAATCCGTAGAACTCCTTAAACATCTGCCAGTTCTGGTTGATATTGTCCAGTTGTTCGCAGGCCGTCTTCTTCTGGAAGGGGTCTCCGAAACGCTAGTCCAGCGCCTTAATAGCGTTGTCGGCGGTTACTTCTTCCAGGTCTGCTACTAGCGAAAAAGCTTTACCTTCTAATCGCGATTCTAGGTACGCTAATCTATCCTCTTTGCTGCTCGATACGTGATTGCGGCTTATCTTATTCTTAATCTTCTTCTTAAATACCTCCTATGCTTTAGGGTCTTCGCTACTAAAAACAGGTAGGTCCAGCAGTAGCGTTATCGTAGTGCCACCTTAACTATAGACCGCCAGTAAGGCGGTCTCTGCGTAGGCTTCCTGCCGCAGTAGCAGCGACTTCGCTGCTTCTATATTAGCTATTTGATGCTTTAGCGCCTTTAGCTGCACTAATCGATTCGCCGCCTTGTTTTCTAACACGTCGATAATAGTTTCTACCGATTCCTTCTCGGCCCTTACCGCTTTAGTTTCTTCTCTTAGTTGTCTGTTCTCTTCCAGCGTTCTGTGGAACAGCGTCTTAATAAGGTCTATACTATTGTAGACCTTTCCTATCCTATTCTCGTTTATATAGTCCTTAAGTTCCTTAAGCGTGCAGTCGTAGATTTTCTTGTATTCGCTTATTCGTTCCTTAATCTCTGCGATCTCTTCCGAAGTAAAACCGCTAATAATAATCTTATTATTAATGACACTAGAGCGCCTACTCGCTCTGTAAGCCTTTCCTTTTCTGCTTCTGCTGCAGCCTATAACGCCGCTCTCTACTGCTAAGAAGCCTTCTATCTTCTTACAGTGCCTTTAGGGGTTGTTGTTTTAGTGTGTGTATAGGTGCGCGTGCGTTATTCAGGTTTCCGGATAGTTCGACGGGTCCTTTCGCGCAGCGCGGTGTTAGTGTAGAGAGTGAGTTCAAGATATAATAATCCAGGCACGCAGATATAATTTAATACGGCCTTTTTAATAACTATATCTTAAACTAAGGAGGGAAAGGAATCTATGTAGTAGTAGTAGTAGGCTTTCGTAGTGGTAGTGCCAAGGCCCGGCTCGGTCTGTTCCGGAACCTAAATCCTGGAAGGGGGGCCGAGCCGAAATCTAGGGTCCACCCTATTAATCTGTCCTACCTCTTTCCACCGCTGCAACAGATAGTAGATAGTAGATAGTAGACAGTAGTAGACGGTAGACAGCAGGGGGAGAAGGCAGGCAGGGAATAGAAAGAACAGGGGGAGGGAAAGAGAAGGGAGGGGCTTAAGGTAACTGCCTGCTATAAGAGGGAATAGCAAGCAGGGCAGCTGCTACAAATAGGTAAAATGGCAAGAGGCAACCGCGACCTAGGGGGGCGACGAGCGACGACGACTTGGACAGCCAAAAAAAAAAAATAGGAAGTCGCGACCTGCCAAAGGAACAGCAGGAGCTAAGTAAGTTCGGTACGCCGCTGTACGAAAAGGGCACTATAATAAGGGAAGGGGAGGAGTATTGTTAGGGGGCGCCGCCTAGCCCAGGTCCTGGACCCGACCTAAGCTAACTATCGTCCTAAGGACTACAACTTAGCAGCGCTAGCATAACCCTACCCTCTATACGGAACTACCGACAGGACCCTACTCCTGTACAGAGGGAGAACCTTATAGTCCTACACAAAGGGGAACCACCGCTCCTCTAAATAGAGGGAAAACTCTGCACTACTATACAGAGGAGGGAACTCCCGATCTTCTGTATAGAGGGTGAACCTTGCATCACTATATAGAGGGAAATTGCTAGCTTAGCTTTGTAGGTACAAATTGTACAGCAGCAGACGACGAAGGAACTGCCTATTAGTTCCTTTATATAGATACCTAGCCTTAAGTTTCTAAACCAAGATTCTTAAGCCCCTTACACTCTAGTAGTAGTTGCCTTATTTGCTATTACCTTATATAGCCTATAGTTACCCTATATATTAGGTCCTCCTCCCCTCTCTTTAACGCTACTATATCTATAAGCCTGTCTATTAGGATCCTAAAGCTAAGGTAGAGGAGAACCTGCAAGTAGTTATAAGGGTACAGGAGGCGCTCGGTCCTAGGAGGCGGTTCCAATTTCTCTAGTTATAGTTAACGTATACTTAGAGGTATGCTTCTAGTATAGAATTGACCCTCTCTGTTGCTCTGTCTGTCTATAGGTGCTATACAGTTAATAGGCGACATTTTACGTTTAACAATTAGCAGATCCTAGCCTAGAGTTAGCTTGTAAACTATATACCCTAGTTAGATACAATTAACCTAGGGAACCTGTGCTTGCTAAACGTCGTCTGTACGAATGCCTAGGCAGTGTCCTTAGCTGTAATAGAGTCTATTCCCTCTAGTATTACCTCCCTTATTAGCTTGTCTATAACTACTATAATGTTGTAGCGTCCGTCGCTCTTAGGGAGGTCTGTAATAAATCTATAGTTAGGTCTTACTAAGGCTAGTCCGGTATTGGCAGGGGTTTTAATAGGCTGTACTTTAGTTTATACTAAGGCTTCGTCTGTCTGTAGACATCGCAGTTCTGTACGAACCTATAGATATCCTTCGCTATTGCTAGCTAGTAGTAGTCCTTAGCGACGATACTGTAAGTCTCCTCGCGCCCTAGGTACCTAGTTGCTATTAAGTCGTACGACTGTTGTATTAAGCTTATATAGAGCTTCTCGTCTATAAGGTCCTAAATCCGATTCCTAAACTTTAGGTTGTTCTCTTTGTCTACTGTGCACTCTGCTGCTAATATCTTAAGATAGAGCTCTGCTAAGAGCTTCCGCTGTCCTCCTTAGATCGCTATATAGGCTCCTTAGTATACGTCGCCTTTTTCTACTGCCTCTTCCTATACCTATAGCTAGGGTTCCTATATATATATTGCTGCTAGGCGGATAGCCTCCTCGTCTAGCTCTTCCTTAAACATCTGGAATGTTCGTAATTTAAGTCGTTTATTATCGTACGTCGCTAGCATGTCTTAGTCTTATCTAGATAGTGCGTCGGCCCTGCTATTGTCCTTTCCTTTATAGTACTAGAGTCTTATATTAAAACGGCTTAGATATATCGCCTATTATATATATCTCTTAGAAAGCTTCTAGAGCTGTATAAAGTACTCGAGATTCTTGTAGTTAGTTAGGGCAAGGAACTTAGGAACTAAGCAGAGTTCTCTATCTTATGCCTTGCAGCACTGTATAACTGCTAGCAATTCCTTGTTATAGATAGGGTAGTTACATTCGGCTAGGGAGTTCTTCTTAGAGAAATATATATATTGGTATAGGAGGCTATCTAGGCCTACCTGCGAGAGGATACCTTCTATATAGTACTCTAAGGAGTCGGTTTCTAGTATCGATGTACGTTCTAGATCGAAGGCAGCAAGCGTTAGTCCTGTAGTAAAGAGCTCCTTTAGCTTGTTAAAGCTTCTATTATACTTGTCCGTCTACTTAAACTGCTTGTCCTTATATATTAGCTTAACTAGAGAGCGTACTATCTCTAAGTAGTTCTATATAAACTAGCAGCAGAAGTTGGCAAACCTAAGGAATTCTTGTACGTCCTTAATACTTATAGGGGGCTTCTATTGCTTAATAGCATTAATCTTCTTCCTGTCTATACTAATGCCCTTTCTAGCCTTAATAATAAACCCTAGGTATTTTATATACTATATACTGAATTTATATTTGTCGATATCGGGGTACAACCTAGCCTGTTACAGACAGTCTAGCACCTTCTTAACGTCTTGTATATAGTCCTTGCAGGTGCCGTCTGTAAATACTAGAGTGTCGTTAAGATATCTAGAGTAGATATTGTCTAGAAGTCCTTGCAAAAACCTGTTAATGTACTTCTAGAAGGTTGCTAGCGCGTTCGCAAGGCTAAAGGAGGTAACAAGCTACTCGAAAAGTCTGTACCTTATATAGAAGACAGTTATCTATTTATATCCTTCCTTAATCCGTATCTTATAGAAGGCTAAGACAACGTTAAGCTTAGTAAACTACTTTGCCTTGCTAATCCGTCTAAGGATCTCCTTAATAAGGGATAGGATATACTAGTCCTTCTTAGTAATCGCGTTAATGCCTCTATAGTTTATACAGAAATGCAAGCCGGCCGAGCCTTCCTTATAAACAAACAGTACTAGGGCTCCAGCTAATAACATACTTGTATAAATAAAACCCTTAGTAAGTAGGTCGTCTAGTGTCTTGCGTAGCACTAGGAGTTCTCTAGAGGACATACTATATAGTAGACTGTACAGTACTTTAGGTAGGCTCCTATCTAGACAGGGCTCGAGCTAGATGTTGTATTCGATTCCTTCTCCTTAGTGTAGGGACAGTTTCGAGGCCGATTTTGGTTCGTGATACGGATGTGGATATAGACAGCTGGCAGCTAGGCTTGGCAGGGCCAGGCTTGGCACATACTTAAATACCTCCCTCCGCTTGTACGTAGATTCTTCCCTCTCTAGCCTTAGATATAGTTATTAAAGACGGGTATTAACCTTGCGTCTACTGCAGTCAGATCATTATATCCAAGGCTTAAAACTAACACCTAACCTGCACTACGCGAAAGAGCCCGTTAAATTATATCCGGGTACTCGATTAACGCACGTGCAACCGACCTAGAGTGTGTACTGTATATGTACGAAGGAGGCTGTTAAATTATATCCGGTTACTTAATCGTACATGTGCATGCTACTCTACCCCCCCCCCCCTCCCCCGATCGAGAAGAAGAGAGAGTTTTAGGGAAGAGAAGTGCCCCTATCGAGAAGAAGAGTTTTAAAGAGAGAGGTCCATTACAGAGGACATCGAGAAGAAGAGTTTTAAAGGGAGAGGTCCATTACAGAGGACATCGAGAAGGAGAGTTTTAGGGAAGAGAGGTGCCCCTATCGAGAAGAAGAGAGAGTTTTAAAGAAGAGCGACGAGTACGACGAGAGCGAAGAGAGCGACGAGAAGGTCGAAAAGGACGATGTAGGAGCGATAAGGACGAGGAGCGAGAGCGACAACGACGGAGCGATAACGACAAGAGCGCACCTAGCAGGACCTAGGGCGACGACATTCGTTTTTTTCGGGTCTTTAACAGACCAATTCAGGTCTTTAACAGACCATTCTATTTGGACAAAGCCAATCAGGACATTTAGCAATCGAGATATACAGCAATTGGTACAGCGACAAGACAAGACACATCTGCAGACAGGCACAGCTGCTGCAGACAACACAGCTGCAGGCAACACAGAGCTGCTACAGACAACACTAGGCCGAGCAATCCAGGCCGAGCAATCTAGGCACGAGCACCTAGGCACAAGCATACAGGTACAGCTGCTGCAGACAACAGAGGGCATAGCTTTAGGCAACACAAGGCAATACAGCTGCTGCAGGCAACATACTGTTTAGAAGGACAGTTCAGAGGTAGCACAGTTTAGAGGCAGCACAGTTCAGAGGCAGCACAGTTTAGAGGCATAGCTACAGAAAGGCACAGCTGCTGCAGACGAGGCACACCCGCTGCAGACAGGCACAGCAGCTACAGACAAGGCACAGCAGCTACAGACAACACAAGGCTGCTGCAGACAGGCACAGCTGCTGCAGACAGACACAGCTGCTGCAGACAACACAGACAACAGAGGCACAGCTGCAGACAACTAGGTACGAGCACTAGGCAGAGCACCAGGCAGAGCACCAGGCAAAGCACAAGGCAAAGCGACCGTTTGAGAAACGACGGCTCGAGAAGCAACCGTCGAGAAGCGAGCGACCGTCGAGAAGCGACCGTCTGAGAAGCAACCGACAAGAAGCGACCGTCGAGAAGCGACACGTGTTTGCAAGACAACCTCAGCGACCTCCGCGGCCTCAACGACATCCGCAACCTCCGCGACCCCGACGGCCTCCGCGACCCCGACGACCTCCGCGACCTCTACGACCTCTGCGACCTCTAAGACCTCTGCAGCAAACAAGGCAGTAAACAAGGCAGCAAACAAGGCAGCAAACAAGGCAGCAAACAAGGCACCAATTAAGGCCGAAAGCGACGGCAAAACGCACGAGATTAAAGCCCAAAAAGGCACGAGATTGAGGCTCAAAACGGCACGAGATTGAGGCTTAAAAAGGCACGAGATTGAGACTTAAAACGCACCAAAATTGAAGCTCAAAAGCGACCTCAAGAGCGACCTGTTTTGGAGCGACCTGATTGGCCGATAGCAAAGCTGAATCTGCGAACCCTACGATCTATTTTGATGCGACTATAATGCGACCTGGTTTGACTCGATACCTGCGACCTGGTTTGACTCGATACCTGCGACCTGGTTTGGCACGACGCGACCTGGTTTAGCTAATTGCGATGGTTTAGCTAATTGCGATTAATGGGCTGATTGCGATGGATCGGCTGATTGCGATTAAGGGCAATCGCTGGTTAGGGAGGGCGGTAGTAATACGGATGTGGATGTAGACAGCTGGCAGCCAGGCTTGGCAGGGCCAGGCTTGGCACATACTCAAATACCTCCCTCCACTTGTACGTAGATTCTTCCCTCTCTAGCCTTGGATATAGTTATTAAAGACGGTTATTGACCTTGCGTCTACTGCAGTCAGATCAGTTCGAAGAGGTCTAGGTATTCTGCGTATTCTAATAGGAGCTTTGTATAGGGGTCTGTAACTTCCTTAGGTACTAAGGCCTTCTTAATGTCTATAGTTATAGTATTAACCTTAGCGGTTAAGCTAGCCTTGCCCTCGGCTTTAGTATTGCTACCTAGTAGAACCCTCCCTTAGTCTTAGAGCGTCTGCTTTGTAGCTGCTAGGTACAGGCGTCCTCGTCTAACGTCGAGCTTGCCCTACTAGCACTCTATCTATAGTTTCCCTAATATTAGGTTATACCCTAGCTTGTCTCGTATAATATAGAGATATAAGTCCTGCTTATAGTGTCCTTACAGCTCTATTGTTACTTTTACTATATAGGTAATGTTCGGTCCTTATCTAGTAATACCTAGTATATATACAGGTATAGTAGGGGTCGTCTTAATGCAGTGTTTCTATACGAAGTCTTTGCTAATTACTCTATATACCAAACACCCTGTATCGATTAGCGTCTGCGCAGTAGCAGTCCTGTTTAGCGTAGGTTGTACGATAAACAGTGTAGTCGTTATATAGTTGCTCTTAAAAGATAGCTAAGTAGTGCTTTAATTTAGCAATATATCTTGTATATACCTCTAGCTAAGCCTTCGCTTAGAGGCTACTCTTTTCCCGACTTATTATTGTCTAAGAGGAACTCTTAGGTCTTAGGTTAGGGTGCTGCAGTTGCTACCTGTTAGGGGGCGCTGTAAGGGGCTCAAGAATCTTGATTTAGAAACTTGAGATTGGGTATCTATATAAAGGAACTGATAGGCAGTTCCTTCGTCGTCTGCTGCTGTACGATTTGTACCTACGAAGCCAAGCCAGCAATTTCCCCCTTATGCAGGGGTGCTAGGTTCACCCTCCGTACAGAGGGTCGGGAGTTACTTCCTCTGTACGGTGGTGCGTCGTTTACCCCGTTTAGAGGGGCGGTAACTCCCCTTCGGTAGCTCCCCTTCGTGCAGGACCGTAGTGTTCTCCCTCTGTACGGGAGTAGGGTCCTGTCGGCGGTTCTGTACGGAGGGAGGGGTCGTGCTAGCGCCGCTAAGTCGCAGTCCTTAGGGCGACGGTCGGCTTAGGTCGGGTTTAGGGCCTGGGCCGGACGGCGCGCCCCTAACAATACCCCCCCCTCCCTCTCGTAGTGTTTCTTCCGTACAGCGTCGCGCCTAAGTTAACTAGCTCCTGTTGTTTCTTTGGCGGGTTGCGGCTTCCTATTCCGTCCGGTCGTCTAAGTTATCGCCCCTCGCTACTTCCCTTTAGTTGTAGTTGCCTCTTGCTATTTGATCTGTTTGTAGCAGCTGCCTTGTTCGCTATTTCCCTTATAGTAGGCAGTTAGCTCCAGCCTTCTCCTTTCTTTTCCCTCCCTTATACCGTCTACCGTCTACCGTCTATCCACTATTACTACTACTACCGTCTACCGTCTATCTACTATCACTACTACTACCTGCTACCAACTACTAACCGCTAACCGGCTACTCCACTATGTCGTCCGCCCTGTCCGATGGCTCCTCTGTAGCTACTAGCTCCGCCTCCTCCCCTCCTCCGGCTGGGGTCCCCCCCTACTTCGCTCTCTAGGAGTAGGACGCGCAACTTGACTAGCAGCTACTCCTCCGGTTCGTACGGAATCCCGTCTTCTGTACAGTCTAGGCTGACATCTTAGGTACTACACCTGCGAGCAGCAGGATGCAGCCAGGCTCCCCTTCTACGCCTTCTAGAGTAACCCTGTCTAGGTTATACCTAAGGGGGTAGGCATAGCCCGGCCGTCGTACGTTAATGCCCTCCTTATCGCTACCTAGGGCCAGCTCTGTGCCCCCTGCCCTAACTCTCCCTAGCCTACATTTGGCCTATACCGCCTCCTAGGCTTCTAGGCTAGGGTGTGTGCCTCGTGCAAGTAGAAGGATAGCTCCTTCTACTGCCCCTCCCGTTCGTCCCTTGGCCGTTCCTTTCTTCCAGCCTTTATATCGTACAGTGTTGTACGATGTCGTGTTAGCAGGGCCCGTAGTGTCCTACGTCGTAATGCTCGGTCCTTTGACAACCCTAGTCCGCCTGCGGCTACCCTATCCTTAGGGCAGATCGTGCCTCCTTCCGTCGTACAGTGCAGTGTTACTGTAACTAGGCAGGGGGATAATTCTCCTCCTACCTGTCCAGTGCAGTTGTATCTTGCAGAGCCTCGTACAGTTCCTACGTAGGTTCTGCCTATCCTCTCTATTTTACTAAGCACTCTGTCTTCCCTCGCCTCCTTCGACTTTTAAGGATCCCCTCTACCTTATACTCTTCCTAGCCCTCGGTTATAATTGCAGGTAGGCGCGCGTTGTTAGTCGTCTAGTGCGGCAGGGGTCCCGTGTTCGCTAGTTGTACGAGGTCTACGTAAAAGACTAGGTAGATCCCTAGGGGGGTGTCTAGTCGTACAGCGTATGTCCCTACCGGCCGGATTACTGTAAACTTCCTGTTCCTCTAGTCTAGCTTCTTGCTTAGCCGGTCCGTACAGATGTTCCGCTGGTTTAGCTAGACCTAATCCCCTGCCTTATACCTTAGTGCCGCCTGTCGTCCCTTATTGGCCTGCTCTTCCGCATTCTGCTAGGCTATAGCTAGGCTCGCCTTTGCCTATTGGTAGGCGTTCGTAATCGTCTATACGATAGCCTCTCCTTGCTGGATTAGGGATCGTACAGGGCGCAGGGTGTTACTGCTTAGGGTCGGCGGGAGCAGGGAGTAGTCGTATCTGTAGGTCGTAAAGAAGGGGGACAGTCCTATAGCATCGGCCGTACGGCTATTAATAGCTAGCTCCGCTATAGGGAGGAGTCGGTTCTAGTTCGTCTAGTTATAGTCTACGTACGCTTAGAGGTATGCTTCCAAAGTTGAATTAACCCTCTCCGTCGCACCGTCTGTTTGTAGGTGCTATACGGTTAACAGACGACGTTCTACCTTTAGCAACTAACAGATCCTTGCCTAGAGCTAGCTCGTAAACTGTGTCCCCTAGTCTAATACGATTAACCTAGGGAAACCGTACTTACTAAACGTCGTCTATATAAAGGCCTAGGCAGTGTCCTTAGCTGTAATAGAGTCTATTCCCTCTAGTATTACCCCCTTCGTTAACTTGTCCGTAACTACTATAATGTTCTGCCGTCCGTCGCTCTTAGGGAGGTCCGTAATAAAGTCTACTGTTAGATCTTGCTAGGGCCGGTCTGGTATCGGCAGGGGCTTCAGCAACCTATGCTTTAGCTCGCGCTAGGGCTTCGTTCGTCTGCATACATTGCAGTTCCGTACGAACCTACGAATGTCCTTTGCTATCGCCGGCTAGTAGTAGTCCTAGGCGATAATGCTGTACGTCTCCTCGCGCCCTAGGTGCCTAGTAGCTATAGAGTTATGCGCCTGTTGTATTAAGCTTATACAGAGCTCCTCGTCTGCCGGGACCTATATCCGATTCCTAAACCTTAGGTTGTTCTCCTCGTCTACTGAACACTCGGCTGTCGACACCTTAAGATAGAGCTCGGCTAGGAGCTTCCGTTGCCCTCCCTAGATCGCTGTACGGGCCCCTTAGTATACCTCGTCCTTTTCTACTGCCTCTTCCTATGCTTGCAGTTAGGGTTCCTATAGGTGTGTCGCTGCTAGGCAGATAGTCTCCCTGTCCGGCTCCCCCTTGAACATCTGGAATGTTCGTAACTTAAGCCAGTCGTCTTTATACGTCGTTGGCATGTCCTAGTCCCGTCTAGACAGTGCACCGGCCCTGCTGTTATCCTTGCCCTTGCGGTACTAGAGTCTTATGTTAAACTGGCTTAGGTACATTGCCTATCGTATATGCCTCTTGGACAGCTTCCGGGGTTAAGTAAAGTATTCCAGGTTCTTGTAGTCTGTTAGGACGAGGAACTTAGGCACCGAGCGGAGTTCTCTATCCTAGGCTTCGCAACACTGTACAACTGCTAGCAACTCTTTGTCGTAGATAGGGTAGTTGCACTTAGCTAGGGAGTTCTTCTTAGAGAAATACGCGCATAGGTGTAGGAGTCCGTCTGAGCCTACCTGTAACAGGATACCCCCGATGTAGTACCCTAAGGAGTCAGTTTCCAGTATTGTCGTACGCTCTAGGTCGAAGGCGGCGAGCGTTGGTCCTGTAGTAAAGAGCTCCTTTAGCTTGTCGAAGCTCCTATTACATTCGTCCGTCTATTTGAACTGCTTGTCTTTGTGCGTTAGTTTAACTAGGGGGCGTACGATCTCTGAGTAGCTCCGTATAAACTGGCGGTAGAAGTTGGCAAACCCAAGAAATTCCTGTACGCCCTTAACGTTCGTAGGTGGCTTCTATTGCTTAATAGCATCAATCTTCTTCCTGTCTATACTAATGCCTTTCCCTGCCTCGATAATAAAACCTAGGTATTTCGTACGTTGGACGCTGAATTCGCATTTGTCGATGTCGAGGTACAAGCCTGCCCGCTGCAGTCAGTCCAGCACCTTCTTAACATCTCGTACGTAATCTGCATAGGTGCCGTCTGTAAAAACCAGGGTGTCGTTAAGGTATACCGAGCAGATATCGTCTAGTAACCCTTGTAGGGACTTGTTAATGTACCTTTAGAAGGTTGCCGGTGCATTGGCAAGGCTGAAGGGGGTAACAAGCTACTTAAAAAGGCCGTATCTCGTACGGAAGGCCGTTATCTATTTATAGCCTTCCTTAATCCGTATCTTATAGAAGGCCGAGACTACATTAAGCTTGGTGAACTACTTCGCCTTGCTGATCCGCCTAAGGGTCTCCTTAATAAGGGGTAGGGGGTACCGGTCCTTCTTAGTAATTTCGTTAATGCCCCTATAGTCTACGCAGAAACGCAATCCGGCCTTCCCCTCCTTATAGACAAACAGTACTAGGGCTCCCGCGGACGACGTACTGGCCTAAATAAACCCTTTAGCAAGCAGGTCGTCCAGCGTCTTGCGCAGTACCAAGAGTTCTCTAGAGGACATTCCGTACAGCAGTCCGTACAGTACCTCTAGCAGGCCCCTATCCGGACGGGGTTCTAGCTAGATGTTATAATCAATCCCTTCCCCTCGGTATAGCAGCAGCTTCGAGGCCGACTTTAGTTTAAAGAGGTCCAGGTAACTAACATACTCTCTTAGGAGCTTCGTATAGAGGTTTGTCGCCTCCTTAGGTGCTAATGCCTTCTCGATGTCCGCCGTCGCTGTGTTAATTTCGGCCTTAGTATTGCTACCTTATAGGTACCTCCCCTGGTCCCGGATCCTCTACCTTATTACTGCCAGGTACAGCCGTCCTCGTCCGACATCTAGCTTGCCCTTCTAGCGCTCTATCTAAGGCTTTCCTAGTATTAGGTTATACCCTAACTTGTCCTGTACAACATAGAGGTATAAGTCTCGCTCGTAGTGTCCCTGTACCTCTAATGTTACTTTTACTATATAGGTAATGTCCGGTCCTCGCCCAGTAATGCCTAGCATGCGTACAGGTACCGTAAGGGTCGTCTTAATCTAATGTCTCTGTACGAAGTCCTCGCTAATTACTCTATATACCAAACATCCTGTGTTAATTAATGTCCGCGCCGTTGCAGACCCGTTTAACGTCGGCCGTACGATAAACGGCGTCGTCGTTATGTAATTGCTCTTAAAAGATAGCCAAGTAACGCTTTGATTTGGCAGTCTATCTCGCGCCTGCCTCTAGCAGAGTCTTCGCTTAGAGGCTACTCTTTTCCTAACTCGTCGTCGTCTAAGTAGGACACCTGATCTTCTTGTTAAGGCGCCGCAATTGCTACCCTCGCAGTAGTCGGCCGTCCCCCGGGTCTCTCTGCTGGCAGAAGCCTGCAATTCCGTACGGTATAGCCTATCTTGCTACACTAGTAGCAGCTCCCTTCTGCTCGCCTCTTGTTAAGGGTAGCCGTATCTACCTATTGCGCCCTTTTGGTAGCAGTCCTTAGCCGTATAGTAGCTGCTGCTGCTACCCTCGTCGTCGTCGGCTCCTAGTCTATAGCGTCTATCTGTCGCTAGGGGGGTTGTCTTATCTCCTAAGTACGGCCTATCCGTCCTAGCCTGCGTTGCTAGTCGTCGACTATCCTAAGAAGGTCGCAGAATTCCTCGTACATAGCTGGCCGCATTACACCTACTAGCCCCGTTATAATCTCCTTAGAGAGGCCTACCTCTAAAGAGGTAATTTTCATTCTGTCCTCCTATTGGAGACCCCCTGCTTCTACTAAAGTCTAGTCAAATTCCGCGAGGAATTCTCGTACGGTCTTGCGTCCTTGTTTTATTATATTAACCTGTAAGAGTGCTCGGCTCTCGCAGTCCGGGTCCTTGTAGCTCTTGTCTAGAGCTGCCTAGAGCATCGTTGTCGTAGCTATCGCCAGGTTGGCGATAGCCGTCTCGTAGTACGGTAGAATTCGTGCTGCTGCCCTGCCCTTTAACCTCCTAAAGAGGTAGACTACCTTGTCCAGCTCGGTCGGGTATGCTCCTAAGTCTACTAGGAGCTTAGAGCGTATCTAAGCTGCCTAGGAGGGGTACTCGGCCGGAGCCTTACTATCGTACGTAGAGACGTCGGGGAGTTTGCTCTTAGGGGTCGGGGTGTAGGTTATAGTGTTCGTCGTCGTCGTAGGGGTCGGATCGCAATCAGACGCCCTAAGCTGTCGTAGCTCCTGTTCCTGTTAGGAAATCATCGCAGCCTAGTAGCTTACTTGTTGTTCGAGCTGCCTCTTGCTTTCTAGCAGCTCCTCGTATACGCGGTGCATATGTCCGTCTATAGCCGTAGGTTCTATAGGGATGTCGCCGTCTATCTTTGTCCTATTACTGCAGTTACCGACAGTAAGATCAGTTCCTAATATAAGGGGCTTAAGAATCTTGATTCAGAAACTTAAGATTGGGTATCTATATAAAGGAACTAATAGGCAGTTCCTTCGTCGTCTGCTGCTGTACGATTTGTACCTACGAAGCCAAGCCAGCAATTTCCCCCTTATGCAGGGGTGCTAGGTTCACCCTCCGTACAGAGGGTCGGGAGTTACTTCCTCTGTACGGTGGTGCGTCGTTTACCCCGTTTAGAGGGGCGGTAACTCCCCTTCGGTAGCTCCCCTTCGTGCAGGACCGTAGTGTTCTCCCTCTGTACGGGAGTAGGGTCCTGTCGGCGGTTCTGTACGGAGGGAGGGGTCGTGCTAGCGCCGCTAAGTCGCAGTCCTTAGGGCGACGGTCGGCTTAGGTCGGGTTCAGGGCCTGGGCCGGACGGCGCGCCCCTAACAGGCGCCGTCCAGCCTAGGTCCTAGACCTAAGCTAGCTGTCGCCCTAAGGACTGCGACTTAGCGGCGCAAGTACACACTACCCTCGGTATAGAGTTACTAACAGGACCCTACTCCTATATAAAGGGAGAATCCTATAGCCCTATACAGAGGGGAATTGTCGCCCCTCTAAACAGAGGGAAAACTCTGCACTACTATATAGAGGGAAACTCCCAGCCCTCTATACAGAATGTAAACCTTGTACCTCTATATAGATAGAAATTGCTAGCTTAGCTTTGTAGGTACAAATTGTACAGTAGTAGACGACGAAGGAACTGCCTATTAGTTCCTTTATATAGATACCTAGCCTTAAGTTTCTAAACCAAGATTCTTAAGCCCTTATATTAGGAACTAATCTTACTGTTAGTAACTGCAGTAATACAATAAAGATAGACGGCGACATCCCTATAGATCCTGCAGCTATGTAGGATTAGATACACTGCACGTAGGAGGAGCTGCTAGCACATAAGAGGCAGCTCGAACAGTAAGTAAGCTACTAGGCTGCGATAATTTCCTAACAGGAACAGGAGCTACAACAGCTTAGGGCGTCTAATTGCGATCCGACCCCTACAACGACAACGAATACGACGGCCTGCACCCCGGCCCCTAAGAGCAAACTCCCTAATGTTACTACTTACAATAGTAAGGCTCTGGCCGAGTACCCCTCCTAGGCTGCTAAGATACGCTCTAAGCTTCTAGTCGACTTAGGAGTATACCCGACTAAGCTAGACAAAGTAGTATACCTCTTTAGGAGGTTAAAGGGCAGGGCAGCAGTACAGATTCTGCTGTACTACGAGACGGCTATTGCTAACCTAGCGATAGCAACTATAACAATGCTCTAGGCAGCTCTTAACAGGAGCTATAAGGACCTAGACTGCGAAAGCTAAGCACTCCTATAGGTTAATACGATAAAGCAAGGACACAAGACTGTGTAAGAGTTCCTTGCAGAATACGACCAGACCCTAGCAGAGATAGGAGGACTCTAATAGGAGGATAGGGTAAAATTTACTACCTTAGAGGTAGGCCTCTCTAAGGAGATTATAACAGGACTAGTAGGCGTAATGCGACCAGCTACGTATAAGGAGTTCTGTAACCTACTTAGGATAGTTAGCGACCAACAGTATAGGCTTTGATAGATAAGCTGCGCTTATAAGATATAACAACCCCTTTAGTAGTAGCAGGACACTATAGACTAGAAACTAACGACGACGAGAGTAGCGGCAGCCGTTACTATACAGCTAGGGGCTGCTGCTAAAAGGGCACAGTAGGTAGACATAGCTACCTTTAATAAGAGACGAGCAGAAGGGAGCTGCTATAGGTATAGCAAGATAGGCTATACTGTACAGAATTGCAGGCTTTTGCTAGTAGAGAGACTTAGGGGACGGCCGACTACTGCAAGGGTAGCAACTGCAGTGCCCTAACAAGAGAATTAAGAGTCCCCCTTAGATAACAATAAGTCGGGAAAAGAGTAGCCTCTAAGCAAAGGCTCTACTAGAGGCATATACAAGATAGATTGCTATATCAAAGCACTACTTAGCTATCTTTTAAGAGCAACTATATAATAACTACGCTGTTTATCGTACGACCTACACTAAACAGGACCGCTACGGCGCGGACACTAATTAACATAGAATGTTTAGTATACAGAGTAATTAGCAAAGACTTCGTAGAGAGACACTATATTAAGACGACCCCTACTATACCTGTATATATGCTAGGTATTACTAGGCGAGGACTGGACATTACCTATATAGTAAAAGTAACGATAGAGCTGCAAGGACACTACGAGCAGGACTTATACCTCTACGTCGTATAGGACAAGTTAGAGTTTAACCTAATATTAGGGAAGCTATAGATAGAGTACTAGTAGGACAAGCTAGACACTAGACGAGGACGGCTGTACCTAGCAGTAACGAAGCAGAGGCTCCGAGACTAAGGGAGAGTTCTATAGGGCGGCAATGCTAAGGCCGAAATCAGCATTGCGACTACAGACATTAAGAAGGCATTAGCGCCTAAGAAAGCAACAGACCCCTATACAAAGCTCCTAGCAGAATACGCAGAATACCTAGACCTCTTTAAGCCAAATTCGGCCTCGAAACTGCTCCTATACTAAGGGGAAGGAATTAACTACGACATCTAGCTAGAGCCCTGTCCAGATAGGAGCCTGTCTAAAGTACTGTATAGTCTGCTATATAGCATATCCTCTAGAGAACTCTTAGTACTATACAAGATACTGGACGACCTATTTGCGAAAGGTTTTATTCGTGCAAGTACATTAACTATAGGAGCCCTAGTGCTGTTTGTCTATAAAGAAGGTAAGGCTAGCTTACGTTTTTATATAGACTATAGAGGCATTAACGCGATTACTAAGAAGGACCGGTACTCCCTGCTCCTTATTAAGGAGACCCTCGGACGGATTAGCAAGGCAAAGTAGTTTACTAAGCTTAACGTAGTCTCGGCCTTCTATAAGATATAGGTTAAGGAGGGCTATAAATAGATAACCGCTTTCTATACAAGATATAGTCTTTTCGAATAGCCTGTTACCCCCTTTAGCCTTACCAACATACCGGCAACCTTCTAGAGGTACATTAACAGGTCCCTATAAGTGTTACTAGACGATATCTGCTTAGTATACCTCGACGATATGTTAGTATTTATAGACGGCACCTATACAGACTACGTACAGGACGTTAAGAAGGTACTAGATCGACTGCAACAGGCTGGCTGGTACCTTAACATCGATGAATGTAAATTCGGTATATAACGTATAAAGTACTTAGGGTTTATTATCGAGGTAGGGAAAGGCATTAGCATAGACAGGAAAAAGATTAATACTATTAAGCAATAGAAGCTACCTATAAGTGTTAAGGGCGTATAGGAATTCCTTAGGTTTGCTAACTTCTACTACTAGTTTATACAGAACTACTCGGAGATCGTATACCCTCTAGTTAAGCTAATATATAAGGACAAGCAGTTTAAGTAGACGGACGAGTGCAATAGGAGCTTTAACAGGCTAAAGGAGCTCTTTACTATAGGACCAACGCTTGCTGCCTTTAACCTAGATTGTATAACAATACTAGAAACCGACTCTTTAGGGTATTATATAGGAGGTATCCTGTTACAGGTAGGCTTAGACAGACTCCTGTACCTATATACGTGTTTCTCTAAGAAGAACTCTCTAGCTAAATACAACTACCCTATCTCCAACAAGGAATTGCTAGTAGTAGTATAGTGTTACAAGGTATAGGATAGAGAACTCTACTTAGTTCCTAAGTTCCTCGCCCTAACCAACTACAAGAACCTCGAGTACTTTACGCAACCCTCGAAGCTGTCTAAGAGACATATACGATAGGCGATATACCTAAGCCGATTTAATATAAGACTCTAGTATCGTAAGGGAAAGGACAATAGTAGGGCCGATTCGCTATCTAGATAGAATTAGGACATACTAATAACGTACGATAACGACCAGCTAAAATTACAGACATTTTATATATTTAAGGAGAAACTAGGCAAAGAGACTATCCGCCTAGTAGCGATACACCTATAGGAACCTTAACTGCAGGTATAGGAAGAGGCAGTAGAAAAGGACGACGTTTACTAAGGGGCCTATATAGCGATCTAAGGAGGACAGCAGAAGCTCCTAGCAGAGCTTTACCTTAAGGTGTTAGTAGCATAGTGTATAGTAGACGAGGAGAACAACCTAAAGTTCAGGAATCGGATTTAGGTCCTAGCAGACGAGAAGCTCTATATAAGCTTAATACAACAGGTATATAATTCTATAGCAACTAGGCACCTAGGGCATAAGGAGACGTACAGCATCGTTGCTAGGGACTACTACTAGCTGGTAATAGCAAAGGATATCCGTAGGTTCGTATAGAACTGCGATGTCTATAGACAGATAAAGCCCTAGCGTAAACTAAAGCATAGGCTACTGAAACCCCTACCAATACTGGACCGGCCCTAGCAAGACCTAACAGTAGACTTTATTATAGACCTCCCTAAGAGCGACAGATAGCAGAACATTATAGTAGTTATAGACAAGCTAACGAAGGGGGTAATATTAGAAAGAATAGACTCTATTACTGCCTAGGCATTTATACAGACAACGTTTAGCAAGTATAAGTTTCCTAGGTTAATTGTATCGGACTGGGATACATAGTTTATAAGTTAGCTCTAGGTAAGGGTATGTTAATTTTTAAACGTAGAACGTCGCCTATTAACCGCATAGTACCTATAGACAGACGGCGCGACAGAGAGAGTCAATTCGACATTAGAAGCGTACCTCTAAGCGTACGTTAACTACGACTAGACAAACTGGAACCGCCTCCTCCCTATAGCAGAGCTAGCTATTAATAGCTATACGGCTAACGCTACCGGATTGTCCCCCTTCTTTATAGCCTATAGATACGACTACTCCCTGCTCCTACCGACTCTAAGCGGCGCTACCTTACGCCCTATATAATCCCTAATTTAGTGGAGAGAGGCTATCGTACAGACGATTACGAACGCCTATTAATAGGCAAAAGCGAGCCTAGCTATAGCTTAACAGAATGCAGAAGAGCAGGCTAATAAGGGACAGCAGGCTGCACTAAGGTACAAGGCAGGAGATAAGGTCTAGCTAAACTAGCGCAACGTCTATATAGACTGGCTAAGCAAGAAACTAGATCGGAAGAACCGGAAGTTTATAGTAGTTCGACTAGTAGGGACATATGCTATACGACTTAACACTCCCCTAGAGATTTACCTAGTCTTCTATATAGACCTCGTACAGCTAGCAAATACAGACCTCCTACTGTACTAGACGACAGACGACATACGCCTACTAGCGATTATTACTAAAGGCTAGGAAGAGTACGAGGTAGAAGAAATCTTTAAGAGCTAAAGGAAGTAGAAGAGGGTAGAATACCTACTTAAATAGAGAGAGTAGGCAGAGCCTACGTAGAAACTGTATAAGGCCCTCTAGGACACAACTGTGCTAGATAGGTAGGAGGAGAACCACCCCCCTGCCTAGTTATAGTAACACTATACTATATAGCGAAAAGGGGCACGATCTACCCTAGATATATACAGGGCAGCTGCTAGCAACTTAGGTTGCCAAAGGATCGGGAATTAAGACGTAAGACCCTACTAGGTCCTACCGACACTGCACTGTACTACACTATATAAAAGGGGGCAGGAGGAAAAGAACAGCTAGGAGACAGGTAGGAATAAGAATAGAAGTAGGAGGGGAACGAGAGCAATATAGTCCGAAAACTTTTATATACTACCTTAGGGTAGCTTACTAGCCGCTACCCCCTAGGACTAGGGCAGCCGACTCTATATCCAAAATCTTAATTACCTCCCGGCTAGTAGGGGCCCTACCTAGGCCAATACCCTAGAGCAGGGACAGGGCTATACTAGAAGGAGTAGAAGGGCAGCTTAGCAGCATCCTACTGCTTATTAGCGTAGCACCTAAGACGTTAGCTAGGACTGTATAAAGAAGGAAGACTATACAAACTAGAAGCAGAGTTGCTAGCTAAGCTAAGTATCCTATAGCTAGAGGTAGAAGTATAGGAGGATAGGCTAGCAACTACAAGGGAGCTACGACGGCACTAGGCAGACAGAGTAGTAGCGTTGGTAGTAGTAGTAGTTGTAGACAGTTATAGTAGTTGTAGTAGTAGTTATAGTAGTTGTAGTAGTAGTAGACGGCTAGGTAGACAGGTAGCAGATAGGGGAATAGAAGAGAAAGAAAGAAAGAGAGAGAGAAGAAGGGAAGGCTTAATATATAGAGTAGTAGCTGCCTGCTATATAAGGCAATAGCAACTAGGGCAGCTGCTACAACTGTAAAAGGAAGGGCAAACGAGGCAACTACGACCTAGTGCCTAGACGAGCGACGGCCCTATAGACGACTAGACAGAGGTAGGAACATCTACCTAGGAGCTAAACTCTAGACGACGAGCGGCCCGCCGCTGCTAGACCGTACAGCTAGGATGCAGAGTATACGGCTAGGGCTATAGGGTAGGTAGTAAATAGACAGACAGGACTAAGCACCTCCTACACCTTTATAACTGCTTGCAGTTCCTCCTCCGCCTTAGCTTTAGTATCCTTAATGTAGCAAACGGAATCGGTTAAGATTAGGTAGAAGCAATCTAGCACTACCTGCCTTCCCTACTTACAGATCCTCCTCTGCCTTAGCTACAGGATCTAGATAGATAAAGCTAAGATTGCAACAGTATAGAGAGAGGGCTTCTAGTAGGCATTGCCGACTAGCAAGTGCCTAGACGATAGCCGACTATATACCTGGACAAAGACAGGAAAGCGCTACCTATACAAGGAATACTAGGAGTTAAGGAGGTACAATACTCTGTTGTATAAAAGAAGCACTACGAGAAGGGAGGAGGGTATTGTTAGAGGGCGCCGTCTAGCCTCCGTCGCCCTAAGGACTGCGACTTAGCAGTACTAGTACGACTCTACCCTCTATATAGAGTTACTAACAGGACCCTACTCCTATATAGAGGGAGAATCCTATAGCCCTATATAGAGAGGAATTGTCGCCCCTCTAAACAGAGAGAAAACTCTATACTACTATATAGGGAGAAACTCCTAGCTCTCTATATAGAGTGTAAACCTTGCACTCCTATATAGAGGGAAATTGCTAGCTTAGCTTCGTAGGTACAAATTGTGCAGTAGTAGACGACGAAGGAACAGCCTATTAGTTCCTTTATATAGATACCTAGCCTTAAGTTTCTAAACTAAGATTCTTAAGCCCTTACACTACCCTTGTAGTAGCCGGCTATCCCCTAGGTCTCTCTACTAGCAAAAGCCTACAGTTCTAAACAGTATGCCCTGCCTAGCTATACTAATAGTAGCTCCCTTCTGCTCGTCTCTTATTAAGAGTAGCTGTATCTACCTACTGCGCCCTCTTAGTGCTAGCCCTTAGCTGTATAGTAACGGCTGCTACTACTCTTATTGTTATCGTTAGTTCCTAGTCTATAGCATCCTACTACTAATAGAGGGGTTATCGTATCTTATAGGCGTAGCTTATCTGTCTAAGCCTATACTGTTAGTTATCGATTATCCTAAAGAGATTACAGAATGCCTTGTATAAGGCTAGCTACATTATGTCTACTAGTCCTATTATAATCTCCCTAAAGAGTCTAACTTCTAGAGTAGTTACCTTTAACCTATCTTCCTAGCTAAAGCCTTCTACTTTAGCTAGAGTTTAGTTATATTCTATAAGGAACTCCTATATAGACTTGCGTCCTTGCTTTATAGTATTAAGCTGTATAAGGGCTCGACTCTCGTAGTCTAGGTCCTTATAGCTACTGTCTAGAGCTACCTTGACCATTATCGTAGTTGCCGTTGCTAGACTAGTAATAGCTGTTTCGTAGTATAGCAGAATTTGTACTGCTACCTTGCCCTTTAACCTCCTAAAGAGATAAACTACCTTGTTAAGCTTAGTTAGGTATGCTACTAAGTCGACTAGAAGCTTAAAGCGTATCTAGGTAGCCTAGGAGGGGTACTCGGCTAGTGCCTTACTATTATAGGTAGTAACGTTAGAGAGTTTGCTCCTAGGGACTATAGTGTAGGCTGTCGTATTCGTTGTTATCGTAGGGGTTAGGTCGTAACTAGACGCCCTAAGCTATTAGAGCTCCTATTCCTATTAGGAAATTGTCGAGGCCTAATAGCCTATTTGTTCTTCGAGCTAGTTTGCGCGATTTAGTAGCTCCTCGTACGGGTTGCATATATAATCCTATATAGCTAAGGTTTCTATAGGGATGTCGCTGTCTATCTTTGCTATATTACTATAGTTACTAATAGTAAGATTAGTTCCTAATATAATAGGTTTAAGAATCTTAGTTTAGAAACTTAAAGCTGGGTATCTATATAAAGGAACTAATAGGCAGTTCCTTCGTTGTCTGCTACTATATATTTTGTATCTATATATAAAGGGCTTAAGAATCTTAGTTTAGAAACTTAAGGCTAGATATCTATATAAAGGAACTAATAGGCAGTTCCTTCGTCGTCTGCTACTGTACAATTTGTACCTACAAAGCTAAGCTAGCAATTTCCCTCCCTTCCTATAGTGCTTCCCTTATACGATAACGTATTGTATAGCCTTATCTTTTAGCGTTCCTCTTATAGGTAGCGCTTTCCCGTCTCTGTCTAGTCGTCTATAGTCGACTGTCGTCTAGGCACTTGCTAGTTGGCAATGCCTGCTAGATGCCCTCCCTGTTGTTGCTAGGGCCTTAGGTAGTAGTTACCCGTTTACTAGTACCCCCTCTATAGCCTATAGTTATATAGTTACCCTTCGTCCTAGGTCTACCCCCTCCCTCTATACTGCTACAACCTTAGGCCTGTCTATTTAGATCCTGTAGCTAAGGCAGAGGAGGACCTATAAGTAGGGAAGGCAGGTAGTGCTAGATCGCTTCTACCTAATCTTAACCGATTCTGTTTGCTACTTTAAGGATACTAAAGCTAAGGTAGAGGAGGATCTACAAGCAGTTGTAAAGGTACAGGAGGTGCTTAGTCCTGTCTATCTATTTACCTGCCTCTTATCCCTTGTCTATTCTCCTACCCTAT
Source organism: Pseudocercospora ulei (assembly GCA_016165855.1). Taxonomy (NCBI): domain Eukaryota; kingdom Fungi; phylum Ascomycota; class Dothideomycetes; order Mycosphaerellales; family Mycosphaerellaceae; genus Pseudocercospora; species Pseudocercospora ulei. The sequence goes on from JACWNB010000003.1 coordinate 4,209,119, forward strand.
AGCTCTAGCTGTATACTCTGCGTTCTATCCGTACAGTCTAGCAGCAGCAGGCCGTTTAGCTCTGTCCCTATACCTTAGTCGTTGTCTAGAGTTTAGCTCCTAGGTCGATGTTCCTGCCTATTATTGTCTATAGGGTAAGGTAGTAGTCAATTACCTAGTAGTCGTCTATACAGTCTTAGGCAGGCCAGTTATCTTATATAGTCCCGCCCCGCCCTATACTAGCTCTATTCCTATTCTTCTTCCTTTCCCTCTTCCTATACCTATACTATACTTCTTATAGGTTCCCTAGTATTATCTCTTCTTTTATATCTCTAGGGATAGATGTCTCCAATTCTCCTCTATTCCTGCCCCTTCTTTGCAGCTTCCTAATCTTGCCTATAGCTGCCTAACGTCTCTTATAGCCTAGTCTAGGCTATAGTTGCCTAATATTGCTTCTAGCTACCCTATTCTATAGCTACTATCTATCCTATCCTATATAGTATAGTATTACTACGACTGTTCGCTAGGGTGTCTTTCCTCCTACTTGTCTAGTGCCTATATCTCCTAGAGAGCCTCGTATAGCTCCTATATAGGCTCTGCCTAACCTGTCTATTTAACTAGGTATTCTATATTTTTCTGCTTCCTCTAGCTCTTAAGGATTTCCTCTACTTTATACTCCTCCTAGTCTTTAGTAATAATTGCTAGAGAGTGTACGTCGTCCGTTGTCTAGTGTAGGAGGGGGTCTGTATATACCGGCTGTACGAGGTCTATATAGAAGACTAGGTAGATCCCTAGGGGAGTGTTAAGTCGTATACTAGCTGGACGACTATAAACTTCTAGTTCTTCTAATCTAGTTTCTTGCTTAGCCAGTCTATACGGATATTGCGCTAGTTTAGCTAGACCTTATCTCCTGCCTTATACCTTAGTATAGCCTGCTGTCCCTTATTAGCCTGCTCTTCTGCATTCTGTTAAGCTATAGCTAGACTCGCTTTCGCCTATTTATAGGCGTTTGTAATCGTCTATACGATAGCTTCTCCCTACTAAATTAGGGATCGTATAGGGCGTAAGGTAGCACTATTTAGGGTTGGTAGGAGCAGGGAGTAGTCGTATCTGTAGGATATAAAGAAGGGGGACAATCCTATAGCATTAGCCGTATAGCTATTAAAAGCTAGTTCCACTATAGGGAGGAGGCAGTTCTAGTTTGTCTAGTCGTAGTTAACGTACGCCTAGAGGTACGCTTCTAATATCGAGTTAACCCTCTCTGTCGCGCTGTCTGTCTATAGGTACTATAAAGTTAATAGGCGACGTTCTACGTTTAGTAACTAGCAGACCCTTGCCTAGAGCTGGCTTATAAACTATATACCCTAGTCTAATACGATTAACCTAGGGAATCTATACTTGCTAAACATTGTCTGTATAAGTACGTAAGCAGTGTCCTTAGCTATAATAGAGTCTATTCCCTCTAGTATAACCTTCCTCGTTAGCTTGTCTGTAACTACTATAATGTTCTGCTGTCTGTCGCTTTTAGGGAGGTCTATTATAAAGTCTACTGTTAGGTCTTGCTATAGCTAGTCCGGTATTAGTAGGGGTTTTAGTAGCCTGTGCTTTAGTTTACGCTAGGGCTTCGTCTGTCTATAGATATTGCAGTTCTTTACGAACCTATAGATGTCCTTTGCTATCGCTAGCTAGTAATAGTCCCTAGCAACAACGCTGTACGTCTCCTTACGCCCTAGATATCCGGTCGCTATAGAATCGTACGCCTCTTGTATTAAGCTCGTACAGAACTCTTTGTCTGCTAGAACCTAAATCTAATTCCTAAACTTTAGGTTGTTCTCCTCGTCTACTATATACTCTGCTGCTAACACCTTAAGGCAGAGCTCTGCTAGGAGTTTCTGCTATCCTCCTTAAATCGCTATATAGACACCTTAGTAAACGTTGTCCTTCTTTACTACCGCTTCTTACGCCTATAGCGAGGGTTCCTATATATGTATCGCTGCTAGGCGGATAGTCTCCTTGCCTAGTTACTCCTTAAATATCTAGAATATCTGTAATTTTAGCCAGTCGTTATCGTACGTTGCTAGCATATCCTAATCCTGTCTAGATAGCGTATTAGCCCTGCTGTTGTCCTTTCCCTTACGATACTAGAGTCTTATATTAAATCGGCTTAGGTATATCGTCTATTGTAGATATCTCTTAGAAAGCTCTTAAGGTTCTTGTAGTTAGTTAGGGCAAGGAACTTAGGAACTAAGTAGAGTTCTCTATCCTACGCCTTGCAATACTGTACGACTGCTAGCAATTCCTTGTTATAGATAGGGTAGTTGCACTTAGCTAGGGAGTTCTTCTTAGAGAAGTATACGTATAGGTACAGGAGTCTGTCTAACCCTACCTACAATAGGATACCTCCCATATAATACTCTAAGGAGCCGGTTTCTAGTATCGTCGTACATTCTAGATTAAAGGTAGCAAGCGTTAGTCCTATAGTAAAGAGCTCCTTTAGTCTGTTAAAGCTTCTATTATACTCGTCTGTCTACTTAAACTGCTTGTCCTTATACTTTTGCTCGACTAGGGGGCGTACGATCTCTAAGTAGTTCTATATAAACTAGTAGTAGAAGTTGGCAAACCTAAGGAATTCTCGTATGTCCTTAACACTTATAGGTAGCTTCTATTGCGTAATAGCATTAATCTTCTTCCTGTCGATACTAATACCTTTCTATGCCTCGATAATAAACCCTAGGTATTTCGTATACTGTATACTGAATTTACATTTGTCGATGTCGAGGTACAAGCTAGCCTGTTGCAGTCGATCTAATATCTTCTTAACGTCCTGTTCGTAGTCTGTATAGGTACTGTCTGTAAATACTAGTATATCGTCGAGGTATATAGAGCAGATGTTCTCTAGGAACCCTTATAGGGACTTGTTAATATACCTTTAGAAGGTTGCCGATGCGTTGGCAAGGCTAAAGGAGGTAACAAGCTACTCGAAAAGACTATATCTTGTACAGAAGGCAGTTATCTATCTATAACCTTCCTTAACCTGTATCTTATAGAAGGCCGAAACTACGTCGAGCTTAGTAAACTAATTTGCCTTGCTAATCCGTCCAAGGGTCTCCTTAATTAGGGGCAGGGGATACTGGTCCTTCTTAATAATCGCGTTAATGCCTCTATAGTCTACGCAAAAACGCAAGCCGGCCTTGCCTTCTTTATAGACAAACAGTACTAGGGCTCCTATAGATAACGAACTTACGCGAATCAAACCTTTAGCAAGTAGGTCGTCTAGTGTCTTGCGCCGTACTAGGAGTTCTCTAGAGGACATGCTATACAGCAGACCGTACAGTACTTCGGGCAGGCTCCTATCTGGACAGAGCTCTAGCTAGATATTGTAGTTAATTCCTTCTCCTTAGTATAGAGGCAGTTTCGAGGCTGATTTTGGCTCGAAGAGGTCTAGGTATTCCGCATATTCCAATAGGAGCTTCGTATAGGGGTCTGTCGCCTTCTTAGGCACTAATGCCTTCTTAATATCTATAGTCGCTATATTGATTTCGGCCCTAGTATTGCTGCCCTACAGTCCTCTCCCTTAAGCTTAGAGCCTCTGCTTTATCGCTGCCAGGTACAGCCGTCCTCGTCTAACGTCTAGCTTGCCCTACTAGCGCTCTATCTATAGCTTCCCTAATATTAGGTTATACCCTAACTTGTCCTGTTCGAGGTAGAGGTATAAGTTCTGCTCGTAGTGTCCTTGCAGCTCTATCGTTACTTTTACTATATAGGTAATGTCCAGTCCTCGCCTAGTAATGCCTAGTATATGTATAGGTACAGTAGGGGTCGTCTTAATATAGTGTCTCTATACGAAGTCTTCGCTAATTACTCTGTATACTAAACATCCTATATTAATTAGTGTCTGCACTGTAGTAGTCCCGTTTAGCGTAGATCGTCCGATAAACAGTATAGTCGTTATATAGTCGCTCTTAAAAGATAGCTAAGTAGTGCGTTGATTTAGCAATCTATCTCGTATATACCTCTAGCTAAGCCTTCGCCTAGAGGCTATTCTTTTCCTAACTTGTTGTTATCTAAGGGGGACTCTTAGATCTTATGTTAGAGCGCCGCAGTTGCTACCCTTGCAGTAGTCGGCTGTCCCCTAGGTCTCTCTACTAGCAAAAGCCTGCAACTCTGTATAGTGTAGCCTATCTTGCTATACTAGTAGCAGCTCCCTTCTGCTCTTCTCTTGTTAAGGGTAGCTATATCTACCTATTGCGCCCTTTTAGTACTAGCCCTTAGCTATATAGTAACAGCTGCCGCTACTCTCGTTATTGTCGTTAGTTCCTAGTCTATAGCATCCTACTGCTAATAGAGGGGCTGTCGCATTTCGTAGGCGCAGCTTATCTGTCCGAGCCTGCACTATTAGTCGTCGACTATCCTAAGGAGATTACAGAACTCCTTATACGAGGCCAGTTGCATTATACCTATTAGTCCTGTTATAATTACCTTAGAGAGGCCTACCTCTAAGGTAGTAATTTTTACCCTATCCTCCTATTAGAGCTCTCCTGCCTCTGCTAGGGTCTAATCGTACTCTACGAGGAACTCTTATATAGTCTTGCGTCCTTGTTTTATAGTGTTAACCTATAGGAGTGCTCGGCTTTCGCAGTCTAGGTCCTTATAGCTCCTATCGAGAGCTGCCTAGAGCATCCTCGTAGTCGCTATTGCTAGGTTAGCAATAGCCGTCTCGTAGTATAGCAGAATTTGTACTGCTGCGCTGCCCTTTAACCTCCTAAAAAGATATACTACCTTATCTAGCTTAGTTAGGTATGCTCCTAAGTCGACTAGAAGCTTAGAGTATATCTAGGCAGCCTAGGAGGGGTACTCGGCTGGAGCCTTACTATCGTAGGTAGTAATGTTAGGGAGTTTGCTCTTAGGGGCTAGGGTGTAGGCTGTCGTAGTCGTTGTCGTCGTAGGGGTCGGATCGCAATCGGACGCCCTAAGCTGTCGGAGCTCTTGTTCCTATTAGGAAATTATCGTAGCCTAGTAGCTTACTTACTGTTCGAGCTAGGTCTTATATACTAGCAGCTTCTTCTATGCGCAGTGCATCTAATCCTATATAGTTGCAGGTTCTATAGGGATATCGCTGTCTATTCTTATTATATTACTGTAGTTACTAATAGTAAGATTAGTTCCTAATATAAAGGGCTTAAGAATCTTAGTTTAGAAACTTAAGGCTAGATATCTATATAAAGGAACTAATAGGCAGTTCCTTTGTCGTCTGCTACTATACAATTTGTAACTACGAAGCTAAGCTAGCAATTTCCCTCTATATAGGGGAGCAAGGTTCCTAACTCTATATAGAGGGTTGGGAGTTTTCCTCTATATAGGATATAGAGTTTTCCCTCCGTTTAGAGGAGTGGCAATTCCCCTCTATATAGGGCTATAGGATTCTCCCTCTGTACAGGAGTAGGGTCGTATTAGTAATCCTATATAGAGAGTAGAGTCGCACTAGCGCTACTAAGTCGCAGTCCCTAGAGCGACGGCTAGCTTAGGTCTAGGGCCTAGGCTGGACGGCGCCTTCTAACACTATAAAGTAAGCTAGCAATTTCCTTCTATATAAGGATATAGAGATTTCCCTCTATATAGGAGTATAGAGATTTCTCCCTAGGTAGCAGAGTAGACTTTTCCCTCTATATAGAGTTATAGGATTTTCCTCTATATAGAGAGTAGGGTCGTGCTAGTGCCTCTGTATAGAGGGTAGGGTCGTGCTAGCGCTACTAAGTCGCAATCCTTAGGACAACGGCCAGTTTAGATATAGGACCTAGTAGGGCGGCATCCCCTAACACAACTCCTATAATAATAATAACGAATACGACAGCCTATACTATAGTTACAAAGAGCAAACTCCCTAACGTTACTACTAACAATAGTAAGTCACTAGCCGAGTACTCCTCCTAGGCTGCCTAGATATACTCTAAGCTTCTAGTTAACTTAGGAGCATACCTAACTAAGCTAGATAAGGTAGTATACCTTTTTAGGAGGATAAAGGCTTCTAAACTCGTTATTCCGACAGTAACTAGGGGTTCGGAACCATCGGACAGGGTTACATTGGCAGCCGCGACTTTCGATTCGGCTACAGTAGCGTCGGTCGGTTCGGCGGCGGCAGTGCCGTTGCTTAGGGTTTTGAATCTGATTATTCCTTTATCTACGTCGATAATGGCTTTCTGGTTCTTTATCTATTTCTGCCCTATAATAATATCAAACCTTCCGATATCTATAATTCGGAACGTCACTTCTGTAGTGCGACCAGCCAAGGTAGTCTTTAGCAGCATGTAGTGCGTGACGCTTTCCGTGTCTTGTCCGTTATATGCCGAAATCTTTATCGGCGACGCCAGTTCTACTGGATAGCCGTATCTATTTATTAGCTTCTGAACTAGCCGATAGTGGATAGCTGCTCCAATAAGGGCTCCGGTATCGATAAAAGCTCTTAGCTAAAGTGGTTTGTCCGATCTGTTAAGGGGGTGGACAGTAATTAGAAGGATAATAGCTGTTTCTGTGTTCACTTCTACTGCAGCCGATAGCGGATCGCTGGAGCTATTGATGCTCTCTTTTGTCGACGTAGTTCGCGTTAATGCCCTGTCGTCTATGCTGGATAAAGGGGCCTATCCGTCCAGCTAGTCTTTTCCTATAATTCTTAACTGCACTCCACCGTCTACGCTGTTAGTGTCGTTCGGAGCCGGCTCTATAGCTTGTATAGTCTTTCTCGGTGGCGGCGGCGACTTCGTTGCTCGATACTCCTGCTTCTGCTATGCCGTTGCTTAGTATCTCGTAGCGATATAGCCGGGCTTTCTGTACGCGTAGCAGGTGGGGACGAACGACGAACGCTGCGAATTAAATAGCTGCTGGGGGCGTTGTCGGTATAGGACGGGGGCTCTAGTTCTATTCGGCGACGGCTTCTAAGCCGGTTTACGTATCGTCGATTTTCCGTATACGTTCAGGTTTCTCGCGGTAACTCTCGCTTAGTGCACGAAACTCTTAAGGTCTTCGTCTTCTACCGACGCTATAGCGGCGGCCAGTTCAGGGTTTAGCTTCTGCCTTAGTAGGTGGAGCTGCTTACCTTCCGCTACTTAGGCCCTAATCGCATATTTTCTAAATAGTCTGTAGAATTCTTTAAACGTCTGCCGGTTCTGATTGATCTTGTCTAGCTGCTTACAGGCTGTCTTCTTTTGGAATGGGTCTCCGAAGCGCTGGTCTAGTGCTTTGATCGCTTCCTCGGCAGTCGCCTCTTCTAGGTCTGCTACTAGCGAAAAAGCTTTACCTTCCAATCGCGATTCCAGGTACGCCAATCTATCTCCAGCACTGTTTCCGGCGTGGTCGCAGTCTATCTTATTCTTTATCTTCTTCTTAAACGCTTCCTAGTCTTTAGGGTCTCTGCCTCTAAACGCCGGCGGGTCCGGCAATAATGTTATTAGGGTGCTACCTTAACTATAGGCTGCTGGTAAGGCGGTCTCCGCGTGGGTTTCTCGCCGCAGTGGCGGCGACGACTTCGCTGCTTCCATATCAGCTAGTTGATCCTTTAGCGCCTTCAGTTGCGTTAGTCAATTCGCCGCCTAGTTTTCTAATATGTCGATAATAGTCTCTGCCGATTCCTTTTCGGCCCTTACCGCTTTAGTTTCTTCTCTTAGTTGCCTGTTCTCTTCCAGCGTTCTGTAGAACAGCGTCTTAATAAGGTCTATACTATTGTAGACCTTTCCTACCCTATTCTCGTTTACATAGTCTTCGAGTTCCTCGATTGTGTAGTCGTAGATCTTCTTGTATTCGCTTATTCGTTCCTTGATCTCTGCAGTCTCTTCCGCCGTAAAACCGCTAATAATAATCTTATTATTAATGACACTGGAGCGCCTGCTCGCTCTGTTAGCCTTTCCATTTCTGCTTCTGCTGCAGCCTGTAACGCCGCTCTCTACTGCTAAGAAGCCTTCTATCTTCTTACAGTGCCTTTGGGGGTTGTTGTTTTGGTGTATATAGGTGCGCGTGCGTTATTCGGGTTTCCGGATAGTTCGACGGGCCCTTTCGCGCAGCGCGGGGTTGGTGTAGAGAGTGAGTTCGAGATATAATAATCCGAGCGCGCAGATAAGGTTTAATACAGCTGTTTTAATAACTATATCTCGAACTGAGGAGGGAAAGGAATCTATGTAGTAGTAGTGGTGGGCTTTCGTAGTGGTGGTGCCAAGGCCCGGCTCGGCCCGTCCGGGCCGAGCCGAAATTCCAAGGGTCTACCCTATTACTTAGTCCTACCCCTTTCTGCCGCTATAACATAGGGGACGGACAGCTACTATAAGGGTAGCAACTGCAGTACCCTAATATAAGACCTAAGAGTTCCTCTTAGATAACAACGAGTCGGGAAAAGAGTAGCCTCTAAGCGAAGGCTCGGCCAGAGGTATATATAAGATAGATTGCTAAACTAAAGCACTACTTAGCTATTTTTTAAGAGTAACTATATAACGACTACGCCGTTTATCGTACAACCTACGCTAAACGGGACTGCCACTATATAGACACTAATTAATACAGAGTGTTTAGTATATAGAGCAATAAGCAAAGACTTTATATAGAAACACTATATTGAGATAACCCCTACTATACCTATATATATACTAGGTATTACCGGACAAGGACTAGACATTACCTATATAGTAAAAGTAATAGTAGAGCTATAAGGACACTACGAGCAGGACTTATACTTCTATATTGTATAAGACAAGTTAGGGTATACTATAATATTAGAGAAACTATAGATAGAGTACTAGCAGAGCAAGCTCGACATTGGACGAGGACGCCTGTACCTAGTAGCTATAGAGTAGAGGCTCCGAGATTAAGGGAGAGTTCCACTAAGTAGCAATGCTAAAGCCGAGGGCAAGGTTAGCTTTAATACTAAGGTTAACACCGTAACTATAGACATTAAGAAGGCCTTAGCGCCTAAGAAAGTTATAGACCCCTATACGAAGCTCCTACTAGAATACTCGACATACCTAGACCTCTTCGAACCAAAATCGGCCTCGAAACTGCCCCTCTACTAAGGAGCAGGAATCGACTACGATATCTAGCTCGAGCCCTGTTTAGATAGAAGTCTGCCTAAAGTACTGTATAGCCTACTATATAGTATATCCTCTAGAGAACTCCTAGTACTACGTAAGATACTAGATAATCTACTTACTAAAGGTTTTATTTACGTAAGTACGTTATTAGCTAGAGTCCTAGTACTGTTTGTTTATAAGGAAGGCTCGGCAGGCTTGCGTTTCTGTATAGACTATAGAGGTATTAACGCAATTACTAAGAAGGACCAGTACCCTCTACCTCTTATTAAGGAGACCCTTAGACGGATCAGTAAGGTAAAGTAGTTTACAAAGCTAGACATTGTCTTAGCTTTCTACAAGATATAGATTAAGGAAGGATATAAATAGATAACTGCTTTCTATATAAGGTACAGCCTTTTCAAGCAGCTTGTTACCCCCTTTAGCCTTGCAAACGCGCTAGCAACCTTCTAGAGGTACATTAACAGGTCGTTACAAGGACTTCTAGATAATATCTACTCTATATACCTTAACGACACTCTAGTATTTATAGACAGTACCTGCAAGGACTACGTACGAGACGTTAAGAAGGTGTTAGACTGCTTACAACAAGCTAGATTGTACCTCGATATCGACAAATATGAATTCGGTATATAGCGTATAAAATACCTAGGATTTATTTTTAAGGCAGGGAAGGGCATTAGTATAGACAGGAAGAAGATTAATACTATTAAGTAATAGAAGCCTCCTACGAGTATTAAGAGTATACGAGAATTCCTTAGGTTTACTAACTTCTACTGCCAGTTTATCTAGAACTACTTAGAGATAGTACGCTCCCTAGTTAAGCTAATATATAAGGACAGGCAGTTCTCGTAGTTAGAAGAATGCGATAAGAGTTTTAACAAGCTAAAGGAACTCTTTACTATAGGCCTAACGCTTGCCGCCTTTAACCTAGAGTATACGACGATATTAGAAACTAACTCTTTAGGATACTATATAGCCCTAGCCAAATGCAACTACCCTATCTACGATAAGGAATTGCTAGTAGTCGTATAGTGCTACAAGGCGTAGGACAGAGAACTCTACTTAGTTCCTAAATTCCTTGCCCTAATAAACCCTAAGAATCTTAAGTACTTTATGCAACCTTAGAAGCTCTCTAAGAGACATATACGATAGGCGATGTATCTAAGCCGCTTTAATATAAGACTCTAGTACTGTAAAGGGAAGGACAATAGTAGGGCCGACGTACTATCTAGACAAGACTAGGATATACTAACGACATACAACGACGGCTAGCTAAAATTACGAATATTCCAGATGTCGAAGGAGGAACTAGGCAAGGACGCTATCTGCCTAGCGGCGATATATATATAGGAACTCTAGCTATAGGTATAGGAAAAGGCAGTAGAAAAGGACAACGTCTACTAAGGAGCCTATATAGCGATCTAAGGAGGACAGGGGAAGCTCTTAGCAGAGCTCTACCTTAAGGTGTTAGTAGCAGAGTATACAGTAGACGAAGAGAACAACCTAAAGTTTAGGAATCGGATTTGGGTCTCTATCGATAAGAAGCTCTATACAAGCTTAATATAACAGCCGCACGACTTAATAGCAACTGGACACCTAGGGCGTAAGGAGACGTATAGCATTGTTGCTAGGGACTACTACTAGCTAGCAATAGCGAAGGACATCTATAGGTTCGTACAGAACTGCGATGTCTACAGACAGATAAAGCCCTAGCATAAGCTAAAACATAGCCTGTTAAAACCCCTACTAATACTAGACTAGCCCTAGCAAGACCTAATAGTAGACTTTATTATAGACCTCCCTAAGAGCGATAGTTAATAAAACATTATAGTAGTAACAGACAAGTTAACGAGGGGGGTAATACTAGAGGGAATAGACTCTATTACGGCCGAGGACACTGCCTAGGCATTCGTACAGACGACGTTTAGCAAGTATAGGTTCCCTAGGTCGATTGTTTCTAACTATAGTATATAGTCTATAAGCTAAATCTAGGCAAGGATATACTAATTGTAAAACATAGAACGTCGTCTATTAACTACTTAGTACCTACAGACGGACGGCGCGACAGAGAGTGTTAATTCTATACTAGAAGTATACCTCTAGGTATACGTTAACTATAATTAGACGAATTGGAACTGCCTTCTCCTAATAGCAAAGCTAGCTAGTAATAGTCGTATAGCTAATGCTACAGGACTGTCCCCCTTCTTTATAGCCTATAGGTACGACTACTCCCTGCTCCTACCGATTCTAAGCAACGCTACCCTACACTCTATATACTCCCTAATCTAGTAAGGGGAAGCTATTATATAGACGATTACGAATGCCTCCTAATAGGCAAAAGCAAGCCCTTCTATAGCCCAACAGAGTGCAGAAGAGTAGGCTAACAAGAGACAGTAGGCTGCACTAAGGTACAAGGCAGCGGATAAGTATAAGGGCTTAAGAATCTTAGTTTAGAAACTTAAGGCTAGGTATCTATATAAAGGAACTAATAGGCAGTTCCTTCGTTATTTGCTACTATATAATTTGTACCTACGAAGCTAAGCTAGCAATTTCCCTCTATATAGGAGAACAAGGTTCCTAACTCTATATAGAGAGTCGGGAGTTTCCCTCTATATAGGATGCAGAGTTTTCCCTCTATTAAGAGAGGCGGCAATTCCTCTCTATATAGGATTATAGGATTCTCTCTCTATTTAGAAGTGGAGTTGTATTAGTAACTCTATATAGAGGGTAGGGTCGTACTAGCGCTGCTAAGTCGTAGTCCCTAGGGCGACGGCTGGCTTAGGTCTAGGGACTAGGCTAGATAGCGCCTTCTAACAATACCCCTCTCCCTTCCTATAGTGCTTCCTTTGTACGACGATATGTTGTACGGCCTTATCTTCTAGCATTCCTCTTCTATTCCCCTACCTACTAACCGTATGCCTAGCTGTCTACTACTACTATAACTACTACTACTATTATCTACCTACTACTACTAATGCTCCTATTATACTACGTACTCCGTCTGCCTAGTCCTATCGTAGCTCCCTCGTAGCTGCTGGCCCGTCCTCCTACTGTCTAGCTAGTATCCTCCTATATTTCTACCTCTAGCTATAGAATGCTTAGCTTAATTAGCAACTCTACTTCTAGTTTATATAGGTTTCCTCCTCCTATATAGTCGTAACTAACGTCTTAGGTACTATACTAGTAAGTAGTAGGACGCTACTAAGCTGCCCTTCTACTCCTTCTAGTGTAACCCTGTCCGAATTACGCCTTAGTAGGTCGCTATAGCCCGACCCTCGTACGTTAATACTATCCTTATAGCTACTTATAGCTAGGTCTACGCTGCTTGTACTAATTCCTCCTAGGGCTCCTTTAGCCTATACTGTCTGCCTAGCTTCTAAGCCGGTATATATGCGTCGTGTAAGTAGAAGGATAGCTCCCTCTACTGCTCCTACCGCTGTCTGTAGGAGGCTCGTAGAGGGGTGCCTCTACTGTATAGTACTAGGCCTAGTAGGGCTCCTATCGACTAGGAGCTAATTAAGATTTTAGATAGGGAGTCGGCAGCCTTATTGTCGACTGCCCTAGTCCTAGGGGGTGGCGGCTAGTAAGCTACCCTAAGGTAGTATATAAAAGTTTTTAGACAGTTCTGCTCTTATTCCCTTCTTATTTTTACTCTTATTCCTACCTATCTCCTAGCTGCTCCCTTCCTCCTATTCCCTTCTATATAGTATAGTGTTAGTAGGACCTAGTAGGGTCCTATATCTCGATTCCTAATCCTTCGACAACCTAATGTTACTAGCAGCTATCCTATACCAAGGGTAGACTGTGTCCTTCTTACTATATAGTATAGTGTTACTGCAACTAGGTAGGGGAATAGTTCTCCTCCTACCTATCTAGTACAGATATGTCCTAGAGGGCCTTATATAGCTCCTATATAGGCTCTGCCTACCCTCTCTATTTAACTAGGTACTCTACCCTCTTCTACTTCCTTTAGCTTTTAAGGATCTCTTCTATCTTATACTCTTCCTAGCCTTTAGTAATAATCGCTAGGGGACGCGCGTTATCTATTATCTAGTATAGGAGGGAGTCTATATATGCCGGCTGTACGAGGTCTATATAGAAGACTAGGTAGATCCCTAGGAGAGTGTTAAGTCGTATAGTGTATATCCCTACTAGCTAGACTACTATCAACTTCCAGTTCTTCTTATCTAGTTTCTTGCTCGGCTAGTCTGTATAAATGTTGCACTAGTTTAGCTAGACCTTATCTCCTACCTCGTACCTTAGTGTAGCCTGCCGTCTCTTATTAACCTACCCTTCTGCATTCTGCTACGCTATAGCTAGACTCGCTTTCGCCTATTAATAGGCGTTTGTAATCGTCTGTACGATAGCTTCTCTCTACTAAATTAGAGATCGTATAGGGCGTAGGGTAGTGCTGCTTAGGGTTAGTAGGAGTAGGGAGTAGTCGTATCTACAGGCTATAAAGAATGGAGACAGTCCTATAGCATTAACTATATAGCTATTGATACCTAATTCTGCTATAGGGAGGAGGCGGGTCCAGTTTGTCTAGTCGTAGTCGACGTACGCTTAGAGGTACGCTTCTAGTATTAAGTTAACCCTCTCTGTTGCGCCGTCCGTCTATAGGTACTATATAGTTTATAGGCGACGTTCTATATTTAACAACTAGCAGACCCTTGCCTAGAGCTAGCTTGTAAACTGTGTACCCTAGTCCAATATAATTAACCTAGGGAATCTGTACTTGCTAAACATCGTCCGTATAAATGCCTAGGCAGTGTCCTTAGCTATAATAGAATCTATTTCCTCTAGTATTACTCCCTTCGTTAGCTTGTTAGTAACTACTATAATGTTCTGCTGTCTACCGCTCTTAGGGACGTCTGTAATAAAGTCTACTGTTAGGTCTTGCTAGGGCTAGTCTAGTATTGGTAGGGGTTTTAGCAGCCTATGCTTTAGTTTATGCTAGAGCTTCGTCTATCTATAGACATTGCAGTTCTGTATAAACCTATAGATGTCCTTTGCTATTGCTAGCTAGTAGTAGTCCCTAGCGACAATACTGTACGTCTCCTTACACCCTAGATGCCTAGTTACTATAGAATTATGCGCCTGTTGTATTAAGCTCGTATAGAGCTTCTCGTCTGCTAGGACCTAAATCCAATTCCTAAACTTAAGGTTGTTCTCCTCGTCTACTGTATACTCTACTGCTAACACCTTAAGGTAAAGCTCTGCTAGGAGCTTCCGCTGCCTTCCTTAGATTGCTATATAGGCTCCTTAGTAAACGTCGTCCCTTTCTACTACCTCTTCCTATGCCTATAGCTAGGGTTCCTATATGTATATCGCTGCTAGGCGGATAGTCTTCTTACTTAGTTCCTCTTTAAATATCTAGAACATCTGTAATTTTAGCTAGTCGTTATCGTATATTGTTAGTATGTCCTAATCCTGTCTAGATAGTGCGTCGGCCCTGCTGTTGTCCTTGCCTTTATAGTACTAGAGTCTTATATTAAAGCGGCTTAGGTATATCGCCTATCGTACGTGCCTCTTAGACAGCTTCTAGGGTTGTATAAAGTACTCGAGGTTCTTATAGTTAGTTAGGGGAAGGAACTTAGGAACTAAACAGAGTTCTCTATCCTATGCCTTGTAACACTGTACAACTACTAGCAATTCTTTGTCGTAGATGGGGGATAGTTACATTCGGCTAGAGAGTTCTTCTTAGAGAAGTATATATATAGGTATAGGAGTCTGTCCGAGCCTACCTATAATAGGATACCTCCTATGTAATACCCTAAGGAGTCGGTTTCCAGTATTCTTATACGTTCCGGATCGAAGGAAGCAAGCATTAGTCCTATAGTAAAGAGCTCCTTTAGCCTGTAAAAGCTTCTATTACACTTATCCGTCTACTTAAACTGCTTGTCCTTATATGTTAGCTCGACTAGGGAGCGTACCGATCCGGGCACGTAGATATAATTTAATACGGCCTTTTTGATAACTATATCTCGAACTGAGGAGAGAAAGGAATCTATATAGCGGCAGTGAGCTTTGATAGATAGTAGTGTGCCAAGGCCCGGCTCGGTCCGTTCCGGAACCTAAATCCTAGAAGGGGCCGAGCCGAAATCCAGGGTCTACTCTATTAATCTGTCCTACCTCTTTCTACTGCTGCAACACTACCCCCCTCCCTTACTAGCAGTCGCCCTCGATCGCTTACTTATCCCTTCTACAGGCTTCTATTGTCGTTATCTAATAACGTTAATCCTTCTATCTATCTATCTATCTTCCTTTCGCGTCTTTCCTACGTTCTTTTCTATCTATTTCCCTCGATTCTACGTGCGCGCCAAGCCTCGTACGTACTATCAAATTCTGTCTATATCCACTTCCCTTTTCGGCTTCTTTCTTCTTTCTTTCTGCTCCTTCGCTGCAGCAGTAGCTACTTCCTCGTCTTTCTGCCTTAGGTTCTGCCTGGTTTTCCTGTCTTCTTTTCGTTCCTTTCTGCGGATTTTAGTCGCTAATTTCGCTGTTTTTGACGTTACTTGTTTCGTCGCCCTTCTAGTCCGCTATATGGCCTGGTTATCTAATCCGTTGCATAGCCTAGTCTAAGCTCCGGCGGTCTATATAGTTCCGTCTATAGCGGCGTTTCTTTCTCTTCTTTTTCTTCTACTAAAGCGCTTACCTACTGCAGCGTCGGCGGCGCTGGCACGCTACGGCGTTAGCGAGCTGCCTGCCGACCCGGCGGTAGGTAGTGGCCGCGTCGAAGACTCTAGCGAAGCGACCCTTAATTGTTTCTATTAGCTTCTATACCGATAGAGCGGACGCAGCTTCGCCTTTTTCTTTTATCTCTTTTAGAGGTCGTCAGTTTCGGAGCTATCCGGGTTTCGGCTTCTTTAGGTTCTGTATATAGAACTCTCTAAGCAGCTCTGCCGAATTCCGGAGGTTCTTGACTGGATACTATTCGTAGTCTTCCGGCCACCCCTTCTACAAGATCTTCGCTTTAATAGACCCCCTTATCTTCTTTACGTCTATTATATCTTCTACCTCCTACTCTTCTTCCTTACTGTCTATCTTAATTGGCAGGGGTTCGGCGAACCCCTGTTCTAGAAGGCCGTCCTTAGGGTCTAGGCTTAGCAGATCCGAATGAAAGACATCGTAGATTCGGAACGATTTCGGTAGCTAGAGCCGATAAGTTACCGGCGACCTCTTTTCCACTATCGTAAACGGACCTACATAGCGCGGATTAAGCTTGGCGTTGCCTTTTAGCCTTAGGTTTTGCATATTAAGCTATACCTTTTGGCCTTCCTTAACTTCTAGCAGTGACCTCTTCTTGTTAGCTCGAGCTACTATCTTCTTCTAAGTCGATTCCATCGCCTTCCTCGCTACCTTAATAGCTTCTTCTATTTGAGCCTTAAGTGCTTTAGCTGCAGAAGCGGCGACTCTCTTTAACGAAGTAGCGGTGGATAGTTCCGTAGAGCTGGGTTCGTTTAGGGACTGGAAGCTTATCCTCGGAAGATAGCTATGCGTTATCTCGAACGGCGCTAGCGACGTTGCTTCCGATCGTGCTAAGTTGGCGCAGAATTCAGCTATTGGCAACACCTCGACCTGTAAGGGGCCTAAGAATCTTGGTTTAGAAACTTGCGGTTAGGTATCTATATAAAGGAACTGATAGGCAGTTCCTTCGTTGTCTGCTGCCGTACGATTTGTACTTACGAAGCTAAGCTAGCAATTCCCCTTTGTGCAGAGGTGCAAGGTTTACCCTCTATATAGAGGATCGGGAGTTACCTCCTCTGTACAGTAATGCAGAGTTTTCCTCCCTATTTAGAGGGGCAGTAGCTCCCCTTTATATAGAACTGTAGCGTTCTCCCTCTGTATAGGAGTGGGGTCCTGTCGGTAGTTCCGTATAGAGGGTAGGGTTGTGCTAGCGCTGCTAAGTCGCAGTCCTTAGGGCGACAGTCGGTTTAGGTCGGGTCTAGGGCCTAAGCCGGGCGGCGCTCCCTAACAATACCCCCCCCCTTCCCTTCTCGTAGCGCTTTTTCCGTACAGCGGCGTGCTTAAGTTACCTAGCTCCTACTGTTCCTTTAGCAGGTCGCAGCTTCCTATTCCGTCTAGTCGTCCGAGTCGTCGTCCCTCGTCGCCTCCTCTAGGTCGCAGTTGCCTCTTGCTATTTTACCTGTTTGTAGCAGCTGCCCTGCTTGCTATTCCCCTTATAGCAGGCAGTTAGCTTAAGCCTTCTCTCTTCTCTTTCCTTCCCCCTTCTCTCCTCCCCCTCTACTGTCTACTGTCTACTACTATCTACTACTGTCTACTACCTACTATTACTACTAGCTACTAACTACTACTAGCTACTATCCAACATGTCGTCTGCCCTGTCCGGTGGTTCCCTTGTAGTTGCTGGCCCTGCCTCCTCCCCTTGTCCGGCTAGGGTCCCCCCCTACTTCTACCTCTAGCAGTAGGGCCCTTAACTTAACTAGCAGCTATGCTTCCGGTTTGTATAGATTCTTGTCTTCTGTACAGTCTGAGCTAACGTCTTAGGTGCTATACCTGCGAGCAGCAGGATGCGGCCGGCCTCCCCTTCTACGCCTTCTAGTGTAACCCTGCCTAGGTTATACCTAAGCAGGTAGCTACGGCCTGGCCGTCGTATGTTAGCGCCCTCCTTATCGCTACTTAGGGCTAGCTCTTTGCCCCCTGCCCCAACTCCCCCTAGCCCTTACTTGGCCTATACCGCCTCCTAGGCTTCTGGGCTAGGGTGTGTGCCTCGTACAAGTAGAAGGATAGCTTTTTCTACTGCCCCTTCCGCCGTCCAGGGAAGGCACGTAGGGGTAGGGGGGTGCCTCTGCTCTATAGGGCTAGCCCTAGTAGGGGTAGGGGCCCGGCCGGGCCTAAGGTAGTAGAGGTCTTAGATAATAAGTCGGTTGCTCTAGTCCCCTAGGGTGGTAGCTAGTAAGCCACCCCCCCCCCTCTAGATAGTAAGAAATTTCGGACAGTTTTCTCTTAACTTATCTTATTTCTACTCCCCCTCCTATTTGTCCCTTAGCTGTTCCTTTCTTCTAGCCCTTATCTCGTACAGTGTCGTACAATGTCGTGTTAGCAGGGCTCTGTAGTGTCCTACGTCGTAATACTCGATCCTTTAACAACCTAGGTCTGCCTATAGCTACCCTGTCCTTAGGGTGGATCGTGCCTCCTTCTGCTATACAGCGTAGTGTTACTGTAACTGGGCAGGGGGATAGTTCTCCTCCTATCTGTCTAGTGCGGTTGTGTCTTGTAGAGCCTCGTACAGTTCCTACGTAGGCTCTGCCTATCCTCTCTATTTTACTAAGTACTCTGCCTTCCCCTGCTTCCTCCGACTCTTAAGGATCCCCTCTACTTTATACTCTTCCTAGCCCTCGGTTATAATTGTAGGTTGGCGCGCGTCGTTAGTCGTCTAGTGCAGTAGGGGGTCCGTGTTCGCCGGTCGTACGAGGTCTATATAGAAGACTAGATAAATCCCTAGGGGGGTGTTTAGTCGTATAGTATATGTCCCTAATAGCTGGATTACTGTAAACTTCCTGTTCCTCTAATCTAGCTTCTTGCTTAGCCGTTCTATACGGATGTTTCGCTAGTTTAGCTAGACCTTATCCCCTGCCTCGTACCTTAGTGCAGCCTGTCGTCCCTTGTTAGCCTGCTCTTCCGCGTTCTGTTAAGCTATAGCTAGGCTCGCCTTTGCCTATTAGTAGGCGTTCGTAATCGTCTGTACGATGGCCTCTCCTCGCTGAATTAGGGATCGTACAGGGCGCAGGGTGTTACTACTTAGGGTCGGTAGGAGCAGGGAATGGTCGTATCTATAGGTCGTAAAGAAGGGGGACAGTCCCGTAGCATTAGCTATACAGCTGTTAATAGCCAGCTCTGCTATAGGGAGAAGTTAGTTCCAGTTCGTCTAGTTATAGTCGACGTACGCTTAGAGGTACGCTTTTAAAGTTGAATTAACCCTCTCTGTCGCCCTGTCTGTCTATAGGTGCTATACGGTTAACAGGCGACGTTCTACCTTTAGCAACTGGCAGATCCTTGCCTAGAGCTAGCTCGTAAACTGTGTCCCCTAGTCTAATACAATTAACCTAGGGAAACTGTGCTTGCTAAACGTCGTCTGTATAAAGGCCTAGGCAGTGTCTTTAGCTGTAATAGAGTCCATTCCCTCTAGTATTACCCCCTTCGTTAACTTGTCTGTAACTACTATAATGTTTCGCTGTCTGTCGCTCTTAGCGAGGTCTGTAATAAAGTCTACTGTTAGATCTTGCTAGGGCCGGTTCAGTATCGGCAGGGGCTTTAGCAGCCTATGCTTTAGCTCGCGCTAGGGCTTCGTCTGTCTGCATATATCGCAGTTCTGTACGAACCTGCGAATGTCCTTTACTATTACTGGCTAGTAGTAGTCCTAGGCGATAATGCTGTACGTCTCCTCGCACCCTAGGTGCCCAGTAGCTATAGAGTTATGCACCTGTTGTGTTAAGCTCGTACGGAGCTTCTCGTCTGCTAGGACCTATATCCGATTTCTAAACTTTAGGTTGTTCTCCTCGTCTACTAAGCACTTAGCTGCCGACACCTTAAGATAGAGCTCGGCTAGGAGCTTCCGTTGCCCTCCCTAGATTGCTGTACGGGCCCCTTAGTATACCTCGTCCTTTTCCACTGCCTCTTCCTATGCTTGCAGTTAGGGTTCCTATAGGTGTGCTGCTACTAGGCGGATAGTCTCCCTGCCTGGCTCCCCCTTAAACATCTAGAATGTCTGTAACTTTAGCCGGTCGTCCTCGTACGTCGTTGGCATGTCCTAGTCCTGTCTAGACAGTGCATCGGCCCTACTGTTGTCCTTACCCTTGCGATACTAGAGTCTTATATTAAACCGGCTTAGGTACATTGCCTATCGTACGTGCCTCTTAGACAGCTTCCGGGGTTAAGTAAAGTATTCCAGGTTCTTGTAGTCTGTTAGGGCGAGGAACTTAGGCACTAAGTAGAGTTCTCTATCCTAGGCTTCGCAACATTGTACAACTGCTAGTAACTCTTTGTCGTAGATAGGGTAGTTACACTTAGCTAGGGAGTTCTTCTTAGAGAAATACGCGCAAGGGTATAGGAGTCCGTCTAAGCCTACCTGTAATAGGATACCTCTAATACAGTACCCTAAGGAGTCAGTTTCTAGTATCGTCGTACGCTCCGGGTCGAAGGCGGCGAGCGTTAGTCCTGTAGTAAAGAGTTCCTTCAGCTTGTCGAAGCTCCTATCGCATTCGTCTGTCTATTTGAACTGCTTGTCCTTATGCGTTAGCTCTACTAGGGGGCGTACGGTCTCCGAGTAGTTCTGTATAAACTGGCAGTAGAAGTTGGCAAACCTGAGATATTCCCGTACGCCCTTAACGTTCGTTAGCAGCTTCTATTGCTTAATAGCATCAATCTTCTTCCTATCTATACTAATGCCTTTCCCTGCCTCGATAATAAAACCTAGGTATTTCGTACATTAGATACCGAATTCACATTTGTCGATATCGAGGTACAAGCCAGCCTGCTGCAGTTAGTCTAACACCTTCTTGACATCCTGTACGTAATCTGCGTAGGTGCTGTCCGTAAAAACTAGGGTGTCGTCGAGGTATACCGAGCAGATGTCGTCTAGTAACCCTTATA
This sequence comes from Pseudocercospora ulei, assembly GCA_016165855.1. Lineage (NCBI taxonomy): Eukaryota > Fungi > Ascomycota > Dothideomycetes > Mycosphaerellales > Mycosphaerellaceae > Pseudocercospora > Pseudocercospora ulei. The sequence continues at coordinate 4,229,779 of JACWNB010000003.1, forward strand.
GGGACTTGTTAATATATCTTTGGAAGGTTGCCAGTGATCTGACTGCAGTAGACGCAAGGTCAATACCCGTCTTTGATAACTATATCCAAGGCTGGAGAGGGAAGAATCTACGTACAAGCGGAGGTGGAGGTATTTGAGTGTGCGCCAAGCCTAGCCCTGCCAAGCCTAGCTTCCAGTACCTTCTAGCCCTCTACATCCGTATCACTACCGCCCTCCCTAACCAGCGATTGCCCACAATCGCAATTAGCCAAACCAGGTCGCAGGATCGTCAGGGTCGCGAATTCAGCTTCGCTATCGGCCAATCAGGTCGCTCCAAAACAGGTCGCTTTTAAGGTCGCTTTTGAGGTCGCTTTTGAGCTTCAATTTCTGTGCGTTTTGAGTCTCAATCTCGTGCCTTTTTAAGTCTCAATCTCGTGCCTTTTTGCCGTCACTTTGGTGCTTCAATTGATGCCTTGTTTGGTGCCTTGCCAAGGCTGCAGAGGTCGTCAGGGCCGCGGAGGTCGCGGAGGTCGTCGAGGCCGCGGAGGTCGCAGAGGTTGTCGGGGTCACTTTGCAAGCATGTGCTGCTTCTGAACTGTCGCTTTCCAAGCCGTCGCTTCTTAAGCCGTCGCTTCTCAAGCTGTCGCTTCTTAAGCCGTCGCTTCTCAAGCTGTCGCTTCTTAAGCAGTTGCAGAGGTCTCGGAGGTCGTCGGGGTCGCAGAGGCTTCCAGAGGTCGCAGAGGTCGCAGCCTACGTATGTCGCTTCTTGACGGTCGCTTCTCGACGGTCGCTTCTCGACGGTCGCTCGCTTCTCAAGCTGTCGCTCGCTTCTCAAGCGGTCGCAGAGGTCTCGGAGGTCGTCGAGGTCGCAGAGGTCGCAGAGTCTCGGAGGTTGCCTTGCAAACACATATCGCTTCTCGAGCCGTCGCTTCTCGAGCCGTCGCTTCTCGAGCCGTCGCTTCTCGAGCCGTCGCTTCTCATTCTCGACAGTCGCTTCTCGACGGTCGCTTCTCGACAGTCGCTTCTCGACGGTCGCTTCTCGACGGTCGCTTCTCGACGGTCGCTTCTCAGACGGTCGCTAGGGTCGCGGAGGTCGCGGAGGTCGCGGAGGTCGCGGAGGTCGCGGAGGTCGCGGAGGTTACTGTGTTGTCTGCAGCTGTATTGCCTGCAGCAGCTGGGCCTGTCTGTAGCTGCTGTGCCTCTGTTGTCTGTAGCTGTGTTATCTGCAGCAGCTCCGTGTCGTCTGCAGCTGCTTTTCTGAACATGTAGTGCCTGTGTTGTCTGTAGCTGCCTTGTACCTGTGCCTAGGTGCTCGTGCCTGGGTGCTCGTGCCTAGGTGCTTGTGCCTGGGTGCTCGTGCCTGGGTGCTCGTGCCTGGGTACTCGTGCCTAGGTGCTCGTGCCTGGGTGCTCGTGCCTATGTTGTCTGTAGCTACCTGCCTGCAGCTTTGCCTGTGCTCTTGCTCTGTACTCTTGCCTAGGTGCTCGTACCTAGGGGCTCTGCCTTGTGCTAGCCGTACGCCTCGATTGCTGAATGTCCCGATTGCTAAATGTCCCGATTGCTGAATGTCCCGATTGCTGAACTGTCTCGATAGGCCTTGTCCGAATAGAATGGTCTGTTAAAGACCCGAAAAAAAAAACGAATGTCGTCGCCCTAGGTCCTGCTAGGTGCGCTCTCGTCGTCGTCGCTCCTGTCGTCGTCGCTCTCCTTGTCCCTACATCGTCGTCGTCGCTCTCTCGCTCTCGTCGCTCTCGTCGCTCTCTCGTCGCTCTCGTCGCTCTCTCGTCGCTCTCGTCGCTCTCTTGTCGCTCTCGCTCTTCTTCAAAACTCGCGATCTACTTGTAGGGGCACTCTCTTCCCTAAAACTCTCTCTTCTTCTCGATCGGGGGAGGGTAGAGTAGTATGCATACACACAATTAAGTAACCGGATATAATTCGACGGCCTCCTTTGTACGTCTGCAGTACACACTCTGGGTTGTCGGTTGCACGTACGTTATTCGAGTACCCGGATGTAATTCAACGGGCTCTTTCGCATAGTGCGGGTGTTGTTAAAGTGAGCCTTGGATATAATGATCTGACTGCAGTAGACGCAAGGTCAATACCCGTCTTTGATAACTATATCCAAGGCTGGAGAGGGAAGAATCTACGTACAAGCGGAGGTGGAGGTATTTGAGTGTGCGCCAAGCCTAGCCCTGCCAAGCCTAGCTTCCAGTACCTTCCAGCCCTCCACATCCGTATCAGCCAGTGCATTAGCAAGGCCGAAGGGGGTAACAAGCTACTTAAAAAGGCTATATCTCGTACAGAAGGTAGTTATCTATTTACAGCCTTCCTTGATCTATATCTTGTAGAAGGCTAAGACTATATTAAGCTTGGTAAACTACTTCGCCTTGCTAATCCGTCCAAGAGTCTCCTTAATAAGGGGTAGGGGGTACCGGTCCTTCTTAGTAATCGCGTTAATACCTCTATAGTCTACGTAGAAACGCAATCCGGCCTTCCCTTCCTTATAGACAAACAGAACTAGGGCCCCTATAGACGACGTACTGGCCTGGATAAACCCTTTGGCCAGCAGGTCGTCCAGGGTTTTGCGCAATACTAGGAGTTCTCTAGAGGACATTCTATACAGCAGTCTATACAGTACCTCCGGCAAGCCCCTATCTAGACGGGGTTCTAGTTGGATGTTATAGTCAATCCCTTCCCCTCGGTGTAGCAGTAGCTTCGAGGCCGACTTCAGCTCGAAGAGGTCTAGGTATCTAGTATACTCCCTTAGGAGCTTTATACAGGGGTTTGTTACTTCCTTAGGTGCTAACGCCTTCTCGATGTCCGCCGTTGCCGTGTTGATTTCGGCCTTAGTATTACTACCTTACAAGATCTTCTCCTAGTCCCGGATTCTCCACTTCGTTACTGCTAGGTACAGCCGTCCTCGTCCGACGTCTAGCTTGCCCCTCTAGCGCTCTATCTAAGGCTTTCCTAGTATTAGGTCGTACCCTAACTTGTCCTGTACGATATAGAGGTATAAGTCCTGCTTATAGTGTCCCTGTACCTCTATCGTTACTTTTACTATATAGGTAATGTCCGGTCCTTGCCTAGTAATGCCTAGTATGCGTACGGGTACTGTAGGGGTCGTCTTAATCTGATGTCTCTGTACGAAGTCTTTGCTAATTACTCTATACACTAAACATCCTATGTCAATTAATGTCCGCGCTGTTGCGGACCTGTTTAACGTCGGCTATACGATAAACAGCATCGTCGTTATGTAATTGCTCTTAAAAGATAGCTAAGTAATGCTTTGATTTGGCAGTCTATCTCGCACCCGCCTCTGGCAGAGTCTTCGCTTAGAGGCTACTCTTTTCCCAACTCGTCGTCGTCTAAGTAGGACTCCTAATCTTCTCGTTAAGGCGCTATAGTTGCTATCCTCGCAGTAGTTAGCCGTCCCCTAGATCTCGCTGCTAGCAGTAGCCTGCAACTCTGTACAGCGTAGCCTATCTTGCTACACTGGTAGCAGCTCCCTTCTGCTCGTCTCTTGTTAAGGGTAGCTGTATCTACCTATTACGTCCTTTTAGTAGCGGCCCTTGGCTGTACAGTAGCTGCTGCCGCTACTCTCGTCGTCGTTAGTTCCTAGTCTATAGCGTCTGTCTGTCGCTAGAGGGGTTGTCTTATCTCCTAAGTGCAGCCTATCTGTCTAAGCCTGCGCTACTAGTCGTCGACTATCCTAAGGAGGTCGCAGAATTCCTCGTACGTAGCCGGTCGCATTACGCCTACTAGCCCTGTTATAATTTCCTTATAGAGGCCTACCTCTAAAGAGGTAATTTTTATCCTGTCCTCCTATTAGAGTCCTCTTGCTTCTGCCAAAGTCTAGTCAAATTCTGCAAGGAATTCCTGTACAGTCTTACGTCCTTGCTTTATTGTATTAACCTATAGGAGTGCTCGGCTCTCGCGGTCCGGGTCCTTGTAGCTCTTGTCTAGAGCTGCCTAGAGCATCGTCGTCGTAGCTATTGCTAGGTTGGCAATAGCCGTCTTATAGTACAGCAGAATTCTTGCTGCCGCCCTGCCCTTTAACCTCCTAAAGAGGTAAACTACCTTGTCTAGCTTAGTTAGGTATGCTCCTAAGTCGACTAGGAGCTTAGAGCGCATCTAGGCAGCCTAGGAGGGGTATTCGGCCGGAGCCTTGCCATCGTACGTAGAGACGTCGGAGAGTTTGCTTTTAGGAGTTAGGGTGTAGGTTATTGTGTTCGTCATCGTCGTAGGGGTCGAATCGCGATCGGACGCCCTAAGCTGTCGTAGGTCCTGTTCCTGCTAGGAAATCAACGCAGCCTAGTAGCTTACTTGCTACTCGAGCTGCCTCTTGCTTTCTAGCAGCTCCTCGTATACGCAGTGCATATGTCTCTCTATAGCCGTAGGTTCTATAGGGATGTCGCCGTCTATCTTTGCTTTGTTACTGCAGTTACTGATAGTAAGATCAGTTCCTAATATAAGGGGCCCAAGAATCTTAGTTTAGAAACTTGTAGTAAGGTATCTATATAAAGGAACTGATAGGCAGTTCCTTCGTCGTCTGCTGCTGTACGATTTGTACCTACGAAGCCAAGCCAGCAATTTCCCCCTTTGTATAGGGGTGCTAGGTTTACCCTCTGTATAGAGGATTGGGAGTTACCTCCTCTATATAGTAATGCAGAGTTTTCCCCCCTATTTAGAGGGGCAGTAGCTCCCCTTTATGCAGGACTGTAGCGTTCTCCCTCTGTATAGGAGTGGGGTCCTGTCGGTGGTTCTGTACAGAGGGTAGGGTCGTGCTAGCGCTGCTAAGTCGCAGTCCTTAGGGCGACAGTCGGTTTAGGTCGGGTCTAGGGCCTAAGCCGGGCGGTGCCCCCTTACACGACCTACTTTTCTTAATAATGGCCGCAGAAGATTCGTAGATATTTTTCTATCTTACAGTTGGCTACTTCTGACTAACTGTCGGTCTAAGGGTAAGCGGCTGTACTAAGTTTTCTACAGATTCCTAGAGTTTGATTAATGGACTTCCAAACTTCGGCAGTGAATTAAGGGCCCCTATCTGTAGTAATAGTGTCCGGCAGACCGTAGTGCTTCTATACGTGCCTAATTAGCATCCTTGCCGTTTCTTCTATAGTAGTCCCTTTATCTCTCGCTTGGCAGGGGATAAAGTAGCGTTCCTTGCTTAGTCGGTCCACTACGTTTAGCGTAGCGTTATATCTATCGGAGTCCGGCAGGCCGGTTACAAAGTCTATCGTAATGTGTTGCTACAGTTTCTTAGGGATCGGAAGTAGCTTTAGCAGACTGGCCGGAAGACTGTAACGCGGTTTCGCTGCACGGTATATGTAACAGTTAGTAATAAACCGATATATCTGCTTAAAGATTCGCAGAAACTGGTATGTCGTCCTTATAGCTTCTATCGTCTTCTTTAACCCTGCGTAACTAACATCCTTGGAGCTATAGACCTGCTGGATAACCTCTATAATTAGTTCTTCTAGAACTATTAGCTTCCCCGAGCCTGTTCTGCCGAGCTTCTGCTGCTAATTAAGCCGTTCCACCCTCTCGTAGAGCGTTTCTTTTTCGGTCTCTAGTCCTGTCGGTTCCAGTTCGGTCTGCTGTTCTGCTGCGCAGATCCCTACTTCCTTTAACACCTCGACGTCTACTATCCGTTCGGTTAGCACCTTCTAAAACATGTTCGGATCTTCCTTCGCGCAGCTAGTCTTTCCTTCTCTTTGCGTTAGTGCATTAGCCTTTCCGTTTTAAGCCCCTAGTCGATAAGTAATCTTAAAATCGAACCCGGACAGGTAGGCGGCCTACTGTGCTTAAAGTCGTAAGAGCTTCTGCGTCTTTATAAAGTAGGTTAGCGACTGGTGGTCTGTAAGGACCTAGACTGTGCTCTTTCTAGCTATAAGTTCCCGCTTCTACTCCTCGAACGCCTGTATAATAGCTAGCAGTTCTTTATCGTAGATCGCGTAGTTCCTCTTAGCTTCCGTTATAGATTTGCTAAAGAAGGCTACTAGGTAGAGAGTCTTATTATCTCTGTATTAAGAAAGGACCTATGCCGTTACTATGTCGGAAGCGTCCGTTTCTACGTAGATCGTCTTTTCCGGCTAGAAGTGTGCTAGAACCGGTGCTGAAGCCACTGCTTCTTTTAGCTAGTCGAACGCTTCTGTATACCTCTTATTCTATAGGCCGGCGGCCTCTTTCTTTAGTGCTTCGTTTAGGGGTCTCGCGATCTTGCTAAAGTCCTTAATAAACTATCGATAGTAGCTGCAGAATCCGAGAAACGCTCTGATTTGCATAGTGTTTCCGGATTTCGGCTGCTTCTATTCTACTATAGCGGCGACCTTTAAGGGGTCTATCTGAATTCTATCTCTTCTAACGATAAGGCCGAGATACTTAACCTCGGTCTAATAGAACTTGCTCTTCTTCGTGTCCGCGTTTAATCCGACCTCGCAGAGCCTAGTTAGTACCTTCTCGATGTAGTCCGTGTGCTGCTCTCTCGTCCTATCGGTGTAGACAAGGATGTCGTCTAAGTAGACGGACACGAACCGTTCTAGCATGTCTATAAAGGTGTAGTTTATAAAGCGTTGCTATACCGCCGGCGCATTAGTAAGTCTAAAAGGCATTACCAACTACTTGAAATTGCCTATGCGCGTAGCGAATGTCGTAAGGTCTCCCGTTTGTCCCTCTTTGTTCCTTAGTCGATAGAACGCTTGGCGGATGTCCAGCTTGCTGAACTACTTCGCCTTCGCTACCCGTTGTATAGTTTTATCGATTAGCGGCAGTAGATACACGTCTCTCTTAGTAACCTTATTAAGGCCCCTGTAATCTACGCATACTTAGAGACTGCCTCTGGGTTTCTGTACGAAAAGGATCAGCAACGCGTATTCGGCAGAGCTCGGCGTAATAAACTTCTTTGCTAGATTTTCTCGAACAAACACCTCTACTTAGTCCAATTCGGCCAGTAACAATCTTCTTAGAGGCTCGGTTCTCGGCAATGTAGCCCCTTCCTTTAGTCGGATCTTGTTGTCGTATTCCAGTCGATAGAGCAGCAGGAGGTTGGAATCGGCTTTTAAGAAGACGTTAGCATAATTATAGAGCTCTGCCGGCAGCACCTCCAACAGGTCCGCTTCTTCTTCTGCCATTATCTTACAGTGATCTTCTATGTCTTTTATCGAGATAGCGTAGATCTTACTGTCTATCGATTTCGCTAGGATCGTTAGGGCTTCTAAGCTTACTATTCTAACAGTAGCTAGGGGTTCGGAACGGTCGGACGGGGCCTCTTTCGCAGACTCTGCAGCCTTCGGCTCGGCGGCGGCGGCCGGTTCGGCAGCAGCGGTGCCGTTTCCTAGGGTTTTGAATCCTATCGTGCCTTCGTCTACGTTAATAACCGTCTTCTAGTTCTTTATCTATTTCTGCCCTATAATAATGTCAAACCGTCCGAGATCTATAATCCGGAACGTTGCTTCCGTAGTTCGACCAGCTAGTGTAGTCCTTAATAGCACGTAGTGCGTAACGTTTTCTGTATCTTGTCCGTTATATGCCGAAATCCGCGTCGGCGACGCTATCTCTACCGGATAGCCGTATCCTTTTCTTAGCTTTTGAACCAATCGATAGTGGATAGCCGCTCCGATAAGGGCCCCTGTGTCGATAAAAGCTCTTAGCTAAAGTGGTTTGCTCGATCCGTTAAGGGGGTAGACAGTAATTAGAAGGATAATAGCTGTTTCTGTATTTACTTCCACTGCCGCTAAGAGCGGATCGCTGCAGCTGTTAATGCTCTCGTCTTTCTGTAACGTAGCTCTTGTCGGTGCCCTGTCTTCTACGCTGGATAGGGGGCCTATCCTTCTAGCTAGTCTTTTCCTATAATCCTTAACTATATACTACTATCTACGCTCTTAGTGTTATTCGGAGCCGGCTCTATAGCTTATATGGTCTTTCTCGGTAGCTGCGGCTGCTTTATAACACGATATTCCTGCTTCTGCTTATCCGATGCTTGGCATCTCGTAGCAATGTAGCCAGGCTTCCTATACGCGTAACAGGTAGGGACGAACGACGAGCGCTGTAACTGATAAGGTGGCTGCTGTAGTGCTCTCTAGAAAGGCGCAGGGGGTCGTGTTGTCTGCGTTATTAACGGCTTCTGGTTCGATTTGCGTAATTTCGCATAAGCGCTTAAGTTTCTTGCAGTAACTCTCGCTCGGTGTACGAAGCCCTCGAGGTCTTCGTCTTCTACTAACGCTATAGCGGCAGCCGGTTTAGGGTTCAGCTTCTGCCTTAGTAGGTAGAGCTGCTTATCTTCCGCTACTTAGGCCCTAATTGTATATTTCCTAAACAGTCCGTAGAACTCCTCGAACATCTGCCAGTTCTAGTTAATCTTGTCTAGCTGCTTACAGGCCGTCTTCTTCCTAAAGGGGTCTCCGAAGCATTGATTCAGTGCTTTGATTGCTTCTTTAGCGGTTACCTCTTCCAGGTCCGCCACTAGCGAAAAAGCTTTACCTTCTAATTGTTGCAGCGGTAGAAAGAGGTAGGACAGATTAATGGGGTGGACCCTAGATTTTGGCTCGGCCCCCCTTCCGGGATTTAGGTTCTAGGACGGACCGAGCCGGGCCTTGGCACTACTACTATAGAAGCCTACCACTACTACTATATAGATTCCTTTCCCTCCTTAGTTTAAGATATAGTTATCAAAAAGGCTGTATTGAATTATATCTGCGTGCCTGGATTATTATATCTCGAACTTACTCTCTACACTAACACTGCGCTGCGCGAAAGGACCCGTCGAACTATCCGGAAACCTAAATAACGTACGCGCACCTATATATACACTAAAATAACAACCCCTAAAGGCACTATAAGAAGATAGAAGGCTTCTTAGCAGTAGAGAGCAGCGTTACAGGCTGCAGCAGAAGCAGAAAAGGAAAGGCTAACAGAGCGAGTAGGCGCTCTGGTGTCATTAATAATAAGATTATTATTAGCGGTTTTACTTTGGAAGAGACTGTAGAGATTAAGGAACGAATAAGCGAATACAAGAAAATCCACGACTGTATGCTCGAGGAACTTAAGGACTATATAAACGAGAATAGGATAGGAAAGGTCTACGATAGTATAGACCTTATTAAGACGCTGTTCTACAGAACGCTAGAAGAGAACAGATAACTAAGAGAAGAAACTAAAGCAGTAAGGGCCGAGAAGGAATCGGCAGAAACTATTATCGACGTGTTAGAAAACTGAGCGGCGAATCGATTGGCGCAGCTAAAGGCGCTAAAGCATTAAATAGCTAATATAGAAGCAGCGAAGTCGCTGCCACTGCAGCAGGAAGCCTACGCAGAGACCGCCTTACTAGCAGCCTATAGTCAAGGTAGCACTATAATAACGCCACTGCCGAACCTACCTGTTTTCGGTAGCGGAGACCCTAAAGCCTAGGAGGCATTTAAGAAGAAGATTAAGAATAAGTATAAGGGGCCTAAGAATCTTAGTTTAGAAACTTAAGGTTAGGTATCTATATAAAGGAACTAATAGGCAGTTCCTTCGTCGTCTGCTGCCGTACGATTGGTACCTACGAAGCTAAGCTAGCAATTCCCCCTTTATATAGGGGTGCAAGGTTCACCCTCTATACAGAGGATCGGAAGTTACCTCCTCTGTATAGTAGTATATAGTTTTCCCTCCTATTTAGAGAGGCAGTAGCTCCCCTTTGTGCAGGACTGTAGTGTTCTCCCTCTGTACAGGAGTGGGGTCCTGTCGGTAGTTCTGTACAGAGGGTAGGGTCGTGCTGGCGCCGCTAAGTCGCAGTTCTTAGGGCGATAGTTAGCTTAGGTCGGGTCTAGGACCTAGGCTAGGCGGCGCCCCCTAACAATACCCCTCCCTTCCTTTCTCGTAGTGCCTCTTCTATATAGCAGCGTGTTGAAATTACCTAGCTCCTGCTGTTCCTTTGGCAGGTCGCAGCTTCTTATTTCGTCTCGTCGTCTGAATCGTCGTCCCTCGTCGCCACCCCCTAGGTCGCGGTTGCCTCTTGCTATTTTATCTGTTTGTAGCAGCTGCTCTACTTGCTATTTCCCTTATAGTAGGCAGTTACCCCTAAGCCTCTCCCTTCTCTTCCCTTTCCCCTTCTCTCCTCCCTCTATACTGTCTACTGTCTACTACTAACTACTACTGTCTACTATCTACTATCTACTACTAGCTACTACTACTACTAGCTACTATCTACTACTACTACTAGCTACTACTACTACTATGTCGTCCGCCCCGTCTAGCGATTCCCTCGTAGTTGCTAGGCCTGCCTCCTCCCCTTGTCTAGCCGGGGTCCCTGCCTATTTCTACCTCTAGCAGTAGGGCCCTTAGTTTAACTAGTAGCTACGCTTCCGGTTTGTATAGGTTCTTATCTTCTGTACAGTCTAAGCTAACGTCTTAGGTGCTATACCTATAAGTAGCAGGATGCAGCTAGACTCCCCTTCTACGCCTTCTAGTGTAACCCTACCTAGGTTACACCCTAGCAGCTGGCTATAGCCCAGGCGTCGTACGTTAACGCCCTCCTTATTGCTACCTAGGGCCAGCCCTATGCCCCCTGCCCTAACTCCCCCCAGCCCTTACTTGGCCTATACTGCCTCCTAGGCTTCTAGGCTAGGGTGTGTGCCTTGTATAAGTAGAAGGATAGCTCCTTCTACTGCCCCTACTGCCGGCTAGGGGAGGCACGTAGGGGTAGGGGGGTGCCTCTGCTGCCTAGGGCTGGCCCTAGTAGGGGTAGGGGCCTAGCCGGGCGGGAGGTAGTTAAGATCTTAGATAAGGAGACTGCTCTAGTTCCCTAGAGTAGTGGCTAGTAAGCCACCACCCCCCCCCCCCTAGATAGTGTAAGGAATTTCGGATAGTTTTCTCTTAACTCCTCTTATTTCCACTCCCCCTTCTATCTGCCCCTTGGCTGTTCCTTTCTTCTAGTCCTTATCTTGTACAGTGTCGTACGATGTCGTATTAGTAGGACCCTATAGTGTCCCCTATCGTAATTTTTGATCCTTTAACAACCTATGTTCGCCTGTAGCTACCCTGTCCTTAGGGTGGATTGTGCCTCCTTCTGCCGTACGGCGCAGTGTTACTATAACTAGGTAGAGGGATGGTTCTCCTCCTATCTGTCCAGTGCGGTTGTGTCCTGTAGAGCCTTGTATAGTTCCTACGTAGGCTCTGCCTATCCTCTCTATTTTACTAGGTACTCTGCCTTCCCCTGCTTCCTTCGACTCCTAAGGATCTCCTCTACTTTATACTCTTCCTAGCCCTTAGTTATAATTGTAGGAGGGCGCGCGTCGTTAGTCGTCTAGTGCAGCAGGGGGTCCGTGTTCGCCGGTCGTACAAGATCTATATAGAAGACTAGGTAAATTCCTAGGGGGGTGTTTAGTCGTATAGCGTATGTCCCTACTAGCTAGACTACCGTAAACTTCCTGTTCCTCCAATCTAGCTTCTTGCTTAGCTAGTCTATACGGATGTTTCGCTAGTTTAGCTAGACCTTATCCCCTGCCTTGTACCTTGGTGCAGCCTGTCGTCCCTTGTTGGCCTGCTCTTCCGCGTTCTATTAGATTATAGCTAGGCTCGCCTTTGCTTATTAGTAGGCGTTCGTAATCGTCTGTATAATAGCCTCTCCTTGCTAAATTAGGGATCGTATAGGGCGCAGGGTGTTACTACTCGGGGTCGGTAGGAGCAGGGAATAGTCGTATCTATAGGTCGTAAAGAAAGGGGACAGTCCTATAGCATTAGCTGTACAGCTGTTAATAGCCAGCTCTGCTATAGGGAGAAGTCGGTTCCAGTTCGTCTAGTTATAGTCGACGTACGCTTAGAGGTACGCTTCCAAAGTTGAATTGACCCTCTCTGTCGCCCTGTCTGTCTGTAGGTGCTATACAGTTAACAGGCGACGTTCTACCTTTAGCAACTAGCATACCCTTGCCTAGAGCTAGCTCGTAAACTGTGTCCCCTAGTCTAATACAATTAACCTAGGGAAACCGTACTTGCTAAACGTCGTACGTATAAAGGCCTAGGCAGTGTCTTTAGCCGTAATAGAGTCCATTCCCTCTAGTATTACCCCCTTCGTTAACTTGTCTGTAACTACTATAATGTTTCGCCGTCTGTCGCTCTTAGGGAGGTCTGTAATAAAGGCTACTATAAGGTCTTGCTAGGGCCTGTCCGGTATTGGCAGGGGCTTTAGCAGCCTATGCTTTAGCTCGCACTAGGGCTTCGTCCGTCTGCATATATCGCAGTTCTGTACGAACCTGCGAATGTCCTTCGCTATCGCTAGCTAGTAGTAGTTCTAGGCGATAATGCTGTACATCTCCTTACGCCCTAGGTGTCCAGTAGCTATAGAGTTATACGCCCGTTGTATTAAGCTCGTACAGAGCTTCTCGTCTGCTGGGACCTATGTCCGATTTCTGAACTTTAGGTTGTTCTCCTTGTCTACTAAGCACTCGGCTGCCGACACCTTAAGGTAGAGCTTAGCTAGGAGCTTCCGTTGCTCTCCCTAGATCGCTGTACAGGTCCCTCGGTATACCTTGTCCTTTTCTACTGCCTCTTCCTATACTGGCAGTTGGGGTTCCTATAGGTGTGTCGCCGCTAGGCGGATAGTCCCCTCGCCTGGCTCCCCCTTAAACATCTAGAAGGTTCGTAACTTTAGCTAGTCGTCCTCGTACGTTGTTGGCATGTCCTAGTCCTGTCTAGACAGTGCATCGGCCCTGCTGTTGTCCTTACCCTTGCGATACTAGAGTCTTATATTAAACCGGCTTAGGTACATTGCCTATCGTACATGCCTCTCGGACAGCTTCTAGGGTTAAGTAAAGTATTCTAGGTTCTTGTAGTCTGTTAGGGCGAGGAACTCGGGCACCGAGCAGAGTTCTCTATCCTAGGCTTCGCAACACTGTACGACTGCTAGCAACTCTTTGTCGTAGATAGGGTAGTTGCACTTAGCTAGGGAGTTCTTCTTAGAGAAATACGCGCAAGGGTATAGGAGTCCGTCCGAGCCTACCTGTAACAGGATACCTCTAATGCAGTACCCTAAGGAGTTAGTTTCCAGTATCGTCGTACGCTCTAGGTCGAAGGCGGCGAGCGTTAGTCCTATAGTAAAAAGTTCCTTTAGCTTGTTGAAGCTCCTATCGCATTCGTCCGTCTATTTGAACTGCTTGTCCTTATGCATTAGCTCTACTAGGGGGCGTACGATCTCCGAGTAGTTCTATATAAACTAGCGGTAGAAGTTGGCAAACCTAAGAAATTCCTGTACGTCCTTAACGTTTTTAGGCAGCTTCTATTGCTTAATAGCATCAATCTTCTTCCTATCTATACTAATGCCTTTCCCTGCCTCGATAATAAAACCTAGGTATTTCGTACATTAGACACCGAATTTATATTTGTCGATGTCGAGGTACAAGCCAGCCTGCTGCAGTCGGTCCAGCACCTTCTTAACATCCTGTACGTAATCTGCGTAGGTGCTGTCTGTAAAAATCAGGGTGTCGTCGAGGTATACCGAGCAGATGTCGTCTAGTAACCCTTATAGGGACTTGTTAATGTACCTTTAGAAGGTTGCTAGTGCATTGGCAAGGCCGAAGAGGGTAACAAGCCACTTAAAAAGGCTGTATCTCGTACAGAAGGCAGTTATCTATTTATAGCCTTCCTTAATCCGTATCTTTGGAAGGCTAGGACTACATTAAGCTTAGTAAACTACTTTGCCTTGCTAATCCGTCTAAGAGTCTCCTTAATAAGGGGTAAGGGGTACCGGTCCTTCTTAGTAATCGCGTTAATGCCTCTATAGTCTACGCAGAAACGTAATCCGGCCTTCCCTTCCTTATAGACAAACAGTACTAGAGCCCCTGCAGACGACGTACTGGCCTGAATAAACCCTTTAGCAAGCAGATCGTCTAGGGTTTTGCGCAATACTAGGAGTTCTCTAGAGGACATTCTATATAGCGGTCCGTACAGTACCTCTGGCAGGCCCCTATCTGGACGGGGTTCTAGCTGGATGTTATAGTCAATCCCTTCCCCTTAGTGCAGCGGCAGCTTTAAGGCTAACTTCGGCTCGAAGAGGTCTAGGTATCTAGCATACTCCCTTAGGAGCTTCGTATAGGGGTTCGTTACTTCCTTAGGTACCAATGCCTTCTCGATGTCCGCTGTTGCTATGTTGATTTTGGCCTTAGTATTGCTACCTTGCAAGATCTTCCCCTGGTCCTAGATTCTCCGCTTCGTTACTGCTAGGTACAGCCGTCCTTATCTAACGTCTAGCTTGCCCCTCTAGCGCTCTATCTAAGGCTTTCCTAGTATTAGGTCGTACCCTAACTTGTCCTGTACAATATAGAGGTATAAGTCCTGCTTATAGTGTCCCTGTACCTCTATCGTTACTTTCACTATATAGGTAATGTCCGGTCCTCGCCCGGTAATGCCCAGCATGTATAAAGGTACTATAGGGGTCGTCTTAATCCAATGTCTCTATACGAAGTCTTCGCTAATTACTCTATACACTAAACATCCTGTGTTAATTAATGTCCGCGCCGTTGCGGACCCGTTTAACGTCAGCTGTACGATAAACGGCGTCGTCGTTATGTAATTGCTCTTAAAAGATAGCTAAGTAATGCTTTGATTTAGCAGTCTATCTTGCACCTGCCTCTAGCAGAGTCTTCGCTTAGAGGCTACTCTTTTCCCGACTCGTCGTCGTCCAAGTAGGACTCCTAATCTTCTCGTTAAGGCGCTGCAGCTGCTACCCTTGTAGTGGTCGGCCGTCCCCTAGGTCTCTCTACTAGTAGAAGCCCGCAATTCCGTACAGCGTAGCCTATCTTGCTACACCGGTAGCAGCTCCCTTCTGCTCGTCTCTTGTTAAGGGTGGCTGTATCTACCTATTGCGCCCTTTTAGTAGCAGCCCTTGGCTATACAGTAGCTGCTGCCGCTACCCTCGTTGTCGTCGGTTCCTAGTCTATAGTGTCCGTCTGTCGCTAGAGGGGTTGTCTTATCTCCTAAGTGCGACCTATCCGTCCAAGCCTACGCTACTAGTCGTCGACTATCCTAAGGAGGTCGCAGAATTCCTTGTACGTAGCCGGTCGCATTACGCCTACTAGCCCTGTTATAATTTCCTTAGAGAGGCCTACCTCTAAAGAGGTAATTTTTATCCTGTCCTCCTATTAGAGTCCTCCTGCTTCTGCTAAAGTCTAGTTAAATTCTGTAAGGAATTCCCGTATAGTCTTGCGTCCTTGTTTTATCGTATTAACCTGTAGGAGTGCTCGGCTCTTACAGTCCAGGTCCTTGTAGCTCTTGTCTAGAGCTGCCTAGAGCATCGTCGTCGTAGCTATTGCCGTGTTAGCAATGGCCGTCTTGTAGTATAGCAGAATTCGTGCTGCTGCCCTGCCCTTTAACCTCCTAAAGAGGTAAACTACCTTGTCTAGCTTGGTCGGGTATGCTCCTAAGTCGACTAGGAGCTTAGAGCGTATCTAGGCAGCCTAGGAGGGGTATTCGGCCGGAGCCTCGCTATCGTACGTAGAGACGTCGGCGAGTTTGCTCTTAGGGGTCGGGGTGTAGGTTATTGTGTTCGTCGTCGCTATAGGTATCAGATCGCGATCGGATGCCCTAAGCTGTCGTAGCTCCTGTTCCCGCTAGGAAATTATTGCAGCCTAGTATCTTACTTGCTACTTAAGCTGCCTCTTGCTCTCTAGCAGCTCCTTGTATACGTAGTGCATATGTCCCTCTATAGCCGTAGTTTTTATAGGGATGTCGCTGTCTATCTTTGCTTTATTACTGCAGTTACCGACAGTAAGATCAGTTCCTAATATAAGGGGCCTAAGAATCTTAGTTTAGAAACTTAAGGTTGGGTATCTATATAAAGGAACTGATAGGCAGTTCCTTCATCGTCTGCTGCCGTACGATTTGTACCTACGAAGCCAAGCTAGCAATTCCCCCTTTGTGTAGAGGTGCAAGGTTTACCCTCTGTATAGAGGATCGGAAGTTACCTCCTCTGTATAGTAGTGCATAGTTTTCCCTCTAATTTAGAGGGGCAGTAGCTCCCCTTTGTGCAGGACTGTAGTGTTCTCCCTCTATATAGGAGTGGGGTCCTGTTAGTAGTTCTGTACAGAGGGTAGGGTCGTGCTAGCGCCGCTAAGTCGCAGTCCTTAGGGCGACGGTTAGCTTAGGTCGGGTCCAGGACCTGGGCCAGGCGGCGCCCCCTAACAATAAGATAAGCCGCGAGTACGTATCGAGCAGCGAAGAGGATAGATTGGCGTACCTAGAATCGCGATTAGAAGGTAAAGCTTTTTCGCTAGTAGTAGACCTAGAAGAAGTGACTGCCGACGACGCTATTAAGGCGCTGGACTAGCATTTCAGAGACCCCTTCCAGAAGAAGACGGCCCGCAAACAACTGGACAAGATCAACCAGAACCGGCAGACGTTCGAGGAGTTCTACGAATTGTTTAGAAAATATGCTATTAGAGCGAGAGTAGCTAAGGATAAGCAGCTACACTTACTAAGACAGAAACTGAGCTCTAAGCTCGCTGCAGCTATAGCGTCGGTAGAAGACGAGGACCTTTAGAGCTTCGTGCACTAGGCGAGAATCACTGCTAGAAACTTGAACGCGTACGGAAAACCGACGACACGTAAACTAATTCAGAAGCCGTCGCCGTCGGCGCAGTCGACGAGAGCCCCTGCGCCCTTCCGACAACGCCCCTAGCAGGCACTGTATCAGTTACAGCATTCGTCGTTTGTCCCTACCTGCTACGCGTATAGAAAGCCTGGCTATATTGCTACAAAATGCTAGGTAACGGCCTAGCAGAAGCAGGAGTATCGTGTTATAAAGCGGCCGCAGACACTGAGAAAGGTCATACAAGCTATAGAGTCGGCTCCAACCGACACTAACAGCGTAGACGGCGGGGTGCAGTTAAGAATTATAGGAAAAGACTAGCTAGACGGATAGGCCCCCTACCTAGCATTAACAATAGGGCACCGAATCAAAGCGAATCGCTACGAGAAGAAGGCATTAACAGCTGCAGCGATCCGCTCTCGGCAGCCGTAGAAGTAAATACGGAAACGGCGATTATCCTTCCTATTACGATCTACCCTGTCGAGAAGTCGAGTGGACCCCTCCAGCTATAAGCATTTATTAATACTGGAGCCCTTATCGGAGCGGCGATCTACTACCGACTAGTTCAGAAACTGATAAAAGGATATAGCTATCCAGTAGAGCTAGCGTCGCCGACGCAGATTTCGGCGTATAACGGACAAGACACAGAAAACGTTACGCACTACGTGCCGCTAAAGACTACCTTAGCTAGTCGCACTACGGAAGCGACGTTCCGAATTATAGATATCGGAAGGTTCGACATTATTATAGGGCAGAAATAGATAAAGAACTAGAAAGCTATTATCGACGTAGATAAAGGAACGATCAGATTCAAAACCTAGAGTAGCGGAGCAGGGACCGTTGGAACGACCGCTACTGCCGCCGCCGAGCCGAAAGCTACGGAGTCCGCGAAAGAGGCTCCGTCCGATCGTTCCGAATCCCTGGCCACCGTCGGAATAATAAGTTCAGAAGCTTTATTAGCCCTCGCGAAGTTACTGGACAACGAGATTTATGCTATCTTAATAAAAGACATCGAAGATTACTAGAAGATAATAGCGGAAGAAGAAGTGGATCTACTGGAAGTGTTACCGGCAGAGCTCTACGATTACGCTAACGTGTTCTTAAGAGCCGACTCTAACCTATTGCCGCTCTATCGTCCGGAATACGACAACAAGATCCGATTAAAAGAGGGGGCTACGCTGCTAAGAACCGAGCCCCTAAGACGACTGTCGCCAGCAGAACTGGACTAGGTAGAGGTGTTCGTTCGTAAAAACCTAGCGAAGAAGTTTATTATACCGAGTTCTGCCGAATATGCGTTACTATTTCTTTTCGTAAGGAAACTAGGGGGTAGTCTGCGACTCTGCGTAGACTATCGAGGCCTTAACGAGGTCACCAAGAGAGACGTATACCTACTGCCGCTAATAGATAAGACTATATAGCGCGTAGCAACGGCTAAGTAGTTTAGCAAGCTAGACATCTGCTAAGCGTTCTATCGACTAAGAAACGAGGAAGGACAGACGGAAGATCTTACGACGTTCGCGACGCGTATAGGCAATTTCAAGTAGTTGGTAATGCCTTTCGGACTTACCAACGCGCCGGCAGTGTAGCAACGCTTTATAAACTATACCTTTATAGACATGTTAGAACGGTTCGTGTCTATTTACCTGGACGACATCCTTATCTATACAGATAGAACGAGAGAGCAGCACACGGACTACATGGAGAAGGTGTTGACTAGGCTCTGCAAGGTCGGACTGAATGCAGACACAAAAAAGAGCGAGTTCTACCAAACCGAGGTCAAATATCCCGGTCTTATCGTAGGAAGAGACAGAATTCGGATGGACCTATTAAAGGTCGCCGCTGTCGCGGAATGAAAGCAGCCGAAATCCGGAAACACTATGCAGATCAGGGCGTTTCTCGGATTCTGCAGCTACTATCGACGGTTTATTAAAGACTTTAGCAAGATAGCGAGACCCCTGAACGAAGCACTAAAGAAAGAGGCCGCCGGCCTATAGAATAAGAAGTGTACAGAAGCTTTCGTACGGCTAAAAGAAGCAGTAGCTTCAGCGCTGGTTCTAGCGCACTTCCAACCGGAAAAGACAATCTACGTAGAAACGGACGCTTCCGATATAGTAACGGCATAGGTCCTTTCTTAATATAGCGACGACGAAACCCTCTATCTAGTAGCTTTCTTTAGCAAGTCTATAACGGAGGCCGAACGGAACTACGCGATCTACAATAAAGAACTGCTGGCTATTATACAGGCGTTCGAGGAGTAGAAGCCAGAGCTTATAGCTAGAAAGAGCACGGCCTAGGTTCTTACAGACCACCAGTCGCTAACCTACTTTATAAAGATGCAGAAGCTCTTACGACGTTAAGTACAGTAGGCTGCCTACCTATCCGGGTTCGACTTTAAGATCACCTATCGACCAGGGGCTCAAAATGGAAAGGCTAATGCGCTAACGCGAAGAGAAGGGAAGACGAGCTGCGCGAAGGAAGATCCGAATATGTTTCAGAAGGTGCTAACTAAACGGATAGTAGACGCCGAGGTATTGAAGGAAGCGGGGATCTGCGCGGCCGAACTGCAGACCGAACCGGAACCGATAGAGCCGGCCCCTAAGGAAGAAACTCTCTACGAAAAGGTAGAGTAGCTTAACTAGCAACAAAAGCTCAGCAGAACAGGCTTAGGAAAGCTGATAGTTCTAAAAGAACTGGTTACGAAGGTTATCCAATTGGTCTATAACTCTATAGATGTTAGCTATGCTAGAGCGAAGAAAACGATGCAGGCCGTAAGAACGATCTACTGGTTTCTGCGGATTTACGAGCGGATCCACTGGTTTATCGCCAATTGCTATATATGCCGAGCCGCGAAGCTACGTTACGGTCTTCTAGCCGGTCTGTTGAAGCCACTTCCGATCCCCGAGAAACTGTAGCAACACATTACGATAGACTTCGTAACCGGCCTGCCGGACTCCGATAGATATAATGCTACGCTAAATGTAGTGGACCGACTAAGCAAGGAACGCTACTTTATCCCCTGCTAAGCGAGAGATAACAGAACTACTGCAGAAGAAACGGCGAGAATGTTGATCCAACACGTCTAGAAGCACTACAGGCTGCCGGACACTATTACTACAGATAGGGGTCCGCAATTCACAGCCGACGTATAGAAAGCCATTAGCCAAGCCCTCGGAATTCGTAGAAAGCTTAGCACAGCCGCTTACCCTTAAACTAACGGTCAATCTAAGGTGGCTAACCGTAAGATAGAACGATATCTGCGGACCTTCTGCAGCCACTATTAAGAAGAATAGGTAAAGGTGTTGCCGATAGCCGAGTTCTGCGCCAACTCGGCACCGTCTAAAGCTACCTCGCTAGCGCTGTTCGAGATAACGCATAGCTATCTTCCGAGGTTAAGCTTCCTGCTACCGAGCGACGTCGGGTCGCTAGAGCTTTCTACTACCACTACGTCGTCAAAGAGAGTCGCCGCTGCAGCGGCGGAAGCGCTCCGATCTCAGATGGAAGAAGCGATCTAAGTAGCGAAAGAAGCGATGGAATCAGCTTAGAAGAAGATAATAACTCGAACTAATAGAAGGCGGTCGCCGATAGAATTCGAGGAAGGTTGGAAGGTCTGGCTTAATACGCGGAACCTAAGGCTAAAAGGGAACGCTAAGCTCAATCTACGCTACGTAGGTCCGTTTAAGATAATAGAAAAGAGGTCGCCAGTGACCTATCGGCTCTAGCTGCCGAAATCGTTCCGGATCTACGACGTTTTCCATTTAGATCTGCTAAGCCTAGACCCTGAGGATGGCCTTCCGGAACAGGGGTTCGCCGAACCCCCGCCTATCAATATAGACGGTAATAAAGAAGAGTAGGAGGTAGAAGACGTAATGGACGTAAAGAAGATAAGAGGGTCTATTAAAGCGAAAATCTCGTGGAAAGGGTGGCTGGAAGACTATAAATAGTATCCAATCGAGAACCTCCGGAATTTGGCGGAGCTGCTAAGAGAGTTTTACGTGCAGAACCTAAAGAAGCCGAAACCCGGATAGCTCCAAAACTGACGACCTCCGAAAGAGATAGAAGAAAAAGAAGAAAGCTGCGTTCGCTCCACTAGCGCAGAAGCCGATAAAGACGATCGTAACGGTCGCTTTCGGGGAGGTCTTCGACTTAGCCACTACCTACTACCGGTTTGACGCAGCCACTACCTACTGTAGCGTGCCAGCGCCGCCGACCCTGTAGTGAGGAAAGGCTTTGGTAGAAGAGAAAAAGAAGAAGAAAAAACGGCGCTGCGAAAGATCTGTATAGACCCCTAAGGCAACGTACAGACTAGCCGCAGCTTAGCCTGCGGATTAGATCAGATAGCGTCGATTACATAAACGCTAACTAAAGGACTTCAGACGCCAACGACGTAAGGAACTGAAGAAGCAATAAAGAAAACGTTGTTTTTAATAGAAGATGGAAGAAGTAACATCGGCGTTAGAGGGGATTTTCGAGAAGAAGACAACGAAACCAAAAAAAAAAAGTGGAGATTTTCGGATAAATAGGGTGACTAAGCGGTTAAGGGCAACCGCTAGTAAGGGAGGGAGGTAGTGTTGCGGCAGTAGAAAGAGGTGGGACAGATTAATAGGATAGACCCTAGATTTCGGCTCGGCCCCCCTTCCGGGATTTAGGTTCCGGGACGGACCGAGCCGGGCCTTGGCACCACCACTACGAAAGCCTACTACCCTTACTACATAGATTCCTTTCCCTCCTTAGTTTAAGATATAGTTATCAAAAAGGCCATATTGAATTATATCTGCGTGCCCGGATTACTAATCGCGATTCTAGGTACGCCAATCTATCTCTAGCGCTATTTCCGGCATAGTCTCAATCTATCCTGTTCTTTATCTTCTTCTTAAATGCTTCCCAATCCTTAGGATCTCCGCCTCTAAACGCCGGTAGATCTAGTAGTAACGTTATTAACGTGCCGCCTCAACTGTAGGCCGCTAGTAAGGCGGTCTCTGCTTGTTCTTCTCGACGCAGTAGCGGCGCCGACGACCTCGCTGCTTCCCTCTCCTCTAGCTAAGCCTTTATCGCTTTTCACTATGCTAGTCGGTTCGCCGCTTGGTTTTCCAGCATATCTATAATGGTCTCGGCCGATTCCTTCTCGGCTCTTACTGTCTCTACTTCCTCTCTTAGCTGTTTGTTCTCTTCTAGCATTCTGTAAAACAGCGTCTTAATAAGGTCTATACTATTGTAGACCTTTCCTATCCTATTCTCGTTTATATAGTCTTCTAGTTCCTCGATCGTGCAGTCGTAGATCTTCCTATATTCGGCTATTTGTTCCTTAACCTTAGCAGTCTCTTCCGCTATAAAACCGCTAATAACGATCTTATCGTCAATTACACTAGAGCACCTACTCGCTCTGTTAGCCTTCCCTTTTCTGCTTCTGCTGCGGCCTATAACGCCGCCCTCTACTGTCGAGAAGCCTTCTGTCTTCTTACAGTGCTGGGTTTGGTGTTTTTAGTGTATGCGCGTGCGTTATTCGGGTGTCCAGACAGTTGGACGGGCCCTTTCGCGCAGCGCGGAGTTTGTTGTAGTAAGTGAGTTCGAGATATAATAATCCGGGCACGTAGATATAATTTAATACAGCCTTTTTAATAACTATATCTCGAACTAAGGAGAGAAAGGAATCTATATAGCGGCGGTGAGCTTTGATAGATAATGGTGTGCCAAGGCCCGGCTCGGTCCGTTCCGGAACCTAAATCCCGGAAGGGGCCGAGCCGAAATCCAGGGTCTACCCTATTAATCTGTCCTACCTCTTTCTACCGCTGCAATACGTACGATCTCTAAGTAGTTCTATATAAACTAGCAGTAGAAGTTAGCAAACCTAAGGAATTCTTGTACGTTCTTAATACTTATAGGGACCTTCTATTACTTAATAGCATTAATCTTCTTCCTGTCTATTCTAATACCTTTCCCTACCTTAATAATAAACTCTAAGTATTTCGTATATTGTACACCGAATTTATATTTGTTGATGTCGAGGTATAGGCTAGCCTGTTGCAGTCGATCTAATACCTTCTTAACGTCTTGTACGTAGTCTATATAGGTACTGTCTGTAAATACTAGTATATCGTCGAGGTATATAGAGCAGATATCGTCTAGTAACCCTTATAGGGACCTGTGAATATACTTCTAGAAGGTTGCTACTACGTTAGCAAGGCTAAAAGGGGTAACAAGCTACTCGAAAAGACTATATCTTATACAGAAGGCAGTTATTTATTTATAGCCTTCCTTAACCTATATCTTGTAGAAGGCCGAGACTACATTAAGCTTAGTAAACTACTTTGCCTTACTAATCTATCTAAGGGTCTCCTTAATTAGGGACAGGCAGTACTAGTCCTTCTTAGTAATTGCGTTAGTGCCTCTATAGTCTATACAAAAACGCAAGCCGGCCTTGCCTTCTTTATAGACAAATAGCACTAGGGCTTCTATAGATAATGTACTTACGCAAATAAAACCTTTAGCAAGTAGGCTGTCTAGTGTCTTGCGCAGTACTAGGAGTTCTCTAGAGGATATACTATATAGCGGGCTGTACGTTACTTTAGACAGACTCCTATCTAGACAGGGCTCTAGCTAGATATTGTAGTCAATTCCCTCTCCTTAGTATAGAGGCAGTTTCGAGGCTAATTTTGGCTCGAAGAGGTCTAGATATTCTATATATTCTAATAGGAGCTTTGTATAGGGGTCTGTCGCTTTTTTAGGCACTAAAGCCTTTTTAATATCTATAGTCGCAGTGTTAACCTTAGCATTAGCATAAGTTCTAGCCTTAGCATTGCCGCCCTACGGAACTCTCCCTTAGTCTCGGAGCCTCTGCTTTATTGCTACTAGGTACAGGCGTCCTCGTCCAACGTCTAATTTACCCTACTAGTACTCTATCTATAGCTTCCCTAATATTAGGTTATACCCTAACTTGTCCTATACGATATAGAAGTATAAGTCCTGCTTATAGTGTCCTTGCAGCTCTATCGTTACTTTTACTATATAGGTAATGTCTAGTCCTTGCCTAGTAATGCCTAGTATACGTATAGGTATAGTATTAGGGGACGCCGCCTAGCCTAGGTCCTGGACCTAAGCCAACCGTCGCCCTAAGGACTGGGACTTAGCGGCGCTGGTACGACCCTACCCTCTGTACAGAGTTACTAACACGACCCTACTCCTATATAGAGGGAGAATCCTATAGCCCTATATAGAGGGGAATTGCTGCCCCTCTATATAAAGGGAAAACTCTACATTACTATACAGAGGGAAACTCCTAATCCTCTATATAGAGTATAAATCTTGCATCCCTATATAGAGGGAAATTGCTGGCTTGGCTTTGTAGGTACAAATTGTATAGCAGCAGACGACGAAGGAACTGCCTATTAGTTCCTTTATATAGATGCCTAACCTTAAGTTTCTAAACTAAGATTCTTAAGTCCTTATATTAGGAACTAATCTTACTATTAGTAACTGTAGTAATACAACGAAGATAGACAGCGACATTCCTATAGATCCTGCAGCTATATAGGATCAGATGCACTGCATATACGAGGAGCTGCTAGAATATAAGAGGCAGCTCGAACAGCAAGTAAGCTACTAGGCTACGATAATTTTCTAATAGGAACAGGAGCTACGACAGCTTAGGGCGTCCGATTGCGATCCGACCCCTACAATAACAAATATAACGGCCTATACCTAGGCCTCTAAGAGCAAACTCCCTAACGTTACTATCTACAATAGTAAAACTCTAGCCGAGTACTCCTCCTAGGCTGCCTAGATGCGCTCTAAGCTTCTAGTCAACTTAGGAGTATATCTAACTAAGCTAGACAAGGTAGTGTACCTCTTTAGGAGGTTAAAGGGCACGGTAGCAGTACGGATTCTGCGATACTACGAGACAGCTATTGCCAACCTAGCAATAGCAACGACGACGATACTCTAGGCAGCTCTTAACAAGAGCTATAAGGGCCTAGACTGCAAGAGCTAAGCACTCCTACAGGTTAACACAATAAAGCAAGGGCGCAAGACTGTATAAGAGTTCCTCGCAGAATACGACTAGACCCTAGTGGAGGCAGGAGGACTCTAATAGGAGGACAGGATAAAAATTACCTCCTTAGAGGTAGGCCTCTCTAAGGAGATTATAAAAGGACTAGTAGGCGTAATGCGACTAGCTATATAGAAGGAATTCTGTAATCTCCTTAGGATAGTCGACGACTAACAGTGTAGGCTCGGATAGATAAGCTGCACCTACGAGATGCGACAACCTCTCTAGCAGTAGACGGACGCTATAGACTAGGAAGTAACAACGACGAGGGTAGCAGCAGCCGTTACTGTACAGCTAAGGGCCGCTGCTAAAAGGGCGCAGTAGGTAGATATAGCTACTCTAGACAAGAGAAGGGCAGAAGGGAGCTGCTACAGGTATAGCAAGTTAGGCTACACTATATAGAATTACGGGCTTTTGCTAGTAGAGAGACCTAGGGGACGGCCGACTACTACAAGGGTAGCAACTGCAGCGCCTTAACAAGAGAATTAGGAGTCCTACTTAGACGACAACGAGTCGGGAAAACAGTAGCCTCTAAGCGAAGGCTCTGCTAGAGGCGTATACAGGATAGATTGCCAAAATAAAGCACTACTTAGCTATCTTTTAAGAGCAACTATATAACGACTACGCTGTTTATTGTACGCCCTACGCTAAACAGGACCGCCTCGGCGCGGACACTAATTAACATAGGATGTTTAGTGTACAGAGTAATTAGCAAAGACTTCGTACAGACACACTATATTAAGATAACCCCTACTGTACCTGTATATATACTAGGCATTACCGGGCGAGGACTGGACATTACCTATATAGTAAAAGTAACGATAGAGCTGCAGGGACACTATAAGTAGGACTTATACCTCTATATCGTACAGGACAAGCTGGGGTATAACCTTATATTAGGAAAGCTATAGAGAGAGTGCTAGTAGGGCAAGATAGACGTTGGGCGAGGACGGCTGTACCTAGCAGCGACGAAGCAGAGGCTCCGAGACTAAGGGAGGCTTCCGTAGGGCAGCAATACTAAGGCTGAAATCAACACTACAACAGCAGACATTAAGAAGGCATTAGCGCCTAAGAAAACGACGGACCCCTATACGAAGCTCCTAGCAGAATACGCAGAACATCTAGACCTCTTCGAGCTAAAGTCGGCCTCGAAACTGTCTCTATACTAAGGAGAGGGAATTGACTACGACATCTAGCTAGAGCCCTGTCTAGATAGGAGTCTGCCTGAAGTACTATACAGCCTACTGTACAGTATGTCCTATAGAGAACTCCTAGTACTGCGCAAAACACTAGACAACTTACTTGCTAAAGGTTTTATTTGCGCAAGTACCTCGTCTATAGGAGCCCTAGTGCTGTTTGTCTATAAGGAGGGCAAGGCCGGCTTACGTTTCTATATAGACTACAGAGGCATTAACGCGATTACTAAGAAGGACTAGTACCCCCTACCCCTTATTAAGGAGACTCTTTGACAGATTAGCAAGGCTAAGTAGTTTACTATGCTTAACGTAGTCTCGGCTTTCAACAAGATACAGATCAAAGAAGGCTGTAAATAGATAACTGCCCTCTATACGAGATATAGTCTTTTTAAGTAGCTTGTTACCCCCTTCAGCCTTGCCAACGCACCGGCGACCTTCTAGAGGTACATTAACAGGTCCCTACAAGGGTTACTAGACGATATCTGTTTAGTGTACCTTAACGATATACTACTTTTTACAGATAGCACCTATACAGATTATATACAGGATGTTAAGAAGGTATTAGATTAACTGCAACAGGCTGGCTTGTACCTCGACATCGACAAATGTAAATTTGGTGTATAGTGTACGAAATACCTAGGGTTTATTATCGAGGTAGAGAAAGGCATTAGTATAGACGGGAAAAAGATCGATACTATTAAGGACTAGAAGCTGCCTACAAGTGTTAAGGGCGTATAGGAATTCCTTAGGTTTGCCAACTTTTACTACTAGTTTATATAGAACTACTCGGAGATCGTACGCCCCCTAGTCGAGCTAATATATAAGGACAAGCAGTTTAAGTAGACAGACGAGTATAGTAGAAGCTTTACCAGGCTCAAGGAGCTCTTTATAACAGGACCAACGCTTGCCGCCTTCGACCTAGAATATACGACAATACTGGAAACTAACTCCTTAGGGTACTATATAGAGGGTATCCTATTATAGGTAGGCTTGGACAGACTCCTGTACCTATACGTATACTTCTCTAAGAAGAACTCCCTAGCTAAGTGCAACTACCCTATCTACGACAAGTAATTGCTAGCAGTCGTATAGTGTTACGAAGCATAGGATAGAGAACTCTGCTTAGTTCCTAAGTTCCTCGCTCCAACTAACTACAAGAATCTCGAGTACTTTACGCAACCCTAGAAGCTGTCTAAGAGACACGTACGATAGGCGATGTACCTAAGCCGATTTAATATAAGATTCTAGTATTGTAAGGGTAAGGATAACAGTAGGGCCGATGCACTATCTAGACAGGACTAGGATATACTAACGACGTACGAGAACGATCGGCTAAAATTACAGACATTCTAGATAGTTAAGGAGGAACTAGGCGAGGAGACTATCCGCCTAGCAGCGACATATATATAGGAACCCTAACTACAGGTATAGGAAGAGGCAGTAGAAAAGGACGACGTCTATTAAGGGGCCTATACAGCGATCTAAGGAGAACAGCGGAAACTCCTAACAGAGCTTTACCTTAAGGTGTCGGCAGCAGAGTGCTTAGTAGACGAGGAGAACAACCTAAAGTTTAGAAATCGGATTCAGGTCCTAGCAGACAAGAAGCTCTATATAAGCTTAATATAACAGGCGTATAATTCTATAGCAACTAGGTACCTAAGGTACGAGGAGACGTACAGTATCGTCGTTAGGGACTATTACTAGCTAGCGATAGCAAGGGGCATCTGCAGGTTCGTACAGAACTACGATGTCTACAGACAGATAAAGCCCTAGCATAAACTAAAGCATAGGCTGCTAAAAGCCCTACTAATACTGGACTAGCCCTAGCAAGACCTAACAGTAGACTTTATTACAGACCTCCCTAAGAGCGATAGACAGTAGAACATTATAGTAGTTACAGACAAGCTAACGAAGGGGGTAATACTAAAAGGAATAGACTCTATTGCAGCTAAGGACACCGCTTAGGCATTTATAGAGACGACGTTTAGCAAGTACGGATTCCCTAGGTTAATTGTATCAGACTAGGGTATGCAGTTTACGAGCTAGCTCTAGGCAAGGGTCTGCTAGTCATTAAACGTAGAACGTTGCCTATCGACTGTATAGTACCTATAGACAGACAGTGTAACAGAGAGGGTGAACTTAACGTTAGAAGCGTACCTCTAAGTATACGTCGACTATAATTAGACAAACTGGAACTGCCTTCTCCCTATAGCAGAGCTAGCTATTAACAGCTGTACGGCTAATACTATAGGATTGTCCCTCTTCTTTATAGCCTATAGATACAACTACTCCCTGCTCCTGCCGACCCTAAGTAGTAACACCCCACGCCCTATACGATCCCTAATTTAGCAGGGAGAGGCTATCGTACGGACGATTACGAATGCCTATTAATAGGCGAAGGCGAGTGTAGCTATAGCGTAACAGAATGCAGAAGAGCAGGCCAACAAGGGACAGTAGGCTATACTAAGGTATAAGGCAGGAGATAAGGTCTAGCTAAACTAGCGCAACATCTATATAGACCGGCTAAGCAAGAAACTAGATTGGAAGAACCGGAAGTTTACAGTAGTCCGACTAGTAGGGATATACACTATACGACTTAACACTCCCCTAGGGATTTACCTAGTCTTCTATATAGACCTCGTACAGCTAGTGCATACAGACCCCCTACTATATTAAACGACAGACGACGCGCGCCTACTAGCGATTATTACTAAGGGCTAGGAAGAGTACGAGGTAGAAGGAATCCTTAAGAACTAAAGGAAGCAAAAGAGGGTAGAGTACCTAGTTAAATAGAGAGGGTAGGTAGAGCCTATATAGGAACTATACGAGGCCCTACAGGACATAACTGTACTAGAAAGGTACGAGGAGAACCACCCCCCTACCTAGTCTTAGTAACACTGCGCCGTATAGCGAAAAGAGGCACGATCTACCCTAGATACAGGGCAGCTGCTAGCAACTTAGGTCGCCAAAGGATCGGGAGTTAAGACGTAAAACCCTATAGGGTCCTACTAACACTAGACTATACTACACTGTATGCTAAGGGCTAGGAGGAAGAGGACAGCTAGGAGACAGGTAGGAATAAGAGTAGAAGTAGGAGGGGAACGAGAGCAACACTGTCTAAAAACTTTTATATACTACCTTAAGGTAGCTTACTAGCTACTAACCCCTAGGACTACGGCAGCTAACTCTATACCTAGAATCTTAATTACCTCCTAGCTAGCAGGGGCCCTAGCACTAAAAGGAGTAGAAGGGTAGCTTAGCAACATCCTACTGCTTATTAATATAGCACCTAGGACGTTAGCTAGGACTATACGAAGGAGGAAGGCTATACGAACTAGAAGCGGAGTTGCTAGTTAAGCTAAACATCCTATAGCTAGAGGTAGGGGATGTAAGAGGACAGGCCGGCAACCGCAAGAGAGCTACGACTAATACAGGGTAGGTTAGCCTGTGTTATTACTATGCCTTGCCAAGGTTTATATATCTGGTACACATTAGTTAAGCCACTTCCGAGTTACTTAACCAGTCCCTTTTGGCTTAAGTGTACTGCGTTACATCACTTAACTCAGAAGTAACTGCTAAAAGTGTACAATAAAAGGCCCGGGTCCAATTCCTAGGGGGCGCATCTTTTAACGGGAGAGTGGAAGCAGCATTAACGTATGTCCGTTTGTCCACCACTCTGTACAGAATAAGGCAGACCCGGTAAAGGTCCAGCTAGCTGTATGCAGACCTGCCGGGGGGGGGGGGTTGATTGCGTATGCTGCATAGGGGGGCTGTGCAATAGCATACGTAGCCTGTAAGTAAGCGCAGCTTACGAGGTCGTAAGCCTGTAGCGCAGGGGGTAGTAATACAGGGTGGGTTGGCCCGTGTTATTACTATGCCTTGCCAAGGTTTATATATCTAGTATACATTAGTTAAGTTACTTCTAAGTTACTTAACTAGTCCCTTTTAGCTTAAGTGTACCGCGTTACATTAACGACAGCCCTAGGCGGACGGAATAGTAGTGTTGGTAGTAGTAGTAGTTGTAGTTAGTTATAGTAGTTGTAGTTCGTAGTAGTAGTTATAGTAATAGCAGTAGTAGTAGTAGACAGCTAGACAGATAGGTAGCAGATAGGGGAATAAAGGAGAAAGAGAAGAAGAGAGAGAGAGAAGGGGGAAAGGGTTAATATACAGGGTAGTAGCTGCCTGCTATATAAGGCAATAGCAACTAGGGCAGCTACTATAACTATATAAGGGAGGGCAAACGAGGCAACTACGACCTAGTGCCTAGACGAGCGACGGCCCCCTAGACGACTGGACAGAGACAGGAACATCTACCTAGGAGCTAGACTCTAGACGACGACTAGGGCATAGGGACAGAGCTAGACGGCCTGCTACTACAAGACTATATAGCTAGGAAGCAGAGTACATAGCTAGGACTACAGGGTAGGAGGTAAATAAATAGACAGGACCGAGTACCTCCTACACCTTCGTAACTGCTTGTAGGTCCTCCTCTGCCTTAGGCTTAGCATTATTAAAGTGGCAAACGGAATTAGTTAAGATTAGGTAGAAGCGATCTAGTACTACCTGCCTTCCCTGCTCGCAGGTCCCCCTCTGCCTTAGCTATAGGATCTAGAGAGACAGGTCTAAGGTTAGAACAGAGTAGAGGGAGGGCATTTAGCAGGCATTGCCGACTAGTAAGCGCCTAGACAAAGATAGGAAAGCGCTACCTACTAGAGAAACCCTAAGAGCTAAGGGTATACGATATACTATCGTATAAAAAAAGCACTGCGAGAAGGGAGGGGGGTATTATTAGGGGGCGCTACCTAGCCTAGGTCCTAGACCTAAGCCAGCCGTCGCTCTAAGGACTGCGACTTAGCAGCGCTAGCACGACCCTACCCTCTATACGGAGTTACTAGCACGACCCTACTCCTATATAGAGGGAGAATCCTATAGCCCTATATAGAGGGGAATTGCTGCCCCTCTAAACGAAGGGAAAACTCTGTATTACTATATAGAGGGAAACTCCCGATCCTCTGTACAGAGTGTAAATCTTCTATCTCTATATAGAGGGAAATTGCTAGCTTAGCTTTATAGGTACAAATTGTAGGGCAGTAGACAATAAAGGAACTGCCTATTAGTTCTTTATATAGATACCTAGCCTTAAGTTTCTAAACTAAGATTCTTAAGTCCTTATATATAGTAGGGATCGTCTTAATATAGTGTCTCTATATAAAGTCTTTGCTTATTACTCTGTATACTAAATATCCTACGTTAATTAGCATCTGTGCTATAGCAGTCCCGTTTAGCGTAGGTTGTACAATAAACAGTATAGTCGTTATATAGTTGCTCTGAAAAGATAGCTAAGTAGTGCTTTAATTTAGCAATCTATCTCGTATACATCTCTAGCTAAGCCTTTGCCTAGAGGCTATTCTTTTCCCAACTTGTTGTTGTCTAAGGGGGACTCTTAGATCTCGTATTAGGACGCCGCAGTTGCTACCCTTGCAGTAGTCGGCCGTCCCCTAGATCTCTCTACTAGCAAAAGCCTGCAATTCTATATAGTATAGCCTATCTTGCTACACTAGTAGCAGCTCCCTTCTGCTCTTCTCTTATTAAGGGTAGCTATATCTACCTATTACGCCCTTTTAGTACTAGTCCTTAGCTGTACAGTAACAGCTGCTGCTACTCTCGTTATCGTTATTAGTTCCTAGTCTATAGCATCCTGCTGCTAATAGAGGGGCTGTCGTATCTCGTAGGCGTAGCCTATCCGTCTAAGCCTGCACTGTTAGTCGACGATTATCCTAAGGAGATTATAGAACACCTAGTGCATATAATCCTGCATAGCTGTAGGTTCTATAGGAATGTCACTGTCTATCTTTGTTATACTACTGCAGTTACTAATAGTAAGATTAGTCCCTAATATAAGGGCTTAAGAATCTTAGTTTAGAAACTTAAGGCTAGGTATCTATATAAAGGAACTAATAGGCAGTTCCTTCGTTATCTGCTGCTATGCAATTTGTACCTATAAAGCTAAGCTAGCAATTTCCCTCTATATAGGGAAGCAAGATTCCTAACTCTATATAGAGGATTAGGAGTTTCCCTCTATATAGGATGCAGAGATTTCCCTCCGTTCAGAGGGACAGCAATTCCCCTCTATATAGAGTTGTAGGATTCTCCCTCTATATAGAAGTGGGGTTATATTAGTAACTCTATATAGAGGGTAGGGTCGTACTAGCGCCGCTAAGTCGTAGTCCCTAGGGCGACGGCTAGCTTAGGTCTAGGGACTAGGCTAGACAGTGCCCTCTAACAATAAGGTACAGCTAAACTAGTGCAATATCTGTATAGACCGGCTAAGCCGGAAGTTTATAATAGTCTAGCTAGTAGGGACATATACTATACGACTTAATACTCCCCTAGGAATATACCTAGTTTTCTGTATAGACCTCGTACAGCTAGTATACAAAGACTCCCTCCTATATTAGACAACAGACAACGGACGCCCCTTAGCAATTATTACTAGGGACTAGGAGGAGTATAAGGTAGAAGAAATCCTTAAGAGCTAGAAGAAGCAGAAGAGGATAGAATACCTAGTTAAGTAGGCAGAGTACGCAGAGCCTATATAGGAACTATATAAGGCTCTTTAGGATATATTAGCACTAGGCAAGTAGGAAGAGAAACACTCTGTTAACTAGTTATAGTAACACTGTACTATATAGAGTAGGACAGATAGCAGCTATAGGACTAGGTAGCTATAAGGGACATTAGGCAGCTATAGGCAGGACTAGGCAGCTATATAGGGACAGGACTAAGAAAGGAAGAGAAGTAGAATATAGGGACTATACGAGATTACCTAGGACTATACAGTCTAGGGTTGTATAGGTACTAGTTAGTAACTGTCCTGCTATCTTACTACTATAGACGACGATAGGACCTAGCTTATCGCTGTCCGAGATCTCGATAACGGACAGGGCTAGGGCGTTGTCGTCTGAAATCTCGACGACCTCCTGGTCCTTATTGTCTAACTCTAACTCGATAACTAGTAGCGCCCTAGCGTCCCTATAGCCCTCGCCTAGACAGTGTATAGAGCAGTACAGCGACCTATCCTTCTACTTAGAAGAAGCACAAGCACTGGCCTAGAACCCTACGAGACGGTATAGTGCGAACGAGCCCTAGGGAGAGTTAGTATAGGCATAGCAAAACTAGCTACAGCTACCAATTAGGACTGCATTAACGTATAAGAGCTAGGCAGTATAGAGGCAGCAGGGTATAATACAGGCAGAGTTACACTAGAAGGAATAGAATAGGAGCCGAGCAGCATCTTACTACTGCTAGGTAAAACAGCTGCAATCGTTAGTTAAGAAGGACAGAGTATAGACAAGACTATACAAACTAGTAGTGCAGTTCCTAGTCGTATACAGCGTTCTACTCTAGGAGCTCGAAGCAGAGCGGGATCCTAGCTAGACGGGGGATAGCGACAGGACCGGCGGCCAGAGCGTCGCTACCCTAGGATTATACGAGCTAGTTGTAGGACATAATAGTTAATAGAGCGTCGTAGAAGCAGTAATAGGTTAGTAGAGGACTGTAGGACAGTAGTAGGTAGTTAGACGTATAGTAGGACAGATAGATAGACAGACAGTAAGATAGGACAGACACTAACTGTACAGAATAGGGGAGGTAAGGCAGCTATAGGCGCAGTTAGGCAGCTGCA
The DNA here is from genome assembly GCA_016165855.1 of Pseudocercospora ulei. Classification (NCBI taxonomy): domain Eukaryota; kingdom Fungi; phylum Ascomycota; class Dothideomycetes; order Mycosphaerellales; family Mycosphaerellaceae; genus Pseudocercospora; species Pseudocercospora ulei. The sequence goes on from JACWNB010000003.1 coordinate 4,263,234, forward strand.
AACAGCGATAGGCAGAAATACCTAGGTAGTAGGTAGAATTGCAGCTAGCCTTCTAGACGGCTACCTAGGACAGGTTAGTACAAGACGACGACTAGGCTAACGCTAGATATATAGCTACTGTTGCAGCGGTGAAAAGGGGTGGGACTGGATAATAGGGTGGACCCTGGATTTCGGCTCGGCCCGGACAGGCCGAGCCGGGCCTTAGCACACCACCCTCTATCAAAGCCTACCACCACCACCATATAGGCTCCTTTCCCTCCTCAGTTCGAGATATAGTCATCAAAAAGGCTGTATTGAATTATATCTGCGCGCCCGGATCATTATATCTCGAACTCACTCTCTACATTAACCCTGCGCTGCGCGAAAGGGCCTGTTAAACCATCCGGAAACCCGAATAACGCACACGCATCAACACACACCAACCCCCAAGGCACCGCGAGAAGATAGAAGGCTTCTCGGCGGTAGAGAGCGGCGTCACAGGCCGCAGCGGAAAGAGAAAGACTGACAGACCGAGGGATAGGCGTACCAGCATCCTCGACGACGGAACGACCAACGAATGCCTTACAGAAGAAGAGGTAGATAAAGCGAGAAAGGGCATAGAGGGCTATGCCGAACTGTATAGACGCACGCCGGATAAGATAGGAGAATATCGTACAGAACACAGAGCTAAGAAGGTGTTTGACATTATTACCTTTATAGAAAAGAGGTTCTATAGGAACGTAGAAGAAAATAGACAGTTAAGGGAGGAAGTAGAGACAGTAAGGGCCGAGAAGGAATCAGCAGAAACCATTATCGACATGTTAGAGAACTAGGCGGCGAATAGGCTAGCGCAACTAAAGGCGCTAAAGGACCAACTGGCTAATATGGAAGCAGCAACGCTGCTACTGCACCGAGAAGAACCAGCAGAGACCGCCTTACCGGCAGCCTATAGTCAAGGTAGCACCTCGATAACATCATTGCCGGACCTACCGGCGTTTAGAGGTGGAGACCCTAAAGACTGGGAGGCGTTTAAGAAGAAGATAAAGAATAAGATAGACCGCGACTACGCCGGAAACAGCGCCAAAGACCGACTAGCGTACCTAGAATCGCGATTGGAAGGTAAAGCTTTTTCGCTAGTGGCGGACCTAGAAGAGGCGACCGCCAAAGAAGCGATCAAAGCGCTAGATCAACGCTTCGGAGATCCATTCTAAAAGAAGACAGCCTGTAAGCAGCTGGACAAGATTAACTAGAACCGGCAGATGTTCGAGGAGTTCTACGGTTTGTTTAGAAAAAATGCAATCAGGGCCCGAGTGGCGGAAGACGAACAGCTCTACCTACTAAGACAGAAACTGAGCCCCGAGCTTGCTGCAGCTATAGCCTCAGTAGAAGATGAAGACCTTAAGAGCTTCGTGCACCGAGCGAGGGTTACTGCGAGAAACTTGAACGCTTACGCGAAAGCACGCGAATCGATTTAGAAGCCGTCGCTGTCGGCGCAGCCGACGCGAGCCCCTGCGCCCTTCCGACAACGCCCCTAGCAGCTATCGTATCAGCTACAGCGTTCGTCGTTCGTCCCCACCTGCTACACGTATAGAAAACCTGGCCACATCGCTACGAGATGCCAAGCGTCGGATAAGCAGAAGCAGGAATATCGAGCAACAAAGCTGCCGCCGCCACCGAGAAAGGCCATACAAGCTATAGAGCCGGCTCCGAACGATACTAACAGCATAGACGGTGGAGTGCCACTGCGGATTTTGGGAAAAGACGAGCTAGAAGGATAGGCCCCCTATCCAGCGTAGACAACAGGGCACCGACGCGAACCGCGTCGACGAAAGAGAGTATTAACAGCTATAGGGATCCGCTCTCGGCAGCTGTGGAAGTGAATACGGAAACGGCTATTATCCTTCCTATTACGATCTTCCCTATTGAGAAGTCGCGCTAAACCCTCCAACTCAAAGCTTTTATCGACACCGGAGCTCTTATTGGCGCAGCGATCCACCACCGGCTGGTCCAGAAGCTGATAAATAGATATGGCTATCCGGTGGAACTGGCGTCGCCGACGCGGATTTCGGCATACAACGGACAGGACACGGAAAGCGTTATGCACTATGTGCCGCTAAAGACCACCTTAGCTAGTCGCACTACAGAAGCGACGTTCCGAATTATAGATATCAGAAGATTTGACATTATTATAGGGCAGAAATAGATAAAGAATCAGAAAGCTATTATTGACGTAGACGAAGGCACGATAGGGTTTAAAACCCTAGGCAACGCCACTGCCGCCACCAACCCGAAAGCCACGGAGTCCGCTAAAGAAGCTCCGTCCGAGCATTCCGAACCCTTGGTTACTGTCGGAATGATAAGTTTAGAAGCAATAACGACCCTCGCGAAGTCACCGGATAATAAGATCTACGCTATCTTAATAAAGGATATCGAAGACTACAGGAAGATAATAGCGGAAGAAGAAGTGGATCCACTGGAGGTGTTACCAGAAGAGCTCTATAGTTACGCTAATGTCTTCTTAAAAGCAGACTCCAACCTACTGCCGCTCTATCGACCGGAATATAACAACAAGATCCGACTAAAGGAGGGAGCTACGCTGCCAAGAACCGAGCCCCTAAGACGACTGTCGCCGGCCGAATTGGACTAAGTAGAGGTGTTTGTTCGCGAAAACCTAGCGAAGAAGTTTATTATGCCGAGTTCTGCCGAATATGCGTTACCGATTCTTTTCGTAAGAAAACTAGGGGGGGGTCTGCGACTCTATGTAGACTATCGAGGCCTTAACGAGGTCACTAAGAGAGACGTATACCCGCTGCCGCTAATCGACGAGACTATACAACGGGTAGCGAAGGCTAAGTGGTTTAGCAAGCTGGACATCCGCCAAGCGTTCCATCGACTAAGGAACGAAGAAGGGCAGACAGAAGACCTTACGACGTTCGCGACGCGTATAGGCAATTTCAAGTAGTTGGTAATGCCTTTCGGACTTACCAACGCGCCGGCAGTGTAGCAGCGCTTTATAAACTACACTTTTATAGACATGCTAGAGCGGTTCGTGTCTATCTACTTGGACGACATCCTTATTTATACAGATAGAACGAGAGAGCAACACACAGACCACATTAAGAAAGTGTTAAAGAGGCTCCGCGAGGTAGGATTGAACGCGGACACGAAGAAGAGCGAATTCTATTACACCGAGGTCAAATATCTCGGTCTTATCGTTAGGAGAGATGGAATTCGTATAGACCCCTTAAAGGTCGCTGCTGTCGCAGAATGGAAGCAGCCGAAATCCGGAAACACTACGCAAATTAGGGCGTTTCTCGGCTTCTGCAGCTACTATCGACAGTTTATTAAGGACTTTAGCAAGATAGCGAGACCCCTAAACGAGGCGCTAAAGAAAGAAGCCGCTGGCCTATAGGATAAGAGGTGCATAGAAGCCTTTAACCGGCTAAAAGAAGCAGTGGCCTCTGCACCCGTGCTGGCGCACTTCCGACTAGAAAAAACAATCTACGTAGAAACGGACGCTTCCGACACAGTGACGGCAGGGGTCCTTTCTTAATACGGAGATAATAAGACCCTTTACCCAGTGGCCTTCTTTAGCAAGTCCATAACGGAAGCTAAGCGGAACTACGCTATCTACGATAAGGAGCTGCTAGCGATCATTCAGGCCTTCGAAGAGTGGAAACCGGAGCTTATAGCTAGACAGAGCACGGTCCAGGTCCTTACAGACTACCAGTCGCTAACCTACTTTATAAAGACGCAGAAGCTCTTACGTCGCCAAGTACGGTAGGCTGCCTACTTATCCGGGTTCGACTTCAAGATTACCTATCGACTAGGGGCTCAAAACGGAAAGGCTAACGCGCTAACGCGAAGAGAAGGGAAGATAAGCCGCGCGAAAGAAGATCCGAACATGTTCCAGAAGATGTTGACCGAGCGGATAGTAGACGCAGAGGTGTTGAAAGAGGTAGGGGTCTGCGTAGTGGAACCGGCCCCTAAGGAAGAAACGCTCTACGAGAAGGTGAAACGGCTTAATCAACAACAGAAGCTCGGCAAAACCGGCTTAGGGAAGACGATAGTTCTGGAAGAACTAATTACAGAAGTCATCCGGCTGGTCTATAGCTCTGTGGATGTTGGCTACGCCGGAGCGAAGAAAACGACGCAGGCTATAAGAACGGTCTACTGGTTTCCGCGGATCTACGAACGGATCCATCGATTTATCGCCAATTGCCACGTATACAGAGCTGCGAAGCCACGTTACGGCCTTCCGGCAGGCTTATTGAAGCCACTTCCGATCCCTGAGAAACTATAGCAGCATATTACGATGGATTTCGTAACCGGCCTGCCGGATTCCGATAGATACGACGCTACCCTCAACGTAGTAGATAGGCTAAGCAAAGAACGCCACTTCATCCCCTGTCGAGCGAGAGACGACGGAACTACTACGGAAGAAACGGCGAGAATGTTGATTTAATACGTATAGAAGCACTATGGCCTGCCAGACACTATCACTATAGATAGGGGTCCTTAATTCACTGCCGATGTGTGGAAAGCTATCAACCAAGCCCTCGGAATTTATAGAAAGCTCAGCACCGCCGCTTACCCTTAAACGGACGGCCAATCAGAAGTGGCCAACTGTAAGAGATAGAGAATATCTACGGATCTTCTGCAGCTATTATTAGGAAGAATAGGTTAAGGTGTTGCCAATAGCTGAGTTCTGCGCTAACTCGGCACTGTCTAAGGCTACCTCGCTGGCGCTGTTCGAGATAACGCACGGCTATCTTCCGAGGATAAGCTTTTAGCCGCTAAACAAACCCAGCTCTGCAGAACTACTAACCGCTACGTCGTCGAAGAGAGTCGCCGCCGCGGCGGCAGAAGCGCTACGATCTTAAATAGAAGAAGCGATCAAGGTGGCGAAAGAAGCAATAGAGACGGCTCAGAAGAAGATAGTAACTCGAACTAATAGGAACCGGTCGCCAATAGAATTCGAAGAAGGTCAAAAGGTATAGCTTAACACGCGAAACCTGAGGCTGAAAGGAAACGCGAAGCTTAACCCACGCTACGTAGGTCCATTCAAGATAACAGAAAAGAGGTCGCCGGTGGCCTATCAGCTCCAGCTACCTAAATCGTTCCGGATTTACGACGTCTTCTACTCAGATCTGCTGAGCCTGGACCCTGAGAACGGACTGCCAGAGCAGGGGTTTGCTAAACCCCTGCCTATCGAGATGGACGGTAAAGAAGAAGAGTAGGAGGTAGAAGACGTAATGGACGTAAAGAAGACAAGGGGGTCTATCAAAGCGAGGATCTCGTAGAAGGGGTGGCCGGAAGACTATAAATAGTATCCGATTAAGAATCTCCGGAATTCGGCAGAGCTGCTAAGAGACTTTTACGCGCGGAACCCGGAAAAGCCGAAGCCAGCGTAGCTCTAATGCCGACAATAGAGACACGTCCGCTCCACTAGCGCGGAAGCCGATAAAGGCGATCGTAATGGAATTGATAGCTCCAGGCACCGCCACGTCGCTCGGCGACTGCGTAGAGGGCAGAAGCTTTGGTGGAAGAGAAAAAGAGGAAGAAAAACGGCGCCGCAGAAAGATCTATATAGACCTCTGCGACGACGCACAGACCAGCCACGCTGCAGCTTAGATAACCTACAGATCAGATCAGATAGCACGGATCAGGGGCACCGATTACATAAACGCCAAGTGAAGGACTTCGGATGCCGATAACGTAAGGGCCGAAAAAGCGATAATAAGACGTTGTTTTCGATAAAGGACGGAAGAGGTAACGTCGACGGTAGAGGGGATTTTCGAGAAAAAGAAGACAAATCAAAAAAAAAAAAAAAAAGACGGAAAGAAGAGAGATTTTTGGATAGGTAGGGTGACTAAGCGGTCGAGGGCGACCGCTGGTAAGGGGGGGGGGTAGTGTTGCGGCGGTGAAAAGGGGTAGGACTGGATAATAGGGTGGACCCTAGATTTCGGCTTGGCCCGGACGGGCCGAGCCGGGCCTTGGCACACCACCCTCTATCAAAGCCTACCACCACCACCACATAGGTTCCTTTCCCTCCTCAGTTCGAGATATAGTTATCAAAAAGGCCGTATTGAATCATATCTGCGCGCCTGGATTAGCTACTACTAGACTGTACAAGTTAGATGCTATAGAGAATAGTATAGTAGAATAAGGATAGACAGATAGCGAAACAGCTAGACGACGAAAACGATATATAGGATATATAGTTAGCTGTCTGCTATGTAAAGCAATAGCAGGTAAGGCTATCGCTACTAGACAGCTTAATTGTATAACAGGAACTAGACGACAACAGAAACTGCTAGAATGCGACGCAGGAATACTAAGCCTATATAGAGGGACTACTACAGGGAGGAGTAGGGTATTGTTAGGGGACGCTGTCCTGCCAGGTCCTAGACCTAGACTAGCTGTCGTCCTAAGGAGTACAACTTAGCAGCGCTAGTAAGACCTAGCTAGACCGAGTCCTAACCTGGCCTAGCCGAGCCGGCATCCCCCCCCCCTACACTCTATATAGAGAGAAATCTCTATACCCCTATATAGAGGGAAATCTCTATACCTCTATATAGAGGGAAATTGCTAGCTTGCCTTATAGATACAAAATATACAACAGCAGACGACGAAAGAACTACCTATTTGTTCCTTTATATAGATACCTAGCCTTAAGTTTCTAAACTAAGATTCTTAAGCTTATTACAGTTACTAAGAGCACTAATATAGTAGCGTTATCTCTAATTTTACTGTTATTATCTAACCTGCAAAGCCGGCAGCAGTAACAGTGTAATTAGAGACTAAAGTGCATTGTTGCGATTGTTTCTATCGGTTTTCGTACTAATAGAGTAGACGCGGCCTTTCTTTCTCTTCTATCTCCTCTAGAGCTATTAGCTTCGGAGCTACTTAGGCCTCGGCTTCTTCGGGTTCTAGACATAAAACTCTCTTAATAGCTCTGCCAAATTTCGGAGATTCTTAACTAGATACTATTTATAGTCTTCTAGCTATCCCTTCTATAAGATCCTCGCTTCGATAAACTCTCTTATCTTTCTTATATCTACTATATCTTCTACCTCCTACTCTTCTTCCTTACTATCTATCTCGATTAGTAGGAGTTTAGCGAACCCCTATTCTAGAAGACTGTCTTTAGGGTCTAGACTTAACAGGTCCGAATAGAAAACATTGTAGATTCAGAACGACTTCGGTAGCTAGAGCCGATAAGTTACTAGCGACCTCTTTTCTACTATCGTAAATAGACCTACGTAGTAGGAGTTAAGCTTAGCATTGTCTTTTAGTCTTAGGTTCTATATATTAAGCTATATCTTTTAGCCTTCTTCAAATTATAATAGCGACTGCTTTCTATTAGCTCGAGTTTCTATCTTGTTCTAAGTCAATTTTATCGCCTTTTTTGCTACCTAGATCGCTTCTTCTATCTAAGATTTGAACGCTTCTGCCGCAGCAGCGGAGACTCTCTTTAATAAAGTAGCAGTAGATATTGTAGCAGCAGAAAGGGGTAGGACTAAGTAATAGAGTAGACCCTTAGAATTTTAGCTCGGCCCTTCTAGACCGAGCCGGGCCTTGGCGCGACTACTCCTAAAGCCCTTACCTACTGCCGTATAGATTCTTTTCCCTCCTTCGTTTAAGATATAGTTATTAAAACAGCTATATTAAATTATATCTATATGCTTAGATTATTATATCTCGAACTTATAAACTACACTAACCCTACGCTGCGCGAAAGGGCCCGTTAAACTATATCCAGCTACCCGAATAACGCACGTACACACTATAATCCAAAACTAGACGTATTAGCACTATAAGAAGGCTATAGAAGGCTTCTCGATAGTAGATGGCGGCGTTACAGGCTACAGCGGAAAGAGAAAGACTAACAGAGCGAGAGATAGGCGCGCTAGTATCCTTAATAATAGGACAGTTACTAAAGGTCCTATAGAAAAAGAGATAGACAAAGAGAAGGATAGCATAGCAGGCTATAAGGAGCTATACGTATACACACTAGATAAACTCGAGGAGCACCTAGCAGAACATAGCGCTAGGAAGGTATACGACACTATTACTTTTATCGAAAAGACGTTCTATAAGAAGATAGAAGAGAACAAACAGTTAAGAGAAGAGATAGAGGCAGTAATAGCTAAGAAGGAATCGGCAGAGACTATTATCGAGGTGTTAGAGAACTAAGTAGCGACACGAATAGCGTAACTAAAAGCGCTAAGAGCTTAGTTAGCTAACTTAGAGACAGCGACGTCGTCAGCGCTGCTGCTACTATAAGAAGGCTAAGCAGAAACTGCCTTACTAGCAGCCTATAGTTAAGGTAGCACTTCGATAACATTACTACCTAATGTACCTGCCTTTAGAGGCGGAGACCCTAAGGCCTAAGAAGCCTTTAAGAAGAAGATAAGGAACAAGATAAGTCGCGATTATGCTAGAAGCAGCAAAGAAGACAAACTAGCCTATCTAGAAGCACGACTAGAAGGTAAAGCGTTCTCGCTAGTAGCAGACCTAGACGATATAACTACTAACGAAGCTATTAAAGCCCTAGATCAACGCTTTAGACACTCTTTCTAAAAGAAGACAGCCTGTAAGCAACTAGACAAGATTAACTAGAACCGGCTATCGTTTAAGTAATTCTATAGACTGTTTAGGAAATACACTATTAGAGCTAAAGTGTCTAAGGATAAGCAGCTCTACTTACTAAGACAGAAGTTAAACCCTAAACTAGCTAGAGCTATTGCTTTAGTAGAAGACGAAGACCTTAAAAGCCTCGTACACTAGGCGAGAGTTACTACTAGAAACTTAAACGCGTATAGAAAGTCGGCAGTGCAGGAACCGAATCCGAGATCGCTGCTAGTGTAGACGACTCTACCTTCTGCTACTCCTTTCTAACGAGGCCCCTAGCAGCTATCCTATTTATCGCGCTCGCTGTTTGTCCCTACTTGCTACGTATATAGAAAGCCTAGTTACATCGCTACTAGATACTAAGCAACAAACTAGGAAAAGCAGGAATACTATACTATAAAGCTACTGCTGCTAAGGAAGACTATCCAAGCTATCGAGCCGGTGCTAAACGACACAGATAGTGTAGACAGTAGAGTGCTATTAAGCATCTTAGGAAAAGGCTAGTTAGACGGATAGGCCCCCTACCTAGTATAAACAATAGGGCACTAATATAAACTACATTGCTAGAAGAAGAAGAGAGTATTAACAGTTATAACGATCTGCTCTCGAAAGTAGTAGAAGTAAACACAGAGACTGCTATTATCCTTCTAATTACTGTCTATCCCATTAAGGGCTTACACTACTCCCTTTAATTAAAAGTCTTTATCGATATAGGGGCCCTTATTAGCGCAGCAATTTACTACCGACTAGTTTAGAAACTAACGAAGGGATATAGCTATTTAGTGGAACTAGCGTTGCTAACGCGAATTTCGGCTTACAACAGACAAGATATAGAGAGCATCATGCATTACGTGCTGCTAAAGACTACCCTAGCTAATCGCACTACTAAAGCAACGTTCCGAATTATATACATTAGACAGTTTAACATTATTATAGGGTAGAAATAGATAAAGAACTATAAAGCAGTTATCGATATAGGTAAAGGCACACTCGGATTCAAAACCTAGCATAGCGGCACTGCCGCTATCGAATCGGTTACTGTTGTCGCTGCAGAACCGAACGTTGCAGCTATTAACGCAGCTCTAACTAACTGTTCTGATCCCCTAGATACTGTTAGAATAATAAGCTTAGAAGCCCTAACAACTCTTGCGAAGTTGCTAGAGAATAAGATCTATACTATATCGATAAAAGACATCGAGGACTAGTAGAAGATAATAGCAGAAGAAGAAGTAGACCTGCTAGAAGTATTACTAAAAGAACTCTATAGATACGCTAACGTATTCTTAAAAGCCGACTCTAACCTCCTACTGCTCTATCGACTAGAATACGATAATAAGATCCGACTAAAAGAAGGAGCTACACTGCTAAGAACCGAACCCCTAAGACGCTTGTCGCTAGCCGAGCTAGACTAAGTAGAAGTGTTTCTTTAAGAAAACCTAGCAAAGAAGTTTATTACGCTAAGCTCTACTAAGTATATGTTGCTAATCCTGTTTGTACAGAAACCTAGAGGTAGTCTCTAACTGTACGTAGACTACCGAGGCCTTAACGAGGTAACTAAGAGAGATATATACCTGCTGCTACTAATCGATAAGACTATACAATAAGTACTAAATGTTGCGGCGGTGGAAAGAGGTAGGACAGATTAATAGGGTGGACCCTGGATTTCGGCTCGGCCCGGTCGGGCCGAGCCGGGCCTTGGCACCACCACTATCAAAGCCCACTACCACCACTATATAGATTCCTTTCCCTTCTCAGTTCGAGATATAGTTATCAAAAAGGCCGTATTGAATCATATCTGCGCGCCCGGATTATTATATCTCGAACTCACTCTCTATACCAATACCCGCGCTGCGCGAAAGGGCCCGTCGAACTATCCGGAAACCCGAATAACGCACGCGCACTAACACCAACATCAACAACAGCCCCCAAAGGCACTGTAAGAAGATGGAAGGCTTCTCGACGGTAGAGAGCGGCGTAACAGGCCGCCGCGGAAAGAGAAAGACGGACAGAGCAAGCAGGCGCTCCAGTGTTATTAATAACGAGATTATTATCAGAGGTTTTACGGCGGAAGAGACCGCTAAGTTCAAGGAACGAATAGCTAAGTATAGGAAGATCTACAACTGCACGATCGAGGAACTAGAAGACTACGTAAACGAGAACGGGATAGGAAAGGTCTACGATAGTATAGACCTTATTAAGACGCTGTTTCTCAGAACGCTAGAAGAAAACAGACAACTAAGAGAAGAAACTAAAGCGGTAAGGGCCGAGAAGGAATTGGCGGAAACGATCATCGACGTGTTAGAAAACCAGGCGGCGAATCGAATAGCGTAGTTGAAGGCGCTAAAGGATCAACTGACCGATATAGAAGCAGCGAAGTCGTCGCCGCTACCGCGTCGAGAAACCCACAAGGAGACCGCCTTACCAGCGGCCTATAGTCAAGGTGGCACTACGATAACGCCACTGCCGGACCTACCTGCTTTCGGTAGCGGAGACCCTAAAGCGTAGGAGGCATTTAAGAAGAAGATCAAGAACAAGATAAGCTGCGATTACGCATCGAGCAGCGAAGAGGATAGATTGGCGTACCTAGAATTGCGATTGGAAGGTAAAGCTTTTTCGCTAGTGGCGGATCTGGAAGAAGTAACGGCCGACAACGCTATCAAAGCGCTGGACCAGCGTTTCGGAGACCCCTTCTAGAAGAAGACGGCCTGCGAGCAGCTAGATAAGATCAACCAGAACCGTTAGACGTTTGAAGAGTTCTACGGACTGTTTAGGAAATACGCTATTAGAGCGAGAGTAGCAGAAGATAAGCAGCTGCACCTACTAAGGCAGAAACTAAGCCCTAAGCTCGCTGCAGCTATGGCGTCAGTAGAAGACGAAGACCTTTAGAGCTTCGTGCATTAAGCGAGAGTTACCGCTAGAAACTTAAACGCATACGGAAAACCGATAACATATAAACTGATTTAGAAGCCGTTAGCGCAGCCGATAAGAGCCCCTGCGCCCTTTCGACGAACTCCCTAGCAGTCGCTATATTCACTACGATCGGCGTTCGTCCCCACCTGCTACGCGTATAGAAAACCCGGCTATATCGCTATAAGATGCTAAGCAACAGCACAGCAGAAGCAAGAGTATCGAGCAACGAAGCAGCCGCTACCGCCGAGAAAGACTATTTAAGCTATCGAACCGGCTCCGAACGACACGGACAGCGTAGACAGCGGGGTGCAGTTAAGAATTATAGGAAAAGACCAGCTAGAAGGATAGGCCCCCTATCTAGCACTGACAATAGGGCACCGAATCGAAGCGAATCGCTACGAGAAGAAAGTATTAACAGCTGCAGCGACCCGCTCTCGGCGGCGGTGGAAGTGAATACGGAAACAGCTATTATCCTTCTAATTACTGTCCACTCCCGCGACGGATCGAGCAAACCCCTCCAGCTAAAAGCTTTTATCGACACCGGAGCTCTTATCGGCGCAGCGATCTACTACCGACTGGTCCGGAAGCTGACGAATGAATACGGTTATCTGGTGGAACTGGCGTCGCCGACGAAGATTTCGGCATACAACGGACAAGACACGGAAAGCGTTACGCACTACGTGCTGCTAAAGACTACCCTGGCAGGTCGCACTACAGAAGCGACGTTCCGAATTATAGATATCGGAAGGTTTGACATTATTCTAGGGCAGAAATAGATAAAGAACCAGGGGGCGATTATTGACATAGGAGAAGGCACACTCGGATTCAGAAAATCGAACAGCAGCTTAGCCGCCGTCCAATCAATCGCCGAATCGGTCACAGTAGCCGACGCCAAACCGAACATTATAACGATAGAAGCGACTCCGTCCGATCGTTCCGCACCCTTAGTTACCGTCGGAATAATAAGTTCAGAAGCAATAACGACCCTCGCGAAGTCGCCGAGCAATAAGATCTACGCTATCTCGATAAAAGATATCGAAGACTACCGGAAGATAATAGCGGAAGAAGAGGTAGATCTACTAGAGGTGCTGCCAAACGAGCTCTATAGTTACGCTAACGTCTTCTCAAAAGCCGACTCCAACCTATTGCTGCTCTATCGACCGGAATATAACAACAGGATCCGACTAAAAGAGGGGGCTACGCTGCTAAGAACTAAGCCCCTAAGACGACTGTCGCCGGCCGAATTAGACTAGGTAGAGGTGTTTGTTCGCGAAAACCTGGCGAAGAAGTTCATTACGCCGAGTTCTGCCGAATATGCGTTACTGATTCTTTTCGTAAGGAAACTAGGGGGTAGTCTGCGACTCTGTATAGACTATCGAGGCCTTAACGAGGTCACTAAGAGAGACGTATACCCGCTGCCGCTGATCGACGAGACTATACAACGAGTGGCTAAAGCTAAATAGTTTGGCAAACTGGACATTCGACAAGCGTTCTACTAACTAAGGAACGAAGAAGGGCAGACAGAAGACCTTACGACGTTCGCGACGCGTATAGGCAATTTCAAGTAGTTGGTAATGCCTTTCGGACTCACCAACGCGCCGGCGGTGTGGCAACGCTTTATGAACTACATCTTTATAGACATGTTAGAACAGTTCGTGTCTATTTACCTGGACGACATCCTTATCTATACAGATAGAACGAAAGAACAGCACACGGACCACATCAAGAAGGTGCTAACTAGGCTCCGTAAGGCCGGACTGAACGCGGACATAAAGAAGAGCGAGTTCTATCAAACTGAGGTTAAATATCTCGGTCTTATCGTCAGAAGAGATAGAATTCGTATAGACCCCTTAAAGGTCGCCGCCGTTGCTAAATGGAAGCAGCCGAAATCCGGAAATACTACGCAAATCAGGGCGTTCCTCGGCTTCTGCAGCTACTATCGACAGTTTATTAAGGACTTTAGCAAGATAGCGAGACCCCTAAACGAGGCACTAAAGAAAGAGGCCGCCGGCCTATAGAATAAGAAGTGCACGGAGGCTTTCGTACGGCTGAAGGAAGCAGTAGCTTCAGCGCTAGTGCTAGCGCACTTCCGACCGGAAAAGACGATCTATGTAGAAACAGACGCTTCTAACACAGTAACGGCAGGGGTCCTTTCTCAATATAGTGACGACGAAACCCTCTATCCAGTCGCTTTCTTTAGCAAGTCAATAAGCGAAGCTAAGCGGAACTACGCCATTTACGAAAAGGAGCTGCTGGCGATCATTTAGGCTTTCGAGGAGTGGAAACCGGAACTTATAGCTGGAAAGAGCACGGTCCAGGTCCTTACGGACCACCAGTCGTTGACCTACTTTATAAAGACGCAGAAGCTCTTACGCCGCTAAGCTCGATAGGCAGCCTACTTATTAGGGTTCGACTTCAAGATTACCTATCGACCCAGAGCTCAAAACGGAAAGGCTAACGCGCTAACGAGAAGAGAAGGAAAGACCAGCCGAGCGAAAGAAGATCCGAATATGTTCCAGAAGGTGTTGACCGAGCGGATAGTAGACGCTGAGGTGTTGAAAGAAGCGGGGATCTGCGCGGCAGAACTGCAGACCGAACCGGAACCAATGGAACTGGGGCCGCTAATTAAAGAAGAGACGCTCTACGAGAAGGTAAAGCAGCTTAACCAGCAACAGAAACTCGGCAAAACCGGTTCAGGGAAGCTGATAGTTCCGGAAGAACTGGTTACGGAGGTCATCCAATTGGTCTATAGCTCTAAGAACGTTAGTTACGTAGGATTAAAGAAAACGATAGAAGCTATAAGGACGATATACTGGTTTCCACGAATCTACGAGCAGATCCACCGGTTTATCGGCAACTGTTACATGTGCCGAGCCGCGAAGCCACGTTACAGTCTTCTAGCCGGTCTACTGAAGCCACTTCCGATCCCCGAGAAGCCGTAGCAACACATTATAATGGATTTCGTAACCGGCCTGCCGAATTCAGACGGCTACGACGCTACGCTTAATGTAGTGGACCGGCTAAGCAAAGAACGCTACTTTATCCCCTGTCGAGCCAGAAACGAAGGAACGACTGCAGAAGAAACTGCACGGATGTTAATTAGACACGTGTAGAAGCACTATGGCCTGCCGGACACTATCACTACAGATAGGGGTCCTCAATTCATCGCCGACGTATGGAAAGCCATTAACTACGCTCTCGGAATTCGCGGAAAGCTCAGCACCGCCGCTTACCCTCAAACCAACAGTCAGTCCAAAGTAGCTAATCGCGAGATAGAACGATATCTGCGAACCTTCTGCAGCTATTATTAGGAAAAGTGGGTCGAGGTGTTGCCAATAGCTGAATTCTGCGCGAACTTAACACAGTCTAAAGCTACCTCGCTGGCGCCGTTCGAGATAACGTACGGCTATCTTCCGAGGATAAGCTTTTAGCTACTAAGCGACGCCGGCTCGCCGGAGTTTTCCACTACTACTACGTCGTCAAAGAGAGTCGCTGCGGCGGCGGCGGAAGCGCTCCAATCTCGGATAGAAGAAGCGTTTAAAGTAGCGAAAGACGCGATGGAATTGGCTCAGAAGAAGATAGTAACTCGAGCTAATAGAAAGCGGTCGCCGATAGAATTCGAGGAAGGTCAAAAGGTCTGGCTCAACACGCGAAACCTAAGACTAAAAGGCAACGCCAAGCTCAATCCGCGCTACGTAGGCCTGTTCAAGATAATAGAAAAGAGGTCGCCGGTAACCTATCGGCTCTAGCTACCGAAATCGTTCCGGATCTACGACGTCTTCCACTTAGATCTGCTAAGCCTGGACCCTAAGAACGGTCTGCCGGAGCAGGGGTTCGCCGAACCCCTGCCTATCGAGATAGACAGTAAAAAAGAAGAGTAGGAGGTAGAAGACGTAATGGACGTAAAGAAGACGAGGGGGTCCATCAAAGCGAGGATCTCGTAGAAGGGGTGGCTGGAAGACTATAAATAGTATCCGATCGAGAATCTCCGGAATTTGGCGGAGCTGCTAAGAGACTTTTACGCGCAGAACCCGGAAAAACCGAAGCCAGCGTAGCTCTGATGCCGACAATAGAGACACGTCCGCTCTACCAGCGCGGAAGCCGATAAAGGCGATCGTGCTTCTAGAATTGATAGCTCTAGGCACCACTACGTCGGTCGGCAACCGCGTAGAGGGTGAAGGCTTTAGTAGAAGAGAAAAAGAAGAAGAAAAACGGCGCTACAGAAAGATCTATATAGACCTCTGCGCTGGCGCACAGACCAGCCACGCTGCAGCTCAGATGACCCACAGCTCAGATCAGATAGCGTCGATTACATAAACGCTAAGTGAAGGACTTCAGATGCCGATAACGTAAGAGGTTGAAAAAGAGATAAAGAGGACGTTGTTTTTGATAGAAGACGGAAGAAGTAACGCCGGCGTTAGAGGGAATTTTCAAGAAGGAAACGATTAATCAAAAAAAAAAAAAAAGAGAGAGTGCAGTTTCTTAGATAGATAGGGTGACTAAGCGGTCGAGGGCGACCGCTGGTAAGGGAGGGGGGTAGTGTTGCAGCGGTGGAAAGAGGTAGGACAGATTGATAGGGTGGACCCTGGATTTCGGCTCGGCCCGACCGGGCCGAGCCGGGCCTTGGCACCACCACTATCAAAGCCCACCACCACCACTACATAGATTCCTTTCCCTCCTCAGTTCGAGATATAGTTATCAAAAAGGCCGTATTAAATAATATCTGCACGCCTGGATTACTAAAAGCTAAGTAGTTTAGCAAGCTAGACATTTGCTAAGCGTTCTATCGACTAAGGAACAAAGAAGGATATACCAAAGACCTTACAACGTTCGCTACGCGCATAGGCAACTTTAAGTAGCTAGTTATGCCTTTCGGACTTCCTAACGCGCTAGCAGTATAGCAGCATTTTATAAATAATATCTTTATATACATGCTAGAGCAGTTTGTATCTATTTACCTAGACGATATGCTTATCTACACTAATAGAACGACAGAGCAACATACAGAGTACATTAAGAGAGTGTTAACTAGGCTCTGCGAGGTCGGATTGAACGCGGATACGAAGAAGAGCAAGTTCTATTAGACTAAAGTCAAATATCTCGGTCTTATTGTTAGAAGAGAAGGAATTTAGATAGACCCTTTAAAGGTCGCTGCTGTAGCAGAATAGAAGTAGCTAAAGTCGGGAAACACTACTTAAATTAGAGCTTTTCTCAGATTCTACAGTTACTATCGTTGATTTATTAAGAACTTTAGCAAGATAGCAAGACTGCTAGATAAGGTATTAAAGAAGGAGGCCGCTAGCCTATAGAGCGAGAAGTGTACAGAGGCTTTTAACTAACTAAAAGAAGCAGTAGCCTTAGCGCTAGTACTAGCGCACTTCCGACTAGAAAAGATAATCTACCTAGAAACAGACGGTTCCGATATAGTAACAGTAGGGGTCCTTTCTTAATATAATAACGATAACGAGACCCTAAATTTAGTAGCTAATCCAGGCACGCAGATATGATTCAATACAGCCTTTTTGATGACTATATCTCGAACTAAGGAGAGAAAGGAATCTATGTGGTGGTGGTGGTGGGCTTCCGTAGAAGTGGTAGTGCCAAGGCCCGGCTCGGCCCAGACGGGCTGAGCCGAAATTCCAAGGGTCCACCCTATTAATCTGTCCCACCTCTTTCCACTGCCGCAACACTACCCCCCTCCCTTACTAGCGGTCGCCCTCGACCGCTTAGTCACTCCATCCATTCGAAAACCTTTCTTTATTCATTTTTTTTTTTGATTTATCGTCTCCTTCTCGAAAATTCCCTCCAACGCTGATGTTACCTCTTCTGTCTTCTATTACGACTAACGTTCTTTTCGTCGCCTTTTTTTTGTTTTTTACATCGTCAGTGTCTAAAGTCCTTTACTTGGCGTTTATGTAATCGACGCTATCTGATCTGATCTGCAGTCTTCTGAGCTGCGGCGTAGCTGGTCTGTGCGTTGTCGCGGAGGTCTATATAGATCTTTCCGTAGCGCCGTTTTTCTTCTTCTTTTTCTCTTCTACCAAAGCCTTTACCTACTACGCGGTCGGCGGCGCTGCCGGCCGACGTAGTGGTCCCTGAAGCAATCACTTCAAGCACGATCGTTTTTATCGGCTTCCGCGCCGGTGGAGCGGACGTGTCTCTATTGTCAGCATCAGAGCCACGCTGGCTTCGGCTTTTCCGGGTTCCGCGCGTAGAACTCTTTTAGCAGCTCTGCCGAATTCCGAAGGTTTTCGACCGGATACTATTTATAGTCTTCCGGCCACCCCTTCTACGAGATCCTCGCTTTGATGGACCCCCTTATCTTCTTTACGTCCATTACGTCTTCTACCTCCTACTCTTCTTTATTACCGTCTATCTTAACTGGTAGGGGTTCGGCGAACCCCTGCTGCGGCAGACCGTTCTCAGGGTCCAGGCTTAGTAGATCGGAATGGAAAACGTCGTGGATCCGGAACGCCTTCGGCAGCTCGAGCCGATAAGTCACTAGCGACCTCTTTTCTATTATCTTAAACGGACCTACGTAGCGTAGGTTAAGCTTGGCGTTGCCCTTTAGCCTTAGGTTCTTTATGTTAAGCTATACTCTTTAGCCTTCCTCGAATTCTATTAGTAATCTTTTTCTATTAGCTCGATTCACTATCTTCTTCTAAGCCAATTCCATCGCTTCTTTCGCCGCTTTGACCGCTTCTTCTATCTGAGATCGGAGCACTTCCGCCGTCGTGGCGGCGACTCTCTTTGATGACGTAGTGCAGGTAGTGGAAAGCTCCGGCGAGCCGGTGTCGCTTGGCGGATGGAAGCTTAGCCTCGGAAGATAACCGTAAGTTATCTTAAACGGCGCCAGCGACGTTGCTTCTAACTGTGTTAAGTTTGCGCAGAATTTGGCTATTGGCAACATGTCGACCCACTTTTCTTAATAATGGCCGCAGAACGTTTACAGGTATCGATCTATCTCGCGATTAGCCACTTTAGACTGACCGTCAGTTTAAGAATGCGCTGCAGTGCTGAGTTTTCTACGAATTCCGAGAGCTTGGTTAATTGCTTTCTATACGTCGGCAGTGAATTGAGGACCCCTATCCGTAGTCATAGTGTCCGGCAGGCCATAGTGCTTCCATACGTGTTGGATTAGCATTCTCGCCGTTTCTTCTGCAGTAGTTCCTTTATCCTTAGCTCGACATAGGATGAAATAGCGCTCTTTGCTCAGCCGATCCACTACGTTTAACGTAGCGTTATATCCGTCCGAATTCGGCAGGCCGGTTACGAAATCTATCGTAATGTGCTGCTACGGCTTCTCGGGGATCGGAAGGGGCTTCAATAGACCGGCCGGAAGGCCGTAACGCGGTTTCGCCGATCGGCACGCGTAGCAGTTAGCGATAAATCGGTGGATCCGTTCGTAGATCCGTGGAAACTAGTAGATCGTCCTTACGGCTTCTATTGTCTTCTTCGACCCTGCGTAACCAACATCCTTGGATCTATGGACCAGCTAGATAACCTCTGTAATTAGTTCTTCTCTAAACTATTATCTTCCCTGAACCGGTTTTGCCGAGTTTTTGTTGCTAGTTAAGCTGCTTTACTTTTTCGTAGAGAGTTTCTTTCTTAGGGGCCGGCTCCACTGGTTCCGGTTCGATCTGCGGTTCCGCCGCGCAGATCCCTGCTTCCTTTAACACCTCGGCGTCTACTATCCGTTCGGTTAGCACCTTCTGAAACATGTTCGGATCTTCCTTCGCTCGACTGGTCTTCCCTTCTCTTCGCGTTAGCGCGTTAGCCTTTCCGTTTTGAGCTCCGGGTCTATAAGCGATCTTGAAGTCGAACCCGGATAGGTAGGCGGCCTACCGAGCTTGGCGACGTAAGAGCTTCTGCGTCTTTATAAAGTAGGCCAGCGACTGGTGGTCCGTAAGAACCTGGACCGTTCTCTTCCTAGCTATAAGCTCCGGTTTCCACTCCTCGAAGGCCTGAATAATCGCTAGCAGCTCCTTATCGTAGATAGCGTAGTTCCGCTTAGCTTCGCTTATTGACTTGCTAAAGAAAGCGACTAGATAGAGGGTTTCGTTGTCACTATACTAAGAGAGGACCCCTGCCGTTACTGTGTCGGAAGCGTCCGTTTCTACGTAGATCGTCTTTTCTGGCCGGAAGTGTGCTAGAACTGGCGCAGAGGCCACTGCTTCTTTTAGCCGGTTAAAGGCTTCTGTGCACCTCTTATTCTATAGGCCGGCGGCCTCTTTCTTTAGTGCCTCGTTTAGGGGTCTCGCTATCTTGCTAAAGTCCTTAATAAACTGTCGATAGTAGCTGCAGAAGCCGAGGAACGCCCTGATTTGCGTAGTATTTCCGGATTTCGGCTGCTTCCATTCGGCGACGGCGGCGACCTTTAAGGGGTCTATACGAATTCTATCTCTTCCGACGATAAGGCCGAGATATTTGACCTCGGTTTGATAGAACTCGCTCTTCTTCGTGTCCGCGTTCAATCCTACCTCGTAGAGCCTTTTTAACACTCTCTCTATGTGGTCCGTATGTTGCTCTCTCGTTCTATCGGTGTAGATAAGGATGTCGTCCAGGTAAATTGACACGAACCGTTCCAGCATGTCTATAAAGGTGTGGTTTATAAAGCGTTGCTATACCGCCGGCGCGTTGGTTAGTCTGAACGGCATTACCAGCTACTTAAAATTGCCTATACGCGTAGCGAACGTCGTAAGCTCTTCCGTCTATCCTTCCTCGTTTCTTAATCGATAGAACGCTTGGCGGATATCCAGCTTGCTAAACTACTTAGCCTTCGCTACTCGCTGTATAGTTTTATCAATTAGCGGCAGCGGATACACGTCTCTCTTGGTGACCTTATTAAGGCCTCGATAGTCTACGTACAGTCGGAGACTACCCCCTGGTTTCCTTACGAAAAGAATCGGTAACGTATATTCCGCGGAGCTCGGCGTAATGAACTTCTTCGCCAGGTTTTTACAAACAAACACCTCTACTTGGTCCAGTTCGGCCGGTGACAGTCTTCTTAGGGGCTCGGTTCTTGGCAGTGTAGCTCCCTCCTTTAGTCGGATCTTGTTGTTATATTCCGGTCGATAGAGCGGCAGTAGGTTAGAGTCGGCTTTTGAGAAGACGTTAGCGTAACTATAGAGCTCGTTTAGCAGCACTTTTAGTAGATCTACTTCTTCTTCTGCTATTATCTTCCGGTAGTCTTCGATGTCTTTTACTAAGATAGCGTAGATCTCGTTGCTCGGCGACTTTGCAAGGGTCGTTATTGCCTCTGAACTTATTATTCCGACAGTAACCGGGGGCGCGGAACGATCGGACGGAGTCGTTTCCATCATCGTAACGTTCGGTTTGGCGTCGGCCACTGTAACCAATTCGGCGATTGATTGGACAGCGGCTAAGCCGCTGTTCGATTTTCTGAATCCAAGTGTGCCTTCTCCTACGTCAATAATCGCCCCCTAGTTCTTTATCCATTTCTGCCCTATAATAATGTCAAACCTTCCGATATCTATAATTCGGAACGTCGCTTCCATAGTGCGACCAGCCAGTGTAGTCTTTAATAGCACATAGTGCGTAACACTTTCCGTGTCTTGTCTGTTGTATGCCGAAATCTTCGTCGGCGACGCTAGTTCCACTGGATAGCTATATCCTTTTATCAGTTTCTAAACCAATCGATGGTGGATTGCCGCGCCAATAAGAGCTCCAGTGTCGATAAAAGCTTTCAACTGTAGGGGTTGGCGCGACTTCTTAACAGGGTGGATCGTAATAGGAAGGATAATAGCCGTTTCCGTGTTCGCTTCCACTGTCGCCGACAGTGGATCGTTACAACTGTTGATGCTCTCTCGTTCTGTCAGTGCCTTTCGCAGAGATGCCCTGTCTTTTACGCTAGATAGGGGGTCTATCCGTCTAGCTGGTCTTTTCCTATAATTCTTAACTAGACCCCGCCGTCTACGCTGTTAGTGTCGTTCGGAGCCGGTTCAATGGCTTAGATAGTCTTTCTCGGCGGCGGCGGCTTCGTTGCTCGATATTCCTGCTTCTGCTTGTCCGATGCTTGGCATCTCGTTGCGATGTAGCCAGGCTTGCTACATGCGTAGCAGGTAGGGACAAACGACGGCCGCGGCACGTAAGGCGACTGGGGGCCGCAGCGGAAGGGCGCAGGGGCTCTCGTCGGCTGCGACAGCAGCAACGGCCTCTGAATCAGTTCGTATGTCGTCGGTTTTCTGTACGCGTTCAGGTTTCTTGCCGTCACTCTCGCCTAGTGCACGAAGCTCTGTAGGTCTTCGTCTTCTACCGACGCTATCGCCGCAGCTAGCTTAGGGCTTAGTTTCTGTCTTAGTAAGTGCAGCTGCTTATCTTCTGCTACTCTCGCTCTAATAGCATATTTCCTAAACAGTCCGTAGAACTCTTCGAATGTCTGCCGGTTCTGGTTAATCTTATCCAGCTGCTTACGGACCGTCTTCTTCTGAAAGGGGTCGCCGAAACGCTAGTCCAGCGCCTTAATAGCGTCGTCGGCGGTCACTTCTTCCAGGTCCGCTACCAGCGAAAAAGCTTCACCTTCCAGTCTCGATTCTAGGTACGCCAATCTATCCTCCACGCCGCTCGATGCGTAATCGCGGCTTATCTTATTCTTGATCTTCTTCTTAAACGCCTCCTACGCTTTAGGGTCTCTGCTACCGAAAGCAGGTAGGTCTGGCAGTGGCGTTATCGTAGTGCTACCTTAACTATAGGCCGCTAGTAAGGCGGTTTCCGCATAAGTTTCTCGCTGCGGCGGCGACGACTTTGCTGCTTCCATATCAGTCAGTTGATCCTTTAGCGCCTTTAGCTGCACCGTTCGATTTGCCGCCTGGTTTTCTAACACGTCGATAATAGTTTCTGCCGATTCCTTCTCGGCCCTTACTGCTTTAGTTTCCTCTCTTAGTTGCCTGTTTTCTTCTAGCGTTCTGTGGAACAGCGTCTTAATAAGGTCTATACTATTGTAGACCTTCCTTATTCCGTTCTCGTTTACTTAGTCTTCCAATTCCTCGATCGTGCAGTCGTGGATCTTCCTATATTTAGCCATTCGTTCCTTGATCTCTGCTGTCTCTTCCGCCGTAAAACCGCTAATAATAATCTCATTATTAATAACACTGGAGCGCCTACTCGCTCTGTCAGTCTTTCCTTTCCTACTTCTGCTGCGGCCTGTAACGCCGCTCTCTACTGCTAAGAAGCCTTCTATCTTCTTACGGTGCCTAGGGGGTTGGTGTGTGTATGTATGTTGATGCGCGTGCGTTATTCGGGTTTCCGGATAGTTTAACGGGCCCTTTCGCGCAGCGCGGGGTTGGTGTAGAGAGTGAGTTCGAGATATAATAATCCGGGCACGCAGATATAATTCAATACGGCCTTTTTAATAACTATATCTCGAACTGAGGAGAGAAAGGAATCTATGTGGTGTTGGTAGTAGGCTTCCGTAGAGGTGGTAGTGCCAAGGCCCGGCTCGGCCCGGACGGGCCGAGCCGAAATTCCAAGGGTCCACCCCATTAATCTGTCCCACCTCTTTCCACCGCCGCAACAGTAGCCTTCTTTAGCAAGTCTATAAATAAGACTAAGCGGAACTATGCTATCTACGATAAGGAGCTATTAGCTATTATCTAGGCTTTCGAGGAGTAGAAGCTAGAGCTTATAGCTAGAAAGAGTACAGTCTAGGTCCTTACAGACTATTAGTTACTAACCTATTTTATAAAGATGTAGAAGCTGTCGCGTCGCTAAGCTTAGTAGACTACCTACTTATCTAGATTCGACTTTAAGATTACTTATCGACCTAGAGCTTAAAACGGAAAGGCTAATATACTAGTAAGAAGAGGAGGAAAGACTAGCTGCGCGAAAGAAGATCTAAACATGTTCTAGAAGATGTTAACTAAGCAAATAGTAGACGCCGAGGTGTTAAAAGAAGTAGGGATCTACGTAGTAGAGCCGGCGACTAAGGAAGAGACGCTCTATAAGAAAGTAGAGCAGCTTAACTAGCAATAGAAGCTTAGTAAAACCAGTTTAGGGAAGCTAATAGTTCTAGAAGAACTAATTATAGAGGTTATCTAGCTAGTCTATAGTTCTAAGGATGTTAGCTATACTAGGACGAAAAAGACGATAGAAGCCGTAAGGATAGTCTACTAGTTTCTGCACTTCGAGCAGACTTACTAGTTTATTGCTAATTGTTATATATATCGAGCTGCGAAGCCGCGCTATAGCTTCCCAGTCGGTCTACTAAAGCCGCTTCTAATCCCTAAGAAACTATAGTAGCATATTACAATAGATTTTGTAACTAGCCTGCCAGATTCCGATAGATATAATACTACCCTTAACGTAGTAGATTAGTTAAGCAAAGAACGCTACTTTATCTCCTATTAAGCAAAGGACGAAGGCACTACTATAGAAGATATAGCAAGAATGCTAATTTAGTATATATAGAAGCACTATAGGCTACTAGACACTATTACTATAGATAGAGGTCCTTAATTTACTACTAATATATAGAAGGCTTTTAACTAAGTTCTTAGAATTCGTAGAAAGCTTAGTATAGCCGCTTACGCTTAGACCGACAGTTAGTCTAAAGTAGCTAACTATAAGATAGAGAAATATCTACGTATCTTCTACAGCTATTTTTAAGGAGAGTAGGTTCAGGTGTTGCTAATAGCCGAATTCTGCGCCAATTTAGCACAGTCTAAGGCTACCTTACTAGCACTGTTCGAAATAACTTATAGCTATCTTCTAAGAATAAGCTTTTAACTACTAGACGAACCTAGCTCTTCGGAATCTTCTACTACTACTTCGTTAAAGAGAGTCGCTGCTGCTATAGCAGAAGTGCTTAAATCCTAGATAGAAGAAGCGATTAGGGTAACGAAAGAGGCAATGGAATCGGCTTAGAAGAAGATAGTAACTCGAGCTAATAGGAAGCAGTCGCTAATAGAATTCGAAGAAGGCTAAAAGGTATAGCTTAATATATAGAACCTTAGGCTAAAAGGAAACGCTAAGCTTAACCCCTACTACGTAGGCCTATTTACGATAGTAGAAAAGAGGTCGCTAGTAACTTATCGGCTCTAGCTACTAAAGCCGTTCCGAATCTAAGATGTCTTCTATTTAGATCTGCTAAGTCTAGACCTTAAAGGCAGTCTTCTAGAACAGGAGTTCGCTAAACTACTACTAATTAAGATAGATACTAAAGAAGAAGAGTAGGAGGTAGAAGATATAGTAGATATAAGAAAGATAGGAGAGTCTATTAAAGCAAAGATCTTATAGAAGGGATAGCTAGAAGACTATAAATAGTATTCAGTCGAGAATCTCCGAAATTTGGCAGAGCTGTTAAGAGAGTTTTACATCTAGAACCCGAAGAACCCGAGGCCTAAGTACCTCCGAAGCTAATAGCTCTAGAAGAGATAGAAGAAGAAGAAAGGCTGCATCTACTCTATTGGTACGAAAACCGATAGAAACAATCGTAGCAATTGCTTAGCTAGAGTCCTCGGCTCTACTACTACTACTATCGACCGGCTTAGCTAGTCGGATAATAACAGTAAAGTCGAGGACGGCGCTACTGCTTTAACGCGACAGTCGCCGACACTGCCCTAAACAAGAAAGGCTCGCGGCCGATCGATTTTGTAGACAGCGCTAGCGACGGCAGCTTTGTAGTAGTACTTAAGGCCTTAGTAAAGAACAAAAAGAAGAAGAGATAGTATACTATAGATAGATCTATATAGACCCTCTGTAGCAGCGTACAGGCTAGCTGTACTGTAGCTTAGATAGCAGTTGGCTTAGATTAGATAGCTCCGATTAGATAGATACTAAGTAAAGGACTTTAGACAGCGATAATATAAGAAAAGAAAGAAGATACGAAAGAACGATGTTTTCGAAATAGAAAAAAGGAAGAGGTAGCGTCGATTTTAAGAAGGATTTTTCGTTGAAGAAGTCCGAATCGGATAAAAGAAAAAGACAAAGAAGCAAAAAAAAAGAACAAGAAGAGGCAGAAAAGATAAGTAAGCAGTTAAGGGCGACTGCTAATAAGGGAGGGGAGTAGTATTGCAGTAGCAGAAAGGGGTAGGACTAAGTAATAGGGTAGACCCTTAGAATTTCGGCTCGGCCCTTCTAGACCGAGGCGGGCCTTGGCGCGACTACTCCTAAAGCCCTTACCTACTGCCGTATAGATTCTTTGCCCTCCTTCGTTTAAGATATAGTTATTAAAACAGCTGTATTGAATTATATCTACGTACTCGGATTAGTAGAAGATTCCAAAGAGCTAGGTTCGTCTAGCAGTTAAAAGCTTATTCTTAGAAGATAGCTATAAGTTATCTCGAACAGCACTAGTAAGGTAGCCTTAGACTGTACTAAATTAGCGTAGAATTCGGCTATTAGCAATACCTTAACCTACTGTTCTTAATAATAACTATAGAAGATTCGTAGATATTTCTCTATCTTATAGTTAGCTACTTCCGACTAGCTGTTAGTCTAAGGGTAAGTAGCTATACTAAGCTTTCCTTAAATTCCGAGAACTTAGTTTATAGCCTTCTATATATTAGCACTAAATTAAGGACCCCTGTCTGTAGTAATAGTGTCTGGCAGGCTATAGCACTTCTATATATACTAAATTAGCATCTTTACTGTCTCTTCTATAGTAGTGCCTTCGTCCTTTGCTTAATAAGAAATAGTAGCATTCCTTGCTTAACCAATCTACTACGTTAAGGGTAGCATTGTATCTATTAGAATCCGGCAGGTTAGTTACGAAATCTGTCGTAATATACTGCTACAGCTTCTTAGGGATCGGCAGTAGTTTTAGTAGACTAGCTAGAAGGCTATAATGCAGCTTCGCAGCTTAATATATGTAACAATTAGCGATAAACTAGTAAATCTGCTCGAGGATCTGCAGAAACTAGTAGACTGTCCTTATAGCTTCTATCGTCTTCTTTGTACTAGTATAGCTAACATCGTTAGAACTATAGACTAGTTATATAACCTCTAGAATAAGTTCTTCTAAACTATTAGCTTCCCTAAACTGGTTTTGCTTAGCTTTTGTTGCTAGTTAAGCTGCTCTACCTTTTCGTAGAGCGTCTCTTCCTTAGCCGTTAGCTCTACTGCGTAGATCCCTACTTCTTTTAACACCTTAGCGTCTACTATCTGCTTGGTTAACATCTTCTAGAACATGTTCGGATCTTTTTTAATATAGCTAATCTTCCTCTCTCTTCTCGTTAGTATATTAGCCTTTCTATTTTAAGCTCTAGGTCGATAAGTAATCTTAAAGTCGAATCTAGACAAGTAGGCAGCCTACTAAGCTTAGCAGTATAAGAGCTTTTGCATCTTTATAAAGTAGGTCAACGACTAATAGTCTATAAAGACCTAGACCGTGCTCTTTCTAGCTATAAGCTCTAGCTTCTACTCTTCGAAAGCTTAGATAATAGCTAATAGCTCCTTGTCGTAGATAGCATAGTTCTGCTTAGCCTTATTTATAGACTTGCTAAAGAAGGCTACTAGATAGAGGGTCTCGCTGTCGTTGTCGTATTAAGAAAGGACCCCTACTATTACTATATCGGAAGCATCCGTTTCTAGATAGATTATCTTTTCTAGCTAGAAGTGCGCTAGTACCAGTGCCGAAACTACCGCTTCTTTTAGCTAATTAAAAGCCTCTATTTACTTTTCGTTCTATAGGCTAGCCGCCTTCTTTTTTATTGCCTTATTTAGGGATCTTGCTATCTTGCTAAAGTCCTTAATAAATTGTTAATAGTGACTATAGAACCTAAGGAAGGCCCTAATCTAGATAGTGTTTTCAGACTTCGGCTGCTTCTATTCTGCTATAGCGGCGACCTTTAAGGGGTCTATCCGAATACCTTCTCTTCTAACAATTAGAGTAAGATATTTAACTTCGCTCTAATAGAACTCGCTCTTCTTCGTGTCTACGTTTAACTCTACTTTACAGAGCCTAGTTAACACTCTCTTAATGTAATCTGTATGTTGCTCTCTTTTTCTATTAGTATAGATAAGAATGTCGTCTAGGTAAATAGACACAAATCGTTCTAGCATGTCTATAAAGGTATACTTTTTAAAGCGTTGCTATATAGCCGGCGCGTTAGTAAGGCTAAATAGTATAACTAACTATTTAAAGTTGCCTATACGTATAGCGAACGTTGTAAGGTCTTCTGTCTGCCCTTCCTCGTTCCTTAGTTAGTAGAACGCTTAGCAAATGTCTAGCTTGCTAAACTACTTAGCTTTTGCTACTCGTTGTATAGTCTTATCGATTAGCAGTAGCAGGTATATATCTCTCTTAGTAACCTTATTAAGGCCTCTATAGTCTACATATAGTTGGAGACTACCTCCTAGATTCTGTACAAAAAGGATCGGCAACGTATACTTAGCAGAGCTTAGTATAATAAACTTCTTTACTAGGTTTTCTCGAACAAACACTTCTACTTAGTCTAGCTTAGCTAGAGATAATCGTCTTAGGGGTTCGGTTCTTAGTAGTGCGGCTCCTTCTTTTAACTAGATCTTGTTATCGTATTCTGGTCGATAGAGCAGTAGGAGGTTAGAGTCGGCTTTTAAGAATACGTTAGCGTATCTATAGAGTTCTTTTAGTAATACTTCTAGCAGGTCTTCTTCTTCTTCTGCTACTATCTTCTAGTAATCTTCGATGTCTTTTATCGAGATAGTATAGATAGTAATTTAAAGGATAATAGCAGTCTCTGTATTTACTTCTACTACTGCTAAGAGCAGATCCTTACAATTGTTAATACTCTCTTCTTCTTCTAGCGATACAGTTCGTAGCAGTGCCCTATTGTTTATGCTAGGTAGGGGGCCTATCCGTCTAGCTAGCTAGTCTTTTCCCAAAATCCTTAATAGTACTCTACTGTCTGCCCTATCGGTGTCGTTCGGCGCCGGCTCTATAGCTTAGATAGTATTCCTACTTCTGCTAAGTTGTCGCTTAGTATCTAGTAGCGATATAATTAGGCTTTCTATACATGTAGCAAGTAGGGATAAACGGCGAACGCAGTGGATAAAATAGCTGCTAAGGGCCTTGTCGGAAGGGAGCAGAAGGTTGTGTTGTCTGCGCTAGTAACGACTTCTAGTTCGGTTTGCGTACTGCCGATATTCTGTACGAGTTTAAGTTTCTAGTAGCAACTCTCGCCTAGTGCACGAAGCTTTTAAGATCTTCGTCTTCTACTAAAGCTATAGCTTCTGCTAGTTTAGGGTTCAAGTTCTGCCTTAGTAAATGTAACTGTTTATCCTTAGACACCTTAGCTCTAATAGTATATTTCCTAAACAGTCTATAAAACTCCTTAAACGTTAGCTAGTTTTGGCTAATCTTGTCTAGTTGTTCGCAGGCTGTCTTCTTATAGAAAGGGTCTCCGAAGCGTTGGGCTAGAGCTTTAATAGCTTTATCGGCGGCTATATCTTCTAGGTCTACTATTAGCGAGAATGCTTTACCTTCTAGTCGCGCTTCTAGATAGGCCAGTTTGTCTTCTTCGCTGCTTCTAGCG
Organism: Pseudocercospora ulei; assembly: GCA_016165855.1. NCBI lineage: Eukaryota > Fungi > Ascomycota > Dothideomycetes > Mycosphaerellales > Mycosphaerellaceae > Pseudocercospora > Pseudocercospora ulei. Next base: position 4,292,231 of record JACWNB010000003.1, read on the forward strand.
TAATCGCGACTTATCTTATTCCTTATCTTCTTGTTAAAGGCTTTCTAGGCCTTAGGGCCTCTACCTCTAAAGGCTAGTAGATTAGGTAGTAACGTTATTAAAGTGCTACCTTAACTGTAGGCAGCAGGTAAGGCGGTTTCTGCTTAGTCTTTTCGTAGTAGTAGCAGTACCAACGACGTCGCTGCCTCTATATTAGCTAACTAAGCCCTTAGCGTTTTTAGTTACGCTAGTTGTATTACTGCTTAGTTTTCTAACACCTCGAAAATAGTCTCTGCCGATTCCTTCTTAGCTATTACTGCTTCTATCTCCTCTCTTAGCTGCTTGTTCTCTTCTATTTTCTTATAAAACGTCTTCTCGATAAAGGTAATAGTATCGTACACTTTTCTAGACCTGTGTTTTGCTGGGTGTTCCTTAAGTTCGTTAGCTGTATAGGCGTACAGCTCTTTATAGCTAGCTATGCCCTTCTTTGCTTTATCTGTCCCTTCTTCTATAAGACCTTTAGTAGCAGTCCTCTTATTAAGGATACTAGTGCGTCTATCCCTTGCTCTGTTAGTCTTTCTTTTTCTACTATAGCTAGTAATGCTGCCCTCTACTATCGAGAAGCCCTCTATAGTTTTCTTATAGTACTAATGTGTTTGGTTTGGGTTTTGGTATATGCGTGCGTTATTTGGATAGCTGGATATAGTTTAATAGGCCCTTTCGCATAGTGCTAAGTTAGTATAGTTAGTAAGTTCGAGATATAATAATCTAAGTATACAGATATAATTTAATACGGCTGTTTTAATAACTATATCTCGAACTAAGGAGGGAAAGAAATCTATGCAGCAGTGGGTAAGTGCTTTAGGGGTGGCATACTAAGGCCTAGCTTAGTCTAGAAGGGCCGAGCCGAAATTCTAAGGGTCTACCCTATTACTTAGTCCTACCCCTTTCTGCTGCTATAACAAGCGCTACTAGCGTTATCGCTAGCTGCTTATAGTACTAGTAACAGTAGTAGAACTAACTCCCTACTAGACCTAGAGATCTTTTATAGAGACTTGGTAGAAGAATAGGAGACGTTTAAGTTAAAGATTTAGCGAAAGATAGTATAAGACTACAACTATTACAATTACGAAGAAGATAGGTATAAGCGTCTAGGCCTTACTAAGAGAGAGTTGTCTAGAGTAATACTAACGATTTATGCTGCTAGGTTGCATTAGGTTATCCAACCTAGTACAAAGTGTTACAATAGTAGAAAGGAGTAGGATAGACTAATAGGGTAGACCCTAGAATTTCGGCTTAGCTCTTATAGACTGAGCCGGGTCTTGGCACACTACTCCTATAAGGACTTATACCTGCGTATACGTAGATTTATTTCCCTCCTTAGTTTAAGATATAGTTATTAAAAGAGCTATATTTAATTATATCTACGCGCTTAAATTATTATATCTCGAACTTACTACTTATAATCAGAGTGCGTAGATATAATTCAATACAGCTGTTTTAATAACTCTATCTCGAACTAAAGAGAGAGAGGAATCTATATAGCAGTAGGTAAGGGCTTTAGGGATAGTATGCTAAGGCCCGGCTTAGTCTAGAAGGGCTAAGCCAAAATTCTAAGGGTCTACCCCTATTACTTAGTCCTACCCTTTTCTGCTGCTATAACACTAGCCTCCTCCCTTATTAGCAGTTGCCCTCGACTGCTTAATTATCCCTTTCGCCTCTTTTTTCTTCTTCTATTCGCCTTCTTTTCTCTTTATCTTCTTCTTCTATTTCTTCTTCTTCTTTCGTCTAGCTTGCGGCTTTCTTCGCGAAAATTCTTCTTAAAATCGACGTTACCTCTTCTTTTTCTTCTACTTTAAAAACACCTTCCTTTCTTTATCTACTTCTGCCTTATATCGTTGCTATCTAAAGCCTTTTACTTAGCGTCTATCTAATTAGAGCTATCTAATCTAAGCTAACAGCTATCTAACTAGTACTATAGCTAGTCTGTATGCTACTATAGAGGGCTCTATATAGGTGCATCTATAGTGCTCTATCTTCTTCTTCTTTTCTTCTTTACTAAGGCCTTAAGTGCTACTGCAAAGCCGGTGCTGCTAACTCTGTCTACGAATGCGATCGGCTGCAAGCCTTTCTCTTTTGTAGGTAGTGTCGACGACTGTCGCGCTAACGGAGGTTGCGCTGTTCTCGACTTTATCCTCGTCGTCTGTCTAGCTAAGCTAGCAGATAACAAGGATAATGTTAAAGACTCTAACTAAGCGCGCTTACTATAATCGTTTCTTTGGTTCCGAACTAATAGTGCAGACGCAGCCCTTCTTATTCTTCTATCTCTTCTAGAGCTTTTTATTTCCAGAGCTATTTAGGTCTCGGTTTTCTTAGATTCTGGACATAGAATTCTTGTAGTAGCTCTGCCGAATTCTAGAGATTCTCGACTAGATACTATTTATAGTCTTCTAGCTACCCCTTCTATAAGATCCGCGCTTCGATAGACCCCCTTATCTTCCTTATATCTATTGTATCTTCTACCTTATACTTTTCTTCTTTACTGTCTATCTCGATTAGTAGGGGTTCGACAAACCCCTGCCCTAGAAGGCTATCTTTAGGATCTATACTTAATAGATCTAAATAGAAGATATCGTAGATCTAGAACGACCTTAGTAGCTAGAGCTAATAGGTTACTAGCGACCTCTTTTCTACTATTGTAAACAGACCTATGTAATAGGGGTTAAGCTTAGTATTGCCTTTTAGCCTTAGGTCCCTTGTATTAAGCTATACCTTTTAGCCTTCTTTGAATTCTATTAGCGACTACTTCCTATTAGCTCGAATTACTATCTTCCCTTAAGCTAACTCTATAGCCTCTTTCGCTATTCGGATCGCCTCTTCTATCTAGTCCTTAAGTGCTTCTGCTATAGCTGCAGCGACTCTCTTTAATAAGGTAGTAGTAGAAGGTTCCGAAGGGCTAGTTCTATCTAGTAGTTCCAAGCTTATCTATAGAGGATAGCTGTAAATTATCTCGAATAGCGCTAGCGAGGTAACTTTGGACAGCGCTAAGTTAGTACAGAACTCGGCTATTAGCAACACCTTAGTCTAGCCTTCTTAATAACGACTATAGAAGATTCGTAGATATTTCTCTATCTTTTAGTTAGCTACCTCTAACTAACTATCCGTCTAAGGGTGCGTAGCTATACTAAGCTTTCTGCAGATTCTAAGAACTAAGTTAATAGCTTTCTATCTATTAGCAGTAAGTTAAGGACTCCTATCTATAGTAATAGTATCTAGTAGGCTATAGTACTTCTATACGTACTAGATCAGTATCCTTATAGTCTCTTCTACAGTAGTGCCTTTATCCTTTGCTCGATAGGAGATAAAGTAGCATTCCTTACTTAACTAATCTACTATTTCAAGAGTGGCATTGTATTTATTAGAGTCTCGTAGGCCGGTTACAAAATCTATCGCAATGTGCTACTATAGTTTCTTAGAGATTAGCAGTAGCTTTAGGAGGCCGGCTAGAAGATCGTAACGTAGCTTCGTAGCCCGATATGTATAACAGTTGCCTATAAACTAGTAGATTCGCTCGAAGATTCGTAGAAACTAGTAGAGGGTCCTTATAGCCTCTATCGTCTTCTTTGTGCTAGTGTAGCCGACATCCTTAGAACTATAGACTAGCTAAACGACTTCTATAACTAGTTCTTCTAGAACTATTAGCTTCCCTAAACTAGTCTTACTAAGCTTCTGTTAACAGTTAAGCTGCTCTACCTTTTCGTAAAGTGTTTCTTCTTTAGCTACTAACTCTATAGTATAGATCCCTACTTCTTTTAGTACTTCGGCGTCTACTATCTGCTCGGCTAATATCTTCTAGAACATGTTTAGGTCTTCCTTTGCGCGACTAGTCTTCCCTTCTCTTCTTGTTAGTGTATTAGCCTTTCTGTTTTCAGCCCCTAGTCGATAAGTAATCTTGAAGTCGAACCTAGATAAGTAGGCAGCCTACTAAGCTTAGCAACGTAAGAGCTTCTATATCTTTATAAAATAGGTTAATTACTAGTAGTCGGTAAGCACTTAGACTATGCTCTTTCTAGCTATAAGTTCTAGCTTCCACTCCTCAAATGCTTAGATAACAGCTAACAGCTCCTTATTATAGATAGTGTAATTCTGCTTAGCTTTATTAATAGATTTGCTAAAGAAAGCTACTAGGTAAAGGGCTTTATTATTGTCGTTATATTAAGAAAGGAACCCTGCTGTAACTGTATTAGAAGCATCCGTTTCTAGGTAGATTATCTTTTCTAGCTAGAAGTGCGCTAGTACTAGCGCTAAGGCTATAGCAGCCTTAAGTTAGTTAAAGGCCTCTATGCACTTCTCGTTCTATAGGCCGGCCGTATCTTTTTTCAGTGCCTCGCTTAGAGGTCTTGCTATCTTGCTAAAGTCCTTAATAAAGCGGCGATAGTAACTATAGAACCTAAGAAAAGCTCTAATGTAGGTAGTGTTTCCAGACTTCGGCTGCTTCTACTTAGCTATAGCAGCGACCTTTAAGGGGTCTATCCAGAAGCTTTTCTCGGATTCTGTAGCTACTATCGTCGCTTTATTAAGGGCTTTAGTAAGATAAAAAGACCCCTAAATAAGGTACTAAAGAAGGAGGCGGCCGGCCTATAGAACGAGAAGTGTATAGAGGCCTTTAACTAATTAAGGGCCGCCGTAGCTATAGCACTAGTACTAGCGCACTTCCGGCTAGAAAAGATAATCTACCCAGAGACGGATGCTTCCGATACAGTTACAGCAGGGGTTCTTTCTTAGTATAACGACAGGGACGAGGCCCTTTATCTAGTAGCTTTCTTTAGCAAGTCTATAAAGGAAGCTAAGCGGAACTACGCTATCTATAACAAGGAGTTATTAGCTATTATCTAAGCTTTCGAGGAGTAGAAGCCGGAGCTTATAGCTAGAAAGAGTACAGTCTAGGTCCTTACAGACTGTTAGTGCCTAACCTATTTTATAAAGATATAGAAGCTCTTACACTACTAAGCTTAGTAAGTCGCCTACTTATTAGGGTTCGACTTTAAGATTACTTATTAACTATAGGCTTAAAACGGAAAGGCCAACGCACTAACAAGAAGAGAAGGGAAGGCTAGTTGCGCTAAGGAAGATCTAAATATATTCTAGAAGGTGTTAACCGAACAGATAGTAGATGCTAAAGTACTAAAAGAAGTAGGGATCTACACTATAGAACTAGTAACTAGGGAAGAGGCGCTTTATAAAAAGGTAGAGCGGCTTAACTATTAATAGAAGCTTAGTAAGACTAGTTTATAGAAGCTAATAATTCTAGAAGAGCTAGTTATAGAAGTTATTTAGCTAGTCTATACTTCTAAGGATGTCGGCTACACTAGCTTAAAGAAGATAATAGAGGCTATAAAGACTGTCTACTAGTTTCTGCGAATCTTTAAGCGAATGTACTAGTTCATCGCTAACTGTTATATATAATAAGCTGCGAAGCTACGTTATAGTCTTCTAGCTAGCCTACTAAAGCTACTACTAATCTCTAAGAAACTATAGCAGCACGTTACAATGGATTTCGTAACCGGCCTGCCGGACTCTAATAGACGCAATGCTACACTTAATATAGTAGACCGATTAAGTAAGGCGTACTACTTTATCCTCTATTAAGCGAAGAATAAGGGCACAACTGCAGAAGAAACTGCGAGGATACTAATTTAGTATATATAGAAGCATTATAGCCTGCCAGACACTATTACTATAGACAGGGGTCCTTAATTTACTGCTAACGTAGAAAAAGCTATTAACTAAGTTCTTAGAATATATAGAAAGCTTAGTAAAGCTGCTTACCCTTAGACGGACAGTTAGTTAGAAGTAGCTAACTATAAGATAGAGAAATATCTACAAATCTTCTATAGCTATTATTAAGAAGGCTAGACTAAGATATTGCCAATAGCCGATTTCTACACTAACTTAGCACTGTCCGAAGCTACCTCGCTAGCGCTTCTTAGGATAACTCGTAGATATCTTTTAAGGATAAGTTTTTAACTGCTAAACAGACCCGGCCCTTTAGAACCTTATACTACTACCTTATTAAAGAGAGTCGCTGCCGCTGCAGCAGAAGCGCTTAAGGCTTAGATAGAAGAGGCGGTCCGAATAGCAAAAGAGGCGATAGAATTGGCTTAAGCAAAGATAGTAACCTAAGCTAATAGAAAGCAGTTACTAATAGAATTTAAAGAAGGTTAAAAGGGATAGCTTAATATACAGAACCTAAGGCTAAACCGCAACGCTAAGCTTTACCCCTTTTATATAGGTCCGTTTACGATAGTAGAAAAGAGGTTACTAGTAACCTATTAGGTCTAGCTACTAAGATAGTTCTAGATCTACAATGTCTTCTGTTTGGATCTGTTAAGCCTAGACCTAGAAGATAGCCTTCTAGGGCAGGAGTTTATCGAACCCCTACTAATCGAAATAGATAGTAAAGAAGAAGAGTAGGAGGTAGAGGATGTAAAAGATATAAAGAAGATAAGAGAGTCTATTAAAGCGAGGATCTTATAGAAGGGATAGCTAGAAGACTATAAATAGTATCCGATCGAGGATCTTCAGAATTCGGCAGAGCTTCTAGAAGAGTTCTATATCCAGAATATAGAGAAGCCAAAGCCTAAATAGCTCTAGAAGTCATAGCTCTAGAAGAGATAGAAGAAGAAGAAGGGCTGCGTCTGCTCTACTAGCTCGAAAACTAAAGAAACGATCGTAGTAGCAGTGCGCTTAGTAACCGTCTTCAACAAGACCTATACTGTCTAATAGCTTTGCCAGATAGATAATGTAGAAAAAGTCGAGGACAGCCCTACCGCTTCTGCGCGACAGTCGCCAACAGCTTCTATAAAACCAAACAGTTTGGCCGATCGATTTCGTAGACAGAGTTAGCGATGCCGGCTTTGCAGTAGCGCTTAAGGTCTTAGTAAGAAAGAAAAGAAGAAGGGATAGAGCACTGCAGATACACCTATATAGGGTCCTCTATAGTAGTACACAGACTAGCTAAAGTACTAATTAGATAGCTAGTAGCTTAAATTAGATAGCTCCGATTAGATAGACACTAATTAAAAGGCTTTAGATAGTAACAATATAAGAAGGAAGCAGATAAAAAAAAGGAAGGTGTTTTCGAGATAGAAGAAAAGAAGAGGTAACGTTAGTTTTAAGAATAATTTTCGTGAAGAAAGCTGCGAACTAGACGAAAGAAGAAGATAGCGAAGTAGAAGAAAAAAACAAAGAAGACGATAATAGAAGATAAGAAGAAAAGGGGCAGAAGCAGAGGATAGATAGAAGAATAAGGAGCCCTAATTAGCTAGAAAGAGGTCGAAGGGCAGAAGGGATAAGTAAGCGGTCGAGGGCGACTGCTAGTAATAGAGGGAGGTAGTATTATAGTAGCAGAGAGGGGTAGGACTAAGTAATAAGGTAGACCCTTGGAATTTCGGCTCGGCCCTTCTAGACTAAGCTAGGCCTTAGCACACTACCCCTAAAGCCCTTACCTACTACTATATAGATTCCTTTCCCTCTTTAGTTCGAGAGATAGTTATTAAAACAGCTGTATTAAACTATATCTGCGCGCTCAGATTAGCAGCTTTCTTCGCGAAAATTCTTCTTAAAACTAACGTTACCTCTTCTTTTCTTCTATCTCGAAAACACTGTCTATTTTTTATTTACTTCCTTTTTATATCGTTACTATCTAAAGCCTTTTACTTAGTATCTATCTAATCGGAGCTATCTAATTTAAGCTAATAGCTATCTAATCGGTGCTGCGGCTAGTCTGTATACTACTATAGAGGGCCCTATATAGGTGCGTCTATAGTACTTTATCTCTTCTCCTTTTTTTTCTTACTAAGGCCTTAAGCACTACTACAAAGCTGCCGTCGCCAACTCTGTCTATAAAATCGATCGGCCGAACTGTTTAGTTTTATAGAAGCTGTTAGCGACTGTCGTGCAGAAGCAGTAGGGCCGTCCTCGACCTTATCTATAGTATCCGTCCGGCTAAGCTATCGGACGCTATAGATGCTAGCGAAGACGGTTACTAGGTGCACTACTACTACGATCGTTTCTTTAGTTTTCGCACTAATAACATAGATACAGTCTTTCTTTCTATTCTGTTGCTTCTAGAACTATTTATTTCTAGAGCTATTTAGGTCTTAGTTTTGTCGGATTCTGGATATAGAACTCTTCTAGCAGCTCTACCAAATTTCGAAAATTCTCGACTAGATACTATTTATAGTCTTCTAGCTACCCCTTCTATAAGACCTTCGCCTTAATAGATCCTCTTATCTTCTTTATATCTATTATGTCTTCTACCTCCTACTCTTCTTCTTTACTATCTATCTTAATTAGTAGGGGTTCGATAAACCCCTGCCCTAGAAGACTATCTTCTAGGTCTAGGCTTTATAGGTCCGAATAGAAGACATTGTAGATCTGGAACAATCTTAGTAGCTAGACCTAATAGGTTACTAGCGACCTCTTTTCTACTATCGTAAACGGGCCTATATAATAGGAGTTAAGCTTAGCGTTGCCTTTTAGCCTTAGGTTCTATATATTAAGCTATACCTTTTAGCCTTTCTCGAATTCTATTAGTAAGTGCTTTCTATTAGCTTAAGTTACTATCTTTGCTTAAGCCGACTCTATCGCCTCTTTCGCTATTTGGACCGCCTTTTCTATCTAAGCTTTAAGCGCTTCTGCCGCAGCAGCAGCCACTCTCTTTAATAAAGTAGTAGTAGAAGGTTCTAAAGAGCTAGGTTCGTTTAGTAGTTAAAAGCTTATCCTTAGAAGATAGCTGTAAGTTATCTTAAATAGTGCTAGCAAGGTAGCTTTAGACAGTGCTAAGTTAGCGTAAAACTTAGCTATTGGCAATACCTTAGTCTAGTTTTCTTAGTAATAACTGTAGAAGATTCGCAGATATTTTTCTATCTTCCAGTTAGCTACTTCCGACTAACTGTTCGTCTAAGGGTAAGTAGCTATACTGAGGTTTCTACATATTCTAAGAACTTAGTTAATAGCCTTCTATACGTTAGCAGCAAATTAAGGACCCCTATCTATAGTAATAGTATCCGGTAGGCTATAATGCTTCTATATATACTAAATTAGTATTCTTGTAGTCTCTTCTATAGTTGTACTCTTATCCTTCGCTTAATAGGGGATAAAGAAGTACTCCTTACTTAACCGATCTACTATATTAAGTAAGGTATTGCATCTATTAGAGTCTAGTAGGCCGGTTACAAAGTCTATCGTAATATGCTGCTACAGCTTCTTAGGGATCGGCAGTAGCTTTAGTAGGCCGGCTAGAAGACTATAACGTAGCTTCGCAGCTCGATATACGTAACAGTTAGTATTAAACTAGTGGATTTGCTTAAAGATTCGCAGAAACTAGTCGATAGTCCTTATAGACTCTATTGTCTTCTTTGCGCTAGCGTAGCCAATATCCTTAGAACTATAGACTACTTAGATAACCTTTGCAATTAGTTCTTCTAGAACTATTAGCTTCCCTAAGCTGGTCTTACTAAGCTTCTATTAATAGTTAAGCTACTCTACCTTTTCGTAAAGCATCTCTTCTTTAGTCGCCAGCTCTATAGCGTAGATCCCTACTTCTTTTAGCACTTCTACGTCTACTATCCGCTCGGCTAATATCTTCTAGAACATGTTTAGATCTTCCTTTATACGACTAGTCTTTCCTTCTCTTCTTGTTAGTACATTAGCTTTTCTGTTTTAAGCCCCTAGTCAATTAGTAATCTTAAAGTCGAACCCTAATAAGTAGGCGGCCTACTAAGCTTAGCAGTGTAAGAGCTTTAGCATCTTTATAAAATAGGTTACTAACTAGTAGTTGGTAAGCACTTAGACTATGCTCTTTCTAGCTATAAGCTCCAGCTTCTACTCCTCGAAAGCTTAGATAATAGCTAATAGCTCCTTGTTATAGATAGCATAGTTCTGCTCGGCTTTGTTTATAGATTTGCTAAAGAAAGCTACTAGATAAAGGGCCTCGTCCCTATTGTTATACTAAGAAAGGACCCCTACGATAACTGTATTAGAAGCATCTGTCTCTAGGTAGATTGTCTTTTCTAGCTGGAAGTGCGCTAGCACTAGTGCTATAGCTATAGCGGCCCTTAATTAGTTAAAGGCCTCTATATACTTCTTGTTCTATAGGCTAGCTACCTCCTTGTTTAGTGCCTTGTTTAGGGGTCTTGCTATTTTGCTAAAGTCCTTAATAAAGCGACGATAGTAGCTGTAGAATCCGAGAAAAGCTCTAATCTAGGTAGTGCTTCTAGATTTCGGCTGCTTTTATTCTGCTATAGCAGCGACCTTTAAGGGGTCTGTCTAGATGCCCTCCTTTCCAACGATAAGGCTAAGGTATTTAACCTTAGACCGATAGAGCTTACTCTTCTTCGTGTCTGCATTCAATCCGACCTCTCGGAGCCTAGTTAGTACCTGTTCGATATAGTCTGTGTGTTGTTGTCTCGCTATTAGTGTAGATAAGGATGTCGTCTAGGTAGATAGATACGAACTGCTCTAGTATAATAGTTTTTAAAACGTTACTATACTGCTAGCGTATTAGTAAGTCCAAAAGGCATAACTAGCTATTTGAAGTTGCCTATATGCGTAGCGAATGTCGTAAGGTCTTTCGTCTGTCCTTCTTCGTTTCTTAGCTAGTAAAACACTTAGCGGATATCTAGCTTACTAAACTACTTAGCTTTTGCTACCTGCTATATAGTCTTATCGATTAGCGGTAGTGGGTATACGTCTCTCTTAGTAACCTTATTAAGGCCTCTATAGTCTATATACAGCCGGAGGCTGCCCCTAGGTTTCTGTACGAAAAGGATTAGCAATTTATACTTAGAAGAGCTCGGCGTAATAAACTTCTTTGCTAGGGTTTTTTGGACAAACACTTCTACTTAGTCTAGTTCGTCCAGCGACAGTTGCCTTAGTAGTTCGGTTCTTAGTAGCGTAGCTCCTTCCTTTAGTTAAATCTTGTTATTATATTCTAGTTAGTAGAGAGGCAGGAGGTTGGAATCGGCCTTTAAGAACATATTAGCCTAGTAGTAGAGTTCTTTTAGTAACACCTCTAATAGGTCTAGCTCTTCTTCGGCTATTATCTTCTAGTAATCTTCGATGTCCTTTATCGAGATAGCGTAGATCCTGTTCCCTAGTAGCTTTGCGAGGGTACTTAAGGTTTCTAAGCTTGTTATTCCAATAGTCGCTAGAGACGCGGTATAGTCGATTAGACTCTTAACAGCATTCTTAGCTTCTAGTTTGGCAGCAGTAGTAGTAACTATATTGACAGTAGCAGTGCCTTTCTACTAGGTCTTAAACTTAACTATACCTTTATCTATATTAATAACAGCTTTCTAGTTCTTTATCTACTTTTATCCTATAATAATATTAAGCTGTCCAATGTCTATAACTCGAAACGCCGCTTCCGTAGTGCGGCTAGCTATAGTGGTCTTTAATAGTAGGTAGTAGGTAACGCTCTCTGTGTCTTGTCCGTTGTACGCTAAGATCTGTATTAGCAAGGCTAACTCTACCGGGTAGCCGTATCCTTTCGCTAGTTTCTAGACTAGTCAATAGTAAATTGCTGCGCTAATAAGACCTCCTGTGTCGATAAAAGCTCTTAACTAAAGAGGCTAACGCGAGCCTTCTAGAGGGTAGATAGTAATTAGAAGAATAATAGCGGAGTCTGTGTTCGCCTCTAGCATAGCCGAGAGTAGGTCGTTACAGCTGTTAATACTTTATTCTTCTAGCGACGCGGATCGTAGTAGTGCTCTTTTATTTATACTAGGCAGGGGGCCTATATATCTAGCTAGTCTTTTCTTAGAATTCTTAATAGTACCCTACTGTCTACACTATCGGTATCGTTCGGCGCCGATTCTATAGCCTGGAAACTCTTGCTTAACAGCAGTATAGGTCTCGTTGCTTAATATTCTCTCTTCTGCTAAGCACTGCTAAGCAGTAACTTGGCATCTAGTAGCGATATAACTAGGCTTTCTGTACGCGTATTAGGTAGGGACGAATGTCGATCGCAGTAGGTAGGATAGTAGCTAGGGGCTACGTCGGAAAGATAGAGAGGGCCGGTTCGATAGCATAAATAGCAGTCTCTAACTCGGTTCTAGGGTCGCTAGTCTTCTATATTTATTTATATTTCTAGCAGTAACCCTCGCTTAGTCTACGAACGCTTGGAAGTCTCTAGTTCGTATAGAGACTAGAGCGTTAGCTAGTTCGGGCCTTAACTTCTTTCTTAATAGGTACAGTTGTTCGCTCTCTAGCACCTTCGCTCGAATCGCGTGCTTCCGAAATTGTCTATAAAACTCTTCGAATAACAGCTAGTGCTAGTTAACATTGTCGACTTGGTCGCAGGCCGTCTACTTATAGACGTGGTCGGCGAAGCGCTAATTCAAAGCTTTAATAGCTTCGTCGGTAGTCGCTCCTTCCAGGTCTGCTACTAAGGTAAACGCTTTACTGTCTAGTCGCGATTCTAGGTATGCTAACCTATCGCCTTCGCTGCTAGTAGAATAATCGCAGTTTATCTTGTTTAGCATCTTCTTTTTAAAAACTTCCTATATTTCTGGATTTCTACTACTAAAGACCTATAGGTCTAGCAGTAACGTTATCGAGACGCTACCTTAACTGTAGGCAGCAGGTAAGGCGTAGTTAGTATAGCCTTCTGCCGCTAGCGACGGCGGCCGCGGCGCTGACGACGTTGGCGCTGCTACATTAGCTAGCTAAGCTCTTAGCCCGTTTAGTTAAGCTAATCGTGCTATAGCTTAATTCTCGAGCACTTCGATAGTGGTTTCTACTAATGCTCTCTTAGCAGCTATCGCTTCTACTTCCTCTCTCAGCTGTCTGTTCTCTTCTATCTTCTTATAAAACATCTTCTTAATAAAGGTTAGAGTATTGTAAACCTTCTTAACTTTGTGTTCTGTAAAATAATCCTTAAGCTTATTAGGTATATAGGCGTACAGTTCTTTGTAGATAGCTATTCGCTCCTTTACCTTATTCGTCTCTTCTGCTGTAAGGCCTTCGGCGACTACCTAATTATCTATAACGCTAGTACGCCTATCTCTCGCTCTGTTGGTCTTTCTTCTTCTGCTATAGCTAGTAACACTGCCTTATACTATTAAGAAGCTCTCTATAGCCTTCTTATAGTGCTATTTGGATTGGTTGTAGTTGTAAGGTACGCGTACGTTATTTAGATAGCTAGATACGGGTTAACGGGCCCTTTCGCACAGTGTAGTAGTAGTATAGATAGTAAGTTCGAGATATAATAATCCGAGCGCGCAGACAGGGTTTAATATAGCTGTTTAATAACTATATCTCGAACTAAAGAGGGAAAGGAATCCATGCAGCGGTAGGTAAGGACTTTAAGAGTAGTGTGCTAAGGCCTAGCTCGGTCCGTAAGGGCCGAGCCGAAATTCCAAGGGTCTACTCCTATTACTTAGTCCTACCCCTTTCTGCCGCTATAACAGCAGTAGTAGCAGCAGCGCCAACGAAGTTAGCACTGCTATATTAGCTAGCTAAGCTCTTAGCCTATTTAGTTAAGCCAATCGTGCTACAGCTTAATTCTCGAGCACTTCGATAGTAGTTTCTACTAACGCTCTCTTAGCAGCTATTGTTTCTACTTCCTCTCTTAACTGTCTATTCTCTTCTATCTTCCTATAAAACATCTTCTTAATAAAGGTTAGAGTGTCGTAAACCTTCTTAACTCTATGTTTCGTTATATGCTCCTCGAGCTCGTTAGGTGTATAGGCGTAAAGCTCTTTATAGTTAGCTATCCCCTCCTTTACCTTATTCGTCTCTTCTGCTATAAGGCCTTCGGCGACTGCCTTATCGTCGATAATGCTAGTGCACCTATCTCTTGCTCTGTTAGTCTTTCTTCTTCTGCTATAGCTAGTAACGCTGTCTTCTACTATTAAGAAGCTCTCTATAGCCTTCTTCTAGTGCTAGTTAGGTTAGTTATAGTTGTAAGGTGCGCGTGCATTATTCGGGTAGCCGGATGCACCTTAACAGTCCCTTTCGCGCAGTGCAGTAGTAGTGTAGATAGTAAGTTCGAGATATAATAATCTGAGTACGTAGATGTAATTTAATACGGCTGTTTCAATAACTATATCTCGAACTAAAGAGGGAAAGAAATCTATACAGCAGTAGATAAGGGCTTTCGGGGTAATATACTAAGGCCCGGCTTGGTCTAGAAGGGCCGAGCCGAAATTTCAAGGATCTACCCTATTACTTAGTCCTACCCCTTTCTACTGCTATAACATAAACGAATATAGAAGACTAGCGACCCTAGAGCTGAGTTAGCAACCGCTGTTTACGCTATTAAACCGGCCCTCTCTATCTTTCTAACGCAGCCCCTAGCAACTATCCTATCTACTATAATCGACATTCGTCCCTACCTACTATATATACAGAAAGCCTAGCTATATCGCTACTAGATACTAAGCAACTGCTTAATAGAAGCGAGAATATTAAGCTATAAGACCTACGCTGCTGCTAAGGAAGAGCGTCCAGGCTATAGAATTAACGCTAAACGACACTAATAGTATAGACAGCAGAGTACTCCTAAGAATCCTAGGAAAAGACTAGCTAGACAGATAGGCTCCCTACCTAGTATAAACGATAGGGCACTACTACGACCTACGTCGCTAGAAGAGGAAAGTATTAATAGCTACAATAACCTACTCTTAGCTATAGTAGAGGCGAATACAGACTCTGTGTTAGGGGACGCCGCTCTGCTAGGTCCTGTACCTAAACTGGCCGTCGTCCTAAGGATTACGACTTAGCGGCACTAGTACGACCCTACCCTCTATATAGAGGAAAATCCTACAACCCTATATAGAGGGAAAACTCTACTTCCCTACCTAGGGAGAAATCTCTATATATCCTATATAGAGGAAGAACCCTACAGCCTGCATAGAGGGAAATAGGCGCCCCTCTATATAAGGGAAAACTCTGCATTCCTATACAGAGGAAAACTCCTAACTCTCTATATAGAGAGAAAACCTTATACCCCTATACGATAGGAAATTGCTAGCTTAGCTTTATAGGTACAAATTAGACAGTAGCAGACAACGAAGGAACTGCCTATTAGTTCCTTTATATAGATACCTAGCTTTAAGTTTCTAAACTAAGATTCTTAAACCTATTATATTAGGAACTAATGTTACTGTCGGTAACTATAGTAATACAACGAAGATAGACAGCGACATCCCTATAGAACCTACACCTATATAGAATTAGATGCACTATATATATACAGAGCTGCTAGCACGCAAGACCTAGCTCGAAGGTCAAATAGGCTATTAGGCCTTAATGATTTCCTAACAGGAACAGGAGCTCCGACAGCTTAGGGCGTCTAGTTGCGACCTAACCCCTACAACGACGACAACAACGAACACAACGGCCTACACTACAGTCCCTAAGAGCAAACTCCCTAACGTTACTACCTACGACAGTAAGGTACTGGCCGAGTACTCCTCCTGGGCTGCCTAGATACACTCTAAGCTTCTAGTCGACTTAGGAGCATACCTAACTAAGCTTAGTAGGATAGTATACCTCTTTAGGAGGTTAAAGGGCAAGGCAGTAGCACGAATTCTGCTATATTACGAAACGGCTATTACTAAGCTAGCAATAGCAACTACGACAATGCTCTAGGCAGCTCTTAATAGGAGCTATAAGGACCTAGACTGCGAAAGCCGAGCCCTCCTATAGGTTAACACTATAAAACAAGGACGCAAGACTGTATAAGAGTTCCTTATAGAGTACGACTAGACTCTAGCAGAAGCAGGAGGACTCTAATAGGAGGACAGAGTAAAAATTACTACCTTAGAGGTAGGCCTCTCTAAGGAGATAATAATAGGACTAGTAAGCGTAATGCAGCTAGCCTTGTACAAGGTGTTCTGTAATCCCCTTATAATAATCGACGACTAACAGTGCAGGCTCGGACAGATAAGCTGCACCTATAAGATAAGACAACCCCTCTATTAGCAGCAGGACGCTATAGACTAGAAACTAACAACGATGCTAAGAGTAGCAGCAGCCGTTACTATACAGCTAAGGGCCGGCGCTAAGAGGGCGCTATAGCTAGATACAGCTACCCTAGACAAGAGACGAGCAGAAGGGAGCTGCTACTAGTGTAGCTAGATAGGGCATACTGTACAGAATTGCAGGCTTTTGCTAGTAGAGAGACCTAGGGGACAGCCGACTACTGTAAGGGTAGCAACTGCGGCGCCCTAATATAAGACCTGAGAGTTCCCCTTAGACAATAGCAAGTTAGGAAAAGAGTAGTCTCTAAGCGAAGGCTTAGCTAGAGGTATAGATAAGATAGATCGCTAAATCAAAATACTACTTAGCTATCTTTTAAGAGCAACTACATAACGACTATACTGTTTATCGTACGACCTACGCTAAACGGGACCGCCACTATACGGACGCTAATTAACACAGGATGTTTAGTATACAGAGTAATTAGCGAGGACTTCGTATAGAGACACTATGTTAAGACGACCCCTACGATACCTGTATATATACTAGGCATTACCAGACAAGGACTAGACATTACCTATATAGTAAAAGTAACGATAGAGCTATAAGGATACTACGAACAGGATTTATACCTCTACGTCGTATAGGACAAGCTAGGGTATAACCTAATACTAGGGAAACTATAGATAGAACGCTAGTAGGGCAAGCTTAACGTTAGGCAAGGACGCTTGTACCTAGCAGCGACGACGCAGAGACTCCGAGACTAAGGGAGAGTCCTATAGGGTAGCAATGCTAAAGCTAAGGGCAAGGCTAGCTTAAACACTAAGGTTAACCCTACGACTGTAGACATCGAGAAGGCCTTAGTGCCTAAGAAAGTAACGGACCCCTATACAAAGCTCCTATTAGAATACACAGAATACCTAGACCTCTTCGAACCAAAATCGGCCTTAAAACTGTCCCTACACTAAGGAGAAGGAATCGACTACGACATCTAGCTCGAGCCCTGCCTAGTTAGAAGCCTGCCTAAAGTACTGTACGGCCTACTGTAATCCGAGCGCGCAGAAAAGGTTCAATACGGCTGTTTTGATAACTATATCTCGAACTAAGGAGGGAAAGGAACCTATGTAGTAGTAGTGGAGGGCTTTCGTAGTAGTGGTGCCAAGGCCCGGCTCGGCCCGTCCGGGCCGAGCCGAAATCCAGGGTCCACCCTATCAATCTGTCCTACCTCTTTCCACTGCCGCAACATACTGTATAGCATATCCTCTAGAGAACTCCTAGTACTACGCAGGATACTTAACGACCTACTTGCTAAAGGGTTTATCTGCGCAAGCACGTTATCGGCTAGAGCCCTAGCATTGTTTGTTTACAAGGAAGGCTCGGCCGGCTTGCGTTTCTATATAGACTATAGAGGCATTAACGCAATTACTAAGAAGGACCGGTATCCCCTACCTCTTATTAAGGAGATCCTTAGACGGATTAGCAAGGCAAAGTAGTTTATAAAGCTTAACGTTGTCCTAGCCTTCTATAAGAAATAGGTTAAGGAAGGCTATAAATAGATAACTGCTTTCTATATAAGATACAGTCTTTTTGAGTAGCTTGTTACCCCCTTTAGTCTTGCTAACGTACTGGCAACCTTCTAGAGGTACATTAACAGGTCCCTATAAGGGCTACTAGACGACATCTACTCTACGTACCTTAATAACTGTTAGGGGCGCTGCCTAGCCTAGGTCCGGGACCCGACCTAAGCCAGCTGTCGCCCTAAGGACTGCGACTTAGCAGCGCTAGCATAACCCTACCCTCTATACGGAATTACTAACAGGACTACACTCCTATACAGAGGGGGAATCCTATAGCCCTATACAGAGGGGAATTGCCGCCCCTCTAAACAGAGGGAAAACTCTGCACTACTGTACAGAGGGAGAACTCCCGATCCTCTATATAGAGTATAAACCTTGCATCCCTATACAGAGGGAAATTGCTAGCTTAGCTTCGTAGGTACAAATTGTACAGCAGCAGACGACGAAGGAACTGCTTATTAGTTCCTTTATATAGATACCTAATCTTAAGTTTCTAAACTAAGATTCTTAAGCCCTTACATTAGGAACTAATCTTACTGTCGGTAACTGCAGTAATATAACGAAGATAGACGGCGACATCCCTATAGAACCTACAGCTATGCAGGGGCAGATGCACTGCGCGTACGAGGAGCTGCTGGAACACAGGAGGCAGCTCGAGCAGCAAGTAAGCTACTAGGCTGCGATGATTTCCCAACAGGAACAGGAGCTACACTAGCTTAGGGCGTCTAATCGCGATCCAACCCCTACGACGATGAACATAATAGCCTACACCCCGACGCCTAAGAGCAAACTCCTAGACGTTACTATATACGATAGTAAGGCTCCGGCCGAGTACCCCTCCTAGGCTGCCTAGATATGCTCTAAGCTTCTAGTCGACTTAGGAGCATACCCGACCGAGCTAGACAAGGTAGTTTACCTCTTTAGGAGGTTAGAGGGCAGGGCGGTAGCACAGATTCTGCTGTACTACGAGACGGCTATTGCTAACCCGGCAATAGCTACAACGATAATGCTCTAGGCAGCTCGTAACAAGAGCTACAAGGACCTAGACTGCGAGAGCCGAGCACTCCTACGGGTTAATACGATAAAGCAAGGGTGTAAGACTATACGAGAATTCCTTGCGGAATACGACTAGACTCTAGCAGAGGCAGGAGGTCTCTAATAGGAGGACAGGATAAAAATTACCTCTTTAGAGGTAGGCCTCTCTAAGGAAATTATAACAGGACTAGTAGGCATAATGCGACCAGCTACGTACAAGGAATTCTGCGATCTCCTTAGGATAGTCGACGACTAGCAGCGCAGGCTTGGACGGAGAAGCCGCACTTACGAGATAAGACAACCCCTCTAGCAGCAGACGGACGCTATAGACTAGGAACCAACGACGACGAGGGTAGCAGCAGCCGTTACCGTACGGCCAAGGGCCGCTACTAAAACGGCGCAATAGGTAGATATAGCTACCCTTAACAAGAGGCGAGCAGAAGGGAGCTGCTATAGGTGTAGCAAGATAGGCTATACTGCACAGAATTGCGGGCTCTTGCTAGTAGAGAGACCTAGGGGACGGCCAACCACTGCGAGGGTGGCAACTGCAGTGCCCTAATAAGAGGATTAGGAGTCCTACTTAGACGATAACGAGTTAGGAAAAGAGTAGCCTCTAAGCGAAGGCTCTACTAGAGGCGTATATAGGATAGATTGCCAAATCAAAGCACTACTTAGCTATCTTTTAAGAGCAACTATATAACGACTACTCCGTTTATTGTACGGCCAACGTTAAACAGGTCCGCATTAGCGCGGACATTGATTAATACAGGATATTTAGTGCACAGAGTAATTAGCGAAGACTTTGTACAGAGACACCGGATTAAGACGACCCCTACTGTACCTGTATACATGTTAGGCATTACTGGGCGAGGACCGGACATTACCTATATAGTAAAAGTAACGATAGAGATACAGGGACACTATAAGCAGGACTTATACCTCTATGTTGTATAGGACAAGTTGGGGTATAACCTAATACTAGGGAAGCTATAGATAGAGCACTAGAGGGGCAAGCTAGACGTTGGAAGAGGACGGCTGTACCTGGCAGCAACGAAGCAGAGGCTCCGAGACTAAGGGAGGGTCTAGCAGGACGACAATGCTACAGCTAGAGCCAACACGTCGACAGAGCAGAGGCCCCGAGACTAAGGGAAGGCTCCGCAGAGTAACAATACCAAGGCCAAAATCAACACAGCGACGGCAGACATTAAGAAGGCATTAGCACCTTAGAAAGTAATAGACCCCTATACGAAGCTCCTAAGGGAATATACTGGATACCTAGACCTCTTCGAGCCAAAGTCGGCCTTAAAACTGCCGCTACACCGAGGAGAAGGGATTGATTACGACATCTAGCTAGAGCCCTGTCTAGATAGGAGCCTACCTAAGGTACTGTACGGACCGCTATACGGAATAGCCTCTAGAGAACTCCTAGTACTACGCAAGACACTAGACGACCTGCTTGCTAAAGGTTTTATTTAGGCAAGTACCTCGTCTATAGGAGCCCTAGTGCTGTTTGTCTACAAGGAGGGAAAGGCTAGCTTGCGTTTCTGTATAGACTACAGAGGCATTAACGCGATTACTAAGAAGGACTGGTACCCCCTACTCCTTATTAAGGAGACTCTCGGACGGATCAGTAAGGCAAAGTGGTTTACCAAGCTTAACGTAGTCTCGGCCTTCTATAAGATACGGATTAAGGAAGGCTGTAAATAGATAACTGCCTTCTGTATAAGATATAGTCTTTTTAAGTAGCTTGTTACCCCCTTTAGCCTTGCCAACGTACTAGCAACCTTCTAAAGGTATATTAACAAGTCCCTACAAGGGTTACTAGACGACATCTACTTAGCGTACCTCGACGACACCCTAGTTTTTACAGATAGGACCTACGCGGATTACATACGGGACGTTAAGAAGGTGCTGGACCGACTGCAGCTATTGTAGCAGCAGAAAGGAGTAGGACTAAGTAATAGGGTAGACCCTTGGAATTTCGGCTCGGCCCTTCTGGACCGAGCCGGGCCTTAGCACGCCACCCCTCCAAAGGTCTCGTCCACTACTACATAGATTCGTTTCCCTCCTCAGTTCGAGATATAGTTATCAAAAAGGCCGTATTGAATCATATCTGCGTGCCCGGATTATTATATCTTAAACTCACTCCCTACACTACTACTGCGCTGCGCAAAAGGGACCGTTAAACTATCCGGACCCCTGAATAACGTACGCGCACTACACAAACCAAACACTAGCACCGTAAGATAGCTATAGAGAGCTTCTCAACGGTAGAGGGCAGCGTTACAGGCCGCAGCGGAAAGAGAAAGAATAATAGACCAAGGGATAGGCGTATTAGTATCCTCGACGACAGAATAGCCACTAATAGCCTTACAGAAGGAGAGATAGATAAAGCGAAGAGGGGCATAGAGAGCTATACTAAGCTGTACGCACGCACGCCAGAAGAAATAGAAGAGCATCTAGTAGAGAATAGAGCTAAGAAGGTGTTCGACATTATTACCTCTATAGAGAAGAAGTTAGATAGAAACACAGAAGAGAACAGGAGATTAAGAGAGGAAATTAAAGTGGCAAGAGCCGAGAAGGAATCGGCAGAGACTATTATAGATATGCTGGAAAACCAAGCGGCGAACCGACTAGCACAACTAAAGGAGATAAAGACTTAGGTAGCTAACATAGAAGCAGCGATATCGTCGGCGCCGCTACTGCATCGAGAAGAACAAGCAGAGACCGCCTTACTAGCAGCCTACAGTCAAGGCGGCACGTTAATAACATTACTACCGGATCTACCAGCGTTTAGAGGCGGAGATCCTAAGGATTAGGAAGCGTTTAAGAAGAAGATAAAGAACAAGATAGATCGAGACTATGCCGGAAAAAGTGCCAGAGATAGATTGGCCTACCTAGAGTCGCGATTGGAAGGCGAAGCTTTTTCGCTAGTAGCAGACCTAGAAGAGGTAACTGCCGAGGAAGCGATCAAAGCGCTAGATTAACGTTTCGGAGACCCCTTCCGGAAGAAGACGGCTCGCGAACAGCTAGATAAGATTAACCAGAACCGGCAGACGTTCGAAGAGTTCTACAGACTGTTTAGGAAATATGCGATCAGGGCCCGAGTAGCGGAAGATAAGCAGCTCTACCTGCTAAGACAGAAGCTGAACCCTGAACTGGTAGCAGCTATAGCGTCGGTAGAAGATAAGGACCTTAAGAGCTTCGTACGCCGAGCGAGAGTTACTAAGAGAAACCTAAGCGCTTACGCGAAATTACGCAAATCGAACTAGAAGCCGTTAATAACGCAGACGACGCGACCCCCTGCACCTTTCCAGAGAGCGCCTCTGCAGCCATCTTACTAGTTACTGCGTTCGTCGTTCGTCCCTACCTGCTACGCGTATAGAAAGCCTAGCTACATCGCTACGAGATGCCAAGCTACGGCCTAACAGAAGCAGGAGTATCGTGTTATAAAGCAGCCGCAGCCGCCGAAAAAGACTATACAAGTTATAGAGCCGGCTCCGAACGACACCGACAGTGTAGACAGTAGAGTGCTACTAAGAATCCGAGGAAAAGACCAGCTGGACGGATAGGCCCCCTATCCAATATAGACAACAGGGCACTAACACAAACTACGTTAACGAAAGGAAGCATCAACAGCTGCAGCGATCCGCTCTTAGCGGCGGTGGAAGTAAACACGGAAACAGCTATTATTCTTCCAATTACTGTCCACCCCCTCGATGGATCGAGCAAGCTACTTTAGCTAAAAGCTTTTATCGACACAGGGGCCCTTATCAGAGCGGCGATCCATTATTAATTGGTTTAAAAGATAATAAAGGGATATAGCTATCCGGTAGAGATAGCATTACCGACACGGATTTCGGCGTACAACGGACAAGACACAGAGAGTGTTACGCATTATATGCCATTAAAGACCACCTTGGCAGTTCGCACTACAGAAGCGACGTTCCGAATTATAGATATCGGAAGATTTGACATTATTATAGGGCAGAAATGGATAAAGAACCAGAAGGCTGTTATCGACGTAGGTAAAGGCACGCTAGGGTTCGAAAACCAGCACGACAGAGTAGCCGCTAAACCGGCTACTGTCGTTACAGTAGAACTAAACGCTACGACTATCGAAGCGGCCCTAAAGGATCAGTCCGACCCTTAAGACACGATCGGAATAATGAGTTTAGAAGCTTTAACGACCCTCGCAAGGTCGCTAGACAACGAGATTTACGCTATCTTAATAAAAGACATCGAAGACCACTAGGAGATAATAGCGGAAGAAGAAGTGGATCCCCTAGAGGTGTTACTAAAAGAACTCTATAGCTACACTGATGTATTCTCGAAAGCAGACTCTAACCTACTGCCGCTCTACCGACCGGAATATAACAACAAGATCCGGTTAAAAGAAGGAGCCGCACTGCCGAGAACCGAGCCCTTAAGAAGACTGTCGCTAGCAGAGCTAGACTAGGTAGAAGTGTTTGTCCGAGAAAACTTAGTAAAGAAGTTTATTATGCCAAGGTCTGCGGAATATGCGTTACCAATTCTTTTCGTACGGAAACCCGGAGGTAGTCTCCGACTGTGTATAGATTACCGAGGCCTTAATAAGGTTACTAAGAGAGATGTGTATCCGCTGCCGCTAATAGACGAGACTATACAACGAGTAGCTAAGGCTAAGTGGTTCAGCAAGCTAGATATCCGCTAAGCGTTCTACTAGTTAAGGAACGAAGAAGGACAAACGGAAGACCTTACAACATTCGCTACGCGCATAGGCAATTTCAAGTAGCTGGTAATGCCTTTCGGCCTTACTAACGCGCTAGCGGTGTGGCAACGCTTTATAAACCACACCTTTATAGACATGCTAGAACGGTTCGTATCTATCTACTTAGACGACATTCTGATCTACACAGAAGGAACGAGAGAGCAACATACGGACCACATTAAGAGGGTGTTAAAGAGACTCTGCGAGGTCGGATTAAACGCAGACACGAAGAAGAGCGAGTTCTACTAGACCGAAGTCAAATACCTCGGCCTTATCGTCAGAAGAGAAGGAATTCGGATAGACCTATCGAAAGTGGCCGCCGTTACGGAATAGAAGCAACCGACATCCGGAAACACTACGCAAATCAGAGCGTTTCTCGGATTCTGCAGCTACTATCGACAGTTTATTAAGGATTTCAGTAAAATAGCGAGACTACTAAATAAGGCGTTAAAGAAGGAGGCCGCTGGCCTATAGAATAAGAAGTGTACAGAAGCTTTCAACCGACTAAAGAGAGCGGTGGCCTTAGCGCCGGTGCTAGCGCACTTCCGGCCGGAAAAGACGATCTACGTAGAGACGGACGCTTCCGACACAGTAACAGCAGGGGTTCTTTCTTAATACGCTAACGACGACGAGACTCTCTATCTAGTGGCTTTCTTTAGCAAGTCTATAAATAATGCTAAACGGAACTACGCTATCTATAACAAAGAACTGCTAGCTATTATTTAGGCCTTGGAGGAGTGGAAACTGGAGCTTATAGCTAGACAGAGTACGATCCAGGTCCTTACGGACCACCAGTTACTAACTTACTTTATAAAGACGCAGAAGCTATTACGACGTTAGACCTAGTAGGCCGCCTACCTATCCGGATTCGATTTTAAGATTACCTATCGACCTGGAGCTTAAAATGGAAAGGCTAATACGCTAACGAGAAGAGAAGGAAAGACCAGCCGAGCGAAAGAAGATCCGAACATGTTTCAGAAGATGCTAACAGAACGAATAGTAGACGCCGAGGTGTTGAAAGAGGTAGGGATCTGTACGATAGAGCCGCCGATTAAAGAAGAGATGCTGTACGAAAGAGTGGAAAGGCTTGACTAGCAGCAGAAGCTTGGCAAAACCGGCTTAGGGAAGCTAATCGTTCTAGAAGAACTAATTACAGAGGTTATCCAGCTAGTCTATAGTTCTACGGATATAGGCTACGCAGGATCAAAGAAAACGATAGAAGCAGTAAGGACGACCTACTAGTTCCCGCGAATCTTCGAACAGATACACCGGTTTATTACTAACTGCTACGTGTGCCGAGCAGCGAAGCCACGTTACAGCCTTCCGGCCGGCCTGCTAAAGCTACTTCCGATCCCTAAGAAACTATAGCAGCACATTACGATAGACTTCGTAACCGGCCTGCCGGATTCCGATAGATATAATGCTACGCTCAATGTAGTAGATCGACTAAGCAAGAAACGCTATTTCATCCCCTGCCGAGCTAAGGATAAAGGAACTACTGCAGAAGAAACGGCGAGAATGTTGATCCAGTACGTATAGAAGCACTATAGGCTGCCGGACACTATCACTACGGATAGGGGCCCTTAATTCACTGCCGATGTATAGAAAGCTATTAACTAAGCCCTTGAAATTCGTGGAAAGCTCAGCACGGCTGCTTACCCTTAGACCGACAGACAGTCGGAAGTAGCTAACTGTAAGATAGAAAAGTATCTACGGATCTTCTGCAGTTATTATTAAGCAGAATGGATTAAGATGTTGCCGATAGCCGAATTCTGCGCCAATTTAGCACGGTCGGAAGCCACCTTACTGGCGCTGTTCGAGATAACCTACAGTTATCTTCTAAGGATAAGTTTTCAACTACTAAACGAACCTAGCTCTTCGGAACCTCCTACTACAACTTCGTCGAAGAGAATCGCTGCGGCGGCGGCAGAAGCGCTTCGGTCTTAGATAGAAGAAGCGATTAAGGTAGCAAAAGAAGCAATAGAATCAGCTTAGAAGAAGATAGTAACTCGAGCTAATAGAAAGAAGTTACTAAGGGAATTTAAGGAAGGCCAAAAGGTATAGCTTAACACGCAGAATCTAAGGATAAAAGGCAACGCGAAACTCAATCCCTGTTACGTAGGTCCGTTTAAGATAATAGAAAAGAGGTCGCCAGTAACCTACCGGCTCCAGCTGCCGAAATTGTTCCGGATCTACGATGTCTTTCACTCGGATTAGGCCGAGCCGAAATTCTAAGGGTCTACCCTATTACTTAAAAAAAAAAAAAAAAGAGGACCAGATAAGTATGCGGTCGAGGGCGACCGCTAATAAGGGAGGGGGGTAGTGTTGCAGCGGCAGAAAGGGGTGGGACTAAGTAATAGGGTAGACCCTTAGAATTTCGGCTCGGCCCTTCCGGACCGAGCCGGGCCTTAGCATGCTACACCCCCAAAGGTCTCGTCCACTACTATATGGATTCCTTTCCCTCCTTAGTTCGAGATATCGTTATTAAAAAGGCTGTATTGAATTATATCTGCATGCCCGGATTAGCAGCAAGCTGGCTTGTACCTCGACATTAACAAATGTAAACTCAGTGTCTAGCGTACGAAATACCTAGGGTTTATTATTAAGGCAGGGAAAGGCATCAGTATAGATAGAAAGAAGATTAATGCTATTAAGCAATAGAAGCTGCCTACGAATGTTAAGGGCGTACGGGAATTTCTTAGGTTTGCCAACTTCTACTACCAGTTTATACGGAACTACTTAGAGATCGTACGCCCCCTAGTTAAACTAACACATAAGGACAAGCAGTTCAGATAGACGGACGAATGCGATAGTAGCTTTAACAAGCTAAAGGAGCTCTTTACTACAGGACCAACACTTGCCGCCTTCGACCTAGAGCGTACGACGATACTGGAAACCGACTCCTCGGGTTATTGCATTAGAGGTATCTTGTCGCAGTTAGGCTCGGACAGGCTCCTATACCTATGCGCGTACTTCTCTAAGAAGAACTCCCTAGCTAAATGCAACTACCCTATCTACAACAAGGAATTGCTAGCAGTCGTATAGTGTTGCAAAGTGTAGGATAGAGAACTCTGCTTAGTGCCCGAGTTCCTCGCCCTAACTAACTACAAGAATCTGGAGTACTTTACGCAGCCCCGGAAGCTGTCTAAGAGGCACATACGATAGGCAATGTACCTAAGCCGGTTTAATATAAGACTCTAGTATCGCAAAGGTAAAGACAACAGCAGGGCCGACGCGTTATCCAGACGGGACTAGGACATGCCAACGACGTACGAGGACGACCGTTTAAAGTTACGAACATTCCAGATGTTTAAGGAGGAGCCAGGCGAGGAGACTATCTACCTAGCAGCGACACACCTTTAGGAACCCCGACTACAAGTATAGGAAGAGGCAGTAGAAAAGGACGAGGTGTACTAAGGGGCCTGTATAGCGATCTAAGGAGGACAGCAGAAGCTCCTAGCAGAGCTCTACCTTAAGGTGTCGGCAGCAGAGTGCTTAGTAGACGAGGAGAACAACCTAAAGTTTAGGACCCGGATTTAGGTCCTAGCCGACGAGAAGCTCTGTACGAGCTTAATACAACGGGCGCACGATTCTATAGCTACTAGACACCTAGGGCGCGAGGAGACGTATAGCATTGTCGCCTAGGACTACTACTAGCCGGCGATAACGAAGGACATCTACAGGTTCGTACAAAACTGCGATGTATACAGACGGACGAAGCCCTAGCGTAAGCTAAAGCATAGGTTGCTAAAACTCCTACTAATCCTAGACCGGCCCTAGCAAGACCTAACAGTAGACTTTATTACAGACTTCCTAGAGAGCGACGGACGGCGGAACATTATAGTAGTTACGGACAAGCTAATAAAGGGGGTAATACTAGAGGGAATAGACTCTATTACGGCTAAAGACACTGCCTAGGCCTTTATATAGACGACGTTTAGCAAACACGGATTCCCTAGATTAATTGTATTAGACCGTAGTACACAGTTTACGAGCTAGCTCTAGGCAAGGGTCTGCCAGTTGCTAAAGGTAGAACGTCGCTTGTCGACTGCATAGCACCTACAGACAGACGGGGCGACGGAGAGAGTTAATTCGACGTTGAAAGCGTACCTCTGTATATACGTCGACTATAACTAGACAAACTGGAACCGACTTCTCCCTATAGCAGAGCTGGCTATTGACAGCTATACGGCTAACGCTATAGGATTGTCCCCCTTCTTTATAGCCTATAGATACTAATACAGATGTAGAGGGCTGGAAGGTGCTAGAAGGTAGCAGGCTTGGCAGGGCCAGGCTCGGCGCACACTCAAATACCTCTACCTCTGCTTGTACGTAGATTCTTCCCTCTCTAGCCTTGGATATAGTTATTAAAGACGGGTATTAACCTAGAGTCTACCTTAGTCGGATCATTATATCCAAGGCTTACTTCAACAACACCTACACTATGCGAAAGAGCCCGTTGAATTACATCCGGGTACTCAATTAACGTATATGCAACTAACCTAGAGTGTGTACTGTATATGTACAAAGGAGGCCGTCGAATTACATCCGGTTACTTAATTGTGCATGTGCATACTACTCTACCCCCCCTCCCCCGATCGAGAAGAAGAGAGAGTTTTAGGGAAGAGAAGTGCCCCTATCGAGAAGAAGAGAGAGTTTTAAAGAAGAGCGAGAGAGCGACGAGAGCAACGAGAGCGAGAGAGCGACGAGAGCGAGAGAGCGACGAGAGCGAGAGAGCGACGAGAGCGAGAGAGCGACGAGAGCGAGAGAGCGACGAGAGCGACGAGAAGGACGAGAAGGACGATGTAGGAGCGACGAGGACGAGGAGCGAGAGCGCGGAGTAAGAGCGACGACGACAGAGCGACGAGGACAAGAGCGCACCTAGCAGGACCTAGGGCGACGATATTCGTTTTTCAGGTCTTTAACAGACCATTCTATTTGGACATACCAATTAAGACGACCGGCAATTAGCACTAGGCTTAGCACCAGGCTTAGCACTAGGCAGAGCCCCTAGGCAGATAGCTGCTGCAGACAGGCATAGCTGCTACAGACAACAGAGGTACAGATGCAGGCACAAGCACAAGGCACGAGCACCTAGGCACAGAGCAGAAGGCAGAGCTACAGATAACCCAGAGCTGCTGCAGACAACAGGCAGCTACAGAGGCACAGCTACTGCAGGCAATACAGACAAAGCACAGGCAAAGCGACGGTCTCAGAAGCGACGGTCGAGAAGCAAGCGACCGTCCGAGAAGCGAGCGACCGTCTAAGAAGCGACGCAGTTTGAAACCCCGACGGCCTCCGCGACCCCGACGACCTCCGAGACCTCTGCAACCGTTTAAGAAGCGACGGCTTAAGAAGCAACGGCTTAAGAAGCGAGCGACGGCTTAAGAAGCGAGCGATGGCTTAAGAAGCAAGCGACAGCTTAAGAAGCGAGCGACGGCTTAAGAAGCGAGCGACCGTCGAGAAGCGACTGTCGAGGAGCGACCGTCGAGAAGCGACTGTCGAGAAGCGACCGTCGAGAAGCAACCGTCTAAGAAGCGACCGTCGAGGAGCGACCGTCTAAGAAGCGACAGCTCGAGAAGCGACAGTTCAGAAGCAGCACGTGTTTGCAAAGCGACCTCTACAAGCCTCTACGACCTTCCGCGACCTCTGCGACCCCGACGGCCTCTGCGACCTCCGATGACCTCTGCGACAGTCTGAGAATTCTGCAGCCTTGGCAAGGCACCAAACAAGGCACTAATCGAGGCCGAAAGCGACAGCAAAACGCACGAGATTGAGGCACTAAAGTGACGGCAAAAAGGCGCGAGATTAGGGCTCAAAAAGCACAGAAATTGAAGCTTAAAAGCGACCTTAAAAGCAACCTCTGTGACTGAATTTGCGACCTGGATTAGTGCGACCTAATTAGCTAATTGCGATTAATAGATTGATTGCGACTAAGGGCAATCGCTAGTTAGGGAGAGCGGTAGTAATACAGATATAGAGGGCTGGAAAGTGCTGGAAGGTAGCAGGCTTGGCAGGGCCAGGCTTGGCGCACACTCAGGGACCTCCACCTTTGCTTGTACGTAGATTCTTCCCTCTCTAGCCTTGGATATAGTTATTAAAGACAGGTATTGACCTAGAGTCTACCTTAGTCGGATCAGATACGACTATTCCCTGCTCCTACCGACCCTAAGTAGTAACACCCTACGCCCTATACGATCCCCAATTTAGCAGGGAGAGGCTATCGTACAGACGATTACGAACGCCTACCAATAGGCAAAGGCGAGCCTAGCTATAGCTTAGCAGAATGTAGAATAGCAGGCCAATAAAGGGCGGCAAGCTGCACTAAGGTACGAGGCAGGGGATAAGGTCTAGCTAAATCAGCGCAACATCTGTATAGACCGACCGAGCAAGAAGCTAGACTAAAAGAACAGGAGGTTTACAGTAGTCCGACCAGTAGGGATATACACTGTACGACTAAACACTCCCCTAGGGATTTACCTAGTCTTCTATATAGACCTCGTACAGCCGGCGAACACAGACCCCCTGCTGCACTAGACGACAGACGACGCGCGCCTACTAGCGATTATAACTAAGAGCCAAGAGGGGTACGAGGTAGAAGGAATCCTTAAGAGCCAAAGGAAGCGGAAGAGGGTAGAATACCTAGTAAAATAGAGAGGATAGGCAGAGCCTACGTAGGAACTATACGAGGCCCTACAGGACACAACTGCACTAGACAGGTAGGAGGAGAACCATCCCCCTGTCTAGCTATAGTAACACTACGCTATACGGCAGAGAGGGGCACGATCTACCCTAAGGACAGGGTAGCCGCTAGCAACTTAGGTTGTTAAAGGGATCGAAAAATTACGACGTAGGACACTATAGGACCCTACCGACACTACACTATACGACACTGTACAGAAAGAGGGCAGAAGGAAGGGGATAGCTAGGAAACAGATAGAAAGGAAAGTAGAAATAAGAGGAGTTAAGAGCAGAACTGTCTAGGATTTCTTACACTACCTAGAGGGAGGGGATAGCTTACTAGCTACTATCCTAGGGGACTAGGGCAGCCGACTCCCTATCCGAGATCTCAATTACCTCCCGCCTAGCAGAACCCCCACCCCTACCTAGGCCAGCCCTAGGAAGTAGAGGCACCCCACCACCCCTACGCGCCTCCTCTAGACGGCAGTAGGGGCAGTAGAGGGAGCTATCCTTCCACTTCCACGAGGCACACACCCTAGCCTAGAAGCCTAGGAGGCAGTATAGGCCAAGTAAGGGCTAGGAGGAGTTAGGGCAGGGGGCGTAGGGCTGGTCCTAGGTAGCGATAAGGATAGCGTTAACGTATAATACCTAGGCTATAGCTACCTACTAAGGTATAACCTAGGCAGGGTTACACTAGAAGGCGTAGTAGGGCAGCTCGGCTGCGTCCTGCTGCTCGTTGGTATAGCACCTAAGACGTTAGCTTAGACTGTATAGAAGACAGGAATCTCTACGAACTGGAAGCGTAGCTGTTAGTTAAATTAAGGATTCTACTACTCGAGGCAGAAATAGGAGGGGACCCTAGCCGGACGAGCGGAGGAGGAGAAGCCAGCGACTACGAGGGAGCTATAGCAAGCACGGCCGGACGGAGCGGACGGCATAATAGTAGCTAGTAGGTAGTAGTAACTAGTAGTAGCTAGGGTAGTAGTAACTAGTAGTAGCTAATAGTAGGGCTAGGGTAGATGTTAGACAGTTATTTAGAGGGGGTAACTGCCTACTATAAAAGGCAATAGCAACTAGGGCAGCTGCCACAACTAGGTAAAATAGCCAGGAGGCAACTACGACCTAGTAGGCAACGAGCGACGACTATATAGACGGCCGGACGAAAATAGGAAGTTATAACCTAGCAAAGCAACAGCAGGAGCTAAGGGTGTACGGCACGCCGCTATACAGAAGAGGGCACTACAAGAAGGGAGGGGGGGGTATTGTTAGGGACGCCGCCCAGCCCAGGTCCAGGGCCCGACCTAAGCCAGCCGTCGCCCTAAGGACTGCGACTTAGCAGCGCTAGCACGACCCTACCCTCTATACGGAATTACTAACAGGACTACACTCCTATATAGAGGGGGAATCCTATAGCCCTATATAGAGGGGAATTGCCGCCCCTCTAAACGGAGGGAAAACTCTATACTACTATATAGAGGGAGAACTCCCGATCCTCTATACAGAGTATAAACCTTGCATCCCTATACAGAGGGAAATTGCTAGCTTGGCTTCGTAGGTACAAATTGTACAGCAGCAGACGACGAAGGAACTGCCTATTAGTTCCTTTATATAGATACCTAACCTTAAGTTTCTAACCTAAGATTCTTAAGCCCTTACAATAACATACTAGTATTTATAGACAGTACCTATAAGGACTACGTACAGGACGTTAAGAGGGTATTGGACCGACTGCAACAGGCTAGATTGTACCTCGACATCGATAAATGTAAATTCAGCGTACAGTGTACGAAATACTTAGGGTTTATTATTAAGGCAGGGAAGGGCATTAGTATAGACAGGAAGAAGATCAATGCTATTAAGCAGTAGAAGCCCCCTACGAGTGTTAAGGGCGTACGAAAATTCCTTAGGTTTGCTAACTTCTACTACTAGTTTATACAGAACTACTTAGAGGTAGTACGCCCTCTAGTCGAGCTAAAATATAAGGACAAACAGTTTAAGTAGACGGACAAATGTAATAAAAGCTTTAACAGACTAAGGGAGCTCTTTACTACAGGACTAACACTAGCCGCCTTCGATCTAGAACGTACAACGATACTGGAAACTGACTCCTTAGGGTACTACATAGGAGGTATCCTCTTATAGGTAGGTCCAGACGGCATTTTATACCTTTATATATACTTTTCTAGAAAGAACTCCCTAGCCGAATGCAACTACCCTATCTACGATAAGGAATTGCTAGCAGTCGTACGATACTATAAGGCGTAGGACAGAGAACTCTACTTCGTTCCTAAATTCCTTACCCTAACTAACTATAAGAATCTCGAGTACTTTACGCAACCCTAGAAGCTCTCTAAGAGGCACGTATAATAGGCGATATATCTAAGCTGTTTTAATATAAGACTCTAGTACTGCAGAGGAAAGGACAACAGCAGGGCCGACGTATTATCTAGACGAGACTAAGATATACTAGTAATGTACGACGACAAACGACTAAAGTTACGAACATTCCAGATATTTAAGGAGGAACTAGGCGAGGAGACTATCTGCCTAGCAGCGACACACATATAGAAACCCTAGCTATAGGCGTAGGAAGAGGCAGTAGAAAGGGACGACGTTTACTAAGGTATCTATATAGCAATTTAAGGAGGACAATAGAAGCTCCTAGTAGAGCTCCACCTTAAGGTATTAGCAGCAGAGTATACAGTATATAAGGAGAACAACCTAAAGTTCAGAAATCGGATTTAGGTCCTAGTAGATAAGAAGCTCTATACAAGCTTAATACAACGGGCGTACAATTTAATAGTAACTAGACATCTAGGGTGCAAGGAGACATACAGTATTATCGCTAGGGACTACTACTAGCCAGCGATAGCAAGGGACATCTATAGGTTCGTATAGAACTGCGATGTCTGCAGACGGACGAAACCCTAGTATAAACTAAAACACAGGCTGCTAAAACCCCTACCAATACTAGACCGGCCCTAGCAAGATCTAACAGTGGATTTTATTATAGACCTCCCTAAGAGTAACAGACAGCAGAATATTATAGTAGTTACGGACAAGCTAACGAGGGGGGTAATACTAGAGGGAATAGACTCTATTATACTTAAGGACACTGCCTAGACATTTATAAGGACAACGTTTAGCAAGTATAGGTTCCCTAGGTTAATTGTATCTAACTAGGGTACATAGTTTACAAGCTAGCTCTAGGCAAGGGTCTGTCAATTATTAAATATAGAACGCCGCCTATTAACTATATAGCACCTGCAAACAGACAGTATAACAGAGAGGGTTAACTCGATATTAGAAGCGTACGTCTAAGCGTACGTTAACTACGACTAGACGAATTAGAACTGCCTCCTCCCTATAGCAAGGCTAGCTATTAACAGCTATATAGCTAACTCTATAGGACTGTCCTCCTTCTTTATAACCTATAGATACGACTACTCCCTGCTCTTACCGACCCTAAGCGGCGCTACCTTACGCCCTGTATGCTCCCTAATTTAGTGGAGAGAAGCTATCGTACAGACGATTACGAATACTTACTAATAGGCGAAAGCGAGCCTTGCTATAGCTTAATAGAGGGCAGAAGAACAGGCTAACAAGGGACGATAGGCTATACTAAGGTATAAGGCAGGGGACGAGGTATAGCTAAACTAACGCAATATCTGTATAGACTAGCTAAGCAAGAAACTAGACTAGAAGAGCTGGAAGCTTACAGTAGTCCGGCTAGTAGGTATATACGCTATACGACTTAACACTCTCCTAGGAATCTACCCGGTTTTCTATATAGACCTTATATAGCTAGTATATACGGACCCCCTACTGCACTAGACAACGGACGACATACGCTCCCTAGCAATCGTAACTAAAGGCTAGGAGGAGTATAAAGTAGAAGAAATCCTTAAGAGCTAGAGGAGGCGGAAGAGGATAGAATACCTAGTTAAGTAGGCAGGTTAGGCAGAGCCTATATAGGAGCTGTACGAGGCTCTCTAGAACATATAAGCACTAGACAAGTAGGAGGAGAAACACCCTAGCGAACGGTTATAGTAACACTGTACTATACAGGGTAGGATAGATAGCAGCTACAAGACTAGACAGCTGCAAGAAACATTAGGCAGCTGCAACTAGGACTAGGCAGCTACAAGAGACGTTAGGCAGCTATAGGCAAGACTAGAAAGCTGTAAAGAAAGAGCAGGAATAGAGGGGAACTAAGGATATCTATCTCTAGAGATATAAAAGAGGAGATAACAATAGAGAGCCTACAAGAAGCATAGTATAGGTACAGGAAGTAGGGAAAGGTAGAAGAATAGGAATAGAGCTAGTATAGGGTAGGGTAGGACTGTACAAGATAACTGGTCTGCCCGAGGCTATATAGTCGACCGCTAGGTAAACGGCTACTACCCTACCCTATAGACGACGATAGGCTAGAACAATAGGTAGGTAAATAGACAGGTAGGAACAGGATAGCTTAACTGCACACAGCAGGAGCCCTATAGAGGCCTATATAGGAAGTCCCTACTACTAACCTATAGCCCAGACTGCAACTATAGAAAATAGTAAACTAGATAGGACCGAGCGTCTCCTGCACCTTTATAACTGCTCGCAGGTCCTCCTCTGCCTTAGCTTCGGGACCCTAATAGACGAGTCTAAAGGTATAGCAGTGTTAAAGAAAGGGGGAGATCTAGGACATAGAGTAACTATAGGCTATAGGGGGTAATAGCGAACAAGGCAACTGCTACTAGAGGCCCTAGTGTCCTACGAGTAGGGAGCATCTAGCAGACACTGCAGGATAGTACGTGCCTAGACGACAGTCGACTTTATAGTTAACTAGATAAGTATAAGCAAACACTAATTATAAAGGGAACACTATAAGCGAGCGTACAGCACGACGACGTACAGAGACAAGACTACAAGGAGGGAAGGGAGTAATGTTAGGGGACGCCGCCCTGCCAGGTCCTGTACCTAAACTGGCTGTCGTCCTAAGGATTGCGACTTAGCAGTGCTAGTACGACCCTACCCTCTATACAGAGGAAGATCCTGTAACTCTATATAGAGGGAAAACTCTGCTTTCCTACCTAAGGAGAAATCTCTATATACCCTATATAGAGGAAGAATCCTACAGTCTATATAGAGGGAAATAGGCGCCCCTCTATATAGAGAAAAACTCTGTATTCCTATATAGAGGGAAACTTCTAACCCTCTATATAGAGAGAAAACCTTACACCCCTATACAATAGGAAATTGCTAGCTTAGCTTCGTAGGTACAAATTAGACAGTAGCGGACGACGAAGGAACTGCCTATTAGTTTCTTTTTATAGATACCTAGCTTTAAGTTTCTAAACTAAGATTCTTAAACCTATTACACTCTGCTATTATCCTTTTAATTACTATCTATACTATATCGAGCTCGCGCTAGCCTCTTTAACTAAAAGTTTTTATCGATATAGGAGCTCTTATTCGCGCAGCGATCTACTATCGATTAGTTTAGAAACTAGCGAAAGGATACAGCTACCTAGTAGAGTTAGCCTCGCTAACACAGATTTTAGCATATAAAAGACAAGATATAGAGAGCGTTACTTACTATATACTATTAAAGACTACTATAGCTAGCTGCACTACAGAAGCAGCGTTTCGAGTTATAGATATCGGATAGCTCGACATTATTATAGGACAGAAATAGATAAAGAACTAGAAGGCCGTTATTAACGTAGATAAGGGTACGATTAAATTCAAAACCTAGCAGAAAGGCACTACTACTGTTAACTCGGTTACTGTCGTCGCTGCCAAACTAGAAGTTAAGGCTGCTGTTACGGATCCGGCCGACTATGCTGCGCCTCTAGCAACTATTACAATAATAAGCTTAGAAGCCTTAACTGCCCTTGCGAAGTTACTAGAAAACGAGATCTATACTATCTCGATAAAGGACATCGAAGACTACTAAAAGATAATAGTAGAAGAAGAAGTAGACCTATTAGAAGTGTTACTAAAAGAGCTCTATTATTACGCTAACATATTCTTAAAGGCTAATTGCAACCTTCTACTGCTCTACTAACTAGAATATAATAATAAGATCTAACTAAAGGAAGGAGCTATATTGCTAAGGACCGAACTGCTAAGGCGACTGTCGCCGGCCGAGCTAGACTAAGTAGAAGTGTTTGTTCGAGAAAACCTAGCGAAGAGATTTATTACACTAAGCTTAGCTAAGTATACGTCGCCAATCCTTTTCGTATAGAAACCTAGAGGCGGCATCCAATTATATATAGACTATAGGGGCCTTAACAAAGTTACTAAGAGAGACGTATACCTACTGCTACTAATCGACGAGACTATCTAGCAGGTAGCGAAAGCTAAATAGTTTAGCAAGCTAGACATTCGCTAAGCGTTCTACTAGCTAAGGAACGAAGAAGGGTAGACAGAAGACCTTACGAAATTCGCTATACATGTAGGCAATTTTAAATAGCTAGTTATACCTTTCGGACTTACTAACGCGCTGGCTATATAGCAACGCTTTATAAACTATACCTTTATAGATATACTAGAGCGGTTTGTATCTATCTACCTAGACGACATCCTTATTTATACTAAGAGAACAAGATAACAGTATACGTACTATATCGAACAGATATTAACTAAGCTCTAAGAGGTCGGATTAAATATAGACATAAAGAATAGTAAGTTCTATCGGTCCGAAGTTAAATACCTTAACCTTATTGTTAGAAAGGAGGCCATCTAGATAGACCTATTAAAGGTCGCTACTATAGTAGAATAGAAGTAGCTAAAGTCTGGAAACACTACCTAAATTAGAGCTTTTCTCGGATTCTACAGTTACTATTGCTGCTTTAGTAAGGACTTTAGCAAGATAGTAAGACCCCTAAACAAGGTATTAAAGAAGGAAACAGGCGGCCTTTAGGATAAGAGGTATATAGAAGCCTTCTAATAATTAAAGGCTGCTGTAGCTACAGCACTAGTACTAGTATACTTCCGGCTAGAAAAGACAATCTACCTAGAGACAGATGCTTCTAATACAGTTACGGTAGGGGTCTTTTCTTAGTATAACGACAACGACGAGGCCCTTTATCTAATAGCTTTCTTTAGTAAGTCTATAAATAGAGCTAAGCAGAACTACGCTATCTATAACAAGAAGCTATTAGCTATTATCTAAGCTTTTAAAGAGTGGAAGCTAGAGCTTATAGCTAGGAAGAGTATAGGCTAGGTCCTTACAGACTATTAGTTACTAACCTACTTTATAAAGATACAGAAGCTCTTATACCGCTAAGCTTAGTAGGCTACCTACTTATCTAGGTTTAACTTTAAGATTACTTATCGACTAAGGGCTTAAAACAGAAAGGCTAATACACTAACAAGAAGAGAAGGAAAGACTAGCTATACAAAGGAAGATCCGAATATGTTCTAGAAGGTGCTAACCGAGCAGATAGTAGACGCCGAAGTGCTAAGAGAAGTAGGGATCTACACTATAGAACCGATTACTAAAGAAGAGATACTTTACGAAAAGGTAGAGTAATTTAACTATTAATAGAAACTTAGTAAAACTAGTTTAGGAAAGCTAATAGGTTAAGAAGAACTAATTACAGAATTTATTTAGCTAGTCTATAGTTCTAAGAATATCGGTTAGGCTAGCATAAAGAAGATAATAGACGCTATAAGGACAGTCTACTAGTTTCTGCAAATTTACGAGCAAATCTACTAGTTGTAAAGGGCTTAAGAATCTTGGTTCAGGAACTTAAGGTTAGGTATCTATATAAAGGAACTAATAGGCAGTTCCTTTGTCGTCTGCTGCTGTACAATTTGTACCTATAAAGCTAAGCTAGGAATTTCCCTCTATATAGGGATGCAAGGTTCACCCTCTGTATAGAGGATCGGGAGTTCCCTCCTCTGTACAGTAGTACAGAGTTTTCCCTCTATTTAGAGGGGCAGTAGTTCCCCGATATAAAGGACAATAGGGTTCTCCCTCTGTACAGGAGTAGGGTCCTATTAGTGGTTCCGTATAGAGGGTAGGGTTATGCTAGTGCTGCTAAGTTGCAGTCCTTAGAGCGACGGTTAGCTTAGGTCGGGTCTAGGACCTAGGCAGGGCGGCGCCCCCTAACAATACCCCCCCCCTTCTCTTCTCGTAGTGCCCTTTTCGTATAGCGGCGTGCCGAACTTACTTAGCTCCTGCTGTTCCTTTGGCAGGTCGCGACTTCCTATTTTGTCCGGCTGTCTAAGTCGTCGTTGCTCGTCGCCCCCTGGGTCGCGGTTGCCTCTTGCCATTTTACCTGTTTGTGGCAGCTGCCCTGCTTGCTATTCCCTCTTATAGTAGGCAGTTACCTTAAGCCTCTCCCTTCTCTTTCCCTCCCTCTTTTTCTTTCTATTCCCTGCCTGCCTTCTCCCCCTACGCCGTCTACTGTCTACTACTATCTACTACTGTCTACTATCTACTATCTACTACTACTAGTTACTACTACTACTAGCTACTACTACTAGCTACTATTATGTCGTCCGCCCTGTCTAGTAGCTTCCTCGTAGTTGCTGGCCCCTTCTCCTCTGCTCGTCTGGCTGGGGTCCCCTCCTATTTCTGCCTCTAGTAGTAGGGCCCTTAATTTAACTAGCAGCTACGCTTCCGGTTCGTACAGATTCCCGTCTTCTGTACAGTCTAAGCTAACGTCTTAGGTGCTATATTAACGAGCAGCAGGATGCAGCCAAGCTGCCCTACTACGCCTTCTAGTGTAACTCTGCCGAGGTTACACCCTAGCGGCTAGCTATAGCCTAGGCGTCGTACGTTAACGCCCTCCTTATCGCTACCTAGGGCTAGCCCTATGCCCCCTACTCTAACTCCCCCTAGCCCTTACTTAGCCTATACTGCCTCCTAGGCTTCTAGGCTAGGGTGTGTGCCTTATGCAAGTAGAAGGATAGCTCCCTCTACTGCCCCTACTGCCGTCCAGCAGAGGTATGTAGGGGTGGGGGGGTGTCTCTGCTCCCTAGGGCTGGTCCTAGTAGGGGTGGGGGTCCTGCTAGGCGGGAGGTAATTAAGATCTTAGATAAGGAGTCGGTTGCTCTAGTCCTCCGGAGTAGTAGCTAGTAAGCCACTCCCCCCCCTAGGTAGTGTAAGAAATTTCGGATAGTTCTGCTCCTAACTCCTCTTATTTCTACTCTCCTTCCTATCTGTTCTATAGCTGTTCCTTTCTTCTAGCCCTTATCTCGTACAGTTTCGTATAATGTCGTGTTAGTAGGGTCCTATAGTGTCCTATATTGTAATTCTCGATCCTTTAACAACCTAGGTTGCTAGTAGCTACCCTGTCCTTAGTGTAGATCGTGCCTCCTTCCGCCGTACAGCGCAGTGTTACTATAACTAGGCAGGGGGATAGTTCTCCTCCTACCTGTCCAGTGCAGTTGTGTCCTGTAGAGCCTCGTACAGTTCCTATATAGGCTCTGCCTATCCTCTCTATTTTACTAGGTACTCTACCTTCCCCTACTTCCTTTAGCTCTTAAGGATCCCTTCTACTTTATACTCTTCCTAGCCCTTGGTTATAATTGCAGGTAGGCGCGCGTCTTCTGTCGTCTAGTGCAGTAGGGGGTCTATGTTCGCCGGCTGTACGAGGTCTACGTAGAAGACTGGATAAATCCCTAGGGGAGTGTTTAGTCGTATAGTGTATGTCCCTACTGGTCGGACTACTATAGACTTCCTGTTCTTCCAATCCAGTTTCTTGCTTAGCCGGTCTATACAGATGTGTCGCTAGTTTAGCTAGACCTTATCCCCTGCCTTGTACCTAGGTGCAGCCTGTTATCCCCTGTTGGCCTGCTCTTCTGCATTCTGTTAAGCTATAGCTAGACTCGCCTTCGCCTATTAATAGGCATTCGTAATCGTCTGTATAATAGCCTCTCCCTGCTAAATTGGGGATCGTACAGGGCGCAGGGTGTTATCCCTTAGAGTCGGTAGGAGCAGGGAATAGTTGTATCTATAGACTATAAAGAAGGGGGACACTCCGGTAGCATCGGCCGTACAGCTGTTAATGGCCAGCTCTGCTATAGGGAGGAGTCGGTTCTAGTTCGTCTAGTTATAGTCGACGTACGCTTAGAGGTACGCTTCCAATGTCGAATTGACCTGCTCCGTCGCTCCGTCCGTCTGTAGGTACTATACAGTTAACAGGCGACGTTCTACCTTTAGCAACTGGCAGACCCTTGCCTAGAGCTGGCTCGTAAACTGCATGCCCTAGTCTAACACAATCGACCTAGGGAAACTGTGTTTGCTAAACGTCGTCCGTATAAATGCCTAGGCAGTGTTATTAGTAGTAATAGAGTCTATTCCCTCTAGTATTACTCCCTTCGTTAGCTTGTCTATAACTACTATAATGTTCTGCCGTCCGTCGCTCTTAGAGAGGTCTGTAACAAAGTCCACTGTTAGGTCTTGCTAGGGCCGGTCCGGGATCGGTAGGGGTTCTAACAGCCTATGTTTTAGTTTACGCTAGGGCTTCGTCTATCTGCATATCTCGCAGTTCTGTACGAACCTGCGGATGTCCTTCGCTATCGCCAGCTAGTAGTAGTCCCTAGCGACAATGCTGTACGTCTCCTTACGCCCTAGGTGCCTAGTAGCTATAGAGTCGTACGCCTGTTGTATTAAGCTCGTACAGAGCTTCTCGTCTGCAGGGACCTACATCCGATTCCTAAACTTTAGGTTGTTCTCTTCGTCTACTAAGCACTCTACTGCCGATACCTTAAGATAGAGCCCTGCTAAGAGCTTCTGCTGTCCTCCTTAGATCGCTGTACAGGCCCCTTAGTACACCTCGTCCTTTTCTACCTCCTCTTCCTATACTCGCAGTTAGGGTTCCTATAGGTATGTCGCTGCTAGGCGGATAGTCTCCTTGCCTGGCTCCTCCTTAAACATCTAGAATGTTCGTAACTTTAGCCGGTCGTCCTTATACATCGTTAGCATGTCCTGGTCCTGTCTAGAGAGCGTATTGGCCCTACTGTTGTCCTTACCCTTGCGATACTAGAGTCTTATATTAAACCGGCTTAGGTACATTGCCTAATATACGTGCCTCTTAAACAGCTTCCAGGGCTGCGTAAAGTACTCTAGGTTCTTGTAGTCCGTTAGGGCAAGGAACTCAGGCACTAAGCGGAGTTCTCTATCCTATGCTTCGCAACACTGTATAACTACTAGCAACTCCTTGTCGTAGATAGGGTAGTTGCACTTAGCTAAGGAGTTCTTCTTAGACAAATACACGTATAGATGCAGGAGTCCGTCCGAGCCTATCTGTAACAGGATACCTCTAATGCAATACCCTAAAGAGTCGATTTCCAGTATTATCGTATGCTCTAGGTTAAAGGCGGCAAGTGTTGGTCCTGTAGTAAAGAGCTCCTTTAGCTTGTTAAAGCTACTATCGCATTCGTCCGTCTATTTGAACTGCTTGTCCTTATGTGTTAGTTTAACTAGGGGGCGTACGATCTCTAAGTAGTTCCGTATAAACTGGTAGTAGAAGTTGGCAAACCTAAGAAATTCCTGTACGCCCTTAACGTTCGTTGGCGGCTTCTATTGTTTGATAGCGTCAATCTTCTTCCTATCTATACTAATACCTTTCTCTGCCTTAATAATAAAACCTAGGTATTTCGTATATTAGATACCAAATTTACATTTGTCGATGTCGAGGTACAAGCCAGCCTGCTGCAGTCGGTCTAGCACCTTCTTAACATCCTGTATGTAATCTGCATAGGTGCTGTCCGTAAAAACCAGGGTGTCGTCGAGGTATGCTAAGCAGATGTCGTCTAGTAACCCTTGCAAGGACTTATTAATGTACCTTTAGAATGTTGCTAGTTCGTTGGCAAGTCCAAAGGGGGTAACAAGCTACTTAAAGAGGCTATATCTTGTACAGAAGGCAGTTATCTATTTACAGCCTTCCTTAATCCGTATCTTGTAGAAGGCTAAGACTACGTTAAGCTTAGTAAACTACTTTGCATTGTTGATCCGTCCGAGAGTCTCCTTAATAAGGGGTAGGGGGTACTAGTCCTTCTTAGTAATCGCGTTGATGCCTCTATAGTCTACGCAGAAACGCAATCCGGCCTTCCCCTCCTTATAGACAAACAGTACTAGGGCTCCTACAGACAACGTACTTGCCCGAATAAACCCTTTAGCAAGCAGGTCGTCCAGTGTCTTGCGCAGTACTAGGAGTTCTCTACAGGACATTCTATATAGCGGTCCGTATAGTACCTCTAGCAGGCTCCTATCTAGACAGGGTTCTAGCTAGATGTTGTAGTTAATCCCTTCTCCTTAGTGTAGCGGCAGTTTTAAGGCCGACTTCGGCTCGAAGAGGTCTAGGTATCCCGTATATTCCTTTAGGAGCTTTATATAGGGGTCCGTTACTTTCTTAGGTACTAATGCCTTTTTAATGTCCGCCGTTGCTGTGTTGATTTCGGCCTTGGCATTGTTACCTTACGGAGCCTTCCCTTGGTCTTAGAGTCTCTGCTTCGTTACTGCCAGGTATAGCCGTCCTCGTCCAACGTCTAGCTTGCCCCTCTAGCGCTCTATCTATAGCTTCCCTAGTATTAGGTTATACCCTAGCTTGTCCTGTACGACATAGAGGTATAAGTCCTGCTTATAATGTCCCTGTACCTCTATCGACACTTTCATTATATAGGTAATGTCCGGTCCTCGCCCGGTAATGCCTAATATGCGTACAGGTACAGTAGGGGTCGTCTTAATCCAGTGTCTCTGTACGAAGTCTTCGCTAATTACTCTGTACACTAAACATCCTGTGTCAATTAATGTCTGCACAGTTGCAGACATGTTTAACGTTGGCTGTACGATAAACAGCGTCGTCGTTATGTAATTGCTCTTAAAAGATAGCTAAGTAATGCTTTAATTTGGCAGTCTATCTTGCACCCGCCTCTAGCAGAGCCTTCGCTTAGAGGCTACTCTTTTCCCGACTTGTCGTCGTCTAAGTAGGACTCCTAATCTTCTCGTTAGGGCGCTACAGTTGCTACCCTTACAGTGCTCGGCCGTCCCCTAGGTCTCTCTACTAGCAAAAGCCTGCAATTCCGTATAGTGTAGCCTATCTTGCTACACTGGTAGCAGCTCCCTTCTGCTCGTCTCTTGTTAAGGGTAGCTATGTCTACCTATTGCGCCTTTTTAGTAGCAGCCCTTAGCTGTACGGTAACGGCTGCCGCCACCCTTGTCGTTGTTAGTTCCTCGTCTATAGCGTCCGTCTGCTGCTAGAGGGGTTGTCTTATCTCCTAAGCGCAGCTTATCTGTCTAAGCCTGCACTTCTAGTCGTCGACTATCCTAAGGAGATCGCAGAATTCTTTGTACGTAGCTGGCCGCATTACGCCTACTAGCCCTGTTATAATCTCCTTAGAGAGGCCTACCTCTAAAGAGGTAATTTTTATTCTGTCCTTCTATTGGAGACCTCCTGCTTCTGCCAAAGTCTGGTCAAATTCCGCGAGGAATTCTTGTAAAGTCTTGCGTCCTTGTTTTATTGTGTTGACCTATAGGAGTGCTCGGCTCTCGCGGTCTAGGTCCTTATAGCTCTTGTCTAGAGCTGCCTAGAGCATCGTCGTCGTAGCTATTGCTAGGTTAGCAACAGCCGTCTCGTAGTACAGCAGAATTCGTGCTGCTGTTCTGCCCTTTAACCTCCTAAAGAGGTAAACTACCTTGTCTAGCTCGGTCAGGTATGCTCCTAAGTCGACTAGAAGCTTAGAGCGCATCTGGGCAGCCTAGGAGGGGTACTCGGCCAGGGCCTTACTATCGTACGTAGAGACGTCGGGGAGTTTGCTTTTGGGGGTCGGAGTGTAGGCCCTTAAGTTCGTCGTCGTCGTAGGGGTCGGATCGCGACCGGACGCCCTAAGCTGTCGTAGCTCCTGTTCCTGTTAGGAAATTAT
This sequence comes from Pseudocercospora ulei, assembly GCA_016165855.1. NCBI lineage: Eukaryota > Fungi > Ascomycota > Dothideomycetes > Mycosphaerellales > Mycosphaerellaceae > Pseudocercospora > Pseudocercospora ulei. The sequence continues at coordinate 4,336,112 of JACWNB010000003.1, forward strand.
CGCAGCCTAGTGGCTTACTTGCTGCTCGAGCTGCCTCTTGCTTTCTAGCAGCTTATCGTATACGCAGTGCATATGTCCCTCTATAGCTGTAGTTTCTATAGGAGTGTCGCCGTCTATCCTTGTTTTATTACTGCGGTTACCGACAGTAAGATTAGTTCCTAATGTAAAGGGCTTAAGAATCTTGGTTTAGAAACTTAAGGTTGGGTATCTATATAAAGGAACTAATAGGCAGTTCCTTCGTCGTCTGCTACTGTACAATTTGTACCTACGAAGCCAAGCTAGCAATTTCTCTCTATATAGGGATGCAAGGTTTACTCTCTGTACAGAGGATCGGGAGTTCCCTCCTCTGTACAGTGGTACAGAGTTTTCCCTCTATTTAGAGGGGCGGTAGTTCCCCTTTCTGCAGGACTATAGGGTTCTCCCTCTGTATAGGAGTAGGGTCCTGTCGGTGGTTCTGTACAGAGGGTAGGGTTATGCTAGCGCCGCTAAGTCGCAGTCCTTAGGGCGACAGTTAGCTTAGGTCGGGTCCAGGACCTAGGCCGAGCGGCGCCCCCTAACACCGGTTTATTACTAACTGCTACGCGTGCCGAGCTGCGAAGCTAGGCTACGGCCTTCTAGCTAGTCTACTAAAGCTACTGCTAATTCCTAAGAAACTGTAGCAGTATATTACGATAGATTTTATAACTAGTCTACCGGATTCCTATAGATAGAACGCTATACTTAACGTAGTAGATCGGTTAAGTAAGGAGCACTACTTTATCTCCTATTAAGCAAAGGATAAGGGTACAACTACAGAAGAGAGTACAAGGATACTAATTTAGTATAAATAGAAGCATTATAGCCTACTAGACACTATTACTACAGATAGGGGCCCTTAATTCATTGCCGATATATAGAAGGCTATTAACTAAGTTCTCGGAATTCGTAGAAAGCTTAGCATACCTGCTTACTCTTAGACGGACAGTTAGTTAGAAGTAGCTAACTATAAGATAGAAAAATATCTACGAATCTTCTATAGCTACTATTAAGCAGGATAGGTTAAGGTATTGCTAATAGCCGAATTCTGCGCGAACTTGGCGCTGTCTAAAGCTACCTCGCTAGCGCTGTTTAAGATAACTTATAGCTATCTTCTAAGGATAAGCTCCTAACTGCTAGATAGACCTAGCCCTTCGGAACCTTCTACCTTATTTAAGAGAGTCGCTGCTGCTATAGCAGAAGCACTTAAGACGCAGATAGAAGAGGCGGTCTAGGTAGCAAAAGAAGCGATAGAATCGGCTAAAGCAAAGATAGTAAATCGAGCTAAAAGGAGGCAGTTACTAATAGAATTTAAAGAAGGCCAAAAGATATAGCTTAATATATAGAACCTGAGGCTAAAAGGCAACGCTAAGCTTAACTCCTATAATATAAGTCTGTTTACAATAGTAGCAAAGAGGTTACTAGTAAGCTATCAGCTCTAGCTACTAAGATCGTTCTAGATCTACTATTATAGTAGCAGAAAGGGGTATAACTAAGTAATAGGATAGACCCTTAGAATTTCAGCTTAGCCCTTCTAGACTAAGCTAGGCCTTAGTACACTACCCCTAAAGTCCTTACCTACTGCTATATAGATTCCTTTCCCTCTTTGGTGCGAGATATAGTTATTAAAACAGCTATATTAAATTATATCTACGCACTCGGATTATTATATCTCGAACTTACTATTTACACTACTACTGCACTATATAAAAGGGCCCGTTAAATCGCATCCAGACGCCTGAATAACGTGTACGTACCCTAAAACCTAAACTAAACCAACTAGCGCTATAAGAAGGCTATAGAGAGCTTCTTAATAGCAGGAGATAGCGTTACTAGCTGTAGCAGAAGAAGAAAGACTAATAGAACCAAAGATAGACTAACTAGTATTATTAACGCTAAGACCCTTATTAAGGGCCTAACTACAGAAGAGACCTAAGAGGTAAAAGAGCGTACTACTAACTACCTAAAGCTATACGAGTATACTCTCGACGAGCTCGAAAACTATATAATAGAATATAGAATCGAGAAGGTCTACGATGCTATAGCCCTAGTCGAGACCCTGTTCTATAAGAAGCTAGAAGAGAATAGATAGTTAAGAGAGGAAGTAGAAGCGATAGCTACTAAGAGAGCATTAGCAGAAACTACTATTGAAGTGCTCGAGAATTAGGCTATAGTACGATTAGCTTAACTAAAAAGGCTAAGAGCTTAGCTAGCTAATATAGCAGCGTTAACGTCGTTGGTAGCGCTGCTACTGCTAGCAGAAGGCTATACTAACTACGCCTTCCCTACTACCTACAGTTAAGGTAGCACCTCGATAACATTATTGCCTAACCTATAGGTCTTTAGCAGTAGAAATCTAGAGATATAGGAAGTTTTTAAGAAGAAAATATTAAACAAGATAAACTGTAACTATTCTACTAACAGTAAAGGCAATAGGTAATCCGAGCACGTAGATATAATTTAATACAGCTATTTTAATAACTATATCTCGAGCTAAGGAGGGAAAGGAATCTATATAGTAGTGTGTAAGGGCTTTAGGAGTAGTGTGCTAAGGCCCGGCTCGGTCTAGAAGGGCTAAGCTGAAATTCCAAGGGTCTACCTTATTACTTAGTCCTACCCCTTTCTGCTACTATAATACAACCCCCCTCCCTTACTAGCAGTCGCCCTCGACCGCTTACTTATCTCGCCTGCCTTCCCTTTTTTTTTTAATTCGTCTGTCTTTTCTTCTATTTCTTCTTTTTTATTGTCTCCTCTTTCTGTCTAATTCGCGGCTCTTTCTGCAGAAATCCTTCTTAAAATCGACGTTACCTCTTCGTTTCTTCTACTTAAAAACATCTTCCTTTCGCTATATTCTTTCTCTTCTTATATTGTCGCTATATAAAGTCCTTTAATCAATGTCTATCTAATCGGAGCTATCTAATCTAAGCCGGTAGCTATCTAAGCTACAGTGTAGCTAGCCTGTACGCTGCTACTAAGGGTCTATATAGATCTATCTATAGTGTGCTATCTCTTCTTCTTTTTCTTCTCTACTAAGGCCTTAAGCGCTTTCGTAAAGCTGCTATCGCTAGCGCCGTCGACGAAATCGATCGGCTGCGAGCCTTTCTTGTTTAGGGTAGTGTTAACAACTGTCGTATCAAAGCGGTAGCGCCGTCCTCGACCTTACTGTTATTATCCGTCTAGCTAGGCTAGCAGTAGTAGTAGTAGAGCCGAGGACTCTAGCTAAGCAATCGCTACGATCGTTTCTATTAGTTGCTATACTAATAGAACAAACGCAGCCTTTCTTTCTCTTTTTCTAAAGCTATTAACTTTAGATCTACTTAGGCCTTAGCTTCTTCGGATTCCGTGTATAAAACTCTCTTAACAGCTCTGCCGAATCTCGGAGATTCTCGACTGGATACTACTTATAGTCTTCCGGCTATCCCTTCTACGAGATCCTCGCTTTAATAGACCCTCTTATCTTTCTTATATCTATTGTATCTTCTACCTCCTATTCTTCTTCCTTACTATCTATCTCCATTAGTAGGGGCTTAGCAAACCCCTGTTCTAGAATACTGTCTCTAGGGTCCAGACTTAACAGATCCGAATAGAAAACATTATAGATTTAGAACGACTTTAGTAGCTAGAGCCGATAGGTTACTAGCGACCTCTTTTCTACTATCTTAAACAGGCCTATATAGCAGGGGTTAAGCTTAGCATTGCCTTTTAGCCTTAGTTTCTAAATATTAAGCTATACCTTTTAGCCTTCTTTGAATTCTATTAGTAACTGCTTTCTATTAGCTCGAGTTACTATCCTCTTCTAAGCTAATTCTATCGATTCTTTCGCTAGCTGGATTGCCTCTTCTATCTAAGATTTAGGCGCTTCTGCTGCAGCAGCAACGACTCTCTTTAACGAAGTAGTAGTAGAGGGTTCCAAAGAGCTAGATCCGTTCGACAGTTAGAAGCTTATTCTCGGAAGATAGCTGTAAGTTATCTTAAATAGCGCTAGTAAGGTAGCCTTAGACTATGCCAAATTAGCGCAGAATTCGGCTACTAGCAATACTTTAACCTATTCTGCTTAATAATAGCTACAGAAGATTCGTAGATATTTCTCTATCTTATAGTTAGCTACTTCCGACTAGCTGTCGGTCTAAGGGTAAGCGGCTATGCTAAACTTTCTGCAAATTCTAAGAACCTAGTTAATAGCCTTCTATATATTAGCAGTAGATTAAGGACCTCTATCCGTAGTAATAGTGTCTAGCAGGCTATAGTGCTTCTATATATACTAAATTAGCATCCTCGCTGTCTCTTCTATAGTAGTGCCTTTGTCCTTTGCTTAATAGGGGATTGATCTAGGCACGCAGATATGATTTAATACAGCCTTTTTGAAGACTATATCTCGAACTGAGGAGGGAAAGGAATCTATGTAGTGGTGGTGGTGGGCTTTGATAGTGGTGGTGCCAAGGCCCGGCTCGGCCCGGTCGGGCCGAGCCAAAATCCAGGGTCTACCCTATTAATCTGTCCTACCTCTTTCTACTGCCGCAACACTACCTCCCTCCCTTACCAGCGGTCGCCCTCGACCGCTTAGTCACCCTATCCATTCGAAAAACTGCACTCTCTCTTCTTTTTTTTTTTTGATTTATCGTTTCCTTCTTGAAAATTCCCTCTAACGCCGATGTTACTTCTTCCGTCTTCCATCAAAAACAACGTTCTTTTCGTTGCTTTTTTTTTTATTTTTCACATCGTCGGCATCTGAAGTCCTTCACTTGGCGTTTATGTAATTAACGCTATCTGATCCATGTTATCTGATCTGAGCTGTAGGTTATCTAAGCTGCAGCATGGCTGGTCTGTGCGCTAGCGCAGAGGTCTATATAGATCTTTCCGCAGCGCCGTTTTTCTTCTTCTTTTTCTCTTCCACCAAAGCCTTTACCTACTACGCGGTCGCCGACCGACGTAGTGGTGCCTGGAGCCATCAATTCCAGAAGCACGATCGCCTTTATTGGCTTCCGCACTAGTAGAGCGGACGTGTCTCCATTGTCGGCATCAGAGCTACGCTGGCTTCGGTTTTTCCGGGTTCCGCGCATAGAACTCTTTTAGCAGCTCTGCCGAATTCCGAAGGTTTTCGATTGGATACTATTTATAGTCTTCCGGCCACCCCTTCTACGAGATCCTCGCTTTGATAGATCCCCTTATCTTCTTTACGCCCATTACATCTTCCACCTCCTACTCTTCTTCCTTACTGTCCATCTCGACCGGCGGGGGTTCGGCGAACCCCTGTTCCGGAAGGCCGTCCTCAGGGTCTAGGCTTAACAGGTCCGAATGGAAGACATCGTAGATCCGGAACGATTTCGGTAGCTAGAGCCGATAAGTTACTAGCGACCTCTTTTCCACTATCGTAAACAGACCTACGTAGCGCGGATTGAGCTTGGCGTTGCCTTTCAACCTCAGGTTTTGCGTGTTGAGCCATACCTTTTGGCCTTCCTCGAATTCTAGTAGTGATCTTTTTCTATTAGCTCGAGTTACTATCTTCTTCTAAGTCGAATCTATCGCTTCCCTCGCCACCTCGATAGCTTCTTCTATCTGAGATCGTAGCGCTTCTGCCGCCGCGGCGGCGACTCTCTTTAACGACGTAGCGGTGGATAGTTCCGCGGAGCTGGGTTCGCTCGGCGGCTGAAAGCTTATCCTCAGAAGATAGCTATACGTTATCTTAAACGGCGCCAGCGAGGTAGCTTTACACAGTGCCGAGTTGGCGCAGAACTCGGCTATCGGCAACACCTTAACATATTCTTCTTGATAGTAGCCGCAGAAGATCCGTAGATATTTCTCTATCTTACGGTTGGCCACTTCTAATTGACCGTTAGTTTAAGGGTAAGCAGCGGTGCTAAGCTTTCCATGAATTCCGAGGGCTTGGTTGATAGCCTTCTACACGTCGGCGGTGAATTGAGGACCCCTATCCGTAGTAATAGTGTCCGGCAGCCTGTAGTGCTTCTATACGTGCTTAATCAGCATTCTCGCTGTTTCTTCTGCAGTGGTTCCGTCGTCTCTCGCTCGACAGGGGATGAAGTAGCGTTCTTTGCTTAATCAGTCCACTACGTTTAGCGTAGCGTCGTATCTATCGGAATCCGGTAGGCCGGTTACGAAGTCCATCGTAATATACTGCCATAGTTTCTCGGGGATCGGAAGTGGCTTTAATAAGCCTGCCGGAAGGCCGTAACGTGGCTTCGCGGCTCTGCATATGTAGCAATTGGCGATAAATCGATGGATCCGTTCGTAGATCCGCGGAAACCAGTAGACCGTCCTTATAGCTTCTATCGTCTTCTTTAAGCCGGCGTAACCAACGTCTATAGAGCTATGGACCAGCTGGATAACCTCCGTAATTAGTTCTTCCGGAACTATCAGCTTCCCTAAACCGGTTTTGCCGAGTTTCTGTTGCTAGTTAAGCTGCTTCACCTTCTCGTAGAGCGTCTCTTCTTTAGGGGCCGGCTCCACCGCACAGACCCCTGCCTCTTTTAACACCTCTGCGTCTACTATCCGCTCGGTTAACACCTTCTAGAACATGTTCGGATCTTCTTTTGCGCAGCTTGTTTTTCCTTCTCTTCGCATCAGCGTATCCGCCTTTCCGTTTTAAGCCCCCGGTCGATATGTAATCTTGAAGTCGAATCCTGATAAGTAGGCGGCCTACCGAGCTTGGCGGCGTAAGAGCTTCTGCGTCTTTATAAAGTAGGTCAGCGACTGGTGGTCCGTAAGAACCTGGACCGTGCTCTTTCTAGCTATAAGCTCCGGTTTCCACTCCTCGAAGGCCTGAATAATGGCTAGCAGTTCTTTATCGTAGATCGCGTAGTTCCGTTCGGCCTCGCTTATTAACTTGCTAAAGAAAGCAACTGGATGGAGGGTTTCGTCGTCACTATATTAAGAAAGGACCCCCGCCGTTACTGTGTCGGAAGCGTCCGTTTCCACGTAGATCGTCTTTTCCGGCTAGAAGTGTGCCAGAACCGGCGCCGAGGCTACTGCTTCTTTCAGCCGGTTAAACGCTTCCGTGCACCTCTTATTCCACAGGCCAGCAGCCTCCTTCTTCAATGCCTTATTTAGGGGTCTTGCTATCTTGCTAAAGTCTTTTATAAACCGCTGATAGTAGCTGCAGAAGCCGAGAAACGCTCTGATTTGCGTAGTGTTTCCGGATTTCGGCTGCTTCCACTCCGCGACGGCAGTAACCTTTAAGGGGTCTATATGAATTCTATCTCTTCTGACAATAAGACCGAGATATTTGACCTCGGTTTAATAGAACTCGCTCTTCTTCGTGTCCGCGTTCAATCCGACCTCGCAGAGCCTCTTCAACACTCTCTCGATGTGGTCCGTATAGTGCTCTCTCGTTCTATCGGTGTAGATAAGGATGTCGTCTAAGTAGATAGACACGAACCGCTCTAGCATGTCCATAAAAGTGTGGTTTATAAAGCGTTGCTACACTGCCGGCGCGTTAGTAAGTCCGAAGGGCATTACTAACCACTTGAAATTGCCTATACGCATAGCGAATGTCGTAAGGTCTTCCGTTTGTCCTTCCTTATTCCCTAGTCGACAGAATGCTTGGCGGATGTCCAGCTTGCTGAACCACTTAGCCTTTGCTACCCGCTGTATAGTCTTGTCGATCAGCGGCAGCGGGTATACGTCCCTTTTGGTAACCTCGTTGAGGCCCCTGTAGTCTACGCAGAGCCGCAGACTACCCCCTAGTTTCCTTACGAAAAGAATCGGTAACGCATATTCCGCAGAGCTCGGCGTAATAAACTTCTTTGCCAGGTTTTTACGAACAAACACCTCCACTTGGTCCAGTTCGGCTGGCGACAGTCTTCTTAGGGGCTCGGTTCTTAGCAATGTAGCCCTCTCTTTTAACCTGATCTTATTGTCGTATTCCGGCCGGTAGAGCGGCAGGAGGTTGGAGTCTGCTTTTGAGAAGACATTAGCGTAACTATGGAGCTCGTTTGGCAGCACCTCTAGTGGATCTACCTCTTCTTCCGCTATTATCTTCCGATAGTCTTCAATGTCTTTTATTAAAATAGCGTAGATCTTAGTGTCCGGCGACTTCGCAAGGGTCGTTATAGCTTCTGAACTCATTATTCCGACTGTGACCAGGGGTTCGGAACGATCGGACGGAGCCTCTTTTGCGGACTCCGTAGCTTTCGGCTCGGTGGTGGCGTTGCCTAGGGTTTTGAACCCTATCGTGCCTTCGTCTACGTTAATAATGGCTTTCTAATTCTTTATCCATTTCTGCCCTATAATGATGTCAAATCTTCCAATATCTATAATTCGGAACGTCGCTTCCGTAGTGCGACCAGCCAAGGTAGTCTTTAGCGGCACATAGTGCGTAACGCTTTCCGTGTCTTGTCTGTTGTATGCCGAAATCCGCGTCGGCGACGCCAGTTCCACCGGATAGCCGTATCTATTTATCAGCTTCTAAACCAGCCGGTAGTGGATCGCTGCGCCAATAAGAGCTCCAGTGTCGATAAAAGCTTTTAGCTAGAGGGTTTGACGCGACTTCTTAACAGGGTAGATCGTAATAGGAAGGATAATGGCCGTTTCCGTATTTACTTCCACAGCTGCCGAGAGCGGATCGCTGCAGCTGTTGATGCTTTCTTCTCGTGCCGATTCGCTCTAGTGCGGTGCCTTCCGCAGGGGTGCCCTGTTCTTTACGCTGGATGGGGGGCCTATCCGTCCAGCTAGTCTTTTCCTATAATTCTTAACTGCACCCCGCCGTCTATACTGTCTGTGTCGTTCAGAGCCGGTTCGATAGCTTGAATAGTCTTTCTCGGCGGTGGCGGCTGCTTCGTTGCTCGATACTCTTGCTTCTGCTGTGCTGTTGCTTGGCATCTTGTAGCGATATAGCCGGGTTTTCTACACGCGTAGCAGGTGGGGACGAACGCCGATCGTAGTGAATATAGCGACTGCTAGGGAGTTCGTCGAAAGGGCGCGGGGGCTCTTGTCGGCTGCGCTAACGGCTTCTAAATCAGTTTACGTGTCGTCGGTTTTCCGTACGCGTTCAAGTTTCTAGCGGTAACTCTCGCTTAATGCACGAAGCTGTGAAGGTCTTCGTCTTCCACTGACGCTATAGCTGCGGCGAGCTTAGGGCTCAGTTTCTGTCTTAGTAGGTGCAGCTGCTTATCTTCTGCTACTCTCGCTCTAATGGTATATTTCCTAAACAGTCCGTAGAACTCTTCGAACGTCTAACGGTTCTGGTTGATCTTATCTAGCTGCTTACAGGCCGTCTTCTTCCGGAAGGGGTCTCCGAAACGCTGGTCCAGCGCTTTGATAGCGTCGTCGGCCGTTACTTCTTCCAGGTCCGCCACTAGCGAAAAAGCTTTACCTTCTAATCGCGATTCTAGGTACGCCAATCTATCCTCTTCGCTGCTCGATGCGTGATCGCGGCTTATCTTGTTTGATCTTCTTCTTAAATGCCTCCTACGCTTTAGGGTCTCTGCTACCGAAAGCAGGTAGGTCCGGCAGTCGCGTTATCGTAGTGCTACCTTGACTATAGGCCGCTGGTAAGGCGGTCTCCTCGTAGGTTTCTCGACGCAGTAGCGGCGACGACTTCGCTGCTTCTATATCGGTCAGTTAATTCATCAGCGCCTTCAACTGCGCTATTAGATTCGCTGCCTGGTTTTCTAATACGTCGATGATCGTTTCTGCCGATTCCTTCTCGGCCCTTACTGCTTTAGTTTCTTCTCTTAGTTGTCTGTTTTCTTCCAGCGTTCTGAAAAACAGCGTCTTAATAAGGTCTATACTATCGTAGACCTTTCCTATCCTGTTCTCGTTTATATAGTCTTCCAGTTCCTCGATCGTGCAGTCGTGGATCTTCCTATACTTAGCTATTCGTTCCTTGAACTCAGCGGTCTCTTCCGCTGTAAAACCGCTAATAACGATCTCATCGTCAATGACACTTGAGCGCCTACTCGCTCTGTTAGTCTTTCCTTTTCTGCTTCTGCTGCGGCCTGTAACGCCGCTCTCTACTGCTAAGAAGCCTTCTATCTTCTTACAGTGCCCTAGGTGTTGTTGTTGGTTTGTGTAGTGTAGTGCGCGTGCGTTATTCGGGTTTCCATATAGTTCGACGGGCCCTTTCGCGCAGCGCAGGGTTGGTGTAGAGAGTGAGTTCGAGATATAATGATCCGGGCACGCAGATATAATTCAATACGGCCTTTTTGAAGACTATATCTCGAACTAAGGGGGGAAAGGAATCTATAGGGTGGTGGTGGAGGACTTTTGTAGTGGTGGTGCCAAGGCCCGGCTCGGCCCGGACGGGCCGAGCCGAAATTCCAGGGTCTACCCTATCAATCTGTCCTACCTCTTTCCACTACCGCAACAAGATACGTCTGTCGCTAAGTAGATTATCCTTTCTAGTCGAGAGTGCGCTAGTACTAGCGCTAAGGCTACTGCTTTGTTTAGCCGATTAAAAGCCTCTATACACTTCTTATTCTATAGGCTAGCAGCCTCCTTCTTTAATGCCCTATTTAGGGGTCTTGCTATCTTGCTAAAGTCTTTAATAAATCGTCGATAGTAGCTGCAGAATCCGAGAAAAGCTCTTATTTGTATAGTGTTTCCTAACTTCGGCTGCTTCTACTCTGCGACTGTAGCGACCTTTAAGGGGTCTATCCGGATTCCTTCTCTTCTAACGATAAGACCGAGATATTTAACCTCGGTTTAATAGAACTCGCTCCTCTTTATGTCTGCATTTAAGCCAACCTTGTAGAGCCTAGTTAACACTCTCTTAATGTAGTCTATATGCTGTTCTGTTGTTCTATTAGTATAGATAAGAATATCGTCTAAGTAGATTAATACGAACTGCTCTAGCATATCTATAAAGATGTAATTTATAAAATGCTGCTACACCGCCGGCGCGTTAGTAAGTCCGAAAGGCATAACTAACTACTTAAAATTGCCTATGCGTATAGCGAACGTCGTAAGATTTTCTGTCTGCCCTTCTTCGTTCCTTAATTAGTAGAATGCTTAGCGAATGTCCAGTTTGCTAAACTACTTAGCTTTCGCTACTTGTTGTATAGTCTTATCGATTAACAGCAGTAGGTTTACATCTCTCTTAGTAACCTTATTAAGGCCTCTATAGTCTACATACAGTCGGAGACTACCTCTAGGTTTCCTTACGAAAAGGATTGGTAACGTATACTTAGTAGAGCTCGGTATAATAAACTTCTTTACTAGGTTTTCTCGAACAAACACTTCTACTTAGTCTAGCTCGGCTAGCGATAAGCGTCTTAGGGGTTCGGTTCTTAGTAGCGTAGCCCCTTCTTTTAATCGGATCTCCTTGTCGTATTCTAGTTAATAGAGCAGTAGGAGGTTGGAGCTAGCTTTTAAGAACACGTTAGTGTAACTATAGAGTTCTTTTAGTAATACCTCTAGCAGGTCTACTTCTTCTTCTACTATTATCTTCTAGTAATCCTCGATGTCTTTTATCAATATAGCGTAGATCTTATTCTATAGCGACCTTGCGAGGATCCCTAAGGCTCCTAAGCTTATTATTCTAATAATGTCTAGGGGGTCGGATTAGCTGGACGGAACCGCTCTAGTAGTCGTAACGTTCGGTTTGGCAACGACAACAGTAACCGATTCGGCGGCGGCGGTGCTACTCTGCTAGGTTTTAAATTTAAGTATGCCTTTACCTACATTAATAACGGCTTTCTAGTTCTTTATATATTTCTGCCCTATAATAATATTAAACCGTCCAATATCTATAATTCGGAACGTTGCTTCTGTAGTGCGACCAGGTAACGTAGTCTTTAATAGCACATAATGCGTAACACTCTCCGTATCTTGTCCGTTGTATGCCAAAATTCGTATCGGCGACGCTAACTCTACTAGGTAACTGTATCCTTTCTTTAGTTTCTAAACTAATCGATAGTAGATCGCTGCGCTAATAGGCGCTCCTATATCGATAAAAGCTTTTTATAAAAGGGGGCGGTGCAAGCTATTAAGAGGGTAGATAGTAATCGGAAGGATAATAGCAGTCTCTGTATTTACTTCTACCGCTGCCGAGAGCGGATCGTTACAACTGTTAATGCTTCCTTCTTCTAGCGATGCAGTTCATAACAGTGCCCTATTGTCTATACTGGATAGGGGGCCTATCTATCTAGCTAATCTTTTCCTATAATCCTTAATAGTACCCTACTGTCTACACTGTCTGTATCGTTCGGCGCTAATTCGATAGCTTGGATAGTCTTTCTTAGTAGCAGTAGCTTTGTAGCGCGATATTCCTGCTTCGACTAATTTATTGCTTAGCGTCTACTAGCTATATAACTAGGCTTTCCGTATACGTAACAAGTAGGGACGAACAGCGAGCGCAGCGAATAAGATAGCTACTAGGGGCCTCGTCGGAAAGGTGCAATAAGGGGGCGCGTAGTCGGCGCTAACGGCTTCTAAATCGGTTTGCGCGCTGCCGATTTTCTTAAGGCGTTCAGGTTTCTAGCAGTAACTCTCGCCTAGTGTAAGAAGCTTTCGAGATCTTCGTCTTCTACTAAAGCTATAGCTCCGGCCAGTTTAGGGCTTAGCTTCTGTCTTAGTAAGTGTAGCTGCTCGTCTTTAGACACTTTAGCTCTAATAGCATATTTCCTAAATAGTCTATAGAACTCCTTAAACGTTAGCTAGTTCTAGTTAATCCTGTCTAGTTGCTTATAGGCTATCTTCTTTTAGAAGGGGTCTCCAAAACGCTAGTCTAGAGCTTTAATCGCTTTATTAGCAGTTACATCTTCTAGATCGGCTACTAGCGAGAACGCTTCGCCTTCTAATCGCACTTCTAGATAAGCTAGTTTGTCTTCTTCGCTGCTTCCAGTATAATCGCAGCTTATCTTGTTCTTTATCTACTTCTTAAAGACCTCCTAATCTTTAGGGTCTCTATCCCTAAAGGCCGATAGATTAGGTAGTAACATTATCGAGGTGCTACCTTAACTGTAGGCTGCTAGTAAGGCGGTCTCTGCTTGGTTTTCTCGTAGTAGCGGCAGTAGCGACAACGTCGCTGCTTCTATATTAGCTAATCAGGTCTCTAGCGCCTTCAGTTACACTAGTCGAGTTGCTGCTTAGTTCTCTAGTACGTCAATAATAGTCTCCGCCGATTCCTTCTTCGCTATTACTGCTTCTATTTCTTCTCTTAACTGCTTGTTCTCTTCTATCTTCTTATAGAACGTCTTCTCGATAAAGGTAATAGTGTCGTATACCTTTCCAGATCCGTGCTCTGCTAGGTATTAATACGGATGTGGATGTAGACAGCTGGCAGCTAGGCTTGGCAGGGCTAGGCTTAGCACACACTTAAATACCTCTACCTCTGCTTGTACGTAGATTCTTCCCTCTCCAGCCTTAGATATAGTTATTAAAGACGGGTATTGACCTAGAGTCTACCTTGGTCAGATTATTATATCCAAGGCTTACTTTAACAACACCTGCACTACGCGAAAGAGCCCGTTAAATTACATCTAGGTACTTAATTAACGTACGTGCAACCAACCTAGAGTGTGTATTACAGATGTACGAAGGAGGCCGTCGAATTATATCCGGTTACTTAATCGTGCATATGTATACTACTCTACCCCCCCTCCCCTAATCGAGAAGAAGAGAGAGTTTTAGGGAAGAGAAGTGCCCCTATTAAGAAGAAGAGTTTTGAACAGAGAGGTCCATTACAGAGGACATTAAGAAGAAGAGTTTTAGGGAAGAGAAGTGCCCTAATCGAGAAGAGAGAGGGTGCCCCTACGAGCAGATCGTACGAGTTTTGAAGTTTTAAGAAGGACGAGAAGGACGAGAAGGACGAGAGCGACGACGATATAGGAGCGGCAAGAACGAGGAGCGAGAGCGAGGAGTAAGAGCGACGACAATAGAGCGACGACGACGAGAGCGCACCTAGCAGGACCTAGGGCGACGATATTCGTTTTTTTTAGGTCTTTAACAGACTATTCTATTTAGACAAGGCCTATCGAGAAGTTTAGCAAACGAGGCAAAGCACGACGCGAGCAGCGCGACCGGCAGCACAATTGAGACGTACGGCAAAGCAAAGGTACAGCATTAGGCAGAGCCCCTAGGCCGAGCACCTAGGTACGAGCACCTAGGTACGAGAACACAGGCAGAGCAACGAGCACAAGCACAAGGCAACACAAGGCAGCTGCTGCAGACAATACAGGCACTGTATGTTTAGAAAAGCTGCTGCAGACAGGCACAGCTACTGCAGACAGGTACAGCTGCTACAGACAACAGAGGTATAGCTATAGGCACAAGTACAAGGCACAAGCGCCTAGGCACAGAGCATAAGGCAGAGCTACAGACAACACAGAGCTGCTATAGACAACAGGCAGCTACAGAGGCACAGCTACTGCAGGCAATACATACAAAGTACAGGCAAAGCGACGGTCAAGAAGCGAGCGACTGTCCGAGAAGCAAGCGACTGTCTAAGAAGCAACGCAGTTTGAAACCCCGATAACCTCTACGACCCTAACGGCCTCTGCGACCCCGACGACCTCTAAGACCTCTGCAACCGTTTAAGAAGCGACGGCTTAAGAAGCGACGGCTTAAGAAGCGACGGTTTAAGAAGCGAGCAACGGCTTCTTAAGAAGCGAGCGACGGCTTAAGAAGCGAGCAACCGTTAAGAAGCGACTGTCGAGAAGCGACCGTTAAGAAGCAACTGTCCGAGAAGCGACTGTTAAGAAGTGACCGTCCGAGAAGCGACAGCTTAAGAAGCGACAGTTTAGAAGCAGCACGTGTTTGCAAAGCGACCTATGCAACCTCCGAGAACTCCGCGACCTCTGTAGCAAACAAGACAGCAAACAAGGCACTAAAGCGACGTCAAAAGGCACGAGATTAAGACTCAAAAAGGCACGAGATTAAGGCTCAAAAAGGCACGAGATTGAGACTTAAAACGCACGGAAATTGAAGCTTGAAAGCGACCACAAAAGCGACCTCTTTTAGAGCGACCTGATTGGCCGAAAGCGATAGCAAAGGGCTCAGAAATTGGAGCTTGAAAAGCGACCTCTGCGACCGAATTTGCGACCTAGATTAGTGCGACCTAATTGGCTAATTGCGATTAATAGATTGATTGCGATTAAGGGCGATCGCTAGTTAGGGAGGGCGGTAGTAATACGGATGTAGATGTGGACAGCTGGCAGCTAGGCTTGGCAGGGCCAGGCTTGGCGCATACTCAAATACCTCCACCTCCGCTTGTACGTAGATTCTTCCCTCTCTAGCCTTGGATATAGTTATCAAAGACGGGTATTGACCTAGAGTCTACCTTAGTCGGATTAGGTATACCTCGAGCTCGTCTAGTGTACAGGCGTACAGCTCTTTATAGCCGGCTATACTCTCCTTTACTTCGTTTATCTCTTCTTTAGTAAGATCTTTAATAACCGCTCCGTCGTCTAGGAGGCTAGCGCGCCTGTCCTTTACTCTATTAGTCTTTCTCTTTCTGCTATAGCAGGTAACGCCGCCCTCTACTGTCGAGAAGCCTTCTATAGCCTTCCTATAGTGCTAGTGTGTTTGGTTTGTTGTAGTGTACGTATGCGTTATTTGGGTAGCCGGATAGTTTAACGGGCCCTTTCGCATAGTAAAGAGTTAGTGTAATTAATAAGTTTAAGATTTAATAATCCGAGCATATAGATATAATTGAATACAGCTGTTTTAATAACTATATCTCGAACTAAGGAGGGAAAGGAATCTATATAGTAGTGTGTAAGAGCTTTAGGGGTAGTATGCTAAGGCCCGGCTCGGTCCAGAAGGACCGAGCCGAAATTCCAAGGGTCTACTCTATTACTTAGTCCTACCCCTTTCTGCTACTGTAACAATAGGTTAGTATACCTAGAGTCGCGATTGGACAGTAAAGCGTTTACATTAGTAGCAGACCTAGAAGGAGCGACTGCTAACGAAGCTATCGAAGCTTTAGATCAGCGCTTCGCTAAATACTTCTGCGAGCAGACGGCTTGCGAACAACTCGACAAAGTGCTAGTACTAGCTATCCTTTAAAGAGTTTTATAGACAGTTCCAGAAGTATAAAATTCGAGCTAAGGTGCCTAAGAGCAAACAACTGCACCTGTTAAGAAAGAAGTTAAGACCTAAGCTAGCTAACGCTCTAGTCTCTATACGAACTAGAGACCTTTAAGTGTTCGTAGATTAAGCGAGGGTTACCTCTAGAACTATAAACAAATACAGAAGACTAGCGGCCCTAGAGTCGAGTTAGAGACCGCTGTTTACGCTATTAAACCGGCCCTCTCTATCTTTCGGATGTAGCCCCTAGCTACTATCGTATCTACTGCAATCGATATTCGTCCCTACCTACTATATATACGGAAAGCCTAGCTATATTGCTACTAGATACTATGCTACTACTTAGTAGAAGAGAGAATATTAAGCAACGAGACCTACGCCGCTGCCAAGCAAGAGTGTCTAGGCTATAGAATCGGCGCTAAACGACGCTAACAGTATAGACAGTAGAGTATTATTAAGAATCCTAGGGAAAGACCAGCTAGACAGATAGGCCCCCTACCTAGCATAAACGAAAGGGCACTACTACAATCTACGTCGCTAGACGAAGAAAGCATTAATAGCTATAACGACCTACTCTCGGCTATGCTAAAGGCGAAAACGGACTCTACTATTATTCTTCTAATAACTATCTACCCTCTAGAGGGCTCGCGCTAGCCTCTTTAGCTAAGAGCTTTTATCAATATAGGAGCCCTTATTGGTGCAGCAATCTACTATCGATTAGTTTAGAAGCTAGCGAAAGGATACGGCTATCTAGTAGAGTTAGCCTCGCTAACACGGATTTTGGTATATAATAGACAAGATACAGAGAGCGTTACTTACTACGTACTATTAAGGACTACTATAGCTAGCCGCACGACAGAGGTGGCATTTCGAGTTATAGACATTAGACAGCTCGACATTATTATAGAGCAGAAATAGAGAAAGAACTAGAAAGCTGTTACTAATATAGATAAAGGTACAGTTAAGTTTAAGACCTAGCAGAAGGGCACTGCTACTGTTGACTCGGTTACTGTTGTCCCTACTAGACTGAAAGACACGGCTGCTATTATAGATAAAATCGACAGTGCTGCGCCTCTAGCTACTATCGGAATAATAAGCTTAGAAGCCCTAACTACCTTTGCAAAGTTACTAGAAAACAAGATCTACGCTATCTCGATAAAGGACATCGAAGACTACCGAAAGATAATAGCAGAAGAAGAAGTGGATCTATTAAAAGTGTTACTAAAGGAACTCTATCGCTATACTAACGTGTTCTTAAAAGCTAAATCTAACCTCCTACCTCTCTACTAACTAGAATACAATAACAAGATTCGACTAAAGGAAGGAGCTATACTGTAAAGGGCTTAAGAATCTTAGTTTAGAAACTTAAGGTTAGGTATCTATATAAAGGAACTGATAGGCAGTTCCTTCGTCGTCTGCTGCTGTACAATTTGTACCTACGAAGCTAAGCTAGCCATTTCCCTCTATATAGGGATGCAAGGTTTACACTCTGTACAGAGGATCGGGAGTTCTCTCTCTATACAGTAGTACAGAGTTTTCCCTTTGTTTAGAGAGGCGGCAATTCCCCTCTGTATAGGGCTATAGGGTTCTCCCTTTGTACAAGAGTGTAGTTCTGTCGGTGATTCTGTACGGAGGGTAGGGTTGTGCTGGCGCTGCTAAGTTGCAGTCCTTAGGGCGACGGTTAGCTAAGGTCAGTCCAGGACCTAGGCTAGGCAGCGCCCCCTAACAATTAGAGGCTCTAAGACTAAGGGAAGGCTCCGCAAGGTAACAATGCCAAGGCCGAAATCAACACGGCAACAGCGGACATTAAAAAGGCATTAGTACCTAAGAAAGTAACGGACCCCTATATAAAGCTCCTAAAGGAATATGCAGGATACCTAGACCTCTTCGAGACAAAGTCGGCCTTAAAACTGCTGCTACACTAAGGAGAAGGGATTAACTACGACATCTAGCTAGAACCCCGTCCGGATAGGAGCCTGCCGGAGGTACTGTACGGACTGCTGTATAGAATGTCCTCTAGAGAACTCCTAGTACTGCGCAAGACACTAGACGACCTGCTCGCTAAAGGGTTTATTTAGGCAAGTACGTCGTCCGCAGGAGCCCTAGTACTGTTTTTCTATAAGGAGGGGAAGGCCGGATTGCGTTTCTGCGTAGACTACAGAGGCATTAACGCAATTACTAAGAAGGACCGGTACCCCCTACCCCTTATTAGGGAGACTCTTAGACGGATTAACAAGGCGAAGTAGTTTACTAAGCTTAACGTAGTCTTAGCCTTCTACAAGATACGGATTAAGGAAGGCTGTAAATAGATAACTGCCTTCCGTACGAGATATAGTCTCTTTAAGTAGCTTGTTACCCCCTTTAGACTTGCCAACGCACCGGCAACATTCCAAAGGTATATTAACAAGTCCTTGCAAGGGTTACTAGACGACATCTGCTTAGTATACCTCGATAACACCCTGGTTTTTACAGACGGCACCTACGCAGATTACGTACAGGACGTTAAGAAGATGTTGGACTAACTGCAGTAGGCTGGCTTATACCTCGACATCGACAAATGTAAATTCGGTGTCCAACATACGAAATACCTAGATTTTATTATCGAGGCAGAGAAAGGCATTAGCATAGATAGGAAGAAGATTGACGCTGTTAAGCAATAGAAGCTGCTAACGAACGTTAAGGGCGTACAGGAATTTCTTAGGTTTGCTAACTTCTACCACTAGTTTATACAGAACTACTTAGAGATCGTACGCTCCCTAGTTAAACTAACATATAAGGACAAACAGTTCAAATAGACGGACGAATGCAACAAGAGCTTTCACAAGCTAAAGGAGCTCTTTACTACAGGACTAACACTTGCCGCCTTTAACCTAGAATGTACGACGATACTGGAAACCGACTCTTTAGGGTATTGTATTAGAGGTATCCTGTTAAAGGTAGGCTTAGACGGACTCCTGCAACTATGCGCATATTTCTCTAAGAAGAACTCCCTAGCTAGGTAAAACTACCCTATCTACGATAAGGAGTTGCTGGCAGTCGTACAGTGTTGCGAAGCATAGGATAGAGAACTCCGCTCAGTGCCCGAGTTCCTTGCCCTAACAGACTATAAGAACCTAGAGTACTTTACGCAGCCCTAGAAGCTGTCTAAGAGGTACGTAAGTTAGGCAATGTACCTAAGCCGGTTTAATATAAGACTCTAGTATCGCAAGGGTAAGGACAACAGTAGGGCCGATGCGCTCTCTAGACAGGACTAGGACATGCTAACGACGTACGAGGACGACCAGCTAAAGTTACGAACATTCTAGATGTTTAAGGAGGAGCCAGGCAAGCAGACTATCTGCCTAGCAGCGACATACCTATAGGAACCCTAACTGTAAGCATAGGAAGAGGCAGTAGAAAAGGACGAGGTGTACTAAGGGGCCTGTACAGCGATCTAAAGAGGACAGCAGAAGCTCCTAGCAGGGCTCTATCTTAAGGTGTCGGCAGCAGAGTACTTAGTAGACGAGGAGAACAACCTAAAGTTTAGGAATCAGATTTGGGTCCCTGCAGACAAGAAGCTCCATACGAGCTTAATACAATAGGCGTACGACTCTATAACTACTAGGCACCTAGGGCATAAGAAGACGTACAGCATTGTCGCTAGGGACTACTACTAGCCGGTAATAGCGAAGGACATCTGCAGGTTCGTACAGAACTCCAATGTATACAGACAGACGAAGCCCTAGCGTAAACTGAAACATAGGCTGTTGAAACCCCTACCGATCTCAGACCGGCCCTAGCAAGACCTAACAGTGGACTTTGTTACAGACCTCCCTAAGAGCGACGGACGGCGGAACATTATAGTAGTTACGGACAAGCTAACGAAGGGAGTAATACTAGAGGGAATAGACTCTATTACAGCTAAGGACACTGCCTAGGCATTTATACGGACGACGTTTAGCAAACACATTTTCCCTAGGTCGATTTTGTTAGACTAGGGCACGCAGTTTACAAGCTAGCTCTAGGCAAGGGTCTGCCAGTTGCTAAAGGTAGAACGTCGCCTATTAACCGCATAGCACCTACAGACAGACAGGGCGACGGAGCAGGTCAATTCGACATTGGAAGCGTACCTCTAAGCGTACGTCGACTATAACTAGACGAACTGGAACCGACTCCTCCCTATAGCAGAGCTGGCTTTTAACAGCTGTACGGCCGATGCTACCGGAGTGTCCCCCTTCTTTATAGCCTATAGATACGACTATTCCCTGCTCCTGCTGACCCTAAGGGATAACACTCTGCGCCCTCTACGATCCCCAATTCAGCAGGGAGAGGCCATCGTACAGACGATTACGAATGTCTATTAATAGGCGAAGGCGAGTCTAGCTATAGCTTAACAGAATGCGGAAGAGCAGGCTAACAGGGGACGACAGGCTGCACCTAGGTACAAGGCAGGGGATAAGGTCTAGCTAAACTAGCGAAACATCTGTACAGACCGGCCGAGCAAGAAACTGGATTGGAAGAACAGGAAGTTTATAGTAGTTCGACCGGTAGGGACATACGCTGTACGACTAAACACTCCCCTAGAGATTTATCTTGTCTTCTACGTAGACCTCGTACAGCTAGCAAACACGGACCCCCTGCTGCACTAGACGACAGACGACGCGCGCCTACCTGCAATTATAACCGAGGGCCAGGAAGAGTATAAAGTAGAAGGGATCCTTAAGAGCCGAAGGAAGCAGGGGAAGGTAGAGTACCTAGTAAAATAGAGAGGATAGGCAGAGCCTATATAGGAACTATACGAGGCTCTACAGGACACAACTGCACTAGACAGGTAGGAGGAGAACTATTCCCCTGCCTAGTTACAGTAACACTGCGCTATACAGCGGAAGGAGGTACGATCTACCCTAAGGACAGGGTAGCTACTAGCAACCTAGGTTGTTAAAGGATCGAGAATTACGACGTAGGACACTATAGGATCCTACTAAAACGACATCGTACGACACTGTACAAGATAAGAGCTAGAAGAAGGGAATAGCCAGGGAACAGATAGGAAGGAGAGTAGAAATAAGAGGAGTTAGGAGCAGAACCGTCCGAAATTTCCATTACCCTAGGGGACTAGAGCAACCGACTCCTTATCTGAGATCTCAATTATCTCCCGCCCGGCAGGGCTCCTACCCCTACTAGGGCTAGCCCTAGGGAGTAGAGGCACCCCTCTACCTCTACGCACCTCTGCCAGACTGCAGTAGAGGCAGTAGAGGGAGCTATCCTTCCACTTACACAAGGCACACACTCTAGCCTAGAAGCCTAGGAGGCGGTATAGGCTAAGTAAGGGCTAGGGGGAAGTGGAGCAGGGGGCATAGGGCTAGCCCTAGGTAGCAATAAGGATAGCGTTAACGTACGATGCCTGGGCTATAGCTAACCGCTAGAGTATAACCTAGGCAGGGTTACACTAGAAGGCGTAGTAGGGCAGCTCGGCCGCAGCCTACTGCTCGTTAGTGTAGCACCTAAGACGTTAGCTTAGACTGTATAGAAGATAGGAATCTGTACAAACCGGAAGCGTAGCTGCTAGTTAAATTAAGGACTCTACTACTAGAGGCAGAAATAGGAGGGGACCCCGGCCGCACGAGCGGAGGAGGAGGGGCCAGCAACTACGAGGGAGCTACTAGACAGGGCGGACGATATAATAGTAGCTAGTAGTAGTAGTAACTAGTAGTAGTAGTAACTAGTAGGAGTAGGTAGTAGACAGTAGACAGTAGTAGACAGTAGTAGATAGTAGACAGCGTAGGAGGAGAAGGCAGGCAGGGAATAGAAAGAAAAAGGGGAGGGAAAGAGAAGGGAGAGGCTTAAAATTTAAGAGGGGTAACTGCCTACTATAAGAGGGAAAAGCAAGCAGGGCAGCTGCTACAAACAGGTAAAATAGCAAGAGGCAACTGCGACCTAGTAGGCGACGAGCGACGATAACATAGACAGCTAGACAAAATAGGAAGTCGCGACCTGCCAAAGGAACAGCAGGAGCTAAGGGTGTTTAGCATACTGCCGTACGAAAAGGGCACTACGAGAAGGGAAGGGGGGAGGTATTGTTAGGGAGCGCCGCCTAGCCTAGGTCCTAGACCTAACCTATAATCTGGACACGCAGATATAATTCAATACGGCCTTTTTAATAACTATGTCTCGAACTAAGGAGGGAAAGGAGTCTATGTAGTAGTGGATAAGAGCTTTAGGGGCGGCGGCATGCCAAGGCCTGGCTCGGTCCGGAAGGGCCGAGCCGAAATTCTAAGGGTCTACCCTATTATCCAGTCCCACCCCTTTCTGCCGCCGTAACACTACCCCCCTCCCTTACTAGCGGTCGCCCTCGACCGCTTAGTCACCCTATCTATCCAAAAATCTTCACTTTTTTTTTTGATTAGTCGTCTCCTTCTCGAAAATCCCCTCTAACGCTGATGTTACCTCTTCCGTCTTCTATCAAAAACAACGTTCTCTTTATCGCTTCTTTAATTTCTTACGTCGTTGGTATCCAAAGTCCTTCACTTGGCGTTTATATAATCGACACTATCTGATCTGATCTGCAGTCTTCTAAGCTACAGCTCGGCTAGTCTGTACGTCGCCTTAGAGGTCTATATAGATCCGTCTGTAGCGTTTCTTCCTCTTCTTTTTCTTCTACTAAAGCGCTTACCCACTGCAGGGTTGGCGGCACTAGCACGCTACGGCGTCGGCGAGCTGCCTGCCGAACCGGTAGTAGGTAGTGGCTGCGTCGAAGACCTCCCTAAGGCGACCGCTACGATCGTTTTCTTTGGCCTCTGCGTCGATGGAGCGGACGCGGCTTTCTTCTTTCTAGAATAATTAGCTTCGGAGCTATTCGGGTTTCGGCTTCTTCGGGTTCTGTACGTAGAACTCTCTAAGCAGCTCTGCCGAATTCCACAGGTTCTCGATCGGATACTATTCGTAGTCTTCCAGCTACTCCTTCTACGAGATCTTTGCTTTAATAGACCCCCTTATCTTCTTTACGTCTATTACATCTTCTACCTCCTACTCTTCTTCCTTACCGTCCATCTCGATTAAAGGGGGTTCGGCAAACCCCTGTCGTGGCAGACCGTTTTCAGGGTCCAAGCTTAGCAGATCTAAATGGAAAACGTCGTAGATCCGGAACGATTTTGGTAGCTAGAGCCAATAAGTCACCGGCGATCTCTTTTCTGCTATCGTAAACGGAACTACGTAGCGGGGGTTAAGCTTGGCGTTCCCTTTTAGCCTTAGGTTCTGCGTGTTAAGCTATACCTTTTAGCCTTCTTCGAATTCTATCGGCGTTTGCTTTCTGTTAGCTCGAGCTACTATCTTCTTCTAAGCCGATTCTATCGCCTCTTTCGCTAACTTAATCGCTTCTTCCATCTGAGATCGTAGCGCTTCTGCTACCGCCGCGGCGATTCTCTTCGACGAAGTAGTAGTAGAAGGTTCCGAAGAGCTAGGTTCGTTCGGTAGTTGGAAACTTATTCTTAGGAGGTAACTGTAAGTTATCTCGAACGGCGCTAGTAACGTAGCTTCTAACTGTGCTAAATTGGCGCAGAACTTAGCTATCGGCAGCATCTCGACCTACTTTTCTTAATAGTGGCTGCAGAAGATTCGTAGATATTTTTCTATCTTACGCTTAGCCACTTTAGACTAACTATCGGTCTGAGGGTAAGCTGCTATGCTGAGCTTTCCACTAATTCCGAGAGCTTAGTTAATGGCTTTCTATACGTCGGCAGTGAATTGAGGACCCCTATCTGTAGTAATAGTGTCCAGCAGGCTATAGTACTTCTATATATATTGAATCAATATCCGTGTAGTCTCTTCTGCAGTAGTTCCTTCGTCTCTCGCTCGGCAGGGGATAAAGTAGCGTTCCTTGCTTAGTCGGTCTACTACGTTTAGCGTAGCGTTATACCTATCGGAGTCCGGCAGGCCTGTTACGAAGTCTATCGTAATGTGTTGCTACAGTTTCTCGGGGATCGGAAGTGGCTTCAGCAGACTGGCCGGAAGACCGTAACGTAGCTTCGCGGCCCGGCACGCGTAGCAGTTGCCGATGTTCTGCCGCGCAGATCCCCGCTTCTTTCAACACCTCCGCGTCTACTATTCGTTCTGTTAGCACCTTCTGAAACATGTTTAGATCTTCTTTCGCGCAGTTGGTCTTCCCTTCTCTTCTCGTCAGCGCGTTAGCTATTCCGTTTTAAGCCCCTAGTCGATAAGTGATCTTGAAATCGAACCTGGATAAGTAGGCGGCCTACTATGCTTGACGTCGTAAGAGCTTCTGCATCTTTATAAAGTAGGTCAGCGACTAGTGGTCTGTAAGGACCTAGATTGTGCTCTGTCCAGCTATAAGCTCCGGTTTCCACTCTTTAAAGGTCTGAATAATAGCTAGCAGTTCTTTATTATAGATAGCGTAGTTCCGTTTAGCATTATTTATGGACTTGCTAAAGAAAGCCACTAGATAGAGGGTCTTGCTATTGTTAGCGTATTGAGAAAGGACCCCTGCCGTTACTGTATCGGAAGCGTCTGTTTCTACGTAGATTGTCTTTTCCGGCTGGAAGTGTGCCAGAACTGGCGCAGAGGCCACTGCTTCTTTTAGCCGGTTAAAGGCTTCCGTGCACTTCTCGTTCTATAGGCTAGCGGCCTCCTTTTTCAATGCCTTATTTAGGGGTCTTGCTATCTTGCCAAAGTCTTTAATAAACCGTCGATAGTAGCTGCAGAATCTGAGAAACGCTCTAATTTGGGTAGTGTTTCCGGATTTCGGCTGCTTCCATTCCGCGATGGCGGCAACCTTTAAGGGGTCTATATAAATTCCATCTCTTCCGACGATAAGACCGAGATACTTAACCTTGGTTTAATAGAACTCGCTCTTCTTCGTGTCTGCGTTTAATCCGACCTTGCGGAGCCTAGTCAGCACCTTCTCGATGTGGTCCGTGTGTTGCTCTCTCGTTCTATCTGTATAGATAAGGATGTCGTCCAAGTAGATAGACACGAACTGCTCTAGCATGTCTATAAAGGAGTGGTTTATAAAGCATTGCTACACCGCCGGCGCGTTGGTAAGTCCGAACGGCATTACCAGCTACTTAAAATTGCCTATACGCGTAGCGAACGTCGTAAGATCTTCTGTTTGCCCTTCCTCGTTCCTCAATTAATAGAACGCTTAGCGGATGTCCAGCTTGCTGAACTACTTAGCCTTCGCTACGCGCTGTATAGTCTCGTCTATTAGCAGCAGTAGATACACGTCCCTCTTGGTGACCTTATTAAGGCCCCGGTAGTCTACACACAGTCGGAGACTACCTCTAGGCTTCCGTACAAAAAGAATCGGTAACGCATATTCTGCTAAGCTTGGCATAATGAACTTCTTCGCTAGGTTTTCTTAAACAAACACCTCTACTTAGTCCAGTTCTGCCGGCGACAGTCGTCTTAGGGGCTCGGTTCTTGGTAGCGTAGCCCCCTCTTTTAGTCAGATCTTGTTGTTATATTCCGGTCGATAGAGCGGCAATAGGTTGGAGTCGGCTTTTAAGAAGACGTTAGCGTAACTATAGAGCTCGTTTGGCAGCACCTCTAGTGGATCTACTTCTTCTTCCGCCATTATCTTCCAATGGTCTTTGATTTCTTTTATTAAGATAGCGTAAATCTCGTTGTCCAGTAACTTCGCGAGGGTCGATAAAGCTTCCGAGCTTATTATTCTGATCGTAGGCGCAGGCTCGGTAGAGGTAGGCAGAGCCGTTTTGCTGCTGGTCGCCTCTGATCTTGCTGTCGCGGCTGCGACCGATTTGGTAGTAACGGCGCTGTTACCTTGGGTTTTGAATCTGATTGTTCCTTTATCCAAGTCGATAATGGCTTTCTGGTTCTTTATCCATTTCTGCCCTATAATAATGTTAAACCTTCCGATATCCCTAATTCGGAACGTCGCTTCCGTAGTGCGACCAGCTAAGGTAGTCTTTAGCAGCACGTAGTGCGTAACGCTTTCCGTGTCTTGTCCATTATACGCCGAAATCCGCGTCGGCGACGCTATCTCTACTGGATAGCCGTATCTTTTTATTAGCTTTTGAACTAATCGATAGTGGATAGCCGCTCTAATAAGGGCCCCCGTGTCGATAAAAGCTCTTAGCTAAAGTAGTTTGCTTAATCCGTTAAGGGGGTAGACAGTAATTAGGAGGATAATAGCTGTTTCCGTGTTTACTTCCACCGCCGCTAAGAGCGGATCGCTACAGCTGTTAATGCTCTCGTCTCTCTGTAACGTGGCTCTTGTTAGTGCCCTGTCTTCTACGCTGGATAGGGGGCCTATCCTTCCAGCTAGTCTTTTCCTATAATCCTTAACTGCACCCTACTGTCTACGCTCTCGGTGTCGTTCGGAGCCGGCTCTATAGCTTGTATAGTCTTTCTCGGTGGCTGCGGCTGCTTTATAACAGGATATTCCTGCTTCTGCTTATCCGATGCTTGGCATCTCGTAGCGATGTAGCTAGGCTTCCTATACGCGTAACAGGTGGGGACGAATAACGAGCACTGTAACTAATAAGGTGGCTGCTATAGTGCTCTCTGGAAAGGCGTAGAGGGTCGTATAGTCTGCGTTATTAATGGCTTCTAGTTCGATTCGCGTAATTTCGCGTAAGCGCTTAAGTTTCTTACAGTGACTCTCGCTCTGTGCACGAAGCTCTTAAGGTCTTCGTCTTCTACAGACGCTATAGCAGCGGCCAGTTTAGGGTTCAGCTTCTGCCTTAGTAGGTGGAGCTGCTTATCTTCTGCCACTTAGGCCCTAATCGCATATTTTCTGAACAAACCGTAGAACTCCTCGAACCTCTGCCAGTTCTGGTTGATCTTGTCTAACTGCTTACGGGCCGTCTTCTTCCGGAATGGGTCTCTAAAGCGTTGATCTCGCGCTTTGATCGCTTCCTTAGCAGTTACCTCTTCCAGGTCCGCTACTAGCGAAAAAGCTTTACCTTCCAATCGCGATTCTAGGTACGCCAATCTATCTCCGGCGCTGTTTCCGGCATAGTCTTAATCTATCTTGTTCTTTATCTTTTTCTTAAACGCTTCCTAATCCTTAGGATCTCTGCCTCTAAACGCTGGTAGATCCGGTAGTAACGTTATTAACGTGCCGCCTTAACTGTAGGCCGCCGGTAAGGCAGTCTCTGCTTGTTCTTCTCGATGCAGTAGCAGCGCTAACGATATTGCTGCTTCCATCTTATCTAGCTAAGCCTTTATCGCTTTCAATTGTGCTAGTCGGTTCGCCGCTTGGTTTTCCAGCATATCTATAATAGTCTCGGCCGATTCCTTCTTGGCCCTTACCGTCTCTACTTCCTCTCTTAACTGTCTGTTTTCTTCTATGTTCCTATAGAACTTCTTTTCTACAAAGGTAATAATGTTAAACACCTTCTCGGCTCTGTGTTCTATAAGATATTCTCCTATCTTATCCGGCGTGCGTAAGTACAGTTCGGCATAGCGCTCTATGCCCTTTCTCGCTTCGTCGACCTCTTCTTCTGTAAGGCCTTTATTGGTCGTTCCGTCGTCGAGGATGCTAGTACGCCTATCTCTCGGTCTGTTAGTCTTTCTCTTTCCGCTACAGCCTGTAACGCCGCCCTCTACTGTTAAGAAGCCCTCTATCGCTTCCTTACAGTGCTAATGTTTGGTTTGGTTGTGTGGTGCGCGTGCGTTATTCGGGTTTCCGGATAGTCTGATAGGCCCTTTCGCGCAGCGCAGGGTTAGTGTAGTAAGTAAGTTCGAGATATAATAATCTAGGCATGCAGATATAATTTGACACGGCCTTTTTAATAACTATATCTCGAACTAAGGAGGGAAAGGAGTCTATATAGTAGTGGATAAGAGCTTTAGGGGCGGCGGTATACTAAGGCCCGGCTCGGTCCGGAAGGGCCGAGCCGAAATTCTAAGGGTCTACCCTATTATCTAGTCCTACCCTTTTCTGCTACTGTAACAACCTAAGCTAACTGTCGCTCTAAGGACTGCAACTTAGCGGCGCTAGTATAACCCTACGCTCTGTATAGAACTACTGACTGGACCCTACTTCTATATAGAGGGAGAACCCTATAGTCCTGCATAAAGGGGAACTGCTGCCCCTCTAAATAGAGGGAAAACTCTGTACTACTGTACAGAGGAGGGAACTCCCGATCCTCTGTATAGAGGGTGAACCTTGCATCCCTACATAGAGGGAAATTGCTGGCTTGGCTTCGTAGGTACAATTGTATAGCAGTAGACGACAAAGGAACTGCCTATTAGTTCCTTTATATAGATGCCTAACCTTAAGTTTCTAAACTAAGATCCTTAAGCCCCTTATATACACGAACGAGCAGCAAGACGCGGCCGAGCTGCCCTACTACGCCTTCTAGTATAACCCCGCCTAGGTTACACTATAGTAGGTAGCTATAGTCCGGGCGTCGTACGTTAACGCTATCCTTATTGCTACCTAGGGCTAGCCCTGCGCCCCCTGCCCTAACTCCCTCTAGCCCTTACTTAGCCTATACTGCCTCCTAGGCTTCTAGGCTAGGGTGTGTGCCTTGTGCAAGTAGAAGGATAGCTCCCTCTACTGCCCCTACCGCTGTCTAGGGGAGGCACGTAGGGGTAGGGGGGTGTCTCTCCTTCCTAGGGCTAGCCTAGGTAGGGGTAGGGGTCCTGCTAGACGGGAGGTAATTAAGATCTTAGATAAGGAGTCGGTTGCTCTAGTCCCCTAGGGTGGTGGCTAGTGAGCTACCCCCTCCCCTTAGGTAGTGTAAGAAATTCCGGACGGTTCTGCTCCTAACTCCTCTTATTTCTACTCTCCTTCCTATCTGTTCCCTAGCTGTTCCCTTCCTCCAGCCCTTTTTCGTACAGTGTCGTACGATGTCGTATTAATAGGATCCTATAGTGTCCTATATCGTAATTCTCGATCCTTTAACAACCTAGGTTGCTAGCGGCTAACCTGTCCTTAGGGTAGATTATGCCTCTTCCCGCCGTACAGTGCAGTGTTACTGTAACTGGGCAGGGGGATAGTTCTCCTCCTACCTGTCCAGTGCAGTTGTGTCCTATAGGGCCTCGTACGGTTCCTATATAGGCTCTGCCTATCCTCTCTATTTTACTAGGTACTCCGCCCTCTTCTGCCTCCTTTAGCTCTTAAGGATTCCTTCTACCTCGTACTCTTCCTAGCCCTCGGTTATAATCGCTAGTAGGCGCGCGTTGTTTGTCGTCTAGTGCGGCAGCAGGTCCGTGTTCGCTAGCTGTAAGAGGTCTACGTAGAAGACTGGATAAATCCCTAGGAGAGTGTTTAATCGTATAGCATATGTCTCTACTAGTCGGACTACTGTAAACTTCCTGTTCTTCTAATCTAGCTTCTTTCTCGGCCGGTCTGTACAGATGTTTTGCTAGTTTAGCTAGACTTTATCCCCTGTCTTATACCTTAGTGCAGCCTGCCGTCCCTTGTTGGCCTGCTCTTGCGTATTCTGTTAAGCTATAGCTAGACTCGCCTTCGCCTATTAATAGGCGTTCGTAATCGTCTGTACGATAGCCTCTCCCTGTTAAATTAGGGATCGTACAGAGCGCAGGGTATTATTACTTAGGGTCGGTAGGAGTAGGGAATAGTCGTATCTATAGGCTATAAAGAAGGGGGACAATCCTGTAGCATTAGCCGTACGGCTGTTAATAGCTAACTCTGCTATAGGGAGAAGTCGGTTCTAGTTCGTCTAGTTATAGTCGACGTACGCTTAGAGGTACGCTTCCAACGTCAAATTAACCCTCTCTGTCGCCCCGTCTATCTGCAGGTGCTACGCGGTTAACAGGCGACGTTCTATCTTTAGCAACTGGCAGACCCTTGCCTAGAGCTAGCTCGTAAACTGCGTGCCCTAGTCCGATACAATCGACTAAGGGAATCTGTGTTTGCTAAACGTTATCTATATAAACGCCTAGGCAGTGTCCTTAGCTGTAATAGAGTCTATTCCCTCTAGTATTACCCCCTTCGTTAGCTTGTCTATAACTACTATAATGTTCTGCCGTCCGTCGCTCTTAGGTAGGTCTGTAATAAAGTCTACTGTTAGGTCTTGCTAGGACCGGTCTGGGATCGGTAAGGGCTTTAGTAGCCTATGCTTTAGCTTATGCTAGGGCTTTGTCCGTCTATATACGTCGCAGTTCTGTATAAACCTGCAGATGTCTTTTACTATTACTGGCCAGTAGTAGTCCCTAGCGACAATGCTGTACGTCTCCTTACGCCCTAGGTGCCTAGTAGCTATAGAGTCGTGCACCTGTTGTATTAAGCTTGTACAGAGCTTCTCGTCTGCTGGGACCCAAATCCGATTCCTGAACTTTAGGTTGTTCTCCCTGTCTACTAAGCACTCTGCTGCCGACACCTTAAGGTAGAGCTCGGCTAGGAGCTTCCGCTGTCCTCCTTAGATCGCTGTACAGGCTCCTCGGTACACCTCGTCCTTTTCTACTGCCTCTTCCTATACCTGCAGTTGGGGTTCCTATAGGTGCGTCGCTACTAGGCGGATAGTCTCCTCGCCTAGCTCCTCCTTAAACATCTGGAATGTTCGTAACTTTAACCGGTAGTCCTTGTACATTGTCGGCATGTCCTAGTCCTGCCTAGATAGCGTATCGGCCCTGCTGTTGTCCTTACCCTTGCGATACTGGAGTCTTATATTAAACCGGCTTAGGTACATTGCCTATCGTACGTGCCTCTTAGACAGCTTCCAAGGCTGCGTAAAGTACTCCAGATTCTTGTAGTCCGTTAGGGCGAGGAACTCGGGCACTAAGCAGAGTTCTCTATCCTATACTTTGCAATACTATATAACTGCTAGCAACTCCTTGTTGTAGATAGGGTAGTTGCACTTAGCTAGGGAGTTCTTCTTAGAGAAATATGCGCATAGGTGCAGGAGTCTGTCCGAGCCTACCTGTAACAGGATGCCTCTAATGCAATACCCTTAGGAGTCGGTTTCTAGTATCGTCGTACGTTCTAGGTCGAAGGCGGCAAGCGTTGGTCCTGTAGTAAAGAGCTCCTTTAGCTTGTTAAAGCTACTATTGCATTCGTCCGTCTATTTATACTGCTTGTCCTTGTATGTTAGTTTAACTAGGGGGCGTACGATCTCTAAGTAGTTCTGTATAAACTGGCAGTAGAAGTTGGCAAACCTAAGAAATTCCTGTACGCCCTTAACGTTCGTTAGCGGCTTCTATTGCTTAATAGCGTTAATCTTTTTCCTATCTATACTGATGCCTTTCCCTGCCTCGATAATAAACCCTAGGTATTTTGTACGCTAGACACCAAATTTACATTTGTCGATGTCGAGGTATAAGCCAGCCTGCTGCAGTCGGTCTAGCACCTTCTTAACGTCCTGTATGTAATCTGCATAGGTGCCGTCTGTAGAAACCAGGGTGTTGTCGAGGTATACCGAGCAGATATTGTCTAGTAACCCTTGTAGGGACTTGTTAATGTATCTTTAGAATGTTGCTAGTGCGTTGGCAAGGCTAAAGGGGGCAACAAGCTACTTAAAATAACTATATCTCGTACAGAAGGCAGTTATCCATTTACAGCCTTCTTTAATCCGTATCTTATAGAAGGCCGAGACTACTTTAAGCTTAGTAAACTACTTTGCCTTGCTGATCCGTCCAAGAGTCTCCTTAATAAGGGGTAGGGGGTACTGGTCATTCTTAGTAATCGCGTTAATGCCTCTGTAGTCTACGTAGAAACGTAGGCCGGCCTTCCCCTCCCTATAGACAAACAGTACTAGGGCTCCTACAGACGACGTACTTGCCTAAATAAACCCTTTAGCGAGCAGGTCGTCCAGTGTCTTGCGCAGTACTAGGAGTTCTCTAGAGGACATTCCGTATAGCGGTCTATACAGTACCTCCGGCAGACTCCTATCTAGACAAGGCTCTAGCTAGATGTCGTAGTCAATCCCTTCTCCTTAGTGTAGCAGCAGCTTTAAGGCCGACTTTGGCTCAAAGAGGTCTAGGTATCCAGCGTACTCCTTTAGAAGCTTTGTATAGGGGTCTGTTACTTTCTTAGGTGCTAATGCCTTCTTAATGTCTGCTGTTGCTGTGTTGATTTTGGCCTTAGCATTGTTACCCTGCGTAGCCTTCCCTTAGTCTCGGGGCCTCTGCTTCGTCGACGTGTTAGCTCCAGCTGTAGCGTTGTCGTCCTGCTAGACCCTCCCCTAGTCTCGGAGCCTCTGCTTCGTTACTGCTAGGTACAGCCGTCCTCGTCCAACGTCTAGCTTGTCCCTCTAGCGCTCTATCTATAGCTTCCCTAGTATTAGTTTATACCCTAGCTTGTCCTGTACAACATAGAGGTATAAGTCCTGCTTATAGTGTCCCTGTACCTCTATTGTTACTTTCACTATATAGGTAATGTCCAGTCCTCGCCTAGTAATGCCTAATATGCGTACTAGTACAGTAGGGGTTGTCTTAATCCAGTGTCTCTGTACGAAGTCTTTGCTAATTACTCCGTATACCAAACATCCTATGTCAATCAATGTCCGCGCCGTTGCGGACCTGTTCAACGTTGGCTGTACAATAAACGGCGTCGTCGTTATGTAGTTGCTTTTAAAAGATAGCTAAGTAATGCTTTAATTTGGCAATCTATCTCGTATACGCCTCTAGTAGAGCCTTCGCTTAGAGGCTACTCTTTTCCCGACTCGTCGTTGTCTAAGTAGGACTCCTAATCTTCTCGTTAGGGCGCTGCAGTTGCTACCCTTACAGTGGTCGGCCGTCCCCTAGGTCTCTCTACTAGCAAAAGCCTGCAATTCCGTACAGTGTAGCCTATCTTGCTATACTAGTAGCAGCTCCCTTCTGCTCGTCTCTTGTTAAGGGTAGCTATATCTACCTATTGCGCCCTCTTAGTAGCGGCCCTTAGCCGTACAGTAACGGCTGTCGCTACCCTTATTGTCGTTGGTTCCTAGTCTATAGCGTCTGTCTGTCGCTAGAGGGGTTGTCTTATCTCTTAAGTGCAGCTTATCTGTCCAAGCCTACGTTGCTAGTTGTCGACTATCCTAAGGAGATCGCAGAAATCCTCGTACGTAGCTGGTCGTATTACGCCTACCAACCCTGTTATAATCTCCTTAGAGAGGCCTACCTCTAAAGAGGTAATTTTTATCCTGTCCTCCTATTAGAGACCTCCTGCTTCTGCCAAAGTCTAGTTAAATTCTGCGAGGAATTCTCGTACAGTCTTGCGTCCTTGTTTTATCGTGTTGACCTATAGGAGTGCCCAGCTCTCGCAGTCTGGGTCTTTGTAGCTCTTGTCTAGAGCTACCTAGAGCATCGTCGTCGTAGCTATTGCTGGGTTGGCAATAGCTTTCTCGTAATATAGCAGAATCCGTGCTGCCGCCCTGCCCTTTAACCTCCTAAAGAGGTAAACTACCTTGTCTAGCTTAGTCAGGTATGCTCCTAAGTCGACTAGAAGCTTAGAGCGTATCTAGGCAGCCTAGGAGGGGTACTCGGCCGGAGCCTTCCTATCGTACGTAGAAACGTCGGGGAGTTTGCTTTTGGGGGTCGGAGTGTAGGCTATCGTGTTCGTCGTCGTCGTCGTCGTAGGGGTCGGATCGCGATCGGACGCCCTAAGCTGTTGTAGCTCCTGTTCCTGTTAGGAAATTATCGCAGCCTAGTAGTTCACTTGCTGCTCGAGCTGCCTCTTATGTTCCAGCAGCTCCTCGTACATGCGATGCATATGTCCCTCTATAGCTGTAGTTTCTATAGGGATGTCGCTGTCTATCTTTGTTTTATTACTGTAGTTACTAACAGTAAGATCAATTCCTAATGTAAAGGGCTTAAGAATCTTGGTTTAGAAACTTAAGGTTAGGTATCTATATAAAGGAACTAATAGGAAGTTCCTTCGTCGTCTGCTGCTGTACAATTTGTACCTATAAAGCTAAGCTAGCAATTTCCCTCTATACAGGGATGCAAGGTTTACACTCTGTACAGAGGATCGGGAGTTCTCCCTCTGTATAGTAGTACAGAGTTTTCCCTCTGTTTAGAGGGGCAGCAATTCCCCTCTATGTAGGGCTATAGGGTTCTCCCTCTGTACAGGAGTGTAGTTCTGTTAGTAATTCTGTACAGAGAGTAGGGTCGTGCTGGCGCTGCTAAGTTGCAGTCCTTAGGGCGACGGTTGGCTTAGGTTAGTCTAGGACCTGGGCTGGGCGGCGCCCTCTAGAATACACTGCCGAGAACCGAACTACTAAGGCGACTGTCGCCGGCCGAGCTAGACTAAGTAGAAGTGTTTATCTAAGAAAACTTAGTAAAGAAGTTTATGATACTAAGCTCTACTAAGTATGCATTGCCGATTTTTTTATACGAAAACCTAGAGGTAGCCTCCGGCTGTACGTAGACTACAGAGGCCTTAATAAGGTTACTAAGAGGGGCGTATACCTGCTGCCGCTAATCGATAAGACTATACAACAGGTAGCGAAAGCTAAGTAGTTTAGCAAGCTAGACATTCGCTAAGCGTTCTACTAGCTAAGGAACGAAGAAGAGTAGACAGAAGACCTGACGACATTCGCTACGCATAGAGGCAACTTTAAGTAGCTAGTTATACCTTTCGGACTTACTAAGGCGCCGGCTGTATAGCAGCGCTTTATAAACTATACCTTTATAGACATACTAGAGCAGTTTGTATCTATCTACCTAGACGACATCCTTATCTATACTAATAGAACGAGGGAACAATATACGAACTACATCGAGCAGGTACTATCTAGGCTCTAAGAGGTCGGATTAAACGCAGATACGAAGAAGAGTAAGTTCTATTAGTCTAAAGTTAAATATCTCGGCCTTATAGTTGGAAGAGAAGGTATCTAGATAGATCCCTTAAAGGTCGCTACTATAGCAGAATAGAAGCAGCCGAAATCCGGAAACACTACCTAAATTAGAGCTTTCCTTAGATTCTACAGCTACTATCGCTTCTTTATTAAGGACTTTAGCAAGATAGCAAGACCCCTAAATAAGGTATTAAAGAAGGAGGCGGCTAGCCTATAGAACGAGAAGTGCACAGAGGCCTTTAACCGACTAAAAGCCGCCGTAGCCTTAGCGCTAGTACTAGTGCACTTCTAACTAGAAAGGATAATCTACCTAGAAACGGACGCTTCTAACACAGTAATAGTAGGAGTCCTTTCTTAGTATAACGACAATAGCGAGACCCTTTGTCTAGTAGCCTTCTTTAGCAAGTCTATAAACGAGGCTAAGCAGAACTACGCTATCTACGACAAGGAGTTGTTAGCTATTATACAAGCTTTCGAGGAGTAGAAGCTAGAGCTTATAGCTAGAAAAAGCATAGTTTAGGTCCTTATAGACTATTAGTCGCTAACCTATTTTATAAAGATATAGAAGCTCTTACACTACTAAGCTTAGTAGGCTGCCTACTTATCTAGATTCGACTTTCAGATTACTTATTGACCTAGAGCTTAAAATAGAAAAGCTGACGTACTAATAAGAAGGGAAGGGAAGACTAGCTACACGAAGGAAGATCTAAACATGTTGTAGAAGGTGTAAACTAAGCGGATAGTAGACGCCGAAGTACTAAAAGAAGTAGGGATCTACGCTATAGAGCCAGCAACTAAGGAAGAGACGCTTTGCAAAAGGGTAGAGCAGCTTAACTATTAACAGAAGCTTAGCAAGACCGGTTTAGGGAAGCTAATAGTTCTAGAAGAGCTAATTACGGAAGTTATTTAGCTAGTCTATAGTTCTAAGGATATAGGCTACGATAGCACAAAGAAGACAATAGAGGCTATAAGGACTGTCTACCAGTTTCTGCCAATCTTTAATCGAATCTACTAGTTTATCGCTAACTGTTACATGTATCGAGCCGCGAAGCTACGTTACAGTCTTCTAGCTAGCCTACTAAAGCCACTACCGATCCCTAAGAAACTATAGCAGCATATTACGATATATTTCGTAAATAGCCTGCTAGACTCTAATAGATGCAATACTATACTTAATATAGTAGATCGGTTAAGCAAGGAGCGCTACTTTATCCTCTATTAAGCAAAGAATAAGGGCACAACTGCAGAAGAGACTGCGAGGATACTGATTTAGTATATATAGAAGCATTATAGCCTACTAGACACTATTACTACGGATAGGGGCCCTTAATTCACTGCCGATATATAGAAAGCTTATAACCAAACTCTCGGAATTCGTAGAAATCTTAGTATAGCTGCTTACCCTTAGGCGGACAGTTAGTTAGAAGTAGCTAACGGTAAGATAGAAAAATATCTACGAATCTTCTATAGCTATTATTAAGAAGGATAGGTTAAGGTATTGCCGATAGCCGAATTCTACGCTAACTGTTGCAGCGGTAGAAAGAGGTAGGACAGATTGATAGGGTGGACCCTGGAATTTCGGCTCGGCCCGTCCGGGCCGAGCCGGGCCTTGGCATACCACTACCTATTAAGGCCCTCCACCACCACCACATAGATTCCTTTCCCCCCTCAGTTCGAGATATAGTCTTTAAAAAGGCCGTATTGAATTATATCTGCGTGCCCGGATTATTATATCTCGAACTTACTCTCTACACCAACCCTGCGCTGCGCGAAAGGGCCTATCGAACTATCCGGAAACCCGAATAACGCACGCGCACCTACATTAACACCAACAACAACCCCCAAGGCACTGTAAGAAGATAGAAGGCTTCTCGGCGGTAGAGAGCGGCGTTACAGGCCGCAGCGGAAAGAGAAAGACTAACAGACTAAGAGATAGGCGTACCAGCATTCTCGACGACGGAACGACTACGGAAGGCCTTACGGAAAAAGAGGTAGACGAAGCGAGAAAAGGCATAGAGGGCTACGCCGAACTGTACGGACGCACGCCGGATAAGATAGGAGAATATCTTACAGAGCACGGAGCTAAGAAGGTGTTTGACATTATTACCTTTATAGAAAAGAGGTTCTATAGGAACGTAGAAGAAAACAGACAGTTAAGGGAGGAAGTAGAGACAGTAAGGGCCGAGAAGGAATCGGCAGAAACTATTATCGACGTGTTAGAGAACTAGGCGGCGAATAGACTAGCGCAGCTAAAGGCACTAAAGGATCAACTAGCTAATATAGAAGCAGCGATGTCGTCAGCACCGCCACCTCCACATTGAGGATATCGAGAAGAACAAGCAGAGACCGCCTTACTGGCGGCCTATAGTCAAGGTGGCACCTCGATAACATTATTGCCGGACCCGCCGGCGTTTAGAGGCGGAGACCCTAAAGACTAGGAAGCATTTAAGAAGAAGATAACGAATAAGATGGACCGCAACCACGCTGGAAACAACGCCAGAGACCGACTGGCGTACCTGGAATCGCAACTAGAAGGTAAAGCTTTTTTGCTAGTAGCGGACCTGGAAGAGGCGACTGCTAAGGAAGCAATTAAAGCGCTAGATTAACGCTTCGGAGACCCATTCCGGAAGAAGACGGCCTGTAAACAGTTGGACAAGATCAACCAGAACCGGCAGACGTTCAAGGAGTTCTACGGTTTGTTCAGAAAATATGCAATTAGGGTCCGAGTGGCGGAAGATAAGCAGCTCCACCTACTAAGACAGAAACTGAGCCCTAAGCTCGCTGCAGCTATGGCCTCGGTAGAAGATAAAGACCTTAAGAGCTTCGTGCATCGAGCGAGGGTCACCGCGAGAAACTTGAACGCTTACGCGAAAGCACGCGAATCGATTCAGAAGACGTCGCCGTTGGCGCAGCCGACGCGAGCCCCTGCGCCCTTCCAACAACGCCCCCAGCAGCCATCGTATCAGTCACAGCGTTCGTCGTTCGTACCTACCTGCTACGCGTATAGAAAACCTAGCTATATCGCTACGAGATGCCAAGCAACGGCATAGCAGAAGCAAGAGTATCGAGCAATAAAGCAGCCGCCACTGCCGAGAAAGACTATTCAAGCCATCGAACCGGCTCCGAACGACACTGACAGTGTAGACGGCGGGGTTCAGTTAAGAATAATAGGAAAAGACCAGCTAGACGGATAGGCCCCCTATCTAGCGTAAAGAACAGGGCACCCCTGCAAAAGGCACCGCACCGGAGCGAATCGGCACGAGAAGAAAGCATTAACAGCTGCAGCGATCCGCTCTCGGCAGCTATAGAAGTGAATACGGAAACGGCTATTATCCTTTCTATTACGATCTACCCTGTTGAGAAGTCGCGCCAAACCCTCTAACTGAAAGCTTTCATCGACACCGGAGCTCTTATTGGCGCAGCGATCTACCACCGGTTAGTTCAGAAGCTAGTAAATGGATACAGTTATCTAGTGGAACTAGCGTCGCCGACGCGGATTTCGGCATACAACGGACAAGACACGGAAAGCGTTACGCACTACGTGCCGCTGAAGACTACCTTGGCTGGTCGCACTACGGAAGCGACGTTCCGAATTATGGATATCGGAAGATTTTACATTATTATAGGGCAGAAATGGATAAAGAACCAGAAAGCTATTATTGACGTAGACGAAGGCACAATAGGGTTCAAAACCCTAGGCAACGCTACCGCCGCCACCGAGCCAAAAGCTACGGAGTCCGCCAAAGAGGCTCCGTCCGATCGTTCAGAACCCCTAGTTACAGTCGGAATAATAAGTTCAGAAGCTATAACGACCCTCGCGAAGTCGCCGGACACTAAGATCTACGCTATCTTAATAAAAGACATTGAAGACTATCGGAAGATAATAGCGGAAGAAGAGGTAGATCCACTAGAGGTGCTGCCAAACGAGCTCTATAGTTACGCTAACGTCTTCTCAAAGGCCGACTCCAACCTATTGCCGCTCTATCGACCGGAATATAACAACAAGATCCGACTAAAGGAGAGAGCTACGCTGCCAAGAACCGAGCCCTAAAGAAGACTGTCACCGGCCGAACTGGACTAAGTGGAGGTGTTTGTTCGCGAAAATTTGGCAAAGAAGTTTATTACGCCGAGTTCCGCCGAGTACGCGTTACCGATTCTTTTCGTAAGGAAACCAGGGGGTGGCCTAGGACTCTGCGTAGACTATCGAGGTCTTAATAAGGTCACTAAGAGAGACGTGTATCCACTGCCGCTGATTGATAAGACTATACAGCGGGTAGCGAAGGCCAAGTAGTTCAGCAAGCTGGACATCCGCCAAGCATTCCATCGACTAAGGAATAAGGAAGGGCAGACAGAAGACCTTACGACGTTCGCGACGCGTATAGGCAATTTCAAGTAGTTGGTAATGCCTTTCGGACTCACCAACGCGCTGGCGGTGTGGCAACGCTTTATAAACTACACTTTTATAGACATGTTGGAACGGTTCGTGTCTATCTATCTGGACGACATTCTTATCTATACGGACAGGACGAGAGATCAGCACACGGACTACATCGAGAAAGTGTTGAAGAGGCTCCGCGAGGTCGGATTAAACGCGGACACGAAGAAGAGAGAGCTCTATCAAACCGAGGTTAAATATCTCGGTCTTATCGTTGGAAGAGATAGAATTCGTATAGATCCCTTAAAGGTCGCCGCTGTCGCTAAGTGGAAGCAGCCGAAATCCGGAAACACTACGCAAATCAGGGCGTTTCTCGGCTTCTGCAGCTACTATCGACGATTTATTAAGGACTTTAGCAAGATAGCGAGACCCCTAAACGAGGCGCTAAAGAAAGAGGCCGCCGGCCTGTAGAATAAGAGGTGCACAGAAGCCTTCAACCGGCTAAAAGAAGCGGTGGCCTCTGCGCCAGTTCTGGCACTTCCGGCCAGAAAAGACGATCTATATAGAAACGGACGCTTCCGACACAGTAACGGCAGGGGTCCTTTCTTAATATAGTAACGACGAAACCCTCTATCCAGTCGCTTTCTTTAGCAAGTCAATAAGCGAAGCTAAGCGGAACTACGCTATCTACAATAAGGAGCTGCTGGCGATCGTTTAGGCTTTCGAGGAGTGGAAGCCGGAGCTTATAGCTAGAAAGAGCACGGTCCAGGTTCTTACGGACCACCCGTCGCTGACCTACTTTATAAAGACGCAGAAGCTCTCCCATCGCTAAGCTCGGTAGGCCGCCTACTTATCCAGGTTCGACTTTAAGATCACTTATCGACCCGGAGCTCAGAATAGAAAGGCTAACGCGTTAACGAGAAGGGAAGGAAAAACCAGCTGCGCGAAAGAAGATCCTAACATGTTCTAGAAGGTGCTGACCGAGCGAATAGTAGACGCAGAGGTGCTAAAAGAGGTAGGGGTCTGCGCGGTGGAACCGGCCCCTAAGGAAGAAGCTCTCTACGAAAAGGTAAAGCAGCTTGACCAGCAACAGAAGCTCGGCAGAACCGGCTCAGGAAAGCTAATAGTGCCGGAAGAACTAATCACTAAGGTTATCTAATCGGTCCATAGCTCTATAGATGTTGGCTACGCCGGAGTGAAGAAAACGACGCAGGCCGTAAGAACGATCTACTGGTTTCTGCGGATCTACGAACGGATCCACCGATTTATCGCCAACTGCCACGTATGCAGAGCTGCGAAGCTACGCTACGGTCTTCCGGCCGGTCTGCTGAAGCCACTTCCGATCCCTAAGAAACTATAGCAGCATATTACGATAGACTTCGTAACCGGCCTGCCGGACTCCGATAGATACGACGCTACGCTGAACGTAGTGGACCGATTAAGCAAAGAACGCTACTTCATCCCCTGTCGAGCGAGAGACGAAGGAACCACTGCAGAAGAAACAGCGAGAATGCTGATTAAGCACGTATAGAAGCACTACGGGCTGCCGGACACTATCACTACAGATAGGGGTCCTTAATTCACCGCCGACGTATAGAAAGCTATCAACCAAGCTCTCGGAATTAGTGGAAAGCTCAGCACAGCTGCTTATCTGCAGACCGATAGTCAGTCTGAAGTCGCTAACTGTAAGATAGAGCGATACCTACGAACCTTCTTCGGCTATCATTAGGAAGAATAGGTTAAGGTGTTGCCGATGGCCGAGTTCTGCGCTAACTTAACACCGTCTAAGGCCACCTCGCTGGCGCCGTTCGAGATAACACACAGCTATCTTCTAAGGATAAGCTTTCAGCCGCCAAACGAACCCAGCTCCGCGGAACTACCTACCGCTACGTCGTCGAAGAGAGTCGCCGCCGCGGCGGCAGAAGCGCTACGATCTTAGATGGAAGAAGCAATTAAGGTAGCGAAAGAAGCAATGGAGACAGCTCAGAAGAAGATAGTAATTCGAACTAATAGGAACCGGTCGCCAATAGAATTCGAAGAAGGTCAAAAGGTATAGCTCAATACGCGAAACCTAAGGCTGAAAGGAAACGCGAAGCTCAACCTACGCTACGTAGGTCCGTTCAAGATAATAGAAAAGAGGTCGCCGGTGACTTATCGGCTCGAGCTGCCAAAGGCGTTCCGGATCTACGACGTTTTCCATTCCGATCTACTAAGCCTAGAC
The DNA here is from genome assembly GCA_016165855.1 of Pseudocercospora ulei. NCBI lineage: Eukaryota > Fungi > Ascomycota > Dothideomycetes > Mycosphaerellales > Mycosphaerellaceae > Pseudocercospora > Pseudocercospora ulei. Next base: position 4,377,411 of record JACWNB010000003.1, read on the forward strand.
CCTAAGAACGGTCTGCTACAGCAGGGGTTCGCCGAACCCCCACCAGTTAAGATAGACGGTAATAAAGAAGAGTGGGAGGTAGAAGATGTAATGGACGTAAAGAAGATAAGGGGGTCCATCAAAGCGAGGATCTTGTAGAAGGGGTGGCCAGAAGACTATAAATGGTATCCAATCGAGAACCTGCAGAATTCGGCGGAGCTGCTTAGAGACTTCTACGCGCAGAACCCGCTAAAGCCGAAACCAGCGTAGCTCTAATGCCGACAATAGAGACACGTCTGCTCCACCGGCGCGGAAGCCGATGAAAACGATCGTGCTTCAGGAAGTGATTGCTTCAGGCACCACCGCGTCGGCCGGCGGCGCCGCCGACTGCGTAGTAGGTAAAGGCTTTAGTAAAAAAAAAAAAAGAAGAAGAAAAACGGCACTGCGGAAAGATCTATATAGACCTCTAAGACGACGGACAGACCAACCACGCCGCAGCCCAGATGACCCACAGCTCAGATTAGATGGCGTCGATTATATAAACGCCAAGTAAAGGACTCCAGATGCTGATAACGTAAGAGGTTGAAAAAGAGATAAAGAGGACGTTGTTTTTGATAAAAGACGGAAGAGGTAACGTCGACATTGGAGGGGATTTTCGGAAAAGGGACGACGAATCAAAAAAAAAAAAGCGGAGATTTTCGATTGGGTAGGGTGACTCAGCAGTCGAGGGCGACCGCTGATAAGGGAGGGGGGTAGTGTTGCGGCGGTGGAAAGAGGTAGGACAGATTGATAGGGTGGACCCTGGAATTTCGGCTCGGCCCGGACAGGCCGAGCCGGGCCTTGGCACACCACCACCCATCAAGGCCCTCTACTACCACCATATAGATTCCTTTCCCCCCTTAGTTCGAGATATAGTCTTTAAAAGGCCGTATTGAATTATATCTGCGTGCCCGGATCACTAACTTAGCACTGTCCAAAGCTACCTCGCTAGCGCTATTTAAGATAACTTACAGCTATCTTCTAAGGATAAGCTTTTAACTGCCTAATAGACCCAGCCCTTTGGAACCTCCAACTACTACCTCGTTAAAAAGAGTCGCTGCTGCTACGGCAGAAGCGCTTAAAGCTTAGATAGAATAAGCAGTCTGGATAGCGAAAGAGGCGATAGAATCGGCTTAAGCAAAGATAGTAACTCGAGCTAATAGAAAGCTATTACTAATAGAATTCGAGGAAGACCAAAAGGTATAGCTTAATACGTAGAACCTAAGGCTAAAAGGCAATGCCAAGCTTAACCCCTATTACGTAGGCCTGTTTACAATAGTGGAAAAGAGGTTACTAGTAACCTATCGGCTCTAGCTACTAAGATCGTTCTGAATCTACGATGTCTTCTATTCGGATCTGCTAAGCCTAGACCCTAAAGATAGCCTTCTAGAGTAGGGGTTTATCTAACCCCTACTAATTAAGATAGATAGTAAAGAAGAAGAGTAGGAGGTAGAAGATATACTAGATATAAAGAAGATAAGAGAGTCTATTAAAGTAAGGATCTTATAGAAGGGGTAGCTAGAAGACTATAAATAGTATCTAATCGAGAGTATCCAGAATTCGGCAGAGCTGCTAGAAGAGTTCTATATCCAGAATCTAAGAAAACCGAGACCTAAATAGCTCCTAAAAAAATAGCTCTAGAAGCGCTAGAAGAAGAAGAAAGGCTGTGTCTACTCTATTAGTACGAAAACCAATAAAACGACCGTAGTAGCAGCACGCTTTGTAACTGTCTTTAACGATATCTATAGAATCTAATAGCTTAGCTAGACAGATACTGTAGATAAAGTCGAGGACGGCTACTGCTTTAGCGCGATACTCGTCGACGACGTCTATAAGAAAGAAAGGCTTAGCCGATCGATTTTATAGACAGAGTCGGCAACGGCTGCTTTGCAGTAATGCTTAAGTCTTAGTAAGAAAGAAAAGAAGAAGAGATAGAGCACTATAGACGCACCTATATAGAGCCCTCTATAGTAGTGTACAGACTAGCAGCAGCACTAATTAGATAGCTGTTAGCTTAGATTAGATAGCTCTCATTAGATAGACACTAAGTAAAAGACTTTAGATAGCGATAACATAAGGGAAAGCAGATAAGAAAAGGACAATGTTTTTAAGATAGAAGAAAGGAAGAGGTAACGTCGATTTCGAGAAGAATTTTCGCGAAGAGAGCTGCGAACTAGACGGAAAAAGAAGAAAACGAAGTAGAAGAAAAAGATAAAGAAAACAATAAAGGAAAAGAAGAAGAAAAAGCGCAGAAGCGGAAGAATAGATAGAAAAATGTAAAGACCTAATTAGCTAGAATAAGATCGAAGGGGCAGAAGGAATAAGTAAGCAGTTAAGGGCCACTGCTAATAAGGAGGGGGGGTAGTGTTATAGCAGCAGAAAGGGGTAGGACTAAGTAATAGAGTAGACCCTTAGAATTTCGGCTTGGCCCTTCTAGACTAAGCCAGGCCTTAGCACACTACCCCTAAAGCCCTTACCTACTGCTTTATAGATTCCTTCCCCTCTTTAGTTCGAGATATAGTTATTAAAACAGCTATATTAAATTATATCTATATACTCGGATTATCTACAATGTCTTCTATTTGGATCTGCTAAGCCTAGACCCTAAAAATAGCCTTCTAGGGTAGGGATTTGTCGAACCCCTACTAATCGAGATAGATAGTAAAGAAGAAGAGTAGGAGGTAGAAGATATAATAGATATAAAGAAGATAAAGGAATCTATTAAAGCAAGGATCTTATAGAAGGGATAGCTAGAAGACTATAAATAGTATCTAATCGAGAATCTCTAGAATTTAGCAGATCTACTAGAAGAATTCTATATCCAGAACCTAAGAAAACCGAGACCTAAATAGCTCTAGAAATAATAGCTCTGCAAGCGATAGAAGAAGAAGATAAGCTATGTCTACTCTATTAGTACGAAAACCGAAGAAACGATCGTAGTAGTAGCGCGCCTTATAACTATCTTTAACGACGTCTATAGAGTCCGATAGCTTAGCCAGACGGATACTATAGAAAAGGTCGAGGACGGCCCCTGCTTCGATACGACAGTCGTTAACGACGCCTACAAAAACGAAAGGCTCGGCCGATTAATTTCGTAGACAGAGTCGGCGACGGCCGCTTTGCAGTAAGGCTTAAGCCTTAGTAAGAAAGAAAAGCAGAAGAGATGGAGCGCTATAGACGTACCTATATAGGGACCTCTATAGCAGCGTACGGATTAGCTATAGCACTAATCGAATAACTTAGATTAGATAGCTCTAGTTAGACAGATAGGGTTATACAGTAGGGGTTATATACCACGGATTAGATAGACGCTAAGTAAAAGACTTTAGATAGCGACGATATAAAGAAGAAGCAGAAGAGAAAAGAGTTAATGTTTTTGAGATAGAAGAAATAAAGAGGTAATGTCAATTTTAAGAGGAGTTTTCGTAGAAAGAGCTATAAGACAGACGGAAAAAGACAACAAAGAAGAAGAAGAAGAAAAAGAGACAGAAGGGAAGGGATAGATAGAAGAATAAGAAGCCCTAATTAGCTAGAAGAAGATAGAAGAGGCAGAAGGTACAAGTAAGCAGTCGAGGATAACTACTAACAAGGGAGGAAGGTAGTGTTATAGTAGCAGAAAGGGGTAGGACTAAATAATAGGGTGGACCCTTAGAATTTCAGTTTGGCCCTTCCAGACCGAGCCGGGCCTTAGCACACTACCCCTAAAGCCCTTACCTATCGCTGTATAGATTCCTTTCCCTCCTTAGTTTAAGATATAGTTATCGAAATAGCTATATTATATTTTATCTATAGGCTTAGATTAGAAATAGAAGAAAGATAGATAGAAGAACGAGAAGGCCTAATTGGCTAGAATAAGATAAGATAGACGGAAGAGATAAGTAAGCAGTCGAGGGTAACTGCTAATAAGGTAGGAGGGTAGTGTTATAGCAACAGAAAGTAGTAGGACTAAGTAATAGGGTAGACCCTAGAATTTTAGCTTAGCCCTTCGAGACCGAGCTAGGCCTTGGCACACTACTCCTATAAGGACTTACATCTGCGTATATATAGATTCCTTTCCCTTATTAGTTTAAGATATAGTTATTAAAACAGCTATATTGAATTATATCTATATACTCGGATTAGTTTCTTCTTAAGTATATAGAGCTGTTTGCACTCTAGTACCTTAGTGTTATAGCAGCAGAAAGGGGTAGGACTAAGTAATAGGGGTAGACCCTTAGAATTTCGGCTCGGCTCTTCTAGACTAAGCCGGACCTTAGTATACTACTCCTAAAGCCCTTACCTACTGCTATATAGATTCCTTTCCCTCTTTAGTTTAAGATATAGTTATTAAAACAGCTGTATTAAATCCTATCTACGCACTCGGATTATTATATCTCGAACTTACCATCTACACTACTACTACGCTACGCAAAAGGGCCCGTTAAACTGTATCCGGCTACCCGAATAATATATGCGCACCTTACAACTACAACTAACCCAACTAGCACTATAAGAAGGCTATAGAGAGCTTCTTAACAGTAGAAGGCAGCGTTACTAGCTATAGCAGAAGAAGAAAGACTAACAGAGCGAGAGATAGATACACTAGCATTATCGATAATTAGGCAGTTGCCGAAGGCCTTATAGCAGAAGAGACAAATAAGGTAAAGGAGCAAATAGCTTACTATAAATAACTGTACGCCTGTACACCTAATAAGCTCGAGGAGCATTTAACAGAATATAGGGTTAGGAAGGTTTACAATACTATAACCTTTATTAAGAAGATGTTTTATAAGAAGATAGAAGAGAATAGACAGCTAGGAGAGGAAGTAGAAACAGTAACAGCTTAGAGGGCATTAGCAGAGACTACTATCGAAGTGCTAGAGAATTAGGTAGCGACACGATTAGCTTAACTAAATATACTAAGGGCCTAGCTAGCTAATGTAGCAGCACCAACGTCGTCGAAGGCGCTGCTGCTACTACGAGAAGATCAAAGTAAGAATGCCTCTCTAGCTGCCTACAGTTAAGGTAGCATCTCGATAACGTTACTGCCTAACCTACAGGTCTTTAGCAGCGGAAATTTAGAGACATAGGAAGTTTTTAAGATAAGGATAATAAACAAGATAAACTGTAATTATGCTAACAACAGCGAAGAGGACAAGTTGGTATACCTTTAATCGCAGCTAGACGGTAAGCCGTTTACGTTAGTAGCAGACTTAGAAGAAGCTACTACTGCTAAGGCTTTTAAGGCCTTAGACTAACACTTCGCGGACCACTTCCGTAAGCAGACGGCTCGCGAACAACTCGACAAAGTTAGTTAGCACTAGCTATCCTTCGAAGAGTTTTATAGACAATTCCGGAAGCATACGATTTAAGCGAAGGTGTCGGAGAGCGAAAAACTACACCTGCTAAGAAAGAAGCTAAGGCCCGAACTAGCTAACGCTCTAGTCTCTGTAAGAACTAGAGACTTTTAAGCCTTCGTAGACTAAGCAAGAGTTATAGCTAGAAACATAAATAAATACAGAAAACTAGCTGCCTAAGACCTAGGTTAGCGACCACTATTCGCGCTATTAATTCGGCCCTCTCTATCTTTCTAATGCAGACCCTAGCAACTGTCCTATCCGCTGCGTTTAACATTCGTCCCTACCTGCTACGTATACGGAAAGCCTAGTTATATTACTACTAGATACTAAGCTACTATATAGCAGAAGAGAGAACATTAAGCTACGAGACCTACGCTGCTACTAAGGAAGAGCGTCTAGGCTAAAGGAATCCAAGCACGTAGATGAAGTTCAATACAGCTATTTTAATAACTATATCTCTGTACAGAAAGCCTAGTTACATTACTACTAGATACTAAGCTACTATATAGCAGAAGAGAGAATATTAAGCTATAAGACCTACGCTGCTGCTAAGGAACAGCGTCTAGGCTATAGAACCGACGCCGAACGACACTATTTGTGTAGACGGCGGAGTGCTATTAAGGATTTTAGGAAAAGACTAGCTAGACGGATAGGCCCCTTACCTAGCATAAACAATAGGGCACTACTACGAACTATATCGCTAGAAGAAGAAGAAAGTATTAACAGTTGTAATAACCTACTCTCGGCAACAGTAGAGGCGAGCACAGATACTGCTATTGTTAGAGGGCGCTGTCTAGCTAGGTCCTAGACCTAAGCCAGCCGTTGCCCTAGGGATTGCGACTTAGCAGCGCTAGTACGACCCCTTACCCTGTACAGAGGAAGGACCCTATAGCCCTACATAGAGGGAAATAGCCGCCCCTCTATACGTAAGGAAAACTCTGTATCCCTGTACAGAGGGAAACTCCTAACCCTCTGTATAGAGCAAAATCTCTATATCCCTATATAGAGGGAAATTGCTAGCTTAGCTTTATAGGTACAAATTGTACAGCAGCGGACGAAAAAGGAAATGCCTATTAGTTCCTTAATATAGATACCTAGCTTTAAGTTTCTAAACCAAGATTCTTAAACCCTTACATTAGGAACTAATCTTACTGTTAGTAACTATAGTAATATAACGAAGATAGACAGCGACATCCCTATAGAACCTACAGCTATACAGGACTATATACACTATATATATACAGAGCTGCTAGCATGCAAGACCTAGCTCGAACAGCAAGTAGGCTACTAGGCTGCGATAATTTCCTAACAGGAACAGGAGCTCTAACAGCTTAGGGCGTCTAATTGCGATCCGACCCCTACGACGATAACAACGAATACGACAGCCTATACTACAGCTATAAAGAGCAAACTCCCCAACGTTACTACCTACGATAGTAAGGCATCGGCTAAGTACCCCTCCCAGGCTGCCTAGATATGCTCTAAGCTTCTAGTCAATTTAGGAGTATACCTAACTAAGCTAAACAAGGTAGTATATCTCTTTAGGAGGTAAAAGGGCAAGGCAGCAGCACGAATGCTGCTGTGCTACGAAACGGCTATTGCTAACCTAGCAATAGCAACTACGACGATGCTCTAGGCAGCTCTCGACAGGAGCTATAAGGACGTAGACTGCGAAAGCCGAGCCCTCGTATAGGTTAATACTATAAAGCAAGGACGCAAGACTGTACGAGAGTTCCTCGCAGAATACGATTAGACCCTAGTAGAGGCAGGAGGACTCTAATAGGAGGACAGGGTAAAATTTACTACCTTAGAGGTAGGCTTCTCTAAGGAGATTATAACAGGACTAGTAGGCATAATACAGCTAGCCTTATACAAGGCGTTCTGTAATCTCCTTAGGATAATCGACGACTAATAGCGTAGGCTCGGACGGATAAGCTATGCCTACGAGATACGACAGCCTATCTATCGGCAGCAGGACGCTATAGACTAGGAACTAACAACAACGACGAGAGTAGCGGCAGCCGTTACTATACAGCTAAGAGCTAGCGCCAAAAGGGCGTAGTAGATAGATACAGCTACCTTTAACAAGAGACAGACAGAAGGGAGCTACTACTAGTGTAGCCAGATAGGGCACACTATATAGAATTGCGGACTTTTGCTAGTAGAGAGACCTAGGGGATAGCCGAACACTGCGAGGGTAGCAACTACATCGCCCTAATACGAGACCTAAGAGTCCCCTTTGGACGACAACGAGTTAGGAAAAGAATAGCCTCTAGGCAAAAGCTTAGCTAGAGGTATATACGAGATAGATTGCTAAATTAAAGTACTACTTAGCTATCTTTTAAGAGCAACTACATAACGACTATGCCGTTTATTATACGACCTACACTAAACGGGACCGCTACTGCGCAGACGCTAATCGACATAGGGTGTTTAGTGTACAGAGTAATTAGTAAAGACTTCGTACAGAGACACTGTATTAAGACGACCCCTACTATACCGGTACGTATACTAGGCATTACTAGACAAGGACTAGACACTACCTATATAGTAAAAGTAACAATAGAGCTGCAAGGATACTACGAGCAGGACTTATACCTCTACGTCGTATAGGACAAGTTAGGATATAACCTAATATTAGGGAAGCTATAAATAGAGCACTAGTAGGGCAAGCTAGACGTCGGACAAGGACGCTTGTACCTGGCAGCGACGAAGCAGAGGCTTCTAGACTAAAAGAGAGTTCCGTAGGGCGGTAGCGCTAAGGCCGAAACTAACGCCGAGATCAACACTGCAACTACGGATATTAAGAAGGCTTTAGCGCCTAAGAAAGCGACGGACCCCTATATAAAGCTCCTATTGGAATACGCAGAATACCTAGACCTCTTTGAGCTAAATTTGCCCTTGAAACTGCCTCTGTACTAAGGAGAAGGGATTGACTATAACATCTAGCTAGAGCCCCGTCTAGATAGGAGCCTACCTAAAGTACTATACGGCCTGCTATATAGTATATCCTCTAGAGAACTCCTAGTACTATGCAAGACACTAGACGACCTACTTGCTAAAGGTTTTATTTGCGCAAATATATTATTTATAAGAGCCCTAGTACTGTTTGTCTATAAGGAAGGCTCGGCTAGCTTACGCTTTTGCGTAGACTATAGAGACATTAACGCAATTACTAAGAAGGACTAGTACCCCCTGCCCCTTATTAAGGAGACCCTCGGACGGATTAGCAAGGCAAAGTAGTTTACTAAGCTTAACGTAGTCTCGGCCTTCTACAAGATACAGGTTAAGGAGGGCTATAAATAGATAACTGCCTTCTATACGAGATATAGTCTTTTTAAGTAGCTTATTACCCCCTTTAGCCTTGCTAACGTACTAGCAACCTTCTAGAGGTACATTAACAGGTCCCTGTAAGGGCTACTAGACGACATCTGCTCTATATACCTCGACGATATACTAGTATTTACAGACAGTACCTATACGGACTACGTACAGGACGTTAAGAGGGTATTGGACCGACTGCAACAGGCTGGATTGTACCTCGACATCGATAAATGTAAATTTGGTATATAGTATACGAAATACTTAGGGTTTAATATTAAGATAGGGAAAGGTATTAGTATAGACAGGAAGAAGATTAATGCTATTAAGCAATAGAAGCCCCCTACAAGTGTTAAAGGCGTACGAGAATTCCTTAGGTTTGCTAACTTCTACTACTAGTTTATACAGAACTACTCGGAGATCGTATACTCCCTAGTCGAGCTAATATATAAGAACAAACAGTTTAAGTAGACGGACGAGTATAATAGAAGCTTTAACAGGCTAAAGGAGCTCTTTACTATAGGACTAACGCTTGCTGCCTTCGATCTAGAACATACGACAATACTAGAAACCGACTCCTTAGGGTACTATATAGGAGGTATCTTGTCGTAGGTAGGCCTAGATAGGCTCCTGTACCTATATAAGTACTTCTCTAAGAAGAACTCTCTAGCCGAATGCAAGTACCCTATCTATAACAAGGAATTGCTAGCAGTCGTACAGTGTTGCAAAGCGTAGGATAGAGAACTCCGCTTAGTTCCTAAGTTCCTTGCCCTAGCCGACTACAAGAATCTCGAGTACTTTTTGCAACCCTAGAGGCGTTCTAAGAGATATATACGATAGGCAATGTACCTAAGCCGATTTAATATAACACTCTAGTATCGTAAGGGAAAGGACAACAGCAGGACTGACGCACTATCTAGACGAGATTAAGACATACTAGCGACTTACGACAACGACCGACTAAAGTTACAAACATTCTAGATGTTTAAGAAAGAACTAGGCGAAGAAACTATCTGCCTAGCAGTAGTATATATATAGGAACCCTAGCTACAGACGTAGGAAGAGGCAGTAGGAAGGGACGACGTTTAGTAAGGTACCTATATAGCGATTTAAGGAGGACAGCGGAAGCTCCTAGCAGAGCTCTACCTTAAGGTATTAGTAGCAGAGTGCACAGTAGACGAGGAGAACAACCTAAAGTTGAGAAATCGGATTTAGGTCCTAGCAGACAAGAAGCTCTAGACGAGCTTAATCTAACATTAATACGACTTAATAGCAACTAGACATCTAGGGCGCGAGGAGATGTATAGTATCGTTACTAGGGACTACTACTAACTAGCGATAGCGAGGGATATCTATAGGTTCGTACAGAACTATAATGTCTACAGACAGACGAAGCCCTAGCGTAAACTAAAGCACAGGCTGTTAAAACCCCTACCAATACTAGACCGGCCCTAGTAAGACCTAACAGTAGACTTTATTACAGACCTCCCTAAGAGCGACAGACGACGAAACATTATAGTAGTTACAGACAAGCTAATAAGGGGGGTAATACTAGAGGGAATAGACTCTATTACAGCCGAGGACACTGCCTAGGCATTTATAAGGACGACGTTTAGCAAGTATAGGTTCCCTAGGTTAATTGTGTCCGACTAGGGTATACAGTTTACAAGCTAGCTCTAGGCAAGGGTCTGTTAGTTGTTAAATATAGAACGTTGCCTATTAACTATATAGTACCTATAGACAGACAGCGCGACAGAGAGAGTTAACTCGACATTAGAAGCGTACCTCTAAGCATACGTCGATTACGACTAGACGAATTGGAACTGCCTCCTCCTTATAGCAGAACTAGCTATTAACAGCTGTATAGCTAACGCTACAGGACTGTCCCCCTTTTTTATAACCTATAGATACGACTACTCCCTACTCCTACTCACCCTAAGCAGCGCTACCTTACGCCCTGTACGATCCCCGATTTAGCAGGGAGAAGCTATTATACAGACGATTACGAACGCCTATTATAGGCAAAAGCGAGTCTAGCTATAGCTTAACAGAATGCAGAAGAGCAGACTAACAAGGGACAGCAGGCTGCACTAAGGTACAAGGCAGGAGATAAGGTCTAGCTAAACTAGTGCAATATCTGTATAGACCGGCTAAGCAAGAAACTAGATTGGAAGAACTGGAAGTTTACAGTAGTCCGGCTAGTAGGGACATACACTATATAACTAAACACTCCTCTAGGGATTTACCTAGTTTTCTATATAGACCTCGTACAGCCAGCATATACGGACCCCCTACTATACTAGACGACGGACGACGCGCGCCCCCTAGCGATTATTACTAAAGGCTATAAAGAGTATAAGGTAGAAGAAATCCTTAAGAGCCGAAGGACGTAGAAGAGGATTAAATATCTAGTTAAATAGAGAGGGTAGGCAGAGTCTACGTAGGAGCCGTACGAGGCCCTCTAGGACATATCTACGCTAGATAGGTAGGGGGAGAACTATTCCCCTAGCTAGTTGCAGTAATACTGTACTATATAGCGAGATAGGCACAGTCTACCCTAGGTATAGGAAAGCCGCTAGCAATATTAGGTCACTAAAGGGTTGGGAATCGAGGTATAGGACCCTACCGAGTCCTACCGATACTACACTATATAGAAAGGGATAGGAGGGAGAGAACAGCTAGGAGACAGGTAGGAATAAGAGTAAAAATAAGAAGGGAATAAGAGCGGAACTGTCCGAAAACCTTTATATACTATCTTAGGGGTGGCTTACTAGCCGCTACCCCCTAGGACTAGGGCAGTCGACAATAAGGCTACCGACTCCCTGTCCAAGATCTCGATAATCTCCTAGTCGGCTAGGGGCCTACCTAGCTTACTATCCTAGAGCAAGGCTACCCCCCTACAGGCCTCCCCTATACAGCGGTAGGAGCAGTAGAGAGAGCCGTCCTTCTACTTACACAATGTATATACGCTAGCCTAGAAGCTAGGCAGGCAGTACAGGCTAAGCGAGCCCTAGAGGGAGTTAGTATAGGCAGTGTAGGCCTAGCTACAGGTAGCAATAAGGATAGCGTTAACGTACAAGGGGCAGGCTATAGCGACCTGCTAAGGCGTAATACGAGCAGAGTCGTACTAGAAGGAGTAGAATAGCAGCTTAGCAGCATCCTACTACTTACTAGTATAGTACCTAGGACATTAGCTAGGACTATACAGGAGGGGAGGGCCTGTACGAACTGGAACTAGAGTTGCTAATTAAACTAGGCATTCTACTCCTAGAGGTAGAAGTGCAGAGAGACGCTAGCTAGACAGTAGGCGGACAGGCTAGCAACTACGAGGGAACTACAGTAGGACCAGGCGGACAGGGTACAGGGCATAGTAGTGTTAGTAGTATTAGTAGTGTTAGTAGTACTAGTAGTATTAGTAGTAGTAGTTATAGTAGTAGTAGTAGCAGACAGGTAGTAGGAGGAGGGAATAGAAAAGGGAGAGGAAAGGAAAAGATAGAGGGAGGCCTAGTATTTAGGGATGTAGGTTGCCTGCTATACGAGGCAATACTAATAGGGCAGCTGCTACTGCTATATAAGGGAGGGCGAACAAGGCAACCGCTACCTAGTACGCAAACGAGCGACTACCCTTTAGATAACTAGACAAGGACGGGAAGGCAGCAGCTACAAGAGGAACGCTAAGAGCCTAGGCTGTACAACGCTAGGCCGTATAGAGGAAACACTACAAGAAGGGAGGAGGGTATTGTTAGGGAGCGCCGTCTAGCTAGGTCCTAGACCTAAGCTAGCTATCGCCCTAGGGATTGCAACTTAGCAGCACTAGCACAACCCCTTACTCTATATAGAGAAAGGACCCTATAGCCTTATATAGAGGGAAATAGCCGCTCCTCTATATATAGGGAAAACTCTGCATCCCTGTACAGAGGGAAACTCCTAACCCTCTATATAGAGCGAAATCCCTATACCCCTATATAGAGGGAAATTGCTAGCTTGGCTTCGTAGGTACAAATTGTACAGCAGTAGACGAAGAAGGAACTACCTATCAGTTCCTTTATATAGATACCTAGCTTCAAGTTTCTAAACCAAGATTCTTGAACCCTTATAGCTATTATCCTTCTAATTACGATCTACCCTCTAGAGGGCTCGGGCCAGCCTCTTTAGTTGAAAGCGTTTATCGATATAGGAGCTTTTATTAGTGCTGCAATCTACTATCGACTAGTTTGGAAGCTAGCGAAAGGATATAGTTACCTAGTAGAGTTAGCGTCGCCGACGCGAATTTCGGTATACAATAGACAAGACATAGAGAGTGTTACATAATACGGATGTGGATGTAGACAGCTAGCAGCTAGGCTTGGCAGGGCCAGGCTTGGCGTACACTCAAATACCTCCACCTCTGCTTGTACGTAGATTCTTCCCTCTCTAGCCTTGGATATAGTTATTAAAGACGGGTATTAACCTAGAGTCTACCTTAGTCAGATTATTATATCTAAGGCTCACTTTAACAATACCTGCACTACGCGAAAGAGCCCGTTGAATTACATCCGGGTACTCAATTAACGTACGTGCAACTAACCCAGAGTGTGTACTACTACTCTACCCCCCCTCTCCCAATCGAGAAGAAGAGAGAGTTTTAGGGAAGAGAAGTGCCCCTATTAAGAAGAAGAGTTTTAAACAGAGAGGTCCATTACAGAGGACATTAAGAAGAAGAGTTTTAGGGAAGAGAAGTGCCCTAATCGAGAAGAGAGAGAGTGCCCCTACGAGCAGATCGTACGAGTTTTGAAGTTTTAAGAAGGACGAGAAGGACGAGAAGGATAAGAGCGACGATAATGTAGGAGCAGCGAGAACGAGGAGCGAGAGCGAGGAGTAAGAGCGACGACGATAGAGCGACGACAACGAGAGCGCACCTAGCAGGACCTAGGGTAACGACATTTGTTTTTTTCAGGTCTTTAACAGACTATTCTATTTGGACAAGGCCTATCGAGAAGTTCAGCAAACGAGGCAAAGCACGACACGAGCAGCGCGACCAGCAGCACAATCGAGACGTACAGCAAAGCAAAGGTATAGCATTAGGCAGAGCACCTAGGCCGAGCACCTAGGCACAAGCACCTAGGTACAAGAACACAGGCAGAGCAACGAGCACGAGCATAAGGCAACACAAGGCAGCTACTGTAGACAATACAGGCACTGTATGCTCAGAAAGGCTGCTGCAGACAGGTACAGCTGCTGCAGACAGGCACAGCTGCTGCAGACAACAGAGGTACAGCTGCAGGCACAAGTACAAGGTACGAGCACCTAGGCACAGAGCACAAGGCAGAGCTGCAGACAACACAGAGCTGCTGCAGACAACAGGCAGCTACAGAGGCATAGCTACTGCAGGCAATACAGACAAAGCACAGGCAAAGCGACGGTCGAGAAGCGAGCGACTATCCGAGAAGCGAGCGACCGTCTAAGAAGCGACGCAGTTTGAAACCTCAATAACCTCTACGACCCTGACGGCCTCTGCGACCCCGACGACCTCCGAGACCTCTGCAACCGTTTAAGAAGCGACGGCTTAAGAAGCGACAGTTTGAGAAGCGAGCGACGGCTTAAGAAGCGAGCGACGGCTTAAGAAGCGAGCGACTGTCGAGAAGCGACTGTCGAGAAGCAACTGTCCGAGAAGCGACTGTCGAGAAGCGACCGTCCGAGAAGCGACAGCTCGAGAAGCGACAGTTCAGAAGCAGCACGTGTTTGCAAAGCAACCTCTACAAGCCTCGACGACCTCCGCGACCTCTGCAACCTCCGAGAACTCCGCGACCTCTGCAGCAAACAAGGCAGCAAACAAGGCACCAAAGCGACGTCAAAAGGCACGAGATTAAGACTCAAAAAGGCACGAGATTAAGGCTCAAAAAGGCACGAGATTGAGGCTCAAAAAGGCACGAGATTGAGACTCAAAACGCACGGAAATTGAAGCTTAAAAGCGACCTCAAAAGCGACCTGTTTAGTACGACCCAATTGGCCAAAAGCAATAGCAAAGCGCACTAAAATTGAAGCTGGATTTGCGACCCCTAGGACCTGGTTTGAAGCGACCTAGTTTGGCACAATGTAACCCGGTTTGGCACGACGCGACCTGGTTTGGTGCAGGCTGCAAGCAACCTTAGTAGCTGATTGCGATTAATAGATTTATTGCGATTAAGGGCAATCGCTAGTTAGGGAGGGCGGTAGTGATACGGATGTGGATGTAGACAGCTGGCAGCTAGGCTTGGCAGGGCCAGGTTTGGCGCACACTCAAATACCTCTACCTCCGCTTATACGTAGATTCTTCCCTCTCTAGCCTTAGATATAGTTATTAAAGACGGGTATTGACCTAGAGTCTACCTTAGTCGGATTATTACACATTATGTACTATTAAAGACCACTCTCGCTAGCCGCAATACAGAAGCGACGTTTCGAGTTATAGACATCTAACGATTTAACATTATTATAGGACAAAAATAGATAAAGAACTAGAAAGCTATTATCGATATAGACGAAGGCACGATTAAGTTCAAACCCTAGCAGAAGAGCAACACCCTCGCTAGCTTGGTTTTTATCGTTACTGCCAAACCAGACGTTACGGCCGTCGACACAGCTCCGGCTATCTATACCGCTCCTCCAGACGCTATTAGAATAATAAGCTCAGAAGCCCTAACTACCCTTGCGAAGGAGCCGGAGAATAAGATCTACACTATCTCTACAAAGGACATCGAAGACTACTACAAGATAATAGCCAAAGAAGAGGTAGACCTATTAGAGGTATTACTAAAAGAACTCTACTGCTACGCTAATATATTCTTAAAGGCCGATTCTAACCTTCTGCCTCTCTACTAACTAGAATACAATAACAAGATTCGACTAAAGAAAGGAGCTACGCTACTAAGAACCGAACTACTAAGGCGACTGTCGCTAGCCGAGCTAGACTAAGTAGAAGTGTTTATCTAAGAAAACTTAGCAAAGAAGCTTATTACACTAAGCTCTGCCGAGTATGCATTGCTAATTCTTTTTATACGGAAACCTAGAGGCAGCTTCCGGCTGTACGTAGACTACAGAGGCCTTAATAAGGTTACTAAGAGGGACGTATACCTACTGCCGCTAATCGATAAGACTATACAACAGGTAGCGAAAGCTAAGTAGTTTAGCAAGCTAGACATTCGCTAAGCGTTCTAATGTCAAAGGAACGAAGAACGGCAGACTAATCTAAGTACGGAGATGTAATTCAATACTGATGTAACGCGGTACACTTGAGCCAAAAGGGACTGGTCAAGTAACTCGGAAGTGACTTGACTAATGTGTACCAGATATATAAACCTTGGCAAGGCATAGTAATAACACAGGCCAACCCACCCCGTATTACTACCCCCTGCGCTACAGGCTTACGACCTCGTAAGCTGCGCTTACTTACAGGCCACGTATGCTATTGCACAGCCCCCCTATACAGCATACGCAATCAACCCTCCCTAGCAGGTCTGCACACAGCCAGCTAGACCTTTACCGGGTCTGCCTTATTCTGTACGGAGTGGTGGACAAACGGACATACGTCAACGCTGCTTCCACTCTCCTGTTGAAAGATGCGCCCTCTAGGAATTGAACCCAGGCCTTTTATTGTACACTTTCAGCAGTCACTTCCGAGTTAAGTAATATAACGCGGTACATATAAGCCAAAAGGGACTGGTTAAGTAACTCGGAAGTGACTTGACCAATGTGTACCAGATATATAAACCTTGGCAAGGCATAGTAATAACACGGGCCTACCTACCCCGTATCAAATACAGCTTCTTTAATAACTATATTCAAGGCTAGAGAGGGAAGAATCTACATACAAGCAGAGGTGAAGGTATTTAAGTATACGCCAAGCCTGGTCCTGCCAAGCCTGCTACCTTCTAGCATCTTCCAGCCCCCTACCTCTATATCCATATTACAGACAGAAGACCTTACAACATTCGCTATGCGTATAGGCAACTTTAAGTAGCTAGTTATGCCTTTCGGACTTACTAACGCGCCAGCTGTATAGCAGCGCTTTCTAAACTACACCTTTATAGACATACTTAAGCAGTTTGTATCTATCTACCTAGACGACATCCTTATCTATACTAATAGAACAAGAGAACAGCATACAGACTACATCGAGCAGGTGCTAACTAGCCTCTAAGAGGTTAGGTTAAACGCGGATACAAAGAAGAGCGAGTTCTATTAGTCTAAAGTCAAATACCTTAGCCTTATCGTTAGAAAGAAGGGTATCTAGATAGATCCCTTAAGGGTCGCTACTATAGCGGAATAGAAGCAGCCGAAATCTGGAAACACTACCTAGATTAGAGCTTTCCTTAGATTCTATCGCTACTATCGCTACTTTATTAAAGACTTTAGCAAGATAGCAAGACCCCTAAACGAGGCACTAAAGAAGGAGGTAGCTAGCCTATAGAACGAGAGGTGTACAGAGGCCTTTAACTTACTAAAGGCCGCTGTAGCCTTAGCGCTAGTGCTAGCGCACTTCCAGCTAGAAAAGACGACCTACCTAGAGATAGATACTTCCGATACAGTTATAGCAGGGGTCCTTTCTTAGTATAACGACAACGATAAAGCCCTTTATCTAGTAGCTTTCTTTAATAAATCTATAAATAAAGCTAAGCAGAACTACGCTATCTATAACAAAGAGTTGTTAGCTATTATCTAGGCTTTCGAGGAGTAGAAGCCAGAGCTTATAGCTAGAGAAAGTACAGTCTAGGTCCTTACAGACTATTAGTCGCTAACCTATTTTATAAAGATGCAGAAGCTCTTACGCCGCCAGGCTTAGTAAGCCGTCTACTTATCCGGATTCGACTTTAAGATTACTTATTAACTAGGGGCTCAAAACGGAAAGGCTAACGCACTAACGAGAAGAGAAGGGAAGACTAGTTAGTACACGAAGGAAGATCTAAATATATTCTAGAACGTGTTAACTAAGCGAATAGTAGACGCCGAAGTGTTAAAAGAAGTAGGAATCTGTGCCGTAGAGTCAGTAGCCGAAGAAGAAACGCTTTACGAAAAGGTAGAGCGGCTTAACAATTAATAGAAGCTCGGCAGGACCAGTTTAGGGAAACTAATAGTTCTAGAAGAGCTAATTGCAGAAGTTATCTAGCTAGTGTATAGTTCTAAGGATGTCGGCTATGCTAGCACGAAGAAGACAATAGAAGCTATAAGGACAGTCTACTAGTTTCCGCGAATCTTTAAGCGAATCTACCGGTTTATCGCTAACTGTTATATATATTAAGCCGCAAAGCTGCGTTACGGTCTTCTGGCCAGCCTACTAAAGCTACTGCCGATCCCTAAGAAACTATAGCAGTACATTACGATAGATTTTGTAACCGGCCTGCCAGACTCTAATAGATACAATGCTACCCTTAATGTAGTAGATCGGTTAAGTAAGGAACGCTACTTTATCCCCTATCGAGCAAAGGACAAAGGCACTACTATAGAAGAGACTGCGAGGATGCTAATTCAGTACATATAGAAGCACTATAGCCTGCCGGACACTATTACTACAGATAGGGGTTCTTAATTTACTACTAATGTATAGAAGGCTATTAACCAAGTTCTCAGAATCTGCAGAAAGCTTAGTATAGCTGCTTACCCTTAAACGGACAGTTAGTCGGAGGTAGCTAACTGTAAGATAGAGAAATATCTGCGAATCTTCTGCAGTTATTACTAAGAAGACTAGACTAAGGTGTTACCAATAGCCGAGTTCTGCACTAACTTAGCACTGTCTAAAGCTACCTTGCTAGCGCTATTTAAGATAACTTATAGCTATCTTCTACAGATAAGCTTTTAACCGCTAGACGGACCTAGCCCTTCGGAACCTTCTACTACTACCTCGTTAAAGAGAGTCGCCGCCGCTGCAGCAGAAGCGCTTAAGGCTTAGATAGAAGAGGCGGTCCAGATAGCGAAAGGGGCGATAGAATCGGCTTAAGCAAAGATAGTAACTCGAGCTAATAGAAAGCGGTTACTAATAGAATTTGAAGAAGGTTAAAAGGTATAGCTTAATAAGCAGAACCTAAGGCTAAAAGGCAACGCTAAACTTAACTCTTATTACGTAGGTCCGTTTACGATAGTGGAAAAGAGGCCGCCGGTAACCTATCAGCTCTAGCTACTAAGGTCGTTCTGGATCTACAATGCCTTCTATTTAGATCTGTTAAGCCTAGACCCTAAAGATAGCCTTCTAGGGCAGGACTTCGTCGAACCCCTACTAATCGAGATAGACAGTAAAGAAGAAGAGTAAGAGATAGAAGATGTAATAGATATAAGGAAGATAAAGGGGTCTATTAAAGCGAGGATCTTATAGAAGGGGTAGCTAGAAGACTATAAATAGTATCTAGTCGAGAATCTTCAAAACTCGGCGGAGCTGCTAGAAGAGTTCTATATCTAGACTCTGACAAAACCGAGACCTAGATAGCTCTAGAAGCGATAGAAAAAGAAGAAAAGCCGCGTCTGCGCTATCGGTACGAAAACCGAAGAAACGATCGTAGTAGCGGCGCGCTTAGTAACCGTCTTCAACGATATCTACGCTGTCTAATAGCTTTGCTAGACAGATAACGCGGATAAAGTCGAGGACGGCCCTACTGCTTTGACGCAGCGGTTACCGACAGCTTCTATAAAACCAAACGGTTCGGCTAATTGATTTTATAGACAGAGTCGGCGACGCCTAATCCAGGCACGCAGATATGATTCAATACGGCCTTTTTAATAACTATATCTCGAACTAAGGAGGGAAAGGAATCTATGTAGTAGTGGACGAGACCTTTGGGGGGGTAGCGTGCCAAGGCCCGGCTTAGTCCAGAAGGGCCGAGCCGAAATTCCGAGGGTCCACTCTATTACTTAGTCCTACCCCTTTCCACTGCTGCAACACTACCCCCTCCCCTATCAGCGGTCGCCCTCGACTGCTTACTTATCCGTTCCTCCTGTCTTTTTTTTTAATTCAATCGTTACTATCTGAAGTCTTTACTTAGCTTCCATCTAATCCGTTCCAACTGATCGGAGCTAGCGGTTACTAGAGCTGCGGCGTAACCGGTCCGTGCTCTGCCGTAGAGGTCTATATAGATCTATCCGTGGCTCTTTATCTTCTTCTTCTTCTTTCTCCACTAAGGCCCCTACCTACTGCAGTGCTAGCGGCGTCGGTTTCGTTCTTAGGCGAGCCGGCGTTACCAAAAGCACCGGAACCGGTGGTTCTGTCCCGATCTCGACGTCGTTATCCTTTTGGCGAAGCCGACTAATAAGGACGATGCTGATAAGGACGGTGGCCAGGCTTGCCGATCTCGATCGTTTTCACCGATATCTATATCGATAGGGCAGACGCGGTTCTTCTTTTTCTTCCTGATTCGCTAGCTTTATAGCTACTCAGGCCTCGGCTTTTCCGGATTCCGAGCGTAGAACTCTTCTAGCAGCTCTGCCGAGTTCCGCAGGTTCTCGATCAGATACCATTTATAGTCTTCCGGCCATCCCTTCTACGAGATCTTCGCTTTAATAGACCCCCTTACCTTCTTTACTTCCATTACGTCTTCTACCTCCTACTCTTCTTCCTTACCGTCCATCTCGATTAGTGGGGGTTCGGCGAACCCCTGTTCCGGAAGGCCGTCTTCAGGTTCCAGGCTTAACAGATCCGAATAAAAAACATTGTAGATCCTAAACGACTTCGGTAGCTGGAGCCGATAGGTTACTGGCGACCTTTTTTCTATTATCGTAAATGGACCTACATGGCGCGGGTTGAGCTTCGCGTTGCCTTTCAGCCTTAGGTTCCGCGTGTTAAGCTATATCTTTTGGCCTTCCTTGAATTCCAGCAGTAACCTCTTCTTATTAGCTCGAGCTACTATCTTCTTCTAAGTCGATTCTATCGCCTCTTTCGCCACCTTGATCGCTTCTTCCATCTGAGATCGGAGCGCTTCTGCCGCCGCTGCAGCGATTCTCTTCGACGAGGTAGTAGTAGAAGGTTCTGAAGAGCTGGGTTCGTTCGGTAGTTAAAAGCTTATCCTTAGAAGATAGCTATGCGTTATTTCAAACAGCGCCAGCGAGGTGGCCTTAGACGGTGCCGAGTTGGCGCAGAACTCGGCTATCGGCAACACCTTAACCTATTCTGCTTAATGGTGGCCGCAGAAGATTCTTAGATACTTTTCTATCTTACAGTTAGCTACTTCCGACTGTCTGTCGGTCTAAGGGTAAGCGGCCGTGCTAAGCTTTCTACGAATTCCAAGGGCCTAGTTAATAGCTTTCTATACGTCTGCAGTGAATTAAGGACCCCTATCCGTAGTAATAGTGTCCGGCAGCCTATAATGCTTCTATACGTGTTGGATCAACATTCTCGCTGTTTCTTCCGTAGTAGTTCCTTTATCCTTAGCTCGACAGGGGATGAAATGGCGCTCTTTGCTTAGCCGATCCACTACATTGAGCGTAGCGTTATATCTATCGGAGTCCGGCAGGCCGGTTACGAAATCCATTATAATGTGCTGCTATAGTTTCTTAGGGATCGGAAGTAGCTTCAGCAGGCCGGCTGGAAGGCCGTAACGTAGCTTTGCTGCTCGGCACACGTAGCAGTTAGTAATAAACTGATGTATCCGCTCGAAGATTTGCGGAAACCAGTAGGTCGTCCTTATTGCTTCTATCGTCTTCTTCGATCCTGCGTAACCAACATCCTTGGAGCTATAGACTAGCTGGATAACCTCTGTAATTAGTTCTTCCAGAACAATCAGTTTCCCTAAGCCGGTTTTGCCGAGCTTCTGCTGCTGATTAAGCCGTTCCACTTTCTCGTGCAGCGTCTCTTCTTTAATTGGCGGCTCTATTGCACAGATCCCTACCTCTTTCAACACCTCGGCGTCTACTATTCGTTCTGTTAGCACCTTCTGAAACATGTTCAGATCTTCTTTTGCGCAGCTGGTCCTTCCTTCTCTTTTTGTTAATGCGTCTGCCTTTCCATTTTGAGCTCCAGGTCGATAAGTAATCTTGAAGTCGAACCCGGATAAGTAGGCAGCCTACCGGGCTTGGCGCCGTAACAGCTTCTGCGTCTTTATAAAGTAGGTTGGTGACTGGTAGTCCGTAAGGACCTGGATCGTGCTCTGTCTAGCTATAAGCTCCGGTTTCCACTCTTCGAAGGCCTGAATAATGGCTAGCAGTTCTTTATTATAGATAGCGTAGTTCCGTTTAGCATTATTTATAGACTTGCTAAAGAAAGCTACTGGATAGAGCGTTTCGTCGTCGTTAGCGTATTGAGAAAGGACCCCTGCTGTTACTGTGTTAGAAGCGTCTGTCTCTACGTAGATCGTCTTTTCCGGTCTAAAGTGCGCTAGCACTAGCGCTAAGGCCACCGCCTCCTTTAGTCGGTTGAAAGCTTCCATACACTTCTTATTCTATAGGCTAGCGGCCTCCTTTTTCAACGCCTTATTTAGTGGTCTCGCTATCTTGCTAAAGTCTTTAATAAATCGTCGGTAGTAGCTGCAGAACCTGAGAAACGCTCTGATTTGTGTAGTGTTTCCGGATGTCGGTTGCTTCCATTCTGCGATGGCGGCCACTTTTAACGGGTCTATCCGAATTCCTTCTCTTCCGACAATAAGACCGAGATATTTGACTTCGGTCTGATAGAACTCGCTCTTCTTTGTGTCCGCGTTCAATCCGAGCTCGCGGAGTCTCTTTAACACCCTCTTAATGTAGTCCGTGTGTTGCTCTCTCGTTCCTTCGGTGTAGATCAGAATGTCGTCTAAGTAGATTGAAACGAACTGTTCTAGCATGTCTATAAAAGTGTGGTTTATAAAGCGTTGCTATATAGCCGGCGCATTAGTAAGTCCGAAAGGCATTACCAGCCACTTGAAATTGCCTATGCGCGTAGCGAATGTCGTAAGGTCTTCCGTCTGTCCTTCTTCGTTCCTTAATCGATAGAATGCTTGGCGAATATCCAGCTTGCTGAACCACTTAGCCTTAGCTACTCGTTGTATGGTCTTATCGATTAGAGGCAGTAGATACACATCTCTCTTAGTGACCTCATTGAGGCCCCTGTAATCTACGCACAGTCAGAGACCACCTCCGGGTTTCCGTACGAAAAGAATTAGTGACGCATATTCTGCTAAGCTTGGCGTAATAAAATTCTTCGCTAGATTCTCTTAAACAAACACTTCTACCTAGTCCAGCTCGGCCGGCGACAGTCGTCTTAGGGGCTCGGTTCTCGGCAACGCAGCCCCTTCCTTCAGCCTGATCTTGTTGTCGTATCCCGGTCGGTAGAGCGGCAAGAGGTTGGAGTCAGCCTTTAAGAACACGTCGGTGTAACTATAGAGTTCTTTCAGTAACACCTCTAGTAGATCTACTTCTTCTTCCGCTATTATCTTCCGGTAGTCTTCGATGTCTTTTATTAAGATAGCGTAAATCTCGTTGTCTGGCGCCCTCGCGAGGGTCGTCAAAGCTTCTGAACTTATTATTCCGATCGTGTCTTAAGGGTCGGACCGATCCTTTGGAGCCACTTCGATAGTCGTAACGTTCGGTTTAACGTTGGCGACTGTGACCGGTTTGGTGACTGATTTGACGGCGGCGGAGCCGCTGATTAGTGTTCTGAATCCGAGTATGCCTTTACCTACGTCAATAATTGCTCCCTGGTTCTTTATCTATTTTTGTCCTATAATAATGTCAAACCTTCCGATATCCATAATTCGGAACGTTGCCTCCGTAGTGTGACCTGCCAGGGTGGTCCTTAATAGCATATAGTGCGTAACACTCTCCGTGTCCTGTCCGTTGTATGCCGAAATCCGTGTCGGCGACGCTAGCTCCACTGGATAGCCATATCCTTTTATCAGCTTTTGAACCAATCGATAGTGGATGGCCGCTCCGATAAGGGCCCCCGTATCGATAAAAGCTCTTAGCTAAAGTGATTTGCTTGATCCATTAAGGGGGTAGACAGTAATTAGAAGGATAATAGCTGTTTCTGTGTTTACTTCCACCGCTGCTAAGAGCGGATCGCTGCAGCTGTTGATGCTCTTATATTTCTGTAACGTGGTTCTTGTTGGTGCCCTGTTTTCTACGCTGGATAGGGGGCCTATCCATCTAGCTGGTCTTTTTCTAGGATTCTTAGTGGCACTCCACTGTCCACGCTGTCGGTGTCGTTCGGAGCCGGCTCTATAGCTTGTATGGTCTTTCTTAGTAGCTGTAGCTGCTTTATAACACGATATTCCTGCTTCTGCTTATCTAATGCTTGGCATCTCGTAGCGATGTAGCTAGGCTTTCTACACGCGTAGCAGGTGGGGACGAACGACGAACGCGGTAGCTAATAAGATTGCTGCAGAGGTGCTCTCCGGAAAGGTGCCGGGGATCTCGTTGTCTGCGTTATTAACGGCTTCTAGTTCGATTCGCGTAACTTCGCGTAAGCGCTTAGGTTCCGCGCAGTAACTCTCGCTCGGTGCACGAAGCTCTTAAGGTCTTCGTCTTCTACCGACGCCATAGCTGCTGCGAGTTCAGGGTTCAGCTTCTGTCTTAATAGATAGAGCTGCTCGTCTTCTGCCACTCGGGCCCTAATCGCATATTTCCTAAATAGTCCGTAGAACTCTTCAAACGTCTGCCGGTTCTGGTTGATCTTATCCAGCTGCTTACGGGCCGTCTTCTTCCGGAAGGGGTCTCCGAAACGTTGATCTAGTGCTTTGATCGCTTCCTTGGCGGTTACCTCTTCTAGGTCCGCTACTAGTAAAAAAGCTTTACCTTCTAATCGCGATTCCAGGTACGCTAATCTATCTCCAGCGCTGTTTCCCGCATAGTCTCGATCTATCTTGTTCTTTATCTTCTTCTTAAATGCTTCCCAATCCTTAGGATCTCCGCCTCTAAACGCTAGTAGATCCGGTAGTAACGTTATTAACGTGCCGCCTTAACTGTAGGCCGCTGGTAAGGCGGTCTCTGCTTGTTCTTCTCGATGCGGTGGCGGCGACGTCGCTCTCTCTATCTCAGCTAGCTGAGCCTTTATCGCTTTCAGTTATGCTAGTCGGTTTGCTGCTTGGTTTTCCAGCATATCTATAATGGTCTCTGCCGATTCTTTCTCGGCTCTTACCGCTTTAATTTCCTCTCTTAACTATCTCTTTTCTTCTAGGGTTCTGTAAAACAGCTTCTTAATAAGGTCTATGCTGTCGTAGACCTTTCCTACTCCGTTCTCGTTTACGTAATCCTTAAGTTCCTCGAGCGTACAGTCGTAGATTTTCTTGTATTCGCTTATTTGTTCCTTAATCTCTGCGGTCTCTTCTGCTGTAAAACCTCTAATAACAAACTTATTATCGATGACACTAGAGCGCCTGCTCGCTCTTTTAGTCTTTTCTCTTCTGCTTCTGCTTCGGCCTATAACTCCGCTCTCTACCGCTAAGAAGCTCTCTATAGCTTTCTTACAGTGCTGGGGTTGTTTGGTTTGGTGTGTTGGTGCGCGTGCGTTATTCGGGGGTCCAGATGATTCAACGGTCCCTTTTGCGCAGCGCGGTAGTAGTGTAGGGAGTGAGTTCGAGATATAATAATCCGGGCACGCAGATATAATTCAATACGGCCTTTTTAATAACTATATCTCGAACTGAGGAGGGAAAGGAATCTATATAGTAGTGGACGAGACCTTTGGGGGGGTGGCGTGCCAAGGCCCGGCTCGGTCCGGAAGGGCCGAGCCGAAATTCCGAGGGTCCACCCTATCACTCAGTCCCACCCCTTTCTACCGCCGCAACAACGCCGGCTTTGCAGTAGCGCTTAAGGCCTTAGTAAGAAAGAAAAAGAAGAAGAGATAGAGCGCTGCAGATGCACCTATATAGGGCCTTCTGCAGGGGCGCATAGACTAGCTGCAGTACCGATTAGATAGCTGTTAGCTTAGACTAGATAGCTCCGATTAGCTAGATTCTAAGTAAACGACTTTAAGTAGCAACGATGTAAGAAAGAAGCAGATAACAAAGAAAGATGTTTTTGAAATAGAAGAAAAGAAGGGGTAACGTCGATTTTAAGAGGAATTTTTGCGGAAAGAGCTGCGAGCCGGACGGAAAAAGAAGAAGAAAAAATAGAATAAGAAGATAAAGAAAAAGAGGACGAATAGAAGAACAAAAAGAGGCAAAGACAGATAAATAGATAGAAGAATAAGGAGACTTAATTGGCTAGAATAACATAAAGGGGCAGAAGGGATAAGTAAGCGGTCGAGGGCGACTGCTAATAAGGGAGGGGGCTAGTGTTACGGCGGCAGAAAGGGGTGGGACTAAGTAATAGGGGTAGACCCTTGGAACTTCGGCTCGGCTCTTCCGGACCGAGCCGGGCCTTGGCACACCACCCCCCCAAAGGTCTCGTCCACTACCATATAGATTCCTTTCCCTCCTTAGTTCGAGATATAGTTATCAAAACAGCCGTATTGAATCCTATCTGCGCGCTCGGATTACTTAGCGCAGATAGCATGTTTCCTAAACTGTCTATAGAATTTATCAAACGAAGGATAATTCTTCTAATAGACTATATCAAGCTGGTTACGGTAAAGGCTATTTTAAGCTAATTAAAACGCGTTCCAAAATGTCATGCCTAGTTTTTGCGAACCAGCTGCCTATTTCGGATGTCTAGCAATTTGTCTGCTTTGTCGTCGACTTTACAAAGTCGTAGTGCAAAACCTCGCAAATCTAGGTTAAGAATTTATTGAATGATAGTTTGCTCTTTGGTCTCTGTAAGTTTGCGTTGTATTGAGTAGCTATTTAGCCGATATGTAGTTCTGTAGTGTCGAGAGCTTAGCGTTAAACGAGTGACTTCAAACAACTTAGCAGCGCGTTTCAGGCTTCAAATTTTGCTACTCTAGGAGGCATATAGGGCACGAATCAGTCAGCCTTCTCAATCGGACAATTGACTGTCTTGTTGTTGAGACATGGTATGTTGATTAACAAGTTGATAGTGCTAAGAAAATTCCGCTCTGTACATAGTATTGCCAAGTATGTGGTTATATACGTTAGCTGGTTGTGCTCAGAAAATTCTGCCATCCTGAAGATGCTGCCAAACTGATGGTTATATGCGTTGGTGCTTGGCTTATTTGCACGGTGCTGCAACGGTTGGGCCGCGATGGGAGCAACACATTCCCACTGCCAGCACGAGATTAGGGTCACGGGTTCCGCGATCGAGGCTGCACGTAGACCAACAAGCTGCATGGCCAAGGGCATAGGAGGTGAGGCTTCGCGGCTGCTGCTCCACGAGTGAGCCATCGCTTGCGCCAGCATCACCACGACAACAAGAGCACCAGACAACATGAGGACTATGACCGGACTTGTGCAAAATATCGCTGCTCTAGGCAGGCAGTTGCGTGCCGCATTCCATCGCCAGTAGACGCGATCCTGTATTCGAAAAGTGGTATCAAGCTCCCATAAAAAAATGCCCAGTCCATCTAGCCTGTACCGTGCACCAGACAGCCTTCCTGTCAGCCCAGCGCCTCGCTAAAATACTATTGATACATTTGGGTAGGTCGAAGGAGTAAGAGAGGCTCGGTGCGCATGCAGACAGGTCGAGGCAGCCGGCAGTCCTGCGGAATGCAATCACCGTCGTGGTGGGAAGCAAGATTCTGGGGGCGATCACGCCGCAGCAGCCTGGGGTGCTGGCGAGCTTTGCATGCCCGTCATCATCGTGTCTTCGCCAAGGTGGGAAGGGCTTCGCTCACTGGGGAGAGCACTCGAGGCGTTTACTGGTTTGGCATCGCTACTGCTGTCCGACTTGACATCTCCCGGAAAGCCTGGGTCACGGGGGGGAGCTTTCCAGGACGACATGGACCAAACCGCGCCTGTGAATGACTTGAGGTTGAGGGACTTTTTGCCCCATTTGCGGCATGGCTTGCCAGTGCGGTCCAGAGCACGAAGGTTGGCGTTGATGTTGCCCGTGTTGGCCTTGGGGCCCAGCTTGTGTGCTGGTATCGCATTTGGGCGGGCTGCTGGGCCATTTGGTCCATCGCCTGTACGGTCGATGGTGCCGTCGGCTCTGCATGTCGAGTCAGTATGTGAGGATGCGGGGCGGTGCAGGCGTGGGCGCGAACACCTGCTGCAAATCTGTCCACCGACTGGCGCACAAGGATTCGGCAAGGCGGGGTGTGGATGGTGTGGCTTGTACGGGTGTACCTACAGTCGGGGCTTCTTCTTGGGACCTGGTCGACCGCGCTCGCGTGGTGGAGCGTTGGGGTCGATGGATGGCGGTGCTCGCTTGCGACCACTGGCAGCAGCGCCGCCCCTTTTCCGTCGGCCATCGACCTTGGGTGGTGGGATGGAGAGAGCGTCGGCCGCATCGCCATTCGTCGGGATGGGGGTGGCATTTGATTCGGACGACTTGTCGTTGATCTCTGGCGGTTGCACTGATGGCGAGGGTTCATTCTTAATGGAAATCACCACTCCGGGCGCAGTCGGCGTGGAGGCTGATGGCCATTCACGAAGCAGCTTGCCGTCAATCTTGAGCACTACGGGCAGGCTCTTCTTGCCAGCCGTGGTCGGCGACATGATTGGTGGTGGTGGTGGTGGTGGTGGTGGTGGGTGACCAGGTGGTGGCGGTGACCTACAAGCAAGGGGACGGGGTCAGCGGCGGTGCGAAAACAAGAGCAACGATTGCATCTTCGAAGGCTGAGACCGGACTTCCGGCTGCGAGACAACGGCCTTGGCCCGTCACCAAGCGGCCGCGGTGGGTGTAGACGGGTGTCATGGAGCTACTGACCGCGATGGCAGAGACGATTCAGTGGTGTTGTGATGCGGTGGTGGGCTGGTGGATGGCACAGAGACGGCATCTCGGATGCTTCTGGCACAGCGGCCTCATCCGCATCTCTGCCATTCTGCGTCGCGGCTTTGTTGAAACTCTCCAATCCGCAAGTCAGCACTTCCCATTTGGTGTGAACGCGCGCTTGGACACTTTTTCGGGAGCCGGGTTGGTCGGGTGGAGGCCCACGTGAGCTGGGACATTAGCTAATGCACGGCGATAACTAACTGATGACCATACCATTTTGTCGACCCCCGAATCGCAGCATAACACTGATGCGTACGGGAACGATCATGAGCGGCAGAACAATGCTTGGAAACAAGCGACAGAGCAATGCTCGGAAACATCCCCCCCCCCTTCATCCATCGATTGAGTTGAACAGACTTCGCTGTGGAATCGACTCGGTGGTCTGCAGGTGGTCCATTGCGACAGACGAGGACAGCATGCTTAGAGTTTGGGCGGTGGGCGTTGGGCCTTGTCCAGCAGAGTGAGTTCTGGTTGGAGCATTCACGATGAAGAAATGTTCTGGAGGAGTTAGTCGTAACTACATGGTAATACGATCGTGATGGTGTTTTCAATTGATAACTAGTTACACGTATGCAAGCGCATGACGACATGCCTGGAAACATTGCTCGCAGAAGATTCGCCACGACATGTCAAGATCGATGTCTGGTGATGCTGAGGCGTCCGGGCAATCGGGTGGTCCATCGCCGCCGGAGTTCGGTGGTTATGCCCTGTGGCTTGCTCCTGCATGCTGCTGGCCTAAGCGACCGAGGGGTGGTGACGGTCGGCGGTGCGCAAGTCAATCAGCTCTCTGGGACCTACGGAGATGAAATCCAGCATACACCTACACCGCACTGCACTAGGTTACCATGTATACGAAGCAAAATGCGGTCTTCCACTGGTGTCCGTCGCCTCTTGGTGCTGATGGACGAATGGAGGAGCCCAGATCATGCTCTTCGATAAGCCGAACAGGGGGCATTCTCCACCCAGCGACATTACTCATGTTCAATGCAGGCAGCCGTAAGCCTACCGAGATCTGCAAGCCAGTCAGCTTTTGAAAAGCTGCTGTTGAAAGGAGACCAGCGTCGGCATGAAAACTGTTCTCGGGATAGTAGAACAATCATAATGTAGACATGTGAAAAGTACACCGTGACTCTACTGTTCCGACTCTTTCGTCTTTCGTGATTGTTGGGAACAAACATCAACCCTCCTATGGACGCCTCCTTGTCCCATTCGTGTGGCGGCCAAGTGTCGCCATGTCTCTCGAGGTACTCGGTCAACGGACCAATCTTCTACTTCCTCCTTCCCTGCTGCAGAGCCAAGATCTGCACCATGCGCACGAAGATGTTGATAAAGTCCAACTCCAGCGCAATGGACTCGTTGACGGCATCCCGCCGGAACATGCCTCGCTCAGCCATACGTGCGTGAGCCAGGATCTTCTGCGTGTCGTACAAGGTAAAGCCACCAAAAACCGCCAGGCCTCCATAGAGCCAGATATTTTCGGTCCACATCAAAGCTCTGGTAGCAGTGGCTGGAAGCACGAGCGGCGCCAGACCAGACAGTGCCACGATGGCCGCACCCGCCAGCAGTGGTGCGCCGATGTATAGGTACTTTTCTTGCTTGGCCGTAGCACCCACGATTGCGATGGAGCCCATCATGCCAAGGGTGTAAAGACCAGCGCGAGCGAGAATGGCGGGCGAGAAGAACAGCATGGGTGAGAGCAGAGCAGCCTGTGTCAGATTAAACCCAGCCCAGAGAGCATATTTCTGCACGTAGTGGTCTGGAGAGGTCGCGCGGCAGCCCATCATTGTTCCGACAGATCCCACGAGACCGATGCCGAGCACAAGCCATGGGTTGGCGGCCATCAGGCGGTATGACCACCCGTTCGTGTGCAGAGCGCGAGCCGCGACACCGATGATGCCAATGCCGAGGCCCGTGTGGAGGAATGAGTCGTTGAGGTAGGATCGCTCGTAGGATGGCATGCCGCCATCTTCTCGTGTTTCGCGGTTGAAGACGAGGTTGACGGCGAGAATGGTCCCGCCGAAAATGGCGCCGCCGTCTGGAGGGGGTGTGAGGATTGCATTGTGGCGTGGGAGGCGCTCGGGTCGTACTCACAGATCAGTCTCTGCGTCAAATTACCCTGCGCGAGAGGGTTCTGTGGCGCCTGAGTGTGGTATGAGTTTGCATTGTGCCTGAACGACGGCTTGAAAATGCTTTGATGCTGGCTGGGCCAAGCGGTTCGCTGCTTGAACGCGCTCTGCTGGATGGGATGCCTGGCCGAGGCTTGGGTCTGGAAGGCTCGGACGGCCGTCTTGGACGTCTGTGGGAGTTCGCGGGCGAGGACTGATGCGAGCGCGAATGGGCGCCGCATGAGAGACGCCATGTTCCCGACCGGTGATGGATATCCGGGTGGAATGAAGGCTGACGGGAGGTGATGCGCTCAGAGTTCCCCGTCAGCCATTCTTCTGGCACGTTCCTCCGTGGGCCGCCACCAATCAGCTGACACGGAATTTGGTTTTGCATTCAAGTTCCAGGAGTGACGCCGCATGGCTGACGATATGACGATATCCTTTCTCCCGTCTCGATTCGGTGGCGGCTCACATGCCGTGATGCCGCTCATGCCACGACGCACGCTCATGCACATGGCGGGGATGCTGGAGAAAACAGATGGATCGCGCCGTAGGGACGGGTCAACCATAGCATTCGAATTGAACCGTGTGGCTGCAGCTGGCCGTGGGCTGGTCGGCGAGCTCCAGGCCACGTGCAAGTCACTCCAGGCAACGTGCAAGTCACTCCAGGCCACGTGCAAGCCACAATCATCACATCTATCGCCCCGTCACCCAGGCACCGATGTGGTGTCGTTGTCGGCACGCAAGGAGTCACACGGGCCACGGAGTCCCGGAGTGGGAGGCGGGTGTGAACTATGAAGGTCCGGTGGTAAACTCGATCTGGCAACCGTTCGTGGCACACGCATCCAACTGCCAGCTGCTCCTTTCCACAACACGTGGTCCGGAGTGCTGCTCTGCCCGAGACGAAGCCTCGGGCAGACCTTGTCAACGTCCCCACAGGGCAAGGAGTCGGACGCGTCTGGTTGCGGGAGAAGACTGAGGCGGCTGATGCGGTGGGAGAAGACTGAGGTGGCTGATGCGGTGGGAGAAGATTGAGGCGGCTGATGTTGTGGTGATCCGCTTTGACGCCGACACGGTGCTCAGTGCCCTTGGCTGTGGGAAGCACACTGTGCGCGGTGCCCAGTGCACTGAGCTTCCAACAGCTCTCTATATGGATGGATGTTGATACAGCTCGCCGAGTGCTCCCTTAGGGTAGGGAGTGGACACAGCTCGGGGTAGTTAATGCACTGCAAATTCGAAGCTCCCAGCGCCAAGCCGGCCGGCCGTCCGGCGCAACCGACCGTCGAAGCTCAATTGGTGCATGCGTGTGACCTGCGCCACCGTTACGGACAAGAAATAACTCACATACACCGTCACGGACAAGAAATCACTCACGTACACCGTCACGGACAAGAAATCACTCACGTACACCGCTACGCCTCTTCGACATCCCCCCCAACATGGCCGACGAGGAGATGCAGGACGCGCGGGACCTGCCGACCTCCCCCCCAGCCGAGAACAAGACCAAGATTGGCGCCGGTGACGAGACCAGGACCCAGCACAACGCGGCAGCCGTGCGCAGTATCGAAGGCTGGATCATCATTGTCACCAACGTGCACGAGGAAGCCTCGGAAGAAGACGTCCAGGATCTCTTCGCCGAATATGGCGAGATCAAGAATCTGCACATGAACTTGGATCGGCGAACGGGATACGTCAAGGTGGGCGCGAGGCGGGGGGAGAGATGCCTCGCAGCCGGCGTGTGCTGATACCGAGGTCTAGGGCTACGTTCTCATCGAGTATCCGACCATCCAGGAAGCCAAGCGGGCCATCGAGGGCGCCAACGGCGAGAAGTTGCTGGAGCAGACCATCAGTGTAGACTATGCATTCGTGAGGCCGCCGCCAGCGAAGAACGCAGCACCGAAGGGCGGCAGAAAAGGTGGCAGAGATCGGAGTGCCAGTCCCGGCGTCAGACGCAGACGCGACGACGAGGACGAGGATTGACGGCGACGTGTCATTTTTGCACTCCCGGTGCAATGATGGTGCGCAGACGCCGGCTCGGCCACTTTTGAACCACCATCGACCACGGGGCATCTTGGTAGATGGCCGCACGCGATCCGATCGCACCCAGAAACACTCGGCGGGGCAAGACGCGAAGCTGACGCGCCGACTTACCCACCCGTGGTCGGCCGAGATACGTTTGAAATGCCAAGGTACGCCCTCGGCGAGCGGTGCTGTGAAGCGGCCGCTGACAGTATCTGCAGTCCGTTTGTTCTCTGCACACCGCGGTTGCACACATCGGTCTCCTGCGTCGAATGCGGAACTCGTCGAACGATGACTCCACGCTTCAAGATCTGCCGATACGGCGGAAGAGCTGTCTCTCCTAACAACGCAGCAGTGTCGAGACACGAGACGCGTTCGGCTCAATGTCCCGCTTGCGACCTTCTGACTGGCACACAAGGAGCACTATAAGACACTGGGAGCATCATGATGCTCACTCCATTCTCACAATCACCCATCAGACCTGCCCTCATCGACTTGAAGTCGCAAGAGCAATATGTTCTCATAAACCAGGACAAGACAGACTCTTGGTCACCGAATGCGGGCACGTTCACGTAGGACAGCATAAATAGCAGTCCAGCTGCTACGAGAAATGAACGTGGTGGACTGAACCCCAGTGTCCACTTCCACCCATGTGTGAACCTGCTGGAGCAGGTCGTCGCAGTTTCTCGGCTGCCTTCATCACCTCCCAGGAACCTCTCTCCTCACTCGTCACTTTCATGGTGGCATCCCCGGTCACCGTTCCGCCCCTCCAGTCATGCGATTTCTGCATTCCATCAAAACCAAGCCAAAGTCCACAGCGCCGGGAGCAACGGCCACCTCTCCTGCCACTGGGCCAAAATGTCCGGAACCCTCTCATCAAAGCCCGCCCTGCTCGCACTGCCTTGATCAAAGCCATTCGCATGGCCCCCGCTCGCCAGGTAGCTCTCCCTTTCCTCCCGTGCCGCGGCATTCAGTGCATCTGCCAGCTCCAAAATCGCCTTCCCGCCGACCAAGGCCTCCTCGTGATTATCCTTGATATCGACATTAAACACATGCACAGGCCGATTGAGTGGTGAGCCGCGAGACAGGAGGTCGTCCACCACCGCATCCCAACATCTCTCTTCGCATGTGATGACCACGTCCACTGTACCAGCCTCGGTGCCATTGTAGCCCTTATCTTCAGCATAGTCGGCTTCTGGCGGGGCAGCTGCCGCGCCTTGTGGCTGGTGCTGTGCTTGGACCTGAGGATTGACCCATCTCTTACCAACCCTCGGTACGCCAACTTTCCAGTCCTGCCATCGCTCTGGCCCCCACTTGACGTTCTTGTTCCGTTCCAGCATGGGCAGAATTCCGTTCGCGTTGTACAGTCTCTTGTCCTTGGAGAGAAGTTCGTCGTACATGTTGGCATAGCTGGTTGAGTTGAAGGTGTAGATGTTGGGCTGCGAGATGCTGGGTCCCGGGAGCCGGACCAGCGAGCCTGTGCCGAATGAGATTGTCGGGTATGGGCCCGAGGGCGCCGTGGTCAGGCGGAGATGAGCTTCCATGCTGCGATTGTTGTTGGATGCGCAGACGGTGCAGAAGCGCAGCTTGAAGCCGCCGCCGTCTTCCTTCTCCTCCGCCGGTGGCCTTGGTGACGTCTGTGTCGGCGGCGCTGGGGTACTGCTGGTGCTCGTGGTCGTGCCCACTGGCTGCTGCTGCTGCTGCTGTTGTTGTTGTTGTTGCTGCTGCTGCTGCTCCTCTGCGGGCGCCTCCATGTAGGGTGCGCTGGTTCTTGTTTCTTCTGCGGGCGGCGGTGGAGGAGGAGGAGGAGGAGGAGGTGGTGGTGGTGGTGGTGGTGGTGGTGGAGGAGGTGCGGGTGCAGGTCGTCGTCGCGGATCCGAAGATGCCATCTTCTTTGACGAGTGAGTGCGGGGCAGTCGCGGCAGTCGCGGCAGTCGCGCCTGCTGGTGGTGGAAGTGACTTCAATCGAGGGCAAGCGGCAGGCACGTGGCACAGCCAAGAAGGGCAGTCGCGTGAAAGGCGCGTCGTATTCCGAATGGGGAAGGTATAGCGACAGTGCTACGGATGTATACAACTCGTGCTTTCGTGTTATAGTTACAACTTCTCATGTTATAGTTACACCTTCTCATGTTCTAGTTACACCTTCTCATGTTTTAGTTACACCTTCTCATGTTATAGTTACAACTTCTCATGTTATAGTTACAACTTCTCCTGTTATAGTTACAACTTCTCATGGCGGTATACAACTCATGTTGTCGCAGTATACAACTCATACGGTCGCGGTATACAACTCATACGGTCGCGGTATACAACTCATACGGTCGCGGTATACAACTCATACGGTCGCGGTATACAACTCATACGGTCGCAGTATACAACTCATACGGTCGCGGTATACAACTCACGCTTTCGTGGTACACAACTCATGCTTTCGTGGTATATAACTCATGCAACAATGCCCGCATCTACGCCAGGGACGATTTATGCCCCCACACAACTTCTTCACATCATGACTCTGCATCGTGGAACACATCCTCAGCCCCCGTGCTGTCCGTTCTCCGCACGGCATCTCCGTAGCCACCTCTCCCGCCCTCCACCGCAGTAGCTGAGGTCTGACACGTCTGGCTGGGCGCCAGAGGATGTTGCAGAGTGCACGGGGCCATTTCTTCTGGCTGCTGTACTTGTCGCGCTGCAGTTTGCGTCTTTGGGGCAGGTCCATCGGTCTGGATGAAATCGATCAAGTCCGCGTGTATCGTTTGCTGCGGTGCCGACGCTTGTCCGTGAGCTTGTGGCGGGTTGCCTGGGTGCTCCACAGGCAGATCGTGCGAAATCTGGTGCGGCGGTCCTGGCTGCGCTTGGCCGGCCTTCTCGGAGAACTGCTGTCCCTGTCCGGGCAGAATCGGTGCGATGGCCAAAATCTGCTCTATCTGTTTCTCAACCGGTGCGGTGTGATCGACTTCGGCATCGATGACCCAGTCCAGACTCTGTTCATCTCCAGGAGGCGCTGCTCTAAAGAGCTTTGGCCTCCATTCTTGCTCTCCCCTCTCGGCTGCCTCTTTCCTCTGCTCGTCTTCTATACGCGACTTCTCATCCGTGGCCGTTCTCTGGTCAGCCTTTTTGATCGCTGCAGTGGTCGTATGCCACAGCTTCTGGCTCTCCCTTGGTGCCTGCTCTTCCAGAGGTCTGCTCTTCGGAATGCTTGGTTTTGCATGTGTGGCGTCAAAAAGCAGCTCCTTCTTGCCCGTGGAAAGGTCCTTGATGTGCATTTGTCCATTCCAGAATCCACTAAGCTCAAACAAATTCCTGCCCGCCTTGCTGTCCTTGATAAAGCCCCCGATCGCGTTATATGTTCCGCCTACCCAGCCTTTCATCTTGAACTCGATATCGGCCTCGAGACCAGTCTCGGGACATCGCACCACCGCGTGGTCCCCGAGTTCGTATTTCATCTTGCCGAAGAGGATTCCGCGAGCGTACATGTTCGGCTGAGTAACAAAGCTGGTCACAGTCAGTATGTCCCACATCACAACCATGGCCGAGACGTCCGCGACACGTACTATCGTTCGTTCCTGTTCAATAATCTCAAAACTGCAATGCCTTCCATGAAACTGCCCACGCTGTTGCCCAGGAATTTGCTTCGTGGTTTCAATGTGCCGTCTATGCGAATGTGATGCTCTGGCGCCATGAAGAAGTAGCTGCTCTTGGGAGGGTGATGACTGGTCTGCTCAGAGATGTAGTATCCTCGTGTTCCGTCCGGGTAGTCCCAATAGCTTGTGAAAATCTCACCCAAAATCGGGTTGAGCGGCTTTTTGACGCCTGGCGGTTTGATATGCCATCCGCTGATGTAGAACTTGGTCACAGCTACGAATCGTTGGATCGGATCGTCTATTGTCGGGGGTGTAAGGAGAGTTTCGGGGTGTGCCATGAAATTCGTTATGCGCTCCAGCATACTTCGAGGCTCGAGAATGAATGTGGGTAGAGTGACACGACTGAGATCGGCTCCCGGTCTCAGTTGTGATATGATGTGGGTAAGGACGTTGCCTTGCTCGGAGCTGACCACCGTCTCGTCGCCATCTTCAGCATCACTGTGCGCTTCCATACTGGACCGGCTTGCCGAGGTGAGCGAGTTCTTCCTATGACCCAGCACCATTGTGACTGTCTGACAGTAGCACTGTGCTGATGGGAACTAGTGTGGTGGATGTCCAGCAGAATGGGGTGGCGGGGGAGCTGTGTGGTTGTTTGGCTTGTGTTCAAGTGAATGACGCGACGTCAGCCAAGGGGAAGACACAATTCCTGCTACAGTGTGTCTGACATTCGACGACTTGGATGCCACCAAATTCTCACGTTCTGGAACGTTATGCCTACGTGGCAGCTTTCAACGGACCAGAGCAGGCCGAGAGCATCATGTCTTCCTTTTGTCTTTGACAGTTGGTAAACGTCTCTACGCGCAGGGGAAACCAGTCT
The DNA here is from genome assembly GCA_016165855.1 of Pseudocercospora ulei. Taxonomy (NCBI): domain Eukaryota; kingdom Fungi; phylum Ascomycota; class Dothideomycetes; order Mycosphaerellales; family Mycosphaerellaceae; genus Pseudocercospora; species Pseudocercospora ulei. Next base: position 4,414,411 of record JACWNB010000003.1, read on the forward strand.
GCGTGGAAGGGTCCAAGTATTTTTAGGCACGATTTTGGCAGAATCTATATAACCAATAGGCTGGCCACAACAGTAGACCGGCCACTTTTTGTTGGCACGATCAACAACAAATCATTCATTTTCAAAGCTGTCAACTATATAATTCTCAAATATTACGCCTCTGTTAGATGAATATGACCACTTTCAATACGCGGCTAGGGGACTACGAATACTTGGCTACATTGTTTAGGCTAAATAGAGCCATAGCAACCTTTTAGAGATATATTAATTAGGTACTATAGGGCAAACTCGACGTCTGCTGCTCCGCCTACCTTAGTAATATAGCAATTTTAGCAATAGCTTACAGACTAAGCACAGAAGGCTTGTATAAGGAGTCGTAGGCAGACGTAGAGATATAGACCTATAGCTAGATTTTAATAAGAGTAAGTATAAGGTTTAGAAGACTAGGTACCTAGACTTTGTTATTAAACTAGGTAAGGACATATCTGTCAATCTAGGAAAGACTAAAGCTATATATAGATAGAAGATACCTATTACTGTCTGTAGTGTATTGTTAAAGTGGACCTATAGTTAGTATAGAGTAATGTAGTAGCAAAAAGAGTAGTGGACCAGAACCCCAAACCCCTAGAACCCTACATTTAGGTTCTGGAACAAGCCGACCCAGCTTGGCATCCACTACTACAAAAAGTGTTATAGAACTGTAGAGGTAACCTATACAGCTATTAAGAAATGTTCTGGCAGGAAGTTTGCAGGATAGTTAGTAGCCTGTTGATCCGGGCACGCAGATAAGATTCAATACGGCCTTTTTAATAACTATATCTCGAACTAAGGAGGGAAAGGAATCTATGTAGTAGTGGACGAAACCTTTGGGGGGGGGTGGCGTGCCAAGGCCCGGCTTGGTCCGGAAGGGCCGAGCTGAGATTCCGAGGGTCCACCCTATTACTTAGTCCCACCCCTTTCTACTGCCGCAACACTACCCCCCTCCCTTATCAGCGGTCGCCCTCGACTGCTTACTTATCCGTTCCTCCTCCTTTTTTTTTTGATTTACATCGTTACTATCTAAAGTCTTTATTTGGCGTCTATCTGATCCGCTCTATCTGATCGTAGCTATCTGATTAGAGCCAGCGGTCACTAGAGCTGCGGTGTGACCAGTCCGTACGCTATCGCGTGGGTCTATATAGATCTACCTGCGGCTCGCTATCTTCTTCTTTTTCTTCCTCTACTAAGGCCCTTATACATCGCAGTGCTGGCAGCGTCGGCGCCGATTTACGGCGTCGGCGAGCTTCCTGCCGGTGCCAAGATAGGTGGTGGCCGATCTGAAGACTCTAGCGAAGCGACTAGCGATCGTGTCTATTGGCTTCCGCGCCGATAGAGCGGACGCGGTTTTCTTTATCTTTTACCGAATCGTCAATATTAGAGCCACTCCGGCTTTGGCTTTTCCGGATTCCGGGCATAGAACTCTTCTAGCAGCTCTGCCGAGTTCCGCAGGTTCTTAATCAGATACCATTTATAGTCTTCCGGCTATCCCTTCTACGAGATCTTCGCTTTAATAGACCGCCTTACCTTCTCTACTTCTATTACATCTTCTACCTCCTACTCTTCTTCCTTACCGTCCATCTCAATTAGTGGGGGTTTGGCGAACCCCTGTTCCGGAAGGCCGTCCTTAGGGTCCAGGCTTAACAGATCCGAATAAAAAACATTATAGACCCAGAACGACTTCGATAGCTAGAGCCAATAGGTCACTGGCGACCTTTTTTCTATTATCGTAAATGGACCTACGTAGCGCGGGTTGAGCTTCGCGTTGCCTTTTAGCCTTAGGTTCCGCGTGTTAAGCTATACCTTTTGGCCTTCCTCGAATTCCAGCGGTAACCTCTTCTTATTAGCTTAAGCTACTATCTTCTTCTAAGTCGATTCTATCGCCTTTTTTGCCACCCTAACTGCTTCTTCTATCTGTGCCTTAAGTGCCTCGGCTGCAGCGGCGGCGACTCTCTTTGACGACGTAGCGGCAGATAGTTCCGCGGAGCTGGGTTCGTTTAGCGGCTGAAAACTTATCCTTAGAAGATAGCTATGCGTTATTTCGAACGGCGCCAGCGAGGTGGCCTTAGACAATGCCGAGTTGGCGCAGAACTCGGCTATCGGCAACACCTTAACCTATTCTTCTTGATAATAGCTGCAGAAGGTTTGCAGATATCGTTCTATCTCGCGGTTAGCCACTTTAGACTAACTGTCGGTCTGTAGGTAAGCGGCCGTGCTGAGCTTTCTACGAATTCCGAGAGCTTAGTTGATAGCTTTCTGATCCGGGCACGCAGATATGATTCAATACGGCCTTTTTGATGACTATATCTCGAACTGAGGAGGGAAAGGAATCTATGTAGTGGCGGTGGTGGGCTTTGATGGAGGGTGGTGCCAAGGCCCGGCTCGGTCCGGAAGGGCCGAGCCGAAATCCAGGGTCTACTCTATCAATCCGTCCTACCTCTTTCCACCGCCGCAACACTACCCCCCTCCCTCACCAGCGGTCGCCCTCGACCGCTTAGTCACCCTATCCATCCGAAAACCTTTCACTATTCCCCCCCCCCTTTTTTTTTTTTTTTTGTCGTCTCTCCCTCGAAAATCCCCTCCGACGGTGATGTTACCTCTTCCTTCTTCCATCGCTTCTTGAATCTCTTACGTTATCAACATCTAAAGTCCTTTACTTGGTCGTTTATGTGATCGGTGCGCCTGATCTGTGCCATCTGATCTGAGTCGTGGGTTATCTGAGCTGCGGCGTAGTTGGTCTGTGCTCCGGCGCAGAGGTCTATATAGATCTTTCCGCGGCGTCGTTTTTCTTCTTCTTCTTCTTTTCCACCAGATCCTCTACGCCGTCGCCGACCGGCCGCCTGGAGCTATCAATTCCATTACGATCGCCTTTATCGGCTTCTGCGCCGGTGGAGCGGACGTAGCTTTCTTCTCTCTTCCGGAATTGTCGACATCAGAGCTACGCCAGTTTTGGCTTCTTCGGGTTCCGCGCGTAAAAGTCTCTTAGCAGCTCCGCCGAATTCCAGAGATTCTCGATCGGATACCACTTATAATCTTCCGGCTACCCCTTCTACGAGATCCTCGCTTTGATGGACCCCCTCGTCTTCTTTACGTCTATTACGTCTTCTACCTCCCACTCTTCTTCTTCGCCGTCTATCTTAACTGGTAGGGGTTCGGCGAACCCCTGTTCCGGAAGGCTGTCCTTAGGGTCCAGGCTTAGCAGATCGGAATAGAAGACATCGTAGATCCGGAACGATTTCGGCAGCTGGAGCCGATAGGTCACCGGCGACCTCTTTTCTATTATCTTGAACGGACCTACGTAGCGTGGGTTGAGCTTCGCGTTTCCTTTTAGCCTTAGGTTTCGCGTGTTGAGCTATACCTTTTGGCCTTCCTCGAATTCTATTGGGGACCTTTTTCTATTAGCCCGAGTTACTATCTTCTTCTAAGCTGATTCCATCGCTTCTTTCGCTACTTTAATCGCTTCTTCTATCTGAGATCGTAGCGCTTCTGCCGCCGCGGCGGCGACTCTCTTCGACGACGTGGCAGTGGTAGATGGTTCCGCGGAGCTGGGTTCGTTCGGTGGCTAAAAGCTTATCCTCGGAAGATAGCTATGCGTTATCTCGAACGGCGCTAGCGAGGTGGCCTTAGACGGTGCCGAGTTAGCGCAGAACTCGGCTATCGGCAATACCTTAACCCATTCTTCTTGATGGTGGCCGCAGAAGGTTCGCAGATATCGCTCTATCTCGCGATTGGCCACTTCTGATTGACCGTCGGTCTGCGGGTAAGCAGCTGTGCTGAGCTTTCCACTAATTCCGAGAGCTCGGTTAATAGCTCTCTATACGTCGGCGGTGAATTAAGGACCCCTATCCGTAGTGATAGTGTCCGGCAGGCTATAGTGCTTCCATACGTGTTAAATCAACATTCGTGCGGTCTCTTCCGCAGTGGTTCCTTCGTCTCTTGCTCGGCAGGGGATAAAGTGCCGTTCTTTGCTTAATCGGTCCACTACGTTCAGTGTAGCGTCGTATCTATCGGATTCCGGCAGGCCGGTTACGAAGTCTATCGTAATGTGCTGCTACAGCTTCTCGGGGATCGGCAGTGGCTTTAATAAGCCTGCCGGAAGGCCGTAACGTAGCTTCGCGGCTCTGCATACGTAGCAATTGGCGATAAATCGGTGGATCCGTTCGTAGATCCGCGGAAACCAGTAGATCGTCCTTACGGCTTCTATCGTCTTCTTCGAGCCTGCGTAACCAACGTCCTTCGAGTTATAGACCAATTGGATGACCTCCGTAACCAGTTCTTCTAGAACTATCAGCTTCCCTGAACCGGTTCTGCCGAGTTTCTGTTGCTGGTTAAGCTGCTCTACCTTTTCGTAGAGAGTCTTTTCTTCAATCGGCGGCTCTATTAGTTCCGGTTCGGTCTGCGGTTCCGCTGCGCAGATCCCTGCTTCCTTCAACACCTCGGCGTCCACTATCCGTTCGGTCAACACCTTCTGAAGCATGTTCGGATCTTCCTTCGCGCGGCTCGTCTTCCCTTCCCTTCTCGTCAGCGCGTCAGCCTTTCCATTTTGAGCCCCTAGTCGATAGGTGATATTGAAATCGAACCCTGACAAGTAGGCGGCCTACCTAGCTTAACGCCTTAAGAGTTTCTGCGTCTTTATAAAGTAGGTCAGCGACTGGTGGTCCGTAAGGACCTGGACCGTGCTCTTTCCAGCTATAAGCTCCGGTTTCCACTCCTCGAAAGCCTAAATGATCGCTAGTAGCTCCTTATCGTAGATGGCGTAATTCCGTTTAGCTTCGCTTATTAACTTGCTAAAGAAGGCGACTGGATGGAGGGTTTCGTCGTTACTATATTAAGAAAGGACTCCGGCCGTCGCCGTGTCGGAAGCGTCCGTTTCTACATAGATCGTCTTTTCTGGTCGGAAGTGCGCTAGCACTAGCGCAGAGGCCACTGCTTCTTTTAGCCGGTTAAAGGCTTCCGTACACCTCTTATTCTATAGGCCGGCGGCCTCTTTCTTTAGCGCCTCGTTCAGGGGTCTTGCTATCTTGCTGAAGTCCTTAATAAACTGTCGATAGTAGCTGCAGAAGCCGAGAAACGCTCTGATTTGCGTAGTGTTTCCGGATTTCGGCTGCTTCCACTCCGCGACGGCGGCGACCTTTAAGGGGTCCATACGAATTCTATCTCTTCCGACGATAAGACTGAGATATTTAACCTCGGTTTGATAGAACTCGCTCTTCTTCGTGTCCGCGTTCAATCCGACCTCGCGGAGCCTCTTTAACACTCTCTCTATGTGGTCCGTATGTTGCTCTCTCGTTCTATCGGTGTAGATAAGGATGTCGTCCAGGTAAATTGACACGAACCGTTCCAACATGTCTATAAAGGTGTGGTTTATGAAGCGTTGCCACACTGCCGGCGCGTTGGTGAGTCCGAACGGCATCACCAACTACTTGAAATTGCCTATACGCGTCGCGAACGTCGTAAGATCTTCCGTTTGCCCTTCCTTGTTCCTTAATCGATGGAACGCTTGGCGGATGTCCAGCTTGCTGAACCACTTAGCCTTCGCTACGCGCTGTATAGTCTTATCTATTAGCGGCAGTAGATAGACGTCTCTCTTGGTGACCTCGTTAAGGCCTCGATAGTCCACGTAGAGTCGCAGACCACCCCCTGGTTTTCTTACGAAAAGAATCGGTAACGCATATTCGGCAGAGCTCGGCGTAATGAACTTTTTCGCCAGGTTTTCGCGAACAAACACCTCTACTTGGTCCAGTTCCGCCGGCGACAGTCGTCTTAGGGGCTCGGTTCTTGGCAGCGTAGCTCCTTCTTTCAGTCGGATCTTGTTGTTATATTCCGGTCGATAGAGCGGCAGGAGGTTGGAGTCGGCTTTTAAGAACACGTCAGCGTAATCGTAGAGCTCCGCCGGTAGCACCTCCAGCGGATCCACTTCTTCTTCCGCCATTATCTTCCGGTGGTCTTCAATGTCTTTCATTGAGATAGCGTAAATCTCGTTGTCCGGCGACTTCGCGAGGGTCGTTATGGCTTCTGAATCAGTTCGCGTGTCGTCGGTTTTCCGTACGCGTTCAAGTTTCTAGCGGTGACTCACGCTTAATGCACGAAGCTCTGAAGGTCTTCGTCTTCCACTGACGCTATGGCCGCGGCGAGCTTAGGGCTCAGTTTCTGCCTTAGTAGGTGCAGCTGCTTATCTTCTGCCACTCTCGCTCTAATGGCGTATTTCCTGAACAGTCTGTAGAACTCTTCGAATGTCTAACGGTTCTGGTTAATCTTATCCAGCTGCTCGCAGGCCGTCTTCTTCCGGAAGGGGTCTCCGAAACGCTGGTCCAGCGCTTTGATAGCTTCGTCGGCTGTCACTTCTTCTAGGTCCGCCACTAGCGAAAAAGCTTCACCTTCCAATCGCGACTCCAGGTACGCCAATCTATCCTCTTCGCTGCTCGATGCGTAATCGCGGCTTATCTTGTTCTTGATCTTCTTCTTAAATGCCTCCTACGCTTTAGGGTCTCCGCTACCGAAAACAGGTAGGTCCGGCAGTGGCGTCATCGTGGTGCCACCTTGACTATAGGCTGCTAGTAAGGCGGTTTCTACGTAGCGGGCTTCTCGCCGCGGTGGCGGCGACGACTTCGCTGCTTCCATATTAGCTAGTTGATCCTTTAGCTCCTTTAGCTGCGCTAGTCGATTCGACGCTTGGTGTTCTAACACGTCGACGATAGTCTCTGCCGATTCCTTTTCGGCCCTTACCGTCTCTACTTCCTCTCTTAGCTGTTTGTTCTCTTCTAGCGTTCTGTAGAACAGCGTCTCAATAAGGTCTATACCGTTGTAGACCTTCCCTATTCTATTCTTATTTACGTGATCTTCCAATTCCTTAAGCGTGCAGTCGTGGATCTTCCTATATTCGCTTATTCGTTCCTTAATCTTAGCGGTCTCTTCCGCCGTAAAACCTCTAATAACAATCTTATCGTTAACTACACTGGAGCGTCTGCTCGCTCTGTTAGTCTTTCCTCTTCTGCTTCTGCTGCGGCCTGTAACGCCGCTCTCTACCGTCGAGAAGCCTTCCATCTTCTTACGGTGCCTAAGGGGGGGGTTGTTGTTGGTGTGTTGGTGGGTGCGCGTGCGTTATTCGGGTTTCCGGATGGTTCAACGGGCCCTTTCGCGCAGCGCGGGTGTAGTGTGGAGAGTGAGTTCGAGATATAATGATCCGGGCACGCAGATATGATTGAATACGGCCTTTTTGATAACTATATCTCGAACTGAGGAGGGAAAGGAATCTATGTGGTGGCGGTGGTGGGCTTTGATAGAGGGTGGTGCCAAGGCCCGGCTCGGTCCGGAAGGGCCGAGCCGAAATCCAGGGTCCACCCCATCAATCCGTCCTACCTCTTTCCACTGCCGCAACACTTTCTATACGTCGGCGGTGAATTGAGGACCCCTATCCGTAGTGATAGTGTCCGGCAGGCTATAGTGCTTCTATATATGTCGAATTAACATCCGTACGGTCTCTTCCGCAGTAGTTTCCTTATCTCTCGCTTAGCAGGGGATAAAGTAGCGCTCTTTGCTTAGCCTATCTACTACATTAAGGGTGGCATCGTATCTATCTAAATTTAGCAGGCCGGTTACGAAGTCTATCGTAATGTGCTGCTATAGTTTCTCGGGGATCGGCAGTGGCTTTAGTAAGCCTGCCGGAAGGCCGTAACGCAGCTTCGCCGTTCGGCATACGTAGCAGTTAGCGATAAATCGGTGGATTTGCTCGAATATTCGCGGAAACCAGTAGATCGTCCTTACTGCTTGCATCGTCTTCTTCGCGCCTACGTAGCCAACATCTACGGAGCTATAGACTAGCTGGATGACCTCTGTAATTAGTTCTTCCAGAACTATTAGCTTCCCTAAACCGGTTTTGCCGAGCTTCTGTTGCTAGTTAAGCTGCTCTACCTTCTCGTAGAGAGTTTCTTTCCTATTGGTCGGTTCTATTGCGTAGACCCCTACCTCTTTTAACACCTCTGCGTCTACCATCCGCTTGGTCAACGTCTTCTGGAACATGTTCGGATCTTCTTTTGCGCGGCTAGTCTTTCCTTCCCTCCTCGTTAGTTCGTTAGCCTTTCCGTTTTGAGCTCCGGGTCGATAAGTAATCCTAAAGTCGAACCCGGATAAGTAGGCAGCCTACCGTGCCTAACGTCGTAAGAGCTTCTGCGTCTTTATAAAGTAGGTCAGCGACTGGTGGTCCGTAAGGACCTGGACCGTGCTCTTTCTAGCTATAAGTTCTAGCTTCCACTCCTCGAACGCCTGTATAATAGCCAGCAGTTCTTTATCGTAGATCGCGTAGTTCTGCTCGGCTTCAGTTATGGATTTGCTGAAGAAGGCTACCGGATGGAGGGTCTCGCCGTTATCGGCGTATTAAGAAAGGACTCCGGCTGTTACTGTATCGGAAGCGTCCGTTTCTATGTAGATTGTCCTTTCCGGCCGGAAGTGTGCCAGAACCGGCGACGAGGCCACTGCTTCTTTCAGCCGGTTAAAGGCTTTCGTGCACTTCTTATTCTATAGGCCGGCGGCCTCTTTCTTTAACGCTTCGTTTAGGAGTCTTGCTATCCTGCTGAAGTCCTTAATAAACCTTCGATAGTAGCTGCAGAATACGAGAAACGCTCTGATCTGTGTAGTGTTTCCGGATTTCGGCTGCTTCCATTCCGCGACGGCAGCGACCTTTAAGGGGTCTATATAAATTCCATCTCTTCCGACGATAAGACCGAGATACTTGACCTCGGTTTAATAGAACTCGCTCTTCCTCGTATCTGCGTTCAATCCGACCTCGCGGAGCCTGGTTAGCAGCTTCTCGATGTGGTCCGTGTGCTGTTCTCTCGTTCTATCTGTATAAATAAGGATGTCGTCTAGGTAAATAGATACGAATCGCTCTAGCATGTCTATAAAGCTGTAATTTATAAAACGTTGCTATACCGCTAGCGTGTTGGTAAGTCCGAAGGGCATTACCAGCCACTTAAAATTGCCTATGCGCGTAGCGAATGTCGTAAGATCTTCTGTCTGCCCTTCCTTGTTCCTCAATTGATGGAACGCTTGGCGGATGTCCAGCTTGCTAAACTACTTAGCCTTCGCTATACGCTGTATCGTCTTATCTATTAGCGGCAGTGGATATACGTCTCTCTTAGTGACCTTATTAAGGCCCCTGTAATCTACGCATACTCGGAGGCCGCCTCTAGGTTTCCGTACGAAAAGGATCGGTAACGCGTATTCGGCAGAACTCAGCGTAATAAACTTCTTTGCTAGATTTTCTCGAACAAACATCTCCAGTTAGTCCAGCTTGGCCGGCGACAGTCGTCTTAGTAGCTCGGTTCTCGGCAACGCAGCCCCTTCCTTCAACCGGATCTTGTTGTCGTATTCCGGTTGATAGAGCGGCAAGAGGTTAGAGTCGGCTCTTAAGAAGACGTTAGCGTAATCGTAGAGCTCCTTTAGCAACACCTCTAGTAGGTCTGCTCCTTCTTCCGCTATCATTTTTCGGTAGTCTTCGATATCTTTTATTAAGATAGCGTAGATCTTATTGTCCGGCGACTTCGCGAGAGTCGTTAAGGCCTCCGAGCTTATTATTCCGACGGTGACCGGGGGTTCGGAGCGGTCGGGCGGAGCTACGTTGGCGGCCGCGGCTTTCGATTCTGCTACAGTAGCGGCGGTTGGTTCGACGGCGGCAGTGCCGTTGCCCTAGGTTTTGAACCCTATCGTGCCTTCGTCTACGTCAATAACTGTCTTCTGGTTCTTTATCTATTTCTGCCCTATAATAATGTCGAACTGTCCGAGGTCTATAATCCGGAACGTTGCTTCCGTGGTCCGTCCCGCTAGTGTGGTCCTTAGTGGCACGTAATGCGTAACGTTTTCCGTGTCCTGTCTGTTATATGCTGAAATTCGTGTCGGCAATGCCAGCTCCACCAGGTAGCTATATCCCTTTATCAGTTTCTGAACTAGTCGGTAGTGTATCGCTGCGCCAATAAGAGCTCCAGTATTAATAAATGCTTTCAGCTAGAGGGGTCCATACGACTTCTCAACAGGGTAGATCGTAATAGGAAGGATAATCGCCGTTTCCGTATTCACTTCTACGGCTGCCGAGAGCGGATAGCTACAGCTGTTAATGCTCTCTTCTCGTGTCGATTCGCTCCGGTGCGGTGCCCTATTGTTAGTACTGGATAGGGGGCCTATCCGTCCAGCTAGTCTTTTCCTATAATCCTTAACTGCACCCTACCGTCTACACTCTCGGTGTCGGTTGGAGCCGGCTCTATAGCTTGTATAGTCTTTCTCGGTGGCTGTGGCTGCTGCTGCTTTATAACACTATACTCCTGCTTCTGCTTATCTAATGCTTGGCATCTCGTAGCGATGTGGCTAGACTTTCTATACGCGTAGCAGGTGGGGACGAACGACGAACGCGGTGACTGATAAGGTGGCTGCTAGGGTGCTCTCCGGAAAGGCGCAGGGGGTCGTGTTGTCTACGTTATTAACGGCTTCTAGTTCGATTCGCGTAATTTCGCGTAAGCGCTCAAGTTTCTCGCAGTAACTCTCGCTCGGTGCACAAAGCTCTTAAGGTCCTTATCTTCTACCGAGGCTATAGCTGCGGCCAGTTCAGGGTTTAGCTTCTGCCTTAGTAGGTGGAGCTGCTTATCTTCTGCTACTCGGGCCCTAATCGCATATTTCCTAAATAGTCTGTAGAACTCTTCGAACGTCTGCCGGTTCTGGTTGATCTTATCCAGCTGCTTACGGGCCGTCTTCTTCCGGAAGGGGTCTCCGAAATCTTAATCCAGTGCTTTGATCGCTTCCTCGGCGGTTACCTCTTCCAGGTCTGCTACTAGTAAAAAAGCTTTACCTTCTAATCGCGATTCCAGGTACGCCAATCTATCTCCGGCGCTGTTTCTGGCATAGTCTCGAACTATCTTGTTCTTTATCTTCTTCTTAAATGCTTCCTAATCCTTAGGATCTCCGCCTCTAAACGCTAGTAGATCTAGTAGTAACGTTATTAACGTGCCGCCTTAACTGTAGGCCGCCAGTAAGGCAGTCTCTACTTGTTCTTCTTAATGCGGTAGCGGCGACGTCGCTCTCTCTATCTCAGCTAGCTGAGCCTTTATCGCTTTCAATTGTGCTAGTCGGTTTGCTGCTTGGTTTTCCAGCATATCTATAATAGTCTCTGCCGATTCCTTCTCGGCTCTTACCGCTTTAATTTCCTCTCTTAACTATCTCTTTTCTTCTAGGGTTCTGTAAAACAGCTTCTCGATAAGGTCTATGCTGTCGTAGACCTTTCCTACTCCGTTCTCGTTTACGTAATCCTTAAGTTCCTCGAGCGTGCAGTCGTGGATTTTCTTGTATTTGCTTATTCGTTCCTTAATCTCTGCAGTCTCTTCTGCTATAAAACCTCTAATAACAAACTTATTATCGATAACACTAGAGCGCCTGCTGGCTCTGTTAGTCTTTTCTCTTCTGCTTCTGCTTCGGCCTGTAATGCTGCTTTCTACCGCTAAGAAGCTCTCTATAGCTTTCTTACGGTGCTAGGGTTGTTTGGTTTGGTGTGTTGGTGCGCATGCGTTATTCGGGGAGTCCGGATAATTTAACGGTCCCTTTCGCACAGCGCAGTAGTGTAGGGAGTAAGTTCGATATATAATGATCCGGGCATGCAGATAAGATTCAATACAGCCTTTTTAATAACTATATCTCGAACTAAGGAGGGAAAGGAATCTATATAGTGGTGGACAAAACCTTTGGGGGGGGTGGCGTGCCAAGGCCCGGCTTGGTCCGGAAGGGCCGAGCCGAGATTCCAAGGGTCCACCCTATTACTTAGTCCTACCCCTTTCCACCGCTGCAACACCTGTTGCTTAGGACAGCTTGTGCTGCTCTTATAGTACACAAAAGATACGTAGTGCAGAATTATTAAAGGGCACTTGTTAGTTTAGACGTAATACTAGTTCTTAGTATCTAGTGTACTATAAGCTGCTACAAACTAACTATTTGTTATAGAATAACTAGTAGGGAGGTCTAGTAGGAGCACAGAGGTGCTCTAGCAGTACGACTGTAGTGATCCGAGCACGCAGATATAATTCAATACGGCTGTTTTAATAACTATATCTCGAACTAAGGAGGGAAAGGAATCTATATAGTGGTGTGTAAGGGCTTTAGGAGTAGTGTGCCAAGGCCTGGCTCGGTCTAGAAGGGCCGAGCCAAAATTCCAAGAGTCCACTCTATTACTTAGTCCTACCCCTTTCTGCTACCGGAACACTACCCCCCTCCCTTATTAGCGGTCGCCCTTAACCGCTTACTTATCCCTTCCGCGTCTTCTTTTTTTTTGTCTCCTTCTTTTTGATATAGATGTAGAGGGCTAGAAGGTGCTGGAAGGTAGCAGGCTTGGCAGGGCCAGGCTTGGCGCACACTCAAATACCTCCACCTCCACTTGTACGTAGATTCTTCCCTCTCTAGCTTTGGATATAGTTATTAAAGACGGGTATCAACCTAGAGTCTACCTTAGTCGGATTATTATATCTAAGGCTCACTTTAACAACACCTGCACTACGCGAAAGAGCCCGTTAAATTACATCTAGGTACTCGAATAACGTACGTGCAACCGACAACCCAGAGTGTGTACTGTATATATACGAAGGAGGCCGTCGAATTTTATCCAGTTACTTAATCGTACGTATACATACTACTCTACCCCTCCCTCCCCTAATTAAGAAGAAGAAGAATAAGAGAGAGTTTTTAGGGAAGAGAAGTGCCCCTATCGAGAAGAAGAAGAGTTTTGAAGAGAGAGAGTGCCCCTAAAAGAGGGATGTTAGGGAAGAGAAGTGCCCCTATCGAGAAGAAGAGTTTCAAGGAGAGAGGTCTATTACAGAGGACATCGAGAAGAAGAGTTTTAGGGAAGAGAAGTGCCCCTATCGAGAAGAAGAGAGAGTTTTAAAGAAGAGCGAGAGAGCGACGAGAGCGACGAGAAGGACGAGGAGCGAGAGCGAGGAGCGAGAGCGATAACAATAAGAGCGACGACGACGAGAGCGCACCTAGCAGGACCTAGGGCGACGACATTCGTTTTTTTGGGTCTTTAACAGACTATTCTATTCGGACATACTAATCAAGACGACCGGCAATCAGCATCTGTACGAGCACCTAGGCACGAGCACCTAGCTACAGAGCACCTAGGCAGAGCACAAGACAAGAGCAGCAAAGCGACACAAGCAGCGTACCTAGGCAGAGCAAGAAAACAGAGCAAGAGCTGCAGACAACAGGCAGCTACAGACAATACAGGGCTGCTACAGACAACATACAGGTGCAGACAACACACACTGTTTAGGTTCAGAAGAGCACAAGGCAGAGTACAAGGCACGGCTGCAGGCAATACAGGTGCAGACAGTATAGGCAAACCAGCTGCAGAGCACCAGCTGCAGGGCACTAGCTGCAGAGCAGCAGCTGCAGAGCACTAAGCAGGCAGAGCACGAGGCGCAAGCAAGCAGGCAGAGCACCTAGGCACGAGCACCTAGGCAGAGCACTAGGCAGGGCACCAGGCAGGGCACCAGGCAGGGCACCAGGCAGAGACAGGCACAGCAGCTGCAGGCAACATAAGGCAATACAGGGCAGCTGATAGAGACAATACAGGAAAAGCACAGGCAAAGCGACGGTCTAAGAAGCGACGGTCGAGAAGCGAGCGACCGTTAAGAAGCGAGCGACTGTCTAAGAAGCGAACGACCGTCGAGAAGCAACCGTCAAGAAGCGACCGTCGAGAAGCGAGCAACCGTCGAGAAGCGACGGCTCGAGAAGCGACTGTCTAAGAAGCGACCATCTGAGAAGCGACCGTCAAAAAGCGATATACGTACGTAGGCTGCGACCTCTGCGACCTCTGGAAGCCTCTGCGCCCCCAACAACCTCGGCGACATCCGCGACCTCTGCGACCCCAACGACCTCCGCGACCTCCACGACCTCCGCGACCTCTAAGACCCCTGCAGCCTACCGAGAAGCAACAGCTTAAGAAGCGACAGCTTAAGAAGCGACGGCTCGAGAAGCGACGGCTCAAGAAGCGATACGTGTTTGCAAGGCAACCTCCGCGACCTCTGCGAGCTCCGCAGCCTCTAAGAATTCTGCAGCCTTGGCAAGGCACCAAACAAGGCACCAATCGAGGCCAAAAGCGATGGCAAAACGCACCAGATTGAAGCTCAAAAAGGCACGAGATTGAGGCACTAAAGCAACAGCAAAAAGGCACGAGATTGAGGCACCAAAGCAACAGCAAAAAGGTACGAGATTGAGGCTTAAAAAGGCACGAGATTGAGACTCAAAACGCACGGAAATTGAAGCTCAAAAGCGACCTTAAAAGCGACCTCAAAAGCGACCTCAAAAGCGACCTTAAAAGCGACCTGTTTTAGAGCGACCTAATTGGCCGATAGCGAAGCTGAATTTGCGACGCCTACGACCTGGTTTGAAGCAGCCTAGTTTGGAGCAGCCTGGTTTGGAGCGACCTTAGCGACCTCTGCGACTGAATTTGCGACCTGGATTGGTGCGACCTGATTGGCTAATTGCGATTGATGGATTGATTGCGATTAAGGGCAATCGCTAGTTAGGGAGGGCGGTAGTGATACAGATGTAGAGGGCTGGAAGGTGCTGGAAGGTGGCAGGCTTGGCAGGGCTAGGCTTGGCGCACACTTAAATACCTCTACCTCCGCTTGTACGTAGATTCTTCCCTCTCTAGTCTGAGATATAGTTATCAAAGACGGGTATTGACCTAGAGTCTACCTTAGTCGGATCACTTTTATCCGATTCGCAGCTTTTTCTACGAAAAATTCTTCTTAAAATTGACGTTACCTCTTCGTTTCTTCTATCTCGAAAACATCCTTCTTTCGTTATCTTCTTTCTTCTTACATTGTCGCTATCTGAAGTCCTTTACTTAGCGTCTATCTAATTAGTGTTGCAGCGACAGAAAGGGGTAGGACTAAGTAATAGGGTAGACCCTTGGAATTTCAGCTCGGCCCTTCCAGACTAAGCCGGGCCTTGGCACACTACCCCTAAAGCCCTTACCTACTGCTACGTAGATTCCTTTCCTTCCTTAGTTTAAGATATAGTTATTAAAACAGCTGTATTGAATTATATCTGCGTGCTCGGATTATTATATCTCGAACTTACTATCTACACTAACCCTGCGCTATGCAAAAGGGACTGTTAAGCTATCCGGCTACCTAAATAACGTATGCGCACACTACAAACCAAACTAAACACATTAGCACTGTAAGAAGACTATAGAGGGCTTCTTGACAGTAGAGGGCAGCGTTACTAGCTACAGTAGAAGAAGAAAGACTAACAGAGCAAAGGACAGGCGAGCTAGCCTCCTTAACGACGGAGCGGTCGTTAAAGGTCTTACAGAAGAAGAGACAGATAAAGCGAAGAAGGGCATAGCTAACTATAAGGAGCTGTATGCCTACATAGCAGATAAACTAGAAGAACACCTAGCGGAACATAGGTTAGGAAAGGTATATAACACTATTACCTTTATCGAGAAGGCGTTTTATAAGAAGATAGAAGAGAATAAGCAGTTAAGAGAAGAAATAGAAGCGGTAATAGCCGAGAAGAAATCGGCAGAGACTATTATCGACGTACTAGAGAACTAAGCGGCGAATCGACTAGTGCAACTAAAGGCGCTAAAGGCTTAGTTAGCTAACATAGAGGTAGGGACGTCGTCCCTACTGCCGCTACTACGAGAAAACTAAGCAGAAACCGCCTTACTAGCGGCTTACAGTTAAGGTAGCACCTCGATAACGTTACTGTCTAACCTATCGGCCTTTAGGGATAGAGACACTAAAGATTAAGAGGCCTTTAAGAAGAAGATAAGAAACAAGATAAGTTGCGATTACGCTAGAAGCAGCGAAGAAGACAAGCTAGCCTATTTAGAAGCGCGACTAGAAGGTAAAGCGTTCTCGCTAGTAGCAGACCTAGAAGATATAACTGCCGACGAGGCGATTAGAGCCCTGGACTAGCGTTTCGGAGACCTATTCTAGAAGAAGACGGCCTGCGAGCAACTAGACAAGATAAACCAGAACTGGTCGACGTTTAAGGAGTTCTATAGGCTGTTTAGGAAATATGCCATTAGAGCTAAAGTGTCCGAAGATAAGCAGCTGCACTTACTAAGACGGAAGCTAAGCCCTAAACTAGCCGGAGCTATAGCTTAAGTAGAAGACAAAGATCTCGAGGGTTTCGTACACTAAGCGAGAGTTACCGCTAGAAACCTAAGCGCCTACGCGAAATCGGCAGTGCGCGAACCGATTTAGAAGCTATTAGCACCAACAACACGACCCCCTGCGCCCTTCCGACGAGGCCCCTAGCAGCTATCTTATTTGCTACGCTCGTCGTTCGTCCCTACCTACTACGCGTACGGAAAGCCTAGCTATATTGCTACTAGATGCTAAGCGACGGCTTGACAGAGGCAAGATTATTGTGCTATAAAGCTACTGCTACCGAGAAAGACTATCTAAGCTATAGAGCCAGTACCGAACGACACCAACAGTGTAGATAGTAGAGTGCTACTAAGAATCTTGGGAAAAGACTAGCTAGACGGATAGGCCCCCTATATAGCATAGACAAAAGGGCACTAATACAATCAGCATCGCCAGAAGAATAGAGTATTAACAGTTGTAACGACCTGCACTCGGCGGCAGTAGAAGTAAATACAGAGACCGCTATTATGCTTCTAATTACTGTCTACCCTCTTAGCGGCTTACACCGCTCCCTTTAGCTAAGAGCGTACATTGATATAGGAGCGCTTATTGGCGCCGCGATCCACTATCGACTAGTCCAGAAGCTAATAGACGGATATAGTTATCTGGCAGAGTTAGCGTCGCCGACGCAAATTTCAGCATACAACGGACAAGATACTAAGAGCGTTATACACTATGTGCTATTAAGAACTACCCTAGCAGGCTGCACTACAGAAGCGACGTTCCGAATTATAGATATTGGACGGTTCGACATTATTATAGGGCAGAAAAAGATAAAGAACCAGAAAGCCGTTATTAATATAGGTAAAGGTATACTTAGGTTTAAAACCTGGCAGAGCAGCGTCGCCGCCGTCGAATCGATTACTATCGTCGCTGCGAAACCGAACGTTACGACTACTAGGGTAGTTCCAACCGATCGATCCGACCTGCTAGATGTTGCAGCAGCAGAAAGGGGTAGGACTAAGTAATAGGATAGACCCTCGGAATTTCGGCTCGGCCCTTCCAGACCGAGCCGGGCCTTGGCACACTACCCCTAAAGCTCTAACCTACCACTACATAGATTCCTTTCCCTCCTTAGTTCGAGATATAGTTATTAAAAAGGTCGTATTAAATCGTATCTGCGTGCCCGGATTATTATATCTCGAACTTACTTACTACACCAACTCTGCGCTGTGCGAAAGAGACCGTTGAACTATCCGGACACCCGAATAACGCACGCGCACTACACACACCAAACCAACAACCCCCCCCAGCACCGTAAGGCAGCTATAGAGAGCTTCTCGACGGTAGAAGGCGGCGTTACTAGCCGCAGCGGAAAGAGAAAGACTAACAGACCGAGGGATAGGCGTACCAGCATCCTCGACAATAGAATAGCTACTAAGGGACTTACAGAAGAAGAGATAGATAAAGCGGAGAGGGGCATAGAGAGCTATAGCGAACTGTACGTACGCAAGCCGGAGGAAATAGAAGAGTATCGGGCAGAAAATAGAGCTAAGAAGGTGTTCGATATTATTACCTTCGTCGAAAAGAAGTTTTATAGGAACACGGAAGAAAACAGGAGACTAAGAGAAGAAATGGAAACGGTAATAGCCGAGAAGGAGTTAGCAGAAACTATTATTAACGTATTAGAAAATCAAGCAGCGAATCGGCTAGCGCAACTAAAGGCAATAAAGGCTCAGTTAGCTGACATAGACGTAGCAGCAACGTCGTCGGCGCTGCCACTATGCTGAGAAGAACAAGCAGAGACCGCGTTACCGGCGGCCTATAGTCAAGGTAGCACACTAATAACGTTACTACCCAATCTACTAGCGTTTAGGGAAGGAGACCCTAAAGACTAGGAGGCATTTAAGAAGAAGATAAAGAACAAGATAGACTGCGACTAAGCCGGAAACAGTGCAGGAGATAGATTAGCCTACCTAGAGTCGCAGTTAGAAGGTAAAGCTTTTTCGCTAGTAGCGGACCTAGAAGAGGTAACCGCCGAAGAAGCGATTAAAGCGCTGGATTAACGCTTCGGAGACCCCTTCTAGAAGAAGACAGCCTGTAAGCAACTGGATAAGATTAACTAGAACGGGCAGACGTTTAAGGAGTTCTAAGGACTGTTTAGAAAATACGCTATTAGAGCCAGAGTGTTAGAAGATAAGCAGCTCTACCTACTAAGGCAGAAGCTAAACCCTAAACTGGCTGCAGCTATAGCGTCGGTAGAAGACGAAGATCTTATAAGCTTCGTGCACCGAGCGAGAGTTACCGCCAGAAACCTAAGCACTTACGCGAAATCGCGCAAATCGAACTAGAAGCCGTCGACGACGCTAACAACACGCCCCCCCTGCACCTTTCCGGAGAGCACCTTAGCAGCTATCTTATTCGCCGCGTTCGTCGTTCGTCCCTACCTGCTACACGTATAGAAAGCCTGGCTACATCGCTACGAGATGCTAAGCAACGGATAAGCAGAAGCAGGAGTATTAGGCTACGAAGCAGCAGCCGCCGAGGAAGACTATACAAGCCATCGAGCCGGCTCCAAATGACGCAGACAGTGTAGACAGTAGAGTGCTACTAAGGATCTTGGGAAAAGACCAGCTAGAAGGATAGGCCCCCTATCTAGCAGAGACAATAGGGCACTAACACGAACTACGTCGCTAGAAGAAGGAAGTATTAACAGCTGCAGCGATCCGCTCTCAGCGACAGTAGAAGTAAACACGGAAACAGCTATTATCCTTCTAATTACTGTCTACCCCCT
This sequence comes from Pseudocercospora ulei, assembly GCA_016165855.1. Classification (NCBI taxonomy): domain Eukaryota; kingdom Fungi; phylum Ascomycota; class Dothideomycetes; order Mycosphaerellales; family Mycosphaerellaceae; genus Pseudocercospora; species Pseudocercospora ulei. Next base: position 4,433,380 of record JACWNB010000003.1, read on the forward strand.
CGATAGCTTAAGCAGACCACTTTAGCTAAGAGCTTTTATTAACATAGGAGCCCTTATCGGAGCAGCGATCCACTATCGATTAGTTCAGAAACTAATAAAAGGATATAGTTATCTGGTCGAGCTAGCGTCGCCGACGCGAATTTCGGCATACAACAGACATAACACTGAGAGCGTTACGCATTATGTACTGTTAAAGACTACCCTAGCTAGTCGCACTACGGAAGCGACGTTCCGAATTATAGATATCGGAAGGTTTAACATTATTATAGGACAGAAATAGATAAAGAACCAGAAAGCAGTTATTAACGTAGGTAAAGGTACACTTAAATTCAAAACACTGCAGAGTGGCGTCGCTGCCGTTAAATCAGTCACTGCAGTCGCTACAGAACCAAACGCTACGATTATAGAAGCGGTTCCAAAGGATCGGTCCGACCCTCCAAACACGATCGGAATAATAAGCTCTAAAGCTTTAAAGACCCTTGCGAGGTCGCCGGACAATAAGATTTACGCTATCTTAATAAAAGACATTAAAGACTACCAGAAGATTATAGCGGAAGAGGAAGTGGATCCGCTAGAGATGTTACTAAAAGAACTCTATAGTTACACTAACGTATTCTCGAAAGCCGACTCTAACCTACTGCCGCTCTACCGACCGGAATATAACAACAAGATCCAGCTAAAAGAAGGAGCTACGCTGCTAAGAACCGAACCCCTAAGAAGGCTGTCGCTAGCTAAGCTGGACTAAGTAGAGATGTTTGTTTAGGAAAACTTAGCAAAGAAGTTTATTACGCCAAGCTTAGCCAAGTATGCGTCGCCGATTCTTTTTATACGGAAACCCGGAGGTAGTCTCCGACTATGCGTAGATTACCGAGGCCTTAACGAGGTCACTAAGAGAGACGTGTACCTGCTGCCGCTAATCGATAAGACTATACAGAGGGTGGCAAAGGCCAGTTAGTTTAGCAAGTTAGATATTCGCTAAGCTTTCTAACGACTAAGGAACAAAGAAGGGTAGACAGAAGATCTTATAACGTTCGCTACGCGTATAGGCAATTTTAAGTAGTTGGTTATGCCCTTTAGCCTTACTAATGCACCGTCGGTGTAGCAGCGCTTTATAAACTACACCTTTGTAGACATGCTAGAACGATTCGTAACTATCTACTTAGACGACATTCTTATCTATACAGATGGAACGAGAGGAGAGCATACAGACTACATCGAGAAGGTGCTAATTAGGCTCTGCAAGGTCGGGTTGAATGCAGACACGAAAAAGAGCGAGGTCTATTAGACAGAAGTTAAATATCTCGGTCTTATTGTCGGAAGAGAAGGAATTCGGATAGACCCCTCTAAGGTCGCTGCCGTAGCGGAATAGAAGCAGCCGAAATCCGGAAACACTACGCAAATCAGAGCATTTCTCGGATTCTGCAGCTACTATCGGCGGTTTATTAAGGACTTTAGCAAGATAGCGAGACCCTGAACGAAGCATTAAAGAAGGAGGCCGCCGGCCTATAGAATGAGAAGTGCACGGAAGCTTTTATCTGACTGAAAGAAGTAGTGGCCTCGGCGCTGGTTCTAGCGCACTTCCGACTAGAGAAAACGATCTATTTAGAGACAGACGCTTCCGACACAGTAACTGCAGGGGTTATTTCTTAGTATAACAAGCCCGACAAGACCCTCTACCTAGTGGCTTTCTTTAGCAAGTCTATAAACAAGGCCGAGCGCAACTACGCCATTTATAATAAAGAGCTATTAGCTATTATCTAGACTTTCGAGGAGTGGAAGCCGGAGCTTATAGCTGGAAAGAATACAGTTTAGGTCCTTATAGACTATTGATCGCTAACCTATTTTATAAAGACGCAGAAGCTATCGCAGCGCTAAGCTCGGTAGGCGGCCTACTTATCCGGATTCGACTTCAAAATTACGTATAGACCCGGAGCGCAAAATAGAGAGGCTAATGCGCTAACGAGAAGAGAAGGGAAGACTAGCCGCGCAGAAGAAGATCCGAACATGTTTTAGAAGATGTTAACCGAACGGATAGTAGATGCCGAGGTATTAAAAGAAGCAGTAATCAGTACGATATGTTAGGGGGCGCCGCCCGGCCCAGGTCCTGGACCCGACCTAAGCCAACCGTTGCCCTAAGGACTGCGACTTAGCGGCGCTAGCATAACCCTACCCTCCGTACAGAACTACCGACTGGACCCTACTCCTATATAGAGGGAGAACCCTATAGTCCTATACACAGGGGAACTGCCGCCCCTCTAAATAGAGGGAAAACTCTGCACTACTGTACAGAGGAGGGAACTCCCGATCCTCCGTACAGAGGGTAAACCTTGCATCCCTATATAGAGGGAAATTGCTGGCTTGGCTTCGTAGGTACAATTGTATAGTAGCAGACGACGAAGGAATTGCCTATTAGTTCCTTTATATAGATACCCGGCCTTAAGTTTCTAAACTAAGATCCTTAGGCCCTTTACATTAGGAACTGATCTTACTGTCGGTAACTGCAGCAATAAAACAAAGATGGACAGCGACACCCCTATAGAAACTACAGCTATAGAGGGACATATGCACCGCGTATACGAGGAGCTGCTAGAAAGCAAGAGGCAGCTCGAGCAGCAAGTAAGCTACTAGGCTGCGATAATTTTCTAACAGGAACAGGAGCTACAACAGCTTAGGGCGTCCGGTCGCGACCCGACCCCTACGACGACGACGAACTTAATAGCCTACACCCCGACCCCTAAAAGCAAACTCCCCGACGTCTCTACGTACGATAGTAAGGCCCCGGCCGAGTACCCCTCCTAGGCTGCCCAGATACGCTCCAAGCTTCTAGTTAACTTAGGAGCATACCCGACTAAGCTAGACAAGGTAGTTTACCTCTTTAGGAGGTTAAAGGGCAGGGCGGCAGCACGAATTCTGCTGTACTACGAGACGGCCGTTACCAACCTAGCAATAGCTACGACGACAATGCTCTAGGCAGCTCTAGACAAGAGCTACAAGGACCTAGACTGCGAGAGCCGAGCACTCCTACAGGTTAATACGATAAAACAAGGACGCAAGACCGTACGAGAATTCCTTGTAGAATTTGACTATACTTTAGCAGAAGCAGGAGGTCTCCAATAGGAGGACAGGATAAAAATTACCTCTTTAAAGGTAGGCCTCTCTAAGGAAATTATAACAGGGCTAGTAGGCGTAATGCGACCAGCTACGTACGAGGATTTCTGCGATCTCCTTAGGATAGTCGACGACTAACAGCGCAGGCTTAGACGGATAAGCCGCGCTTAGGAGATAAGACAACCCCTCTAGCGGCAGACGGACGCTATAGACTAGGAACCAACGACGACGAGGGTAGCGGCAGCCGTTACCGTACAGCCAAGGGCCGCTACTAAAAGGGCGTAATAGGTAGACATAGCTACCCTTAACAAGAGACGAGCAGAAGGGAGCTGCTACCGGTATAGCAAGATAGGCTACACTGTACAGAATTACGGGCTTTTGCTAGCAGAGAGACCTAGGGGACGGCCGACCACTGCAAAGGTAGCAACTGCGGCGCCCTAACAAGAAGATTAGGAGTCCTACTCGGACGACAACAAGTTGGGAAAAGAGTAGCCTCTAAGCGAAGGCTCTACTAGAGGCAGGTACGAGATAGACTGCCAAATCAAAGCATTACTTAGCTATCTTTTAAGAGCAACTATATAACGACGACGCCGTTTATCGTACGGCCAACGTTAAACGGGTCCGCAACGGCAGGGACATTAATTAACATAGGATAGTTGGTGTATAGAGTAATTAGCAAAGGCTTCGTACAGAGACACCGGATTAAGACGACCCCCACTGTATCTGTACGCATGTTGGGCATTACTGGACGAGGACCGGACATTACCTATATAGTAAAATAGTCGATAGAGGTACAGGGACATTATAAGCAGGACTTATACCTCTACGTCGTATAGGACAAGCTAGGGTATAACCTAATACTAGGGAAGCTATAGATAGAGCGCTAGAGGGGCAAGCTGGACGTTGGACGAGGACAGCTGTACCTGGCAGTAACAAAGCAGAGGCTCCGAGACTAAGGGAAGGCTCCGCAGGGTAACAATGCTAAGGCCAAAATCAACAAAGCAACGGCGGACATTGAAAAAGCATTAGCACCCAAGAAAGTAACGGACCCCTGTACGAAGCTCCTAAAGGAATACGCAGGATACCTAGACCTCTTTAAGCCGAAGTCGGCCTTAAAACTGCTGCTACACTAAGGAGAAGGGATTAACTACAACATCTAGCTAGAACCCTGTCTGGATAGGAGTCTGCCGGAGGTACTGTACGGACTGCTGTATAAAATGTCCTCTAGGGAACTCCTAGTGCTCTGCAAGACCCTAGACGACCTGCTTGCCAAAGGGTTTATCCAGGCAAGTACGTCGTCTGTAGGAGCCCTAGTACTGTTTTTCTATAAGGAGTGGAAGGCCGGATTGCGTTTCTGCGTAGACTACAGAGGCATTAACGCAATTACTAAGAAGGACCGGTACTCCCTACCCCTTATTAAGGAGACTCTTGGACGGATCAACAAGGCGAGGTAGTTTACTAAGCTTAACGTAGTCTTAGACTTCTACAAGATACAGATTAAGGAAGGCTATAAATAGATAACTGCCTTCTGTACGAGATACGGTCTCTTTAAGTAGCTTGTTACCCCCTTTAGACTTGCCAATGCACTAGCAACATTCTAAAGGTACATTAAGAAGTCCTTGCAAGGGTTACTAGACGACATCTGCTTAGTATACCTCGACGACACCCTAGTTTTTACAGACGGCACCTACGCAGATTACGTACAGGACGTTAAGAAGGTGTTGGACCAACTGCAGCAGGCTAGCTTGTACCTCGACATCGACAAATGTAAATTCGGTATCTAGCGTACGAAATACCTAGGTTTTATTATCGAGGCAGAGAAAGGCATTAGCATAGATAGGAAGAAGATTGACGCTATTAAGCAATAGAAGCCGCCAATAAACGTTAAGGGCGTACAGGAATTTCTTAGGTTTGCTAACTTCTACCGCTAGTTTATACAGAACTACTCGGAGATCGTACGCCCCCTAGTTAAACTAACACACAAGGACAAGCAGTTCAAATAGACGGACGAATGCGACAAGAGCTTTAACAAGCTAAAGGAGCTCTTTACTACAGGACCAACACTTGCCGCCTTTAACCTAGAGCATACGACAATACTAGAAACCGACTCTTTAGGGCATTGCATTAGAGGTATCCTGTTACAGGTAGGCTCGGACGGACTCCTGCACCTATACGAGTATTTCTCTAAGAAGAACTCCACAGCTAAGTGCAACTACCCTATCTACAACAAGGAGTTGCTAGCAGTCGTATAGTGTTGCGAAGCATAGAATAGAGAACTCCGCTCTTTGCCTAAGTTCCTTGCCCTAACAGACTACAAGAACCTGGAGTACTTTACGCAGCCCCGGAAGCTGTCTAAGAGGCACATACGTTGGGCAATGTACCTAAGCCGGTTTAAGATAAGACTCTAGTATCGCAAGGGTAAGGACAACAGCAGGGCCGATGCACTCTCTAGATAGGACTAGGCTATGCTAACGACGTACGAGGACGACCGGCTAAAGTTATAAACATTCCAGATATTTAAGGAGGAGCCAGGCGAGGAGACTATCCGCCTAGCAGCGGCACACCTATAGGAACCCTAACTGCAAGTATAGAAAGAGGCAGTAGAAGAGGACGAGGTATACCGAGGGGCCTGTACAGTGATACGGATGTGGATGTGGACAGCTGGCAGGGCAGGCTTGGCGCACACTCAAATACCTCCACCTCCGCTTGTACGTAGATTCTTCCCTCTCCAGCCTTGGATATAGTTATCAAAGACGGGTATTGACCTAGAGTCTACTGCAGTCAGATCATTATATCCAAGGCTCACTTCAACAACACCCGCACTACGCGAAAGAGCCCGTTGAATTACATCCGGGTACTCGAATAACGTACGTGCAACCGACAACCCAGAGTGTGTACTGCAGATGTACGAAGGAGGCCGTTGAATTACATCCGGTTACTTAATCGTATATGTGCATGCTACTCTACCCCCCCCTCCCCCGACCGAGAAGAGAGAGTTTTTAGGGAAGAGAAGTGCCCCTATCGAGAAGAGAGAGAGTTTTAGGGAAGAGAAGTGCCCCTACCGAGAAGAAGAAGAGTTTTAGGGAAGAGAAGTGCCCCTATCAAGAAGAGAGAGTGCCCCTACGAGCAGATCGTACGAGTTTTGAAGTTTGAAGAAGAACGAGAAGGTCGAGAAGGACGATGTAGGAGCGACGAGAGCGAGGAGCGAGAGCGAGGACAACGACAAGACGCACCTAGCAGGACCTAGGGCAACAACATTCGTTTTTTTCGGGTCTTTGACAGACCGTTCTATTCAGACAAGGCCAATTGCGACGAGACAACCGACAATTGCGACAGCCCAAGCACTGGCAAGCCCCGAGCACAAGGCTTAGCCCTAGGCTTAGCACCAGGCTCAGCACCAGGCAGGCAGCTGCAGGCAGGCAGCTGCAGACAACACAGGCACAGCTGCTGCAGGCAACACACTGTTCAGGTTCAGAAGAGCAAGCAGGCAGAGCACAAGGCACGAGCACCCAGGCACGAGCTCCCAGGCACGAGCTCCCAGGCACGAGCTCCAGGCAGAGCACCAGGCAGAGCACCAGACAGAGCACCAGGCAAAGCGACCGTCGAGAAGCGAAGCGACGGCTCGAGAAGCGACGGCTCGAGAAGCGACGGCTCGAGACGGCTCGAGAAGCGACGGCTTGAGAAGCGACGGTTTGAGAAGCGACCGTCTGAGAAGCGAGCGACCGTCGAGAAGCGACAGTTCAGAAGCGACACGTGTTTGCAAGACGACCTCTGCGAGCTCCGCGACCTCCGCGACCTCTGAGACCTCCGCGACCTCTGCAGCAATCAAGGCACCAATTGAGGCACCAAAGCAACAGCAAAAAGGCACGAGATCAAGGCACCAATTAAGGCACCAAAGCGACGTCAAAAGCGACCTCTGCAACCTCTGAGAACTGCGCGACCTCTGCAGCAAACAAGGCAGCAAACAAGGCAGAGAACAAGGCACCAAAGCGATGGCAAAAGGCACAGAAATTGAAGCTCAAAAGCGACCTCAAAAGCGACTGAATTTGCGACCTGGATTGGTGCGACCTGATTGGCCAAAAGCAATAGCAAAGTGCACTGAAATTGAAGCTGAATTTGCGACCCCTACGACCTGGTTTGGCACGACGCGACCTGGTTTAGCTGATTGCGATTGATTGGCTGATTGCGATTGAGGGCAATCGCTGGTTGGGGAGGGCGGTAGTGATACGGATGTGGATGTGGACAGCTGGCAGGGCAGGCTTGGCGCACACTCAAATACCTCCACCTCCGCTTGTACGTAGATTCTTCCCTCTCCAGCCTTGGATATAGTTATCAAAGACGGGTATTGACCTAGAGTCTACTGCAGTCAGATCATACAGCGATCTAAGGAGGACAGCGGAAGCTCCCAGTAGGGCTCTATCTTAAGGTGTCGGCACTAGAGTGCTTAGTAGACAGGGAGAACAACCTGAAGTTTAGGAATCGGATTTAGGTCCCTGCAGACAAGAAGCTCTGTACGAGCTTAATACAACGGGCGCACGACTCTATAGCTACTAGGCACCTAGGGCGTAAGGAGACGTACAGCATTGTCGCTAGGGACTACTACTAGCCGGCGATAGCGAAGGACATCTGCAGGTTCGTACAGAACTGCGATGTATACGGACAGACGAAGCCCTAGCGTAAACTAAAACATAGGCTGTTGAAACCCCTACCGATCCCAGACCAGCCCTAGCAAGACCTAACAGTGGACTTTGTTACAGACCTCCCTAAGAGCGACGGACGGCGGAACATTATAGTAGTTACGGACAAGCTAACGAAGAGAGTAATACTAAAGGAAATAGACTCTATTACGGCTAAGGACGCCGCCTAGGCATTTATACAGACGACGTTCAGCAAATACGGTTTCCCTAGGTCGATTGTGTTGGACTAGGGCACGCAGTTTACAAGCCAGCTCTAGGCAAGGGTCTGCCAGTTGCTAAAGGTAGAACGTCGCCTGTTAACTGTATAGCACCTGCAGACGGACGGGGCGACGGAGCAGGTCAATTCGACGTTAAAAGCGTACCTCCAAGCGTACGTCGACTATAACTAGACGAACTGGAACTAACTCCTCGCTATAGCAGAGCTAGCTATTAACAGCTGTACGGCCGATACTACCGGAGTGTCCCCCTTCTTTATAGCCTATAGATACGACTATTCCCTGCTCCTACCGACCCTAAGGGATAACACTCCGCACCCTGTACGATCCCTAACTTAGCAGGGAGAGGCTATTGTACAGACGATTACGAATGCCTATTAATAGGCGAAGGCGAGTCTAGCTATAGCTTAACAGAATGCGGAAGAGCAGGCTAACAGGGGACGACAGGCCGCATCCAGGTACGAGGCAGGGGATAAGGTCTAGCTAAACTAGCGACACATCTGTACAGACCGGCCGAGCAAGAAACTGGATTAGAAGAACAGGAAGTTTACAGTAGTCCGACTAGTAGAGACATATGCTATACGACTAAACACTCCCCTAGGGATTTATCCAGTCTTCTATATAGACCTTGTACAGCGGGCGAACACGGACCCCCTACTGCACTAGACGACAGACGACGCGCGCCTACCCGCAATTACGACTAAGGGCCAGGAAGAGTATAAAGTAGAAGGGATCCTTAAGAGCCGAAGGAAGCAGGGGAAGGGAGAGTACCTAGTAAAATAGAGAGGATAGGCAGAGCCTACATAGGAACTGTACGAGGCTCTGTAGGACACAACTGCACTAGACAGGTAGGAGGAGAACTATCCCCCTGCCTAGTTACAGTAACACTGCACTGTACAGCGGAGGGAGGCACGATCTACCCTAAGGACAGGGTAGCCGCCGGCAACCTAGGTTGTTAAAGGATCGAGAATTACGACGTAGGACACTATAGGATCCCACTAACATAACATTTTACGACACTGTACGAGATAAGAGTTGGAAGAAGGGAACAGCTAGAGAACAGATAGGAAGGAGAGTAGAAATAAAAGGAGTTAGGAGCAGAACCGTCCGAAATTTCTTACACTACCTAGGGGGGGGGGAGGGTAGCTTACTAGCTACTACCCTGGGGGACTAGAGCAACCGACTCCTTATCTAAGATCTCAATTACCTCCTGCCTAGCAGGGCCCCCACCCCTACTAGGGCTAGCCCCAGGGAGTAGAGGCACCCCTCTACCCCTACGCACCTCTGCCGGACAGCGGTAGGGGCAGTAGAGGGAGCTATCCTTCTACTTACACAAAGCATACACCCTAGCCCAGAAGCCTAGGAGGCAGTATAGGCCAAGTAAGGGCTAGGGGGAGTTGGAGCAGGGGGCATAGGGCTGGCCCTAGGTAGCGATAAGGATAGCGTTAACGTACGACGCCCAGGCCGTAGCTAACCGCTAGAGTGTAACCTAGGCAGGGTTACACTAGAAGGCGTAGTAGGGCAGCTCGGCCGCAGCCTACTGCTCGTTAGTATAGCACCTAAGACGTTAGCTTAGACTGTACAGAAGACAGAAATCTGTACAAACCGGAAGCGTAGCTACTAGTTAAATTAAGGACTCTACTGCTAGAAGCAGAAATAGGAGGGGACCCCGGCTAGACGAGCGGAGGAGGAGGGGCCAGCAACTACGAGGGAGCTACTAGACGGGGCGGACGACATAATAGTAGCTAGTAGTAGTAGTAGTAACTAGTAGTAGTAGTAACTAGTAGCAGTAGATAGTAGACAGTAGACAGTAGTAGACAGTAGTAGACGGTAGACGGCGTAGGAGGAGAAGGCAGGCAGGGAATAGAAAGAAAAGGGGGAGGGAAAGAGAAGGGAGAGGCTTAGAATTTAGGGAGGGTAACTGCCTACTATAAGAGGGAATAGCAGGCAGGGCAGCTGCTACAAATAGGTAAAATAGCAAGAGGCAACCGCGACCCAGTAGGCGACGAGCGACGACGACATAGACGGCCGGACAAAAATAGGAAGTCGCGACCTGCCAAAGGAACAGCAGGAGCTAAGGGTGTTCAGCACACTGCTGTACGAAAAGGGCACTACGAGAAGGGAGGGGGGGGGGGTATTGTTAGGGGGCGCTGCCTAGCCTAGGTCCTAGACCCGACCTAAGCCAACCGTCGCCCTAAGGACTGCGACTTAGCGGCGCTAGCATCACCCTACCCTCTGTACAGAACCACCAACTGGACCCTACTCCTATACGGAGGGAGAACCCTATAGTCCTGCACAAATGGGAACTGCTGCCCCTCTAAATAGAGGGAAAACTCTGCACTACTATACAGAGAAGGGAACTCCCGATCCTCTGTACAGAGGGTAAACCTTGCATCCCTGCATAGAGGGAAATTGCTAGCTTGGCTTTGTAGGTACAATTGTACAGTAGCAGACGACGAAGGAACTGCCTATTAGTTCCTTTATATAGATACCTAACCTTAAGTTTCTAAACTAAGATCCTTAGGCCCTTTATACAATAGAACTGCCGACCGAAGAAGAGATGTCTACGAGAAAGTGGAACAGCTTAATTAGCAGCAGAAGCTTAGCAGAACCGGCTTAGGAAAGCTAATAGTTCCAGAAGAACTAATTACAGAGGTTATCTAGCTAGTTTATAGTTCTAAAGACGTCGGCTATACAGGCTCGAAGAAGACGATAGAAGCAGTAAGGACGATCTACTAGTTTCTGCGAATCTTCGAACGGATCTACCAGTTTATCGCTTATTGTTGATCTATCGAAGCGAGGATCTTATAGAAAGGATAGCTAGAAGACTATAAATAGTATCCGGCTGAGAACCTCCGGAATTCGGCGGAGCTGCTAAGAGAGTTTTATGTCCGGAACCTGAGGAAGCCGAAGCCTAAGTGGCTCTAAAGTTAACTATTCCAGAAGAAGAAGAAAAGCCGCATCCGCTCTATTAGCGCGAAAGTCGATAAAGACGATCGTAGCAGTCGCTTCGCGAGAGTCTTCGACGCGGCCACTACCTACTGCTGCTCCGGCAGGAAGCTCGCCGACGCCGCTTTACGGCGTCGGCGCCGCCGGCCCTGCAGTAGGTAAGGTCTTTAGTAGAGGAAGAAAAAGACGAAGAAACGGCGCTGCGGACGGATCTATATAGACCTCTGTAGCAGCGCACAGACCGGTTACGCTACAGCTTAGGTAACCGCCGGATCCGATCAGATAGCTCTTCCGATTAGATAGACATAAGGTAAAGACGTCAGATAGCGACAATGTAAAAAAAAAGAGAAGAGACACAGATAGATAAGTAAGCGGTCGAGGTCGACCGCTAGTAAAGGGGGGGGGGTAGTGTTGCAGCGGCAGAAAGGGGTAGGACTAAGTAATAGGGTAGATCCTCGGAATTTCGGCTTAGCCCTTCTAGACTAAGCCGGGCCTTAGCATACTACCCCTAAAGCTCTTACCTACTACTATATAGATTCCTTTCCCTCCTTAGTTCGAGATATAGCTATTAAAAAGGCCGTACTGAATCGTATCTGCGTGCCCCGATTACTAGACACTATTAGAATAATAAGCTCGGAAACTTTAACAACCCTCGCGAGGTCGCCGGACAATAAGATCTACGCTATCTCGATAAAAGACATCGAAGATTACTAGAAGATAATAGTGGAAGAAGAAGTAGACCTGCTAGAGGTGTTACTAAAAGAACTCTATCGTTACACTAACATGTTCTTAAAAGTAGACTCTAAACTCCTGCCGCTCTACCGACCAGAATATAACAACAAGATCCGACTGAAAGAAGGGGCCGTGCTACCGAGAACCGAACTACTAAAACGCCTATCGCCGGCAGAGTTGGACTAAATAGAAGTGTTTGTCTAAGAAAATCTAGCGAAGAAGTTTATTACGCTAAGCTTAGCTAAGTATACGTTGCCAATCCTGTTTGTACAGAAACCTAGAGATAGTCTCTAACTGTGCGTAGACTACCGAGGCCTTAATAAGGTTACTAAGAGAGATGTGTATCCGCTACTGTCAATCGATAAGACTATAAAACGAGTAGCTAAGGCTAAGTGGTTTAGCAAGCTAGATATTCGCTAAGCAGTTCTACCGATTAAGAAACAAGGAAGGACAGACGGAAGACCTTACGACATTCGCTATACGTATAGGCAATTTTAAGTAGTTGGTAATGCCTTTCGGACTTACTAACGCGCCGGCAGTGTAGCAGCGTTTTATAAATTACACCTTTATAGACATGCTAGAACGGTTCGTATCTATTTATTTAGACGATATTCTTATCTATACTAATAGAACGAGAGAGCAGCATACAGACTATATTAAGAGAGTGCTAAATAGGCTCCGCGAGGTTAGATTGAACGCAGATACGAAGAAGAGCGAATTCTTTTAGACCGAAGTTAAGTATCTCGGTCTTATTGTTAGAAGAGAAGGAATTTAGATAGACCTATTAAAGGTCGCTACTGTCGCGGAATGGAAGCAGCCGAAGTCCGGAAACACTACCCAAATTAGAGCTTTTCTTGGATTCTGCAGCTACTATAGACAATTTATTAAGGACTTTAGCAAGATAGCAAGACCCCTAAACGAGGCATTAAAGAAGGAGGCCGCTAGCCTATAGAATAATGTAAGGGGCTCAAGAATCTTGATTTAGAAACTTGAGGTTAGGTATCTACATAAAGGAACTGATAGGCAGTTCCTTCGTCGTCTGCTGCTGTACGATTTGTACCTACGAAGCCAAGCTAGCAATTTCCCTCTTTGTGCAGGGGTGCTAGGTTCACCCTTCGTACAGAGGGTCGGGAGTTACCTCCTCTATACAGTAGTGCATAGTTCACCCCCTCTATTTAGAGGGGCGGTAGCTCCCCTTTGCGTAGGACCGTAGTGTTCTCCCTTCGTACGGGAGTGGGGTCCTGTCGGTAGTTCCGTACGGAGGGTAGGGTCGTGCTGGCGCCGCTAAGTCGCAGTCCTTAGGGCAACGTTCGGCTTAGGTCGGGTTTAGGGCCTAGGCCGGACGGCGCGCCTCTAACAATCCCCCCCCCTTCCCTTCTCGTAGTGTTTCTTCTATACGGCGTCGCACCCAAATCAACCAGCTCCTGTTGTTTCTTTGGCGGGTTGCGGCTTCCTATTCCGTCCGGTCGTCTAAGTCGTCGCCCCTCGCCACTTCCCTTAGGTCGTAGTTGCTTCTTGCTATTTTACCTGTTTGTAGCAGCTGCCTTGTTTGCTATTTCCCTTATAGTAGGCAGTTGGCTCCAGCCTTCTCCCTTCTTTTCCTTCCCTTATACCGTCCACTGTCTACTGTCTATCTACTACCGTCTACTATCTACTATCTACTATTACTACCAGCTACCAACTACTAACTACTACCAGCTACTATCTACTATGTCGTCCGCCCCGTCTGATAGCTCCCTTATAGTTGCTGGCCCCGCCTCCTCCCCTCGTCTAGCTGGGGTCCTACCCTACTTCGTCCTCTAGGAGTAGGACCCTTAACTTAACTAGCAGCTACACTTCCGGTTCGTACAGAATCCTGTCTTCTGTACAGTCTAGGCTAACGTCTTAGGTGCTACACCTGCGAGCAGCGGGATGCGGCCGGGCTCCCTTTCTATGCCTTCTAGTGTAACCCTGTCTAGGTTATACCCGAGCGGGTAGGCACAGCCTAGCCGTCGTACATTAATGCCCTCCTTATCGCTACCTAGGGCCAGCTCTGTGCCCCCTGCCCCAACTCCCCCTAGCCTACACTTAGCCTATACCGCCTCCTAGGCTTCTAGGCTAGGGTGTGTGCCTCGTGCAAGTAGAAGGATAGCTCCTTCTACTGCCCCTTCCGCCGTCTAGGGGAGGCACGTAGGGGTAGGGGGGTGCCTCCGCTTCCTGGGGCTAGTTCTAGTAGGGGCAGGGGCCCGGCCGGGCCTAAGGTAGTGGAGGTTACAGATAATAAGTAGATAGTTCTAGTTCCCCCTAGGGGGGGGTAGCTAGTGAACTACCCCCCCCCCCCCCCCCCCCCCCCAGAGGTAGCGTAAGGAATTTCGGACAGTTTTCTTTCAACTCCTTCCGTTTCCACTTCCCCTCCTATTCGTCCCTTAGCTATTCCTTTCTTCCAGCCTTTATTTCGTACAGTGTCGTACGATGTCGTATTAGCAGGGCCCTATAGTATCCTACGTCGTAATGCTCGATCCTTTAACAACCCTAGTCTGCCTATAGCTACCCTATCCTTAGGGCGGATCGTGCCTCCTTCTGTCGTACGGCGCAGTGTTACTGTAACTGGGCAGGGGGATAATTCTCCTCCTACCTGTCCAGTGCAGTTGTGTCTTGTAGAGCCTCGTACGGTTCCTATGTAGGCTCTGCCTATCCTCTCTATTTTACTAAGTACTCTGTCTTCCCTTGCCTCCTTCGACTCTTAAGGATCCCCTCTACTTTATACTCTTTCTAGCCCTTCGTTATAATTGCGGGTAGGCGCGCGTCGTTAGTCGTCTAGTGCAGCAGGGGGTCTGTGTTCGCCGCTCGTACGAGGTCTACGTAAAAGACTAGGTGAATCCCTAGGGGAGTGTTTAGTCGTATAGCGTATGTCCCTACCGGCCGGATTACCGTAAACTTCCTGTTCCTCCAATCTAGCTTCTTGCTCGGCCGGTCCGTACAGATGTTCCGCTAGTTTAGCCAGACCTGATCCCCTGCCTTGTACCTTAGTGCAGCCTGTCGTCCCTTGTTGGCCTGCTCTTCCGCATTCTGCTAGGCTATAGCTAGGCTCGCCTTTGCCTATTAGTAGGCGTTCGTAATCGTCTGTACTATAGCCTCTCCTTGCTAGATTAGGGATCGTACAGGGCGTAGGGTGTTACCGCTCGGGGTCGGTAGGAGCAGGGAGTGGTTGTATCCGTAGGTCGTAAAGAAGGGGGACAGTCCTGTAGCATTGGCTATACGGCTGTTAATAGCCAGCTCCGCTATAGGGAGGAGTCGGTTCCAGTTCGTCTAGTTATAGTCTACGTACGCTCGGAGGTACGCTTCCAAAGTTGAATTAACCCTCTCTGTCGCCCCGTCTGTTTGTAGATGCTATACGGTTAACAGACGACGTTCTACCTTTAGCAACTAGCAGATCCTTGCCTAGAGCTGGCTCGTAAACTGTGTCCCCCGGTCTAATACGATTGACCTAGGGAAACCGTGCTTGCTAAACGTCGTCCGTATAAAGGCCTAGGCGGTGTCCTTAGCTGTAATAGAGTCTATTCCCTCTAGTATTACCCCCTTCGTTAACTTGTCCGTAACTACTATAATGTTTCGCTGTCTATCGCTCTTAGGGAGGTCCGTAATAAAGTCTACTGTTAGATCTTGCTAGGGCCGGTCCGGTATCGGCAGGGGCTTTAGCAGCCTATGCTTTAGCTCGCGCTAGGGCTTTGTTTGTCCGCACATATCGCAGTTCCGTACGAACCTACGAATGTCCTTTGCTATCGCCGGCCAGTAGTAGTCCCGGGCGATAATGCTGTACGTCTCCTCGCGCCCTAGGTGCCCGGTAGCTTTAGAGTTATGCGCCTGTTGTATTAAGCTCGTACGGAGCTTCTCGTCCGCTAGGACCTATATCCGATTCCTGAACCTTAGGTTGTTCTCCTCGTCTACTGAACACTCGGCTGTCGACACCTTAAGATAGAGCTCGGCTAGGAGCTTCCGTTGCCCTCCCTGGATCGCCGTACGGGCCCCTCGATATACCTCGTCCTTTTCTACTGCCTCTTCCTATACTTGCAGTTAGGGTTCCTATAGGTATGTCGCCGCTAGGCGGATAGTCTCCCCGTCCGGCTCCCCCTTAAACATCTGGAATGTTCGTAACTTTAGCCCGTCGTCTTCGTACATCGTTGGCATGTCCTGGTCCTGTCTAGACAGTGCATCGGCCCTGCTGTTATCCTTACCCTTGCGGTACTGGAGTCTTATGTTAAACCGGCTTAGGTACATTGCCTATCGTACGTGCCTCTCGGACAGCTTCTAGGGTTAAGTAAAGTATTCTAGGTTCTTGTAGTCTGTTAGGGCGAGGAACTTAGGCACTAAGCGGAGTTCTCTATCCCAGGCTTCGCAACACTGTACAACTACTAGCAACTCTTTGTCGTAGATAGGGTAGTTGCACTTAGCTAGGGAGTTCTTCTTGGAGAAATACGCGTATAGGTATAGGAGTCCGTCCGAGTCTACCTGTAACAGGATACACCTAATACAGTACCCCGAGGAGTCAGTTTCCAGTATTGTCGTACACTCCGGGTCGAAGGCGGCGAGCGTTGGTCCTGTAGTAAAGAGCTCCTTTAGCTTGTCGAAGCCCTTATTACATTCGTCCGTCTATTTGAACTGCTTGTCTTTGTGCGTTAGTTCAACTAGGGGGCGTACGATCTCTGAGTAGCTCTGTATAAACTGGCGGTAGAAGTTGGCAAACCTAAGAAATTCCCGTACGCCCTTAATGTTCGTAGGTGGCTTCTATTGCTTAATAGCATTAATCTTCTTCCTGTCTATACTAATGCCTTTCCCTGCCTTGATAATAAAACCTAGGTATTTCGTACATTGGACGCCGAATTCGCACTTGTCGATGTCGAGGTACAAGCCTGCCTGCTGCAGTCGGTCCAGCACCTTCTTAACATCTCGTACGTAATCTGCGTAGGTGCCGTCTGTAAAAACCAGGGTGTCGTCGAGGTATGCCGAGCAGATGTCGTCTAGTAACCCTTGTAGGGACTTGTTAATGTACCTTTGGAAGGTTGCCGGTGCATTAGCAAGGCCGAAGGGGGTAACAAGCTACTTAAAAAGGCTGTATCTCGTATAGAAGGCCGTTATCCATTTACAGTCTTCCTTAATCCGTATCTTGTAGAAGGCCGAGACTACGTTAAGCTTAGTGAACCACTTCGCCTTGCTAATCCGCCCGAGGGTCTCCTTAATAAGGGGTAGGGGGTACCGGTCCTTCTTAGTAATCGCGTTAATGCCCCTATAGTCTACGCAGAAACGCAATCCGGCCTTCCCCTCCTTATAGTTAAAAAGCACTAGGGCTCCCGCAGACGACGTACTGGCCCAAATAAACCCTTTGGCAAGCAGGTCGTCCAGCGTCTTGCGCAGTACTAAGAGTTCTCTAGAGGACATTCCGTACAGCGGTCTGTACAGTACCTCTGGCAGGCCCCTAACCGGACGGGGTTCTAGCTAGATGTTATAATTAATCCCTTCCCCTCGGTGTAGCGGCAGCTTCGAGGCCGACTTTGGTTCAAAGAGGTCCAGGTACCTAACATACTCTCTTAGGAGCTTTGTACAGGGGTTTGTCGCCTCCTTAGGTGCCAATGCCTTCTCGATGTCCGCCGTTACTGTGTTAATTTCGGCCTTAGTATTGCTACCTTATAGGGACCTCCCCTGGTCCCGGATCCTCTGCTTCGTTACTACCAGGTATAGCCGTCCTCGTCCGACATCCAGCTTGCCCCTCTAGCGCTCTATCTAAGGCTTTCCTAGTATTAGGTTATACCCTAACTTGTCCTATACAACATAGAGGTATAAGTCTCGCTCGTAGTGTCCCTGTACCTCTATTATTACTTTCACTATATAGGTAATGTCCAGTCCTCGCCTGGTAATGCCTAGCATACGTACAGGTACTGTAGGGATCGTCTTAATCCGATGTCTCTGTACGAAGTCCTCGCTAATTACTCTATACACCAAAGATCCTGTGTCAATCAATGTCCGCGCCGTTGCGGACCTGTTTAACGTCGGCCGTACGATAAACGGCGTCGTCGTTATGTAATTGCTCTTAAAAGATAGCTAAGTAACGCTTTGATTTGGCAGTCTATCTCGCGCCCGCCTCTGGCAGAGTCTTCGCTTAGAGGCTACTCTTTTCCCGACTCGTCGTCGTCTAAGTAGGATACCTAATCTTCTTGTTAAGGCGCTGCAGTTGCTACCCTCGCGGTGGTCGGCCGTCCCCTAGGTCTCTCTGCTAGCAGAAGCCCGCAATTCCGTACGGTGTAGCCTATCTTGCTACACTGGTAGCAGCTCCCTTCTGCTCGCCTCTTGTTAAGGGTAGCCGTATCCACCTATTGCACTTTTTTAGTAGCGGCCCTTGGCCGTACGGTAGCTGCTGCCGCCACCCTCGTCGTCGTCGGTTCCTAGTCTATAGCGTCTATCTGTCGCTAGGGGGGTTGTCTTATCTCCTAAGCACGGCCTATCCGTCCTAGCCTGCGTTGCTGGTCGTCGACTATCCTAAGAAGGTCGCAGAATTCCTCGTACGTAGCTGGCCGTATTACACCTACTAGCCCCGTTATAATCTCTTTAGAGAGGCCTACCTCTAAAGAGGTAATCTTTATCCTGTCCTCCTATTGGAGACCCCCTGCTTCTGCCAAAGTCTAGTTAAATTCCGCAAGGAATTCTCGTACGGTCTTGCGTCCTTGTTTTATCGTATTAACCTGTAGGAGTGCTCGGCTCTCGCGGTCCGGGTCCTTGTAGCTCTTGTCTAGAGCTGCCTAGAGCATCGTCGTTGTAGCTATCGCTAGGTTAGCGATAGCCGTCTCGTAGTATAGCAGAATTCGTACTGCTGCCCTGCCCTTTAACCTCCTAAAGAGGTAGACCATCTTGTCTAGCTCGGTCGGGTATGCTCCTAAGTCTACTAGGAGCTTGGAGCGCATCTAAGCCGCCTAGGAGGGGTACTCGGCCGGAGCCTTACTATCGTACGTAGAGACGTCAGGGAGTTTGCTCTTAGGGGTCGGGGTGTAGGTTATAGTGTTTGTCGTCGTCGTAGGGGTCGGATCGCGATCGGACGCCCTAAGCTGTCGTAGCTCCTGTTCTTGTTAGGAAATCATCGCAGCCTTGTAGTTTACTTGTTGTTCGAGCTGCCTCTTGCTTTCCAGCAGCTCCTCGTATACGCAGTGCATATGTCCCTCTATAGCCGTAGGTTCTATAGGGATGTCGCCGTTTATCTTTGTTCTATTACCGCAGTTACCGACAGTAAGATCAGTTCCTAATGTAAGGGGCTTAAGAATCTTAATTCAGAAACTTAAGGTTGGGTATCTATATAAAGGAACTGATAGGCAGTTCCTTCGTCGTCTGCTGCCGTACGATTTGTACCTACGAAGCCAAGCTAGCAATTTCCCCCTTTGTGCAGGGGTGCCAGTTCCACCCTTCGTACGGAGGGTCGGGAGTTACCTCCTCCGTACAGTAGTGCATAGTTCACCCCCTCTATTTAGAGGGGCGGTAGCTCCCCTTTGCGCAGGACCGTAGTGTTCTCCCTTTGTACAGGAGTAGGGTCCTGTCGGTAGTTCCGTACAGAGGGTGGGGTCGTGCTGGCGCCGCTAAGTCGCAGTCCTTAGGGCGACGTTCGGCTCAGGTCGGGTTCAGGGCCTGGGCCGGACGGCGCGCCCCTAACAAATAAGAAGTGTATAGAGGCTTTTAATTAGCTAAAAGAAGCAGTAGCCTTAGCACTAGTGCTAGTGTACTTCCGACTGGAAAAGACGATCTACTTAGAGACAGACGCATCCGATACAGTAACTGCAGGGGTCCTTTCTTAATATAGCGACAACGAAACCCTCTATCTAGTAGCTTTCTTTAGCAAGTCTATAAACGAGACCGAGCGGAACTATGCTATCTACGATAAAGAACTGTTAGATATTATCTAGGCTTTCGAGGAGTAAAAGCCAGAGCTTATAGCTAGAAAAAGCACAGTCCAGGTCCTTACAGACTACCAGTTACTAACCTATTTTATAAAGACGCAGAAGCTATTACGTTGCCAAGCCCGGTAGGCCGCCTACTTATCAGGGTTCGACTTTAAGATTACCTATTAACCTAGAGCTTAGAATAGAAAGACTAACGCGCTAATAGGAAGAGAAGGAAAGACTAGCTAAGCAAAGGAAGATCTGAACATGTTCCAGAAGGTGTTAACTAAACGGATAGTAGACGCCGAGGTGTTAAAAGAGGCAGGGATCTGCGTAATAGAGCCGCTAACTAAGGAAGAGACGCTCTACAAGAAAGTAGAGCAGCTTAATTAGCAGTAGAAGCTCGGTAAAACTGGTTTAGGGAAGCTAATAGTTCTAGAAGAACTAATTACAGAGGTTATCTAGCTGGTCTATAGTTCTAAGGAGGTTGGCTACGCTAGCTTAAAGAAGACAATAGAAGCAGTAAGGACGATCTACTAGTTTCTGCGGATCTTCGAGCAGATCCACTAGTTTATCGCTAATTTTTACGCGTATAGAGCCGCGAAACCGCGTTACGGCCTTCCGGCCGGTCTACTAAAGCTACTTCCGATCCCTAAGAAACTATAGCAATATATTACGATAGATTTCGTAACCGGCCTGCCGGAATCCGATAGATACAATGCTACCCTTAACGTAGTAGATTGGTTAAGCAAAGAACACTACTTTATCTCCTATTAAGCTAAGGAAGAAGGTACTATAGCAGAAGAGACAGCAAGCATACTGATTTAGTATATATAGAAGCACTATAGTCTGCCGGACACTATTACTACAGATAGGGGTCCTTAATTTACTGCTAATATATAGAAGGCTATGAACCAAGTTCTCGGAATTCGCAGAAAGCTTAGCATAGCTGCTTACCCCTAGACCAACAGTTAGTCCGAAGTAGCCAATCGTAAGATAGAAAAACATCTACGAATCTTCTGCAGTTATTATTAAGAAGAGTAGGTTAAGGTATTGCCGATAGCCGAATTCAGTGCTAATTTGGCACAGTTAGAGCCTACCCTACTGGCGCTTTTCGAGATAACTTAGGGCTACCTTCTAAGGATAAGCTTTTAGCTACTAAATGAACCTAGCTCTTTGGAACCTTCTACTACTACCTTATTTAAGAGAGTCGCTGCCGCCGCGGCAGAGGCGCTTAGATCTCAGATGCAAGAAGCGATCTATGTTGCAGCGGTAGAAAGGGGTAGGACTAAGTAATAGGGTAGACCCTTGGAATTTCGGCTCGGCTCTTCCGGACCAAGCCGGGCCTTGGCAGACTACCCCTAAAGCTCTTACCCACTACTACATAGATTCCTTTCCCTCCTTAGTTCCAGATATAGTTATTAAAAAGGCTGTATTAAATGATATCTACGTGCCCGGATTATTATATCTCGAACTCACTTACTACACTAACTCTGCGCTATACGAAAGGGACTGTTACACTATCCGGACACCCGAATAACGCACGCGCACTACACACACCAAACCAACAACCCCCCTAGCACTGTAAGGCAGCTATAGAGAGCTTCTTAACAGTAGAGAGCAGCGTTACAGGCTAAAGCAGAAGCAGAAGAGAAAAGACTAACAGAGCGAGTAGGCGCTCCAGTGTTATTAATAATAAGTTTATTATTAGAGGTTTTACAGCAGAAGAGACTGCAGAGATTAAAGAACGAATAACCGAATACAAGAAGATCTACGACTGCATACTCGAGGAACTTAAAGATTACGTAAACGATAACGGAGTAGGGAAGGTCTACGACGGCATAGACCTTATTAAGAAGCTGTTTTACAGAACCCTCGAAGAAAAGAGGCAGTTTAGAGAGGAAAACAAAGCGGTAAGGGCCGAGAAGGAATCGGCAGAGACTATTATCGACGTGTTAGAAAACCAAGCAGCAAACCGACTAGCACAACTAAAGGCGATAAAGGCTTAGCTAGCTAAGATAGAAGCAGCGATGTCGTCGGCGCCGCTACTACATTAAGAAGAACAAGCAGAGACCGCCTTACTAGCGGCCTACAGTTAAGGTAGCACCTTAATAACGTTACTACTAGATCTACCGGCGTTTAGAGGCGGAGACCCTAAAGAATAGGAGGCATTTAAGAAGAAGATAAAGAACAAGATAGACCGCGACCATACCGGAAACAGTACCGGAGATAGATTGGCCTACCTGGAATCGCGATTAGAAAGTAAAGCTTTTTCGCTAGTAGCAGACCTAGAAGAGGTAACTGCAGAAGAAGCGATTAAAGTGCTAGATCAACGCTTTAGAGATCCATTCCGAAAGAAGACAGCCTATAAGCAACTGGATAAGATCAACCAGAACCGGCAGACGTTCGAGGAATTTTACGGACTGTTTGGAAAATATGCTATTAGAGCTAGAGTGTCGGAAGATAGGCAGCTCTACCTACTAAGGCAGAAGCTGAACCCTAAACTGGCTGCAGCTATAGCTTCCGTAGAAGACAAAGACCTTAAGAGCTTCGTATACCGAGCGAGAGTCACTGCAAGAAACCTAAGCGCTTACGCAAAATCGCGTAAATCGATTCAGAAGCAGTCGGTGCCGATAATACGACCCCCTACACCTTTCTGGAGGGCACCTTAGCAGCTATCTTATCCGCCGCGTTCGTCGTTCGTCCCCACCTGCTACGCGTATAGAAAGCCTAGCTACATCGCTACGAGATGCCAAGCTACAGATAAGCAGAAGCAGGAGTATTAGGCTATAAAGCCGCAGCTGCTAAAAAGACTATACAAGCTATCGAGCCGGCTCCGAACGACACCGACAGTGTAGACAGTGGAGTACTACTAAGAATCCTAGGAAAAGACCAGCTAGAAGGATAGGCCCCCTATCCAGCATAGACAATAGGGCACTAATACGAACCGAGTCGCCAGAAGGAGGAAGTATCAACAGCTGCAGCGACCCGCTCTTAGCGGCGGTAGAAGTAAATACGGAAATAGCTATTATCCTTCTAATTACTGTCCACCCCCTCGATAGCTTAAGCAGACCACTTTAGCTAAGAGCTTTTATAGACACAGGAGCCCTTATCGGCGCGGCGATCTACTATCGACTAGTTTGGAAACTAATAAAAGGATACAGCTATCCGGTAGAGCTAGCGTTGCCGACGCGGATTTCGGCATACAACGGACAAGACACTAAAAGTGTTACGCACTACGTGCCATTAAAGACTACCTCGGCAGGTCGACTACAGAAGCGACGCTCCGAATTATAGATATCGGAAGGTTTAACATTATTATAGGGCAGAAATAGATAAAGAACCAGAAAGCCGTTATTAACGTAGGTAAAGGCACACTCGGATTCAAAACACTACAGAGTAGCGCCGCTGCTATTAAATTAGTCACCGCAGTCGCCGCAGAACCGAACGCTACGACCATTAAAGCAGTTCCAAAGAATCGGTCCGACCCTCTAAACATAATCGGAATAATAAGCTCAGAGGCTTTAACAACTCTTACGAGGTCGCTAGACAATAAGATTTACACTATCTCGATAAAAGACATCGAAGACTACTAGAAGATAATAGTAGAAGAAGAAGTGGATCCGCTAGAGATGTTACTAAAGGAACTCTATAGCTACGCTAACGTGTTCTCAAAGGCTAACTCCAACCTGTTGCCGCTCCACCGACCGGAATATAACAACAAGATCTAGTTAAAAGAAGGAGCTGCATTGCTAAGAACCGAACCCCTAAGATGCTTATCGCCAGCCGAGCTGGACTAGGTAGAAGTGTTTGTTCGAGAGAATCTAGCAAAGAAGTTCATTACGCCGAGCTTAGCCGAATATGCGTTACTGATTCTTTTTGTACAGAAACCCGGAGGTAGCCTCCAACTATATGTAGATTACAGAGGCCTTAATAAGGTCACTAAGAGAGACGTGTATCCGCTGCCTCTAATCGATAAGACTATACAGAGGGTAGCGAAGGCTAAGTGGCTTAGCAAGTTAGATATTCGACAAGCTTTCTATCGACTAAGAAACAAAGAAGGACAAACGGAAGATCTTACGACATTCACTACGCGCATAGGCAATTTTAAGTAGTTAGTAATGCCTTTCGGACTTACCAACGCACCGGCAGTGTAGCAACGCTTTATAAACTACACCTTTATAGACATACTAGAATAGTTCGTATCTATCTACCTAGACGACATTTATATCTATACCGAAGGAATAAGAGAGCAACACACGGACTACATTACGAGGGTGTTAAAGAGACTCTGCAAGGTCGGATTAAACGCGGACACAAAGAAGAGCGAGTTCTATTAGACCGAAGTCAAATATCTCAGTCTTATTGTTAGAAGAGAAGGGATTCGGATAGACCCCTTAAAAGTCGCTATAGTCGCAGAATAGAAGCAGCCGAAATCCGGAAACACTACGCAAATCAGAGCGTTTCTAGGATTTTGCAGCTACTATCGACAGTTTATTAAGGACTTTAGTAAGATAGCGAGACCCCTAAACGAGGCATTAAAGAAGGAGGCCGCTAGCCTATAGAACGAGAGGTGTACGGAAGCCTTTAACTAGCTAAAACAAGCAGTAGCCTCGGCGCCGGTTCTAGCGCACTTCCGACCAGAAAAGACGATCTACGTAGAAACGGACGCTTCTAATACAGTGACTGTAGGGGTCCTTTCTTAATACGCTAACGACGACGAGACCCTCTATCTAGTAGCTTTCTTTAGCAAGTCTATAAATAATGCTAAGCAGAAGTACGCTATTTATAATAAAGAGCTATTAGCTATTATTTAGACTTTCGAGGAGTGGAAACCGGAGCTTATAGCAGAAAAAAGCACAGTCCAGGTCCTTACGGACCACCAGTCGCTTACCTACTTTATAAAGACGCACAAGCTGTTACGTCGCTAGGCTCGGTAGGCCGCCTACTTATCCGGATTCGATTTTAAGATCACCTATCGACCCGGAGCTCAAAATGGAAAGGCCGACGCGTTAACAAGAAGAGAAGGAAAGACTAGCTGTGCGAAAGAAGATCCGAACATGTTCTAGAAGATGTTGACCGGACGAATAGTAGACGCTAAGTGATCTGACTGCAGTAGACTCTAGGTCAATACCCGTCTTTGATAACTATATCCAAGGCTAGAGAGAGCAGAATCTACGTACAAGCAGAGGTGCGGTATTTGAGTGTGCAGCCGCCAAGCCTGGCCCTGCCAAGCCTGCCACCTTCCGGCACCTTCCAGCCTACATCCGTATCACTACCGCCCTCCCTAACCAGCGATTGCCCTCAATCGCAATCAGTCCAAACCAGGTCGCGTCGTGCCAAACCGGGTTACATTGTGCCAAACTAGGTCGCTTTAAACCAGGTTGTAGGAGTCGCAAATCAGTGCGCTTTGCTATTGCTTTTGGCCAATCAGGTCGCACCAATCCAGGTCGCAAATTCAGTCGCAGAGGTCGCTTTTCAAGCTCCAATTTCTGAGCCTTTTGCTATCGCTTCCGGCCTTAATTGGTGCCTTGTTTGGTGCCTTGCCAAGGCTGCAGAGGTCGTCGTGGCCGCGGAGGTCGCGGAGGTCGTCGAGGCCGCAGAGGTCGCGGAGCCGTAGAGGTTGTCTTGCAAACACGTGTCGCTTCTCGGACGGTCGCTTCTTGTCGGTCGCTTCTCGGACGGTCACTTCTCAGACGGTCACTTCTTAGACCGTCGCTTCTCAGACCGTCGCTTGCTTCTTATTCTCGACGGTCGCTTCTTAAACGGTCGCTAAGGTCTTGGAGGTCGTCGGGGTCGCGGAGGCTGTCGGGGTCGCGGAGGTCGCAGCGGTCGCAGCTGCAGAGGTCGCTTTGCAAACACGCGTCGCTTCTTAGACCGTCGCTTCTTAGACCGTCGCTTCTTAGACCGTCGCTCGCTTCTCGACAGTCGCTTCTCGAGCCGTCGCTTCTTAGACGGTCGCTTCTCGACGGTCGCTCGCTTCTCAAGCCGTCGCTCGCTTCTCAGACGGTCGCTGAGGTCTCGGAGGTTGTCGGGGTCGCGGAGGTCGCAGCCTACGTACCTATGTCGCTTTTCGACGGTCGCTTTGCTTCTCGACGGTCGCTTCTCGACGGTCGCTTCTCGACTCGTCGCTTCTCGACCCGTCGCTTCTCAAGCCGTCGCTTCTTATTCTCGACGGTCGCTTGCTTCTTAAGCCGTTGCTTGCTTCTTAAGCTGTTGCTCGCTTCTCAAGCGGTCGCAGAGGTCTCGGAGGTCGTCAGGGTCGCGGAGGTCGCGGAGCTCGCAGAGGTCGCGGAGCTCGCAGAGGTTGTCTTGCAAACACGTGTCGCTTCTCGACGGTCGCTTCTCAGACGGTCGCAGAGGTCGCTGGAGGTCTTAGAGGTGGCAGAGGTCGCAGCCTACGTATGTCGCTTCTCGACGGTCGCTTCTCGACCCATCGCTTCTCGAGCCGTCGCTTTTCGAGCCGTCGCTTTTTGAGCCGTCGCTTTTCGACAGTCGCTTCTCGACGGTCGCTTCTCGACGGTCGCTTCTCGACGGTCGCTTCTCGACGGTCGCTTCTCGACGGTCGCTTCTCGACGGTCGCTTCTCGACGATCGCTCGCTTCTCCAGCCGTTGCTCGCTTCTCAAGCCGTTGCTCGCTTCTTAAGCCGTCGCAGAGGTCTCGGAGGTCGTCGGGGTCGCGGGGGTCGCAGCTGTAGAGGTCTGTCGCTTCTGAACATGCAGTGCTTGTGTTGTCTGCAGCTGCCTGCCTATAGCTATGCCTCTGTTGTCTGCAGCAGCTGTGCCTGTCTGCAGCAGCTGTGCCTGTCTGCAGCAGCTGTGCTTGTCTCTGCCTGGTGCCCTGCCTGGTGCCCTGCCTAGTGCTCGTGCCTGGGTGCTCGTGCCTAGGTGCTCTGTAGCTGGTGCTCTGCAGCTGGTGCTCTTGCCTCTGCTTTGCCTGTGCTCTTGCTCTATGCTCTTGCCTAGGTGCTCGTTGTCTAGGTGCTCGTACCTGGGTGCTCACAATTGTCGGTTGTCTCGTCGCAATTGGCCTTGTCTAAATAGAACGGTCTGTCAAAGACCCGAAAAAACGAATGTCGTCGCCCTAGGTCCTGCTAGGTGCGTCTTGTCGTTGTCGTCGCT
Source organism: Pseudocercospora ulei (assembly GCA_016165855.1). NCBI lineage: Eukaryota > Fungi > Ascomycota > Dothideomycetes > Mycosphaerellales > Mycosphaerellaceae > Pseudocercospora > Pseudocercospora ulei. The sequence goes on from JACWNB010000003.1 coordinate 4,460,098, forward strand.
CTCGCTCCTTGCTCTTGCTCCTTATCCTTATCGTTCCTACATCGTCCTTCTCGACCTTCTTGTTCTTCTCGACCTTCTCGTCGCTCTCGTTCTCGTCGCTCTCGTTGCTCTCGCTCTTCTTTAAAACTCGCGATCTGCTCGCGTAGGCACTGTCTTTAAAACTCTCTCTTCTTCTCGATAGGGGCACTTCTCTTCCCTAAAACTCTCTCTTCTTCTTCTTCTTAATCGGGGGGGGGGGGGGGGGGGTAGAGTAGCATGCACATGTACGATTAAGTAACTGGATATAATTCAACGGCCTCCTTCGTACATATACAGTACACACTCTAGGTTAGTTGCACGTACGTTAATCGAGTACCCGGATGTAATTTAACGGGCTCTTTTGCGTAGTGCAGGTGTTGTTAAAGTGAGCCTTGGATATAATAATCTGACTGCAGTAGACTCTAGGTCAATACCCGTCTTTAATAACTATATCCAAGGCTAGAGAGGGAAGAATCTACATACAAGCAGAGGTGCGGTATTTGAGTGTGCAGCCGCCAAGCCTGGCCCTGCCAAGCCTGCCACCTTCCAGCACCTTCCAGCCTACATCCGTATCACTAAGGTGTTAAAAGAGGTAGGGATCCGTGCGATAGAGCCGCTAACTAAGGAAGAGACGCTCTACGAGAAAGTGGAACGGCTTAACTAGTAGCAGAAGCTTAACAAACCCAGCTTAGGGAAGCTGATCGTTCTGGAAGAACTAATTACAGAGGTTATCCAGCTGGTTTATAGTTCTAAAGACGTCAGCCACGCAGGATCGAAAAAGACGATAGAAGCTGTAAGAACAACCTACTGGTTTCCGCGAATTTTTGAGCAGATCTACCGGTTTATTGCTAACTGTTACGTGTGCCAAGCCGCGAAGCTACGTTACGGCCTTCCGGCCGGTCTGCTAAAGCTACTTCCGATCCCTAAGAAACTATAGTGGCATATTACGATGGATTTCGTAACCGGCCTGCCGGATTCCAATAGATATAACGCTACGCTTAACGTAGTGGATCGACTAAGCAAGGAGCGCTATTTCATCCCCTATTAAGCTAAGGATAAAGGAACTACAGCAGAAGAAACGGCGAGAATGCTAATCCAGTACGTATAGAAGCACTATAGCCTGCCGGACCTTATTACTACGAATAGGGGTCCTTAATTTGCTGCTAATGTATAGAAAGCCATTAACAAAGCTCTCGGAATTCGTAGAAAGCTTAGCACGGCCGCTTAACCTCAAACAGACAGTTAGTCTAAAGTGGCTAACCGAGAGATAGAAAAATATCTACGAATCTTCTACAGTTATTATTAAGCAGAGTAGGTTAAGGTGTTGCCGATAGCCGAATTCTGCGCCAATTTAGCATAATTAGAAGCTACCTTACGAGCGCTGTTCAAGGTAACGCATAGTTATCTTCCAAGAATAAGCTTCCAACTACCGAACGAACCTAGCTCTTCGGAACCTTCTATATCCACTATTACTTCGTCGAAGAGAGTTGCCGCTGCTGCAGCAGAAGCTCTCCGATCTTAGATAGAAGAAGCGATTAAGGTAGCGAAAGAGGCTATAGAATTGGCTTAGAAGAAGATAGTAACTCGAGCTAATAGAAAGCAGTTACTAATAGAATGTAGGGGCTTAAGAATCTTGGTTCAGAAACTTAAGGTTAGGTATCTATATAAAGGAACTAATAGGCAGTTCCTTCGTCGTCTGCTGCTGTACAATTTGTACCTACGAAGCCAAGCTAGCAATTTCCCTCTATATAGGGATGCAAGGGTTACACTCTGTATAGAGGATCGGGAGTTCTCCCTCTGTACAGTAGTGCAGAGTTTTCCCTCTGTTTAGAGGGGCGGCAATTCCCCTCTAAATAGGGCTATAGAGTTCTCCCTCTGTATAGGAGTAGGGCCCTGTCGGTAATTCTGTACAGAGGGTAGGGTCGTGCTAGCGCCGCTAAGTCGCAGTCCTTAGGGCGACGGCTAGCTTAGGTCGGGTCCAGGACCTAGGCTGGGCGGCGCCCCCTAATAATACCCTCCCCTCCCTTCTCGTAGTGCCCTTTTTGTACAGTAGCATGCCGAACACCCTTAGCTCCTAGTGTTCCTTTGCTAGGTAGCGCTTTCCCGTCCTTGCCTAGGCACTTAACTATTAACCTCTCTCTCTGCTAGTTTAACCTTGGACCTGTCCTCCTAGGTCTGTAGGCAGGGAAGGCAGGTAATGCTAGATCGCTTCTACCTGATCTTAGCCGGTTCTGCCTGCTAATTTAGCGAAGCCGAGGCCAAGGCTAAGGAGGCCTGCAAGCAGTTATAAAAGTGCAGGAGGTGCTCGGTCCTGTCTGCTCCTTCTCCTCCTATCCTCGAGCCCTAGCTATTTACTCTACGTCCCGACTGTACGGTCCGGCGCTACTGGGTTACTTAGTCCGTCCCTGTCCCTTAGTCGTCGTCTAGAGTTTTTCTTCTAGGTAGATGTTCCCGCCTCTATCTAGTCGTCTAGTAGGCCGTCGCTTATATAGGCCTTAGGTCGTGCTTGCCTCGTTTGTCCTCCTTTATACAGTTGTGGCAGCTCCTAGTTGTTATTGCCCTACAAGGCAGGCAGCTACTACCCTATATATCAACCCCTTCCCTTTCCTCCCTCTCTCTTCTTCTCTTTCTTCTTTATTCTCTACCTGCTACCCGTCTGCCCGGCCGTCTACTACTACTACTACTATTACTACTACTAACTACTATCTATTAGCTACTACTAGTTACTACTACTATGCTACCCGCCCTGTCCGGCCGTGCTTATCGTAGCTCCCTCGTAGTTGCTAGCTCCCCCTCTGCTCGTCCGGCTAGGGTCTCCTCCTATTTCTACCTCTAGCAGTAGAGTGCTTAATTTGACTAGTAGCTTCGCTTCTAGTTCGTACAGGTTTCCGTCCCCTGTATAATCTAAGCTAACATCTTAGGTATTATATTAACTAGCAGCAGAGTGTTGCTAAGCTACCCTTCTACATTTCCTAGTGCTAGGGCTCCTTCCGTCTAGGAGGTAATTAAGGTTATAGGTGTGGATTTGGTTACCCTAGGTCCTAGGGATAGTAGCTAGTAGGCTACCTTAAGGTAGTATATAAAAGTTCTCGGACAGTGTCGCTCTTAACCCCTCTTACTTCCACTTTCCGTCCCTCCTGTTTTCTGGCTGTTCTCTTCCTCCAGCCCTTCTTCTGTACAGTGTCGTACGATGTCGTGTTAGTAGAGTCCTATAGTGCCCTACGTCGTAATTCTCGATCCTTTAACAACTTAAGTTGCTAGCAGCTACCCTGTCCTTAGGGTAGATCGTGCCCTTTTCCGCTATATAGCGCAGTGTTACTGTAACTGGGTAGGGGGATAGTTCTCCTCCTACCTGTCTAGTGCAGTTGTGTCCTGTAGGGCCTCGTATAGTTCCTATGTAGGCTCTGCCTATCCTCTCTATTTTACTAGGCACTCTACCCTCTTCCGCTTCCTTTAGCTCTTAAGAATTCCTTCTACCTCGTACTCTTCTTGGCCCTCGGTTATAATCGCTAGTAGGCGCGCATCGTCTGTTATCTAGTGCAGCAGGGGGTCCGTATTCGTTGGCCGTACGAGGTCTACATAGAAGACTAGATAAATCCCTAGGGGAGTGTTTAGTCGTATAGCATGTGTCTCTACTAGTTAGACAACTGTAAACTTCCTGTTCTTCTAGTCTAGCTTCTTGCTCGGCCGGTCTGTACAGATGTTCCGCTGGTTTAGCTAGACCTTATCCCCTGCCTCGTACCTTAGTGCAGCCTGTCGTCCCTTGTTGGCCTGCTCTTCTGCATTCTGTTAATCTATAGCTAGACTCGCCTTTGCCTATTAATAGGCATTTGTAATCGTCCGTACGATAGCCTCTCCCTACTGAATTAGAGATCGTATAGGGCGCGGGGTGTTACTACTTAGGGTCGGCGGGAGCAGGGAGTAGTTATATCTATAGGCTATAAAGAAGGGGGACAACCCTATAGCGTTAGCTGTACGACTGTTAATAGCTAGCTCCGCTATAGGGAGAAGACGGTTCCAGTTCGTCTAGTTATAGTCGACGTACGCTTAGAGGTACGCTTCCACTGTCGAGTTAACCCTCTCTGTCGCTCCGTCCGTCTGCAGGTGCTATACAGTTAACAGGCGATATTCTACCTTTAGCAACTGGCAGACCCTTGCCTAGAGCTGGCTCGTAAACTGTATACCCTAGTCTAATACAATTGACCTAGGGAAACTGTGTTTGCTAAACTTTGTCTGTATAAATACCTAGGCAGTGTCCTTAGCCGTAATAGAGTCTATTCCCTCTAGTATTACTCCCTTCGTTAGCTTGTCTGTAACTACTATAATGTTCTGCCGTTCGTCGCTCTTAGGCAGGTCTGTAATAAAGTCTACTGTTAGGTCTTGCTAGGGCCGGTCCGGAATCGGTAGGGGCTTTAGCAGCCTATACTTTAACTTACGCTAGGGCTTCGTCTGTCTGTATACGTCGCAGTTTCGTACGAACCTGCGGATGTCCTTCGCTATCGCCGGCTAGTAGTAGTCCTAGGCGACAATGCTGTACGTTTCCTCGCGCCCTAGGTGCCTAGTAGCTATAGAATTATGTACCTGTTGTATTAAGCTTATATAGAGCTTCTCGTCTGCCAGGACCTAGATCCGATTCCTGAACTTTAGGTTGTTCTCCTTGTCTACTAAGCACTCTGCTGCCGACACCTTAAGATAGAGCTCTGCTAGGAGCTTCCGCTGTCCTCCTTAGATCGCTGTACAGGCCCCTTAGTACACCTCGTCTTTCTCTACTGCCTCTTTCTATGCTTGCAGTTAGGGTTCCTATAGGTGTGTCGCTGCTAGGCGGACAGTCTCCTCGCCTGGCTCCTTCTTGAACATCTGGAATGTTCGTAACTTTAGCCAGTCGTCCTTGTACATTGTTGGCATGTCCTGGTCCTGTCTACATAGCGCATCGGCCCTGCTGTTGTCCTTACCCTTGCGATACTAGAGTCTTATATTGAACCGGCTTAGGTACATTGCCTATCGTACGTGCCTCTTAGACAGCTTCCAGGGCTGCGTAAAGTACTCCTAATTCTTGTAGTTAGTTAGGGCGAGGAACTAGGGCACCGAGCGGAGTTCTCTATCCTATGCTTAGCAACACTGTACGACTGCTAGCAACTCCTTGTCGTAGATAGGGTAGTTGCACTTAGCTAGGGAGTTCTTCTTAGAGAAATATACGCATAGGTGCAGGAGTCTGTCTAAGCCTACCTGTAACAGGATGCCTCTAATGCAATACTCCGAGAAGTTAGTTTCTAGTATCGTCGTACGCTCTAGGTCGAAGGCGGCAAGCGTTAGTCTTATAGTAAAGAGCTCCTTCAGCTTGTTAAAGCTGCCATCGCATTCGTCCGTCTATTTAAACTGCTTGTCCGTATGTGTTAGCTCGACTAGGGGGCGTACGATCTCTAAGTAGTTCTGTATAAACTAGCGGTAGAAGTTGGCAAACCCAAGAAATTCCTGTACGCCCTTAACGTTTGTAGGCGGCTTCTATTGCTTAATAGCATCAATCTTCTTCCTATCTATACTAATGTCTTTCCCTGCCTCGATAATAAACCCTAGGTATTTCGTACCCTGGACACTAAATTTACATTTGTCGATGTCGAGGTACAAGCCAGCCTGCTGCAGTTGATCTAGCACCTTCTTAACGTCCTGTACGTAATCTGCATAGGTGCTGTCCGTAAAACCTAGGGTGTCGTCGAGGTACACCGAGCAGATGTCGTCTAGTAACCCTTATAAGGACTTGTTAATGTACCTTTGGAATGTTGCCGGTGCGTTGGCAAGGCTAAAGGGGTAACAAGCTACTTAAAAAGACTATATCTCGTACAGAAGGCGGTTATCTATTTATAGCCTTCCTTAATCTATATCTTGTAGAAGGCCGAGACTACGTTAAGCTTAGTAAACCACTTTGCCTTGCTAATCCGTCTGAGAGTCTCCTTAATAAGGGGTAGGGGGTACCGGTCCTTCTTAGTAATTGCGTTAATGCCTCTGTAGTCTACGCAGAAACGCAATCCGGCCTTCCCCTCCCTATAGACAAACAGTACTAGGGCTCCTGCGGACGACGTACTTGCCTAAATAAACCCTTTAGCAAGCAGATCGTCTAGGGTCTTGCAGAGCACTAGGAGTTCCCTAGAGGACATTCTATACAGCGGTCCGTACGGTACCTCCGGCAGACTCCTATCCGGACGGGGCTCTAGCTGGATGTCGTAGTTAATCCCTTCTCCTTAGTGTAGCGGCAGTTTCAAGGCCGACTTCGGCTTAAAGAGGTCCAGGTATCCTACGTATTCCTTTAGGAGCTTCGTACAGGGATCCGTTACTTTCTTAGGTGCTAATGCCTTCTTAATGTCCGCCGTTGCCGTATTGATTTCGGCCTTGGCATTGTTACTCTGCGGAGCCTTCCCTTGGTCTCGGAGCCTCTGCTTCGTCGCTGCCAGGTATAGCCGTCCTCGTCCTACGTCCAGTTTGCCCCTCTAGCGCTCTATCTATAGCTTCCCTAGTATTAGGTTATACCCCAGCTTGTCCCGTACGACATAGAGGTATAAGTCCTGCTTATAATGTCCCTGTACCTCTATCGACACTTTCACTATATAGGTAATGTCCGGTCCTCGTCCAGTAATGCCCAACATGCGTACAGATACAGTAGGGGTCGTCTTAATCCGGTGTCTCTGTACGAAGCCTTCGCTGATTACTCTGTACACTAAACATCCTGTGTTAATCAATGTCCGCGCCGTTGCGGACCTGTTTAACGTTGGCCGTACGATAAACAGCGTAGTCGTTATATAGTTGCTCTTAAAAGATAGCTAAGTAGTGCTTTGATTTGGCAATCTATCTCGTATATGCCTCTAGTGGAGCCTTCGCTTAGAGGCTACTCTTTTCCCGACTCGTCGTCGTCCAAGTAGGACTCTTAATCTTCTCGTTAGGGCGCTGTAGTTGCTATCCTTATAGTGGTCGGCCGTCCCCTAGGTCTCTCTACTAGCAAAAGCCCGCAATTCAGTACAGTGTAGCCTATCTTGCTATACCGGTAGCAGCTCCCTTCTGCTCGTCTCTTGTTAAGGGTGGCTATATCTACCTATTGCGCCCTTTTGGTAGCTGCCCTTAGCTGTACAGTAACGGCTGCCGCCACCCTCGTTGTCGTCGGTTCCTAGTCTATAGCATCCGTCTGTCGCTGGAGGGGTTGTCTTATCTCTTAAGCGCGGCTTATCTATCCAAGCCTGCACTGCCGGTCGTCGACTATCCTAAGGAGGTCGCAGAATTCCTCGTATATAGCTGGTCGCGTTACGCCTACTAGCCCCGTTATAATCTCCTTAGAGAGGCCTACCTCTAAAGAGGTAATTTTTATCCTATCCTCCTATTAGAGACCTCCTGCTTCTGCCAAAGTCTAGTTAAATTCTGCAAGGAATTCTTGTACGGTCTTGCGTCCTTGCTTTATTGTGTTAACCCGTAGGAGTGCTCGGCTCTCGCAGTCTGGGTCCTTGTATCTCTTGTCTAGAGCTGCCTAGAGTATCGTCGTCGTAGCTATTGCCGGGTTGGCAATAGCCGTCTCGTAATACAGTAGAATTTGTGCTGCCGCCCTGCCCTTTAACCTTCTAAAGAGGTAAACTACCTTGTCTAGCTCGGTTAGGTATGCTTCTAAGTCAACCAGAAGCTTAGAGCGCATCTGGGCAGCCTAGGAGGGGTACTCGGCCAGAGCCTTGCTATCGTACGTAGAGACGTCGGGGAGTTTGCTCTTAGGGGTTAGGGTGTAGGCTATCGTGTTCGTCGTCGTTATAGGGGTCAGATCGCGATTGGACGCCCTAAGCTGTCGTAGCTCTTGTTCCTGTTAGGAAATCATCGCAGCCTAGTGGCTTACTTGCTGCTCAAGCTGGGCCTTGTGTGCCAACAGCTCCTCGTACGCGCAGTGCATCTGCCCCTCTATAGCCGTAGTTTCTATAGGGATGTCGCTGTCTATCTTTGTTTTATTACTGCAGTTACTAACAGTAAGATCAGTTCCTAATATAAGGGGCTTAAGAATCTTAGTTTAGAAACTTAAGGCCGGGTATCTACATAAAGGAACTGATAGGCAGTTCCTTCGTTGTCTGCTGCTGTACAATTTGTACCTACGAAGCTAAGCTAGCAATTTCCTCCTATATAGGGGTGCAAGGTTTACGCTCTATACAGAGGATTGGGAGTTCCCCCTCTGTACAGTAGTGTAGGGTTTTCTTTCTATTTAGAGGGGTAGCAGTTCCCCTCTGTATAGGACTATAGGGTTCTCCCTCTGTACAGGAGTAGGGTCCTGTCGGTGACCCCGTACAGAGGGTAAGGTTATGCTAGCGCCGCTAAGTCGCAGTCCTTAGGGCGACGTCTAGCTTAGGTCGGATCCAGGACCTGGGCTGGGCGGCGTCCCCTAACAAGTAGAGCTAGCTATTAACAGCTGTACGGCTAACGCTACCGGATTGTCCCCCTTCTTTATAGCCTACAGATACGACTACTCTGCGCTCCTACCGACCCTAAGTAACACTACCCTACGCCCTGTACGATCCCTAATTAAGCAGGGAGAGGCTATCGTACAAACGATTACGAATGCCTATTAATAGGCAAAAGCGAGTCTAGCTATAGCTTAACAGAATGCAGAAGAGCAGGCTAACAAGGGACGATAGGCTGTACTAAGGTACGAGGCAGGAGATAAGGTCTAGCTAAACTAGCGCAATATCTGTATAGACTAGCTAAGCAAGAAACTAGATTAGAAGAACAGGAAGTTTACAGTAGTCTAACTAGTAGGGACATACACTATACGACTTAACACTCCCCTGGGGATCTACCTAGTCTTCTACGTAGACCTCGTATAGCCTGCATATACGGACCCCCTACTGCACTAGACGACAGACGATGTGCGCCCTCTAGCGATTATTACTAAAGGCTAGAAAGAGTACGAGGTAGAGGAAATCCTTAAGAGCTAAAGGAAGCAGAAGAGGGCAGAGTACCTAGTTAAATAGAGAGGGTAGGCAGAGCCTATATAGGAACTATACAAGGCCCTATAGGACACAACTGCGCTAGACAGGTAGGAGGAGAACTATCCCCCTACCTAGTTACAGTAACACTGCGCTGTACAGCGAGAAGGGGCACAATCTACCCTAGATATAGGGCAACCGCTAGCAACTCAGGCTGCCAAACAATCGGGAATTAAGACGTAGGACCTAATCCGGGCACGCAGATATAATTCAATACGGCCTTTTTAATAACTATATCTCGAACTAAGGAGGGAAAGGAATCTATATAGTGGTAGTGGTAGGCTTTCGTAGTAGTAGTGCCAGGGCCCGGCTCGGCCCGGAAGGGCCGAGCCGAAATTCCAAGGGTCTACCCTATTACTTAGTCCCACCCCTTTCTGCCGCTGTAACACCACCCCCCTCCCTTACTAGCAGTCGCCCTCGACCGCTTACTTATCCGCGTTTTTCTTCTCTTATTCATTTTTTTTGATTGCTCTATTTGAATTCCTTTACTTAGCGTCTATCTGATCCGTGCGCCTGATCCGTGCTATCTGATCTGAACCGTGGGTTATCTAAGCTGCGGCATGGCTGGTCTGTGCGCCGGCGCGGAGGTCTATATAGATCTTTCTGCAGCTCTATCTCTTCTTCTTGAACTATTAGCTTCCGAGCTACCTAGGCTTTGGCTTCTTCGGGTTCCGTATATAGAATTCTTCTAGCAGCTCTACCGAATTCTGCAGGTTCTTAATCGGATACTATTCGTAGTCTTCCGGCCACCCCTTCTACGAGATCTTTGCTTTAATGGACCCCCTTATCTTCTTTACGTCTATTATATCTTCTACCTCCTACTATTCTTCCTTACTGTCTATCTCGATTGGCGGGGGTTTGGCGAACCCCCGTTCTGGAAGGCCGTCCTTAGGGTCTAGGCTTAGCAGATCCGAAAAAAAGACATCGTAGATTCAGAACGATTTCGGTAGCTAGAGCCGATAAGTTACCGGCGACCTCTTTTCCACTATCGTAAACGGACCTACGTAGCGCGGATTGAGCTTGGCGTTGCCTTTTAGCCTTAGGTTTCGCGTGTTAAGCTATACCTTTTGGCCTTCCTCGAATTCCAGCAGTGACCTCTTCTTGTTAGCTCGAGCTACTATCTTCTTCTAAGCCGATTCCATTGCCTCTTTCACCACTTTAATTGCTTCGTCTATCTGAGATCAGAGCGCTTCTGCTGTCGCGGCGGCGACTCTCTTTAACGACGTAGCGGTAGATAGTTCTGCAGAGCTGGGTTCGCTCAGCGGCTGGAAACTTATTCTCGGAAGATAGCTATGCGTTATTTCGAACGGTGCCAGCAACGTTGCTTCCGATCTTGCTAAGTTGGCGCAGAATTTAGCTATTGGCAACACCTCGACCTACTTTTCTTAAAAATAGCTGCAGAAGGTTTGCAGATATCGCTCTATCTCGCGATTAGCTACTTCAGACTGACTATCGGTCTAAGGGTGAGCTGCTGTGCTGAGCTTTCTACTAATTCCGAGAGCTTGGTTAATAGCTTTCTATATGTCGGCAGTAAATTGAGGACCCCTATCTGTAGTAATAGTGTCCGGCAGCCTATAGTGCTTCTATACGTATTGAATCAACATCCGTGCGGTCTCTTCCGCAGTAGTTCCTTCGTCTCTCGCTCAGCAGGGGATGAAGTGGCGTTCCTTGCTTAGTCGGTCTAATACGTTTAGCGTAGCGTTATATCTATTGGAGTCCGGCAGGCCGGTTACGAAGTCTATCGTAATGTGTTGCTACGGTTTCTCGGGGATTAGAAGTAGCTTTAGCAGACCGGCTGGAAGACCGTAACGTAGCTTCGCGGCCCGGTACGCGTAGCAATTGCCGAGAAACCGGTGGATCCGCTCGTAGATTCGCAGAAACCAGTAGATCGTCCTTACGGCTTCTATCGTTTTCTTTAATCCTGCGTAACCAACGTCCTTAGAGCTATAGACCAATTAGATAACCTCCGTAACCAGTTCTTCCGGAACTATTAGCTTTCCTAAGCCTGTTCTGCCGAGCTTCTGCTGTTAATTAAGCCGTTCCACCCTCTCGTAGAGCGTTTCTTTTTCGGTCTCCAGTTCTGTCGGTTCCGGTTCGGTCTGCAGTTCCGCTGCGCAGATCCCTGCTTCCTTTAACACCTTAGCGTCTACTATCCGTTTGGTTAGCACCTTCTGAAACATGTTCGGATCTTCCTTCGCGCAGCTGGTCTTCCCTTCTCTTCGCGTTAGCGCGTTAGCCTTTCCGTTTTGGGCCCCTAGTCGATAAGTAATCTTGAAATCAAACCCGGACAAGTAGGCGCCCTACCGTGCTTAACGTCGTAAGAGCTTCTAAGTCTTTATAAAGTAGGTCAGCGACTGGTGGTCTGTAAGGACTTGGATCGTGCTCTGTCTAGCTATAAGCTCCGGTTTCCATTCTTCGAAGGCCTGAATAATGGCTAACAGTTCCTTGTTATAGATAGCGTAGTTCCGCTTAGCTTCCGTTATGGATTTGCTAAAGAAGGCTACTAGGTGGAGGGTCTCGCCGTTGTTAGTGTATTGAGAAAGGACCCCTGCTGTCACTGTGTCGGACGCGTCCGTTTCTACGTAGATTGTCTTTTCCGGTCGGAAGTGTGCTAGGACCAGCGCTGAAGCTACTGCTTCTTTCAGCCGGTCGAACGCTTCCGTGCACCTCTTATTCTATAGGCCGGCGGCCTCTTTCTTTAGTGCTTTGTTTAGGGGTCTCGCGATCTTTCTGAAGTCCTTAATAAACTGTCGATAGTAGCTGCAGAATCCGAGAAACGCTCTGATTTGCGTAGTGTTTCCGGATTTTGGCTGCTTCTATTCCGCTACAGCGGCGACCTTTAAGGGGTCCATCCGAATTCTATCTCTTCTAACGATAAGACCGAGATATTTGACTTCGGTTTGATAGAACTCGCTCTTCTTCGTGTCTGCGTTTAATCTGACCTCCCGGAGCCTGGTCAGCACCTTCTCGATGTGGTCCGTGTGCTGCTTTCTCGTTCTATCTATATAAATAAGGATGTCGTCCAGGTAAATAGACACAAACCGTTCCAACATGTCTATAAAGGTGTGGTTCATAAAGCGTTGCTACACTGCCGGCGCGTTGGTAAGCCCGAAAGGCATCACTAACTACTTAAAATTGCCTATGCGCGTAGCGAACGTCGTAAGGTCTTCCGTTTGTCCTTCTTTATTCCTTAATCGATGGAATGCTTAGCGAATATCCAGCTTGCTAAACCACTTAGCCTTAGCTACTCGTTGTATAGTCTCGTCGATTAGCGGCAGCGGGTATACGTCTCTCTTAGTAAGTTGAGTTCGAGATATAATAATCCAGGCACGCAGATATAATTCAATACGGCCTTTTTGATAACTATATCTCGAACTAAGGAGGGAAAGGAATCTATGTAGCGGTGGTAGTGGGCTTTCGTAGTAGTGGTGCTAGGGCCCGGCTCGGCCCGGAAGGGCCGAGCCGAAATTCCAAGGGTCCACCCTATTACTTAGTCCCACCCCTTTCTGCCGCTGTAACAGGACCCTACTAGATTATACTAATACTACACTATACAGAAGGGGGCAGGAGGAAGGGAACAGCTAGGAGACAGGTAGGAATAAGAGTAGAAGTAGGAGGGGAACGAGAGCAACACTGTCTGAAAGCTTTTATATACTACCTTAGAGTAGCTTACTAGCTACTACCCTCTAGGACTAGGGCAGCCGACTCTATACCCGAAATCTCAATTACCTCCTAGCCGGCAGGGGCCCTAACTCTAGAAGGAGTAGAAGAGCAGCTTAGCAGTATTCTGCTGCTTATTAATATAGTACCTAAGACGTTAGCTAGGACTATATAAAGGAGGAAGACTATACAAACTAGAAGCAGAGTTGCTAGCTAAGCTAAACATCCTATAGCTAGAGGTAGAGGTATAGGAGGATAGGCTGGCAACTACAAGAGAGTTACGACAGCACTAGGCGGACGGAATAGTAGCATTAGTAGTAGTAGTTAATAGTAGTAGTAGTAGTAGTTGTAGTAATTGTAGTAGTAGTAGACAGCTAGGCAGACAGGTAGCAGATAGGGAAATAGAAGAGAAAGAGAAGAAGAGAGCGAGAAGGGGGGAAGGCCTAATATATAGAGTAGTAGCTGCCTACTATATAAGGCAATAGCAACTAGGGCAGCTGCTACAACTGTATAAGGGAGGGCAAACAAGGCAACTACGACCTAGTGCCTAGACAAGCGACAGCCCTATAGACAACCGGACAGAGGCAGGAACATCTACCTAGGAGCTAAACTCCAGACAGCGACAAGGGCACAGGAACAGAGCTAGACAGCCCGCTGCCGCCAGACCGTACAGCTAGGACGCAGAGTATATAGCTAGGGCTATAGGGTAGGAGGTAAATAGACAGATTGGACTAAGCACCTCCTGCACCTTTGTAACTGCTCGCAGGTCCTTCTCTGCCTTAGCTTCGGCATCCTTAAAGTAGCAAACAGAATCGGTTAAGATTAGGTAGAAGCAATCTAGTACTACCTGCCTTCCCTACTAGTAGGTCCTCCTCTGCCTTAGCTACGAGATCTAGATAGATAGGGCCAAGGTTGCAACAGTGTAGAGGGAGGGCATCTAGCAGGTATTACCGACTGGTAAGTGCCTAGACGAAGACAGGAAAGTGCTACCTACTAGAGGAACTCTAAGAGCTAAAGGTGTACAACACGCTGTCGTATAAAAGAAGCACTATAAGAAGGGAGAGGGGTATTGTTAGGGGGCGCTACCTAGCCTAGGTCCTAGACCTAAGCTAGCTGTCGCCCTAAGGACTACGACTTAGTAGCGCTAGTACGACCCTACCCTCTATATAGAGTTACTAATACGACCCTACTCCTGTATAGAGGGAGAATCCTATAGCCCTATATAGAGGGGAATTGCTGCCCCTCTAAACAGAGGGAAAACTCTGTACTACTATATAGAGGGAAACTCCTAATCCCTTATACAGAGTGTAAACCTTGTACCCCTGTATAGAGGGAAATTGCTGGCTTAGCTTCGTAGGTACAAATTGTATAGCAGTAGACGACGAAGGAACTGCCTATTAGTTCCTTTATATAGATACCTAACCTTAAGTTTCTAAACTAAGATTCTTAAGCCCTTACATCTAGCTAAGCCTTCGCCTAGAGGCTACTCTTTTCCCAACTTATTATTATCTAAGGGGTACTCTTAGGTCTTATGTTAGAGCGCCGCAGTTGCTACCCTTGCAGTGGTCGGCCGTCCCCTAGGTCTCTCTATTAGCAAAAGCCTGCAATTCTGTACAGTATGCCCTATCTAGCTATACTAGTAGCAGCTCCCTTCTGCTTGTCTCTTGTTAAGGGTAGCTGCGTCTACCTACTGCGCCCTTTTAGCACTGGCCCTTAGCTATATAGTAATGGCTGCTGCTACTCTTGTTATCGTTAGTTCCTAGTCTATAGCGTCCTGCTGCTAATAGAGGGGTTGTCGTATCTCGTTGGCGTAGCTTATCTGTCTAAGCCTACGCTGCTAGTCGTCGATTATCCTAAGGAGATTATAGAACGCTTTGTGTAAGGCTAGTCGCATTATGCCTACTAGTCCTATTATAATCTCTCTAGAGAGTCTAACTTCTAGGGTAGTTACCTTTACTCTGTCTTTCTATTAGAGTCCCCCTGTCTCTGCTAGGATCTAGTCGAATTCTGTAAGGAACTCTTATATAGTCTTGCGTCCTTGCTTTATAGTATTAACCTGTATAAGGGCTCGGCTTTCGCAGTCTCGATCCTTGGAGCTCCTATCTAGAGCTGCCTAGAGCATCGTTATACTTGCTATTGCTAGGTTAGCAATAGCCGTTTTGTAGTACAGCAGAATTCGTACTGCTGCCTTGCTCTTCAACCTCCTAAAGAGATACACTACCTTATTAAGCTCGGTTAGGTATGCTCCTAAGTCGACTAGAAGCTTAGAGCGTATCTAGGCAGCCTAGGAGGGGTACTCGGCCAGTGCCTTAATATTGTAAGTAGTAACGTTAGGGAGGTTGCTCTTAGGGACTACGGTGTAGGCCGTTGTATTTGTTGTTATCGTAGGGGTCGGGTCGCAACCGGACGCCCTAAGCTGTTAGAGCTCCTATTCCTGTTGGGAAATCGTTAAGGCCTAATAGCCTATTTGCTGTTCGAGCTAGATCTTGTATGCTAGCAGCTCCTTATATATACAGTGTATCTAATCCTGTATAGCCGTAGTTTCTATAGGGATATCGCCGTCTATCTTTATTGTATTATTACAGTTACCGACAGTAAGATTAGTTCCTAATATAAGGGATTTAAGAATCTTAGTTTAGAAACTTAAAGCTAGGTATCTATATAAAGGAACTAATAGGCAGTTCCTTCGTCGTCCGCTGGTGCACAATTTGTACCTACAAAGCTAAGCTAGCAATTTCCCTCTATATATAGTTGTAAGGTTTCTGCTCTGTATAGAGGGTTAGGAGTCTCCCTCTATATAGGGATACAGAGTTTTCTTTCTATATAGAGGGCCGGCAGTTTCCCTCTGTATAGAGCTATAGGATTCTCCCTCTGTATAGGGTAAGGGGTCGTGCCAGCACTGCTAAGTCGCAATCCTTAGAGCGACGGCTAGCTTAGGTCTAGGACCTGGCTAGACAGCGTCCCCTAACAGTAATAAACTTCTTCGCTAGGTTTTCTCGAACAAACACTTCTACTTAGTCGAGCTCGGCCAGCAATAAGCATCTTAGTAGTTCGGTTCTCGGCAGTATAGCTCCTTCTTCTAGTTAGATCTAGTTATTATATTCTGGTCGATGTAGTAGTAGGAGTTTAGAGTCGGCTTTTAAGAACATGTTAGCGTAGCTATAGAGTTCTTCTAGTAACACCTCTAACAGGTCCACTTCTTCTTCTGCTATTATCTTCTAGTAATCTTTAATGTCTTTTATCGAGATAGTATAGATCTTATTCTCTAGCGACTTCGCAAGAGTCGTTAGGGCTTCTAAGCTTACTATTCCGACAGTATCTAGGGGATCAGAACAGTCGGACAGAACCGCTTTAGTAGTCGTAACGTTTGGTTTAGCAGCTACAACGGTAACCGGTTCGATAGCAGCAGTGCCGTTCTGCTAGGTTTTAAACCTAAGTGTGCCTTTACTTACGTTAATAACGGCTTTCTAGTTCTTGATCTATTTCTGCCCTATAATAATGCTAAACTGTCCGATGTCTATAATTTAGAACGTTGCTTCGGTCGTTCGGCCGGCTAGGGTAGTCTTTAGCAGCATGTAATGCGTAACGCTCTCTATGTCTTGTCTGTTATAAGCCGAAATTCGCGTTAGCAACACTAGTTCTACCAGATAGCTATATCCCTTCGTTAGTTTTTGAACTAGTCGATAGTGAATTGCCGCGCTAATAAGGGCTCCTATGTCGATAAAGGCTTTCAATTAAAGGGAGTAATATAAGCCCTCTAGGGAGTAGATAGTAATTAGAAGGATAATAGCAGTCTCTATGTTTATTTCTACTACTGCTAAGAGCAGATCGTTACAACTGTTAATACTCTCTTCTTCTTCTAGCGATGCAGTCTATAGTAGTGCCCTGTTGTTTGTACTAGGTAGGGGGCCTATCCGTCTAGCTAATCTTTTCCTAAGATCCTTAATAGCACTCTGCTGTCTACACTATCGGTGTCGTTCGGCGCCGGCTCTATAGCTGAAATAGTCTTCCTTAGCAGTAGCAGCTTCGTAGTATAGTAATCCTAGTACGTAGATATAATTTAATACAGCTGTTTTGATAACTATATCTCGAACTAAGGAAGGAAAGGAATCTATACAGCGGTAGGTAAGGGCTTTAGGGGTAGTGTGCCAAGGCCTGGCTCGGTCTAGAAGGGCCGAGCCGAAATTCTAAGCGTCTACCCTATTACTTAGTCCTACCCCTTTCTGCCGCTGCAACACTACCCCCCTCCCTTACTAGCGGTCGGCCTCGACTGCTTACTTATCCTTCTCTCTTTTTTTTTTAATCTACCCTTCTTCTTTATCTTCTACTTCTACTTTATTATCTTCTTCTCTCGCTTTATTCGCAGCTTCTTCTACGGAAAACCCTTATTAAGTTCGACGTTACCTCTTCTTTTCTTCTATCTCGAGAACATCCTCTTTTCCTTATCTCCTTCTTCTTATATCGTCGCTATCTAAATCCTTTGCTGTCTATCTAATCGAAAAGAGCTATCTAATCTAAGCTAGCAGCTGTCTAAGCTGCAGCGTAGATAGCCTGTGCACTGCTATAGAGGTCTATATAGATCTATCTATAGCGCGCTATCTCTTCTTCTTTTTCTTCTCTACTAAGGCCTTAAGCGCTACTGCAAAGCCGTCGTCGCTGGCGCCGTCTACGATATTGAACGGCTGTAGGACCTTCTTGTTCGGGGCGGCGTCGGCGACCGTCGCGTTGATGCAGTAATAGGTAGTAGTTGAGTCAAAGACTCTAACTAAACGCGTTACTATAATTGTTTCCGTTAGTTTTCCTACTAATAGAGCGGACGCAGTTTATCTTCTTGTTTTAGAGCTATCAACTTCGTAGCTACTTAGGCCTTAGCTTCTTAAGGTTCTAGACGTAAAACTCTCTTAGCAGCTCTGTCGAACTACGAAGATTCTCGACTAAATACTATTTATAATCTTCCGGCTATCCTTTCTATAAGATTCTCGCTTCGATAGACCCTCTTATCTTTCTTTTATCTATTATATCCTCTGCCTCCTATTCTCCTTCTTTACTATCTATCTCGATCGGTAGGGGTTTAGGGAACCCCTAATCCGGAAGACCGTCTTTAGGGTCTAAACTTAGCAGATCTAAATAAAAGACATTAGAGATCCGGAACGATTTTGGTAGCTAGAGCCGATAAGTTACTAGCGACCTCTTTTCTACTATCCTAAACGGGCCTATATAGTAGGGGTTAAGCTTAGTGCTGCCTTTTAGCCTTAGGTTCTGTATATTAAGCTATACCTTTTGGCCTTCCTCGAATTCTATTAGTGACCGCTTTCTATTAGCTCTGTTACGGCGGCAGAAAGGGGTAGGACTGGATAATGGAGTGGACCCTTGGAATTTCGGCTCGGCCCTTCCGGACCGAGCCGGGCCTTGGCATGCCGCCGCCCCTGAAGCTCTTATCCACCACTACATAGACTCCTTTCCCTCCTCAGTTCGAGATATAGTTATCAAAAAGGCTGTATTGAATTATATCTGCGTGCCCGGATCAAGCTCGAGTTACTATCTTTTTCTAAGCTGATTCTATTGCCTCCTTTGCTACCCTAACTGCTTCTTCTATCTAAGCTTTAAGCGCTTCTGCCGCAGCGGCAGCAACTCTCTTTAACGAAGTAGCAGTAGAAGGTTCCAAAGAGCTAGGTTTGTTCGGCAGTTGGAAGCTTATCCTTAGAAGATAGCTATAAGTTATCTCGAACGGCGCTAGTAAGGTAGCCTCCGACTGTACTAAATTAGCGCAGAATTCGGCTATTGGCAACACCTTAACCTACTATGCTTAATAATAACTGTAGCAGATTCGTAGATATTTTTCTATCTTACGATTAGCTACTTTAGATTAACTGTCGGTCTAAGGATAAGCAGCTATGCTGAGCTTTATGCAAATTCCGAGAACTTCGTTAATAGCCTTCTATATATTAGCAGTAAATTAAGGACCCCTATCCGTAGTAATAGTGTCCGGCAGACTATAGTACTTCTATATATACCGAACTAGTATTCTCGCTATCCCTTCTATAGTAGTTCCCTTATCCTTCGCTTAGTAGGGGATAAAGTAGCGTTCTTTGCTTAGTTAGTCTACTACGTTAAGTGTAGCATTATATCTATCGGAATCCGGCAGGCCAGTTACGAAATCTATCGCAAGGTGCTGCTACGGTTTCTTAGGGATCGGAAGTGGCCCCAATAAACTAGCTGGAAGACTATAATATAGTTTCGCTGCTCGATATACGTAGCAGTTAGCGATAAATTAGTAGATCCGCTCGAAGATTCGTAGAAACTAGTAGACCGTCCTTACGGCCTCTATTGTCTTCCTTAAGCTAGCGTAGCCAATATCCTTAGAACTATAGACTAGCTAGACGACCTTAGTAATTAGTTCTTCTAGAACTATTAGCTCCCCTAAGCCGGTTTTGCTAAGTTTCTGCTGCTAATTAAGCCGTTCCACTTTCTTATAGAGCGTCTCTTCCTTAGTTAGCGGTTCTATTACGTAGATCCCTACTTTCTTTAACATCTCGGTGTCTACTATCCGTTCGGTTAACATCTTCTAGAATATGTTTAGATCTTCTTTCGTACGGCTAGTCTTCCTTTGTCTTCTTATTAGTGCGTTAGCTTTTTTATTTTAAGCTCTGGCTTAATAGGTAATCTTAAAGTGGAATCCGGATAAGTAGGCGGCCTACTAGGCTTGGCGGCGCAATAGCTTCTGCATCTTTATAAAATAGATTAGTAACTGGTAGTCTGTAAGGACCTAGACCGTGCTCTTTCTAGCTATAAGGTCTAGCTTCCACTCCTCGAAAGCCTAGATAATAGCTAGTAGCTCCTTATTATAGATAGCGTAGTTCTGCTTAGCTTTATTTATAGATTTGCTAAAGAAAGTTACTAGATACAGGGTCTCGTTAGCATTATTATACTAAGAAAGGACCCCTGCAGTTACTGTATCGGATGCGTCTGTCTCTAGATAGATTGTCTTTTCCAGTCAAAAGTGCGCGAGCACTAGCGCCGAGGCTACCGCTTCTTTTAGTCAATTAAATGCCTCTATACACTTCTTATTCTATAGGCTAGCGGCCTCCTTCTTTAATGCCTTATTTAGGGGCCTTGCTATTTTGCTAAAGTCCTTAATAAATCGTCGATAGTAGCTGCAGAATCTAAAGAACGCTCTAATTTAGGTAGTGTTTCCGGATTTCGGCTGCTTCCACTCTGCGACAGCGGCGACCTTTAAGGGGTCTATTCGAATTCCTTCTCTTCTAACGATAAGACCGAGATATTTGACCTTAGTCTAATACAACTCGCTCTTCTTTGTGTCTGCGTTCAGTCCGACCTTGCAGAGCCTTGTTAGCACTCTCTCGATGTAGTCTGTATACTGCTCTCTCGTTCTGATAGTATAGATAAGAATGTCGTCTAGGTAGATAGATACGAACCGTTCTAGCATGTCTATAAAGATATAGTTTATAGAGCATTGCTATATAGCCGGTGCGTTAGTAAGTCCGAAAGGCATTACCAACTACTTAAAATTGCCTATATATATAGCGAATGTCGTAAGATCTTCCGTCTGTCCTTCCTTGTTTCTTAGTTAGTAGAACGCTTAGCAAATATCCAGCTTGCTAAACTACATAGCTTTAGCTACTCGCTGTATAGTCTCGTCGATTAGCAGTAGCGGATACACGTCTCTCTTAGTAACCTTATTAAGGCCTCGGTAGTCTACGTACAGTTAGAGACTACCTCCCGGTTTCTGTACGAAAAGAATCGGTAACGTATACTCGGCAGAGCTTGGCGTAATAAACTTCTTCGCTAGGTTTTCTTAAATAAACACCTCTAACTTAGTCTAGCTCGGCTAGTAATAATCGTCTTAGGGGCTTAGTTCTTGTTAGGGGGCGCTGTCTAGCCTAGGTGCTAGACCTAAGCTAGCCGTCGCCCTAAAGACTGCAACTTAGCAGCGCTAGCACGAGCCTACCCTCTGTACAGAGTTACTAATACGACCCTACTCCTATATAGAGGGAGAATCCTACAGCCCTGCATAGAGGGGAATTGCCGCCCCTCTAAACAGAGGGAAAACTCTGCATCCTATATAGAGAGAAACTCCTAACTCTTTGTATAGAGTTAGGAACTTGCTCCCCTATATAGAGGGAAATTGCTAGCTTAGCTTCGTAGGTACAAATTGTATAGCAGCAGACGACGAAGGAACTACCTATTAGTTCCTTTATATTAATACCTAGCCTTAAGTTTCTAAACTAAGATTCTTAAGACCTTATATTAGGAACTAATATTACTGTCGGTAACTATAGTAATACAACGAGGATAGACAGTGTTAGGGGGCGCCGCCTAGCCCAGGTCCTAGACCTAAGCTAGCCGTCGCCCTAAGGACTGCAACTTAGCAGCGCTAGCACGACCCTACCCTCTATATAGAGTTACTAATAGGACCCTACTCCTGTATAGAGGGAGAACCCTATAGTCCTATATAGAGGGGAATTGCTGCCTCTCTAAACAGAGGGAAAACTCTACACTACTATACAGAGGGAAACTCCCGATCCTCTATACAGAGTATAAAACTTACACCCCTGTACAGCGGGAAATTGCTAGCTTGGCTTCGTAGGTACAAATTGTACAGCAGCAGACGACGAAGGAACTGCCTATTAGTTCCTTTATATAGATACCTAACCTTAAGTTTCTGAACTTAGATTCTTAAGCCCTTATATTAGGAACTAATCTTACTGTTAGTAACTGCAGTAATACAACGAAGATAGACAGCGACATCTCTATAGAACCTACAGCTATGCAGGATTAGATGCACTGTATGTACGAGGAGCTGCTAGCATATAAGAGGCAGCTCGAACAGCAAGTAAGCTACTAGGCTACGATGATTTCCTAACGGGAACAGGAGCTACGACAGCTTAGGGCGTCCGATTGCGATCTAACCCCTACGACGACGACGACGGACACGATAGCCTATACCCCGGCCCCCAAGAGCAAACTCCCTAACGTTACTACTTACGATAGTAAGGCTCTAGCTAAGTACCCCTCCTAGGCTGCCTAGATGCACTCTAAGCTTCTAGTCGACTTAGGAGTATACCCGACCGAGCTAGACAAGGTAGTATAGCTCTTTAGGAGGTTAAAGGGTAGGGCAGCAGCACGGATTCTGCTGTACTACGAGACAGCTTTTGCTAACCTAGCAATAGCAACTACGACAAAACTCTAGACAGCTCTTAACAGGAGCTACAAGGACTTAGACTGCAAGAGCCGAGCACTCGTATAGGTTAATATAATAAAGCAAGGGTGCAAGACTATACAAGAGTTTCTCGCAGAATACGACTAGATCCTAGCAGAGGCAGGAGGACTCTAATAGGAGGACAGGGTAAAAATTACTACCTTAGAGGTAGGCTTCTCTAAGGAGATTATAACGGGACTAGTAGGCGTAATGCAACAAGCTATATACAAGGAATTCTTTAATCTCCTTAGGATAGTTAACAACTAGCAGCGCAGGCTCGGACAGATAAGCTGCACCTATAAGATGCGACAACCCCTCTAGCAGCAGACAGACGCTCTAGACTAGGAACTAACGACGACGAGAGTAGCAGCAGCCGTTACTGTAAAGCTAAGGGCCGCTGCTAAAAGGGCACAGTAGGTAGATATAGCTACCCTAGACAGGAGAAGAGCATAAGGGAGCTGCTATAGGTATAGCAAGATAGGCTATACTGTACGGAATTGCAGGCTTTTGCTAGCAGAGAGATCTAGGGGACGGCCGACTACTGCAAGGGTAGCAACTGCAGTGCCCTAACAAGAGAATTAGGAGTCCCCCTCGGATAGCGACGAGTTAGGACAAGAGTAGCCTCTAAGCGAAGGCTCTACTAGAGGTATATATAAGATAGATTGCCAAATCAAATCACTACTTAGCTATCTTTTAAGAGCAACTACATAACGACTAGGCCGTTTATCGTACGACCTATGCTAAACAGGACCGCTATAGCGCAGACTCTAATTAACACAGGATGTTTAGTATATAGAGTAATTAGCGAAGACTTCGTATAGAGACACTACATTAAGAAGACCCCTACTGTACCTGTACGCATACTAGGCATTACCGGGCGAGGACTGGACATTACCTATATAGTAAAAGTAACGATAGAGCTGCAGGAACACTATAAGCAGGACCTATACCTCTATGTCGTACAGGACAAGTTAGGGTATAACCTAATATTAGGGAAGCTATAGATAGAGCGCTAGTAGGGCAAGCTAGACGTTGGACGAGGATAGCTGTACCTAGTAGTAACGAAGCGGAGGCTCTGAGACTAAGAGAGGGTTCCGCAGAGCGGCAATGCTAAGGCCGAAATTAACACTAAAACTACAGACATTAAGAAGGCATTCGCGCCTAAGAAGGCAATAGACCCCTATACGAAGCTCCTAGCAGAATACGCAGGATACCTGGACCTTCTTCAAGCCAAAGTCGGCCTCGAAACTGCTACTATACCAAGGAGAAGGAATTAACTATAGCATCTAGCTAGAGCCCCGTCCGGATAGGAGTCTGCCTAAAGTACTGTACAGCCTACTATACGGTATGCCCTCTAGAGAACTCCTAGTACTGCGTAAGACACTGGACGATCTACTTGCTAAAGGTTTTATTCGCGCAAGTACCTTACCTATAGGAGCCCTAGTACTGTTTGTCTATAAGGAGGGCAAGGCCGGCTTGCGTTTCTACGTAGACTACAGAGGCATTAACGCGATTACTAAGAAGGACTAGTACCTCCTACCCCTTATTAAGGAGACTCTCAGACGGATTAGCAAGGCAAAGTAGGTTACTAAGCTTAACGTAGTCTCGGCTTTCTACAAGATACGGATTAAGGAAGGCTATAGATAGATAACTGCCTTCTGTACGAGATATAGTCTTTTCAAGTAGCTTGTTACCCCCTTTAGCCTAACCAACGCACCGGCGACCTTCTAGAGGTACATTAACAGGTCCCTGCAAGGGTTACTCGACGATATCTGTTTGGCGTACCTTGATAACATACTAGTTTTTACAGACGGTACCTACGCAGACTATATACAGAACGTTAAGAAGGTATTGGATTAACTGCAACAGGCTGGCTTGTACCTCGACATCGACAAAGGTGAATTCGGTATACAATATACGAAATACCGAGGGTTTATTATCAAGGCAGGGAAAGGTATTAGTGTAGATAGGAAGAAGATTAATGCTATTAAGCAATAGAAACCGCCTACGAGCGTTAAGGGCATATAGGAATTTCTTAGGTTTGCCAACTTCTACTACTAGTTTATACAGAACTACTCGGAGATCGTACACCCCCTAGTCGAGCTAACATATAAGGACAAGCAGTTTAAGTAGACAGACGAGTGGAATAGAAGCTTTTACAGGCTAAAGGAGCTCTTTACAACGGGACCAACACTTGACGCCTTCGATCTAGAACGTACGACGATAATAGAAACTAACTCCTTAGGGTACTGTATAGAGGGTATCCTATTACAGGTAGGCTCGGACGGACTTCTGTACCTATACGTGTACTTCTCTAAGAAGAACTCCCTAGCTAAGTACAGCTACCCTATCTATAACAAGGAATTGCTAGCAGTCGTACAGTGTTGCGAAGCGTAGGATAGAGAACTCTGCTTAGTTTCCGAGTTCCTTGCCCTAACTAACTACAAGAATCTAGAGTACTTTACTTAACCCTGGAAGCTGTCTAAGAGACATGTACAATAGGCAATATACCTAAGCTGCTTTGATATAGGACTCTAGTATCGTAAGGGAAAAGACAACAGCAGGGCCGATGCGCTATTTAGACGGGATTAGGACATGCCAACGAGGTACGAGGACGACTAGCTAAAATTATAAACATTCCAGATGTTTAAGAAAGAGCTAGGCGAAGGGACTATCCGCCTAGCAGCAATATACATATAGGAACCCTAAATACAGGCATAGGAAGAGGCAGTGGAAAAGGACGACCTTTACTAAGGGGCCTATACAGCGATCTCAGGAGGACAGTAGAAGCTCCTAGCAGAGCTTTACCTTAAGGTGTTAGCAGCAGAGTGCTTAGTAGACGAGGAGAACAACCTAAAGTTCAGGAATCGGATTTGGGTCCTAGCAGACGAGAAGCTCTATACAAGCTTAATACAACAGGCGCATAATTCTATAGCTACTAGGCATCTAGGGTGCAAGGAGACGTACAGCGTCGTCGCTAGGGACTACTACTAGCCGGCGATAGCAAAGGACATCTGCAGGTTCGTACAGAACTACGATATCTACAGACGAACGAAGCCCTAGCGTAAACTGAAGTATAGGCTGCTAAAACCCCTACTAATACTAGACCGGCCCTAGCAAGACCTAACAGTAGACTTTATTACAGACCTCCCTAACAGCGACGGACGGCGGAACATTATAGTAATTACAGACAAGCTAATAAAGGGGGTAATACTAGAAGGAATAGACTCTATTATAGCTAAAGACACTGCTTAGGTATTTATACAGACGACGTTTAGCAAGTACGGATTCCCTAGGTTAATTGTATCGGACTAGGGTACACAGTTTACGAGCTAGCTCTAGGCAAGGGTCTGCTAGTTGTTAAATGTAGAACGTCGCCTGTCGACTGTATAGTACCTGCAGACGGACAGTGCAACAGAGAGGGTTAATTCACTGTTAGAAGCGTACCTCCGAGCGTACGTCGACTATAACTAGACAAACTGGAACTGCCTTCTCCCTATAGCGGAGCTGGCTATTAATAGCTATACGGCTAATACTACAGGATTGTCCCCCTTCTTTATAGCCTACGGATACAACTACTCCTCGCTCCTGCCGACCCTAAGTAGTAACACCCTACGCTCTATACGATCCCTAATTTAGTAGAGAGAGGCTATTGTACATACAATTGCGAATGCCTATTAATAGGCGAAAGCGAGTCTAGCTATAGTGCAACAGAATGCAGAAGAGCAGGTTAACAAGGGACAGCAGGCTACACTAAGGTATAAGGCAGGAGATAAGGTCTAGCTAAACTAGCGCAACATCCGTATAGACCGGCCGAGCAAGAAACTAGATTGGAAGAACCGGAAGTTTACAGTAGTCCTACCGGTAGGGACATATACTATACGACTTAACACTCCCCTAGGGATTTACCTAGTCTTCTATATAGACCTTATACGGCCAGCACATACGGACTCCCTACTGTATCAAACGACAGACGACGTGCGCCTACTAGCGATTATTACTAAGGGCTAGGAAGAGTACGAGGTAGAAGGAATCCTTAAGAGCCGAAGGAAGCAGAAGAGGGTAGAGTACCTAGTTAAATAGAGAGGGTAGGCAGAGCCTACGTAGAAACTATACGAGGCCCTACAGGACACAACTGCGCTAGACAGGTAGGAGGAGAACTACCCCCCTGCCCAGTCTTAGTAACACTGCGCCGTATAGCGAAAAGAGGCACGATCTACCCTAGATACACGGCAGCCGCCAGCAACTTAGGTCGCTAAAGGATCGGTAATTAAGACGTAGAACCCTACAGGGTCCTACCGACACTAGACTATACTATACTATATAGAAGGGGGTAGGAGGAAGAGGACAGCTAGGAGACAGGTAGGAATAAGAGTAGAAGTAGGAGGGGAACGAGAGCAACACTGTCTGAAAAGTTTTACATACTACCTTAAGGTAGCTTACTAGCTACTTACCCCCAGGACTAAGGCGGCCAACTCTATACCCAAAATCTTAATTACCTCCCAGCCGGCAGGGGCCCTAGCACTAGAAGGAGTAGAAAGGTAGCTTAGCAACATCCTACTGCTTATTAATGTAGTACCTAGGACGTGAGCTAGGACTATATAAAGAAGGAAGGCTGTACGAACTAGAGGCGGAGTTGCTAGTTAATCTAAACATCCTACAGCTAGAGGTAGGAGATATAGGAGGACAGGCCGGCAACTGCAAGAGAGCTACGACAGCCCTAGGCGGACGGAATAGTAGTGTAGTAGTAGTAGTAGTAGTAGTAGTAGTAGTAGTTGTTGTTGTTGTAGTTAGTAGTAGTAGTTATAGTAATAGTAGTAGTAGTAGTAGTAGTAGACGGCGAGGCGGACAGGTAGCAGATAGGGGAATAAAGGAGAAAGAGAAGAAGAGAGAGAGAAAAGGGGGAAAGGGTTAATATACAGGGTAGTAGCTGCCTACTATATAAAGCAATAGCAACTAGGGCAGCTACTACAACTATATAAGGGAGGGCAAATAAGGCAACTATAACCTAGTGCCTAGACGAGCGACGGCCCCCCTAGACGGCCGAACGGAGACAGGAACATCTACCTAGGAGCTAGACTCCAGACGACGACCTAGGCACAGGGACAGAGTTAGACAGCCCGCCGCTGCAAGACCGTACAGCTAGGAAGCAGAGTACATAGCTAGGGCTACAGAGTAGGAGGTAAATAGTTAGATAGAACCAAGCACCTCCTACACGTTCGTAACTGCCCGTAGGTCCTCCTCTGCCTTAGGCTTAGCATTATTAAAGTAGCAAATAGAATCGGTTAAGATTAGGTAGAAGCGATCTAGCACTACCTGCATTCCCTACTTATAGGTCCCCCTCCGCCCTAGCTATAGGATCTAGAGGGACAGGTCCAAGGTTAGAATAGAGTAAGGGGAGGGCATCTAGCAGGCATTGCCGACTAGTCGGCGCCTAGACGAAGACGGGAAAGCGCTACCTACTAGAGGAACCCAAAGAGCTAAGGGTATACGACACGCTGTCGTACGAAAGAAGCACTCTAAGAAGGGAGGGGCGTATTATTAGGGAGCGCTGCCTAGCCTAGGTTCTGGACCTAAGCTAGCCGTCGCCCTAAGGACTGCGACTTAGCGGCGCTAGTACGACCCTACCCTCTATACAGAGTTACTAGCACGACCCTACTCCTATATAGAGAGAGAATCCTATAGCCCTATATAGAGGGGAATTGCCGCCTCTCTAAACAGAGGGAAAACTCTGTACTACTATATAGAGGGAAACTCCCGATCCTCTATACAGAGTGCGAACCTTACACCTCTATATAGAGGGAAATTGCTAGCTCGGCTTCGTAGATACAAATTGTATAGCAGCAGATAACGAAGGAACTGCCTATTAGTTCCTTTATATAGATATCCAACCTTAAGTTTCTAAACCAAGATTCTTAAGCCCTTACAATAAGACTCTAGTACTATAAAGGAAAGGACAATAGTAGGGCCAACGTATTATCTAGACAAGACTAAGACATACTAGCGATGTACGACAACAAGCGACTAAAGGTACGAACATTCCAGATATTTAAGGAAGAACTAGACGAGGAGACCATCCGCCTAGCAGCGACACATATATAGGAACCCTAGCTATAAGCGTAGGAAGAATTAGTAGAAAAGGACGACGTATACTAAGGGGCCTATACAGCAATCTAAGGAGGATAGCAGAAGCTCCTAGCAGAGCTCTACCTTAAGGTGTTAGCAGCAGAGTGCACAGTAGACGAGGAGAACAACCTAAAGTTTAGGAATCGGATTTGGGTCCTAGCAGACGAGAAGCTCTGTACGAGTCTAATACAATAGGCGTATAACTCTATAGCAACTAGGCATCTAGGGCGCGAGGAGTCGTACAGTATTGTCGCTAGGGACTACTACTAGCCAGTAATAGAAAAGGACATCTGTAGGTTTATATAGAACTGCGATGTCTATAGACAGACGAAGCCCTAGCGTAAACTAAAGTATAGGCTGCTAAAACCCCTACTAATACCGGACCGGCCCTAGTAAGACCTAATAGTAGACTTTATTATAGACCTCCCTAAGAGCGACGGTCGACGAAACATTATAGTAGTTACTAACAAGCTAACGAAGGGGGTTATACTAGAGGAAATAGACTCTATTACAGCCAAGGACACTGCCTAGGCATTTATAAGGACGACGTTTAGCAAGTACAGGTTCCCTAGGTTAGTTGTGTCTAACTAGGGTACACAGTTTATAAGCTAGCTCTAGGCTAGGGTCTGTTAGTTGTTAAACGTAGAACGTCGCCTATTAACCGTATAATACCTACAGACGGACGGCGCGATAAAGAGGGTTAACTCGACATTAGAAGCGTACCTCTAAGTATACATTAACTACGACTAGACAAACTGGAACCACCTCCTCCCTATAGCAGAACAAGCTATTAATAGCTGTACAGCTAACGCTAAAGGACTGTCCCCCTTCTTTATAACCTACAGATACGACTACTCCCTGCTCCTACCGACCCTAAGCGGCGCTACCTTATACCCTATACGATCTCTAATGTAGTAGGAAGAAGCCATTGTACAGACGATTACAAACGCCTATTAATAGGCGAAAGCGCGTCTAGCTATAGCTTAACAGAATGCAGAAGGGCAGGCCGACAAGGGACGGCAGGCTGCACTAAGGTACGAGGCAGGAGATAAGGTCTAGCTAAACTAGCGCAATATCCGTATAGATCGGCCGAGCAAGAAACTAGATTAGAAGAACTAGAAGTTTACAGTAATCCGGCTAGTAGGGATATACGTCGTACGACTTAACACTCCCCTAGGGATCTACCTAGTCTTCTATATCGACCTTGTACAGCTGGTATACGGAGACCCCCTCCTATACTAGACAACGGACGATATACGCCTTCTAGCAATTATTACTAAAGACTAGGAGGAGTATAAAGTAGAAGAAATCCTTAAGAGCTAGAGGAAGTAGAAGAAGATAGAATACCTAGTTAAATAGACAGGTTAGGCAGAGCCTATATAGAAACTGTATAAGGCTCTCTAGAATATATAGACACTAGATAAGTAGGAGGAGAGACACCCTAGTAAACGGTCGCAGTAACGCTATACTATACAAAGTAGGACAGATAGCAGCTACAAGACAGGGCAGCTGCAAGTAATATTAGGCAACTGCAGCCTAGACCGGGTAGCTACAAGAGACTTTAGGCAGCTACAGATAGGATTAGGCAGGTATAGGCAAGACTAGGAAGCTGCAAAGGAGGAGCAAGAATAGAGAGGAACTAGAGACATCCATCCCTAGAGATATAAAAGAAGAGACGATACTAGGAAACCTACAAGAAGCATAATATAGATATAGGAAGTAGGGAAAGGTAGAAGAATAGGAATAGAGCTAGTATAGGGTAGGGCGGGACTATACGATGTAACTGGCCTACCTAAGGCTATATAGACGACTACTAGGTAAACAACTACTACTCTACCCTATAGACGATAGCAGGTAGGAACATCTACCTAGGAGCTAAACCCTAGACAGCGACTAAGGCCCAGGGACGAAGCCGGACGGCCTGCTACTGCTAGACTATACAGATAGGATGCAGAGTGCACAGCTAGAGCTATAGAATAGGAGATAAACAGATAAGGGATAAAAGGCAGGTAAATAGACAAGTAAGGACAGGACAGCTAACCTGTATACAGGATAAAAGGCAGGTAAAATAGAGAGACTGCGAACGTAGAAATAGTAAACTAGACGGGACCGAGCGCCTCCTACATCTTTATAACCACTTGCGGATCCTCCTCTGCCTTAGCTTTAGTATCCTTAAGGTAGTAACTAGAATCGGTTAAGATTAAGTAGAAGCGATCTAGCACTACCTGCTTTCCCTACTTGCAGGTCCTCCTCTGCCTTAGCTTTAGGATCTAAATAGACAGGCCTAAGGTTGCAGCAGTGTAGAGAGAGGGCATCTAGCAGGCATTGCCGACTAGCAAGTACCTAGACGACAGTTAACTTTATAGACAACTAGACGAGTATAGGCGAGTACTATTTAGAAAGGAAACGCTACGAGCGATTGTACGACACGACAGCGTACAGGGACGAGACTACGAGGATAGAGAAGGGTAATGTTAGGGGACGCTGCACTGCTAGGTCCTGTACCTAAACTAGCTATCGCCTTTAGGATTGCGACTTAGCAGCGCTAGCACGGCCCTACCCTCTATATAGAGTTACTAACACGACCCTATTCTCGTATAGAGGGAGAATCCTACAGCCCTATATAGAGGGAAATAGCTGCCTCTCTATATATAGGGAAAACTCTATATCTCTATATAGAAGGAAACTCCTAGCCCTCTGTATAGAGCGAAACTCCTATACTCCTATATAGAGGGAAATTGCTAGCTTAGCTTCGTAAGTACAAATTGTATAGCAGCGGACGACGAAGGAACTGCCTATTAGTTCCTTTATATAGATACCTAGCTTTCAGTTTCTAAACCAAGAATTTTAAACCCTTACAGGTCTAGTCAAATTCTACGAGGAACTCTTGTACAGTCTTGCGTCCTTGCTTTATAGTGTTAACCTGTATAAGGGCTCGGCTTTCGCAGTCTAGGTCCTTATAGCTCCTATCTAGAGCTGCCTAGAGCATTGTTATAGTTGCTCTTGCTAGGTTAGCAATAGCCGTTTTATAGCATAGCAGAATTCGTGCTACTGCCTTGCCCTTTAACCTCCTAAAGAGATACACTACCTTGTTTAGCTCGGTCGGGTATGCTTCTAAGTTAACTAGAAGCTTAGAGCGTATCTAGGCAGCCTAGGAGGGGTACTCGGCCAGTGCCTTACTATCGTAGGTAGTAACGTCGGGGAGTTTGCTCTTTGTAACTATAGTGTAGGCCGTCGTATTCGTCGTCGTCGTCGTAGGGGTTAGGTCGCAACTAGACGCCCTAAGCTGTCGGAGCTCCTGTTCCTATTAGGAAATCGTTAAGGCCTAATAGCCTATTTGCTGTTCGAGCTAGGTCTTGCGTGCTAGCAGCTCCTTCTATATACAGTGTACCTAATCCTGTATAGCTGTAGTTTCTATAGGGATGTCGCCGTCTATCTTCGTTATATTACTGCAGTTACTAACAGTAACATTAGTTCCTAATATAAAAGGTTTAAGAATCTTAGTTTAGAAACTTAAAGCTAGGTATCTATATAAAGGAACTAATAGGCAGTTCCTTCGTCGTCTGCTACTGTACATTTTGTACCTATGAAGCAAGCTAGCAATTTCCCTCTATGTAGGGTACAGAGATTTTCCTCTATATAGGGGTGCAGAGATTTCCCTCTATATAGAGTGTAGGGAGAGGGGGAGCTAATCCGGCTAGACTAAGTTAGGACCTGGTCTAGATAGGTCTTGCTAGTGCAGCTAAGTCGTACCACTTAGGACGACGGCTGGTCCAGGTCCGAGACCTGGCAGGACAGCGTCCCCTAACAGTTCCGATCCCCTAGACACTGTTAGAATAATAAGCTTAGAGGCTCTAACGACTCTTGCGAAATCGCTAGAGAATAAGATCTACGCTATCTCGCTAAAAGACATCGAAAATTACTAAAAGATAATAGTAGAAGAAGAAGTAGACCTGTTAGAAGTATTACCAAAAGAACTCTATAGTTACAATAATATGTTTTTAAAAGCCGACTCTAACCTCCTGCCGCTCTACTAACCAGAATACGACAACAAGATCCGGCTAAAAGAGGGAGCTACACTACTAAGAACCGAACCCCTAAGACGCTTATCGCTGGCCGAGCTAAACTAAGTAGAAGTATTTGTTTAAGAAAACCCAGTAAAGAAGTTTATTACGCCGAGCTCTGCCGAATATACGTTACTAATTCTGTTTGTACAGAAACCTAGAGGTAGTCTCCAGCTGTGCGTAGACTACTAAGGCCTTAATAAAGTTACTAAGAGAGACGTATATCCGCTGCTGCTAATCGATAAGACTATACAACAGGTAGCTAAAGCTAAGTAGTTTAGCAAGCTAGATATTCGCCAAGCGTTCTACTAACTAAGGAACGAGGAAGGACAGACAGAAGATCTTACAACATTCGCTATGCATATAGGCAATTTTAAGTAGTTAGTAATGCCTTTCGGACTTACTAACGCGCTGGCAGTGTAGTAACGTTTTATAAATTATACCTTTATAGACATGCTAGAACAGTTTATATCTATTTACTTAGACGACATTCTTATCTATACTAATAGAACGAGAGATCAGCATACGGACTACATCGAGAGATTGCTAACTAGGCTCTCCAAGGTCGGATTAAATACAGATAGAAAGAAGGGCGAGTTCTATTAGACTAAGGTTAAATACCTCGGCCTTATCGTTAGAAGAGAAGGAGTCTGGATAAACCCCTTAAAGGTCGCTACTGTCGCAGAGTAGAAGCAGCTAAAGTCTGGAAACACTACCTAAATCAGAGCTTTCCTCAGATTCTATAGCTATTATTAGCGATTTATTAAGGACTTTAGCAAGATAGCAAGGCCCCTAAACAAGGCATTAAAGAAGGAGGCCGCTAGCCTATAGAACGAGAGGTGTATAGAGGCTTTTAATTAGCTAAAAGAAGCGGTAGCCTCGGCGCTAGTACTAGCGTACTTCTAACTGGAAAAGATAATCTACCTAGAGACAGACGTATCTGATACAGTAACCGTAGGGGTCCTTTCTTAATATAGCGACGACGAGACCCTCTATCTGGTAGCTTTCTTTAGCAAGTCTATAAATAAGGCTAAGCAGAACTACGCTATCTACAATAAAGAACTGTTAGCTACTATCTAGGCTTTCGAGGAGTAGAAGCTAGAGCTTATAGCTAGAAAGAGCACAGTCTAGGTTCTTACAGACTATTAGTTATTAACCTATTTTAGAAAGATGCAGAAGGTCTCGCGTCGCTAAACTTAGTAGGCTGCCTATCTATTAGGGTTTGACTTTAAGATTACTTGTCGACCTAGAGCTTAAAAAAGAAAGGCTAATACACTAATGAGAAGAGGGGGGAAGACTAACTGCGCGAAAGAAGATCCAAACATGTTCTAGAAGATGTTAACTAAGCAGATAGTAGACACTAAGATGTTAAAAGAAGAAGGGATCTACGTAGTAGAGCC
Source organism: Pseudocercospora ulei (assembly GCA_016165855.1). Taxonomy (NCBI): domain Eukaryota; kingdom Fungi; phylum Ascomycota; class Dothideomycetes; order Mycosphaerellales; family Mycosphaerellaceae; genus Pseudocercospora; species Pseudocercospora ulei. The sequence goes on from JACWNB010000003.1 coordinate 4,493,585, forward strand.
GCCGACTGAAGAAGAGACACTCTATAAGAAAGTAGAGCAGCTTAATTAGCAGCAGAAACTCGGCAAAACTAGCTTAGGGAAGCTAATATTTCCCGAACAACTAATTATAGAGGTTATCTAGCTAGTCTATAGTTCTGAGGATGTTGGCTACGCTAGCTTAAAGAAGATAATAGAAGCTATAAGGACAGTCTACTAGTTTCTGCGGATCTTCGAGCGGATCTACCAGTTTATCGCTAATTGTTACATATACCGAGTTACGAAGCTGCGTTACGGCCTTCCGGCCAGTCTACTAAAACTACTTCCGATCTACAAGAAGCCGTAGCAGCACATGACAATAGATTTCGTAACCGGCCTACCGGATTCTAATAAATATAATGCTACCCTTAACGTAGTAGATTGTTTAAGTAAGGAACGCTACTTTATCTCCTACTAAGTAAAAGATAAAGGAACTACTACAGAAGAGACAGCGAGAATGCTAATTTAGTATATATAGAGACACTATAGCCTGCCAGACACTATTACTACAGATAGGGGTCCTTAATTTACTACTAATATATAGAAAGCTATTAACTAAGTTCTTAGAATTCGCAGAAAGCTTAGCATATCTGCTTACCCTTAGACCGACGGCCACTCTAAGGTAGCTAACTGTAAGATAGAGAAATATCTACTAATCTTCTATAGCTATTATTAAGCAGAGTGGGTCAAGGTATTGCTAATAGCCGAATTTTGCGCCAATTCGGCACAGTCCGAGGCTACCTTGCTAGCGCTATTCGAGATAAGCTACAGTTATCTTCTAAGAATAAGTTTCTAGCTGCTAGACGAACCTAGCTCTTTATAACCTTCTACTACTACCTCGTTAAAGAGAGTCGCCGCCGCTACGGTAGAAGCACCCAGATCTTAAATAGAAGAAGCGATCTAGGTAGCTAAAGAAGCGATAGAATCGGCTTAGAAGAAGATAGTAACTTAAGCTAATAGAAAGCAGTTACTTATAGAATTCAAAGACTTATTAGCTCTAGCTACGGAAATCGTTCCGGATCCACGATGTCTTTTATTTAGGTCTGCTAAGTCTAGACCCCAAAGACGGCCTTATAGAGCAGGGGTTTGCTAAACCCCTACTAATCGAGATAGATAGTAAAGAAGAAGAGAAGGAGGTAGAAGATATAGTAGATATAAGAAAGATAAGGGGGTCTATCAAAGCGAGGATCTTATAGAAGGGATAGCCGGAAGACTATAAATAGTATCCGGTCGAGAATCTCCGAAATTTGGCAGAGCTATTAAGGGGGTTTTATACGCAGAATCCGAAGAAGCTAAAGCCTAAGTAGCTCCGAAGTTAATAGCTCTAGAAGAAGAAGAAGGAAGGCTGCGTCTGCTCTATTTGTATACAAACTAATAGAAACGATCGCAGCGATCGCTTAGCTGGAGTCCTCGGCTCTACTACTACTACTACTAGCTTTGCTAGGTAGATAATAGCGATAAGGCTAAGGACAGTGCTACCGCTTCGGCGCGACGGTCGTTAACGCTGCCCTAAACAAGAAAGGCTCGCAGCCGATCGCCTTCGTAAGCAGCGCTAGCGGCAGCAGCTTTGCGATAGCGCTTAAGGCCTTAGTAGAGAAGAAAAAGAAGAAGAGATAGCGCACTATAGATAGATCTATATAGACCCTCTATAGCAGCACACAGGCCAGCCGCGCTACAGCTTAGATAGCCGTTAGCTTAGATTAGATAGCTTAGAACAGATAGATACTAAGTAAAGAACTTTAGATAGCGACGATATAAGAAGAAAGAAGATAAGGAAAGAAGGGTGTTCTCGATAGAAGAAAGGAAGAGATAACGTCAGTTTCGATAAGGATTTTCTGCGAAAAGAACTGCGAATTAGGTAGAAGAAGAAGACACCAAAGCAGAAGAAAAAAAAGAAGAAGGCGAATCAAAAAAAAGAGAGAGAGAGATAAGTAAGCAGTCGAGGTCGACTGCTAGTAAGGGAGCGGGGTAGTGTTGCAGCGGCAGAAAGGGGTAGGACTAAGTAATAGGGTAGACCCTTAGAATTTTGGCTCGGCCCTTCTAGACCGAGCCGGGCCTTAGTATACCTACTCCTAAAGCCCTTACCTACTAATGTATAGATTCCTTTCCTTTATTAGTTCGAGATATAGTTATTTAAACAGCTATATTAAATTATATCTGCGTGCTCGGATTAAGCAGCACGAATTCTGCTATACTACGAAACTGCTATTGCTAGCCTAGTAGAGACAACTACGACAATCCTCTAGGCAGCTCTTTATAGGAGCTATAAGGATCTAAACTGCGAGAGCTAAGCTCTTATACTCCTTAACACTATAAAGCAGGGCCGCAAGTCTATACAAGAGTTCCTTATAGAATACAACTAAACCCTAGCTAAGGCAGGAGGCCTCCTCTAGGAGGATAGGGTAAAGATTACTACCTTAGAGGTCGGTCTTTCTAAGGAGATGTTAGGGAGCGCCGCCTAGCCCAGGTCCTAGGCCTAACCTAAGCCAGCTGTCGCCCTAAGGACTGCGACTTAGCGGCGCTAGCATAACCCTACCCTCTGTACAGGATTACTAACAGGACCCCACTCCTATATAGAGAGAGAACCCAACAGCCCTGTATAGAGGGGAAGTGCCGCCCCTCTAAACGGAGGGAAAACTCTGCACTACTGTACAGAGGGGGAACTCCCGATCCTCTGTACAGAGTATAAACCTTATATCCCTATATAGAGGGAAATTGCTAGCTTAGCTTCGTAGGTACAAATTGTACAGTAGCAGACGACGAAGGAACTGCCTATTAGTTCCTTTATATAGATACCCAGCCTTAAGTTTCTAAACTAAGATTCTTAAGCCCTTATATTAGGAACTGATCTCACTATCGGTAACCGCAGTAATACAACAAAGTTAGACAGCAACATCTCTATAGAACCTACGGCTATGCAGGGACAGATGCACTGCGCGTATAAGGAGCTGTTAGCACACAAGGCCCAGCTCGAACAACAAGTAAGCTACTAGGCCGCAATAATTTCCCAACAGGAACAGGAGCTACGACAGCTTAGGGCGTCCGATCGCGATCCGACCCCTACAACGACGACGATAAACACGATAGCCTACACCCCGACCCCTAAGAGCAAACTCCCTAACGTTACTACGTATAATAGCGAGGCTCCGGCCGAGTACCCCTCCTAGGCTGCCCAGATACGCTCTAAGCTCCTAATTAACTTAGGAGCATACCCGACCGAGTTAGACAAGGTAGTTTACCTCTTTAGGATGTTAAAGGGCAGGGCGGCAGCACGGATTCTGCTGTACTACGAGACGGCCATTGCCAACCCAGCAATAGCTACAACAGCGATGCTCTAGGCAGCTCTTAACAAGAGCTACAAGGACCTAGACTGCGAGAGCTAAGCACTCCTACAGGTTAACACAGTAAAACAAGGACGCAAGACTATACGAGAATTCCTTGCAGAATACGACTAGACTCTAGCAGAGGCAGGAGGTCTCTAATAGGAGGACAGGATAAAAATTACCTCTTTATAGGTAGGCCTCTCTAAGAAGATTATAACAGGACTAGTAGGCGTAATGCGACTACCTACGTACGAGGAATTCTGCGATCTCCTTAGGATAGTCGACGACTAGCAGCGCAGGCTTAGACAGATAAGCTGCGCTTATAAGATGCGACAACCCCTCTAGCAGGAGACGGATGCTATAGACTAGGAACCAACTACGACGAGGGTAGCGGCAGCCGTTACCATATAGCCAAGGGCCGCTACTAAAAGGGCGCAATAGGCGGATACAGCCACTATTAACAAGAGACGAGCAGAAGGGAGCTGCTATAGGTATAGCAAGATAGGCTATACTGCACAGAATCGCAGGCTTTTGCCAGTAGAGAGACCTAGGGGACGGCCGACCACTGCAAGGGTAGCAACTGCAGCGCCCTAACAAGAGAAACAGGAGTCCTACTTAGACGACAACGAGTTGGGAAAAGAGTAGCCTCTAAGCGAAGGCTCTGCTAGAGGCGTATATAAGATAGATTACTAAATTAAAGCACTACTTAGCTATCTTTTTAGAGCAACTACATAACGACTACGCTGTTTGTTGTACGGCCAACGTTAAACAGGTCTGCAACGGCGCGGACATTGATTAACATAGGATGTTTAGTGTACGGAGTAATTAGCTAAGACTTCTTACAGAGGCACTATATTAAGACGACCCCTACTGTACCTGTACGCATATTAGGCATTACTAGGCGAGGACCGGACATTACCTATATAGTGAAAGTAACGATAGAGATACAGGGACACTACGAGCAGGACTCCTACCTCTATATCGTACAGGACAAGTTAGGGTATAACCTAATACTAGGGAAGCTATAGATAGAGCGCTAGAGGGGCAAGCTAGACGTTGGACGAGGACGGCTGTACCTGGCAGCGACGAAGCAGAGGCTCTAAGACTAAGGGAGGGCCCTGCAGGGTGGCAATGCCTAGGCCGCAATTAACACAGCGACGAAGCAGAGACCCTAAGACCAAGGGAGGGCTCTGCAGGGCGGCAATACTAAGGCTAAGATCAACACAGTGACTGCAGACATTAAGAAGGCATTAGCGCCTAAGAAAGTAACGGACCCCTGTACGAAGCTCCTAAGGGAATATACAGGATACCTAGACCTCTTTAATCTAAAGTCGGTATCAAAACTGCTACTATACCGAGGAGAGGGGATTAACTCCGACATCTAGCTAGAGCTCCGTCTGGATAGGAGTCTGCCTAAGGTACTGTACGGACCGCTGTACAGGATGTCCTCTAGAGAACTCCTAGTACTGCGCAAGACACTGGACGACCTGCTTGCTAAAGGGTTTATTTAGGCAAGTACCTTGTCTACAGGAGCCCTAGTACTGTTTGTCTATAAGGAGGGGAAGACCGGCTTGCGTTTCTATATAGACTATAGAGGCATTAACGCAATTACCAAGAAGCACCGGTACCCTCTACCCCTTATTAAGGAGACTCTCGGACGGATTAGCAAGGCAAAGTAGTTTACTAAGCTTAACGTAGTCTTAGCTTTCTACAAGATACGGATTAAGGAAGGTTATAAATAGATAACTGCCTTCCGTACGAGATATAGTCTTTTGAAGTAGCTTGTTACCCCCTTTAGCCTTGCCAATGCACTAGTAAACTTCTAAAGGTACATTAACAAGTCCTTGCAAGGGTTACTAGACGACATCTGCTTAGCGTACCTCGACGACACCTGATCCGGGCGCGCAGATATAATTCAATACAGCCTTTTTGATAACTATATCTCGAACTAAGGAGGGAAAGGAATCTATGTAGTGGTGGTGGTAGGCTTTGATAGTGGTGGTGCCAAGGCCCGGCTCGGCCCGGTCGGGCCGAGCCGAAATCTAGGGTCCACCCTATCAATCTGTCCCACCTCTTTCCACCGCTGCAACACTACCCCCCTCCCTTACCAGCGGTCGCCCTCGACCGCTTAGTCACCCTATCTATCCGAAAAACTGCACTCTCTCTTTTTTTTTTTTTTTTTTTTTGATTTATCGTTTCCTTCTTGGAAATTCCCTCCAACGCCGATGTCACTTCTTCCGTCTTCCATCAAAAACAACATTCTTTTCGTTGCTTTTTTATTTTTTTTTATTTTTCACATTGTCGGCATCTGAAGTCCTTCACTTGGCGTTTATGTAATTGACGCCATCTGATCCGTGTTATCTGATCTGAGCCGTAGGTTATCTAAGCTGCGGCGTAGCTGGTCTGTGCGCCGGCGCAGAGGTCTATATAGATCTTTCCGCGGCGCCGTTTTTCTTCTTCTTTTTTTTTTCTTCTACCAAAGCCTTTACCTACTACGCAGTTGCCGACCGACGTAGTGGTGCCTGGAGCTATCAATTCCAGAAGCACGATCGCCTTTATCGGCTTCCGCGCCGGTGGAGCGGACGTGTCTCTATTGTCGGCATCAGAGCTACGCTGGCTTCGGTTTTTCCGGGTTCTGCGCGTAGAACTCTTTTAGCAGCTCCGCCGAATTCCGAAGATTTTCGATCGGATACTATTTATAGTCTTCCGGCCACCCCTTCTACGAGATCCTCGCTTTGATAGATCCCCTTATCTTCTTTACGCCCATTACATCTTCTACCTCCTACTCTTCTTCCTTACCGTCCATCTCGACTGGCAGGGGTTCGGCGAACCCCTGCTGTAGCAGACCGTTCTCAGGGTCCAGGCTTAGTAGATCGGAATGGAAAACGTTGTAGATCCGGAACGCCTTCGGCAGCTCGAGCCGATAAGTTACCAGCGACCTCTTTTCTATTATCTTGAACGGACCTACATGGCGTAGGTTGAGCTTCGCGTTTCCTTTCAGCCTTAGGTTTCGCGCATTGAGCTACACCTTTTGACCTTCCTCAAATTCTATTAGCGACCGGCTTCTATTAGTTCGAGTTAGCATCTTCTTCTGAGCCGTCTCTATCGCTTCTTTCGCTACCTTGATCGCTTCTTCCATCTAAGATCGTAGCGCTTCTGCCGCCGCGGCGGCGACTCTATTCGACGACGTAGCGGTAGGTAGTTCCGCGGAGCTGGGTTCGTTTGGCGGCTGAAAGCTTATCCTCGGAAGATAGCCGTGCGTTATCTCGAACGGCGCCAGCGAGGTGGCCTTAGACGGTGCCGAGTTAGCGCAGAACTCGGCTATCGGCAACACCTTAACCTATTCTTCCTAATAATAGCCGCAGAAGGTTCGTAGGTATCGTTCTATCTTACGGTTAGCGACCTTAGACTGACTATCGGTCTGCGGATAAGCGGCTGTGCTGAGCTTTCCACTAATTCCGAGAGCTTGGTTGATAGCCTTCCACACGTCGGCTGTGAATTGAGGACCCCTATCCGTAGTGATAGTGTCCGGCAGCCCGTAGTGCTTCTATACGTGCTTAATTAGCATTCTCGCTGTTTCTTCTGCAGTGGTTCCGTCGTCTCTCGCTCGATAGGGTATAAAGTGGCGTTCTTTGCTCAATCGGTCCACTACGTTTAGCGTAGCGTCGTATCTATCGGAATCCGGCAGGCCGGTTACGAAGTCCATCATAATATGCTGCTATAGTTTCTCGGGGATCGGAAGTGGCTTCAATAAGCCTGCCGGAAGGCCGTAACGTAGCTTCGCGGCTCTGCATATGTAGCAATTAGCGATAAATCGATAGATCCGTTCGTAGATCCGCGGAAACCAGTAGACCGTCCTTATAGCTTCTATCGTCTTCTTTGAGCTGGCGTAACCAACGTCTATAGAGCTATAGACCAGCTGGATGACCTCCGTAATTAGTTCTTCTGGAACTATCAGCTTCCCTGAACCGGTTTTGCCGAGTTTCTGTTGCTGGTTAAGCTGCTTTACCTTCTCGTAGAGCGTCTCTTCTTTAGGGGCCGGCTCTACTGCACAGACCCCTACCTCTTTCAACACCTCTGCGTCTACTATCCGCTCGGTCAACACCTTCTGGAACATGTTCGGATCTTCTTTCGCGCGGCTTGTTTTTCCTTCTCTTCGCGTCAGCGCGTCCGCCTTTCCGTTTTAAGCCCCCGGTCGATATGTAATCTTAAAGTCGAATCCTAATAAGTAGGCGGCCTACCAAGCTTGGCGGCGTAAGAGCTTCTGCGTCTTTATAAAGTAGGTCAGCGACTGGTGGTCTGTAAGAACCTGGACCGTGCTCTTTCTAGCTATAAGCTCTAGTTTCTACTCCTTAAAGGCCTAAATAATGGCTAGCAGTTCTTTATCGTAGATCGCGTAGTTCTGTTCGGCCTCGCTTATTGACTTGCTAAAGAAAGCGACTAGATAGAGGGTTTTGTCGTTACTATATTGAGAAAGGACCCCTGCCGTTACTGTGTCGGAAGCGTCCGTTTCTACGTAGATCGTCTTTTCCAGCCGGAAGTGTGCCAGAACCGGCGCCGAGGCCACTGCTTCTTTCAGCCGGTTAAACGCTTCCGTGCACCTCTTATTCTACAGGCTAGCGGCCTCCTTCTTCAATGCCTTATTCAGGGGTCTTGCTATCTTGCTAAAGTCTTTAATAAACCGCTGATAGTAGCTGCAGAAGCCGAGAAACGCTCTGATTTGCGTAGTGTTTCCGGATTTCGGCTGCTTCCACTCTGCGACGGCGGTGACCTTCGAAGGGTCTATACGAATTCTATCTCTTCTGACGATAAGACCGAGATATTTGACCTCGGTTTAATAGAACTCGCTCTTCTTCGTGTCCGCGTTTAATCCTACCTCGCGGAGCCTCTTTAACACTCTCTCGATATAGTCTGTGTGTTGCTCTCTCGTTCCATCGGTGTAGATAAGGATGTCGTCCAAGTAGATAGACACGAACCGCTCTAGCATGTCCATAAAAGTGTGGTTTATAAAGCGTTGCTACACTGCCGGCGCGTTGGTAAGTCCGAAGGGCATCACTAACTACTTGAAATTGCCTATGCGCGTAGCGAATGTTGTAAGGTCTTCCGTTTGTCCTTCCTTATTCCTTAGTCGATGGAATGCTTGGCGGATGTCCAGCTTGCTGAACCACTTAGCCTTCGCTACCCGCTGTATAGTCTCGTCGATCAGCGGCAGTGGGTATACGTCCCTCTTAGTAACCTCGTTAAGGCCTCTGTAGTCTACGCAGAGTCGCAGACGACCCCCTGGTTTCCTTACGAAAAGAATCGGTAACGCATATTCCGCGGAGCTCGGCGTAATAAACTTCTTCGCCAGGTTTTCGCGAACAAACACCTCCACTTAGTCCAGTTCGGCTAGCGACAGTCTTCTTAGGGGCTCGGTTCTCGGCAATGTAGCCCCCTCTTTCAACCTGATCTTATTGTCGTATTCCGGCCGGTGGAGCGGCAGGAGGTTAGAGTCTTCTTTTGAGAAGACATTAGCGTAACTATAGAGCTCGTTTGGCAGCACCTCCAGTGGATCCACCTCTTCTTCCGCTATTATCTTCCGATAGTCTTCGATGTCTTTTATTAAGATGGCGTAGATCTCAGTGTCCGGCGACTTTGCGAGGGTCGTTATAGCTTCTAAACTTATTATTCCGACCGTGACCAGGGGTACGGAACGATCGGACGGAGCCTCTTTTGCGGACTCCGTGGCTTTCGGCTCGGTAGTGGCGTTGCCTAGGGTTTTGAACCCTATCGTGCCTTCGTCTACGTTAATAATAGCTTTCTGATTCTTCATCTATTTCTGCCCTATAATAATGTCAAATCTTCCGATATCCATAATTCGGAACGTCGCTTCTGTGGTGCGACTGGCCAAGGTAGTCTTTAGCGGCACATAGTGCGTAACGCTTTCCGTGTCTTGTCCGTTGTATGCCGAAATCCGCGTCGGCGACGCCAGTTCCACCGGATAGCCGTATCTATTTATTAGCTTCTGAACCAGCCGGTAGTAGATCGCTGCGCCAATAAGAGCTCCGGTGTCGATGAAAGCTTTTAGCTAGAGGGTTTGGCTCGACTTCTTAACAGGGTGGATCGTAATAGGAAGGATAATAGCCGTTTCCGTATTTACTTCTACAGCTGCCGAGAGCGGATCGCTGCAGCTGTTGTTGCTTTCTTCTCGTGCTGATTCGCTCCGGTGCGGTGCCTTTCGCAGGGGTGCCCTGTTCTTTACGCTAGATAGGGGGCCTATCCGTCCAGCTAGTCTTTTTCTATAACTCTTAACTGCACCCCGCCGTCTACACTGTCCGTGTCGTTCGGAGCCGGTTCGATGGCTTAAATAGTCTTTCTTAGCGGTAGCGGCTGCTTCGTTGCTCAATACTCTTGCTTCTGCTGTGCCGTTACTTGGCATCTCGTAGCGATATGTCCGGGTTTTCCATACGCGTAGCAGGTAGGGACGAACGCCGATCGTAGTGAATATAGTGACTGCTAGGGAGTTCGTCGAAAGGGCGCGGGGGCTCTTGTCGGCTGCGCTGACAGCTTCTAAATCAGTTTACGTATCGTCGGTTTTCCGTACGCGTTTAAGTTTCTAGCAGTAACTCTCGCTTGATGCACGAAGCTCTGAAGATCTTCGTCTTCCACTAACGCTATAGCTGCAGCGAGCTTAGGGCTTAGTTTCTGCCTTAGTAGGTGCAGCTGCTTATCTTCTGCCACTCTCGCTCTAATAGCGTATTTCCTAAACAGTCTGTAGAACTCTGCGAACGTCTGACGGTTCTGGTTGATCTTATCCAGCTGCTTGCAGGCCGTCTTCTTCTGGAAGGGGTCTCCGAAACGCTGGTCCAGCGCTTTGATAGCGTCGTCGGCCGTCACTTCTTCTAGGTCCGCCACTAGCGAAAAAGCTTTACCTTCTAATCGCGATTCCAGGTACGCCAATCTATCCTCTTCGCTGCTCGATGCGTAATCGCAGCTTATCTTGTTCTTGATCTTCTTCTTAAATGCCTCCTACGCTTTAGGGTCTCCGCTACCGAAAGCAGGTAGGTCCGGCAGTGGCGTTATCGTAGTGCTACCTTAACTATAGGCCGCTGGTAAGGCGGTCTCCTCGTAGGTTTCTCGACGCAGTGGCGGCGACGACTTCGCTGCTTCTATATCGGTTAGTTGATCCTTTAGCGCCTTCAACTGCGCTATTCGATTCGCCGCCTAGTTTTCTGATACGTCGATAATCGTTTCCGCCGATTCCTTCTCGGCCCTTACCGCTTTAGTTTCTTCTCTTAGTTGTCTGTTTTCTTCTAGCGTTCTGAGAAACAGCGTCTTAATAAGGTCTATACTATCGTAGACCTTTCCTATCCCGTTCTCGTTTATATAGTCTTCCAGTTCCTCGATCGTGCAGTCGTAGATCTTCCTATACTTAGCTATTCGTTCCTTGAACTCAGCGGTCTCTTCCGCTGTGAAACTGCTAATAACGATCTCATCGTTAATGACGCTTAAGCGCCTACTCGCTCTGTTAGTCTTTCCTTTTCTGCTTCTGCTGCGGCCTGTAACGCCGCTCTCTACCGCTGAGAAGCCTTCTATCTTCTTACAGTGCCCTAGGTGTTGTTGTTGGTTTGTGTAGTGTGGTGCGCGTGCGTTATTCGGGTTTCCAGATAGTTCGACGGGCCCTTTCGCGCAGCGCGGGGTTGGTGTAGAGAGTGAGTTCGAGATATAATGATCTGGGCGCGCAGATATAATTTAATACGGCCTTTTTGATAACTATATCTCGAACTGAGGAGGGAAAGGAATCTATGTGGTGGTAGTGGTAGGCTTTGATGGTGGTGGTGCTAAGGCCCGGCTCGGCCCGGTCGGGCCGAGCCGAAATCCAGGGTCCACCCTATTAATCTGTCCTACCTCTTTCTACCGCTGCAACAACACCCTGGTTTCTACAGACGGCACCTATGCAGATTACGTACAGGACGTTAAGAAGGTGCTGGACAGACTGCAGCAGGCTAGCTTGTACCTCGACATCGACAAATGTGAATTCAGTGTCTAGCGTACGAAATACCTAGGTTTTATTATAGAGGCAGGGAAAGGCATTAGCATAGATAGGAAGAAGATTAATGCTATTAAGCAATAGAAGCCGCCTATAAACGTTAAGGGCGTACAGGAATTTCTTAGGTTTGCCAACTTCTACTAACAGTTTATACAGAACTACTCGGAGATCGTACGCCCCCTAGTCGAGCTAACATATAAGGACAAGCAGTTTAAATAGACAGACGAGTGCGATAGGAGCTTTAACAAGCTAAAGGAGCTCTTTACTACAGGACCAACGCTTGCCGCCTTTGACCCGGAACGTACGACAATACTAGAAACCAACTCCTTAGGGTACTACATTAGAGGTATCCTGTTACAGGTAGGCTCGGACGGACTCTTGTACCTATACGCATATTTCTCTAAGAAGAACTCCCTAGCTAAGTACAACTACCCTATCTACGACAAGGAATTGCTAGCAGTCGTACAGTGTTATAAAGCGTAGGATAGAGAACTCTGCTCGGTTCCTAAGTTCCTCGCCCTAACTAACTACAAGAACCTAGAGTACTTTACGCAGCCTTAGAAGCTGTCTAAGAGGCACGTACGATAGGCACTGTACCTAAGTCGGTTTAATATAAGACTCTAGTATCGCAAGGGGAAGGACAACAGTAGGGCTAATGCGCTATCTAGACGGGATTAGGACATGCTAACGACGTACGAGGACGATCGGCTAAAGTTACGAACATTCCAGATATTTAAGGAGGAGCCTAGCAAGGAGACTATCTGCCTAGCGGCGACACACCTATAGGAACCCTAACTGCAAGTATAGGAAGAGGCAGTAGAAAAGGACGAGGTATACTAAGGGGCCTGTACAGCAATCTAAGGAGGACAGCGGAAGCTGCTAGCAGAGCTCTTCCTTAAGGTGTCGGCAGCAGAGTGTTTAGTAGACGAGGAGAACAACCTAAAGTTTAGGAATCGGATCTGGGTCCTAGCAGACGAGAAGCTCTATACAAGCTTAATACAACAGGTGCATAATTCTATAGTGTAAGGGGCTTAGGAATCTTAGTTTAGAAACCTAAGGCCGGATATCTATATAAAGGAACTAATAGGCAGTTCCTTCGTTATCTGCTGCTATACAATTTGTACCTACGAAGCCAAGCCAGCAATTTCCTTCTATATAGGAATGCAAGGTTTATTCTCTGTACAGAGGATCGGGAGTTCCCTCCTCTGTACAGTAATATAGAGTTTTCCCTCTATTTAGAGGGGCGGTAGTTTCCCTTTGTATAGGACTATAGGGTTCTTCCTCTGTATAGGAGTGGGGTCCTGTTAGTAGTTCTGTATAGAGGGTAGGGTTATGCTGGCGCCGCTAAGTCGCAGTCCTTAGGGCGACAGTTAGCTTAGGTCGGGTCTAGGACCTAGGCTGGGCGGCGCCCTCTAACAACATCCCCCCCCTTCTCTTCCTGTAGTGCCCCTTTCCGTACAGTAGCGTGTCGAACACACTTAGCTCCTGCTGTTCCTTGGGCAGGTCGCGACTTCCTATTTCGTCCGGTTGTCTATGTCGTCGTCGCTCGTCGCCTACTGGGTCGCAGTTGCCTCTTGCTATTTTACCCGTTTGTAGCAGCTGCCCTGCTTGCTATTCCTCTAGCAGGCAGTTACATTAAGCCTCTCCCTTCTCTTTCCCTCCCCCTTTCCTTTCTATTTTCTACTACTATCTACTACCGTCTACCGTCTACTATCTACTATCTACTAGCTACTATCTACTACTACTAGTTACTAGTACTACTACTACTAGCTACTACTACCACTAGCTACCATTATGTCGTCCGCCCTGTCTAGTGGCCCCCTTATAGTTGCTAGCCCCTCTGCCTCTGCTCGTCCGGCAGGGGTCCCCTCCTATTTCCGCCTCTAGTAGTAGGGCCCTTAATTTAACCAGCAGCTACGCTTCCAGTTCGTACGGATTCCCGTCTTCTGTACAGTCTAAGCTAACGTCTTAGCTGCTATACTAACGAGCAGTAGGATGCGGCCGAGCTACCCTTCTACGCCTTCTAGTATAACCCTGCCTAGGTTACACCCTAGCGGCTAGCTACAGCCCGGGCGTTGTACGTTAACGCCCTCCTTATTGCTACCTAGGGCCAGCCCTATGCTCCCTGCCCTAACTTCCCCTAGCCCTTACTTAGCCTATACTGCCTCCTAGGCTTCTAGGCCAGGCTGTGTGCCTCGTACAAGTAGAAGGATAGCTCCCTGCACTGCCCCTACTGCTGTCCGGCGGAGGTACGTAGGGGTAGGGGGGTGCCTCTGCTTCCTAGGGTTGGCCTTAGTAGGGGTAGGGGTGGGGGCCCTTGCCGAGCGGAAGGTAATTAAGATCTTAGATAAGAAGTCGGTTGCTCTGGTCCCCCGGGGTGGTGGCTAGTAAGCCACCCCCCTCCCCCCCCCTAGGTAGTGTAAGAAATTTTGGACGGTTCTACTCCTAACTCCTCTTATTTTTACTTTCCTTCCTATCTGTCCCCTGGCTGTTCCTTTCTTCCAGCCCTTATCTCGTATAGTGTCGTACGATGTCGTGTTAGTAGAATCCTATAGTGTCCTATGTCGTAGTTCTCGATCCTTTAACAGCCTAGGTTGCTAGCGGCTACCCTGTCCTTAGGGTAGATCGTGCCTCCTTCTGCTATACGGCGCAGTGTTACTGTAACTAGGTAGGGGGATGATTCTCTTCCTACCTGCCCAGTGCAGTTGTGTCTTGTAGGGCCTCGTACAGTTCCTATATAGGCTCTGCCTATCCTCTCTATTTTACTAGATACTTTACCTTCCCCTGCTTCCTTTAGCTCTTAAGGATCCCTTCTACTTTATACTCTCCCTAGCCCTTGGTTATAATTGCAGGTAGGCGCGCGTCGTCTATCGTCTGGTATAGCAGGGGATCTGTGTTCGCCAGCTGTACGAGGTCTACGTAGAAGACTAGATAGATCCCTAGGGGAGTGTTTAGTCGTATAGCGTATGTCCCTACCGGTCTAACTACTGTAAACTTCCTGTTCTTCTAGTCCATTTTCTTGCTTAGCCGGTCTGTACGGATGTATCGCTAGTTTAGCTAGACCTTGTCCCCTGCCTTGTACCTTAGTGCAGCCTGTCGTCCTTTGTTGGCCTGTTCTTCTGCATTCTGTTAAGCTATAGCTAGGCTCGCCTTCGCCTATTGATAGGCGTTCGTAATCGTCTATACGATAGCCTCTCCTTGCTAAATTGGAGATCGTACAGGACGTAGGGTGTTACTACTTAGGGTCGGTAGGAGCAGGGAATAGTCGTGTCCGTAGGTTATAAAGAAAGGGGACAGTCCTGTAGCATTAGCCGTACAGCTGTTAATAGCCAGTTCCGCTATAGGGAGAAGTCGGTTCCAGTTCGTCTGGTTATAGTCGACGTACGTACAGAGGTACGCTTCCAACGTCGAATTGACCCTCTCCGTCGCCCTATCCGTCTGCAGGTGCTATGCAGTTAACAGGCGACGTTCTACCTTTAGCAACTGGCAGACCCTCGCCTATAGCTAGCTTGTAAACTGCGAGCCCCGGTCTAACACAATCGACTAAGGAAATCTATGTTTGCTAAACGTTGTCCGGATAAATGCCTAGGCAGTGTCTTTAGCTGTAATAGAGTCCATTCCCTCTAGTATTACCCCCTTCGTTAGCTTGTCCGTAACTACTATAATGTTCTGCCGTCCGTCGCTCTTAGGGAGGTCTGTAATAAAGTCTACTGTTAGGTCTTGCTAGGGCCGGTCCGGGATCGGTAGGGGTCTTAGCAACCTATGCTTTAGCTCGCGCTAGGGCTTCGTCCGTCCGTATACATCGCAGTTCTATACAAACCTGCGGATGTCCTTTGCTATTGCCGGCCAGTAGTAGTCCCGGGCGACAATGCTGTACGTTTCCTTGCGCCCTAGGTAACTGGTAGCTATAGAGTCGTACGCCTGTTGTATTAAGCTTATACGGAGCTTTTCGTCGGCCGGAACCCAAATCCGATTCCTGAACCTTAGGTTGTTCTCCTTGTCTACTAAGCACTCTGCTGCCGATACCTTAAGATAGAGCTCTGCTAGGAGCTTCCGCTGTCCTCCTCGGATCGCTGTATAGGCCCCTCGGTATACCTCGTCCTTCTCTACTGCCTCCTCCTATACTTGTAGTTAGGGTTCCTATAGGTGCGTCGCTGCTAGGCAGATAGTCCCCTCGCCTAGCTCCTCCTTAAACATCTGGAATGTTCGTAACTTTAAGCGGTCGTCCTCGTACGTCGTTGGTATGTCCTAGTCCTGTCTGGATAGCGCATCGGCCCTGCTGTTGTCCTTACCCTTGCAGTACTAGAGTCTTATGCTAAACCGGCTTAGGTACATTGCCTATCGTACATGCCTCTTAGACAGCTTCCGGGGCTGCGTAAAGTACTCTAGATTCTTGTAGTCCGTTAGGGCGAGGAACTTAGGCACTAAGCGGAGTTCCCTATCCTATGCTTCGCAACACTGTACGACTGCTAGCAACTCCTTGTTGTAGATAGGGTAGTTGCACTTAGCTAGGGAGTTCTTCTTAGAGAAATACGCGTATAGGTGCAGGAGTCCGTCTGAGCCTACCTGTAACAGGATACCTCTAATGCAGTACCCTAAAGAGTCGGTTTCTAGTATTGTCGTACACTCTGGGTTAAAGGCGGCAAGCTTTGGTCCTGTAGTAAAGAGCTCGTTTAGCTTGTTAAAGCTGCTATTGCATTCGTCCGTCTATTTAAACTGCTTGTCCTTGTGTGTTAGTTTAACTAGGGGGCATACGATCTCTAAGTAGCTCTGTATAAACTAGTGGTAGAACTTGGCAAACCTAAGAAATTCCCGTACGCCCTTAACGTTCTTTGGCAGCTTCTATTGCTTAATAGCGTCAATCTTCTTCCTGTCTATACTAATGCCTTTCCCTGCCTTAATAATAAAACCTAGGTATTTCGTACACTAGACACTGAATTTACATTTGTCGATATCGAGGTACAAGCCAGCCTGCTGCAGTCGGTCCAGCACCTTCTTAACGTCCTGTACGTAATCTGCGTAGGTGCCGTCCGTAAAAACTAGGGTGTCGTCGAGGTATACTAAGCAGATATTATCTAGTAACCCTTGCAAGGACTTGTCGATGTACCTTTAGAAGGTTGCCGGTACGTTAGCAAGACTAAAGGGGGTAACAAGCTACTTAAAGAGACTATATCTCGTACAGAAGGCAGTTGTCTATTTACAGCCTTCCTTAATCCGTATCTTGTAGAAGGCTGAGACTATGTTAAGCTTAGTAAACCACTTTGCCTTGCTGATCCGTCCGAGAGTCTCCTTAATAAGGAGTAGGGGGTACCGGTCCTTCCTAGTGATCGCGTTAAAGCCTCTGTAGTCTACGCAGAAACGCAATCCGGCCTTTCCCTCCTTATAGACAAACAGTACTAGGGCTCCTGCAGACGACGTACTTGCCTAAATAAAACCTTTAGCAAGCAGATCGTCCAAGGTCTTACAGAGCACTAGGAGTTCCCTAGAGGACATCCCGTACAGCGGTCCGTACAGTACCTCTGGCAGGCTCCTATCTGGACGGGGCTCTAGCTAGATGTCGTAGTCAATCCCTTCTCCTCGGTGTAGCGGCAGTTTAGAGGCCGACTTCGGCTCGAAGAGATCTAGGTATCCTGCGTATTCGTTTAGGAGCTTCGTATAGGGGTCTGTTACTTTCCTAGGTACCAATGCCTTCTTAATGTCCGCTGTTGCCGTATTGATTTTAGCCTTGGCATTGTTACTCTGCGGAGCCTTCCCTTAGTCTCGGAGCCTCTGCTTCGTTGCTGCCAGGTACAGCCGCCCTTATCCAACGTCCAGTTTGCCCCTCTAGCGCTCTATCTATAGCTTCCCTAGTATTAGGTTATACCCTAGCTCGTCCTGTACGGCATAGAGGTATAAGTCCCGCTTATAATGTCCCTGTACCTCTATCGACACTTTCACTATATAGGTAATGTCCGGTCCTCGTCCAGTAATGCCCAATATGCGTACAGGTACAGTAGGGGTAGTCTTAATCCTGTGTCTCTGTACGAAGTCTTCGCTAATTACTCCGTATACCAAACATCCTGTGTTAATCAATGTCTACGCTGTTGCGGACCCGTTCAACGTTGGCCGTACGATAAACGGCGTAGTCGTTATGTAGTTGCTCTAAAAAGATAGCTAGGTCGTGCTTTGATTTAGCAATCTGTCTCGTATACGCCTCTGACAGAGCCTTCGCTTAGAGGCTACTCTTTTCCCGACTTATTGTCGCCT
Organism: Pseudocercospora ulei; assembly: GCA_016165855.1. Lineage (NCBI taxonomy): Eukaryota > Fungi > Ascomycota > Dothideomycetes > Mycosphaerellales > Mycosphaerellaceae > Pseudocercospora > Pseudocercospora ulei. The sequence goes on from JACWNB010000003.1 coordinate 4,511,198, forward strand.
AAGTAGGACTCCTAATCTTCTCGTTAGGGCGCCGCAGTTGCTACCCTTGCGGTGGTCGGCCGTCCCCTAGGTCTCTCTGCTAGCAAAAGCCTGCAATTCTATATAGTGTAGCCTATCTTGTTATACTAGTAGCAGCTCCCTTCTGCTCGTCTCTTGTTAAGGGTAGCTATATCTACCTATTGCGCTCTTTTAGTAGCGGCCCTTAGCTATATAGCAACAGCTGCCGCTACCCTTATTGTCGTTGGTTCCCAGTCTATAGCGTCTGTCTGCTACTAGAGGAGTTGTCTTATCTCTTAAGCGCGGCTTATCCGTCTAAGCCTGCGCTGCTGGTCGTCGACTATCCTAAGGAGATCGCAGAATTCCTTGTACGTAGCTGGTCGCATTACGCCTACTAGCCCCGTTATAATCTCCTTAGAGAGGCCTACCTCTAAAGAGGTAATTTTTATCCTGTCCTCCTATTGGAGACCTCCTGCTTCTGCTAAAGTCTAGTTAAATTCTGCGAGAAATTCTTATATAGTCTTACGTCCTTGCTTTATCGTATTAACCTGTAGGAGTGCTCGGCTCTCGCAGTCTAGGTCTTTGTAGCTCTTGTCTAGAGCTGCCTAGAGCATCGTCGTCGTAGCTATTGCTAGGTTAGCAATAGCCGTCTCGTAGTACGGCAGAATTCGTGCTGCCGCCCTGCCCTTTAACCTCCTAAAGAGGTAAACTACCTTGTCTAGCTCGGTCGGGTATGCTCCTAAGTCGACTAGAAGCTTGGAGCGCATCTGGGCAGCCTAGGAGGGGTACTCGGCCGGGGCCTTACTATCGTACGTAGAGACGTTAGGGAGTTTGCTTTTGGGGGTTGGGGTGTGGGCTATCGTGTTCGTCGTCGTCGTCGTAGGGGTCGGATCGCGATCGGACGCCCTAAGCTGTTATAGCTCCTGTTCCCGTTAGGAAATTATCGCAGCCTAGTAGTTGACTTGCTGCTCGAGCTGCCTCTTGTGTTCCAGCAGCTCCTCGTATGCGCAGTACATATGTCCCTCTATAGCCGTAGTTTCTATAGGGATATCGCCGTCAATCTTTGTTTTGTTACTGCAGTTACAGATAGTGAGATCAGTTCCTAATATAAGGGGCTTAGGAATCTTAGTTTAGAAACCTAAGGCCGGGTATCTACATAAAGGAACTGATAGGCAGTTCCTTCGTCGTCTGCTGCTGTACAATTTGTACCTACGAAGCCAAGCTAGCAATTTCCTTCTATATAGGGATGCAAGGTTTATCCTCTGTACAGAGGATCGGGAGTTCCCTCCTCTGTACAGTAGTATAGAGTTTTCCCTCTATTTAGAGGGGCAGTAGTTCCCCTTTATGTAGGACTATAGGGTTCTTCCTCTATATAGGAGTAGGGTCCTGTTAGTGGTTCTGTATAGAGGGTAGGGTTATGCTAGCGCCGCTAAGTCGCAGTCCTTAGGGCGACGGTTGGCTCAGGTCGGGTCTAGGACCTGGGCCGGGCGGCGCCCCCTAACATATAGCTACTAGGCACCTAGGGCGCGAGGAGACGTACAGCATCGTTACCTAGGACTACTACTAGCTAGCGATAGCGAAGGACATCCGCAGGTTTGTACGAAACTGCGATATATACAGACGGACGAAGCCCTAGCAGGAACTAAAGCATAGGCTGCTAAAACCCCTACCGATCCCGGACCGGCCCTAGCAAGACCTAACAGTAGACTTTATTATAGACCTCCCTAAGAGCGACGGACGGAGGAACATTATAGTAGTAATAGACAAGCTAACGAGGGGGGTAATACTAGAGGGAGTAGACTCTATTATAGCTAAGGATACTGCCTAGGCATTTATACGGACGACGTTTAGCAAGCACAGTTTCCCTTGGTTAATTATGTCGGACTAGGGTACGTAGTTTACGAGCTAGCTCTAGGCAAGGGTCTGCTAGTAATCCGGGCACGCAGATATAATTCAATACGGCCTTTTTAATAACTATATCTCGAACTGAGGAGGGAAAGGAATCTATATAGTGGTAGTGGTAGGCTTCCGTAGAGGTAGTGGTGCCAAGGCCCGGCTCGGTCCGTTCCGGAACCTAAATCCTAGAAGGGGCCGAGCCGAAATCTAGGGTCCACCCTATTAATCTGTCCCACCTCTTTCCACTATTGCAACACTACCCCCCTCCCTTACCAGCGGTCGCCCTCGACCGCTTAGTTACCCTATCTATCCGAAAATCTCCACTTTCTTTTTTTTTTCGTCTCTTTCTTAAAAATCCCCTCCAACGGCGATGTTACCTCTTCCGTCTTCTATTAAAAACAACGTTCTCTTTATCGCTTCTTTAATTTCTCGCGTCGTCGACGTCTGAAGTCCTTCACTTGGCGTTTATGTAATCCGTGCTATCTAATCTGAACCGTAGGTTATCTGAGCTGCAGCGTGGCTAGTCTGTGCGTCGCTTCGGAGGTCTATATAGATCCGTCCTTGGCGTCGTTTCTTCTTCTTCTTTTTCTCTTCTACTAAAGCCTTTACCCACTATAGGGTCGGCGGCGCTGGCACCCTACGGCGTTAGCGAGCTAGCGGCCGAACCGGCGGTAGGTAGTGGCTGCGTCGAAGACCTCCCTAAAAGCGACTGTTACGATCGTCTTTATCGGCTTCCGCGCTAGTAGAGCGGACGCGGCTTTCTTCTTTTTCTTCTATTTCTTTCAGAGGTCGTCAGTTTTGGAGCTATCCGGGTTTCGGCTTCTTTGGGTTCTGCACGTAAAACTCTCTAAGCAGCTCCGCCAAATTCCGGAGATTCTCGATTAGATACTATTTATAGTCTTCTGGCTACCCTTTCTACGAGATTCTCGCTTTAATGGACCCTCGAGCCTTCTTTACGTCTATTACATCTTCTACCTCCTATTCTTCCTTATTGTCCATCTCGATAGGCGGTAGTTCGGCGAACCCCTGCTCCAGCAGACCGTTCTTAGGGTCCAGGCTTAGCAGATCTAAATAGAAAACATCGTGGATCTGGAACGATTTTGGTGGCTGGAGCCGATAGGTTACCGGCGATCTCTTTTCTACTATCGTAAACAGACCTATGTAGCAGCGGTTAAGCTTGGCGTTCCCTTTCAGCCTCAGGTTCCGCGTGTCAAGCTATACCTTTTGGTCTTCCTCGAACTCCAGTAGTAACCTTTTTCTATTAGCTTGAGTTACTATCTTCTTCTAAGCCGATTCTATTGCGTCTTTTGCTACCTTGATCGCTTCTTCTATCTGAGATCGTAGCGCTTCTGCCGCCGCGGCGGCGACTCTCTTTAACGACGTAGCGGTAGATGGTTCTGCGTAGCTAGGTTCGTTCGACGGCTAAAAGCTTATCCTTAGAAGATAGCCGTGCGTTATCTCAAACGGCGCCAGCGAGGTGGCTTTAGACAGTGCCGAGTTGGCGCAGAACTCGGCCATCGGCAACACCTTAACCTATTCTTCTTAGTAATGGCTGTAGAAGGTTCGTAGATATCGCTCTATTTCTCAGTTAGCTACTTTAGACTGACTGTCGGTCTGCAGGTAAGCGGCTGTGCTAAGCTTTCCACTAATTCCAAGAGCTTGGTTGATGGCTTTCTATACGTCGGCTGTAAATTAAGGACCCCTATCCGTAGTAATAGTGTCCGGCAGCCTATAGTGCTTCTACACGTGTTGGATCAACATTCTCGCCGTTTCTTCCGCAGTAGTTCCATCGTCTCTCGCTCGGCAGGAGATAAAGTAGCGCTCTTTGCTTAGCCTATCTACTACGTTGAGCGTGGCGTTGTAACTATCTGAATTCGGCAGGCCAGTTACGAAATCTATTGTAATGTGCTGCCACGGCTTCTCGGGGATCGGAAGTAGCTTTAGTAGACCTACCGGAAGACCGTAACGTGGCTTCGCAGCTCGGCACACGTAGCAATTGGCGATAAATCGGTGGATCCGTTTGTAGATCCGCGGAAACCAGTAGATTGTTCTTACGGCCTGCATCGTTTTCTTCGCTCCGGCATAGCCAACATCTATAGAGTTATGGACCAGCTAGTTAACCTCTGTAATCAGTTCTTCCAGAACTATTAGCTTCCCTGAGCCTGTTCTACCGAGCTTCTGCCGCTGATTAAGCCGTTCCACCTTCTCGTAGAGCGTCTCTTCTTCGATTGGCGGCTCTAGTTCCGTCGGTTCCGGTTTGGTCTGCAGTTCTGCCGCGCAGATCCCCGCTTCCTTCAACACCTTAGTGTCTACTATCCGCTCGGTCAACACCTTCTGGAACATGTTAGGATCTTCTTTCGCGCGGCTGGTCTTTCCTTCCCTTCGCGTTAGCGCGTTAGCCTTTCCGTTTTAAGCCCCTAGTCGATAGGTGATCTTAAAGTCGAACCCGGATAAGTAGGCCGCCTACCGTACTTAACGTCGCGAAAGCTTCTGCGTCTTTATAAAGTAGGTCAGCGACTGGTGGTCCGTAAGGACCTGGACCGTGCTCTTTCTAGCTATAAGCTCTAGCTTCTACTCCTCGAAGGCCTGGATAATCGCTAGCAGCTCCTTATCGTAGATAGCGTAGTTCCGTTCGGCCTCTGTTATGGACTTGCTAAAGAAAGCCACTAGATAAAGGGTTTCATCGTTTCCGTATTAAGAAAGGACCCCTGCCGTTACTGTATCAGAAGCGTCCGTTTCTACGTAGATCGTCTTTTCCGGTCGGAAGTGCGCCAGAACCGGCGCCGAGGCCACTGCTTCTTTTAGCCAGTTAAAGGCTTCCGTGCACCTCTTATTCTATAGGCCGGCGGCCTCTTTCTTTAGCGCCTCGTTTAGGGGTCTCGCTATCTTGCTAGAGTCCTTAATAAACTGTCGATAGTAGCTGCAGAAGCCGAGAAACGCTCTGATTTGCGTAGTATTTCCAGACTTCGGCTGCTTCCATTCGGCGACGGCAGCGACCTTTAAGGGGTCCATTCGGATTCTATCTCTTCCGACGATAAGACCGAGATATTTGACTTTAGTCTAATAGAACTCGCTCTTCTTCATGTCCGCGTTTAATCCTACTTTGCGGAGCCTCTTCAGCACCCTCTTAACGTAGGCTATATGCTGATCTCTCGTTCTGTCCGTATAGATAAGAATGTCGTCCAAATAGATAGACACGAACTGCTCTAACATGTCTATAAAAGTATAGTTTATAAAGCGTTGCTATACTGCCGGCGCGTTGGTAAGTCCGAAAGGTATTACCAACTACTTGAAATTGCCTATACGCGTTGCGAACGTTGTAAGATCTTCTGTCTGTCCTTCCTCGTTTCTTAGTCGATAGAACGCTTAGCGGATGTCCAGCTTGCTGAACTACTTAGCCGTTGCCACGCGCTGTATAGTCTTATCTATTAGCGGCAGTGGGTAAACGTCTCTCTTAGTGACCTCGTTAAGGCCTCGATAGTCTACGCAGAGTCGCAGACTACCCCCTAGTTTCCGCACAAAAAGAATTAGGAAAGCATATTCAGCAGAACTCGGCATAATAAACTTCTTTGCCAGGTTTTTACGAACGAACACCTCTACCTAGTCCAGTTCCGCCGGCGACAGTCGTCTTAGGGGCTCGGTTCTTGGCAGCGTAGCCCCCTTTTTAATCGGATCTTGTTGTCGTATTCCGGACGATAGAGCGGCAATAGGTTAGAGTCGGCTTTTGAGAACACGTTAGCGTAGTCCTAGAGCTCCGCCGGTAACACTTCCAGTAGATCCACTTCTTCTTCCGCTATTATCTTCTGGTGATCTTCTATGTCTTTTATTAAGATAGCGTAAATCTCGTTGTCCAGTGACTTCGCGAGGGCCGATAAAGCTTCTAAACTCATTATTCCGACGGTGGCCAGGGATTCGGAATGATCGGACGGAGCCTCTTTCGCGGACTCCGTTGCTTTCTGCTTAGCGGCGGCGATTGCGGTAGCGGCCGTTCCGATAGTCCCTGCTCTACTACCTAGTGTTTTGAATCTAATCGTTCCTTCGTCTACGTCGATAATAGCTTTCTGGTTCTTCATCTATTTCTGCCCTATAATAATGTCAAATCTTCCGATATATATAATTCGGAACTTCGCTTCTGTTGCGGCAGTGGAAAGAGGTAGGACAGATTGATAGGGTGGACCCTGGAATTTCGGCTCGGCCCGGACTGGCCGAGCCGGGCCTTGGCACCACCACTATGAAAGCCCTCCACTACCACTATATAGATTCCTTTCCCCCCTCAGTTTGAGGGATAGTTATCAAAAAGGCTGTATTGAATTATATCTGCGTGCCCGGATCATTATCTCTCAAACTCCCTCTCTACACCAACCCCTACGCTGCGCGAAAGGGCCCGTCGAACTATCCGGAAACCCGAATAACGCACGCGCACCAACACCAACAACAACACCCAAGGCACCGTAAGAAGATGGAATGCTTCTCAGCGGTAGAAGGCGGTGTCACAGGCTGCAGCGGAAAGAGAAAGACTAACAGACCGAGAGATAGGCGTACTAGCATTCTCGACGACGGAACGACTAATAAAGGCCTTATAGAAGAAGAGGTAGATAAAGCGAGAAAGGGCATAGAGGGCTACGCCGAACTGTACGGACGCATGCCGGATAAGATAGGAGAATATCTTACAGAGCACGGAGCTAAGAAGGTGTTTAACATTATTACCTTTATAGAAAAGAGGTTCTATAGGAACGTAGAAGAAAACAGACAGTTAAGGGAGGAAGTAGAGACAGTAAGGGCTAAGAAGGAATCGGCAGAAACCATTATCGACGTGTTAGAGAACTAGGCAGCGAATAGGCTGGCGTAACTAAAGGCGCTAAAGGACCAACTGGCTGACATAGAAGCAGCGATGTCGTCGCTGCCACCGCATCGAGAGGAACAAGCAGAGACTGCCTTACCGGCGGCCTATAGTTAAGGTAGCGCCCTAATAACATTATTGCCGGACCTGCCGGCATTTAAAGGCAGAGACCCTAAAGACTAGGAAGAGTTTAAGAAGAAGATTAAGAATAAGATAAGCCGCGATCACGCATCGAACAGCGCCGGAGATAGATTGACGTACCTGGAATCGCGGTTAGAAGGAGAAGCTTTTTCGCTAGTAGCAGACCTAGAAGAGGTAAATGCTAAAGAAGCGATCAAAGCGCTAGATCAACGCTTTGGAGATCCATTCCGAAAGAAGACAGCCCGTAAGCAGCTGGACAAGATCAATCAAAACCGGCAGACGTTTGAAGAATTCTACGGTTTGTTCAGAAAATATGCGATCAGGGCCCGGGTAGCGGAGGATAAGCAGCTCTACCTATTAAGGCAGAAGCTGAACCCTGAACTGGCCGCAGCTATAGCGTCTGTAGAAGACGAAGACCTTGGGAGCTTCGTGCATAGAGCGAGAGTCACCGGGAGAAACTTGAGCGCTTACGCAAAATTACGCGAATCGGTTCAGAAGCCGTCGCTGTCGGCGCAGACAACACGACCCCCTGCGCCTTTCTGGAGAGCACCCCAGCAGCCACCTTACTAGCCACAGCGTTCGTCGTTTGTCCCCACCTGCTACGCGTATGGAAAACCCGGCCATATTGCTACGAGATACCAAGCAACGGCACAGCAGAAGCAAGAGTATCGAGCAACAAAGCAGCCGCCACCGCTAAGAAAGACTATTTAAGCCATCGAATCGGCGCCGAACGACACTGACAGCGTGGACGGCGGGGTTCAGTTAAGAATTATAGGAAAAGACTAGCTGGACGGATAGGCCCCCTATCCAGCGTAAAGAACAGGGCACCCCTGCGAAAGGCACCGCACCGGAGCGAATCGGCATAAGAAGAAAGCAACAACAGCTGCAGCGATCCGCTCTCGGCAGCTGTAGAAGTGAATACGGAAACGGCTATTATCCTTCCTATTACGATCCACCTTGTTAAGAAGTCGCGCCAAACCCTCCAGCTGAAAGCTTTTATCGACACCGGAGCTCTTATTGGCGCAGCTATCCACCACCGGCTAGTCTAGAAGCTGATGAATAGGTACGGTTATCCAGTGGAACTAGCGTCGCTAACGAAGATTTCGGCATATAACGGGCAAGACACGGAAAGCGTTACGCACTACGTGCCGCTAAAGACTACCTTGGCTGGTCGCACTACGGAAGCGACGTTCCGAATTATAGATATCGGAAGATTTGACATTATTATAGGGCAGAAATAGATAGAGAACCAGAAGGCCATTATTAACGTAGACGAAGGAACGATAGGGTTCAAAACCCTAGGCAGCACCACCGCCGCCGCCGAGCCGGAAGACACGGAGTCAGCGAAAGAGGCTCCGTCCGATCGTTTCGAACCCCCGGTCACCATCGGAATAATGAGTTTAGAAGCAATAACGACCCTCGCGAAGTCGCTGAGCAACGAGATCTACGCTATCTCGATAAAAGACATCGAAGACTACCGAAAGATAATGGCAGAAGAAGAAGCGGATCTACTAAAGGTGCTGCTGAACGAGCTCTATAGTTACGCTAACGTCTTCTCAAAAGCTGACTCCAACCTATTGCCGCTCTATCGACCGGAATATAACAACAAGATTCGGCTAAAAGAGGGGGCTACGCTGCCAAGAACCGAGCCTCTAAGACGACTGTCGCCGGCCGAACTGGACTAGGTAGAGGTGTTCGTTCGCGAAAACCTGGCGAAGAAGTTTATTACGCCGAGCTCTGCCGAATATGCGTTACCGATTCTTTTCGTAAGGAAACCAGGGGGTGGTCTGCGACTCTGCGTAGACTATCGAGACCTTAACGAGGTCACTAAGAGAGACGTATACCCACTGCCGCTAATTAATAAAACTATATAGCGGGTAGCGAAGGCTAAGTAGTTCAGCAAGCTGGACATCCGCCAAGCATTCTATCGACTAAGGAATAAAGAAGGGCAGACAGAAGACCTTACGACGTTCGCGACGCGTATAGGCAATTTCAAGTGGTTGGTAATGCCTTTCGGACTTACCAACGCGCCGGCGGTGTAGCAACGCTTTATAAACCACACTTTTATAGACATGTTGGAACAGTTCGTGTCTATCTACTTGGACGACATTCTTATCTATACCGATAGAACGAGAGAGCAACACACGGACTACATCGAGAGAGTGTTGAAGAGGCTCTGCGAGGTCGGATTGAACGCGGACACGAAGAAGAGTGAGTTCTATTAAACCGAGGTCAAATATCTCGGTCTTATCGTCGGAAGAGATCGAATTCGTATAGACCCCTTAAAGGTCGCCGCCGTCGCGGAGTGGAAGCAGCCGAAATCCGGAAACACTATGCAAATCAGAGCGTTTCTCGGCTTCTGTAGCTACTATCGACGGTTTATTAAGGACTTTAGCAAGATAGCGAGACCCCTAAACGAGGCGCTGAAGAAAGAGGCCGCCGGCCTATAGAATAAGAGGTGCACGGAAGCCTTTAACCAGCTGAAAGAAGCAGTGGCATTCGCGCCAGTTCTGGCACACTTCCAGCTAGAAAAGACGATCTACGTAGAAACGGACGCTTCCGACACAGTAACAGCAGGGGTCCTTTCTCAATATAGTAACGACGAAACCCTCTATCCGGTAGCTTTCTTTAGCAAGTCAATAAGCGAAGCTAAGCGGAACTACGCTATCTACGATAAGGAGCTGCTGGCGATCATTCAGGCTTTCGAGGAGTGGAAACCGGAGCTTATAGCTAGAAAGAGCACGGTCCAGGTCCTTACAGACCACTAGTCGCTAACCTACTTTATAAAGACGCAGAAGCTCTTACGACGTTAGGCACGGTAGGCCGCCTACTTATTAGGATTCGACTTTAAGATCACCTATCGACCAGGGGCTCAAAACGGAAAGGCGGACGCGCTGACCCGAAGAGAAGGGAAGACCAGCTGCGCGAAAGAAGATCCGAACATGTTCCAGAAGATGTTAACCGAGCGAATAGTAGACGCAGAGGTGCTGAAAGAGGTAGGGGTCTGCGCAGTGGAACCGGCCCCTAAGGAAGAAGCTCTCTACGAAAAGGTGAAGCAGCTTAACCAGCAACAGAAACTCGGCAAAACCGGCTTAGGAAAGCTAATAGTTCCAGAAGAACTAATTACGGAGGTCATCCGGCTGGTCCATAGCTCTATAGATGTTGGCTACGCCGGAGCGAAGAAAACGACGCAGGCCGTAAGAACGATCTACTAGTTTCCGCGGATCTACGAACGGATCCACCGATTTATCGCCAACTGCTACGTGTACCGATCGGCGAAGCCGCGTTACGGCTTTCCAGCAGGCTTATTAAAGCCACTTCCGATCCCCGAGAAACCGTAGCAGCACATTACGATAGACTTCGTGACCGGCCTGCCGGACTCTAATAGATACGACGCTACGCTAAACGTGGTGGATCGACTAAGCGAAGAGCGCCATTTCATCCCCTGTCGAGCTAAGAATAAAGGAACTACTGCGGAAGAAACGGCGAGAATGTTAATCCAACACGTATAGAAGCACTATAGGCTGCCAGATACTATCACTACGGATAGAGGCCCTTAATGCACTACCGACGTGTGGAAAGCTATCAACCAAGCTCTCGGAATTCGTGGAAAGCTCAGCACCGCCGCTTACCCTCAAACTAACAGTCAGTCTAAAGTGGTTAATCGAGAGATAGAGCGATATCTGCGGACCTTCTGCGGCCACTATTAGGAAGAATGGGTTAAGGTATTGCCGATAGCCGAGTTCTGCGCTAACTCGGCACCGTCTAAGGCCACCTTACTAGCGCCGTTCGAGATAACGCACAGCTATCTTCCGAGGATAAGCTTTCAGCCGCCAAACGAACCCAGCTCTGCGGAACTATCCACTGCTATGTCGTCGAAGAGAGTCGCCGCCGCGGCGGCAGAAGCGCTACGATCTTAGATAGAAGAAGTGATTAAAGTAGCGAAGGAAGCGATAGAGACGGCTTAAAAGAAGATAGTAACTCGAACTAATAGAAGCCAGTCGCCAATAGAATTCGAAGAAGGTCAAAAGGTATAGCTCGATATGCGAAACCTGAGGCTAAAAGGAAACGCGAAGCTCAACCTACGCTACGTAGGTCCGTTTAAAATAATGGAAAAGAGGTTGCCGGTGACTTATCGGCTCCAGCTACCGAAATCGTTCCAGATCTACGACGTTTTCCATTCGGATCTGCTAAGCCTGGACCCTGAGAACGGCCTGCCGGAACAGGGCTTCGCCGAGACCCCTACCAGTTAAGATGGACGGTGATAAAGAAGAGTAGGAAGTAGAAGATGTAATGGACGTAAAGAAGATAAAGGGGTCTATCAAAGCGAGGATCTCGTAGAAGGGGTGGCCGGAAGACTATAAATGGTATCCGGTCGAAAACTGCGGAATTCGGCGGAGCTGCTAAGAGAGTTCTACGCGCAGAACCCGGAAAAGCCGAAACTAGCGTAGCTCTAATACCGACAATAGAAACACGTCCGCTCCACTAGCGCGGAAGCCGATAAAAACGATCGTGCTTTGGGAAGTGATTGCTTTAGGCACCACCGCGTCGGCTGGCGGCGCCGCCGACTGCGTAGTAGGTGAAGGCTTTGGTGGAAGAGAAAAAGAAGAAAAACGGCGCCGCGGAAAGATCTATATAGACCTCCGAGACGACGCACAGACCAGCTATGCTGCAGCTCAGATAACCTACGGCTCAGATCAGATAGCACGGATCAGGCGCACCAATTACATAAATGCTAAGTAAAGGACTTTAGATGCCGATAACGTAAGAAGTTGAAAAAGAGATAAAGAGGACGTTGTTTTTGGTGAAAGACAAAAGAGGTAACGTCGACATTGGAGGGGATTTTCGAGAAAGAGACGACGAATCAAAAAAAAAAAAAAAAAGCGGAGATTTTCGGATGGATAGGGTGACTCAGCGGTCGAGGGCGACCGCTGGTAAGGGAGGGGGGTAGTGTTGCGGCAGTGGAAAGAGGTGGGACAGATTGATAGGGTGGACCCTGGAATTTCGGCTTGGCCCGGACTGGCCGAGCCGGGCCTTGGCACTACCACTACGAAAGCCCTCCACTACTACTACATAGATTCCTTTCCCCCCTTAGTTCGAGAGATAGTTATCAAAAAGGCCGTATTAAATCATATCTGCGTGCCCGGATCAGCTTCCGTAGTGCGACCAGCCAAGGTAGTCTTCAGCGGCACGTAGTGCGTAACGCTTTCTGTGTCTTGTCCGTTATATGCCGAAATCCGCGTTGGCGACGCTAGCTCTACTGGATAGCTATATCCTTTTATCAGTTTCTGAACCAGTCGGTGGTGGATCGCTGCTCTGATAAGGGCTCCAGTATTAATGAATGCTTTTAGCTGGAGGGGTCCACTTAACTTCTCGACGGGGTGGATCGTAATAGGAAGGATAATCGCCGTTTCCGTATTTACGTCTACGGCTGCCGAGAGCGGATCGCTGCAGCTGTTAATGCTTTCTTCTTGTGGCGATTCGCTTCGATTCGGTGCCCTATTGTCAATGATTGGTAGGGAGCCTATCCGTCCAGCTGGTCTTTTCCTATAATTCTTAACTGCACCCCGCTGTCTACACTGTTAGTATCGTTCGGAGCCGGCTCTATAGCTTGTATAGTCTTTCTCGGTAGCTGCGGCTGCTGCTGCTGCTTTATAACACGATACTCCTGCTTCTGCTAGGCCGTTGCTTGGCATCTCGTAGCAATATAGCCAGGCTTTCTACATGCGTAGCAGGTGGGGACGAACGACGAACGCTGCGAATTAAATGGCTGCTGGGGGCGTTGTCGGTATAGGACGGGGGCTCTAGTTCCCTACGGCGACGGCGACGGCTTCTAAGCCGGTTTACGTATCGTCGATTTTCCGTATACGTTCAGGTTTCTCGCAGTAACTCTCGCTCTGTGCACAAAGCTCTTAAGGTCTTCGTCTTCTATAGACGCTATAGCGGCGGCCAGTTCAGTGTTCAGCTTCTGCCTTAGTAGGTGGAGCTGCTTATCTTCCGCTACTCGGGCCCTAATCGCATATTTTCTGAATAGTCCGTAGAATTCTTTAAACGTCTGCCGGTTCTAATTGATCTTGTCCAGCTGCTTACAGGCCGTCTTCTTCCGAAATGGGTCTCCGAAGCGTTGATCTAGCACTTTAATCGCTTCCTTAGCAGTTACCTCTTCTAGGTCCGCTACTAGCGAAAAAGCTTTACCTTCTAGTCGCGATTCCAGGTACGCCAATCTATCTCCGGCGCTGTTTCCAGCGTAGTCGCGGTCTATCTTATTCTTTATCTTCTTCTTAAACGCTTCCCAGTCTTCGGGGTCTCCGCCTCTAAACGCTAGCAGGTCCGGCAATAATGTTATTAAGGTGCTACCTTGACTATAGGCTGCCGGTAAGGCGGTCTCCGCATAGGTTTCTCGCGGCGGTAGCGGCGACTTCGCTGCTTCTATATCAGCTATTTGATGCTTCAGCGCCTTTAGCTGCGCTAATCAATTCGCCGCCTGGTTTTCTAACATGTCGATAATAGTTTCTGCCGATTCCTTCTCGGCCCTTACTGCTTTAGTTTCTTCTCTTAGTTGTCTCTTCTCTTCCAGCGTTCTGTGGAACAGCGTCTTAATAAGGTCTATACTATCGTAGACCTTTCCTATCCTATTCTCGTTTACATAATCTTCCAGTTCCTCGATCGTGCAGTCGTAGATCTTCTTGTATTCGCTTATTTGTTCCTTAATCTCTGCTGTCTCTTCTGCCGTAAAACTGCTAATAATAATCTTTCTATTAATGACACTGGAGCGCCTACTCGCTCTGTTAGTCTTTCTCTTTCCGCGGCGGCCTGTTACGCCGCTGTCTACCGCTAAGAAGCCTTTTATCTTCTTACAGTGCCCTTAGGGGTTGCTGTTTTGGTGTGTGTGTAGGTGCGCGTGCGTTATTCGGGTTTTCGGATAGTTCGACGGCCCCTTTCGCGCAGCGCAGGTTTGGTGTAGAGAGTGAGTTCGAGATATAACAATCCGGGCACGCAGATATAATTCAATACGGCCTTTTTAATAACTATATCTCGAACTGAGGAGGGAAAGGAATCTATATAGTAGTAGTAGTGGGCTTCTGTAGAGGTGGTGGTGCCAAGGCCCGGCTCGGTCCGTTCCGGAACCTAAATCCCGGAAGGGGCCGAGCCGAAATCTAGGGTCCACCCTATCAATCTGTCCCAGCTCTTTCTACCGTCGCAACAGCTAGTTGCTAAAGATAGAACGTCGCCTGTCTACTGCATAGCACCTACAGACGGACAGAGCGATAGAAAGGGTCAATTTGACGTAGGAAGCGTACCTCTAAGCATACGTCGACTATAACTAGACAAACTGGAACCGCCTCCTTCCTATAGCAGAGCTAGCTATTAAAAGCTGTACAGCTAATGCTACAGGATTGTCCCCCTTCTTTATAACCTATAGATACGACTATTCCCTACTCCTACCGACCCTAAGTAGAGACATCCTACGCCCTATACGATCCCCTATTTAGTAGGGAGAGGCTATCGTACAGACGATTACGAACGCCTACCAATAGGCGAAGGCGAGCCTAGCTATAGCTTAACAGAACGCAGAAGAGCAGGCCAACAAGGGACAGCAGGCTGCACTAAGATATAAGGCAGGAGATAAGGTCTAGTTAAACTAGCGCAACATCCGTACAGACTAACTAAGCAAGAAGCTAGACTAGAAGAACCGGAAGTTTACAGTAGTCTAACTAGTAGGGACATACGCCGTACGACTTAATACTCCCCTAGGGATCTACCTAGTCTTCTACGTAGACCTCGTACAGCTAGCGAGCACAGACTCCCTACTACACTAGACAACAGATAACGCGCGCCTACTAGCGATTATAGCCAAGGGTTAGGAAGAATACGAGGTAGAAGGAATCCTTAAGAGCCGAAGGAAGCGGAAGAAGGTAGAGTACCTAGTAAAATAGAGAGGATAGGCAGAGCCTAGGTAGGAACTATACAAGGCCCTACAAGACACAACTGCGCTAGACAGATAGGAGGAGAACCATCCCCCTGCCTAGTTACAGTAACACTGCGCTGTACAGCGAAAAGGGGCACAATCTACACTAAGGACAGGGCAGCTACTAACAACTTAGGTTGCTAAGGGATCGAGAATTACGATATAGGACGCTATAGGATCGCACCGACACTACACTATACAACACTATACAGAGGAAGGACAGGAGGAAGGAGACAGCCAGGACATAGATAGGAAGGAAAGTGGAAATAAGAGGAGCTAAGAGCAGAACCGTCCGAAATTCCTTATACTATCTAGGGGAGAAGGGGGGGGGGGGGAGTGGCTTACTAGCTACTACCCCGGGGGACCAGGGCGGCCGACTCCCTATCTAAGATCTTAATTACCTCCCTCCTGGCAGGACCCCTGTCTAGGCCAGCCCTAGGAAGCAGAGGCACCCCCCTACCCCTATGCACCTCCTCCGGACAGCAGTAGAGGCAGTAGAGGGAGCTATCCTTCTACTTACACAAGGCACACACCCCGGCCTAGAAGCCGGGGAGGCGGTATAGGCTAAGGAAGGGCTAGGGGGAGTTGGGACAGGGGGCATAGAGCTAGCCCTAGGTAGCAATAAGGATAGCGTTAACGTACGACGCGCAGGCAGTAGCGACCTGCTGCAGTGTAACCTAGGAGGGGTTATACCAGAAGGCGTAGAAGGGTAGCTCGGCTGCGTCCTACTGCTCGTTAGTGTAGCACCTAAGATGTTAGCTTAGACTATATAGAGGGAGGGAACCTGTACGAACCGGAAGCGAAGCTGTTAATCAAATTAAGCATTCTACTACTAGAGGCGGAAATAGGAGTGGACTCCAGCTAGACGAGTAGAGGCAGACCTAGCGACTACGAGGGAGCTACAGTAAGTACGGCCGGACAGGGCGGGAGGCATAGTAGTAGCTAGTAGATAGTAGTAGTAACTAGTAGTAGCTAGTAGTAGTAGTAACTAGTAGTAGCTAGTAGTAGGGCTAGGGTTAGATAGTAGATAGTAGATAGTAGACAGTAGACAATAGTAGACAGTAAACGGCGTAGAAGGGGGGAGGCAGGCAGGAGAAGGAAGGAAAAGAGGGAAGGGAAAGAGAAGGGAGAGGCTTGGAACTTAGAGGGTGGCTACCTACTATAAGAGGCAACGGCAACTAGGGCAACTGCTACAGCTGTATAAAAAGGGAAAGAGGCAACTACGACCTAGTAGGCGACGAGCAACAGCAATATAGACGATCGGACGAAAATAGGAGATCGCGACCTACTAAAGGAACACTAGGAGCTCAGGGTGTACGACACGCTGCTGTACGAAAGGAGTAATATAAGAAGGGAAGGGGAGGGTATTGTTAGGGGGCGCTGCCCAGCCCAGGTCCTAGGCCCGACCTAAGCCAGCCGTTGCCCTAAGGACTGCGACTTAGCAGCGCTAGCACGACCCTACCCTCTGTATAGGATTACCGACAGGATCCTACTCCTATATAGAGGGAGAACCCTACGGCCCTATATAGAGGGGAAGTGCCGCCCCTCTAAATAGAGGGAAAACTCTGCACTACTATATAGAGGGAGAACTCCCGATTCTCTGTACAGAGTATAAACCTTGCATCCCTATATAGAGGGAAATTGCTAGCTTGGCTTCGTAGGTACAAATTGTACAGCAGCAGACAACGAAGGAACTGCCTATCAGTTCCTTTATATAGATACCCAGCCTTAAGTTTCTAAACCAAGATTCTTAAGCCCTTACAGGAGATTATAACAGGCCTAGTAGGCGTTATCCGGCCGGCCTTGTATAAGGCATTCTATAATCTCCTTAGGATAATCGACAATTAGCAGCATAGGCTCGGACAGATAAGCTATGCCTACAAACTACGCTAACCTATCTACTAGCAGCAAGATGCTATAGACTAGGAACCTACGACGACGAAAGTAGCAGCAGCTGTTACTGTACGACTAAGGGCTAATACTAAGAGGGCGCAGTAAGTAGATATAGCTACCCTTAACAAAAGAAAGGCAGAAGGGAGCTGCTACTAGTACAGCTAGATATAAAACAGTATACAGAATTGCAGGCTTCTACTAGCAGAGAGACCTATAGGACAGCCTGCTACTGCGAGGGTAGCGACTACAGCGGCGTAACCCGAGACCTAAGAGTTCCCCTTAGACAACAATAAGTTGGGAAAAGAGTAGCCTCTAAGCGAAGGCTTGGCTAGAGGTATATATAAGATAGATTGCTAAATCGAAGCACTACTTAGCTATCTTTTAAGAGTACCTACATAACGACTACACTGTTTATTATACGACCTACGCTAAACAGGACCGTTCCTATACAAACTATAATTAATATAAAATATTTAGTATACAGAGTTATTAGCGAAAGCTTATATAGAAACAGTATATCGAGACTACCCCTACTGTACCTATATATATACTAGGTATTACTAGACCAGGACTGGACATTACCTATATAGTAAAGGTAACAATTAAGCTGTAAGGATACTATAAGCAAGACTTATACCTCCACGTTGTATAGGACAAGTTAAGGTATAACCTAATATTAGGGAAACTATAGATAGAGCGCTAGTAGGGCAAAATTAACGTTATACGAGGACGTCTGTACCTAGTAGCGACGAAGTAGAGAATCCGAGACTAAGGACGAGCTCTGCTAAGTAACTCCTACCCTAAAGTTAACGCTGCAACTACTAATATCGAGAAGGCACTAGCACCTAAGGAAGTTACAGACCCCTATACAAAGCCTCTACTAGAATACTTAGAATACCTAGACCTCTTCGAGCCGAAACCGGCCTTAAAACTGCGCCTACTCTAAGGAGAAGGAATCGACTACAAGATTAAGCTTTTTATAGCAGCAGAAAGGGGTGGGACTAAGTAATAGGGTAGACCCTTGGAATTTCGGCTTAGCCCTTCTAGACTAAGCCGGACCTTAGCACACTACCCCTAAAGCCCTTACCTACTGCTGCATAGATTCATTTCCCTCCTTAGCTCGAGATATAGTTCTTAAAACAGCTGTATTAAACTACATCTGCACGCTCGGATTATTATATCTCGAACTTACTATCTATACTACTATGCTGCGCGAAAGGGTCCGTTAAATCGCATCTAGATACCTGAATAACGTACGCGTACCTTACAACTACAACTAAACTAACCAGCACTATAAGAAGGCTATAAAGAGCTTCTTAATGGTAGAAGGCGGCTTTATCGGCTATAGCAGGAGAAGAATAACTAACAGAGCAAAAGATAAGCGTACTAGCGTTATAAACAAAGAGGTAGTCGCTAAAGGCCTTACAATAGAAGAGACGAACGAGGTAAAGGAGCAAATAGCTAACTACAAAGAGCTGTACGCCTATATACCTATTAAGCTTAAGGAGCATTAAACAGAATATAGGGTTAAGAAGGTTTACGATACTATAACCTTTATTAAGAAGATGTTTTATAAGAAGACGGAAGTTAATAGACAACTATAAGAGGAAATAGAAGCAGTAACAGCTAAGAGGGCATCGGCGGAGACTACTGTCGAAGTGCTAGAGAGTTAAGCAGCAATACTATTAGCTTAACTAAATGCGCTAAGGGCCTAGCTAGCCGATATAGCAGCGCCAACGTCGTCGACAGCGCTACTGCTGCTGCTTAGAGAAGATTAAACTAAAAGCGCCTCCCCTACCGCCTACAGTTAAGGTAGCATCTCGATAACGTTATTACCTAACCTACAGGTTTTTTATAGCGGAAACCTAGAGATATAGGAAGTTTTTAAGATAAAGATAATAAATAAGATAAACTGCGATTATGCTAACAACAGCGAAGAGGACAGGTTGGCATACCTTTAATCGCAGCTAGACGGTAAGGCGTTTATATTAGTAGCAGACTTAGAAAGAGCGACCGCCGACAAAGCTATTAAAGCTTTAGATTAGCGCTTTACCGACCACTTCTATAAGTAGACAGCTTGCGAACAACTCTACAAAGTCAGTTAGAACTAGCTATCCTTCGAAGAGTTTTATAGACAATTCTGGAAGTATGCGATTCGAGCGAAGGTGTTAGAGAGCGAACAACTACACCTACTAAGAAAGAAGCTAAGGCCCGAACTAGCTAGCGCACTAGTCTCTATAAGAACCAGAGACCTCTAAGCTTTCGTAGACAAAGCGAGGGTTACGGCTAGAAACATAAATAAATATAGAAGACTAGCTACCTAAGAGCTAGGTTAGTAACCGCCGTTTACGCAATCGATCCGGCCCTCTTTATCCTTCTAACACAGCCCCTAGCAACTATCCTATCCGCCGCATTCGACGTTCGTTCCTACTTGCTATACCTATATAAAGCCTAGCTATATTACTACTAGATACTAAGCTACTATCTTACAAAAGAGAGAATATTAAGCTACGAGACTAGTGCCGCTGCTAAAGAAGAGTATATATGCTATAGAACTGTTAGGGGTAGAGCTAAGTAGTCGGAAAGGGTCGATGTAAAAGTTAAAGTAAGTAGGAGGGGCTAGAAGAAACAAAATCTAAAGGAGGGGATATAAGAGTTAATATTAGAAAGGGAAGCTAAAGTCTAAAGTAAGGAGTATAAAAACTAAGTATTAGAAAGAAGGGCTAAAGTCTAAAGTATAAAAGCTAAATTGGATACATAAGACGAGCTATATACAAGAAGAAGAGAAAGATTAGGAAGGCGGCAGGAGGTTCTTATATCCCCCTGCCCTAGCTAATTGTTTATATATTTGCTAGTAACTTTCTTCTTAAACTCGATTTCTTTGTTCTGCAAATAAATTTATTTTCTAGACCCGCTTTTTCCAGAGGTTCTAGAACTAAGCTAGGAGTGTTTGCAGCGCAGGTTAAGTCGCCTTTTACTCTCTTAGAGTCTTCTTGCTCTATCTAGTAGTTAGCAGCCTATAGTCTGTAAATGTTAATAGTTCTCGTTAGGCACTAGATGCTGTTGTTTTCTCTTTTATAATCTGTTAACTGTAACAGTAGCCCCCCTTAATATAGCTAAGTTCCTACGAAGCCTTAGTAGTTTAAGATACTAAGGGTAAGTCTGCTTATTCCTAGGAGCAGGCCTAATATTACAGTTAATATTCTCTTAGTAAGCAGAGTCTAGGTCTTTTTAGCTGTACCAGGTTTCTAGGCAGTAGTCTCTAGAGTCTAAGAGGTTTTAATAATAGAAGGCTTTAATCTTATCCTTGTTAAAGATAATATTTCTAAGGAGTTCCTAAGTAGTGTCCTAATCTTCGTAGCTTTGCTATTAGACCTTGTACCTTGTCTGTCTATTAATTACTTAACAGTCTATAATTTTGCGTATATAGTATTCTTCTTTTTTGTCTTTATTGTCGTCTTCTATAGGGAGGATGCAGGTTTGTTCTTAGCCTTATAATTAAATTAGGAAGGGATCTCCTTTCTTAGGTCTTAGTCGGATAGGATAGAAGACATTGTGTATTTCCTATTCTTCTAGCAGTTAGAGGCAGTAAGCGTGCGAGGTAAACTTCTCTATAATAGGGAAAGGGCCTAATTTTTTCCAATCGAGTTTGCGAGAAGGTCTTCCTATAACAATGTTCTTAGAATCGAGGTATAATCCGAGCACGCAGATATAATTTAATACGGCTGTTTAAATAACTATATCTCGAACTAAGGAAGGAAAAGAATCTATATAGTAGTAGGTAAGGGCTTGAGGGGTAGGTGCGCCAAGGCCCGGCTTAGTCTAGTAGGCCCGAGCCGAAATTCCAAGGGTCTACCTTATTACTTAGTCCTACCCCTTTCTGCTACTGCAACACTACTCCCCTCCCTTACTAGCGGTCGACCTCGACTGCTTACTTATTCCTTTTTTTTTAATTCGCCTTCTTCTGCTTCTACCTCTACTTTACTATCTTTTTCTTTTATTAAATTCGCGGTTCTTTCTACAAAAAACCCTTCTTAGAATCGACATTACTTCTTCGTTTCTTCTATCTTGAAAACCTCCTTCTTTCTTTATCTTCTTTCTCCTTATATCGTCGCTATCTAACGTCTTTTACTTAGTGTCTAACTAATTAGAGCTATCTGATCTAAGCTAGTAGCTATCTAAGCTGCAGTGTAGCTGGCCTGTATACTGCTATAGAGGTCTATATAGATCTATCTATAGCGCTATATCTTCTTCTTTTTCTTCTCTACTAAGGCCCTAAGCGCTATCGCAAAGCCGCTCTGTTGGCGTTGGCTTTGCTCTTTGCTGTTATTATCCGACCTAGCAGGTCTGGCTGCTAATATCGGCGAAGGCGAAGACTGTTACAAAGCGCGTCGATGCAGTAGCGCTGTCCTCGGTCTTACTGTTATTATCTAACTAGCAAAGCCAGCAGTAGTAGTAGTAGTAGTGGATCTGAGGACTCTAGCTAAGCAATCGCTACGATTATTTCTATTGGTCTTTATACTAGTAGAGCGGACGCGATCTATCTTCTTCTTTTAGAGCTATTAACATTAGAGCTACTTAGGCCTTGGCTTCTTCGGATTTTGTATATAGAATTCTCTTAAAAGTTCTGCCGAATTTCGGAGGTTCTTAACCGGATACTATTTATAGTCTTCCGGCTATCTCTTCTATAAGATCCTAGCTTCGATAGACCCCCTTATCTTTCTTATATCTACTATATCTTCTACCTCCTACTCTTCTTCTTTACTATCTATCTCGATTGGTAGGAGTTTAGCGAACCCCTAATCTGGAAGACTATCTTTAGGGTCTAGGCTTAGCAGATCCGAATAGAAGACATTATAGATCTAGAACGATTTTAGTAGCTAGAGCCGATAAGTTACTAGCGACCTCTTTTCTACTATCTTAAACGGACCTACGTAGCAAGGGTTAAGCTTAGTGTTGCCTTTTAGCCTTAGGTTCTATATATTAAGCTATACCTTTTGGCCTTCTTCGAATTCTATTAGCGACTGCTTCCTATTAGCTCGAGTTACTATCTTCTTCTAAGCCGATTCTATCGCTTTTTTTGCTATCCGGATCGCTTCTTCTATCTAAGATCTAAGCGCCTCTGCCGTAGCGGCGGCGACTCTCTTTAACGAGGTAGTAGTAGAAGGTTCCGAAGAGCTAGGGTCTTTTAGCAGCTAGAAACTTATCCTTAGAAGATAGCTGTAAGTTATCTTAAACGGCACTAGCGAGGTAGCCTTAGACTGTGCCGAATTAGCGCAGAATTCGGCTATTAGCAACACCTTAACCTACTCTGCTTGATAATAGCTGTAGAAGATTCGTAGATATTTCTCTATCTCGCAGTTAGCTACCTTAGACTAACTGTCGGTCTAAGAGTAAGCGGCTATGCTAAGCTTTCTGCAAATTCTAAGAAATTAGTTAATAGCCTTCTATACATTAGCAGTGAATTAAGAACCCCTATCCGTAGTAATAGTATCCGGCAGACTATAGTACTTCTATATACACTAAATTAGCATTCTCGCTGTCTCTTATATAGTAGTTCCTTTATCTTTTGCTTAGTAGGGGATAAAGTAGCGTTCTTTGCTTAGCCCGATCTACTACGTTAAGCGTAGCATTGTATCTCTCGGAATCTAGTAGGCCGGTTACGAAATCTATCGTAATATACTGCTACGGTTTTTAAGGGATCGGAAGTGGCTTTAATAGACTAGCTAGAAGACTATAATATAGTTTCGCAGCTCGATATATGTAACAGTTAGCGATAAACTAGTAGATTTGCTTAAAGATCTGCAGAAACTAGTAGATCGTCCTTATAAGTTCTATCGTCTTCTTTAAGCTAGTAAAGCTAACATCCTTAGCACTATAAACTAGCTGGATAACCTCTGTAATTAGTTCTTCTAGCACTATTAGCTTCCCTAAACTATTTCTGCCAAGCTTCTACTGCTAATTAAGCTGTTCTACTTTCTTGTAGAGCGTCTCTTCCCTAGTCGGCGGCTCTACTGCGCAGATCCCTGCTTCTTTTAACACTTTAGCGTCTACTATCCGCTTGGTCAACACCTTCTAGAACATGTTCGGATCTTCTTTCGCTCGGCTGGTCTTTTCTTCTCTTCTCGTTAGTGCGTCGGCTTTTCTATTTTAAGCTCCGGGTTAATAGGTAATCTTAAAGTCGAATCCGGATAAGTAGGTAGCCTACTAGGCTTAGCAGTGCAATAGCTTCTGCGTCTTTATAAAATAGGTTAGTAACTAGTAGTCTGTAAGGACCTAGACTGTGCTCTTTCCAGCTATAAGCTCTAGCTTCTACTCCTCGAAAGTCTAGATAATAGCTAATAGTTCTTTATTGTAGATAGCGTAGTTCTGCTTAGCCTCGTTTATAGACTTGCTAAAGAAAGCTACTAGATAGAGGGTTTCGTCGTTGCTATATTAAGAAAGGACCCCTGCAGTTACTATATTGGATGCGTCTGTCTCTAAGTAGATCGTCTTTTCCAGTCGGAAGTACAATAGCACTAGTGCTAAGGCTACTGCTTCTTTTAGCCGATTAAAAGCCTCTATGCACTTCTTATTCTATAGGCTAGCGGCCTCCTTCTTTAATGCCTCGTTTAGGGGTCTTGCTATCTTGCTAAAGTTCTTAATAAATCTCTGATAGTAGCTGCAGAATCCGAGAAAAGCTCTGATTTAGGTAGTGTTTCCAGACTTCGCTTGCTTCTATTCCGCTACTGCGGCAACCTTTAAGGAGTCTATCCAAATTCCTTCTCCTCCGACTATAAGGCCGAGATATTTAACTTCAGTTTAATATAATTCGCTCTTCTTGATATCCGCGTTTAATCTAACCTCGCAGAGCCTAGTTAGCACTCTCTCCATATAGTCCGTATGCTGCTCTCTCGCTCTATTAGTGTAGATAAGAATGTCGTCTAAGTAGATAGATACGAACTGTTCTAGCATGTCTATAAAGGTGTAATTTATAAAACGCTGCTACACTGCCGGCGCGTGAGTAAGTCCGAAAGGCATTACCAACTACTTAAAATTGCCTTTTTGCATAGCGAATGTTGTAAGATCTTCCGTTTGTCCTTCCTTATTCCTTAGTTAGTAGAACGCTTAGCGAATATCTAGCTTGCTAAACTACTTAGCTTTAGCTACTTGCTGTATAGTCTTATCGATTAGCGGCAGCGGATATACGTCTCTCTTAGTAACTTTATTAAGGCCTCGGTAGTCTACGTATAGTTAGAGACTACCTCCGAGTTTCTGTACGAGAAGAATTAGCGACGTATACTCGGCAGAGCTTAGCGTAATAAACTTCTTTAGTAGGTTTTCTCGAACAAACACTTCTACTTAGTCCAGCTTGGCTAGCGATAAGCGTCTTAGGAGTTCGGTTCTTGGCAGCGTAGCTACTTCTTTTAGCTGGATCTTGTTGTCGTATTCTAGTTAGTAGAGTAGCAGGAGGTTAAAGTTGGCTTTTAAGAACACGTTAGTGTAACTATAGAGTTCTTTCGGTAATATCTCTAATAGGTCCACTTCTTCTTCCGCTATTATTTTCCGATAATCTTTAATGTCTTTTATTGAGATAGGATATATCTTATTCTCTAGCGACCTCGCGAGAGTCGTTAGAGCCTCTAAGCTTATTATTCCGACAGTGTCTAGAGGATCGGAACGGTTAGTCGGAACCGCTTTAATAGCCGTAACGTTCGATTTTGCGGCAGCGGCTGCTACCGATTTAATGGCAGCGGCTCCGCTCTGCTAGGTTTTGAATCCGAGTGTGCCTTTACCTACGTTAATAACTGCTTTCTAGTTCTTTATCTATTTCTGCCCTAAAATAATGTTTAACCGTCCTATATCTATAATTCTAAACGTTGCTTCTATAGTGCGACTAGCTAAGGTAGTCTTTAATAGCACATAATGCATAACACTCCCCGTGTCTTGTCTGTTGTATACTGAAATTCGCGTCGGCGACGCTACCTCTATGTTGCAGCGGTGGAAAGGGGTAGGACTAAGTAATAGGGTAGACCCTCGGAATTTCAGCTCGGCCCTTCCGGACCGAGCCGGGCCTTGGCACGCCACTCCCCAAAGGTCTTGTCCACCACTACATAGATTCTTTTCCCTCCTTAGTTCGAGATATAGTTATTAAAAAGGCCGTATTGAATTATATCTGCGTGCCCGGATTATTATATCTTGAACTCACTCTCTACACCACTACCGCGCTGCGCGAAAGGGACCGTTAAACCCTCCGGACCCCCGAATAACGCACGCGCACCAACACACAAACCAAACACCAGCACCGTAAGATAGCTATAGAGAGCTTCTTAATGGTAGAGGGCGGCATTACAGGCCGCAGCAGAAAGAGAAAGAACGATAGACCGAGGGATAGACGCATTAGCATCCTCGATAACGGAATGCCCACTAAGGGCCTTACAGAAGAAGAGATAAATAAAGCGAGGAGGGGCATAGAGAGCTATACCGAGTTATACGCACGCACGCCGGAAGAAATAGAAGAGCATCTAGCAGAGAATAGAGCTAAGAAGGTGTTCGACATTATCACCTTTATTAAGAAGAAGTTTTATAGAAACACGGAAGAGAACAGGAGACTATAAGAGGAAATTGAAATAGTAAGAGCCGAGAAGGAATCGGCCAAGACCATTATAGATGTGCTGGAAAACCAAGCAGCGAACCGACTGGCACAACTGAAAGCGATAAAGGCTTAGCTAGCTAAGATAGAGAGAGCGACGTCGCCGCTACTGCATCGAGAACAACAAGCAGAGACCGCCTTACCGGCGGCCTACAGTTAAGGCGGCATGTTGATAACGTCACCACCGGATCTACTAGCGTTTAGAGGCAGAGATCCTAAGGATTGGGAAGCATTTAAGAAGAAGATAAAGAACAAGATAGATCGAGACTATGCCGGAAACAGCGCCAGAGATAGATTGGCGTACCTGGAATCGCGATGAGAAGGTGAAGCTTTGTTACTAGTAGCGGACCTAGAAGAGGTAACCGCCGAGGAAGCGATCAAAGCACTAGATCAACGTTTCGGAGACCCCTTCTGATCCGGGCACGCAGATATAATTCAATGAGGCCTTTTTGATAACTATATCTCGAACTAAGGAGGGAAAGGAGTCTATGTAGTAGTGGATAAGAGCTTTAGGGGCGGCGGCATGCCAAGGCCCGGCTTGGTCTAGAAGGGCCGAGCCGAAATTCCAAGGGTCCACCCTATTATCCAGTCCCACCCATTTCTGCCGCCGTAACACCTTCCGGAAGAAGACAGCCTGTAAGCAGCTAGATAGGATCAACCAGAACCGGCAGACGTTCGAAGAGTTCTATAGACTATTTAGGAAATATGCGATCAGGGCCTGAGTAGCAGAAGATAAGCAGCTCCACCTACTAAGGCAGAAGCTAAACCCTGAACTGGCCGCAGCTATAGCCTTGGTAGAAGATAAGGACCTTAAGAGCTCTGTGCACCAAGCGAGAGTTACTGCGAGAAACTTGAGCGCTTACGCGAAATTACGCGAATCGAACCAGAAGCCGTTAATAACGCAGACAACACGAACCCTGCGCCTTTCCAGAGAGCACCCCAGCAGCCAACTTATCAGTTACCGCGTTCGTCGTTCGTCCCTATCTGTTACGCGTGTAGAAAGCCTGGCCACATCGCTACAAGATGCCAAGCATCAGACAAGCAGAAGTAGGAGTATTGTGTTATAAAGCAGCTACAGCCACCGAGGAAGACTATACAAGCTATAGAGCCGGCTCCGAACGACACCGACAGCGTAGACAGTGGAGTGCCACTAAGAATCCTGGGAAAAGATCAGCTGGAAGGATAGACCCCCTATCGAGCATAGACAACAGGGCACTAACACGAACCACATTACAGAAAGGAAGTATTAACAGCTGCAGCGATCCGCTCTCGGCGGCGGTAGAAGTAAACACGGAAACAGCTATTATCCTTCTAATTACTGTCTACCCTCTTGACGGATTGAGCAAACCACTTTAGCTAAGAGCTTTTATCGACATAGGGGCCCTTATCGGAGCAGCGATCCACTATCGATTAGTTCAAAAGCTGATAAAAGGATACAGCTATCCAGTAGAGCTGGCGTCGCCGACACGGATTTCGGCATACAACGGACAGGACACAGAGAGTGTTACGCACTATGTGCCATTAAAGACTACCTTGGCAGGTCGCACTACGGAGGCAACGTTCCGAATTATAGATATCGGAAGGTTTGACATTATTATAGGACAAAAATAGATAAAGAACCAGGGAGCAATTATTAACGTAGGTAAAGGCACACTCGGATTCAGAACACTAATTAGCGGCTCCGCCGCTGTCAAATCAGTCACCGAACCGGTTACAGCCGCCAACGTTAAACCGATCGTTACGACTATCGAAGTGGCTCCAAAGGATCGGTCCGACCCTTAAGACACGATCGGAATAATAAGTTCAGAAGCTTTAACGACCCTCGCGAGGTCGCCAGACAACGAGATTTACGCTATCTTAATAAAAGACATCGAAGACTACCGGAAGATAATGGCGGAAGAAGAAGTGGATCCACTGGAGGTATTACTAAAAGAACTCTATAGTTACACTAACGTGTTTTTAAAGGCTGACTCCAACCTCTTGCCGCTCCACCGACTGGAATATAACAACAAGATCCGGCTAAAAGAAGGAGCCGCGCTGCCGAGAACCGAGCCCCTAAGACGCTTATCTCCGGCCGAGCTGGATTAGGTAGAAGTGTTTGTTCGAGAAAATCTGGCAAAGAAGTTTATTACGCCAAGCTCTGCGGAATATACGTTACCGATTCTTTTTATGCGGAAACCCGGAGGTAGCCTCTGCCTATGCGTGGACTACCGAGGCCTCAATAAGGTTACTAAGAGAGATGTGTATCCACTGCCTCTAATCGATAAGACTATACAACGAGTGGCTAAGGCTAAGTAGTTCAGCAAGCTGGATATTCGCTAAGCATTCCATCGATTAAGGAACGAAGAAGGACAGACGGAAGACCTTACGACATTCGCTACGCGCATAGGCAATTTCAAGTAGCTAGTAATGCCTTTCGGACTTACCAATGCGCCGGCTATGTAGCAACGCTTTATAAACCACACTTTTATAGACATGCTAGAACGGTTCGTTTCAATCTACGTAGACGATATTCTGATCTACACCGAAGGAACGAGAGAGTAACATATAGACTACATTAAGAAGGTAATAAAGAACTGCTAGCTATTATTCAGGCGTTCGAAGAGTGGAAACCGGAGTTTATAGCTAGACAGAGCACGATACAGGTCCTTACGGACCACCAGTCGTTGACCTACTTTATAAAGACGCAGAAGCTATTACGCCGCCAAGCCCAGTAGGCAGCCTACTTATCTGGGTTCGACTTCAAGATAACTTATCGACCTAGAGCTTAAAATGGAAAGGCTAATGCGCTAACGAGAAGAGAAGGGAAGACCAGCCGCGCGAAAGAAGATCCGAACATGTTCCAGAAGGTGTTGACCGAACGAATAGTAGACGCCGAGGTGTTAAAAGAGGCAGGGATCTGTACGATAGAGTCTCTTCCGAGGATAAGCTTTTAACTACTGAACAAACCCAGCTCTTTAGAACCTTCTACTATCACTTCGTTGAAGAGAATAGCTGCAGCGGCGGCAGAAGCGCTCCGATCTCAGATAGAAGAAGCGATTAAGGTAGCAAAAGAAGCGATAGAATCAGCTTAGAAGAAGATAGTAACTCGAGCTAATAGAAAGAGGTCACTGATAGAATTCGAGGAAGACCAAAAGGTATAACTTAACACGCAGAACCTAAGGCTAAAAGGCAACGCGAAGCTTAACCCTCGTTACGTAGGTCCGTAAAGGATAATGGAAAAGAGGTCGCCGGTAACCTACCGGCTCTAGCTGCTGAAATCGTTCCGGATCTACGATGTCTTTCATTCGAATCTGCTAAGCCTAGACCCTAAAGATAGTCTTCCAGATTAGGGATTCGATAAACCCCTACCAATCGAAATAGAAGGAGAAGAAGAAGGGTGGGAGGTAGAGGACGTAATTGATATAAGAAAACAAAGAGGATCTATCGAAGCGAGGATCTTATAGAAAGGATAGCCGGAAGACTACAAATAGTATCCGGTCGAGAACCTCCGGAATTCAGCGGAGGTGCTAAGAGAATTTTACATTCGAAACCCGAGGAAGCCGAGGCCTGTGTAGCTCGAAAGTCGATAAAGAAGAAGGATATCTTCGTCCGCTCCATCGACGCGAAAGCCGATAGAAACAATCGTAGAATCCACTAGCTGGTGTCTTAGGCCTTACCACCACTACCACTGCTGGCCAGGACCGGCAGATAGAACGGTAAGGCCAAGAACGGCGCCACCGCGTCGGCCCGCTTAGTAACGGTCTTTAGCGGCCGCCGTTAAAGCAGCCTCGTAGTGGCGCCGAAGGCCTTAGTTAAGAAAGAAGAAGAAGAAGATAAAGAAATACGGACGGATCTATATAGACCTCTACAGCAGAGCACGGACCGGTCACGCCGCAGCTCTGGTGACCGCTGGCTCCGATCAGATAGAACGGATTAGATGGAAGCCTAGTAAAGACTTCAGATAGTAACAATGTAAATTAAAAAAAAAAGACAGGAGGAACGGATAAGTAAGCAGTCGAGGACGACCGCTAATAAGGGAGGGGGGTGGTGTTGCGGCAGTGGAAAGGGGTAAGACTAAGTAATAGGGTGGACCCTCGGAATTTCAGCTCGGCCCTTCCGAACCGAGCCGGGCCTTGGCACGCCACTCCCTAAAGGTCTCGTCCACTACTACATAGATTCCTTTCCCTCCTCAGTTCGAGATATAGTTATTAAAAAGGCCGTATTGAATTATATCTGCGTGCCCGGATTACTCTACTAGATAACTATATCTGTTTATTAGCTTCTAGACTAGTCGATAGTGGATTGCGGCGCCGATAAAAGCTCCTATATCAATAAAGGCTTTTAACTAAAGTAGGCGGTGCAAGCTGCTAAGGGGGTAGATAGTAATTAGAAGAATAATAGCGGTTTCCATATTCACTTCTACTGCCGCCGAGAGCGGATCGTTACAACTGTTAATACTCCCTTCTTCTAGCGATGTAGTTCGTAGCAGTGCCCTTCTGTCTATGTCAGATAGGGGGCCTATCCGTCCAGCTAGTCTTTTCCTAAGATTCTTAGTAGCACTCTACTATCTATACTGTTAGTGTCGTTTAGTACTAGCTCTATAGCTTGCATAGTCTTCCTTAGTGGCAGTGGCTTTGTAGTACGATATTCCTGCTTCTGTTAAGCCGTCGCTTGGCATCTAGTAGCAATATAGCTAGGCTTTCCGCACACGTAGTAGGTAGGGACGAACGACGAGCGCGGCGAATAGGATAGCTGCTAGGGGCCTCGTCAGAAAGGAGCAGAGGGTCGTGTCGTTGGCGCCGACGGCTTCTAAATTAGCTCGCGCGCTGCCGATTTTGCATAGGCGCTTAGATTTCTAGCAGTAACTCTCGCTTAGTGCACGAAACTCTCGAGATCTTTGTCTTCTACTAAAGCTATAGCTCCGGCTAGTTTAGGGCTTAGCTTCTGTCTTAGTAAGTGCAGCTGCTTATCTTTAGACACTTTAGCTCTAATAGCATATTTCCTAAACAGTCTGTAAAACTCCTTAAACGTTAGCCGGTTTTGGTTAATTCTATCCAGTTGCTTATAGGCCGTCTTCTTTTAGAAGGGGTTTCCGAAGCGCTAGTTAAGGGCTTTAATCGCCTGGTTAGCAGTTACATCTTCTAGGTCCGCCACTAGTAAGAACGCTTCGCCTTCTAGTCGCGATTCTAGGTAGGCCAGTCTGTCTTCTTTACTGCTTCTAGAATAATCGCAGTTTATCTTATTCTTTATCTTCTTCTTAAATGACTCCTAGTCTTTAGGGTCTCTACCCCTAAAGGCTAGTAGATTAGGTAGTAACATTATCGTAGTGCTACCCTAACTGTAGGCTGCTAGTAAGGTAGTCTCTGCTTGGTTTTCTTATAGTAACGGCAGTAACAGCAACGTCGCTGCCTCTATATTAGCTAATCGAGCCTTTAGCTCCTTTAGTTGCGCTAGTCGATTCGCCGCTTAGTTCTCCAGTATATTGATAATAGTCTCTGCCGATTCCTTCTCGGCTATTACCGCTTCTATTTCTTCTCTTGACTGCTTATTCTCTTCTATCTTCTTATAGAACATCTTCTTAATAAAGATAATAGTGTTATACACCTTCCCTAACCTATGTTCTGCTAGGTGTTCTTCTAGTTTATCTGCTGTATAGGATTACAGCTCCTTATAGGCGGCTATGCCCTTCTTTGCTTTATCTGTCTCTTCTTCTATAAGACCTTCCGTAGCCGTTCTCTTGTCGAGGATGCTGGCGCGCCTATCTCTCGTTCTGTTAGTCTTTCTCTTTCTGCTATAGCCTGTAACACTGCCTTCTACTATTAAGAAGCCTTCTATAGCTATCTTATAGTGCTGGTAGTTGGTTTATTTGTAGTGTGCGCGTACGTTATTTAGGTAGCCGGATAGTTTAACGGGCCCTTTCGCGCAGCGCAGAGTTAGTATAGTTAATAAGTTCGAGATATAATAATCCGAGCACGCAGATATAATTTAATACAGCTGTTTTAAGAACTATATCTCGAACTAAGGAAGGAAAGGAATCTATATAGTGGTAGGTAAGGGCTTTAGGAGTGGGTGCGCCAAGGCCCGGCTCGGTCCAATAGGGCCGAGCCGAAATTCCAAGGGTCTACTCTATTACTTAGTCCTAACCCTTTCTGCTGCTGCAACAAGGTACACTCTGTCCCCTACTTAATTGTTAGGAGCTAGTTGTCGTTTTCGATTAGCTTATTCTTCGTAGATAGCCTAGGTATAACTTATTTCCTCTTAGACTTCTTAAAAGATCTAGGAGAGGTGTATTGCCTAGTCGTCTACGTTAACTTTGTCTAGGTCGTTAGGTCGGGGTAGTAGGTCTTAAGGTTCTATTCCTATTCGGGGATAGTAGCCTCTAGTAGCATAGAAGGGGGAGTGTCTTATTGTCTCTAACTCCTAGTTGCGAGCTAAGAATTCTACTGTCGGGATATGTTTTAGGTAGTTCCTCTAGTAGTAATTAATAAAGCAACGTAGCGTCTGTTTGAACAGGGCATTCGCAATCTCTGTTTGTCTATCTATTTCTAGGTAGTAAGACGTTAAGATATAGTAATTAATATTTAGGAGCTTGCAAAGGCGTTTCTAGAACTTAGCAATAAACTGCGAGCCTCTGTTAGAGATAATACTGTTAGGAAGGCCTACGTAACGCTAGACGTATTCGTAAAAGAGTCGAGCAGTTTCCTTAGAAGTTATGCTCTAGCACGGTACTACAAAGCGGTCCTTAGAGTGTCGATCTATAACTACAAAGACGTTCTTTGCCTTAATACCTGCCTAGGTAGTCCCTTAAGGTAGATAGGTAACAAAGTCTATCGTAATGTGTTTCTGAGGGTATTTAGGGGCTGGGAGAGGCTTTAGCAATCCTTGTAGACGTTGTTAGTCGTATTTAACTACCTTGCAGATAGGACAGTTGTTGCTATATCTACAGACGTGCTTCTATATTGATAGCTACTAGTAGTAGTAGAAAGTAAGCTTTTAAAGCTTCAGTCGTCCTAGGTAGCCTCCTACTACTAAGTTGTAAACTGTCCTAAGGATGTAGGGTTATATTAAATCGTCTGCATCTTTAGGAGCAAAAAGACGAGATCGGAAGTAAACTAGTCTATCCCTAAGTTTATATTCTAAGAGGGAAAAGCTAGGGAAGGTACGCTAACCTATTTTAAGGGCCTGGATCAGTCCTTAAGCCTGTTTGTCTAATTCGTAAGCTTCTCTAATGATTAGGAGCAGTTCTCTAGGTTGGTTTGCTTCTTTAGTCGATTCTTTATCGTTCGGGTTATTGTCGGAGGTAACAGAGCCTTTAATTTCAGAGTCTTTGGTGTTAATAGTTTCGTTGTCTAGTTCGCTTTCTAAATCTTTATCCTCTAGGAAGGCAGGTATAGGACACTAGGCAAAAAACGCAGCGATTAATAGTGTACCTTCTTTTAGGTAGGTCTTTAGGTCTTTACTTAGGTTATAAACCTTTAGGATAGTTTGATTATACATTGCCTAGCCTTCTCTTCTGTCTACTAGAAATTCTAGGCATCCGGGTAAGGGCATTAGCCCTTAAATTAAGTAATCTAGGCGTATATTAAATAACAAAGTTGAACCTTAAGAGGAATTTGCTCTAGCAGGCTTGTCTACGATTAAGGATTTTGCTCTTTTTAAAATAAATTAAGTTCTTGTAGTCTAAACTAACTTAGGTTAGGTAGGTTGTACCTTCGAGTTCTAGGCGCTACTCTTCAAATGCTTTAACTATTGCAAGGAGCTCTTTGTTGTAGATCTCGTAATTGCATTCGGTAGGTAGCATCTTCTTTAAAAAGTAAGCTACTAGGAGCTATAGCTACTTAGGTAATTTTCGTTAAAGGAGGACTTTTCTAATAGCTCTGTTAGAGGCGTCTGTTTCTACGCAGGTTTCTAAGTTAAAGTGTTAAAAGATCGGGTCTTTGGTAAATTGTTGCTGTAGGAGGTTTAATGCATATTAGCAGGAGCTAGTCTAGTTAAACTTAGCTTCTTTCTTCGTTAGAGCAGTTAGTAGTTTTACTATTAAGCTATAGCCCTAGATAAAACGACAGTAGAAGTTAGTAAACCTAAGGAAGCCTTGCACTTCTTTAACAGTCTTTGGGATCTTCTAGTCTAGGATTGCTTAAATCTTTGCTAGGTCTATACAGATGCCTTTGTCTAAGATAATAAGGCTAAGGAACTGAACTTCTTATTAGTACAATTCGCACTTGTTAATGTCTAGATACAAGCCTACTTCTGCTAGTTTTGCTAGTACCTTTCGGACGTGTTCCTAATGTTCTTTTAGTGTTATGCTATAGACTAGGATATTGTTAATATAAGCGGTAACAAATTGGTCTAAGTACTCCCTTAGTATATCGTTTATATATTCTTAAAAGGTGCTAGGTGCATTGTATATTCTAAAGGGCATTACTAGGGATTCGAACAGGCTGTACCGAGTTCTAAAGGCTGTTAACTCTTCTTATCCTTTAGCTTTCTAAATCTTGTTAAAGGCTGCAATTACATCGAGCTTAGTAAACTATTTTGCTTTCGAGAGGCGTTCTAGTATTTCTTAGATTGGAGGGATTAGATAACGGTTCTTCTTAGAGATAGCGTTAAGGTTGCAGTAGTTAACATAGAAGCGTAGCCCTCTACTAGGCTTCTTAACGAATATAATAGGGCTAGCAGCAGGGGAGCGGCTAGATCGAATAAAGCCTTTCTAAAGGTTTTGTTATAGGGACTTTTGCAGGACTTAGAGTTCTTTATTAGACATTTAATATAGAGGTCTAAAAGGGGGTATTTAGCCTTCTTCCAGTTTCATCTTGTAGTCGTAGAGTTAGTAAGGAGGTAGCTTGTTAGCTTCTTTAACTAACTATATACTAAGAAAGTCGTAGTATTCTGTTAGTACTTTTGTCTCCAGGTTAGTAGCTTCTCGGTTTTCGTTGAACTTAGTAAGGGGTTGCTTAATGTCTTCTATTAATGCAGCAAAGATTTAAGCTCCTTTTTCCTTTGCAGCTATATAGAAAGCAGCTACGGATACTTAGAGGATCGAATCTTTTATACTGTTCGTAGGAGTAAGCTAAGTTAAAGTATAGCAATAGTTTTAGCAGTATTCTAAGTTTATGTCGAGGCTTCCTATATCCTAGTTAATCTGTAGGTTGTAGAGCTTTAGCTAAGGCAGTCCTAGGATTATTTTCTAGTTAGGCAGAGGTGTAACAAAGCAAGAGAGGTGTTCTTTGTAGTTGTTCCTAAGTTGAAGTTTAACGTAGGCAATCTAAGTTATACCTCCTATAGAGGCCTCGCTACTGTTAAACATCTTTAAGGGTAGGTCTAGGGTATCTTAAGTTCTAAGTAGGGATTCCTAAGGAGTTTGCAAGTCTAGGGCCTATAAAACTCTTGCTAGCTGCGCTGCAGTCGATTATCGTAAGTACTAAGTATATAGAATTCTTCTTAGTGTAGATATTTGCTATAACTACAAAGGGAGGACAAGTTAACTTATCCTCTACTTTAGTACAGAATTGCACTATAGAAGAAGAGATCGTATAATGTCAATTTAAATGCTTGCCTATTAGGCGTCTTATTAACAGGCCTAAGCGTTTCCCTAGTAGGGGCTACAACAGCAAATCCGAAAGGGGTGCCTGCCTTATTGTAGCGATTCGCTAGAGTTAGGCAGTTAATCGCAATGTAGTTTAGCTCCCTATAGTATATACAAAGACGTTAGTTACAGCGACGCTGCTTTTCTTCTTGTATAAGTCGACCGTTTTAAAGCTTAGCTAAACTAAGGTCTATAGGTTTGCTGTTAACAGGATGAAGTCGTAGAGCTAAGGGAGGATTAGGTTAGTTCTAGGTAAAGGTTATGTAAGGGCTTAAGAATCTTAGTTCAGAAACTTAAGGTTGGGTATCTACATAAAGGAACTAATAGGCAGTTCCTTCGTTGTCTGCTACTGTACAATTTGTACCTATAAAGCTAAGCTAGCGATTTCCCTCTATATAGGGGTACAAGGTTTACACTCTGTACAGAGGATCGGGAGTTCTCCCTCTATACAGTAGTGCAGAGTTTTCCCTTCGTTTAGAGGAGCAGCAATTCTTCTCTGTATGGGGCTATAGGGTTCTCCCTCTGTATAGGAGTAGGGTCCTGTTAGTAATTCCGTATAGAGGGTAGGGTCGTGCTAGCGCTGCTAAGTCGCAGTCCTTAGGCCAACGGCTAGCTTAGGTCGGGTCTAGGACCTAGGCTAGGCGGCGCCTTCTAATAATACCCCCCCCTCCCTTCTTATAGTACTCCTTTCGTATAGTAGCGTATCGTATACCCTTAGCTCTTAGTGTTCCTTTAGTAGGTCGCGACTTCCTATTTTTGTCTAGTTGTCTATATAGCTGTTGCTCGTCGCCTACTAGGTCGTAGTTGCCTCCTTGCCTTTTTACATAGTAGTAGCAGCTGCTCTGGTTGCTATTGCCTCCTATAGCCGGTAGCTACCTCCTAAATACCAAGCCTCTCCCTTCTCTTTCCCTTCCTTCTTTTCCTTCTATTCCCTGCCTGCCTCCCCCCTTTCTACACTATCTACCGTCTACTACCGTCTACTATCTACTGTCTACTATCTACGTCTACTGTCTACTATCTACTATCTACTACTAACGTCTACTGTCTACCCTGGCCCTACTACTAGTTACTACTACCTACTAGCTACTATTATGCCTTCCGCCCCGTCCAGCTGTGCTTGCTGTAGCTCCCTCGTAGTCGCTAGGTCCTCCTCCGCTCGTCCGGCTAGGGTCTCCTCCTATTTCTGCCTCTAGTAGTAGAATGCTTAATTTGACTAATAGCTTCGCTTCTGGTTCGTACAGGTTCCCTTCCTCTATATAGTCTAAGCTAACGTCTTAGGTACTACACTAACGAGCAGTAGGACGCAGCCGAGCTACCCTTCTACGCCTTCTAGTGTAACCCTGCCTAGGTTACACCTTAGCAGGTCGCTATAGCCTGTGCGTCGTACGTTAACGCTATCCTTATTACTACCTAGGGCCAGCCCTACGCCCCCTGCCCTAACCCCCCCTAGGGCTTACTTAGCCTATACCGCCTCCCCGGTTTCTAGGCTAGGGTGTGTGCCTTGTGCAAGTAGAAGGATAGCTCCATCTACTGCCCCTACCGCTGTCTGGAGGAGGTGCGTAGGGGTAGGGGGGTGCCTCTGCTCCCTAGGGCTGGCCTGGGTAGGGGTCCTGCCAGGCGGGAGGTAATTAAGATCTTAGATAGGGAGTCGGCCGCTCTAGTCCTATAGGGTAGTGGCTAGTAAGCCGCCCCCTCCTCCTAGGTAGTATAAGAAATTTCAGACGGTTCTGCTCTTAACTCCTCTTATTTCTACTTTCCTTCCTATCTTTTTCCTAGCTGTCCTCTTTCTTCTACCCTTCTTCTGTACAGTGTTGTACGGTGTAGTGTTAGTGGGATCCCGTAGTGTCCTACGTCGTAATTCTTGATCCTTAACAACCTAAGTCGCTAGCGGCTGCCCTGTACTTAGGGTAGATCGCGCCCTTTTCGCTATACGGCGCAGTGTTACTGTAACTAGGCAGGGGAATGGCTCTCCTCCTACCTGTCTAGTGCGGTTGTGTCCTGTAGGGCCTTATACGGTTCCTCTATAGGTTCTACCTATCCTCTCTATTTTACTAGGTACTCTACCCTCTTCTTCTTCCTTTAGCTCTTAAGGATCCCTTCTACCTCGTACTCTTCCTAGCCCTCGGTTATAATCGCCGGTAGGCGCGCGTTGTCTGTCGTCTAGTGCAGCAGGGGGTCCGTGTTCGCTAGCTGTACGAGGTCTACGTAGAAGACTAGGTAGATCCCTAGGGGAGTGTTAAGCTGTATAGTGTAGGTCCCTACTAGTCGGACCACTGTAAACTTCCGGTTCTTCCAGTCCAGCTTCTTGCTTAGCCGGTCTGTACAGATGTTGCGCTGGTTTAGCCAGACCTTATCTCCTGCCTCGTGTCTTAGTGCAGCCTGCTGTCCCTTATTAGCCTACTCTTCCGCATTCTGTTAAGCTATAGCTAGACTTGCCTTTGCCTATTAATAAGCGTTCGTAATCGTCCGTACAATAGCCTCTCCCTGCTAAATTGGAGATCGTACAGGGTGCAGGGTGTTACTACTTAGAGTCGGCAGGAGCGGGGAGTAGTCGTATCTGTAGGCTATAAAGAAGGGGGACAATCCTGTAGCATTAGCTGTACAGCTATTAATAGCTAGCTCTGCTATAGGGAGAAGGCAGTTCCAGTTTATCTAGTTATAGTTGATGTACGCTTAGAGGTACGCTTCTAACGTCGAATTAACCCTCTCTGTCGCACTGTCCGTCTGTAGGTACTATGTAGTTAACAGGCGACGTTCTATATTTAGCAACTAGCAGACCCTTGCCTAGAGCTGGCTCGTAAACTAAGTACCCTAGTCTGACACAATTGACCTAGAGAAACTGTATTTACTGAACGTCGTCTGTATAAATGCCTAGGCAGTGTCCTTAGCTGTAATAGAGTCTATTACTACTATAATGTTCCTCCGTCCGTCGCTCTTAGGGAGGTCTGTAATAAAGTCCACTGTTAGGTCTTGCTAGGGCCGGTCCGGGATCGGTAGGGGTTTTAGCAGCCTATGCTTCAGTCTACGCTAGGGCTTCGTCCGTCTATATACATCGCAGTTCCGTACGAACCTGGAGATTAATGTAACGCGGTACACTTAAGCCAAAAGGGACTGGTTAAGTAACTCGGAAGTGACTTGACCAATGTGTACTAGATATATAAACCTTGGCAAGGCATAGTAATAATACGGGCCAACCTACTCCGTATTACGGATGTCCTTCGCTATCGCCGGCTAGTAGTAGTCCCTGGCGACAATGCTGTAGGTCTCCTCGCGCCCTAGGTGCCTAGTAGCTATAGAATTATACGCCCGTTGTATTAAGCTCGTATAGAGCTTCTTATCTGCCGGGACCCAAATCCGATTCCTAAACTTTAGGTTGTTCTCCCCGTCTACTAAGCACTCTGCTGCCGACACCTTAAGATGCAGCTCGGCTAGGAGCTTCCGCTGTCCTCCTTAGATCGCTGTATAGGCCCCTCGGTACACCTCGTCCTTCTCTACTGCCTCTTCCTATACCTGCAGTTAGGGTTCCTATAGGTGTGTCGCTGCTAGGCGGATAGTCTATTCGCCTGGATCCTCCTTAAACATCTGGAATGTTCGTAACTTTAGCTAGTCGTCCTCGTACGTTGTTAGTATGTCCTAGTCCCGTCTGGATAGCGTATTAGCCCGGCTGTTTTCCTTACCCTTACGATACTGGAGTCTTATATTGAACCGGCTTAGGTACATTGCCTATCGTACGTACCTCTTAGACAGCTTCCGGGGTTGCGTAAAGTACTCTAGGTTCTTGTAGTTAGTTAGGGCGAAGAACTTAGGAACCGAGCGGAGTTGTCTATCCTATGCTTCGCAACACTGTATAACCGCTAGCAACTCCTTGTCGTAGAT
This sequence comes from Pseudocercospora ulei, assembly GCA_016165855.1. Taxonomy (NCBI): domain Eukaryota; kingdom Fungi; phylum Ascomycota; class Dothideomycetes; order Mycosphaerellales; family Mycosphaerellaceae; genus Pseudocercospora; species Pseudocercospora ulei. The sequence continues at coordinate 4,550,010 of JACWNB010000003.1, forward strand.
AGGGTAGTTGCACTTAGCTAGGGAGTTTTTCTTAGAGAAGTATGCGTATAGGTGCAGAAGTCCGTCCGAGCCTACCTGTAACAAGATGCCTCCTATACAATACCCTAAGGAGTCGGTTTCCAGTATCGTCGTACGTTCTAGGTCGAAGGCAGCAAGCGTTGGCCCTATAGTAAAGAGCTCCTTTAGCTTGGCAAAGCTCCTATTGCACTCGTCCGTCTACTTAAACTGCTTGTCCTTGTGTGTTAGCTCGACTAGTGTTGCAGCAGTGGAAAGGGGTGGGACTGAGTAATAGGGTAGACCCTCGGAATCTCGGCTCGGCCCTTCCGGACCGAGCCGGGCCTTGGCACGCTACTCCCCCCCCAAAGGTCTTGTCCACCACTACATAGATTCCTTTCCCTCCTTAGTTCGAGCTATAGTTATCAAAAAGGCCGTATTGAATCTTATCTGCGTGCCCGGATCAACTAGGGAGCATACAATCTCCGAGTAGTTCTGTATAAACTAGCGGTAGAAGTTAGCAAACCTAAGAAATTCCCGTACGCCCTTAACGTTTATAGGCGGCTTCTATTGCTTAATAGCATTAATCTTTTTTCTATCTATACTAATGCCTTTCCCTACCTCGATAAAAAACCCTAGGTATTTTGTACACTGGACACCGAATTCACATTTGTCGATGTCGAGGTACAAGCCAGCCTGCTGCAGTCGGTCTAGCACCTTCTTAACGTCCCGTACGTAATCTGTATAGGTGCCGTCTGTAAAAACCAGTATGTTATCGAGGTACGCCGAGCAGATATCGTCTAGTAACCCTTGTAGGGACTTGTTAATGTACCTTTAGAAGGTTGCCGGTGCGTTGGCAAGGCTAAAGGGAGTAACAAGCTACTTAAAAAGACTATATCTCGTATAGAAGGCAGTTATCTATTCGAAGCCCTCCTTAATCTGTATCTTGTAGAAAGCTAAGACTACGTTAAGCCTAGTAAACCACTTTGCCTTGCTTATCCGTCCAAGAGTCTTCTTAATAAGGGGTAGGGGGTACCGGTCCTTCTTGGTAATCGCGTTAATTCCTCTGTAGTCTACGCAGAAGCGCAAGCCGGCCTTTCCCTCCTTATAGACAAGCAGCACTAGGGCTCCTATAGACGAGGTACTTGCCTAAAAAAAACCTTTGGCAAGCAGGTCGTCCAGTGTCTTGCGCAGTACTAGGAGTTCTCTAGAGGACATGCTATACAGTGGACTGTACAGTACCTTAGGCAGACTCCTATCTGAACGGGGCTCTAGCTAGATGTCGTAGTCAATCCCTTCTCCTCGATGTAGCGGCAGTTTTAAGGCCGACTTTGGCTCGAAGAGGTCCAGGTATCCCGTATATCCCCTTAGGAGCTTCGTATAGGGGTCTATCGCTTTCTTAGGCGCTAATACCTTCTTAATGTCCGCAGTCGCAGTGTTGATTTTAGCCTTAGCATCGCTACCCTGCGGAGCCCTCCCTTAGTCTCGGAGCCTCTGCTTTGTCGCTGCTAGGTATAGCCGTCCTCGTCCAACGTCTAGCTTGCCCCTCTAGCGCTCTATCTATAGCTTCCCTAGTATTAGGTTATACCCTAACTTGTCCTATGCGACATAGAGGTATAAGTCCTGTTTATAGTATTCCTGTATCTCTATTGTTACTTTTACTATGTAGGTAATGTTCAGTCCTCGCCCGGTAATGCCTAACATACGTATAGGTACAGTAGGGGTCGTCTTAATACAGTGTCTCTGTACGAAGTCTTCGCTAATTACTCTGTACACTAAACATCCTGTATTAATTAATGTCCGCGCCGTTGCGGACCTGTTTAGCGTAGGCTGTACGATAAACAGCATAGTCGTTATGTAGTTGCTCTTAAAAGATAGCTAAGTAGTGCTTTAATTTGGCAATCTATCTCGTATACGCCTCTGGCAGAGCCTTCGCTTATGTTGCGGCGGTGGAAAGAGGTGGGACAGATTGATAGGGTGGACCCTGAATTTCGGCTCGGCCCCTTCCGGGATTTAGGTTCCGGAACGGACCGAGCCGGGCCTTAGCACACCACTATCCATCAAAGCTCACTGCCGCTATATAGATTCCTTTCTCTCCTCAGTTCGAGATATAGTTATTAAAAAGGCCGTATTGAATTATATCTGCGTGCCCGGATTATTATATCTCGAACTCACTCTCTACACAAACCCCGCGCTGCGCGAAAGAGCCCGTCGAACTATCCGGACGCTCGAATAACGCACGCGCACACACACACACCAACAACAACAAACCCCAGCACCGTAAGAAAGCTATAGAGAGCTTCTTAGCAGCAGAGAGCGGCGTTACAGGCCGCAGCGGAAAGAGAAAGACTGACAGAGCGAGTAGGCGCTCCAGTGTAATTAATAACGAGATTATTATTAGCGGTATTACAGCGGAAGAGACTACTAAGGTCAAGGAACGAATAGCCGAATATAAGAAGATCTACGACTATACGATTAAGGAACTGGAAGACTATGTAAACGAGAATAGAATAGGGAAGGTCTACGACGGTATAGACCTTATTAAGACGCTGTTCTACAGGACGCTAGAAGAGAACAGACAGCTAAGAGAGGAAACGGAGGCGGTAAGGGCCGAGAAGGAATCGGCAGAAACTATTATCGACGTGTTAGAGAACTAGGCGGCGAATAGACTAGCGCAACTGAAGGCGCTAAAGGATCAACTAGCTGATATAGAAGCAGCAAAGTCGTCAGCGCTACTGCGGCGAGAAACCTACGCAGAGACCGCCTTACCGGCGACCTATAGTCAAGGTAGCACTACGATAACGCCACTACCCGACCTACCTGCTTTCGGTAGCGGAGACCCTAAAGCGTAGGAGGCGTTCAAGAAGAAGATTAAGAATAAGATAAGCCGCGATTACGCAGCAAGCAGCGAAGAAGACAGACTAGCCTATTTAGAGGCGCGACTGGAAGGCGAAGCTTTTTCGCTAGTAGCGGACCTAGAAGAGGTAACCGCCGAAGAAGCGATCAGAGCACTGGACCAGCGCTTCGGAGACCCATTCTAAAAGAAGACAGCCTGTAAGCAGCTGGACAAGATCAATCAGAACCGGCAGACGTTTGAAGAATTCTATAGGCTATTCAGAAAACATGCTATTAGGGCCAGAGTAGCAGAAGACGAGCAGCTCTATCTACTAAGACAGAAGCTGAACCCTAAACTGGCTGCAGCTATGGCCTCGGTAGAAGATAAAGACCTTAAAGGCTTCGTGCACTGAGCGAGAGTTACTGCGAGAAACCTGAGCGCCTACGCGAAATCACGCGAATCGAACCAGAAGCCGTTGACAACGCAGACGGCGCGGCCCCCTGCGCCTTTCCGACGAACCCCCTAGCAGTCGTCGTATTCACTACGATCGGCGTTCGTCCCTACCTATTTCGCGTGCGAAAAACCCGGCTATATCGCTACAAGATGCCAAGCAACGGCCTAGCAGAAGCAGGAGTATCGCGCTATAAAGCAGCTGCAGCCGCAGCCACCGAGAAAGACTATCCAAGCTATCGAACCGACGCCGAACGACACTAACAGTGTAGATAGTGGGGTGCAATTAGAATCTTGGAAAAAAATCAGCTGGACGAATAGACCTACCGCCTAGTGTAAACGATAGGGCACCCCTACGAACGGCGCTAGCACAAGAAGAGAGCATTAACAGCTGTAACGATCCGCTATCGGCGGCAGTGGAAACGAACACGGAAACAGCTATTATCCTTCCTATTACAGTCTACCCTGTTAAGAAGCAACGCCCACCGCTCCAGCTAAAAGCTTTTATCGATACTGGAGCTCTTATCGGTGCAGCGATCCACTATTGGCTGGTCCGGAAGCTGACGAATAGATACGGCTATCCGGTAGAATTAGCGTCGCCGACGAAGATTTCGGCATACAACGGACAAGACACGGTAAGCGTTACGCACTACGTGCTGCTAAAGACTACCTTAGCTGGTCGCACTACGGAAGCGACGTTCCGAATTATAGATATCGGAAGGTTTGACATTATTATAGGGCAGAAATAGATAAAGAACCAGAAAGCTATCGTCGACGTAGATAAAGGAACGATCAGATTCAAAACCAAAGGTAACAGCGCCGTTACTACCGAATCGGTCGCAGCTGCGACAGCAAGATCAGAGGCGACCAGCGGCAAAACGGCTCTGCCTACCTCTACCGAGCCTGCGCCTACGATCGGAATAATGAGCTCGGAAGCTTTATCGACCCTCGCAAAGTTACTGGACAACGAGATTTACGCTATCTTAATAAAAGACATCGAAGACTACCAGAAGATAATGGCGGAAGAAGAAGTGGATCCACTAGAGGTGCTACTAAAAGAACTCTATAGTTACGCTAACGTGTTCTTAAGGGCAAACTCCAACCTTTTGCCGCTTTACAGACCGGAATACGACAACGAGATCCAGCTAAAAGAAGGAGCCGCGCTGCCGAGAACCGAGCCCCTAAGACGCTTATCTCCGACCTAGCCGGACCAGGTAGAAGTGTTTGTTCGAGAGAATCTAGCGAAGAAGTTCATTACGCCAAGCTTAGCAGAATATACGTTACCGATTCTTTTCGTACGGAAGCCCGGAGGTAGTCTCCGACTGTGTGTAGACTACCGAGGCCTTAACGAGGTTACTAAGAGAGACGTATACCCGCTACCGCTAATCGACGAGACTATACAACGAGTGGCTAAAGCCAAATGGTTCAGCAAACTGGACATCCGACAGGCGTTCCACCGACTAAGGAACGAAGAAGGGCAAATGGAAGACCTTACGACATTTGCTACGCGCATAGGCAATTTCAAGTAGTTGGTAATGCCTTTCGGGCTTACCAACGCGCCGGCAGTGTGGCAACGCTTTATAAACCACTCCTTTATAGACATGTTGGAACGGTTCGTATCTATTTACCTGGACGACATCCTTATTTATACAGATAGAACGAGAAAGCAGCACACGGACCACATCGAGAAGGTACTGACCAGGCTCTGCGAGGTCGGATTAAACTCGGACACGAAGAAGAGCGAGTTCTATCAAACCGAAGTCAAATATCTCGGTGTTATCGTCAGAAGAGATGGAATTCGGATGGATCCCTTAAAGGTCGCCGCTGTAGCAGAATGGAAGCAGCCGAAATCCGGAAACACTATGCAGATCAGAGCGTTTCTCGGATTCTGCAGCTACTATTAACAGTTTATTAAGGACTTTAGCAAGATCGCGAGACCCCTAAACAAAGCACTAAAGAAAGAGGCCGCCGGCCTATAGAATAAGAGGTACACGGAAGCGTTCGACCGGCTGAAAGAAGCAGTGGCTTTAGCGCCAGTTCTAGCACACTTCCGGCCGGAAAAGACAATCTACGTAGAAACGGACGCTTCTGACACAGTAACGGCAGGGGTCCTTTCTTAATACGGAGACGATAAGACCCTCCATCTAGTGGCCTTCTTTAGCAAATCTATAACGGAAGCTAAGAGGAACTACGCGATCTACGATAAAGAACTGCTGGCTATTATACAGGCGTTCGAGAAGTGGAAGCTGGAACTTATAGCTAGAAAGAGCACAGTCCAGGTCCTTACAGACCACTAGTCGCTAACCTACTTTATAAAGACGCAGAAGCTCTTACGACGTTAAGCACGGTAGGCCGCCTACCTGTCCAGGTTCGATTTCAGGATTACTTATTAACTAGGGGCTTAAAACGGAAAGGCTAACGCGCTAACGCGAAGAGAAGGAAAGACCAGCCGCACGAAGGAAGATCCGAACATGTTTCAGAAGGTGCTAACCAAACGGATAGTAGACGCTAAGGTGTTAAAGGAAGCGGGGATCTGCGCGGCAGAACAGCAGACTGAACCGGAACCGACAGGACTAGAGACCAAAAAAGAAACGCTCTACGAGAGGGTGGAACGGCTGAATTTGATCTGGGCGTGCAGATATGATTTAATACGGCCTTTTTGATAACTATATCTCGAACTAAGGAGGGAAAGGAATCTATGTGGTGGTGGTGGTGGGCTTTGATAGTGGTGGTGCCAAGGCCCGGCTCGGCCCGGTCGGGCCGAGCCAAAATCCAGGGTCCACCCTATCAATCTGTCCTACCTCTTTCCACCGCCGCAACACTACCCCCCTCCCTTACCAGCGGTCGCCCTCGACCGCTTAGTCACCCTATCCATCCGAAAAACTGCACTCTCTCTTTTTTTTTTTTTTGATTTATCGTTTCCTTCTTGAAAATTCCCTCCAATGCCGACGTTACCTCTTCCGTCTTTACTTAAAAACAACGTCCTCTTTATCTCTTTTTCAACCTCTTACGTTATCGGCATCTGAAGTCCTTCACTTGGCGTTTATGTAATTGACGCTATCTGATCTAAGCTGTGGGTTATCCGAGCTGCGGCGTGGCTGGTCTGTGCGTCGTCTTGGAGGTCTATATAGATCTTTCCGCAGCGCCGTTTTTCTTCTTCTTTTTTTTCTTCTACTAAAGCCTTTACCTACTAAGCAGTCGCCGACCGACGTAGTGGTGCCTGGAGCTATCAATTCCAGAAGCACGATCGCCTTTATCGGCTTCCGTACTGGTGGAGCGGACGTGTCTCCATTGTCGGCATCAGAGCCACGCTGGCTTCGGCTTTTCCGGGTTCCGCGCGTAAAAGTCTCTTAGCAGCTCCGCCGAATTCCGGAGATTCTCGATCGGATACTATTTATAGTCTTCCGGCCACCCCTTCTACGAGATCCTCGCTTTAATGGACCCCTTTATCTTCTTTACGTCTATTACGTCTTCCACCTCCCACTCTTCTTTATTATCGTTCATATCGACTGGTGGGGGTTCGGCGAACCCCTGCTGCGGCAGACCGTTCTTAGGGTCCAGGCTTAGTAGATCGGAATGGAAAACGTCGTAGATCCGGAACGCCTTCGGCAGCTCGAGCCGATAAGTCACCGGCGACCTCTTTTCTATTATCTTAAACGGACCTACGTAGCGTGGGTTAAGCTTCGCGTTTCCTTTCAGCCTTAGGTTTCGCATGTTAAGCTATACCTTTTGACCTTCTTCGAATTCTATTGGCGACCTCTTCTTATTAGCTCGAGTTACTATGTTCTTCTAAGCCGATTCTATCGCGTCTTTCGCCACTTTGGTCGCTTCTTCCATCTGCTATCGGAGCGCTTCTGCCGCCGCGGCGGCGACTCTCTTCGACGACGTAGCAGTAGGTAGTTCCGTAGAGCTGGGTTTATTTAGCGGCTGAAAGCTCATCCTCGGAAGATAGCCGTGCGTTATCTCGAACGGCGCCAGCGAGGTAGCCTCAGACGGTGCCGAGTTAGCGCAGAACTCGGCTATCGGCAACACTTTAACCTATTCTTCCTAATAATGGCCGCAGAAGGTTTGTAGGTATCGTTCTATCTTACGGTTAGCGACTTTAGACTGACTATCGGTCTGCGGATAAGCGGCTGTGCTAAGCTTTCCACTAATTCCGAGAGCTTGGTTGATAGCCTTCTACACGTCGGCGGTGAATTAAGGACCCCTATCCGTAGTGATAGTGTCTGGCAGCCCGTAGTGCTTCCATACGTGCTTAATCAGCATTCTCGCTGTTTCTTCTGCAGTGGTTCCGTCGTCTCTCGCTTGACAGGGGATAAAGTAGCGTTCTTTGCTTAATCGGTCCACTACGTTTAGCGTGGCGTCGTATCCGTCTGAATCCGGCAGGCCGGTTACGAAGTCTATCGTAATATACTGCTATGGTTTCTTAGGGATCGGAAGTAGCTTCAATAAGCCTGCCGGAAGGCCGTAACGTGGCTTCGCGGCTCTGTATACGTGGCAATTGGCGATAAATCGATGGATCCGTTCGTAGATCCGCGGAAACCAGTAGACCGTCCTTATAGCTTCCATCGTCTTCTTTGAGCTAGCGTAACCAACGTCTATAGAGCTATAGACCAGCTAGATGACCTCCGTAATTAGTTCTTCCAGAATTATTAGCTTCCCTAAACCGGTTTTGCCGAGTTTCTGTTGCTGGTTAAGCTGCTTCACCTTCTCGTAGAGCGTCTCTTCTTTAGGGGCCGGCTCCACTGTACAGACCCCTACCTCTTTTAACACCTCGGCGTCTACTATCCGCTCGGTCAACACCTTCTGGAATATGTTCGGATCTTCTTTCGCGCGGCTTGTTTTTCCTTCTCTTCGCGTTAGCGCGTCCGCCTTTCCGTTTTGAGCCCCCGGTCGATATGTGATCTTAAAGTCGAATCCTAATAAGTAGGCGGCCTACCAAGCTTGGCGGCGTAAGAGCTTCTGCGTCTTTATAAAGTAGGTCAGCGACTGATGGTCCGTAAGAACCTGGACCGTGCTCTTTCTAGCTATAAGCTCCGGTTTCCACTCCTCAAAGGCCTGAATAATGGCCAGCAGTTCTTTATCGTAGATCGCGTAGTTCCGTTCGGCCTCGCTTATTAACTTGCTGAAGAAAGCGACTGGATAGAGGGTTTCGTCGTTACTATATTAAGAAAGGACCCCTGCCGTTACTGTGTCGGAAGCGTCCGTTTCTATATAGATCGTCTTTTCTGGCCGGAAGTGTGCCAGAACTGGCGCAGAGGCCACTGCTTCTTTCAGCTAGTTAAAGGCTTCTGTGCACCTCTTATTCTATAGGCCAGCGGCCTCTTTCTTTAGCGCCTCGTTCAGGGGTCTCGCTATCTTGCTGAAGTCCTTGATAAACCGTCGATAGTAGCTGCAGAAGCCGAGAAACGCTCTGATTTGCGTAGTGTTTCCGGATTTCGGCTGCTTCCACTCTGCGACGGCAGCGACCTTTAAGGGGTCTATACGAATTCCATCTCTTCCAACGATAAGACCGAGATATTTAACCTCGGTTTGATAGAACTCGCTCTTCTTCGTGTCCGCGTTCAATCCGACCTCGCGGAGCCTCTTTAACACTCTCTCGATGTGGTCCGTGTGTTGCTCTCTCGTTCTATCGGTGTAGATAAGGATGTCGTCTAAGTAGATAGACACGAACCGCTCTAGCATGTCTATAAAGGTGTGATTTATAAAGCGTTGCTACACTGCCGGCGTATTGGTAAGTCCGAAAGGCATCACCAACTACTTGAAATTGCCTATGCGCGTAGCGAATGTCGTAAGGTCTTCCGTCTGTCCTTCTTCGTTCCTTAATCGATAGAATGCTTGGCGGATGTCCAGCTTGCTAAACCACTTAGCCTTCGCTACCCGCTGTATAGTTTCATTAATTAGCAGCAGTGGGTATACGTCTCTCTTAGTGACCTCGTTGAGGCCCCTATAGTCTACGCAGAGTCGCAGACCACCCCCTGGTTTCCTTACGAAAAGAATCGGTAACGCATATTCTGCAGAGCTCGGCGTAATAAACTTCTTCGCCAGGTTTTTACGAACAAACACCTCTACTTGGTCCAGTTCGGCTGGCGACAGTCTTCTTAGGGGCTCGGTTCTCGGCAATGTGGCCCCCTCTTTCAACCTAATCTTATTATCGTATTCCGGCTAGTAGAGCGGCAGGAGGTTAGAGTCTGCTTTTAAGAAGACATTAGCGTAACTATAGAGCTCGTTTGGCAGCACCTCTAGTAGATCTACCTCTTCTTCCGCCATTATCTTCCGATAGTCTTCGATGTCTTTTATTAAGATAGCGTAGATCTCAGTGTCCGGCGACTTCGCGAGGGTCGTTATGGCGTCTGAACTCATTATTCCGACCGTGACCAGGGGTTCGGAACGATCGGACGGAGCCTCTTTTGCGGACTCCGTAGCTTTCGGCTCGGTAGTGGCGTTGCCTAGGGTTTTGAACCCTATCGTGCCTTCGTCTACGTCAATAATAGCTTTCTGATTCTTCATCTATTTCTGCCCTATAATGATGTCAAATCTTCCAATATCCATAATTCGGAACGTTGCTTCTGTGGTGCGACCGGCCAAGGTAGTCTTTAGCGGCATATAGTGCGTAACGCTTTCTGTGTCTTGTCCGTTGTATGCCGAAATCCGCGTCGGCGACGCTAGTTCCACCGGATAGCCGTATCTATTTATCAGCTTCTGAACCAGCCGGTAGTGGATCGCCGCGCCAATAAGAGCTCCGGTGTCGATAAAAGCTTTCAGCTGGAGGGTTTAGCTCGACTTCTTAACAGGGTGGATCGTAATAGGAAGGATAATAGCCGTTTCCGTATTTGCTTCTACAGCTGCCGAGAGCGGATTGCTGCAGCTGTTAATGCTTTCTTCTCGTGCCGGTTTGCTCCGGTGCGGTGCCTTTCGCAGGGGTGCCCTGTTCTTTACGCTAGATAGGGGGCCTATCCGTCCAGCTGGTCTTTTCCTATAATTCTTAACTGCACCCCACCGTCTACGCTGTCCGTGTCGTTCGGAGCCGGTTCGATGGCTTAAATAGTCTTTCTCGGCAGTAGCGGCTGCTTCGTTGCTCGATACTCTTGCTTCTGCTGTGCCGTTGCTTGGCATCTCGTAGCGATATAGCCGGGTTTTCCACACGCGTAGCAGGTAGGGACGAACGCCGATCGTAGTGAATATAGCGACTGCTGGGGAGTTCGTCGAAAGGGCGCAGGGGCTCTTGTCAGCTGCGCTAACGGCTTCTGAATCAGTTTACGTGTCGTCGGTTTTCCGTACGCGTTCAAGTTTCTAGCAGTAACTCTCGCTTAATGCACGAAGCTCTGAAGATCTTCGTCTTCTACTGACGCTATAGCCGCGGCGAGCTTAGGGCTCAGTTTCTGCCTTAGTAGGTGCAGCTGCTTATCTTCTGCCACTCTCGCTCTAATAGCGTATTTCCTGAACAGTCTGTAGAACTCTTCGAACGTCTGCCGGTTCTAGTTGATCTTATCCAGCTGCTCGCAGGCCGTCTTCTTCCAGAAGGGGTCTCCAAAACGCTGGTCCAGCGCTTTAATAGCGTTGTCGGCCGTTACTTCTTCCAGGTCCGCCCCTAGCGAAAAAGCTTTACCTTCCAATCGCGATTCCAGGTACGCTAATCTATCCTCTTCGCTGCTCGATGCGTAATCGCGGCTTATCTTGTTCTTAATCTTCTTCTTAAATGCCTCCTACGCTTTAGGGTTTCCGCTACCGAAAGCAGGTGGGTCCGGCAGTGGCGTTATCGTAGTGCTACCTTGACTATAGGCCGCTAGTAAGGCGGTCTCCTCGTAGGTTTCTCGACGCGGTGGCGGCGACGACTTCGCTGCTTCCATATCGGTTAGTTAATCCTTTAGCGCCTTCAACTGCGCTATTCGTTTTGCTGCCTAGTTTTCTAACACGTCGATAATCGTTTCCGCCGATTCCTTCTCGGCCCTTACCGCTTTAGTTTCTTCTCTTAGTTGTCTGTTTTCTTCTAGCGTTCTGAGAAACAGCGTCTTAATGAGGTCTATACTATCGTAGACCTTTCCTATCCCGTTCTCGTTTACATAGTCCTCCAGTTCCTCGATCGTACAGTCGTAGATCTTCCTATACTTAGCTATTCGTTCCTTGAACTCAGCGGTCTCTTCCGCTGTAAAACCGCTAATAACGATCTTATCGTCAATAACGCTTAAGCGCCTACTCGCTCTGTTAGTCTTTCCTTTTCTGCTTCTGCTGCAGCCTATAACGCCGCTCTCTACCGCTAAGAAGCCTTCCATCTTCTTACAGTGCCCTAGGTATTGTTGTTAGTTTGTGTAGTGTGGTGCGCGTGCGTTATTCGGGTTTCCGGATAGTTCGACGGGCCCTTTCGCGCAGCGCGGGGTTGGTGTAGAGAGTGAGTTCGAGATATAATAATCCGGGCGCGCAGATATAATTCAATATAGCCTTTTTGATAACTATATCTCGAACTGAGGAGGGAAAGGAATCTATGTAGTGGTGGTGGTAGGCTTTGATAGTGGTGGTGCCAAGGCCCGGCTCGGCCCGACCGGGCCGAGCCAAAATCCAGGGTCCACCCCATCAATCTGTCCTACCTTTTTCCACCGCCGCAATACAATTAGCGGCAGAAGCTCGGCAGAACAGGCTCGGGAAAGCTAAAAGTTCTGGAAGAACTGATTACAGAGGTTATCCAGCAGGTCTATAGCTCTAAGGATGTTGGTTATGCAGGGTCAAAGAAGACGATAGAAGCTATAAGGACGACATACTGGTTTCCGCAAATCTTCGAGCGGATACATCGGTTCATTACTAACTGTCACGTGTGCCGAGCAGCGAAACCGCGTTACGGTCTTCCAGCCAGTCTGCTGAAGCCACTTCCGATCCCTAAGAAACTGTAGCAACACATTACGATAGACTTCGTAATCGGCCTGCCGGACTCTAATAGATATAACGCTACGCTAAACGTAGTAGACTGACTAAGCAAGGAACGCTACTTTATCCCCTGCTAAGCGAGAGATAAAGGGACCACTAGGGAAGAAACAGCGAGGATGCTAATTAGGTACGTATAGAAGCACTACGGTCTGCCCGACACTATTACTACAGATAGGGGCCCTCAATTCACTACCGACGTTTGGAAGTCCATTAATCAAACTCTAGGAATCCGTAGAAAACTCAGTACAGCCGCTTACCCTTAGACCGACAGTCAGTCGGAAGTGGCCAACCGTACGATAGAAAAATATCTACGAATCTTCTGCAGCTATTATTAAGAAAAGTGGGTCGAGGTGTTGCTGATAGCTGAATTCTGCGCCAACTTAGCACGATCGGAAGCAACGTCGCTGGCGCCGTTTAAGATAACGCATAGCTATCTTCTAAGGATAAGCTTCCAGCCCCTGAACGAACCCAGCTCCGCGGAACTATCTACCGCTACGTCGTCAAAGAGAGTCGCCGCCTCTGCGGCTTAAGCACTTAAGGCTTGAATAGAAGAAGCTATTAAGGTAGCGAGGAAGGCGATGGAATCGACTTAGAAGAAGATAGTAGCTCGAGCTAACAAGAAGAGGTTACCGCTAGAATTCGAGGAAGGCCAAAAGGTATAGCTTAATACACAAAACCTAAGGCTAAAAGGCAACGCCAAGCTCAATCTGCGCTACGTAGGTCCGTTTACGATAGTGGAAAAGAGGTCGCCGGTAACTTATCAGCTCCAGCTACCGAAATCCTTCCGAATCTACGATGTCTTTTATTTGGATCTGCTGAGCCTAGACCCTAAGGACGGCCTTCCGGAACAGGGGTTCGCCAAACCCCTGCCAATCGAGATGGACGGTAAGGAAGAAGAGTGGGAGGTAGAAGATGTAATAGACGTAAAGAAGATAAGGGGGTCTATTAAAGCGAAGATCTCGTAGAAGGGGTGGCTGGAAGACTACGAATAGTATCCAATTAAGAACCTCTGGAATTCGGCGGAGCTGCTTAGAGAGTTCTACGTACAGAACCTAAAGAAGCCGAAACCCGGATAGCTCCGAAACTGACGACCTCCGAAAGAGATAAAAGAAAAAAGCGAAACCGCGTCCGCTCTATCAGTGTAGAAGCCGATAGAAACAATCGAGGGTCGCTTCGCTGGTGATCCGACTGCAGTAGACTCTAGGTCAATACCCGTCTGCAGTAGACTCTAGGTCAATACCCGTCTTTGATAACTATATCCAAGGCTGGAGAGGGAAGAATCTATGTACAAGCGGAGGTGCAGTATTTGAGTGTGCAGCTGCCAAGCCTGGTCCTGCCAAGCCTGCCACCTTCCAGCACCTTCCAGCCCTCTACATCCGTATCACTACCGCCCTCCCCAACCAGCGATTGCCCTTAATCGCAATCAATCTATCAATCGCAATCAGCCAATCAGGTCGCACCAAACTAGGTCGCTCTATACCAGGCCGCAGGTGCCAAACAGGTCGCAGTTGTTGTGCCAAACTAGGTCGCAGAAGGCCGCAAATTCAGTCGCAGAGGTCGCTTTTAAGGTCGCTTTTGAGCTTCAATTTCCGTGCTTTTTGAGCCTCAATCTCGTGCCTTTTTGAGCCTCAATCTCGCGCCTTTTGCCGTCGCTTTCGGCCTTAATTGGTGCCTTGTCAAGGCTGCAAAATTCTCAGGTTGTCGCGGAGGTCGTCGAGGCTGCGGAGGTCGTTGAGGCTGCGGAGGCTTCCAGAGGTCGCGGAGTTCTCGGAGGTCAGCTCGCAGAGGTCGTCTTACAAACACGTGTCGCTTCTCGTCGGTCGCTCGCTTCTCGACGGTCGCTCCTCGAGCCGTCGCTTTTTAAGCCGTCTCTTCGCTTTTCGACGGTCGCTTCTCGGACGGTCGCTTCTCGGACGGTCGCTTCTCGACAGTCGCTCGCTTCTCAAGCCGTTGCTCGCTTCTTAAGCGGTCGCAGAGGTCTCAGAGTCGTCGGGGTCGCGGAGGTTGCAGAGGTCGCAGAGGTCGTCGAGGTTGTCTTGCAAACACATGTCGCTTCTTGAGCCGTCGCTTCTCGAGCCGTCGCTTCTCGAGCCGTCTCGAGCCGTCGCTTCTCGAGCCGTCGCTTCTCGAGCCGTCTCGAGCTGTCGCTTCTCGAGCCGTCGCCTCTTATTCTCGACGGTCGCTTCTCAGATCGTCGCTTCTCAGACCGTCGCTTCGCTTCTCGGACGGTCGCTTCTCGACGGTCGCTTCTCGGACAGTCACTTCTTGACGGTCGCTCGCTTCTTAACGGTCGCTCGCTTCTTGACGGTCGCTTCTTAGACGGTCGCTTGCTTCTCGACGGTCGCTTCTTAGACAGTCGCTTTGCCTGGTGCTCTGCCTAGTGCTCTGCCTAGTGCTCTGCCTGGAGCTCGTGCCTGGGTGCTCGTGCCTTGGTGCTCGTGCCTTGGTGCTCGTGCCTTGTGCTCTGCCTGCTTGGTGCTCTTGCTCGGTGCTCTTGCTCGGCCTAGGTGCTCTTCTGAACCTGAACAATGTGTGTTGTCTACAGCTGCCTTGCCTGCCTGTAGCTGCTATGCCTGTGTTGTCTCTGTAATGTCTGCAACAGCTGTGCCTTGTACTGAACTGCTGCTCGTGCTAGGTGCTCGTGCCTGGGTGCTCGTACAGGTGCTCGTGCTGCTCTTGTCGTTCGTGCTGCTGGTCGCGCTGCTCGTATTGCCGATTGCTGAACTGTCTCGATAGGCCTTGTCCGAATAGAACGGTCTGTTAAAGACCCGAAAAAAAACGAATGTCGTCGCCCTAGGTCCTGCTAGGTGCGCTCTCGTTGTCGTCGCTCTCGCTCGTCGCTCTCGCTCCTCGTCCTCGTCGCTCCTACATCGTCGTTCTCGCTCTCGTCCTTCTCGCTCTCGTCCTTCTCGTCCTATCTTAGAACTTCAAAACTCGTACGATCTGCTCGTAGGGGCACTTTTCTTCCTAATATCCCTCTCGTAGGGGCACTCTCTCTCTTCAAAACTCTCTCTCTTCTCGATAGGGGCACTTCTCTTCCCTAAAACTCTCTCTTCTTCTCGATCGGGGCAGGGGGGGGGTAGAGTAGTATGCACATGTACGATTAAGTAACCGGATATAATTCAACGGCCTCCTTTGTACATATACAGTACACACTCTGGGTTGGTTGCACGTACGTTAATCGAGTACCTGGATGTAATTCAACGGGCTCTTTCGCGTAGTGCGGGTTGGGTGTTGGGTTTAAGCCTTGGATATAATGATCCGACTGCAGTAGACTCTAGGTCAATACCCGTCTTTGATAACTATATCCAAGGCTGGAGAGGGAAGAATCTACGTACAAGCGGAGGTGCAGTATTTGAGTGTGCAGCTGCCAAGCCTGGTCCTGCCAAGCCTGCCACCTTCCAGCACCTTCCAGCCCTCTACATCCGTATCAGCTGGAGTCTTCGACGCGGCCACTACCTACCGCTGGGTCGGCAGGCAGCTCGCCGACGCTGTAGCGTGCCAGCGCCGCCGACGCTGCGGTAGGTAAGCGCTTTAGTAGAAGAAAAAGAAGAGAAAGAAACGCCGCTGCGGACGGAACTGTATAGACCGCTAGAGCTCGGACCAGGCTACGCGGCGGATCAGATAACCAGGCTACGTAGCGGATCAGAAGGGCGACGAAACAAGTAACGTTAAAAACAGCGAAATTGGCGACTGAAATCTGCAGAAAGGAACGAAAAGAAGACAGGAAAACTAAGCAGAACCTAAGGCAGAAAGACAAGGAAGTGGCCACCGCTGCAGCGAAGGAGCAGAAAGAAAGAAGAAAGAAGCCGAAAAGAGAAGTGGATATAGACAGAATTTAATAGTGCGTACGAGGCTTAGCGCGCACGTAGAATCGAGGGAAATAGATAGAAAAGAACGCAGGAAAGACGCGAAAGGAAGATAGATAGATAGATAGAAGGATTAACGTCATTAGATAACGACAATGGAAGCCTGTAGAAGGGATAAGTAAGCGATTAAGGGCGACCGCTAGTAAGGGAGGGGGGTAGTATTGCGGCAGTAGAAAGAGGTAGGACAGATTAATAGGGTGGACCCTGGATTTCGGCTCGGCTCCTTCTGGGATTTAGGTTCCGGAACGGACCGAGACGGGCCTTGGCACACCACCATCTATCAAATCTCACCGCTGCTATATAGATTCCTTTCTCTCCTTGGTTCGAGATATAGTTATCAAAAAGGCCGTATTAAATTATATCTGCGTGCCCGGATCAGCTTAGAGGCTACTCTTTTCCCGACTCGTCGTCGTCCAAGTAGGACTCCTAGTCCTCGCACCGCAGTTGCTACCCTTATAGTGGTCGGCCGTCCTCTAGATCTCTCTACTAGCAAAAGCCCGCAATTCTGTACAGTATAGCCTATCTTGCTACACCGGTAGCAGCTCCCTTCTGCTCGCCTCTTGTCTAGGGTAGCTATGTCTACCTACTGCGCCCTTTTGGTAGCGGCCCTTGGCCGTATAGCAACGGCTGCCGCTACCCTCGTCGTCGTTGGTTCCTAGTCTATAGCATCCGTCTGCCGCTAGAGGGGTTGTCGCATCTCGTAAGCGCAGCTTATCTGTCTAAGCCTGCACTGCTAATTGTCGACTATTCTAAGGAGATTACAGAATCCCTTATACGTAGCTGGTCGCATTATGCCTACTAGTCCCGTTATAATCTCCTTACAGAGGCCTACCTCTAAGGTAGTAATTTTTATCCTGTCCTCCTATTAGAGACCTCCTGCCTCTGCTAGAGTCTGGTCGTATTCTGCGAGGAACTCTTATATAGTCTTGCGTTCTTGTTTTATTGTGTTAACCCGTAGGAGTGCTCGGCTCTCGCAGTCTAGGTCCTTGTAGCTCTTGTTAAGAGCTGCCTAGAGCATCGTCGTCGTAGCTATTGCCAGGTTGGCAATAGCTATCTTGTAGTACAGCAGAATCCGTACTGCCGCCCTGCCCTTTAACCTCCTAAAGAGGTAAACTACCTTGTCTAGCTTGGTTAGGTATGCTCCTAAGTCGACTAGAAGCTTAGAGCGTATCTAGGCAGCCTAGGAGGAGTACTCGGCCGGAGCTTTACTATTGTACGTAGTGATGTCGGGGAGTTTGCTCTTAGGGGTCGGGGTGTAGGCTATTATGTTCGTCGTTGTAGGGGTCGGATCGCGATTGGACGCCCTAAGCTGTCGTAGCTCCTGTTCCCGTTGGGAAATCATCGCAGCCTAGTAGTTTACTTGCTGCTCGAGCTGCCTCTTGTGTTCTAGCAGCTCCTCGTACGCGCAGTGCATCTGTCCCTATATAGCCGTAGGTTCTATAGAGATGTCGCTGTCTATCTTTGTTATATTACTGCAGTTACCGATAGTAAGATTAGTTCCTAATGTAAGGGCTTAAGAATCTTGGTTTAGAGACTTAAGGTTAGGTATCTATATAAAGGAACTAATAGGAAGTTCCTTCGTCGTCTGCTGCTGTACAATTTGTACCTACGAAGCCAAGCTGGCAATTTCCCTCTGTGCAGGGGTGCAAGGTTTATACTCTGTACAGAGGATTAGGAGTTCTCCCTCTATACAGTAGTGCAGAGTTTTCCCTTCCTTTAGAGGGGCAGCAATTCCCCTCTATGCAGGGCTATAGGGTTCTCCCTCTATACAGGAGTGGGGTCCTGTTAGTAATCCCGTACATAGGGTAGGGTCGTGCTGGCGCCGCTAAGTCGCAGTCCTTAGAGCGACGGCTGGCTTAGGTTAGGTCTAGGACCTGGGCTGGGCGGCGCCCCCTAACAGGTTAGAAGAGTCGTAATAGGACGCTAGCTTCTACAGTTGTTAAGTAGGTTGCCGCGTACCTTAATAATGTTTAAGAACAGGTTTCGACGACTGTCGAGGCGTTGGCAAAGTGTAACTAGTTCGTAAAATAACAAAGATTTATGCTGTTAGTCCTCTAGTTTAGTAAGAAGTTCAGTTCTTAGGCCAGCAACTAAAGCCGACTTTTGGGCTTCTATGTCGTACTCGCAGTATCCAATTTCCCGTAAGAATTGTGCGTAGTAGTTAGAGAATAACTTATTAGTTTGCTTAAGGGTTCGGATTAACTGTTAGGCTATAGACTTGCAGTATAGGTTACTAAAGGCCAAGTCGAGAGCGGTAAGCAAGGTAGTAACATCTAGGCAAGTTACCTACAGCGTCTTTAGGTTAAACCAGTGTAAGACTTATTGTAGTGCCTTGCTAGCAAGGAGGGAGAACGCATAAGAGACTTTTTATTGTTCGTTTAGGAAGTAGTCCGCGTTAGCTAAGAGTTTAATTAACAATCGTAGTCAGAATTTATCAAATTTCTCCTTGTCTTTATAGAATAGTTCTAGGTTAGCTACTCTCTTGCTAGTAGATTCTCTAGTAATGTTTTGTATAATTATGTTTAGAGCTTCCTACAATTGTCCTTATATCTAAGCTTTCTTAAGTGTTAGATTAGCTATCTTTCGTTCTATCTCTTGTAACTGGTCCTTGCTATCTAATAGCATTGCTTCTAGGCTATTAATGTGTTAGTTAAGTTCCTTTACTTGTTTAATGCCTGTACAGACAGTGTTTGTTACTATAAAGAAGACTTAGAGAGCAAGGTTAGGATCGTTGTTTATTAGGTTAATAATGCCTTCTACTAATAGGCCTAGTTGTAATTATTCCTTAAAGGGGACCTCTTCTTGTAGGGACAGAAGACTATATTAATAGTCTTCTTGTTTTGTTAATAGCTTGTAATGTTAAGGGTAGAGCTAAGTAGTCGGAAAGGGTTAATGTAAAAGTTAAAGTAAGTAGGAGGGGCTGGAAGAAACAAAGTCTAAAGGAGGGGATGTAAGAGTTAATATTAGAAAGGGAAGCTAAAGTCTAAAGTAAGGAGTGTAAAAACTAAGTGTTAGAAAGAAGGGCTAAAGTCTAAAGTGTAAAAGCTGAATTAGATACACAAGACGAGCTATAAACAAGAAGAAGAGAAAGATTAGAGGGGCGGCAGCAGGTTCTTATATCCCCCTGCCCTAGCTAATTGTTTGCATGTTTGCTAGTAACTTTCTTACTAAACTCTGTTTCTTTGTTCTGCAAACAAATTTATTTCCTAGACCCGCTTTTTCCAAAGGTTCCAGAACTGAGCTAGGAGTGTTTGCAGCGCAGGTTAAGTCGCATTTTACTCTCTTAGAGTCTTCTTGCTCTATCTAGTAGTTGTTGGCCTATAGTCTGTAAATCTTGATAGTTCTGGTTAGGCGCTGGATGCTGTTGTTTTCTCTTTCACATCTGTTGACCGTAACAGCAGCTAGGGACATCTGCCCTAGAGAGGGGAGGTAATTGTTATAGAACTATAGTAGTAACCTCTACAGTTAGACAGACTACCTTTGGTTGGCTGTAAGGCTACTATAATATTCGTACAGCTTGCTAGACTATACAACTTACTAGTTCTGTATATTATGCTAATTTTGTTAATTAGCTATGTGGTTTGATTGGCTGAGTGACCAGACACATTATAATGTCCACCGCTAACAGTAACGACACTACCCCGGGACGTTATCTCGCCTCAGTTGACTGTATAATACGGGAGGCAAGTTGCGCGCTGAAGTTCAAGCAACGGCAAGCTACGTAGGATGATGGTCTTGTGAACGACTCATATTCGACACCACAGTCACCGACCTGCACCAATCAACTTCCCACCTATGAAGACATTCAGGTGCATCTAGCAATGCATGCAATTCAGAGAAATGCCCCAGCCGTAGCTGCAGCTCCGTAAGCGATAGTCCATCCAAGCCCATCTCTCGACCCGGCGGCATCCATCTGGCAGAATCCCATCCGCACCAACTTGCGCCGTGCACAGCTCTGCCGTGAGAAGATCCTATCCTGTTGGCTGGGCTGTGAGAGGCACGCTCCGGCTTGAGAAGCTCGGCGAGGGCGGTGGTCCGCGGGCTGTGGTCTCCCCTCGGCCACCTCCATCGCTCCCCCCAGGCACACGTCGGAATAGTATGAGCTTTCCTGACGGCAACGCATCCTCGCGACCGCGGCCGGGCGAGCGAGGCTATCGCTCATACGCAGGGATCTTGTACCGCATAAGTCCCAGCGCAAACACTCGATTCTTCAACGGACCACCACGAGAACCGTCCCCTTTTACGCCAGAGGAACCTGCGGTAAATCATTCTCGGGATCGTCCGATTACAGAAAGCATGTCTAGGTCGCACGAACACGATGCTGCGAGCGCAGGCCTACGGAGACCGGGACCAGGACTGGGGCTTGTGTCCTCCCACCAGCCGCCGCGATGGACCATGGATAACTACGAAGACCGTTTGCAGCACCCGTGTTTCTTCGTTCCCTCGTATCTCAGGCAGTCAAGGCATGCGGAGAAGCTACGGCTGGAGCATGAAAAACACACGGCGGAGCTAAGAGAGTTCGCGTTACGGCATCGGTCATCTCGGCAGCCTGTACTATCGTCGAGTCCGAGCGTCAGCAGTCTGAAACAGGCCTCAACGACACATCATCATCGCGCGCCAGTACAGGATGTGATCGAGCGGTTACCACCACCGTCAGCAGAAGAGGAGAGGTTACATCGCCTCCCAAGCAGGTGGAGTGACGAGGACAAGATTACTGGACTGGAGATCATGGCAGATGGGACAGAAGTACGGTTCAATGGCATGACGAAAACATTCGATGAGGCTGCAGCGGTGAGGAGCGATTATCCCATGCCGCGAGAGGTGGGCATATACTACTTCGAGGTGACAATATTGAGCAGAGGCAAAGAAGGGCTGATAGGAATCGGTTTCTCGTCTCAGAAGGCAAACCTAAACAGACTTCCTGGCTGGGAAGGCGAATCCTGGGCGTATCATGGCGACGATGGCTCTATATATGCGTGCACAGCCAGCGGTAAACCCTACGGGCCACGCTTTGCTTCCCAAGATGTCATCGGATGTGGTGTGAACTTCAGAACTGGCAATGCCTTCTTCACGAAGAATGGAAATCACTTGGGTGCGTAACGCAGGCGTGTTCATGCATGACCGTTGGCTAACGCGTGACAGGCCAAGCGTTCCAAGGCATCAAGCAAAATTTGCTCTACCCGTCGGTGGGCATGAAAAAGCCGGGCGAGCATTTGCGCATCAACTTTGGGAAAACACCATTCGTCTTCGACATCGACAAAATGATGCAGGACGAGAAGGCAAGCATTCTTGCCGACATCGCTAAGGCTGATGTCAGCAGTCTCCATCCGCCTGATGACGAACAGACTCTTATCAACAAGCTCGTCGGACAGTACCTAGCCCATGAAGGCTACGTGGAAACAGCAAAGGCTTTCAGCAGGGACGTCCAGGAAAGACAGCAATACATTTCAGATGGCGCACAGTCATTCTCCGCATCCACTGACGAAGACGACATTCACGCACTGCACAGGCAGCAAATACGCAAAGCAATCTTGGACGGCGACATCGACAAGGCGTTGAAGTTTCAGACAGGCTATTACCCGTCCCTCTTCGAAGGTGACCGAAATCGCGACATCTACTTCCGTCTGCGGTGCCGCAAGTTCATCGAGATGATGCGACGGCATTCGGAGCTGCAAAACTCCGTCCCTTCATCAAAGACTGCCACGAAGTCCGTGGAAGGTCTGGCCAGCAGTGGTCATACGGATGCTGCAGGAGACGGCGGAGATGTCGATGCACAGCCAGACACGCAAATGGAGCTTGACGGTCAACTGCACCGCGAGACGTCCAAGAGCCTCGACCCTTCGACAGGTGGTGACATCGACATGGACGCTTCACAAGAGCTGCCTCCTAAGATCCAGTTCATGAAAGCCGACCAACTTCTGCTCGCTGCTATCAGTTACGGACAACAGTTGCAAGCGGAGTTCAGTGCCGATCCGAGCAAGAGGAAGCAGTTTCAGGAGATCTTCGCAGTCATGGCGTATGCCAACATCGAAAAGAGCCCAGTCAGCCATTTGTTCGACGTGCAAGGTCGCGTCCAGATTGCCGAGGAGGTCAACGGTGCTGTGCTAGGTGAGTCTAACATGACACGGCAGCAAAGCGAGCGACTGCTGACAGTGCCGCAGTCTCTTTGGGCAAGCCATCATCAGCAGCGTTGGAGAAGCTGTGTGCGCAGACAGAGGCTCTGCTGGAGATGACGGCAAATCGCAATGGTGGAGCATCGGCGCTGATCAGTGTGAAAGCGGATTTCCTTCAGGGATAGATCATGATGAGAATGTGGCATATGCGATCATCAACACGTTAGACGACTGAGCGAGCATGGCGAGGCGCACTCGGTCGATGCAGCATGGAGAATGAGCAAGATGGCTGTAATCTCTCCTTGAGGGAAACTGAATCGGCAATGACTTGAAGCCAATACGTCTAATCATACAAGTGTCCTCCACCAGAGCGATCGGTATCTGGTCTGACTTCTTCGGACGAGTGCTCGTACCTTTATGATGGGTGCCGAGTGTGGCATTGGCGAGATCTAGTCGCAACTCACCATCGATGCCATGAGTCTGGCGTAGCGCTCGTGAAGAAGAAGCGCCCGTGTGTCTGCGCGGACGGAGACTGTCATGCAGCGCCAGGCATTGTGAGGAGAGCAACACACATCCGCTCAGATCAATGCTCTCGTATACAGCCCCCATATCGTAACATCATATCTCATTCTGATCCTCGGCCCATATATGTCCTCACATGTCAAGCCGCAGATGTCCTCACATGTCAAGCCATACATGTCCTCACATCTCAAGCCATACCTGTCTTCACACCATAGTCCATGATTCCTGCGTATCAGCCGCAAACGCCTTCCAATCCCCATGTTGATCTTTCAATGCCTTCTCATTTGTTCCTTTCCAACACACCTTCTGCACAATCTTTATCTCCGCCCTTTTCTCTCGCTCGCGCTCCGAATGCTCCTCGCCACTTTGATGCACACACACACCATCTACATTCTGCTTGCATCCCACTGATCGATCGAAGGTCGTCGCCCCGGCGAGCTGTGTGATTGGAGAGTCCAGAAAGGCGTTAGGAGATGGAAGGGGAGGGTACGGTGGCGACAGGGAGGTTGTTGTGGCCTCGTGGGGCGGAGGGCGTAGGGCGTAGGGCGCTATCTCGTGCTGCACGGAATAGACGCGCACGGAATAGACCGTGAGGTTATCAGCCATTTCACCACACTTGGCTCTTCACAACTATATACAGACCGCTCGGTAGACAGTAGATAGGCACACACTGCACACACTTGTTTAATTCCACACCGGCAGGCGCTGTCATCTACTCGAGGTTGTCATCTACACACACCTATCACAACAGGTTATAAGCCCAGCGCACACCGCTGCGCCTTGAGACACCTCCGAACCACGAAGGAATTCTTTATTCTTCCACCAGCACTTCAGTGCCAGCCCTATCAACAGCTGACAAGCGTGGACACCTTCCACCAGCACACCAGTGCTAGCCATATCAACAGCTGACGAGCGTAGACACTATGGACTTGTCGCACAAGCCCAGTTCGAAGGAGATCCTTACAAAAGGATCTTCCTTCGCCGCCTAGAAGAGCATGCTCCTAGGCGCCCTTTACCACTATAGCCTTAAGCTATACGTCTTCGATGACGACCCCTGCTTTATGGGCATCAACGAGCTAGTAAGAAACCTAGGCGAAAACGAGGCCGACTTCTAAGGACGAGTATACGCCTTTCTACAGGCCCCTCCAGCCTATCTATCGGCACAGGTCCAGTTCAACTACCAACCAGTTAATGGGCAATACCGCTTTGTCGATCCTGTTAGCTATATCAATCCTAACCTTACACCACCGACCGTTTACACCGATCCGCTGGCTAACCAGTCAGCGGATTCAATGGGGGATGTTACCTATTGAGGGCACGTTGATTCACCCCCTAAGGAGGAGCACATCTATAACCTCGACGACTAGGGGGAGTCTCAACCTCCTTAACACGTCGACGACTACGACCTCGGCAACTAGGGGGAGTCTCAAACCCGTCAATACTACGACGACCAGGGTGAATTAAGAACGAACTACCTTGGCAAGCCACTTCTTAAGTCCTTGCCATATATACAGTTCGATGAAGACACGCTGTACCGAGACGCTGTCTAGCCACTAGCTTACCCACCGGTCCAGTTCAACCACTAGCAACAGGGCCGCTCTTTAATCAACGATTTCCATTAGGACCGCTCTTCTAACCCTGTTAACGATTTCTATCAGCTATTCGCTAAACAGCATTACGTCAGCGCTCAACATAAGCCAGCCACTCAGTCATGGACTGAACCATATAATCTACCAGTCGAACTCGACCAGTCACCGGATCCACTGGAAGTCGACGACCTACCCCCTAAGGGGGAGCACCTCGACGACCTGGGGGAGTATCAGCCTTCTCAACACGTCGACGACCAGGGGGAGTCTCAACACGTCGACGACCAGGAGGAGTCTCAACACGTCGACGACCAGGAGGAGTCTCAACACGTCGACGACCAGGGGGAATCTCAACACGACGATCAAATTCTGTATCTAGTTGGCCAAGATTCGTTGGAAGATCCCTTGGACACCTCCGCGGACAATAAGCACCTCGAGACATCACCTTAGGCTCAGCCAGTCGCTGGTTACAAGCGACCAGCATCACCAACGCCTCTCTCACCACCTCGAACGACAACAGTAACACGTTCAGGCCGCCAAGTTGTCCATTATAACTACAAACGGCTTGCTGCTGCTACTACGCCAAATATCGACGCTTACGCTACCGGCCTACGAAATCACTTCTGCCGTAAGAAGTATGAGGAAGGGCTCATCAACGTGGCATACGTGCCAATAACTGAACAGCTGGCCGACGCTTTCACAAAACCACGGTCTCTTATCAAGTTGCTTTGCTGATCCACCACCATCTTTTCATCAACACATTAAGAGCCTCAATCAAGCTCACCGGCAGGGGGAGTGTTATGACCTCGTAGGGCGTAGGGCGTAGGGCGTAGGGTGTAGGGCGCTATCTCCTACTGGTAGGCGCACCGAATAGACCGTCCGAGGTTATTAGCCATTTCACCCCTCTTGGCTCTTTATATATGTAGGCCACTCTGTAGACAGTAGATAGACACAAGCTGCACACTCTCATTCAATTCCACTCCAGCAGTCGCTGTCATCCAATCCAGGTTGTCATCCACACACACTTATCACAACAGATGTACATTGCATACTCTTTTGTCACTTCTGTGGCAACAGCATGATTTCCGAAATCTGTGGCTGGTACTTTGCAGTAGCCATTTCGGAGATAGTGATGGCGATGGCTCGCTGGTACAACTGCCAATACAAGTGTGATCATAACGACGCAACATCATGAGACTACTACCTACTGTGCTGCAGAAGTCAGGGTAGCGGTCGTGTCCAAAGTTCTAGGAGCATATCCGGTGACAGTGGTCCACGATGCTGATAAGCTGTCCGGTGAGCACACTCCGGCGCCTCGGGTGGGACAGTGCCGCCATTGGTCTTCTGAACCAGTTACCACATCCAAGAGGAGCGCATGGCAAAGGTGGAGGAGGGGTTGGAAGAGACGAAGGCGAGTATCAAAGCTGGACTTGAGGGTGGGAAGGGGGTTATGGAGGGTTTGTGCAAAGGATTGGTGGAATTCGGCGACTTTTTAACGTCAGCCAGAACTTTGAAGTTGACTATGTGGTATCGCTTGCTGCTGATGTAATTGGTCCGGTGATGAAAATATTAAGATCACAACACCTACCGTTCACTCCTCAGTCTCGTTCAATCGGCCAAGAAGTCTGAACCCCCGCATGCGATGCACAATGACCACGGCCTCGAGTGGGTGTCTGGACAGAGGCGTCAAGTGCGGCACTGAGTGCCCGAGAGACCAACGCACTCGGCGCCAATGCAAGCATGCTGACATCATAGACCGTGGACACTCAACGCAAAGAAATAATCCTCCTACGCCCCCCCCCCCCCCTCACCCCCGACTTCAGCACCTAGGGGCGATTCGGATCCGGCACACCTTGCACACTCCTCCAAAACGTCCTCACAGCAATCCTCTTCACCTCCTCCGGCCCCACCAACAAAATCTGCATAATCTGATCCTTCATCCCAGCATGATTCCCAATCCGACTCAAACTCACATCCAGCTTCTCCCTCGTCGCATGAAACTCTACCCAGGTCATACCCCTCCAGACTCCAGCACGACGCTGATGGATACAGACGTAGTCTATTCTGGTCGTCTGACTGGGATTGTTCGTGTCGACATATTCGATTTTCCAGCCACCGCGGAAATCGACGAGGCGGGCTACCATACGTTTGCCTTCGCATTCATCGTTGAGCACGGTTACGCATGTGATGAGGTTGAGATCGATTGTGTCGAGCATATTGAGCTCTGTCGCTTTGATGCATTCTTTTTTGATGAGAAAGTTGCTGTCCATCCAAAGGTGGCCCCGTGCTTGTTCGTAGTATCCAAAAGCTTCTCGGTAGATCTGTCCGCAGGTCAACAGGAAGTCTGGGTCTGGGTTTCGGATGTCGAGAGGACTAATCGGAGACTCCTCGTGGTACATTGGGTAGATGGTCTGGTAGATGGTGTTCCGAAGCTCGGGTGGTAGTTCGAGTAGATAACATCGTTCTGTCTTCTTGAATCGATTCTTGCCACGACTGGCTTTCTTGTCCCTGTTGGGATTGTAGAAGTCCGAGCTTGAAGAGACTCTTGCCAGCTGTTCCAGGAACTCTAGGAAGTCTGCCCTGCTAGCGACACTCATTCGAGAGGGGTTATTAGCCATGTTGTCCAAGAGGTGGATAACTCCTGCGAATGGACGAGCTTTCTCAGAACATCCATCCAATTCACAAGGCGAAGAAGGTCCGAGATCGCGATAACTACTGAGAATTGTTCAAGGTTTTATCTGCTAGCACGGTTGTAAATATCGAAGTAGATACAGGAACATTGATAAACTATGTATTCTTAACTGAAATACTAAGGTTTTTAGATTATTAATTATTGTCATTAGCAACTAATAGTTCTAGAATATGGCACCCGTTATCTGTTAATATTAGACTAACGTATTCCACTACTAAACTAGCTGTACTAATAAGCTGTCCAAAATTTCTTAGCAGTACTAACTTGTTATTAAACGGACAATGTCTTTATAATATAATATTTAATTGTTTTATAAAGAAGGCAGAATTATTCTTATACTATCTATCTACTAGTAGGACAAATTTCAAAGTCTCTAATATGCTACTAAGATGTATAATCTACTGTATTTAATAGTAGGTTCTAGATACTATTAGGCCTCTCGCCCTATTAGTTACTCTAAAGTATAAAACTATAAGCTATATATGTTACAGCGGCAGAAAGGGCTGGGACTAGGTAATAGGGTAGACCCTTAGAATTTCGGCTCGGCCCTTCCAGACTGCGCCGGGCCTTGGCATGCCACCCCTAAAGCCCTTACCTACCACTACATAGATTCCTTTCCCTCCTTAGTTCAAGATATAGTCATTAAAACAGCCGTATTAAATTATATCTACGCGCTCAGATTATTATATCTCAAACTCCCTAACTACACTAACCCTACGCTGTGTAAAAGGGCCTGTTAAACTACATCCGGTTACCTGAATAAGGTATACGTACACTACAACACAAACTAAACCAATTAGTATAGTAAGAAGGCTATAGAGGGCTTCTTAATAAGAGAGAGTAGCGTTATAGGCTGCAGCAGAAAGAGATAGACTATTAGAGCGAGGGATAGGTACGCTAGCATCCTAGACGATAGGACGGTTACTAAAGGTCTTACATAATCCGGGCACGCAGATATGATTTAATATGGCCTTTTTAATAACTATATCTTGAACTAAGGAGGGAAAGGAATCTATGTAGTGGTGGAGGAGACCTTTGGGGGGGGGTGGCGTGCCAAGGCCCGGCTCGGTCCGGAAGGGCCGAGCCGAAATTCCAAGGGTCCACCCTATTATCCAGTCCCACCCCTTTCTGCCGCCGTAACACTACCCCCCTCCCTTACTAGCGGTCGCCCTCGACCGCTTAGTCACCCTATCTATCCGAAAATCTTTACTTTTTTGTTTTTCTTTTTTTCTTTTTTTTTTTTATGATTTGTCGTCTCCTTCTCGAAAATCCCCTCCAACGCCGATGTTACCTCTTCCGTCTTCTATCAAAAACAACGTTCTCTTTATCGCTTCTTCAATTTCTTACGTCGTCGGCGTCTGAAGTCCTTCACTTGGCGTTTATGTGATCGATGCCATCTGATCTGATCCGCGGTCTTCTAAGCTGCGGCTCGGCTAGTCTGTGCGTCGCCTTGGAGGTCTATATAGATCCGTCCGTGGCGGCGTTTCTTCCTCTTCTTTTTCTTTTACTAAAGCGCTTACCTACCGCAGGGTCGGCAGCGCTGGCACGCCACGGCGTCGGCGAGCTGCCTGCCGAACCGGTAGTGGGTAGTGGCCGCGTCGAAGACCTCCCCGAGGCGACCGTTACGATTGTCTTTATTAGCTTCCGCGCCGGTAGAGCGGACGCGGCTTTTCTTCTTTCTAAACTATTAACTTCGGAGCCACTTAGGCTTCGGCTTCCTCGGATTCCGGACGTAAAACTCTCTTAGCAGCTCCGCCGAGTTCCGGAGGTTCTCGACCGGATACTTTTTATAGTCTTCCGGCTACCCCTTCTACGAGATCCTCGCTTTGATAGACCCCCTTGTCTTCTTTACGTCTATTACGTCTTCTACCTCCTACTCTTCTTTATTACCGTCTATCTCGACCGGCGGGGGTTCGGCAAAGCCCTGCTCCGGCAGACTGTTCTTAGGGTCCAGGCTTAGCAGATCTGAATAGAAAACGTCGTAGATCCGGAACGCCTTTGGCAGCTGGAGCCGATAAGTTACCGGCGATCTCTTTTCTACTATCTTGAACGGACCTACGTAGCGTAGGTTGAGCTTCGCGTTGCCTTTTAGCCTTAGGTTTCGCGTGTTAAGCCAGACCTTTTAACCTTCCTCCAATTCTATCGGCGACCGCTTTCTATTAGTTCGAGTTCCTATCTTCTTCTAAGCCGATTCCATTGCTTCTTTCGCCACTTTAATCGCTTCTTCTATCTGAGATCGGAGCGCTTCCGCCGCCGCGGCGGCGACTCTCTTTAACGACGTAGTAGTGGAAAGCTCCGGCGAGCCGGCGTCGCCCGGCGGCTGGAAGCTTAGCCTCGGAAGATAACTGTAGGTTATCTCGAACGGCGCCAGCGACGTTGCTTCCGATTGTGCTAAGTTGGCGCAGAATTCAGGTATCGGAAACACCTCGACCCACTTTTCTTAATAATAGCTGCAGAAGATTCGTAGATATTTTTCCATCTTACAGTTGGCTGATCCGGGCACGCAGATATAATTCAATACGGCCTTTTTAATGACTATATCTTGAACTGAGGAGGGAAAGGAATCTATGTAGTAGTAATGGTGGGCTTTCGTGGTGGTGGTACCAAGGCCCGGCTCGGTCCGTTCCGGAACCTAAATCCTAGAAGGGGGGCCGAGCCAAAATCCAGGGTCCACCCTATCAATCTGTCCCACCTCTTTCCACCGCCGCAACACTACCCCCCTCCCTTACCAGCGGTCGCCCTCGACCGCTTAGTCACCCCATTTATCTGAAAATCTCAACTTTTTTTTTTTTTGGTTTCGTCGTCTCCTTCTCGAAAATCCCCTCTAACGCCGATGTTACTTCTTCCGTCTTCTATTAAAAACAACGTTTTCTTTATTGCTTCTTCAGTTCCTTACGTCGTCGGCGTCTGAAGTCCTTTACTTAGCGTTTATATAATCGACGCTATCTAATCTGATCCGCGGGTTGAGCTGCGGCTAGTCTGTGCGCCGCCTCGGGGGTCTATATAGATCTTTCGCAGCGCCGTTTTTTCTTCTTCTTTTTCTCTTCTACCAAAGCCTTTACCTACTACAGGGTCGGCGGCGCTGGCACGCTACGGTAGGTAGTGGCCGCGTCGAACCGGTAGTGGGTAGTGGCCGAGTCGAAGACCTCTCCGAAAGCGACTGTTACGATCGTCTTTATCGGCTTCCGCGCCGGTGGAGCGGACGCGGCTTTCTTCTTTTTCTTCTATCTCTTTCAGAGGTCGTCAGTTTCGGAGCTATCCGGGTTTCGGCTTCTTCGGGTTCCGTACGTAAAACTCTCTTAACAGCTCCGCCGAATTCTGGAGGTTCTCGATTGGATACTATTTATAGTCTTCCGGCCACCCTTTCTACGAGATTTTCGCTTTAATAGACCCCCTTATCTTCTTTACGTCTATTACGTCTTCTACCTCCTACTCTTCTTTATTACCGTCTATATCGACAGGCGGGGGTTTGGCAAACCCCTGTTCCGGAAGGCCATCCTTAGGGTCTAGGCTTAGCAGATCTAAATGGAAAAGGTCGTAGATCCGGAACAATTTCGGCAGCTGGAGCCGATAGGTCACCGGCGACCTCTTTTCTATTATCTTAAACGGACCTACGTAGCGTAGATTAAGCTTGGCGTTCCCTTTTAGCCTTAGGTTCTGCGTGTTAAGCCAGACCTTTTGACCTTCCTCGAATTCTATCGGCGACTGCTTTCTATTAGTTCGAGTCACTATCTTCTTCTAAGCCGATTCCATCGCTTCTTTTGCCACTTTGATCGCTTCTTCTATCTGAGATCGGAGCGCTTCCGCCGCCGCAGCGGCGACTCTCTTTGACGACATAGTAGTGGTGGAAAGCTCCGGCGACCCGGCGTCGCTCGGTGGCTGGAAGCTTAACCTCAAAAGATAGCTATGCGTTATCTCGAACGGCGCTAGCGAGGTGGCTTTAGACGGTGCCGAGTTAGCGCAGAACTCGGCCATCGGCAACACCTTAACCCATTCTTCTTAATAGTGGCCGCAGAAGGTCCGCAGATATCGTTCTATCTTACGGTTAGCCACCTCAGATTAACCGTTAGTTTAAGGGTAAGCGGCTGTGCTGAGCTTTCTACGAATTCCGAGGGCTTGGTTAATAGCTTTCCATACGTCGGCTGTAAATTGCGGACCTCTATCTGTAGTAATAGTGTCCGGCAGCCTGTAGTGCTTCTATACATGTTGGATCAACATTCTCGCCGTTTCTTCTGCAGTAGTTCCGTCGTCTCTCGCTCGGCAGGGGATAAAGTAGCGTTCCTTGCTTAGTCGGTCTACTACATTTAGCGTAGCGTTATATCTATCGGAGTCCGGCAGGCCGGTTACGAAGTCTATCGTAATGTGTTGCTACGGTTTCTCGGGGATCGGAAGTAGCTTTAACAGACCGGCCGGAAGACCGTAACGTAGCTTCGCGGCTCGGCACACGTAGCAATTGGCGGTAAACTGGTAGATCCGCTCGTAAATCTGCGGAAACCAGTAGATCGTTCTTACGGCCTGCATTATTTTCTTCGCTCCAGCGTAGCCAACATCTATAGAGTTATGGACCGATTGGATGACCTTTGTAACCAGTTCTTCCGGAACTTTTAGCTTTCCTGAGCCTGTTCTGCCGAGCTTCTGTTGCTGGTTAAGCTGCTCTACCTTTTCGTAGAGAGTTTCTTCCTTAGGGGCCGGCTCTATCGGTTCCAGTTCGGTCTGCAGTTCGGCCGCGCAGATCCCCGCTTCCTTCAACACCTCGACGTCTACTATCCGTTCGGTCAGCACCTTCTAAAACATGTTCGGATCTTCCTTCGCGCAGCTCGTCTTCCCTTCTCTTCGCGTTAGCGCGTTAGCCTTTCCGTTTTGAGCCCCTAGTCAATAGGTGATCTTGAAGTCGAGCCCGGATAGGTAGGCAGCCTACTGTGCTTAACGTCGTAAGAGCTTCTGCGTCTTTATAAAGTAGGTCAGCGACTGGTGGTCCGTAAGAACCTGGACCGTGCTCTTTCTAGCTATAAGCTCTGGCTTCTACTCCTCGAACGCCTGTATAATAGCCAGCAGTTCTTTATCGTAGATTGCGTAGTTCCGTTCGGCCTCCGTTATGGACTTGCTAAAGAAAGCTACTGGATAGAGGGTTTCGTCGTCGCTATATTGAGAAAGGACCCCTGCTATTACTATATCGGAAGCGTCTGTTTCTACGTAGATCGTCTTTTCCAGTTGGAAGTAGGCCAGAACCGGCGCCGAAGCTACTGCTTCTTTCAGCCGTACGAAAGCTTCCGTGCACTTCTCATTCTATAGGCCGGCGGCCTCTTTCTTTAGTGCTTCGTTCAGGGGTCTCGCTATCTTGCTAAAGTCTTTAATAAACCGTCGATAGTAGCTGCAGAATCTGAGAAACGCCCTGATCTGCGTAGTGTTTCCGGATTTCGGCTGCTTCCATTCCGCGACGGCAGCGACCTTTAATGGGTCTATCCAAATTCCGTCTCTTCCTACGATAAGACCGAGATATTTGACCTCGGTTTGGTAGAACTCGCTCTTTTTCGTGTCCGCGTTCAGTCCGACCTCGCGGAGCCTAGTTAACACCTTCTTAATGTGGTCCGTATGCTGCTCTCTCGTTCTATCTGTATAGATAAGGATGTCGTCCAGGTAAATAGACACGAACTGTTCTAACATGTCTATAAAGGTGTGGTTTATAAAGCGTTGCCATACTGCCGGCGCGTTGGTAAGTCCGAAAGGCATTACCAACTACTTAAAATTGCCTATACGCGTCGCGAACGTCGTAAGGTCTTCTGTTTGCCCTTCTTCGTTTCTTAGTTGATAGACCGCTTAACGGATGTCCAGCTTGCTAAACTACTTAGCCTTTGCCACGCGCTGTATAGTCTTATCTATTAGCGGCAGTGGGTATACGTCTCTCTTAGTGACCTCGTTAAGGCCTCGATAGTCTACGCAGAGTCGCAGACCACCCCCTGGTTTCCTTACGAAAAGAATCGGTAACGCATATTCGGCAGAACTCGGCGTAATAAACTTCTTCGCTAGATTTTCGCGAACGAACACCTCTACCTGGTCTAGTTCCGCCGGCGACAGTCGTCTTAGGGGCTCGGTTCTTAGCAGCGTAGCCCCCTCTTTTAATCGGATCTTATTGTCGTATTCCGGACGATAGAGCGGCAATAGGTTGGAGTCGGCTCTTAAGAACACGTCAGCGTAATCGTGGAGCTCCGCTGGTAACACTTCCAGTAGATCTACTTCTTCTTCCGCTATTATCTTCTAGTAATCTTCGATGTCTTTTATTAAGATAGCGTAAATCTCGTTGTCCGGTAACTTTGCGAGGGCCGATAAAGCTTCTGAACTCATTATTCCGACAGTGGCCAGGGATTCGGAACGATCGGACGGAGCCTCTTTCGCGGACTCCGTAGCTTTCGGCTCGGCGGCGGCAGTGGCGGTCGTTCCAACGGTCCCTGCTCCGCGACTCTGGGTTTTGAATCTGATCGTTCCTTTATCTACGTCGATAATAGCTTTCTGGTTCTTTATCCATTTCTGCCCTATAATGATGTCGAACCTTCCGATATCTATAATTCGGAACGTCGCTTCTGTAGTGCGACCAGCCAAGGTAGTCTTTAGCAGCACGTAGTGCGTGACGTTTTCCGTGTCTTGTCCGTTATACGCCGAAATCCGCGTCGGCGATGCTAGCTCTATTGGATAGCTATATCCTTTCATCAGTTTCTGAACTAGTCGGTGGTAGATCGCCGCTCCGATAAGGGCTCTAGTATCAATGAATGCTTTTAGCTAGAGGGGTCCACTCAACTTCTCGACAGGGTGGATCGTAATAGGAAGGATGATCGCCGTTTCCGTATTCACTTCTACGGCTGCCGAGAGCGGATCGCTGCAGCTGTTAATGCTTTCTTCTTATAGCGATTCGCTTCGATTCGGTGCCCTATTGTCAATGCTAGGTAGGGGGCCTATCCGTCCAGCCGGTCTTTTCCTATAATTCTTAACTGCACCCTGCCGTCTACGCTGTCAGTGTCGTTCGGAGCCGACTCCATAGCTTGTATGGCCTTTCTCAGTGTCTGCGGCTGCTTTATAACACGATACTCCTGCTTCTGCTAGGCCATTGCCTGGCATCTCGTAGCAATATAGCCAGGCTTTCTATACGTATAGCAGGTAGGGACGAACGACAAACGCTGTAACTAATACAGTGGCTGCTGGGGGCGTTGTCGGAAGGGCGCAGGGGCTCTCGTCGGCTGCGCCGACGGCGACGGCTTCTAAATTAGTTTACGTGTCGTCGGTTTTCCGTACGCGTTCAAGTTTCTAGCGGTGACTCTCGCCTAGTGTACGAAGCTCTGAAGGTCCTCGTCTTCTACCGACGCTATAGCCGCAGCGAGCTTAGGGCTTAGTTTCTATCTTAGTAAGTGTAGCTGCTCATCTTTAGCCACTCTCGCTCTAATAGCATATTTTCTAAACAATCCGTAGAACTCCTTGAACGTCTGCCGGTTCTGGTTGATCTTGTCCAGTTGTTCGCGGGCCGTCTTCTTCCGGAAGGGGTCTCCGAAACGCTAGTCCAGCGCCTTAATAGCGTCGTCGGCAGTTACTTCTTCTAGGTCTGCTACTAGCGAAAAAGCTTTACCTTCCAATCGCGATTCCAGGTACGCCAATCTATTCTCTTTGCTGCTCGATGCGTGATCGCGGCTTATCTTATTCTTGATCTTCTTCTTAAATGCCTCCTACGCTTTAGGGTCTCCGCTACCAAAAACAGGTAGGTCCGGCAGTAGCGTTATCGTAGTGCTACCTTAACTATAGGCCGCCAGTAAGGCGGTCTCTGCGTAGGCTTCCTGCCGCAGTAGCGGCGACTTCGCTGCTTCTATATTAGCTATTTGATGCTTTAGCGCCTTCAGCTACGCCAATCGATTCGCCGCCTGGTTTTCTAACACGTCGATAATAGTTTCTGCCGATTCCTTCTCGGCCCTTACCGCTTTAGCTTCTTCTCTTAGTTGTCTGTTCTCTTCTAGCGTTCTGTAGAACAGCGTCTCAATAAGGTCTATACCATCGTAGACCTTTCCTATCCCATTCTCGTTTACATAGTCCTTAAGTTCCTCGAGCGTGCAGTCGTAGATTTTCTTGTATTCGCTTATTCGTTCCTTAATCTCTGCAGTCTCTTCTAAAGTAAAACCGCTAATAATGATCTTATTATCAATAACACTGGAGCGCCTACTCGCTCTGTTAGCCTTTCCTTTTCTGCTTCTGCTGCGGCCTGTAACGCCGCTCTCTACCGCTAAGAAGCCTTCTATCTTCTTACAGTGCCTTTGGGGGTTGTTGTTTTGGTGTATATGTAGGTGCGCGTGCGTTATTCGGGCTTCCAGATAGTTCGACGGGTCCTTTCGCGCAGCGCGGTGTTAGTGTAGAGAGTGAGTTCAAGATATAATAATCCGGGCACGCAGATATAATTTAATACGGCCTTTTTGATAACTATATCTTAAACTAAGGAGGGAAAGGAATCTATCTGGTGGTGGTGGTAGGCTTTCGTAGTGGTGGTGCCAAGGCCCGGCTCGGTCCGTTCCGGAACCTAAATCCCGGAAGGGGGGCCGAGCCAAAATCCAGGGTCCACCCTATCAATCTGTCCCACCTCTTTCCACCGCCGCAACATTGGCCACTTTAGACTGACTATCAGTCTAAGGGTGAGCTGCTGTGCTAAGCTTTCTACTAATTCCGAGAGCTTGGTTAATAGCTTTCTATACGTCGGCGGTGAATTGAGGACCCCTATCCGTAATAATAGTGTCCGGCAGGCTATAGTGCTTCTATACGTATTGAATCAACATCCGTACGGTCTCTTCCGCAGTAGTTCCTTCGTCTCTCGCTCGGCAGAGGATAAAGTAGCGTTCCTTGCTTAGTTGGTCCACTACGTTCAGCGTAGCGTTATATCTATCAGAGTCTAGCAGGCCGGTTACGAAGTCTATCGTAATGTGTTGCTACGGTTTCTTAGGGATTGGAAGTAGCTTTAGCAGACCGGCCGGAAGACCGTAACGTGGCTTCGCGGCCCGGCACGCGTAGCAATTGCCGATAAACCGGTAGATCCGCTCGTAGATTCGCGGAAACTAGTAGATCGTTCTTACTGCCTGCATCGTCTTCTTCGCGCCTGCGTAGCCTACATCTACAGAGCTATAGACCAGCTGGATAACCTCTGTAATTAGTTCTTCTGGAACTATCAGCCTCCCTGAACCGGTTTTGCCGAGTTTCTGTTGCTGGTTAAGCTGCTCCACCTTTTCGTAGAGAGTCTTTTCCTTAGGCGCCGGTTCTACTGCGCAGACCCCTACCTCTTTCAACACCTCTGCGTCTACTATCCGCTCGGTCAACACCTTCTGGAACATGTTCAGATCTTCTTTCGCGCGGCTGGTCTTTCCTTCTCTTCTCGTTAGTGCGTTAGCGTTTCCGTTTTGAGCTCCGGGTCGATAGGTGATCTTAAAGTCGAACCCGGATAAGTAGGCAGCCTACCGTGCTTAACGTCGTAAGAGCTTCTGCGTCTTTATAAAGTAGGTCAGCGACTGGTAGTCTGTAAGGACCTGGACTGTGCTTTTTTCAGCTATAAGCTCTGGCTTCCACTCCTCGAACGCCTGTATAACAGCTAGCAGTTCTTTATCGTAGATTGCGTAGTTCCGTTCGGCCTCCGTTATGGACTTGCTAAAGAAAGCCACTGGATAGAGGGTCTCTTCGTTGTCGGCGTATTGAGAAAGGACCCCTGCCGTAACTGTGTCGGAAGCGTCCGTTTCTATATAGATCGTCTTTTCCGGCCGGAAGTGTGCCAGAACCGGCGCCGAGCCTACTGCTTCTTTTAGCCGGTTAAAGGCCTCTGTGCACTTCTTATTCTATAGGCCGGCGGCCTCTTTCTTTAGTGCTTCGTTTAGGGGTCTCGCAATCTTGCTAAAGTCCTTAATAAACCGTCGATAGTAGCTGTAGAATCCGAGAAACGCTCTGATTTGCGTAGTGTTTCCGGATTTCGGTTGCTTCCATTCCGCTACAGCGGCGACCTTTAAGGGGTCCATCTAGATCCCTTCTCTTCTGACGATAAGACCGAGGTATTTGACCTTAGTCTAATAGAACTCGCTCTTAATCGTGTCCGCGTTTAATCCTACTTCGCAGAGTCTCTTTAGCACCCTCTCGACGTAGTCCGTGTGCTGATCTCTCGTTCCGTCCGTGTAGATAAGAATGTCGTCCAAATAGATAGATACGAACCGTTTTAGCATATCTATAAAGGTATAGTTTATAAAGCGTTGCCACACTGCCGGCGCGTTGGTGAGCCCGAAAGGCATTACCAACTACTTGAAATTGCCTATGCGCGTAGCGAATGTCGTAAGGTCTTCCGTTTGTCCTTCTTTATTCCTTAATCGATAGAATGCTTGGCGAATATCCAGCTTGCTGAACTACTTAGCCTTAGCCACTCGTTGTATAGTTTTATCGATTAGAGGTAGCGGATACACATCTCTCTTAGTGACCTCGTTAAGGCCTCGGTAGTCTATACACAGTCGGAGACCACCTCCGGGCTTCTGTACGAAAAGAATTGGTAACGCATATTCTGCTAAGCTTGGCGTAATAAACTTCTTCGCCAGGTTTTCTCGAACAAACACCTCTACCTAGTCCAGCTCCGCCGGCGACAGTCGTCTTAGGGGCCCGGTTCTTGGCAGCGTAGCCCCTTCTTTTAGTCGGATCTTGTTGTTATATTCCGGTCGGTGGAGCAGCAATAGGTTGGAATTGGCTTTTAAGAAGACGTTAGCGTAACTATAGAGCTCGTTTGGCAGCATCCCTAGTAGATCCACTTCTTCTTCTGCTATTATCTTCTAGTAGTCTTCGATGTCTTTTATTAAGATAGCGTAAATCTCGTTGTCCGGTGACTTCGCGAGGGTCGATAAAGCTTCTGAGCTTATTATTCCGATCGTAGGCGCAGGCTCGGTAGAGGTAGGCAGAGCCGTTTCGCCGCTGGTCGCCTCTGATCTTGCTGTCGCGGCTGCGACCGATTCGGTAGTAACGGCGCTGTTACCTTGGGTTTTGAATCTGATCGTTCCTTCCTCTACGTCAATAATAGTCTTCTGGTTCTTTATCTATTTCTGCCCTATAATGATGTCAAATCGTCCGAGATCTATAATCCGGAACGTCGCTTCCGTAGTTCGACCAGCTAGTGTAGTCCTTAATGGCACGTAGTGCGTAAAGTTTTCCGTGTCTTGTCCGTTATATGCCGAAATCCGCGTTAGCGACGCTATCTCTACAGGATAGCCGTATCCCTTCGTTAGTTTTTGAACTAGTCGGTGGTGGATCGCCGCTCTGATAAGGGCTCCAGTATCAATGAATGCTTTCAGCTAGAGGGGTCTACGCGACTTCTTAACGGGGTGGATCGTAATAGGAAGAATAATCGCCGTTTCCGTATTCACTTCTACGGCTGCCGAGAGCGGATCGCTGCAGCTGTTAATACTTTCTTCTCGTGTCGATTCGCTCTAGTGTAGTGCCCTGTCTTCTACGCTAGATAGGGGACCTATCCTTCTAGCTGGTCTTTTCCCAGGATTCGCAGTAGCACTCCACTGTCTACACTGTTAGTGTCGTTCGGAGCCGGTTCCATAGCTTGTATAGTCTTTCTCAGTAGCTGCGGCTGCTTTACAATACGATACTCCTGCTTCTGCTAGGCCGTTGCTTGGCATCTCGTAGCGATATAGCCCGGCTTTCCGCATGCGTAACAGGTGGGGACGAACGACGAACGCTGTGACGAATAAGGTGGCTGCTAGGGTGCTCTCCGGAAAGGCGCAGGGGGTTGTGTTGTCTGCGTTATTAACGGCTTCTGGTTTGATTCGCGTAATTTTGCGTAAGCGCTCAAGTTTCTCGCAGTGACTCTCGCTCGGTGCACGAAGCCCTTAGGGTCTTCGTCTTCCACCGACGCTATAGCGGCGGCCAGTTTAGGGTTTAGCTTCTGCCTTAGTAGGTAGAGCTGCTTATCTTCCGCTACTCGGGCCCTAATCGCATATTTCCTGAACAATCCGTAGAACTCCTCGAACGTCTGCCGGTTCTGGTTGATCTTGTCCAGCTGCTTACAGGCCGTCTTCTTCCTAAAGGGGTCTCCGAAGCGTTAATCCAGCGCTTTGATCGCTTCTTTAGCAGTTACCTCTTCCAGGTCCGCTACTAGCAAAAAAGCTTCACCTTCTAATCGCGATTCTAGGTACGCTAATCTATCTCCAGCGCTGTTTCCGGCATAGTCTCGATCTATCTTGTTCTTTATCTTCTTCTTAAATGCTTCCCAATTCTTAGGATCTCCGCCTCTAAACGCTAGTGGATCTAGTAGTAACGTTATTAACGTGCCGCCTTGACTGTAGGCCGCCGGTAAGGCAGTCTCTGATCCGGGCACGCAGATATGATTCAATACAGCCTTTTTGATAACTATATCTCGAACTGAGGAGGGAAAGGAGTCTATATAGTAGTAGTAGTAGGCTTTCGTGGTAGTAGTGCCAAGGCCCGGCTCGGCCCGGAAGGTCCGAGCCGAAATTCTAAGGGTCCACCCTATTACTTAGTCCCGCCCCTTTCTGCCGCCGTAACACCACCCCCCTCCCTTACTAGCGGTCGCCCTTGACTGCTTAGTTACCCTATCTATCCGAAAATCCCCCCTCTTTTTTTTTTTTGATTCGTCGTCTCCTTCTCGAAAATCCCCTCTAATGCTAATGTTACCTTTTTTGTCTTCTATTAAAAACAACGTTCTCTTTATCGCTTCATCAATTTCTTACGTTATCGCCGTCTGAAGTCCTTTACTTAACGTCTATCTGATCCGTGCGCCTAATCCGTGCTATCTGATCTGAGCCGTAGGTTACCTAAGCTGCAGCGTAGCTGGTCTGTGCGCCGGCGCGGAGGTCTATATAGATCTTTCCGCGGCTCTATCTCTTCTTCTTCTTCTTACTCTACTAAGGCCCTTACCTACTGCAAGGTCGGCGGCGCTGGCACGCTACGGCGTCGGCAAGCTGCCTGCGGAACCGGCAGTGGGTGGTGGCTGCGTCGAAGACCTCCCTGAGGCGACCGTTACGATCGTCTTTATCGGCTTCTGCGCCGATAGAGCGGACGCGGCTTTCTTCTTCTTTCTTCCGCATTGTCGACATTAGAGCTACGCTGGTTTCGGCTTTTCCGGGTTCCGTACGTAGAACTCTCTTAGCAGCTCCACCAAATTCCGCAGGTTCTCGATTAGATACTATTTATAATCTTCCGGCCACCCCTTCTACAAGATCCTCGCTTTAATGGACCCCCTTATCTTCTTTACGTCTATTACATCTTCTACCTCCTACTCTTCTTCCTTACCGTCTATCTCGATTAACAGGGGTTCGGCGAACCCCTGTCGTAGCAGACCGTTTTCAGGGTCCAAGCTTAGTAGATCTAAATAGAAAACGTTGTAGATCCGGAACGATTTCGGTAGCTAGAGCCGATAAGTTACCGGCGATCTCTTTTCCACTATCTTCAACAGACCTACATAGCGCGGATTGAGCTTCGCGTTGCCTTTCAGCCTCAGGTTTCGCGTGTTGAGCCAGACCTTTTGACCTTCCTTAAATTCTATCGGCGACCGCTTTCTATTAGTTCGAGTAACTATCTTCTTCTAAGCCGATTCCATCGCTTCTTTCACCACTTTGATCGCTTCTTCTATCTGAGATCGGAGCGCTTCCGCCGCCGCGGCGGCTACTCTCTTTGACGACGTAGTAGTAGTAGTGGAAAGCTCTGGCGAGCCGGCGTCGCTCGGCGGCTGGAAACTTATCTTCGGGAGGTAACCGTAAGTTATCTCGAACAGCGCCAGTAACGTGGCTTCTAACCGTACTGAGATGGCGCAGAACTCAGCTATCGGCAGCATCTCGACCCACTTTCCTTAATAGTAGCTGCAGAAGATTCGTAGATATTTTTCTATCTTACGGTTGGCCACTTTAGACTAACTATCGGTCTGAGGGTAAGCTGCTGTGCTGAGCTTTCCACTAATTCCGAGAGCTTGGTTAATGGCTTTCTATACGTCGGCAGTGAATTGAGGCCCCCTATCCGTAGTGATAGTGTCCGGCAGACCGTAGTGTTTCTATACGTGCTTAATCAACATTTATGCGGTCTCTTCTGCAGTGGTTCCTTCGTCTTTCGCTCGGCATGGGATAAAGTAGCGTTCCTTGCTTAGTCGGTCCACTACGTTTAGCATACCGTTATATCTATTAGAGTCCGGCAGGCCGGTTACGAAGTCTATCGTAATGTGTTGCTACGGTTTCTCGGGGATCGGAAGTGGCTTTAGCAGACCGGCCGGAAGACCGTAACGTGGCTTCGCGGCCCGGCACGCGTAGCAATTGCCGATAAACCGGTAGATCCGCTCGTAGATTCGCGGAAACCAGTAGATCGTCCTTATAGCTTCTATCGTTTTCTTTAATCCTGCGTAACTAACGTCCTTAGAGCTATAGACCAATTGGATAACCTCTGTAACCAGTTCTTCCAGAACTATTAGCCTCCCTGAACCGGTTTTGCCGAGTTTCTGTTGCTGGTTAAGCTGCTCTACCTTTTCGTAGAGAGTCTTTTCCTTAGGCGCCGGTTCTACCGCGCAGACCCCTACCTCTTTTAACACCTCTGCGTCTACTATTTGTTCGGTTAGCACCTTCTGAAACATGTTCGGATCTTCCTTCGCGCAGCTAGTCTTCCCTTCTCTTCGCGTTAGCGCATTAGCCTTTCCGTTTTAAGCCCCTGGTCGATAGGTAATCTTGAAATTGAACCCGGACAAGTAGGCGGCCCACTGTGCTTAACGTCGTAAGAGCTTCTGCGTCTTTATAAAGTAGGTCAGCGACTGGTGGTCCGTAAGAACCTGGACCGTGCTCTTTCTAGCTATAAACTCTGGCTTCCACTCCTCGAACGCCTGTATAATAGCTAGCAGTTCTTTATCGTAGATTGCGTAGTTCCGTTCGGCCTCTGTTATAGACTTGCTAAAGAAAGCTACTGAATAGAGGGTCTCTTCGTCGTTAGCGTATTAAGAAAGGACCCCTGCCGTAACTGTGTCGGAAGCGTCTGTCTCTACGTAGATCGTCTTTTCCCGTCTAAAGTGCGCTAACACTGGCGCTAAGGCCACTGCCTCCTTCAGTTAGTTGAAAGCTTCCGTACACTTCTTATTCTATAGGCTAGCGGCCTCTTTCTTTAGTGCTTCGTTCAGGGGTCTCGCGATCTTGCTCAAGTCTTTAATAAACCTTAGATAGTGATCCGACTAAGGTAGACTCTAGGTCAATACCCGTCTTTGATAACTATATCTAAGGCTGGAGAGGGAAGAATCTACGTACAAGCGGAGGTGGAGGTATTTGAGTGTGCGCCAAGCCTGGCCCTGCCAAGCCTAGCTGCCAGCTGTCTACATCCACATCCGTATTAGATAGTAGCTGCAGAATCCAAGAAACGCTCTGATCTGCGTAGTGTTTCCGGATTTTGGCTGTTTCTATTCTGCAACGGCAGCGACCTTTGATAGGTCTATACGAATTCCGTCTCTTCCGACAATAAGACTAAGATACTTAACCTCGGTTTGATAGAACTCGCTCTTCTTCGTGTCTACGTTTAACCCGACCTCGCGGAGCCTCTTTAACACTCTCTCGATGTGGTCCGTGTGTTGTTCTCTCGTTCCGTCCGTAT
The DNA here is from genome assembly GCA_016165855.1 of Pseudocercospora ulei. Lineage (NCBI taxonomy): Eukaryota > Fungi > Ascomycota > Dothideomycetes > Mycosphaerellales > Mycosphaerellaceae > Pseudocercospora > Pseudocercospora ulei. The sequence continues at coordinate 4,592,612 of JACWNB010000003.1, forward strand.
AGATAAGAATGTCGTCCAAATAGACGGACACGAACCGTTCTAGCATGTCTATAAAGGTGTAGTTTATAAAGCGTTGCTACACTGCCGGCGCGTTGGTGAGTCCGAAAGGCATTACCAACCACTTAAAATTGCCTATACGCGTCGCGAACGTCGTAAGGTCTTCTGTTTGCCCTTCTTCGTTTCTTAGTCGATAGAACGCTTAGCGGATGTCCAGCTTGCTAAACTACTTAGCCTTTGTTACGCGCTGTATAGTCTTATCTATCAGTAGCAGTAGGTATACGTCTCTCTTAGTGACCTTGTTAAGGCCTCGATAGTCCACGCAGAGTCGCAGACCACCCCCTAGTTTCCTTACGAAAAGAATCGGTAACGCATATTTGGCAGAACTCGGCGTAATAAACTTCTTCGCTAGATTTTCGCGAACGAACACCTCTACCTAGTCTAGTTCCGCCGGCGACAGTCGTCTTAGGGGCTCGGTTCTTGGCAGTGTAGCTCCCTCTTTTAGTCAGATCTTGTTGTCGTATTCCAGCCGGTGGAGCGGCAGGAGGTTGGAGTCGGCTTTTGAGAACACGTTAGCGTAACCGTAGAGCTCGTTTGGCAACACCTCCAGTAGGTTCACTTCTTCTTCTGCTATTATCTTCCTGTAGTCTTCGATGTCCTTTATAGAGATAGCGTAGATCTTATTGTCCGGCGACTTCGCGAGGGTTATTATAGCTTCTAAACTCATTATTCTGACAGTGGCCAGGGGTTCGGAACGATCGGACGGAGCCTCTTTCGCAGACTCTGTAGCTTTCGGCTCGTCGGCGGCGGTTGCAGTAGCGGCCGTTCCGATAGTCCCTGCTCTGCTACCCGGGGTTTTGAATCCTATCGTGCCTTTATCTACGTTAATAATAGTCTTCTGGTTCGTTATCCATTTCTGCCCTATAATAATGTCGAACCTTCCGAGATCCATAATCCGGAACGTTGCTTCCGTAGTGCGACCAGCTAGTGTGGTCCTTAATAGCACGTAGTGCGTAATGCTTTCCGTGTCTTGTCCGTTATAAGCCGAAATCCGCGTTGGCAACGCTATCTCCACCGGATAGCCGTATCCTTTTATCAGCTTTTGAACCAATCGATAGTGGACAGCCGCACTGATAAGGGCCCCCGTGTCGATAAAAGCCCTTAGCTGAAGTGGTTTGCTCGATCCGTCAAGGGGGTGAACAGTGATTAGAAGGATAATAGCTGTTTCCGTGTTCACTTCTACCGCTGCTAAGAGCGGATCACTGCAGCTGTTGATGCTCTTGTCTCTCTGTAACGTAGCTCTTCTTAGTGCCCTGTCTTCTACGCTGGATAGGGGGCCTATCCTTCCCGCTGGTCTTTTCCTAGGATTCTTAATTGCACCCCCCCGTCCACACTGTCAGTATCGTTCGGCGCCGGTTCGATGGCTTGAATAGTCTTTCTCGGTGGCTGCAGCTGTAGCTGCTTTGTAGCGCAATACTCCTGCTTCTGCTAGGCCGTTGCTTGGCATCTCGTAGCGATATAGCTAGGCTTTCTATACACATAGCAGGTGGGGACGAACGATGAACGCTGCGAACTAGATGGCTGCTAGTGGCGTTGTCGGAAGGGCGCAGGGGCTCTTGTCGGCTGCGCCGACAGCGACGGCTTCTAAATTAGTTTACGTATCGTCGGTTTTCCGTACGCGTTCAAGTTTCTGGCAGTGACTCTCGCTTAGTGCACGAAGCTCTTAAGGTCTTCGTCTTCTACCGACGCTATAGCAGCGGCCAGTTCAGGGTTCAGCTTCTGCCTTAGTAGGTAGAGCTGCTTATCTTCCGCTACTTGAACAATCTGTAGAACTCCTCGAACGTCTGCCGGTTCTGGTTGATCTTGTCTAGCTGCTTACGGGCCGTCTTCTTCCTAAAGGGGTCTCCGAAGCGTTAATCCAGCGCTTTAATCGCTTCTTTAGCGGTTACCTCTTCCAGGTCCGCTATTAGCGAAAAAGCTTTACCTTCTAATCGCGATTCCAGGTACGCCAATCTATCTCCGGCGCTGTTTCCGGCATAGTCTCAATCTATCTTGTTCTTTATCTTTTTCTTAAACGCTTCCCAATCCTTAGGATCTCTGCCTCTAAACGCCAGTGGATCCGGTAGTGACGTTATCAACGTGCTGCCTTAACTGTAGGCCGCTAGTAAGGTAGTCTCTGCTTGTTCTTCTCGATGCGGTGGCAGCGACGACTTTGCTGCTTCTATATTAGCTAGTTGATCCTTTAGCGCCTTCAGTTGCGCCAGTCTATTCGCCGCCTGGTTCTCTAACACGTCGATAATAGTTTCTGCCGATTCCTTTTCGGCCCTTACCGCTTTAGTTTCTTCTCTTAGTTGTCTGTTCTCTTCCAGCGTTCTGTAAAATAGCATCTCGATAAGGTCTATGCCGTCGTAGACCTTTCCTATCCTATTCTCGTTTACATAGTCCTTAAGTTCCTCGAGCGTGCAGTCGTAGCTTTTCTTGTATTCGCTTATTCGTTCCTTAATCTCTGCAGTCTCTTCTGCCGTAAAACCGCTAATAATAATCTTATTATTAATGACACTGGAGTGCCTACTCGCTCTGTTAGTCTTTCTCTTACCGCGGCGGCCTGTTACGCTGCTCTCTACCGTCGAGAAGCCTTCCATCTTCTTACAGTGCCTGGGGTTTGTTGTTGTTGGTATGTGTGTGTGCACATGCGTTATTCGAGCGTCCGGATGGTTCGACGGGCCCTTTCGCGCAGCGCGGGGTTTGTGTAGAGAGTGAGTTCGAGATATAATAATCCGGGCACGCAGATATAATTTAATACAGTCTTTTTAATAACTATATCTCGAACTGAGGAGGGAAAGGAGTCTATGTAGTGGTAGTGGTAGGCTTTCGTAGTAGTGGTGCCAAGGCCCAGCTTGGCCCGGAAGGGCCGAGCCGAAATTCTAAGGGTCTACCCTATTACTCAGTCCCACCCCTTTCTGCTGCTGTAACAGTCTCTGCTTGTTCTTCTCAACGCAGTGGCGGCGCCGACGACCTCGCTGCTTCCCTCTCCTCTAGCTAAGCCTTTATCGCTTTTAACTGTGCCAGTCGGTTTGCCGCTTGGTTTTCCAGCACATTTATAATAGTCTCGGCCGATTCCTTCTCGGCTCTTACCGTCTCTACTTCCTCTTTTAGCTGTCTGTTCTCTTCTAGCGTTCTGTAGAACAGCGTCTTAATAAGGGCTATACTATCGTAGACCTTTCCTATCCTATTCTCGTTTATATAGTCTTCCAGTTCCTCGATCGTGCAGTCGTAGATCTTCCTATATTCGGCTATTCGTTCCTTGACCTCAGCGGTCTCTTCCGCTGTAAAACCGCTAATAACGATCTTATTGTCAATTACACTAGAGCGCCTACTCGCTCTGTTAGCCTTTCCTTTTCTGCTTCTGCTACAGCCTATAACGCTGCCCTCTACCGTCGAGAAGCCTTCCATCTTCTTACAGTGCTGGGTTTGGTGTTTTTGGTGTGTGCGCGTATGTTATTTGGGTGTCCGGATAGTTCGACGGGCCCTTTCGCGCAGCGCGGGGTTTGTTGTAGTAAGTGAGTTCGAGATATAATGATCTGGGCACGTAGATATAATTCAATACGGTCTTTTTGATAACTAGATCTCGAGCTAAGGAGGGAAAGGAATCTATGTAGTGGTGGACGAGACCTTTGGGGGGAGTGGCGTGCTAAGGCCCGGCTCGGTCCGGAAGGGCCGAGCCAAAATTCCAAGGGTCCACCCTATTATCTAGTCCCACCCCTTTCTGCCGCTGTAACATTACAGAAGAAAAGACAGACGAAGCAAAGGAGGGCATAGCCGGCTATAAGGAGCTATACGCCTGCATACTCGACGAACTTAAGGAACACCTAGCAGAACACGGGTCCGGAAAGGTATACAATACTATTAACTTTATTGAGAAGATGTTTTACAAGAAAATAGAAGAGAACAAGCAGCTAAGAGAGGAGATAGAAGCAGTAATAGCCGAGAAGGAATCGGCAGAAACCACTATTAAAGTGTTAAAGAACTAAGCAGCGATACGACTAGCGCAACTGAAAATGCTAAGGGCTTAGTTAGCTAACGCCGCAGTAGCAACGTTGTTAGCACTGCTGCTACTATAAGAAGACTAAGTAGGAAGTGCCTCTACTACTGCCTATAGTTAAGGTAGTACTTTAATAACATTACTGCCTAATCTACTAGCCTTTAGGGATAGAGACCCTAAAGCCTAGGAAGCATTTAAGAAGAAGATAAGGAACAAGATAAGTCGCAATTACGTAGCAAGCAGCGAAGAAGACAGGCTAGCCTATCTAGAGGCGCGACTAGAGAGTAAAGCGTTCTCGCTAGTAGCAGACCTAGAAGATATAACCGCCAACGAAGCTATTAAAGCCCTAGACTAACGCTTTGGAGACCCTTTCTACAAGAAGACGGCCTGCAAGCAACTAGACAAGATTAGCTAAAACTGGCTAACATTTAAGGAATTTTACAGACTGTTTAGGAAATATGCTATTAGAGCTAAAGTGTCTAAGGATAAACAGTTACACTTACTAAGGCAGAAGTTAAACCCTAAACTAGCCAGAGCTATAGCTTTGGTAGAAGACGAAGACCCCGAAAGCTTTGTATACTAGGCAAGAGTTACTGCTAGAAACGTAAACGTGTACAGGAAATCGGCAGTATGCGAACCGAATTAGAGATCGTCGTTAACGTAGACAACGCGACCCTTAGCCTCCTTCCGACGAGGCCCCTAGCAGCTATCTTTTTCACTGCGTCTGCCGTTTGTCCCTACTTGTTACCTATATAGAAAACCCAGTTATATCGCTACTAGATACTAAGCGACGACTTAGCAGAAGCAGAAATACTGTACTGCAAAGCCGCCGCCGCCGAGGAAGACTATCTAAGCTATAGAGCCAGCGCCGAACGATACAGACAGTGTAGACAGTAGGGTGCCGTTAAGAACTTTAGGAAAAGATTAGCTAGACGGATAGGCCCCCTACCTAGCATTAACAATAGGGCACTGCTACGAACCGCATCGCTAGAAGAAGGAGAGAGTATTAACAGCTGTAACGATCCGCTCTTAGCAGCAGTAGAAGCAAATATAGAGACTGCTATTATCCTTCTAATTACAATCTACCCTCTCGAGAGCTTACACTGCCCCCTCTAATTAAAAGCCTTTATTAACACAGGAGCACTTATCGGCGTAGCGATCCACTATCAAATAGTTTATAAACTAACGAAGGGATATAGCTATCTAGTAGAGCTAGCGTCGCCGACGCAAATTTCGGCGTATAACAGACAAGACACAGAGAGCATTACGCATTATATGCCGTTAAAGACTACCCTAGCTAGTCGCACTACAGAAGCAACGTTCCGAATTATAGACATCAGACAGTTTAATATTATTATAGGGCAGAAATAGATAAAGAACTAGAAAGCCGTTATTAATATAGGTAAAGGTGCACTAGAGTTCAAAACCTAGCAGAACGGCACTGCTGCTATCGAATTAGCTACTGTCGCTACTGCAAAACCAAACGTCGCAGCTACTAACGCAATTCCGGCCGACCGTTCTGATCCCCTAGATACCGTTAGAAAAATAAGCTTAGAAGCCCTAACGACTCTCGCAAAGTCGCTAGAGAATAGGATCTACACTATCTTAATAAAAGACATCGAAGATTACTAAAAGATAATAGCAGAAGAAGAAGTAGACCTGCTAGAGAAGTTACCGAAAGAGCTCTATAGCTACGCTAACGTGTTCTTAAAAGTCGACTCTAACCTCCTACTGCTCTATCGACTAGAATACGATAACAAGATCCGACTAAAAGAAGGAGCTGCGCTACTAAGAACTGAACCCCTAAGACGACTATCGCCGGCCGAGATAGACTAAGTAGAAATGTTTGTTTGGGAAAACCTAGTAAAGAAGTTTATTACACTAAGCTCTGCTAAGTATACGTTGCTAATCCTTTTCGTACAGAAACCCGGAGGAGGCCTCTGGCTGTACGTAGACTACCGAGACCTTAACAAGGTTACTAAGAGAGACGTATACCCGCTGCTGCTAATCGATAAGACTATACAATAGGTAGCAAAAGCTAAGTAGTTCAGCAAGCTAGACATTCGCTGAGCGTTCTATTAACTAAGGAACGAAGAAGGATAGATAAAGACCTTACGACGTTCGCTATACATATAGGCAACTTTAAGTAGCTAGTTATGCCTTTCGGACTGTTAGGGGACGCCGCCCTGCCAGGTCCTGTACCTAAACTGGCTGTCGCCCTAAGGATTGCGACTTAGCGGCGCCAGCACAACCCTACCCTCTGTACGGAGTTAATAACACGACCCTACCCCTATACAGAAGGAGAATCCTATAGTCCTATACAGAGGGAAATGGCCGCCCCTCTATAGATAGGGAAATCTCTGCATTCCTATACAGAAGGAAACTCCTAGTTCTCTGTATAGAGCGAAACCCCTATACTCCTATATAGAGGGAAATTGCTAGCTTAGCTTCGTAGGTACAAATTATACAGCAGCGGACGACGAAGGAACTGCCTATTAGTTCCTTTATATAGATACCTAGCTTTAAGTTTCTGAACCAAGATTCTTAAACCCTTATATTAGGAACTAATCTTACTGTCGTTAACTATAGTAATACAACGAAGATAGACAGCGACATCCCTATAGAACCTACGACTATGCAGGATTAGATGCACTGTATATACAAGGAGCTGCTGGCATGCAAGACCTAGCTCGAAGACCAAGTAGGCTACTAGGCCTTAATAATTTCCTAACAGGAACAGGAGCTCCAACAGCTTAGGGCGTCTAGTTGCGACCTGACCCCTATAACGATAACGAACACGACGGCCTACACTGCAGTCCCTAAGAGCAAACTCCCTAACGTTACTACCTACGATAGTAAGGCTCCGGCTAAGTACCCCTCCTAGGCTGCCCAGATACGCTCTAAGCTTCTAGTCGACTTAGGAGCATACCTAACTAAGCTAGACAAGGTAGTATATCTCTTTAGGAGGTTAAAGGGCAGGGCAGCAGCACGAATTCTGCTATACTATAAGACGGCTATTGCTAACCCAGCAATAGTAACTACGACAATGCTCTAGGCAGCTCTCGATAGGAGCTATAAGGACCTAGACTGCGAAAGCCGAGCACTCCCATAGGTCAATACGATAAAGCAAGGATGTAAGACCATACGAGAGTTCCTTACAGAATACGATTAGATCCTAGTAGAGGCAGGAGGACTCTAATAGGAGGACAGGGTAAATATTACTACCTTAAAGGTAGGTCTCTCTAAGGAGATTATTATAGGACTAGTAGGCGTAATGCAACCAGCCTTGTACGAGGTGTTCTGTAATCTCCTTAGGATAATCGACGACTAACAGTGTAGGCTCGGACGGATAAGCTGCGCCTATAAGATACGACAGCCTATCTATTAGTAGCAGGACGCTATAGACTAGGAACTAACAGCGACAACGAGAGTAGCAGCAGCTGTTACTGTACAGCCAAGGGCCGGCGCCAAAAGGGCGCAGTAGGTAGATATAGCTACCCTCGACAAGAGAAGAGCAGAAGGGAGCTGCTACTAGTATAGCAAGATAGGGTATATTGTACAGAATTGCAGGCTTTTGCTAGCAGAGAGACCTAGGGGACGGCCGACCACTGCAAGGGTAGCAACTGCGGCGCCCCAATACGAGATCTAAGAGTTCCCCTTAGACGACAACAAGTCGGGAAAAGAATAGCCTCTAGGCGAAGGCTTAGCTGGAGGTATATATAAGATAGATTGCCAAATCAAAGCACTACTTAGCTATCTTTTAACAGCAACTATATAACAACTACGCCGTTTATCGTACGACCTACGCTAAACAGGACTGCTACAGTGCAGATGCTAATTAATACAGGATGTTTAGTATACAGAGTAATTAGCGAAGACTTCGTATAGAGACACTATATTAAGACGACCCCTACTATACCTGTATATATACTAGGCATTACTAGGCAGGGACCAGACATTACCTATATAGTAAAAGTAACGATAGAGCTGCAAGGACACTACGAGCAGAACTTATACCTCTACATGGTATAGGACAAGTTAGGGTATAACCTTATACTAGGGAAGCTTTAGATAGAGCGCTAGCAGGGCAAGCTAGACGTCAGACGAGGATGCCTGTACCTAGCAGCGACGAAGCAGAGGCTCCAAGACTAAGGAAGGGTTCTGTAGGGCGGCAATGCCAAGGCCGAAACTTATAATAATGCCGAGGTTAACACTGCAACTACAGACATTAAAAAGGCTTTAGTGCCTAAGAAAGCGACGGACCCCTATACAAAGCTCCTATCGGAATACGCAGAATACCTAGACCTCTTTAAGCCAAAATTAGCGTCGAAACTGCCTCTATACTAAGGAGAAGGAATTGACTACGACATCTAGCTAGAGCCCTGTCTAGATAGGAGTCTGCCTAAAGTAGTGTACGGCCTGCTATACAGCATGTCCTCTAGAGAACTCCTAGTACTACGCAAGACACTGGACGACTTACTTGCTAAAGGTTTTATTCCCGTAAGTACATTATCTGCAGGAGCCCTAATACTGTTTGTCTATAAAGAAGGCAAGGCCGGCTTGCGTTTTTGCATAGACTATAGAGGCATTAACACAACTACTAAGAAAGACTAGTACCCCCTGCCCCTTATTAAAGAGACCCTTAGACGGATTAGCTAGGCAAAGTAGTTTACTAAGCTTAACATAGTCTCGGCCTTCTATAAGATACAGGTTAAGGAAGGCTATAAATAGATAACCGCCTCCTGTACAAGATATAGTCTTTTCGAGTAGCTTATTACCTCCTTTAGCCTTGCTAACGCACTGGCTACCTTCTAGAGGTACGTTAACAGGTCCCTGCAAGGGCTACTAGAGGACATCTGCTCTACGTACCTTAACGATATACTAGTATTTACAGACGGCACCTATACAGACTACGTACAGGACGTTAATGTTGCGGCGGTGGAAAGAGGTAGGACAGATTGATAGGGTGGACCCTGGAATTTCGGCTCGGCCCGTCCGGGCCGAGCAGGGCCTTGGCACTACCACTACGAAAGTCCTCCACCACTACCCTATAGATTCCTTTCCCTCCTCAGTTTGAGATATAGTCTTTAAAAAGGCTGTATAGAATTATATCTGCGTGCCCGGATTATTATATCTCGAACTCACTTACTACACCAACCCTGCGCTGCGCGAAAGGGCCCGTCGAACTATCCGGAAACCCGAATAACGCACGCGCACCCACCAAACCAAACAACAACCCCCAAGGCACTGTAAGAAGATAGAAAGCTTCTTAGCGGTAGAGAGCGGCGTAACAGGCTGCAGCAGAAAGAGAAAGACTGACAGACCGAGGGATAGGCGTACCAGCATTCTCGACGATGGAACGACCAACGAAGGCCTTACAGAAGAAGAGGTAGATAAAGCAAAAAAAGGCATAGAGGGCTACGCCGAACTGTACGGACGCACGCCGGATAAGATAGGAGAATATCTTACAGAGCACGGAGCTAAGAAGGTGTTTAACATCATTACCTTTATAGAAAAGAGGTTCTATAGGAACGTGGAAGAAAACAGACAGTTAAGGAAGGAAGTAGAGACGGTAAGGGCCGAGAAGGAATCGGCAAAAGCCATTATTAACGTAGACGAAGGCACGATAGGGTTCAAAACCCTGGGCAACGCCACCGCCGCCACTGAGCCGAAAGCTACGGAGTCCGCTAAAGAGGCTCTGTCCGATCGTTCTGAACCCCTGGTCGCGGCCGGAATAATGAGTTCAGAAGCCATAACGACCCTCGCGAAGTCGCTGGACACTGAGATCTACGCCATCTTAATAAAAGACATCGAAGACTATTAGAAGATAATGGCGGAAGAAGAGGTAGATCTACTAGAGGTGCTGCCAACCGAGCTCTATAGTTACGCTAATGTCTTCTTAAAAGCAGACTCCAACCTCCTGCCGCTCCACCGGCCGGAATACGACAATAAGATTAGGTTGAAAGAGGGGGCTACATTGCCGAGAACCGAGTCCCTAAGAAGACTGTCGCCAGCCGAACTGGACCAAGTGGAGGTGTTTGTTCGTAAAAACCTGGCGAAGAAGTTCATTACGCCGAGCTCCGCGGAATATGCGTTACCGATTCTTTTCGTAAGGAAACTAGGGGGTGGTCTGCGACTCTATATAGACTACAGGGGCCTTAACGAGGTCACCAAGAGGGACGTATACCCGCTGCCGCTGATCGACGAGACTATACAACGAGTGGCTAAGGCTAAGTGGTTTAGCAAGCTGGATATTCGCCAAGCATTCTATCGATTAAGGAACGAAGAAGGACAAACGGAAGACCTTACAACATTCGCTACGCGCATAGGCAATTTTAAGTGGTTGGTAATGCCTTTCGGACTCACAAACGCGCCGGCAGTGTAGCAACGCTTTATAAACTACACTTTTATAGACATGCTAGAGCGGTTCGTGTCTATCTACTTGGACGACATCCTTATCTACACTGATAGAACGAGAGAGCAACATACGGACTACATCAAGAGAGTGTTAAAGAGGCTCCGCGAGGTCGGATTAAACGCGGACACGAAGAAGAGCGAGTTCTATCAAACCGAGGTCAAATATCTCAGTCTTATCGTCGGAAGAAATGGAATTCGTATAGACCCCTCGAAGGTCGCCGCCGTCGCGGAGTGGAAGCAGCCGAAATCCGGAAACACTACGCAAATCAGAGCGTTTCTCGGCTTCTGCAGCTACTATCGACGGTTCATTAAGGACTTCAGCAAGATAGCGAGACCCCTGAACGAGGCGCTAAAGAAAGAGGCCGCCGGCCTATAGAATAAGAGGTGCACGGAAGCCTTCAACCGGCTAAAAGAAGCAGTGGCCTCTGCGCCAGTTCTGGCACACTTCCGGCCAGAAAAGACAATCTATGTAGAAACGGACGCTTCCGATACAGTAACGGCAGGGGTCCTTTCTCAATATAGGGACAACGAAACCCTCTATCCAGTCGCTTTCTTCAGCAAGTCAATAAGCGAGGCCGAACAGAACTACGCGATCTACGATAAAGAACTGCTGGCTATTATTTAGGCTTTCGAGGAGTGGAAACCGGAGCTTATAGCTAGAAAGAGCACAGTCCAGGTTCTTACGGACCACCAGTCGCTGACCTACTTTATAAAGACGCAGAAGCTCTTACGCCGCCAAGCTCGGTGGGCCGCCTACTTATTAGGATTCGACTTTAAGATCACATATCGACCGGGGGCTCAAAACGGAAAGGCTAACGCGCTGACGCGAAGAGAAGGAAAGACGAGCTGCGCGAAGGAAGATCCGAACATGTTCCAGAAGATGTTGACCGAGCCGATAGTAGACGCAGAGGTGTTGAAAGAGGTAGGGGTCTGTGCAGTAGAGCCGGCCCCTAAAGAAGAGACGCTCTACGAGAAGGTAAAGCAGCTTAACCAGCAACAGAAACTCGGCAAAACCGGTTCAAGGAAGCTAATAGTTCTGGAAGAACTAATTACGGAGGTCATCCAGCTGGTCTATAGCTCTATAGACGTTGGTTACGCCGGCTTAAAGAAGACGATAGAAGCTATAAGGACGGTCTACTGGTTTCCGCGGATCTACGAACGAATCCACCGATTTATCGCCAATCGCTACATATGCAGAGCCGCGAAGCTACGTTACGGTCTTCCGGCTGGTCTGCTGAAGCCACTTCCGATCCCCGAGAAACTATAGCAGCATATTACGATGGACTTCGTAACCGGCCTGCCGGATTCCGATGGATACGACGCTACGCTGAACGTAGTGGATCGATTGAGCAAAGAACGCTACTTCATCCCCTGTCGAGCGAGAGACGACGGAACCACTGCAGAAGAAACAGCGAGAATGCTAATTAAGCACGTATAGAAGCACCACAGGCTGCCGGACACTATTACTACAGATAGGGGTCCTTAATTCACCGCCGACGTATAGAAGGCTATCAACCAAGCTCTCGGAATTAGTAGAAAGCTCAGCACAGCCGCTTATCCGCAGACCGATAGTCAGTCTAAAGTCGCTAACCGTAAGATAGAACGATACCTACAAACCTTCTGCGGCCATCATTAGGAAGAATAGGTTAAGGTGTTGCCGATGGCCGAGTTCTGCGCTAACTCGGCACCGTCTAAGGCTACCTCGCTGGCGCCGTTCGAGATAACGCACGGCTATCTTCTGAGGATAAGCTTTTAGCCGCCAAACGAACCCAGCTCTGCAGAACCACCTACCGCCACGTCGTCGAAGAGAGTCGCCGCCGCGGCGGCAGAAGCGCTACGATCTCAGATAGAAGAAGCGATTAAGGTAGCGAAAGAAGCAATGGAGACGGCTTAGAAGAAGATAGTAACTCGAACTAATAGGAACCGGTCGCCAATAGAATTTGAAGAAGGTCAAAAGGTATAGCTCAATACGCGAAACCTGAGGCTAAAAGGAAACGCGAAGCTTAACCCACGCTACGTAGGTCCGTTCAAGATAATAGAAAAGAGGTCGCCGGTGACTTATCGGCTCGAGCTGCCGAAGGCGTTCTGGATCTACGACGTTTTCCATTCCGATCTACTAAGCCTGGACCCTGAGAACGGTCTGCCGCAGTAGGGGTTCGCCGAACCCCTACCAGTTAAGATAGACGGTAATGAAGAAGAGTGGGAGGTAGAAGATGTAATAGACGTAGAGAAGATAAGGGGGTCTATTAAAGCGAGGATCTTGTAGAAGGGGTGGCCGGAAGACTATAAATAGTATCCGGTCGAAAGCCTGCGGAATTCGGCGGAGCTGCTAAGAGAGTTCTACGCCCAGAACCCGAAAAAGCCGAAACCAGCATAGCTCTAATGCCGACAATGGAGACACGTCCGCTCCACCGGCGCGGAAGCCGATGAAAACAATCGTGCTTTGGCAAGTGATTGCTTTAGGCACCACCGCGCGGCCGGCGGCGCCGCCGACCGCGTAGTAGGTAAAGGCTTTAGTGGAAGAAAAAAAAGAAGAAGAAAAACGGCGCCGCGGAAAGATCTATATAGACCTCCGAGACGATGCACAGACCAGCTACGCCGCAGCTATGGACCCACGGCTCAGATCAGATAGCACGGATTAGGCGCACTGATTACATAAACGACAAGTAAAGGACCTCAGACGCCGATAACGTAAGAAACTTAAGAAGCAATAGAAGACGGAAGAGGTGACATTACTGTCGGAGGGGATTTTCAAAAAAAAAAAAGTGGAGATTTTTGGATAGATAGGGTGACTAAGCGGTCGAGGGCGACCGCTGGTAAGGGAGGGGGGTAGTGTTGCAGCGGTGGAAAGAGGTGGGACAGATTGATAGGGTGGACCCTGGAATTTCGGCTCGGCCTGTCCGGGCCGAGCGGGGCCTTGGCACCACCACTACGAAAGTCCTCCACCACCACCCTATAGATTCCTTTCCCTCCTCAGTTCGAGATATAGTCTTCAAAAAGGCTGTATTGAATCATATCTGCGTGCCCGGATCAGTTAAGAGGGTATTAGATCGACTGCAATAGGCTGGCTTATACCTCGACATCGACAAATGTAAATTCGGTATACAGCGTACGAAATACTTGGGTTTTATTATCGAAGCAGGGAAAGGCATTAGCATAGACAGGAAGAAGATTAATGCTATTAAGCAATAGAAGCCCCCTATAAGTGTTAAGGATATGCGAGAATTCCTGAGGTTTGCCAACTTCTACTGCCGGTTTATACAGAACTACTCGGAGATCGTACGCCCCCTAGTCGAGCTAATACATAAGAACAAGCAGTTTAAGTAGACGGATAAGTGTAATAGAAGCTTTAACAGGCTAAAGGAGCTCTTTACTACAGATTTAATGCTTGCTGCCTTCGATCTGGAACGTACGACGATACTAGAAACCGACTCCTTAGAGTATTATATAGGAGGTATCCTATTATAGATAGGCTTAGACAGTCTCCTGCATCTATACGCATATTTCTCTAAAAAGAACTCTCTAGCCGAATGCAACTACTCTATCTACGACAAGGAATTGCTAGTAGTCGTACAGTGTTACGAGGCATAGGATAGAGAACTCTGCTCGGTTCCTAAGTTCCTTGCCCTAACTAACTATAAGAACCTCAAGTACTTTACGCAGCCCTAGAAACTTTCCCAGAGACACGTACGATACGCGATGTACCTAAGCTGCTATAATATAGGACTCTAGTACTGTAAAGGCAAGGACAATAGCAGGGCCGACGCGTTATCTAGACGAGACCAAGATATGCTAGCAACGTACAATAACGAGTAACTAAAGGCACGAACATTCCAGATGTTTAAGGAGGAACTAGGCAAGGAGACTATCCGCCTAGCAGCGATACATATATAGGAACCCTAGCTATAGGTATAGAAAGAGGCAGTAGAAAAGGACGACGTTTACTAAGGGGCCTATATAGCGATCTAAGGAGGACAACGGAAGCTGCTAGCAGAGCTCCACCTTAAGGTGTTAGTACCAGAGTGCACAGTAGACGAGGAGAACAACCTAAAGTTCAGGAATCGGATTTAGGTCCTAGCAGACAAGAAGCTCCGTACGAGCGTAATACAATAGGTGTATAACTCTATAGCAACTAGGCATCTAGAGTGCGAGGAAACGTAAAGCATCGTCGCTAGGAACTACTACTAGCCGGCAATAGCAAAGGATATCTGTAGGTTCGTACAGAACTGCGATGTCTACAGACGGACGAAGCCCTAGTATAAACTAAAGTACAGGCTACTATAACCCCTACTAATACTAGACTGGCCCTAGCAAGACCTAATAGTAGACTTTATTAGAGACCTCCCTAAGAGCGATAGACAGCAGAACATTATAGTAGTTACTGACAAGCTAACGAAGGGGGTAGTACTAGAGGGAATAGGCTCTACTATAGCTAAAGACACTGCTTAGGCATTTATATAGACGACGTTTAGCAAGTATAGATTCTCTAGGTCAATTGTATCGGACTAGGGTACACAGTCTACGAGCTAGCTCTAGGCAAGGGTCTGCTAGTTGTTAAACGTAGAACGTTATCTATTAACTATATAGTACCTATAGACAGACGGCGCTACAGAGAGGGTTAACTCGATATTAGAAGCGTACCTCTAAGCGTACTTTAACTACAACTAGACGAATTAGAACCGCCTCCTCCCTATAGTAGAGCTAGCTATTAACTGCTGTACGGCTAATGCTGTAGGACTGTCCCCCTTCTTTATAACCTACAGATACGACTACTCCCTGCTCCTACCGACCCTAAGTGGCGCTATCTTACGCCCTATACAATCCCCGATTTAGCAGGGAGAAGCTATTATACAGACAATTACAGACGCCTATTAATAGGCGAAAGCGAGTCTAGCTATAGCTTAACAGAATACAGAAGAGCAGGCCAACAAGGGACGGCAGGCTGCACTAAGGTACGAGGCAGGAGATAAGGTCTAGCTAAACTAGCGCAACATCCGTATAGACCGACTAAGTAAAAAACTAGATTGGAAGAACCGGAAGTTTACAGTAATCCAGCTAGTAGGGACATACGCTATACGACTTAACACTCCTCTAGGGATTTACCTAGTCTTCTATATAGACCTTGTACAGCTAACATACGCAGACCCCCTCCTACACTAGACGACAGACGACATACGCCCCCTAGCGATTATTACTAAAGACTGGGAGGAGTATAAAGTGACTTTATAGACAACCGGACGAGTATAGAAGAGCACTATTTGGAAAGGGAACACTACGAGCGATTGTGCGACACGACGGCGTATAGAGACGAGACTACGAGGAGGGAGGGGGGTAAAGTTAGGGGACGCCGCTCTGCTAGGTCCTGTACCTAGATTGGCCGTCGCCCTAAGGATTGCGACTTAGCAGCGCTAGCACAACCCTATCCTCTATACGGAGTTATTAATATAACCCTACCCCTATATAGAGGGAGAATACTACAGCCCTATATAGAGGGAAATAGCCGCCTCTCTATACGTAGAGAAAACTCTGCATCCCTATATAGAAGGAAACTCCTAGTTCTCTATATAGAGCGAAACCCCTATACCCCTATATAGAGGGAAATTGCTAGCTTAGCTTCGTAGGTACAAATTGTATAGTAGTAGACGACGAAGAAACTGCCTATTAGTTCCTTTATATAGATACCTAGCTTTAGGTTTCTAAACCAAGATTCTTAAACCCTTACAGGGACTTACTAACACGCTGGCAGTATAGTAGCGTTTTATAGATTACACCTTTATAGACATGCTAGAATAGTTCTTATCTATTTACTTAGACGATATCCTTATCTATACTAATAGAACGAAAGAGCAATATACAGACTATATCGAGAGAGTGTTGACTAGGCTCTACAAGGTCGGGTTAAACGCGGATACAAACAAGAGCGAGTTTTATCAGACTAAAGTTGAATACTCCGGTCTTATTGTTAGAAAAGAAGGCATTCGAATAGACCCCTTAAAGGTCGCCGCTATAGCAGAATAGAAGCAGCCGCAGTCCGGAAACACTACCTAAATTAGAGCTTTTCTTAGTAACTACAGTTACTATCGTCGATTTATTAAGGACTTTAGCAAGATAGCAGGACTCCTAAACAAGGCATTAAAGAAGGAGGCAGCTGGCCTATAGAACGAGAAATGTACAGAGGCTTTTAACTAGCTAAAAGAAGCAGTAGCCTCAGCGCTAGTACTAGCATACTTCTAGCTACAAAAGATAATCTACCTGGAAACAGACGCTTCTAACATAGTAACAGTAGGAGTCCTTTCTTAATACAACGACGACAGCGAGACCCTCTATCTAGTAGCCTTCTTTAGCAAGTCTTTAAATAAGGCTAAGCAGACTACGCTACCTACGACAAGGAGCTATTAGCTATTATTCAAGCTTTTAAGGAGTAGAAGCCGGAGCTTATAGCTAGAAAGAGCACAGTCTAGGTCCTTATAGAATATTAGTTGTTAACCTACTTTATAAAGATATAGAAGCTCTCGCGCCGCTAGGCTTAGTAGGCTGCCTATCTATTAAGATTCGACTTTAAGATTACTTATTGACCTAGAGCTTAAAACGGAAAGGCTAACGCACTAACGAGAGAAGAAGGGAAGACTAGCTGCGCAAAGGAAGACCTAAAAATGTTCCAGAAGATGTAAACTAAGCAGATAGTAGATGCTAAGATATTAAAAGAAGTAGGGATTTGCGTAGTAGAGCTGGCAACTAAGGAAGAGACGCTTTACGAAAAAGTAGAGCAGCTTAGCTAGCAATAGAAGCTCGGCAAAACCGGTTTAGGGAAGTTAATAGTTCTAGAAGAACTTGTTATAGCAGCAGAAAGGAGTAGGACTAAGTAATAGGGTAGATCCTTAGAATTTCGGCTCGGTCCTTCTAGACTAAGCTAGGCCTTAGTATACTACCCCTAAAGCCCTTACGAACTACTATATAGATTCCTTTCCCTCCTTAGTTCGAGATATAGTTATCAAAACAGCTATATTAAATTATATCTACGCGCTCGGATTATTATATCTCGAACTTATGAACTACACTAACCCTACACTGCACAAAAGGGCCCGTTAAACTACATCTAGCTACCCGAACAACGTACGCGCACACTATAACCTAAACTAAACATATTAGCACTATAAGAAGGCTATATAAGGCCTCTCGATAGTAGAGGGCAGCGTTACTAGCTGCAGCAGAAAGAGAAAGACTAATAGAGCGAGAGATAGGCGCACTAGCATCCTAGACAATAGGACGGTTAGTAAAGGTCTTATAGAAGAAGAGACAGAAAAAGCGAAGGAGGATATAGCAGGCTATAAGGAGCTATATATATACACACTAGATAAACTCGAGGAACACCTAGCAGAACACAGGTCTAGAAAGATATAAGACACTATTACCTTTATCGAGAAGACGTTCTACAAGAAAATAGAAGAGAACAAGCAGTTAAGAGAGGAGATAGAGGCGGTAATAGGTAAGAAGGAATCGGCGGAGACTATTATTAAGATGTTAGAGAACTAAGTAGCGATACGACTAGCGCAACTAAAAACGCTAAGGGCTTAGTTAGCTAACATAGCAGCAGCGACGTCGTCGGCACTGCTACTACTATAAGAAGACTAAGCAGAGACTGCCTTACCCGCCTCCTACAGTAAAGGTAGCACTTCAATAACGTTACTACCTAATCTACTAGCCTTTAGGAGTAGAGACCCTAAAGCCTAGAAAGTATTTAAGAAGAAGATAAGGAACAAGATAAGTCGCGATTACGCAGCAAGCAGCAAAGAAGACAGACTAGCCTATCTAAAGATGCAATTAGAAGGTAAGGCGTTCTCGCTAGTAGCTAACCTAGAAGATGTAACTACCGACGAAGCGATTAAAGCCCTAGACTAACGCTTCGGAAACCCCTTCTAAAAGAAGACGGCCTGCGAGCAACTAGACAAGATTAAAGAAAATCGGCTAATATTTAAGGAATTTTACGGACTGTTTAGGAAATATGCTATTAGAGCTAAAGTATCTAAGGATAAACAGTTACACTTACTAAAGCAGAAGTTAAACCCCGAACTGGCCGGAGCTATAGCTTTAGTAGAAGACGAAGACCTTAAAAGCTTCGTATACTAGGCGAGAGTTACTGCTAGAAACTTAAATGTATACAGAAATTCGGCAGCGCGCGAACCGAATTAGAGATCGTTATTAGTGCAGACAACGCGATCCTCTGCCCCCTTCTAACGAAGCCCCTAGCAGCTATCTTATCTACTGTATTCGCCGTTCGTCCCTACTTGCTATACGTATAGAAAGCCTAGCTATATCGCTACTAGACACTAAGCGACGACTTAGCAGAAGCAGGAATACTATACTACGAAGCCGCTGCTACTAAGGAAGACTATCCAAGCTATAGAGCCGGCGCCCAACGATACAGACAGTGTAGACAGCAGTATGCTATTAAGAATCTTAGGAAAGGACTAGCTGGACGGATAGGCCCTCTACCTAGTATAAATAATAAGGCACTACTACGAAGTATATCGTTAGAAGAAGGAGAGAGCATTAACAGCTATAACAATCTGCTCTCGGCAGCAGAAGAAGTAAATGCAGAGACTGCTATTATCCTTCTAATTACGATCCACCCTCTCGAGAGCTTGCGCTGCCCTCTTTAATTAAAAGCTTTTATCGATACAGGAGCACCTATCGGTATAGCGATCTACTATCGGCTAGTTTAGAAACTAACGAAGGGATATAGCTATCTAGTAGAGCTAGCGTTGCTAACGCAATTTTCGGTATACAACAGACAAGACACAGAGAGCGTTACGCATTACGTGCTGTTAAAGACTACCCTGGCTAGTCGCAATACAGAAGCAATGTTCCGAACTATAGACATTGGACAGTTTAATATATTATAGGGCAGAAATAGATAAAGAACTAGAAAGCTGTTATTAATGTAGATAAAGGCAAACTCGGGTTCAAAACCTAGCAGAGCAGCACTGCTACTATCAAATCGGTTACTGTCGTCGCTATAGAACCGAACATCGCAGTTAGTAACGCGGTTCTAGCCGATCGTTCCGATCCCCTAGATACTGTTAGAACAATAAGCTTAGAAGCCCTAACGACTCTCGCGAAGTCGCTACAGAATAAGATCTATACTATCTCGATAAAAGATATTAAAGATTACTAAGAGATAATAGTAGAAGAAGAAGTAGACCTACTAGAGGTATTACCGAAAGAACTCTATATCTACGCTAACGTGTTCTTAAAAGCCGACTTTATCCTCCTGCTGCTCTATCGACCGGAATATAGAAATAAGATCCGACTAAAAGAAGGAGCTACACTACTAAGGACCGAACTCTTAAGACTAATCCGAGCATATAGATATAATTTAATACAGCTGTTTTAATAACTATATCTCGAACGAAGGAAGGAAAGGAATCTATATAGCAGTAGGTAAGGGCTTTAGGGGTGGGTATACCAAGGCCCGGCTTAGTTAGGAAGGGCCGAGCCGAAATTCTAAGGGTCTACCCTATTACTTAGTCCTACCCCTTTCTGCTACTGTAACACTACCTACCTCCCTCGTTAGTGGTCGACCTCGACTGCTTACTTAGCGCTCTCTGTCTTCTTTTTTTTGATTTGCCTTCTTCTTCTTCTGCTTCTACTATATTATCTTTTTCTTCTATCTTATTCGCAGTTCTTTCTATAGAAAACCCTTCTTAAGATCGACATTACTTCTTTGTTTCTTCTATCTCGAAAACATTATTCCTTCCTTATCGTCTTTCTCTTCTTATATCGTCGCTATCTAATGTCCTTTACTTAGCGTCTATTAGGTCGGAGCTATCTGATCTAAGCCAACGGCTATCTAAGCTGCAGCGTAGCTAGCCTGTGCACTGCTACGGAGGTCTATATAGATCCGTCCGTAGCGTGCTATCTCTTCTTCTTCTTCTTTTCTCTTTACTAAGGCCTTAAGCACTACTGCAAAGCCGCCTTGTTAGCGTCGGCTTCGTTCTCTACTGTTATTATCCTTCCGGCCGAGCCGGCCGATAGTGCTACGCGAAGGCGAAGACCAAAGACTCCAACGAAGCGCGCTAGCAGTAGTGCCGTCTTCGGCCTTATAGCTATTGTCCGACTGGCTTCGCTAGTCGGCAGTAGTAGTAGAGCCGAAGACTCTAAGCAAACGTGCTACCTCGATCGTCTCTACCGGCTTCTGCACCAATAGAGTAGACGCGGTTTATCTTCTTCTTCTAGAGCTATTAACTTCGCAGCTACTTAGGCCTCGGCTTCCTCGGGTTCTAGACGTAAAATTCTCTTAGTAGCTCTGCTAAACTCCGAAGATTCTTAACTAGAGACTACTTATAATCTTCTAGCTATCCTCTCTATAAGATTCTCGCTTTAATAGACTCTCTTATCTTTCTTATATCTATTATATCTTCTACCTCCTATTCTTCTTCTTTACTATCTATCTCGATCGGTAGGGGTTTAGTAAACCCCTAATCCAGAAGACTGTCTTTAGGGTCCAAACTTAGTAGATCCGAATAGAAGACATCGTAGATCCGGAACGATTTCGGTAGTTAGAGCCGATAAGTTACTAGCGACCTCTTTCCTACTATCTGAAACGGGCCTACGTAGTAGGAGTTAAGCTTGGCGTTGCCTTTTAGCCTTAGGTTCCGCGTATAAGCTATAGCTTTTAGCCTTCTTCGAGTTCTACTAGTAACCGCTTTCTATTAGCTCGAGTTACTATATTCTTCTAGGCCGATTCTATCGCCTCTTTCGCTACCCGGATTGCCTCTTCTATCTAAGATTTGAGCGCTTCTGCTGCTGCAGCGGCGACTCTATTTAATTAGGTAGCAGTAGAAGGTTCTAAAGACCTAGGCAGCTGAAAACTTATTCTTAGAAGATATCTACGAGTTATCTCGAACGGCGCTAGTAAGGTAGCCTCTAACTGTGCCGAATTAGTGCAGAACTCGGCTATCGGCAACATCTTAACCTACTCTGCTTAATAATAGCTACAGAAGATTCGTGGGTATTTCTCTATCTTATAGTTAGCTACTTTAGACTAGCCGTCGGTCTAGGGGTAAGCTGCTATGCTAAGCTTTCTGCAAATTCCGAGAACTTAGTTAGTAGCCTTATATATATCTACAGTAAATTAAAGCCCTCTATCTGTAGTAATAGTGTCCGGCAGACTATACTGCTTCTATATATACTAAATTAGCATTTTCGCTGTCTCTTCTATAGTAGTTCCTTTATCCTTCGCTTAGTAGGGGATAAAGTAGCGTTCCTTGCTTAGCCAATCTACTACGTTAAGCGTAGCGTTGTATCTATTGGAGTCCAGTAGGCCGGTTACAAAATCTATCGTAATGTGCTGCTACAGTTTCTTAGGGATCGGAAGTAGCTTTAATAGGCTAGCTAGAAGGCTATAATATAGTTTCCTAGCTCGACATACCTAACAGTTAGCAATAAACCAGTGGATTCGCTTAAAGACCTGTAGAAACTAGTAGATCGTTCTTACGGCCTCTATCGTCTTCTTCGCGCTAGTATAGCCAACATCCTTAGAACTATAGACTAGCTAGATAACCTCTATAATTAGCTCTGCTGGAACTACTAGGTTCCCCAAACTGGTTTTACCTAGCTGCTGCTACTGATTAAGCTGTACTACTTTCTTGTAGAGCGTCTCTTCCTTAGTTAGCGGCTCTACTACTGCGCAGATCCCTGCTTTTTTTAACACCTCGACGTCTACTATCCGCTCGGTTAACACCTTCTGAAACATGTTCAGATCTTCTTTCGCGCAGCTGGTTTTTCCTTCTCTTCTTGTTAGTGTATTAGCCTTTCCATTTTCAGCCCTAGGTCGATAGGTAATCTTAAAGTCGAATCCGGATAAGTAGGCGGCCTACTAAGCTTAGCGGTACGATAGCTTCTACGTCTTTATAAAGTAGGTCAGTAACTAATAGTCTATAAGGACGTAGACTGTGCTTTTTCCGGCTATAAGCTCTAGTTTCTACTCCTCGAAAGCCTAAATAATAGCCAATAGCTCTTTATCGTAGATAGCGTAGTTCTGCTTAGCCTTATTTATAGACTTGCTAAAGAAAGCCACTGGATAGAGGGTTTTATCGTCGCTATATTAAGAAAGGACCCCTACGGTTACTGTATTAGAAGCGTCTGTCTCTAGATAGATTATCTTTTCCGGTTAGAAGTGCACTAGCACTAGCGCTAAGGCGATCGCTTCCTTTAGCCAATTAAAAGCCTCTATGCACTTCTTATTCTATAGGCTAGCAGCCTCCTTCTTTAATGCTTCGTTTAGGGGTCGCGCTATCTTACTAAAGTCCTTAATAAATCGCTAATAGTAGCTATAGAACCTAAGAAAAGCTCTTATTTAGGTAGTGTTACCGGACTTCGGTTGCTTCCATTCTGCGACAGCAGCGACCTTTAATAGGTCTATCCGAATTCCTTCTCTTCCAACGATAAGACTAAGATATTTAACCTCGGTTTAGTAGAATTCGCTCTTCTTTGTATCTGCGTTTGATCTGACCTCGCAGAGCCTAGTTAATACTCTCTTAATGTGGTCTGTATGTTGTTCTCTCGTTCTATCGGTATAGATAAGTATGTTGTCTAAGTAAATAGACACGAACCGTTCCAGCATGTCTATAAAGGTATGGTTTATAAAGCGTTGCTATATAGCCGGCGCGTTGGTAAGTCCAAAAGGTATTACTAACTACTTGAAATTGCCTATATGTGTAGCGAATGTTGTAAGATCTTCTGTTTGTCCTTCCTCGTTTCTTAGTTAGTAGAATGCTTAGCGAATATCCAGCTCGCTAAACTACTTAGCTTTAGCTACTCGTTGTATAGTCTTATCAATTAGCAGTAGTAGATATACATCTCTCTTAGTAACCTTATTAAGGCCTGGATAGTCTATATATAGTTAGAGACTACCTCCGGGTTTCTGTACGAAAAGGATTAGCGATGCATACTTAGCAGAGCTTAGCGTAATAAACTTCTTTACTAGGTTTTCTCGAACAAATACCTCTACTTAGTCCAGCTCGGCTAGCAATAACCGTCTTAGGAGTTCGGTTCTTAGCAGCGCGGCTCCTTCTTTCAACCGGATCTTGTTGTTATATTCCAGTTAGTAGAGCAGTAGGAGGTTAGAGTTAGCTTTCGAGAACACGTTAGTGTAGCTATAGAGTTCTTTTAGTAACACCTCTAATAGGTCTACCTCCTCTTCTGCTATTATCTTCTAGTAATCCTCGATATTTTTTATCGAGATAGCGTAGATCTTATTTTCTAGCGACTTCGCGAGGGTTGTTAGGGCTTCTAAGCTTATTATTCCGACGGTATCCGGGGGATTGGGACGGTTGGTCGGAGCCGCGTTAGTGGCCGTAACGTTCGAGTTTGCGGCAGCGGCTGCCACCGATTCGACGGCGGCGGCTCTACTCTGCTAGGTTTTGAATCGGAGTGTGCCTTTACCTATAGTAATAACTGCTTTCTGGTTCTTTATCTATTTCTGCCCTATAGTAATGTTAAATCGTCCGATATCTATAATTCGGAACGTCGCCTCTGTAGTGCGGCCTGCTAGGGTAGTCTTTAATAGCACATAATACGTAACACTCTTAGTGTCTTGTCTGTTGTATACTGAAATTCGCGTCGGCGACACTAGTTCTACCAGATAACCGTATCCTTTTGTTAGTTTCTAAACTAATCGATAGTGGATCGCCGCTCCAATAAGCACTCCTATATCGATAAAGGCTCTTAACTAAAGGGGGCTATGCGAGCTATTAAGGGGGTAAACAGTAATTGAAAGGATGAAAGCAGTTTCTGTATTTACTTCTATAGCCGCCGAGAGCGGATCGCTACAACTGTTAATGCCCCCTTCTTCTGGCGATATAGTTCGTAGCAGTGCCCTATCGTCTATACTAGATAGGGGGCCTATCCGTCTAGCTAGTCTTTTCCTAGGATCCTTAACGGAACTCCGCTGTCTACACTGTCGGTGTCGTTCGGCACTGTCTTGATAGCTTAGATAGTCTTTCTTAGTAGCGGCGGCGGTCGCTTCGTAGCACAGTATTACTGCTTCTGCTAATTCGTTGCTTAGCAGCTAGTAGCGATATAGCTAGGCTTTCTGCATATATAGCAGGTAGGGACGAACGACGAACGCGGCGAATAAGATAGCTTCTAGGGGCCTCTCTAGAAGGGCACAGTAGGGGGACTCGTTGCCGACGCCGGCGACAACTTCTAAATCGATTCGCGCGCTAACGGTTTTCTGTATATATTAAGGTTTCTAGAAGTAACTCTCGCTTAGTGCACAAAACTCTTAAGGTCTTTATCCTCTACTAAAGCTATAGCTGCAGCCAGTTCAGGGCTTAATTTCTCCCTTAGTTGGTGTAACTGTTCGTTTTTAGACACTTTGGCCCTAGTAGTATGTTTCTGGAACAGTCTGTAAAACTCCTTGAACGTTAGCAGGTTTAGGTTGATTTTATCTAGTTGTTCGCAGGCTGTCTTCTTCTAGAAGGGGTCTCCGAAGCGTTAATCTAGTGCTTTGATTGCTTCGTTAGCAGTTACCTCTTCTAGGTCCGCTACTAACGAGAATGCTTCGTCTTCTAGTCACGACTCTAGGTAGGCTAATCTGTCCTCTTTACTGCTTCCAGCCTGATCGCGGTTTATCTTATTCTTTATTATTTTCTTAAACGCCTCCTAGTCTTTAGGACCTCTACCTCTAAACGCTAGCGGATTAGGTAGTAAAGTTATAGAGGTGCTACCTTAACTGTAGGCCGATAGTAAGGCGGTCTCTGCCTGTTCTTCTTAATGTGGCGGCGGCTCCGCCGACGACATTGCTGCTTCTATGTTAGCTAACTGAGCCTTTTTTGCCTTTAGTTGCAATATTCGATTCGCTGCTTAATTTTTTAGCACGTTGATAATAGTTTTAGCCGATTCCTTTTCGGCTGTTACTGCTTCTATCTCCTCTCTTAGCCGCCTGTTCTCTTCTATGTTTTTGTAAAACTTCTTTTCAATAAAGGTAATAATGTCGAACACCTTCCTAGCTCCCTATTCTGCTAGATATTCTTCGATTTTTTCTAGCGTACGGGCATACAGCTCCTTACAGCCCTCTATTGCCTTTTTCGCTTTATATGTCTCTTCTTCTATAAGGCCCTTAGTAGCCGTTCTGTCGTCGAGGATGCTAGTGCGCCTATCCCTCGCTCTGTTAGCCTCTCTCTTTCTGCTATAGCCTGTAACGCCGCCCTCTACTGTTAAGAAGCCCTCTATAGCTGTCTTATAGTACTAGTAAGTGATTTGGGTTGTGCGCGTGCGTTATTCGGGTAGCCGGATAGTGTAACAGTCCCTTTCGTATAGTGTAGGATTGGTGTAGTAAGTAAGTCTAAGATATTATATTCTAAGCACGTAGATATAATTTAATACAGCTGTTTTAATAACTATATCTCGAACCTAGGAAGGAAAGAAATCTATATAGCGGTAGGTAAGGGCTTTAGGGGTAGGTGTGCCAAGCCCTAGCTTGGTCTGGAAGGGCCGAGCCGCAATTATAAGGGTCTACCCTATTACTTAGTCCTACCCCTTTCTGCTACTATAACAAAGACAACTGTCGCTAGCCGAGCTAGACTAAGTAGAAGTGTTTGTTAGAGAAAACCTAGTAAAGAAGTTTATTATACTAAGCTCTGCTAAGTATACGTTGCTAATCCTTTTCCTATAGAAACTGTAAGGGCTTAAGAATCTTAGTTTAGAAACTTAAGGCTAGGTATCTATATAAAGGAACTAATAGGCAGTTCCTTCGTCGTGCGCTACTGTACAATTTGTACCTATAAAGCTAAGCTAGCAATTTCCCTCTATATAGAGGGGTATAAGGTTTATACTCTGTATAGAGGGTCGAGAGTTTCCCTCTATATAGTAGTATAGAGTTTTCCCTCTATTTAGAGGGGCAGCAATTCCCCTCTGTATAGGGCTATAGGATTCTCCCTCTATATAGGAGTAGAGTCGTATTAGTAACTCTATATAGAGGGTAGGGTTGTGCTAGCGCTGCTAAATCGTAGTCCTTAGGGCGATAGCTAGCTTAGGTCTAGGACCTAGGCTGGACGGTGCCCCCTAACAATACCCCCCTCTCTTCTTATAGTACTTCTTTCGTAAAATAGCGTGTCGTACAGCCTTAACTCCTAGGGTTCCTCTTGTAGGTCGCGATTTCCCGTCTCTGTCTAGACGTTTATAGTCGACTGTCGTCTAGGCACTTGCTAGTTAGTAATGCCTGCTAGATGCCCTCCCTGTTGTTGCTAAGGCCTCGGGTAGTAGTTGCCTGTTCGTCCTAGGTCTACCCCCTCCCTCTACACTGCTGCAACCTTAGCCCTGTCCAACTAGATCCTGTAGCTAAGGCAGAGGAGGACCTGCAAGCAGGGAAGGTAGGTAGTGCTAGATCGCTTCTACCTGATCTTAACCAATTCCGTTTGTTACTTTAAGGATACCGAAGCTAAGGCAGAGGAGGACCTATAAGCCAATACGAAGGTGTAGGAGGTGCTCGGTCCTGTCTGTCTATTTACCTATCTCTTGTCCCTCCTCTGTTTACCTTCTACCCTATAGCCCTAGCCGTGCACTCTGCGTCCTAACTGTACGGTCTAGTAGCAGATGGCTGTCTAGCTTTGTCCCTGTACCTTAGTCGTCGTCTAGAGTTTAGCTCCTAGGTAGATGTTCCTGCCTGTTATTGTCTGTAGGGTTAGGTAGTAGTCGTTTACCTAGCGGTCGTCTGTATAGTCTCGGGCAGGCTAGTTATCTTATACAGTCCCGCCTTGCTCTGTGCTAGCTCTATTCCTGTCCTTCTTCCTTTCCCTCTTCCTGCACCTATACTATGCTTCTTGTAGGTCCTCTAGTGTCGTCTCTTCTTCTATATCCCTATTCCTGCCCCTCCTTTGCAGCTTTCTAGTCTTGCCTACAGCTGCCTAATCCTGTCTATAGCTGCCTAACGTCTCTTATAGCCTAGTCTAGGCTACAGTCGCCTAATATCGCTTGCAGCTGCCCTGTCTTGTAGCTGCTATCTGTCCTACCTTATATAGTATAGTGTTACTACGACCGTTCGCTAGAGTGCCTTTCCTTCTACTTGTCTAGTGCCTATATCTCCTAGAGAGCCTTATATAGCTCCTATGTAGGCTCTGCCTAACCTGTCTATTTAACTAGGTATTCTATCTTGTTCTGCTTTCTCTAGCCCCCTTCCGTACAGTGTAGTACAGTGTAGTGTTAGTAGGCCCTAGTAGGGTCCTACGTCTTAATCCTAATCCTTTAACAACCTAAGTTGTTAGTAGCTGTCCTGTACCTAGGGTAGATTATGCCCCTTTTCGCTATACGGCGCGGTGTTACTGCGACTAGGCAGGAGGATAGTTCTCCTCCTACCTGTCTAGTGCAGTTGTGTCCTATAGGGCCTTGTACAGTTCCTATATAGGCTTTGCTTACCCTCTCTTTTTAACTAGATACTCTACCCTCTTCTGCTTCCTTTAGCTCTTAAGGATTTCTTCTACCTTATACTCTTCCTAGCCTTTAGTAAGGATCGCTAGGGGGCGTGCGTCGTCCGTCGTCTAGTGCAGTAGGGGGTCCGTGTTTGCTAGCTGTACGAGGTCTACGTAGAAGACTAGGTAGATCCCTAGGGGAGTGTTAAGTCGTACAGTATATGTCCCTACTAGTTGGACTACTGTAAACTTCCAGTTCTTCTAATCCAGTTTCTTGCTTAGCCGGTCTGTACAGATGTTGCGCTGGTTTAGCTAGACCTTATCTCCTACCTTGTACTTTAGTGTAGCCTGCTGTCCCTTATTAGCCTGCTCTTCTACATTCTGTTAAGCTATAGCTAGGCTCGCTTTCGCCTATCAATAGGCGTTCGTAATTGTCTGTACGATAGCTTCTCCCTGCTAAATTGGGGATCGTACAGGGTGTAAGGTAGCGCCGTTTGGGGTCGGTAGGAGCGAGGAGTAGTCGTATCTATAGGTTATAAAGAAGGGGGACAATCCTATAGCGTAAGCCGTACAGCTGTTAATAGCTAGCTCTGCTATAGGGAGGAGGCGATTCCAGTTTGTCTAGTCGTAGTTAACGTACGCTCGGAGGTACGCTTTTAACGTTAAATTGACCCTCTTCGTCGCGCCGTCTGTCTATAGGTGCTATATAGTTTATAGGCGCTATTCTACGTGTAACAATTAACATACCCTTGCCTAGAGCTAACTCGTAAACTGTGTACCCTAGTCCGATACAATTAACCTAGGGAATCTGTACTTGCTAAACGTCGTCTGTATAAATGCCTAAGCAGTGTCCTTAGCTGTAATAGAATCTATTTCTTCTAGTATTACCCCCTTCGTTAGCTTGTCGGTAACTACTATAATGCTCTGCCGTCCGTCGCTCTTAGGGAGGTCTATAATAAAGTCTACTGTTAGGTCTTGCTAGGGCCGGTCCAGTATTAGTAGGGGTTTTAGTAGCCTATGCTTTAGTTTATGCTAGGGCTTCGTCCGTCTACAGACATTGCAGTTCTATATAAACCTACAGATGTCCTTTGCTATCGCCGGCTAGTAGTAGTCCCTAGCGACAATGCTGTACGTCTCCTCGCGCCCTAGATGTCCAGTCGCTATTAAATTGTGCGCCCGTTGTATTAAGCTTGTCCTGAGCTTCTCGTCTACTAGGACCTAGATCCGATTCCTGAACTTTAGGTTGTTCTCCTTGTCTACAGTGCACTCTGCTGCTAAAGCCTTAAGGTGGAGCTCTGCTAGGAGCTTCCACTGTCCCCTTTAGATCGCTGTACAGGCCCCTTAGTAGATTTCGTTCTTTTCTACTGCCTCTTCCTACGCCTATAGCTAGGGTTCCTATATGTGTATTGCTACTAGGCGGATAGTCTCCTTGCTAGGCTCCTCCTTAAATATCTGGAATGTTCGTAACTTTAGCCGATCGTCCTCGTACGTCGTTGGCATGTCCTAATCCCGTCTAGATAGCGCATTAGCCCTACTGTTGTCCTTCCCCTTGCGATACTAGAGTCTTATATTAAACCGACTAAGGTACAGTGCCTATCGTACGTGCCTCTTAGACAGCTTCTAAGGCTGCGTAAAGTACTCTAGGTTCTTGTGGTTAGTTAGGGCGAGGAACTTAGGAACCGAGCAGAGTTCTCTATCCTACGCTTTACAACACTGTACGACTGCTAGCAATTCCTTGTTATAGATAGAGTAGTTGCACTTAGCTAGGGAGTTCTTCTTAGAGAAGTATGCGTATAGGTGCAGGAGTCTGTCTAAGCCTACCTGTAACAAGATACCTCCTATGCAATACTCTAAGAAGTCGGTTTCTAGTATCGTCGTACGTTCTAGATCGAAGGCGGCAAGCGTTAGTCCTGTAGTAAAGAGCTCCTTTAGCCTGTTAAAGCTTCTATTACACTTGTCCGTCTACTTAAACTGCTTGTTACTATGTATTGGCTCGACTAGGGGGCGTACAATCTCCGAGTAGTTCTGTATAAACTAGCGGTAGAAGTTAGTAAACCTAAGGAATTCCTATACGCCCTTAACACTTTTAGGCGGTTTCTTTTGCTTAATAGCATTAATCTTCTTCCTATCTATGCTAATGCCTTTCCCTACCTTAATAATAAACTCTAGGTATTTTGTACGTTGTATACTAAATTTACATTTGTCGATGTCGAGGTACAAGCTAGCCTGTTGCAGTCGATCTAGTACCTTCTTAACGTCCTGTACATAATCTGTATAGGTGCCGTCCGTAAATACTTGTATGTTATCGAGGTACGCCGAACAGATGTCGTCTAGTAACCCTTATAGGGACCTGTTAATGTACCTCTAGAAGGTTGCCGGTATGTTGGCAAGGCTAAAGGAGGTAACAAGCTACTCGAAAAGACTATATCTCGTACAAACGGCAGTTATCTATTTACAGCCTTCCTTAATCTGTATTTTGTGGAAAGCCGGGACTACGTACAGCTTAGTAAACTACTTTGCCTTACTGATCCGTCCGAGGGTCTCCTTAATAAGGGGTAGGGGGTACCGGTCCTTCTTAGTAATCGCGTTAATGCCTCTGTAGTCTACGCAGAAACGCAAGCCGGCCTTGCCTTCTTTATAGACAAACAGCACTAGGGCTCCTACAGACGAGGTACTTACGCGAATAAAACCTTTAGCAAGTAGGTTGTCTAGTGTCCTGTATAGTACTAGGAGTTCTCTAGAGGACATGCCTACAGCGGACTATATAGTACTTTAGGCAGACTCCTATCTGGATAGGGCTCTAGCTAAATGTAGTAGTTCATTCCTTCTCCTTAGTATAGGGGCAGTTTCGAGGCCGACTCTAGCTCAAAGAGATCTAGGTATTCTGCTTATTCTGCTAAGAGCTTTGTATAGGGGTCCGTTGCTTTCTTAGGCGTTAATGCCTTCTTAATGTCTGTAGTCGTAGTATTGATTTCGGCCTTAGCATTGCTGCCCTGCAGAACTCTCCCTTGGTCTTAGAGCCTCTGCTTCGTTGCTGCTAGGTACAGCCGTCCTTGTCTAACGTCTAGCTTGCCCTACTAGCGCTCTATCTATAGCTCCCCTAATATTAGATTATACTCTAACTTATCCTGTACGAAGTAGAGGTATAAGTCCTGCTCGTAATGTCCTTGCAGCTCTATCGTTACTTTTACTATATAGGTAATATCCGGTCCTTGTCTAGTAATGCCTAGTATGCGTACAGGTACAGTAGGGGTCGTCTTAATATAGTGTCTCTGTACGAAGACTTTGCTAATTACTCTGTATACTAAACATCCTGTGTTAATTAGTATCTGCACTATAGCAGTCCTGTTTAGCGTAGGTCGTACGATAAACGGCGTAGTTGTTATGTAATTGCTCTTAAAAGATAGCTAAGTAGTGCTTTGATTTAGCAATCTATCTTATATACGCCTCTAGTAGAGCCTTTACCTAGAGGCTACTCTTTTCCCGACTCGTTGTCGTCTAAGGGGGACTCTTAGTTCTCTTGTTAGGGCGCCGCAGTTGCTACCCTTACAGTGGTCGGCCGTCCTCTAGGTCTCTCTACTAGCAAAAGCCTGCAATTCCGGATAGTATAGCCTATCTTGCTATACCTGTAGCAGCTCCCTTCTGCTCGTCTCTTGTTAAGGGTAGCTATATCTACTTACTATACCCTTTTAGCAGCAGCCCTTAGCTGTACAGTAACAGCTGCGGCTACTCTCGTCGTCGTCGTTGATTCCTAGTCTATAGCGTCCTGCTGCTACTAGAGGGGTTGTTGCATCTTCTAGGCGCAGCTTATCTGTCTAAGCCTGCGCTGTTAGTCGTCGACTATCCTAAGGAGATTATAGAACTCCTCGTATGTAGCTAGTCGCATTACGCTTACTAGTCCTGTTATAATCTCCTTAGAGAAGCCTACCTCTAAAGTAGTAATTTTTACCCTATCCTCCTATTAGAGTCCTCCTGCCTCTGCTAGGGTCTAGTCGCATTCTGTAAGGAACTCTCGTATAGTCTTGTGTCCTTGCTTTAAAGTGTTAACCTGTAGCAGTGCTCGGCTTTTACAGTCTGGATCCTTATAGCTCCTATTAAGAGCTGCCTAGAGCATTGTTATAGTTGCTATTGCTAGGTTAGCAATAGCTGTTTCGTAGTATAGCAGAATCCGTACTGCTGCCCTGCCCTTTAACCTCTTAAAGAGGTATACTACCTTGTCTAGCTTGGTCGGGTATGCTCCTAAGTCGACTAGAAGCTTAGAGCGTATCTAGGCAGCCTAGGAGGAGTACTCGGCTAGGGCCTTACTATTATAGGTAGTAACGTTAGGGAGTTTGCTCTTAGTGGCCAGGGTGTAGGCCGTCGTGTTTATCGTCGTAGGGTCGGATCGCAATCGGACGCCCTAAGCTGTCGTAGCTCCTTTTCCTGTTAAGAAATTATCGTAGCCTAGTAGCTTACTTGCTGTTCGAGCTGCCTCTTATATGCTAGCAGCTCCTCGTACGCGCAGTGCATCTGATCCTGCATAGCTGTAGGCTCTATAGGGATGTCGCTGTCTATCTTCGTTATATGTAAGGGCTTAAGAATCTTAGTTTAGAAACTTAAGGCTAGGTATCTATATAAAGGAACTAATAGGCAGTTCCTTTGTCGTCTGCTGCTGTACAATTTGTACCTACGAAGCTAAGCTAGCAATTTCCCTCTATATAGGGATGCAAGGTTTATACTCTGTATAGAGGATCGGGAGTTCCCCCTCTATACAGTAGTGTAGAGTTTTCCCTCTGTTTAGAGGGGAGGCAATTCCCCTCTATATAGGGCTATAGGGTTCTCCCTCTATACGGGAGTAGGGTCCTGTTAGTAATTCCGTACAGAGGGTAGGGTCGTGCTAGCACCGCTAAGTCGCAGTCCTTAGGGCAACGGCTGGCTTAGGTTAGGTCCAGGACCTAGGCTGGGCGGCGCCCCCTAACAATACTCCCCTCCCTTCTTATTGTAGTTCTTCTATATAACGGCGAGTTGTATAGCCTTAGATGTTCCTCTAGTAGGTAGCGCTTCCCGTCTTCGCTTAGGCCTTGCCTGTCGACCTCTCTCTCTACTGGTTTAGCCTTTGTGTTGTCCTCCTAGATCTGTAGGCAGGGAAGGCAGGTAGTGCGAGATCGCTTCTACCTACCTGAACCGATTCCGTTCGCTAATTCAGCGACGCTAGGGCCGAGGCTAAGGAGGCCTGCGAGCAGTTATTAAGGTGCAGGTAGTGCCCGGTCCCTCTGTTCGCTCCCCTCCTACCTTCTAGCCCTTAACTATGCACTCTGCAGCCTAACTGTACAGTCTAGCGCTACCGCGCTATTTAGCTTTGTCCCTGTCCCTTGGTCGTCGTCCGGAGTTTTCCTCCTAGGTAGAGGTTCCTGCCTCCGTCCGGTCGTCTAGTAGGACGTCGCTCGTATAGGTCCTAGGTCGTAGTTGCCTTGCTTGTCCTCCCTTATACAGTTGTGGCAGCTGCCCTAGTTGTTATTGTTCTACAAGGCAGGCAGCTACTACTCTGTATATAAACCCTTTCCCCCTTTTCTCTCTCTCTTCTTCTCTTTCTCCTTTATCCCCTATCTGCTACCTGTCCGTCTAACCGTCCGTTACTACTACTATTACTACTGTTACTACTATTACTACCGGCTATCTACTAACTACTACTACTAGCTATTATCGTCCTGCTACCTGTCTCGTCCGGCCGTTCCTGCTATGTCTCTCTAAAAGTTGCTGGCTCTCCTTCTACCTGTTCGGCTAGTGTCCCCTCCTATTTTACCTCTAACTATAGAGCGCTTAGCTCTATTAGCAGCTTCGCTTCCGGTTTGTACAGGTCCTCGCCTTCTGTATAGTTTAAGCTAACGACTTAAGTGCTATATCAACTAGTAGCAGGGTGTTGTTAAGCTACCCTTTTGCTTCCTCTAGTGCTGGGGCCCCTACCGGCTAGGGGGTAATTAAGATTTCGGGTATGGAGTTGGCTGCCCTAGGTCCTAGAGGTAGTGGCTAGCGAGCTACCTTAAGGTAGTATATAAAAATTTTCGGACAGTGTTGCTCTTGTTTCCTTCTTATTTCTACCTATCTTACCTACCTCCTGACCGTCCCCCTCTTCCTGCCCTTCTTCTATACAGTGCTGTATAGTGTAGTGTCAGTAGGATCTAGTAGTGTCCTACGTCGTAATTCTCGATCCCCCTTTTCGCTATATAGCGCAGTGTTACTGTAACTGGGCAGGGGGATGGTTTTCCTCCTACCTATCCAGCGCAGTTGTGTCTTGTAGGGCCTTATACGGTTCCTACGTAGGCTCTGCCTATCCTCTCTATTTTACTAGGTACTCTACCTTCTTCTACTTCCTTCGGCTCTTAAGGATTCCTTCTACCTTGTATTCTTCCTAGCCCTTAGTTATAATTGCTAGTGGGCGCGCGTTATCTGTCGCCTAGTGCAGCAGGGGGTCTGTGTTCGCTAGCTGGACGAGGTCTATGTAAAAGACTAGGTAGATCCCTAGGGGAGTGTTAAGCTGTACGGTGTATGTTCCTACTAGTCGGACTACTGTAAATTTCCGGTTCTTCCAATCTAGCTTTTTGCTTGGCCGGTCTGTACAGATGTTGCGCTGGTTTAACTAGACCTTATCCCCTGCCTTATATCTCAGTACAGCCTACCGTTCCTTGTTGGCCTGCTCTTCTGCGTTCTGTTAAGCTATAGCCAGACCTGCCTTCGCCTATTGGTAGGCGTTTGTAATCGTCCGTACGATAGCCTCTCCCTACTAAATAGGGGATCGTATAGGGCGCAGGGTGTCTCTACTTAGGGTCGGTAGGAGCAGGGAATAGTCGTATCTATAGGCTATAAAGAAGGGAGACAATCCTATAGCATTAGCCGTACGGCTGTTAATAGCTAGCTCTGCTATAGGGAGAAGATAGTTCTAGTTCGTCTAATTATAGTCGACGTACGCTTAGAGGTACGCTTCCAACGTCGAATTGACCCTCTCTGTCGTACCGTCCGTCTGCAGGTGCTATACAGTTAACAGGCGACGTTCTACATTCAGCAACTGGCAGACCCTTGCCTAGAGCTGGCTCGTAAACTGCGTACCCTGGTCTAATACAATTGACTAAGGGAAACCGCGCTAGCTAAACGTCGTCTGTATAAAGGCCTAGGCAGTGTCTTCGGCTGTAATAGAGTCTATTTCCTCTAGTATTATCCGCCTCGTTAGCTTGTCCGTTACTACTATAATGTTCCTCCGTCTGTCGCTCTTAGGGAGGTCTGTAATAAAGTCCACTGTTAGGTCTTGCTAGGGCCGGTCTGGGATCAGTAGGAGTTTTAGCAGCCTATACTTTAGTTCGCGCTAGGGCTTCGTCCGTCTGCATACGTCGCAGTTCTATACGAACCTGCGGATGTCCTTCGCTATCGCCGGCTAGTAGTAGTCTCTAGCGACAATGCTGTACATCTCCTCGCACTTTAGGTGCCTAGTAGCTATAGAATTGTGCGCCCGTTGTATTAAGCTCGTACAGAGCTTCTCGTCTGCCGGGACCTAGATCCGATTCCTGAACTTCCAGTTGTTCTCCTTGTCTACTAAGCACTCTGCTGCCGACACCTTAAGATAGAGCTCTGCTAGGAGCTTCCACTGTCCTCCTTAGATCGCTGTACGGGCCCCTCGGTATACCTCGTCCTTTTCTACTGCCTCTTCCTATACTTGCAGTTAGGGTTCCTATATGTGTACTGCTGCTAGGCGGATAGTCTCCTCGCCTGGCTCCTCCTTAAACATCTAGAATGTTCGTAACTTTAGCCGGTCGTCCTCGTACGTCGTTAGTATGTCCTGGTCCCGTCTGGATAGCGTATTAGCCCTGCTATTGTCTTTGCCCTTGCGATACTGGAGTCTTGAATTGAACCGGCTTAGGTACATTGCCTACTGTACGTGCCTCTTAGACAGCTTCCAGGGCTGTGTAAAGTACTCTAGGTTCTTGTAGTTAGTTAGGGCGAGGAACTCGGGGACCGAGCGGAGTTCTCTATCCTACACTTCGTAACACTGTACGACTGCTAGCAATTCCTTGTCGTAGATAGGGTAGTTACACTCTGCTAGGGAGTTCTTCTTAGAGAAATACGCGTATAGGTATAGGAGTCCGTCCGAGCCTACCTGTAATAGGATACCTCTAATGCAGTACCCTAAGGAGTCAGTTTCTAGTATCGTCGTACGTTCTAGGTCGAAGGCGGCAAGCGTTGGTCCTGTAGTAAAGAGCTCCTTCGGCTTGTTAAAGCTCCTATTGAACTCGTCCGTCTATTTAAACTGCTTGTCCTTGTGTGTTAGCTCAACTAGGGGGCGCACGATCTCTAAGTAGTTCTGTATAAACTGGCAGTAGAAGTTGGCAAACCCAAGAAATTCCTGTACGCCCTTAATGTTCGTAGGCAGCTTCCATTGCTTAATAGTATTAATCTTCTTTCTATCTATGCTAATGCCTTTCCCTGCCTCGATAATGAACCCCAAGTATTTCGTACCTGTACACCAAATTCACATTTGTCGATATTAAGGTACAATCTAGCTCGTTGCAGTCGATCTAGTACCTTCTTAACGTCCTGTACGTAATCTGCGTAGGAGCCGTCTGTAAAAACCAGTATGTTATCGAGGTATACCGAGCAGAAGTCGTCTAGTAACCCTTGTAAGGACTTGTAAATGTACCTTTAGAAGGTTGCTAGTGCGTTGGCAAGGCTAAAGGGAGTAACAAGCTACTCGAAAAGACTATATCTCGTAGAGAAGGCGGTTATCTATTTACAGCCTTCCTTAATCCGTATCTTGTAAAAAGCCGAGACTACGTTAAGCTTAATAAACTACTTTGCCTTGCTGATCCGTCCGAGAGTCTCCTTAATAAGGGGTAGGGGGTACCGGTCCTTCTTGGTAATCGCGTTAATGCCTCTGTAGTCTACGTAGAAACGCAAGCCGGCCTTCCCCTCCTTGTAGACAAACAGCACTAGGGCTCCTACAGATAAGGTACTTGCCTAAATAAACCCTTTAGCAAGTAGGTCGTCTAGTGTCTTGCGCAGCACTAGGAGTTCTCTAGAGGACATTCCGTACAGCGGACCGTACAGTATCTTAGGCAGGCTCCTATCCGGACGGGGCTCTAGCTAGATGTCGTAATTAATCCGCTCTCCTTAGTGTAGCGGCAGTTTTGAGGCCAACGTTAGCTCGAAGAGGTCCAGGTATCCAGTGTATTCCCTTAGGAGCTTCGTACAGGGGTCCGTCGCCTTTTTGGGTGCTAATGCCTTCTTAATGTCTGCAGTTGCCGTGTTGATTTCGGCCTTAGCATTGCTACCCTGCGGAGCCTTCCTTTGGTCCTAGAGCCTCTGCTTCGTCGCTGCTAGGTACAGCCGTCCTCGTCCAACGTCTAGCTTGCCCTTCTAGCACTCTATCTATAGCTTCCCTAGTATTAGGTTATACCCTAACCTGTCCTGTACGACATAGAGGTATAAGTCCTGCTTATAGTGTCCCTGTATCTCTATTGTTACTTTCACTATATATGTAATGTCCAGTCCCCTCCTAGTAATGACGAACATGCGTACAGGTACAGTAGGGGTCGTCTTAATATAGTGTCTCTGTACGAAGTCTTCGCTAATTACTCCGTACACTAAACATCCTGTATTAATTAATGTCTGCACCGTTGCGGACCTGTTCAACGTTGGCCGTACAATAAACAGCATAGTCGTTATATAGTTGCTCTTAAAAGATAGCTAAGTAGTGCTTTGATTTGGCAATCTATCTTGTATACGCCTCTAGCAGAGCCTTCGCTTAGAGGCTACTCTTTTCCCGACTCGTCGTCGTCTAAGTAGGGCTCCTGTTCCTCTTGTTAGGGCGCCGCAGTTGCTACCCTTACAGTGGTCGGCCGTCCCCTAGTCTCTCTACTAGCAAAAGCCCGCAATTCCGTACAGTATAGCCTATCTTGCTATACCTGTAGCAGCTTCCTTCTGCTCGCCTCTTGTTAAGGGTAGCTATGTCCACCTATTGTGCCATTTTAGTAGCGGCCCTTAGCTATACGGTGACGGCTGCCGCTACCCTCGTTGTCGTTAGTTCCTAGTCTATAGCGTCCGTCTGCCGCTAGAGGAGTTGTCGCATCTTATAAGCGTAGCTTATCCGTCTGAGCCTGCGCTGCTAGTCGTCGACTATCCTAAGGAGATTACAGAAATCCTTATTTATAGCTAGTCGCATTACGCCTACTAGTCCCGTTATAATCTCCTTAGAGAGGCCTACCTCTAAAGAGGTAATTTTTATCCTGTCCTCCTATTAGAGACCTTCTGCCTCTGCTAGAGTCTGGTTATATTACGCAAGGAATTCTCGTACAGTCTTGCGTCCTTGTTTTATCGTATTAACCCGTAGGAGTGCTCGGCTCTAGCGGTCTAGGTCCTTGTAGCTCTTGTTAAGAGCTGCCTAGAGCATTGTCGTTGTGGCTATTGCTAGGTTGGCAATAGCCGTCTCGTAGTACGGCAGAATCCGTGCTGCCGCCCTGCCTTTAACCTCCTGAAGAGGTAAACTACCTTGTCTAGCTCGGTTAGGTAAGCTCCTAAGTTAACTAGAAGCTTAGAGCGCATCTAGGCAGCCTAGGAGGGATACTTAGCCAGAGTCTTACTATTGTACGTAGTAACGTCGGGGAGTTTGCTCTTGGGGGTCGGGGTGTAGGCTATCGTGTTCGTCGTTGTCGTCGTAGGGGTCGGATTGCGATCGGACGCCCTAAGCTGTCGTAGCTCCTGTTCCCGTTAGGAAATTATTGCAGCCTAGTGGCTTACTTGTTGTTTAAGCTAGGCCTTGTGTGCCAACAGCTCCTCGTACGCGCAGTGCATCTGTCCCTGCATAGCCGTAGGTTCTATAGAGATGTCGCCGTCTATCGCTGTTGTATTACCGCAGTTACCGACAGTAAGATCAGTTCCTAATGTAAGGGCTTAAGAATCTTGGTTTAGAAACTTAAGGCTAGGTATCTATATAAAGGAACTAATAGGCAGTTCCTTCGTCGTCTGCTGCTGTATAATTTGTACTTACAAAGCCAAGCTAGCAATTTCCCTCTGTACAGGGATACAAGGTTTATACTCTGTATAGAGGATTGGGAGTTCCCCCTCTATACAGTAGTGCAGAGTTTTCCCTCTGTTTAGAGGGGAGGCAATTCCTCTCTGTGCAGCGCTATAGGGTTCTCCCTCTGTATAGGAGTGGGGTCCTATCGGTGATTCCGTATAGAGGGTAGGGTCGTGCTAGCGCCGCTAAGTCGCAGACCCTAGGGCGACGGCTGGCTTAGGTCAGGTCCAGGACCTAGGCTGGGCAGGGCCCCCTAACATTATATTACTGCAGTTACTAACAGTAAGATTAGTTCCTAATATAAGGGCTTAAGAATCTTAGTTTAGTAACTTAAGGCTAGGTATCTATATAAAAGAACTAATAGGCAGTTCCTTCGTTATGCGCTGCTGTACAATTTGTACCTAAGAAGCCAAGCTAGCAATTTCCCTCTATATAGGGGTGCAAGGTTTACACTCTGTACAGAGGGTCGAGAGTTTCCCTCTATATAGTAGTGTAGAGTTTTCCCTCTGTTTAGAGGGGCGGCAATTCCCCTCTGTATAGGGCTATAGGATTCTCCCTCTGTACAGGAGTAGGGTCGTGTCGGTAACTCTATACAGAGGGTAGGGTTGTGCTACCACCGCTAAGTCGCAGTCCTTAGGGCGACGGCTAGCTTAGGTCTAGGACCTAGGCTGGACGGCGCCCCCTAACAGAAACCCGGAGGTAGCCTCCGACTGTATATAGACTACCGAGACCTTAATAAGGTTACTAAGAGAGTCGTATACCTGCTACTGCTAATCGATAAGACTATACAATAAGTAGCGAAAGCTAAGTAGTTTAGCAAGCTAGACATTCGCTAAGCGTTCTACTAACTAAGGACCGAGGAAGGACAGATCCAAGACCTTACAACGTTCACTATACGTATAGGCAATTTCAAGTAGCTAGTTATACCTTTTAGACTTACCAATGCACTAGCTATATAGCAGCGCTTTATAAACTATACCTTTATAGACATACAAGAACAGTTCGTATCTATTTACTTAGACGACATTCTTATTTACACTAATAGAACGAGAGAGCAGAATACAGACCATATCGAGAGAGTATTAACTAGGCTCTACGAGGCAGAGTTAAACGCAAAAACAAAGAAGAGCGAGTTCTTTTAGACTAAAGTCAGATATCTCGGTCTTATTGTTAGAAGAGAAGGTATTTAGATAGACCCCTTAAAGGTCGCTACTGTAGCAGAATAGAAGCAGCCGAAGTCTGGAAACACTACCCAAATCAGAGCTTTTATCAGGTTCTATAGTTACTATCGTCGGTTTATTAAGTAAGGTCTTTAGCAAGATAGCAAGACCCCTAAGTAAGGCATTAAAGAAGGAAGCAGCTAGCCTATAGAATAGGAAGTGCATAGAGGCTTTTAACTAACTAAAAGAAGCAGTAGCCTCGGCGCTAGTGCTAGCGCACTTCCGGCTAGAAAAGACAATCTACCTAGAGACAGACGCTTCCAATACAGTAACAGTAGGGGTCTTTTCTTAATACGAAGACGACAGCGAGACTCTCTATCCGGTAGCCTTCTTTAGCAAATCTATAAATAAGGCTAAGCAGAACTACGCTATCTACGACAAGGAGCTGTGAGCTATTATCTGAGCTTTTAAGGAGTAGAAGCCAGAGCTTATAGCTAGAAAGAGCACAGTCTAGGTCCTTACAGACTATCAGTCGTTAACCTACTTTATAAAAACGTAGAAGCTCTCGCGCTGCAAAGCTCGGTAGGCTGCCTACTTATCCAGGTTCGACTTTAAGATTACATATCGACCTAGAGCTCAAAACGGATAGGCTAATGTTACGGCAGCAGAAAGGGGTAGGACTGAGTAATAGGGTGGACCCTTGGAATTTCGGCTCGGCCCTTCTGGGCCGAGCCGGGCCTTGGCACTACCACTACGAAAGCCTACCACCACCACTACATAGATTCCTTTCCCTCCTTAGTTCGAGATATAGTTATCAAAAAGGCCGTATTAAATTATATCTGCGTGCCTAGACTATTATATCTTAAACTCACTCTCTACACAAACCCCGCGCTGCGCGAAAGGGCCCGTCAAACTATCCGGACACCCGAATAACGCACGCGCACACACCAAAAACACTAAACCCAGCACCGTAAGAAGATAGAAGGCTTCTCGACGGCAGAGGGCGGCGTTACAGGCCGCAGCAGAAGCAGAAAAGGAAAGGCTGACAGAGCGAGTAGGCGCTCTAGTATAATTGACGATAAGATCGTTATTAGCGGTTTTACAGCGGAAGAGACCGCTAAGGTCAAGGAACGAATGGCCGAATATAGGAAGATCCACGACTGTACGCTCGAGGAACTGGAAGACTATGTAAACGAGAATAGAATAGGGAAGGTCTACGACGGCATAGACCTTATCGAGATGCTGTTTTACAGAACGCTGGAAGAGAACAGACAACTAAGAGGAGAAACTAAAGCGGTAAGGGCCGAAAAGGAATCGGCAGAGACTATTATTGACGTGTTAGAAAACCAGGCGGCGAATCGACTAGCGCAACTAAAGGCGCTAAAGGATCAGCTAGCTGATATAGAAACAGCGAGACCGTTGCCGCTACCGCGGCGAGAAACCTACGCAGAGACCGCCTTACTAGCAGCCTATAGTCAAGGTAGCACTACGATAACGCTACTATCGGACCTACCTGCTTTCGGTAGCAGAGACCCTAAAGCGTAGGAGGCGTTTAAGAAGAAGATCAAGAATAAGATAAGCTGCGATTACGCAGCAAGCAGCGAAGAAGACAGACTGGCCTATTTAGAGGCGCGACTGGAAGGCGAAGCGTTCTCGCTAGTAGCGGACCTAGAAGAAGTGACTGCCGAAGAAGCGATCAAGGCGCTAGATCAACGCTTCGGAGACCCATTCCAAAAGAAGACAGCCTGTAATCAGCTGGACAAGATCAATCAGAACCGGCAGACGTTTAAAGAATTCTACGGGCTTTTTAGAAAACATGCTATTAGGGCCAGAGTGGCAGAAGACGAGCAGCTCCATCTACTAAGACAGAAGCTAAACCCTAAACTGGCCGCAGCCATGGCCTTAGTAGAAGATAAAGACCTTAAGAGCTTCGTGCACCAAGCGAGAGTTACAGCAAGAAACTTAAGCGCTTACGCGAAATCACGCGAAGCGAACTAGAAGCCGTTAATAACGCAGACTACACGACCCCCTGCGCCTTTCCGGAGAGCACTACAGCAGCC
Organism: Pseudocercospora ulei; assembly: GCA_016165855.1. Classification (NCBI taxonomy): domain Eukaryota; kingdom Fungi; phylum Ascomycota; class Dothideomycetes; order Mycosphaerellales; family Mycosphaerellaceae; genus Pseudocercospora; species Pseudocercospora ulei. The sequence goes on from JACWNB010000003.1 coordinate 4,634,740, forward strand.
ACCTTATTAGTTACAGCGCTCGTCGTTCGTCCCCACCTGTTTCGCGTGCAGAAAACCCGGCTATATTGCTACGAGATGCCAAGCAACGGCCTAGCAGAAGCAGGAGTATCGCGCTATAAAGCAGCCGCAGCCGCAGCCACCGAGAAAGACCATCCAAGCCATTGAACCGACGCCGAACGATACTGACAGTGTGGACAGGGGGGTGCAATTAAGGATTATAGGAAAAGATCAGCTGGACGGAAAGACCCCCTACCTAGCGTAAACGATAGGGTACCCTCGCGAACGGCGCCGCTGGACGAAGAAAAAGAGAGCATTAACAGCTGCAACGATCCACTATTGGCGGCGGCGGAAACGAACACGGAAACAGCTATTATCCTTCCTATTACGGTCCGCCCTGTTAAGAAGCAACGCCTACCGCTCTAGCTGAAAGCTTTTATCGATACTGGAGCTCTTGTCGGTGCAGCGATCCACTATCGGCTGGTCTGGAAGCTAACAAATAGATACGGCTATCTAGTGGAATTAGCGTCGCTAACGAAGATTTCGGCATATAACAGACAAGACACGGAAAGCGTTACGCACTATGTGCCACTGAAGACTACCTTAGCTGGTCGCACTACAGAAGCGACGTTCCGAATTATGGATATCGGAGGGTTTGACATTATTATAGGGCAGAAATAGATAAAGAACCAGAAAGCTATCGTCGACGTAGATAAAGGAACTATCAGATTCAAAACCCAAGGTAACAGCGCCGTTACCACCGAATTGGTCGCAGCCGCGACAGCAAGATCAGAGGCGACCAGCGGCAAAACGGCTCTGCCTACCTCTACCGAGCCTGCGCCCACGATCAGAATAACAAGCTCGGAAGCTTTATCGACCCTCGCGAAGTCGCTAGACAATAAGATCTACGCTATCTCTATAAAGGACATCAAAGACTACAGGAAGATAATAGCGGAAGAAGAAGTGGACCTACTAGAGGTGTTGCTAAACGAGCTCTACGGTTACGCTAACGTGTTCTTAAGAGCCGACTCCAACCTCCTGCTGCTCTATTAATCGGAATACGACAACAAGATCCGACTGAAGGAAGGGGCTACGTTGCTGAGAACCGAGCCCCTAAGAAGATTGTCACTGGCCAAATTGGACTAAGTAGAGGTGTTTGTTCGAGAAAATCTAGCAGAGAAGTTTATTACGCCGAGCTCCGCCGAATACGCGTCGCCGATTCTTTTCGTGCGGAAGCCCGGAGGCAGTCTCCAACTGTGTGTAGACTACCGAGGCCTCAATAAGGTTACCAAGAGAGATGTGTATCCGCTACCTCTAATCGATAAAACTATATAACGAGTGGCTAAGGCTAAGTGGTTTAGCAAGCTGGATATTCGCCAAGCATTCCATTGATTAAAGAACGAAGAAGGACAAACAGAAGACCTTACGACATTCGCCACGCGCATAGGCAATTTCAATTAGTTGGTGATGCCTTTCGGGCTTACCAACGCGCCGGCAGTATGGCAACGCTTTATAAACTACACCTTTATAGACATGCTGGAACGGTTCGTGTCTGTCTACTTGGACGACATCCTTATCTACACTAATAGGACGAGAGAGCAGCACACAGACTGCATCAAGAAGGTGCTAACCAGGCTCCGCAAGGTCGGATTGAACGCAGACACGAAGAAGAGCGAGTTCTATCAGACCGAGGTTAAGTATCTCGGTCTTATTGTAGGAAGAGATAGAATTCGTATAGACCCCTTAAAGGTCGCCGCCGTCGCGGAATAGAAGCAGCCGAAATCCGGAAACACTATGCAGATCAGAGCGTTTCTCAGATTCTGCAGCTACTACCAACGGTTTATTAAAGACTTTAGCAATATAGCGAGACCCCTGAACGAAGCACTGAAAAAAGAGGCCGCCGGACTATAGAACGAGAGGTGCACGGAGGCTTTCAACCGACTGAAAGAAGCAGTAGCTTTAGCGCCGGTTCTGGCGCACTTCCGGCCGGAAAAGACGATCTACGTAGAAACGGACGCTTCCGATACAGTTACGGCAGGGGTCCTTTCTTAATACGCCGACGACGAAGAGACCCTCCATCCAGTAGCTTTCTTTAGCAAGTCTATAACGGAGGCCGAACGGAACTACGCAATCTACGATAAAGAACTGCTAGCTATTATACAGGCGTTTAAGGAGTGGAAGCCGGAACTTATAGCTAGAAAGAGCACGGTCCAGGTCCTTACGGACCACTAGTCGCTGACCTACTTTATAAAGATGCAGAAGCTCTTACGACGTTAAGCACGGTAGGCCGACTACTTGTCCGGGTTCGACTTCAAGATTACCTATCGACCCGGAGCTTAAAACGGGAAGGCTAACGCGCTAACGAGAAGGGAAGGAAAAACCAGCTGCGCGAAAGAAGATCCGAACATGTTCCAGAAGGTGTTAACCGAGCGGATAATGGACGCAGAGGTGTTGAAAGAGGTAGGGGTCTGCGCAGTGGAACCGGCCCCTAAGGAAGAGACTCTCTACGAGAAGGTAGAGCAGCTTAATTAGCAGCAGAAGCTAGGCAAAACCGGTTTAGGGAAGCTGATAGTTCTGGAAGAACTAATTACTAAGGTCGTCCAACTAGTCCATAGCTCTAAGGACGTTGGTTACGCTAGCGCGAAGAAGACGATAGAAGCCGTAAAGACGATCTACTAGTTTCCGCAGATCTACGAACGAATCTACCGATTTATCGCTAATTGCTACGTGTGCCGAGCCGCGAAGCCACGTTACGGCCTTCCGGCAGGCCTACTGAAGCCGCTTCCGATTCCCGAGAAACTATAGCAGCACATTACGATAGATTTCGTAACCGGCCTGCCGGACTCGGACGGCTACGACGCTACGCTCAACGTAGTAGATAGGCTAAGCAAAGAGCGCTACTTTATCCCCTGCCGAGCAAGAGACGAAGGAACCACTGCAGAAGAGACTGCGCGGATGCTAATTAGACACGTATAGAAGCACTATAGCCTGCCGGACACTATTACTACAGATAGGGGTCCTCAATTCACTGCCAATGTATAGAAAGCTATTAACCAAGCCCTCGGAATTCGTGGAAAGCTGAGCACAGCCGCTTATCCTCAAACTGACGGTCAGTCTAAGGTAGCTAACCGTAAGATAGAGAAATATCTACAGATCTTCTGCGGCCATTATTAAGAAAAGTAGGTTAAGATGCTGCCAATAGCTAAATTCTGCGCGAGCTCAGCACAGTCAGAAGCAACGTTGCTAGCGCCGTTCGAGATAACCTACGGTTATCTTCCGAGGCTAAGCTTCCAGCCGCCGAGCAACGCCGGCTCGCCGGAGCTTTCCACTACTACGTCGTTAAAGAGAGTCGCCGCCGCTGTAGCTAAAGCACTTAAAGCTTAAATAGAAGAAGCTATTAAGGTAGCAAGGAAGGCGATGGAATCGACTTAGAAGAAGATAGTAGCTCGAGCTAACAAGAAGAGGTTACTGCTAGAATTTAAGGAAGGCTAAAAGGTATAGCTCAATACGCGAAACCTAAGACTAAAAGGCAACGCCAAGCTCAATCCACGCTACGTAGGTCCGTTTACGATAGTGGAAAAGAGGTCGCTGGTGACTTATCGGCTCTAGCTACCGAAATCGTTCCAAATCTACGATGTCTTTTATTCGGATCTGCTAAGCCTGGACCCTAAGGACGGCCTTCCGGAACAGGGGTTCGCCGAACCCCTGCTAATCGAGATAGACGGTAAGGAAGAAGAGTGGGAGGTAGAGGATGTAATAGACGTAAAGAAGATAAGGGGGTCTATCAAAGCGAAGATCTCGTAGAAGGGGTGGCCGGAAGACTACAAATAGTATCTGATCGAGAACCTCTGGAATTCGGCGGAGCTGCTTAGAGAGTTCTACGTGCGGAACCTAAAGAAGCCGAAACCCGGATAGCTCCGAAACTGACGACCTCTGAAAGAGATAGAAGAAAAAGGCAAAGCTGCGTCCGCTCTATCGGCGTAGAAGCCGATAGAAACGATCGAGGGTCGCTTCGCTAGAGTCTTCGACGCAGCCACTACCTACCGCCGGGTCGGCAGGCAGCTCGCCGACGCTGCAGTGGGTAAGCGCTTTAGTAGAAGAAAAAGAAGAGAAAGAAACGCCGCTGCAGACAGAACTATATAGACTGCCGGAGCTCGGACCAGGCTACGCAGCGGATCAGATAACCAGGCCACGTAGCGGATCAGAAGGGCGACGAAACAAGGAATGTCGAAAACAGCAAAATCGGCGACTGAAATCTGCGGAAAGGAACGAAAAGAAGACAGGAAAACCAGGCAGAACCTAAGGCAGAAAGATAAGGAAGTAGCCACCGCTGCAGCGAAGGAGCAGAAAGAAAGAAGAAAGAAGCCAAAAAGGGAAGTGGATATAGACAGAATTTGATAGTACGTACGAGGCTTGGCGCGCACGTAGAATCGAGGGAAATAGATAGAAAAGAACGCAGGAAAGACGCGAAAGGAAGATAGATAGATAAATAGAAGGATTAACGTTATTGGATAACGACAATAGAAGCCTATAGAAGGGATAAGTAAGTGATCGAGGGCGACCGCTAGTAAGGGAGGGGGGTAGTGTTACAGTGGCAGAAAGGGGTAGGACTAAGTGTCAGGGTAGACCCTTGGAATTTCGGCTCGGCCCTTCCGGGCCGAGCCGGGCCTTGGCACCACCACTACGAAAGCCTACCACCACCACTACATAGATTCCTTTCCCTCCTTAGTTCGAGATATAGTTATTAAAAAGGCCGTATTAAATTATATCTGCGTGCCCGGACTAGCTAACACACTAATAAGAAGAGAAGGGAAGACTAGCTATACGAAGGAAGACCTAAACGTGTTCCAGAAGGTGTTAACCGAGCGTTTAGTAGACGCCGAGGTGTTAAAAGAAGTAGGCATCTACGCAGTAGAACCAGTAACTAAGGAAGAGATGCTTTACGAAAAAGTAGAGCAGCTTAACTAGCAATAGAAGCTCGGCAAGACCGGTTTAGGGAAGTTAATAGTTCTAGAAGAATTAATTTCAGAGGTTATCTAGCTAGTCTATAGTTCTAAGAATTTTGGCTATACTAGCACAAAGAAGACGATAGAGGCTATAAAGAAGGTCCACTAGTTTCTACGGATCTTCGAGCAGATTTACCAGTTTATCGCTAATTGTTACATATATCGAGCTGCGAAGCTGCGTTACAGCCTTCTGGCCGGTCTACTAAAGCTACTACCGATCCCCAAGAAACTATAGCAGTATATTACGATAGATTTCGTAACCGGCCTGCCGGACTCTAATAGATACAATGCTACCCTTAACGCAGTAAATCGGTTAAGCACGGAACGCTACTTTATCCCCTATTAAGCAAAGAACGAAGGCACTACAGTAGAAGAGACAGCGAGGATATTGATTTAGTACGTATAGAAGTACTATAGCATGCCAGACACTATTACTACAGATAGGGGTCCTTAATTTACTACTAATATATAGAAGGCCATTAACTAAGTTCTTAGAATTCGCGGAAAGCTTAGTATAGCTGCTTATCCTTAGACCGACAGTTAGTCTAAAGTAGCTAACTATAAGATAGAGAAGTATCTACGAATCTTCTATAGCTATTATAAAGAAGAATAGGTTAAGGTACTGCCGATAGCCGAGTTTAGCGCTAATTCGGCACAGTCTAAGGCTACCTTACTAGCGCCGTTCGAGATAACCTATAGTTATCTTCTAAGAATAAGCTTTTAACTACCTAACGAACCTAGCTCTACAGAATCTTCTACTGCTACCTTATTAAAGAGAGTCGCCGCCGCTGCGGCAGAAGCGCTCAAATCTTAGATAGAAGAAGCGATCCGGGTAGCGAAAGAGGCGATAGAATCGGCTTAGAGGAAGATAGTAATTCGAGCTAATAGAAAGCAGTTACTAATACAATTCAAAGAAGTCTAAAAGGTATAGGTTAATATGCAGATCCCAAGACTAAAAGGCAACGCCAAGCTTAACCCCTGCTATATAAGTCTCTTTACAATAGTAGAAAAGAGGTCGCTGGTAACTTATCGGCTCTAGCTACTAAGGTCGTTCCGAATCTACGATAATTTCTACTCGGATCTGCTAAGTCTGGACCCTAAAGACAGTCTTCTAGAACAAGGGTTCGCTAAACCCCTACTAATTAAGATATATAGGAAAGAAGAAGAGTAGGAGGTAGAAGATATAATAGACGTAAAGAAGATAAGAGAGTCTATTAAAGCGAGTATTTCGTAGAAGGGATAGCTAGAAGATTATAAATAGTATCTAATTGAAAATCTCTAGAATTTGGCAGAGCTACTAGAGGAGTTCTATATCCAGAACCCGAGGACGCCAAGACCTTAGTAGCTCTAAATTTAATAGCTCTAGAAGAGATAGAAGGAGAAGAAAAGCCGCGTCCGCTCTATTAGTGCGAAAACTAATAGAAACGATCGCAACGTGCACTTTAGTCTCCAATTTCACTGTCGCCGTCCGCCAGCTTTGCTAGACAGTAAATAACAGTAAAGTCGATAACGTTACTTCTGCTTCGGCGCGCTTCGTAACAGTCTTTGTCTTTGCTAACACTAAGTGCCGGTCCTGCCAGACGGATGATATCAGCAAAGACGAAGCCGACGCTACTAAAGCAGCTTTGCAGTAGCGCTAAAGGCCTTAGTAAAGAAGAAAAAAAGAAGAAGAGATAGCGCACTACAGACAGATCTATATAGATCCTCTATAGCAATGCACAGACTAGTAATGCTGCAGCTTAGATAGCTGTTAGTTCAGATTAGATAGCTCTAATTAGATAGATGCTAAGTGGACGACTTAAGTTAGCAATAATATAAGAAAAGAAGAAGATAACAAAAGGACGATATTTCTAAGATAGAAGAAAAGAAGAGGTAACGTCGATTTTAAGAGAAATTTTCGAGGAAGAAGCTGCGAACCAAAAAAAAAAGAATAAGTAAGCAGTCGAGGGCGACTGCTAATAAGGGAGGGGGGTAGTGTTATGTTAGCAGAAAGGGGTAGGACTAGGTAATAGGGTAGACCCTTAGAATTTCGGCTCGGTCCTTCCAGACTAAGCCGGGCCTTAGCATGCTAATCCTAAAGCCCTTACCTCCTACTATATAGATTCCTTTCCCTCCTTAGTTCGAGATATAGTTATTAAAACAGCTGTATTGAATTAGATCCACGCGCTCGGATTAATATAGACTACTAGTTAGTATATTAGGAGACTCTGTCCTACTAGGTTCTATACCTAAACTAGCTGTCGCTCTAAAGGATTATAACTTAGCGGCGCTAGCACAACTTTACCCTCTATATAGAGGGTAAAATCCCACATCCCTATATAGAGGGCAAATCTTGCACAGCAGGAAGTGCTCGCCCCTCTATATAGAAGGAAAACTCTGCACCTCTATATAGAGGGAAATTGCTAGCTTAGCTTCGTAGGTACAAATTGCGCAGCAGCAGACGACAAAAGAACTGGCTATTAGTTCCTTTATATAGATACCTAGCCTTAAGCTTCTAAACTAAGATTCTTAAGCCCCTAACATTAGGAACTAATCTTACTGTCGGTAACTGTAGTAATACAACAAAGATAGACAACGCTATCCCTATAGATGTTACCAACATACAGGGCTATATAAACCGTATATAGAAGGAGCTAATAGCTCGCAAGAACTAGCTTAAACAATAAGTAGGCTTCTAGGCCTCGACGATTTCCCTATTGGAATAGGAGCTCTAACAGCTTAGGGCGTCCGATCGCGATCCGACCCCTACGACGACGACGACGATAAACACGATAGCCTACACTATAGTCCTAAAGAGCAAACTTCCTAACGTTACTACCTACAATAGTAAGACACCGGCTAAGCACCCCTCCTAGGCTGCCTAGATATACTCTAAGCTTCTAGTCGACTTAGCAGTATACCTAACTAAGCTTAACAAGGTAGTGTACCTCTTTAAGAGGCTAAAGGGCAAGGCAGCAGCACGAATTCTGCTGTACTATAAAACTGCTATTGCTAGTCTAGCAGAGGCAACTATAACGATGCTCTAGGCAGCTCTTAACAGGAGCTACAAGGACCTAGACTGCGAGAGCCGAGCCCTTGTCCGGCTTAATACTATAAAGCAAGGACGCAAGTCTGTATAAGAGTTCCTTGCAGAATACGACCAAACCCTAGCTAAGGTAGGAGGCCTCCTCTAGGAGGGCAGGGTAAAGGTTACTACCTTAGAGATTAGCCTCTCTAGGGAGATTATAACAGGCCTAGTAGGTGTCTTATAGCCGGCCTTATACAAGGCATTCTATAACTTTTTAGGATAATCGAGACCTAACAGCGCAGGCTCGGACAGATAAGCTAAATCTACGAACTACGCTAACCCCTCTATCGGCAGTAGGATGCTATAGACTAGAAGCTAATTGCAACGACGAGAGTAGCAGTAGCTATTACTGTACAGCTAAGGGCTAACGCTAAGAGAGTGCAGTAGGTAGATGCAGCTACCCTTAACAGAAGGATAGCAGAAGGGAGCTGCTACTAGTATAGCTAGACAGGGCACACTGTACAGAATTGCAGGCTTCTAGCAGTAGAGAGATCTAGGGGACAGCCGACTACTGCAAGGGTAGCAACTGCAGTACCTTAACCTAAGACCTCAGAGTTCCCCTCGGATAACAACGAGTTAGGAAAAGAGTAGCCTCCAAGCAAAGGCTTAGCTAGAGGCATATATAAGATAGATTGCTAAATTAAAGTACTACTTCGCTATCTTTTAAGAGCAACTATATAACGACTATGTCGTTTATCGTACGACCTACGCTAAACAGGACCGCCACTGTACGAACTCTAATTAATACAGGTAGTTTGGTATACAGAGTTATTAGCGAAAACTTCGTACAGAAACACTATATCGAGACTACCCCTACTGTACCTATATTGTTGCAGTAGCAGAAAAGGGTAGGACTAAGTAATAGGGTAGCCGCTTGGAATTTCGGCTCGGCCCTTCCGGACCGAGCCGGGCCTTAACACACTACCTCTAAAGCTCTTACCTACTACCACATAGATTTCTTTCTCTCCTTAGTTCGAGATATAGTTATTAAAAAGGCCGTATTGAATCATATCTACGCGCCCGGATTATTATATCTCGAACTTACTTACTAAACCAACTCTGTCTGCGCTGCGCGAAAGGGACCGTTAAACTATCCAGACACCTAAATAACGCACGCGCACTACACATACACCGAACCAACAACCCCCTACTACTGTAAGAAAGCTATAGAGAGCTTCTTAACAGTAGAAGGCAGCGTTACAGGCCGCAGCGGAAAGAGAAAGACTAACAGACCGAGGGATAGGCGCACTAGCATCCTCGACGATAGAATAGCCACTAAGGGCCTTACAGAAGAAGAGATAGATAAAGCGAGAAAGGGCATAGAGAGCTATGCCGAACTGTACGTACGCACGCCGGACGAAATAGAAGAATATCTAGCAGAAAACGGAGCTGAAAAGATGTTCGACATTATTACCTTCGTCGAAAAGAAGTTTTACAGGAACATAGAAGAGAACAGGCGACTAAGAGATAAAATAGAAGCGGTAATAGCCGAGAAGGATTCGGCAGAAACTATTAATAAAGTGTTAGAAAACCAAGCGGCGAATCGACTAGCGCAACTAAAGGCGATAAAGACTTAGTTAGCTAAGATAAAGACAGCGACGTCGTTAGTGCCGCCACTACACTAAGAAGAACAAGCAGAGACCGCCTTACTAGCAGCCTACAGTCAAGGTGGCACCTTAATAACATTACAACTAGACCTACTAGCGTTTAGAGGCAGAGACCCTAAAGACTAGGAAGCGTTTAAGAAAAAGATAAAGAACAAGATAGATCGCGATTACGCCGGAAACAGTAAAGAAGACAGGTTAGCATACCTGGAATCGCGATTGGAAGGTGAAGCTTTTTTGTTAGTAGCAGACCTAGAAGAGGTAACTACCGAAGGAGCGATTAAAGCGCTGGATTAACGTTTTGGGGATCCCTTCTAGAAGAAGACGACCTGTAAACAGCTAGACAAGATCAACTAGAACTGGCAGACGTTCGAGGAATTCTACAGACTGTTCCGGAAATATGCAATTAGAGCCAGAGTGTTAGAAGATAAGCAGCTCCACCTACTAAGGCAGAAGCTAAACCCTGAATTGGCTGCAGCTATAGCGTCAGTAGAAGACGAAGACCTCGAAAGCTTCGTACACAGAGCGAGAGTTACTGCCAGAAATCTAAGCGCTTACGCGAAATCGCGTAAATCGATTTAGAAGCAGTCGGTGCCGATAATACGACCCCCTGCATCTTTTAGGAGAAAGCTATAGCAGCTATCTTATTTACTGCGTTTATCGTTCGTCCCTACCTGCTATGTGTATAGAAAGCCTAGCTATATCGCTACGAGATGCCAAGCGACGGATTAGCAGAAGCAGGAGTATCGTACTACGAAGCAACTGCAGCCTCCAGGAAAGACTATCCAAGCCGTCGAGCCGGCTCCGAACGACACCGACAGTGTAGATAGTAGAGTGCTACTAAGGATCTTACGAAAAGACTAGCTAGAAGTATAGGCCCCCTATCTAGTAGGGACAATAGGGCACAAGAGCGATCCGCGCTACCGGAATATAGAAGCATTAACAGTTGTAGCGACCCGCTCTTAGCGGCTGTAGAAGCGAATACAGCAACCGCTATTATCCTTCCAATTACTGTCCACCCCCTTAAAGGCTCGCACCGACTACTCCAATTAAAGGCCTTTATCGACACAGGAGCCCTTATCGGCGCGGCGATCCACTATCGACTAGTTCAGAAACTAATAAAAGGATACAGCTATCCTGTAGAACTAGCAGCGCCGACGAGAATTTTGGCGAGGACACAGAAAGTGTTACGCACTACGTGCTACTAAAGACTACACTAGCTGGCCGCACTACGGAGGCGACGTTCCGAATTATAGATATCGGAAGGTTTGACATTATTATAGAGCAGAAATAGATAAAGAACTAGAAGGCCGTTATTAACGTAGGTAAAGGCACCCTTAGATTCAAAAACCAACAGACCGGAGTCGCTGCCGAATCGGTCACAGTCGTCGCTGCCAAGCCGAACGTTACGACTATCGAAGCAGTAGAACGACTTAATTAGCAGCAGAAACTTGGCAGAACAGGCTTAGGGAAGCTAATTATTCTGGAAGAACTAGTTACAGAGGTTATCTAGTCGGTCTACGGTTCCAAAGACGTAGGCCACGCAGGCTTAAAGAAGACGATAAAAGCAGTAAGGACGATCTACTAGTTTCTGCAAACCTTTGAACGGATCCACCGGTTTATCGCTAATTGTTATGTATGCCGAGTCGCGAAGCCCCGTTATAGCCTTCTAGCCGGTCTGCTAAAGCTACTTCTAATCCCTAAGAAACTGTAGCAGCACATTATAATGGACTTCGTAACTGGCCTGCCGGATTTGGACGGATATAATGCTATACTTAACGTAGTGGATAGACTAAGCAAGGAGCGTTATTTCATCCCCCGCTGAGCTAAGGATAAAGGAACTATAGCAGAAGAAACGGCGAGAATGCTGATCCAATATATGTGGAAGCACTATAGCCTGCCGGACATGATTACTACGGATAGGGGTCCTTAATTGACCGCTAATATATAGAAGGCTATTAACTATGCTCTCGGAATTTGTAGAAAGCTTAGCATAGCCGCTTACCCTTCGACCGACAGTTAGTCTAAAGTAGCTAACCGTAAGATAGAGAAATATCTGCGAATCTTCTGCAGTTATTATTAAGCAGAGTAGGTTAAGGTGCTGCCGATTGCCGAATTCTGCGCCAATTTAGCACGATCGGAAGCTACCTTGCTAGCGCCGTTTAAGATAACCTATAGTTATCTTCCAAGGATAAGCTTTCAACTGCTAAACGAACTTAGCTCTTTAGAATCTTCTACTGCTACTTCGTCGAAGAGAGTCGCCGCGGCTGCGGCAGAAGCGCTTAGATCTTAGATAGAAGAAGCGACCTCTATAGCAAAGGAGGCTATAGAATCGACTTAGAAGAAGATTGTAACTCGAGCTAATAGAAAGCGGTCCTTAATAGAATTCGAAGAAGGGCAAAAAGTATAGCTCAATACGCGGAACCTAAGGCTAAAAGGTAACGCCAAGCTTAGCCCTCGTTACGTAGGCCTGTTCAAGATCGTAGAAAAGAGGTCGCCGGTAACCTATTGGCTCTAGCTGCCGAAATCGTTCCGGATCTACAATGTCTTTTATTCGGATCTGCTAAGCTTGGACCCTAAAGACGGCCTCCTAGAACAGGGGTTTGCTAAACCCCTACTAATTAAGATAGAAGGAGAAGAAGATGAATAGGAAGTGGAAGATATAATAGATATAAGAAAGATAAGAGGATCCTTCGAAGCGAGGATCTTATAGAAAGGATAGCTAGAAGACTGTAAATAGTATCCGGCCGAGAACCTCCAGAATTCAGCGGAGCTGCTAAGAGATTTTATGTGTGGAACCAGAGGAAGCCGAAGCCTAAGTAGCTCTAAAGCTAATCATTCCAGAAGAAGAAGAAAAGCTGCGTCCGCTCTACTAGTGTAGAAGCCGATAAAGATAATCGTAACGGTCGCTTCGCTAGAGTCTTCGACTTAGCTACTACCTACTGCCGCTTTGGCAGGAAGCTCGCCGACGCCGCCGGCCCTGCAGTAGGTAAGGCCTCTAGTAGAGAAAGAAAAAGAAGAAGAAACGGCGCAGCAGATAGATCTATATAGACCTCCGTAGTAGAGCACAGACCGGCTACGTCGCAGCTTAGATAACTGTAGGACCCGATAAGATAGCTCTTCTGATCAGACGGACGCTAAGTAAAGACGTTAGATAGCGATAATATAAGAAGAAAGAAGATAAAGAAAGAGGATAGCTTCAAAAAAAAAGGAGGAACAGATAAGTAAGCGGTTAAGGGCGACCACTAGTAAGGGAGGGGGGGAGTGTTGCGGTGGCAGAAAGGGGTAGGACTGAGTAATAGAGTGGCCCCTTGGAATTTCGGCTCAGCCCTTCCGGACCGAGCCGGGCCTTAACACACTACCCCTAAAGCTCTTACCTACTACTACATAGACTCCTTTCCCTCCTAAGTTCGAGATATAGTTATTAAAAAGGCCGTATTAAATTATATCTGCGCGCCCGGATTATATATATATACTAGACATTACTAGATAAGGACTAGACATTACCTATATAGTAAAAGTATTAATAGAGCTGCAAGGATACTATAAGCAGGACTTATACCTCTACGTCGTACGAGACATATTGGGGTATAACCTAATATTAGAGAAACTATAGATAGAGCGCTAGTAGGGCAAGCTCGACGTCGGATAAGGACGCTTATACCTAGCAGCTATAAGGCAGAGACTCTAAGACTAAGGGAGAGTTCTACTAGGTAACAATGCTAAAGCCGAGGTTAACGCTAACACTAAGGGCAAGGCTAGCTTAAACGCTAAGGTCAACGCTGCGACTACGGACATTAAGAAGGCCTTAGTACCTAAGAAAGCTACAGACCCCTATACGAAGCTCCTACTAGAATACTCGGCATACCTAGACCTCTTCGAACCGAAATCGGCCTTAAAGCTGCCCCTATACTAAGGAGAAGGAATCGACTATAACATTAAGCTCGAGCCCTATCTAGATAGAAGCTTGCCTAAAGTACTGTATAGCCTACTATATAGTATGTCCTCTAGAGAACTCCTAGTATTACTTAAGATACTGGACGACCTACTTGCTAAAGGTTTTATCTGCACAAGTACGTCCTCGGTAAGAGTTATAGTACTGTTTGTCTATAAGGAAGGCTCGGCCGGCTTACATTTCTGCATAGACTATAGAGGCATTTATGCAATTACCAAAAAGGACCGGTACCCCCTACCCCTCGTTAAGGAGACCCTTAGACGGATAAGCAAGGCAAAGTAGTTTACAAAGCGCGACGTTGTCTTAGCCTTCTACAAGATACAGATTAAGGAAGGATGCAAATAGATAACTGCTTTCTGTACAAGGTACGGCCTTTTCGAGTAGCTTGTTACCCCCTTCGGTCTTGCAAATACCCTAGCAACCTTCTAGAGGTATATTAACAGGTCTCTATAAAGACCTTCAGACGACATCTGTTCTATATACCTCGACGATACCCTAGTACTTACAGACGGCACCTGCGAGGACTACGTACAAGACGGTAAGAAGATATTAGACTACTTACAACAAGCTAGATTGTACCTTAACATTAACAAATGTAAACTCGGTATACAGTGTTCAAAATATCTAGAGTTCATTATCGAGGTAGGGAAGGGCATTAGTATAGACGGAAAGAAGATTAATGCTTTTAAGCGATAGAAGCCTCCTACGAGTATTAAGGGCGTATAAGAATTCCTGAGGTTTGCTAACTTCTACTACTAGTTTATACAGAACTACTCGGAGATAGTACGCCCTCTAGTTAAGCTAACATACAAGGACAGAAAATTCTCGTAGACAGAAGAATACAATAGGAGTTTTAATAAGCTAGAGAAACTCTTTACTACAGGACTAACACTTGCTGCCTTTAACCTAGAACCTACGACGATATTGGAAACTAACTCCTTAGGATACTGTATAGGAGGTATACTCTTATAGGTAGGTCCAGACGGCCTCCTATACCTATACGTATATTTCTCTAAGAAGAACTCCCTAGCCGAATGCAACTACCTTATCTACGACAAGGAATTGTTAGCAGTTATACAGTGCTACGAGGCGTAGGACAGGGAACTCTAGTCGGTTTCTAAATTCCTCGCCCTAACCGACTATAAGAACCTTAGGTACTTTACGCAACCCTAGAAACTCTCTAAGAGACACGTATAATAGGCGATGTACCTAAGCCGCTTTAATATAAGACTCTAGAAATATAAAGGAAAGGACAGCAGCAGGGCCGATACATTATCTAGACGAGACTAGGACATACTAACAGCGTACAACAACAACCGACTAAAACCGCGAATATTCTAGATCTTTAAGGAGGAACTAGACGAAGGCACTATCCGCCTAGCAGCGACATATATATAGGAACCCTAGCTATAGGTATAGGAGGAGGTAGTAGAAAAGGACGACGTCTACCGAAAGGCCTATACAACGATCTAAGGAGGACAGCGGAAGCTCCCTACAGAGCTTAACCTTAAGGTGTTAGCAGCAGAGTGTACAGTAGATAAAGAGAACAACCTAAAGTTTAGGAACCGGATTTAGGTCTCTATAGACAAGAAGCTCTAGACGAGCTTAATACAACAGGCGTACGACTTAATAGCAACGGACACCTAGGACGCGAGGAGACGTACAGTATCGTCGCTAGGGACTACTACTAGCCTGCGATAGCGAAGGACATCTGTAGGTTCATACAGAACTGCAATGTCTACAGACAGACGAAGCCCTAGCGTAAACTAAAGCACAGCCTATTAAAACCCCTACTAATACTGGACCGGCTATAGCAGGATCTAACAGTAGACTTTATTATAGACCTCCCTAAGTGCGACGGACGACAGAATATTATAGTAGTAATAGACAAGCTAACGAGGGGGGCAATACTAGAGGGAATAAGCTCTACTATAGCCGAAGACACTGCTTAAGCATTTATATAGACGACGTTTAGCAAGCACGGATTCCCTAGGTTAATTGTGATCCGGGCACGCAGATATGATTCAATACAGCCTTTTTGATGACTATATCTCGAACTGAGGAGGGAAAGGAATCTATGTGGTGGCGGTAGTGGGCTTTGATAGAGGGTGGTGCCAAGGCCCGGCTCGGTCCGGAAGGGCCGAGCCGAAATCCAGGGTCCACCCTATCAATCCGTCCCACCTCTTTCCACCGCTGCAACACTACCCCCCTCCCTTACCAGCGGTCGCCCTCGACCGCTTAGTCACCCCATCCATCCGAAAACCTTTCTCCATTCCCCTTTTTTTTTTTTTTTTTTTTTTTTTTTTTTTTTTTGATTCGTCGTCTCTTCCTCGAAAATCCCCTCCGACGGTGATGTCACCTCTTCCTTCTTCCATCGCTTCTTGAATCTCTTACGTTATCAACATCGGAAGTCCTTTACTTGGTCGTTTATGTGATCTGTGCGCCTGATCTGTGCTATCTGATCTGAGTCGTAGGTTATCTGAGCTGCGGCGTAGTTGGTCTATGCTCCGGCGCGGAGGTCCATATAGATCTTTCCGCGGCGCCGTTTTTCTTCTTCTTCTTCTTTTCTACCAGACCCTCCACGCCGTCGCCGACCGACCGCCTGGAGCTATAAATTCCATTACGATCGCCTTTATCGGCTTCTGCGCCAGTGGAGCGGACGTGGCTTTCTTCTCTCTTCCGGAATTGTCGACATCAGAGCCACGCCGGTTTTGGCTTCTTCGGGTTCCGCGCGTAAAAGTCTCTTAGCAGCTCCGCCGAATTCCGGAGATTCTCGATTAGATACCACTTATAATCTTCCGGCCACCCCTTCTACGAGATCCTCGCTTTGATGGACCCCCTCGTCTTCTTTACTTCCATTACGTCTTCTACCTCCCACTCTTCTTCTTTACCATCCATCTTAACTAGTAGGGGTTCGGCGAACCCCTGTTCCGGAAGGCCGTCCTCAGGGTCCAGGCTCAGCAGATCGGAATGGAAGACATCGTAGATCCGGAACGATTTCGGCAGCTGGAGCCGATAGGTTACCGGCGACCTCTTTTCTATTATCTTAAACGGACCTACGTAGCGCAGGTTAAGCTTCGCGTTTCCTTTTAGCCTTAGGTTTCGCGTATTAAGCTATACGTTTTGACCTTCTTCGAATTCTATTGGCGACCGGCTTCTATTAGTTCGAGTCATCATCTTCTTCTGAGCCGATTCCATCGCTTCTTTCGCCACTTTGATTGCTTCTTCCATCTGAGATCGTAGCGCTTCTGCTGCTGCGGCGGCGACTCTCTTTGACGACGTAGAAAACTCTGGCGAATCGGCGTCGCTCGGCGGATAGAAACTCAGCCTCGGAAGATAACCGCGCGTTATCTCGAACGGCGCCAGCGACGTCGCTTCTGACTGCGCTGAATTGGCGCAGAATTCGGCTATTGGCAGCACCTTTACCCACTTTTCTTGGTAGTGGCCGCAGAAGATCCGTAGATATTTCTCTATCTTACGGTTGGCCACTTCTGATTGACCGTCGGTCTGCGGGTAAGCAGCTGTGCTGAGCTTTCCACTAATTCCGAGAGCTCAGTTAATAGCTTTCTATACGTCGGCGGTGAATTGAGGGCCCCTATCCGTAGTAATAGTGTCCGGCAGGCCATAGTGCTTCCACACGTGTTAAATCAACATTCTCGCTGTTTCTTCTGCAGTGGTTCCGTCGTCTCTCGCTCGACAGGGGATGAAGTGGCGTTCTTTGCTTAATCGGTCTACTACGTTTAGTGTGGCGTCGTATCCATCGGTTTCCGGCAGGCCGGTTACGAAGTCTATCGTAATGTGTTGCCATAGTTTCTCGGGGATCGGAAGTGGCTTCAATAAGCCTGCCGGAAGGCCGTAACGTGGCTTCGCGGCCCTGCATACGTGGCAATTGGCGATAAATCGATGGATCCGTTCGTAGATCCGCGGAAACTAGTAGACCGTCCTTATAGCTTCTATCGTCTTCTTCAAGCCGGCGTGACCAACGTCTATGGAGCTATAGACTAGTTGGATGACCTCCGTAATTAGTTCTTCCGGAATTATCAGCTTCCCTGAGCCGGTTTTGCCTAGCTTCTGCTGCTGATTAAGCTGCTCCACCTTCTCGTAGAGAGTCTCTTCCTTAGGGGCCGGTTCCACTGCGCAGACCCCTACCTCTTTCAGCACCTCTGCGTCTACTATCCGCTCGGTCAACACCTTCTGAAACATGTTCGGATCTTCTTTCGCGCGGCTGGTCTTTCCTTCTCTTCGCGTTAGCGCGTTAGCTTTTCCGTTTTAAGCCCCTGGTCGATAGGTAATCTTGAAATCGAACCCTAATAAGTAGGCGGCCTACTGTGCTTGGCGACGTAAGAGCTTCTGCGTCTTTATAAAGTAGGTCAGCGACTAGTGGTCCGTAAGGACCTGAACCGTGCTCTTTCCAGCTATAAGCTCCGGTTTCCACTCCTCGAAAGCCTGAATAATCGCTAGCAGCTCCTTATCGTAGATGGCGTAGTTCCGTTTAGCTTCCGTTATGGACTTGCTAAAGAAGGCTACTAGGTGAAGGGTCTCACCATCGTCAGCGTATTGAGAAAGGACCCCTGCCGTTACTGTGTCGGAAGCGTCTGTTTCTACGTAGATCGTCTTTTCCGGTCGGAAGTGCGCCAGAACCGGCGCCGAGGCCACTGCCTCTTTTAGCTATACGAAAGCTTCCGTGCACTTCTTATTCTATAGGCCTGCGGCCTCTTTCTTTAGCGCCTCGTTCAGGGGTCTCGCTATCTTGCTAAAGTCCTTAATAAACCGTCGGTAGTAGCTGCAGAATCCGAGAAACGCTCTGATCTGCGTAGTGTTTCCGGATTTCGGCTGCTTCCATTCCGTGACGGCAGCGACCTTCGAGGGGTCTATACGAATTCCGTTTCTTCCGACGATAAGACCGAGATACTTGACCTCCGTTTGATAGAACTCGCTCTTCTTCGTGTCCGCGTTTAATCCGACCTCGCAGAGCCTAGTCAGCACCTTCTTAATGTGGTCCGTGTGCTGTTCTCTCGTTCCTTCAGTGTAGATAAGGATGTCGTCTAAGTAAATAGACACGAACCGTTCCAGCATGTCTATAAAGGTGTAGTTTATAAAGCGTTGCTACACTGCCGGCGCATTAGTGAGTCCGAACGGCATTACCAACCACTTGAAATTGCCTATACGCGTCGCGAACGTCGTAAGATCTTCCGTTTGCCCTTCCTCGTTCCTTAATCGATGGAACGCTTAGCGGATGTCCAGCTTGCTGAACCACTTAGCCTTCGCTACGCGCTATATGGTCTCATCTATCAGCGGCAGTGGATAGACGTCTCTCTTGGTGACCTCGTTAAGGCCTCGATAGTCCACGCAGAGTCGCAGACTACCCCCTAGTTTTCTTACGAAAAGAATCGGTAACGCATATTCGGCAGAGCTCGGCGTAATGAACTTTTTCGCCAGGTTTTCGCGAACAAACACCTCCACTTAGTCCAGTTCCGCTAGCGACAGTCGTCTTAGGGGCTCGGTTCTTGGCAGCGTAGCTCCTTCTTTTAGCCGGATCTTGTTGTTATATTCTGGTCGATGGAGCGGCAGGAGGTTGGAGTCGGCCTTCGAGAAAACGTTAGCGTAACTATAGAGTTCTTTCGGTAGCACCTCCACCGGATCCACTTCTTCTTCCGCTATTATCTTCCTGTAGTCTTTAATGTCTTTTATCGAGATGGCGTAAATCTCATTGTCCGGCGACTTCGCGAGGGTCGTTATAGCTTCTAAACTCATTATTCCAACGGTAACCGGGGGTTCGTAACGATCGGACGGAGCCTCTTTCGCGGACTCCGTAGCTTTCGGCTTGGCGGCGACGGTGGCGACCTTTCCAATAGTCCCTGCTCCGCCACCCGGGGTTTTGAACCTGATAGTTCCTTTATCTACGTTAACGATGGCTTTCTGGTTCTTTATCTATTTCTGCCCTATAATGATGTCAAACCTTCCGATATCTATAATTCGGAACGTCGCTTCCGTAGTGCGACCAGCCAGTGTGGTCCTCAGCGGCACGTAGTGCGTAACGCTTTCCGTGTCTTGTCCGTTATACGCCGAAATCCGCGTCGGCGACGCCAGTTCCACTGGATAGCCGTATCCATTTATCAGCTTCCGGACCAGTCGGTGGTGGATCGCTGCGCCAATAAGAGCTCCGGTGTCGATAAAGGCTTTCAGCTGAAGTGGTTTGCTCGATCCGTTAAGGGGGTGGACAGTGATTAGAAGGATAATAGCTGTTTCCGTGTTCACTTCCACCGCCGCCGAGAGCGGATCGCTGCAGCTGTTGATGCTTTCTTTCGTCGACGTAGTTCGCGTTAATGCCCTGTTGTCTATGCTGGATAGGGGGCCTATCCGTCCAGCTGGTCTTTTCCTATAATTCTTAGCTGCACGCCGCCGTCTACGCTGTCAGCATCGTTCGGAGCCGGCTCCATAGCTTGTATAGTCTTTCTCAGTGGCTGCGGCGGTTGCGGCTGCTTTATAACGCGATAGTCCTGCTTCTGCTTATCCGATGCTTGGCATCTCGTAGCGATGTGGCCAGGCTTGCCACACGCGAAACAGGTGGGGACGAACGACGAGCGCTGTGACTGATAAGGTGGCTGCTGTGGCGCTCTCCGGAAAGGCGCAGAGGGTCGTGTGGTCTGCGTTATTAGCGGCTTCTGGTTCGATTCGCGTGATTTCGCGTAAGCGCTTAAGTTTCTTGCAGTGACTCTCGCTTGGTGCACGAAGCTCTTAAGGTCTTCGTCTTCCACAGACGCCATAGCGGCGGCCAGCTCAGGGCTCAGTTTCTGCCTTAGTAAGTGCAGCTGCTTATCTTCTGCCACTCTCGCTCTGATGGCATATTTCCTGAACAGTCCGTAGAACTCTTCGAACGTCTGCCGGTTCTAGTTGATCTTATCCAGCTGCTTACGGGCTGTCTTCTTCCTAAAGGGGTCTCCGAAGCGTTGATCTAACGCTTTAATCGCTTCTTCTGCGGTTACCTCTTCCAGGTCCGCCACCAGCGAGAACGCTTTGCCTTCCAGTCGCGCCTCTAAATAGGCCAGTCTGTCTTCTTCGCTGCTTGCTGCGTAATCGCGGCTTATCTTGTTCTTGATCTTCTTCTTAAATGCCTCCTACGCTTTAGGGTCTCCGCCACCGAAAGCAGGTAGGTCCGGCAGTGGCGTCATCGTAGTGCCACCTTGACTATAGGCCGCCGGCGAGGTGGTTTCTACGTAGTGGGCTTCTCGCCGCGGTGGCGGCGACGACTTCGCTGCTTCTATATTAGCTAGTTGATCCTTCAGCTCCTTCAGCTGCGCTAGTCGATTCGACGCTTAGTGTTCTAACACGTCGACGATAGTCTCTGCCAATTCCTTTTGGCCCTTACCGTCTCTACTTCCTCTCTTAGCTGTCTGTTCTCTTCCAGCGTTCTGTAGAACAGCATCTCGATAAGGTCTATACCGTCGTATACCTTCCCTATTCTATTCTCATTTACGTAATCTTCCAATTCCTCGAGCGTGCAGTCGTGGATCTTCCTATATTCGCTCATTCGTTCCTTGATCTCAGCGGTCTCTTCCGCCGTAAAACCTCTAATAACGATCTTATCGTTAACTACACTGGAGCGTCTGCTCGCTCTGTTAGTCTTTCCTCTTCTGCTTCTGCTGCGGCCTGTAACGCCGCTCTCTACCGTCGAGAAGCCTTCCATCTTCTTACGGTGCCTTGGGGGGGGGTTGTTGTTGGTGTGTTGGTGGGTGCGCGTGCGTTATTCGGGTTTCCGGATAGTTTAACGGGCCCTTTCGCGCAGCGCGGGTGTAGTGTAGAGAGTGAGTTCGAGATATAATAATCCGGGCACGCAGATATGATTCAATACGGCCTTTTTGATAACTATATCTCGAACTGAGGAGGGAAAGGAATCTATGTGGTGGCGGTGGTGGGCTTTGATAGAGGGTGGTGCCAAGGCCCGGCTCGGTCCAGAAGGGCCGAGCCGAAATCCAGGGTCCACCCTATCAATCCGTCCCACCTCTTTCCACTGCCGCAACAAATTGTATCTAACAAGGGTATGCAGTTTACGAGTTAGCTCTAGGCAAGGATCCGCTAATTGTTAAATGTAGAACGTCGCCTATTAACTATATAGTACCTATAGACAGACAGTACGACAGAGAGGGTCAATTTAATATCAGAAGCGTACCTCTAGGCGTACGTTAACTACGACTAGACTAATTAGAACCGCCTCCTTCCTATAGTAGAGCTAGCTGTTAATAGCTGTACGGCTAACGCTATAGGCCTGTCCCCCTTCTTTATAGCCTATAGGTACGACTACTCCCTGCTCCTACTAACCCTAAGCAGCACTACCCTACGCCCTATACGCTCTCTAATTTAGCAAGGGGAAGCTATCGTACAGACAATTACGAACGCCTACAAATAGGTAAAAGCGAGCCTAGCTATAGCCTAATAGAATGCAGAGGAACAGGCTAACAAGGGACGATAGGCTGCATTAAGGTATAAGATAGGGGATAAGGTATAGCTAAACTAGCACAATATCCGTACAGACTAGCTAAGCAAGAAGCTAGACTAGAAG
The DNA here is from genome assembly GCA_016165855.1 of Pseudocercospora ulei. Classification (NCBI taxonomy): domain Eukaryota; kingdom Fungi; phylum Ascomycota; class Dothideomycetes; order Mycosphaerellales; family Mycosphaerellaceae; genus Pseudocercospora; species Pseudocercospora ulei. The sequence continues at coordinate 4,656,929 of JACWNB010000003.1, forward strand.
AACCGGAAGTTTACAGTAGTCCGGCTAGTAGGGACATACACTGTACGACTTAGCACTCCCCTAGGGATCTATCCAGTTTTCTATATAGACCTCGTACAGCCAGTATATACAAACCGCCTCCTATACTAGAAAACGGACAACGTATAGCCCCTAGCAATTATTACTAAGGACTAGGAGCAATATAAGGTAGAAGAAATCCTTAAGAGCTAGAGGAAGCAGAAGAGGGTAGAATACTTAGTTAAGTAGATAGAGTAGGCAGAGCCTATAAAGGAACTGTACGAGGCTCTCTAAGATATATTAGCGCTAGACAGGTAGGAGGGGAGACACTCCCCTAACTAGCTACAGTAACAATATACTATATAGAAGGGGGCAGGGGAGGGAAAACCTAGTAGGTAGGTAGAAATAAGACTAGAAATGTATAGGATAGGAGCAGGACTATATAGGATTTCTTACCTACTACACTATCCAAAACTACAGTAAGAACGGCTTACTAGCTGCTACGCTACTTAACTAGGGCGGTCGACGTTAGGACTAGCGGCTTACTGTCCGATATCTTAATAATCTCCTAATCCCTCTAACTGCTGTCCGGCTTACTACTAGGAAGCAGGGACGCACCCCTACAGGCCTCTCCTAGACAGTGTAGGGAGCAGTTCTAGGAACTATTCTTCTACTTATAGGAGGCATATATTCCAGCCTAGAATCTAGGCAGGTAGTATAGGGCAAATAAGCCCTAGGGAGAGTTAAGGCAGGCAGTATAGGATTGGCTATAGGTAGTAATAAGAACAGCGTTAACGTACGACGGACGCGCTATAGCGATACGTTAGGGCGTAATACAGGCAGGGTTACACTAGAATAAATAGAATAGGAGCTTAGTAGTATCTTACTGCTTATTAGTAAAGCACCTAGGGACGTTAGTTAGGGCTATACAGAAGGGGAGGACCTGTACGAACCGGAATTGAAGCTGTTGGTTGTACTAAGCGTTCTACTTCTAAAGATAGAAGCATAGAGGGAGGCTAGCTAGACGAGGAGAGGCAGAAGGACCGGCAGCTACAACAGAACTACGTTAGGACTAGACGGCTAGACTGTAAGGCATAGTAGTCGTAGTTGTAGTAGTAGTAGCTATAGGATAGATAGATAGATAGACAGACGAGGTAGCGGCGGACAGGCAGAAGGTAGAGGGAATAAATAAGGAAGAGGAAGATAGAGGGGGGGCCTAATATATAGAAGGGGGACTGTCTGCTATATAAGGCAATAGCAGACAGGGCAGCTGCTACTGCTATATAATACAACGGCAACAAGGCAACTGCTATAAGGTGTCCGAACTACCTATATAAAGGAACGCTTAACAACTGCGAACAGATAACAGGTGCCTAGACGACTAACGACTAGGTAGACAGCGAGACGAACACGACAACGCTAGGAGCTTGGGACGTATAGTGCAGCAGCGTACGAGGGCAACACTACGATAAGGGAGGGGGGTTTTATTAGGGGACTCTGCCCTGCCAGGTTACGCACCTAAACTAGCTGTTGCTCTAAAGGATTGTAACTTAGCAGCGCTAGCACAACTTTACCCTCTATACAGAGGGTGAAATCCTGCATCCCTATTGTAAGGGCTTAAGAATCTTGGTTCAGAAACTCAAGGTTAGGTATCTATATAAAGGAACCAATAGGCAGTTCCTTTATCGTCTGCTGCTGTACAATTTGTACCTACGAAGCCAAGCTAGCAATTTTCCTCTATGTAGGGGAGCAAGGTTTACACTCTATACAGAGGATCGGGGGTTCTCCCTCTATACAGTAGTGCAGAGTTTTCCCTTCGTTTAGAGGGGCAGCAATTCCCCTCTATATAGGGCTATAGGGTTCTCCCTCTATATAGGTATAGAGTCCTGTTAGTGATTCTGTACAGAGGGTAGGGTCGTGCTAGCGCTGCTAAGTCGTAGTCCTTAGGGCGACGGCTAGCTTAAGTCAGGTCCAGGACCTGGGCTAGGTAGCGCCCCCTAACAATACCCCTCCCCTCCCTTCTTATAGTGTTCCTTTCGTACAGCGGCGTATTATACACCCTTAGCTCCTAGTGTTCCTTTAGCAGGTCGCGACTTCCTATCTCTGTCCAGTCGTCTATATAGCTGTTGCTCGTCGCCTTCTAGGTCGTAGTTGCCTCCTTGCCTTTTTACACAGCTGTAGCAGCTGCTCTAGTTGCTATTGCCTCCTATAGTAGGCAGCTACTTCCTAAATACCAAGCCTCTCCCTTCTCTTTCCCTTCTCTCTTTTCCTTCTATTCCCTGCCTGCCTCCTCCCTTCTACGCTATCCACCGTCTACTACTAACGTCTACCGTCTACCCCGGCCCTACTACTAGTTACTACTACCTACTAGCCACTATTATGTCGCCCGCCCTGTCCGGCCGTGCTTACTGTAGCTCCCTCGTAGTCGCTGGCTCCTCCTCCTCCGCTTGTCTAGCTGGGGTCCCCTCCAATTTCTGCCTCTAGCAGTAGAATGCTTAATTCGACTAATAGCTTCGCTTCTGGTTCGTACAGATTCCCGTTCTCTATACAGTCTAAGCTAACGTCTTAGATGCTACACTAACGAGCAGCAGGACGCGGCCGAGCTACCCTTCTACGCCTTCTAGTGTAACCCTGCCTAGGTTATACCTTAGTAGGTCGCTATAGCCTGCACGTCGTACGTTAACGCTATTCTTATTGCTACCTGGGGCTAGCCCTATGCCCCCTGCCCCAACTTCCCCTAGTGCTTACTTAGCCTATACTGCCTCCTCCGCTTCTAGGCTAGGGTGTATGCCTCGTGCAAGTGGAAGGATAGCTCCCTCTACTGCCTCTACTGCTATCTAGAAGAGGCGCGTAGGAGTAGGGGGGTGCCTCTGCTCCCTAGGGCTGGCCTAGGTAGGGGACCTGCTAGGAGGGAGGTAATTAAGATTTCGGATAGGGAGTCGGCTGCTCTAGTCCTACAGGGTAGTAGATAGTAACCTACCCCCCCCCCCCCCTAGGTAGTGTAAGAAATTTTTCGGATAGTTCTGCTCTCGACTCCTCTGACTTCTACTTTCCTTCCTACCTGTTTTCTGGCTGTCCCCTTCCCCCTACCCTTCCTCTATACAGTGTCGTATAGTGTAGTGTCGGTAGGATCCTGTAGTGTCCTACGTCGTAATTCTCGATCCTCTAGCAACCTAAGTTGCTAGCGGCTGCCCTGTCCTTAGGGTAGATCGTGCCCTCTTTTCGCTCTATAGCGCAGTGTTACTGTAACTAGGCAGAGGGATGGTTCTCCTCCTAACTGTCTAGCGCAGTTGTGTCCTGTAGGGCCTTGTACAGTTCCTATATAGGCTCTGCCTATCCTCTCTATTTTACTAGGTACTCTACCTTCTTCTACTTCCTTTAGCTCTAAAGGATTCCTTCTACTTTGTACTCTTCCTGGCCCTTAGTTACAATCGCTAGTAGGCGCGTGTCGTCTGTTATTTAGTACAGTAGGGGGTCTGTATTCGCTGGCTGTACGAGGTCTATATAGAAGACTAGGTAGATCCCTGGGAGAGTGTTAAGTCGTACAGTGTATGTCCCTACTAGTTAGACTACTGTAAACTTTCTGTTCTTCTAATCTAGCTTCTTGCTTAGCCGGTCTGTACGGATGTTGCGCTAGTTTAGCCAGACCTTATCCCCTGCTACGCTAGGGCTTCGTCTGTCTGTATACATCGCAGTTCTGTACGAACCTACAGATGTCCTTTGCTACCGCTGGCTAGTAATAGTCCTAGGCGACGATGCTGTACGTCTCCTCGCGCCCTAGGTGCCCGGTAGCTATAGAATTATGCGCCTGTTGTATTAAGCTCGTACAGAGCTTCTCGTCTGCCAGGACCCAGATGCGATTCCTGAACTTTAGGTTGTTCACCTCGTCTACTAAGCACTCTGCTGCCGACACCTTAAGATAGAGCTCTGCTAGGAGCTTCCGCTGTCCTCCTTAGATCGCTGTACGGGCCCTTCGGTACACCTCGTCTTTTTCCACTGCCTCTTCCTATACCTGCAGTTAGGGTTCCTATAGGTATGTCGCTACTAGGCGGATAGTCTTCTCGCTTGGCTCCTCCTTAAACATCTGGAATGTTCGTAACTTTAGCCGATCGTCCTCGTACGTCGTTGGCATGTCCTAGTCCCGTCTAGATAGCGCATTAGCCCTGCTGTTGTTCCTGCCCTTGCGATACTAGAGTCTTATATTGAACCGGCTTAGGTACATTGCCTATTATACGTGCCTTTTAGACAGCTTCCGGGGCTGCGTAAAGTACTCTAGGTTCTTGTAGCTAGTTAAGCGAGGAACTCGGGAACCTAGCAGAGTTTACTATCCTACGCTTCGCAACACTGTACGACTGCTAGCAATTCCTTGTCGTAGATAGGATAGTTGCACTCGGCTAGAGAGTTCTTCTTAGAGAAGTATGCGCATAGGTGCAGGAGTCTGTCCGAGCCTACCTATAACAGGATACCTCTAATGCAATACTCTAAGGGGTTAGTTTCTAGTATCGTCGTACGTTCTAAGTTAAAGGCAACAAGCATTGGTCCTGTAGTAAAGAGCTCCTTTAGCTTGTTAAAGCTCCTGTCGCACTCGTCCGTCTATTTAAACTGCTTATTCTTACATATTAGCTTGACTAGGGGCTGTACAATCTCCGAGTAGTTCTGTATAAACTGGCGGTAGAAGTTGGCAAACCTAAGAAATTCCTGTACGTCCTTACCGTTCGTAGGCGGCTTCTATTGCTTAATAGCATTAATCTTCTTCCTATCTATGCTAATGCCTTTCCCTACCTCGATAATAAACCCTAGGTATTTCGTACGCTGTACGCCAAATTTACATTTGTCAATGTTGAGGTACAATCTAGCCTGTTGCAGTCGATCTAGTACCTTCTTAACGTCCTGTACGTAATCTGCGTAGGTGCCTTCTGTAAAAACCAGTGTGTTATCGAGGTATACCGAGCAGATGTCGTCTAGTAACCCTTGCAAGGACTTGTTAATAGACCTTTGGAAGGTTGCTAGTGTATTGGCAAGGCTAAAGGGGGTAACAAGCTACTTAAAAAGACTATATCTTGTACAGAAGGCAGTTATCTATTTACAACCTTCCTTAATCTGTATCTTGTAGAAAGCCGAGACTACGTTAAGCTTAGTAAACTACTTTGCCTTACTGATCTGTCCGAGAGTCTCCTTAATAAGGGGAAGGGGGTACCGGTCCTTCTTAGTAGTCGCGTTGATGTCTCTGTAGTCTATGCAGAAACGCAAGCCGGCCTTCCCCTCCTTATAGACAAACAGCACTAGGGCTCCTACACACGAGGTACTTGCCTAAATAAACCCTTTGGCAAGTAGGTCGTCTAGTGTCTTGCGTAGTACTAGGAGTTCTCTAGAGGACATTCCGTATAGCGGGACGTACAGAACCTTAGGCAGACTCCTATCTAGACGGGAATCTAGCTAGATGTCGTAGTTAATCCCTTCTCCTTAGTGTAGCGGCAGTTTTAAGGCCGACTTTGGCTCGAAGAGGTCCAGGTATCCTGCGTATTCCCTTAGGAGCTTCGTACAGGGGTCTGTCGCTTTTTTGGGCGCCAATGCCTTCTCGATGTCCGCGATTGCAGTGTTGATTTCGGCCTTGGTATAGCTATCCTGCGGAGCCTTCCCTTAGTCTCGGGGCTGCTGCTTCGTCGCCTCGTTGGTTTCAGCTTTGGCATTGTCGCCCTATAGGGCTCTCCCTTAGTCCCGAAGCCTCTACTTCGTCGCTGCCAGGTATAGCCGTCCTCGTCCAATGTCTAGCTTGCCCCTCTAGCGCTCTATCTATAGCTTCCCTAGTATTAGGTTATACCCTAACTTGTCCTGTACGACATAGAGGTATAAGTCCTGCTTATAGTGTCCCTGTATCTCTATCGTTACTTTTACTTTATAGGTAATGTCCGGTCCTCGCCTAGTAATGCCCAATATGCATACAGGTACGGTAGGAGTCGTCTTAATACAGTGTCTCTGTACGAAGTCTTCGCTAATTACTCCGTACACTAAACATCCTGTGTTAATTAATGTCCGCGCCGTTGCGGACCTGCTTAGCGTAGGCCGTACGATAAACACCGTAGTCGTTATGTAGTTGCTCTTAAAAGATAGCTAAGTAGTGCTTTGATTTGGCAGTCTATCTCGTATACGCCTCTAGTAGAGCCTTCGCTTAGAGGCTACTCTTTTCCTAACTCGTCGTTGTCCAAGTAGGACTCCTAATCCTCTTGTTAGAGCACCGCAGTTGCCACCCTTGCAGTGGTCGGCCGTCCCCTAGGTCTCTCTGCTAGCAAAAGCCCGCAATTCTGTGCAGTATAGCCTATCTTGCTATACCTATAGCAGCTCCCTTCTGCTCGCCTCTTGTTAATAGTAGCTATGTCTACTAATTGCGCCCTTCTGGTAGCGGCCCTTGGCTATACGGTAACAGCTGCCGCCACCCTTGTTGTCGTTAGTTCCTAGTCTATAGCGTCCGTCTGCCGCTAGAGAGGTTGTCGCATCTTATAAGCGCGGCTTATTTGTCTGAGCCTACGCTGCTGGTCGTCGACTATCCTAAGGAGATCGCAGAATTCCTTATATATAGCTAGTCGCATTACGCCTACTAGTCCCGTTATAATCTCCTTAGAGAGGCCTACCTCTAAGGAGGTAATTTTTATCCTGTCCTCCTATTGGAGACCTCCTGCCTCTGCTAGAGTCTGGTCGTATTCTGCAAGGAATTCTTGTATAGTCTTGCGTCCTTGCTTTATCGTACTGACCTGTAGGAGCGCTCGGCTCTTGCAGTCTAGGTCCTTGTAGCTCTTGTTAAGAGCTGCCTAGAGCATCGTCGTTGTAGCTATTGCTAGGTTGGCAATAGCCGTCTCGTAGTACAGCAGAATCTATGCTGCTACTCTACCCTTTAACCTCCTAAAGAGGTAAACTACCTTGTTAAGCTCAGTCGGGTATACTCCTAAGTTAACTAGAAGCCTAGAGCGTATCTGGGCAGCCTAGGAGGGGTACTCGGCCAGAGCCTTACTATCGTACGTAGTAACGTCAGGAAGTTTTCTCTTAGGGGTCGGGGTGTAGGCTATTGTGTTCGGCGTCGTCGTAGGGGTCGGATCGCGATTGGACGCCCTAAGCTGTCGTAGCTCCTGTTCCTATTAGGAAATTATCGCAGCCTAGTAGCTTACTTGTTGTTCGAGCTGGGCCTTGTGTGCCAACAGCTCCTTGTACGCGCAGTGCATCTGTCCCTGCATAGCCGTAGGTTCTATAGAGATGTCGCTGTCTATCTTTGTTGTATTACTGCAGTTACCGACAGGAAGATCAGTTCCTAATATAAGGGCTTAAGAATCTTGGTTTAGAAACTTAAGGTTAGGTATCTATATGAAGGAACTAATAGGCAGTTCCTTCGTCGTCTGCTGCTGTACAATTTGTACCTACGAAGCTAAGCTAGCAATTTCCCTCTATGTAGAGGAGCAAGGTTTACACTCTGTACGGAGGATCGGGGTTTCTCCCTCTATACAGTAGTGCAGAGTTTTCCCTTCGTTTAGAGGGGCGGCAATTCCCCTCTATGCAGGGCTATAGGGTTCTCCCTCTGTATAGGAGTAGGGTCCTGTCTGTAATTCCGTACAGAGGGTAGGGTCTTGCTAGCGCCGCTAAGTCGCAGTCCTTAGGGCGACGGCTGGCTTAGGTCAGGTCCAGGACCTGGGCTGGGCGGCGCCCCCTAACACCTATATAGAGAGCAAATCTTGCACTACAGGAAGTGCTCGCCCCTCTGTATAGAAGGAAAACTCTACGCCCCTATATAGAGGGAAATTGCTAGCTTAGCTTCGTAGGTACAAATTGCGCAGCAGCAGACGACGAAGGAACTGCCTTTTAGTTCCTTTATATGGATACCCGGCCTTAAGCTTCTGAACTAAGATTCTTAAGCTCCCAACATAGTACGAATCTTCTTAGTATAGTGCTACAAGCTTAGTTTATAGCAGTATATATTACAGCTTATACTAACAAGTAGTATTCTATATAAACTTATAAGTGCCTGCTGGTTACAGTAGCTGTTGCAGTTATTAAGAGTGTTATAGTCAATATATAGAAGAGAAAGACTTACACTAACAAGACTCTACCTAATACTACTATAGTTAACAGACTATATCTTAACAACTCTTAGTCTAATAAGATAAGTCTCTATACGTTAGAAGTGCTACGCTCTGTTATATAAGGATAGCTAGTTAAGTTCTAGAAGGTTCTATAACTACAGCTAACAGATAGGAGAGAAAACCTAACAATACCTAGAAGTATAGCTAGTTAAGTCCTAGAAGCTTCTAGAACTACAACTAACAGACAGGAAAGAAAACTTAGCAACACCTAGAACCTACTTTAGCTAGCTCTACTACTACTAACGGGTTACACCCTGACTGATTTATAAAGACACTAGCAAACTTTAGGAATAAGGAGAGTACTAGCAATTTCTAGAAGACACTAGCAAACTCTAAGGACAAGGAGGGCAACTAGCAAAATCGAAGGACAAGGAGGGCAACTAGCAAAGTGCTGCAAAGACAGAGGGCTATAAGAACCTACATTAGCCCTCTAACCTTTCTCTTCTTCTTAATTATAGCTTGTCTTATACATTAATCCTAGAACTACCTTTTCTAGTCTTTAATGTTTGTTAAATCCTTTAAGCCTTAGTCTAACTGCTCCTTCTTTAGCTATTCCCTTAAAACTATAAGCTACTAAATAACTCCAAGACTAATATAATAGTCTTCTTAATACTTTAAAAGGAGATTTCCTTTATGGAATTATTATAGAATAATTAGTAGAGAGGCCTAGTAGGAGCACAGAGGTACTCTAGCGGCACAACTACGAGACCTAAGGATAGCCTACTACAAAGGACAGCTTGCAATACCCTAATGTATACACAAAAGACACGCAGGTAAGAATAATAGAGGGACCCTTGTTAGTTTTAACACGATGCTAGTTATTAGTATTAGGTACTCTATATACTGCTACAATCTAATCCTAAAACAGTTCTATCAAGTCTACCTAAGAGTAGTGGCCCATAGGCACTAATCGCGACCCTAGAGCAGAGTAGAATAACTATAAGGAGCGTATAGGAGCTAAACTTAATAGACGTTTACCTCCCTAGGCAGGCCAACGACACTGCAGTATATACGCAGGCTGTAGAGGACAAGGAGAGGCGCCTCTAGACAGAGATTAGCCTGCTCGAAGCAGAGAGGTGCCTAAAACTTACGTAATACTATATTAATTACCTCTTTAAGGAGAAAACACTCCTAATCTAAATTTTAGTATATAATAATACCCTACTCTCTAGAGAGACCTAAGTTACACCTATTAGGCGTAGAGTAGCAGCAACTCCAGCTAGCGATAGGGGTGCAACTGCCCCTTATCTACTATACTAAAGCCCTGCCTTAAGCCCTTTCGTCGATAATAAGAAGGCAGAGTTAGAGTATGCTAGCAGCGCGCAACAGAGGTATAAGGACTTCGCAAGGGACGATAGGGATAAATAGAGGCTACTAAGCTACCTTATTACTAAACACTAAGTTTTCGAAAAGAGAAACTAGCAGTAGACAAAGCGCTAGCTTTTTTAAGTAGAGTCCTTTTTCGCGAGTAGCGAGCCCTTATAAAACATTAACAAACAGCGGATTACCTTTGCATTAGGCCGACTAGGTAGGGCCTGACAGGACTGCTAGTACAAATGCAAGGGTTCTGATATACTCGTTATTATAGTGCAGAGGAGCTTTAAGGACTTCCTACTCGACTTTTATAGAGACTAGAACTAGGACGAGATAGACGTTCTTAGGGCCTAGATAGAGGCAAAGCAAAGGCCCTACTAGTTAGTAGAGGACTTTGTTAATTACCTAGACACTCTAGAGGACTAACTCTAGGAACTGCTTAAAGAGTAGTGCCTGTAGATTCTGCTATAGAAGCTAAAGCTAAGTGTACAGACTACTATCGAGAAGTAATATATATTCCTAGTTACTAAGGCTAAACTTATTACCCTAGCGACTTGAATCGAGCGCCCGACCTCGCAAGTAAGGCCTGCGCTAGACGTCTCTAGAGGGGCGGCCTGCTAGGGGCAGGCTACTATAGGTAGTTAAGTATAGGTCTACCTAGACAAGTTAAAGTTAAAGCCTAAGGCACTTTTAGAGGCTGTTATAGAGGCGGCTATGTCGAGACGTCCGGCTACAAGCAGGCCTCTAGTAAGCTACTCGAGGGGTTCTAGAAGCGGCCTTTCCTAGACTAGCCTATAAGGTGCTATAACTGCTACTAACCTAGCTACCTTAGCTAGCACTGCAACGCCCCTAGGGGCGCCGGTAGCAGCAGTGCTATCTATAGCCTTTACGGCCTTCGACTTAGTACTAGCAACTCTAGTAGGGCTAGTCCCTATAGGCCTAGCAATAACTACTTTAGGCACCTCTATAGTAGGGCCTATAGGGTCCGTATAGCTAGAGCGAGTAGAGAAAGGCTAGATATAGGTAAACAAGAGTTAGGGAAAGACCTAGCACTGCCTTAAGGTTAGAGATAGGCACTATAAGTAAGAAGCAGGACCCGATTACCTACCCTATAGTTGTCCCTACTAAGTAGATACAAGCTATACTGTTTAAGGGAAGCCTTAGACGTATATAAGGTAGAGTATATACTAGACGATAGAGCAGATATTAACATTGTCTCCTATAGGTTGGTACTCTACTATAACCTGCTAAGGATATCTAGGGCAGTCCTTCTAAGAACTAATAGGTTTATAAGGAAACAGGGGTACTGTTTCGGTATATATATAGTATTACTGTATATAGCAGATACAGCTAGTATAGTATACTTAACGAATAGTACCTTCTACTTCTTTAACATTCTGTCCCTAGACTTTATCCTAGGCAGACCTTAAGGCAGGGACTAGAGGGTTACTATAGAGAGTGCTAGTAACTACTAGGTCTATAGCGACAGTAGTAAGTGCTCTATAGTAAGCTTGCGGACTATAGGAGAGTTTGCTAAGGACCGATAGGAGTCTATATTTATTTTTAAAGTCAGCTTATAGGCTTTAGAAGAGAGTAGGGTTTACCTTCCCCTTATGGGGAAGACCTAAGACTTAGCAGAAGCTTAGGACCTCCCTTCTCTAGAGGCAGGAGGTAACCCCCCTTCTATAGAGGCAAGAGGCTCTTCGGATAAGGAGGCTGTTAGGGGACGCCGCCTAGCCCAGGTCCTAAACCTAAGCCAGCCGTCGCCCTAAGGACTGCGACTTAGCGGCGCTAGCACGACCCTACCCTCTGTACAGAGTTACTGACACGACCCTACTCCTATATAGAGGGAGAATCCTATAGCCTTATATAGAGGGGAGTTGCCACCCCTCTAAACAGAGGGAAAACTCTGCACTACTATACAGAGGGAAACTCCCGATCCTCTGTACAGAGTGTAAACCTTGCATCCCTATATAGAGGGAAATTGCGAGCTTGGCTTTATAGGTACAGATTATACAGTAGCTAACGACGAAGGAACTGCTTATTAGCTCCTTTATGTAGATACCTAACCTTAAGTTTCTAAACTAAGATTCTTAAGCCCTTACATTAGGAGCTAATCTTACTATCAGTAACTGCAGTAAAAAAACGAAGATAGACAGCAACATCCCTATAGAACCTACGGCTATACGGGATTAGATGCACTATGCGTACAAGGAGCTGTTGGCATACAAGGCCTAGCTCGAACAGCAAGTAAGCTACTAGGCTGCGATAATTTCCTAATAGGAACAGGAGCTACGATAGCTTAGGGTATAAGGGGCTTAGGAATCTTGGTTTAGAAACTTAAGGCCGGGTATCTATATAAAGGAACTAATAGGCAGTTCCTTCGTCGTCTGCTGCTATACAATTTGTACCTACGAAGCCAAGCTAGCAATTTCCTTCTATATAGGGATGCAAGGTTCACCCTCTATACAGAGGATCGGAAGTTCCCTCCTCTATACAGTAATGTAGAGGTTTCCCTCTATTTAGAGGGGCAGTAGTTCCCCTTTGTGCAGGACTGTAGGATTCTTCCTCTGTATAGGAGTAGGGTCCTGTCGGTAGTTCTGTACAGAGGGTAGGGTTATACTAGCGCCGCTAAGTCGCAGTCCTTCGAGCGACGGTTGGCTTAGGTTAGGTCCAGGACCTGGGCCGGGCGGCGCCTCCTAACAATATCCCCCCCTTCCCTTCTCGTAGTGCCCCTTTTCGTACAGCGGCGTGCCGAACACACTTAGCTCATGCTGTTCCCTTAGTAGGTCGCGACTTCCTATTTCGTCCGGCTATCTAAGTCGTCGTCGCTTGTCGCCTATCGGGTTGCAGTTGCCTCTTGCTACTTTACCCGTTTGTAGCAGCTGCCCTGCTTGCTATTTCCTCTTATAGTAGGCAGTTACCTTAAGCCTCTCCCTTCTCTTTCCCTCCCCCTTTTCCTTTCTATTCCCTGCCTGCCTTCTCCCCCTACCCTGTCTATCGTCTACTACTATCTACTACTGTTTACCGTCTACTATCTACTATATACTAGTTACTATCTACTAGCACTACTACTACTAGCTACTATTATGTCGTCCGCCCCGTCTAGTAGCCCCCTCGTAGTTGCTAGCTCCTCTGCCTCTGCTCGTCCGGCCAGGGTCCCCTCCTATTTCTGCCTCTAGTAGTAAGGCCCTTATTTTAACTAGCAGCTACGCTTCCAGTTCGTACAGATTCCTGTCTTCTATACAGTCTAAGCTAACGTCTTAGCTGCTATACTAACGAGCAGCAGGATGCGGCCGAGCTACCCTTCTACGCCTTCTGGTATAACCCTGCCTAGGTTACATCCTAGCGGCTAGCTACAGCCTGGGCGTCTTACGTTAACGCTCTCCTGATCGCTACCTAGGGCTAGCCCTATGCCCCCTGCCCCAACTCTTCCTAGCTCTTACTTAGCCTATACCGCCTCCTAGGCTTCTGGGCTAGGGTGTGTGCCTTGTGTAAGTAGAAGGATAGCTTCCTCTACTGCCCCTACTGCTGTCTAGCAGAGGTATATAGTAGTAGGGGGGTGCCTCTACTTCCTAGGGTTGGCCCTAGTAGGGGTAGGGGTAGGGGCCCTACTAGGTAGGAGGTAATTAAGATCTCAGATAAGGAGTCGGTTGCTCTAGTCCCCCGGGGTAGTGGCTAGTAAGCCACCCCCCCCCCTTCCCTAGGTAGTGTAAGAAATTTCGGACGGTTCTGCTCCTAACTCCTCTTATTTTCACTTTCCTCTCTATCTGTCCCCTGGCTGTTCCTTTCTTCCAGCCCTTATCTAGCACGGCGTCGTACGATGTTGTGTTAGTAAGATCCTGTAGGGTCCTACGTCGTAATTCCCGATCCTTTAACAGTCTAGGTTGCTAGCAGCTACCCTGTCCTTAGGGTAGATCGTGCCTCCTTCCGCCGTACAGCGCAGTGTTACTGTAACTAGGCAGGGGGATAGTTCTCCTCCTACCTGTCTAGCGTAGTTGTGTCCTGTAGAGCCTCGTACAGTTCCTACGTAGGCTCTGCCTATCCTCTCTACTTTACTAGGTATTCTACCCTCTTCTCCCTTCTTCGGCTCTTAAGGATCCTTTCTACCTTATACTCTTCTTAGCCCTCGGTTATAATTGCCGGTAGGCGCGCGTTATCCGTCGTCTGGTGCGGCAGGGGGTCCGTGTTCGCTAGCTGTACGAGGTCTATGTAGAAGACTAGATAGATCCCTAGAGGAGTGTTTAGTTATACAGCGTGTGTCCCTACCAGTCTAACTACTGTAAACTTCCAGTTCTTCTAGTCTAGTTTCTTGCTTAGTCGGTCTGTACAGATGTGTCGCTAGTTTAGCTAGACCTTATCCCCTGCCTCGTACCTTGGTGCAGCCTGCTGTCCTTTGTCGGCCTGCTCTTCTGCACTCTGTTAAGCTATAGCTAGGCTCGCCTTCGCCTATTAATAGGCGTTCGTAATCGTCCGTAGAATAGCCTCTGCTTGCTGAATTAGGGATCGTACAGGACGCAGGGTGTCGCTACTTAGGGTTAGTAGGAGCAGGGAATAGTTGTATCCGTAGGTTATAAAGAAGGGGGACAGTCCTGTAGCATTAGCCGTACGGCTGTTAATAGCTAGTTCCGCTATAGGGAGAAGTCGGTTCCAGTTCGTCTAGTTATAGTTAACGTACGCACAGAGGTACGCTTCTAACGTCGAGGTAACCCTCTCCGTCGCCCTGTCTGTCTGCAGGTGCTATGCCGTTAATAGACGACGTTCTACCTTTAGCAACTGGCAGACCCTCGCCTATAGCTAGCTTGTAAACTGCGAGCCCTAGTCCGACACAATCGACTAAGGGAATCCGTATTTGCTAAACGTCGTCCGGATAAATGCCTAGGCAGTGTCTTTAGCCGTAATAGAGTCTATTCCCTCTAGTATTACCCTCTTCGTCAACTTGTCTATAACTACTATAATGTTCTGCCGTCCGTCGCTCTTAGGGAGGTCCGTAATAAAGTCTACTGTTAGGTCTTGCCAGGGCCGGTCCGGGATCAGTAGGGGTTTCAGCAACCTATGCTTTAGCTCGCGCTAGGGCTTCGTCCGTCCGTATACATCGTAGTTCTGTACAAACCTGCAGATGTCCTTCGCTATTGCTAGCTAGTAGTAGTCCTAGGCGACAATGCTGTACGTTTCCTCGCACCCTAGGTAACTGGTAGCTATAGAATCGTGCACCTGTTGTATTAAGCTCGTACGGAGCTTTTCGTCGGTCGGAACCCAAATCCAATTCCTGAACTTTAGGTTGTTCTCCTCGTCTACTAAGCACTCTGCTGCCGACACCTTAAGATAGAGCTCTGCTAGGAGCTTCCGCTGTCCTTCTTAGATCGCTGTACGGGCCCCTTAGTATACCTCGTCCTTCTCTACTGCCTCCTCCTATACTTGCAGTTCGGGTTCCTATAGGTGCGTCGCCGCTAGGCGGATGGTCTCCTCGCCTGGCTCCTCCTTAAACATCTGGAATGTTCGTAACTTTAAGCAGTCGTCCTTGTATGTCGTTGGCATGTCCTAGTCCTATCTAGATAGCGCATCGGCCCTGCTGTTGTCCTTACCCGTACGGTACTAGAGTCTTATATTAAACCGGCTTAGGTACATTGCCTATCGTACGTGCCTCTTAGACAGCTTCTAGGGCTGCGTAAAGTACTCTAGGTTCTTGTGGTCCGTTAGGGCGAGGAACACGGGCACCGAGCAGAGTTCTCTATCCTATGCTTCGCAACACTGTACGACTGCTAGCAACTCCTTGTCGTAGATAGGGTAGTTGCACTTAGCTAGGGAGTTCTTCTTAGAGAAATACGCGCATAGGTGCAGGAGTCTGTCCGAGCCTACCTGTAACAGGATACCTCTAATGCAGTACCCTAAAGAGTCGGTCTCTAGTATCGTCGTACGCTCTAGGTCAAAGGCGGCAAGCGTTGGTCCTGTAGTAAAGAGTTCCTTTAGCTTGTTGAAGCTGCTATCGTATTCGTCCGTCTATTTAAAATGTTTGTCCTTGTATGTTAGTTTAACTAGGGGGCGTACGATCTCTAAGTAGCTCTATATAAACTAGCAGTAGAAGTTGGCAAACCTAAGAAATTCCTGTACGCCCTTAACGTTCTTTGGCAGCTTCTATTGCTTAATAGCGTCAATCTTCTTCCTATCTATACTAATGCCTTTGCCTGCCTCGATAATAAAACCTAGGTATTTCGTACGCTGGACACCGAATTCACATTTGTCGATGTCGAGGTACAAGCCAGCCTGCTGCAGTCGGTCCAGCACCTTCTTGACGTCCTGTACGTAATCTGCGTAGGTGCCGTTTGTAAAAACCAGGGTAATATCGAGGTATGCCGAGCAGATGTCGTCTAGTAACCCTTATAAGGACTTGTTAATGTACCTTTAGAAGGTTGCCGGTGCGTTGGCAAGGCTAAAGGGGGTAACCAGCTACTTAAAGAGACTATATCTCGTACAGAAGGCAGTTATCTATTTATAGCCTTCCTTAATCTGTATCTTGTAGAAGGCTAAGACTACGTTAAGCTTAGTAAACTACTTTGCCTTGCTGATCTGTCCGAGAGTCTCCTTAATAAGAGGTAGGGGGTACGGGTCCTTCTTAGTGATCGCGTTAATGCCTCTGTAGTGTACGCAGAAACGCAATCCGGCCTTTCCCTCCTTGTAGACAAACAGTACTAGGGCTCCTGCGGACGACGTACTTGCCTGAATAAAACCTTTGGCAAGCAGATCGTCTAGGGTCTTGCAGAGCACTAGGAGTTCCCTAGAGGACATTCCGTACAGCGGTCCGTACAGTACCTCCGGCAGACTCCTATCTGAACGGGGCTCTAGCTAGATGTCGTAGTCAATCCCTTCTCCTTAGTGTAGCGGCAGTTTTAAGGCCGACTTCGGCTCGAAGAGGTCCAGGTGTCCCGCATATTCCTTTAGGAGCTTTGTACAGGGGTCTGTTACTTTCTTAGGTGCTAATGCCTTCTTAATGTCTGCCGTTGCTGTGTTAATTTCGGCCTTAGCATTGTCACTCTGCAGAGTCTTCCCTTGGTCTCGGAGCCTCTGCTTCGTCGTTGCCAGGTACAGCCGTCCTCGTCCTACGTCCAGCTTGCCCCTCTAGCGCTCTATCTATAGCTTCCCTAGTATTAGGTTATACCCTAGCTTGTCCTGTACGACATAGAGGTATAAGTCCTGCTCGTAGTGTCTCTGTACCTCTATTGTTACTTTCACTATATAGGTAATGTCCGGTCCTTGCCCGGTAATGCCCAACATGCGCATAGGTACAGTAGGGATTGTCTTAATCCAGTGTCTCTGTACAAAGTCTTCGCTAATTACTCTGTATACTAAACATCCTGTGTTAATCAATGTCCGCGCTGTTGCGGACCCGTTCAACGTTGGCCGTACGATAAACGGCGTCGTCGTTATGTAGTTGCTCTTAAAAGATAGCGAAGTAGTGCTTTAATTTAGCAATCTATCTCGTATACGTCTCTGGCAGAGCCTTCGCTTAGAGGCTACTCTTTTCCTGACTCGTCGTCGTCTAAGTAGGACCCTTAATCTTCTCGTTAGGGCGTCGCAGTTGCTACCCTTGCAGTGGTCGGCCGTCCCCTAGGTCTCTCTGCTAGCAAAAGCCCGCAATTCCGTACAGTGTAGCCTATCTTGCTATACCGGTAGCAGCTCCCTTCTGCTCGTCTCTTATTAAGGGTGGCTATGTCTACCTATTGCGCCCTCTTAGTAGCGGCCCTTAGCCGTACGGTAACGGCTGCCGCTACCCTTGTCGTTGTTGGTTCCTAGTCTATAGCGTCCGTCTGCCGCTAGAGGGGTTGTCTTATCTCTTAAGTAATCCGACTAAGGTAGACTCTAGGTTAATACCTGTCTTTAATAACTATATCCAAGGCTAGAGAGGGAAGAATCTACGTACAAGCGGAGGTGGAGGCATTTGAGTGTGCGCCAAGCCTGGCCCTGCCAAGCCTGCCACCTTCTAGCATCTTCCAGCCTACATCCGTATTACTACCGCCCTCCCCAACCAGCGATTGCCCTTAATCGCAATCAGCCAAACTATGTCGCAGGTATCGAGTCAAACCAGGTCGTAGGGGTCGCAAATTCAGCTTTGCTATCAGCCAATCAGGTCGCTCCAAAACAGGTCGCTTTTAAGGTCGCTTTTGAGGTCGCTTTTGAGGTCGCTTTTGAGCTTCAATTTCTATGCGTTTTGAGTCTCAATCTCGTGCCTTTTTGAGCCTTAATCTCGTGCCTTTTGCCGTCGCTTTCGGCCTTGTTTGGTGCCTTGCCAAGGCTGCAGAATTCTCAGATTGTCGCAGAGGTCGCGGAGGTCGCAGAGGCCGTAGAGGTTGCCTTGCAAACACATGTCGCTTCTCGAGCCGTTGCTTCTCGAGCTGTCTCGAGCCGTCGCTTCTCGAGCCGTCGCTTTGCCTGTGCTTTGCCTGTGTTGTCTGTAGCTGCCTGTTGTCTGCAGCAGCTGGAGCTGCAGAGGTCGTAGAGGTCTGTCGCTTCTGAACTTGCAGTGCCTTTCTGAACATGCAGTGTCTTTCTAAACATGCAGTGCCTATATTGTCTGTAGCTGCCTGTTGTCTGCAGATATGCCTCTGTTGTCTGCAGATGTGCCTTGTGCTCGTACTCGTTGCTCTGCCTGTGTTGTCTGCAGCTCTTGCTCTGCGCTCTTGCTCTGTGCTTAGGTGCTCGTGCCTAGTGCTGGCTGTACCTCTGTTGCCTCGTGCTTTGCCTCGATTGCTAAACTTCTCGATAGGCCTTGTCCGAATAGAATGGTCTGTCAAAGACCCGAAAAAAAACGAATGTCGTCGCCCTAGGTCCTGCTAGGTGCGTCTTGTTGTCGTCGTCGCTCTCGCTCCCCGCTCTCGCTCCTCGTCCTCGTCGCTCCTACATCGTCCTTCTCGACCTTCTTATCCTTCTCGACCTTCTCGTTCTTCTCGACCTTCTCGTCGCTCTCGTTCTCGTCGCTCTCTCGTCGCTCTCGCTCTTCTTCAAAACTCGCGATCTGCGTGCGTAGGCACTCTCTTCAAAACTCTCTCTTCTTCTCGATAGAGGCACTTCTCTTCCCTAAAAACTCTCTCTTCTTCTTCTTAGTAGGGGCACTTCTCTTCCCTAAAAACTCTTCTTCTCGAAACTCTTCTTCTCGAAACTCTTCTTCTCGAAACTCTTCTTCTCGGTCGGGGGGGGGGGGGGGGGGGTAGAGTAGCATGCACATGTACGATTAAGTAACCGGATATAATTTAACGGCCTCCTTCGTACACATACAGTACACACTCTGGTTTGCACGTACGTTATTCGAGTTATCGGATGTAGTTCAACGGGCTCTTTCGCGTAGTGCAGGTGTTGTTAAAGTAAGCCTTGGATATAATGATCCGACTAAGGTAGACTCTAGGTCAATACCTGTCTCTAATAACTATATCCAAGGCTGGAGAGGGAAGAATCTACGTACAAGCGGAGGTGGAGGCATTTAAGTGTGCGCCAAGCCTGGCCCTGCCAAGCCTGCCACCTTCCAGCACCTTCCAGCCTACATCCGTATTATTAAGCGCAGTTTATCTGCCTAAGCCTGCGCTGCTAATTGTCGACTATCCTAAGGAGATCGCAGAATTCCTCGTACGCGGCTAGTCGCATTACGCCTACTAGCCCCATTATAATCTCTTTGGACAGGCCTACCTCTAAAGAGATAATTTTTATCCTGTCCTCCTATTAGAGACCTCCTGCTTCTGCTAATGTCTGGTCAAATTCTGCGAGGAATTCTCGTACGGTCTTGCATCCTTGCTTTATCGTGTTAACCTATAGGAGTGCCCGGCTCTCGCGGTCTAGGTCATTGTAGCTCTTGTCTAGAGCTGCCTAGAGCATTATCGTCGTAGCTATTGCTAGGTTGTCAATAGCCGTCTCGTAGTACGACAGAATTCGTGCTGCTGCCCTGCCCTTTAACCTCCTAAAGAGGTAAACTACCTTGTCTAGCTCAGTCGGGTATGCTCCTAAGTTGACTAGGAGCTTAGAGCGTATCTGGGCGGCCTAGGAGGGGTACTCAGCCGTGATCTGACTGCAGTAGACGCAAGGTCAATACCCGTCTTTAATAACTATATCCAAGGCTAGAGAGGGAAGAATCTACGTACAAGCAGAGGTAGAGGTATTTAAGTGTGCGCCAAGCCTGGCCCTGCCAAGCCTAGCTGCCAGCTGTCCACATCCACATCTGTATTAGGCCGGAGCCTCGCTGTCGTACGTAGAGACGTCGGGGAGTTTGCTCTTAAGGGTCGGGGTGTAGGCCATTGTGTTCGTCGTTGTCGTCGTAGGGATCGGATCGCAATCGGACGCCCTAAGCTGTCGTAGCTCCTGTTCCTGTTAGGAAATTATCACAGCCTAGTAGTTTACTTGCTGCTCGAGCTGCCTCTTGTGTTCTAGCAGCTCCTCGTACGCGCAGTGCATATATCCCTCTATAGCCGTAGTTTCTATAGGAATGTTGCCGTCTATCTTTGTTTTATTACTGCGGTTACTAACAGTAAGATCAGTTCCTAATGTAAGGGGCTTAGGAATCTTAGTTCAGAAACTTAAGGCTAGGTATCTATATAAAGGAACTAATAGGCAGTTCCTTTGTCGTCTGCTGCTGTACAATTTGTACCTACGAAGCTAAGCTAGCAATTTCCTTCTGTATAGGGATGCATAGTTCACCCTCTGTATAGAGGATCGGGAGTTCCCTCCTCTATATAGTAGTATAGAGGTTTCCCTCTATTTAGAGGGGCGGTAGTTCCCCTTTGTATAGGACTATAGGATTCTTCCTCTGTACAAGAGTAGGGTCCTGTCGATAGTTCTGTACAGAGGGTAGGGTTATGCTGGCGCTGCTAAGTTGCAGTCCTTAGGGCGACGGTTGGCTTAGGTCGGGTCCAGGACCTGGGCCGGGCGGCGCCCCCTAACATAGGGCGTCCAATTGCGATCCGACCCCTACGACAACGACGACAACGAACACGATGGCCTACACCCCGGCCTTTAGGAGCAAACTCTCTAACGTTACTACTTACGATAGTAAAGGTCTAGCCAAGTACCCCTCCTAGGCTACCTAGATACGCTCTAAGCTTCTAGTCGACTTAGGAGCATACCTAACCGAGCTAGACAAGGTAGTGTACCTCTTTAGACGGTTGAAGGGCAGGGCAGTAGCACGGATTCCACTGTACTACGAGACGGCCATTGCCAACCTAACAATAGCAACAACGACGATGCTCTAGGCAGCTCTTAACAAGAGCTATATAGACCTACACTGCGAGAGCCGAGCACTTATACAGGTCAATACGATAAAGCAAGGGCGCAAGACTATACGAGAGTTCCTTGCAGAATACGACTAGACCCTAGCAGAGGCAGGAGGACTCTAATAGGAGGACAGGATAAAAATTACTACCTTAGAGATAGGCCTCTCTAAGGAGATTATAACGGGACTAGTAGGCGTATTGAGACCAGCTTTATATAAGGGATTCTATAATATCCTTAGAATCGTCGACGACTAGCAGCGCAGGCTCGGACGGATAAGCTGCGCTTATAAGATGCGACAAACCCTCTAGCAGCAGACGGACGCTATAGACTAGGAACTAACGACGACGAGAGTAGCGGTAGCTGTTACTATATAGCCAAAGGCCGCTGCTAAAAGGGTACAGTAGGTAGACATAGCTACTCTTAACAAGAGGCAAGCAGAAGGGAGCTGCTATAGGTATAGCAAGATAGGCTACACTGTATAGAATTGCAGGCTTTTGCTAGTAAAGAGATCTAGGGGACGGCCGACTACTGCAAGGGTAGCAACTGCGGCGCTCTAACAAGAGAATTAGGAGTCCCCCTTAGATAACGACAAGTCGGGAAAAGAGTAGCCTCTAAGCGAAGGCTCTGCTAGAGGCGTATACGAGATAGATTGCCAAATCAAAGCACTACTTAGCTATCTTTTAAGAGCAACTATATAACAACTACGCTGTTTATCGTACAGCCTACGCTAAACGGGTCCGCAACCGCGCGGACATTAATTAATATAGGATGTTTAGTGTACGGAGTAGTTAGCGAAGACTTCGTATAGAGACACTGTATTAAGACGACCCCTACTGTACCTGTACGCATATTGGGCATTACTAGGCGAGGACCGGATATTACCTATATAGTGAAAGTAACGATAGAGCTATAGGGACACTATAAGTAGGTTTTATACCTCTATATCGTATAGGACAAGTTAGGGTATAACCTAATACTAGGGAAGCTATAGATAGAGCGCTAGCAGGGCAAGCTGGACGTTGGACGGAGACGGCTGTACCTGGCAGTAACGAAGCAGAGGCTCTAAGACCAGGGAAGGGTTCTACAGGGCGGCAATGCTAAGGCCGAAATTAACACTACAACTGCAGACATTAAGAAGGCATTAGCGCCTAAGAAAGCAACGGACCCCTATACGAAGCTTCTAAGGGAATACGCAGGATACCTGGACCTCTTCGAGCGAAAGTCGGCTTTAAAACTGCTACTACACTAAGGAGAAAGGATTAACTATAACATCTAGCTAGAGCCCTATCTGGATAGGAGTCTGCCTAAAGTACTATACAGTCCGCTGTACAATATATCCTCTAGAGAACTCCTAGTACTGCGCATAACACTAGACGACCTACTTGCTAAGGATTTTATTCGCGTAAGTACCTTGTCTATAGGAGCCCTAGTGCTATTTGTCTATAAGGAGGGGAAGGCCGGCTTGCGTTTCTGCATAAACTATAGAGGCATTAGCGCGATTACTAAGAAGGACTAGTACCCCCTACCCCTTATTAAGGAGACTCTCGGACGGATCAGCAAGGCAAAGTAGTTTACTAAGCTTAACGTAGTCTCGGCTTTCTACAAGATACGGATTAAGGAAGGCTATAAATTGGTAACTGCCTTCTGTACGAGATATCGTCTTTTCGAGTAGCTTATTACCCCCTTTAGCCTTGCCAACGTACCGGAGACCTTCTAGAGGTACATTAACAGGTCCCAATAAGGGTTACTAGACGATATCTGTTTAGCGTACCTCGACAATATACTGGTTTTTACAGACAGCACCTATGCAGATTACGTACAGGACGTTAATAAGGTACTAGATCGACTGCAACAGGCTGGATTGTACCTTAACATCGACAAATGCGAATTTAGTGTATACTATATAAAATACCTAGGGTTTATTATCGAGGCAGGGAAAGGTATTAGTATGGATAAAAAGAAGATTAATGCTATTAAGCAATAGAAGCCGCCTACGAGCGTTAAGGGCGTACAGGAATTTCTTAGGTTTGCCAACTTCTACCGCTAGTTTATACAGAACTAATTAGAGATTGTGCGCCCCCTAATCGAGTTAATACATAAGGACAAGCAGTTTAAGTAGACAGATAAGTGCAATAGAAGCTTTAACAAGCTAAAAGATATCTTTACTACAAGACCAACGCTTGCCGCCTTCGACCTAGAACGTACAACGATACTAGAAACTAACTCCTTAGAGTACTATATAGGGGGTATCCTATTATAGGTAGGCTTAGACAGACTCCTGCACCTATACGTATACTTCTACAAGAAGAACTCTCTAGCTAAGTGCAACTACCCTATCTATAACAAGAAATTGTTGGCAGTCGTACAGTGTTGCGAAGCGTAGGATAGAGAACTCTGCTCGGTTCCTAAGTTTCTTGCCCTAACCGACTACAAGAACCTCGAGTACTTTACACAACCCTAGAAGCTGTCTAAGAGACACGTACAATAGGCAATGTACCTAAGCCGCTTTAATATAAGACTCTAGTATCGCAAGGGAAAGGACAACAGCCGGGCCGATATGCTATCTAAATAGGACTAGGACATGCTAACGATGTACGAGGACAATCAGCTAAGATTATAGACATTCCAGATGTTTAAGGAAGAGCTAGGCGAAGAGACTATCCGCCTAGCAGCGACACACATATAGGAACACTAATTGCAGGTATAGGAAGAGGCAGTAGAAAAGGACGAGGTATACTAAGGGGCCTATATAGCGATCTAAGGAGGACAGCGGAAGCTCCTAGCAGAGCTTTACCTTAAGGTATCGGCACCAGAGTGCACAGTAGACGAGGAGAACAACCTAAAGTTCAGGAATCGGATTTGGGTCCTAGTAGATGAGAAGCTCTATACAAGCTTAATACAACAGGTGTATAATTCTATAGTAACTAGGCACATAGAGCGTGAGGAGACGTACAGCATCGTCGCTAGGGACTACTACTAGCCGGCGATAGCAAGGGACATCCGTAGGTTCGTACAAAACTGCAATGTCTGCAGACGAACGAAGCCCTAGCGTAAACTAAAGCATAGGCTGCTGAAACCCCTACCGATACTAGACCGGCCCTAGCAAGACCTAACAGTAGACTTTATTACAGACCTCCCTAAGAGCAACGGACAGCAAAATATTATAGTAATAATAGACAAGCTAACGAAGGGGGTAATACTAGAGGGAATAGACTCTATTACAGCCAAAGACACTGCCTAGGCATTTATACAGACGACGTTTAGCAAGTATAGATTCCCTAGGTTAATTGTATTGGACTAGGGTACACAGTTTACGAGCTAGCTCTAGGCAAGGGTCTATTAGTTGCTAAACGTAGAATATCGCTTGTTGACTATATAGCATCTGCAGACGGACAGTGCAACGGAGAGGGTTAATTCGATGTTGGAAGCGTACCTCTAAGCGTACATCGACTATAACTAGACAAACTGGAACTGCCTTCTCCCTATAGCAGAGCTAGCTATTAACAGCCGTACGGCTAATGCTATAGGATTGTCCCCCTTCTTAATAGCCTATAGATACGACTACTTCCCGCTCCCCCCGACCCTAAGTAGTAACATCCTACGCCCTGTACAATCCCCGATTTAGCAGGGAGAGGCTATTGTATAGACGATTACGAATGCCTATTAATAGGCGAACGCGAGTCTAGCTATAGCCTAACAGAATGCAAAAGAGCAGGCTAATAAGGGACGGCAGGCTTCACTAAGATACGAGGTAGGAGATAAGGTCTAGCTAAACTAGCGCAACATCTGTACAGACCGACTAAGCAAGAAACTAGACTAGAAGAACTGGAAGT
The DNA here is from genome assembly GCA_016165855.1 of Pseudocercospora ulei. Classification (NCBI taxonomy): domain Eukaryota; kingdom Fungi; phylum Ascomycota; class Dothideomycetes; order Mycosphaerellales; family Mycosphaerellaceae; genus Pseudocercospora; species Pseudocercospora ulei. The sequence goes on from JACWNB010000003.1 coordinate 4,681,449, forward strand.
TTACAGTAGTTCGACCAGTAGGGACTTACGCTATACTACTTAACACCCCCCTAGGGATTTACCTAGTCTTCTATATAGACCTCGTACAGCTAGCATGTACTAACCCTCTGCTGCACTAGACGACAGACGACGCGCGCCCCCTAGCGATCCTTACTAAAGGCTAAGAAGAGTACGAGGTAGAAGAAATCCTTAAGAGCCGAAAGAAGCGGAAGGGGGCAGAGTACCTAGTAAAATAGAGAGGGTAGGCAGAGCCTATATAGGAACTATACGAGGCCCAACAGGACACAACTGCGCTAGACAGGTAGGAGGAGAACTATCCCCCTGCCTAGTTACAGTAACACTGCGCTATATAGCGAAAAGGGGCACAATCTACCCTAGGTATAGGGCAGCTGCTAGCAACTTAGGCTGTCGAAGGATCGAAAATTAAGACGCAGGACCCTACCGGGTCCTACTAATACTACACTATACGGAAGGGGGTAGGAGGAAGAGGACAGCTAGGAGACAGGTAAAAATCAGAGTAGAAGTAGGAGGGGAACGAGAGCAACACTGTTCAAAAGCTTTTATATAGTACCTTAGGATAGCTTACTAGCTACTACCCCCTAGAACTAGGGCGGCCGACTCCCTATCTAAAATCTTAATTACCTCCCAGTCAGTAGGGGCCCCAGCACTAGAAGGAGTATAAGGGTAGCTTAGCAACATCCTGCTGCTTATTAATATAGTACCTAGGATGTCAGCTAGGACTATACAAAGGAGGAAGGCTATACGAACTAGAAGCGGAGTTGCTAGTTAAGCTAAACACCCTAAGGCTAGAGGTAGGGGGTATAGGAGAACAAGCCGGCAACTACAAGAGAGCTACGATAGCGCTAGGCGGATAGAATAGTAGTGTTGGTAGTAGTAGTTGTAGGTAGTTATAGTAATAGTAGTAGTAGTAGACAGCTAGGCAGACAGGTAGCAGATAGGGGGAATAAAGGAGAAAGAGAAGAAGAGAGAGAGAGAAGAGGGAAAGGGTTTATATACAGAGTAGAAGATGCCTGCTATATAGGGCAATAGCAACTAGGGCAGCTGCTACAACTGTATAAGGGAGGACAAACAAGGCGACTACGACCTAGTACCTAGACGAACTACGGCCCTCTAGACAACTAGACGGAGATAGGAACATCTACCTAGGAGCTAAACTCCGGACGACGACTAAGGTACAAGGACAGAGCCAAACAGCCTGCTGGCGCCAGACTTTACGGTCGAGACGCAGAGTGCATAGTTAGAGGCTATAGGGTAGGAGGTAAACGAACAGACAGGACCGAGCACCTCCTACACCTTTATAACTGCTCGCAGGTCCTCCTCTGCCTTAGCCTCGGCATCCTTAAAGTAGTAAACGGATTGGGTTAAGATTATGTAGAAGCGATCTAGCACTATCTGCCTTCCCTGCCTGCGAGTCCTCCTCTACCCTAGCTACAGGATCTAGGGGAACAGGTCTAAGGTTGCAACAGCAGAGAGGGAGGTCGACTAGCAAGTGCCTAGGCGAAGACGAGAAAGCGCTACCTACTAGAAGAACCCTAAGAGCTAAGGGTATACGATACGCTATCGTACGAAAGAAGCACTATAAGAAGGGAGGGAAGTATTGTTAAGGGACACTGCCTAGCCTAGGTCCTAAACCTAAGCCAGCTGTTACCCTAAGGACTGCGACTTAGCAGCGCTAGTACGACCCTACCCTCTATACGGAGTTACCGATACGACCCTACTCCTGTACAGAGGGAGAATCCTATAGCCCTATATAGAGAGGAGTTGCTGCCCCTCTAAACAGAGGGAAAACTCTGTATTACTATATAGAGGGAAACTCCCGATCCTCTATAGAGAGTGTAAACCTTGCATCCCTATATAGAGGGAAATTGCTAGCTTAGCTTCAAAGGTACAAATTGTACAGTAGCTAATCATAAAGGAACTGCCTATTAGTTCCTTTATATAGATACCTAACCTTAAGTTTCTAAACTAAGATTCTTAAGCCCTTATAGAGGCTTTTCCTACTAAGTTCTATAGCTTTGGCAATATGTTTATATTAGGTAAAGAGTTTAGCCCTAAGCTGCTTATAGACGTAGAGTATGCGATCGAACTAGTCCTAGGGAAAAAGCCTCTATTCTGCCCCCTCTACTAATAATTAGGACAGGAGCTTAAAGAGCTCTAGGACTACCTAGTAAAGGCGCTAGAGAACGTCTGGATCTGACCTAGTATAAGCAAGGCTAGAGCGCCTATCCTGTTCGCTCCTAAGAAGGTGTTAGGGGGCGCCGCCTAGCCTAGGTCCTAGACCCGACCTAAGCCAACCGTCGCCCTAAGGACTGCAACTTAGCAGCGCTAGCACGACCCTACCCTCTGTATAGAACTACCGACAGGACCCCACTCCTGTACAGAGGGAGAACACTACGGTCCTACACAAAGGGGAGCTACTGCCCCTCTAAATAGGAGGGAAAACTATGCACTACTGTACAGAGGAGGTAACTCCTAATCCTCTGTATAGAGGGTAAACCTTGCACCCCTATATAAAGGGGGAATTGCTGGCTTAGCTTTGTAGGTACAAATCGTACGGCAGCAGACGACGAAGGAACTGCCTATCAGTTCCTTTATATAGATACCTAACCTTAAGTTTCTGAACTAAGATTCTTGGGCCCCTTACATTAGGAACTGATCTTACTGTCGGTAACTGCAGTAAGAAAACAAAGATAGACGGCGACATCCCTAAAGAAACTACGGCTATAGAGGGACATATGCACTGCGTATACAAGGAGCTGCTGGAAAGCAAGAGGCAGCTCGAGCAGCAAGTAAGCTACTAGGCTGCGATAATTTCCTAGCGGGAACAGGAGCTACGACAGCTTAGGGCGTCCGATCGCGATCCGACCCCTACGACGACGACGAACACAATAACCTATACCCCGACCCCTAAGAGCAAACTCCCTGACGTCTCTACGTACGATAGTAAGGCTCCGGCCAAATACCCCTCCTAGGCTGCCTAGATACGCTCTAAGCTCCTAGTCGACTTAGGAGCATACCCGACCGAGCTAGACAAGGTAGCTTACCTCTCTAGGAGGTTAAAGGGCAGGGCGGCAGCACGAATTCTGCTGTACTACGAGACGGCCATTGCCAACCTAGCAATAGCTACGACGACGATGCTCTAGGCAGCTCTAGACAAGAGCTACAAGGACCCGGACTGCGAGAGCCGGGCACTCCTACGGGTTAACACAATAAAACAAAGACGGAAGACTGTACGAGAATTCCTCGCAGAATTTAACTAGACTTTAGCAGAAGTAGGAGGTCTCCAATAGGAGGACAGGATAAAAATCACCTCTTTAGAGGTAGGCCTCTCTAAGGAAATCATAACGGGGCTAGTAGGCGTAATGCGACCAGCTACGTACGAGGAATTCTGCGACCTCCTTAGGATAGTCGACGACCAGCAGTGCAGGCTTAGACGGATAGGCCGCACTTAGGAGATAAGACAACCCCTCTAGCGACAGACAGACGCTATAGACTAGGAGCCGACGACGACGAGGGTAGCGGCAGCAGCTACTGTACAGCCAAGGGCCGCTACCAAAAGGGCGCAATAGGTAGATACAGCTACCCTTAACAAGAGACGAGCAGAAGGGAGCTGCTACTGGTGTAGCAAGATAGGCTACGCTGTACGGAATTGCGGACTTCTGCTAGTAGAGAGACCTAGGGGACAGCCGACCACTGCAAGGGTAGCAACTGCAGCGCCTTAACGAGAAGATTGGGAGTCCTACTCGGACGACGACGAGTCGGGAAAAGAGTAGCCTCTAAGCGAAGACTCTGCTAGAGGCGGGTGCAAGATAGACTGCTAAATCAAAGCATTACTTAGCCATCTTTTAAGAGCAATTACATAACGACGACGCTGTTTATCGTACGGCCGACGTTAAATGGGTCCGCAACGGCGCGGACATTGATTAACACAGGATGTTTGGTGTATAGAGTAATCAGCGAAGACTTTGTACAGAGACATCGGATTAAGACGACCCCTACGGTACCTGTACGCATACTGGGCATTACTGGGCGAGGACCGGACATTACCTGTATTGTAAAAGTAACGATAGAGGTACAGGGACACTATAAGCAGGACTTATACCTCTATATCGTACAGGACAAGTTAGGGTACGACCTAATACTAGGAAAGCCTTAGATAGAGCGCTAGAGGGGCAAACTGGACGTCGGACGAGAACGGCTGTACCTAGCAGTAACGAAGCGGAGAATCCGGGACCAGAGGAAGATCTCGCAAGGTGGCAATGCCAAGGCCGAAATTAACACAGCAACGGCGGACATCGAGAAGGCATTGGCACCTAAGGAAGTAACGAACCCCTATACGAAGCTCCTAAGGGAGTATACTAGATACCTGGACCTCTTCGAGCCGAAGTCGGCTTTAAAGCTGCCGTTATACTAAGGGGAAGGGACTGACTATAACATCTAGCTAGAACCCCGTCCAGATAGGGGCCTGCCGGAGGTACTGTACGGACCGCTGTATAGAATGTCCTCTAGAGAACTCCTAGTATTGCGCAAAACCCTAGACGACCTGCTTACTAAAGGGTTTATTCAGGCCAGTACGTTGTCTGCAGGGGCCCCAGTACTGTTTGTCTATAAGGAAGGGAAGGCCGGATTGCGTTTCTACGTAGACTACAGAGGCATCAACGCGATTACTAAGAAGGACCGGTACCCCCTACCCCTTATTAAGGAGACTCTTAGACGGATCAGCAAGGCGATGTGGTTTACTAAGCTTAATGTAGTCTTAGCCTTCTACAAGATACGGATTAAGGAAGGCTATAAATAGATAACTGCCTTCTGTACGAGATACGGTCTTTTTAAGTAGCTTGTTACCCCCTTCGGCCTTGCCAATGCACTAGCAACCTTCTAAGGGTACATTAACAAGTCCCTACAAGGGTTACTAGACGACATCTGCTCGGTATACCTCGACGACACCCTAGTTTTTACAGACGGCACCTACGCAGATTACGTACGGGATGTCAAGAAGGTGCTGGACCGACTGCAGCAGGCTGGCTTGTACCTCGACATCGACAAATGTGAATTCGGTGTCCAACGTACGAAATACCTAGGTTTTATTATCGAGGCAGGGAAAGGCATCAGTATAGATAGGAAGAAGATTAATGCTATCAAGCAATAGAAGTCGCCTACGAACGTTAAGGGCGTACGGGAATTTCTTAGGTTTGCCAACTTCTACCGCCAGTTTATACAGAACTACTCGGAGATCGTACGCCCCCTAGTTAAGCTAACGCACAAGGACAAGCAGTTTAAATAGACGGACGAATGCGATAGGAGCTTCGACAAGCTAAAGGAACTCTTTACTACAGGACCAACGCTCGCTGCCTTCGACCTGGAGCGTATAACGATACTGGAAACTGACTCCTTAGGGTACTGCATTAGAGGTATCCTATTACAGGTAGGCTCGGACGGACTCCTACACCCTTGCGCGTATTTCTCTAAGAAGAACTCCCTAGCTAAGTACAACTACCCTATCTACGACAAAGAGTTCCTGGCAGTTGTACAGTGTTGCAAAGCCTAGGATAGAGAACTCCGCTCGGTGCCTAAGTTCCTCGCCCTAACGGACTACAAGAACCTGGAATACTTCACTTAACCCCAGAAGCTGTCCGAGAGGCACGTACGATAGGCAATGTACCTAAGCCGGTTTAATATAAGACTCTAGTATCGCAAGGGTAAGGACAACAGCAGGGCCGATGCACTGTCTAGACGGGACTAGGACATGCCAACGATGTACGAGGACGACCGGCTAAAGTTACGAACCTTCTAGATGTTTAAGGGGGAGCCAGGCGAGAGGACTATCCGCCTAGCGGCGACACACCTATAGGAACCCTAACTGCCAGTATAGGAAGAGGCAGTAGAAAAGGACGAGGTATACCGAGGGACCCGTACGGCGATCTAGGGAGGGCAACGGAAGCTCCTAGCTAAGCTCTACCTTAAGGTGTCGGCAGCCGAGTGCTTAGTAGATAAGGAGAACAACCTAAAGTTCAGAAATTGGACATAGGTCCTAGCAGACAAGAAGCTCTGTACGAGCTTAATATAACGGGCGCATAACTCTTTAGCTACCGGACACCTAGGGCGTAAGGAGACGTACAGTATTATCGCCCGGGACTACTACTAGCCGGCGATAGCGAAGGACATTCGCAGGTTCGTAGGGAACTGCGATATATGCAGACGGACGAAGCCCTAGCGCGAGCTAAAGCATAGGCTGCTTAAGCCCCTGCCGATACTGGACAGGCCCTAGCAAGACCTTACAGTAGACTTTATTACGGACCTCCCTAAGAGCGACGGACGGCGAAACATTATAGTAGTTACAGACAAGTTAACGAAGGGGGTAATGCTAGAGGGAATGGACTCCATTACAGCTAAAAACACCGCCTAGGCCTTTATACGTACGACGTTCAGCAAGCACAGTTTCCCTAGGTCAATTGTATCAGACCGGGGGACACAGTTTACGAGCCAGCTCTGGGCAAGGGTATGCCAGTTGCTAAAGGTAGAACGTCGCCTGTTAACCGCATAGCACCTGCAGACAGACGGGGCGACGGAGAGGGTCAATTCAACTTTGGAAGCGTACCTCTAGGCGTACGTCGACTATAACTAGACGAACTAGAACCGACTTCTCCCTATAGCAGAGCTAGCTATTAACAGCCGTACAGCTAATGCTACAGGACTGTCCCCCTTCTTTACGACCTATAGATACGACTATTCCCTGCTCCTACCGACCCTAAGTAGTAACACCCTGCGACCTATACGATCCCTAATTCAGTAAGGAGAGGCTATCGTACAGACGATTACGAACGCCTACTAGTAGGCAAAGGCGAGCCTAGCTATAACCTAACAGAACGCGGAAGAGCAGGCCAACAAGAGACGACAGGCTGCACTAAGGTATAAGGTAGGGGATAAGGTCTAGCTAAACCAGCGAAACATCTGTACAGACCGGCTAAGCAAGAAGCTAGATCGGAGGAACAGGAAGTTTACAGTAGTCCAGCCAGTAGGGACATACGCCGTACGACTAAACACCCCTCTAGGAATTTACCTAGTCTTCTACGTAGATCTTGTACGACCGGCGAATACGGACCCCCTGCCGCACTAGACGACTAACGACGCGCGCCCTCCTGCAATTATAACTAAGGGCTAGGAAGAGTATAAAGTAGAGGGGATCCTTAGGAGTCGAAGGAAGCAGGGGAAGGCAGAGTACCTAGTAAAATAGAGAGGATAGGCAGAGCCTACGTAGGAACCGTAAGAGGCTCTGCAGGACACAACTGCACTAGACAGATAGGAGGAGAACCATCCCCCTGCCCAGTTACAGTAACACTGCGCCGTACAGTAGGAGAAGGCACAATCTACCCTAAGGACAGGGTAGCCGCAGGCGAACCTAGGTTGTCAAAGGATCGAGAATTACGATAGGGGACACTATAGGGTCCTGCTAACACGACATCGTACGACACTGTACGAGATAAGGGCTGGAAGAAAGGAACAGCCAAGGGACAGGTAGGAGGGGGAGTGGAAATAAGAGGAGTTAAGAGAAAACCGTCCGAAATTCCTTACACTATCTGGGGGGGGGGGGGGGGGGTAGCTTACTGGCCACTACCCTAGGGGACCAGAGCAGTCTCCTTATCTAAGATCTTAACTACCTCCCGCCCGGCCGGGCCCCTACCCCTACTAGGGCTAGCCCTAGGCAGCAGAGGCACCCCCCTACCCCTACGTGCCTCCCCCGGCTGGCAGTAGGGGCAGTAGAAGGAGCTATCCTTCTACTTACACAAGGCACACACCCTAGCCTAGAAGCCTAGGAGGCGGTATAGGCCAAGTAAGGGCTAGGGGGAGTTAGGGCAGGGGGCATAGGGCTGGCCCTAGGTAGCGATAAGGAGGGCGTTAACGTACGACGTCCAGGCTGTAGCCAGCTGCTAGGGTGTAACCTGGGCAGGGTTATACTAGAAGGCGTAGAAAAGGAGCCCGGCTGCATCCTGCTGCTCGCAGGTATAGCACCTAAGACGTTAGCTTAGACTATACAGAAGACGAGAATCCGTACGAGCTGGAAGCGCAGCTGCTAGTCAAACTAAGGGCCCTACTACTAGAGGTAGAAATAGGCAGGGACTCCGGCTGGACGAGGGGAGGAGGCGGGCCTAGCAACTACAAGGGAATCGCCGGACGGGGCGGACGACATAGTAGTAGTAGCAGTAGCTAGTAGTAGTAGTAGCTAGTAGTAGATAGTAGATAGTAGACAGTAGTAGTTAGTAGTAGACAGTAGACAGTATAGGGGGAGGAGAGAAGGGGGAAGGGAAGAGAAGGGAGAGGCTTAGGGGTAACTGCCTGCTATAAGGGAAATAGCAAGCAGGGCAGCCGCTACAAACAGGTAAAATAGCAAGAGGCAACCGCGACCTGGGGGGGGGGGGGGGGGGCGACGAGGGACGACGACTCAGACGACTGGATAAAATAGGAAGCCGCGACCTACCAAAGGAACAGCAGGAGCTAGGTAATTTCAACACGCCGCTGTACGGAAGAGGCACTATAAGAAGGGAAGGGGAGGGTATTGTTAGGGGGCGCTGCCTAGCCTAGGTCCTAGACCCGACCTAAGCCAACTGTCGTCCTAAGGACTGCGACTTAGCGGCGCTAGCACGACCCTACCCTCTATACGGAACTACTAACAGGACCCCACTCCTGTACGGAGGGAGAACACTACGGTCCTGCACAAAGAGGAGCTACCGCCCCTCTAAATAGGAGGGAAAACTATGCACTACTGTATAGAGGAGGTAACTCCTGATCCTCCGTACAGAGGGTGAACCTTGCACCCCTACACAAAGAGGGAATTGCTAGCTTGGCTTCGTAGGTACAAATCGTACGGCAGCAGACGACGAAGGAACTGCCTATCAGTTCCTTTATGTAGATACCCAACCTTAAGTTTCTAAACCAAGATTCTTAGGCCCCTTACAGAAGGACAGTATACTATATCTTTAAATAGACTACTAGAGCCTAAACGAGGTAACGGTTAAGAACTAGCACTCCCTGCTACTTATTAGCAAGATGCTAGATTGCTTTAGGGACAATGTATAGTTTACGTTCTTAGATCTAAAGGACGCGTACTACTAGATCTGCATTAAGTAGGGTAATAAGTAGACGACTACGTTCTGTACCTACTATAGCTACTTCGAGTATAAGGTAATACTATTCGGCCTAACGAACGCTCTAGTGTTAGGGGTTCAAGTGTCTTAGTTCAGAAACTTAAGGCTATGTATACACAGGAAGGAACTAATAAGCAGTTCCGTACTCTGTCTGGTACTGTACAATTTATATCTATAAAACTAGCCAGTATCTATAGTATAGGGGTAAAGAGAAAGAAGTGCCGCCCTAGCCTAGACTAAGTTATGCCTCGGGCTAGGCTAGGTCGTATCTTATACAGGCCGAGTTATGCTACCGCTGCTAAGTCGTAATTATTAGGACGACAGGCGGTCGGCTCGAGCCTAGGGCCTAACAGGACGGCGTCCTCTAACATTACCCCCCTCCTCCCTCGTAGCAGTGTCTTCGTACACTGTAGGATCGGACGTCGCCCTTGAATTCTGGGCTCTGTCGTATCGCATTCGAGCACTTTCCTATCGTCGTCCGGTCTTTCGTTATTGTTAGCAATTGTTAGGCGTTCTTACCTTATATACAATTAAGCCGTTCAGTAACAATAGCCTTACTAGCTATTACTTACAGGACAGTAAGCTATACGGTATACGGTCTGTCGCTCGTCTAGTATTTACAACTATCTCTCTATCTATTATCCGTCTATCTATTACCTAGCTATCTATTACTTATCGATATATTACCTATCTATCTATTACTTATCTATCTACCTATCTATCTATCTACTATGCCTAACAACCCGCTCGTCCGGTCTCATGTCGGCGCCCTGTAGGCCGCCGGGCCTGCTGCTACTCCCTGTCTAGCTAGTATTCGAGCGCGCTTTTAGCTGCTAGAGTAGGATGCTGAACTCGACCAGCGCCTTTGCTATCGGTTCGTACAGCCTTGTCCGCTGCACTGTCGACTAACTTATATGCTATAGGTGTTTTACTTAGGGGCAGCAGGCCGCTACCTAGCTCCTATACCCTTCCTTTTAGTATAATCTGGCCTAGGTTACACTCTAACGACTCTATACCGCCTGCCTATTATACGTTAATACAGTCTTAATTGCTAGTCGTAGTTAGCTCTACTGCAGCTGCGCCAATTCTCCCTAGGGCTCGTTCGCTCTGTACCGTCTTCTGAGGTAGTAGGCTACTATATATACGTCCTATAAATGGAAACACGGTTCGCTTTAGTGTTCCGTACACTGTCTAGGAGAGGGCCGCAGGGTCGCCTAGGCGCCCCTAGTTATCGATCTAGAGTTAGACAGCGAGTTAGGTTAAGAGATTATTAAGGTTTCTAATAATAATAAGGTAGGCCTAAGGACTATTAAGATCTCGGACAATAATAGGCTGGCTACGTCGGCGTCGGCGGTAGTAAGGAGGCGGGGCGGTTACTAAGCAGTTGTCGTCTATCCTATCTCGGATAGTACGTTTTTACTATAATGTTAGTCTAGATAGATATTTCTCCTCCTACTAGTCTAATGCTACTATGTCTTAAAGAGCCTCGTACAGTTCCTACATAAGGCTTCGCCTAACCTGTCTATTTAACTAGGTATTCTATCTGCGTCTGCTTCTTTCGGCTCTTAAGGATTTCTTCTACCTTGTACTCTTCCTAGTCCTTAGTAATAATTGCTAGGGGCCGTACGTCGTCTGTCGTCTAGTAAGGTAGGGGGTCCGTATATACCGGCCGGACTAGGTTAGTTTAGAAGACTAGATAGACCTCTAGAGGAGTGTAAAGTCGTTTTGCATATATCTCTACTAGTCGGGTTACTATAAACTCTCAGTTCTTCTAGTCTAGTTTCTTGCTTAGCCAGTCTGTCTGTATGTTGCACTAGTTTAACTATACCTTGTTACCTGCCTTATACTTTGGCGCAGCCTGTCGTTCTTTATTAGTCTATTCTTCTGCATTCTGCTAAGCTACTGCGAGGCTCGCTTTCGCCTATTAGTAGGCGTTTGTAATCGTACGTACAATAGCTTGCTTCTGCTAGATTAGGGAACGTATAGTGATGTAACGCGGTACACTTAAGCCAAAAGGGACTGGTCAAGTAACTCGGAAGTGACTTAACCAATGTGTACTAGATATATAAACCTTGGCAAGGTATAGTAATAACACAGGCCAACCCACTCCGTATTACTACCCCCTACGCTACAGGCCTACGACCTCGTAAGCTGCGCTTACTTATAGGCTACGTATGCTATTGCACAGCCCCCCTATGCAGTATACGCAATCAACCCCCCCCCGGCAGGTCTGCACACAGCTAGCTGGACCTTTACCGGGTCTGCCTCATTCTGTACGGAGTGGTAGACAAACGGACATACGTTAACGCTGCTTCTACTCTCCTGTTGAAAGATGCGCCCCCTAGGAATTGAACCCGGGCCTTTTATCGTATACTTTCAGCAGTCACTTCTGAGTTAAGTGATGTAACGCAGTACACTTAAGCCAAAAGGGACTGGTCAAGTAACTCAGAAGTGACTTGACTAATGTGTACTAGATATATAAACCTTGGCAAGGCATAGTAACGATACGGGCCAACCCACCCTGTATCACTTAGTAATATAGATGTGGATGTGGACAGCTGGCAGCTAGGCTTGGCAGGGCTAGGCTTGGCGCACACTTAAATACCTCCACCTCTGCTTGTACGTAGATTCTTCCCTCTCTAGCCTTGGATATAGTTATTAAAGACGGGTATTGACCTAGAGTCTACCTTGGTCGGATTATATAGGACGTAGGGTAGGGCTGCTTAGGGTCGTAGGGAGCAGGGAGTAGTTCTACTAGTAACTGATAAAGAAGGAGGATAATCCTATAGCATTAGCGATACAGCTGTTAGTAGCTAGTTCTACTATAGGAAGGAGGCAGTTCTAGTTAGACTAGTCGTAGTTAACATACGCCTGGAGGTACGCCTCTAGTATTGAATTAACCCTCTCTGTCGCACTATCTGTCTATAGATGCTATATAGTCGAAAGACGACGTTCTACGTTTAGCAATTAGCAGATCCTTGCCTAGAGTTAGCTCGTAAACTGTGTACTATAGCTGGATACAATCGACCTAGGGAATCCGTGCTTGCTAAATATAGTCTATACGAAGGCCCAAGCAGTGTCCCTAGCTATAATAGAACTTATTCCCTCTAGTATTACCCCTTTCGTTGGCTTGTCTATTACTACTATAATATTCCCGCGTCTGTCGCTCTCTAGGAGGTCTGTAATAAAGTCTACTGTTAAATCTTGCTACAGCCGGTCCAGTATTAGAAGAGGCTTTAACAGGCTGTACTTTAGCTCTTGCTAGGGCTTTGTCTGTCTGTAGACATCGCAGTTTTTTACAAACCTACAGATGTCCTTTAACATTACTAGCTTGTAGTAATTCCTAGCGATAATACTATATGTCTCTTGGCGCCCTAGGTGTCCGGTTGCTATCGAGTCGCACGCCTATTGTATTAAGCTCGTCTATAGTCTGTTGTCTACAGAGACCTAAGTCTAGTTCCTAAACCTTGGGTTATTCTCTTCGTCTACTGTACACTCTGCTGCTAAGATCTTAAGGTTAAGCTTAGTAGGGAGCTTCCACTGCCTTTCCTAAATCGCTATATAGGCTTTTTGATAGACGTCGTCCTTTTCTACTGTATCCTCCTAAGCTTAATACTAGGGGTTTATAGTATGTATTGCTGCTAGGAGGACGGTGTCTTTCTCTAGGTTATCTCTAAACATTTAGAATGTCTGTAATTTCAGTCGCTCGTCGTCGTACGTCGATAGTATATCTTAGTCTTGTCGAGATAATACATCGGCCCTGCTGTTGTCCTTACCCTTATAGTATTAGAGTTTTATATTAAACCGGCTTAGGTACATCGCCTATCGTACGTATCTCTTAGAGAGCTTTCGGGGCTGCATAAAATACTCGAGGTTTTTGTCATTTGTAAGGACGAGGAGTTCGGGGACTAAGCGAAGTTCGCTATCTTACGCCTTGTAGCACTGTATAACTACTAGCAATTCCTTATTGCAGATAGGGTAGTTGCATTCGGCTAGGGTATTCTTCTTAGAGAAGTACGTATATAGGTATGGAGAACGTCCAGGCCTACCTATAAGAGGATACCCCCTATACAATATCCTAAAGAGTCGGTTTCCAATATTGTTATATACTCTAGGTCGAAAGCAGCAAGAGTCGGTCCTATAGTAAAGAGTTCCTTTAGCTTGTTAAAGCTTCTATCGTATTCGTCCGACTACGCGAATTGCTTGTCCTTATATATAAGCTTAACTAGGGGTCGGACTATATCCGAACAGTTCTATATAAATCAATAGTAGAAGTTAGCAAACCTAATTAATTCTCGTATACCCTTAACGTTCGTAAGCAGTCTCTGTTGCTTAATAGCATTAATCTTCTTCTCTTCTATACTAATACCCTTCCCTGCCTTAATAACAAACCCTAGGTGTTACGACAGCAGAAAGGGGTAGGACTAAGTAATAGGGTAGACCCTTGGAATTTCGGCTCGGCCCTTCTGGACCGAGCCGGGCCTTGGCATACTACCCCTAAAGCTCTTATACACCACTACATAGGTTCCTTTCCCTCCTTAGTTTGAGATATAGTTATTAAAACAGCTATATTAATTTGTATCTGTGCGCTCGAATTATTGTATCTTAAACTTACTAACTATACTAACTCTGCGCTGCGCGGAAGGGCCCGTTAAACTATATCCGGTTGCTTAAATAACGTACGCGCATACTACAACCTTAACCAAATATATTAGTACTGTAAGAAGGCTATAGAAGGCTTCTCGACAGTAGGGGGCGGCGTTACTAGCTGCAGCAGAAAGAGAAAGACTAACGGATCGAGAGATAGTTATGCTAGCATCCTAGACGATAGGACAGTTAGTAAAGATCTTACAGAAGAAGAGACAGAAGAAGCGAAGGAGGGTATGGTAGGCTATAAGGAGCTGTACGTATACACGCTAGAGGAACTCGAGGAACACCTGGCAGAACACAGGTCTAGAAAGGTATACGACACTATTATTTTTATCGAGAAGAGGTTCCAGAAGAAAATAGAAGAGAATAAGCAGTTAAGAGAGGAGATAGAGGCAGTAATAGCTAAGAAGGAATCGGCAGAGACTATTATCGAGGTGTTAGAGAACTAAGTAGCCATACAACTAGCATAACTAAAAGCGCTAAGGGCTTAGTTAGCTAATATAGCGGCAGCGACGTAGTCGGCACTACTGCTACTACGAGAAGACTAAGCGGAGACTGCCTTACCTGCTGCCTACAGTTAAGGCAGCACTTCGATAACGTTACTACCTAATCTACTAGCCTTTAGGGGTAGAGACCCCAAAGCCTAGGAAGTATTTAAGAAGAAGATATAGAACAAGATAAGTCGCAATTACGCAGCAAGCAGCGAAGAAGACAGACTAGCCTGTCTAGAGGCGCGATTAGAAGGTAAGGCGTTCTCGCTAGTAGCAGACCTAGAAGATGTAACTGCTAACAAAGCAATTAAAGCCCTAGACTAAAGCTTCGGAGACCCGTTCCGAAAGAAAACGGCCTATAAGCAACTAGACAAGATTAACCAAAACGAGCTAATGTTTAAGGAAGTTTACAGACTGTTTGGGAAATATGCTATTAGAGCTAAAGTATCTAAGGATAAACAGTTACACTTACTAAGGCAGAAATTGAACCCTAAACTGGCTAGAGTTTTAGCTTTAGTAGAAGACAAAGACCTTAAAAGCTTCGTGCACTAGGCGAGAGTTACTACTAGAAACTTAAACGCGTACGAAAAATCGGCAGTGTGCGAACCAAATTAGGGATCGTTATTAGTGTAGACAACGCGACTCTCTGCCTCTATTCGATAAAGCCCCTAGCAGCTATCTTATCTACTGCGTTCGCCGTTCGTCCCTACTTGCTATACGTACAGAAAGCTTAGCTATATCGCTACTAGATATTAAGCGACGACTTAGCAGAAGCAGGAATACTATGCTATAAAGCCGCCGCCAACAAGGAAGACTATCTAAGCTAGAGAGCCGGCGCCGAACGACATAGACAGTGTAGACAGTAGAGTGCTATTAAGGATCTTAGGAAAAGACTAGCTAGACGGATAGGCCCCCTACCTAGTATAAACAATAGGGCACTACTACGAACTACATTGTCGGAAGAAGGAGAGAGTATTGATAGCTATAACGATCTGCTCTTAGCAGTAGTGGAAGTAAATATAGGGACTGCTATTATCCTTCTAATTACGATCTACTCTCTCGAGAGCTCGCGCCGCCCCCTTTAATTAAAAGCTTTTATTAATATAGGATCACTTATTAGCGCAGCGATCCACTATCGACTAGTTTATAAACTAACGAAGAGATATAGCTATCTAGTGGAGCTAGGGTCGCTAACGCAAATTTCGATATATAATAGACAAAACACAGAGAGCATTACGTATTACGTGCTGTTAAAGACTACCCTAGCTAGTCGCACTACAGAAGCAACGTTCCGAATTATAGGCATCGGACGGTTTAACATTATTGTAGGGCAGAAATAGATAAATAACTAGAAAGCCGTTATTAACGTAGATCAAGGTATACTTAGGTTTAAAACCCAGCAGAGCGGCACCGCTGCTGTCAAATCGGTTACTGTTATCGCTGTAGAACCGAACGTCGCAGTTACTAACGCGTTTACGGCCGACCGTTCCGATCCCCTAGATACTCTCGGAATAATAAGCTTGGAGGCCCTAACGACTCTCGCGAAGTTGCTAGAGAATAAGATCTATACTATCTCGATAAAAGACATCGAAGATTACTAAAAGATAAAAGCAGAAGAAGAAGTAGACCTGCTAGAGGTGTTACCAAAAGAGCTCTATAGCTACGCTAACGTGTTTTTAAAAGCCGACTCTAACCTCCTACTGCTCTATTAACTAGAATATAATAACAAGATCCGACTAAAAGAAAGAGCCGCACTGCTAAGAACCGAATCCCTAAGACGACTATCGCTAGCTAAGCTAGACTAAGTAGAAGTGTTTGTTTAGGAAAACCTAGCAAAGAAGTTTATTATACTAAGCTCTGCTATGTATACGTTGTAAAGGTTTAAGAATCTTGGTTTAGAAACTTAAAGCTAAGTATCTATATAAAGGAACTAATAGGCAGTTCCTTGGTCGTCCGCTGCTGTACAATTTGTACCTACGAAGCCAAGCTAGCAATTTCCCTCTATGTAGGGGTATAAGGCTCCTACTCTATACAGAGGGTCGGGAGTTTCCCTCTATATAGGGATGCAGAGTTTTCCCTCCGTTGAGAGGGGCGGCAATTCCCCTCTATATAGGGCTATAGGATTCTCCCTCTGTATAGAGTAAGGGGTCGTACTAGCGCTACTAAGTTATAATCCTTAGGGCGACGGCTGGCTTAGGTCTAGGATCTAGCTAGACGGCGCCCCCTAACAATACTCCCCTCCCTTCTCGTAGTGCTTCCCTTATACGACAACGTGTTGTACAGCCTTAGCTCCTAGCGTTCCTATTGCAGGTAGCGCTTTCCTGTCCTTGTCTAGTCGTCTATAGGACTGTTGCTTGTCTAGACACTAGGTAGTAGTTGCCTTATTTGCCCTCCTTTATACAGTTATAGCAGCTGCCCTAGTTGCTATTGCTTCGCATAGCAGGCAGCCGACACTCTATATATTAAGCCTCCCCCTTTCTCTCTATTCCTCTCTTTCTCTTCTATTCCCCTACCTGCTACCTGTCTGCCTAGCCGTCTACTACTACTACTACTACTACTGTCTAACTACTACTAACACAACCACTACTACTAACGCTGCTACTATACCCTGCACTCCGTCCGCCCGGTCCTATCGTAGCTCCCTCGTAATCGCCGGCCTGTCCTCTTACTATCTAGCCGGCGTCCCCCTGCACTTCTACCTCTAGTAGTGGAATGCTTGGCTTAATTAGCAACTCCGGTTCCGGTTCGTATAGGCCTTCTCCTTCTGTACAGTCCTAGCTAACGTCTTAGGTGCTATACCGCCAAGCAGTAGGACGCTGCTAAGCTGCTATTCTACTCCTTCTAGTGTTACCCTATTCGAATTATGCCCTAGCAGGTGGCTATATCTCGCCCCTCGTACGCCAACGCTAACCTTATTGCTACCTATAGCTAGACCTATGCTACCTGTACTAATTCTCCCTAGGGCTTGTTCGGCCTGTACTGCCTGCCCGGCTTCTAGGCCAGTGTATGCGCGTTGTATAAGTAAAAGGACGGCTCTCTCTATTGCTCCTACCGCTGTCTAGGGGAGGCCTATAGGCAGGTGCCTCTGCTCTATAGTGCTAAGCCGGGTAGGGCCCCTGCTAACTAGGAGGTAATTAAGATTTTGGACAGGGAGTTGGCAGTCTTATTGTCGACTGCCCTTGTCCCGGGGGGTAGCGGCCAGTAAGCTATCCCTATAATAGTATATAAAAGCTTTTAGACAGTTTCGCTCTTATTCCCCTCTTATTTTCACTCTTATTCCTACCTGTCTCCTAGCTGTTCCCTCCCTCCTGCCCCCTTCTATACAGTATTACTGCAACTAGCGAGGGAAATAGTTCTCCTCCTACCTATCTAGCGTAGATGTGTCCTAGAGGCCCTTGTATAGCTCCTACGCAGACTCTGCCTACCCTCTCTATTTAACTAGGTATTCTACCCTCTTCTGCTTCCTTTAGCTCTTAAGAATTTCTTCTACCTTATACTTTTCCTAGCCTTTAGTAATAATCGTCAGGGGACGCGTATTGTCTGTCGTCTAGTGCAGTATAGGGTCTGTATATACTAGCTATACGAGGTCTATATAGAAAACTAGGTAAATCCCTAGGGGAGTGTTAAGTCGTATAGCGTATGTCCCTACCGGCCGGACTACTATAAACTTCCAGTTCTTCCAATCTAGTTTCTTGCTCGGCCGATCTATATAGATATTGCGCTAGTTTAGCTAGACCTTATCTCTTACCTCGTACCTTGGTACAGCCTGCCGTCCCTTATTAGCCTGCTCTTCCGCATTCTGTTAAGCTATAGCTAGACTCGCCTTTACCTATTAATAGGCGTTCGTAATCGTCTGTATAATAGCTTCTCCCTGCTAAACGGAGATCGTATAGGGCGTAAGGTAGCGCCGCTTAGGGTCGGTAGGAGCGGGGAGTAGTTGTATCTATAGGTTATAAAGAAGGGGGACAGTCCTATAGCGTTAGCCGTACGGCTATTAATAGCTAGTTTCGCTTTAGGGAGGAGGCAGTTCCAGTTTCTCTAGTCGTAGTCAATGTACGCTTAGAGGTACGCTTCTAATGTCGAGTTAACCCTCTCTGTCGCGCCGTCTGTCTGCAGGTACTATACAGTTAATAGGCGACGTTCTATGTTTAACAACTAACAGACCCTAGCCTAGAGCTAGCTCGTAAACTGTATACCCTAGTTAGACACAATTAACCTAGGGAACCTGTACTTGCTAAACGTCGTCCTTATAAATGCCTAGGCAGTGTCCTCGGCTGTAATAGAGTCTATTCCCTCTAGTATAACCCCCTTCGTTAGCTTGTTAGTAACTACTATAATGTTTCGTCGTCTGTCGCTCTTAGAGAGGTCTATAATAAAGTCTACTGTTAGGTCTTGCTAGGGCCGGTCCAGTATTAGTAGAGGTTTTAGCAGCCTATACTTTAGTTTACGCTAGGGCTTCGTCTATCTGCAGACATCGCAGTTCTGTACGAACCTACAGATGTCATTTGCTATCGCTAGCTAGTAGTAGTCCCTAGCGACGATGCTGTACGTCTCCTCGCGCCCTAGATGCCTAGTTGCTATAGAATTATACGCCTGTTGTATTAGGCTTATATAGAGCTTCTCGTCTACTCGGACCAAAATTCGATTCCTAAACTTTAGGTTGTTCTCCTCGTCTACTGTACACTCTGCTGCTAACATCTTAAGGTAGAGCTCCGCTAGGAGCTTCCGCTGTCCTCCTTAGTTTGCCGTATAGGCCCCTTAGTATACGTCGTCCTTTTCTACTGCTTCTTCCTACGCTTATAGCTAGGGTTCCTATATATATGTCGCTGCTAGGCGGATAGTCTTCTCGCCTAGTTCTTCCTTGAACATCTGGAATGTTCGTACCTTCAGTCGCTCGTCGTCGTACGTCGCCGGTATGTCTTAGTCTTGTCTAAATAACGCGTCGGCCCTGCTATTGTCCTTTCCTTTGCAGTACTAGAGTCTTATATTAAAGCAGCTTAGGTACATCGCCTATCGTACGTACCTCTTAGACAGCTTCTAGGGTTGCGTAAAGTACTCGAGATTCTTGTAGTTAGTTAGGGCGAGGAACTCGGGGACCGAGCAGAATTCTCTATCCTATGCCTTGTAACACTATACGACTGCTAGCAATTCCTTGTCGTAGATAGGGTAGTTACATTTAGCTAGAGAGTTCTTCTTAGAGAAGTACGCATATAGGTATAGGAGCCTGTCCGAGCCTATCTACAATAGGATACCTCCTATACAATATCCTAAGGAGTCGGTTTCCAGTATCGTTATACGTTCCAGATCAAAGGCAGCAAGTGTTAGTCTCGTAGTAAAGAGCTCCTTTAGCCTGTTAAAGCTTCTATTATACTCGTCTGTCTACTTAAACTGTTTGTCCTTATATGTTAGCTCGACTAGGAGGCGGACGATCTCCGAGTAGTTCTATATAAACTAGCAGTAGAAGTTAGCAAACCTTAGGAATTCTCGTATGCCCTAAACACTTATAGGGGGCTTCTATTGCTTAATAGCATTAATCTTCTTCCTCTCTATACTAATGCCTTTCCCTGCCTCGATAATAAACCCTAAGTATTTCGTACGCTATTGTTAGGGGGCGCTGCCTAGCCCAGGTCCTGGACCTAAGCCAGCCGTCGCCCTAAGGACTGCGACTTAGCGGCGCTAGCACGACCTTACCCTCTGTACGGAGTTACTAATATAACCCTACTCCTATACAGAGGGAGAATCCTATAGCCCTATATAGCCCCTAGGAATTGCCGCCCCTCTAAACAGAGGGAAAACTCTGCACTACTATATAGAGGGAAACTCCCGATCCTCTATATAGAATGTAAAACTTGCACCTCTATACAGGGGGAAATTGCTAGCTTAGCTTCGTAGGTACAAATTGTACAACAGCAGACGACAAAGGAACTGCCTATTAGTTCCTTTTTATAGATACCTAACCTTAAGTTTCTCAACTAAGATTCTTAAGCCCTTATATTAGGAACTGATCTTACTATCGGTAACTGCAGTAATACAACGAAGATAGATAGCGAAATCTCTATAGAACCTACAGCTATACAGGATTAGATGCACTGCGCATACGAGGAGCTGCTAGCATACAAGAGGCAGCTCGAACAGCAAGTAAGCTACTAGACTGCGATAATTTCCTAACAGGAACAGGAGCTACAATAGCTTAGGGCGTCCGATTGCGATCCGACCCCTACGACGACGACGACGGACACGAGGGCCTATACCCCAGCCCCTAAGAGCAAACTCCCTAACGTTACTACTTACGATAGTAAGGCTCTAGCCGAGTACCCCTCCTAGGCTGCCTAGATATGCTCTAAGCTTCTAGTCGACTTAGGAGTATACCCGACCGAGCTAGACAAGGTAGTATACCTCTTTAGGAGGTTAAAGGGTAGGGCGGCAGTACAGATTCTGCCGTACTACGAGACGGCTATTGCCAACCTAGCAATAGCTACTACGACGATGCTCTAGGCAGCTCTTAACAGGAGCTACAAGGACATAGACTGCAAGAGCCGAGCACTCCTACAGATTAATATAATAAAGCAAGGGCGCAAGACTGTACGAGAGTTCCTTACAGAATACGACTAGACTCTAGCAGAGGTAGGAGGACTCTAATAGGAGGACAGGGTAAAAGGTACTACCTTAGAGGTAGGCGTTTCTAAGGAGATTATAACAGGACTAGTAGGCGTAATGCAACTAGCTATATACGAGGAATTCTGTAATCTCCTCAGGATAGTCGACGACTAGCAGCGCAGGCTAGGACGGATAAGCTACGCCTATAAGATGCGACAACCCCTCTAGCGGCAGATAGACGCTATAGACTAGGAACCAACGATAACGAGAGTAGCAGCAGCTGTTACCGTATAGCTAAGGGCTGCTACTAAAAGGGCATAGTAGGTAGATATAGCTACCCTTAACAAGAGAAGAGCAGAAGGGAGCTGCTACATGTGTAGCCAGATAGGCTATACTATACGGAATTGCAGGCTTTTGCTAGTAGAGAGACCTAGGGGACGGCTAACTACTGCAAGGGTAGTAACTGCAGCGCCCTAACAAGAGAATTAGGAGTCCCCCTCAGATAAAGACGAGTTGGGAAAAGAGTAACCTCTAAGCAAAGGCTCTGCTTAAGGCGTATATAAGATAGATTGCCAAATTGAAGCACTACTTAGCTATCTTTTAAGAGTAACTATATAACGACTACGCTGTTTATCGTACGACCTACGCTAAACGAGACCGCTACAGTGCGGACACTAATTAACACAGGATGTTTAGTGTACAGAGTAAATAGCGAAGACTTCGTACAGAGACACTACTTTAAGACGACCCCTACTGTACCTATACGCATACTAGGCATTACCAGGCGAGGACCGGACATTACCTATATAGTAAAAGTAACGATAGAGCTACAGGGACACTATAAGCAGGACTTATACCTCTATATCGTATAGGACAAGTTGGGGTATAACCTAATATTAGGGAAGCTATAGATAGAGCGCTAGTAGGGCAAGCTGGACGTTGGACAAGGACGGTTGTACCTAGCAGTAACGAAGCAGAGGCTCTAAGACTAAGGGAGGGTTCCGCAGAGCGGCAATGCTAAGGCTAAGATCAACACTGCGACTACGGACATTAAGAAGGCATTAGCGTCTAAGAAGGCAACGGACCCCTATACGAAGCTCCTAGCAGAATACACAGAATACCTAGACCTCTTCGAGCTAAAGTCGGCCTCGAAACTGCTACTACACTAAGGAGGAGGAATTTACTATAACATCTAGCTAGAGCCCTGTCCAGATAGGAGTCTGCCTAAAGTACTGTACAGTCTACTGTATAGCATGTCCTCTGGAGAACTCCCAGTACTGCGCAAGACACTACACGATCTACTTGCCAAAGGTTTTATTCGCGTAAGTACCTCGTCTATAGGAGCCCTAGTACTGTTTATCTATAAGGAGGGCAAGGCTAGCTTACGTTTCTGTATAGACTATAGAGGCATTAACGCGATTACTAAGAAAGACCGGTACCTCCTACCCCTTACTAAGGAGACTCTCGGACGGATCAGTAAGGCAAAGTAGTTTACTAAGCTTAACGTAGTCTCGGCTTTCTACAAGATATAGATTAAATAAGGCTGTAAATAGATAAATGCCTTCTATACGAGATATAGTCTTTTAAAGTAGCTTGTTACCCCCTTTAGCCTTGCTAATGCACTGGCAACCTTCTAGAGGTACATTAACAGGTCCTTACAAGGGTTACTAGACGACATCTGTTTAGTGTACCTCGACGGCATACTAGTTTTTACAGACGGTACCTATGCAGACTATGTACAGGACGTTAAGAAGGTACTAGATCGACTGCAACAGGCTAGATTGTACCTCGACATCGACAAATGCGAATTTAGTATATAGCGTATAAAATACCTAGAGTTTATTATCGAGACAGGGAAAGGCATTAGTATAGATAGGAAAAGGATTAATGCTATTAAGAAATAGAAGCCGCCTACGAGCGTTAAGGGCATACGGGAATTCCCTAGGCTTGCTAACTTCTACTGCTAGTTTATACAGAAGTACTTGGAGATCGTACCTTCCCTAGTTAAGCTAACATATAAGGACAAGCAGTTTAAGTGGATAGACAAGTATAATAGGAGCTTTAATAGGCTAAAGGAGCTCTTTAACTTGTCCGTCTACTTAAACTGCTTGTCCTTATATACTAGCGTAACTAGGGGGCGTACGATCTCCGAGTAGTTCTGTATAGACTGGCAGTAGAAGTTGGCAAACCTAAGAAATTCCTGTACGTCCTTAATGCTCGTAGGCGGCTTCTATTGCTTAATAGCATTCATCTTCTTCCTATCTATGCTAATGCCTTTCCCTGCCTTAATAATAAACCTAAGGTATTTCGTACGCTGTATACCAAATTTACATTTGTCGATGTCGAGGTACAAGCTAGCCTGTTGCAGTCGATCTAATACCTTCTTAACGTCCTGTACGTAATCTGCATAGGTGCCGTCTACAAAAACTAGTATGTCGTCGAGGTATGCTTAAAAGATGTCGTCTAGTAACCCTTATAGGGACCTGTTAGTATACCTCTAGAAGGTCGCTAGTACGTTGGCAAGGCTAAAGGGGGTAACAAGCTACTCGAAAAGACTATATCTCGTACAGAAGGCAGTTATCTATTTACAGCCTTCCTTAATCCGTATCTTATAGAAGGCCGAGACTACGTTAAGCTTAGTAAACTACTTTGCCTTGCTAATCCGTCCGAGAGTCTTATTAATAAGGCGTAGGGGGTACCGGTCCTTTTTAGTAATCGCATTAATGCCTCTACAGTCTACGCAGAAACGCAAGCCGGTCTTGCCCTCCTTGTAGACAAACAACAATAGGGCTCCTTCAGACGAGGTACTTACGCGAATAAAACCCTTAGTAAGTAGGTCCTCTAGTGTCTTACGCAGTACTAGGAGTTCTCTAGAGGATATACTGTACAGTAGGCTGTATAGTACTTCGGGCAGACTCCTATCCAGACGGGGCTCTAGCTAGATGTTATAGTTAATTTCTTCTCCTTACTATAGGGGCAGTTTCGAGGCCGACTTTGGCTATAAGAGGTCTAGGTATTCTCCGTATTCTGCTAGGAGCTTCGTATAGGGGTCCGTCGCCTTCTTAGGCCCTAATGCCTTGTTGATGTCCGTAGTCGCAGTGTTGATTTCAGCCTTGGCATTGCCGCCCTACGGAACCCTCCCTTAGTCTCGGAGCCTCTGCTTCGTTACTGCTAGGTACAGCTGTCCTCGTCTAACGTCTAGCGTGCCCTACTAGCACTCTATCCATAGGTTCCCTAATATTAGGTTATACCCTAACTTGTCCTGTACGACATAGAGGTATAAATCCTACTTATAGTGTCCCTACAGCTCTATTGTTCCTCTTACTATATAGGTAATGTCCGGTCCTCGCCTAGTAAAGCCTAGTATACGTATAGGTATAGTAGGAGTCGTCTTAATATAATGTCTCTATATAAAGTCTTCGCTAATTACTCTGTACACTAAACATCCTGCATCGATTAATGTCCGCGCTATAGCAGTCCCGTTCAGCGTAGGTCGTACGATAAACAGCATAGTCGTTATGTAGTTGCTCTTAAAAGATAGCTAAGTAGTGCTTTAATCTAGCAATCTATCTCGTATACGCCTCTAGTAGAGCCTTTGCTTAGAGGCTACTCTTTTCCCGACTTGTCGTTATCCTAGGGGGACGCTTATTTCTCTTGTTAGGGCGCTGCAGTTGCTATCCTTACAGTAGTCGGCCGTCCCCTAGGTCTCTCTACTAGCAAAGGCCTGCAATTCTGTACAGTATAGCCTATCTTGCTATATCTGTAGCAGCTCCCTTCTGCTCGTCTCTTGTTAAGGGTAACTATGTCTACCTACTATGCCCTTTCAGCAGCGGCCCTTAGCTGTACAGTAACGGCTGCCGCTACCCTTATTATCGTTGGTTCTTAGTCTATAGTATCTGTCTGCCGCTAGAGAGGTTGTCGTATCTTATAAGCGTAGCTTATCCGTCCGAGCCTGCGCTACTAGTCGTTAACTATCCTAAGGAGATTACAGAATTCCTTGTATATAGCTAGTCGCATTACGCCTAATAGTCCTGTTATAATCTCTTTAAAGAGGCCTACCTCTAAGGTAGTAATTTTTACCCTGTCCTCCTATTGGAGTCCTCCTGCCTCTGCTAGGGTCTGGTTATATTCTGCGAGGAACTCTCGTATAGTCTTGCGCCCTTGCTTTATCGTATTAACCTATAGGAGTGCTCGGCTCTCGCAGTCTAGGTCCTTGTAGCTCCTGTTAAGAGCTGCCTAGAGCATTGCCGTAGTTGCTATTGCTAGGTTGGCAGTAGCCGTCTTATAGTACGGCAGAATCCGTGCTGCTACCCTGCCCTTTAACCTCCTAAAGAGGTATACTACCTTGTCTAGCTCGGTCGGGTATGCTCCTAAGTCGACTAGAAGCTTAGAGTGCATCTAGGCAGCCTAGGAGGGGTACTTAGCTAGAGCCTTACCATCGTAAGTAGTAACATTAAGGTGTTTGCTCTTAGGGGCCAGGGTATAGGCTATTATGTCCGTCGTCGTCGTCGTCGTAGGGGTCGGATCGCAATCGGACGCCCTAAGCTGTTGTAGCTCCTGTTCCTGTTGGGAAATTATCGCAGCCTAGTAGCTTACTTGCTGTTTGAGCTAGGCCTTATATGCTAACAGCTCCTTGTACGCGCAGTGCATCTAATCCTGGACATTTGCAGGTTCTATAGGGATGTCGCCGTCTATCGTTATTGTATTACTGCAGTTACTTACAGTAAGATTAGTTCCTAATATAAGGGCTTAAGAATCTTAGTTTAAAAACTTAAGGTTAGGTATCTATATAAAGGAACTAATAGGCAGTTTCTTCTTTGTCTGCTGCTGTACAATTCGTACCTACAAAGCTAAGCTAGCAATTTCCCTCTGTTTAGAGGTATAAGGTTTACACTCTGTACAGAGGATTAGGAGTTTCCCTTTGTATAGTAATGCAGAGTTTTCCCTCTGTTTATAGGGGCAGCAATTCCCCTCTATTAAGGGCTATAGGATTCTCTCTCTATATAGGAGTAGGGTCGTATCGGTAACTCCGTACAGAGGGTAGGGTCGTGCTAGCGCCGCTAAGTCGCAGTCCTTAGGGCGACAACTAGCTTAGGTCCAGGACCTAGGCTGGGCGGCGCCCCCTAATACGCGACCTCTAGCGAGTATTACTAAAGGCTAGGAAGAGTACGAGGTAGAAGAAATCCTTAAGAGTTAAAGGAAGCGGAAGAGGGCAGAGTACCTAGTTAAATAGAGAGAGTAGGCAGAGCCTACGTGGGAACTATATAAGGCCCTACAGGACACAACTGCGCTGGACAGGTAGGAGGAGAACTATCCCCCTACCCGGTTACAGTAACACTGCGCTGTATAGCAAGAAGGGGCACGATCTACCCTAAATATAGGGCAGCTGCTAGCAACTCGGGTTACCGAAGGATCGGGAATTGAGACGTAGGACCCTACTAGATCCTACCGACACTACACTGTACTACACTGTACAGAAGGGGGCAGGAGGAAGGGAACAGCTAGGAGACAGGTAGGAATAAGAGTAGAAGTAGGAGGGGAACGAGAGCAACACTGTCTGAAAGCTTTTATATACTACCTTAGGGTAGCTTACTAGCTACTACTCTCTAGGACTAGGACAGCCGACTCTATACCCGAAATCTTAATTACCTCCTAGCCGGCAGGGGCCCCTAACACTAGAAGGAGTAGAAGAGCAGCTTAGCAGTATCCTGCTGCTTATTAATGTAGCACCTAAGACGTTAGCTAGGACTGTACGAAGGTAGAAGACTATACGAACTAGAAGCAGAGTTGCTAGCTAGGCTAAACATCCTATAGCTAGAGGTAGAGGTATAGGAGGATAGGCCGGCAACTACAAGAGAGCTACGACAGCACTAGGCGGACGGAATAGTAGCGTTAGTAGTAGTAGTTATAGTTGGTAGTAGTAGTAGTAGTAGTTGTAGTAATTGTAGTAGTAGTAGACGGCTAGGCAGACAGGTAGCAGATAGGGGAATAGAAGAAAAGGAGAAGAAGAGAGAGAGAAGGGGGGAAGGCTTAATATACAGGGTAATAGCTGCCTGCTTTATAAGGCAATAGCAACTAGGGCAGCTGCTACAACTGTATAAGGAAGGGCAAACGAGGCAACTATAACCTAGTGCCTAGACAAGCAACGGCCCTATAGACGACTGGACAGAGGCAGGAACATCTACCTAGAAGCTAAACTCTAGACAGCGACTAGGGCACAGGGACAGAGCCAGACAGCCCGCCGCTGCCAGACCGTACGGCTAGGACGCAGAGTATATAGCTAGGGCTATAGGGTAGGAGGTAAATAGACAGACAAGACCGAGCACCTCCTACACCTTCGTAACTGCTTGCAGATCCTCCTCTGCATTAGCTTTGGCATCCTTAAAGTAGCAAACGGAATTAGTTAAGTTTAGGTAGAAGCAATCTAGCACTACCTACCTTCCCTGCTAGCAGGTCCTCCTCTGCCTTAGCTATAGGATCTAAATAGACAGGGCCAAGGTTGCAACAGCGTATAGGGAGGGCATTTAGCAGGTATTGCCGTCTAGCAAGTCCCTAGACAAAGACGGGAGGCGCTACCCGCTAGAGGAACCCTAAGAGCTAAGGGTGTACGATACGCCGTCGTATAAAAGAAGCACTACAAGAAGGGAGGGGGGTATTGTTAGGGGGCGCCGCCTAGCCTAGGTCCTAGACCTAAGCTAGCTATCGCTCTAAGGACTACGACTTAGCAGCGCTAGTACGACCCTACCCTCTATACAGAGTTACCGATATAACTCTACTCCTATTCAGAGGGAGAATCCTATAGCCCTATATAGAGGGGAATCGCTGCCCCTCTAAACAGAGGGAAAACTCTGCACTACTATATAGAGGGAAACTCCCGATCCTCTGTATAGAGTGTAAACCTTGCATCCCTATATAGAGGGAAATTGCTAGCTTGGCTTTATAGGTACAAATTGTACAGCAGCAGACAACAAAGGAACTGCCTATTAGTTCCTTTATATAGATACCTAACCTTAAGTTTCTAAAATAAGATTCTTAAGCCCTTATAGCTATATACCGAATTTACATTTGTCGATGTCGAGGTACAATCTAGCCTATTGCAGTTAATCTAATACCCTTCTAAAGTCTTGTACATAGTCTGTATAGGTGCTGTCTGTAGATACTAGTATATCGTTAAGGTATATAGAGCAGATGTCGTCTAGTAGCCCTTATAGGGACCTGTTAATGTACCTCTAGAAGGTTGCCAGTACGTTGGCAAGGCTAAAGGAGGTAACAAGCTATTCGAAAAGATTATATCTCGTATATAAGGTAGTTATCTATTTATAGCCCTCCTTAACCTGTATCTTGTAGTAGGCCGAGACTATGTTAAGCTTAGTAAACTACTTTGCCTTGCTAATCCGTCCAAGGGTCTCCTTATTAAGGGGTAGGGGGTACTAGTCCTTCTTAGTAATCGCGTTAATGCCTCTATAGTCTACGTAGAAATGCAAGCCGGCCAAGCCTTCCTTATATACAAACAGCACTAGGGCTCTGGCCGATAATATACTTACGCAAATAAAACCTTTAGTAAGTAAGTAGGTCGTCCAATGTCTTACGCAGTACTAGGAGTTCTCCAGAGGACATACTATATAGCGGGCTATAAAGTACTTTAGGCAGGCTCCTATCTGGACAGGGCTCTAGCTAGATGTTATAGTTAATTCCTTCTCCTTAGTATAGGGACAGTTTTAAGGCCGATTTTGGCTTAAAGAGGTCTAGGTATTCTGCATATTCCGATAGAAGCTTCGTATAGAGGGCCGTCGCTTTCTTAGGCGCTAAAGCCTTTTTAATGTCTGTAGTCGCAGTGTTAACCTCGGCATTAGCGTTAGTTTTGGCCTTAGTATTGCCGCCCTGCAGGAGTCTCCCTTAGTCTTAGAGCCTCTGCTTCGTTGCTGCTAGATACAGGCGTCCTCGTCCGACGTCTAGCTTGCCCTACTAGCGCTCTATCTATAGCTTCCCTAATATTAGGTTATACCCTAACTTGTACTGTACGACGTAGAGATATAAGTCCTGCTCGTAGTGTCCTTGCAGCTCTATCGTTACTTTTACTATATAGGTAATGTCCAGTCCTTGCCCAGTAATACCTAGCATATATACAGGTACAGTAGGGGTCGTCTTAATACAGTGTCTCTGTACGAAGTCTTTGCTAATTACTCTGTACACTAAACATCCTATGTTAATTAGCGTCTGCGCTATAGCGGTCCTGTTTAGCGTAGGTCCTACGATAAACGGCGTAGTCGTTATATAGTTGCTTTTAAAAGATAGCTAAGTAGTGCTTTAATTTGGCAATCTATCTCGTATACGCCTCTAGCAGAGCCTTTGCTTAGAGGCTACTCTTTTCCTAACTCGTCGTTATCTGAGGGGGACTCCTAATTCTCTTGTTAGGGCGCTGCAGTTACTACCCTTGCAGTAGTCGGCTGTCCCCTAGGTCTCTCTACTAGCAAAAGCCTGCAATTCCGTACAGTATAGCCTATCTTACTACACCTGTAGCAGCTCCCTTCTGCTCTTCTCTTGTTAAGGGTAGCTATATCTACCTACTGTGCCCTTTTAGTAGCAGCCCTTAGCTATACAGTAACAGCTGCTGCTACTCTCGTTATCGTTGGTTCCTAGTCTATAGCGTCTATCTGCCGCTAGAGGGGTTGTCGCATCTTATAGGCGTAGCTTATCCGTCCGAGCCTGCGCTGCTAGTTGTCGACTATCCGAAGGAGATTACAGAACTCCTCGTATGTAGCTAGTTGCATTACGCCTACTAGTCCTGTTATAATCTCCTTAGAAAGGCCTACCTCTAAGGTAGTAACTTTTACCCTGTTCTCCTATTAGAGTCCTCCTGCCTCTGCTAGGGTCTGATCGTATTCTGCAAGGAACTCTCGTATAGTCTTACGTCCCTGCTTTATAGTGTTAACCTATAGGAGTGCTTAGCTTTTGCAGTCTAGGTCTTTGTAGCTCCTGTCGAGAGCTGCCTAGAGCATCGTCGTAGTTGCTATTGCCAGATTGGCAATGGCCGTCTTGTAGTACGGCAGAATCTGTGCTGCTGCCTTGCCCTTTAACCTCCTAAAGAGATATACTACCTTGTCTAGCTTAGTTAGGTATGCTCCTAAGTTAACTAGAAGCTTAGAGCATATCTGGGCAGCCCAGGAGGGGTACTCAGCTAGAGCCTTACTATTGTAGGTAGTAACGTTAGCGGGTTTGCTCTTAGGGACCGCAGTGTAGGCTGTCGTGTTCGTCGTTGTCGTCGTAGGGGTCGGGTCGCAACTGGACGCCCTTAGCTGTCGGAGCTCCTGTTCCTATCAGGAAATCGTTAAGGCATATTGGCCTATATAGTCTTTAAGCTAGGTCTTGCGTGCTAGCAGCTCCTTATACATACAGTGCATCTGATCCTGCACGGTCGTAGGTTCTATAGGGATGTCGCTGTCTATCTTCGTTATATTACTGCAGTTACAGACAGTAAGATTCGTTCCTAATATAACGGTTTAAGAATTTTAGTTTAGAAGCTTAAAGCTAGGTATCTATATAAAGGAACTAATAGACAGTTCCTTCGTTGTCTGCTGCTGTACAATTTGTACCTACGAAGCTAAGCTAGCAATTTCCCTCTATATAGGGGTATAAGGTTCCTACTCTATATAGAGGGTCGGGAGTTTCCCTCTATATAGGGATGCAGAGTTTTCCATCTGTTTAGAGGAGCAGCAATTCCCCTCTGTATAGGCTGTAGGATTCTCCCTCTGTATAGAGTAAGGGTCGTGCTAGCGCAGCTAAGTTGCAATCCTTAGGGCGACAGCTAGCTCAGGTCTAGGACCTGGCTAAACAGCGCTCCCTAACATACGTCGCTAACCCTTTTCGTACAGAAACCTAGAGGAGGCCTCCGACTGTATATAGACTACCGAGGCCTTAATAGGGTTACTAAGGGAGAGATATACCTGCTGCCGCTAATCGATAAGACTATACAACAAGTAGCGAAAGCTAAGTAGTTTAGCAAGCTAGACATTCGCTAAGCGTTCTACTAACTAAGGAATAAGGAAGGACAGACAGAAGACCTTACAACATTCGCTACGCGTATAGGCAATTTCAAGTAGCTAGTTATGCCTTTCGGACTTACTAACGCATCGGCTGTATAGCAACAGTTTATAAACTATACCTTTATAGATATACTAGAACGGTTCGTGTCTATTTACTTAGACGATATCCTTATCTATACTGATAGAACGAGAGAGCAACACACGGACTGTATCGAGAAAGTGTTAACTAGGCTCTGCAAGGTAGGGTTAAACGCGGACACGAAGAAGAGCGAGTTCTATTAGACTAAAGTCAAATATCTTAGTCTTATTGTTGGAAGAGAAGGTATTCGGATAGACCCCTTTAAGGTCGCTACTATAGTAGAATGGAAGCAGCCGAAGTCTGGAAACACTACCGAAATCAGAGCTTTTCTTAGGTTCTGCAGTTACTATTGTCGATTTATTAAGGACTTTAGCAAGATAGCAAGACTCCTAAATAAGGCATTAAAGAAGGAAGCGGCTAGCCTATAGAATAAGAAGTGCATAGAGGCTTTTAACTAGCTAAAAGAAGCAGTAGCCTCGGCGCTAGTGCTAGCGCACTTCCGGCTAGAAAAGATAATCTACCTAGAAACGGATGCTTCCGACATAGTAACAGTAGGGGTCCTTTCTTAATACAAAGACGACAGCAAGACCCTCTTTCTAGTAGCCTTCTTTAGCAAGTCTATAAATAAGGCCAAGCGGAACTACGCTATCTACGATAAGGAGCTTTTAGCTATTATCTAAGCTTTTAAAGAGTAGAAGCCAGAGCTTATAGCTAGAAAGAGCACACTCTAGGTCCTTACGGACTATTGGTCGTTAACCTACTTTATAAAGACGCAGAAGCTCTCGCACCGCCAAGCTCGGTAGGCTGCCCACTTATCTAGGTTCGACTTTAAGATTACTTATTGACCTAGAGCCTAAAACAGAAAGGCTACCGCGCTAACGAGAAGAGAAGGGAAGACTAGCCGCGCGTAGGAAGACCTAAATATGTTCCAGAAGGTGTTAACCGAGCGGATAGTAGACGCCGAGGTGTTGAAAGAAGCAGGAATCTACGTAGTAGAACCGGCGACTAAACAAGAGACACTTTACGAAAAAGTAGAGCAGCTTGACTAGTAATAGAAGCTCGGTAAGACCAGTTTAGGGAAGTTAATAGTTCTGGAAGAACTAATTACAGAGGTTATCTAGCTAGTCTATAGTTCTAAGGATGTTAGCTATACTAGCACAAAGAAGATAAGAGCGGCTATAAGGACAGTTTACTAGTTTCTGCAGATTTTCGAGCAGATTTACTAGTTTATTGCTAGTTGTTACACGTGTCGAGCCGCGAAGCTGCGTTACGGCCTTCCAGCTAGTCTACTAAAGCTACTGCGAATCCCTAAGAAACTGTAGCAGCATATTACAATAGATTTCGTAACTGGCCTGCCGGACTCCAATAGATACAATGCTACCCTTAACGTAGTAGATCGGTTAAGCAAGGAACGCTGCTTTATCCCCTTAAGCAAAGAATGAAGCCATTATAGCGGAAGGGACAGCAAGGATACCAATTTAGTACGTATAGAAGCACTATAGCCTGCTAGACACTATTACTACAGATAGGGGTCCTTAATTCACTGCTAATATATAGAAGGCTATTAACTAAGTTCTCGGAATTCGCAGAAAGCTCAGCATAGCCGCTTACCCTTAGACTAACAGTCAGTCTAAAGTAGCTAACTATAAGATAGAGAAATATCTACGAATCTTCTATAGCTATTATTAAGAAGAATAGGTTAAGGTGCTGCCAATAGCCGAGCTCTGCGCCTATTTGGCATAGTCTGAGGCTACCTTACTAGCGCTGTTTAAGATAACTTATAGTTATCTTCTAAGAATAAGCTTTAAACTGCCTAACGAACCTAGCTCTACGGAATTTTCTACTGCTACCTTGTTAAAGAGAGTCGCCGCCACTGCAGCAGAAGGGCTCAAATCTTAGATAGAAGAAGCGATCCAAGTAGCGAAAGAGGCGATAGAATCGGCTTAGAGGAAGATAGTAATTTAAGCTAATAGAACGCGGTTACTAACAGAATTTAAGGAAGGCTAAAAGGTATAGCTTAATATACAGAACCTAGGACTAAAAGGCAACGCCAAGCTTAACCCCTGCTGTTTAGGTCCGTTTACGATAGTAGAAAAGAGGTTGCCGGTAACTTATCGGCTCTAGCTACCAAGGTCGTTCCGAATCTACGATAGTTTCCACTTGGATCTGCTAAGTCTAGACCCTAAAGATAGTCTTCTAGAACAAGGGTTTGCTAAACCTCTACTAATCGAGATAGATAGTAAAGAAGAAGAGTAGGAGGTAGAAGGCGTAATAGACGTAAGGAAGATAAGAGAGTCTATTAAAGCGAGGATTTCGTAGAAGAGATAGCTAGAAGATTATTAATAGTATCCGATCGAAAATCTCTGGAATTTGGCAGAGCTGCTAGAGGAGTTCTATATCCGGAACCTGAGAAAGCCGAGACCTAAGTAGCTCCGAAGTTATTAGCTCCAATTGGATAGACGCTAAGTGGACGACTTTAGATAGTCACAATATAAGAAAAGAAGAAGATAACGAAAGGACGATGTTTCTAAGATAGAAGAAAAGAAGAGGTAATATTAATTTTAAGAAAAGATTTTAAGGAAGAAGCTGCGAACTAAAAAAAAAAGAATAAGTAAGCAGTCGATGGCGACTGCTAATAAGGGAGGGGGGTCGTGTTATAGCTGCAGAAAGGGGTAGGTCTAAGTAATAGGGTAGACCCTTGGAATCTCGGCTCGGCTCTTCTAGACTAAGCCGGGCCTTAGTATGCTATTCCTAAAGCCCTTATATACTACTATAGAGATTCCTTTCCCTCCTTAGTTCGAGATATAGTTATTAAAACAGCTGTATTAAATTATATCTACGCGCTCGGATTACTAGGTATTTCGTACGTTTTACACCAAATTCGTATTTGTTAATGTCGAGGTATAGTCTAGCCTTTTGTAGACAGCCTAGTACTTTCTTAACATCTCGTTCGTAATCCTTACAGCTGCTGTCTGTAAATACTAGGGTATCGTCGAGGTACGTAGAGCAGACATCCTCTAGAAGTCCCTATAGGGTTCTGTTAATATACCTCTAGAAGGTTGCAGATATACTTGTAAGGCTAAAGAGTATAACAAGCTACTTAAAAAGGCCGTACCTTGTACAAAAAGCTATTATCTATTCGCATCCTTCCTTAATCCTTATCTTATCAAAGGCCGAAACAATATCAAGCTTAGTAAACTACTTTGCCTTACAAATCTATCTAAGGGTTTCCTTAATAAGAGGTAGAGAGTAACGATCCTTCTCTATAACTACGTAAATAGCTCTATAGTCTATACAGAATCGTAACCCGGCCGGGCCTTCCTTATAGACGAATAACACTAGGGCTCTAGCCGAGGACGTACTTGCGCAGATAAAGCCCTTAGAGAATAGGCCGTCTAATGTCTTACGTAGCACTAGGAGTTCTCTAGAGGATATACTATACAAAAGGCCATATAGTACTTTAGGCAGGCTTCCCTCTAGACAGGGCTCGAGCTTAATCTCGTAATCGATTCCTTCTCCTCGGAGTAGGGGCAGTTTTAAGGCTAACTTAGACTTAAAGAGGTTAAGGTATTCTAAGCATTCTAATAGGAGCTTTGTATAGAGGTCTATAACTTTCTTAGGTACTAGTGTCTTCTCGATGTCAGGGGTTGTAGCGTTAACCTTGGTGTAGGGATTGCTTAGCGGAGCTCGTCCTTAGTCTCGGATT
Source organism: Pseudocercospora ulei (assembly GCA_016165855.1). Taxonomy (NCBI): domain Eukaryota; kingdom Fungi; phylum Ascomycota; class Dothideomycetes; order Mycosphaerellales; family Mycosphaerellaceae; genus Pseudocercospora; species Pseudocercospora ulei. Next base: position 4,716,179 of record JACWNB010000003.1, read on the forward strand.
CTCTGCCTTGTTGCTGCTAGGTACAGGCATCCTCGTCTGACGTCGAGCCTACCTCGCTAACGCTCTATTTAAGGTTCCCCTAGTATTAGGTCGTATCCTAATTTGTCTTGCACGACGTAGAGGTATAAGTCTTGCTCGTAGTGCCCTTGTAACCCGATTCTTACTTTTACTATACAGGTAATGTCCGGTCTCAGCCTGGTAATTCCTTGCATACGTATAGGTACAGTAGGAGTAGTTATAATATAGTGTTTACGTACGAAGCTTTCGCTAATAACTCTATATACTAAATATCTAGTATCGATTAGGGTTCGTGCATAGGCAGACCCGTTTAACGTAGGTCGTACAATAAACAGTAGAGTTGTTATATAGGTTCTCCTAAAAGATAGCTAAGTAGTATATTAATATAGTAGCCTATCTCGTACGTTCCTCCGACCGAGCCTTTGCTTAGAGGCTATTCTTTTCCTAATTCGTCGTTATCCGAGGAGGGTTTCTCTTAAACCCTAGGTTATACTGCTATTATTGCTACCCTTATAGTAGGAACCCTTGCTCCAGGTCTCTTAGCTAGTAGAAGCCTACAGTTACGGGCAGCATGTCCTGCCTATCTATACTAATAATAACTTACTTCCGTCCTTCTCTTATTAATAATAGCTGCGTCTACTTACTACACCCTCTTAGTGTTAGTCCTTAGTCGTCTGGTAACGGCTGCGGCTCCTCTCGTTATCGTTAGTTCCTAATCTATAGCGTCCTCTTGCTAGTAGTTGGATGAGCGTAGTTTGTGGGTGCAGCCTTTCTGTCTAAGCCTGCGCTACTAGTTATCGATTATCCTTAGGAGGTCGCAGTATACTTTGTAAGAGGCCGGCCGGACGACGCCTATAAGACCTATTATAATCTCCTTGGAGAGGCCAACCTCCAGGGTAGTAATCTTTACCCTATCCTCCTAGAGGAGGCCCCCTGCCTTAGCTAGGGTTTGGTCGTACTCTATAAGGAACTCTTAGACGTACTTGCAGCCTTGCTTTATAGTGTTAAGGCGTACAAGAGCTCGGCTCTTATAGGCTAGGTCCTTGTAGCTCTCGTTAAGAGCTGCCTAGAGAGTCGTTGTCGTTGCCTCTGCTAGTCTAGCGATAGCAGTTTCGTAGTATAGCGGAATCCGTGCTGCTGCCTTGCCCTTTAGTCTCCTAAAGAGGTACACTACTTTGTTAAATTCGGCCAGATACGCTGCTAAGTCGACTAGGAGCTTAGAACGTATTTAGGCTACCTAGGAGGGTTACTTAGACAGTACCTCGCTGTCGTAGGTAGTAACGTTAGGGAGTTTGTTCTTACGAGTAGCTATAGATTCTTTAGCTGTCGTATTCGTCGTTATTGTAGGGGTCGGATCGCGATTAGACACCCTAAGCTATCGGAGCTCCTGTTCCTATTAGGAAATCGTCAAGGCTTAAAAGCCTAGTTGTTCTTCGAGCTAGTTTATACGAGCTATTAGCTCCTTGTATATACGCTGTATCTGGGCCCGCATGTCTGTCGTATCTATCTAGACAGTGTTGTTTATTGTATTACTACAGTTACTGTTAGTAAGATTAGTTCCTGATGTTAGGGGTTTAAGTATCTTAGTCCAGAAACTTAAAGCTATAAATACATAGGAAGGAACTAATAAGCAGTTCTATACTCCGTCCGTTACTGTACAATTTATATCTACGAAGCTAGCTAGCATCTATAGTACAGGGGTAAAGAGAAAGACGTGCCGCCCCGGCCTAGTCCGAGTTATGACTCGGGCTAGGCTGGGTCGTATCTCGTACAGGCCGAGTTATGCTAGCGCTGCTAAGTCGTACTCTTTAAGACTAGGTCGGCTCGAGCTCGGGGCCTAACAGGACAGCGTTCCCTAACATCTAGCAATGTTCTAGGTATACATTAACTAAACTCTAGCAGGGCTTATAGATATCTGCTATATAGTATATCTAGATAACATCCTAGTCTATAGCAGGACTAAAGAGGAATATATAAAGGACGTAAGCGCAGTTCTAGAGAGGCTTTAGCAGCTCGCCCTTTACGCAAACCTAAAGAAGTGTAAGTTCTTATGCAAGGAAGTAGAGTTCCTAGGGCTTGTCGTATCTACTGTCTATATAGCGATAGACAGGAGCAGGGTAGCTACAGTCGAAGACTAGCCTACGCTAAAGATGCCAATAGAGGTATAGTTGTTTTTAGGATTCTGCAATTTCTACTAGTATTTTACACCTAAGTACTCCTGCATTGTACAGCTCCTAACTGCTCTCTTAAAGAGAGCGAAGAATAGCTAGAAACCTAGTCCTATCTAGTAGCGCGCAGAGAAAGTGTACGTATTCTACTAGCTAAAGGATGCATTTAGCTTAGTAAGGATGCTACGACACGTTAAGCCGGAGCTCTATATACAGCTTAAGACTGATACGTTAAAGTTCGCAGTTGCTAGGATCCTGTTGTAGCTGCACGACAATAGCAACTAGCACCCGACTGCCTTCTAGTCGTAAAAGATACTATCTATAAAGTGTAACTACGAAGTGCACAACTAGGAGTTGCTAGTAGTTATAGAGGCGTTTGAGTACTAGTATACCTATTTTAACAGTACAGCCTATACTATAGAGGTGCTCGTAGACTACTATAACCTAAAGGAGTTTATAGAGGTAAAGTGGCTAAATAGCTAGCAGGGCTGCTAGGCTGTCTTCCTTTAGTAGTTTCATTTTAAGATTAAGTATTAGGCAGGAAAGAAGAACCCTCCTAATGCGCTATAGAGGCGCAGTAACTACGCAGAAGTTACAGAAAAGATATCGAACTTGCTCCCTACTCTCGAGGCGAAGCTATTGCTATAGGTAAGAGGTCCTACTAGGTACAGACAGTAGAGAAGTTTAAGCTGTCTATATACGATATGTTTACAATTAGCTAGAAGCTATAGTCTAGAAGAGCAGAGTAGCTACAGAGTGCTCGCCTCCTATAGGGCACAGAAGGGGCCTAGGAGTGACAAGTGCGCCTAGTACTAAGCGTCTTAGCCTCCTTAAGTGTGGGGCTAGCGCTGTTTCAGGAGACCTATAGAACGCCTGCCTCTAACCTACTATCGCGCAGAAGATACAAATTGTATAGGGACAGTAGACAGATAGGTGTCCTGCTTAGTTCGAATAGCTATAATATACACTGTAAACGATAGCCTGTACGTTAATACGCTGGCCCTCCTACTATCCCTATTTAAGACAAAGCAGAAGCTCTAGCTATCTATAAGAGAATTAGTCGAGAGAGCACAGGGTACGCCTAAAAAGTAGGGCTTCTACGAACTCTATAAGAGAGTGTTAATACACAGAATACAACAAGGGGATCGTACGATCGTAGTGCCGGCCAATAGGGCCCTCTAGGCAGAGATTATACGAATGTACTATAACAACCTGCTAGTAGGACAATTTAGGGTTAACAAAACATTAGAGCTAATCTAGTACAAGTACTATTAGGACGGGATAGCTGCAGACCTTAGGGAATATATTAGTACTTGCAGAGTCTGCTAGCGGACTAAGGCACGCTGCTACACTCTATATAGGTAGCTAAGTACACTAGCAATGCTAACTAGGCTATAGTAGGAGTTAATGTTAGACTTTATTACAGACCTCCTACTGTCTAGGTTGCTGCAGGCGTCTAGTGCAGATTCTGTCGTATATATTACAGTTCTTGTAATTGTTATTGGATACACAAAGATAGCTGCTTTTGTCCCTACAACGAAAACGTATATAGTAGTTAAGCTTACAGAGATTCTCCTAAGGGAAGTAGTTAGAAGATTCAGTATCCCTATAAGTATTATAACGGATTAGAGGTCTCTTTTTACTAGCTAGTACTAGGTAGACTTCTGCCTAGAGGCGAGGGTAAAACACAAGCTAAGTACTGCCTTCTACTCCTAGACTAATAGTTAGACAGAGCACGCTAACTAGACTCTTAAGCAGTATCTATACTGCTACTACAGGGAGCAGCAGGATAAGTAGGCTAAATAGCTCCTATTAGCAGAGTTCGCCTACAACAACGCAGTGTACGCAGGGCTTAGGATAACTCTGTTTATAATGCTATATAGCTTCTATCTAAAAATCGCGCCTAGACTAGCCCTAGCTTAGGATAAGCTAGCTAGGAGAAAGGTACTAGTAGCAACCGATACTGCGAGATAGCTGTAGACCTAAAGCGAGGTCCTTAAGCATTGCTCGAAGGCTACCTAGGAGTACTAGACTAAGTACTACAATGCCTACTATAAAGCCTAGTTATACAAAGTAGTTAATATAGTAATGCTTTCAACTAAGAACCTTAAGCTCGCCCTACTAAGCAAGAAGCTTAGTCTAAAATGCATCGGTCCGTTTAGAGTGCTCGACCTAGTAGGCACCTAGGCGTACTGCCTAGTACTCCCTACTAAGTATAGAATCTTTAATATATTCTATTTCTCGCTGTTAGAACTATAGAGAGGACGCCCTAGGGAAATACTAGAGGTAAGTATACTAATTATATACAAAGCAGAGAAGTACAAGGTAGAGGAGGTTACTGTTACAGTAGTAGAAAGAGGTAGGACAGACTAATAGGGTAGATTCTAGAATTTCGGCTCGGCCCTTCTAGACTAAGCCGGATCTTAGCACGCTACCCCTACAAAAGCCTATATCTACTACTATGTAGATTCCTCCCTATCCTTAGTTTGAGATATAGTCTTTAAAAGAGCTATATTAAATAATATCTACGTAAGCTCAGATTATTATATCTGAAACTCATTTTATACCAACTATTGTTCTGCACGGAAGGGGCCGTCGAATTAAATCTAGACTCCTTAATAACGTAGGCGCATCTTATACTATATTACTAATATATACTATGCTACTACGAGAACGCTATAGAGGTCTTCTTAGCAGTAGAAGACACAACCAGCAGTGTTACTAGCTGCAGCAGTAGAAGGAAGACAGGCCGAACCAAAGATCGGCGAACTAGCAACATTAATTTCAAAACTATTAAGGGTTTTACCCTAGAAGAGAGTAAGGAAGTAAAAGAACAACTAACTAAATATGCGATGCTTTACGCGTATATGCTAGAAGAGCTCGAAAACTATATAGTCAAGTATAGACTAAAGAAAGTCTACAATGCTATAGACTTTATTAAGAAGCTCTACTACAAGAAGGTAGCTAAGCTAAACAGGGCTAATACAGCTATAGACAAACTAACAGCTTAAAATAATTAGATACTATAAGATAAAGCTGCTGCTAATAGACGAATAGAGACATATAAAGAACAAAGAGCGCTAAGACTAAACTAGTAAAGGGAGATAAGAGCTATTAACAAAGATCTCCAGGCGTAAAACAAGGAAATAAGCTACTAGCTCTACATAACGCTAAAGGCCTATCTAGTCTCCTTAATAGAAGAAGCATATTAGACCTCGCTAGCGCAGTACTAACTATTACCGGCCGCCTATTCTTAAGGTAGTACAGCAATAATGTTATTACTAGACCTACTAGTCTTCTAAGAAAGTAACGACCTTAAGGGATAGAAGGCATTCTGTATTAAGATTACATATAAGAAAGAGCATAACTATTATACTAGTAGCAAGAGAAGCAAGAGGGCTTATCTTAAAGCCTACCTTAAAGAAGAAGCGTTTACGTTAGTAGCTAATCTTCTAGCCGAAACTACTACTAATAAGGCTATCGAAGTGCTAGACCAACGCCTCGCCGACTATTTTAGAGAGCAGACAGCGAGAGACTAACTTAATAGAATCTACTAGAAGAGCCATTCGTCGTTCGACGAGTTCTATAGTTGGTTTAGAAAGTACGTAATCTACGCTAAGATAGTCGAAAAAGAGCAATTATACCTGTTAAAGAAGAAGCTAATGCTAGAGATAGCAAATGTACTTATACTAAAGAAGACGAGAAACCTTGGTAGATTTGTTAACTAAGCGACAATAATAGACTAGAATAGAAGCGAGTATAGTTTAACGACCTTGTTGGCGCCGACAGCAGTACAAAACTCCCAACAGCCGAGAAACGTCTACTAGAGACCTCCTCTAAGACAGACCACTTAGCTGCCTTTCTAACTAAACGCGTAGCTATCGCTTACGCCTATCTGCTACGTATATAGCAAGCTAGGTTATATATCGCTATAGTGCAGAGCTACAGCATAGCAGAAGCAAGTATATTAAGCTACAAAGCTGCTGCAAAAGAGCGTTTAAGCTATTAAACCGGCGCTAAGTAAAACCGACAGTATAGATAGTAGCACGCTGCTTAGGATAATAGAAAAGACTAGCTAGAAGGATAGACCCCCTGTCTAGCATATTTACGAGGGCAATATCGTTATCGCTACTGCTATAGAAGTTATTAGAAGAACAGAGCATTAACAGCTGCAACGATCTACTGTCGGCAACAGTAGAAACTAATACTTAAGTAGCTATCATTCTGCCTATTGCTGTCTATCACCTTAGCAGTTTGCCGAACCATTGACCTCTTTAGCTAAAAGCTTTTATCGATACTAGAGCTCTTATTAACACAGCTGTACACTTTAAGTTGATTCTAAAACTACAGAAAAGATGCAGTGTTCTAGTAGAAACAGCTTCCTATACACAGATTTTAGTATATAACAGACAAGATATAGAGAAGGTCACTTACTATATATTGCTAAGGACTACACCAGCTAGTCGGACATTAGAGGCAACGTTTGGAATTATAGATACTAGACGTTTCGATATTTTTTCAGGATTCAAATAGCCAAAAAGACAGAAGGTTAAGGTAGATACTGTTATAGTAGTAGAAGGCAGTAGAAATAAGTAGGACAGACTAATAGGGTAGACTCTAGAACTTCGGCTTAGCCCTTCCAGACCGAGCCGGGTCTTAGCATACTACCCCTATAAGAGCCTGCATCCCCTACTATGTAGATTCCTTCCTCTCCTTAGTTCGAGATATAGTTATTAAAGAGCCGTATTAAATTATATCTACGTGTTTAGATTATTATATCTCGAACTTATCTCACACTAACCGCTAAGCTATACGAGACGGGCTGTCGAATTATATCTAGGCTCCTAAGTAATATATGCATACCTAATACTACACTAACAAACTATGCACTACGAGAGAGCTATAGAAGCCCTCTTAGCAGTAGAAGACACGGGCGGCGTTACTAGCTACAGCATTAGAAGAAAGATAGGTCGAACTAAAGAACAGCGAACTAGCAATATCGATTTCGAAACTATTAAGGATTTTACCCTAGAAGAGAGTAAGGAAGTAAAGGAGCAACTAACTAAATATGTAAAGCTTTACGCGTACATACTAGAAGAGCTCGAAAACTACGTAGTCGAGCACAGAGTTAAGAAGGTCTACGGTTCTATAGACTTTATCGAGAAGCTCTACTATAAGAAGGTAGCTAAACTAAAGAGGGCTAATATAGCTATAGACTAACTAACAGCTTAAAACAATTAGACGCTTTAAGACAAAGCTACTACTAACGGACGAATGAAGGTGTATAAAGAACAGGCAGTGCTAAGATTAAACTAGTTAAAGGAACTAAAAGCTATTAACAGAGACCTCTAAGCACAAAACAAGGAAATAAGCTACTAGCTATATAAGACGCTAAAGGCTTATCCAGTCGCCTTACTAGAAGTAGTATACTACACGTCGTTGGCGTACTACCAACCCTTGCCGGCGGCTTATTCTTAAGGTAGCATATTAATACCGTTGTTACTAGACCTACTAATCTTCTATAGAAGCAACGACCCTAAGGAATAGGAGGTATTATACATTAAGATTACGAATAAGATAGAGTATAACTACTACGCTAATAGTAAGACAAGCAAGAGGGCTTATCTGTAAGCCTGCCTTAAAGGAGAAGCGTTTACGTTAGTAGCTAATCTTCTAGCCGGAACTACTACTTATAAGGCTATTAAAGCGCTAGACTAACGCTTCGCTGACTATTTTAGAGAACAGACAACGAGAGACTAACTTAATAGAATCTACAAGAAGAACTATTCGTCGTTCGACGAGTTCGATAGTTAGTTTAGAAAGTACGCAATCTGTGCTAAGATAGTCGAAAAAGAGCAATTACGTCTACTGAAGAAGAAGCTAAGGCTGGAGATAGTAAACGCACTTGTACTAAAGAAGACGAGAAACCTTAGTAGATTTATTAACTAAGCAAGAATAATAGACTAGAATAGAAGCGAGTATAGCTTAACGATTACGTTAGCGCTAATAGCAGTACGAAACCCTAAACAATTAAGAAACGTCTACTAGAGACCCCCTTAAAGACAGACTGTCTAGCTGCGTTTCCAACTAAACGCGCGGCTATCGTTTACGCCTACCTGCTATACGTGCAGCAAGTTAGGTTACATATCGCTACAGTGCAGAGCTTCGGTATAGTAGAAGCAAGTATATTAAGCTAAGAAGCTGCTACGAAAGAGCGTTCAAGCTATTAAGTTAGCGCTAAGTGAAACCGACAGTATAGATAGTAGCGTACTGCTAAGAATGGTAGGAAAACACTACCTAGAAGGATAGAACCCCTATCTAGTATGTTTACGAGGGCACTATCGCTATTACTACTGCTATAGAAGCTATTAGAAGAATGGAGCACTAATAGCTGCAACGATCCGCTGTCTGCGACAGTAGAAGCTAACACTAAAGTAACTTATATTCTACGAATTACTATCTACCCCCTTACAGGCTTAGGGGATTAACGCCTGCTCTAGCTAAAAGCCTTTATTAATACAGGAGCCCTTGTCGGCGCCGCGATCTATTACTAATTAATTCTAAAGCTACAGAAAGGATACAGCTACCTAGTAAAAATAGCTTTCTTTATATAGATTTCGGTATATAACAGACAAGACACAGACAAGGTTACTTACTATCTAGTACTAAAGACTACACTAGCCGGCCGGAAATTAGAAGCGACGGTCCGATTTCAAGATATCGGACATTTTAACATTGTTTTAGAGTTAGAATATCTAAAGAGACAGAGGATTAGGGTAGATACTAAAAACAGCATAGTAGAGTTTAAGGACTCGCACGCTGTTATTACTAAAGCCGCCGTATAGGCCTCCGACCTACGAACTATAGCGCCAGAACTACTAGCAACAATTATAATAATGAGCTTGGAAGCTCTTAATACCCTTGCAAAGTTACTAAAGAACTAGATATATACTATCTTAATAAAAGACATTAAAGATTACTAAAAGATAATAGCAGAAGAAGAAGTAGACCTGTTAGCAGTGCTACTAAAGAACCTTTACTATTATGCTAACGTTCTCTTAAAAGCTAATTCAAATCTCCCACCGCTCTATTAGCCTAAATACAATAATAATATTAAGCTAAAAGATAGAGGAGAACTGCTACAAACCAAACTATTAAGATAACTGTTACTAGCTAAGCTAGACTAAGTAGAAGTGTTTATTCGTGAGAACCTAGCAAAAGGATTTATTATACTAAGCTCTGTAGAATACGCGTTACTAATCTTTTTCGTCTAGAACCCCGATAGAGACTTATAGTTATACGTAGACTATAGAGGTCTTAACGCTATTACTAAGAGGGTTGTATATCCTCTTCTACTAATCGACGAAACTATCTAGTATATTGCAAAAGTGCAGTAGTTTAGCAAGCTGGATATCCGCTAAGCGTTTCACTACCTAAGGAAAGAATAAGGACTTACAGAAGATCTTACTACCTTTGCGACAAGGATAGGCAATTACAAATAGCTAGTTATACCATTTGGCCTTACGAACGTGCTACGCTTTATAAACTATATCTTTATAGACATACTAGAACGATTCCTATCTATCTACCTAGACAACATCCTTATTTATATAGACAGTAAAAGGCAACAGTATACAGACTACATCCTTAAGGTGTTAACTTAACTCTAAGAGGTAGAACTAAACGCTAACACCAAGAAGAGTAAATTCTACTAGTATAAGGTCAAATATGTCAGTCTTATTGTTAGAAAGAACAGTAATTAGATAAATCTATTAAAGGTCGCTACTATAAAAGAATATAAGCAAGCTTAACTACATAATAATACTTAGATTAGGGCTTTTCTAGGGTTATACAGCTACTACTAGCGTTTTATTAGGGATTTTAGCAAGATCGCCAAAGTATGAAACTAAGCTCTAAAGAAGGATAGAGGCCTATATAACAAGAGGTATACGAAGGCTTTTTTTTAGCTAAAGGAAGCTGTCGCTGCGGCACTAGTGCTAGCTTATTTCTGGCCTAAGAAGACGATTTACCTAGAAACAAATACTTTGGACACTGTTATAGCTAGAGTCCTTTCTTAGTATAGTAATAATAATAAGGCCCTTTATCTAGTAGCCTTCTTTAGCAAGTTAATAAACGAGGCAGAACGGAATTACGGTATTTACAAGAAGGAGCTCTTCGCTATTATTTAAGCCTTAAAAGAATAGAAGCTAGAGCTTATAGCTAGAAGAAGTACAGTTTAGAGCCTTACTAACCACTAGTTATTAGCTTATTTTATAAAGATGCAGAAGCTCTCGCATCGTTAAGTATAATAGGCTGCTTACTTGTCTAGGTTTAATTTTAAGATTATATATAGGCCTAGAGCTTAAAACAGAAAAGCAGATACACTAACTGGGTATAAAGGGAAGACCTATAGAGCGAAGGAAGATCCTTACCTGTTTTAGAAGGTTCTTACTAAGTAGATAGTAGATAGTAAAGTGTTAAAGGAATTAGGGATCTATAATTGCGTACGCTGTACTAGGGAATATAGCAATAGTTTGCGTAGCCTTTAAGTAAACGCAGCTTACGAGGTCGTAAGCTAGTAGGACAGGCAGTAGTAATATAAATTAGTAGTTTCGTTACAAAACCCAAGACCCAAAGGTTTATATATCTAGTACACATTAGTTAAGTCACTTCTATTTTTTTAATAAGTAATTCGAGCGGGTAGATATAATTTAATACAGCTGTTTTGATAACTATATCTCGAACTAAGGAGGGGAAAAGAATCTATATAGTAGTGTGTAAGGGCTTTAGGAGTGGTATACTAAGGCCTGGCTCGTTCTAGAAGGGCCGAGCCAAAATTCCAAGGGTCTATCCTATTACTTAGTCCTACCCCTTTCTGCCGCTGTAACACTACCCCCCTCCTTCATTAGCGGTCGCCCTCGACCGCTTACTTATTCGTTTTTTTTTTGGTTCGCGGCTTTTTCTACGAAAATTTCTCTTAAAATTGATGTTACCTCTTCTTTTCTTCTATCTTAGAAACATCGTCCTTTCGTTATCTGTTTCTTTTCTTATATCGTCGCTATCTAAAGTCGTTCACTTAGCGTCTATCTAATCAGAGCTATCTGATCTAAGCCAATAGCTATCTAAGCTGCAGCGTAACTGGTCTGTGCGCTACTGCTGATAGTCTATATAGATCTATCTGTAGTGCGCTATCTCTTCTTCTTTCTCTTCTTTACTAAGGCCTTAAGCGCTACTGCAAAGCTGCTTTAGTAGCGTCGGCTTCGTCTTTGCTGTTACTGTTAGCAAAGACGAAGGCAGTTACTAAGCGCGCCGAAGCGGTAGCGCCGTCCTCGACTCTACTGTTATTATCCGACTAGCTAAACCGGCAGACAGTAACAGTGTAATTAGGGACCAAAGCACGCCGCTGCGATCGTTTCTATCAGTTTTCGCACTAATAGAGCGGACGCAGCTTTTCTTCTTCTTCTATCTCTTCTGGAGCTATTAACTTCGGAGCTACTTAGGTTTCAGCTTCTTTAGGTTCTGGATATAGAACTCCGCTAGGAGCTCTGCCGAATTCTAGAGATTCTCGATCGGATACCATTTATAATTGTCTATCTCGATTGGTGGGGGTTCAGCAAACCCCTGTTCCGGAAGACTGTATTTAGGATCTACACTTAACAGATCCAAATAAAAAACATCGCAGATTCGGAACAATTTCGGTAGCTAGAGGCAATAAGTTACTAGCGACCTCTATTCCACTACTGTAAACGGACCTACGTAGCAGGGGTTAAGCTTGGCGTTGCCTTTCAGCCTTAGGTTCTGCGTGTTAAGCTATACCTTTTGGCCTTCTTCAAATTCTATCGGTAACTGCTTTCTATTAGCTCGAGTTACTATCTTCTTCTAAGCCGATTCCATCGCCTCTTTCGCTACCCCGATCGCTTCTTCTATCTAAGATTTGAACGCTTCTGCCGTGGCAGCAGCGACTCTCTTTAACGAGGTAGCAGTAGAAGATTCCAAAGAGCCGGGTTCGTTTAGCAGTTAAAAGCTTATTTTTAGAAGATAACTATAAGTTATCTCGAACAGCGCCAGCGAGGTGGCCTTAGACAGTGCCGAGTTGGCGCAGAATTCGGCTTTCGGTAGCACCTTAACCTATTCTTCTTAATAATAGCTGCAGAAGATTCGTAGATATTTCTCTATCTTATAGCTAGCTACTTTAGACTAACTGTCGGTCTAAGGGTAAGCGGCTATGCTTGATCCGGGCACGCAGATATGATTCAATACGGCCTTTTTAATAACTATATCTCGAACTGAGGAGGGAAAGGAATCTATATAGCGGTAGTGGTGGGCTTTCGTAGTGGTGGTGCCAGGGCCCGGCTCGGCCTCGAAGGGCTAAGCCAAAATTCTAAGGGTCTACCCTATTATCTAGTCCCACCCCTTTCTGCCGCCGTAACACTACCCCCCTCCCTTACTAGCGGTCGCCCTCGATCGCTTAGTCACCCCATCTATCCGAAAATCTTTACTTTTTTTTTTTTTTGATTCGTCGTCTCCTTCTCGAAAATCCCCTCCAACGCCGATGTTACCTCTTCCGTCTTCTATCAAAAACAGCGTTCTCTTTATCGCTTCTTCAATTTCTTACGTCGTCGGCATCTAAAGTCCTTTACTTGGCGTTTATGTAATCGACGCTATCTGATCTGATCCGCGGTCTTCTGAGCTGCGGCTCGGCTGGTCTGTGCGTTGCCTTAGAGGTCTATATAGATCCGTCCGCGGCGTTTCTTCCTCTTCTTTTTCTTCTACCAAAGCGCTTACCTACCGCAGGGTCGGCGGCGCTAGCACGCTACGGCGTCGGCGAGCTGCCTGCCGACCCAGTAGTGGGTAGTGGCCGCGTCAAAGACCTCCCCGAGGCGACCGCTACGATCGTTTTCTTCGGCCTCTGCGCTGATAGAGCGGACGCAGCTTTCTTCTTTCCGGAATAATCAGCTTCGGAGCTATTCGGGTTTCGGCTTCTTCGGGTTCTGCACGTAGAACTCTCTGAGCAGCTCCGCCAAATTCCGTAGGTTCTCGATCAGATACTATTTATAGTCTTCCGGCCACCCCTTCTACGAGATCTTCGCTTTAATGGACCCCCTTGTCTTCTTTACGTCCATTACATCTTCTACCTCCTACTCTTCTTCCTTACCGTCCATCTCGATTAACGGGGGTTCGGCGAACCCCTGTCGTGGCAGACCGTTTTCAGGGTCTAAGCTTAGTAGATCTAAATAGAAAACGTCGTAGATCTGGAACGATTTCGGTAGCTAGAGCCGATAAGTCACCGGCAATCTCTTTTCTGCTATCGTGAACGGACCTACGTAGCAGGGGTTGAGCTTGGCGTTGCCTTTCAGCCTGAGGTTTCGCGTATTAAGCTATACCTTTTAGCCTTCCTCGAATTCTATCGGCGTTTGCTTTCTGTTAGCTCGAGCTACTATCTTCTTCTAAGCCGATTCTATCGCCTCTTTCGCCACCTTGATCGCTTCTTCCATCTGAGATCGTAGCGCTTCTGCTACCGCCGCGGCGATTCTCTTCGACAAAGTAGTGGTAGAAGGTTCCGAAGAGCTGGGTTCGTTCGGTAGTTGGAAACTCATCCTCGGGAGGTAACCGTAAGTTATCTCGAACGGCGCCAGTAACGTGGCTTCTGACCGTGCTGAATTGGCGCAGAACTCAGCTATCGGCAGCATCTCGACCCACTTTTCTTAATAGCGGCCGCAGAAGATTCGTAGATGCTTTTCTATCTTACGGTTGGGCACTTTAGACTAACTATCGGTCTAAGGGTAAGCTGCTGTGCTGAGCTTTCTACTAATTCCGAGAGCTTAGTTAATGGCTTTCTATACGTCGGCGGTGAATTGAGGACCCCTATCCGTAGTGATAGTGTCCGGCAGGCTATAGTGCTTCCATACGTGTTGAATCAACATCCGTGCAGTCTCTTCTGCAGTGGTTCCTTTATCTCTCGCTCGGCAGGGGATAAAGTGGCGTTCCTTGCTTAGTCGGTCCACTACGTTTAGCGTAGCGTTATATCTATTGGAGTCCGGCAGGCCGGTTACGAAGTCCATCGTAATGTGTTGCCACGGTTTCTCGGGGATCGGCAGTGACTTCAATAAGCCTGCCGGAAAGCCGTAACGCAGCTTCGCCGTTCGGCATACGTAGCAGTTAGCGATAAATCGGTGGATTTGCTCGAATATTCGCGGAAACTAGTAGATCGTTCTTACCGCCTGCATCGTCTTCTTCGCGCCTGCGTAGCCCATATCTACGGAGCTATGGACCAGCTGGATGACCTCTGTAGTTAGTTCTTCTGGAACTATTAGCCTCCCTGAACCGGTTTTGCCGAGTTTCTGTTGCTGGTTAAGCTGCTCCAACTTTTTATAGAGAGTCTTTTCCTTAGGGGCCGGTTCTACCGCGCAGACCCCTACCTCTTTTTACACCTCCGCGTCTACTATCCGCTCGGTCAACACCTTCTGGAACATGTTCGGATCTTCTTTTGCGCAGCTGGTCTTTCCTTCTCTTCTCGTTAGTGCGTTAGCCTTTCCGTTTTAAGCTCCGAGTTGATAGGTAATCTTAAAGTCGAACCTGGATAAGTAGACAGCCCACCGTGCTTGACGTCGTAAGAGCTTCTGCGTCTTTATAAAGTAGATCAGCGACTAGTGGTCCGTAAGGACCTGGACCGTGCTCTTTCTAGCTATAAGCTCTGGCTTCCACTCCTCGAACGCCTGTATAATAGCTAGCAGTTCTTTATCGTAGATTGCGTAGTTCCGTTCGGCCTCTGTTATAGACTTGCTAAAGAAAGCCACCGGATGGAGGGTCTCTTCGTCGTCGGCGTATTGAGAAAGGACCCCTGCCGTAACTGTGTCGGAAGCGTCCGTTTCTACGTAGATCGTCTTTTCCGGCCGGAAGTGTGCCAGAACCGGCGCCGAGACTACTGCTTCTTTCAGCTAATTAAAGGCCTCCGTGCACTTCTTATTCTATAGGCCGGCGGCCTCTCTCTTTAACGCTT
The DNA here is from genome assembly GCA_016165855.1 of Pseudocercospora ulei. Lineage (NCBI taxonomy): Eukaryota > Fungi > Ascomycota > Dothideomycetes > Mycosphaerellales > Mycosphaerellaceae > Pseudocercospora > Pseudocercospora ulei. Next base: position 4,731,365 of record JACWNB010000003.1, read on the forward strand.
CGTTTTTAGGTCTTGCTATCTTGCTGAAGTCCTTAATAAACCTTCAATAGTAGCTGCAGAATCCGAGAAACGCTCTGATCTGCGTAGTGTTTCCAGATTTCGGCTGTTTCTATTCCGCGACGGCAGCGACCTTTAAGGGGTCTATCCGAATTCTATCTCTTCTAACGATAAGGCCGAGATACTTAACCTCGGTCTGATAGAACTCGCTCTTCTTCGTGTCTGCGTTCAATCCGACCTCGCGGAGCCTAGTTAGCACCTTCTCGATGTGGTCTGTGTGCTGCTCTCTTGTCCTATAGGTGTAGAAAAGGATGTCGTCTAAGTAGACGGACACAAACCGTTCCAGCATGTCTATAAAGGTGTGGTTTATAAAGCGTTGCTACACCGCCGGCACATTGGTAAGTCCGAAAGGCATTACCAACTACTTGAAATTGCCTATGCGCGTAGCGAATGTCGTAAGGTCTTCTGTTTGCCCTTCCTCGTTTCTTAGTCGATAGAACGCTTAGCGGATGTCTAGCTTGCTGAACCACTTAGCCTTTGCTACGTGCTGTATAGTCTTATCTATCAGCGGCAGTGGATATACGTCTCTGTTGGTAACCTCGTTAAGGCTTCGATAGTCTACGCAGAGTCGCAGACCACCCACTAGTTTCCTTACGAAAAGAATCGGTAACGTATATTCAGCAGAACTCGGCGTAATAAACTTCTTCGCCAGATTTTCGCGAACGAACACCTCTACCTAGTCCAGTTCCGCCGGCGACAGTCGTCTTAGGGGCTCGGTTCTTAGCAGCGTAGCTCCCTCTTTTAGTCAGATCTTGTTGTCGTATTCCAGCCGGTAGAGCAGCAGGAGGTTGGAGTCGGCTCTTAAGAACACGTTAGCGTAACCGTAGAGCTCGTTTGGCAACACCTCTAGTAGGTCCACTTCTTCTTCCGCTATGATCTTCCTGTAGTCTTCGATGTCCTTTATAGAGATAGCGTAGATCTTATTGTCTAGCGACTTCGCGAGGGTCGTTATAGCTTCTAAACTTATTATTCCGACAGCGACCAGGGGTTTGGGGCGGTCGGACAGGGTTACATTGGCAGCCGCGGCTTTCGATTCGGCTACGGTAGCGGCGGTCGGTTTGGCGGCGGCGGTGCCGTTGCCTAGGGTTTTGAACCCTATCGTGCCTTCGTCTACGTCAATGACCGTCTTCTGGTTCTTCATCCATTTCTGCCCTATAATAATGTCAAACCGTCCGAGATCCATAATCCGGAACGTTGCTTCCGTGGTTCGACCAGCTAGTGTAGTCCTTAATGGCACGTAGTGCGTAACCTTTTCCGTGTCTTGTCCGTTATACGCCGAAATCCGCGTCGGCGACGCTATCTCCACCGGATAGCCGTATCCTTTTATTAGCTTTTGAACTAATTGATAGTGGATAGCCGATCCAATAAAGGCCCCTATGTCGATAAAAGCTCTTAGCTAAAGCGGTTTGCTCGATCCGTTGAAGGAGTGGACAGTAATTAGAAGGATAATAGCTGTTTCTGTGTTCACTTCCACCGCCGCTAAGAGCGGATCGCTGCAGCTATTAATGCTCTCGTCTCTCTGTAACGTAGCTCTTGTCGGTGCCCTGTCTTCTACGCTGGATAGGGGGCCTATCCTTCCAGCTGGTCTTTTCCTATAATCCTTAACTCTACCCCACCGTCTACGCTCTCGGTGTCGTTCGGAGCCGGCTCCATAGCTTGTATGGTCTTTCTCGGTGGCTGCGGCTGCTTTATAACACGATATTCCTGCTTCTGCTTATCCGATGCTTGGCATCTTGTAGCGATATAGCTAGGCTTCCCACACGCGTAACAGGTAGGGACGAACGACGAGCGCTGTGACTGATAAGGTGGCTGCTGTGGCGCTCTCCGGAAAGGCGCAGGGGGTCGTGTAGTCTGCGTTCTTAACGGCTTCTGGTTCGATTCGCGTAATTCCGCGTAAGCGCTCAAGTTTCTCGCAGTAACTCTCGCTCTGTGCACGAAGCTCTCAAGGTCTTCGTCTTCTACAGACGCTATAGCGGCGGCCAGTTCAGGGTTCAGCTTCTGCCTTAGTAGGTGGAGCTGCTTATCTTCCGCCACTCGGGCCCTAATCGCATATTTTCTGAACAAACTGTAGAACTCCTTAAACGTATGCCGGTTCTAGTTGATCTTGTCTAACTGCTTACAGGCCGTCTTCTTCCGGAATAGGTCTCCAAAGCGTTAATCTAGCGCTTTGATCGCTTCCTTAGCGGTTACCTCTTCTAGGTCTGCCACTAGCGAAAAAGCTTTACCTTCCAATCGCGATTCCAGGTACGCCAATCTATCTCCGGCGCTGTTTCCGGCATAGTCTCAATCTATCTTGTTCTTTATCTTCTTCTTAAATGCTTCCTAATCCTTAGGATCTCCGCCTCTAAACGCCAGTAGATCCGGTAGTAACGTTATCAACGTGCCGCCTTGACTGTAGGCCGCCAGTAAGGCGGTCTCTGCTTGTTCTTCTCGACGCAGTAGCGGCGCCGACAACCTCGCTGCTTCCCTCTCCTCTAGCTGAGCCTTTATCGCTTTTAACTGTGCCAGTCGGTTCGCCGCTTGGTTTTCCAGCATATCTATAATAGTCTCGGCCGATTCCTTCTCGGCTCTTACTGTCTCTACTTCCTCTCTTAGCTGTCTGTTCTCTTCTAGCGTTCTGTAGAACAGCGTCTTAATAAGGTCTATACTATCGTAGACCTTTCCTATCCTATTCTCGTTTACATAGTCTTCCAGTTCCTCGATCTTGCAGTCGTGGATCTTCCTATATTCGGCCATTCGTTCCTTGACCTCAGCGGTCTCTTCCGCTGTAAAACCGCTAATAACGATCTTATCGTTAATTACACTAGAGCGCCTACTCGCTCTGTTAGCCTTTCCTTTCTTGCTTCTGCTGCGGCCTGTAACGCCGCCCTCTACCGTCGAGAAGCCTTCTATCTTCTTACAGTGCTGGGTTTGGTGTTTTTGGTGTGTGCGCGTGCGTTATTTGGGTGTCCGGATAGTTCGACGGGCCCTTTCGCGCAGCGCGGGGTTTGTTGTAGTGAGTAAGTTCGAGATATAATGATCTGGGCACGCAGATATAATTCAATACGGCCTTTTTGATAACTATATCTCGAACTGAGGAGGGAAAGGAATCTATATGGCGGTAGTGGTAGGCTTTTGTAGTGGTGGTGCCAGGGCCCGGCTCGGCCCGGAAGGGCCCAGCCAAAATTCCAAGGGTCGACCCTATTATCCAGTCCCACCCCTTTCTGCCGCCGTAACAATGCTAAGCTTTCCGCAAATTCCAAGAACTTAGTTAATGGCCTTCTATATATTAGCCGTAAATTAAGGACCCCTATCCGTAGTAATAGTGTCTAGCAGGCTATAGTGCTTCTATATATGCTAAATTAGCATCCTCGCTGTCTCTTCTGCAGTAGTGCCTTCGTCTTTTGCTTAGTAGGGGATAAAGTAGCGTCCCTTGCTTAACCGATCTACTACATTAAGGGTAGCATTGTATCTATTAGAGTCTAGTAGGCCAGTTACGAAATCTATCGTAATATACTGCTACGGTTTCTCAGGGATTGGCATTAGCTTTAGTAGACCGGCCAGAAGGCCGTAACGCAGCTTCGCGGCTTAATACGCGTAACAATTAGCGATCAACTGGTAGATCTGCTTAAAGATCCGCAGAAACTAGTAGACTGTCCTTACAGCCTCTATTGTCTTCTTTGCGCTAGCGTAGCCAACGTACTTAGAATTATAGACCAGCTAGATAACCTCTGTAATTAGTTCTTTTAGAACTATTAACTTCCCTTAACCGGTTTTCCCAAGCTTCTGTTACTGGTTAAGCTGCTCTACTTTTTTATAAAGTATCTCTTCCTCGGCCGCCGGCTCTACTGCGCAGATTCCTACTTCTTTTAATACCTCGGCGTCTACTATCCGCTCGGTTAACAACTTCTGGAACATATTGAGATCTTCCTTTGCGCAGCTAGTCTTCCCTTCTCTTCTCGTTAGCGCGTTAGCCTTTCCGTTTTAAGCTTCGGGTCGATAAGTAATCTAAAAGTCGAACCTAGATAAGTAGGCGGCCTACCAAGCCTAGCGGCGCAAGAGCTTCTGCGTCTTTATAAAGTAGGTCAACGACTGATAGTCTGTAAGGACCTGGACTGTACTCTTTCTAGCTATAAGCTCCAGCTTCTACTCCTCGAACGCTTAGATAATAGCTAACAGCTCCTTGTCGTAGATAGCGTAGTTCTGCTTAGCCTTATTTATAAACTTGCTAAAGAAGGCTACCGAATAGAGGGTCTTGCCATTATCGTCGTATTAAGAAAGAAATCCTGCTGTTACTGTATCAGAAGCGACCGTTTCTAGGTAGATTGTCTTTTCTGGTTAAAAGTGCGCTAGTACTCGCGCCGAGGCTACTGCTTCTTTGAGCTAGTTAAAAGCCTCCGTGCACTTCTCGTTCTATAGGCTAGCTGCCTCCTTCTTTAATACCTCGTTTGGGGGTCTTGCTATCTTGCTAAAGTCCTTAATAATCGATAATAGTAACTGCAGAACCTAAGAAAGGCTCTGATTTAGGTAGTATTTCCAGACTTCGGCTGTTTCTATTCCGCTATAGCGGCGACCTTTAAGGGGTCTATTCGAATGCCTTCTCTTCTAACAATAAGACCGAGGTGTTTAACTTTGGTCTAATAGAACTCGCTCTTTGTTGTATCCGCGTTTAATCCGACCTTACAGAGCCTAGTTAGCACTCTCTCAATGTAGTCCGTATATTGCTCTCTCGCTCTATTAGTATAGATAAGGATGTCGTCCAAGTAAATAGACACAAACTGCTCTAGCATGTCTACAAAGGTGTAATTTGTAAAACGTTGCTACACTGCCGGCGCGTTCGTAAGTCCGAAAGGCATAACCAGCTACTTAAATTTGCCTATGCGCGTAGCGAACGTCGTAAGGTCTTCCGTCTATCCTTCTTTATTCCTTAGTCGATAGAACGCTTCGCAAATGTCTAGCTTGCTAAACTACTTAGCTTTTGCTACCTGTTGAATAGTCTTATCGATTAGCGGCAGCAGGTATACATCTCTCTTAGTAACTTTATTAAGGCCTCGGTAGTCTACGCACAGTCGGAGGCCTCCTCTAGGTTTCCGTACGAAAAAGATTAGCGACGTATATTCGGCAGAGCTTAGTGTAATAAACTTCTTCGCTAGGGTGTTTCGAACAAAGGCTTCTACTTAGTCTAGCTTAGCTAGCGATAGTCGTCTTAGGGGCTCGGTTCTCGGCAGTGTAGCTCCTTCTTTTAACTAGATCTTGTTATTATATTCTGGTCGATAGAGCAGCAGGAGGTTAGAGTAGGCTTTTAAGAACACGTCTGCGTAGCTATAGAGTTCTTTTAGTAACACCTCTAGCAGGTCTACTTCTTCTTCCGCTATTATTTTTTGGTAATCTTTAATGTCTTTTATTAAGATAGCGTAGATCCTATTCTCTAGCGACTTCGCGGGAGTCGTTAGGGCTTCTAAGCTTATTATTCCGACGGTATCTAGGGGATCGGAAGGGTCGACCGGAACCGCGTTAGTAGCCGTAACACTTGGTTCTACAGCGACGACAGTGACCGATTCGACAGTAGCAGTGCCGCTCTGCTAGGGCTTGAACCCGAGTGTGCCTTAGTCTACATTAATAACAGCTGTCTAGTTCTCTATCTAATCTGCCCTATAAAAATGTTAAATCGTCCGATATCTATTACTTAGAACGTCGCTTTAGTAGTTCGGCTAGCTAGGGTAGTCTTTAACGGCACATAGTACGTAACGCTCTCGGTCTCTTGTCCGTTATATACCAAAATTCGTGTCGGCGATGCTAATTCCACCGGATAGCTGTACCCTTTTGTTAGTTTCCGGATTAATTGATAATGTATTGCTGCGCCGATAAGCGCTCTTATATTAATAAAAGCTTTTACCTCGAGGGGTTGGCGTAAGCTCTTAAGGGAGTTGACAGTAATTAGAAGGATAATAGCAGTTTCCGTATTTACTTCTACTGCTGCAGAGAGCGGATCGCTACAGCTGTTAATGCTTCCTTCTTCTTCTTCTAGCGTCTTAGTTCGTAGTAGTGCCCTCTCTTTCGTGCTAGTTAGGGGGCCTATCCTTCTAGCTTATCTTTTTTCAAAATTCTTAATAGTACCCTACTGTCTACACTATCGGTATTATTTGGCGCCGGCTCTATAGCTTAGATAGTCTTCCTTGGCAACGTTGGCTTTGTAGTATAGTATTCCTGCTTCTGCTAAGTCGTCGCTTAGTATCTGGTAGTGATATAACCAGGCTTTCTATATGCATAACAAGTAGGGACGAACGGTAAGCGCGGTAAATAGGATAGCTGTTAGGGGCCTTGTCAGAAGGGGGCGGAGGGTCGTGTCGTCTGCGCTAACGACGATCTCTAATTTGGTTTGCGCGCTGCCGATTTTCTGTACACGTTCAAGTTTCTAGCAGTAACTCTCGCCTAGTGTACGAAGCTTTTAAGGTCTTCGTCTTCTATAAAAGCTATAGCTCCGGCCAGTTCGGGGTTCGGCTTCTGCCTTAGTAAGTGTAACTGTTTATCCTTAGACACTTTGACTCTAATAGCATATTTCCTAAACAGCCTGTAAAATTCCTCGAACGTTAGGCTCGTACACGTTCAAGTTTCTAGCAGTGACTCTCGCCTAGTGCACGAAGCTTTCAAGGTCTTCGTCTTCTACCAATGCTATAGCTCTAGCTAGTTCGGGGTTTAGCTTCTGCCTTAGTAAGTGTAACTGTTGATTCTTAGACACTTTAGCTCTAATAGCATATTTCCTAAACAGTCTGTAAATATCCTCGAACGTTAGCCTGTTTTAGTTAATCTTGTCTAGTTGCTCGCAGGCCGTCTTCTTTCGGAAAGGGTCTCTAAAGCGTTGGTCCAAGGCTTTAATAGCTTCGTTAGCGGTTACGTCTTCTAGGTCCGCTACTAGCGAGAACGCTTTACCTTCTAGTCGCGCCTCTAGATAGGCCAGTTTATCTTCTTCGCTGCTTCCGGCGTAATCGCGACTTATCTTGTTCCTTATCTTCTTCTTAAAGGCTTCCTAGGCCTTAGGGTCTCTACCCCTAAAGGCCGGTAGATTAGGTAGTAATATTGTCGAAGTGCTACCTTAACTGTAGGCAGCGGGTAAGGCAGTTTCTGCTTAGTCTTCTTATAGTAGCAGCAGTGCCGACGACGTCGCTGCCGCTACGTAAGCTAACTAAGCCCTTAGCATGTTTAATTGCGCTAGTCGTGTCGCCGCTTAATTCTCTAATACCTCGATAGTAGTCTCTACCAATTCTTTCTTAGCTATTACTGCCTCTATCTCTTCTCTTAGCGGCTTGTTCTCTTCTATTTTCTTGTAAAACGTCTTCTCGAGAAAGATAATAGTGTCGTACACCTTTCTAGACCTATGTTCTGCTAGGTGTTCCTCGAGTTCGTCGGGCGTGCAGGCGTACAGCTCCTTATAGCCGGCTATACCCTCCTTTGCCTCGTCCGTCTCTTCTTCTGTAAGACCTTTAATAACTATCCTATCGTCTAGGATGCTAGCGCGCCTGTCCTTTGCTCTATTAGTCTTTGTCTTTCCGCTGCAGCAGGTAATGCTGCCTTCTACTGTCAAGAAGCCTTCTATAGCCTTCTTACAGTGCTAATGTGTTTGGTTTAGGTTGTAGTATGCGCGTGCGTTATTCGGGTAGCCAGATATAGTTTAACAGGGCCTTTTGCGCAGTGCAGGGTTGGTGTAGTTCGTGAGTTCGAGATATAATAATCCGAGCGCGCAGATATAATTCAATACGGCTGTTTTAATAACTATATCTCGAACTAAGGAGGGGAAAGGAATCTCGATTGTAGTGCATAGGGCTTTAGGGGTAGTATGCCAAGGCCTGTCTCGGTTTGGAAGGGCCGAGCCGAAATTCCAAGGGTCTATGCTATTACTTAGCCCTACCCCTTTCTGCTGCTGTAACAATTAGTCCCTTTTATAGCTTAAGTGTACTGCGTTACATTACTTTGGAGACCTGCTAAAGGTACTGTATACACCCTAGAGGGAGCAGGCAGGCCTGCAGTGCTAACACTAGTAGCAGAATGTCGGTATTAGCAGCAGCAGCTCCTATAAGGACTACTTAAAATAATGCTAGCAATAGGCAGCAGTAGGGGCTTTGGCAGGGAGTAGGGCAGACAGAGCGAGGACTAGAGGAGCGCTGCGCAGGCGCATAGGCAACGTATCGTCGAGGTCTATAGCGTTAGAGTTGCTAGACTCTAAAGACAAAAGCAGAAGATTATACTTAGCACAGCCTGTACGTCGAGCTAGGGTACAGCTATAGCTATAGGACTCCTAAGGTGCGCTAGGAGAGCCCCTAGCAGCAGCAGCAGCAGCAGCAATTCAGCTTAGTACGTAGCAGACTACATCTACAACGTATACATTGTAGGAATGTATAGCGCCTATAATACAGTTACGCTTGCGCAGCTAGTCTGCCTAAGTTCCCTGTTTACGACAGGGGCTAGCTAAGTACTTGCAGGTACGCAAACGCGCAGCAAGACGCTAGTTAAGCATAGCAGACTAAGCTTAAAGCCTAGCTATAGATAGGAGAGGGCCAGCAGGAGTAGTAGTACAATAGGCAGTGTTGCTAATAAAGTGCATAATAGCAGCAGTAATAGCAGGGTTGTTAGTAGGCGTAGTAGTAGCGGTTATAGTTGTCTGTATAGGTAGGGGTATAAAAACTATCGTACTGTTAGTAGTAGTGCCAGCGATGCTACTGTTTCTAGTAGTAGTAGTGTTGTAGGACAGCGGCTGATCTGACTGCAGTAGACGCAAGGTCAATACCCGTCTTTGATAACTATATCCAAGGCTAGAGAGGGAAGAATCTACGTACAAGCGGAGGTGGAGGTATTTGAGTGTGCGCTAAGCCTGGCCCTGCCAAGCCTAGCTTCCAGCACCTTCCAGCCCTCTACATCCGTATCACTACCGCCCTCCCTAACCAGCAATTGCCCTCAATTGCAATCAATCCATCAATCGCAATCAGCTAATCAGGTCGCACCAAACTAGGTCGCTCCAAACAAGGCCGCAGGTGCCAAACAGATCGCAGTTGTTGTGCCAAACTAGGTCGTAGAAGGCCGCAAATTCAGCTTCAATTTCAGTGCACTTTGCCATTGCTTTTGGCCAATCAGGTCGCTCCAAAACAGGTCGCTTTTGAGGTCGCTGTTGAGGTCGCTTTTGAGCTTCAATTTCCGTGCGTTTTGAGCCTTAATCTCGTGCCTTTTGACGTCGCTTTGGTGCCTTAATTGGTGCCTTGATCTCGTGCCTTTTTGCCGTCACTTTGGTGCCTTAATCTCGTGCGTTTTGCCGTTGCTTTCGGCCTTGATTGGTGCCTTGCCAAGGCTGCAGAATTCTCAGATTGTCGCAGAGGTCGCGGAGGTCGCAGAGGTCGCGGAGGTCGCAGAGGTTGCGGAGGTCGCAGAGTTCGCAGAGGCTGTAGAGGTCGTCGGGGCTGCAGAGGTCGTCTTGCAAACACGTGTCGCTTCTTAACGGTCGCTTCTCGACAGTCGCTTCTCAACGGTCGCTTCTCGACGGTCGCAGAGGTCTCGGAGGTCGCGGAGGTCGTCTTGCAAACACATGTCGCTTCTCGAGCCGTCGCTGCTCGAGCTGTCTCGAACCGTCGCTTCTCGAGCTGTTGCTTCTTATTCTCGACGGTCGCTTCTCAGACGCTCGCCTCGCTTCTCGACCGTCGCTTCTCGACCCGTCGCTTCTCGAACCGTCGCTTCTCAAGCCGTCGCTTCTTATTCTCGACGGTCGCTTGCTTCTCGGACGGTCGCTTCGCTTCTTGACGGTCACTCGCTTCTTGACGGTCGCTTCTCGACGGTCGCTTCTCGACGGTCGCTTCGCCTGTACTTTGCCTAGTGCTCTGCCTCTGAACTGTGCTGCTTCTGAACCTGAACAATGTGTGTTGTCTGCCCTAAACAGTGTGTGTTGTCTGTAGCTGCCTGTTGTCTGCAGCAGCTGTGCCTCTGAACTGTGCTGCTTCTAAACCTAAACAGTATATGTTGTCTGCAGTTGCCTGTTGTCTGCAGCTGCCTGCCTGCAGCTGTGCCTCTGTTGTCTGCAGCAGCTGTGTCTCTGTTGTCTGTAGCAGCTGTGCCTATGTGCTCGTGCCTAGGTTGTCTGCAATTGCCTTGTACCTGTGCCTCGGTGCTCTGCCTAGGTGCTCGTGCCTGGAGCTAGCGGTGCCTGGAGCTGTAGCAGCTTTGTCTTGTCTGCAGTAGCTATATGTTGTCTCTGTATTGTCTACAGTAGCTGTGCCTGTCTGTAGCAGCGCTTCTGAATTCTAAACATGCTTCTGGACGTGCTTCTGGACGCGCTCTTCTAAACAGTATATTGCCTGCAGAAGCCTTTTATTGCCTACAGCTGTGCCTGGAGCTAGCTGTGCCTGGAGCTAGCTGTGCCTGGGTGCTTATGCCTGGGTGCTTGTGCCTATATTGTCTGCAGCAGCTGTGTATATTGCCTACAGCAGCCCTGTATTGTCTGCCCTGTTGTGCCTGTATGCAGTAGCCTTGTTTTGTCTGCAGCAGCTGCCTGTTTGTAGCAGCCCTGTGTTGTGCCTTGTGCTCTGCCTTATGCTTTGCCTTGTGCTCCTGCTTGGTGCTCTTGCTCGGTGCTCTGTAGCTAGGTGCTCTGCAGCTAGGTGCTCTGCCTGCAGCTTTGCCTGTCTTGTCGCTGTACCAATTGCTGTATGTCTCGATTGCTGAATGTCCCGATTGGCCTTGTCCGAATAGAATAGTCTGTCAAAGACCTGAATTGGTCTGTTAAAGACCCGAAAAAAACGAATGTCGTTGCCCTAGGTCCTGCTAGGTGCGCTCTCGTCGTCGTCGCTCTGTCGTTGTCGCTCTCGCTCCTTGCTCTCGCTCCTCGCTCTCGCTCCTCGTCCTCGTCGCTCCTACATCGTCGTTCTCGCTCTCGTCGCTCTCGTCGCTCTCTCGCTCTTCTTTAAAACTCGCGATCTGCTCGCGCAGGCACTCTCTTCAAAACCCTCTCTTCTTCTCGATAGGGGCACCTCTCTTCCCTAAAACTCTTCTTCTTAATGTCCTCTATAATGGACCTCTCTCTTTAAAACTCTTCTTCTCGATAGGGGCACTTCTCTTCCCTAAAACTCTCTCTTCTTCTCGTTCGGGGGAGGGGGGTAGAGTAGCATGCACATGTACGATTAAGTAACCGGATATAATTCAACGGCCTCCTTCGTACATATACAGTACACACTCTGGGTTGTCGGTTGCACGTACGTTATTCGAGTACCTGGATGTAATTTAACAGGCTCTTTCGCGTAGTGCAGGTGTTGTTGAAGTGAGCCTTGGATATAATGATCTAACTGCAGTAGACGCAAGGTCAATACCTGTCTTTAATAACTATATCTAAGGCTGGAGAGGGAAGAATCTACGTACAAGCGGAGGTGGAGGTATTTGAGTGTGCGCCAAGCCTGGCCCTGCCAAGCCTAGCTTCCAGCACCTTCCAGCCCTCTACATCCGTATCAGCGGCGGCAGTGTTAGAAGTAGCAAACGCCAAGGGCGTAAGGAAAAACAAAACAAACTGCAGAGGGCGCACTGCCTACAGTTATAACGCGTATAGCAGGCTACAACAACGTAGCTACAGGGTCTATGCCAAACAAACCAGCTGTTTAGCAACTATAGCATTAACGTTAGCTACAGCAACGATCCGAGTACGCAGAATAGATTTAGCTACTACAGGCCCTAAGGGGGACGTTAGCGAGACTTAGAGGTTGCAAACGCGCAGGGAGCACAGACTAAATAAAGCGATAGTTTGGCGTATCTATTGTAGCGAGCAGAGGGGCCCTTTATATATACAAAGATCGTAGAGTGCACACAAGGAGCCTACTGCTTAGTGATCCGAGCGCGCAGATATAGTTCAATACAGCTGTTTTAATAACTATATCTCGAATTAAGGAGGGAAAGGAATCTATACGGCGGTAGGTAAGGGCTTTAGGGGTAGTGTGCCAAGACCCGGCCGAGTCTGGAAGGGCCGAGCCGAAATTCCAAGGGTCCACTCTATTACTTAGTCCCACCACTTTCCGTTGCTGCAACACTACCCCCCTCGCTTACTAGCGGTCGTCTTTAACTGCTTACTTATCTCCTTCTATTCTATCTTATTCTGGCCAATTAGGCCTTCTTATTCTTCTATCTATTCTTTTGCTTCTGCCTCTTTGTTCTTCTTCTTTTTCTTCGTCTTTTTCCTTATCTTCTTCTTCTACTTTTTCGTCTTCTTTTTCCGTCTAGTTCGCAGCTCTTTCTGCAAAAATTTGTCTTAAAATTGACGTTACTTCTTCTTTTCTTCTATCTTAAAAACATCGTCTTTTTCTTATCTGCTTCTTTCTTACATCGACGTCGTCTGTTTAGCTAACGTCGTCTTCTAAAGTGCTTTACTTAGCGTCTATCTAACTCGCGCTATATAACTCTTGCTATGTAATCCGAGCTATCTAATCGGACTATTTGATCTAAGCCGTTTGATTGGTGCTATAGCTCTATATAGGTCCGAACGCGACCTTTCAATTTCTTCTTACTAAGGCTTAATCGACACCCTAGAAAAGGGGGGTCCGTCGTCGACTCTGTCTATAAAATCGATCGGCCGAGCCTTTTGCTTTCGTGGCCGTTGTCGACGACCGTTAAGCCGAAGGGGGCCGTCGTTGACTTCGGCTACAGAATGCGTCCGGCCAAGCTATTGAACTTCGTAGACGTCGTCGAAGACTGTTACTAAGCGCACTGCTACGATCGTTTCTTCGGCTTTCTCTTACTAATAGAACGGACGCGGCTCTTCTTCTTTTCTATTACTTCTAGAGCTGTTTTTTTTGGAGCTATTCCTTCTTTATTTCCGGAGCTATCTAGGTCTCGGCTTTCTTGGATTCCAGGTATAGAATTCCTCTAGCAGCTCTGCCAAATTCCAGAGATTCTTAATTAGATACTACTTATAGTCTTCCGGCTACCCCTTCTATAAGATCCTCGCTTTAATAGACCCCCTTACCTTCTTTACATCTATTACATCTTCTACCTTCTACTCTTCTTCTTTATCGTCTATCTCGATTAGTAGGGATTCGATAAACCCCTACCCTAGAAGGCTATCTTTAGGGTCTAGGCTTAACAGATCCGAATAGAAGACGTCGTAGATCTAGAACAATCTTAGTAGCTAGAGCTAATAGGCTACTAGTGACCTCTTTTCTACTGTTGTAAATAGACCTATATAACAGGAGTTAAGCTTGGCGTTGCCTTTTAGCCTTAGGTTTCGTATATTAAGCTATACCTTTTGGCCTTCCTTATACTCTATTAGTAACTGCTTCCTGTTAGCTCGAGCTACTATCTTTGCCTAAGCCGATTCTATTGCTTCTTTCGCTACCCGGACCGCTTCTTCTATCTAAGCCTTAAGCGTCTCTGCCGTAGCGGCGGCGACCCTCTTAAATAAGGTAGAAGGTTCCGAAGGGCTGGGTCTATCTCGCGGTTGGAAGCTTATCCTTAGAAAATAGCTATAAGTTATCTTAAATAGCGCTAGCGAGGTGGCTTTGGATAGAGCCGAGTTAGCGCAGAATTTGGCTATCGGCAGTACTTTAGTCTAGTCTTCTTAATAATAGCTGCAGAAGATTCGTAGATATTTTTCTATCTTAAAGTTAGCTACTTCCGATTGACTATCTGTTTAAGGGTAAGCAGCTATGCTAAGCTTTCTATAGATTCCGAGAACTTGGTTAATAGCCTTCTATATATCGGCAGTAAATTAAGGACCCCTATCCGTAGTAATAGTGTCTAGTAGGCTATAATGCTTCTATACGTATTAAATTAGTATCCTCGTAGTCTCTTTTGCAGTAGTGCCTTTATTCTTTGCTTAACAGGGGATTGATCCGGGCACGCAGATATGATTCAATACGGCCTTTTTGATAACTATATCTCGAACTGAGGAGGGAAAGGAATCTATGTAGTGGTGGACGAGACCTTTGGGGGGTGGTGGCGTGCCAAGGCCCGGCTTGGTCCGGAAGGGCCGAGCCGAAATTCTGAGGGTCCACCCTATCACTTAGTCCCACCCCTTTCTACTGCCGCAACAGGGATAAAGTAGCGTTCCTTACTTAACCTATCTACAACGTTAAGTGTAGTGTTGTATCTATTGGAATCCGGTAGACCAGTTACGAAATCTATTGTAATATGCTGCTACAATTTCTTAGGGATCGGTAGCGGCTTTAGTAGACCGGCCGCAAGGCCGTAGCGTAGCTTCGCAGCTTAGCATATATAGCAGTTAGCGATAAACCGGTAGATTCGCTCGTAAATTTGCGGAAACCAGTAGACAGTCCTAATAGCGTCTATCGTCTTCTTCGTGCTAGCGTAACCGACATCCTTAGAACTATAGACTAGCTAAATAACTTCTGTAATTAATTCTTCTAGAACTATTAACTTCCCTAAACTGGTTTTGCTAAGTTTCTGCTAATAGTTAAATTGCTCTACCTTTTCGTAAAGCGTCTCTTCTTTAATAGTCGGTTCTACAGCGCAGATTCCTACTTCTTTTAGCACTTTGGTGTCTACTATCTGCTTGGTTAGCACTGTCTGGAACATATTCAGATCTTCCTTCGCGCAGCTAGTCTTCCCTTCTCTTCTCGTAAGTGCGTCGGCTTTTCCGTTTCAAGCTCCTAGTCGATAGGTAATCTTAAATTCGAATCTGGATAAGTAGGCGGCCTATCGGGCTTAGCGGCGTAAGAGCTTCTGCGTCTTTATAAAAAAGGTTAGTAACTAATAGTCTGTAAGGACCTGGACCGTGCTCTTTCTAGCCATAAGCTCTAGCTTCTATTCCTTAAAAGGTTAGATAATAGCTAACAGTTCCTTGTCGTAGATAGCATAGTTCTGCTTAGCTTTATTTATAGACTTACTAATGAAAGCTACTAGATAAAGGGCCTCGTCGTTGTTATTATATTAAGAAAGGACCCCTGCTATAACTATATCAGAAGGGTCCGTTTCTAGGTAGATTATCTTTTCTGGTCGGAAGTCCGCTAGCACTAGTGCTGGAGCTATAGCGGCCTTTAATTAGTAGAAGGCTTCTGTACATCTCTCGTTCTAAAGGTCGCCTGCCTCCTTCCTTAACGCCTTATTTGGGAGTCTTGCTATCTTGCTAAAGTCCTTAATAAAGCGGCGATAGTAGCTGCAGAATCTAAGAAAAGCTCTGATTTAGGTAGTGTTTCTGGACTTCGGCTGCTTCTATTCCGCTACAGCAGCGACCTTTAAGGAGTCTATCCGGATGCCCTCCTTTCTGACGATAAGGCCGAGGTATTTAACTTCGGACCGATAGAACTTACTCTTATTTGTATGCGCGTTTAATCCGACCTCTCGGAGCCTAGTTAGCACCTGTTTAATGTAGTCCGTATACTGTTGTCTTGTTCTATTAGTGTAGATAAGTATATCGTCTGGTTAGATAGACACAAACCGCTCTAGCATGTCTATAAAGGTATAGTTTATAAAGCGTTGCTATATAGCCGGCGCGTTGGTAAGTCCGAAAGGTATAACTAGCTATTTGAAATTGCCTATGCATATAGCGAACGTCGTAAGTTCTTTTGTCTGCCCTTCTTCGTTCCTTAACTAATAGAACGCTTAGCAAGTGTCCAGCTTGCTAAACTATTTAGCTTTCGCTACCCGCTGTATAGTCTTATTAATTAGCAGCAGCGGGTATACATCTCTCTTATTAACTTTGTTAAGGCCTCTATAGTCTACGTATAGCTAGAGGCCGCCTCCAGGCTTTTGTACGAAAAGGATCGGCGATGCATACTTAGCTAAGCTTAGCGTAATAAATCTCTTTGCTAGGTTTTCTTAAACAAATACTTCTACTTAGTCTAGCTTAGCCGGCGACAGTCGCCTTAGTAGTTCAGTCCTTAGCAACGTAGCCCCTTCCTTTAGCTAAATCTTGTTATCGTATTCCGGTCGGTAGAGCAGTAGGAGGTTGGAATCGGCCTTTAAGAATACGTTAGCGTAACGATAGAGTTCTTTTAGTAATACTTCTAATAGGTCTACTTCTTCTTCCGCTATTATCTTTCGGTAGTCTTTAATGTCCTTTATTAAGATAGCGTAGATCTTATTTTCCAGCGACTTCGCGAGGGTAGTCAGGGCTTCTAAGCTTATTATTCTGATAGTAGATAGAGGCGCGGCATAGTCGGCTAGATCCGTAATAGCAGCTGTAACTCTTGGGTTAGCAGTAACGACAGTAACTAGGTCGACAGCGGCGCCCTTCTGCTGGGTTTTGAATTTGATCGTGCCTTTATCTATATTAATAATGGCCTTCTAGTTCTTTATCTTTTTCTGTCCTATAATAATGTTAAACCGTCCGATATCTATAACTCGAAACGTCGCTTCTGTAGTGCAGCCGGCTAGGGTGGTCTTTAGTAGCACATAATGCGTAACGCTCTTAGTGTCTTGTCTGTTGTATGCCAAAATCCGCGTCGGCAACGCGAATTCCACTAGGTAACTATCGTCTTTCGTTAGTTTTCGAACTAGTGGATAATAAATTGCCGCGCCAATAAGAGCTCCTGTATCGATGAAGGCTTTTAGTTAAAGAGGCTAGCGCGAGCTCTTAAGGGGGTAGACAGTAATTAGAAGAATAATAGCGGTCTCTGTATTCGCCTCTCCTGCGGCCAAAAGCGGATCGTTGCAGCTATTAATACTTTCTTCTTCTGGCGGCATAGGTCGCAGTAGTGCCCTGTCGTTTATATTAGGTAGGGGGCCTATCCGTCTAGCTAGTCTTTTCCTAGGATCCTTAATAGTACTCCGCTGTCTACACTCTCGGTGTCGTTAAGTGCTAATTCTATAGCCTAGACACTCTTCCTTGGCAGCGGTATAGGTCTCGTTGCTTAATACTCTCGCTTCTGCTAAGCTGTTGCCTAGCATCTAGTAGCGATATAACCAGGCTTTCTATATACGTAGCAGATAGGGACGAATGTCGAACGCAGTAGGTAGGACAGTTGCTAGGGGCTATGTCGAAAAGAGGAAGGAGACCGGGTTAACGGCACAAACAGCAGTCGCTAACCTGGTTCTTAGGCTACTAGTCTTCTATATTCATTTATGTTGCTAGCAGTAACTCTTGCTTAGTCTACGAAAGCTTAGAGGTCTCTAGTTCGTATAGAGACGAAGGCGTTAGCTAGTTTAGGCCTTAACTTCTTTCTTAGCAGGTGCAGTTGTTCGCTTTCCGGCACCTTCGCTTAAATTGCGTGCTTCCGAAATTATCCGTAGAACTCTTCGAACGATAGCCGATGTTAGTTGACCTTATCTAGTTGTTTACGAGCCGTCTGCTTGCAGAAGTAGTCTGCGAAGCGCTAATCTAAGGCTTTGATAGCCTTAGTAGCAGTAGCTTCTTCTAAGTCCGCTTCTAACATAAACGTCTTACTGTCTAGTCGTAATTAAAGGTATGCCAACTTGTCGTCTTTGCTGTTGTTAGCATAATCGCGGTTTATCTTATTTATTATCTTTCTCTTAAAAACTTCCTATATCTCTGGATTGCTGCTGCTAAAGATCTGTAGGTCCGGTAATAACGTTATCAAAATGCTACCTTAACTGTAGGCGGCAGGGGAGGCATAATTAATGTAGCCTTTTTGTTGCGGCGGCGGCGGCGCCGACGACGACGTTGACGCTTTTACATTAGCTAACTAAGCCGTTAGGCTATTTAGTTAAGCTAATCGTGTTGCAGCCTAATTCTTAAGCACTTTGATAGTGGTTTCTGCAGACGCCCTCTCTATAGCTATCGTTTCTACTTCCTCTCTTAACTGTCTATTCTCTTCTAACTTCTTATAGAACAGGGGCTTAAGAAGGGCTCTAGCGTCGTAGACCTTCTCGATTCCGTGTTCTATTACAGAGTTTTCAAGCTCGTTAGAGGTGTACTCGTATAGCTTTAGGTAGTTAGTCGTGCGCTGTTTTACCTCTTAGGTCTCTTCTGCAGTAAGGCCCTCGATAAGGGTCTTGTCGTTAATAATACTAATGTGCCTATCTTTGGTTCTATTAGTCTTTCTTCTTCTGCTACGGCTAGTAACGCTACCTTCTGCTGTTAAGAAGCTCTCTATAGCCTTCTTACAGTGCTGGTTGGTTTGGTTTAGGTTATAGGGTGCGCGTGCGTTATTCGGATGTCCGGATGTAATTTGATAGGCCCTTTTGCGCAGCGCAGTAGTAGTGTAGTTAGTAAGTTCGAGATATAATAATCTGAGCGCGCAGATATGATCTAATACAGCTGTTTTAATAACTATATCTCGAACTAAGGAGGGAAAGAAATCTATGCAGCGGTGGGTAAGGGCTTTAGGGGTAGTGTGCCAAGACCCGGCTTAGTCCGGAAGGGCCGAGCCGAAATTCCAAGGGTCCACCCTATTACTTAGTCCTAGCACTTTTCGTCGCTGCAACACTTAGCAAGCCGATACAGTAGCAGGCTAAGCCAGCGCAGTAGCAAGCTAAGCCTTTACCAATTGCAGGTATATACCGAAGGTTAATAGCTAGGAAAGAAGGCACTAGAGAGGTAGACGTTTATATAGGTTGCTAAGGACTTACTAAGCTACTTATATATATGTCTACAAGTAAGGTTTGTAAATAGTAGTGTATAGGCCCCTATAGCGTACTAGTTACTTACTATCGAAGGCGCTAAGGCGCATATAAAGTAAGTTATAGGGAAGGGCACTCTAGGTAGGCAGCTAGGGACATCTGCCTTAGGAAGGGGAGGTAATTGTTATAGAATTACCCTTAAGGAGGTCTTACAGAGGCACAGAGTTGCTCTAAGGGCGCGACTGCGAACCTAAGGGTAGCCTACTGCTAAGGGCGGCTTGAACTGCCCTTACGTATATACAAAAGGAGCACAGGCGAGACTAGCAGAGGGACACTTATTAGTTTAAACACAATACCTGTTATTAGTGTTAGGTGCCCTGTATGCTGCTACAATCCAATCCTGTAACAAGAAGTCTATTCAAAAGAAAAAGAATAAAGCAATGTAATTAACTAAAAAGATTAGAAACAGATAGCGGAAATAGACTAAAGAATATATAAGAGATAAGATAGAAAGGCATATAAGAGATAAGATAGAGAGGCACATAAAGAAGATAAGAAAGAGATAGGAAACGTACAGAAGGAAAAAGGCACGAGAGAAGGTTAAAATAGAGCAAGAAGGAAGTAGGATTCAGACACCAATGACTGAAAATCAGGTAGAAAATAAACTGCTACACTGCAAAAAAGGAGATAGAAAGATAGATAGAAAAGAGCTCTATTAAAATAGAAAAGAATAGAGTGCTATAATTGGTTAGAGAGATTAGTAACAAGAGTAGACTAGGGGGATAGGTAAGCAGTTAAGGGCAACTGCTAGTAAGGGAGGGGGGTAGTGTTACAGTTATACAAGAGGTAGATTGTAAGGGTCCAGGCCTTACTAAGAGAGAGAGAGAGTTGGCCACTGTAATGCTAAAGATTCATGTTGCTAGGTTGTACCAGATTGACCAACCGAGTACAAAGTGTTGCGGCAGTGGAAAGAGGTGGGACAGATTGATAGGGTGGACCCTGGATTTCGGCTTGGCCCGGTCGGGCCGAGCCGGGCCTTGGCACCACCACTATCAAAGCCCACCACCACCACCACATAGATTCCTTTCCCTCCTTAGTTTGAGATATAGTTATCAAAAAGGCCGTATTGAATCATATCTGCGCGCCCGGATCATTATATCTCGAACTCACTCTCTACACCAACCCCGCGCTGCGTGAAAGGGCCCGTCGAACCATCCGGAAACCCGAATAACGCACGCGCACTACACTACACAAACCAACAACAACACCCAGGGCACCGTAAGAAGATGGAAGGCTTCTCAGCGGTAGAGAGCGGCGTTACAGGCCGCAGCAGAAGCAGAAAAGGAAAGACTGACAGAGCGAGTAGGCGCTTAAGCGTCATTAACGATAAGATCGTTATTAGCGGTTTTACAGCGGAAGAGACCGCTAAGTTCAAGGAACGAATGGCTAAGTATAGGAAGATCTACGACTGCACGATCGAGGAACTGGAAGACTATGTAAACGAGAACGGGATAGGAAAGGTCTACGATAGTATAGACCTTATTAAGACGCTGTTTCTCAGAACGCTGGAAGAAAACAGACAACTAAGAGAAGAAACTAAAGCGGTAAGGGCCGAGAAGGAATCGGCGGAAACGATCATCGACGTGTTAGAAAACTAGGCGGCGAATCGAATGGCGCAGTTGAAGGCGCCAAAGGACTCACTGACCGATATGGAAGCAGCGAAGTCGTCGCCGCCACTGCGTCGAGAAACCCACGAGGAGACCGCCTCACTAGCGGCCTATAGTCAAGGTGGCACTACGATAACGCCACTGCCGGACCTACCTGCTTTCGGTAGCGGAGACCCTAAAGCGTAGGAGGCGTTTAAGAAGAAGATCAAGAATAAGATAAGCCGCGATTATGCATCGAGCAGCGAAGAAGATAGATTGGCGTACCTAGAATCGCGACTGGAAGGTAAAGCATTTTCGCTAGTGGCGGACCTGGAAGAAGTAACCGCCAACGAAGCAATTAAGGCGCTAGACCAGCGTTTCGGCGACCCCTTCCGGAAGAAGACGGCCCGTAAGCAGCTAGATAAGATCAACCAGAACCGGCAGACGTTCGAAGAGTTCTACGGACTGTTTAGGAAATATGCTATCAGAGCGAGAGTAGCAGAAGATAAGCAGCTGCACCTACTGAGACAGAAACTGAGCCCTAAGCTCGCTGCGGCTATAGCGTCGGTAGAAGACGAAGACCTCCAGAGCTTCGTGCACCAGGCGAGAGTAACAGCAAGAAACCTGAACGTATACGGAAAATCGACGACACGTAAACCGGCTTAGAAGCCGTTGCCGTCGCCGCAGGGAACCAGAGCCCCCGTCCTATACCGACAACGCCCCCAGCAGCCATTTAATTCGCAGCGTTCGTCGTTCGTCCCTACGTACTACACGTGCGGAAAGCCTGGCCACATCGCCACTAGGTGCCAAGCAACGGCCCAACAGAAGCAGGAGTATCGTGTTATAAAGCAGCCGCAGCCGCAGACGCTAAGAAAGACTATTTAAGCCATCGAACCGGCGCCGAACGATACTGACAGCGTAGACGGTAGGGTGCAGTTAAGGATTATAGGAAAAGACTAGCTGGACGGATAGGCCCCCTATCCAGCAAGGACAACAGGGCACCAACGCGAACTACGTCAGCGAAAGAGAGCATCAACAGCTGCAACGACCCGCTCTCGGCAGCGGTGGAAGTGAACACGGAAACAGCTTTCATCCTTCTAATTACTGTCCACCCCCTGAACGGATCGAGCAAACTACTTTAGCTAAAAGCCTTTATTGACACCGGAGCTCTCATTGGCGCAGCGATCTACTACTGACTGGTTCAGAAACTGAAGAAGGGATACGGTTATCCGGTGGAACTGGCGTCGCCGACGAAGATTTCGGCGTACAACGGACAAGACACGGAAAGCGTCACGCACTACGTGCCGCTAAAGACTACCCTAGCTGGTCGCACTACGGAAGCGACGTTCCGAATCATGGATATCGGAAGGTTTAACATTATTATAGGGCAGAAATAGATAAAGAACCAGAAGGCTATCGTTGACATAGATAAAGGAACGATCAGATTCAAAACCCCGGGTAGCGGAGCAGGGGCCGTCGGAAAGGTCGCCGCCGCCGCCGCCGAGCCGAAAGCCACGGAGTCCGCGAAAGAGGCTCCGTCCGATCGTTCCGAACCCCTAGTTACCGTCGGAATAATGAGTTCAGAAGCCATAACGACCCTCGCGAAGTCACCGGATAATGAGATCTACGCTATCTCGATAAAAGACATTGAAGACTACAGGAAGATAATAGCGGAAGAAGAAGCGGACCTACTAGAGGTGTTGCCAAAAGAGCTCTACGGTTACGCTAACGTGTTCTTAAAAGCAGACTCCAACCTCCTGCCGCTCCACCGGCCGGAATACGATAATAAGATCAGGTTGAAAGAAGGGGCCACATTGCCAAGAACCGAGCCCCTAAGACGACTGTCGCCGGCCGAATTGGACTAAGTAGAGGTGTTTGTTCGCGAAAACCTGGCGAAGAAGTTCATTACGCCGAGTTCTGCTAAATATGCATTACCGATTCTTTTCGTAAGAAAACCAGGGGGTGGTCTGCAACTCTGCGTAGACTATCGAGGCCTTAACGAGGTCACTAAGAGAGACGTATACCTACTGCCGCTGATTGATGAAACTATACAGCGGGTGGCGAAGGCTAAGTGGTTTAGCAAGCTGGACATCCGCTAAGCGTTCTATCGACTAAGGAACGAAGAAGGGCAGACAGAAGACCTTACGACGTTCGCGACGCGTATAGGCAATTTCAAGTAGTTGGTGATGCCTTTCGGACTTACTAACGCGCGAGCAGTGTGGCAACGCTTTATAAATCACATCTTTATAGACATGCTGGAGCGGTTCGTGTCTATCTACTTGGACGACATCCTTATCTACACCGATAGAACGAGAGAGCAACACACAGGCTACATTAAGAGAGTGTTGAAGAGGCTCTGCGAGGTCGGATTGAACGCGGACACGAAGAAGAGCAAGTTCTATCAAACCGAGGTCAAATATTTCGGTCTTATCGTCGGAAGAGATAGAATTCGTATAGACCCCTTAAAGGTCGCCGCCGTCGCGGAGTGGAAGCAGCCGAAATCCGGAAACACTACGCAAATCAGGGCGTTCCTCGGCTTCTGCAGCTACTATCGACGGTTTATTAAGGACTTTAGCAAGATAGCGAGACCCCTGAACGAGGCACTAAAGAAAGAGGCCGCCGGCCTATGGAATAAGAAGTGCACGGAAGCTTTCGTACGGCTGAAAGAAGCAGTGGCCTCTGCGCCAGTGCTAGCGCACTTCTGACTGGAAAAGACGATCTACGTAGAGACGGACGCTTCCGACACAGTAACGGCAGGGGTCCTTTCTTAATATAGTGACGACGAAACCCTCCGTCCAGTCGCTTTCTTTAGCAAGTCAATAAGCGAGGCCGAACGGAACTACGCAATCTACGATAAAGAACTGCTAGCTATTATTCAGGCCTTCGAGGAGTGGAAACCGGAGCTTATAGCTAGAAAGAGCACAGTCCAGGTTCTTACAGACCACCAGTCGCTGACCTACTTTATAAAGACGCAGAAGCTCTTACGCCGCCAAGCTCGGTAGGCCGCCTACTTATTAGGATTCGACTTTAAGATCATATATCGACCGGGGGCTCAAAACGGAAAGGCGGACGCACTAACGCGAAGAGAAGGAAAAACAAGCCGCGCAAAAGAAGATCCGAACATGTTCCAGAAGGTGTTAACCGAGCGGATAGTAGATGCAGAGGTGTTGAAAAAGGTAGGGGTCTGTGCAGTAGAGCCGGCCCCTAAAGAAGAGACGCTCTACGAGAAGGTAAAGCAGCTTAACTAGCAACAGAAACTCGGCAAAACCGGTTCAGGGAAGCTGATAGTTCCGGAAGAACTAATTACGGAGGTCATCCAGCTGGTCTATAGCTCTATAGACGTTGGTTACGCCGGCTTAAAGAAGACGATAGAAGCTATAAGGACAGTCTACTAGTTTCCGCGGATCTACGAACGGATCCATCGATTTATCGCCAATTGCTACGTATGCAGAGCTGCGAAGCCACGTTACGGCCTTCCGGCAGGCTTATTGAAGCCACTTCTGATCCCCGAGAAACTATAGCAGCATATTACGATGGACTTCGTAACCGGCCTGCCGGATTCCGATAGATATAACGCTACGCTGAACGTAGTAGATAGGCTAAGCAAAGAGCGCTATTTCATCCCCTGTTGAGCTAAGGATAAAGGAACTACTGCGGAAGAAACGGCGAGAATGTTGATTCAATACGTATGGAAGCACTATAGCCTGCCGGACACTATCACTACGGATAGGGGTCCTCAATTTACCGCCGATGTGTGGAAAGCTATTAACTAAGCCCTCGGAATTTATAGAAAGCTCAGCACCGCTGCTTACCCTCAAACTGACAGCTAATTAGAATTGGCCAACCGTAAGATAGAGAAATATCTACGGATCTTCTGCGGCCACTATTAAGAAGAATGGGTCAAGGTGTTGCCGATAGCCGAGTTCTGCGCCAACTCGGCACCGTCTAAAGCCACCTCGCTGGCGCCGTTTAAGATAACGCACGGCTATCTTCCGAGGATAAGCTTTTAGCCGCTGAGCGAACCCAGCTCTGCGGAACCATCCACCGCTACGTCGTCAAAGAGAGTCGCTGCCGCGGCGGCAGAAGCGCTACGATCTCAGATAGAAGAAGCCATCGAGGTAGCGAGGGAAGCGATGGATTCGACTTAGAAGAAGATAGTGACTCGAGCTAATAGAAAAAGGTCACTACTGGAATTCGAGGAAGGCCAAAAGGTATGGCTCAACACGCGAAACCTGAGGTTGAAAGGCAACGCCAAGCTCAATCCGCGCTACGTAGGTCCGTTTACGATAGTGGAAAAGAGGTCGCCGGTGACTTATCGGCTCCAGCTACCGAAATCGTTCCGGATCTACGATGTCTTCTATTCGGACCTGTTAAGCCTGGACCCCGAGGACGGCCTTCCGGAACAGGGGTTCGCCGAACCCCCGCCGGTCGAGATAGACGGTAAGGAAGAAGAGTAGGAGGTGGAAGATGTAATAGGCGTAAAGAAGATAAGGGGATCCATTAAAGCGAGGATCTCGTAGAAGGGGTGGCCAGAAGACTATAAATGGTATCCGATCGAAAACCTTCGGAATTCGGCGGAGCTGCTGAAAGAGTTCTACGCGCGGAACCCGGAAAAACCGAAGCTAGCGTGGCTCTAATGCCGACAATAGAGACACGTCCGCTCTACCGGCGCGGAAGCCGATAAAGGCAATCGTGCTTCTGGAATTGATAGCTCCAGGCACCACCACGTCGGTCGGCGACCGCGTAGTAGGTGAAGGCTTTGGTAGAAGAGAAAAAGAAGAAGAAAAACGGCGCCGCGGAAAGATCTATATAGACCTCCGCGCCGGCGCACAGACCAGCCACGCCGCAGCTCAGATAACCCACAGCTCAGATCAGATAACACGGATCAGATGGCGTCAATCACATAAACGCCAAGTGAAGGACTTCAGATGCCGATAATGTAAGAGGTTGAAAAAGAGATGAAGAGGACGTTGTTTTTGATGAAAGACGGAAGAGGTAACGTCGGCATTGGAGGGAATTTTCAAGAAGGAAACGATAAATCAAAAAAAAAAAAAAAAAAAAAAGAGAGAGTGCAGTTTTTCGGATGGATGGGGTGACTAAGCGGTCGAGGGCGACCGCTAGAGAGGGAGGGGGGTAGTGTTGCGGCGGTGGAAAGAGGTGGGACAGATTGATAGGGTGGACCCTGGATTTCGGCTCGGCCCGGTCGTGCCGAGCCGGGCCTTGGCACCACCACCATCAAAGCCCACCACTACCACCACATAGATTCCTTTCCCTCCTCAGTTCGAGATATAGTCATCAAAAAGGCCGTATTGAATCATATCTGCGCGCCCGGATCACAAAGTACCTTTTTTTGGCCAAGTAGCCTAGTGGCAAAACCCAGCTCTATTACGTTACATAGATAGATAGATAAGGTAGATCCTGGATTTGGGCTCAGTCCCTTCTGAGATTTAGGTTCTGGAATGAACTAAACCGGGCTTGGCGCACTACTACGAAAGACCACTACTACTATATAGAGTCTTCCCTCCTTAGTTCGCAATATAGTCTTCAAAAGAGCTGTATAGAATAATACCTACACGTTTAGAACACTAATAATGCTGCCAAGCTAATAGTTATATATATTATATGTTAACACTTATAATCTAAAAAGGATAAGAGTGTAAGAGGTACGTAGAGAAGTTATTATAGCTACAGATATCTGCCTAGAGTAAAGAGGTAGTTGTTATAGTCTAGCAGGTAGCTTATGAGGAACTTCTAGGGACTTAATGCTAGGGGCAGCTACTGCTGTACTTACAGTATATAAAAGGCATATATTCCAGAATAAGATCAAAGGTACTTGTTAGTCAAAACGTAATACTACTTCTTATTATTAGGGTGTACTTCACGCTGCTATAAACCAGGACTGTAACATCTATTATAGACGATCCGGAGGAAAAGGAAGTAGAAGAAATCGTAGCACCCAAAACGCAGATGCACATAGCCTGTCCTCCCTCTGGAGCCAACTGTGGGCCGCGATCTGAGATGCCATGCTGATGTGTCCGCTGACCGCCGGACATCATTCGGGCGCGTTCTTCCTGTTTCTGTATTACTCTAGCTAGCCTCTTGGAAGTCGGGGTGCATTGGTAAATATCTACAGCATGGCACTCCATTGATACAGCTAATGCCCAATACCGCCCGCAACCCAGTCATTCCATGCAGGATCACCAGGTGGTGGGAATAAGCCTCTGTCTTGCTGCTGTTCTGGAGCCTGTTGCTCGCCGTTCTGAATCTGTCCTTCCATACCTTCGCGCTGCCTGCGCTCGGCTTGCTGGAGACGCTGCTGGCGGTAATACACAAGCCAGGCAAGCGCAGCGACCAGACCGCCTATAAGCAAGGTCTCAAGCACACCGTCATCTTCAAGCTCGCCATCGGCGTCCCAGTACTCGTCGCCTCCAGGCAGAGGATCATTCGCATCCCAATCGTCCACCTCGACGGCTTCGTTGTAGTACGCAGCATCGGCTTCAAGGAAGTCGTCCAGCCACTCGGCGAAAGTCCGACCCTTTTTCGCAGGTGCTTCGTCCTCGATCCCGTGCACTCCGCCACGGGTTATACGATTCCACCAGCTGCGCCACCTGAGCTTGACCAAACTCAACTTCACCGGCAGGTATGCTTCGCCGTTGGTCTCGAGTGCCTGGTCGTAAAAGCGTTTCGCGAGGTGAAAATCTTGGTCGATCCCGATGCCATTCTCGTGCATCCATCCTAGGTTCCACATGGCCTGGGCAGATTGCATCGTCTCCGCTGCAGCTTGGTAGCACGAGGCGGCGTTCTCTGGCGATATTGTCGAGCCTAGGCCGTGTAAGTAGTAGTCTCCCATCTTGACGAGTGAGTCGATATTATTTTGTTTTGCAGACCTGGTCCAATGGACCAGAGCAAGCGCGGCATCGCCGACAGTATTGCTGGCGGTGCTAGCAGTCGATGACAGCCAGTGAAGTGGACTCCACCGCGGCTTTGTCTGGGTCTGGTCCAGGATCCAAGCGACATTTGCTTGGGCGTTCTCACTGCCTTGCTCAGCCGCCATGAGGTATGGAATTAAAGCCTTTGAAGGTTCGCCTTGCTCGTAGGCATCAGCAGCCTCGCTCAGCGACGACCAAATGGCCTCAGCTTTTTCCACTACGATCTTGTAGTATACAGCTGCACTGCCGCACGAGCGGTCACGTCCTATCGCCTTCTCGTTCATCTCAGCCAGGTAGTAAAAGGCTTCGATGTGGCTGTGTCGAGCCGCAAGCTCAAAGTACCTGGTAGCTACAGTAATGTCGCCTTGATCCAGGAAGAGCATGCCGAGATTGGTCTGCGCGACTGCGAGGTCCTGGTCTGCTGCTGCAGCAAAATATTCGGCAGCCTTCACCACGTTGCGCTCAACGCCGTAGCCATTGAGATAGATCAGGCCCAAGCCATACTGTGAAAGAGCATCTCCTGTGGTAAGACCTCGCATGAACCAGATCCTGGCCTTGTCAAAGCTTTGCCCGGTGCCTTCCCCCCGCAGAAACATACGTCCCAGGTATCCAGCCGCCTTCGCCGCCAGCTTTTCAGTGCCCGCAGGCGTATCTTTGCGAGCTCTGCCACCGGGCGGCCAGTGCTCTCTTGCGATGCTGAGAAAGTACGACTTGGCAGTCGCGAAGTCTCGCTTGAGTCCTCTGGCCCCATCGTAATGCAGGCGAGCGAGACCGAAAGTCGCCTTCAGGTCGCCCTTGGATGACTGTAGATGCAAATACTCCAGGACATCATTCACGTCTGCATAGGCGTCGCTGGTGACTCCTCCTTGCTTTGCGTTTTGTCCGGCAGAGGCCACACTTGCTCCCTCTCCGAAGACACCTCCCTCTTCGTCCGCAATGCGATAGGCATCTCTGACTAGACTGTGGCCGCCAGGCGGACCGGATCGATAGTATAGAATGGCCTTATCCGCGACATGCTTATACCAAGCGACAGCCTCATCGCATTTCTTGGGAGTTGCGATGCCCGCCAGATGTCTGTAACCCAGCGTCATCTGCGACCGTGTGTTGCCCTGGTCGGCTGCGAATGTGTGGTACAACAAGCTCTTTGCTTGGTCGGCCGGGACTGAGGGCGCAAGTCCGGTCGCGTACAGGAATGCCAGCATGTGCTGAGCAGTGCTGTTCCCATCGATATCTGCCAGCTGCTTATACCTGATGAAGGCTTCGTCGTAGTTGATCGGGTGGGAATAGTTGCCATGGAAGTTGATCTCGGCGAGGAGGAACAGCGCATCAGGATCGGCTTGACTGGCGGCGGTGTGCAACAGTTTGACTGCTTTCGACAGCGGATAGCCCAGTTTGGCCGTCGGTGCGTTCGATGTGGCAAAAAGCTGTGATTGACCGGGCGCGTTCATGAACAACAGAACGAATGCCTCTTTGGCATAGTAAACTGCCGACCCAATGATGCCCTTTGGCTTCTTGACCAGTTGTGCAAGCTTCGACGCAGCCGGCGCTTTAACCCTGCGCAGCAACGACAGCGCCTCTGCCACCTCGGCCCTAAGCTCATGATGCACCGGCACCTGTTCGTGGGCGTCGTCTGTCTTGGCCGTCGGTTCTGTCCCGGGTGCTGATTCTGACGGGACGCGAGTCCGTGAAAGAAATGTTCCATCCTCGACGCCGTACGCTTCTGCTTCTGCGCGCGCAACGGCAGAGGCGAGCAGTATACATGCCACTGCACATGGCGTTAGCTGATGCAAGCCGACTTGCCAAAAGCGATGCACATCGTACGGAGAAGGACTGGCACAAAGGTTCGTCTCATCGTTCGGTGTGATGGTCATGCAGCGCCTGTCAAAGGCCTGCAGAAGATCCTCATCTCACGTTCTGAGAGCACATGCAAAGTGCCAGATGACGCGGGCAGCCATCTGCAATGTTGACAAGTAGCTCCATCTCAACCAGTCAGGGGATAGATACGGTTAGGCGACCTGACTAACCAAAAATATCCAATGGGCTGGCCATGCCAATAGACCGGCCACTTTTCTTGGCACAACAACTTGCACAAGAAATTATTGATTTTCAAAGCTATCAACCGTACAATACTAAAATATTATACTCTTATCGGATTCAGAAGGCATTTTTCTATTGTTTTAATATATTTAGACATTGTGTTAAGTTTTGCTACAGTTGATATATTGATGCTAAGTTAGGAGTACCTATTCTTTTGAACTACTACACGGTACTATCTTTAACACATTATATACTAGGCACTTCTTATTGTAATCGTAGTTCTACCTCTTATAGACACAATCCTTAGACCTTGGCATTAGTGCTTTATGTCTGTTGAACTGTTGCAATGTTAGAGTTTGTTATAGAATCACTATTGTAGAGCCCTTGCAGAGGCACGGAGCTGCTCTAAGGGCGTAACTGCAAACTAGAGGACGGCCTACCGCTAAGGACGGCCTGCTGCTAAGGGCGGCTTAAGCTGCCCTTACGTATACATAAAAGGAGCATAGGCAAGACAGTTAGAGGGATACTATTAGGGGTTTAAGAATCTTGGTTTAGAAACTTGAAGCCGGGTATCTATATAAAGGAACTAATAGGCAGTTCCTTTGTCGTCTGCTGCTGTACAATTTGTACCTACGAAGCAAGCCAGCAATTTCCCTCTGTATAGGGGTGTAGGAATTCCCCCCCTTGTACTGAGGTGTAGAGATTTCCCTCTATACAGGGTACAGGGGGAAAAGGGGCGCCAACTCGGCCGGGCCAAGTCGTACTAGCGCTGCTAAGTCGCACTCCTTAGGGCGACGGCCGGCTTAGGTCCAGGACCTAGTAGGACAGCGTCCCCTAACAATACCCCCCTCCTCCTTCGTAGTAGTCTCTTTATATAGGCTTAGCTTTCCTATGTCGCATTCTAGCAGTTTCCTATTGTCGTCCGGTTACTGTTATGCAATTAAGCCGTCTAATAACAATAGCCTTACTTGCTATCGCTTTACATAGCAAACAGCTAGCCGTATGTTAGGTCTATCGTCCTCGTTGTCCGGCTTTTACGCTATCTGTCTATCCTTATCTTACTATACTATCCAACTTCGCAGCATCTAACTCGTACAGCTATAGCAGCGGCTGTGTGTCTGGCGCTGGCCTAGTCGTCGTCCTATATAGAACCGTACTAGGTAACTGTTGATACGGATGTAGATGTGGACAGCTGGCAGCTAGGCTTGGCAGGGCCAGGCTTGGCGCACACTTAAATACCTCTACCTCCGCTTGTACGTAGATTCTTCCCTCTCTAGCCTTGGATATAGTTATTAAAGACAGGTATTGACCTAGAGTCTACCTTAATCGGATTATTATATCCAAGGCTTAAACCTAACACCTAACCTGCACTACGCGAAAGAGCCCGTTGAATTACATCCGGGTACTCGATTAACGTACATGCAACTAACCCAGAGTGTGTACTGTATACGTACGAAGGAGGCCGTCAAATTATATCCGGTTACTTAATCGTGCATGTGTATACTACTCTACCCCTCCCCCAATCGAGAAGAAGAGAGAGTTTTAGGGAAGAGAAGTGCCCCTATCGAGAAAAAGAGTTTTGAAGAGAGAGGTCCATTACAGAGGACATTGGGAAGAAGAGTTTTAGGGAAGAGAGGTGCCCCTATCGAGAAGAAGAGAGAGTTTTGAAGAAGAGCAAGAGAGGGACAAGAGCGACGAGAAGGACGATGTAGGAGCGACGAGGACGAGGAGCGAGAGCGACGACGACGGAGCGACGACAACGAGAGCGCACCTAGCAGGACCTAGAGCGACGACATTCGTTTTTTTCAGGTCTTTGACAGACTATTCTATTTGGACAAGGCCAATTAGGACATTCAGCAATCGAGACGTATAGCAATTAGTACAGCAACAAGACAAGGTACAGTACGGCTACAAGCGACACCTACCTATTAAGACGTTCAGCAGTCGGGGTACGAAGCAAAGCACGAGCACCTAGGCACGAGCAGACAGGCACAGCAGCTGCAGACAACAGGCAGCTACAGACGACACGGAGCTGCTGTAGACAGCACAGGCAAAGCAGAGGCAGAGCACAAGGCACAGCTGCAGACAACATAGGCACTGCATGTTTAGAAAGCTACTATATGTTCAGAAAGACACTGCATATTCAGAAAGGCTGCTGTAGGCAGACACAGCAGATGCAGGCAACATAGGGCTGCTGTACAGAGCACCTAGGCAGGCATATGTTCAGAAGCACTGCTGCAGGCAGGCAGGCACAGGCAAAGCACAGGCAAAGCGACAGCTCGAGAAGCGACGGCTCGAGAAGCGACCGTCGAGAAGCGAGCGACCGTCGAGAAGCGAGCGACCGTCGAGAAGCGAGCGACTGTCGAGAAGCGAGCGACCGTCGAGAAGCGAGCAACCGTCTGAGAAGCGAGCGACCGTCGAGAAGCGACATACGTAGGCTGCGACCTCTGCGACCTCCGCGACCTCCGCAACCTCCGCGACCTCTGAGACCTCTGCAGCCTACCGAGAAGCAACAGCTCGAGAAGCGACGGCTTGAGAAGCGACGGCTTAAGAAGCGACACGTGTTTGCAAGGCAACCTCTGCGAGCTCCGCAGCCTCTGAGAATTCTGCAGCCTTGGCAAGGCACTAAACAAGGCACCAATCGAGGCCGAAAGCGACGGCAAAACGCACGAGATTGAAGCTCAAAAAGGCACGAGATTGAGGCTTAAAAAGGCACGAGATTAAGGCTCAAAAAGGCACGAGATTGAGGCTCAAAAAAGGCACGAGATTGAGGCTCAAAACGCACGGAAATTGAAGCTCAAAAGCGACCTGTTTTGGAGCGACCTGATTGGCCAAAAGCGATGGCAAAAGGCTCAGAAATTGGAGCTTGAAAAGCGACCTCTGCAAATGAATTTGCGACCTGGATTGGTGCGACCTGATTAGCTGATTGCAATTAATAGATTAATTGCGATTGAGGGCAATCGCTGGTTAGGGAGGGCGGTAGTAATACGGATGTAGATGTGGACAGCTGGCAGCTAGGCTTGGCAGGGCCAGGCTTGGCGCACACTTAAATACCTCCACCTCCGCTTGTACGTAGATTCTTCCCTCTCTAGCCTTGGATATAGTTATTAAAGACGGGTATTGACCTAGAGTCTACCTTAGTCGGATTAACTGTAATAGGCTTAAGAATCTTAGTTTAGAAACTTAAAGCTAGGTATCTATATAAAGGAACTAATAGGCAGTTCCTTCGTCGTCCGCTACTGTACATTTTGTACCTACGAAGCAAGCTAGCAATTTCCCTCTGTATAGGGTGCAGAGATTTCCCTCTGTATAGGGGTGCAGAGATTTCCCTCTATATAGGGGTGTAGAAATTTCCCTCTGTATAGGGTGTAGGGGGAGGGGGTGCTGACTCGGCCAGGCCGGGTTAGGGCTTGGTCTAGCTGGGTCTTACTAGCGCAGCTAAGCCGTACTCCTTAGGACGACGGCCGGTCCAGGTCTAAGACCTAGCAGGATAGCGTCCCCTAACAATACCCTCCTCCCCCTCCTCGACGCTGCTACATCTCTAAGCCTGTTAGTAGGGGTTAAACACCCTATCTCTCCCTTAGTATGCTGTAGTGCCTAGAAGCACTCCTTAAACATATGCTTAGCAAACACAAGTAGCACAGTATTGCTAGCTATAGTTATAGCCTCTCCTCTAGTATAACAGTTGTATATGTACCGTTGGGCAATCTCTATATCTATAGGTTCTCCCGAATAGTAAATAGACAGTCGCTGTCTAAATAAAGCTTATATAGCCTATATGTTTCTATAATGTTTTCTAGTAGGAGGTAGCTAACCTAGGTAGGATGTCGGCAATGCTCTAGTCGATTGTCTTAGACAGTTGCAGGGCTGGACTGTAGGTTAGTAGTAGGGAATCTGGGAGCCTCCCTTAATAGGGCCCTAGCCCTGTATAGGTAAGCCGTCTAGTCTTTACCTGTCTATTTACCTAACTCCCGTCCTAATTATTTCTTATCTTATAGGCCTAACTACACTTTCTGTATCTAACTCGTATAGTCTAATAGCGACAGGCTCTAGGCCGGCTATCTTAGCTCTTAGTTAGCAAAGCTTTGTTCTGGATAATGTAGTTAGTATAGGGAATTACTGTCCCCTACCTTAACTCTATTATCTGGACAGAAACCGCTGTCGTCCGATACAGGTATAAGATCTACAATCTTGTCGTTTTCTGGTGCTTCTGTCGCTGTCCAGGGTTATTAAGGACTTAGGTAGATGTTTTAGCCTATCGTCGTCTATAGGGTAAGGTAGTAGGCGTTTACCTAGCAGTCGTCTGTACAGCCTTAGGTAGTCCGGTTCTCTCGTACAGTTCTACCCCTCCCTAAACTATTCCCTATTCCTACTCTTTATATCCTTGGCTCCTAGCAACTGTACTATACCTCTTGTAGGTTCCCTAGTGTCGTCTCCTCCTTCTTGTCCCTAGGAGTAGCTGTCCCTAGTTCCCCTCTATTCCTACCCCTCCTTTGTAGCTTCCTAATGTCCTCTATAGCTGCCTAATGTTCCCTATAGCTGCCTAGTCCTGTCTGCAACTGCCTAATGTCTCTTGCAGCTGCTCCCTATAGCTGCCTAATGTTCCTTATAGCTGCCTAGACCTGTAGCTGCTATCTGTCCTACCCTATATAGTATAGTGTTACTATAACCGGTTTACAGGCTGGTTCTCTTCCTACCTATCTAGTGCTAATATGTCCTAGAGGGCGTTATATAGTTTCTATATAGGCTCTGCCTACCCTGTCTACTTAACTAGGTATTCTAACTCCTTCTGCTTCTTCTAGCTCTTAAGGATTTCTTCTACCTTATACTCTTCCTAGCCCTTAGTAATTATTGCTAGGGGGCGTGCGTTGTCCGTCGTCTAATATAGGAGGGGGTCTGTATATACTAGCTGTACGAGGTCTATATAAAAAACCGGATAGATCAATAGGGTAGTGTTAAGTCGTATAGCGTATGTCCCTACTAGCCGGACTACTGTAAACTTCCAGTTCTTCTAGTCTAGTTTCTTACTTAGCCGGTCTGTACGAATGTTGCGTTAGTTTAGCTATACCTTATCCCCTGCCTCGTACCTTAGTGCAGCCTGCTGTCCCTTATTAGTCTGTTCTTCTGCACTCTGTTAGGCTATAGCAAGGCTCGCTTTTGCCTATTAATAGGCGTTCGAGATTGTCTATACGATAGCTTCCCCTTACTAAATCGGAGAGCGTATAGTGTTAGGGGGCGCTGCCCAGCCTAGGTCCTGGATCCGACCTAAGCCAACCGTCGCCCTAAGGACTGCGACTTAGCGGCGCTAGCATAACCCCACTATCCGTACAGAACCACCGACAGGACCCTACTCCCGTACAGAGGACGAGTCCTATAGTCCTATACAAAGGGGAACTACCGCCCCTCTAAATAGAGGGAAACCTCTATACTACTATACAGAGGAGGGAACTCCCGATCCTCTGTATAGAGGGTGAACCTTGCATCCCTATATAGAAGGAAATTGCTAGCTTAGCTTCGTAGGTACAAATTGTACAGCAGCAGACGACAAAGGAACTGCCTATTAGTTCCTTTATATAGATACCCGGCCTTAAGTTTCTAAACTAAGATTCCTAAGCCCCTTATATTAGGAACTAATCTTACTGTCGGTAACTGCAGTAATAAAACAAAGATAGACAGCGACATCCCTATAGAAACTACGGCTATAGAGGGACATATGCACTGCGCGTACGAGGAGCTGCTGGAACACAAGAGGCAGCTCGATCAGCAAGTAAACCACTAGGCTGCGATAGTTTCCTAACGGGAACAGGAGCTACAACAGCTTAGGGCGTCTAATCGCGATCCGACCCCTACGACGACGACGACGAACACGATAGCCTACACCCTGACCCTAAGAGCAAACTCCCCGACGTCTCTACGTACGATAGCGAGGCTCCGGCCGAGTACCCCTCCTAGGCTGCCTAGATGCGCTCCAAGCTCCTAGTCGACTTAGGAGCATACCCGACCGAGCTAGACAAGGTAGTTTACCTCTTTAG
Source organism: Pseudocercospora ulei (assembly GCA_016165855.1). Classification (NCBI taxonomy): domain Eukaryota; kingdom Fungi; phylum Ascomycota; class Dothideomycetes; order Mycosphaerellales; family Mycosphaerellaceae; genus Pseudocercospora; species Pseudocercospora ulei. Next base: position 4,766,540 of record JACWNB010000003.1, read on the forward strand.
GAGGTTAAAGGGCAGGGCGGCAGCACGAATTCTGCCGTACTACGAGACGGCTATTGCCAACCCGGCAATAGCTACGACGATAATGCTCTAGGCAGCTCTAGACAAGAGCTACAAGGACCCAGACTGCGAGAGCCGGGCACTCCTACGGGTCAATACGATAAAGCAAGGACGCAAGACCGTACGAGAGTTCCTTACGGAATTTGACTAGACGTTGGCAGAAGCAGGAGGTCTCTAATAGGAGGACAGGATAAAAATTACCTCTTTAGAGGTAGGCCTGTCTAAAGAGATTATAACAGGGCTAGTAGGCGTAATGCGACCAGCTACGTACAAGGAATTCTGCGATCTCCTTAGGATAGTCGACGATTAGCAGTGCAGGCTTAGGCAGATAAACCGCGCTTAAGAGATAAGACAACCCCTCTAGCAGCAGACAGACGCTATAGACTAGGAACCAACGACGACGAGGGTGGCGGCAGCCGTTACCGTACGGCCAAGGGCCGCTACTAAGAGGGCGCAATAGGTAGACATAGCTACCCTTAACAAGAGACGAGCAGAAGGGAGCTGCTACCGGTATAGTAAGATAGGCTACACTGTACAGAATTGCGGGCTTTTGCTAGCAGAGAGACCCAGGGGACGGCCGACCACTGCAAGGGTAGCAACTGCGGCGCCCTAACGAGAAGATTAAGGGTCCTACTTGGACGACGACGAGTCGGGAAAAGAGTAGCCTCTAAGCGAAGGCTCTGCTAGAGGCGTATACGAGATAGATTGCTAAATTAAAGCACTACTTCGCCATCTTTTAAGAGCAACTACATAACGACGACGCCGTTTATCGTACGGCCAACGTTGAACGGGTCTGCAACAGCGCGGACATTGATTAACACAGGATGTTTAGTGTACGGAGTAATTAGCGAAGACTTCGTACAGAGACACTGGATTAAGACGACCCCTACTGTACCTGTACGCATATTGGGCATTACTGGGCGAGGACCGGACATTACCTATATAGTGAAAGTAACGATAGAGGTACAGAGACACTACGAGCAGGACTTATACCTCTATGTTGTACAGGACAAGCTAGGGTATAACCTAATACTAGGGAAGCTATAGATAGAGCGCTAGAGGGGCAAGCTGGACATAGGACGAGGACGGCTGTACCTGGCAGCGACGAAGCAGAGGCTCTGAGACTAAGGGAAGGCTCTGCAGAGTAACAATGCCAAGGCCGAAATCAAGACGGCAACAGCGGACATTTAGAAGGCATTGGCACCTAAGAAAGTAACGGACCCCTATACGAAGCTCCCAAAGGAATACGCAGGATACCTGGATCTCTTCGAGCCGAAGTCGGCCTTAAAACTGCTGCTACACTAAGGAGAAGGAATTGACTACGACATCTAGCTAGAGCCCCGTCCAGATAGGAGTCTGCTGGAGGTACTGTACGGACCGCTGTACGGAATGTCCTCTAGGGAACTCCTAGTGCTCTGCAAGACCCTGGACGATCTGCTTGCTAAAGGTTTCATTTAGGCAAGTACGTTGTCTGCGGGAGCCCTAGTACTGTTTGTCTATAAGGAGGGAAAGGCCGGCTTGCGTTTCTGCGTAGACTACAGAGACATTAACGCGATTACTAAGAAGGACCGGTACCCCCTACCCCTTATTAAGGAGACTCTCGGACAGATTAGCAAGGCAAAGTAGTTTACTAAGCTTAATGTAGTCTTAGCCTTCTCCAAGATACCGATTAAGGAAGGCTGTAAATAGATAACTGCCTTCTGTATAGGAGATAGTCTCTTTAAGTAGCTAGTTACCTCCTTTAGCCTTGCCAACGCACTAGCAACCTTCGAAAGGTACATTAACAAGTCCTTCTAAGGGTTACTAGACGACATCTGCTCGGCATACCTCGATAACACCCTGGTTTTTACAGACGGCACCTATGCAGATCACGTACAGGACGTTAAGAAGGTACTAGACTAACTGCAGCAGGCTGGCTTGTACCTCGACATCGACAAATGTAAATTCGGTGTCTAGCATACAAAATACCTAGGTTTTATTATTAAGGCAGGGAAAGGCATTAGTATAGATAGGAAGAAGATTAACGCTATTAAGCAATAGAAGCCGCTAAAGAACGTTAAGGGCGTACGGGAATTTCTTAGGTTTGCTAACTTCTACCGCCAGTTTATACAGAGCTACTTAGAGATTGTACGCCCCCTAGTTAAACTAACATACAAGGACAAACATTTTAAATAGACGGACAAATGCGATAGCAGCTTCAAAAACCTAAAGGAACTCTTCACTATAGGACCAAAGCTTGCCGCCTTTTACCCAGAGTGTATAACGATACTGGAAACCGACTCTTTAGAGTACTGCATTAGAGGTATCCTGTTACAGGTAGGCTCGGACAGACTCCTGCACCTATACGCGTATTTCTCTAAGAAGAACTTCCTAGCTAAGTGCAACTACCCTATCTACGACAAGGAGTTGCTAGCAGTCGTACGGTGTTGCGAAGTATAGGATAGAGAACTCCGCTCGGTGCCCGAGTTCCTCGCCCTAACGGACTACAAGAACCTAGAGTACTATACGCAGCCCCAGAAGCTGTCTAAGAGGCACGTACGATAGGCAATATACCTAAGCCGGTTTAACATAAGACTCTAGTACTGCAAGGGTAAGGACAACAGCAGGGCCGATGCGCTATCTAGACAGGACCAGGACATGCTAACGACGTACGAGGACGACTGCTTAAAGTTACGAACATTCTAGATGTTTAAGGAGGAGCTAGGCAAGGAGACTATCCGCCTAGCGGCGACGCACCTATAGGAACCCCAACTGCAAGTATAGGAGGAGGCAGTAGAGAAGGACGAGGTATACCGAGGGGCCTGTACAGCGATCTAAGGAGGACAGCGGAAGCTCCCAGCAGAGCTCTATCTTAAGGTGTCGGCAGCAGAGTGCTCAGTAGACGAGGAGAACAACCTAAAGTTTAGGAATCGGATTTAGGTTCTAACTAACGAAAAGCTCTATACGAGCTTAATACAACGGGTACATAATTCTATAGCTACTAGTTACCTAGGGCGCAAGGAAACGTACAGCATTGTCGCCCGGGACTACTACTGGCCGGCAATAGCGAAGGACATCTGCAGGTTTGTACAGAACTGCAATGTATACGGACGGACGAAGCCCTAGCGCGAGCTAAAGCATAGGTTGCTGAAACCCCTACTAATCTAGATAGTAACTAGTAGATAGTAGATAGTAGACGGTAGACGGTAGTAGATAGTAGTAGACGATAGACGGGGTAGGGAGAGAAGGCAGGCAGGGAATAGAAAGGAAAAGGGGGAGGGAAAGAGAAGGGAGAGGCTTAAGGTAACTGCCTACTATAAGAGGGAATAGCAAGCAGGGCAGCTGCTACAAACGGGTAAAATAGCAAGAGGCAACCGCGACCTAGTAGGCGACGAGCGACGACGACTTGGACGGCTAGACAAAATAGGAAGTCGCAACCTGCTAAGGGAACAGCAGGAGCTAAGTGTGTTCGGCACGCTGCTGTACGAAAAGGGGCACTACGAGAAGGGAAGGGGGGGGATATTGTTAGGGGGCGCTGCCTAGCCTAGGTCCTAGACCCGACCTAAGCCAACCGTCGCCCTAAGGACTGCGACTTAGCAGCGCCAGCATAACCCTACCCTCTGTACGGAACTACTAACAGGACCCTACTTCTGTACGGAGGAAGAGTCCTATAGTCCTGCACAAAGAGGAACTACCGCTCCTCTAAATAGAGGGAAACCTCTATACTACCGTAGAGAGGAGGGAACTCCCGATCCTCTATATAGAGAGTAAACCTTGCATCCCTATACAGAAGGAAATTGCTGGCTTAGCTTCGTAGGTACAAATTGTACAGCAGCAGACGACGAAGGAACTGGCTATTAGTTCCTTTATGTAGATACCCGGCCTTAAGTTTCCGAACCAAGATTCATAAGCTCCTTACATTAGGTTACTATATAGAGGGCATCTTGTTACAGATAGGCCGAGACGGCCTCCTGTACCTATACGCGTACTCCTCGAAGAAGAACTCCCCAGCCAAATGCACCTACCCTATCTACAACAAAGAATTGCTAGCAGTCGTACAGTGTAGCAAGGCATAGGACAGTAAACTCCGCTCGGTCCCCGAATTCCTTGCCCTAACGGATTACAAGAACCTCGGGACTTTACGCAGCCCTAGAAGCTTTCTAAGAGACATGTACGATAGGCGATATATCTAAGCCGCTTTAATATAAGACTCTAGTACTGTAAAGGCAAGGACAATAGTAGGGCCGACGCGCTATCTAGGCAAGATTAGGATATGCCAACGACGTACGACGACGACCGGCTGAAATCCTAGACATTCCAGATATTTAAGGAGGAACTAGACAAAGACACTATCCGCCTAGCAGCGATATATATATAGGAACCTTAGCTACAGGCTTGGGAAGAGGCAGTAGAAAAGGACGATGTCTACTAAAAAGCCTCTATAGCGATCCGAGAAGGACAGCAGAAGCTCTCTATAGAGCTTAACCTTAAGGTATCGGCAGCAGAGTACATAGTAGACGAAGAGGACAACCTAAAGTTTAGGAACCGGATTTGGGTTCCTACAAATAAGAAGCTCTATACAAGCTTAATCTAACAGGCGCACGACTTAATAACAACCGGGCACCTAGGGCGCGAGGAGACGTACAGTATTATTGCTAAGGACTACTATTAGCCAGCGATAGCGAAAGACATCTGTAGGTTCGTATAGAATTGCGACGTTTACGGACAAACGAAGCCTTAGCAGGACCTAAAGCACGGCCTGCTAGAGCCCCTACTAATACCGGACCGCCTGTAGCAGGACCTAACAGTAGACTTTATTACAGATCTGCTAGAGAGCGACGGACGGCAGAACATTATAGTAGTAACGGACAAGCTAACGAGGGGGGTAATACTAGAAGAAATGGACTCTATTACTGCCGAAGACACGGCTTAGGCCTTTATACAGACGACGTTTAGCAAACACGGACTGCCTAGGTCGATTGTATCTAACTACAGTACGCAGTTTACAAGCCAACTCTAGGCTAGGGCCTGCTAGTTGCTGGACGTAGAACGCCGCCTCTCGACAGTATAGCACCTACAAACGGACAGCGCGATACAGAGGGCCAGCTTAACGCTAGAGGCGTACCTTAGAGCGTACGTTAACTACGACTAGTCTAACTAGAACTGCCTTCTCCCTATAGTAGAACTAGCTATTAACAGCTATACAGCTAACGCTACAGGACTGTCCCACTTCTTTATAGCCTATAGATACGACTACTCCCCGCTCCTGCCAATCCTAAGTAGCGCTACCCTACGCCCTGTACGATTCCCGATTTAGCAGGAAGAAGCTATCGTATAGACGATTACGAACGCCTACTAATAGGCGAAAGTGAGCCTAGCTATAGCCTAACAGAATGCAGAAGAGCAGGCCAAAAAGGGGCGGCAGGCTGCACTAAGGTATAAGGTAGACGATAAGGATTAGCTAAACTAGTGCAACATTCGTATAGACTAGCTAAATAAGAAACTAGACTAGAGGAACTAGAAGTCTACAGTAGTCTAGCTAGTAGGTGTTACGGCGGCAGAAAGGGGTGGGACTGAGTAATAGGGTGGACCCTTGGAATTTCGGCTCGGCCCTTCCGGGCCGAGCCGGGCCTTAGCACTACTACTACGAAAGCCCACCACTACTACCACTACATAGATTCCTTTCCCTCCTCAGTTCGAGATATAGTTATCAAAAAGGCCGTATTGAATTATATCTGCGTGCCCGGATTATTATATCTCGAACTCACTTACTACACCAACCCTGCGCTGCGCGAAAGGGCCCGTCGAACTATCCGGAAACCCGAATAACGCACGCGCACCAACACAACCAAACCAAACATCAGCACCGTAAGGAAGCAATAGAGGGCTTCTTAACAGTAGAGGGCGGCGTTACAGGCCGCAGCGGAAAGAGAAAGACTGACAGACCAAGAGATAGGCGTACCAGCATCCTCGACGACGGAACGACCAATAAAGGCCTTACAGAAGAAGAGGTCGACAAAGCGAGAAAGGGCATAGAGGGCTGTGCCGAACTGTACTTACGCACGCTGGATAAGATAGGAGAATATCTTACAGAACACAGAGCCGAGAAGGTGTTTAATATTATTACCTTCGTAGAAAAGAAGTTCTATAGGAACATAGAAGAAAACAGACAGTTAAGAGAGGAAGTAGAGACAGTAAGAGCCGAGAAGGAATCGGCCGAGACTATTATAGATGTGCTGGAAAACCAAGCGGCGAACCGACTAGCACAATTAAAAGCGATAAAGGCTTAGCTAGATAAGATAGAAGCAGCGATGTCGTCGGCGCCGCTACTGCATCGAGAAGAACAAGCAGAGACCGCCTTACCGGCGGCCTACAGTTAAGGCGGCACGTTAATAACGTTACTACCGGATCTACTAGCGTTTAGAGGCGGAGATCCTAAGGATTGGGAAGCGTTTAAGAAAAACATAAAGAACAAGATAGATCGAGACTATACCGGAAACAGCGCTGGAGATAGATTGGCGTACCTGGAATCGCGATTGGAAGGTAAAGCTTTTTCGCTAGTAGCGGACCTAGAAGAGGTAACCGCTAAGGAAGCGATTAAAGCGCTAGATCAACGCTTCGGAGACCTATTCCAGGAGAAGACGGCCTGTAAGCAGTTGGACAAGATCAACTAGAACCGGCAGACGTTCGAGGAGTTCTACAGTTTGTTCAGAAAATATGCGATTAGGGCCCGAGTAGCGGAAGATAAGCAGCTCTACCTACTAAGGCAGAAGCTAAACCCTGAACTGGCTGCAGCTATAGCCTCGGTGGAAGATAAAGACCTTAAGAGCTTCGTGCACTAAGCGAGAGTCACTGCGAGAAACCTGAGCGCCTACGCGAAATCACGCGAATCGAACTAGAAGCTGTTAACAACGCAGACGGCGCGGCCCCCTGCGCCTTTCCGACAAACCCCCCAGCAGCTACCTTATCAGTTACAGCGTTCGTCGTTCGTCCCCACCTGTTTCGCGTGCGGAAAACCTGGCTATATCGCTACGAGATGCTAAGCAACGGCCTAGCAGAAGCAGGAGTATCGCGCTATAAAGCAGCCGTAGCCACTAAGAAAGACTATCCAAGCTATCAAACCGACGCCAAACGACACTAACAGCATAGACAGTGGAGTGCTACTGCGAATCCTAGGAAAAGACCAGCTGGAAGGATAGGCCCCCTATCTAGCATAGAAGACAGGGCACTGCACCGGAGCGAATCGACACAAGAAGAAAGCATTAACAGCTGCAGCGATCTGCTCTCGGCAGCCGTAGAAGTGAATACGGAAACGGCGATCATCCTTCCTATTACGATCTACCCTGTTAAGAAGTCGTGTAGACCCCTCTAGCTGAAAGCATTTATTGATACTGGAGCCCTTATCGGAGCGGCGATCCACTACCGACTGGTTCAAAAACTAACGAAGGGATACAGCTACCTAGTGGAACTAGCGTCGCCGATACGGATTTCGGCGTACAACGGACAAGACACAGAGAGTGTTACGCACTACGTGCTATTAAGGACTACACTGGCTGGTCGAACTACGGAAGCAACGTTCCGGATTATAGATCTCGGACGGTTTGACATTATTATAGGGCAGAAATAGATAAAGAACCAGAAAATAGTCATTGACGTAGACGAAGGCACGATAGGGTTCAAAACCCTAGGCAACGGCACCGCCGCCGCCAAACCGACCGCCGCCACTGTAGCCGAATCGAAAGCCGCGGCTGCCAATGTAACCCCGTCCGACCGCCCCAAACCCCTAGTCGCCGTCGGAATAATAAGTTTAGAAGCTATAACGACCCTCGCGAAGTCGCTAGACAATAAGATCTACGCTATCTCCATAAAGGACATCGAAGACTACAGGAAGATAATAGCGGAAGAAGAAGTGGACCCACTAGAGGTGTTGCCAAACGAGCTCTACAGTTACGCTAACGTGTTCTCAAAAGCCGACTCCAACCTCCTGCCGCTCTACCAGCCGGAATACGACAACAAGATCCGACTAAAAGAGGGAGCTACGCTGCCAAGAACCGAGCCCCTAAGACGACTGTCGCTGGCGGAACTAGACTAGGTAGAGGTGTTCGTTCGCGAAAATCTGGCGAAGAAGTTTATTACGCCGAGTTCTGCCGAATATGCGTTACTAATTCTTTTTGTAAGGAAACCAGGGGGTGGTCTGCGACTCTGCGTAGACTATCGAGGCCTTAACGAGGTTACCAAGAGAGACGTATATCCACTGCCGCTAATAGATAAGACTATACAGCGCGTGGCAAAGGCTAAGTAGTTCAGCAAGCTGGACATCTGCCAAGCGTTCTATCGACTAAGAAACGAGGAAGGGCAAACAGAAGACCTTACGACATTCGCTACGCGTATAGGCAATTTCAAGTAGCTGGTAATGCCCTTCGGACTTACTAATGCACCGGCGGTGTAGCAACGCTTTATAAACCACACCTTTATAGACATGCTGGAACGGTTCGTATCTGTCTACTTGGACGACATCCTTATCTACACCGATAGGACGAGAGAGCAGCACACGGACTACATTGAGAAGGTGCTGACCAGGCTCCGCGAGGTCGGATTAAACGCGGACACGAAGAAGAGCGAGTTCTTTTAGACTGAGGTTAAGTATCTCGGCCTTATCGTTAGAAGAGATAGAATTCGGATAGACCCCTTAAAGGTCGCTGCCGTCGCGGAATAGAAACAGCCGAAATCTGGAAACACTACGCAGATCAGAGCGTTTCTCGGATTCTGCAGCTACTATTGAAGGTTTATTAAGGACTTTAGCAAGATAGCAAGACCTATAAACGAAGCGTTAAAGAAAGAGGCCGCCGGCCTATAGAATAAGAAGTGCACGGAGGCCTTTAACTGGCTAAAAGAAGCAGTGGTCTCGGCGCCGGTTCTAGTACACTTCCGGCCGGAAAAGACAATCTACGTAGAAACGGACGCTTCCGACACAGTTACAGCAGGGGTCCTTTCTGAATACGCCGACGACGAAGAGACCCTCCATCTAGTAGCTTTCTTCAGCAAGTCTATAACGGAGGCTGAACAGAACTACGCAATCTACGATAAAGAACTGCTAGCTATTATACAGGCGTTCGAGGAGTGGAAGCCAGAGCTTATAGCTGGAAAGAGCACGGTCCAGGTCCTTACGGACCACCAGTCGCTGACCTACTTTATAAAGACGCAGAAGCTCTTACGACGTTAAGCACGGTAGGCTGCCTACTTATCCAGGTTCGACTTCAAGATCACCTATTGACCCGGAGCTTAAAACGGAAAGGCTAACGCACTAACGAGAAGAGAAGGAAAGACCAGCCGCGCAAAAGAAGATCCGAACATGTTCTAGAAGGTGTTGACAGAGCGGATAGTAGACGCAGAGGTGTTAAAAGAGGTAGGGGTCTGCGCGGTAGAACCGGCCCCTAAGGAAAAGACTCTCTACGAAAAGGTAGAGCAGCTTAACTAGCAACAGAAACTCGGCAGAACCGGTTCAGGGAGGCTAATAGTTCCAGAAGAACTGGTTACAGAGGTCATCCAATTGGTCCATAGCTCTAAGGACGTAAGCTACGCAGGTTCAAAGAAAACGATAGAAGCTATAAGGACGACATACTAGTTTCCGCAAATCTACGAGCGGATCTACCGGTTTATCGGCAACTGCTACGCGTGCCGGGCCGCGAAGCCACGTTACGGTCTTCCGGCCGGTCTGCTAAAGCCACTTCCGATCCCTAAGAAACCGTAGCAACACATTACGATAGACTTAGTGACCGGCCTGCCAGACTCCGATAGATATAACGCTACGCTAAACGTAGTGGACCGACTAAGCAAGGAACGCCACTTTATCCCCTGCCGAGCGAGAAATAAAGGAACCACTATAGAAGAAACAGCGAGAATGCTAATTAAGCACGTATAGAAACACTACGGTCTGCCTGACACTATCACTACGAATAGGGGCCCTTAATTCACCGCCGACGTATAGAGAGCCATCAAATAAGCTCTCGGAATTAGTGGAAAGCTTAGCACAGCAGCTTACCCTTAGACTAATAGTTGGTCCGAGGTGGCTAATTGCGAGATAGAGCGATATCTGCGAACCTTCTGCGGCCATTATCAACAAAAGTGGGTTGAGGTGTTGCCAATAGCTGAATTCTGCGCCAACTCAGCACGATCAGAAGCAACGTCGCTGGCGCCGTTCGAAATAACACATAGCTATCTTCCGAGAATGAGTTTCCAGCCGCCGAGCAAACCTAGCTCTACAGAACTATCCACCGCCACGTCGTCAAAGAGAGTCGCTGCCGCGGCAGCGGAAGCGCTCCAATCTTAGATAGAAAAAGCGATCAAAGTAGCAAAAGAAGCGATGGAATCGGCTTAGAAGAAGATAGTAACTCGAACTAATAGAAAGCGGTCGCCGATAGAATTTAAGGAAGGTCAAAAGGTCTAGCTTAACACGCGGAACCTAAGGCTAAAAGGGAACGCGAAGCTCAACCTACGCTACGTAGGTTCGTTCAAGATAGTGGAAAAGAGATCGCCGGTAACTCATCGGCTCCAGCTGCCAAAGGCGTTCCGGATCTACGACGTTTTCCATTTAGATCTGCTAAGCCTGGACACTAAGGACAGCCTTCCGGAACAGGGGTTCGCTAAACCCCTGCCAATCGAGATAGACGGTAAGGAAGAAGAGTAGGAGTTAGAAGATATAATACACGTAAAGAAGATAAGGGGGTCCATCAAAGCGAAGATCTCGTAGAAGGGGTAGCCGGAAGACTACGAATAGTATCCGATCGAGAACCTGCGGAATTTGGTAGAGCTGCTGGAAGAATTCTATATGCAGAACCTGTAGAAGCCGAGACCTGAATAGCTCTAAAGCTAATTATTCCGGAAAGAAGAACACTGCGTCCGCTCTATTAGCGCAGAGGCCGAAGAAAACAATCGTAACGGTCGCCTTAGGGAGGTCTTTAACGCGGCCACTACCCACTACCAGTTTGGCAGGCAGCTCGCCGACGCCGTAGCGTGCTAGCGCCGCCGACGCTGCGGTAGGTAAGCGCTTCGGTAGGGAAGAAAAAGAAGAAGAAGAAACGACGCTGCGGACGGATCTATATAGACCTCCAAGGCGACGCACAGACCAGCTAAGCCGCAGCTCAGAAGACCGCAGATCAGATCAGATAGCGTCGATTACATAAACGCTAAGTAAAGGACTTCAGACGCCGACGATGTAAGAAATTGAAGAAGCGATAAAGAGAACGTTGTTTTTGATAGAAGACGGAAGAGGTAACATTAGTGTTAGAGGGGATTTTCGAGAAGGAGACGACGAATTAAAAAAAAAAAATTAAAGATTTTTGGATAGATAGGGTAACTAAGCGGTCGAGGGCGACCGCTAGTAAGGGAGGGGGGTAGTGTTACGGCGGCAGAAAGGGGTGGGACTAAGTAATAGGGTGGACCCTTGGAATTTCGGCTCGGCCTAGAAGGGCCGAGCCGGGCCTTAGCACTACCACTACGAAAGCCCACTACTACCACCACTACATAGATTCCTTTCCCTCCTCAGTTCGAGATATAGTTATCAAAAAGGCCGTATTGAATCATATCTCCGTGCCCGGATTAGTAGGGACATATACTATACGACTTAAAACTCCCCTAGGGATCTACCTAGTTTTCTATATAGATCTCGTACAGCTAGTACATACAGACCCTCTCCTACATTAGACGACAGACGACGTACGCCCCCTAGCTATTATTACTAAGGACTAGGAGGAGTATAAGGTAGAAAAAATCCTTAAGAGCTAGAGGAAACGGAAGAGGGTAGAATACCTAGTTAAGTAGACAGGATAGGCAGAGCCTATATAGGAACTGTATAAGGCTCTCTAGGACATACTAGAAATAGACAAGTAGGAGGAGAAACACTATGTTAACTAGTTACAGTAGCACTGTACTGTATACAGTAGGACAGATAGCAGCTATAGGTCTAGGCAGCTGCAGAGGACGGTAGACAGCTATAGGAAATAGCTGCAAGAGACGTAGGGCAGCTATAGAGGACATAGGGAAGCTGCAAAGGGGGGTAGGAATAGGGGGCAACTAGGGACATCCCTCCCTAGGGATATAAAAGAGGAGACGAGACTAGGGAACCTACAAGAAGTATAGTACAGGTACAGTAAGTAGGGAGGGGTAGAAGAATAGGAATAGAGATAGTTTAGGGGGGGGGAGGGGTAGGACCGTACGAGATAACTAGGCTGCCTAAGGCTGTACAGACGACCGCTAGGTAAACGCCGACCACCTTACCCCTATCGACAACGATAGGCCCGGACACCTACCTAAGTCCTTAAGAACCCTAGACAGCGACCAAGGCACTAGAATAAAGCTTCCCCTAGTAGGAGCTAAGACGATTAGCCAGATAGCCTACTGCTGCTAGAGTGTACAGGTTAGGTACGGAAAGCACAGCTAGAGCAATAGACTAGGAGATAGTCGGACGAGGAATAGAAGGTAGGTAAATAGACAGACAAGGACCGGATAGCTTACCTATATATAGCAGGAGCTCTACTAAGGCGCAGATACGGAGTTCCTACTACCAACCTATAGTCTAGGCCTACAACTGCGTAGGACGGTTAACTAGAAGAGACCGAGCGCTTTCTGCACCTTTATAACTACTTGCAGGTCCTCCTCTGCCTTAGTTTTAGGATCCTAATAGACAAGCCTAGAGGTATAGCAGCATTAAAAAAAGGGGGAGACCTAGGACGTAGGGTAACTGCAGGCTGTAGGAGGTAATAGCAAACAGGGCAACTGCTACCAGAGGCTTTAGTAACCTACAAGGCGGGGGCATCTAGCAGGCATTGCTAGAGGGCAAGTGCCTAGACGACGGACGACTTTATAGACAACTAGACGAGTATAGGAAAACGCTAATTGCAAAGGAAACGCTGCGAGCGAGCGTACGATACGACGACGTATAGGGACGAGACTACGAGGAGGGAGGGGGGTAATATTAGAGGACGCCGCCCTACTAGGTCCTGTACCTAAACTGGCTGTCGTCCTAAGGATTGCGACTTAGCGGCGCTAGCACGACCCTACCCTCTGTTTAGAGGCACTAGCACGACCCTACCCTCTGTACAGAGGCACTAGCACGACCCTACCCTCTGTACAGAGGAAAATTCTACAATCCTATATAGAGGGAAAACTCTGCTCTCCTGCCTAAAGAGAAATCCCTACACCTACTATATAGAGGGAAATTTCTACACCCTTATACAGAGGGAAATTGCTGGCTTGGCTTTATAGGTACAAATTGTATAGCAGTGGACAACGAAGGAACTGCCTATTAGTTCCTTTATATAGATACCTAGCTTTAAGTTTCTAAACTAAGATTCTCGAACCCCTTACAATATACGACAACAAACAACTAAAGTTACGAACATTCTAGATATTTAAGGAGGAACTAGGCGAGGACGCTACCCGCCTAGCAGCGACACATATATAGGAACCCTAGCTATAGGCGTAGGAAGAGGCAGTAGAAAGGGATAACGTCTACTAAGGTACCTATACAGCGATCTAAGGAGGACAGCAGAAGCTCCCTACAGAGCTCTACCTTAAGGTGTTAGCAGCAGAGTGCACAGTAGACAAGGAGAACAACCTAAAGTTCAGGAATCGGATTTAGGTCCTAGCAGACAAAAAGCTCTATATAAGCTTAATATAACAGGCGTAGGACTTAATAGCAACCGGATACCTAGAGCGCAAGGAGACGTACAGTATCGTCGCTAGATATTCCAGCAGCAGAAAGGGGAGGGACAAAGTAATAGGGTAGACCCTTAGAATTTCGGCTCGGCCCCTCTTAGACCGAGCCGGGCCTTAGCGTACCAACTCCTAAAGCCCTTACCTACTACTATATAGATTCCATTCCCTCCTTAGTTCGAGATATAGTTATTAAAATAGCTGAATTAAATTACATCTGCGTGCTCGGATTATTATATCTTGAACTTATTTACTACACTAACCCTGCGCTATACGAAAGGGACTATTAGACTATCCGTCTACCTAGATAACGCACGTGCATAAACCGAACCAAACACATTAGCACTGTAAGGAGACTATAGAAGGCTTCTTAACGGTAGAGGGCGGCGTTACAGGCTACAGCAGAAAGAGAAAGACTAACAGAGCGAGGGATAGGCGTACTAGCATCCTCGACGATAGAACGGCTACTAAGAGCCTTATAGAAGAAGAGACAGATAAAGCGAAGAAGGGGATACCCGGCTACAAGGAGCTGTATGCCTGCACGCGGGATAAAATTAAAGAATATCTAGCAGAACAGGGACCTAGGAAGGTGTTCGACATTATCACCTTTATCGAAAAGAAGTTTTACAAAAATATAGAAGAGAACAGGCAGCTAGGAGAGGAGATAGAATCGGTAATAGCTAAGAAGGAATCGGCGGAAACTATTATTAATATACTAGAAAACCAAACGGCGAGCTAGCTAGCACAACTAAAGACGCTAAAGGCTTAGTTAGTAGACATAGAAGCAGCGATATTGTCGGCGCCGCTGCTACATCGAGAACAACAAGCAGATACTGCCTTACTAGCAGTATACAGTTAAGGTAGCACTTCGATAACGTTATTACCTAATCTACCGGCCTTTAGGAGTAGAGATCCTAAAGACTAGGAGGCATTTAAAAAGAAGATAAAGAATAAGATAAACCGCGATTATGCCGGAAGCAGCGAAGGGGACAGATTAGCCTATTTAGAATCGCGACTAGAAGGCGAAGCGTTCTTACTTGTAGCGGACCTAGAAGAGGTAACCGCCTACAAAGCGATCAAAGCTCTAGACTAGCGTTTCGGAGACCCCTTCCGAAAGAAGACAGTCTGTAAACAGTTAGACAAGATTAACTAGCACCAGCTAACGATTAAAGAATTCTACGGCCTATTTAGAAAATATACTATAAGAGCTAAAGTGTCCGAAGACGAGCAGCTCTACTTACTAAGGCAGAAGTTGAACTCTAAGCTGGCTGGAGCTATAGCTTCGGTAGAAGACGAACGCCTAAGGGCTTCGTGCACTAAGCGAGAGTTACTGCCAGGAAACTAAATAGATATAGAAAATTGGCGACGCGCGAATAAATTTAGAAATTATCGTTAGCGCAGATAACACAACCCCGGCTCCTTTCCGACGGGGCCCTTAGCAGCCATCCTATTCGCTGCGCTCGTCGTTCGTCCCTATATGCTACACCTATAGAAAGCCTAGCTATATTGCTACTAGATGCCAAGCGACAGCTTAACAAAAGCAGGAGTATCGTACTACGAAGCCACTGCTACTAAAGAAGACTATCCAAGCTATAGAGCCGGCACCAAACGACACCGACAGCGTAGATAGTAGAGTGCTACTAAGGATCTTAGGAAAAGACTAGCTAGACGGATAGGCCCTCTATCCAGTATAGACAATAGGGCACTGCTACAGACTACACTGCCGGAAGAAGGAAGCATTAACAGCTGTAGCGATCCGCTCTTAGCAGCAGTAGAAGTAAACACAGAGACCGCTATTATTCTTCTAATTACTGTCTACCCCCTTGACAGCTCGCACCGACTACTTCGATTAAAGGCTTGTATCGATATAGGAGCCCTTATCGGAGCGGCAGTCCACTATCGACTAGTTTAGAAACTAACGAAAGGATATAGCTATCTAGTGGAACTAGCGTCGCCGACGCGGGTTTCAGCTTATAATAGACAAGGCACGGAGAGCGTCACTTATTATATGCTATTAAAGACCACCTTAGCTAGTCGAACTACGGAAGCGACGTTCCGAATTATAGATATCGGACGGTTTGACATTATTATAGGGCAGAAAGAGATAAAGAACTAGAAAGCCGTAATTGACGTAGGTAAAGGCACGCTCGGATTTAAAACCTAGCAGAGCGGAGCCGCTACTGACGAATCGGTCGTCGCTGCTGCAAAATCGAACGTTACTGCCGTTAACGCGGCTCCGACCAGCCGTCCCGATCCCCCAGATACCGTCGGAATAATAAGCTTAGAAGTCCTAATAACCCTCGCGAAGTTGCTAGAAAATAAGATCTACGCTCTCTTAATAAAAGATATCGAGAATTACTAGAAGATAATAGCGGAAGAGGAAGTGGACCTAGTAGAGGTGTTACTAAAAGAACTCTATAGCTACACTAACGTATTCTCGAAAGCTAACTCTAACCTCCTACTGCTCTATCGACTAGAATATAACAACAGGATCTAGTTAAAAGAAGGAGCCGCGCTGCTAAGAACCGAACCCCTAAGACAATTATTGCTAGCCGAGCTGGACTAAGTAGAGGTGTTAGTTCGAAAAAACTTAGCAAAGAAGTTCATTACGCTAAGCTCTGCCGAATATGCGTTACCGATTCTGTTTATACAGAAACCTAGAGGTAGCCTCCGACTGTGCGTAGACTACCAAGGCCTTAATAAGGTTACTAAGAGAGATGTATATCCGTTGCCGCTAATCGATAAGACTACACAGTAAGTAGCTAAAGCTAAGTAGTTTAGCAAGCTAGACATTCGCTAAGCGTTCTACCGACTTAGGAACGAGGAAGGACAGACAGAAGATCTTACGACATTCGCTACGCGTATAGGCAATTTCAAGTAGTTAGTAATGCCTTCTAGACTTACCAACGCGCCGGCGGTGTAGCAGCGTTTTATAAACTATACCTTTATAGACATATTGGAACGGTTCGTGTCTATTTACTTAGACGATATTCTTATCTATACTAATAGAACGAGAGAGCAGCACACAGACCACATCGAGAGAGTGCTAACTAGACTCTGCAAGGTTAGATTAAACGCGGACACGAAGAAGAGCGAGTTCTATTAGACCGAGGTTCAATATCTCGGTCTTATCGTTAGAAGAGAGGGAATTCGGATAGATCCTTTAAAGGTCGCTGCCGTCGCAGAGTAGAAGCAGCCGAAGTCTAGAAACACTACCTAGATTAGAGCTTTTCTCGGATTCTGCAGCGATTATTAGCGATTTATTAAGGACTTTAGCAAGATAGCAAGACCCCTAGATAAGGTATTAAAGAAGGAGGCTGCTAGCCTATAGAACGAGAAGTGCATAGAGGCTTTCAACTAACTAAACAAAGCAGTAGCCTCAGCGCTAGTATTAGCACACTTCTAACCAGAAAAGACAATCTACCTAGAAACGGACGCTTCTAATACAATAACTGCAGGGGTCCTTTCTTAATATAGCGACAACGAGACCCTCTATCTAGTAGCTTTCTTTAGCAAGTCTATAAATAAGGCTAAGCGGAACTACGCTATCTACGATAAAGAGCTATTAGCTATTATTTAGACTTTCGAAGAGTAGAAACTAGAGCTTATAGCTAGAAGGAGCATAGTCCAGGTCCTTACAGACTATTAGTTACTGACCTATTTTATAAAGACGCAGAAGCTATCGCGCCGCCAAGCTCGGTAGGCTGCCTACTTATCTAGGTTCGACTTCAAGATAACCTATCGACCTAGAGCTTAAAATAGAAAGGCTAACACGCTAACGAGGAGAGAGGGAAAGACTAGCCGTACGAAGGAAGATCTGAACATGTTCCAGAAGGTATTAACCAAACGGATAGTACACGCCGAGGTGTTAAAAGAAACAGGAATCTGCGCGATGGAACCGCTAACTAAAGGAGAGACGCTCTACAAGAAGGTAGAACAGCTTAATTAGCAGTAGAAGCTCGGCAAAACAGGTTTAGGGAAGCTAATAGTTCTAGAAGAACTAATTACAGAGGTTATCTAGCTAGTCTATAGTTCTAAGGATGTTAGCTATACTAGCTTAAAGAAGACAATAGAAGCGGTAAGGACGATCTACTAGTTTCTGCAGATCTTCGAGCAGATCCACCAGTTTATCGCCAATTGTTACGCGTGCAGAGCCGCGAAGCCGCGTTACGGCCTTCCGGCCGGTCTACTAAAGCTACTTCTGATCCCTAAGAAACTATAGCAACATATTACGATAGATTTCGTAACTGGCCTGCCGAACTTCGATAGATAAAATACTACCCTTAACGTAGTAGATCGGTTAAGCAAAGAATTATCGCCTGTTAAGCTAAGGAAGAAGGCACTATAGCAGAAGAAACAACAAGGATGCTGATTCAGCATATATAAAAGTACTATAGTCTGCCGGACACTATTACTATAGATAGAGGTCCTTAATTTACTGCTAATGTATAGAAGGCTATTAACCAAGTTCTCGGAATTCACAGAAAGCTTAGCACAGCCGCTTACCCCCAGACCGACAGCCAGTCTAAAGTAGCCAATCGTAAGATAGAAAAATACCTACGAATGTTCTATATTTATTATTAAGGAGAGTAGGCCAAGGTGTTGCCGATAGTCGAATTCTGCGCCAATTCGGCACAGTCCGAGGCCACCTTACTGGCGCTATATAAGATAACTCGCAGCTACCTTCTAAGAATAAGCTTTTAACCGCCTAGCTCTTTGGAATCTTCTACTGTTACTTCGTTAAAGAGAGTCGCCGCCGCTGCGGCAGAGGCGCTCTGATCTTAGATAGAAGAAGCGATCTAGATAGCAAAAGAAGCAATGAAATCAGCTTAGAAGAAGATAGTAACTCGAGCTAATAGAAAGCGGTTGCTAATAGAATTCAAAGAAGGCTAGAAGGTATAGCTTAATACGCAGAACCTAGGGCTAAAAGGCAACGCCAAGCTTAACCCCTGTTACGTAGGCCTGTTTAAGATAGTGGAAAAGAGGTCGCTAGTAACTTATCGGCTCTAGCTACCGAAATCGTTTAGGATCTACAACGTCTTTTATTTGGATCTGCTAAGTTTGGACCCTAAAGACGGTCTTCCAGATTAGGGGTTCACTAAGCCCCTGCCGATCGAGATAGACATTAAAGAAGAAGAGTAGGAGGTAGAAAATATAGTAGATATAAGAAAGATAAGAGGGTCTATTAAGGCAAGGGTCTTATAGAAGGGATAGCCGGAAGACTATAAATAGTATCCGGTCGAGAATCTCCGAAATTCGGCAGAGCTACTAAAGGAGTTTTACACGCAGAATCCGAAGAAGCCAAGGCCTAAGTAGCTTAGAAAATAATAGTTCCAAAAGAAGAAGAAGAAAAACCGCGTCTGCTCTATTAGTGTAGAAGCTAATAGAAACGATCGAGGTAGCGCGTTTGCTTGGGGTCTTCGGCTCCACTACTACCGCCGACCGGCTTCGCTGGTCGGATTATAGCTATAAGGCTAAAGACAGCGCCACCAAGTCGGCGCACTTTGTAACGGTCTTCGCCCTCGCTATTATTAGCTGCCGGACCTGCTAGGTCGGATAATAACAGCGAAGACAAAGCCGACGCTAACAAAGCGGCTTCTTAGTAGCGCTTAAAGCCTTAGTATAGAAGAAAAAGAAGAAGAGATAGCGCGCTACGAGTGGATATATAGACCTCTGCAGCAGCGCACAGGCCAGCCAGGCAGCAGCTTAGATAGCTGCTAGCTTAGATTAGATAGCTGCATTTAGATAAACGCTAAATAAAAGACGTTAGATAGTGACAAAATAAGGAGGATAAAGATAAGGAAAGATGGATGTTTTTAAGATAGAAGAAACGAAGAAGTAACGTCGACTCTAAGAAGGGTTTTATGCAGAAAGAACCGCGAATTAGATAGAAGAAGAAGACGCTAAAGCAGAAGAGAATAAAGAAGGTAGTAAATCGAAAAAAAAAGAAGGAAAAGAGGAAGATAAGTAAGCAGTCGAGGCCGACCGCTAGTAAGGGAGGAGGGTAGTGTTGCAGCGGCAGAAAGGGGCAGGACTAAGTAATAGGGTAGACCCTTAGAATTTCGGCTCGGCCCCTGTCGGACTAAGCCGGGACTTAGGGCATTAACCCCTAAAGCCCTTACCTACTACTATATAGATTTCTTTCCCTTCTTAGTTCGAGATATAGTTATTATAACAGCCGTATTGAATTACATCTGCGTGCTCGAATTATTAGGAACTAATAGTAGCTAGCGATAGCGAAGGACATCTGTAGGTTTGTACAGAACTACGATGTCTACAGACGAACGAAGCCCTAGCGTAAACTAAAGTATAGCCTGTTGAAACCCCTAATAATACCAGACCGGCCCTAGCAAGACCTAACTATAGACTTTATTACATACCTCCCTAAGAGCGACAGGTAATAGAATATTATAGTAGTTATATACAAGCTAACGAGGGGGGTAATACTAGAGGGAATGAGCTCTATTATAGCCGAGGACACTGCCTAGGCATTTATATAGACGACGTTTAGCAAGCACGGATTCCCTAGGTTAATCGTGTCTAACTAGGGTATACAGTTTACAAGCTAACTCTAGGTAAGGATATGCCAATTGTTAAACATAGAACGTCGCCTATCGACTGCTTAGCACCTATAGACAGACGGCGCGACAGAGAGGGCCAATTCTATACTAGAAGCATACCTCTAAGCGTACGTTAACTATAACTAAACGAACTGGAACCGCCTCTTCCCTATAGCAGAGCTAGCTATTAACAGTCGTACAGCTAATGCTATAGGGCTGTCCCTCTTCTTTATAGCTTATAGGTACGACCACTCCCTGCTCCTACTAACCCTAAGCAGTGCTACCTTACGCCCTATATATAAGGGGCTTAGGAATCTTGGTTCAGAAACTTAAGGCCAGGTATCTATATAAAGGAACTAATAGCCAGTTCCTTCGTCGTCTGCTGCTGTACAATTTGTACCTACTGATCCGAGCGCGCAGATAAGGTTCAATACGGCTGTTTTGATAACTATATCTCGAACTAAGGAGGGAAAAGAACCTATGTGGTGGTGGCGGTGGGCCTTGATGGAGGGTGGTGTGCCAAGGCCCGGCTCGGCCCGTCCGGGCCGAGCCGAAATCCAGGGTCCACCCTATCAATCTGTCCCACCTCTTTCCACTGCCGCAACACTACCCCCCTCCCTCGCCAGCAGTCGCCCTCGACCGCTTAGTCACTCCATCCATCCGGAAATCTCCACTTTTTTTTTTTTTTTTTTTTTTTTGAAAATCCCCTCCGACGCCGACGTCGCGTCTTCCACTTTCCATCTTCCATTACAACCGGCGTCCTTTTCGTCGCTTTTTCCATTTTTTACATCGTCAGCATCTGAAGTCCTTCACTTTACGTTCGTGTGATCCGTTCGCCTGATCCGTGCTATCTGATCGGAACCGTAGGTTATCTGAGCTGCGGTCTGGGCGGTCTGTGCGTTGCCTCGGAGGTCCATATAGATCCGTCCGCAGCTCCGTTTCTTCTTCTTTTCTTTCTCCACCGAAGTCAGCACTCTATCGCAGGGGGGCGGCGGCGCTGGCACGCCACGGCTTGCGCGGCCTGCCGACCGCCACGATCTGCCTGGAGCCATTACGATCGTTTTCATCGGCTTTCGCGCCGGTGGAGCGGACGTGGCATTCTTCCTTTTCTTCCGCATCGGCTTTAGAGCCATTCCGGCTTCGATTTCTTCGGGTTCCGCACGTAAAAGTCCTTTAGCAGCTCCGCCGAATTCCGGAGGTTCTCGATCGGATACTATTTATAGTCTTCCGGCCAACCCTTCTATAAGATTCTTGCTTTGATAGATCCCCTTATCTTCTTTACGTCCATTACGTCTTCCACCTCCCACTCTTCTTCACTATCTTCCATCTTAACCGGCGGGGGTTCAGCGAACCCCTGCTCCGGAAGACTGTCTTCAGGGTCCAAGCTCAGCAGGTCTAAATGGAAAACGTCGTAGATCCGGAACGCCTTTGGCAGCTCGAGTCGATAAGTCACCGGCAACCTCTTTTCTATTATCTTGAACGGACCTACGTAGCGCAGGTTGAGCTTCGCGTTGCCTTTCAGTCTTAGGTTCTTCGTGTTGAGCTATACCTTTTGACCTTCTTCGAATTCTATCGGCGATCGCTTTCTATTAGTTCGAGCCACTATCTTCTTCTGAGACGATTCCATCGCTTCTTTCGCCACTTTGATCGCTTCTTTCATCTGAGATCGCAGTGCTTCTGCCGCCGCGGCGGCCACTCTCTTCGACGACGTAGCGGTGGAAAACTCCGGCGGCTGGTCGTTCGGCAGATAGAAGCTTAACCTCGGAAGATAACCGTAAGTTATCTCGAACGGCGCCAGCGACGTGGCTTCTGACCGTATTAAGTTTGCGCAGAATTCGGCTATCGGCAGCATCTTAACCCACTTTTCTTGGTAGTGTCCGCAGAAGATCCGTAGATATTTTTCCATCTCGCGGTTAGCCACCTCCGACTGACCGTCGGTCTAAGGGTGAGCTGCTGTGCTGAGCTGTCTACGGATTCCGAGGGCTTAATTGATCGCTTTCCAAACGTCGGCAGTGAATTAAGGGCCCCTATCCGTAGTAATAGTGTCCGGCAGACCGTAGTGCTTCTATACGTGCTTAATCAGCATCTTTGCTGTTTCTTCCGCAGTGGTTCCTTTATCTTTCGCTCGGCAGGGGATGAAGTGGCGTTCTTTACTTAGTCGATCCACTACGTTGAGCGTGGCGTCGTAACCGTCCGAATCCGGCAGTCCTGTCACGAAATCCATCGTAACGTGCTGCTACGGCTTCTCGGGGATCGGAAGCGGCTTCAGTAGACTGGCTGGAAGACCGTGACGTGGCTTCGCGGCTCGGCACACGTGGCAATTGCCGATAAACCGGTGGATCCGCTCATAGATTCGCGGAAACCAGTAGATCGTCTTTACTGCTTCCATTATCTTCTTTGAACCGGCGTGTCCGACGTCCTTCGAGCTATGGACCAACTGGACGACCTTAGTTATCAGTTCTTCCGGAACTATCAGCTTCCCTAAGCCCGTCTTGCCAAGCTTCTGCTGCTGATTAAGCCGCTCCACTTTCTCGTAAAGCGTTTCTTCTGCCGTCGGCGGCTCTACTGCGCAGATGCCTGCTTCCTTCAACACCTCAGCGTCTACTATCCGTTCGGTTAACACCTTCTGGAACATGTTTGGATCTTCCTTCGCGTGGCTGGTTTTTCCTTCGCGCCTCGTTAGCGCGTTAGCCTTTCCGTTTTGAGCTCCTGGTCGATAGTTGATCTTGAAGTCGAACCCTGACAAGTAGGCGGCCCACCGAGCTTGGCGGCGTAAGAGCTTCTGCGTCTTTATAAAGTAGGTCAGCGACTGGTGGTCCGTAAGGACCTGGACCGTGCTCTTTCCAGCTATGAGCTCTAGCTTCCACTCCTCGAAAGCCTGAATAATAGCCAGCAGCTCCTTATCGTAAATGGCGTAGTTCCGTTTAGCCTCGGTTATAGACTTGCTAAAGAAAGCGACCGGATGGAGGGTTTCGTCGTTACCATATTGAGAAAGGACGCCTGCGGTTACAGTGTCGGAAGCGTCCGTCTCTACGTAGATCGTCTTTTCCGGTCGGAAGTGTGCCAGGACTAGCGCCGAAGCCACTGCTTCTTTCAGCCGATGAAAAGCCTCCGTGCACCTCTCGTTCTATAGGCCTTCAGCCTCTTTCTTTAGCGCTTTATTCAGGGGTCTCGCTATCTTGCTGAAGTCCTTGATAAACCGTCGGTAATAGCTGCAGAATCCGAGAAACGCTCTGATCTGCGTAGTGTTTCCGGATTTCGGTTGTTTCCATTCCGCTACAGCGGCGACCTTTAAGGGGTCCATCCGGATCCCTTCTCGTCCGACGATAAGACTAAGGTATTTGACTTCCTTCTGGTAGAACTCGCTTTTCTTCGTATCCGCGTTCAGTCCCACCTCTCGGAGCCTCTCTAGCACCTTTTCGACGTGTTCCGTGTGCTGATCTCTTGTTCTATCCGTGTAGATGAGAATGTCGTCCAAATAGATAGACACGAACCGCTCCAGCATGTCCATAAACGTATGGTTCATAAAGCGTTGCTACACTGCTGGTGCGTTGGTAAGTCCGAACGGCATTACCAGCTACTTAAAGTTGCCTATACGCGTGGCAAACGTCGTAAGGTCTTCCGTCTGCCCTTCTTCGTTCCTTAGCCGGTGAAACGCCTGGCGGATATCCAGCTTGCTGAACCACTTGGCCTTCGCCACTCGCTGTATAGTCTCATCAATCAGCGGCAGCGGATACACATCTCTCTTGGTGACCTCATTGAGGCCTCGGTAATCTACACATACTCGGAGACCGCCTCCGGGTTTCCGTACGAAAAGGATCGGCGACGCGTATTCGGCGGAGCTTAGCGTAATGAACTTCTTCGCTAGGTTTTCTCGAACAAATACCTCCACCTAGTCCAGTTTAGCTGGCGACAGTCGTCTTAGGGGCTCTGTTCTCGGCATCGCGGCCCCTTCTTTCAGTAGGATCTTGTTGTCGTATTCTGGTCGGTGGAGCGGTAGGAGGTTGGAGTCGGCTTTTGAGAAGACGTTAGCGTAATCGTAGAGCTCCTTTGGCAACACCTCCAACGGATCTGCTTCTTCTTCCGCCATTATCCTACGGTGATCTTCGATGTCTTTTATTAAGATGGCGTAGATCTCGTTGTCCGGCGACCTCGCGAGGGTCGTCAATGCTTCTAAGCTCATCATTTCGATCGTTGGCGCAGGCTCAGCAGAGGGTAGCGGAGCCGTTTCGTCGTTCGTCGCTTCGGGTCCGGCGACGACGACGGTGGCCGGTTCACTGGCTTTGAATCCGATCGTTCCTTTACCTACGTCAATAATGGCTTTCTGGTTCTTTATCTACTTTTGCCCTATAATAATGTCAAACCTTCCGATATCCATAATTCGGAACGTCGCTTCCGTGGTACGGCCAGCCAATGTAGTCTTTAGCGGCACGTAGTGCGTAACGCTTTCCGTGTCTTGCCCATTGTATGCCGATATTCGCGTCGGCGACGCCAATTCCACTAGATAGCCATATCCCTTTATCAGCTTCTGAACCAGCCGATGGTGGATCGCTGCTCCGATGAGCGCCCCTGTATTAATAAACGCTTTCAGCTTAAGGGGTCGGCTCGATTCGTTATGTAGGTAGACGGTGATCGGTAGGATGATAGCTGTTTCCGTGTGCGTTTCCACCGCCGCTGACAGTGGATCGTTACAGCTGTTGATGCTTCCTTCGTGTAACGACGCCGTTCGCGGTGGTGCCCTATCGTTTATGCTGGGTGGGGGGCCTATCCGTCCAGCTGGTCTTTTCCCATGATCCTCAATTGCACCCCCCTATCTACACTGTCAGTATCGTTCGGCGCCGCTTCGATGGCTTGGATGGTCTTTCTCGGCGGCGGCTTCGTCGCTCGATATTCCTGCTTCTGCTGCGTCGTCGCCTGGCACCTAGTGGCGATATAACCAGGCTTTCCACATGCGTAGCACGTAGGGACGAATCCCGATCGTAGTGAATATAATAACTGCTGTTGGGTTCGTCGAAAAGGGAAAGGGGCAGGGGATCGCTTCGCCGATAGTGACTGCTTTTCTCGGTCGTCGGTCGCCGGTCTGCTGTACAGCTTCTGATTTCTTGCTGTAACTCTCGCTCTGTGCACGAAGCTCTGTAGATCTTCGTCTTCCACTGAATCCAAGCCCGCGGCGAGCCGGGGGTTCATCTTTTTCCTCAGCAGGTGCATCTGCTTATCTTCCGAAATTTTCCCTCTAATAGCATATTTTCTAAATTCTCCGTAAAATTCTTCAAACGGCAACTTGTTCTGCGTGATTTCGTCCATCTTGCTGCGAGCCGTCTTCTTTCGGAACGGGTCGCCAAATCGCTGATCTAGTGCCTTGATCGCTTCGTCAGCAGTTACATCTTCTAGGTCGCCCACCAAAGAGAAGGCTTCGCCTCCCAGTCGAGCCTCCAGGTAGGCTAATCGGTCTGCCTCGCTGCTGGTAGCGAGGTCGCGGTCAATCTTATTCTTTATTTTCTTCTTAAATTCTTCCCAATCTTTAGGGTCTCCTCTGCGGAATGCCGGTGGGTCGGGTAATGGCGTCATCGACGTGCCACCTTGACTGAACGCGGCCGGTGAGCCGTAGTCAGTCTGGTCTTCTCGCTGGCGCTGCTGCGTCGACGGCGC
Source organism: Pseudocercospora ulei (assembly GCA_016165855.1). Taxonomy (NCBI): domain Eukaryota; kingdom Fungi; phylum Ascomycota; class Dothideomycetes; order Mycosphaerellales; family Mycosphaerellaceae; genus Pseudocercospora; species Pseudocercospora ulei. The sequence continues at coordinate 4,792,498 of JACWNB010000003.1, forward strand.
CTGATGGCGTGCCTGGGGCGACGGCGACGTCACTGGTTCCGCCGTCTGTGCTTCCTGCAGTTAAGTCCTTATTTCGTTCAGTTGAGCCAGTCGCTTCGCGGCTGCTTCTTCCATCACTTCGATGGTAGTGTCGGAAGCTGCCTTCTTAGCAGCTAATGCTTCAATTTCTTCCTTTAGCTGTCTGTTCTCTTCTATAGTCTTGTAGAATTTCTTTTCGATAAAGGTGATAGTGTCGAACACCTTTCCAGCTCCGTGTTCTGTAAGATATTTCCCTATCTCGTCCGGCGTGCGCGCATATAGTTCTGTATAGTCTTTCATGCCCTTTCTCTCTTCGTTTGCCTCTTCTTCTGTAAGGCCTTTATCGATCGCTCCGGTATCGAGGATGCTAGTGCGTCCATCTCGCAGTCTGTCAGTCTTTCTCTTACCGCTGCGGCCTATAACGCCGCCTTCTACCGTTAAGAAGCTCTCCATTGCCTTCTTACAGTGCTGGTTGTTGGTTTGGTGTGTTTGTCGGGTGCGCGTGCGTTATTCAGGTGGCCGGATGGTTCAACGGGCCCTTTCGCGCAGCGCGGGTGGTGGTATAGTGAGTGAGTTCGAGATATAATGATCCGAGCGCGCAGATGAGGTTCAATACGGCTGTTTTGATAACTATATCTCGAACTGAGGAGGGAAAAGAACCTATGTAGTAGTGGCGGTGGGCCTTGATGGAGGGTGGTATGCCAAGGCCCGGCTCGGCCCGGACGGGCCGAGCCGAAATCCAGGGTCCACCCTATCAATCTGTCCCACCTCTTTCCACCGCCGCAACACCTACGAAGCCAAGCTAGCAATTTCCTTCTGTACAGGGATGCAAGGTTCACCCTCCGTACGGAGGATCGGGAGTTCCCTCCTCTGTATAGTAGTGTAGAGATTTCCCTCTATTTAGAGAGGCAGTAGTTCCCCTTTGTATAGGACTATAGGATTCTTCCTCTGTATAGGAGTAGAGTCCTGTCGGTAGTTCCGTACAGAGGGTAGGGTTATGCTAGCGCCGCTAAGTCGCAGTCCTTAGAGCGACGGTTGGCTTAGGTCGGGTCTAGGACCTGGGCCGGGCAGCGCCCCCTAACAATATCCCCCCCCTTCCCTTCTTGTAGTGCCCCTTTTTGTATAGCAGTGTGCTAAACACACTTAGCTCCTACTGTTCCCTTAGCAGGTCGCGACTTCCTATTTTGTCTAGCTGTCCAAGTCGTCTTCGCTCGTTGCCTACTAGGTCGCGGTTGCCTCTTGCTATGTTACCTATTTGGAGTAGCTGCCCTACTTGCTATTCCCTCTTATAGCAGGCAGTTACCTTAAGCCTCTCCCTTCTCTTTCCCTCCCCCTTTTCCTTTCTATTCCCTGCCTGCCTTCTCCCCCTACCCCGTCTATCGTCTACTACTATCTACTACTGTCTACTGTCTACTATCTACTATCTACTAGTTACTATCTACTAGTACTACTACTACTAGCTACTATTATGTTGTCTGCCCTGTCTAGTAGCCCCCTCGTAGTTGCTGGCCCCTCTGCCTCTGCTTATCTAGCTAGGGTCCCCTCCTATTTCCGCCTCTAGCAGTAGGGCCCTTAATTTAACTAGCAGCTACACTTCCGGTTCGTACAGATTCCTGTCTTCTGTACAGTCTAAGCTAACGTCTTAGCTGCTATACTAACAAGCAGCAGGATGCGGCCGAGCTACCCTTCTACGCCTTCTAGTGTAACCCTGCCCAGGTTATACCTTAGCAGCTAGCTATAGCCCGGGCGTCGTACGTTAACGCCCTCCTTATCGCTACCTAGGGCCAGCCCTATGCCCCCTGCCCCAACTCCCCCTAGCCCTTATCTAGCCTATACCGCCTCCTAGGCTTCTAGGCTAGGGTGTATGCCTCGTGCAAGTGGAAGGATAGCTCCCTCTACTGCCGCTACTGCCGTCCGGCAGAGGTACGTAGGGGTAGGGGGGTACCTCTGCTTCCTAGGGTTGGCCCTAGTAGGGGTAGGGGGGGGGGGCCCTGCCAGGCAGGAGGTAATTGAGATCTTAGATAAGGAGTCGGTTGCTCTAGTCCCCTCGGGTAGTAGCTAGTAAGCTACCCCCCCCCCTAGGTAGTGTAAGAAATTTCAGACGGTTCTGCTCCTAAATCCTCTTATTTTTACTTTCCTCCCTATCTGTTCCCTAGCTGTTCCTTTCTTCCAGCCCTTATCTCGTACGGCGTCGTACGATATCGTATTAGTAGGATCCTGTAGGGTCCTACGTCGTAATTCCCGATCCTTTAACAGCCTAGGTTGCTAGCAGCTACCCTGTCCTTAGGGTAGATCGTGTCTCCTTCCGCTATACGGTGCAGTGTTACTGTAACTAGGCAGGGGGATAGTTCTTCTCCTACCTGTCTAGCGCAGTTGTGTCCTGTAGAGCCTTGTACAGTTCCTATATAGGCTCTGCCTATCCTCTCTAATTTACTAGGTATTCTACCCTCTTCCGCCTTCTTTAGCTCTTAAGGATCCTTTCTACCTTATACTCTTCTTGGCCCTTGGTTATAATTGCTGGTAGGCGCGCGTCGTCCGTCGTCTAGTGCAGCAGGGGGTCTGTGTTCGCTGGCTGTACGAGGTCTACGTAGAAGACGAGATAGATCCCTAGGGCAGTGTTTAGTCGTACGGCGTATGTCCCTACCAGTCTAACTACTGTAAACTTCCTGTTCTTCTAGTCCAGTTTCTTGCTTAGTCGGTCTGTACAGATGTGTCGCTAGTTTAGCTAGACCTTATCCCCTGCCTTGTACCTTAGTGCAGCCTGCCGTCCTTTGTTAGCCTGCTCTTCCGCACTCTGTTAAGCTATAGCTAGGCTCGCCTTCGCCTATTAATAGGCGTTCGTAATCGTCCGTACGATAGCCTCTCCTTGCTAAATTGGGGATCGTACAGGACGCGGGGTGTCGCTACTTAGGGTCGGTAGGAGTGGGGAATAGTCGTATCTGTAGGTTATAAAAAAGGGGGACAGTCCTATAGCATTAACTATACGGCTGTTAATAGCCAGTTCTACTATAGGGAGAAGTCGGTTCCAGTTCGTCTATTTATAGTCGACGTACGCACAGAGGTACGCTTCTAACATCGAATTGACCCTCTCCGTCGCTCCGTCCGTCTGCAGGTGCTATGCCGTTAACAGGCGACGTTCCACCTTTAGCAACTAGCAGACCCTCGCCTATAGCTGGCTTGTAAAATGCGAGCCCCGGTCCGACACAATCGACCGAGGGAATCCGTGTTTGCTGAACGTCGTCCGGATAAATGCCTAGGCAGTGTCTTTAGCTGTAATAGAGTCTATTCCCGCTAGTATTACCCCCTTCGTTAACTTGTCTGTAACTGTTATAATGCTCCGCTGTCCGTCGCTCTTAGGGAGGTCTGTAATAAAGTCTACTATTAGGTCTTTCTAGGGCTGGTCCGGGATCGGTAGGGGTTTCAGCAACCTATGCTTTAGCTCGCGCTAGGGCTTCGTCTGTCCGTACACATCGCAGTTCTGTACGAACCTGCGGATGTCCTTTGCTATTGCCGGCTAGTAGTAGTCCCAGGCGACAATGCTGTACGTTTCCTCGCGCCCTAGGTAACCGGTAGCAATGGAATTGTACGCCTGTTGTATTAAGCTCGTATAGAGCTTTTTGTTAGTTAGAACCCAAATCCGATTCCTGAACTTCAGGTTGTTCTCCTCGTCTACTAAGCACTCTGCTGCCGACACCTTAAGATAGAGCTCTGCTAGGAGCTTCCGCTGTCCTCCTTAGATCGCTGTACAGGCCCCTCGGTATACCTCGTCTTTCTCTACTGCCTCCTCCTATACTTGCAGTTAGGGTTCCTATAGGTGCGTCGCCGCTAGGCGGATAGTCTTCTTGCCTGGCTCCTTCTTAAACATCTGGAATGTTCGTAACTTTAAGCAGTCGTCCTTGTACGTCGTTAGCATGTCCTAGTCCTGTCTGGATAGCGCATCGGCCCTGCTGTTGTCCTTACCCTTGCAGTACTAGAGTCTTATATTAAACCGGCTTAGGTATATTGCCTATCGTACGTGCCTCTTAGACAGTTTCCGGGGCTGCGTAAAGTACTCTAGGTTCTTGTAGTCCGTTAGGGCGAGGAACTCGGGCACTAAGCAGAGTTCTCTATCCTATGCTTCGCAACACCGTATAACTGCTAGCAACTCCTTGTCGTAGATAGGGTAGTTGCACTTAGCTAGGGAGTTCTTCTTAGAGAAATACGCGTATAGGTGCAGGAGTCCGTCCGAGCCTACCTGTATTAGGATACCTCTAATGCAGTACCCTAAAGAGTCGGTTTCCAGTATTGTCGTACGCTCTAGGTCAAAGGCAGCAAGCGTTGGTCCTGTAGTAAAGAGTTCCTTTAGCTTGTTGAAGCTGCTATCGCATTCGTCTGTCTATTTAAAATGTTTGTCCTTGTATGTTAGTTTAACTAGGGGGCGTACGATCTCTAAGTAGCTCTGTATAAACTGGCGGTAGAAGTTAGCAAACCTAAGAAGTTCCTGTACGCCCTTAACGTTCTTTGGCAGCTTCTATTGCTTAATATCGTCAATCTTCTTCCTATCTATACTAATGCCTTTCCCTACCTCGATAATGAAACCTAGGTGTTTCGTACGCTAGACACCAAATTTACATTTGTCGATGTCGAGGTACAAGCTAGCCTGCTGCAGTCGGTCCAGCACCTTCTTAACGTCCTGTACGTAATCTGCGTAGGTGCCGTCTATAAAAACCAGGGTGTTATTGAGGTATACTGAGCAGATGTCGTCTAGTAACCCTTGTAAGGAGTTGTTAATATACCTTTGGAAGGTTGCCGGTTCGTTAGCAAGGCTAGAGGGGGTAACTAGCTACTTAAAGAGACTATATCTCGTACAGAAGACAGTTATCTATTTATAGCCTTCCTTAATCCGTATCTTGTAGAAGGCTAAGATTACGTTAAGCTTAGTAAACCACTTTGCCTTGCTGATCTGTCCGAGAGTCTCCTTAATAAGGGGTAGGGGGTACCGGTCCTTCTTAGTAATCGCGTTAATGTCTCTGTAGTCTACGCAGAAACGCAAGCCGGCCTTTCCCTCCTTATAGACAAACAGTACTAGGGCTCCCGCAGACAACGTACTTGCCTAAATGAAACCTTTAGCAAGCAGATCGTCCAGGGTCTTGCAGAGCACTAGGAGTTCCCTAGAGGACATTCCGTACAGCGGTCCGTACAGTACCTCCAGCAGACTCCTATCTGGACGGGGCTCTAGCTAGATGTCGTAGTCAATTCCTTCTCCTTAGTGTAGCAGCAGTTTTAAGGCCGACTTCGGCTCGAAGAGATCCAGGTATCCTGCGTATTCCTTTGGGAGCTTCGTATAGGGGTCCGTTACTTTCTTAGGTGCCAATGCCTTCTAAATGTCCGCTGTTGCCGTCTTGATTTCGGCCTTGGCATTGTTACTCTGCAGAGCCTTCCCTTAGTCTCAGAGCCTCTGCTTCGTCGCTGCCAGGTACAGCCGTCCTCGTCCTATGTCCAGCTTGCCCCTCTAGCGCTCTATCTATAGCTTCCCTAGTATTAGGTTATACCCTAGCTTGTCCTGTACAACATAGAGGTATAAGTCCTGCTCGTAGTGTCTCTGTACCTCTATCGTTACTTTCACTATATAGGTAATGTCCGGTCCTCGCCCAGTAATGCCCAATATGCGTACAGGTACAGTAGGGGTCGTCTTAATCCAGTGTCTCTGTACGAAGTCTTCGCTAATTACTCCGTACACTAAACATCCTGTGTTAATCAATGTCCGCGCTGTTGCAGACCCGTTCAACGTTGGCCGTACGATAAACGGCGTCGTCGTTATGTAGTTGCTCTTAAAAGATGGCGAAGTAGTGCTTTAATTTAGCAATCTATCTCGTATACGCCTCTAGCAGAGCCTTCGCTTAGAGGCTACTCTTTTCCCGACTCGTCGTCGTCCAAGTAGGACCCTTAATCTTCTCGTTAGGGCGCCGCAGTTGCTACCCTTGCAGTGGTCGGCCGTCCCCTGGGTCTCTCTGCTAGCAAAAGCCCGCAATTCTGTACAGTGTAGCCTATCTTACTATACCGGTAGCAGCTCCCTTCTGCTCGTCTCTTGTTAAGGGTAGCTATGTCTACCTATTGCGCCCTCTTAGTAGCGGCCCTTGGCCGTACGGTAACGGCTGCCGCCACCCTCGTCGTCGTTGGTTCCTAGTCTATAGCGTCTGTCTGCTGCTAGAGGGGTTGTCTTATCTCTTAAGCGCGGTTTATCTGCCTAAGCCTGCACTGCTAATCGTCGACTATCCTAAGGAGATCGCAGAATTCCTTGTATGTAGCTGGTCGCATTACGCCTACCAGCCCTGTTATAATCTCTTTGGACAGGCCTACCTCTAAAGAGGTAATTTTTATCCTGTCCTCCTATTAGAGATGTCCTGCTTCTGCTAACGTCTAGTTAAATTCCGCGAGGAATTCTTATACAGTCTTGCGTCTTTACTTTATCGTGTTGACCTATAGGAGTGCCCGGCTCTCACGGTCTAGGTCCTTATAGCTCTTGTCTAGAGCTGCCTAGAGCATCGTCGTCGTAGCTATTGCTAGGTTGGCAATAGCCGTCTCGTAGTACGGCAGAATTCGTGCTGCCGCCCTACCCTTTAACCTCCTAAAGAGGTAAACTACCTTGTCTAGCTCGGTCGGGTATACTCCTAAGTCGACTAGGAGCTTAGAGCGCATCTGGACGGCCTAGGAGGGGTCCTCGGCCGGAGCCTCGCCGTCGTACGTAGAGACGTCAGGGAGTTTGCTCTTGGGGGTCGGGGTGTGGGCTATCGTGTTCGTCGTCGTCGTTATAGGGGTCGGATTGCGATCGGACGCCCTAAGCTGTCGTAGCTCCTGTTCCCGTTAGGAAATTATCGCAGCCTAGTGGTTTACTTGCTGCTTGAGCTGCCTCTTGTGTTCCAGCAGCTCCTCGTATGCGCAGTGCATATGTCCCTCTATAGCCGTAGTTTCTATAGGGATGTCGCTGTCTATCTTTGTTTTATTACTGCAGTTACCGACAGTAAGATTAGTTCCTAATGTAAGGGGCTTAGGAATCTTAGTTCAGAAACTTAAGGCCGGGTATCTATATAAAGGAACTGATAGGCAGTTCCTTTGTCGTCTGCTGCTGTACAATTTGTACCTACGAAGCTAAGCTAGCAATTTCCTTCTATATAGGGATGCAAGGTTCACTCTCTATACAGAGGATCGGGAGTTCCCTCCTCTATACGGTGGTGTAGAGGTTTCCCTCTATTTAGAGAGGCGGTAGTTCCCCTTTACGCAGGACTATAGGATTCTTCCTCCGTACAGGAGTGGGGTCCTGTCGGTGGTTCCGTACAGAGGGTAGGGTTATGCTGGCGCTGCTAAGTCGCAGTTCTTAGAGCGACAGTTGGCTTAGGTCGGGTCCGGGACCTGGGCCGGGCGGCGCCCCCTAACACCTAAGAAGTCGGTTGCTAGTATTGTCGTCCGTTCTAGGTTAAAGGCTGCAAGCGTCGGTTCTGTAATAAA